>CM033437.1:159824004-162324004 GCA_019425775.1 Rafetus swinhoei
AGAAGTTTTTTCGAAATAGTCTTTCGAAAAAGCTTCTTTTGAAAGAGGCTTGTAGTCTAGATGTACCCTTATAGTGCCTTAACTAAAGATTGTAATTTACCATAATCAAAGAGTGGGAACTTTGACCAATGGAGGCAATGGCCCTGGACTGGCACATGTGGAAATGCAGGCTGCTCTGTTTCAAAGAGTGGTGAAGCTCCTAACACAGCATAGCCATTTAGAGACACAAAAGGAACTCTAGCTTAGTGACCTGAGAATTGCCCCAAAGTTCCTTACTGCTGTGCCGGTTCCATACACCCCAACATGTACGTAATGCTCACTGACCTCATCTCCCTAACTGGCCAGCTATACTTGAAAACAACAAATTTATGCCAATCCTCCCTTGAGGACACTATAATTAATAACAGCCTAATTCTCCTTTGCCTTGCAGTTTGTGGAATCATTTACATTAGTACAACTTTGCATTCACTTTGCAGTAGTGTAATGACTGCACAAGGTGTAGGGTAGCAAAGACTCAGGCCCTGTATGGGATTTTTCAGATATTTCTCCTCTCTGAAAGCCAATGAAAATGCATGATTCCCCACTCTGGTACCGTAATTACTGAAACTCAAAACACCACCTCTGTGTATTACAATTCTGTGCCGATCTGCATGCACACATGGTGGATGCTGGAGTTCAGCTCAGGACACTGCATCACCAGCACTGAAAAAGTGCCTTTGGCTACAAAAGTACAAAGCAGCCTTACCGAATCCCTCATGATGGTGAGAAATGTTCTTTTAAACAGGATGCAGAACTGGGTGAGGCAGCTGGCTGAGAAGCTGTGGCAGCCTTCTGTGGATGAAGAATCCTGAGGGGACAGACAACATAACAAACTAACCTCCTTGCAGAATCTTATGTACTTTTCACTAACAAGCCCCAGTTCCATACAGCAGAACATACACAGCTCTCCTCTACTTCAGATTTAGCGTGTTTCTCTCAGCCTCCCTCCCCTTCAGTGCTTTGCATTGATTTACCTCTTCAGAGGGTCTGTGCCACAAGAAGGGGTTCAATTCATTCTCGCCACCAGCATCTCTCTTGAAGTCTGTGCCGCACATCCCCTCTCGCGCTGCTCTTACCAGCCGACTGTTCTGGTCCCCGTATTCACCAGATGCAACCTCCATCACTACACAGAGCATTCAGAAAAGACTTACTCATTCTACACATGCATTAGTTACAGGCTTGGCTAGTGGGGCTACTGTCAATGACAGCTTTTGCCACTGACTGGGAGCAGAGGCAGGCCTTAAATGCACAATATTGTATGTAAAAAACCTGCATCTTTTCCTGCTGCTAATACTTGTTAAATAAAACATTTTAAAGGAAATATAGTGAATGTATGTCTACCTGAGTACCTGTTATATGAAAGGCATTCCTGTTTCTTGTGGTCCCTTCTGCTGCTTTGAAACACTTTGGGTATATCTACGCTACAAAGTTAATTCGAAATAACAGCAGTTATTTCGAATTAACTTCAATAGCGTCTATACATGCAAACCGCTATTTCGAATTTGGTAAACCTCATTCTACGAAGAATAACGCCAAATTCAAAATAGCTATTTTGAATTAAGTGCTGTGTAGACATATTTCGAAATAGGGGGCCTCCAGCCTTCCCAGTTTCCCCTGGTGGCCACTCTGGGCACAACCTGGAAAACTCTTCTCCTCTCCCCCAGCCCCGGGGCCCTTAAAGGGGTAGACTCTGGCCACATGCCAGAGCCAGGCCTGCCAGCAGCCGCAGACCCTCACCCAGTAGCCGCACAATGGCAGACAGTGGCAGCCAACCGTCCCCCGCCCAGTCCCCCAGCACCCAGGGGCCAGCCAGGCGCCGTAGACGGCGCGTGCCCTCGTGGACTAGTGCAGAGATCATGGACATCCTTGAGGTTTGGGGGGAGACCCCCCAATGTCCATGATCTCCGCATTAGGCGGAGGAACGTGGCCGTCTACGGCCACATAGCGGCCACCATGGCCTGCAAGGGACACAGGCGCACCCAGGAGCAGGTGCGCCTCAAAGTCAAGGAGCTGCGGCAGGCATACGCCAGGGCCACCAGGGGCAGCGCCGCAGCAGGGGCTGCCACCTGCCCCTACTTCCCCGCCCTCAACCGAATCCTGGGGGGCGGGGCGGTCCATGCCAGCCCGGGGGGCAGTGAGCCGGGAGCTGAGGGCCCTGACCCGGGCACACCAGAGGGGCCACCACCAGCTGTCCCGGCACCGGAGTCGGCAGGGTCGTCCGGGGGAGGCCATGCCAGGTAAGTGCCAGCACTGTCCCCTACCCGGGCAGGAGGCAGGGAGGGAAACCAGAGACCGCGCGCGTGGGCCATGCCTCCCTCGGATCACGCAGCGACCTGTGCACGTGCGGGCACGTGCCGTGCCACCCTTGGGCAGGTGGCTCCAGCTGCGTGACACACAGGGGCAGTGGCCTGATAGGCACATGCGCGTGTGAAGAGACCTGAAACGCTCCTGACCCCGGGGCGGGACACAGCAGGACGCCCTCCCTTCACACACACCCTCTACACAGAGGCAGGGGACATCTCCCTCCACCTCAGCCGCACTATACATGGCACAGGGGCATGGGTGCAGTCTCGGGGCAGCTCCCACTCCCAGGGATAGCTGGACATTCCAAACATGGCCTCTGGGCAAGCACAACGGCTCTGACGGTGCAGGACACGGTCATCCTCACCTCGCAGAGGGGAGGGCTGGGCTTCACCCACTGTGTCCCCAGGGAGAACTGACCACTTCTCTTCTTTCTGCACAGACACACCACCTGCACATGCAGGGTGCACCACCCCACCTGGGACATGCTCCCGCACCTGAGGGCTCCACAGGACAACCGCAACACTGCAGGGGTACCACGAGTGGCACCTGGCGGCCCTGCGAGACCAGAACCGCATCATGGAGCAGCAGGCGCAGGAAGAACGGGAGTTCCGGCGGGAGCTGCTTGCCCAGGGTCGTGCCATCTGTCACCATCTGCAGGTCCTGGTGCAGAGCGTGCTGCCCCGTGCCGCTCCCATGCCTGCTGCTCCCCCAGCTCCCACTCCTCCTCCCACTCTGTCTCCCCTGCCCCCTCTCCCTCCTCAACCTCCACACCTCCTCCTCATCCCCGGGGACACCGAGGCCCCCGCACCCGCCATGCTGGGAGACATGTGGCCCAGCGAGACCCCAACTGTGAGCCCTGAGCTTCCTCCCCTTCTTCCCCTTGCTTCCCCTTCCAGCTCCCTCCTCCCAGTTTTCCTCCCCTCTCCCACCCTCTCTCCTGCCCTCTCCCGCCTCCTTTCCCCAGTTTCCCCAGAGGTTCATCCCCCCCCGCAGTTGTGTTAAATAAAGACAGTTTTTATTTTTGAAAATACATGTATTTTATTTGACATCAGGAAGGGGGGTTAGGAAGGGGTAAGTGGAAGGACGTGAGGGAGGAATGAGGCACAAGCCCCCAGTGGGGCAGACCAGGGAGACTGTTAGTGCTCCTCGGGGCGGAAGCTCTCCCGCAGGGCCCCCTGGATACTGACAGCCCCCCGATGGACCTCCCGGATGGCAGCCTGCAGAAAGTATAGCCAGGCTGATGGCAATGCATCCACAAGATGCACCGGTGTGCCCAGGGGCAGCTTTGTCTCCATGTTGCAGAGTGCTGTGGTGTCCCGAGTGAGGGCAAGCAGAGCACTCCGAGACACAAATGCTTTGCTGTCCCTCAGCGAGGTAGACCAGCAAGCAGAGAAACCTGAGAACTGTCTGTCGGGGATGGGGGGTCGGGTCCCTTTAAGCACAGACCTCGGATAGCCTGAGGCAGCAGCCCCTCACACTAAGTCCGACCCTGATGCCCTGCCGGCACTGGTTCCGGCCAGCCTTACCTTCGATTCAGGGTCCACTCAATGTGGACGCACTATTTTGAATTAGAAAAATGCTATTTTGATTTAGTTTTTTTGTCTAGATGCGTTATTTCGAATTAGCTTAATTCGAATTAACTATTTCGAATTAAGTTAATTCAAAATAGCGCTGTAGTGTAGACATACCCTGTGCTATTACTATAGAATGATGCAGTATTGTTTTTTCAAGGGCTGTGGTGCTTCATTAAAAAATTGAAGTTTATAGGCGTAACACATATTCTGTCTTTCATCTCCTACAGTTTGCATCTCAATCAAAAAAAAAAATCACTAATTAGTTCCACCACTAGATGGCATTCAAATGATTTACAAAAACAGGAGACCCATTCCACACTGACATGGTAAAATATAGGAACAAAAGCCATCACTATTTCTGTTTCATTCAGAAGAACTAATCAAAAGCAAAATGATTCAATTTTTCCTTACCAAAATCTGCTGGATTGTGGTAGGTTGGACAGTTTAAACCCAAATCTCTCAAGTATGGGACAAGGTTCAACACTTTCCCTCGGTAGATACATTGTCCTTGACTTAAAACATAGAGCTAAAAAATAAGAGAGAAAATGAGAAACCATCAGAACCTTTGTACATGTCTACCTGCTTTCTGCATAACAGCAGCTGTAGTAGTCAATTAGCAGCTGCTTGATTTGGAAGAATATAGTAATGGATTGAAAAGACCTGTCAATGCTGAACGTGGAACTACAATTAACGGAAACTCTGCAGAATGTTAGAGATGTTCACGATCTGAACTCTGCATAACAACCCTTTCAGGGTTTGTAGTGTACTAGTATAGAAACATCATAATTCACCCTTGATATACAGGCTTCAAAGTAGGCTGGAAATGGCATGATTGTGCCATCTTATACCTATATAAATATTTTGTTCAAACCTATCACTCCAGTGATCCTGATCTGGGACGTGATGTATGATTTTGTATTATCTCCAGCTTACACCAATTATAGATACAACATGTTCAAAGAAATATGTAAAGAGGAGAATTTCTGAAGGGTACCTGGTCAAACAACTCAAACAGTTTGGCACTTGGTTGATGAATTGTGCAGATGATGGATCTGCCACCCTGGGCTAAAGCCTTCATGAGCGAGACAACTTGAAAACAAGATGCACTGTCCAAGCCACTAAAAATAAAGACAAAAAGGTGTTTATTAGATCTGTGGTTCTATATGCAACTGTTAAAAACAATGTATGCACTATGATGTTTCTGTCATAAAAATGCATTTTGTAAAAAGATAGTAATCATCTTGCCCTACACCACACAGCATTTCTGGGTTTGTATTTCTCTCTTCCTCTGGCCTTTTCCTTTACCAGGCATGCATCTTAATTAAAATGGGAATGTCTCAGAGCCACCTTATGCAATTTTCAAATTCTATGTTTGTGGGCTCTGATTAATGATGCTTACAAATCTAACAGTCTAAGGGCCAAATTCTACTCTCAGATACACACTTGTGGCCTAACTGACTTAGGGCTGTCATGGGTGTCAACCTGAGGGCAGAATGTGATCCTAAAACTAAAAATGCAATAATAAAAAATGTTTACGCTAATTGCCCATCATTACTTAAAGGGAAACTATGCATAATAATCTGAAGATTTTTTTTTCTATCTCCCCCTTCTATATTGTTTCCCTAACAACCACCTTTAATAGACCCATGTCATGACAGGTTACCACAGTAACCCAGTGCACTATCTGGTGATCCCATACAAATTATTCCTTGGAGCCTGCATTTCTCTATCGTTTCATGCAGGGGCAATTCAGTTGCTCTCTATGGTATTATGCCAGAGTAATCTGGAGTAACACAGAGGCAAATCAGTATTAAAAAAATCAGTATTAAAAAAAAATGTAGCTTTTACTGATGTTGACACAAATATTTTAAATAAAATGTACCAAAAGCATTTGCTAACAAAGAAAGGTGAGTACAGCAAACATGACACTACATAACCTGATATAGTATATAATCGAAGGAAAGTCTAGACTGTCTTCTGTTTCAGCTATTCTAAAATGCTAACAAGGACTAGTACATTCTATGATGGTTCTTTAGCATATGCAGGGGGGAGGAAGGGGGGGGGACTCACAAACGCCGGTAGGTCCCATTTAAATCAATGGGAGTTAGATACCTAGATACCCACAGTAATGGGGGTCTCCTTTCTAACATTTGGCCTTGATTTACCTGGTAGGTTCATCAAAAAACATAACTGGCGGGTTGTTCACCAACTCCAAAGCAATGGCAAGACGCTTCCTCTGGCCCCCAGAAAGACTTCCAGTTCTTGTATTGGCACATGTCAGCAAACCCAGGGCTGTCAAAATCTCCTTTACCTGGGGACAGGATCAACACAACATGAGTCATTTTTATTGTTATCACCTCCCCGCCTTCTCTTAGCATTATAACTAGTTTTTCTCTTAAGGATGACAACAAAGCAGTTGAACCAATGTTCTCATTTTTATCTTCTCAATATAATGTCAGAAGAGTTGGATTTTTCTGTCTACTAGGTTGGTAGAGTTCCAGAGAACTTCATTTATCATTATGGCCCAAAGTTTGTTCACCTTTCTCACATGACTAGTCCCATTAATTTTAATGGGATTTCTTCCTTGTATAAAGTGAACAGAAATTGGACCTCTAATGGTTATATTTCTTTGATTTGCAATCAGGACTTGGACTTGTCCTCAGAACCCAATGTCAAACAACTTTATGATGTTGTTTATTTCTGATATATATTATCTGTTCATACATCTTTTGTAGATTTTCTACATTTTTATTTACAAGGGAACAGTAGAATGGAATAACAGGACTCAGTAGTTTCTCAAGTGTATTAACTTATTTTAATCAAATATCTCTGTCCCTCAAGGCCTGCATTTTTACAAGTAACAACTGATTTTGGGTGCATCCATTTTTCCTGGGGACCAGTCTGGAACACCCCTAGAGCTTAATCTTCACAGGAAGTATAAGAAGGGTATCATACAGGTTCTCAGGACTTTACATGGGTCACAAACACCCGTAGGACACAATCTGTTCCAGTGTCTTGGGGAGCAAGAGAAGAAAAGTACTGGCTGCCATTATTCTTTTCTTTCTGCAACTGTGGGCCTGATCCTGTAACCCTGACTCGTGAGTATTTCACTGATTTCAATGGAACCACTATATAACCCAGGCCTACACTGCTCAGAATTATAATTTGTGATCCCCAAAGGAGCACAGCTACTAGGCTATGACATTGACACCACAGTGAAGTACAGGAAGAGAAGTTTAACATGGTGGCAAGTATATAAGGGCCTGATGTTGAAAGGCACTGAGCCCCCCCCTGCAACTGCACTGTGTTGATTCTCACTCACTTCACTGGAAAATGCAAGTGCTCATCTTTCTGGATTAGGTGCTATGAGAATAATGAAACACTTAAAAAGTAATGCAAAATTCTACAGAAAAATAATATTGTTGACGATAAACCATTAGGACCACTGGCACTCAGCAAGTCAACAAAAGGGTGGGGGGGGGGGGGGGGGTCTCTTTATTCTGTTTTCATATAGTATTACAGTGTGGAAAGGGTTGAAATCACAGAAGCAAAGTGAGGGGATAGGAGAAAAGGTTACAGCTATCATTTCCCACTTCTTCCAATCACTATTTTAAACAAGCAACAATATTCACACTAAATCAAACTAACCAAAAACTGAAAACTTGATGATAGAAGCTAATTATTTTATTATGATTAGTATGAACCATTTAAATGGCACCATGTAAGTGTATTACGTATACAATAATAGGATCCCATGCCTTCGCTCATGCGCTACAAATGTACAAGTTACAGTCCCTTCCCTAAGGAGACGTCTGTATGTAAACTACATTAGGAATCTGAACAAGCACATTGGCTTGTTTGAGATTTGCTCTAAATTTCTCATCTCACATCCCCTTAGGTGTGAGTGTGTTAACAAGATTTTTTGCATGAATACAAGGAGCACAGTTATCACTGCTGAGACATAGGTGCTTTTTAAATAAAACATTTTTAATTTGAAATCTGGGAAGCATCTTGTTTACCTAATAAAGGAATCCTACTGAGTGAATCAAGGCATCCAGTAAAAACATATATTCCTATGACTCTCTCTCTCTGTCTCTAAAGAACCCCTCATGTTTTATGCAGATTCTCTGAGACACTCACTCAGAGGATGGATACAAAACTTCAGAAAGGAACATACACCAGCATCTGTGGCAACT
Source organism: Rafetus swinhoei (assembly GCA_019425775.1). Taxonomy (NCBI): domain Eukaryota; kingdom Metazoa; phylum Chordata; order Testudines; family Trionychidae; genus Rafetus; species Rafetus swinhoei. Next base: position 159,832,118 of record CM033437.1, read on the forward strand.
TCATGCCCTACTGTGTTTCAAAGGGTTTCACATAGCTTTAGGGGTCCCTATGGCATTCACACTTAGGTCAGAACCAAAGGCAACGGAAATATATTACAATCTCTGAATGCTTCAGGAAGGGTATAAAGTGACCACAAAAGGGGCCAGAAAGGATTTTGCTGTCTCATCTATGAGCAGCACAGCCACAGCTAATGCTATAACAAGAGGCAGAGTGAGAGGAAACCTCTGAGGTTCTCAAGCAGAATTTCTCTCAAGTCATTGAGTCAGAATAGACCATGGAACATCCACAAACGGTGGTAGATCCCCCAGAGATCTGTGTGAAATCAGGTGAGCCATCCCTGAGAGGCCCAGTGCACCTGACTTCACTCCATGCACCCAGGTAGCGTGGTTCAGAGCAATCCAACAAGTGTCCCAATATACCACAGAAAAGGGCATACAGCTCTAAGCTGCACTCCCTTTCCTGTCTAATCCCTGTGGGGCTGGAAGGAAGAGGATATATGTCCCTCTGCTGCTATACCACAAGCCACCTATTAACCCTGACCCCTTCTCCCTGTGAGGAAATCTGTACCACCAAGCAAACTTAGTGGGTCCCAGTAAGGAGGATTGTGCCCCACAGGTGGCTGATCCTCCCTCCCCTTTGCCATTTCCATGCAGATTAGGTGAGATGTTTAAATGGAAAATCCCCTCTGTGCATGAATCTGGGGACCACAAGATGGTCCTCAGCATTTACACTAGGTTAATGGAAATTAAAATCTGGTCCTTCCTCTGTTAAATAAAAAGTGACAGTACCCTGAAAAATCTTGGATGCCCCACATCTTGAACTCACACAAAGAAAATGCAGCAAAAATGTCAGAGCATCCACACTAGAACCGGTGACATTTTCCATTTAAACATACTTCAGAGATGGCAGATGAAGTGGCTAGTTAACTCAGAACTTTTATTATTATTATTTTAATCTAGTCTAGCCATTAAAACACCTACTTTTGAAAACTTTGCTCAGCTTTTCTGAATCCTGACTCAGACAGATCTCCCCATTGGCTATAACAAGAAAGGATGTAGTAAAAAGCGCGACAGGACCCGAGGATCGACTCCAAGCTGTTCACATACTCTAGGACCCGATTCTCAGGCACACTAAAGCTACTTCACATTGCTCTAGCATAGTAAAAGGGCCTTAAAGAGCCCTTTCTGTGGCCAAAATGACACAAAACAGCCTCAGCATCAAGACCTTTAGCTTTCTATGAAATAGCAGATTGTTGATACCTCTTCTCCCTGGTATTTTTTTCAATGAATTTTATACAATATGCTAACTCTATCCAGCTGCGTAAAACATGCCCCACTCACCGTACAAGAGCCGGACTACATTGGCTAAAGATGCCTGCGGCCTGCCTTAGCAAGCTACCGTTCAATGTAAAAGATAATGAGCCAGATCCTCAGTTGGTGTAAGGTCAACATAACTCCATGAAAGTGAGTGATTTACACCACCTATGGATCTGGTCCCATAACTCTACAGCCAGCGTTGATTGTTCATTCATTTAACAAATGTAAGGTTTTAGTTATTTACGTTTAGGTAGAGCAATCTGTTTGGGACAAAGCTGCCTTGTATTTAAGTAATAATGGTAGTGTTAGGGCTGGGTCATGGGTGGCTATGGGCCCAGAATGAGCGGTTCGTATTGGGTCAAAGGTCAGAGGTCAAAACAGCACTAGGACAGGTCAAAACCACACAATCAGAGTCCATTACCAAACTGGGAGCATGAACTGGGGTTTAAGTCAGGCCAGGATCTTTCACAGGGTCTGCAGTGGTCTTATACCAGAGCTGAGCCTAGGTTGAGAGCAGGGAATCAAGATGAGTTGCGGCAGGAGGAAGGACGGGGAAGGGGATCTAAGGCAGAAGAACACCAGAGGTCTGCATTGTTTAGACAACTCCCAGAAGTGGCTTCCTCGTTTATATGGGGAGTGCCAGCCAGTCAAGGAGAACTGTCACTCATGCCTCTTAGAGGAGAATTTGCAGAAGGGCTTAGCCTTGCAGTTCCTCTTCACAGCAACCCTACCTGGGCCCCTGGTGGTTATGAGGAAGCAGAAGCTGATGGAGATCCTCATTCTAGACCTGTGGGTTCTTACCAGTAGCAATAATAAAAGGGGCCAGTTCTTCCAGTTCCCACTGACTTCAGTGAGTGTTTTTGTTCAGGAAACCCTATAGGATTTATTCCATAATGTGACTTATACAACACTGAACTACTGAAATAATACTTTAGACTTCTATTGCTTCTCTCACACAAAGACTCCAGAGCATTTTGCAAGGACTGGGAAGTATTACTGTTTTACCTTACAGCTGGGATAACTGAGTCACAGACTTGCTCAAAGTAATACAGGAAATCAGTAACAGAGCCAGGAATAGAACCCAGTTCTCTTGACATGAAGTCACCAGCATAATTACAGGAATGCATTGTTATGCAAGTCCCATTAGCCCCAAAATTGCCCATAAGCACACTAACGCTTCCTATATTAAGACGCACAGAAAAGTCTTTTACTTGTTATTTTCATTTTATGCTAGACAAAAACATAGTTTTAAACATACAAAAATAACCCCACCTAACAAAAAAAAAACACCCCCTTACTTTAGCAATAAACAAAACAAAAACCCGACTTAATATTTTGCCTCTCATAAATCTCTCAGCAACCTGAACTATCTCTGCTATCACCAGTGCTGTGATTTAATTTTAGCTTGAGTTGTCAACCTTCCCTCCCCAATCACAATCTGTATTAAAATATCTACGCAGCAATGAATAGGTCTTTTATCACATACATGGGAGTGCTCCTGTAACCCCACCCACACAGCGGATAAGCACTTGAGCAGCAAGTCTGCTTAGGAACACAGGCCCACCTTTTCTAGGGCTCTGGCTTGCCAGACAAAAAAGGTGCATTTTCCATTTCTGTTACTTCAAATGAATTACCTTAACACAAATGAGAAGTCCCATAAAGATGCAGGCTAACATGTCAGAAGCCATATCAGCTGGATTATAAGCTTAGTCTCCTCACTGGGTCACACAGCAGCAAGCTAATGTGTTCACTACACCTTTCATGGTGTGTTTTAATTGTGTTAAATCAACTGAATTAACAGGATTGAAAAATACACTCTGCCCGACTCAAGCTCTTATGTGTGTGCAGTACCTGACTTATTCTTGCAACTGTCTGCCAGAGTTGTAAGAGTTATTAACTATGTTTGGGCATACCTACACACACACAGCAACAGAACTAGTCATGCACTGGGACTTAGTATGGGCATGTGCAAGAGCGGCATGCAGGTCCAAAAATCAGAGCCACAGAGTGCACATTAAAAAGCTCCACAGAAACTGAAATACGTTTGAATAAATCATGTTTACCTAATCAACCTTCACATCTACCATCCTGAGCACTAGATATGTAGAGATTTTATTATCCCTCCCACACAATAACAGCTGTCAACTTTGTTATTGTAATTTACCCCGTTCTTGCACATGACTTGCAATTCGATTTTAGATACATGCTCAAGCTAGATGCATTTCATTCAGACATCATCACGATGCAGCACTTGTACCCAAAGGAATACCTTAGTTCAAAGAGCAATATACATACCATCTCCTTTCTGCCTTCATCCTTTTCTTGAAGTTTCAGATGAGCAGACACCTGTTATATAAACACACAATATGATGCAAGTTAAACTGAAAATGATCGGCAACATGACATTTTGGGAACAGACACTATAAGACTCAGGGCAGGTCTGCATTTAAAATACCGCACCACAATGTAGTTGTGCTGCTGCAGTAGAAGAGCTTCTCTGGTTGGTGTAATTAATCCACCTCCATGAGAGGAAGTAGTTATGGCAATAGGAGAAGCTCTCCCGCTGTCTTAGCGTTGTCTACACCAGGCGCTAGGTTATACTACATTGCTAGGTTAACTACATTGCTCAGTTATACCGATATAAGTCTCTAGTGTTGACCTGGCCTAAAACACACAATGACACTACAAAAGACAGTTACCTCTTTTGTAACTGATGTTCTTTGAGATGTGTGGCTTGTGTCCTTTCCATATTAGGAGTGTGTGCTCACCACATGCACCAATACCAGAAGTTCTTCCCTCAGGAATATTCATAGGGGAGTGACCCTGGCAAGCCCTGGAGTGGTGCCTTCATGGCACGGTATAAGGGCTGTCACGTTCAACCGCCACCCTCAGTTCCTTCTTGCCAGAAAACTCCAACAGTGAGGTAAGAAGACAGGTCATGGACTAGACACAAGCAACACATCTTGAGGAACATCAGCTACAAAACAGGTAACTGTCTTTTCTTCATCGAGTGCTCGCTCGTGTCCATTCCACAACAGGCGACTCCAAACAGTACCCATGGAGGCGGGTAGGAGTTCTCGGCCACACAGACTGCCACACAGCTCTGCTGAACCCAGCGTTGCCTCTGGCCTGCTGAGCGATGATGTAGTCAGATGTAAACGTGCAGACCGAGGAGCATGGTGTGGCTCTACAGATCTCCTGAACTGGGATGTGTGCCAGGAAGTGTCAAGGACGAGAGGGTTTGCCAGGGGACATCACTTAATGGCAGCGCAACTAAGGCAGAGGCGCTGAGCATGTCAAAGAGGGTATCCACTGGCTCCTTGAGATCCTATGCCAGTAGCTATAGGCTAGAAGCAACCCTCTTGAGGAGCTGCTGGGAGGGGTGTCCTTTCCCCTAGAGCTTGCACCTGCTTAGAGGGCCAGACACCATGGCTGAAGGTCTTTTAGACACCTCTGAAACCGATCGGGCAGCCTGGGATGGTTGGTTAAACCCAACTCAGGTTCCACAGGTACCAGGTCACTGTCCCTGCAGCCATGCTAGGGGGGTGCGGTGCTGCAGGCTGGGATGGCACCATGGGATTCTGTGCCTGGCCCAGTGGCAGGGACTCATGCTCTGTGCTAGCTTCCAAAGTCACGTGTGCACTGGCCAGCAACCAGGAATGGGAGGGCCCGTGACTTCCTTTGGCATAGCTGTAAGTCCTGTGGGCCCATTAGGTTCTCTCTGAACATGAGGCACCTCTGTCATGGGACCCCAAAGCTGGTTGGGGAAAGGCGAGTCAGTAACAGGAACCCAGTGATCTAGATCTCTCATCATCCACTCGCGCCAGGACCTTGAATGGGCCTCAGAGCTTGAGCAAGACCGATGGTCTGATGAATGCTGAGACCGCAAGAACTGCCATGAAAAGGACCTGTGCCAACGAGAAGACGACCAATTATCTCATTCTCTGGAACAGTCCCAGGAGTGGTGCCAAGGTCTTGGAGATACCAATGGCTTGTCTCTGTGCCCTTGCTGGAGGCTGCATGCCTGAGCAGGTCTGCGCCACTGTACTGATGACCAGGGCGGAGTTTTGGGAGGGGGCAGAAGCCGTGCGTGCTGGGACATGGCTTGCTTTTCTTCCCGTTCCTCAGGCTATCAGGGAGTGAGGAGAAAGTACTTGCATTCCACGCATGCCTCTCACACCACGGAGGCGCCACTCCAGGGGTCGCCAGAGCCATGCCCCTGTGAGTATTGCGGAGGGAAAAACTTCTGGCAGCAGTGCATGTGGCAGGCACACACATCTAATGTGAAATGGATATGAGCAATCTCTCAAAGAACTGAACAATTTATTCTAACATGAGGCAGAATTTAGAAAACAGACGCTTAATAAGTGCAGTGTTAGTTATGAAGTTCTAATCATGAGTATAGTGTAGGCATATGCATGCTGTCTAAGGGACCACTCAAGATACCAACAAAAATCAGTGCTCACTAGAGATGTTCTATCATATCAGAGAGAAAGGATAGTTTAGTTGACAATAAAATGGAGTGGGATTTAGGAAGTTCAATTTCTAGCTTAGCCACACACTTCCTGTGTGACACTAGATAAGTCAGACATGTTTTGTTAGGTCTTTAAGGTGCTGCTAAACTATTCATTGTTTTTTAAGTTTCTCTCTGCTTTGGTTCCCCATCTGTAAAGTGATGATACCAATTCTCCTTTATCTCTTGGAAATGTTATAGATAAATTCATTAGTGATTGTAAGGTGCTCGGATAGAGGCCATCTACTGTCCTAAGAGGTAACAATTAAACTGTTAAGTAATTAATTTTTTGACAGCATCCTGAGAGGTTAATTTAGACAAAGTCTATGATCTTGGTCCAACTTACCAAAGAGACTCTTATTGTAGCTGTAATTTAGCCAGATACTTGGAAAAAAAATATTACCCTTTTGGTCTTTGATTTCTATGTACTGCTCAAATAAAATGAAACAGGAATGCTCTCTCACATAGTAGACCCCTTCCAGAAATCTGTGTTATAAAAATTACAACTCTGGAAAGTAAACAGATAAAGCATAGGCAAGTCTAGGTGATCATCATGGTCCCTTGTGGCCTTAAAGGATTGATTAAAGCCACTTTTCCTTTACCAAATAATAACATCCATGAATTTGATCATTTGATCTGAGGAAGTGGGTCTGGCCCACGAAAGCTCATCACCTAATAAACCATCTTGTTAGTCTTTAAAGTGCTGCATAGTCCTGTCTTTTGTTTCAGCAAGACCAGACTAACACGGCTACATCTCTATTACTATTCATGAATTAGTGCCTCTCTACATTGAGGGTTGGGCAGATACGACAAAATTATTGAACGGATTGTCTCAACACATGGAACAGCAGCAGGTTCCAGACAACAGCTCTCAATAAACAGGCCTTATGTCAAGAGTGAAGAGGATTTTATCAACTTTAAGGTGTGGGCTTCTTCACATGGAGCCCACATCAAGATAGAAGGAAAAAGGCTATATATGAGGGCTCCTGGACCCAAGACAGGGTGACAGCTGGGAGCCCTGGCATACAGCAGCAATCTGCCAGTATGGAAACAGCTGGTTAGATCATGGAAAACTGACAAGGAGATTTAACTAGTCACTTGCCCATATGGCCAGGAAAGAGATTCACCCAGGGCTCTCACAGAGACTCGCTTGGTCTGGAAAAGCTAGCCGCAACCCACATTTCCGATTCCAGTCATTAGCACGGGGTGGGCAATAATTTTGATGGGGGGGGCCACTCCAAGATTTTGGAAAGTGGTCAAGGGCTGCACTCTTACATGATATTAATGGAGGTTGCACAGGGTCTGGGATGGAGACTGAGTGTGAAAGGAAGCTTGGGGTAAAAGATTGGGATTCAGGAGGGTGTGCGCTGTCTGGGAGGGAATTTGGGTGAAGAAGGCAGTTATAGCATGGAACTGGAGTACAGGAGGAGGTGAAGGGGTTTGGGTTGTGACCTAAGGCAGGAGGGGATTGTGATCTAGGGCAGAGGACGGGGGTACAGGAGGGGGTGCAGAGGTTTGGGTTGTGACCTAGAGGAGTGGATTGGGGTGCAGGATCTGGGAGGGCATATGGGTTCAGGAGAGGATCAGAGGGTTTGGGTTATGTGGGGTAGGGGGCAGAGGGTTGGAGGGGAGACAGGGTGGTTTACCTAGGTGATTCCCGGCCAACAACCCAGCATGTTTGGGGCCATATGTGTCTGTGAATGAGAGTCGAAGGGGAGGGGAGCGTGGTACTTTGTACGCTGCCCGTTCTTCAAACAGGAAGCTCCCATTGGCCAGAAACCGGCTAATGGAATTGTGCTAGGGGCAAGAATAGCACATGAAGCCTCTTCCCTACCCCAGCTGTGAAACATAAATGGCCAAACAGCCGCTTTTCTGAGGGGTGTGCAGGAGGGGGGTGGGGCAAGCAGGGAGTCTGCCTGAGGCCCCTGTTGCATCTGCAGGCCGGATCTGGTGGCTTGGCGGGCCGGGTCTGGTCCGCCGGCTCTATTTTGCCCAGGCCTGCTTTAGCAGCTACTGGAATACAGAACAAGTAACAGGATACTGCTTGACACTGGGAGGACTCATGAGTGAGAAAGTGGCAACAATCTAGTTGCCCTTCTCTGGAACCAACCTCTGGAACCAACCTATTGCTAATACTATCTAGATGCTAGGTTTTCATGGTATTTTATTTCTCTGAGGAGCAAATGAACGCAGGCTCACGAATTTTCTTCTGAACCCTAACTGTGACCTTAAAACAGCAACAAAGCCATGGGGACTCAAGTGAATTCCAGTCTAACACCTGGAACCAGAGCCAGGAATAAAAATGTGTACTCATGGAAGAAGGGAGCCTCTCTGTAGTCCCAGACCCCAAACCAGCCAGAACCAGAAACAAAGTTCACCATCATAGCTTCTTGGACAGTAAGATGAGGGAGCAGCATGTCGTCCTGCATGATGTAACAGGACACTTTGCGAAAAGAGCGTAGGTCACGAGGCTGCCCGTTAATGAGGATTGCTCCTTTCATCCCAGTCTCTCTGAAATGAAACAAAACAAGTGAGTTAGAGAGAGAGTAACCTTTATACTATTTTACTACACATCTCAGGCCAGGTCTATACTAGACCCAGAAGGTCAGCTTAAGGTACGCCATTCTATATGTAAATAACATAGCTGGAGTCGACTTACCTTAAGGCAAACCATCTTCACAGCGGGCGATCAATGGGAGCAAACGCTCCCATTGACTTCCCCTACTCCTCGAGAATTGAGGCATACCAACATGGACTGGTGGTGCCATCAGCCTTCGATTTAGTGGGTCTTTACTAGGGCCACTAAATTGAACGCCAGAAGATCAATCTCCAGCGTGGCAAGTGCAGATGTGGCCTTAGAGACTAGGCACATTGGGCTTTTTTAGCCTCTTTTTAGGCGATTTCTCAGACCAAAACAGACAGGTGAAGGGAAGTGCACATGTCCTGTGTGTGTATTGTTTCAGAAGAAGTTTCACACCCTGGCAAAACAATTAATTCAAACTTATGCAAAAAATGTGCTGCCAATCGGGATGTTTTCAGAAATGGTCTGTCATTTCTTGAAAGGCTGTTTGTGGGGTCTCTCTGCCCCTCCTTTTGTGATTTGGTGACAGTAGCAGAAAGCAACTATGTCAAGCAATGGGGCAGAGGTGGGAAAACTTCCCAGTTGTTTCACATATTGTAGTTTAATCAAGAATTATTCTTACATCCTGAACATTTTGATGGAAAAATATTGTGTTTATAAAACATAACTTAATACTCCACAGATAAAAACCTTCAGCCAAATTTGTCTGATGGCTTTTGAGCAGCCATTTCTCATTTTTTGGAATTGTAATGACTCAACTGCTTTCCTACATATTAGTCTGCTGTATAGAATATAGGAAAGTAACAGTGGTGATAGCATAATTCAATATTTGTGAAGCAATTATTTTCTACAATGACTGGGTGAGCGTCTGTCAGTGAGTTGGAATGCCCTCCCTCTGATCTAGAGACTGAAGGACCACCACACTCCCTCTGGTTGGTGGACCTGAATCTGCCCCATCCTCAAATGTCCTGAGGTGGGACAAAGTATAAAAGGAGAGCTCTGGAGCACAGTTGGGGCTTGGCCACCAGAGGGAGCAGACATCTCTTTCAGGGAGCCCAGAGCAACACAGGAGCCAAAGCTAAGCACTAAAAAGAACTGCCCATGCAGTAAACAGACAGAACCTAAGGAGCTGCTGGGATTGCTGCCAGATGAATGCCCCGAAAACCTGTGGGAACTACTAGCTGCCAAGTACCCTGAGGAGACAAAAGACCTTTGGAGTAGAGTCCTACACCCAGACAGTGGCAGAAAGTACTCCAACACTTACAGAGAGAGAATCAATATGTTTTGGTAGGATCTCTGCTGAGCCAGTGGTGGAACTATACACCGCTTTTAGGGATCCTGGTCGAGTAGGGTGGGCTAACGTTGCTCTTCCCCCTGCTGTCAACCCCACCCCTAAAGTGCTGACCTACTTCCCCTTGGTTGGAAGGAAGGCCTTTGCCAGGTTTTGACTAGCCCCAGCCACAAGGCTGAGAGGCTCCAGGTTGTGTTTGCTGTCTGCTCCAACCTGGAGGCTGTAGATAAAGATGTTCTGACCTGCTCAGAGGATCACAACGTCCACATAGACTATTGGTTACGGTGTGTCTAGAGTGAATCAGAGAGCTCCCCCCGGCCACCCACTTGAGAGCAAGCGACCATTGCAAAGTCCTTCTGCTTTTTCAGAAGAGGACAGACACGATTAACACAGTAATCCTTTATACCATGGGGTCCCAAACTGGGGGGCGTGAAGAAATTCCAGGGGGCGCGCGAGGCGACCCAGCCCTCCCATATCAAGTTTTGTGGTCAGTTCCGGGTTTTTTTTTTGCTCAACAAGTTTTGCTGTTGGGGAAGGGGGGGAGAGTTTTTCAAAAATCAAAAAGGGGGCGTGATGCCAAAAAGTTTGGGAACCACTGCTTTATACTCACCTATATCCTGCCAAGATATTCATGAGTGTTGATTTCCCGGCCCCAGAAGGACCCATAATTGCAACAAGTTCGCCACTGCTGAACTTCCCTGAAATTCCTTTCAAAAGGGTCTTGTAACCTGAAGGAAGAAAGAAAATATTATGAAATGGTGACGCTTCACAGTCATTTACTGTACGTGAAATATGCTTCTCCTATGCAGGGATAATAAGGATGGCTGCTAGTGAGCCCAACGCAGGAGGTTCAGAGGAAAGTGGCAGTACATAAGCACACCAGAGCCACTACCACAACCTACAAACTGCACTGGAGCTTGTGGCCTTTTCCCACTTGGTGAGTAGTGATGATGAAGTGACATTGATCCATTTAGAAATGGTTCTGCTCTTGATCCACTCCAAGAAAAATGTTCTCAAGCCAGCTAGGAGCCCATCTGCCATTTTCCAAAGGTTCTGTGCTCATGTGGGGATCTATTCCAAAATAGCTGTTAGGGATGTAAAATCTCGTTAAAATTAGTTAACCGGTTAAATGTTAAGCTTAACTGATTAAATGGGGTCAGGCGGGGGGAGAGACATTACAGCCCGTTGTACTGGAGTGGTCCCCCAACCCATCATGGCTGGGTTGGAGCACACACACACACACACCCCACCACGGGCAAGAACTGCTCCAGCCTGGCTGCTTCCGACCCCGTGCTGGGCTGCCGGCTCCCTGCCCACACAGGCTGGGAGTCTGCAGCCTTTGGTGGGGCCAGAAGCAGCAGCAGGGAAGGAAAGGGGAGGATTCCCTCCCCACTCACGTTGAGGCTGACAACTCCCAGCACATGAACCCATGCAGGCTGGGAACCGGCAGCCTTCCCCACCTGCCAACTCTGCCCTGGGACCCGCGAGGCTGCCAATTCCCACCCAACACGGGCTGGGAGCCAGCAGTCCCACTGGGCTACAGCAGCCCTCTGCCTCCAGCAGGCTGCTCCCAGGTAACAGTTAAACATTACCCAGTAAGCATCACCCATTAAGGGTGATGCTTACTAATACTGGGGAACCAGTTACCCATTCACATCCCTAATAGCTATAGCACTTTAAATTCACACCTTCCCTAACCAGCACGTCTTCCTCATGTAGACATGCTCTAAATTAGGATGTCTCCCCAACCCCCCACAAAATTTTGGATGTGCAGATTAAACTCATAGCTGAACCTTTAATTAACTATGGGTGTGGTCTGCATTCATACCTCCCAGGAATGCCTCTCCTTTTGTTTCTAATGATTTTAAAAAATGACCTTTTGCTTGCGTAAAGCTTTATAACCTGAAAATTTTGGTCAGGTGGCAGGAGCCATGCTTTATATTGAATGTTTCTATAACAAAATGAAAATAAAAATGGAGGGGGAAAGAAAAGAACCAAGCATACGACATGTTGGGATTTGGCACTCCACTGAACTTAGGTTAGTTAATGTGCTTGAAGAATTTTCTCGCAATGTGTTATATACCCACTGGAATTATTAGCACAGATTCTAACTAGTACACTGATCTTGGTCACAAGCATCAAGAAAAAGGGGGTGGGATGCTCTTCACCTAATTCCTGCGTCCTTGTTACTGTTTCATGGCTAAGGTAGTCAGTTTTCGATCACAACACCCTGTGATATAGCATTCTCTATGCTTTACAAAAATATGCTTCTGATATGAATGTTATAACTGAGGTATGCTTTGTGCAAGATGGTTCATGTACCATATCATAGAAAATGTTATGATTTACTGAATATAATTATCCTGTTTCTATGCATGCATCACTTCTGTTTCTGGTATTAGGAGTGTGGGTTTTAGATTTATATTACCAATGCATTCATGCTGGGTGAAGCCAACTACCTGGCCTTTGGGTACAAAGGTGAAAAAGCCCATCAGCAAAAGACAATGAACTGTAAAAGAGCTTAACCTTCCTGTGAATGTGTGAGTCAGCTTGTGAAGAATGGCTACAGGAGCCCTACAGAGTCATGTGACCATACTGGAAGCCATCTTCAATTCTGTACTTTTCCATGAGAAACTGGGGGAGGAGGAAAATCAAACTAGGAAACAAAGGACTCTCGCTTTATACAAATCCTATTTAAGGGTGAGGAGTGAGATAATGCAGATTGTCAGTTCTCCACAGCTACCCCACCCAAGATGACTGTGGGACACAACTAAGACTGAACTGAGGAAGGAGCTGGGCCCAACCTGGAAAGGTATCTGGTCTGTGAAGAAGATTATTAGAACCACATTTAGGGTGAGATCTTACATGTAACTAGTTTCTTTAGCGTATCTAGCTTGGATTTGTATTATTTTCTTAGCAGTCAGCTGTGCTCTGTCTGCTGCCTCTTTGACCACTTAAAATCCACCTTTTCATAGTTAATAAATTTATATTTGGTGTATGGTATTACTCAGATTATGTAATTTCTAACCGGGGGAGGAGGGGGGAAGATGTGTATACCTTTCTTCACATCAAGGAAGGGGGTGAACATCATACAAATTTGGGTTTGTACCCCAAAAGGAGGGTGAATATCTGGGTGCTGCAGTAAATCCCTTAAGATGAGTCATCCCAGAGTTGATCTCAGCGTTTGTATCTACAGCTGCATGTGGCCCTGCCTGTGGGTTTTACTAGAAGAGGCTGGAGAGCCTGGCTCAGCAAGACCAGGTTAAAGGGGGCCCAGGCTGGAAAAGGATGCTCAGTGGTGTCTAAGCGCCTCAGGTGACATCCCAGGGGTCCCAACACATCACACATCTGGTTGAAAAGGAACCCTGGCGGAACCGGTCAGCACCACTGACCAGCACTGTTACAAAAGAGTCTGGCCAGAAGGGCTTAGGCAGGCTAGTCCCCACCTGTCCTGGCATCACGCTGCATCCCAAAAGCAGCCAGCAGGTCCAGTGGCGGGCAGGGGCCATGGATTCCGTGCGCTATTCCCGCCCTGAGCACTGGCTCTGCACGACGGTCAATGGAAGCTGCAGGGCACGATAGCAGCGCACAGAGCCTCCTTCTTCCCCCCCGCACCAAGTCCAGGCACCAGACCTGTTGGCTGCTTCTGGGGGGCACTAGTGTGACAGAGCAAACAGGGATCCTGCCTTAGCCCTGTTGTACTGATGACCAGGAGCCAGCCAAGGTAAGCGCATGCCCTGACCCCTTACCCCTGCCCTCACCCCCCCCAAACCCAGAGTTTCCTCCTGCATCCTGAACCCCTCATTCCTGGCCCCAGAGCCCTCACATTACCCTGCACTCCAGATCCCTTGGCCCAGCGATGGGCAACCAAGAATAGGGAGTGGGCCGCATGAACAGCCCCCTTCACCACAGTGGGCTGCAGCAGCTTGCGGCCCACTGTACCCACTCCTCCCCCTTCCTCCCAGAGCTTGAACAACTGCAAACAGATGATTCGTAGTGCTCCGGTTCTGGGAGGGAGGGGTAGCAGCAGGGATGGAGCATGAAACAGCCGATTCATGGCGCTTCAAAAGTGTTGGGAGGGAGAGGAGGAATAAGTAGTATGGGGCTCCAGTGCCCCAGTGAGCAAGAGGTGCATGGGGAAGGAGGCAGACAGGAGGTCCACGGGCCACAGATGGAGCCCCAGTGGGCCACATGTGGCCCACGGACCACAGGGTGCCCACCACTGCCTTGGCTCCATGCCCTAGCTTTAAGCTCCCTCATGCACCCCAAACCTTTCATCCCCAGAGCCAGCATCTCCTCTCAGAGCCCTCAACCACTTCCACAACCCATAGCCCCCTCCTACATTCTGAATCTCTCAGCTCCATCCTCCAACCCAGAGCCCCCCTTCCTGCTCCCCAAGTTCCTTATTCCCAGACCAACCCATACCCCCAACCAAAGCCCTCACCTCCTCTCACACCCCAACTCCCTGCCCCAGTCTGGGGCTCTTCCCCCTGCATACTGAACCCCTCAGTTCTGGCCCTACTGCAGAGCCTGCACCCCCTGATTGGAGCCCACACCCCCTCATGCAACCCAACTCCCTACTACAGCCCCCTGAAAGTGAATGAGGGTAGGGAAGAGCAAGTCACCAAGGTTTTGTGCGATTAGAAAGTTAACAACCCTATGGCCCCATCCTTCCTTATCTTGTTCCCCATTCATCTCCAGATCTCCCTTTGATGTTCTGTCTCCCCTTGCCCTTATCTTCCTCTCCTCCACTGTGTTCTCTGTCCACCCTGCTCCAATGACACTCATGGCACCGTAGGGCACCTCAAGGCAATAAGTATGTGGCACTGCAGGATCTTTCTGATCCAAACACTAGTCTCTGCTCTGAGTGTTCTACAGACAAGAAGCACATCTGTGATCAGAAGCAGCTCAAGAACTTCTAGGGAGCAATATAAGCAACATGCCTGTTCCCTTTTCCACAGGCAGCTGTCTCTAAAAAACTAATTAACAAAATATACCCATGTACTGGCTCTGAAGGTATCCCCAACACCATTTTTGCAGAAGCCAAAGAACTACAAGAAGAACAGTAAGAACATTAGTTTAAAGAACCTATTCTGTGAGGGATAGGAGAGGGGAATCTAGGAAGACAAGGCTGAGATACCAGTGCCTGGCTGTCTTGCCCTTGATGTTAATTTCTCCACAGATTGGATCTCAAAATTCAAGGGAAGGAAAATCATACCTTTTTGAAGGGTATTTTTTAAATATATTAAGATATATTTAATAAGTGCAGTATGAATATGGCCCTTCACATTTGTTCTTTATGTCCAATAAGGACCAGTTTTAAGTATTCATGGCTTTGCCTCAGACAAATCCCTCAACGATCCCTCCTAGTCTTTATTAGAGTGATAAAAGACCAGTATGTCAGACCTTATCACTCAGAATTACTGCTCATTACATGTAAATGTGATACCCTTATAGTGGGTGAAAATCTGGCCTCACTGGAGTCAATGAAGGTAATTTTATCATTACCATCAACAAACCCAGGATTTCACTCATTACATAGCACTTTACTCCCACAACTGGCCCCAATACTAGCTTAGTTTAAAATTCTATTGACTGTGAGGATAGCCAATAACGATGCTCATGTGATAACACAGAAAACATCGTTGTAACAATCTGGTACACCAATTTCTAGTTTATGAGACTGTTGTGATACAGATTTTTACTGTATAGGATAGTTTATCCTTATTGTAAGGATTTCATAATATGCACCTCACCATAAACCCCAAGAGTAGTGCAATAAATACTGCATATGCTTTGTAACTATTTTATACCATACCATATAAAACTCTGCTTGTTATAAATACTTCAAGAGATATAATGCAAAATATACTTTCATAGCCTAAACATTTTCATCCAAATTATTCATCCATTGACTAAACATTTCTTTACTAGTAATTACAGTAGCTTAACTAAAACAGGTTGCAATATATTTCCACTACTCATCCAACTAATGACTAAAAAATAAAGTAGGCTTGTTTAAACTGCATTTTTCTTTTAAAAATTTCTTTGTAAACCTATAAATCAAGTTTCAGCCACAAGTGTATTTTGTAACTTGAGTTTTTCCATTATAAAAACCTCTTCTAAATGGAAATTACAAACCTGGTTCCATTATAGAGTTGTGAGGTGCAACCCTACAATGAGTCATTGCTCAGTCCATTAAACTGCAGAAAAACAAGGAATAGCCCTGTTTTCGATTAGATTTAGAAATTTAAATTCAGCACTATTATATTTGGCAGGATACACTTCAAGCATCTTAGATATTGTACTTAGACTAGAGTGGACTAAATGTCCCAGAGTAAGAGAATGATTTTAAAGGGGAAAAACCCCATAATGAGTTTTAGATCAGGATTGCATTAATTGGCATTTCAGACCACTAAGTCCCAACATATACAATACCATACCTTATTCTCAGCAGGAGTGGGTGAGAGGTCTTTCTACTTACAAAGGTTAATTCTACCAAATCAAAGAGAGGAGATTTTGCCCTGTAGTGGTAACATTGTGCCAGGCATAATCTCCTATCAGGAATTAAAAACATTCTGGGCTGTAAGTAACTAGAGACTTCTGTTACAGAATATTGAGGCTAATCTTCCACAGAATCAGTTGACCTATAAATTCTATACTGAAGTCAGATGTCTTTCATGAGGAATGGATTATATGCGTGGAAACAATTGTAGTTCTCAAATACAGGGCCTGCATTTCAGTGATATATCTACCGTGTATAGGAAAATGTATCTTCCTTATTTCCAATTAACTTTGGCCAGATTGTTCCATTTATACAGTGATTCATGTTGGGGAAATGCTGCCTTAGAGGAAGTTCAAGGAGGGTTTGTGCCTCAGAGGCACAATCCAACTCTTAGGCTGCATCTAGACTGGCAAGATTTTGCACAAAAGCAGTAGCTTTTGTGCAAAAACTTGCCAGCTGTCTACACTGGCCGCTTGAATTTGCGCAAGAGCACTGACTTTGTAATGTACAAAATCAGTGCTTCTTGCGCAAATACTTTCACGCGCTCCGGGGAAAAAGCCCTCTTGTGCAAGAATACTTGCGCAAGAGGGCCAGTGTAGACAGCGAAGAACTGTTTTGCAAAAGCCCGATGGCTAAAATGGCGATCGGGGCTTTCTTGCGCAAAATCACGTTTAGACTGGCCACGGATGCTTTTGCGCAAAAGCACTTTTTGTGCAAAAGCATCCGTGCCAATCTAGACGCGCTTTTGCGGAAATACTTTTAACGGAAAAACTTTTCCGTTAAAAGTATTTCCGCAAAATCATGCCAGTCTAGACACAGCCTTAGAGTTGCCCACTGGGTGTTAAGGACTATAGTCAATCCTGAGTAGGTAAATCTTCGCTGAATTCAGTGAAATCATATCAAGGTTCACTGTTCCCTAGATTATAAATACTTCCATCAAAATCATTTTATTTTTAGAACAGAAAAATGGCCAGAATTCTTAAAGGCCCTGAACTCCTCCAACATTTCTCAGGAGGCTCTGAGTGCTTTGAAGAATCAGACCTGTATCTGAAATACCCCCTTTTTTTTTTTTGGGGCTGGATCTTAAACTGGATAATTGTTTCATACCACAGGTTATACCTCCCTTGTCTGGCACCCAGAGGACCTGATTGGTCCCAAACAAGGGGATTTGCCAAACAAGGGGAGGTCCCTCCCATCATGGCCCGTGCTGCCCCTCGCTAGGACACTGAGCCCTGCTGCTGCCTGCCCAGCCATGGCTCCCCAGGCTGGAGCTCCGTGGCTGCTGGGGCTGTGGGTTTGCCGGGGGGCCCACGGCTGCTGAAGCTTCTGAGACTGCTGGGACTCTGTGCCTGCTGGGACTCTGCAGCCACTGCCGACCCCCCGCTACCACCTGGCAGCAGGAGCCAGAACTCCCTGCTGTGCCCCCCTCCCTCAACATGCGGCTCCTGGCTGAGTCATACCACTCCTCCCCCCACACACTCCTGCCCTGCGGCCCAACCTCCTTGTACTTGGACTCTGTGGTCCAGGAACATCCGCGCAGTCCTGCCGGACCATGGATGTTGCCAGACCACAGAGTCCCAGTTAAGGGAGGTACAACCTGTATTGTCAACAGCAGAGCTAGTCAATTTCCTATCGAACATTCCTCCACCAGAAAATGAGAACTCATCAATATCAAAATGTGTTTCAATAAGGTTGTTCAAATTAACTTTTTATTTTGATGTTTTTATTTTATATTCCAAATTTTAAATTTTAATCTGCCTCTTATCTTAAGATACTTTTATATTTTATTTTTATATTATACCAATTACAGAGTACCAAACCAATTACAAGTTATAATATCCATTCTAATTTCAGTAGTGATTACCAATGACTAGTTGAATACCAATGCCCTGTAACTAACTTCTAAATACCATTAGACTATCAACTACAATACCAATAAGCAATTACCAAAGTAACTGTCGATAACAAAAACAATGAAAAATGATCACTTTGAATAACAACCAATTATTTTATATTATATTCTATCTTTAAAATAATTGAAACCCAGTTTAAGTATGCAATAAAATATAAAGGTAAATTAAATAAAAGCTATAAAAATAAATAGAACACAAATCATACGAACATAAAATATCAAAAGTCAAAATTGAAAATAAATGTTTTGATTTTATCTAAATTGTTTTAACTACATTCAACCACCCCACCCCTGCTAAAAGTCAGGCTTTCCTGCAGAAGGAAGATTCCACATTGTGACCAACTCTAGATAAGAGGATGGAGGCACAGAATAGGTCCACAGTTTGGGGCACAGAATTGCCCAGCAAAGGAGTCCAATAAACAAGCAGATTTCTCTGACCCTAGGACAAGTACTAACTAACCTTGTATTTCATGTATAAACAATTAACTTTCATCAACTGAGTTAGGAAGATTTCCATACATATTAAAGATGATAAGAAGGGTCTAAGAGAAGAATTCTCTCTTTGCTGGAGTCCAAGGCTTCGTTGCAGAACTCAGCAGCGAAGAGGCTTGCAGGAGATTACATCTGCTTTCTCTGCTGAGGAATATAAGGGTTTCTGGGGAAACTGAAATGTTTCATTTTTTCCAAAATTAGAATGCTCTCAAGGAGCATTATGCTTAACTTTAAAGTGAACAAGACTACTCAAGCGCTTAAAGTTATGCACATGCTTAAGTGAGCTGCGGAACTGGGGTCAAAATCATCAGTAGAACTACTGCTGCTCCAACAGATTCACTGAAGTAAATAACATCTTTAAAGCGATAGATTCATTTGCATTTCATTGATGCAATACATTCATTTGGTATTCAGAGAGATGTCACATGGACTTTCTAAAATTTCCATGAGTTCTAGCATAACTCTGCATTCATTAATAGACATGTGGAGACTGGCTGCGCTCCCATTTAAATCTAGGGAAGTTTCACACTGACTTAAATGGGAGCACGACTGGGTATTGAAAATGAATCTAAACTGCTTCCATTGCATGACCAATTCCTTTGAAGATTCTGAATAACTACTGATGCTGTTTTACCACTATGTATTACATCATTGACGCCCTTTTGCTTCTCCAGGGATTTTCACTGTATACAATGACTGCTATCATCTGACCTAGAGAACGTTACACATGTAGATAATTAGCACCAAGAAAAGCTTCCTAACCATCAGGGTGGTTAAGCACTGGAATAGATTGCCTAGGGAGGTTGTGGAATCTGTCATTGCTGATTTTTAAGAGCAGGTTGGACAAACATCTGTCAGGGATGGTCTAGATTATTTTTGATTCTGCCATGGGGGCAAGGGACTGGACTTAATGACCTCCTGAGGTTCCTTCCAATTCTAGTATTCTATGATGATTCTATGGAAACAAAATTGTATTTTCCAGGTCTAAAAGCCCTGGTCTCAATTCTGATCTTTCTGGCACCAGTGTAAGTCAAAGTACAGTGAAGACCATGAGTATCCATTATAAAACCAATGTAAATGAGATCAGAATTGGGCCTCGTATTCTTTTCTTTTTGCCTTGGGGCAGACACAGGGAAACTTCCTATCATGCATAAAGGCTCCTAGTAAATCCACTAGTCTACTACTGAGGTCCATTATGCCCACAAATTAATAGCTAAAGACCTCTCAATCCATTAATTATTATAGAACAAGACAAGCATCATAAACAATAGACTAATCTTTTTACTTTTCCTATTAAGGAACCAGTTGGTTGAATTATTCAAGAGCAAAACAAGTTGTAAAAGTCCACTCTGCAGAGGAAAGCATCTGACAATACTGTAAGGATGTGTTCACCATCCTGTAAAATCTGTAGCAGAAAGCCTGGCAGGAGAGGGCTGGAGAAGGCTGGCAGAAACTCCACAGTGAAGCAGAGAGGCACAGATACACTTGCCTTAAGTCAGGTCAATGCTGGAAATGTTTGCTGGTATAATAATATGGTTTGGGATGTGATTCCTTATGACATTTTCATATTGGAAAAGTGGTTTTGCTAGTATCATTTATTTCCTTCGGGGAGCTGGTATAATCTACATTCAGCATCTCCCTAGGGAAGCTTCCCAGTATACTGTCACACCCTTTCTAGAAAGAGCAAGTCTTGCAGGTTTCTTTTCTTTGCTTTAATGTTACTCTTTGTTTCACTGTTAGAAACAAACAGCTTTTTACCACTGCCACATGAAAAATACAAACAGCCAGGGAAAGTTACTGAAAAAATATAACAAGCACTGTCTCACTCTAAAACAGGGATATTTGTTTAATTTGGGGTTAGGCTGTGTTGTCTTTCTGTGTACCACATGCACAATGTGCTTATGCTACTTTTTAAATATATTATAGTGTTTATGTGGTGTATCAGTGTTACAGAGTACTACAGTTCCCTGTTTATCTACAGGACCAGCTGTTCACAGACTGTCACACTCAGCATCCCACCAATGTTCCTCACTAGGGATGTGAATGGTTAACCAGTTAGCTAGTTAACCGGTGGGGGCTGGCACCTCTGTCTGCAGCAAGCCAAAATGTCCTGCAGGCAGGGGCTGCTCCAGCCGGGACACCAGAGCAGCCCCTGCCTCCAGGACACCTGTTCACAGCCCTATTAGCAAACAAGTCACAGCAGGAAATTCACAGGCATTGGTCACAGTGGTGGCTTCATCTGTCATTGGTATATTACATTTACCTTTATGAACCATGTTGCGCTTTATTGCTGGAATTCAAAACCTCCCTATATTTATATTTCATCCATATGATTTTCAGGTATATAGAACAACAGGATTTTCCATTGTCTGAGCTCTATGACCCTCTTTATGAAAATGAAATTTACAATTCTAATGAAGTTTATATTTCACCCCAGAGCAACACCCTTCATTGTGTAAGTGTCTGTAAAGAAGCATGTTCTGGACTAAAACGTCAGAAGAGGAAGAAACGTTAAATGCTTAAGTGTCTGATGTCATAAATAGAGCTGGACATTTTGGGCTAATAATTTATTAGCTGAAAAATGCAGTTTCAATTGATCTGAAACTATTTATGAATTCAAGTGGAGTTTGAGGAGTAGTTTTGACCAAGTCAAAAACCAAAAACAACAAAAAAAGGAAATGTTTTGGTAATGTCAAAACGAACCATTTGTTTTTGACATTACTGAAATGTATAATTTTTAGGCTAGTCACAAATGGCCAGAGGAGATGGTAACCTTATAACCTGAAATACAGAAGACCAGGTTCAATTCTCCCCTCCACCTGACATGGAAAAGTTCTTTGAATGTAGATCCACACATTGCAGGAGAAGGACCTAACCATTAAAATATGGAATATTCTAGGTATGGGTCTCCCAATCTCTCCTGGTGAAGCTGTTCCATTGTGCATAACTAAACAAACAGTCATTGGAGCAGGGACTTCACAGCTTAGGTGAAAAGTCCTCACTGCAAGGCTATCAAGTCATTCTCATGCTCTTTCACTGACTCCTTGATTATCCAGTATCATTCAAAGAGGCAATTCAGAGACATTCATGATGAAACAAAAAAAATGGAGTCAGGTGGAATGAAACATTTCATTTGACCCGACTGCGACAGAATCCCCAGAATGCAACCTGAAAACGGGTTGCTGCTGTTCCCCTTTAACTCTCCCGTCTTACATTGATCAGGCTTCTGACCAGGGCAAGATGGTACCATTCTGGGATGTAAGTTTATATCCCAATCCACCCCTTTCCCAACGTGGAGAGGACCAACAGACCCTCTTATTTTTTTTCCCCATCCATCTGTGGAATACATTTTGTTATGTGCACCAAGGCATGTGCAGATGTGCACCACCAATAGAAACACATGCTGCGAGCTATGGGCATTGTGGGTGCTCTGTTAATCATCTGGGCAGAATTTGAATCTCTCCTGAGCAGCCACTCAAGCAGTCAGCTTATAGGGAACAGTGGAGAGGACATACACAAGCTTTTGTAAATTGGGCTGAAGTTTCCCAAGCACTTCAGCCAAAACACTGTTTCAGGTAAAGTATAAAATATATTTATCAACTACAGAAAAAGATTTTTAAATGATTATATGTGATAGCTATCTCTGAACTTTTTATACCTATCAAAGAAAATTGAAGAAAAAGGCATAATCTAAATCTTAAACCTTATTACACTAGGCAGCATTTAGATCAACAGTATTCTCACTCCACTGGATGGGCAGTTCATAACACACAGATTTCCCACTTAAACCTGGACTTAAATCCTGAATGTTTTCTGACTTTTTGTTTTCTGTCTCCTCGGGTGAAGCTGTTTTTTTCCCTCCGTTTTCCTGTTGCTTCCAGTGTAGGTGGGAGAAGAGAAAAGCCAAGACATAATGCCACCATCCCTCATTTTATATTCACAGTCCACATGTCTAGGAAACACTTAGCAAATCTCACAGGGACATGTTTGGGTAAGTCATTGCGATCACATGCCTGGTGGGCTTTGCTGAGTCACAGTGGCTGAGTAAACACCCAATGTGTGGATTTGTGCAACTGAGGAAGAGAGCTGATTACTGGTTGGCTAACACCCAATTGGCTGAAGAGATTCTCAAATTTACAAGAAATGTCAGTAACAATCATATAGCAAAACCTCATAATTTTATACATACCAATGTTATGCATAAGTGGGCAAAACAATTAGTTTCAGTAAATCATGAATTTTCACATGATACCTTATATGGCATGCTTTGTATGAAACCTACCATAATTACATGACATTGGTGAATATGGGGGTTCCAGAGTGTCCCCCAACACAAAATTCTTTCTGATTTTCATTTAATCAAAAAAATTATGATGTATATATTATTTGTCTAGCTCCAGTCATAAGTAGGCTTTAGAATTAACATCCCACTGAGATGAATGGAAGCAGCTGAAACCCCTTGGTGGTGTTACTTCTGGTTGTTAGACTCAGGAATAGGTCACTGTATTGGCTGTCCTCATTCAGACTTGAAGGCTTTTCCCCCCAACCATAAGGACTTAATAAAGCCTTGTATCCTGCAGAGTCTGAACAGACTCTAAATGGGAAGATCTTGATCAAGGGCTCGGTGTTTCACACCACTGCTCTAAAACATGGGTTGAATTCTCTTCTTGTAGGTGTCTATAGTGTCACTACCACCAGCCCAAGCTGCTAGCGTCCACTGAATTGTCTACACGCTGCACTGTAAAGTGGAGGATAGTGACAAATTATTAGCACTTAACACTGACAGAGACATTGGTATGAAGTCATTCACTATATGTGGTTTTGTTAACAAAAGATGACAGGCTGGTGAGAAGATGGGAGTTGAAGTGAGAAATTGATCTTAAATTGTAGTTGAGGGAGAATTTGGAACTAAACTGTACATTGTGAAGGAACTGAAAAGACCCTGTACATTTATTGTTCTCTCAAATCCATGGATTTAGATGTTAAACTTGCTTGAGATATTGGATCTGACAGTCTGCATTGTGCACTCAAATAAAAAAAGCCCTAAGTAAACTTTTCAGTCTTTTGAAACCTCAGAATGAGGGTTGTACATATACCATGCTCCTTCCCCATTATGCAGCCAGCGCATTGCATAATTTTAATATCTGAATAATGCTTTTCTTCAGGGTAACTAATAAGATGTGACAGCCTGTTAGGCAGCTAGCCCTCCAACATCATACCATTCCATTCCAAAGTTTAACAGATGGCATGACCTCACCCATCTAGCCAGGCCGGATGGCATCTGCCAGCCCTACATTGTTCATACAAAAAGAACAAATTTGACCTGCATATTTCCCCTATCCTCACAGAACACAAAACCAAGTGCTTGAAAATTAATTTAACGAAAAAGTTACAGAACTTGTCATAAAACACTCTATGCCAATTCCCAACCCCTTCCTAATTATTCAAACAAGTACAATGTTGAGAAAATGGATATGCAGATGGATTAAGTGATACTTGCATTATGAAGCCAAGCTATTTGTAACATTCAACCACTTCTTTTTTATCCTCAACTTTGAATATGTACATTATCTTAACTTATATAAACTAACATGTCTGAATTGTACAAAACTAGTAGCACACAGTTATGGTGCATGGAACTTTAATCTGTCCCACACCTTAAACTTTTAAGCACAAAACCCACATGAGTTTTTCTCTCAAACTTCTGCAGACTGTCAAAAAGAGATGCATATGTACATATATACACAGAGTGTTCTCTGCCAGATGGAAATAAGGGCATGTCTACACTAGGAAATTATTTCTAAAGAACTTTATTCTGAAATAACTCCCAAAATAACTATTTCGAAATAGCACATCCACACTACAGAGAAACCTTGAAACTAGTTTGAGTCAGGCTCCCTTAATGTGAACATGCTATCTCAACATAGAGCCCCAGGAAGCACTGGGGAATAATTAATATGAATGACTCTGGTGTGAAAGCAGGCTCTTTGCTGGCCAGGCTTCTCGCGCGTATTGCCATCCAAGCAACAGGTCAACTTCCCCTTGATGGAAAACCCTTACACTATGTAACTTAAAGATCAGCGAAGAACAGGAACCGAAGCCAGACATGAGAAGTTCGTGCTGGTTGTGCTGGCTGTGCCATGTCTGATAAGGCAGAAAGGGAAAAACAGGAAACCATCTCACCCCCTTACTCCTGTCACTTAACAGACAGGGTCTGCTAGCCTATCACAAAAAGCGTGCAAAAGCTTTCTCTATAAAACAGCTTCCCCTCCTGTATCAAATTGTGGAATCCCGAATAAACATTGGAAGGCAGAATATGAGCCAGGTCCGAGGACTGATCACCCGAGGGCCACCTCCCGCTCACCGAACCAAATGAGTTCCTGTAGAGCGTAACGTATACCAAACATAACGTATACCAAATATGTTGTTGTTATTGTTGTAGTTTGTGTGTCTGTAAATTTAAGTATCGTTATCTGAAATTGTTTAGAGGTATTGTTAAGTAGTAGTGTTAAGAGTTTTAGATAAATGATTAGTGATTGGCCTGGGGTTGGGGGAGCATGCAAAGCCTCCTCCACTCTCCCCCCAACCCTTGCCCTGTGAGCAGCGTGCGGTGCTTCAAAGCGCCACATGCTCCTGGCAGGGCAGGAGGAGGCTTTGCGTGCTCCCCCCACCCCCAGGCCAATTAAGCGCCACGCGCTGCTCACAAGGCAGGGGCAGAGCAGAGAAGGCTTTGGGTGCTCCCCGGCCCCCAGGTGCTAATTGGCCTGGGGGCAGAGGGGCAGCAGGGCCTCCCCAGGCCGAGATCTGGCCTGCGGAGGCCCTTTTGCCCACCCCTGCACCAAGGCCACTGTCTTGTCATATCATTCACTATCCAGGCCAGTGGCCAAGTTGTAAAGCTGCTCAGTATTTTTCTATTTCAGAATTCTCAGTTTGAGGATGGGGAAAAAAACAAGATTTTTTTAAAATTCTTCAGAAAATGCTTTCCCTTCTTTTTGACCAGCTATACCGGGTTTTGTTGCTAAGTGCTAATATACCCTTCCATTCTTCTGAGCTCAAGGCCCTGAGTAGGAAAGCACAATATCTAAGTGGTGATGACTTCTAGATCACAGTAGGACCTGACCAAACTCTCAGAAACATACAAAACGTCAGAAATGCCTACACTGCGCAAATCAATGGAGGAAACCCCTCACATTATGCTTGTGTGTCTTTCAAATATATAAAAAATAACTTGTTCCATTAGGAAAATACAATAATTGAATGAGATATACATACTACAATATCACATTAGTATATGTGTACTTGCAAAGCTGCCTGTTGAAGTAAGGCTGTGTATTAGTCTAGAACAGAGCTATCCAATTTTGGAAGCCCCAGGGACCACAATGATACTCACAGCACGTGCTGAGGGCCTCAACTTAAATGTGGTTGCATGTACATGGAAATATATATATGCAAATATCTTCTTTCACACTGATGGACATGAATACAATGCACTTCCCTCAATGCTCCGGCGCTCCCAGCACCTCCTCCCTGGGGGCTAGAAACGCCGTTCCAGCCAGCCCGTCCACTTGCGTCTTTCAGTGCAAGAGGCCTCACCGTTGTGGAGCATGTTCCCAGTGGAGGCCATGTTCAAAGGATCCCACCCGCAGACTGCGTGTTGAGCCCCACGTAAATGCAAACCTCACCATAGGTCGCGTGTGGCCCATGGGCCACGTGTTGAGTAGCCCTGGTCTAGAAGATACACACAGTAAACAAACAGACATGCACGTAAACTCTTAAGTGCAGACACATCTGAATTAAGTAATCAATGTTATGCTCATCAGTCATCACAAGCACATTTCAAGCTGTTAGCAGATATCGATTTAAGGATCTGACACACTCAAATGGGAAAAAATGAAAATCTGTATTAGAACACATGAAAGTACTCAAAAGTTAAAAAAAAAAACCAAAACACAGGAGAAAAAGGATGAAGCTGTGTGTACACACTGCAAATGGTGTGGCTCGATTATTAACTGTAAATATAGATAGATAGATAGATAGATAGATAGATAGATAGATAGATAGATAGATCTACAACAGAACACTAGTCAACTGAAAAGTTTTATGTAAGGATTAGAAATGCATTGTTTTCTTAAACTCAGAGGCGGCATTGTGTTTTGAGTTCAGTTCAATTCTGCAGCAAAGCACATAAATTCCATTCATCAAAGCACTAACCTACTGATCATTACTCCTCCTCCCCCCGTCCCTTACCCAGAAAAATTTAAATAAATAGATTAAATAAAATAAAAAATTAAAAATGGAAGGGATCTACATATCAGGAATCTTTTTTCCCCTGAATCAGCCTCTAAATCCCAAATGAATTCTCTAAAAGCTAATATTTCTGAAAGATATGGTACAGTTACCTTAAACAAAGCCTGAAAAACAATTATAATCCCAACTTCTGAGCTGAGCAACCCATCATTGACAAACTCAAAGTGCTGGGTTTGTTTGCAGCTAGAGGCACAGCATTTTGTTACACCCAGCCCAGCTCCCCCTCCCCTTTTCCACTGTTGTGAGTAGGCCGAGTTTTGCAATGTGTAAGAATCCTGCTGCTGCAAAAGAACCACAAACTGAACCGCCCTAGTCTGGCACCGTGGGACCTGATTGGTGCTGAACCAGGGAGTTTACCAGAACATGGGAGGTCAATGTTGTCTAGCAGCATTACCAGCACTTCCAATGCTTACTGGGTTCTTAGAAGACACTGAGGAGCAAATTAGAGCACAGAACACTGAGAGAACAAACAAACTGTAAACAAACTTTATGGGACTGTGAGAAATTTGGCCACACCCATGACAAGTGGACATCCAGCTACCATAAAATCTAGAGTATAATGCACAGTTTTTTCCCGTTTTTTTAAGCATCAAAGATGGGGTGCGCATTATCTATAGGAGATTTTTAAAAAACGTTTTAAACTCACCCTCAGCAGGCATGAGCTGGGCCGGGGGGAGGGGGGGCAGGCAAGGACCTGGGCGGGAAGGGGCTCCCCCCCCCCGGCAGGCGTGAGCTTGGCGCACGGGCATCTGGGTGGGGGAGGCTCCCCCGGCAGGCACGAGCTCAGTGCGCCGGCAGCTGGGAGGGGGAGGCTCCCCCGGCAGGCACGAGCTCGGCGCTGGCAGCTGGGAGGGGGAGGCTCCCCCGGCAGGCATGAGCTCAGCGTGCCAGCATGTAGGCAGGGGAGGCTCCCCCGGCAGGTGTGAGCTCGGCGCGCCGGCAACTGGACAGGGGAGGCTCCCCCGGCAGGCGTGAGCTCGGTGTACCAGAGCTGAGCGGGGGAGGCTCCCCCCGGCAAGCGCGAGCTCGACGCACCGGCAGCTGCGCGGGGAAGGCCCTCCCCTCCAGGTATGAGTTCGGCATGTGGGCAGCTGGGTGGGGGGCAGGTTTCCTTCCCGTTCCTTCCCTCCCATTCTCCTGTATAATGGGTGCGCATTATACATAGGAGTTCGGGTTTTTCATGATTTTAAGAGTCTAAACTCAGGGTGTGCACTATACATAGGTGGCCATTATACTCGAGATTTTACGGTAGCTAAAATCATGCTCAACCATGGGTGTTGCTGAACCAAAGAGGGCCGGACTAGAGAGTGCCCGATTAGACAGGCTTAACCTGTACTTCAGAAAAATGTCTCCATGCCTGCTCCATCTACTTGCTGAATAAATGTCCAGCACGGTTTGTTGCCACAACCAGAGGATCTGATGGCGTCCATAGGCTTCCAGGCAAGATGTGGGGGTGCTGGATCCATGCCCTGGAAGGAAGGGGCAGGGCCTTGGGAAGGAAGGGGCAGGGTCAGGGCAGCCAACCCTCAGTGCCGTCCGGCACTTTAAATGTAAAGTAATGCACACTGGGGGAAAAAATCCCAACTATACATACAATATGATGGGGAGTAATTTACTACTACTTGAGAGAGATATCTCGGAGTCATTGTGGATAGTTCTCTGAAAACATCCGCTCAGTGTGCAGCTGCAGTCAAAAAAGCAAACAGAATGTTAGGAATCATTCAAAAAGGGATAGAGAAAAAGACAGAGAATATCTTATTGCCTCTATATAAAACCGTGGTGTGCCCACATCTTGAATATCATGTACAGATGTGGTCACCTCATCTCAAAAAAGATATATTGGCATTGGAAAAGGTATAGAAAAGAGCAACAAAAATGATTAGGGGTTTGGAATGGGTCCCATAAAAAGAGAGATTTAAAATACTTGGACTTTTCATCTTAGAAAGGAGGAGACTAAGGGGGGATATGATAGAGGTCTATAAAATCATGACTGGTGTAGAAAAAGTGAATAAGGAAAGAACTAGGTGTCACCAAATGAAATTA
The DNA here is from genome assembly GCA_019425775.1 of Rafetus swinhoei. Taxonomy (NCBI): domain Eukaryota; kingdom Metazoa; phylum Chordata; order Testudines; family Trionychidae; genus Rafetus; species Rafetus swinhoei. Next base: position 159,861,079 of record CM033437.1, read on the forward strand.
ATAGGTGGTAGGTTTAAAACAAACAAAAGGAAGTTTTTCTTCACACAACGCACTGTCGGCCTGTGGAACTCCTTGCCAGAGGAGGTCGTGAAGACCAGGGCTTTAACAGGGCTCAAGAAAGAACTAGATACATTCATAGAGGTTAGGTCCATCAATGGCTATTAGCCAGGATGGGTAGGAATGGTGTCTTTAGCCTCTGTCAGAGGCTGGGAATGGGTGACCAGAGAGGGACTGCTTGAAGACTCCCTGTTCTGTTCACTCCCTCTGGGGCACCTGACACTGGCCACTACCGACAGACAAGATACTGGGCTAGATGGACCTTTGGTCTGACACAGTACGGCTGTTCTTATGTATGACCACAGCACTGTTTCCCCACAGCCCTCAGAGCCTTGAAGAGCACAGCCCTTGACTCTCTAGGCAGCCCTAAGAGCTGCCCAGAGTGCTGTGTGTGCGGTGGTCCGACAGCAAATTAAAGGGCCCAGGGCTCCCGAACACCGTGACTACTATCACCAGGCCCCAGGACAACTGCCCCCTTAGCAGCCTCCTGTCAGCAGGCCTGGCCATCACTCTGACATGGCTGTTATGAGCAATTACTAATCTTTACAGAGACTAACAGCAATTCATCCACTTATCCATTTGTTGGAATGTGAGAAAGCGGATGGAAAAGAACAACCTGCTTGTTTCCAAATACAGTAAAACTCCATTAGTCTGGCATCCAATGCTCCGGCACTCCTGATGGTCCGGCACCATCAGGAACCCGGAAGTGCTGGGGCAGCCGGACAGGCTTCCCCCATTCAGCCGCTGCTGAAACTGACCAGGGCAGAGCAGCTGGGGTGCTGCCGGGTTGGTCCCGTGGCGCTGCCCTCGGGGCTGCGGGACCAACCCGGCAGCACCCCAGCTGCTCTTGTGGGGCAGAGCAGCTGGGGTGCTGCCAGGGTTGGTCCCGCAGCGCCAAGGGGCAGCGCTAGGGGACCAACCCGGCAGCACCCCAGCTGCTCTGCTGCAGGCATCCCCGATTCAGCTGCTGCTGAAACTGACCAGCAGCGGCTGAATCAGGGACGCCTGGGGCAGAGCCGGACTATCGGAAGGGGGCTATGAGGGGTCTGGGGTGGCATCCCCTCCCACCCCACTCCAGACCCCTCATAGTCCCCCCCTTCCGATAGTCCGGCATATTTGATAATCCGGCACCCCCTGGGTCCTAAAGGTGCCGGATTATCGGAAGTTTACTATAGAATCAAATATTCACTTGAATGGGAGTTTCACCATGTGTCTGAAGGAAGAATTTCAGCCCAATCCTGAGGAAGAGGTCCCTCCCCAGCAGCGGATGAGGAGGAGCTGCTATGTAGCTACCCTACTGTAGCCCTTCCCTCAGAAACAGAGAGCACACCCACTCCTATAGCCACTGTTGACAGAAGGGCTGCTGGAGAATTAAGTGGAGAAGGATGTCCCTATTAGGGATGTAAAAACCCATTAGAATAGTTAACTGGTTAAATTATTACAATTATATCATTTAACTGGTTAACCACTGTGCCGTGGGCAGCAGACTGCTCTGGCCTGCTGTGCCGCAGCCAGGGTCCAGCTGGCCTAGCCTGCCACAGCCACAGCGGGGAGGCTCTCCAGCTGGGCCAGTTAACTGGTTACCAAGTAAGCAGGCCGATAAGCCTGCTGCTTACTAGGGATGTTAACTATTGTTTATTTGTGTAAACGTGTAACTGCTGGAAATTGTAGCGGTTATATGTTTACATGCAGAGGGTGGGAGGTAGGCAGGAGCCAGTGCTGATGAAGAGACAGCAGCGCGAGGGGCAGTTGGCTCCACAGGAGCCAATAAATGCGAGGAGCTAGCTTGAACGCTGCTTCCCGCATGTACCGGCTCCCACCTGCCCTCCCTTGCTGCTGCCCCTCTATCAGAAGCAGCAGCTGGGGGGGACAGCACTGCGGGAGCCGGTGCTCATGGGGAGCCAGCTTTTAAGCCAGATTCCTGGAGCACCAGCTCCCTCCTGCCCCCCTCCCACGCTGCTGCCTCTGTGGGAGGCAGTGGGGGGCGGGGCGACTCTGCGGGAGCTGGCATGTGCAGGGAGCCCACAGTCACAAGTTCCCACCTCCCCTCCCCTTGCTTGCCTCTGATACAGAGGTGGCAGGGGCTGCATGAAGTCATTATGATTAACCGATAACCTCAGGCTGATGGGTTAATCATATAACCCACTATACACTAACACCCCTACTGCTTACTGGATAACCTGTTAACCTCTTACATCCCTAGTCTCTATAATGGAGGGTGTCCCTAGCTCACTGACTGCTGGGGAAGTGACAATAGTAGAGCCTTCCCATCTCCCCCCTCCCACCCTTCCTTAACACATAAAAAAGGCTGATTTGGAAGGAGCAATGCCTCTCTCTCTCTCTTTTCCCTACCAACTGCTCCCAGGGAGGTAACAGTAGTCACTGTGGTCCCTGAATCAATAGCACATAAGGAGAGACCAGGATTAGCAGTAGGCCAATGTAGAGTGTGGAGGGAAACAAGGATCTATATAGATGACACTAAACACCTGTGGAAGTTTTACAGAAAACAGTCACCTCTGTATGAGGTTTTCCAAGCTGTTATATAGCAGGATATAATTCTCTATTAAGTCCTATACAATGACTTTAAAAAAAATGTACATAATGGATCTCCTTTCTCTTCATTTCTATAGGACTTTTCCATAGGGATTTGACTCCTAGATAGGGAATGATTCCTTATCAAATGTTGCTTCATAAGAGAATTTAAGCCAAATGCTGCCTTTGGATGCATACACACGCAGCCATATGTCTGCAACTAAAGACACTTAAATAGGTCAATGAACTGTAATAACCCCTGCTCTTGCAAGCATACATATGAGTACCTCTGTGCTGGTGGATAGTGCTGCTGGCTTCATTACATGCTTGCCAAACCATTGCAGAAGTGGGGGAAGAGTATGTATTATGATCTAGAAGAAAATAGTCTCCTCACCTTCCTCTCCTCCCACCAAAAAAAGAGAATCGGAGTGAGATCACCAGAACCTGATGCACAGCTCTGCCTTTTTAACAAATCTATGGAAAACGCATTTGTTTTTGAACCAGTGAATTCAGACAACTATTGGAGAAGTGCTTTTTTCATTTGAGAGGTTTTTTTTAATTATTATTCTTACATTTGTTTCTGCAGCTAAAAACAAGAAGCAGGTTTATTATTGAAAAAAAAAGGCATCATATGGAGAGATGAAAAGCTGACACATTCAAGAGAATGGCAAACAGCAGTCACGAGCATGATATGTGCATAGAGATGAGAACCTCTTATGTATGCCAGTCATGCAGCAGGCAATTTCCTCATAATTACTGTACCTTTATACCTCAGAAAGTACAAATAGTACTATTCACAGCCTTAAGAAACTGATTAAAAAACAAAACGTTTTTATTTCAAATTCTTAATTTAGGAGACATTCTAAATCATTCACTTGCTGAACTCTCTCACCTAACCTCATTTTGTTACACACAGATCTAACGAGGCTGCTCTGTTACTGGGGAGTCAGAACCTGCATCGTACTTCTGCATGGACGACCCCCCTGGACCATGGGTCTAGGGAAGCAAGAAAAAGCAGAACAGGCACTGCAGGCTTGCTCCTCCCTCCTCCATGCAGAACATAATAGCTGAGGAGGGGAATGGGTGAAGGCATGGCTCTATCCCCCTCCCTCTCCAATGTACAGTAAGTTGCAGTGGCAGTTATTATAATTTGCTGCCAGGAGAGGCCAGGAACAAACTCCTTCTCCCTGCCTCCTCAAAGCAAACTGGTATTGTTGTTCCGAGGGGCATCTCTGAGGTGCGATGCTGAAACATGTTGTACACCACCCCTTTCTCCAAGCTGCGTCTAATGGCACTATCTCTAGGCCATAGTTTTTTATCTGTAGAGAAAAGCTTTCCAAGCACTATTTCTTTTCAAAGTCAAGGTTTGTCAGGCTCACTAAACCAAAGGAGTGAGTGTTGAAAAGCATTGTGCAGAGACCATCAAGAGTATACCCATCTCCACCCAAGCACAGCACAAAGGAGAGTGGTTATCACAAATGTGCAACCAAGATCACATTTTGCTACAAATCCCTACAGAAACTGAGGGATCCACATTTAGTGGATTTTGAAAAATGTTTAGGTTTCTCTATTTCACTTTTAAACAGATGTTCCACTTTAAAGGTCAGCTTTAATCATTGGTGAACTGCCACATTTAACTGCCAATGAAGAGTTGTTCCATGGAAATGTCATCAAACTATATTGAAAATTCCTGCACAAGTCTCTCCCTCGTCTTTCCTCCCAACCCTACAAATAGATTTGCTTTATGTTTATACATGTGTATATATTTAAAGGAACCTTCCTTTATCAGCCAGTTCCTTACTCCAGCTCCCATCTCTTCCATTCTGCCACCCACTCCAGACACACAGACAGCTGGGCACTGAGGGTGAGGAAGAGACTGTCCCCAAACACACTCAGATGTAAAATATCTAAGTTGTTTTAAACCACATTTTAAATGAGCTTTCCACAGCTTTTCACAAGAATCTGAGCAGGCGTGAAAAGGCTTTGAGTTTTTCATTTTATTTCATTCACCCAGTGCTAAGGGTTCAGAGCTGGCAGGGTAACAATCAGAGAAAGGCTGGAGCAACTGCCCTGAAAAATCAGGAGGAAACCAGAGATTGAAAGAGAAATTAATCACATGGAGAGTCGCTTCTGAGGCTGAGAAAAGCGTAATTTCAGCTGGACATTCCCAGAGCCACTTTCTACTTTTGCCTGCTGCCCCCTGTTAGCAGTGGGTAAGTGGTAGGCTACCTGTGGGGACTCTTGTTGAGAAGCATCCACAAAGATCCCTCCCATTTGGTTTTCCTGCATCCACAGAAATCATTTGATAATTATATACATGGGCAGGGGAGTGAACCCCTGGCTTAAAGAGGCTAGCCCCCCAGCTCTACTCCTTCCGCCCACAGCCCGGCCCCTTCCATATGCATCAGAGCTCAGCTCCCCACTGCAGCTGCTGGCCTCTTCCCAGCACGCCTTGCAACCTTCCCAGGCTAGTGCCCCCCAGTTCTCCAAGTGGCTGCACATGCCAGGCAATGCAGCACCATCCTCCACGGCCCCCTAGAGCACTGGGTAGCATGCCCCCACCTCCTCCAGAGTGCTGGGCAGCTGGGGAGCACAGCCCTAGCCTCCCCCCCGACCCAGAAGGCTAAATGAGTCGTAAAACACAATCCCTTATCATCTACTACTACAACTGGACAATGACTTCTCACACAAACACATCCCCTCCCTGCATACACAACAGCTGACTTTTGTTCAGTGAATATATATCAAACATATGTCTTTGGCTTCCTTTGTCTTTTACACAGAAACATTCGACCCTTTCTTGTAAATTTTGATCCTCACACACCTATCCCAAATTTTCACAGCTCACACGTTGAAACATGTCAATGGTTTTCCATTGCTGGTTTTCTTTATATGCCCAGGAATGATGATCAGTGGAATACATAATCAAATTTTGTGTTAGCTGGATTCCCATAGGCACCACTGGATAGATATCAATAGTTAGGCTAGCGTGTACAGTTACTACATATGCCTGTACAACCATTTGATCTTTGTTTAGGGTAAAATTTACTAATTTCCACCATGCCATTAATTGTCTCTCCCCTTCTGTAACATTTTCCCACAATAGTTTTCTTATTTCCAAAGGCAAATTTCCTTGCATACCTTCCCAGATTATTTGAATGACCAATTGCTCACTTAATTTCCTGAGCCTGTGTACAAGCGATGATTGGTTAGATAATTCTGTTACAGTACATTATGATCAGGTTAGTAAAATTATACTAAAATAATTGGTTAAGGTATAGCTAAGCTGGACTCAAATTTCACTAAGCATGTCACTATGCTTAGCATGTATATTCTGCTTGCTCGGTAATTGTCAATAAATACAGAATAAGAGTATTATGGTGTAAGACTTTTTCAGTGGCAAAAGATCCTGCAGACCTGCAGGAAGCTTTATAACCTGAGCCCTAGGAATTGGGTAAGGGTGGGTGTCCCTGAAGGGATAGAGAAATTTGTGTGAGTAACAAAAGAGATGGGCAGCACAGCCTCTGCAACTCTCACCACCCAGCCTGAACCCAGCTGGCATGGTCTTCCGCTGCTGAAGGTCTCTTCTCCTCTTGCCCCTCCCTCCATTCTGAGCAGATGGTGCAGCCATGGCAGCCGCAGCACTGGGAGGACAGGTGTATGGCCCTCAGCCTATCTGCCCACTTTGTGACAGGGAACATGGGAGGGAACTCAGCAGGCTGTGCCTTCCCATGCCTACAATATCCACTGCCCTGATTACATGAGTGACATGTGAGTATAATGGCCACATCTGTGATCCTCCATATAAAGAAAAAGCTGAAGAATGAAAACAAGCCTGGGATTTCTACCAGCTCCCAGATGCTGGTTAAAATAATTGTGTTTTTCCTCTTTCATTCTCAGTCTTTACATTAATGAAATCTCCTAAATGAAAACACTACTGAACTGTTCTAATTAACTATCCCATCTTCTGCAGGATGTCAGCACTGAAAATGTTACAAACAGAAACCTACTGTACAGTATGAGCTGTTGCTGGAATGAAAACAAGTTAGAATAAGCAGATTTCAGAAGACTGATTTCTGCTTTTTCTGCAGTTTGGTACTGGTGAAGTTGCCAGCCTTGTGAGGGCATCCGTTGAGCCACAGTAAACTACTAAATTTCCATCTGTTTTAAAAACCTTCAGTTGACCTACATTCAATGTTATGGATTAGCTCAAGCTGATAGGGTACCATGCAGAAAGCTTTGATTCTTGCTACTAGCCATATATTCTAAGCAATTAAAGATTTTCATCAGTAACATGTTACATGTAAGCAGGGTGTTTTAAAGGGAAGATATTTTGACTATTCACACGCAAAAACATATAGTTTGTACAGCGCATAATTTATAACAGTATAAATATATCCAACAATCTCATTGCTGACTTGTCTCCAGGACTTTGTTTCATTCTAATGGGCACTTAAAAAAAAAAAAAAAAAAAGACTAATGATTCTGGGTGCCCAATTTAAGATTCCTTAAATAAGCCCAATTTTCAGAACTGCTGAGCACTCACCTTCTAGAAATTGAACCTTTCAAATTATCTCAGGTTGGACCTGCAAAATCACCAGGATCACTTGTCATTTTGAAAAATCTTGGCCATTATTTTCCAAATTGCCTATGGAATTATTGGTTTATGATGATATTTTTATTGATCTATAAAATAATAGTCATCTCCATACTTTATCCCTACAATCATCCAATGGCAAGCTATTTTTCTGAGCTGGTTTTCAGTTGACTAAGAAAAATAACCAGTAATATTTTCTTCTTTTATCAAATGACACTGCAAGTACACTTTCTGGGTAATATAACCGTTTTTTATTACAAATTTCCCATTTAGAATGATTTAGGTTGCCTGCCTTTTCAGTTCCTTACAGGACTTCTTTTGGCATTCTATTGATTTCAGTGGGGTTGTGTGGAGTGGGAGAAAGAGTTGTGAATAGCACTGATCTTTATGTTGACTGGTTCATCTGCTAATAAATACTAGAACTAACAAGAAATTAAGTTAGAGAGAGAGATGCTTCCCTTGCAACTGGAAGCCCATCAAAAGACATTTGCAGACTGAAGTACTCTTCTTTACTCTTGTTTTGTTAAGTACCTTCTTTGTAGGAGGCAGATTCATACAAAGGAGGTGTTTGTCTTCCCGTATCTTTCCAACTAGGTACTCTTGCAATCCTGTGTCCCAAGGTACAGTTGATTTTTCAGACACCAGTGCTGCCTGGCCATTTACTTAGGCATGTCATTTGGGGTGGGAGGGGGGTAAATATGGATAGGATAAATGTTACCAGAAAATGCAACTTGAATTTTCCCACTAGAATTCTAAGTTCTCTGACACAACAATTTAATCATAGAACTGATTTATGTTAAGGTTGCCCTGTGTTCATACTAGCTATTCTCGCCATCCCCCTCCCCCTGGAAAAAAAAAGAGATTAACTAGGAGTTAAGTTTGCTCCAGTGTTTCTCCTCATAACACAATCACTAAAACCAAGTACATCTTCCATTGAAGCAACATTAATGCCCAATCCAACCTGAAATCACACACCTTACAGGCAAATCACCATAAAATCCGCATGAACTCTCAGCGCTAAATCCGCAGCTGGTGTAAATCATCATAGCTCCACTAACGTCACTGGAGCAGCACCAGTTTCCATCAGCTGAGAATCTGGCACAAAGACTTCTATGTGCAGTTGGGAAGGCCACATCAAAAAGGAAGTGGCAAGGATCCTATAACAGGGTGGACCAGGCCCTGAAGCCTTCCTGCCAGAGGCTCTGTGGTCCTGCCACACCCCACACCAGAGAAGCCATAGAGAAGTCCTTTAGGCAGGCTAGAGTGGCTGCAAGGGAACTGACCAATCAGGGACCAGGAAGACCCTAGAAAAGGAGCTATAGAACCAGAGTCAATTCAATGCCTCTCCAAACCTCAAAGAGTGGACACTGAAGACTGTCTGGCTGAGAGAGCGGCAGCACTGTGGACAGCAGCAAGGGGTGAAAGGACACTATGGGACTCTGAGATAAAGCTCTGGGATAAGGGTAAAGAAGCTGTCTCCCGGAGGAGAAACCCTGGGGGCACACCCTCGTCTAGAGTGGGGAACAGACTGAGGGAACAGACTCAGAGACACAATAGAGGGGGCAGCGAGATGGATCCCCATTAAATGTGTAGCCCAGAATGAGTTTTATGTGATTGCACACACAGGCAAGTGTGTGACCCGACCAGAGGGCTGAGTCACCGAACAGGCTTTTAAACGGCAGACAATGCAGGCACATGCACTCAGCCCGAAGGGAGCACTTGTGAGATGTAATTAGGCAGCATTCACATGTCCTCTCAGGAATCAAAGGTGATGCAAACCCCTCATCTAAGAAATGCAAAGAAACTCTGAGTTGAAACTCACCGTATTTCCAACATGGAACTGATCTGTATAGGGGAGTAACCAGTGTACAGTCTTAAGTATAACTGCTCCCCTTATTTACTTTCTCTTAAGTGATTAACATACCTAAATATAAACTGAAAGTGCATCATTACTATTAATGGGATGAATTATTAATACACAGTTGTCTAATAATCACATTTTCACATGTGGGCAGCCATTAGTAACATATTTGCCGGGTATGTGGAGAAATCAGATGTAAAGCTGTTATAGCAAATTTTGCTATATGTACATGCAAAAGCAAAGAAAAGTAATGAAAACTCTAGCATCTGTTCATGGCACTCTAGATTTCAATGAGAGCTAAATGTTTGTGAGCAGTGTGTTTAAGCAGTGAAAATACCAGCTGCACTTTTTATTTTCTAAGGCAAGTTAAGATTTCATTAGTCTGGCAAAGAAGAGATAGGGGTTGCAACAATTTGGATAATGACAAAACACAGCAAATTATTCTGTCACTGGATCACAACATTTTCAAAATACTACAGGATATTTTTCTTAACTTGTGTAGCTCCCATTAACATTAATATGAGTCACCTTTGGTGTAGATATGTGCAAAACCCACAAACTACTTTTAAATAGGCTTTCCCTCAATTGTATTATTTGTGGTAAATCAGTCTAGCAGATGTAAATAGTCTGTAAGTATACACTGCAAACAAATATTTATCTATTATTTTATTATAGTAACGCCTAGATGCTTCAGTCAAATTCAGTCTGATTGTTTTAAGCACTGTATAAAAAACATACAAAATAATCCCTACACCAAAGAACTCACAGTCTAATCACCCTGTCCTTCCAATCCTGAGCCACGCTCTCCATTGACTGTGTTACTGTCAATTCTCCCTATACAAGAAAAAGAAATGCTACAACATCTTATTGCTGCAATGATCCAAAGGTTGCAGTAAAGCTTACAGAGGCAGAGGTGGCCTAAGAAAGCAAAGGTTTCCACCTCTCGTTCCCCACCAGACACAATCCCTGGTTGGCTCCATATCACCTGAAGATCTATGCAGAGGAGAACCTATCCTTTAATCCAGGGGTGGCCAACCCATTTAAACAAAGAGACCCGAAACAGCGGCAGAAAAAATGTGAAGAGACGCAAAAGAATTTGGGGGGGGGGAAGGAGGCTGCCCCTTTAAGAAACAAGCTTAGGCTTTTTGGACACATCAGGCCCCCATCGACGGCCGCCATCTTAAATCGCCGCCCCAGTGAGCACAGGGGAGCTGGGGGCCGGAGGTAGGAGCTGGGGGCGTGGGCCGTTTGGGGGCGCACAGGAGCAGCTTCGTGAACCACACTTTTGGAGGAGAAGAGCCGCATGCGGCTTGCGAGTCGTGGGTTGGCCACCCCTGCTTTAAGCTGTTACTGATCCATAAGAGGACCTTCCCTCTTATGCCATGACTACTTAACTTTCTTTAAGGACCTTTGGCATCAGATCCTCTCAAAGGCTTTCTGAAAGTCCAAGTACACTATATCAACTGTATCGCCCTTGCCCAGATGCTTGTGGATACCCTAAAGAATTCTAATTGGATTCATGAGGCAGGATTTCCCTCTATAAACTCTGTATTGACTCTTCCCCAACATAGTGTTCATCTCTGTGTCTGATCATTCTGTTCCTTAGTTTCAGTCAGTCTCCGTTCTAATACCGATCATGCAAAACTTTATGGCTCGGTATCTAACTAGATGATGCTGTAATTCAAAGCACAGCCCAATCTTGATCTCCTTTTCCTACGTACCACTGTGAACCTGCTTAAAGTATTTATAACTGTTTCTTCCTTTATGTATTGCACTGAATCGAACACTGAGTTGTTATAAATAAGGATAATAAGAAGGGAGGGGGAGAGAGTGTCTTGGTTTCAACTCTATTAAAATAGATTGGGGAAGTAGGATCTGATTCAGAACAATATTGTGATCCATGTGTGCCAGCATGACTAGTGGAAAGTTGCTGCAAAGCAACTGCATGGTTCTTCAGCCTATCCCATCAGCTGCAGAGCTCAGCCAGCTTTGTACCTCTTGTGACAGCCCCTGACACACAGCGCATTCCCAGGCCTATTGGAGGCAGGAGAGAGGTATTCTGGGAGGGGGCATGCCTTGAGCTACTATGGCCCTAGCTATTCCCTGGCTAACACAAAGGCTATGGAGGGCCTGTCACAGAACTGGCACCTGGCAGCCCCAGCACACAAATCTCCCCTGCATCCTTACGGCACTCTATGTTCTGGTGCAAAGATGAACTGGGATCAGATTATGAGAGGTCAGATTAGCAAAATAGCTAAATAAGAATAGTTTATGTATCTGAACCAAACATTAGGACACCACATGTAGAATTCAGACTCTCAGTACTTAGTGATGGAAAAGGCCTGTTATCAAGTCCACCTCCCTGCCAGTGCAAGAGTATTCAACCTCTTATTTTCTAGGGTGTTCTCTATTGTGGCATGAAACATCCAAAGCAATGAGACTTCCACCACTTTCATTGGGATGCTATTCCACAGCCTAACAAATCTCACCAGAAATCCCATTTACATTTTCCCTTCCTTAATATCACTCCATTATTCCTGTCACCCCTAAGTAGCACCCTAAAAAATTCTTTCCCTCCTTGGCATTCGTGCCTTTCAAATGCCTGTTTGAAATATGCCCTTCTGGCCTCCACATAGCCAATCCATCTCTATTTAGCTCCTATACCCTTTTCTCTTCATGCTCTACACAACAAGCACTTAGGCAGCACTGTAGCTATGCCACTGTAGTACCATAGTGTAGACCAGGGTTCTCAAACTTAACTGCACTGTGACCCTTTGGGACAAGAAAAATTACTACAGGACCCCAAGAGGGGAGACTAAAACCTGAGTCCACCCAAATCCCGCCACCGTGGGCAGGAGCGCCAAAACTGAAACCCAAGTGCTTCAGCCCCAGGCAAGCAACCTGTAACCTAAGCCTCACTGCCCTGGGGCTTTAACTTTAGGCTTTGGCTTCAGCCCAGGCCATAGGGCTCGGTCTTCTACCCGGAGCCCCAGCACGTCTAAGTCATCCCGGGCAACTCCCATTAAAATGGAGTAGTGATCCACTTTAGAATCTCAACCCACAGTTTGAGAACCACTAATGTAGATGTTTCCCCACTGATGGAAGGGGTTTCCCCATTAATGTAGGTAATTCACCTCCCCAAACAGCAGCAGCTTGGCTGATGGAAGAATTCTTCCACTGACCTAGCCATGACTACACCAGGGTTAGGTTGGATTAACTACAATGTTCAAAGGCATAACATGTGCAACATAGTCAGGTCAATATGAATTTTAAGAGTAGACATCCCTTCACTCCCCTCATCTCCTTGATCATTCCCCCAGTTTGTCAAGATCTGCCTGAAGGCAAGATGCTCAGAAATAAAAACAAAAGATCTATATATCTGGGGTTTTATTCTGCATGGATTACCATGGTATCTGAGTGCCTGAATATCCATAGTGTGGTTACACCACGGCAATGTAAGAGGAACTACTGTCCTTCACAGTAATGTCATGCTATTTATATACACCCAAATTCTCTCTCACATTGCAATGTCATGCCTAATTTGCTGTCCACTCCCTCTTCCTATATTTACTGCTCTCCGTCACATGGAGTTTCCGGATTATTTTAATCAATATCTTAATTATTTAATAACTTGTACCCACATTGAATTTTCTTTCACCATTTCCTTGCTTATATTTCTAATATCTTCCTGTCCCTTTATATTTGTTTGCCGATCCTTATTAGGATTGCAATTCCTCCCTAATAGTATCAACCAGGAATTTCATTAACTCCTTCCTTCAAAATAATTAACGTTAGGCTCAACTGCCTCTCCTTAGGACATCTTGTGGAGATTTTTCACCAAGTGTCTTATTTACAGGGCTGGATTGACCTCTCTTCCTCCCCCCCCCCCCCATACCTTCACACACATTCCCGAGAGGAACAGGTCATGGAGCTTATCCACAAACTCCCCTAAACTGTATTAGGTGTGAAGGGTACAATGTGTCCCCCCTCTAAACCTTCCACAGTCAGTCAGCTGTCCCATTAGGATCCCCCATAGTCCAGGGTCCCTCTGCAGTGATCAGGGGGAACGGAATATGCCACTTTGGAGGCAAACAAGCCTCTTCCTGCATGAAAGGGGCAGAGTTATGTATGAAGAGTCCCTTCTGCACATACATCTCAGGACACATAATTAGGTACCATGAACCCAACTATTAGGATGACCAGATGTCCTAACATTATCAGGACCATCCTGATATAGGGGCTTTGTCTTATATAGGACCCTATTACTCCTCCATTCCCAGTCTGATTTTCACACATGCTGCCTGGTCATCCTATCAATTACACACCTTCCTGCAGTTACTTATATGCAGATAACACATTTTTATCCCACCAGAAAATCAACTACAGGAAGTCTCTATTCATTGTTTGGGGCTCTATATCTTTTTTAGGTTGAAGTGTACATTTTCATTATTTGACAAATTCTGAGCATTTTACATCGGACTACGTCAAAAACATTTGCCACCAATTCTTTGCCATCAACAAGTCTCCAAAGAAATGGATATGATGTATCTAGAAAACATAAATGTTCCCCTTTAAGCCCAGCCTGAAAGGGAGTCAGAACAAAGCCCAGGGTAACATCACAGAATTTCAGATAATAATACTGGAAGTTGCAAATGGAGATCTAACACTGTACCATATCTGAACTGGAATCCCTGCTGACATATTGCAAAGGGCTCCATGGAGGAAAAACAGTGATCAAATATATTATGAACATTATGGACTACAAGAGAAACAGCAGAAAATTGCCCAGCTCATACAACACAATAAGCCCCTATTGAGAAATATTACTAAAAGTCCCCCCTTTTTTAGTTCTCATCTTTTTCACTGATAAGCACTCAAAGATGAGAAAGCTTCCATTTTACAGTCCACTTTTCTACTATTTTCATTTATTAAGCAGTTTATCCAATGGACATGGGATTGAACTATTTCTAGGAAACTGCTATTCCCTTGCTTTTGATACAAAAAAAATCAAAGCTGCCATTGTTTTGCTTATTTTTAAATTAAATATTTACATATATATAAAAATCACACAGATAATGTGTCATACATACAAAACTGCATTGTTTGCAATTTTGTTTATCTGGACAGGAGTTTGAATCCAGGTCAGGTTAAATTTGGGGGAAATATCTTTTGTCTTATTGCCAAGCTAGGCTACATTCTTATCTGGCCCTGCAAATTGTGTTGTTTGACCCTCTAAAGCACCTTATAATTTATCATGACTGGATGATATTAATGTACCTGTAATTTTAAGTGTTAGAGCACGCTAATGAATGAACGAGCTTTTCTGGAAGCAGGCCAAATTCTTTTCTGAGCAAACTATTGACTTCAATGGGTTTCCACATTCATGGTTCTTTTACTACCCCCCAATACTGTCCTACTACTGGACACAATCACACTATAGAAAAATACAATCATATTGTACTTCAGGACTCAGTGATTTATGCCTCCTTCAGTGGAGTTTATTTTCCTCTTAAGCTTTACATAACCATATCCTTACATGTCAAATCAAATGGCAAACATTCTCCAAGAAGGTAAAATATTATTGTTTACTCTGGCTATGTCTAGACTGCAAGCTTCTTTCAGAAGAAGCTTTTCTGGAAGAGATCTTCCAGAAAAGCTTATTTCGAAAGAGAGCGTCCATACAGCAAAAGCGCAAAGAAAAGCAATTGACTGGACACTCTCTCACTTTTAAGTTGTGATTAGTCTGTACGGAGTGGCTACCAGGGCACCCGTGTTATTTCCTGGATGCCACTTCTTTTGAAAGAATTTCCTCTTCTGCGTCCACACACACACACCTTTTTCCGAAAAAGCTTTTTCGGAAAAAGGCTTCTTCCTCGTAGAATGAGGTGTACCACCGTCGGAAAAAACCCTCAGTTCTTTCAACTTTCTGTTAAAAGAACTCAATGGAAGTGTGGACGCAAGTATTGTTTTTCCAGAAAAATGCTGCAGTGTAGATGCACCCTCTGAGCACTGATTCCTAATACAATAACTCACACACATGGAAATAGCTCACCATCTTGAGCATTATAACCCATTATACTACAGTAGAAATGGCAGAAATTCTATTTTCCAGATTGCAGTCATTCATAAGTATCAGAAACTTTCACATTTTGGGCTGAAATTTTCCATACTTGAGATCCAATCTCATGTCCATTCAATTCAGTCAGAGACTTTCCACATGCCTTTAGTCAATATTGCTCTGTCCATGATCTGTGCTGATGATTTAATTTCATATATTTTGATTGAAAGCTTGAGCAAACCT
Source organism: Rafetus swinhoei (assembly GCA_019425775.1). Taxonomy (NCBI): domain Eukaryota; kingdom Metazoa; phylum Chordata; order Testudines; family Trionychidae; genus Rafetus; species Rafetus swinhoei. The sequence continues at coordinate 159,876,427 of CM033437.1, forward strand.
AAGTCAGCCATTAGAGAGTAGCAGAAGAGGTTGTTTTTTTTTTAATCCCCATTATTCACAGTTCTTACTACCTGTGTTGGAGCAGCTCTGCTATCAAACCTGCTGGGAATTTAAATTTGAAATCTGGGCTGATACGTAGAATGGTATTTGGAATCTTTTGTCCAGACTGTATTTGTATATTAATTTCAACCTGTTGTAAATTTACCCAAAGAATCACACAAGCTCCAGAACCAAAACGTCTTTCCCATCCACAAATGAATGAAACTTTCATGCAGAGCTGTACTTCCTAGAACTTTTATTTGTGTTTTGAGGCTCACAAAGTTCTCTAATAGCAGCCTATAACATTCATTTGTCTGGGAATAATAGGCCTACGAACCCTAGACAGCTAGTAGAGCAAATTTCAATCTTAACTGATATAAACAACTTTAGAGAGGTAGCCGAGTTAGTCTGTAACTGGAAAAACTTAAAAAACAACGAATAGTCTAGCAGCACCTTAAAGACTAACAAAACATGTAGATGGTCTCATGAGCTTTCGTGGGCACAACCTACTTCTTCATATGATACCATCTTCATATTTTGTTAGTCTTTAAGGTGCTGATATAAACAGGTTTTTAGAGAAAGCTGAACCCCAATATTCATTTTCATGAATATTCAATAAAAAAGTGTTAGTTCAAGTCAGTGGCATTTTGATCCAACTGCAATGCTAACCCCAATTTGCCAGTGCAAATTTTCTAATTAAGTATTTACCCTATAGCCCCCTTTCCTTTTGATTCTATGTACATTTGCTGATTAAGCACATTAGATTCTCAGAACTTTATTGTTTAATGTCTCAAGCACTCAGTGAAGCATTTGGCTCAGTGCTTGTATAAAAGGAAGTAAAAAGTGCAATCTTGTTTACTTAAGTCTCAGAGGGATAGCTGTGTTAGTCTGTACCTGCAAAAACAACAAGGAGTCCTGTGGCACCTTAAAGACAAACAGATTTATTTGGGCATAAGCTTTCATGGGTAAAAATCACTTTGTCAGATGCATGGAGTAAACTCCATGCATCTGACAAAGTGGTGTTTACCATATGCCCCAATAAATCTGTTCATCTTTACGGTGCCACAGGACTACTCGTCTTGTACTTAAACAATTCCAGAGAAAGGGCACAGATGTAACTCGGGAGCAGAATTTGTCCCAACAGCCTTGTTTAAAAAAAAATCTAAAGGTTTTAATATTGTAATTATATGGACATTTTAACTAACCATATTTAGGTTGAACCAGTCTACTCTGGCACTCTGGGGGGTCCAGCAATATTTGTGGTCCGGCATGATTTTAGTTAGCCACATGTCCACTTACCATGGTTGTGGCCAAGTTTCCCACAGTCCCATAAAGTTCGTTTGCAGCCATCAGCTCTCACACTCCTCATTCTGTGCTGTTGGTTAGCTTCAGTTTACCCCTAAATGTATTCTAAGAGCCCAGTAAGCAGTAGAAGTGTTGGTAATGCTGCTAGATAATATTGACCTCCCGTAGTCTGGCAAATTCTCTGCTTCAACACCTATCAGGTCCTGAATAGGGATGTGACAGTGTACACAGTTAACCCATGACCCTGGACTCGTTGGTTAACCTTCATGGTTACATGCAGGGCCTCCTCCTGCCGCGCTGCTGTATCAGAGGCAGCAGCTGGGGGGGAGAAGAAGATGCGTGCAAACATGTAACCGCTGAAAATTTCAGCGGTTACACGTTTACATAAATACATGCTTTTTAATATCCCTTGTTGCAAGGGTGTCGGACAAGAGAGATTCAACTTGTACTTTTTTATTTTGAAGCTCCGGCCTCTTCTCTCTGACTCCAAGATCTATTCTTTGAAGGGTGAGGCAAATATTGAATACAGGCCTAATTTCCCAGGGTCCTGACTATTAACTGTTCCATCTTTTCCTGTGCTTCAGCAGAAGTACTCAGAAATAATTACAAGTGTTATTTATAATTAAACATGTAAAGCAGCAAGAAGTAGAATTCTTACCCAAACATTGTAGGCTATGGAAAGTAAAAGAGATGAAGATGGTAAATTATCCTGGTAAATACATTTATGTGTATTTATTTATTTATGAATTGTGAACAAAAAACAAGATGTTAATTCATTTAAACTGTAATGCAATTTTGTTTTCCTTAAAGGATTTAGACTACTTCGCCATTACCATCTTCTCTCGTGATAAATGTATTCTGTAAATGATCAGGTCCTTCTCCTGGTAAAACTGAAAATAATTTTGCTGAAAGCCTAGAACAACTCCAAGTGAAAATGAAAGACTTGGAGCGAAAAGTAACTCCTTCTAGTAAACGTAACAACAAAGCTTCCCACAATGATTGGACTCAAATGACCGCAACAAAATTTGAGACTTAAGTGCTATGGGTCTACAGACACATCGTTTGCAAGTAAATATTCTGATTTTATCCACATACTGCTAGTATTTGGCAAGCACTAATTTTATAGTATTTGCTGTTATTTGCTATTTGATTCTTTGGTATTTTATCAGGCAAGGAAAAGCTTCCTTCTCAAAAGAAAAAATCCACAAGTTTGAGCCCAGATTCAATCAAGGTATAGGTCTGAACAAGAACAGCTAATTCACTAGGGAACCAATTTCCTATGAATACATTATCAATGGGACACTACGGTAGAGCCTCCTGATAATTCATAAGTCCCAAGGGAAAAGAAATGCATAATTAATCTCCACATAATTCCCTTGTTAATCTTTTTTATAATTAGCTACTGAAATAACAGTCTCTCACAAAGATCTCCTCTCTTTGGCTAGGTCTACACTATGGTATAAGGTTGAATTAAGATTCATGCAACTGCAGCTACATGAATTGCATAGCTGAAGTACCTTAACTCGACTTTTGGTGCCGTCCACACTACAGGAAGTCGAAGGGAGAATACTCTTCCTTCAACTTCCTTTGCTCCTTGTAGAAACAGGACTACCAGCATCGACTGGAGTGCCCCTCTTAGTTCAAATTAGCTGTCTTCACTAGACCCGCTAATTCAAACCCTGGAAGATTGGCAGAAGCAGCTTCGATCTTCTCTGTAGTGTAGAGGTACCCTTTATGTCTGAACTGCTGGTACCCCTCTCTGTGTGATGTTTTAACTGTCATCTTGTTTGGGCTGGGGATGGGTGAATTGTGGAGCTTACCAAAAAATATATTTCAGTGAAGATTTTGACAATTTCACAAATTATTTTTGTTTTGCAGGTTGCAAGAAGGATTGACCTTTAATTAATTTGATACTTGATGAAAAATGGTGATAATCTTGGGGGTAGGAGTCGTCTTCTCACCATTGCCCCCTCCTCCTTTCTCCCCTTTTCCTAGTTTGCAACTGAAGGAAAAAGATGAACCCCCCTTCCCCCCCCCCAAAAAAAAAGATTGTTTTCAGTGAAATGATTAAAAAAAAAATCAATCTTTATAAATGTTTGGAGGGTGGTGGGGGTGTGATGAAAATATACACCTGCTCGAGTGAGCTGTTTTGGGGAAGGGGGGGGTTAAAACCGATTACTGATCTTCTATACATGAGAGAGTGTGTCGGTCTGCCGGTGTGTCTGTCTGTTCAAGAACTCCTCCTCAAGAGCTAGGACCACCAAATTCAGTGTGCAGCTTCCTCTTATCATAGCTCAAAGCAAGGTAAAGGTTTGGTTATGCTAGGAAAACGGGATGTGCCTGGGATTGCATCTCAACACCATTCATAAAAGATACTGAATCACCTGGCAGGTGAAAGAGGCCGGCTGGGGGCTCCACACCTCCAGGACTGCCCCAGCCCCAAGCCTCCCACCCCCCCAGACACCCTTTAGGGAGGGTGGGCTGAAACCACACACGCACACACACAGGAACATTGCATGTGGTTCTCCTTCATCAGGGAGTGAGAGGAAAGTGCAGTTTGCTGCATTCCTCATTATGGCTAGGGAATGCAGGGGGCAGATGAACCCGGACCTGCCCCAGCCAAGGGACATGCACCCCTCTCCCAGCTGTGCCCACTGGAGCTGCAGTGGCCATGGAAGGATGCTTTTCACCTGGCCTCAAACTGCCGCAGAGAGAGAGGGCTGGGGTTGTCCTTTCTCCCCAGGGCAGCCTGCAACTGAACCCCCCGATCCCCATCCCCACCTCAGAGCAAGGATTTCAATGAAGCATCTACATTTTCATTTTATTTTCCAAAAAATTGACTTAAGCACCTGAGCAAGTCTAGTCTTTAGACGCATGCCATTGAGCTGGAGTGTGCCTTTAGCTCTGAGTAGGGACTGATACATAGATGCTCCATGGTGCTCATCCTGTTGGGGGGACGGGGGGAATAGACATCCATGAAGCACCTGCTTAGCCCAATGTACTCTTATAAGGTCTAAATAGCCCACACATTAATAAAAGAACACTGGCACTTCTCTTATGTCCATGCATGAACACAGTCTGATTCACAATCTAGCCCTTATTGTTAGTTTTATAGTAACTGTCCTAGTTCTTGTGTTAGATGAAAAGACAAAATTCATATCAGACTATCTGCATTTCAGTCATTATTTATACATAAATGCATGTGTTGCAGCTCAGATGTGATTTGATCTAAAAAAGCAAATGTTGCCCACTTTTATACCCCAGCAAGATTACGCGGATTAACCACAGGCAAAATAATCTCATGTGTCTGTGCTAGAGCACAGAACAATTGATTGTTTGTTTCCAACATCCACAGTCCTAGGCAGGTTTCTACCATGTGGCATGTTGATTTGAGCCCTGAAGTTATTTCCATCCAAATTTTCTGTCACTTTATCTCTCCATGTACAGCAAGAATGTGCTAACTACAGAAACCTGAAGTACTGTGTTGTTAGGGAGGGGGGAGGTGCTAATAAATTCAAGTTTTGCCTCAAGGACATCTTCTAGATGTAGCCACTAGCTTTTTGTTTGTAGTGCTCTCATTTTAAACTCAGATTAATACACTCCCTGAGGCTAAAATAATGTATAGATTTTTCTGGGAATCTCCTTTGAAGTTCTGGTTTAGATGCTGCTGAAAATGTTCATCTTCTAAGATAAATCTTTTTTAAAAATAGAGGAGGGAAATGTACGCTGCAGTTTTCTAGGCACATTTACTAATTATAATTTAACAGGGTTGTAAGGCCAGAATCTGCCACTATGATGTATATTGAGGGTATGTCTAGACCGCAGAGCTTTTCCGGGATACCAGAGGTATCCTGTAAAAACTCTGCAACGTCCAAGGAACGTGTCCGCTTTTCCAAAACAAAAAAAAAAAAAAAAAAAGGCAGAAAAATGGACACATTTTGTTGGCATCCCCGTAAACCTCATTTTACGAGGAAGAAGGGATGTTCCAAAAGAGGGTTTTTTCCCCAAAATTTTGTCCCATGTAGATTTTGGAAAAGCCTTTTTCGGAAGTAAATCAGAAAAAGATATGCAATTTACGTACTACAAATTGAGTTTCTTTTTCCGATTTATCTTTGTAGTGTAGACATTGTAGTGTTTTGTTCTAGGAGTAATCTTACTGAAATCAGTCAGCCTTTCTTCTGAGTAAAATACTAGCCCTAGTAAAATACTAAGTGTGGCAGAATTCATTCCTTACTGAATAAGAGCTGAACCCTACAGCCTTCCCCCTTCAAGCAAAATACCCCAAAAATCAATGGGTAGATCTTATGTTCGCTAGAAGGTACATTTCAAAACCATGTGTGCATGCAATGGCAGAATACACACACTATTAAAAACATTTGCACTTCTTGGGCTAAAGTCTACCCTTGGAGACCTGCACAAAGCTCCCATCGCATCAGAAAAGACAATACCAGTCTACAGTAGGGATGGCGAAGTTTTAAATCCCAGACTGGCACATTCATATGCTTTCCAAAGATGCCTTTTCTGTACATGCTGGGACAAAGTCTGCCTTAGAATGCATGAATATGAATGTACCTGTATGTAGATTTGTAGGTTGAGATCAGCATCTCTATGGCATAGCTAATACTATCATCTTTGAAATGAAACTTCAGGAAGGCAGGAATACCCCTGGTGCAGAGAGAGGAGAAGGGTGGAAAGAGGCTGGAGAGCAAAGCACTTTGGCAATCCCAATTTTCTGATGGAGATCCAGCACTAGAACACAGAACTATGGAGCCATAATTGGGTCCCGGGCTGCCCCCACACCTCATGCTGTGCCCAGCATAAAGTTAAATGTGCACTGCAATCGGACGGAGTGACTCTAGCTGAGAAAGCAAACCCTCAACAAGCTTTAATGTAGCCAGCTCAGGTCCCCAACCAGTGAAGTCACAGCCATATGTGCTTTAGCATGAGCTAGCCCTGTGAGTAATCACCAAGATTCTTGCGGGGGGAGGGGTGGGCCGTTGTCTTGTACAGCCCACGCTGCTCCGGCTTTACTGCTACGGTATCTGAGCTAGCTAGATTGAAGCTACTTAAGTATGTCTACAAGAGCTGCAGTCAGACCCTATGTTTACAGTACTGGCATACCCTAAAGTCGTGGTGTCCCAACGCACTAACCACTAGCCACATATGGCTATTTGGCTGGTTGAGCGTAGCTAGTTCGCTATAGTAGTAGCTACTATAGCGGCTACTGTTTCAGAATTGGTTGGACACCCTGGCCCTAAAGGTACGTCTGCACTGCAAGTGAAGGCAGAGTTGCCAACTTTATAATTGCACAAAACTGAAGTCCCTCATCCCGCCCCTGCTGTCCCTATGCCCGGCCTGCTCCCTCTTTGAGGCCCCACCCCCACTCAGTCCAGCCTCCCTTCCTCCACCTCTCGCTATCCCTAACTCTCACTGGGCTAGGGCAGGAGTGTGGGAGGGGATGAGGGCTCCAGCTGGGGGGGTGTGCTCTGGGGTAGGGCCAGAAATGAAAGGTTCAGAGAGATTCTGGACTGGGGGAGGGGGTTAGGGTGCAAGAAGGGGTGAAGGCTATGCCTGAGGATGCAGGATCTGGAGTAGGACAGGGGCCCGAGGAGTTTGGAGTACATGAGGAGGTTTGGGGCTGGGGCAGGAGATTGGGGCGAGAGCTCTGGCTAGGCAGTGCTTATCCCAGGTGACTCCATCATTGCCTAGGAGCCAGACGTGCAGCCAGGTGGCTCTATGCAGTGCATGCTGCCCCCCCAGGTGCCACCTCCCCTTAGCTGCAGTTCCTGGCCAATGGGAACTGCAACAGCAATTTGAATGGTTAGAGCCCTGCAAATCCACAGATACCTGCATTATAGCCACATCCACGGATGTGGATGTATCTATGGCTCATTTTGGTGGATGCGGATCCAGATATAAATTTTGTATGTAAAACACTACAAATTTGCAGATATCCACTTGATATCGTCAGATCATTCTTGTGGATGCAGATACCGATTTTGAATTTGCCCAGGGCTCCATGAATGCCAACAACAGTATGTCCCTCTTACTGAGTTAAAATAAAATTAAATTCAGGAATCACCAAGTTAAATAAAAATACACAATTTTGATATTGTCAGGCATGAGTAAAATTAAGCTGATAAAAATAAGTAAAAGGACCCTTAAAATAACTAGCTCTGGAGCTTATTCATTAGTATTGCAGTTAATTTCTATCAGTTAGACTTGTTTGCTCTAACACACGAATATTAAATTACATACATTTTGCTACCTGGAATGCAAATATGGGATCAAGCAGATTCTAAAGTGAATGAAAACAATACAATTCATCTGTTCCAGAAAAGAGGAAAAAAAACTATCCCCAGCAAGGATTTTGGTCCTTACTGTTTTACATCTTTTCCTTTCGACTTAGCAACAGCACATATAGCAGCCAATCAGACTGCATTTCCTCTAGCTCTAGCGTCACACTCTGAGGTTACTATAGTGCACTGACCGACAGTAACCGAGAGAGAGGAAAAAGAGACTGTTTCATGCGGCACCTCTACCGCAGTGCACCTGCTATGAGGAGGACAGGCTTTTTCTAACTCCTCTAGCAAGGATTAGCCAATAGTTCAGGGCAAATCCTATTTTTGATCATTTGGATTTCACAATGTCACCAAGAGAGTGTAATCTTTCTGGGACATTACACAAAACACATACATTTTTCTATGTCTTGCTCAAATAAATATGTCTGAATGAATTTGTAACAGAACACACACACACACAAAAACTGGAGAAACCTAATCCAAACCTAATCTAGTCCATTTAAGTCAATTTGGGCATTTTCACATTAGGTTAAGTCACCTGAGTGTTCCATCTTATTTAAAGAACATTTATGTGTCTAAAATCTCTAATAATATTATCTCAGACCATAATAATATTTATTAAAAATTCAACATTTCCCTTGCAAACACCATGGGCCAAATTTGATTAAATTTGCCCCTTGTCTAAAGGCTTCTCTCATGCAAGGAGAAGATCTTCTGTTTTTCTTGATAACTTTAAGATTAAGAATGCTACAGTCTTGTAAAAGCCACCAGTTTCTCTTAAATCAATTATTTTTACAGGGATTGCTGAAACATGAAAAAAGCCAGAAATTAACAATCACATATTCTACAGAGCATGAATGTCTATGTTGCTATTAACCAAATCAATAAAAATACAGTTTTTTTAAAAGTTACATTTTGACTCATTTTAATAGGTTACTAAAGAGCAAATTCTACTAGCCCCTGCATTTTAACTTGCTGCAAATGAGTCATTACAACACTGAAACTAAAATGTTGCCTAATTAACCATGAATACTGACAAGTACTAGAAAAAGCAAAACCCGAGTTATTTGGGATTTCTGAGAAGCAAATTAATTATCACTCCTTTAAGGTGTTATATTGGCATGATATTTTCATGGGACCTTAAGTTATGTCAAAATATGCCTTAAAGTGTATCAATAGGTGCCCATTATTAATGCATTATAAAAACAAAGTAAGATGCATTTGTCAAGGGTGAAAGGGCAAAACAGAATTTTCATCCTTGTGACAGGGTGTACCCTGCATTAGCCAAGAAAATATGGAGTTAACCTTAAGGGTGAAGAAGTCACACCCCACAGACCATGCTGGGTATGCTCCAACTGCTGCCTCCAGCATAAAAGGGAGCATCTCAGCTCATTGTAGGCTGACCACTGAAAGAAGAGTATACCTGGTAGAGGATCCTGTCCAGCAGCTGCTTCAGTACCTGACTGCAGGAACCAAAGATCCCAAGGACCAGAACAGAGACCTATTGCCTACAGTCGGTCAACAGGAGTTGGAATCCCAGGGAGCTACTAACACTGAGGAGCTCAAGGAACCTGGCTGCAGGGGGCACGGAAGGAAGTGGCCCAGGGAAGCAGTATGAGTGGTATCTCCCAACTGAGGCATGTTGCAGTAGGAACCCTGCTGACTGGGTGGTGACCATGCTTGACACTGACAGGGCCCGGTGGAACAGGGATATCCCAGGTCCCCTTACCTAGGCTGTCACCCCCTTGGGTAGCAGCCCCTTACTTTGACTGTTGGGCCATACAGCCCTGATCCCAAGAGTGACCATATTCAGTTGGGCCACTAGACTGTACAGCCCAGAAGCCCAAGGGCAGCCATATTGACTCAGGGTATTAAGTCACAAGACCCTGAGCCATACTAACTCCAGCCATTGTTCTCAGTTTAGGGATAGGTAGTAGTATTACAACCCTGATCTGCCCCAAGAGGGAATGGGGTGTGCATACCCCACGACGATCTCCTTTACTTCAAGGGGCTAGCTATAATCTGATCCTAAATACATGCATTTTATCAAGCTAAATTAACTCTTTATGGCGCATTTTAATCAGAGGAGCATGACAGCAGAGGAGTTGATAACTCTGTTGGAGACCCTTGATTTATGAGGTATAACACTTTAATTTCACGTAGCACTAGACTGAAATTTAATATAGGGGCCCCAATATCAATCCTTATTCTGTAAATTGGTTAACCTGGGTTTTTTGCACCTCTTGTTAATTCTAGATGGCATGTTAGAGTTCAGGGTGGAAATTTCTCTTTCATACCTTATTTCTGTTGAAACTCTAGTCAAAATAAGGAGTTGCATGTTACATTAAAGTTTGCCTCCAGATAGTTCTCAAATGTAGTGGACTAGGCTTTTATTATATTGAGACATTTGACATGGCAGAGAGATTTTTCCTTAAAAGGCAAGTTGGCTCATCGCTTTTAAAAATAAGGGATGACCAGCATGGGACTGAACCAAATAGTGTGTGCATGTATTGTGTAAGCTTCCCTCCTTCCGTTCTACCAACTCACCTCCATCCCAAAATATGTCAACACCTCTATACCATTCCTGGACCTCTGCTAAGCAGATTTTGAGTCCCAACTACCTGCATATAGTTTTATGATGTACCCAAGCAGTGGCCCGATTCAAACCACGAAACAAGTTTTCTCTGGTAGAGAACAGTAATCAGAATTTCATCCTTACTGCTGCCAGAGTTGAACTAACTCATTCCACAATCCATCTCTTTCAAAACCAAGCAGCTATTTCACTGAGAAAAATTTCTGATTTTTCAATAAACTTTACTGGTAAAACTTTTCTGTGAAGTGACTGAGGTGCTGACTAAAGTCAGTGGGATTCAGGCTCTCAAGTCATTAAGGTGCTTTCAAAAATCTTACCCTATGCTCTTTTCCAAACTCCCGTGCTAATGAAAATGCCCATTTAAATTGATGGGTCAGAGGTACCATTTGCTTGATTAAGTATTTTTGTGCCAAATTCATTCCCAGTATAATTCCACTGACTTTAAGGGAGTTACTTTAGGGATGAATCTGGTCCAAGGTCACCCCAGACCATCTCATGATGGATTTCTAAACGGCGCATTCCACTTATTTTAATGAGTCTCTTGCGACAAGCAGCATTTGTCATGTAATTCTTTGTAAATGAAAGCGAGTCCTTCTACTGTCATTTAGCCTGACAAAAAAGGAAAATGAAATGAATACATCTCTTAACAAGATGTTAAAGCTGAGACGGATCAATACAAGAAACATCCAGACTTAAAAGTTAAAGGCAGCCATGGTGTATTTAACTTCTCTGTTATTGGCATGGTAATGCAGAGCTCTAATTTTGTATTGGGTCTTATGAAAAGTAGATAATGTTACATACCCTATAGATTTCTTTGTCTGAATAACATGCCTGAACATACAACAGAATGACAGCATTATCACAAAATGCCCCTGCTTTTGTTAGTTTGGATTTTAATCTTACTTTTACATTACTGTTTTGGCTGGTTGGTTTGTTTTTTAAGAATTTCAACTTCAATACAATGTGTTTGCATGGATTTTCTTTGTAAGTAAACTATATTCTCTCATTTATGAGCATTTACTGAATGTTTATTGTTTCTTTCATTAAAACCAGGCAAAGAGATAAAAATCTAAAGAGCAACAAATTTTCTGAGATCAATATAAAAGGAACACCATCACCCTGAAAAAAATCTCGTTGACATTGAAAAATCTTTTACCTACTGTTGCTACAATTAACACCTAAAACTAACTAGAATTCAAAGAGATTAGGAAAAGAGATTATTTTTACTCTTTTCATCTTGAACATTTGACAGCAGTTTGCTTGATTTGTTTTTTTAATTAGTCACTTACTCTTCCTGGGCCTGGTGTAGTTTTCTTGTTTATTTGTTTGTTGTGTTTGTTTTTGGCTGCAGATGAGTTGCTCTGCACTAGTCTCATGTAAAAACAGACTTAAACCCAACAGATTTTGCCAATGAAAGATCTCCCCAGCATGAGGAATAACAATCAGCATAGCCTCTTTGCAAATCCATAGCTTATGGGGCTTCGGCAGTGCATTAGATTCCCAATGGAGGTGAAATTGGTAACATAAACCTATGGCGTTCTCACACATACCGGTAGTTTATTTTTAAAGTGTACATAAATCCTGTTTAGTTCATTACACAGAGTTAATTCTATTTTGCAGATACCCCACCAAAGAAATCAGACCTTATGCAAAGAAGCATTCCTTTTGGTGAATGCTTTCATTTGAGACTAGAGAGACTGTTCAGTTTTTGATCTTTTATTCCCTATTGTTTTTGGCTTGTCCAATGTAATAACTTTTTGATTTATGCCAATGCTCTGAGCCTGCTCCTGGTGGAAGGGGCTGGAACTGGGAGGAAGAGGTGTGGCTTGAAAACCTCTGTGCTCCGGTGATCTCTAGCTAGCCTAGTGGCCCTTGAGACCCACTGGCAGCTGGTATACTTTAGAGCAGGGGTGGGGAACCTTTTGTGTGGCAGGGCCGCTGACTCACAAAAAATCAGTCAGGGGCTGCGGGGGGTGGAGCATTCCCCAGTGCATTCCGCAATGCTGGGGAAGGCCCTAAGCCTCAGGAGTCCGATCCAAGCAAGCCAGGGGCCGCATCTGGACCTTGGGCCTTAGGTTCACCACCCCTGCTTTAGAGCAATTCTGAGGCTGCTCTAAGATATATGTGTTAGGGAAGAAGCAAGTAGAAGCCCAACATCAGAACTGGGGAATAGCAAATGGCCCTTGTAGCTGTCCTGCACAGAGAGCTTAGCCCTCTGTTTCATACCCCAACGCGATAACATCACTGTCATTCACTGCCCTTTCCCAAGGCCAGCAACAGATGCATACCAGTAACAGCAGCTGCAGAAATGAAAATGAATTGCCAAGAAGCAAGTGCTCAGAAAAGAAAGAGCCAGAGGGAAAAGCCTGAGCACGTTTGGTAAGAATACTGCTGGATTACCCAAAAGATGTTCATAAATGTCAGAAAGGGAACAGACAAACACTTTTAAATTTCAGGCATTTTTAAAACTAAATAAATATCAGGACTCAATTAGAAAAATGGGGGTTTTTTGTTTTTAGAGAATTCAAGTATACAGCATCCTTTTAATCTCTATTAAATATGCTGCCCTGCGGTAAACATTGCCGTCAAAGACTAAATAAATGGGTGGCTGGAACATTATCAGCTATAGTAGAACCTTTGAGTTATAAACAGAGTTATGAACTGACCAGTCAACCACAAACCTCATTTGGAATCAGACATACAAAATCAAGCAACAGCAGAGACCAAAAAAATACAGTGCAGTGTTAAATATAAACTACTACTACAAAAGGAAAGCAGCATTTTTCTTCAGCAGAATACAGTTTCAAAGCTGTATTAAGTTAATGTTCGGTTGTAAACTTTTGAAAGAACAACCATAATTACAGACTTACAAACATTTCAGAGTTACAAATAACCCCCATTCCCAAGGTGTTTGGAACTGAGATTTACTGTAAATGAAACTTAATTGAAAATATGCCATTTTGTCAAAGCCAAAATGTTTCATGGGTAAGTATCTGTTTTGTCGAAGTTTTCATCTGGAAGGTTTATTGAACCAGGATTCTCTGTTCATTTTTTTACCAGAGTTGGAGGGGAGGGGGGGAGAGAGAAGCAAAAACCTCAGGATTTAGATCTGAAAATGGACATTTTCACTAAATTCCATTTTGTGAAAACCTTTGAAAGATCCTGTTTTCATTCCAGTAAGAAACAAAACAAAATTTGAAACATCAAACCTTGCTGGACAGTGTTACCAAATAGCTTTTAAAAACACCTTCTCTGGTGAGTGGGCAGGAATGGGGAAGTATTCTTTAAAAAAAAAAAAAAAGAAAAGAAATGCAGGTTGAGACACATTAGAAACCCAGTCCTGCAAACATATAAGCACATGAGCAACTATTTATATGTACAGAGGGGCTGGAGCTACTCACAGGCATAGGTGTTTGAAGGATCAGGGGGTACATGGTATTTCTTCATCGCAGTCATTTCTAGATTATTAAAACTTGGTCCATTCGCCAGGTTGGCATGAGAGTGCCTGGGAATTCTGTTTATCTGACAACACTTTGTATAAAACTATTATAAGAGGGACTTAAAGCAATGGATACACAAAGACAGGTAAAATGAAATTGAGGGCAAGAAGTGTCATTAAAAAATTCACTAATTTGTGTCTCGGGCATGGCTCAACAGCACAGCACATTTGTTATTTCTAATTAATAGAAATATCTTACCAAAGCATGCAACTATATCAATTTACTCTACAGGAAACAATTGCTTGTGGAAATGTAATGACTTCATTTAAGTACATGAAGCTCTCCTTAAAGAGTTCAATATCTTGTCTTCAGTATACTTCATTCCAGAAGTGTCTGTTATGGGGAATATTTTAAGTCCTTGTCCCTTTAAAGAGATCACTAACCATATGAAGAAAACAGAATGTCACAACAAAATGCAGTGGACTTCATTCTCTTTGCCTTGCATCTTGTGCAGCCGTTTACAAAGTGAATGCAACATTTTTGGAAAATGTTACCATTCTGATTTGGCAGCATTTTACCCCCATTAGTGCAAAAGACCAACAATGTGCAAGTCAAAGGAGAATCAGAGCCATGACAACAGTTTTTCTGCCTACACAAAATGGAGATGAGAATATTTACCTACCTCACAGTAGCTCTGTAAGGACTCGTTACCAAATAGGTATAATTGCTTTGAATAGGTAAGGCATAATGTAAAGAACTAAGAGTGAAATCCTGTCCCCACTGAATGTAATTGGAGTTTTGCCATTGACTGCACTGGAGCTAGGATTTTACTCTATATTTTACTCATCACTTTTGAAGTGTTCTGAACAACTAACCCACAATCTGTTGAGCATAATTTGTTAGGCAGAAAGGGGAATACACCTGTCTTTGAGCTCATGTTTCTTGGCTTGAACTAAAGGACTTGAAGTGAGGGAATGATAATGGGATATAGCAGATAAAAAAAAGCAGCTGCTGTAGCTGCAGCATATATGAATGTATTCTGGGATACTTCAGAGCCATATTTAACACCACAACTACTTTGGTGGGAGATTGTTGTTGTACTACCTCATTTTAATGAGATATACCACTTGGCCAATAGGCTTATAAACACAGACCCTGATCTAGCAGAAGCATCCATGCAGGCAGGTCCTTATAGCCACATGGTCTCCCAAAGACTGCAGTAACAGTCATTATTTGACTGCACTGGCACTCCTTGTGGGCACATTCTTTTGCAGGATCAGGGCCCACTAGCTACACATGGGGCAGGACCAACACTTTGTTCACAATTTATCTAACAGTACCTCAGCCAAATTCTGAGAGATACTGAGCATACCACTTAAGCCAATAAGAGCTACTCAGCATCTCTCAGGATTTGGCCCTGTCAAATACCACCAACTACATGGGTGTTCTCTCCTCCCTATACATTTTAGGCTCTAAAAAGAGCAATAAAACAGCCAAGAGACATGGACAATCTATATATTATGGGCTAGATTTTTAAACATTCCTTAAGAGATATAGTCTGCCCTCAACTTCATGTGCCTACTATACTGCTGAAACACTCACACCTCAGAAAGAGTTCAAAAGCTAACCATTTGCCATTACACCCTGTTAGCTGGGTAAACATGCCTTTTCTTTTGTCTTATACGTAGGATAAAAACACATGAGATTGTAAGCCAGGCAGATTTGGCAGCCTTGTAATACTGTATTTACTTGGACCGTGAGATCTAAATTAAATGTGAAACTCTCCAAGCATTAATTCTCTGTTATCTGAACAATAAACGCCAGGGGATCACCCAGTGTTAACAGTTTAGCTAGAATGAATTTTAATCATAGTCTTTATTTATTTCTAATGTTTCAGCCAAAGTCCCTCAGCTAACTGAACTGGTTTGTTAGGCTCAGACTGTGCCATTTACTCAGTGGCTTGAGCAGGCAGCAATTCTGAACTGTGCCAGCCCATGAGGAACTCTGGGAGGAACCATGTTTCAGAAGGTACAAACCCACCCTCAGCTCACACTGTACACAAGCCCACCCTCAGTACACAAGGGAACACATATTCTGCAGCATCTAATGCAGTGGTCTCCAACCTTTTTAACCACATGGTCACTTTTTCAATTTAAGTGCAATGTAAGAGCTACCTCAAACCCAAATACCCTTGTCCCACTTCCTTCCGCCCCTTCTTTGAGGCCTGCCCCTCCTCCACTCCTTCTCCGAGGCCTCAGCCTGCTCACTCCATCCCTTTGGGCTCCTCACATCCTCGCTCACTTTCACCAGGCTGGGGTAGGGAGTTGGGGAGCAGGCTCTGGTCTTGGGCCTAGGAGTTTGGAGTGTGGGAGGAGCTCCAGGCTTAGCCCAGGCCAGGGGATTGGGGTTTCCAGGTGCAAGCTCTGGGAAGGTGTTTGGGTGCAGGAGGGGATTCAGGGCTGGGACAGGGGTTCGGGAAGCAGGCTCTGGCTGAGCACCATTTAACTGACACGGCTTCCGGGCGGTGGAGCAGTGGAGTTAAGGCAGGCTTATTCCAGCCACTCCTGAGAGCAGCTGGCATGTCCAGCAATGGCTCCATGGCACCATGTGCTGTCCCGCATCTACAGGCACTGAGCCCACAGCTTCTACAGGCCACAGTTCCCCATTATTGATCAATAGGAGCTGCAGGAGCAGTGTCTGCAGGCAAGGACAGCATGTGAAGACCTCCTGCTCTGCTTCTCAGGGGCTGCAGGGAGATGCCAGCCACTTCCAGTAGCAGCAATTACCATGGGGATAATTACTTCAGCCACTACTGGTTAGGCATTTTAGAACTCACTAAAAGAATTAAATGTAAGCGTCACAGAGAAATGAAAATTATGAAATGCACAGACCAGTCAAAAACCAAACATAACCCACTTTGCAAGCAGTACAAGAAGTAACAACCCACGTATGTCTTGGGTCGGGAGAGGAGAGTGAAGGACAGTGTGTGTAAGAATGACAGACACACACAGTCTGTGAGAGTGACAGATTTGCATTGCCAAGCTCCCTCCATCCCCTTCTCTCTGTGTGTGAAGATGGGGTACAGAAGTGGGGGGAGGAAGAGGGACACCCTGACATCAGTGCCCCCCCTCTTCTCCCTCTCACATCCTGCACAGCAAGCAGGAGGCTCCCCGGGGGGAGAAGATGAGCTCAAGGCAGAGGGCAGGAGCAACATGACAGTGGGAGGAGAGGCAACTGAAGTGCCAGCCTGGCCAAACCAGTCCAGGTATCCAGCAATCACTTATCAGAGATACCAAGATCTATCGGTAGATCCCAATCTACTGGCTGGTGATAACTGGGCTAATGGAATGGCATAGCTCATGCTCCCAAGAGAACCTGCCTGCCTGGAGGTGAGGAAGGTCCTCTCTGCACATTCAGATGTGATCTTAGCCCCCAAAGTTACTAGTAAGGAGCACTGCCCGAGTTCCCTCAAAACCAGGGACTGCTGTTATGTTTGTCCCTTGGGATGATGGTGAGGAAGGCTCCTTGTGCTCACCCCTACCTCCTACTCTCACATGTTTAAGGCCAAGCCAAGTAGTCACTTTACTCTTTGTTAAACACATTACTGTATATGCAAGACAGAATGAGCTAATTTATTTGAATACTTGTACAGACTTTGCACCAGAGAAAACACCAAGAGTCACCGCACTAAGTGGCTGAGAGAAAGCACTAGAAAAAACAAACACAGAATGTACTTTGATGGACCCCAGTCATTGCTTTTGTTTCATTGTATACAACACACTCTCTCCATTCACCACCACAGTCTGCATGACAACATAAAGATCATTTATCTAGATATTGCTGCTAAAAATATTCATTTTCCTTACCCTTCTTCCTCCACCATGGTCCTTCCTGGACAGAATATGACAGTTCCTTAAACTCAATGTTCACAGCTGGTCTCCGGGGTAGGTAGGAGAAACGATGGGCTTCTGTTAGCGTATTGTCCACCTTTTTTAAGTGCCCATTCAGCAACCGAGCATCTTGGTTATCTGTGCCACTTGAGACCACTTCATCCACTGAAACACACACTGACTTTGGCTCAGCCATAGCAGAAGAAGAACTGCTAACATTCTAGAAAATAGGAATAAGAAATAGGAGAACTTTTTATTGGCAACAAATTTCATCACACTTCTTCTTTTGTTCCAAGAATTCTCAATAATATATTAATTCAGAGCTCTAGTATGGAAGGTGAAAAGGAACAATTCAGTGATTTGAGTCCTGCCTGTGTCTGTCTAGGCAGGTGCATAAGAAAGAAGCAGGGGGCAACAGTAAAAATGGGCAGTTTCCCAAAATCTAGCAAGCATATATGCTGCCATCCAAAGTTCGCATAAGATTGTTCCACTAACATGAGTCATTATTTTTTCTTCTGTAAGACTGAACATTGAATGTACCAAACACATGATCCACAATTCTGGAGGTGAAAGTCAACTGATTACCAAATTTCCTGGAGGTGTTTTACCCATGTTCATAAATGAAACTGAAGAGGAATCTAACAATGCCTACTATGGATGTAAGCAACTATTCGAATATCCAATAAGCAAAAGCTTATCGGTAATCGACTAGTCACACTCCCCCCTCACCCCCACCCCGCTGCCTCTATCAGAGGCAGCAAAGGGGGAGCAGGAGCCGATGCTGGGGGGGAGCTGGCTTAAAAGCCGGTTCCTCCCAGCACCATCTCCGCAGGGGGTAGGGGAGGCAAGGTGATAGCAAGAACCAGGTGCAAGCTGGAAGTCAACTGACTCCCAGCTCGCACCCAGTCCCAGATGCTGCACCTCTG
Organism: Rafetus swinhoei; assembly: GCA_019425775.1. Lineage (NCBI taxonomy): Eukaryota > Metazoa > Chordata > Testudines > Trionychidae > Rafetus > Rafetus swinhoei. The sequence continues at coordinate 159,894,922 of CM033437.1, forward strand.
CTTTTTAAATGTATTAAGAGCCTATCAGCTCTTAATACATTTAAAAATCAGAAGCGCAGCAAGGGGGACCCGCGCGTGCTGGGAATCAGCTGTCCTGGCTTGCACAGGGTCCCCCATGCTGTGCTTCAGCCTTTTAAATGTAGTAAGAGCCAGCAGGCTCTTACTTACATTTAAAAGGCAGAACCGCAGCAGGGTTAGCTCCTGGTGCCAGGAGCTAACCTCACTGCAGCTCGCGCGCTTATTGACTAATCGATGGAATATCCATCAACTAGTCAATTAGTTGATTAAACAAAATGTAACATTCCTAATGCCTACTAGATTTCTTAAACAGTTGGACAATAGAGATATATAATATGAACAGGATAATGCAAAACTATGTTAAACTGAGTGACCTATAATAAAACGTTTAAAAAACTGGGCACAATTGTTTAATCTTGAGAAAAGAGGGGGGAGGGAGGCCCTAAAAACAGTCTTCAAATATGTTAAGGCCTATTTTAAAGGGGATAGTCATCAATTATTCCCCACATTCACTGAAGCTAGGGCAAGAAGTAATGGTCTTAATCTGCAGCAAGGGAAATTTAGGCCAGATACTAAGAGAAACTTTCTAACTATTAGGGTAGTCAAATATTAGAATAGGTTTCAGAGGAAGTTGTGGAAACCCCTTTGTGGGAGGTTTTACAAACAGGTTGGACAAACTCCTGTCAGGGATGATCTAGATCAGCGGTTCACAAATTGTGTGTTGGGAACCCAAAGTGAGTCGCAATCAGTGTTCCCTCTACCTTTTTACATCCATGTGCAGAATTAATTTTGTTATGTACACCAGTATGGAGGTGATGTGTGACAGGGTGAGGCAGAGAGGTTCAGTGTGTGGCAAAAGACTGAGGGTTGGGGTGAGGGGCTGAGGATGCAGGAGGGGGCTTGGAGCCAGGGCAGAGGGTTGAGGTGCAAGGGTGAAGGTTCTGAATGGAGTCTGGCGTGAGGATTTGGGGTGAGAGAGGAGGCTCAGGGCTGCAACAGAGAGTTAGGTGGGGGGGGGGGTGAAGGCTCCAGTTGGGGATGCGGGCTCAGGGATGGGGCCAGGGTTGACGGTTTGGGGTGCTGGCTTCCCCCCAGCCCTCTTTCACCACAGCAGCTCAGGACAAGGTGAGAGGCATCTCTCCTCAGCTGCAGTAGCTCTGGTGGGGCTGGACAAGGCCAGGGGAGGGGCACCTCTCCCCAGCCGTGGCACCTCTGGCAGGGCTTGGACAGTGGAATGTCGCCTCTCCTGTGTACACAGCACTTGACATCCTGCTGCACAGCCATGCGGCAACACAGCTTAGAGAGAACTTAGGTCATGATCCCATATTACTGGGGTTTCTAGGGTTGGCTCAAGGCTGCCTTTACCATGAGGTGAACTGAGGCGGTCATCTCAGATGCCAGACTGTGGGGGGGGAGGCACCACTAGGACCCAGAGTGTAGAAAATTGTGTCTGCTGCTGGTGCATATGTGGGCATCATTTGAGCTCCCAACCTCAGGTGCCAAAATGTTGTGGGCCGGCCCAGGGTTGGCTTAGACTTGCTGGGACCTGGGGCCCAAACTCCACTGCCTGGGGCTGAAGCCAAAGTCCAAGGGCTTCTACTCTGAGTGGCGGAACTCAAGTTATAGCCCCCCTGCCCAGGGCAGCAGCCCTGGGACCTCAACTTTGGGCCCTATCCCCGCCTGAGACAGTGAGCAGGGAGGTTTCGATCCTCCCTTCAGACAAAAGTAACTACACAACCTCAGAAGAGAGTCTCAGAGCAATGAAGTTTGAGAACCCCAAGTCTAGGTTTACTTAGTCCTGCCTCTAAGCAGGGAGGCTGGACTTGACTTCAAGGCCCCTTCCAGTCCTAGATTTGTATACTTCTATCTTTCAGGGACTACTTGTTGTGAGGAAGGTCCAGTCCTTTGGAGTGAGGATTTTCAAAATTGGAATGGATAGTGAAGTAAAAGGCAGAAGCATTTGCCCTGTCCAAGAAACAGTGATCCTGATCTTGTTAATGCCGGTGGGTAGAGGGTCAAATCCTACATCTATATTTTTGTTTTCTTAAACAAAAGGACTGTTATACAAATATATTTGCATTCTTTAGTATCTGGTGATAAAAACAAGTAAGTCATGTTTATAATGGTATTTTTTATAACAGTCTCTTTTAAACTAATGTATGTTTAACCCTTCAACCAGTTTTCTATTATTTTATTTTCCAATTTCTGTGTCATGGTTTTTAATTGCTTTTGTTTCACAACAGGCAAAACAATAAAACACATGCCCATTCAGCAAAATGTCTCTATCTTCTTTACCAGCTTCTCTCTAAATATTTCCCTTTTGTTAAAATCAACCAGACATACACAGAACTCATTACATAATGTGCTACTGGAGCTTGTATGTTCTTCAGTAAAATTGTTTTGAAATCATAGGATGCAGTTGAGCAGGACAGAGCATGCTCAGAAAACTGTCTACTCCCCCTTTATGAGCTCAAGGCAAGAGGTAACTATCGGTCAAACCCTGCTGCCTGATTTCAAATCCAGGATGCTATACATGAAAAATCAGTGCATCCTGCCTACTTCTAGCCAGCCTGTACCCTGTGAAATGGCAATAACTATGCCACAAGAACAATCCCCAGAACTTCAGCTAAATTCCTTGCATGACTTATTGACACAAACAAAGGCCAAGGTTAACCAGCCACTCCAGTTGCTTAGAAAAGCACAAACCAAGGGCCAAGCTCTCACATTGCTGTACCCCCATAAACCAACCAGCAGTCCTCCCCAAAACCCCTTCTCTCACGGCGCACAGACACAACGGTGATAGAGCTGGTAACACACAAGGAAGGCATCCCAGCAATGCTTACTGCACAGTGAAAGCCATCGACCCATTTTTTTTTTCTGGGCTGGGCCACTTTTGGAGAAGTCCCGTGGCCAACCTCACCCTCTCCCTAAGCCATGCCACGCTGCCCCCGACCCCAACACCCGCTGGGACGAATCGCTGGAACTCACCGCCGGGGGATTATCCTGGCACACCGACCGCGCTGCTTAGGGGAGACGCTGCTGTCCAGCAGCAATCAGGCAGCCCGCGTACCGGGAGGAGGCTTCCTCTCAGCGCCTGTTTTGAAATATGGGCCAGCTGCCGGGGGGAGGGGACTCTATTTGGGAAGCTCACCCCTAGCTCCGACCCTGCCGGTGGGAGAAAAGCTCTGCAGCCTAGCGCCGGGCCGGGGAGCTGTCCTACACACGGGATCTCTCCGCCGCCTCCCGCCCCAGCGGTGCCAGCCCCTCGCCGGCTCAGGCGCGCACACGAGCCGCGCAATCCTGCCCCGGGGGGAGCCTGTCCCAGCGCAGAAGAGCCGCCCCTTGCGGGAGCCAGGCTGCTCCGCTCGGGCGGGGGCCATGCGCGGGGGGAGGCGCCCGGGGGCTTCTTACCAAGGCGGTGCCCACCGAGAGCGCTGCCATCAGACAGGCCATGTGCGCCGGGGCAGGCGGGGGGCGCACGGAGGCCGGGGCTCCAGCCGCAGGCGCAGGTAGCGCGCAGCGATGCTCACCCTGGCTGCGCGGCCCCTCAGCCCCACGCCGGCCGGCAGCGCCTGTGCCGCCCTCTCCCGCCGGATTGGCTGAGCAGGGGCAGTGGGCGGGCCTGGCCTCTCGCAGGGAAACGTGCTCTTGTTTTCCTCCCTCTGGCCGGGCTGGGCGCTGCTCCCCTCCTCCCCGCGCAGATGCTTTGCAGCTTCTTCTCTCTCTCCTCTCCGCCTCCCCCCCCATCTCCCTGCCTCCTCCAGCGGTGCCCGCGTGCAGGGCAGGGCACGGGCGTGTAAGGGGTGGAGTTCCCCCCTCCTCCGCTATTTCCTCCCCCCACAGTATTGCACCCTCTAGGGGCAGCGCTAGCGGGATGCACAGAAGAAGTTTCCCACTTCCCTCTGCTCCTTGCTCCTCCCTGGCCTGGACTGGGTAATCAGTGGCTGGTCAGCAAAGAAAAGAAAGTTCCTTGCCCTCTCATCGCTGCTATGGGTACAGTGTATTAATTAGGGATATTAAAATGCTCTTATTTATGTCAGTGGTGGGGAACCTTTTTTAGCTCAGGCCCATACACAGGAATTTCTGTGGTTTGGTTTTTTTTTTTTTTTGTAAATGTGGACTGCCCCCTGCCTTGCTCCTGGGGGAAGGGAGAGGGGAAATCAGCTCCATCTTCTCTCTGCCAGCCGGAGCATGCTTATTTGGGGGACCATCGGGGTATGTTCACATGCTTTGCACCCTACCTGCATACAGGCCTGGGTTCCCCCCGAACCCCAATCACACAAACACTAGTGCGACACAAAGAGGTGAATTGTGGAGCCGGGTTCTGCCCAAGTAGTGCTGCAGCCAGCTTTGACTCCCTGCAAGGCAAGAGGGGGCTGAAGCACACCTTGTATTTGTGTCATTGTTGGCTTCCCAGGCAGTATGGCAGAGACTTGGGGCACTCGTTACACAGGTGGGAGTGGCTCATTAGAATGCCACACTATCAACAGGCAAAGCCCCCCTCCTGGAAGGTGGGGGGAACCCAGGATCTCTGGCCAATCGTAAGTCTTGGCCTGGTGCCTTGGAGAGAAAGTAGCCCACACAATGGCTAGAAATGAGCTTCTGCCAGATGGGGGGTTGTTACAATCTCAGCTTTTAGTTCAGGCCAGTTTCTAAGGCAGCACTGAGCTAGCTCAGGCCTTGGGATGCAGGGTAGGACCATTGTCTTCATCTCGGAGTGGGGAAGGCTGAGCCACTGGGGCTATGAGACTTGCCCAAGGCCACCAAAGAAGTCAGTGGCAAAGCTGAAAAGAGCTTTTGGGAATCCAGATGTTTCTGTTCTGACCATCAGTCCCCATTTCCCTGCCAGAGCTAGGACTAGGACCCAGGAGTCTTGCTCCCAGCCCCCCTTGCTCTAGCTAAACTCTACTCCCCTGGCAGGGCTAGGAATAGGGCCTGGCCATCCTAGCACCCCCTCCTCCCTGCTCTAGCCAAAGATATCCCTACGGGTAGGTAGTGAAGGTTGTGGTTCCATCCTGTTTCAGCATTACCCATGGATAGCTGCAGCCCCGGAATGCCCAAGGTTAAAACACCATTAATGTCCCTGCTGGAGGCAGCCCCTCTACCCCAAGGGAGAGATGGACGCTTCAGGGACAGAAATGCTGTTGTCCAGCTTCTGAGAATTTGACATCATAACATGGTGCTGGAACTAGCAGCAGGTGGCCGGGCTGCGTTGTGTGTGGCAGGGTTGGCTAATGTTGCCTGTTTTGGTGAAGTAGAACCATGTCCTTTGATTGCATTTCCCTTGCTGGGGAGCGAGCAGGACCTTGGCCCTTATCCCCTCTGTCAGGCAGCGTGTGTCTAATGGTTAGAGTAGCACAGTAGGAATTGGGGCTTCTGGGCCTACTCCTAACTCAGGCAGTCTTGTTGCCATGGTCTTAAGTGGATCTCTGTGGGCCTGATTGGCAGGCTGCAGCACTCCCATTGGGAGCATCTGAAAAATTAGGCTCTGTATGTCACAGTTTCCCTCTTTAAAGAGGGGGTAGTGAGACAGCTCTCCTCCTTGTACAATGCTTTGCTATCCTTAGGTGGGTGCGATCGCTCTTTCCTCTGGAAAGGGGTGGGTCCCTGAAATCCCCACCAGTAACGGGGTGCCCTTTTGAAAAGGCAGCATCCATGTGCATGGAATTAGTGTCAGTGAGTGTCAGCCACAAATGGCTACAAAACATTAGATAACCAAGTTCATAAACTGTTTGGGTACATCTACACAGTAGCTTTATTTCAGAGTAATTGGTGTTATTCCAAAATAACTGAGTGCAATATCTACACTACACTACACTATTTCAAAATAATGTCGAGCTGGAGGATTCCTTACTCCAACTCCTATAACCCTCATTTCACAAGGAGAAAGGGAAGTCGGAGGAAGAGTGTTCTTCCTTTGAATTCCTGCAGTGTAGACAGTGCCAAAAGCCAAATTAAGCTATTTCGACTTCAGCTACGCAATTGACGCAGCTGAAGTTGAGTAGCTTAATTCAACTTTAGCCCTGCTGTGTAGATGTACCTTTCAAAGCCTGCTAAAAGAGAGTCTATCATACTACTTACCCCGTCTATAGTATTGTACGGACATTAATCTTCGCCATACTCTTGGGCAGTAGGTAAACATTAAGCATTTAAGAAATCTAGGCAATGCTACATTCTTAACCAGTTTATTTATGTATGGGCAAGGATAAAACACCCCCTTCAGGAAATTTAGTAATCAGAATTGACTTTTACTTCCAGAATTGTGGATTACGTGTTTGGTACATTCAATGTTCAGTCTTAAAGTAGAAGAAAAAAGTGACTTGTGTTAGTGGAACAATCTTATGCGTTCTTTGTCTGGCAGCATACATGCTTGCTAGATTTTGGGAAATCACCCCTTTTCACTGCTGCCCCCTGCCTCTTTTAACAATGGGGAAACTGAGGCTATGTCTACACTGCAGAGAAAAGTTGGGAAAAGATACGCAAATTGCAGACCGCAATTTGCGTATCTTTTTCCGCTTTTTTCCCCAAAAGAGGCTTTTCCGAAATTTGTCCCATCTACACAAATTTCAGAAAAAACTCCTGTTTTGGAACATCCCTTATTCCTCTCACCAAGAGGAATACAAGGATGCTGAAAGAACACATCTGCTTTTTCGGAAACTGTTCCAAAAAAGCTGATGCATTTCTTGGACGCCACAGAGCTTTTCCGGGATATCTCCAGTATCCTGGAAAAGCTCTACAGCCTAGACATCGGCTGAGAGGGAGAGGTGAATTTTTACCTCAGGCAGTGGCAGAACTGGAACTAGAACATTTGAGCTTCCAGCACTTAATCTTGTATTCTGTTTTACAGATAATGCTGGATCTGTTTGTACCCCAAACACTGAAAAGAAAAAGGTTTGCCTACTGTGGAGTGCCAACCAAATGTGTGTCAAAAGTGTTAACTATAAACCTGAACCATGTTGGAAAAATGATATCAAAATTGATTCTTCCCTACTGTTCATAGCCAGCTGCCAAGCACTGTTCTGGTTATGTTAAAAGGTTTTAGCTAGCTTGGTTTGGTGCACCATTGTTGACAGAACTTAATAGTTGTGTACACAAAATGCCTCACATCCCCTTAAAATGTTTGCTTTTTGAGATAGCCTTCCCTCCTTCCTTTCAAAATCTGAAAGACATTGTATTGTGTAAACTTAAAAAAAAAAAACAAATAGTCTGGTAGCACTTTAAAGACTAACAAAACATGTAGCTGGTACCATGAGCTTTCGTGGGCTACCCCTCTGAAGAATGTGCTGTGTGTCCGTTTCTGCTGCATATGTTTAGGAGTTAGGTAGTCTGATGGCCTTCTTGAGTAAGCCAGTGTCCAGTAAGTAAAACAGATGGGAAGGATAGAGTAGAGATATTACTGAAGGAGATGTGTGGCAGATGGGATAGATACCCATCTATCCAATGCCCATTCCTTCCCTGATCTACCAACTTTTTGGAATCTAAATATGGAGCAGAACCTCAAAATGATGGACACAAGAAAATAACCAGTCCAGAAAGATAAATTCATGGTGCTGTAATCTTTGATATTAGCAACAGCTTCAATTCAATCTGTCATTCATTTATCAAAACAAGGGCTGGACTGTGCCTTTTAGGGAACTGTCTTACATTGGAAGCTGTGTAGAGCTGCTTGACCCCAGTAGTAGCTCCAGGAGCTCCCAGGGACAACCTAACTGGGCTAGCATGGGTCAAAATTAACACAGATAAGATAAAACAGAAGACTCAAGCTTTAAAATGAAGGACCTCACTTGTCAAAACAGCACACTTGTGAGGTATGTTCTTCTCATCACCTGTATTCCCTGTCATCTTGAGTGCCAGGAATGTTGTCATTCAAATGCTGCATGACATAACGAGGGCAAACATACCCACATCTTGTGCCAGCAATATCTTTAAACAATGAATGGCTGGATTTTGATGTCTTTCCTCAGGCAACACTCCTGTTAACTTCCACGGTAGTATTGTCTGAGCACTGAGTGAGGATCAGACCCTAAAGATTTATTTTCCCACATAGCCACTGATATAACAGCATCTAACTCAACTTCTTGTATATCACTTACATGTGAGAGATATTGTGTGAAACCGAACTCTAGCCGATCGGTATCTCAGAAAAAGATGATTACATAATGTGAAAGCATATGTTACCTAAAAATAGCAAAGTGCCCTGGGTTCCTTCACATTCCCTTGTTAACTCCATGAACTCCACAGGTGGTCTCCAAATCCCTGCTCTGACTGAGATTAAAAACACAAGATGGGGAGGAAGAAAAGATATGGAAGAGTATTAGAAAAATGAGACCAAAAAAAAAAAAAAAGCCCTACAAAGGCAGGTGAGTACTATCAGTCAGGAAGAACAGAACAGGTGAAGAAGAACTAACAGCTTCCAGGTTTTGCTGCTGTGTAAGACCTACAGAACAATAGATAGAAACAACACAGGTAGGAGAAAAAAGCATCATGCTTGTGAAGGGAGCCAGAAGGGGGGAAGCAGACAAGGGGAAGGGCAATGAAGAAGCTTAAGACAGGAGGGAGAGGTGCAATGGTAGGGAACAAGGAACAGTGTGACGTAGAAGGTTGTGAGGGACAAGGGAGAAAGAAAAAAATGAGGAAAGAAAAAAGTATTAAATGAAAAATACTGGGAAGAGAAAAATACATGCTAAAATAGTGCAGAGAAGAGGCTGAGAGAATACTTAGGTCCGAGTCATGTGAGCTGCTGAGTTCCCCTTAAATCTCAACAATCAACTCTTAATAAATGGTTTGAAAAAAAGGGGGAAAGGCATGGAAAAGCAAAGGAAAATGAAAAAAAAAACCTCTCATTCTTACTGAAAGACAAACAAAAAAAATGATCATAATTAAAGTATATCTGTGTGCTTCCTATATGAGTCCAAACATGAAAACATTTGAAAAATGTTTTTCCTGCACTTTTCTTTCAGGTAATAAATATTAAAGTAAATGAAAACCGAATAGGAAATAGAAAAGCAGTTTTGAACCCCAGACTTACGTTAGGATAACTTCTCCCACCCAACAATTATGTGTAACATAGGTTCTTAAGCCATCCCTACTCCCATGCCTGTTATCTGTCTCCCAGAAACACATTTTACCATCATTACCTACTCTTGAATTTCTCTGGTCATATAGGATACGTCTACACAGTAGCACGTAGCTCAAAATAAGCTATGCAATTTGAACTATGTAAGCTTATTTCGAGTTAGCCCATTTTGAAATCTGGCACTGTCTAAACAGCACTAATTTCGAAATAGAGCGCTATTCCAACGAGTCCCTTAATCCTCATGCAACGAGGTTTACGGGACATCAGAATAACAAGCCTGCTATTTTGAATGTATTTTGAAATAATGGACTTGCTGTTCAGATGTGCAGAACGCTATTTCAGGATAAGGGACATAATCCTAAAATAGCGTCACTGTGTAGACATACTCATTATGAACCTGAATAAGCAAACCAATACAATTGTTGTACTCTGCTCTTACAAGGAGCTGAGAACTAGAGCTTGTCAGAAACTTGCTGAATAAACATTTTTTTATCTGAATGTGCTGACTTGTCAAAAATGAAACAGTTAATGGGAAAGGGTCAGTTTCAATTAATCTCCTGATTCAACATTTGCTAAAGGCAAAGTTTCAGTTTCCAATTTGAAATCACTTGTTTTGAAATTTTAGTTCATTTGAAAAAAGGTCAATTATTTTAAAACTCAACATTGAATAAAAGAGTTTGAAATCATTGAAATAAAATATTTCAAAATTATTAAAATGAAACATTTTATATAAACAATCCAAAAACAATTTCAAATTACTGGCTAGCAGCAGTTTTTATTATTTCAACTTTTCATTCCCATTTGGGACAGGGAAAAAATTCAAAACCTTGAAAACTCTCTCAGAATGGAAAACCATTTCCCACCCACCTTGTCCTTTTTCTTATCTTTATTCTGTGTTCTTTCCTGCAACATTCTTTGTTGGGCCAGCCCAAAGTTGACTTGTATGGCTTCATGGCCATTAGCCATTATGACAGGCTTCCTCTACAAAACAAAAGCAGTATTTAAACATGTATGTCTTATGCCACACTCCCAGGTTTTGTATAGCACATAGAGGCTCCTGTGATTGGATGCCTGTTGTTCCTTCTGGTGGCTGACTGAGGCTCGGCTATCTGGACCATCTCTGGCCATCTAAACATACAGAATAAACTTCCAAAAGAGAACGTGTACCTTTCTGATGGGTTAGATAGTGCCTGTTCTCCTGCCCCCAACACTATTCTGACCTTGCTTTCATCAAGTCCAATCCAACTAATCCTTGGCATCTGTAATAGCTACCCAGGAGGAAGTTGATTAATATAATTGCTGTACAACAGTCATAAGCCACAGGCTTCAGATTCATCCAACTTCTTTTAACACTCACGGAATTACATCTCAGAATAGTATAAAATAAAAATAAAATATACCATCTCTCCCCACCAGCCCTTGCTTATATCCAAAGTAGCCTTTCCAGACAGTAATCAATTGTAGTAGATCTCGAAGAATTTAAGTCATTGTTGGACTATGTAGATTAGAGAGAGATAGAGACGGAGACAGAGACATATGTATACTCTACACAATATATGTTCCTTCTCCACCCTTTGTTCTTCAGCTAACATATTGGTTTGTGGTAATGCAAGAATCAGCCAATTTATCTTTTATTTTTCAAGTATTTTTAGCTATCCTACCCTCTTCTTATAAGCAAGGCCGCTGGAGAGTAGGAAAAAAGAGGCATTTTGCTCTGGGCTGTCCGTATGAGAGGGCCCTCACACTGAGTGGCATTGAGGCCTGGTGCACACTTGAGTGGTGTTGCATCCCAGCATGCCAAGTTGCAATGCCACTGGCTAATGATCCAGGGGCAGCCAAACCTGAGTGGTGTTGCCACACTGTGCATCAGGTCACAACACCCAAAGTGGGGAGCCAGGTCCAGCCCCGCAAGATAGGAGACAGGTGCTATGGGTTGAGTGCAAGGCAGAATCCCCAAACCTCCACCTTCCAGGCCACTCCAGGGCCTCTTTTCTGTGGTGTTTTTTGAAGGGAGGGAGAATTTGGGTTTTGCCCTGGTCCATCCTGTACTGCCTTATGAGCAGATCCCAGGACAAGAAAAGAAAGCAAGCAAGGAAGCAGGATTGGATTCCTTATCAACATCAGTTTGACTAAGTTGACAGCACTTTCACTTCTGTATAAGACGACAATGGATTTCAGTCCTGCTCCAGCAATTAGGTTTGTAGCCAGTACAGTGAATTGGATAAGATCTTAACCCATCTTTAGTGGCTGTCAGAGTGGAAGTTAAAAGTCTATCAGTCCTCACCATTGTAATGTCTGTCCCAACACACATTTGAAAATAGCAGGGAAAATTCCTGGGGAAAAAGCCCTGGAAAGGTCATTGAATGTAAGCTGCAAGATAAAGTGGGAAACATTTCTTCCTCAAAACTAAGACATCAGGATGTGATTTTTGACAACTTGTGAATGGAATAAAATCATCATATTACTTTTAAAAGAGGCCTGCAATTTTTTTATCTATATTTTCTCAGCTGCAGCAGTTCATGCTGCATTCTCACGTAACTGAGTTGAGAAATCCCCAACCTACATATGTCAGCCCCTAATGACTAATATCAGCATAGCACATACTAGGTTATAATGCAAGTGAGAACAAGTCATTAGAGTGAGTCTGTACAATGGAATAACAAATAAAGGCACAAATGGGGGGTATGATGAGGTATGAATACCCGCTTACTAGTCAGGAATGGGAAGCAGAAATCCCACTCTTCAGACCAGACTGGGTATGCTCCAAATGCTTCATTAGTATAAAGGAGAGCTGCCCAGCTTGTTCTGGGCTGATTGTTGGAGAAGATGGACACTTAGTGGAGGCTTCAGCCCCTGACTACAGGAACCAGAAAGTTTGAGGCCCAGAATGAAGACCAGATGCCCACAGTTAGTTGTCAGGAGTCAAAGACCCAACAAGGTACCTACGGCAAGGATCTGGTGGAGAGGGAGGGACTGGGTCCAATTAACCTCCCCATCACCATCACCCAGCCTAGGAGGTAGCCCACTTCTCTGACTCTGGTAATGAAGCTGCATAGCCCTGACCCCACTGTACTGATGCTGGCTATTAGCCTCGCTGCCCTGAATCCAAAGGCCATCCTTTTGAATCTGCCCATTGTGCTTTATCATGGAGAGGCCCAAGAGTCGAGCAGACTGTAACTGCAGTGTCAGCATACCCATCGTCCACTTCAACAGAAGACAAGGCGTGCTGTCGCCTGATTTAAGAAGGGTAAATATTATTAATTTAGATAGGTTGGGTTGCAGGCTCACCCATTGAACTGATCAGAAGATAATAAGGTTCTTGTCCCAGAATCAGACTGCACAGAATATATATAATATGGCCTTCGGGGGGGTGGGACATGACAGGATGTTCACGCTAAGACAAAATAGTTTAAAATTTTATTAAACTATATGGAATAGAAATCAAATAGCAATTTGAGTAGTAAAATAAATCAGGGTTACAAATGCAGTATTATTAGTCTAAAGATACATGTGGTATTATTTCTATAAGTGGTGGTTAATATATTTAAACCTGATCTTGATAAACTGATAATAAGAAATGAAGGACAGTGTGGCAGTCTCAAGGGCGCGAGCACCCCACCAGAGTCCGGGACGAGGGCCCCGCAAGCCCAACCACCGACTGTCTCACCAATGTGGCGGTCCCCTTGGGTGCAAGCACCCCACCCGAGTCTGGGATGAGGGCCCTGCGAGCCGAACTGCCGACTGTCTCCCATGCCTCCTTTACAACAGTCCCTTACAGGGTTCCGAACCCCTATTACCCTGGGACTCTCGTACTGCCCCTTAGATACCTCCTCGTCGGCTCTTCACGGAGAAGGGGGGGGGAGACCCGGGCCTTCCCTCTCCACCAGGTCCCAGCCTGGGGCCCTAAGTGCAGGGTCGATGCCTCCCTGCGTGGCTGATGGGGTGTGCTCCCAAAACGCGTCAGCCCACAGGCTCCACAAGGACCCTGCCCCGGGCTGCTTCCTTCCCCCCCACTGATCCTTGGGTGGTAGCCTCCAGCTCCCCAGTGCCTACCACGGTTCCAGGTGCCGGGTCCTCGCTCTGTCCTCCAGCGCCTCTCCCAGGGTCTCTCTCGCTGGCGACATTCCTCACCTGGGGCTCACCGCTCTCCCCCCGGGGACGCCCAGCCGTTCCCCGTCTCCAATGCCGGCAGGGCTTTTGAAGCAGCCCGCTGGCCGTGACACTGTTTGGTGGCCCCGCCCACTCCATGATGCGGGGCCTTCCTCTGGCACTTACGGGCAGCTGCCCACCGCCTTGGCTCGGTCCGGCAGTAAGCCTGCGCGGCTCACCGCACCCCTCCTCTGGCTGGCCGGCGTGCGGGCCGTCGGTGGCCCATCACAGACGGGCTTTGCCGCTGTTATACCATGACAGTTCAAGTCCAGGTTTCTCACTTCTCCAATGGAAGGTGCAGAAGCTAATGCTAATAGCTTGTTGAAGATAGCTTTATTTACTTACCTGACTGATTTAAATCTAGATTAAACTAAGAGACTACTAGAAAGACAGAGTTTAGATACTAATCTTAATTCTGCCTGCTCTTCTTTCTTTCTTCTTTTCCCTAACTTCTCCCTCTCCAAGCTAGCTAAAAGCTCCAGGCAGCCTGATTTATATGCCTAGGTGCTCAGGCCCTCTTTCTATACCCAAATTTAACTTCCTCACCCACAAATTGTTAGGGTACACTTAGTCCAAAGGCTGGACACATAAGACAAGTTTGTACATATTGATGACATGTACGCACATATTAATGATACTAGATCAGTCTCACCTATGTTATTTCTGTTCTTGAAAAATGTATTATATTTGTTAAACTTGTTGGCTGCATCTAGATTGGCAAGATTTTGCGCAAATACTTTTAACGGAAAAGTTTTCCGTTAAAAGTATTTGCAAACGTCTATACTGGCATGTGCCTTTGCGCCAAAAGATTTGCTTTTGCTCAAAGCGTCCGTGCCCAGTGTAGATGCTCTCTTGCAAGAAAGCTCTGATGGCCATTTTAGCCATCAGACTTTTTTTTGCGCAAGAATAAACGCGTTTATAAAAAATGTGGCTGTCTACACTGGTCCTCTTGTGCAAGAATACTTGCGCAAGAGGGCTTATCCCTGAGCGGGAGCATCGGACTATTTGCGCAAGAACCACTGATTTTGTACATTACAAAGTCAGTGTTCTTGCGCAAATACAAGCGGCCAGTGTAGACAGGCGGCAAGATTCTGCACAAAAGCGGCGCTTTGCGCAAAATCATGCCAGTCTAGACACAGCCGTTAAGTTTGAGGTTATTCTTGGAAGCCCTCATACCACAAGAAGTCGTTCTATTTTACCAATGTCTAGCCAGGTGAAAAATCCTGAATATATGAAAGTTCTCTTTGCTATCTGGGTGAAAGGTCCCAGACAAAAATACTAACTTTGCCTTAGCTTAGTGCTGTAGGTTACAATGCATACACTGCTGCAACGGGGTTAAACCAAGACTGATCTGAAACCTCTTTTAGCCTAGCTGTTGTGGGACTTTCAGCACATATTGCTAGATCTGAGGGAATTTTCTGCAAACAGTTTGTAGGACACCTTTTTAGAGGCATGTAAAGGGCTGGCACTCACCTCACGCATGCATCCCCCCATCTGACTGCCTGCACTCTGTGCCATGCTGAAAGCCTCTTTGGCAGCTCAGCCCTCCAGCCAAGTCACTCTTGGTGAACTTCGACCCCTTTCGGAATACACACTTAACAGAGGCCCATCCCAGTGCCCCATGTAAAGTGTCTCTCAGTTCAGTTTGTTCTCTCAGTTCATTCTCCCCACTCTAATCTAGAGTGGTGCTTCCAGGACTCCTCCTCCTGGAGACAACTCCCTTGCCCTTACCCTAGGGCAGGGTGCGTAGCCTCGTGCCTGGGGGCTGGATGCAGCCCCCAGATTGCCTGGATTTGACCCCCAAGGCTCAGCCCCCTCCCCACAGCATTGGGGGCCTGTGCTGGTGCTTCATCCCCATCCCCTTCCCCCCGCCAACACTACCCTACCGCGGTGCTGGACCACACAAAATCTACTAGGCTGGGCCTCCCTAGGCTCTGGTGGGCAAGGGGGATGTGGAGAGTGTCTTTCTCCTCAGTTGGGGGCCCCTCGGTGAGGAGGGATTTTTTGGTTGTTTGTTTGTTTTGCTTCTCACTTGTGTGTGGCCCCTGACCCAAAAAGTTTCCCACCCCTGCCTTAGGGCTTTGTCTTCAAGGCCATCTGTCTCTCAGCAACTCTCCACTGGGAGCTGTCCATTGTACTGCCACTCTCTCAGCTAGCTAGTTACCCCTGGTCTCTCTCTTTCAGGGATCCACTGCAATTGAACTGCTGCTGAGGTTTGCAGCTCTTTTTGTAGGCCTCCCTGGTTCTGATTGGCCAGTTTCTTATGTCGCTACTCTAGCCTCCTAGAAGACTTATCTGTGGCCCCTTTTGGACTCAGGGCCTGGTCCACCCTGTTACAAGGAGTCATTTTATTGTCTTCACGTAATGAAATAAAAAACAATAACCTAATTTACTCCTCTGCAAGTAGGGTACTACCTAAGATGAGGTAAGTGAGAGGCAAAAAAAAAAAAAAAAAAGAAAAACCAGACATAGGCAGTCCTGTGTTGATCTAACAACACTCTTACCACAGAACAAAATACACAAGAGTAAGGCATTTGGTTATATTGTCCATTCCTTTAGTGGTGCTGGATCACTTGCTAGAATCAAGATGTAGGATTATACAGGTTATACCTCCAAAATCTGGCACTCTCTAGTCCGGCAACATCCGTGGCCCGACAGAACCACGGATGCTCCTGGACCAGAGAGCCCAGGAGCCTGAGAGCAGTAGGGTCAGCCAGGTAGGTCAGAATCCCTCTTCTTCACTGGATGAGACCTTGAATTCCTGGAGACTACAGTTTGTATTTTCAAAATGATATTCATGGGCAGTGTGTATAAAAGGTAAGGGGAGGCAACGCCTTTCCTAGGTCTTAGTGCTCAACCTCTCCCCTTTTTCTATTCCTTTTTGGCCTTGCAGGCTCCCATTGCAGGCTGTTTCTGCTTAGGGAGTCTTCCCCCTGGAATGGATCTAGTAACTTAAAAGTGAAAAATCTTCCATCCTGCCAGACCTATTAGCATAACGCTGAACATGTGAAAGAGCCAATAAGTGGTAATGAAGCCATTTAACAACTGTACATACTGTCAGTTTCTGAATTTACTGAAAAACCAACAAGGAGTCCTATGGCACCTTAGTCTAACAGATTTATTAGGACATGAGCTTTCATGGGTAAATCCCACTTCATCGGATGAATTGGAGAGGAAGTTACAGAAGCAGGAGTGCATATAATGAAGAAGTCACTTTGCTTGTGCTAATGAAGCTAATCAAGTCAGGGTAAAAGTGGGTCATTCATAGCATTTAGTTTGGAGATGTGTCCAAATGCTCTGAATGACCCATTCTGGAAACATATTTTAGCATAAACATATAGTGAGATTTCATAAACATGCCTATTGTTATGGAGATAACACAAAATACATTTTATTCCCAAACTTAGTGCTTTTAATTAGGTACCTTCTGCATGTCAGGTCTTCACAATTTGGCATGCAGTGGAAAACATGCTCCATTTTCTTTAGAAAGAAATTTTAGAAGAGTGGGGTTTTTTTCCAACCATCATTTGCTACATCGGGTTCAGGGATTTGGCTGGAAGGGGTGAGTAAAGAGGGGGAGGGAAGAGAAGAGGGAGACAGTGGGGAAAGGGTGGGACCTGGGCAGAGTGGAGGCCAAGCCTGGGCAGAACGGAAGTAGTGAATGGGCAAGGTCACAAGCTGGGAACTTGTCTCCCCAACCAGCAGCTTCACTTACTGCCCATGATGATATTCATTGGGATACAAAGAAGAGCAAAGGAAGTTGGTGGGAACCAAGTCAATGTGAGATGCAGGTGCTCAGCATCTCTCAGAATCAGTGGATCAAGCCCTTAAAGAGTGTGTCTTGTTTGTATGTGAGCTTCACACTGCATCACCCCAGAACTTTTATCTGAAAACACAGGAGAGCAGTAGGGAGGGTGGGGAAAATGTGATATGGTGGGGAAGCAGCTAGCAAGCTCTCTTGTTTTAAAATGATTGTAATAAGTGGACTTAGAGCCAGGTTTATAAAGGTATGTACACAGCTAAAGATGCAGGTAGGTGCCTGCAGGGATTGTCAAAGGCACTTAGGGTATGTCTACATTGCAGCTGGGAGATGTGATTCCCAGTCCAGGGAGAGAGAGACTTGTACTAGCTCTGCTTGAGCTAGCACACTGAAAATGGTAGCATGGATGTAGCTGGTGACAGTTCAGTCTAGGTGCACAAGTCCACACCCACCTAATCCCTCAAAAAGCCAGAACCATCACCACTGCTGCAACAACTACTGTGTGAGTGCTAGCTCTGGCTGAGCTAGCATGAGTCTGTGTACCCATGCTGATATTCATTAGGATACAAAGAAGAGTAACAAGTAACAAGTCACTGGGACCAGCTGGCATTCACCCAAGAGTTCTGAAAGAACTCAAATGTGAAATTACGGATCTAACAACTGTGGTTTGTAAGCTATCCTTTAAATCAGCTTCAGTACCTAATGACTGAAAGATAGACAACGTGACACCAATATTTAAAAAGGGCTCTAGAGGTGATCCTGGCAATTATAGACCGGTAAATCTAACATCAGTACTGGGCAAATTAGTTGCAACTATAGTAAAGAATAAAATTATCAGACATGTGGATGAACATACTTTGTTGGGGGAAAGTCAACATGGTTTCTGTAAAGGGAAATCATGCCTTACTAATCTACTAGACTTTTTTGAGGGGGTCAACAAACATGTGGACAAGGGGGATCCAGTGGATATAGTATACTTAGATTTCCAGAAAGCCTTTGAAAAGATCCCTCACTAAAGGCTCTTAAGTAAAGTAAATTGTCATGGGATAGGAAGGAAGGTCCTTTCGTGAACTGATAACTGGTTAAAAGACAGGAAACAAAGGGTAGAAATAAATGATAAGTTTTCAGAATGGAGAGAGGTAACTAGTGGGATCCTCCAAGAGTCTGTCCTGGTACTTATCCTATTCAATTTATTTATAAATGACCTGGAGAAAGGGTTAAGCAGTGAGGTAGCAAAATTTGCAGATGATACCAAACTGCTCAAGATAGTTAAGACCAAAGCAGACTGTGAAGAGCTTCAAAAAGATCTCACCAAACTAAGTGATTGGGCAACAAAATGGCAAATGAAATTTAATGTTGATAAATGTAAAGTAATGCACATTCGAAAACATAATCCCAACTATACATACAATATGATGGAGACTAATTTAGCCACAACTACTCAAAAGAGAGATCTTGGAGTCATTGTGGATAGTTCTTTGAAAACGTTCACTCAGTGTGCAGCGGCAGTCAAAAAAGCAAACAGAATGTTAGGAATCATTAAAAAAAGGATAGGGAATAAGACAGAGAATATCTTATTGCCTCTATATAAAACCATGGTACGCCCACATCTTGAATTCTGCGTACAGATGTGGTCTCCTCGTCTCAAAAAAGATATTTTGGCAATGGAAAAGGTTCAGAGAAGGGCAACCTGCTGTGTTTCCTTGAGGTCTAACTCCATTTGGTTTCAGTGAAAGTTGGATCTCTAGATCTCTAGTGGGATTTATAAACATGCCTCTCTATATCTTTAGGTACCTAAACACCATTAAAAATCTGGACTTCCATGCTTGTAAACTGTTCTAAACAGACAAACTTAGAGTGTGAAGTCTGGCCCTCTGTGTCCATAATAGTTACAACATGGGCAACAGCAGTGCAAACATCCCCAAGCAGCCTATCCGCAGTCTCCCTTCCCCCCATATTGAGGTGCCATATGAGAAAGTGCAGAGGTTGTTCCCTTTCCTTGCCCTTTAAAACCGTCTCTCCACCAAGGCTGTCTTGTTTCCAGCCTACTCATATTAACTTTTTTTTGGAACACGGATTGTAAATGTAAAGCTTTGTCAGGGGTAACTATGTCACTCACAAAACAATTTTCTTCACATGAAGTGAAAAGCCAGGCAGCTCTGATTAGGACCTATTTTGAGAGCCAAAGTGGTACCTAGGCATTGTGATGAATTTCACTCATGTGGAGCAAGTTCCAACACTTGTTACATTTCTAAAACACTTGGCTGTAATTGTTGTAGGCTGAAATAGAAAGAGACAGCAGCACCCAGTGGAAGCTGCAGGCATGTACTACATTTTCCATCTACTCTAGCATTTATAAGCTGCATGGTTTTCAATTCTGCGTCTAATTGAGATGTTAAAAAGATGTCCAGAACTTCATTGTAGTGACTGAGAAGTTGATCCAATCTCAGCCTTCTTGCACAATGTTGGTATTTTGCAAAAAAAAAAAAGAAAAATTGCATTAATGTGTGTGATGGGGCACCTGCTCCACACTGGCCCTTTAAGGGTAAAACCCAGCCCTGGGACAGGGTTGAGCGCAAAGCCCACAGCTGAGGTGGATACTGTCAATTAGGACCGAGCTGGGATCTGTATAAATAAGGGCTTTGGGAGGGAGGTGGGCAGAGAGGCACTCTTGCTCTAGCTGGGGAGTAGGAGGGACCTGGCTGGCAGGGAAGCTGGAGATGTCCTGAGCTAGAGCAGTGCTGGGAAAAAGTAGGCAATGCTAGGGAGCTCCCGCCTGACCCCACTCCCAGGATGCAGGGCCTGAGGCAAGGCCTGAGTGTATTAAGGCTGTAAGGAAACAGCCAGGCTAGAAAGAGGCAGCAGGTCACACCCCCTTTCCAATCACAAGTGGCCATTTCAGACTGCAGTTAGCCCCTGAGGAAAGGGGCTAGATGATAAATGGCAGTGGGTCACTGAGGCAAGGTGGTAGGGAATAGGGGAATTGGGGATTCCCAGGAAGGGGAGGACCCCTGAGTGCAGAGACATGGGACTGCTGATAAATCCCCCGGAAGGGGGATGAGGGACAATTGTATTGGGCACTGCTGGAGGGCAGTGTCCTGAAGAGGACACCGTGGTGTGGCAGTGATGCGAGTCCAGAACTGGAGTAAGGACATGGGGAGATACCAGCCAGAGGGAGATGCCCTATGAACTGTTGAGAACTAATTCCCACTGCTATTGGCAAGGAGGTGCCGTGGCAGTTAGTTGCACCCCCCATGATAATGTGCTATAAACAGTGACTTTGAAGTGCAGCTTTTTCAAAGGACTGTCAAAAGGATTTTAACAATATATACTCTCTGTGCATGAATAATATAGAATCACAATCACACCGATTGTCATTGCAGTGACTCAAGCCAACCTAGAAACTTAGCATGGCTGGAACAAGCAACACAGAATCACACTTAATGGAGAATCTGAAGTCTGGCCCATCACAATACCAAATATGGAAGACTGTATTTCTGTTGTGTTTCAGCAGCATGGACACTATGATACCAAGGAAGACACACAGATTCCAATGGTCGAATGCACTGCATTGTTGTGGTTGATGAAAGCTAACAGAATAGGTATTGATTTGTTTACCCAGAAATTTGTCATGTCCTGAGATAACCCAGCTTTCAGGAATGAGGTTAAAGATGGTATACATATGTCTCCCCACCAGGGAAGGTTGTATGCCTTTTTGGAAGAGGAAGGGAATGTAGCCTTCCCAGCCCACGGAACATAGGAATGGGAACATCAAATCCTGTGGTAGTCTGGCCATTTCTGTGCTGTTTCTCTGGACTACCTCTTTTGGCTGACTGCATGAATCTTATTGACAGGTGCCCCATGGGTGCAGAACCCTTTCTCACTGAGGAGGGGGAAGGTGTAGAGCAGTGATCCCCAACGCGGTGCCATGGCGCCCGCTGGGGTATTTATGTGCACCCGCCTAGTGACCAGGGCCGGCCTGAGCCATTCTTGCGCCCCGGGCCCCGGGCGCGTGGCACATGCACAATGCCGCCCCCGGGCGCGCGGCGCATGTGCAGCCCGGCCCCCGCCCAGCCCGGCAGCCCCAAAAGGTTGGGGACCACTGGTGCAGAGCCTAACAACCTGCTTGAAATTCAGGAGATGATTCCCTACCTCTGGAAAGGAGAACAGGGGCTTATCCTTTACTTGCCCCCTAGCAGTTCCTGGAGCCTGATCCTCACAGTACATCTGCAGGGGGGTTTTAACAAAGCTGGGGGGAATAGAGCCAGATCCACCAGATCTGAGTCCCTCTGCCTATACAATTGGTGGAGCTAACCTTGCTCTGAGATACTGCATCTCTGCATCTGCTGAACTAAGCCTTGCCAACCTGGCTCTGCTGCTACTTAATTATTTAAATCAAAACATAAACATATTTTCAAAAAAATAACTTCCCCAAAATTGTGCTGCAAAATAATAGTAACAAACCACTTAGAAATGCAAAATTGTAAAAATAGTATATTTATTAGCAACATATTTCTGGAAAGCATTTAAAATACCAGATCTTAGCATATTGTACATACAGATTATCATAGAATTCTCACTTCTTATATTACAGTAGAACCCAGCTGTACACAATCATTACATCAATTATAGCTTCCAAAGATACCAGAAAAACTTAACTAAGAGTCACAACAATTATTATTCATACCATATTTTAAAAATAAAGGAAACAACATTAACAGCAGCCACTGACCTTCATTTGTGTTTGCAAAGCATAATACTCCAGTGAGACTGCATTTACTGATAGAAGAGATGGCTATGTGCACATTCAGAAATGATTAATGGGCGTAGCACTTCATCAGGGTTATAAAGCATGTACAATAGTGGCCATGTCACTACATCTTCTTCTGTGGGGCAGAGTTGTGTGTCAGCTCGAGCTGAGAGCAGTGTAAGTATTCTGCCCCCCCGGATGTTCAGAAAGGACTTGTGCCTCATGAGCACAAGTCCCCGTCACAGATCCCTGCAAATATTAGTCCTGCCAGGAGCACAAAATATTGACACAAATTTGTGCACAAAGGTGCAGCAAACCTGCAGCCATCTCTTTGTGACCACCATGGCCCATTCTGGAATGCCAGAGGGTTGCTAATCTAGGGAGGGCCTGTTGTGCTGGGCTGCAAAGTCCAACAGGATGTGGACAAGTTTACCCAGCATGTTGGCATGAGTGGGAACGAGCCTCCCAGTCCAGGTTGACAGACTTAGGCTTACAGGGTTCACGCTTCTCGCTCTCTAAAATAGCAGTGTGGACATCTCTTTGAAGTTGCAACTTGAACCTTGAAGCCCATGCTCCTCCAGCACACAGACTTTAGCCTGAGCTGCAGCTTCCAAATGCTCTCTATACAGCAAGGTTTAGATCTTCACAATGCTGTGTAGAGGTATCCATACAGGTCTGACCCCTACATTTGGCCAATTGCATCTTGGTTTCATCACGAGACCTGCTAGTAGTGAAACAGCACAGAGACACCAAACTGCCTTGGGATCTGGCCTTGCAGTAGGGAACTGGCTGTGCCCAGGTACAAGAGTAGAAATAAGGGTGCTGTCCCTATGGCCTGGGGTTTTCAGAAAGGCAATCACCCCCTAAAGTCCATCTGGGGAACTGCAGTATCATACCTTCTAATTGTAGGCTGTACTCAAAAGATATGACTTAGCCTGTAAAAGAATAGACTCTGGGCTGTTATAGAGCAATACACTACATTCTTTCTTAACTGACTGATAACTTCTAAATTGAAGTCAGACCCAATTATTCAGAAATTCCATGCCATCAGTATTTTATAGTAACAGGGATTCAGTAACAAATCATAGAACTGGGAGTTGGCTCATAGACAAAAGAAATACAGATACAAACAAAATTATCTATCTGAACTACACAAATCATAGTGGAATAATTATTATTACTATTTATTAATATGCTCAGTGCTGTAAAATACACAACAAATGAAGACAAGCCCTGTTCCAAAGAGCTTACAATCTAGGTGTGATGAAGATAAGGAAAATTCTGTAAAATATTTTATGACTATAAAATATACAGGGTTTGATTTAATGCCTAGTGAAATCCCTGAGTTTTGACATTGACTTCAATGGGTTTTGGATCAGGCTTATCAAGAGCAAAGTGAAAAATGATAATATGTCAGATTTTGGTCTAATAATTTCTAATAGGTAAAAATGGATGAATTAATCTGTTCCTCCCCAAATCATCTTCCTTCCCTTTCAATGATATGTTAAAACTTTACCTTTAGCAGTTTCTTTGTAGATCACACATAAAAGTCTGTTTGAATCAACAGTATACAGATTTTATATGGTTATTGCAAACTATTTGTGCTAAATTTGTCAAAATGAAAGACGATCATCATGGAGTAGTATAGTGTATTCCTATGTATAAGTTTACTTGGGAGGCACATAAGACATGGCGGTACATGCCAACCCACACTTTGTATAAGTGAATTTGTGTAATGTGTTAAAACTAAATGAATATAATAAAGGAACAGGCAAACAGGAACAGAGTCAAGTTCTGCCAGTGGATACATACATACAGCTCTCTTGGAGTCAGGTATTTCCAAGAGCAAAATATGGACCAGAAGATCAGTCTTCATCATATTCACATTTAAGATAACGGGAATTTTGATGGTTGCTTCTGTAGAAGCATCAACTCCTTTGTGTTTATAACTCTAACACCACATAGCTAAGCTATAGCTGCCATGCATAGCTATTTATTTTCCTTAAGTCACTAGCATGGAACTACAAGCTCTGCCAAAGACTTCTCAGGGTAGGTCACTTAGTCTCTCTGTGGCTCAGTTCTTCTTTAATAAAATGAGGATAATAGCACTGCCTTAAGATAGAGGCAGTCAGACACAACGGTAAAAGGGGGCACAGAGTGACATAGAAGTACTTCAGATAAAACGGTAGATTTAATAGAGAAATGTTAATATATTTTAAGGTTGCAAGTGAGGTGCATTTTTTGTAAGTCAGAGGGACAGCTTATAAGTATTTGTAGGCAAAATTTCCCAAGAGTCCTTTAGGTTCAACCCAATATTGACCAGATGTACACCTCATCCAAAGGCACACTGACAGTATCAACAAAGCAAGTATGAATGCGACTCCAAACAGAACGCCTAGGACAATCACTGCATTTCTCCAGGCCAGATTTACTTCAGAAGATGTAGGGATTGCTGTAAATGGAAAATATATTTGAGAAATGCCATCCTGAAATGCCAAAATGTGAAACCTTTGGAAAGCATAATGCCTTAAGTGCAGCAGCATTCAATGTCTAACATCAGACACTTAGAAACTGAGCCGATGTTAAATACTGCGGTGTTCATTCCCATTTTTGGGGGCCAAACTGTGCGCAGCTCTGGCACAAGAGTGCCGGCTGACATAGCATGCGAGAAGCCTTCCCACCTTAAATGTCTGCACAATAGCAATCACTGTGGTGTATGGCGTGTAAGCACTGCTCGCTTCCACTGCTCCTGGGGAGCAAGGTGCCAAGAAGGGAGCACAGAGGTGGAAGGACCCAGGACACATGCAAACCCATAGAGCAGGGTCAGCGTAACAAGGGGAGCAATATTCTGCATTCAAATAATTGGAGCCAATTGCACACTGTGCGCCCACAGGGTTATGCCTATGTTCTCAATGACGCTCCCATGGCTGTGCAGTGCTTTGCTCCCTCCCCAGAGC
The DNA here is from genome assembly GCA_019425775.1 of Rafetus swinhoei. NCBI lineage: Eukaryota > Metazoa > Chordata > Testudines > Trionychidae > Rafetus > Rafetus swinhoei. The sequence continues at coordinate 159,919,632 of CM033437.1, forward strand.
TGTGACAGACATGCCCGGATCCAGCCCTTGTATTCAATGCAAAATGTGCACATGCTGTCCCACATTCAGTGTAGGCAATAGGAGTCTTTTCATTGATTTTAATGGAGTTACATCAGGTCTACAGAGGCAAATTCAGAGATGAGTCTAAGTGATCTGAAAGAAAGCCTAAAGTTAATGTAACCTACTGCTTCTGCTAGATTCTTCAAAGCTTATCTTACACCACGTAGGGGCCAGCCATGTAATGCTGGTGGCCGCTCACGTGAGCTGTTTTATTCCCTCCAGTAGAACTGTTCTCATAAGGACGTACTTACCAGGCTAAGGAAGGGTTTTGAGACCTATACATGCTTCATATGCAGCATCTCAGTTTTGAGTACTAAAAAGGGAGAGCAGCGGCTGGGAAGCCGCTCAGGGGGGTCACACCATGGACCAAATACAGCAACTCCTCATGCCCCCTTCCACCCTAAGCCAACTGTCTGTAGGACCAGCCTGGCTGGTGCAGAGCTGGCAAGAAGTGTTTCCTTCCTAGCATATGAAGAGAGCCAGGATTTGCCCTGTAGATCTCTAAATAGAAGACTGTCCCCCAGAATATTCTACTTTCACACTGCTGTGGAGAGGCATGTGTGTTTGAAATGGAACAATAATCTACACTCTAGAGGAAACATGCCCAGAAAGAGGTGCAGTGGAAGGGTGTGCAGGCTTCCCTGTCCCCCACCTCCCCCAGGCTGCTCTGAGCAGTGACTGCCACCCTCCTGGTCCTGTCTGAGGCAGCAGTGTGAGGCAGCCCCATGACCAGATCATGTTCCATACAGGAGGTAACAAGCTGAGGTACCCAGACCCCTGCCCCTGCTGGAGTCCTGGCTCTGCAAACTGGGAGGGAAGGCATTGCCTTGCCTGAAGCAGCAATAGGAGGGTGGAAGAAATGTGGCCCAGATGCTGGAGCTTTCTACAAGGAGCAGGGGCACTAGGGCACCAGAGGCTGCAGGGTACCTCCCTCTGCACTGCCTGGGCTGTGTCCCACCTTGACACTAGGGCCTGAGGTTGGCATGTCCCAGCAATTCCTTCCCTAGCTACAGCCCTGAAAACGTGCCTGCAACTGGCTCTGCCCTCTGCCATGCTGATCTGTGCCCACAGGGCATCCTGTACACTTGCCATCTTCATTCTCCCAGGACAGAAGCCCTACTGAAGAGGGGACCTTTCCTTAGGCTCCCTCCTTAGGAAAATTCTGGTTGTGCCCCTACACTGATGTGAGGTGTTATTTGGAAAGTTAGCATAAAGGACACCCTTAGAAGGAAGGAATTGTTTTTTACCATTTCTGTGCAGTGCATGAGATTAGGTGCTTTCAGATCCCTATGCCATAACTAATAAGATGTGTTAGAGTACTTACGCTCTACGATTACTTCAGTTTCACCAGCAAACACATTCTTTACTATTTTGCTTAAATGTTCTTGAAGAGTAATTTTATCAATGGACTGTTGTCCTTGTAGCAGAGAAACAAAATAGGCAATCACACTCCCATTTCTGAATCCAACCACTACGATATCAAAGCTGTCGTCTTTCAGGCTAATTCGCATTTGTTTAACAACCTGGAAAAATGGAAACCAACATTTGTTCCAAAATACCAAGAGGGAGAGCAAGAATTACTAGATACATATACCAGTATATATTTTTTGCGCACATCACCCTTTTAAGGCAATACTTTTAGAACAAAAATTATTGACTAAAGAAAATGGGTTTTTCTATAGCTCCAAATATATATTCGGAAAAGGCTTTCTTGATGATGTGCGGTACATAATTTAAAGTATGAAATAAGACCTCAAGTTTTGGAGTGGCAATCTATAGTTAGCCATCAGTTGGGAATTTGTATGCATTAACTATCCTTCTTCACTTTCTACCACATATATATTAGAACTCAACAGCATCTTACTGCTATATTTACAAGGCACATATAAGATTTCTAAGGTTATTTTTAGGGTCCCTTCAGCCTTATTAACTAGTATACCTTGACTTCAGGTGTGCTTTTCCCATGTGTACACACATCCAATAGCACAAGTTGGAAATAGGCATTTAAAATGGATATGATGTTGCTATTAGTCTAGATAAATAGCATATATAACTTATACAGTATTTTGCACTTTGTTTCACTGTCATATAATCAAAAGCCTGACATTTCAGAATGACTGTGCAAAGAGACAAGAGGAAAAATTCTTCTCACAACCACTTCAGTGTAAATCAAGCAAAACTCATTGGCTTTATTGGAATAACTCCAGATTTACACTTGTGTATCTCAAAATGCAATTTGGCCCAGTATTTCCCAGCAAATAGAGGAAAAATACTGGTAGTTCCCTCCCTTCTAGGTAGGCCTGGTCAAAAATTGCAGTCAAAGCTGATTAAGGAAAATGTTTAAAAGTATCAGCTTTCCATGGAGAATTTTGATTTTTCATTAAAAAAATCAAATACCTAAATAACATTTTTTAAATATGGAAATGCTTCTGTAGTGCCAACTGGAAGTTGCTTCATATCTCTGTTTTCCTTTATGAGCTAGGGTCCCCAGCTGCACTATATGTTCTATGATGCACCATGGCCAGGGACTCCCATAATGCACTTCTTTCCAGCTCCTAGATCATCATGGGAGATGTAGTTCCCCCAAAGACCATAGAGGACAATGGGAGCATGCGGAACCTGACTATATTTCCCATGAGGCACCATGACAACATTTTCAAGCCAAAATATTTCACTTTTTTGATAAATTGTCCACAGAAATAGAAAACTTTTTGTAACTTAAGAGGAGCTTCATTCCTCAGCTCTGCCTCTGTCTAATAATAATGATAATAATCACTATAACCTTGAGCAAGTCACAGAAGACTTGATCCAAAAATCACTGAAATTTGTCAAAAGACTCCCATTGAATTTAGTGAACATTTGAATAGGCCCTTTAATCTAACTTTTAAAAGTCAAGTTTACCTCTCTCTACAATGGGAATGCTAATAATAACATTGTATTAATGCTCAACTGATGTGGTAAAAGGGAATTAGTTACTGCTTGTAAAATACTTAGAAGTTCTTGGGTTAAAGCTGCGGTAGACATGTTAAGAGTGTTTTTTTATTTATTATTCAAATCATTGACAGACTATCCCAACCTTGCAATATTTTCACTCTGCCAGCTGGCTCAGGCATGTAAGTCTTTTTGACAGGCGAGTAAATTATCATTAATTCTTTTCATTCTCATCCTGGCAAAGTAGAATAGGTTTCTTTTTACCTATCTGATACATTTTTCATGACAATTTTGCTCAGCAAGTCTATGCTATGTAGTGTTTCTGAACTCCCAACCTCCCTCCAGAATTCCACCAGAACTAGCTCCAGTCTCTCAGCTGCCAGCATCAGGGACCTACCATGAGTTACAGTGTTCTACTGGAATTATTCAAAGCCCTGCATCTTACAAACATGTTTTGCAGCATGGCTGTAGAACACTACAGTAACTACTCCTTTTTTAGGCATTTATCTAACAGGAATGAAAGAAAACAAAAGGGATGAGAAATTCCCCTTCTTTTTATTTAAGACTTTTTAAAGTTCCCCTTATTAAATGTGGGACAACTGTGATCTACGCAGGCAGCAAAAAACTCCTTTTCAGCCCTTATCGTCCTTTTTAGGAACATGCTTTCTGTACTACTTTTGCTGGAGGGGCGATTTTTTCTGCTTAATCACATCAACATTTTCAGTAAGCTACCAACCTTTGTGAATGGCTCTGGGGCTCAAGAATGGCAAGGGAGGACAACTTATGAAATAACAGTATATTACAAAGTGCCCTAAGGAATATCGTGACTTACGTCTGTTGTGATTTTTTGGGATAAATTCTGATAGCTTTGACTTTCAGAGTTATAATATTCAGGAACAAACACCTTGTCTTTGAATGAAATTTTGCAAGCAAAAGCTTGGTTACCTGCAGGAGAGAAAAAATGGTAATAGATTCAAATCATCCATGATCTTCAATCTATCACTTATGTCTTCTTGTTAGACTTACTTTCCTATCTCACATTCTTAATTTATTATATCCATTTTATTTTAAAATGTAAATTAATTAAATGAATTCATCAAGTATGTTCACAGAATATCATATTTCATGATCCTTTACTAGTATAATCCTCATCTCTCCCAAAACTTGTCCCACATGGCAATGGCTGCCATTTATTTATCATCCCTTGCTCTCATCTGTGCCATGTAGGGCCAACTTTACTGCTCCCACTAAACTCAATGGCAGCCCTTCCTTTGATTTTAGTGGGAGCAAGTTCAGGCTGTTAGATCTGGATCCTTCCAGCTGCACTCCATGCTAGGTGCTGAAAACCCTCAAATCCCTGAGCAAGAAAAACATGCTTTAAAAGCAATAGTCTTGTTTAAAAATAAAGGCTGAAGTTGAAAGTGAAGTTGGGTGGAGGGAACATTCGCAACTATAGGCCAAAGAAATGTGAGCTTTGGGTGCTAGTTGAATTCACACACCACAGTAGAGGATAAATTGAACACCAAAAATACTGGCTCCCATGTGGGATGTTACCAGTAATCAGAAATGAATCAGAAATGCTTAAAAACTTACTTGAGCAAATCCAATTTTTGGAGTTAAGACAGTCATTATTTTGTGTTGAGCAAAACGTAGTGCTGTTGAAGCAGAGAACAGGATCTGTAAAGTAAACAGCAAAACCAAGTTAAGTGATACACTTGGATACAGAAAGGAAATTCACTCCAGAGATTGAGGGCTATCGTAAGCTGTATATACCACATACACACTCTGAGGCTTTTAAGTGAGACAGAAATGGCATATATAGGCCTTGTGCTGGCCCTCTGCCCAGGTGTGAATTGCACCCAATAGGAAATATGATGGGACTTTCCAGTGGAATTATATGTCTGCAAAGCAACAAGCATGCTTTTAAGAGGAATCCACCAGGATGTGTGTAAAATGGTTCTGTTCTTCCTACAAAAAGTACAACGGCTGAGGAACAAAATCCTCAGCCCAGCCTTCAGTAGCAGGCTTGGAGCCATTCCCATTGATGCTATCACAATGTATGTGGAGAGCAGCCAATACTCTTTTTGCCATTTCTTGGGAATATTATGTCTCAAAAACCAGGGTGCATCCATTCTTTCTGGTGCATGAAAAGATGCAGCTGAATCCCTGAGGGCTGAATCTCTTCACTTTATGGTAAAGCCTACACAAGACAGCTAATAGGGGAGATAAGTTCTACGCGATTCCCCCTCAGAAACAAAAGACAGGACTATGCAGCACTTTAAAGACTAACAGGATGGTTTATTAGGTGATGAGCTTTCGTGGGCCAGACCCACTTCCTCAGATCAAATTGTGGAAGAAAATTGGCATGACCATATATACCAAAGGGATACAATAAAAAAAAAGTGAACACATATAAAATAGACAAATCAGATTTTAGAACAGAGGGGAGATGAGGGGGGGAGGTTAATGTCTAGGAGGTAATGATATTAGAGGTGATAAAGTTTCACCCATATTTATTGACTAGACAGGTGGGATGAGCCATGAATCCTGACCTTAGGCTTTGTGGAGTCCCTGGAATGCATGCACCTCTTAAAGGAGCAGTGGGAAGGCAGGACCAGCCACATGGAGGCCCTGCTGGCTCCAGGCACTGAAGTTCTAATGGAGCGGTGTTGCCAGGGCTCCTGCAACTAGCAACAGTCCCCAGTGCTCTTACCCATGTCTCATTAAAGAGAACTTCTTGCCACAAAGGGGATTCTGCAGAAAAGTTATTGCAGCCCAAGGACTTTTCTGGGGATTTGGGTGGGGGCAGAGTGGAGACCAATATATGTCTCCCTGCATCCATTCTCACTCAGTGCAGAGCTGCCCAGCCCCCTCCTCCAGCCCACCCAGTTTTCACTAAGTAGAGAGCCCGGCCTCACACAAAACCCACCACAGGATCCTAAGGTGACTGGGGAAGGTACCATGGATGTGTCCCAGCCCACTTCTATGTGGGAGGAAGAAGATGTGGGAGGGAAGACTCTGTCAAGGCAAAGACCTGTGGGACATGATCTGTCCCCTCAGTCTGGAGACAATTTTAGCCCCACATCCTATGTCCCTATCACACATAATAATAGATTTGAGAATTCCCTCATATGGATCTCCTGGTAGACTACTTAATATGAAGCTTTTATGTGTACAGCATACAGGACAATGTTTTGGTGAAATGAGTGTGGCCTTGGAGAATTTATTTGAGGGTTTTCAAATATAATTATTATTATTATTCACATATTATTCTTGAGCAGAAGTAAGCCAGTATTCATTTACCTTTACATTGTTTGCCAGGATTTTTTGGATTCTCATCTTTTATTCCTGGATTACAGGCACATTCATAACTTCCTACAGTGTTGTTGCATGAGGCCAAGTTTGAACATGCTGAACTGTTAGTACATTCATTTATGTCTATAAATTAAGAGAAGATCATGTTTATAAACTGAGATAACATTTCCTCCTACTACCATACAAATGGACAGGTACCCCATAATACACAAATGAGATTGTAAATTAATTTTTCATACTTGGAAAATCACTGTGTGAAAGATTTAAACAAATAACTTCAGTTAATATGGGTTTAAATGTAACCAATTTGTTTTTATACACATAATTTTGCATTGGCCTAATCATGATCAGATTCATATCAGTCCACATCTCCAAAAGGCGGGTTTCATAGCTTTCCCTTCTTACCTTGGCAATCTTTCCCTGGTACGCTGGGGCTGTGGTCATTGAATCCAGCCTTACACTCACAGGAATAAGTTGCCTCTTTAGGGGTGCAAACAGCATATTCAGAACAGCCGTTTAATTCTGTTTCACAGCTCTTTGCCACTGTAATAAAGTAAATATTTACCATATTAAACCCCTCTTGGAAAAAAATAAAATATTAATGCTGACCAAAACTCAAAACTGTCATTCACAGGAAATTCTGATATTTTAAAATATTCTTTTATCCTGAATCAAAATGAAAAGTTGACATTTCATGTGAATGAAATATTTTAAAAAATTATTTCAGAAATATCAATGCAACTTTATCAAAACATAAGCTGTTTGTTTTGACTTTACTGTTAAAACATAAACATAACATAACGTAACAAGTCAAAACCAAGACTTTGACCTTACCAGAATTAAACATTTTGCTAATCTTTCATCAGATAGTTCAATGAAGTTGATACAGTCTCATCAAACATTTCAATTTTCTTGAAGCAGCATTTTCTGATGAAAAACTGTTCCATCGTAAAATTTTGACCAGCTGTAGTGCTGACACTAATAACAACCAAGTTTCTCTTAAGAACATAAGAACGGCCATACTGGGTCAGACCAAAGGTCTATCTAGCCCAGTATCCTGTCTTCTGACAGTGACCAAGGCCAAGTGACCAAGAGGGAGTGAACAGAACAAGTAATCATCAAGTAATCCCTCCCCTGTCATTCACTTCCAGCCTCTGACAAACAGAGACTAGAGACACCATTCCTAGCTGTCCTGGCTAATAAGTTGATGGACCTAACCTCCATGAATTTATCTAGTTCTTTTTAAAACCCTGATAAAGTCCTGGTTTTCACAACATCCTCTGGGAAAGAATTCCACAGGGTGACTGTGCTGCGTGAAGAAAAACTTCCTTTTGTTTGTTTTAAATCTGCTACCTATTAATTTCATTTGGTGACCTCTAGTACTTATGTTATGGGAACAAATAACTTTTCCTTATTCACTTTCTCCATACATGTCATGATTTTGTTATTAAAGTTAACATCATATAGGAGTATTTGCAACTGAAGAGGTGGCACAAATGCTCTTCTGTTATTTTGATTGCATGTTTGTATTTTATTAATGAAAAACCAGAACCACTGGCTGTACTCATTCCTTTGTTGCTGTTATTTGTGTGTGTGTGTGTGTGTGTGTGTGTGTTGTTTTGTTTTTTAAGGGAACTAGTTACTTTAAAGATATTGTCTGTAGTTTGCATTTTCCTACCATTTCATATGTCTACACCACAGAGTTTTGTTGGAAAAATGGCTGTTTTTCCGACAAAATTTGAGGAACGTCCACACTGCAATTGCGTTCTTCCGCAAGAAAATCAAAAGAACAGAGGGGTTTTTCCAGCATTGGTATTCTACGAGGAAGAAGCCCTTTTGCAAAAGAGCTCTTGTAACATGAACAATTACTGCCCATGCAGGTATCATGAATTGTACTTGAAACAGAAGGTTATGTATTAGCCTGGACAGCTAGATTTCTAGCTCTGCCTTGATCTGGAAATTCTATTAATGCCTTTTGAAAATGTAGGCAATACAGAAATGTAGCAGTTAGAAGCATTGTGCTTCCACCATTCTTAGTCCTGTAACAGATGTAGAATTGCTCCAACATGAAGCAATTAAAGAAAGTCTGAGCATAATGCCATTTAGCTATGTTTTAGTGACATGGCAAGATGCAAATGGTCCAAAACTGAAAGGTAAGAACCACTCTAAAAATATTCACATTTACTCTGTAAAAGTAGCAGAGCTGTTAATTTTGTGTCAGTTTGTAATGAAGGAAATAAAGCTCTCAGCAATGAGAAAATTCATACAATTTCAGAAAAAAAAATGTATTATTACTCAGTGACCAAACACAGAAACAGTTTGTTACCTAGCTTTGAGCTGATGAGTATTGGGTCATTATCAATTATATTTAAAAGCGGGTCAATGCTTGTGGTTTTACTAACATTCCTATGGCTATTAAGCTAAATGCTGTATTGTGCTTTTAAGATATCTTTATGGGCACTATGCAAAAGACTCATTATCTCATGGAATCCTTGGAAAAGGCCTAATGTCATCTGCTATGCCCCTAGCACTTGATCCCTGCCTCGACAGGGGTCTTCCCACTGAGTCCAGTGGCTGTTGAATTGTGTCAATATTTTCTTGTGGTTTCTCGAACATCTGAAATAAGGAATTGTGCACAGGATCGTAAATCCAGAAATCCTAGTGCAGTAGTTTTTACAGGTAAGGCATATGTCATTGATAAACACAGTAATTGCAGACTAGAACAGAAAGAGAGTCCTGTGAGCACTCAGCCATACCTACTACAGAAGTTCTTTGGAAGTCCACTTTCCACAGGGTGCTTTCATTCAGGGCTTTTATAAAAGCATTGGAGATGTTTGTTTCTGTTAAGTTTTGTTCCACAGCCATCATGATGTTGAAGAGCACAATCACACTGCCATTGCTAATACTGTCTATTACTATAAGCATTCTCCCCTTGTTAAATAAGGTTTTGAAGTTGTCTGTCAATTTCTCCTTTATCTGTAAAATGAAAAGTAACAATCTGTTTTTATTTTCACTTTCATAAACAAATAAACCAACTTTGCATGCAGCCATTTTATGAGAATCACCAATTTAAAAAAATAACGTGTAGAAGAATCAGTTCTGTTTCCTAGACCAGGGTATAGACCAGAGGTGGGCAATAATTTTTGATGGAGGGGGCACTCCAAGATTTTGGTAAGTGGTCAAGGGCTGCACTTTTCTGTGGAGGATGTCTCGGATGGAGGTTGGGAACAAAAGGGAGCTCAGAGTAGGGAGGTAGGGTGCAGGAGAGGGTGTGGGCTCTGAGAGGGAGTTTGGGTGAAGGAAGAGGTTGTGACCTGGAGCAGGGGATTGGGGTTCAAGGTCTGGTAAGGGGTATGGGTGCAGGAAAGGATTCTGGCCTTAGAGAGGATTGTAGAAGGAGTTGCAGGGTCTCGGGGGCTGCAGGGGGGGGAGTTGTGACCTGGAGCAGGAGGGAGGGGGTACATAGGGTTTGGGTTATGACCTAGGGCAGGGGATTGAGGTGCAGGGTCCAGGAGGGGATATGGGTGCAGGAGAAAGATTCTGGCCTGGGGAAAAGTTTAGGAGAGGGTGCAGGGTCTAGAAGGGAGTTGGAGGATGAGACAGGATGGGGTGCCAGAGGCAGGCTCTGATCAGGAGGCACTTATCTAAGCAGCTCCCAACCAGGAGCCCTCTCAGGGAAGCTCCCTCCTCCCCGCAGCAGCCCCAGACCAGTGGTTGGCTATGCACATGGCTCTCTGTGCTTTTGAGAGGGAATAGGGAGGGAGAGGCTTTCTGCACGGCCCCCACCCCTAGCAAAATCTCTCAGCTCTCATTGGCTTGTTTCCAGCCAATAGGAATTGAGAGATTTTGCTGGGCGCAGTCGGAGCACGCTGAAGCTTCTCCTTCCCTCCCCGCACCACAAAGAGTCACAAGAGGCAGCTAGCCACTTTGAGTGGCATTGCTTCTTGCTGCAGGGGTGGACGAAGGCTTCTGGCCCCTGGGTTAGATGGCTCCCAGGGAACCTCCTGGTTTGGCAGGCATACCTTCTGCTACTTCAGCAACGTAAGGCAGAAAATTCCCCTAATACCTATCAAGAAGAATGTGACAAACCATGAGTTCAAACTCACAGTTATCTGTCTTCTATGCAGTAGTAAGCAGTGTAGGAAATGATAAAACCCACAAATACTTTGAAGCAATGAGTGGTACCTCAGCAGTGAAATTCTTTTCAAAGTCTTTAAATGCTGCACTTGATTTGTTGCTGTATTGAAGTTTGAAGACTTGATTTGTCAACCTGGTTTGTCCTTTGAAGTTTTTGGATGCTGTAAAGAAGCAGAAGCATTAAACATTTCCTTGAAGATTAAGCTGATGACATTGATGCACTGGGTTTACAAAGCTGAGCAAAAAATAATACTGGACTGCCAGGATCCACCTAACCTCTGAGATACTTTGGAAGGTACGAGGGATTTGTAGAAGTCATTACTTATCCAGCCAATTTTAATTTTTAAAATGTATCTGGAATGAGGCAACTTCTTCAATCAGATAATATAAGAAACTGACTATGCAAAAGACTTGGGCCCAATTCCTTAATCCGTCTGCATGTGAAACTCCACTGAGAAGAGTGGGGGTTTCATTTGTAGAAGGCATGCAGAATTGGGCTTACCATCTCATTACCGCAAAGAATCAAAGTCAAAGAATGGTGTAATGAGAATGTAAGCAAGGTATATTTTCCCTTGTTGCTTGATGTCCTTCTTGATATTGAGTCTCAAAACCTAAACTAAAGCATCATCATCCATAAACTGAAAGACATAAAGGTAATATACTCATATATGAGATGTCTAATCTCCTCTCCAGCTCATCATTGTAAATTGAGAGTAATCTCTTCTGCACTGATGTAAAATTGCAGTAAATGAGAATTAGGCCTCAGGAATTCATATGCATTACTGAAATTAAACTACAATATTTTCGTTCATTCAAAACCCTAATTTGCTATTTCCTTATGAGAGAGGGTACAGCTTGTACTGTACAGGCTTGTTAACCTAAGTCAGCCTTGTAGGACAATACATCTGTGATTTCATTTGCAGTCAGTAGGTTCTTGGCACTTCCAAGGACTTGTCTGCATGGGACATTCATATGCAGCAAGCCATAGTGTGGATCTACAGTGCAGTAGCTTGCTGGCCAGTAACCTCCCATATGGATAAGCTACAGCAACACACTAAAGGTCTACACAGCAGGGCTTAACTCGAAATAAGCTCTGCAAAGTGAGCTATGTCAATTGTGTAGCTTATTTCAAAATAGCTTAATTCGAAATTGGGAGCACCTACAAAGCACTTATTTTGAAATAGAGAACTCTTCCTCCAACTTCCCTTACTCCTCGTACAATGAGGGTTACAGGAGTCAGAGTAAGAAGTCCTCCAGCTTGACAGTATTTCAAAATAACTGCCTGCTGTGTAGACGTGGACTAAGTTATTTCAAAATCATATTGCTGTGTAGATGTACCCTAAAATTTCTGTAATGCACTTTGATGTACTTTCATTTCAAATAGCAGTACCCCAAAGTGAATTATGGAACGTTTTGTGTGCCACACCAGCACCCACATGGGATGCTACTGTGCAGGAATCTGGTGTGCTGCAAATTCACACCCTAGCTTGCTACCTACTAATTTCCCATGTAAACAATTTCTAAGAATAGACCCACAGTTATTTGCCTCATTCTAGGAATTAATGCATAAGGAAAGATGCACTGAAGTTCATATGAAAAGCTTTATGGCAATGATACACTAGAGCATTATGGTAATGTACAGAATATAAATACATAAGAATGAAAAACTGTTACAGGATGCTACTCATGTGTCTAAGCTTGTAAAATTTATCATATCTAGATTTTTTAGAAATGGTATCTTACTCTATATTTAATACTATGTCTTTATGCCTAGGCATTATATTAATACAAATAACAATTATATGCATAATAAAATAACAATACAACATGCATCATAATAAAATGCATAACAATAAAATAACAACATAGGGGCAAAGTTAAGGTGGCCCATGCAACATTAACTTTGGCATTACTTTACTTTAGAGTGTTACATTTGTAACTTAAATACTCAATTGGATTTTTGTACACAATTCTTTACCTTATTTGAGTTCCATGACTGCAAAATTATACAGAATAACTCCTGCTTAAGCAAATAATCTTCTTGAAGGCAAGGAGATGAGTCACATAAAGACGACTCACATGAGTAAAGGTTATAGACTCTATTCATATCTAAAAAATGATATATTATGAACTATTAATAAAAAGTGATTAGATTATCAAGGAAATACCTGTCTGAACTGTCATTGAAGTACTGGCTTTCTGACCACAGATTAAAACCTCCACAGATATTGTGTATTTCTGACCAGGAAGCAATCCTTTAAATTCGATGTTTGTTTTATCTGTAGTGCTTTTATTCACCTCTCTGTTATCTTCCGACAGAGAAGCTGTGTAAGGGCTTTCTTTTCTGCCATCTAGAGGTGTCCAACTGAATTGTATCACATCACTGGTTACTTTTTCAAGCCGTAAGGAAAAATCAAGTGAAGCTATACACACAAAAAAAGATCAATTTTCTGTAAGTGGCACTTTAACCTACTTTCTGTGATGCTAAAAATACTTATGAAAATTAATCATCGTCATTAATAATTTCTTACGCTAAGGACAATTTAATAATTTGGGGATGTTCGAGGATAGGATTAAGTACCAAAGACACACATGCATGTCTCCCATTGAATCAAAACAGAGCTCTATGCACCTACTGGAGAGTAGAATCCAGCCCTGAGCGCTTTATATGGAAAGTAACTGTTTTCTTTAAAAATTTAAATTATATTCTTAAAATATTAACATGCATTATCTGATATGTCTAAGGAAAGTTGTATTCTTCTTTACTTATAGTGCACCATAAATTAAAAGATTGTTTAATAAATAACCAATATGAGAAGCAGACAGGTTGCCCTCAAACTGACTCTGATTTCATAACGATGGGGTTTTAAAAAGCAGTGAAGATGCAAAAATCTAAGTCTTTTCTATTATACTGCACTGCACATTGAAATGTGTGTACATACTACAGTCATTAACATTTCACAATTGAACATTATAACAATCACAGATCCCAACATGCAATTTTATCTGGGCACACATATATTTTAATCCTTTTCAAGCCCTTCTGAATTCACTATGGTTCTGCATAGGTACATAGGAGGAATTCCCCTCACAGATCTTATCATATATTGAAGCATTCATCATAATTAATATAAATACAGATTCTGTAGGATATTTCCATAATTATTTCTTAGAGCCACATTTCACTGGAAATGATACTTCCCAATTAAAGTACCTAATAAACATATTCAAAACCTTCAGAGGGGTAGCCGAGTTAGTCTATAACAGGAAAAACTTAAAAAACAACAAATAGTGTCTAGTAGCACCTTAAAGACTAACAAAACATAGTCTTGAAGGTGCTACTAGACTATTCATGGTTTTTTTAAGTTTTTCCTAATAAACATAGAAGATTTTTATGGGGTACATCACAAATTTCTTTTTCTCTAACTGTGCAATATTGATTAACTCACGACAAGCTCCTGGAGAAGGTGGCGTTGAGGTACTAGTTGAAATAGGGTAAATCGTAGATCCTATAATTACAGCTGTAGACCTTGTTGTCCTAGTGAAATTATCTGGAGATGTCAAAATGGTAGCACTGACTTGAGGTTTCACACTGGTTGTAAAAAATGCTGTAGGCATTTTTGTGGTTGTATTAGTAGAAGCTGTTGTGGGCTCCATTTTCAGAGTTACTCTGGAAGTATGAGTAGATGATGTATTTGTCGACGTAGTACCAATTCTTTCTGTTGAAGATGCTATCGAAGATGAGGATATTTGTGTGGTGGAGACACGAGAAGGAGTTCTTGTGGTGACTGGAACAGTAATTGTGGAAGGGACTGTAGGAACTACATTACCATTTGTACTAGAAGAAGACTTAAAATTGTCAGTTGTTTGCACTTCATTAGACATTACAGCCACAGTGGACTGAGTAATAACCGTTCCTGAGGGGGTAGTTAGAATTACTCTGGAAGTATCAGTAGATGATATATCTGATGACCCTGTAGCAATTCTTTTTGTAGAAGATGCTTTTGATGATGATAAAAATAAGTCTGATGACATTGTAGCTAATCTCTCTGTTGAAGAAGCCATAGATGATAATGATCTTTCTGTAGTGGAAACAAGAGAGGGTGCTTCTGTAATACCTGCAATAGTAATAGTAGAAGTGTCTGTGGTTATCATGTTACCATTTGTACTAGAAAAAGGCCTAGAAGTGTAAGTTGCTTTCACTGCATTAGACAATAAAACTGTAGTGGAATTTGCACCTATCATTCCTAAGGTGGTAGAAAGAGTTACTCTGGCAGTATCAGCAAAAGAAGCATCTGCAGACTCTGTAGCACTTATCTCTGTGGAAGAAGCCATAGATAATAACGGCATTTCTGTGACAGAAACAGCAGAAGGGGATTTTGTGGTTTCTGGAATAGTAATTGTCGAAGTAGCTATAGCTACCATGTTACCATCTGTAGTAGGAAAAGACACAAAAGTGTCAGTTGTTCTCACTGTCTTAGACGGCGGAATTGTAGTGGAATTTGCAGCTATGATTCCTAACTGAGTAGTAAGAGTTCCTTGGGAAGTAACAGTAGATGATATATGTGTTGACTCTGTATCAATTATCTCAGTGGAAGCAGCGATTGTTGGTGAAGATACTTGTCTGTTGGAAACAGCAAAAGATGTTTCTGCGGTGTCTGAAATAGTACCCACAGAAAGGGTTGTAGCTACACTGTTATCATCCGTATAAGGAAATAGCCCAGAAGTGTCAGTTGCTAGCACTGAGTTAGACTCGGGAACTGTAGTGGAATCAATAGTTCCTGTGAAGGTAGTCGGCGTTGCTCTGGAAGTATCAGTAGACGACATATGGGATGACTCTGTAGTACTTATTTCTCCGGAAGGAGGGGTTGTTGATACGGATTCTAGAGTAAATGAAACAGCAGAAGGTGTAGTTGTGGAATCACGGACAGTAATTGTGGAAGTGGCTGAAGCTACTACGTTAGTATCTGTAGCAAGAACGGAGGCTGAAGTATCAGTTGCTAGCACTGTGTTGGACATAGGAACCGTAGTGGACTCTACAGGCATCGTTCCTATGGAGGTAATCGGAGTTACTCTGGAAGTATCAGTAGATGATGTATCTGATGATGTCGTAGCACTTATCGCTGAAGAAGAAGCCATAGGTGATAAAGATGTTTCTGTGTCGGAAACAGCAGCAGGCTTTTTGTGATGTCTGGAATATTAAGCGTGGAAAGAGGCGTAGCTACAATTTCACCATCTGTACTAGGAAATGGTTCAGACGTGTCAGTTGCTAGCACTGAGTTAGACTCGGGAACTGTAGTGGAATCAATAGTTCCTGTGAAGGTAGTCGGCGTTGCTCTGGAAGTATCAGTAGACGACATATGGGATGACTCTGTAGTACTTATTTCTCTCGGAAGGAGGGTTGTTGATACGGATTCTAGAGTAAATGAAACAGCAGAAGGTGTAGTTGTGGAATCACGGACAGTAATTGTGGAAGTGGCTGGAAGCTACTACGTTAGTATCTGTAGCAAGAACGGAAGCTGAAGTATCAGTTGCTAGCACTGTGTTGGACATAGGAACCGTAGTGGACTCTATAGGCATCGTTCCTATGGAGGTAATCGGAGTTACTCTGGAAGTATCAGTAGATGATGTATCTGATGATGTCGTAGCACTTATCGCTGAAGAAGAAGCCGTAGGTGATAAAGATGTTTCTGTGTCGGAAACAGCAGCAGGCGTTTTTGTGATGTCTGGAATATTAAGCGTGGAAAGAGACGTAGCTACAATTTCACCATCTGTACTAGGAAATGGTTCAGACGTGTCAGTTGCTAGCACTGAGTTAGACTCGGGAACTGTAGTGGAATCAATAGTTCCTGTGAAGGTAGTCGGCGTTGCTCTGGAAGTATCAGTAGACGACATATGGGATGACTCTGTAGTACTTATTTCTCCGGAAGGAGGGGTTGTTGATACGGATTCTAGAGTAAAATGAAACAGCAGAAGGTGTAGTTGTGGAATCACGGACAGTAATTGTGGAAGTGGCTGAAGCTACTACGTTAGTATCTGTAGCAAGAACGGAGGCTGAAGTATCAGTTGCTAGCACTGTGTTGGACATAGGAACCGTAGTGGACTCTACAGGCATCGTTCCTATGGAGGTAATCGGAGTTACTCTGGAAGTATCAGTAGATGATGTATCTGATGATGTCGTAGCACTTATCGCTGAAGAAGAAGCCGTAGGTGATAAAGATGTTTCTGTGTCGGAAACAGCAGCAGGCGTTTTGTGATGTCTGGAATATTAAGCGTGGAAAGAGACGTAGGTACAATTTCACCATCTGTACTAGGAAATGGTTCAGACGTGTCAGTTGCTAGCACTGAGTGAGACTCGGGAACTGTAGTGGAATCAATAGTTCCTGTGAAGGTAGTCGGCGTTGCTCTGGAAGTATCAGTAGACGACATATGGGATGACTCTGTAGTACTTATTTCTCCGGAAGGAGGGGTTGTTGATACGGATTCTAGAGTAAATGAAACAGCAGAAGGTGTAGTTGTGGAATCACGGACAGTAATTGTGGAAGTGGCTGAAGCTACTACGTTAGTATCTGTAGCAAGAACGGAGGCTGAAGTATCAGTTGCTAGCACTGTGTTGGACATAGGAACCGAGTGGACTCTACAGGCATCGTTCCTATGGAGGTAATCGGAGTTACTCTGGAAGTATCAGTAGATGATGTATCTGATGATGTCGTAGCACTTATCGCTGAAGAAGAAGCCGTAGGTGATAAAGATGTTTCTGTGTCGGAAACAGCAGCAGGCGTTTTGTGATGTCTGGAATATTAAGCGTGGAAAGAGACGTAGCTACAATTTCACCATCTGTACTAGGAAATGGTTCAGACGTGTCAGTTGCTAGCACTGAGTGAGACTCGGGAACTCTAGTGGAATCAATAGTTCCTGTGAAGGTAGTCGGCGTTGCTCTGGAAGTATCAGTAGGCGACATATGGGATGACTCTGTAGTACTTATTTCTCCGGAAGGAGGGGTTGTTGATACGGATTCTAGTGTAAAATGAAACAGCAGAAGGTGTAGTTGTGGAATCACGGACAGTAATTGTGGAAGTGGCTGAAGCTACGTTAGTATCTGTAGCAAGAACGGAGGCTGAAGTATCAGTTGCTAGCACTGTGTTGGACATAGGAACCGTAGTGGACTCTACAGGCATCGTTCCTATGGAGGTAATCGGAGTTACTCTGGAAGTATCAGTAGATGATGTATCTGATGATGTCGTAGCACTTATCGCTGAAGAAGAAGCCGTAGGTGATAAAGATGTTTCTGTGTCGGAAACAGCAGCAGGCGTTTTTGTGATGTCTGGAATATTAAGCGTGGAAAGAGACGTAGCTACAATTTCACCATCTGTACTAGGAAATGGTTCAGACGTGTCAGTTGCTAGCACTGAGTGAGACTCGGGAACTGTAGT
Organism: Rafetus swinhoei; assembly: GCA_019425775.1. Classification (NCBI taxonomy): domain Eukaryota; kingdom Metazoa; phylum Chordata; order Testudines; family Trionychidae; genus Rafetus; species Rafetus swinhoei. The sequence goes on from CM033437.1 coordinate 159,937,508, forward strand.
GGAATCAATAGTTCCTGTGAAGGTAGTCGGCGTTGCTCTGGAAGTATCAGTAGGCGACATATGGGATGACTCTGTAGTACTTATTTCTCCGGAAGGAAGGAGGTTGTTGATACGGATTCTAGTGTAAATGAAACAGCAGAAGGTGTAGTTGTGGAATCACGGACAGTAATTGTGGAAGTGGCTGAAGCTACTACGTTAGTATCTGTAGCAAGAACGGAGGCTGAAGTATCAGTTGCTAGCACTGTGTTGGACATAGGAACCGTAGTGGACTCTACAGGCATCGTTCATGGAGGTAATCGGAGTTACTCTGGAAGTATCAGTAGATGATGTATCTGATGATGTCGTAGCACTTATCGCTGAAGAAGAAGCCGAGGTGATAAAGATGTTTCTGTGTCGGAAACAGCAGCAGGCGTTTTTGTGATGTCTGGAATATTAAGCGTGGAAAGAGACGTAGGTACAATTTCACCATCTGTACTAGGAAATGGTTCAGACGTGTCAGTTGCTAGCACTGAGTGAGACTCGGGAACTGTAGTGGAATCAATAGTTCCTGTGAAGGTAGTCGGCGTTGCTCTGGAAGTATCAGTAGACGACATATGGGATGACTCTGTAGTACTTATTTCTCCGGAAGGAGGGTTGTTGATACGGATTCTAGTGTAAATGAAACAGCAGAAGGTGTAGTTGTGGAATCACGGACAGTAATTGTGGAAGTGGCTGAAGCTACTCGTTAGTATCTGTAGCAAGAACGGAGGCTGAAGTATCAGTTGCTAGCACTGTGTTGGACATAGGAACCGTAGTGGACTCTACAGGCATCGTTCCTATGGAGGTAATCGGAGTTACTCTGGAAGTATCAGTAGATGATGTATCTGATGATGTCGTAGCACTTATCGCTGAAGAAGAAGCCGTAGGTGATAAAGATGTTTCTGTGTCGGAAACAGCAGCAGGCGTTTTTGTGATGTCTGGAATATTAAGCGTGGAAAGAGACGTAGCTACAATTTCACCATCTGTACTAGGAAATGGTTCAGACGTGTCAGTTGCTAGCACTGAGTTAGACTCGGGAACTCTAGTGGAATCAATAGTTCCTGTGAAGGTAGTCGGCGTTGCTCTGGAAGTATCAGTAGACGACATATGGGATGACTCTGTAGTACTTATTTCTCTGGAAGGAGGGGTTGTTGATACGGATTCTAGAGTAAATGAAACAGCAGAAGGTGTAGTTGTGGAATCACGGACAGTAATTGTGGAAGTGGCTGAAGCTACTACGTTAGTATCTGTAGCAAGAACGGAGGCTGAAGTATCAGTTGCTAGCACTGTGTTGGACATAGGAACCGTAGTGGACTCTATAGGCATCGTTCCTATGGAGGTAATCGGAGCTACTCTGGAAGTATCAGTAGATGATGTATCTGATGATGTCGTAGCACTTATCGCTGAAGAAGAAGCCGTAGGTGATAAAGATGTTTCTGTGTCGGAAACAGCAGCAGGCGTTTTGTGATGTCTGGAATATTAAGGCGTGGAAAGAGACGTAGCTACAATTTCACCATCTGTACTAGGAAATGGTTCAGACGTGTCAGTTGCTAGCACTGAGTGAGACTCGGGAACTCTAGTGGAATCAATAGTTCCTGTGAAGGTAGTCGGCGTTGCTCTGGAAGTATCAGTAGGCGACATATGGGATGACTCTGTAGTACTTATTTCTCCGGAAGGAGGGGTTGTTGATACGGATTCTAGAGTAAATGAAACAGCAGAAGGTGTAGTTGTGGAATCACGGACAGTAATTGTGGAAGTGGCTGAAGCTACTACGTTAGTATCTGTAGCAAGAACGGAAGCTGAAGTATCAGTTGCTAGCACTGTGTTGGACATAGGAACCGTAGTGGACTCTATAGGCATCGTTCCTATGGAGGTAATCGGAGTTACTCTGGAAGTATCAGTAGATGATGTATCTGATGATGTCGTAGCACTTATCGCTGAAGAAGAAGCCGTAGGTGATAAAGATGTTTCTGTGTCGGAAACAGCAGCAGGCGTTTTGTGATGTCTGGAATATTAAGCGTGGAAAGAGACGTAGCTACAATTTCACCATCTGTACTAGGAAATGGTTCAGACGTGTCAGTTGCTAGCACTGAGTTAGACTCGGGAACTGTAGTGGAATCAATAGTTCCTGTGAAGGTAGTCGGCGTTGCTCTGGAAGTATCAGTAGGCGACATATGGGATGACTCTGTAGTACTTATTTCTCCGGAAGGAGGGTTGTTGATACGGATTCTAGAGTAAATGAAACAGCAGAAGGTGTAGTTGTGGAATCACGGACAGTAATTGTGAAGTGGCTGAAGCTACTACGTTAGTATCTGTAGCAAGAACGGAGGCTGAAGTATCAGTTGCTAGCACTGTGTTGGACATAGGAACCGTAGTGGACTCTACAGGCATCGTTCCTATGGAGGTAATCGGAGTTACTCTGGAAGTATCAGTAGATGATGTATCTGATGATGTCGTAGCACTTATCGCTGAAGAAGAAGCCGTAGGTGATAAAGATGTTTCTGTGTCGGAAACAGCAGCAGGCGTTTTTGTGATGTCTGGAATATTAAGCGTGGAAAGAGACGTAGGTACAATTTCACCATCTGTACTAGGAAATGGTTCAGACGTGTCAGTTGCTAGCACTGAGTGAGACTCGGGAACTGTAGTGGAATCAATAGTTCCTGTGAAGGTAGTCGGCGTTGCTCTGGAAGTATCAGTAGACGACATATGGGATGACTCTGTAGTACTTATTTCTCCGGAAGGAGGGTTGTTGATACGGATTCTAGAGTAAATGAAACAGCAGAAGGTGTAGTTGTGGAATCACGGACAGTAATTGTGGAAGTGGCTGAAGCTACTACGTTAGTATCTGTAGCAAGAACGGAGGCTGAAGTATCAGTTGCTAGCACTGTGTTGGACATAGGAACCGTAGTGGACTCTACAGGCATCGTTCCTATGGAGGTAATCGGAGTTACTCTGGAAGTATCAGTAGATGATGTATCTGATGATGTCGTAGCACTTATCGCTGAAGAAGAAGCCGTAGGTGATAAAGATGTTTCTGTGTCGGAAACAGCAGCAGGCGTTTTTGTGATGTCTGGAATATTAGCGTGGAAAGAGACGTAGCTACAATTTCACCATCTGTACTAGGAAATGGTTCAGACGTGTCAGTTGCTAGCACTGGAGTGAGACTCCGGGAACTGTAGTGGAATCAATAGTTCCTGTGAAGGTAGTCGGCGTTGCTCTGGAAGTATCAGTAGGCGACATATGGGATGACTCTGTAGTACTTATTTCTCCGGAAGGAGGGGTTGTTGTCTGGATTCTAGTGTAAATGAAACAGCAGAAGGTGTAGTTGTGGAATCACGGACAGTAATTGTGGAAGTGGCTGAAGCTACTACGTTAGTATCTGTAGCAAGAACGGAGGCTGAAGTATCAGTTGCTAGCACTGTGTTGGACATAGGAACCGTAGTGGACTCTACAGGCATCGTTCCTATGGAGGTAATCGGAGTTACTCTGGAAGTATCAGTAGATGATGTATCTGATGATGTCGTAGCACTTATCGCTGAAGAAGAAGCCGTAGGTGATAAAGATGTTTCTGTGTCGGAAACAGCAGCAGGCGTTTTGTGATGTCTGGAATATTAAGCGTGGAAAGAGACGTAGCTACAATTTCACCATCTGTACTAGGAAATGGTTCAGACGTGTCAGTTGCTAGCACTGAGTGAGACTCGGGAACTCTAGTGGAATCAATAGTTCCTGTGAAGGTAGTCGGCGTTGCTCTGGAAGTATCAGTAGACGACATATGGGATGACTCTGTAGTACTTATTTCTCCGGAAGGAGGGTTGTTGATACGGATTCTAGAGTAAATGAAACAGCAGAAGGTGTAGTTGTGGAATCACGGACAGTAATTGTGGAAGTGGCTGAAGCTACTACGTTAGTATCTGTAGCAAGAACGGAGGCTGAAGTATCAGTTGCTAGCACTGTGTTGGACATAGGAACCGTAGTGGACTCTACAGGCATCGTTCCTATGGAGGTAATCGGAGTTACTCTGGAAGTATCAGTAGATGATGTATCTGATGATGTCGTAGAGCACTTATCGCTGAAGAAGAAGCCGAGGTGATAAAGATGTTTCTGTGTCGGAAACAGCAGCAGGCGTTTTGTGATGTCTGGAATATTAAGCGTGGAAAGAGACGTAGGTACAATTTCACCATCTGTACTAGGAAATGGTTCAGACGTGTCAGTTGCTAGCACTGAGTGAGACTCGGGAACTGTAGTGGAATCAATAGTTCCTGTGAAGGTAGTCGGCGTTGCTCTGGAAGTATCAGTAGACGACATATGGGATGACTCTGTAGTACTTATTTCTCCGGAAGGAGGGGTTGTTGATACGGATTCTAGAGTAAATGAAACAGCAGAAGGTGTAGTTGTGGAATCACGGACAGTAATTGTGGAAGTGGCTGAAGCTACTACGTTAGTATCTGTAGCAAGAACGGAGGCTGAAGTATCAGTTGCTAGCACTGTGTTGGACATAGGAACCGTAGTGGACTCTACAGGCATCGTTCCTATGGAGGTAATCGGAGTTACTCTGGAAGTATCAGTACATGATGTATCTGATGATGTCGTAGCACTTATCGCTGAAGAAGAAGTAGGTGATAAAGATGTTTCTGTGTCGGAAACAGCAGCAGGCGTTTTGTGATGTCTGGAATATTAAGCGTGGAAAGAGACGTAGCTACAATTTCACCATCTGTACTAGGAAATGGTTCAGACGTGTCAGTTGCTAGCACTGAGTGAGACTCGGGAACTGTAGTGGAATCAATAGTTCCTGTGAAGGTAGTCGGCGTTGCTCTGGAAGTATCAGTAGACGACATATGGGATGACTCTGTAGTACTTATTTCTCCGGAAGGAGGGGTTGTTGATACGGATTCTAGTGTAAATGAAACAGCAGAAGGTGTAGTTGTGGAATCACGGACAGTAATTGTGGAAGTGGCTGAAGCTACTACGTTAGTATCTGTAGCAAGAACGGAGGCTGAAGTATCAGTTGCTAGCACTGTGTTGGACATAGGAACCGTAGTGGACTCTACAGGCATCGTTCCTATGGAGGTAATCGGAGTTACTCTGGAAGTATCAGTAGATGATGTATCTGATGATGTCGTAGCACTTATCGCTGAAGAAGAAGCCGTAGGTGATAAAGATGTTTCTGTGTCGGAAACAGCAGCAGGCGTTTTTGTGATGTCTGGAATATTAAGCGTGGAAAGAGACGTAGCTACAATTTCACCATCTGTACTAGGAAATGGTTCAGACGTGTCAGTTGCTAGCACTGAGTGAGACTCGGGAACTCTAGTGGAATCAATAGTTCCTGTGAAGGTAGTCGGCGTTGCTCTGGAAGTATCAGTAGACGACATATGGGATGACTCTGTAGTACTTATTTCTCCGGAAGGAGGGGTTGTTGATACGGATTCTAGTGTAAATGAAACAGCAGAAGGTGTAGTTGTGGAATCACGGACAGTAATTGTGGAAGTGGCTGAAGCTACTACGTTAGTATCTGTAGCAAGAACGGAGGCTGAAGTATCAGTTGCTAGCACTGTGTTGGACATAGGAACCGTAGTGGACTCTACAGGCATCGTTCCTATGGAGGTAATCGGAGTTACTCTGGAAGTATCAGTAGATGATGTATCTGATGATGTCGTAGCACTTATCGCTGAAGAAGAAGCCGTAGGTGATAAAGATGTTTCTGTGTCGGAAACAGCAGCAGGCGTTTTTGTGATGTCTGGAATATTAAGCGTGGAAAGAGACGTAGCTACAATTTCACCATCTGTACTAGGAAATGGTTCAGACGTGTCAGTTGCTAGCACTGAGTGAGACTCGGGAACTGTAGTGGAATCAATAGTTCCTGTGAAGGTAGTCGGCGTTGCTCTGGAAGTATCAGTAGACGACATATGGGATGACTCTGTAGTACTTATTTCTCCGGAAGGAGGGGTTGTTGATACGGATTCTAGAGTAAATGAAACAGCAGAAGGTGTAGTTGTGGAATCACGGACAGTAATTGTGGAAATGGCTGAAGCTACTACGTTAGTATCTGTAGCAAGAACGGAGGCTGAAGTATCAGTTGCTAGCACTGTGTTGGACATAGGAACCGTAGTGGACTCTACAGGCATCGTTCCTATGGAGGTAATCGGAGTTACTCTGGAAGTATCAGTACATGATGTATCTGATGATGTCGTAGCACTTATCGCTGAAGAAGAAGCCGTAGGTGATAAAGATGTTTCTGTGTCGGAAACAGCAGCAGGTGTTTTTGTGATGTCTGGAATATTAAGCGTGGAAAGAGACGTAGCTACAATTTCACCATCTGTACTAGGAAATGGTTCAGACGTGTCAGTTGCTAGCACTGAGTGAGACTCGGGAACTGTAGTGGAATCAATAGTTCCTGTGAAGGTAGTCGGCGTTGCTCTGGAAGTATCAGTAGACGACATATGGGATGACTCTGTAGTACTTATTTCTCCGGAAGGAGGGGTTGTTGATACGGATTCTAGTGTAAATGAAACAGCAGAAGGTGTAGTTGTGGAATCACGGACAGTAATTGTGGAAGTGGCTGAAGCTACTACGTTAGTATCTGTAGCAAGAACGGAGGCTGAAGTATCAGTTGCTAGCACTGTGTTGGACATAGGAACCGTAGTGGACTCTACAGGCATCGTCCTATGGAGGTAATCGGAGTTACTCTGGAAGTATCAGTAGATGATGTATCTGATGATGTCGTAGCACTTATCGCTGAAGAAGAAGCCGTAGGTGATAAAGATGTTTCTGTGTCGGAAACAGCAGCAGGCGTTTTGTGATGTCTGGAATATTAAGCGGAAAGAGACGTAGCTACAATTTCACCATCTGTACTAGGAAATGGTTCAGACGTGTCAGTTGCTAGCACTGAGTGAGACTACGGGAACTGTAGTGGAATCAATAGTTCCTGTGAAGGTAGTCGGCGTTGCTCTGGAAGTATCAGTAGACGACATATGGGATGACTCTGTAGTACTTATTTCTCCGGAAGGAGGGGTTGTTGATACGGATTCTAGAGTAAATGAAACAGCAGAAGGTGTAGTTGTGGAATCACGGACAGTAATTGTGGAAATGGCTGAAGCTACTACGTTAGTATCTGTAGCAAGAACGGAGGCTGAAGTATCAGTTGCTAGCACTGTGTTGGACATAGGAACCGTAGTGGACTCTACAGGCATCGTTCCTATGGAGGTAATCGAGTTACTCTGGAAGTATCAGTAGATGATGTATCTGATGATGTCGTAGCACTTATCGCTGAAGAAGAAGCCGTAGGTGATAAAGATGTTTCTGTGTCGGAAACAGCAGCAGGTGTTTTGTGATGTCTGGAATATTAAGCGTGGAAAGAGACGTAGCTACAATTTCACCATCTGTACTAGGAAATGGTTCAGACGTGTCAGTTGCTAGCACTGAGTGAGACTCGGGAACTGTAGTGGAATCAATAGTTCCTGTGAAGGTAGTCGGCGTTGCTCTGGAAGTATCAGTAGGCGACATATGGGATGACTCTGTAGTACTTATTTCTCCGGAAGGAGGGTTGTTGATACATTCTAGTGTAAATGAAACAGCAGAAGGTGTAGTTGTGGAATCACGGACAGTAATTGTGGAAGTGGCTGGAAGCTACTACGTTAGTATCTGTAGCAAGAACGGAGGCTGAAGTATCAGTTGCTAGCACTGTGTTGGACATAGGAACCGTAGTGGACTCTACAGGCATCGTTCCTATGGAGGTAATCGGAGTTACTCTGGAAGTATCAGTAGATGATGTATCTGATGATGTCGTAGCACTTATCGCTGAAGAAGAAGCCGTAGGTGATAAAGATGTTTCTGTGTCGGAAACAGCAGCAGGCGTTTTTGTGATGTCTGGAATATTAAGCGTGGAAAGAGACGTAGCTACAATTTCACCATCTGTACTAGGAAATGGTTCAGACGTGTCAGTTGCTAGCACTGAGTGAGACTCGGGAACTGTAGTGGAATCAATAGTTCCTGTGAAGGTAGTCGGCGTTGCTCTGGAAGTATCAGTAGACGACATATGGGATGACTCTGTAGTACTTATTTCTCCGGAAGGAGGGTTGTTGATACGGATTCTAGAGTAAATGAAACAGCAGAAGGTGTAGTTGTGGAATCACGGACAGTAATTGTGGAAATGGCTGAAGCTACTACGTTAGTATCTGTAGCAAGAACGGAGGCTGAAGTATCAGTTGCTAGCACTGTGTTGGACATAGGAACCGTAGTGGACTCTACAGGCATCGTTCCTATGGAGGTAATCGGAGTTACTCTGGAAGTATCAGTACATGATGTATCTGATGATGTCGTAGCACTTATCGCTGAAGAAGAAGCCGTAGGTGATAAAGATGTTTCTGTGTCGGAAACAGCAGCAGGTGTTTTTGTGATGTCTGGAATATTAAGCGTGGAAAGAGACGTAGCTACAATTTCACCATCTGTACTAGGAAATGGTTCAGACGTGTCAGTTGCTAGCACTGAGTGAGACTCGGGAACTGTAGTGGAATCAATAGTTCCTGTGAAGGTAGTCGGCGTTGCTCTGGAAGTATCAGTAGACGACATATGGGATGACTCTGTAGTACTTATTTCTCCGGAAGGAGGGGTTGTTGATACGGATTCTAGTGTAAATGAAACAGCAGAAGGTGTAGTTGTGGAATCACGGACAGTAATTGTGGAAGTGGCTGAAGCTACTACGTTAGTATCTGTAGCAAGAACGGAGGCTGAAGTATCAGTTGCTAGCACTGTGTTGGACATAGGAACCGTAGTGGACTCTACAGGCATCGTTCCTATGGAGGTAATCGGAGTTACTCTGGAAGTATCAGTAGATGATGTATCTGATGATGTCGTAGCACTTATCGCTGAAGAAGAAGCCGTAGGTGATAAAGATGTTTCTGTGTCGGAAACAGCAGCAGGCGTTTTTGTGATGTCTGGAATATTAAGCGTGGAAAGAGACGTAGCTACAATTTCACCATCTGTACTAGGAAATGGTTCAGAGGTGTCAGTTGCTAGCACTGAGTTAGACTCGGGAACTGTAGTGGAATCAATAGTTCCTGTGAAGGTAGTCGGCGTTGCTCTGGAAGTATCAGTAGACGACATATGGGATGACTCTGTAGTACTTATTTCTCCGGAAGGAGGGTTGTTGATACGGATTCTAGTGTAAATGAAACAGCAGAAGGTGTAGTTGTGGAATCACGGACAGTAATTGTGGAAGTGGCTGAAGCTACTACGTTAGTATCTGTAGCAAGAACGGAGGCTGAAGTATCAGTTGCTAGCACTGTGTTGGACATAGGAACCGTAGTGGACTCTACAGGCATCGTTCCTATGGAGGTAATCGGAGTTACTCTGGAAGTATCAGTAGATGATGTATCTGATGATGTCGTAGCACTTATCGCTGAAGAAGAAGCCGTAGGTGATAAAGATGTTTCTGTGTCGGAAACAGCAGCAGGTGTTTTTGTGATGTCTGGAATATTAAGCGTGGAAAGAGACGTAGCTACAATTTCACCATCTGTACTAGGAAATGGTTCAGACGTGTCAGTTGCTAGCACTGAGTTAGACTCGGGAACTGTAGTGGAATCAATAGTTCCTGTGAAGGTAGTCGGCGTTGCTCTGGAAGTATCAGTAGGCGACATATGGGATGACTCTGTAGTACTTATTTCTCCGGAAGGAGGGTTGTTGATACGGATTCTAGAGTAAATGAAACAGCAGAAGGTGTAGTTGTGGAATCACGGACAGTAATTGTGGAAGTGGCTGAAGCTACTACGTTAGTATCTGTAGCAGAACGGAGGCTGAAGTATCAGTTGCTAGCACTGTGTTGGACATAGGAACCGTAGTGGACTCTATAGGCATCGTTCCTATGGAGGTAATCGGAGCTACTCTGGAAGTATCAGTAGATGATGTATCTGATGATGTCGTAGCACTTATCGCTGAAGAAGAAGCCGTAGGTGATAAAGATGTTTCTGTGTCGGAAACAGCAGCAGGCGTTTTTGTGATGTCTGGAATATTAAGCGTGGAAAGAGACGTAGCTACAATTTCACCATCTGTACTAGGAAATGGTTCAGGCGTGTCAGTTGCTAGCACTGAGTTAGACTCGGGAACTGTAGTGGAATCAATAGTTCCTGTGAAGGTAGTCGGCGTTGCTCTGGAAGTATCAGTAGGCGACATATGGGATGACTCTGTAGTACTTATTTCTCCGGAAGGAGGGTTGTTGATACGGATTCTAGAGTAAATGAAACAGCAGAAGGTGTAGTTGTGGAATCACGGACAGTAATTGTGGAAATGGCTGAAGCTACTACGTTAGTATCTGTAGCAAGAACGGAGGCTGAAGTATCAGTTGCTAGCACTGTGTTGGACATAGGAACCGTAGTGGACTCTACAGGCATCGTTCCTATGGAGGTAATCGGAGTTACTCTGGAAGTATCAGTAGATGATGTATCTGATGATGTAGCACTTATCGCTGAAGAAGAAGCCGTAGGTGATAAAGATGTTTCTGTGTCGGAAACAGCAGCAGGCGTTTTGTGATGTCTGGAATATTAAGCGTGGAAAGAGACGTAGCTACAATTTCACCATCTGTACTAGGAAATGGTTCAGACGTGTCAGTTGCTAGCACTGAGTTAGACTCGGGAACTGTAGTGGAATCAATAGTTCCTGTGAAGGTAGTCGGCGTTGCTCTGGAAGTATCAGTAGGCGACATATGGGATGACTCTGTAGTACTTATTTCTCCGGAAGGAGGGTTGTTGATACGGATTCTAGAGTAAATGAAACAGCAGAAGGTGTAGTTGTGGAATCACGGACAGTAATTGTGGAAGTGGCTGAAGCTACTACGTTAGTATCTGTAGCAAGAACGGAGGCTGAAGTATCAGTTGCTAGCACTGTGTTGGACATAGGAACCGTAGTGGACTCTACAGGCATCGTTCCTATGGAGGTAATCGGAGTTACTCTGGAAGTATCAGTAGATGATGTATCTGATGATGTCGTAGCACTTATCGCTGAAGAAGAAGCCGTAGGTGATAAAGATGTTTCTGTGTCGGAAACAGCAGCAGGCGTTTTTGTGATGTCTGGAATATTAAGCGTGGAAAGACGTAGCTACAATTTCACCATCTGTACTAGGAAATGGTTCAGACATGTCAGTTGCTAGCACTGAGTGAGACTCGGGAACTGTAGTGGAATCAATAGTTCCTGTGAAGGTAGTCGGCGTTGCTCTGGAAGTATCAGTAGACGACATATGGGATGACTCTGTAGTACTTATTTCTCCGGAAGGAGGGTTGTTGACGGATTCTAGAGTAAATGAAACAGCAGAAGGTGTAGTTGTGGAATCACGGACAGTAATTGTGGAAGTGGCTGAAGCTACTACGTTAGTATCTGTAGCAAGAACGGAGGCTGACGTATCAGTTGCTAGCACTGTGTTGGACATAGGAACCGTAGTGGACTCTACAGGCATCGTTCCTATGGAGGTAATCGGAGTTACTCTGGAAGTATCAGTAGATGATGTATCTGATGATGTCGTAGCACTTATCACTGAAGAAGAAGCCGTAGGTGATAAAGATGTTTCTGTGTCGGAAACAGCAGAAGGCGTTTTTGTGATGTCTGGAATATTAAGCGTGGAAAGAGACGTAGCTACAATTTCACCATCTGTACTAGGAAATGGTTCAGACGTGTCAGTTGCTAGCACTGAGTTAGACTCGGGAACTGCAGTGGAATCCACAGTTTTTGGTCCTATGTGGGTAGTCAGAGTTACTCCAGATGTATCCATAGATAATGTATGTGAGGACTCTGTAGCACTTATTTCTGTTGAAGGAACTGTAGTTAATAAGGGTTTGTGTGCGTATGAAACAGTAGATGGTGTTACTGTAGTATCAGAAATACTAATCGTGGAAATGGTTGTAGTTACCAAGTTTGTATTTGTACTAGGAAAAGTCCCAGAACTGTCAGTGGTTAGCACTGTGTTAGACTCTGCAACTTTAGTGGAATCCACATTTATCGTTCCTATGGATGTGGTCCTTGTTACTCTGGAAGTATGAATAGATGATGTATCTGATGACATTGTAGCACTTATCTCTGTGGAAGGAGCAATTGTTAATAAGGATTTTTGTGTGTTGAAAACAGTAGAGTTTGTTTTTGAATCTGATGACTCTGTGTCAGGGAAAGTTGCTGTTGTTGATGAGGTTTCTTCTGTGTTGGAAACAACTGAAGGTGTTTTTGTGGTGTTTGGTATGGTCATTGTGGAAGGGGCTGTAGTTATTTCATTATCATATGTACTAGGAGAAGTCCAAGAAGTGTCTTTTTTTAGCACTGCATTAGAAACGTGAATTGTATTAGAGTCTGTGTTAGTCTTTCCTAAAGTAGTAGTCAGATTTTCTGTGTTCGGATCAATGGATGATATAACTGATGACTCTATATTAATTATCGTCATGTGAGAAGTGGTCGATGATTTAGTAGTATTTTCAGTTCCATTAGTCATTACTTCATTCTCTGTTTGCCAGAATGAGAAAAATAATTATTTAATTTGACTCAGTATGTTTAGTTTGTATTCATTATTTAAAAACTAGGAATTATTATATTTTTTAATATTATATTGTTATTCTGAAATAATATCAATTCCTTTTCACATCAGTTTTATAAAAACAGAACTTTTACATTTGTTTCATAACAGGTTTTTTAACCTTAGTTCTTTAGTAACTTCAGGATTTATTTTTGCAGTGTCTCAGATTTATGCATTTTTCTCTAGACATGTTAACCATTCAAAAGGAAATTAGGAATTATGTACTGACAAGGTCATTTTCAGCATGAATATTCATAAACCAGATCATGTTAAGTGAAGTTGTAATTTCCATTACTTGAGCTATGCAACCCATAGAATATATCTGTTTAAATGGAGAAATTTAGTGTTGAAATCTTACAAGCTCCTAATATAAACAATTCCATAATATACTCTGAACAAATTGCATTTTGTAACTCAAATTGTAACACTGATGCACACAAGAACATTTGTGAAATTAATAAATCATTAATCAGGCCCCAAGAAATCCTGTGACTGATTTGAAAATTATAAGATGTTTTTTAAATAATGCATTTCTGGTTTATTTTCTTTCCCTTTTTGTTTCTGAGCTTAAGGTCATATCTACACTACGCAGAATATTGATGCTGCCACGGTCAATTTCCAGGGTTTGATTTAGCAAGTCAAGTGAAGAGTTGCTAAATCAAACTGAGAGGGCACCCCTGTCAGCATCAACTCCTCACAAGGAGTAAGGGAAGCTGATGGGAGCATTTGCTCCTTTCAGTCTCCTGCTACATGGATGGCCCAGAAACTCAATTTAAGATACATCCACTCCAACTATGTAATTAATGTAAGTGGAGTTGCATATCTTAGGTTGACCTTTCGCTGTAGTGTAGACCAGGCCTTAGTGTTACTCAGATCAAGCTTTCAAACTTTTCTCCTTACAGTAATGAGGGCCAGAAACTTATTTGGGGGGAGGGAAGCTAAAACTCCCTTGTCTCCAGGTTCTGGGGCTTTAAGTAAAATAACTCAAAATGGGATATAAAATCACAAGACACGACAGTGCTGCACCTTATATTGCAATTTGGCAGCCCATTATTCTAGACAGCAAGTTTAACTACTACTCTCATCACTGCCAAAATAGAGCTGAGCAAGAGGGATTGTGGAGGAAGAGTTAATTTTGAACCAAAACTGAATTTCTACATTTTTTCTTGTTGAAACAATCAAAAATTTTCATTTTGAACCAAATGTTGAAAAACCTCATTTTGACATTTTCAAATACATTCTTTGTTTCAACCCCGATTTATTTTCCAAAGTGGCAAATTGTTTTGGTTCCCCCAAAACAAGGCCCCAAATTTATTATTCACCAAAAAAATTCACCTAGCTCTAGTTCTAAATCTAATATTTTTGCTTTAAAGTTTATATAACTAAAATTACAGGGTTAATAGTGAAGTCTCAGGGTCTGACTGTCCCAATCTTTGCAGATTGTGTAGTCATTTATACCCAAATTAGAATAATAGCATTTTACACCCCCCTTTCTTCTCTGTCTTTGATTTCAAACTTGCCAATATCCCCACAAGTGACCATTTGGTAGAAGGGAGGAAGCCATAAAACATAAAAAACTGCAGGACTCTTTTGAAATAATTTTCTGACTTCACTGTCAGTTGCAAAATATTCATTTATTCAAGGACTTCCTGATGCTCTGTTTTGCAAGTCAAAACTATCCATTGTATTGGTAACTAACCCTCTGGGCATGTCAGGTATTTGCCCCTCAAGAATTTTTACTTTGCCGCTATAATAATTGGACAGAACTCCCTTCCTGATAGTCTGTGTTTCCCTGTGTCATAGAGTATGAATAAATATTAATTATTGAAGCTGACAACTGTGCATGAAAGTAGATTTTAACAAGTTCTATATATACTAACTTTTCTTTTTAGAGTGTAATCAGTGCTGTTTCTGCTGTATCACAGCATTACAAATAATACAAAGTCCATATTGTCATATACTCAGTTTGCTAATTCTGTACCTACCTGTGGCTGTGGAGACCTTTGCTTATGGGTCTATTATCTATCTTTAATATTATCTGTGAGGAGCACTCTTTATAATAAGCTAGCAATTTGTTTGTAACTGTGTAAGTGTTCAGAAACAAAGTGTCGGATCCTTAGCTGGTTTATAAACCAGAGTACATCTATTTGAAGCCATACTGGACTCTACCATAGCATAGGAAATATGTGCTATGTTAGTGTTTTTCAAATCAAGGCACCAGAATAGCCTTTCTGATCCAGTCTATAGATTGAGCTGCAGAATACAGCTTGTATAGTTTTCTGAGTCATATTAGTAAGTACTGAATAGTGACACAAACACTACTACTAGTGCTACCTTAGATTATAAAATGTTTTAAAACACTCTCAAATATAAGGAAATGAAGTGCCTCCAATTTTCTAAATCTTTCTAAAACAGTTATTGTATAGGGACAGTGTAGGACAGCACATGTAGCATAATCCATATTCTACTACTGAAGCCTTCCCAAAAGATTCTTTGATGGGGCGTGAAAAGACTGGCAAAAAAGATGTCAACAAATTAAGATCTATGACTAAACAAATAAATAAAAATCTTCACACGTTCCAGTCAGACGCTGTGTTGTTCTGCTGTCTCTGAAGTGAAAGACTGCCAAATACTGAGCTTTAATCTATTTTTGATTTTCTACTAACTCCACACTTTATGTACAGATTCAATGCCTAGTTGAATATGGAGGCACAAAGCAAGCTAAACAAATTAAATCCTCATGGGAAATATTAAGCAGTTTGCAACATTTTAGCCTATTTCAGTCTCCGAAGTCTGTCTCTGTAGCCTTTAATTATATTCTTAATGTGTACATTGCATACAAATATATCATAAATATATATAATCCAAATGAATATTAACTTACCCAGAAAAACACAGAGAACAAAATGCCATAAATATTTCCAAGTCCTCATGATTACTTTTGCTCTCCTTTCCGTACTCACTCAATTTGTGAAACTGACATTATGGATTGAAGGCTTTGGTATTATAAACAGGGTGAGGCTGCATGCATTTTTACGTTTCAACCTGAGGTAACTCCTCACACTCTCAGGAAGGCAAGCTTGTTTTGCAATCCAGCGAGTCTAACAAAGTGTATGCACCTAACCTGAACAGTTATAAATTCTAAATTATCTGTTCAATTTGGTTGGTTGCTTGTTTTCTTTAATATTACAAAGTTAGAGACAGATCCAAAACTAGTTGAAGTCAATCTTTTGTAAACTGATTACAAAGTAAGTGTAAAATTCTTCCCAGTTAGAATTTGGAGCATAATGTGCTTCTTTGAACACAGTGTAAGACAAGCCCTTTCATGACTTTGATTCTGCACAGATTCATCTGCAATGTCAACAGCATGCAAAACAGAACTGTGCTTTTTATCACATATAGCAACCCAGACCTCATCTGGCACCAAATTTCACATTTGTTCAAATGTAATTAATTGCATTAGTTGTTCAGAATTACCCCCAAGTTTTTTCATCAATAATCCAGTTCCTGATAAAATCTAACAGTTTGGCTATATCTACACTGTGGAGTATCCTGGACGTATCCTGAAATAGCTATTCCGCATCTTTTGAGCAAGCCTGTTATTTTGAAATATAACAGGCTCACTATTCCAACATCCCTGTAAGCCTCATTCCACAAGGAGTAAGGGATATTTTGGAATAATGCTTTATTTTGATATTAACTCAAAACAAGCTACGCAATTTGTGTAGCTTAAATTGTGTAGCTTATTTCGAACTCTGGGTGCAGTGTAGATGCACCTTTTATGAGCACATTCCACATAAGAAATATCATTATACATTTTTAAATTTCTAAACTTTAACCTGTAAGTTTCAGAGGAAACAGTAACATTTTACATAATTCAAAGTTTCTTCTATACCCATCTCACTGAACACTTCCCTGGCTTTCCCAATCAATCTGGTCAGCAGGACAGGCCTACATTTTTCTCTCAGATATGGTGAATTTCACATGTGCACTCAAAGCTAGATAGAAATTCCTCTGTGTCTTCAGTATCTTTGTAAATGATTTTCCAGTTCTTGCTCAGGGCTTTTTCTGTCAAGTTCATCATATGATTGTATACTCATTGTTGTAACTGATTTTTAAACCTTAAATTCTTCAGTATCAAAATACAGTAAAACTCCATTGGTCCGGCATCTGATGGTCCGGCACTCCTGATGGTCCGGCACCATCAGGAACCCGGAAGTGCTCCGGGCAGCCGGACCATTGGAGCTGCTCTGCCTCCGGCTTCCCCGATTCAGCCACTGCTGAAACTGACCAGTGGCTGAATCGGGAAGCTGGGGCAGAGCAGCTGGAGTGCTGCCGGTAGGTCCCACAGCGCTGCCTCGGCGCTGCGGACCAACCACCCCAGCTGTCCCCAAGTCAGCCGCAGCTTAAACTGACCAGCGGCTGACTCCGGAAGCAAGGCAGAGCTGCTCTGCCCCGGGCTTCCCGGAGTTAGCCCTGGTCAGTTTCAGCGGGCGGCTGACTTGGGGACGCCTGAGCAGAGCAGCTGGGGTGCTGCCAGGTTGGTCCGCAGCGCCAGGGGCGGCGCTACGGACCAACCCGGCAGCACCCCAGCTGCTCTGCCTCGGGCTTCCCAGAGTCAGCCCTGGTCAGTTTCAGCGGCGGCTGACTTGGGGCGCCTGGGGCAGAGCAGCTGGGTGCTGCCGGGTTGGTCCGTAGCGCCGCTGGCGCTGCGGACCAACCTGGCAGCACCCCAGCTGCTCTGCCCCAGGCGTCCCTAAGAGTAACTGGGGTGCTGCCGGGTTGGTCTCGCAGCACCAAGGGACGGCACTACCGGACCAACCCGGCAGCACCCCAGCTGCTCTGCCACAGGTGTTCGATTCAGCTGCTGCTGAAACTGACCAGCAGCGGCTGAATCAGGGACGCCTGGGGCAGAGCCGGACAATTGGAAGGGGGGGCTATGAGGGGTCTGGGGTGGCATCCCCCCCCACACCACCCTAGACCCCTCATAGTCCCCCCTTCTGATAGTCCGCCATATCTGATAATCCGGCACCCCCTGGGTCCTAAAGGTGCCGTATTATCGGCAGTTTACTGTACCAGTACCCTGTGGCTCTGATCCAAAAACCCAATTAACCTGTGGTAATGTGTATCCTTGCCAGACTGCACCACTGTGACTGAGGTCCCAGGGGAGCCAGCTGAGTTTACTCAATTAGAATCAACATGCAAAGAATGTGGGAGCCACTCTCCAAAGCTGGTGGTTATTCCAATACTTAGATTTACCAAGACAGTACAAAACAGCTTCTGTAATACTTTACTGGTTCCCCAGAAGCTAGCAACACAGTTCCTAGCCTTAGCCTTCACCCAGACAACCAAGTCAGATATGACGAGGATCACTGAAGCTCTTATTCGTCATAGAAGAAAGTTCTACCAATTCCAAAGGATCAGGCACGTTACTTCCCAGGTTAATGAATATTTCAGATCTTACCCCACAGACATACCTACAGCCAATTTTTATTAGCTGGTTAAAAATCACACTCTGTGATTACAGGTTCGACATGACCCCAGTCACACTGAGGTACATTAGATAGTTCTCAAGTTCATTTCAATCATTCTCTGCCAATACTTAAGGCATAAGATACCACCAGCAGGGCCAACAGCCACCACGGGCCCCATGGCAAGGTATAGAAGGGACATGGACTTGGACAGAAGGCACTGCCCAGATCACGGTGCTCCCCCCTCTCCCAGTCCTCAGAGCTGTGTGAAGCAGTTCTCTGGTGGCAATTCAAAGGGGCCTGGAACTCCAACCACCATCCCTGGACCTCAGATTGCCCCCTCCCCCCCGCCCTCACCCACAGTTGGATACCATTCCCCATTAGTAAAGGTGGGAGAATCTGGCCCTGTGCTGTTTGGAGATGTATCTGTTTTTCCATTGGGAAAATCACACAACCAGATATGATTAGGGATGCATGACTGAAGGAGGAAGACGATTAACCATCACCCGATACTAGAGGTATTCAAAGTTAGAAACAAAAATATATTCACTCATCATCAGGGCTTGACAACCGGCAGCGAAAGCCGCTTGCCAGCCCCGCACTGCGCATGAGCAAGAGCTGCATTGCGCATGCGTGTGCCGCCAGTAAACGGGGCGCGCGGCTGAAATCTACTTGCCATGGGCGAGTAGATTCTATAGTTTGTCGAGCCCTGCTCATCATAGTATTCTAGCAGACTTTTTTTTTTCTAAAATTGCCTTCCATTTGTTCCACTCATTCTGGTTTCATGGTGACTGGTGACTGTAGTTGAGAACAAAAAATATTACATTCAAATGCAATAAACAGTATTGTTGCCCTGCTGCTAAGCAGTGGCAGATGTTGAGGTGTTAATAGGCTGGCTTCTTTCTTTCCCCCAGGATGCTCAACCCCCAGGATGCTTTGCCCCCCACCCCACTCAACCCTTTGCCTCCTGGCTGCATCCCTGCCCCCTCCTGGCTGCATCCCTGCACCCGGGCCAGCCCACAACATTTTGGCACTTGAAACGGGGAGCTCAAATGACGCCCCCATGTCCCCTCGCTTGGGCCAAAACTTTAAAAGGTCTCAATTCTGCCTTCTTCCTGTTCTACTCCTCTCATGGTACTGCTCTGCTACCTACATATGCACTAGCAGCAGATGCAATTTTCTACACTCTGGGTCCTAGTGGCGCCCCTCCACAGTCTAGCACCTGAGGCGGCCACCTCAGTTCGCCTCATGGCCAGCCCTGCCCTTCCCCACCTCTTCCCTCCCCTGCTCTGCCCCAGTCCCTGCCTCTTCCTACCAGCACTCTTCCCCCTCAGCCCCAGCACTTCCTATATACCACAGAACAGTGGATCGTGGTGGGTGGAGTCAGTGGGAGGGGTTGATTGGTGGGGCTGCCAATGGGACACATGCTGGGGGTGGGAGGTGAGAGGGAAGCTTGGCTGCTGATATTTTTTTTCCTTGGGTGCTTCAGGGTTGAAGGCTCCTGCTGGATGCGACAATTGGTGATGCAGAGTCAGGGTATTTTCTTAGTGTAATTGGTTTATTTACCAAATGTCACTTGGTCCCATTTCCTTGAACAGAGGTGGTCACAGGCTCTGTACAGGCGACTGCATCCTGCAAAGCCTCAGAAAAGCATCACCGGCCTTTCACCAAGAGGAGAAACCTTGAATCTCTGTCTCGCTTGGATTCTCACTACAATGCAACTCAGATTTAACTGTGAACACTGCAGTTCCCCCCATCCTGCTCCAGTCCCTGCGTTTACACCGCACCCCAAACGTCCTCCCCTGGGACCACCTGGCCTTGTAAGATGAGCCCTGTGCATTGCCATTCCTTTTGTGCAGCTGCTTTGCAATCCAGTGGCACCTGAAAGGTTTAGCTGCCAGCCCAAGGAGCATGCTTTGACCCACACAGAGTATAGCTACACTTGGAGCTGGGGGACGGGGGGTGATTCCCAGCATGAGGAGACATCCCTGCACTAGCTTGATCTAACCGAGCACACTAACTACAGAGTGTGGCTGCCGCAGTACAAATGGCGGGGGGAGCCAGCCACATGGAGAACATGCCTATGGTCTCAGAAGGGAACATGCCGGGGGAGAAGGGGCACTAGCATTACCTGCTACAGACACCACCATGGGTGGACATCTATTTTTAGCATGCTAGCTCACTCACAGCTAGCCTTGCTGTGTCTCCTCTACCTGGAGTAGACATCTTCCAGCTCAGAGCTGAGATCCAGTGTCCTTTAAAGACAGCCTAGGAGCTTATACCTCACTCACCTCTAACAAGCAGGCTGTTAACACCCTTTGCCATCGTTATATTTATGGCCGTCTTTAATCAAGATGTCCCATAAACTTTTAAAGAGAGTTAATCATAAACTAAAGAGAAAGGATTATTTGTCCTTTGTTTTATTGATTTGTTGTCTGATTTCCTGTTGTTTGAATTACAGACATACTTGCATGGGAGACACCAAGCTACTGTAACTCTGGTTCATTTCTCAGTATGTTTTAGATGCAAAAGTGGGTTGGGCCAGAGTGAAAAACCACCCCAGTTATTTATCCCACAGATAAATACATCCTCCTTTCAAAGGCAAGTTTGCATCAGTAACAGCCTTTTTCTTCTCCTCAAGCGTGACATCCATTTTTTCATATCTACAATAGATTTTTTTTTTCTCTTACTGTGTATAGATCTGAGAGGCGAAGTCTCCCGGGAAGTACTGTGAAACAAGTGTCAGATTCAGCCTCCTATTTACACAGGCAACATGAGGCAGGGTTCTGAAAAATTAGATAACCAGCTCAGAAAGCTGAGCTGTCCAGTGCAAGGGAGTGAGGGAAATTTGTAGTATCCTTCCTAACTCCAGGAATTTAGAGTAACTTTGGAATAGAGATGGTGGAGGATCTGGGACCATATTTCTTGAACTTTACAAATTTTGTAAAATTCTCAAAAAAATAATAACCAATATTTGAATTTGGGATTGAACCACACAAGTCCAGAACCAGGTCTACTCATCGCTTACCAGCTCTACTTTGACAGCTAAAATAGTGACTTCGTCCTTGTTGCAGACCCTCTAAAAAGGGCTAATTTTACCCTATTTGCCAGGCACTAGTCACAAATATGACTGAATTTCATGGTCCCACTCAAGTGAAGATTTGTGAGAACTTTTTTCACATTATTAGCCCAGAGCCTGGCATTGCAGCCTTGAAGCTTCAGCAATCTGCATGGTGCCTATATCCTGTCTCTGTACAGGTCAATGACTGGTGGATCTGCCTCATGAAAGATCAATTTGCCTCTCTTCCCCTATCACATATCCGCCTCACCCCCCAACTTCCCACTCCCATGAAACTGCATGATAACAGCATTTGCAGAGCTGTACTGGTTACTATGCAGTGTGTGAATCCCTTGAGCAACAGAACTGAATAGTTCCCAGTGCAATGTGGAACCCTCTGTATCCACTGAGGAAGGAGTATGATTTGTCTCAGGGGAGACTCGGTTTTTAAATGTGTCTTTCCTCACCTACTCACAAAACTTGAAAAATGGACTATAAAGTTTATATCCATAAACTCAAAGTACATCATGTTTTAAAGTTCTGGGAAGAGCAAGCGTTTGTTAGTGCACAAATGAAATTTCAGATTTATGGGTGTGAAAGGTGTTTGGTAAACAAAGCTGCATACCAAGCTCAGAACATTTCAGAACCTATTAATTGTTGGAGGATAGCAAGCAAATCACATATTGTAGAAAACTGATCTTTTTTATCTTTTGATGGGAATTCTGATCTGATGGATAGTTTATTATTCTGGAATGTCTTTAAGATCAAGGTTGCAGCTAGCTTTTCACTACTATAAAACCTGCTTTCCACTTATCAGTCAAAGCCAGTGTACCTCACCAAAACCAAACTCTTCCACCTGAAATTCAGCATGCTACATTATCCCAAAGAAAATGTTTTCGGAAACATTTGGAACAAGATGATTGAAAGTGATGAGGGTTTCCAAAACTGACCTATGGATGACCTTTCAAAACTATTTTAATGTATTTTAGCTAGCTGCACTCTCCTATAAATGCCAGATTTGCTTTATGCTGCTGTGGTTTCTATATGACTTTCACAGGAGAAGAGATTCTCATTGCCAGAGCTGTCTTGGCCAGAAGATAGTTCAGGGCGGCCGCCTCAACCCCTCATTTTGGGGGCCTCCACTGCAGCCACCTCAACTGGCCTATGGACAGGTCCTAGGGAGGCCTGGAGGATTACCTGGGGACAGGCCTGGCGCGTGGCAGCAAGCCAGGGTTACCCTGCCTCCTTGCAGTGGTGGGAGCCAGAGCGGCCCAGCAGCCTGCTCCGCTCCATCTTGCCACTCTCTCCCAGCCCACTGTGCCAGGCTTCACAGCGGCAGCAAGCAGCAGAGTGCCCCAGCCCCAGGGTGCTCTGCTCCCCCTCGCCATGGAGAAGTGGGGCGCAGTGGGCTGGGAGGGGGTGATGGAGCAGGACAGAGTGGAACAGGCTCCAGCTCCCACCACCACAGTGAATATGGGAGAGGGCTCGACCCCTGCTGCTGCCACCTGCCTGGCCCCCACAATTCCGTGGCTCACCTTGCAAGGGTGGAAAGAGGTGGGGCTTGGGGAAAGGTAGAGGGGGCAGAATGGGGTGGAGCAGAGGTGGGGCTGGGCCTGTCGTGGCAAGGGTTCCCTGAACCCTGCACCTGGGGAACTGGGCGGGGATTTCCCCAGGCCCCGTGCCCTCTAGGGACAGCCCTGCTCACTGCAGCTACTTAGACACAAAAGACAAATACAAAGACTCATATTATACAAGGGAGGGTTTAGCAGATACTGCAATTGCATGCAATATCTTTGGGTACTGCATTGCATTATGTTTATGCATCACTTCAGGCCAGGGACTAGACAACTCCTGGGAGTAGGGTCATTCCACTCCTGTGGGAACCAAAACCAGTGGGGGATGATTAAGGCGAATCATTTTGGTTATAAACACTCCCAGAGAGATGCCATCCCTGCAGACACTTGCATGTACTGGTTCAAACTGGGTTTTCCATAGAGCAGCTGGCAAACAAAGGGCTTGTGGCTTAAAATGGCTGCATTTAAATAGACTGAGGGCCTTTGTTCTGATCCTGCAAAAGGATAGGATCTTTGGTCCAAAGAAAGACCCCAACCCTTGTAGAAGGGTTGGGAAGACTTTGGCTTATTAAGGCCCCATAAAACAGCTGGGTGATCCTGGTGTTTTGTGTAGGTTTATGTCTGTTTGTTGTTTTATGTGTTTTCCTTGTAATCTTTTTCTCTTAAGAATAAATGTGCTTGCTGAGAAAGAATAGTGTGGCAACTGGTAACTAACTTTCTCCAAGAGAAAGCAAAGCACAGATGCTGGCCTTCAGGCAGAGTGGCTTGCTAGGACATCACAGGATAAGGCAGGGGCTGTGCAGCCTTAAAAACCATGGTGAAAAGGAAGTGGACCGGGGTCCCTGTCCAGACAGGTGGCAGCTGGAGACCTGAGACTTGACTGGGAACCCCTGGAATGGACCACTGGAATACATTGCAGGTGCTGTTACCCTGTGATAGAGGGAAAGGGGAGATAGTGCATATAATTAACCCATCAAAATAGAGTCTGTATCACCTTGCATTGCCCGGCGGCTCCAGACATCACACTTTAATACAAGAGTAGAATAACAAATTCACACCTGCCTTGGAGTGCATGCAGTGAAAGTCTATGTGCTTCCCAGGGGTGCAGCTTCTCAACTAAATTGAGGTCAGGAATATAAACTTCATACCTTGGAGAGAGATGGTAGGTCTCTTCAGAGTTCAGGTATACACGTGCTTTTCATGAAAAGCCTCGTTATGAGATAGATGCACACCCCAGCCTTTCTTCTCTTTCTACCAGCAGCCCTCCTGAAATGTTACCTGCCAGTTACTGTTCAAGAGTAGAATTTGTCAGCATACCTTTGGAAAAACCATACACTGGGGGGATCATAGGGCATTCACTTTCTGAAGATTTCTTTAACTTTGCCCCATCATATTTCCAAAACGACTTAGCCACAAAGTTCCAAAGGTGGAACAGTGCTTTCGATGTGGGTTTTATTCTTGTTCTTATTCTTGCTGCTGCTGCTGCTGCTTTTTTATGTAATGTGGGAGGAAGCATGGAATTAGATAGAAATTGTACTTTCCACCTACCTCATGTGTGCATTCTGCTGATGTCATGTAACAGATCAAATATCTGGTCACGTGTATTGTATTATGTTTATGCAGCACTGCAGGCCAGGAACTGGGAGTAGGGTTAATCAGCTCCTGCAGGAACCAAAACCAGTGGGTGACTCTATGTGGAGAGAAGTACAAAAAAAGTTTAGCAATCAGCCCACTTATGTTAGTGCAGCTGTTAGTTAAAGAACAATCCCAGGTGAAAAAGGTGATTAGACTGAGTTTCTCTAACATGTACATTTACGTTTAATTTTCAGGCTTTCTAACCCATCTTCCTTTTAAGTCTCTTAAGGGTTTTTGGCTAAAATGATAGATTCTTTCATCCTTAACTAATGACATTTCCCCCCTGGGATTGTTTATTCTACAGTCACACCTATAAAAGAATAACCTGATTGTTGTTCTTGGCATATGTTCCTTTGTTTAATGGCTATGCCACGTTTTGATCTGTGACACCAAAGTAAACCTACCTTAGCTACAATGAAATCAATGGAGTTACTTCAGGATTACACTGGTGTATAGGAAATAAAAACTTGCCCCTGAGTGGGTTTTGTTAAGTCTGGAAAATCTGGTAAGTTCTTCCTTACCTATGGTTTGAGTGTACCTTTTAAATTCTGATAGCTGTCTAAGCCCTGTTCTATACTAGGACTTTATTTTGAAATACACCCCTCCGGGTTGAATTTATAAGCAGAGCATCCATTTCGAAATAATGGGCCACGGAATTTGAAATCTGTACTCCTGCTTTCATCAGGAATAACACTAATTCTGAAATAGTTATTTTGCAAAAGCATTAGTGTGGACACTCCTATGCCATTATTTTAAAACTAGCCAATTAGCCCGTCATAAGATGGGATTTTCAGGTCTCTCCTCCTCGTCAGTCTTCTCTCCTGAGCCTCCGATCTCTCGCTCCGTGTGTCTGTTTCTGTCTCTGTCTTCTGTCTCCTCCTCCCTCCCCCTCTCTCTCTCTCTCTCTCTCAGCTCTCCTCCGCCTCCTGCCTCTCTCTCTGTCTCTCTCTTTCTCCTCTCCTCCCCCTCCTGCCTCTCACCCGGGGGACCGCAGAGCCCAAACGGAGCAAGCGGCTGTTTGGGCTCCCCCGCGGCGGGAGGCGGCAGGCGAAGGGGGGTGGGGCGGTGATATATACGTCCAGGCCCTGCCCCCTGGCCATGTATGTCACTGCCCCGCCTCCCTTCCCCTCCTGCCGTGGCGCTTGGCTGACTTCTGCGCCACTCAGCCGGGCCGCCGCGCGGGAGCAAGCGACACAAGCGGCCGTTTGGGCCCTGCACTCCCCATGCAGCACGGGCCACCCAGAGGGAACAGCCAGCATTTCAGCAACAGCGCCGCCCAGAGGGAACAGCCAGCATTTCAGCGTTATAGACTCACAGACATTGGGCTACTATATATATAATTACTTCACAGAGTAATTCAAACTAATTACTCCCCCATGCTTCCTGGGGCTCTAAGTCAAAGGTAGCACATCCATATTAACGGAGCCTGTCTCGGACTAATTTCGAGGTGTCCCCATAATAACATAATAACATAACTTAAAAGCTGAAGTGATACTGTCAAAACAAAACATTTCCACCATATAGAAACAAAACATTTTAATAATTTCTCATTGACATTTTTTGATAAAATCAATATGTTCCTGCAAAACATTTCAGTTTCTTCAAACCAGTCTTTCCTGGTGGAAAAACTTCCTAAAGAAATTTTTCAACCAGCTCTACCTGTGAGACAGCAGAACAGCTTAATAAAAAGCAGAATTTTCAACACCACAATGGCTCCTTTGACCTGGAATGTGATCCTTGTCAAAGGAGTCATTGCTGTGTCAAAGATCCTAGCTAAAACACCGGAGAAAACTTGTGCTGCATGCCAGTCGAGGAAAGGGAGGACTAACAATAATCCAGAGATATGTATCTGAACACTAGGACAACCAACAAACACCACAGAGAACACACCACAATCTTACCTCTGCCATGATATGCAGAGGTGGTGCTAGCTCACTGGGGATCCTAAGGAGAAATATTCAGGGGAAGGAGAGCTCCTACCACAGTACAAAGCATACTAATAATTAATTGGGGGGGACTCAAAATGCTCAGGCCTAAGCAATTGTTCAGTCTGTGTATGTCTAATACCAGTTCTGATGGTCAGAGCCGGTCTTAGGGATGGGCGAGCCGGGCGGTAGCTCAGGGCCAGCATTTTCAAGGGGCTGGTCTTAGGGGATGGGCCGTGACTGCATTTCAGCCCATCCTCCCAAATCCTCCCCTCAGATTTCCCCTGGTTACTCCCCGACCTTTTTTGCTCAACAAATTTTCCCCGGTGGCTTTTTTTTTTTGTTTTGGTGTTTTTTGCTTGACAAATTTTTGTCCAGTAACCCTAAGGGCGAGCCGGCCGGCAGTCGCCCAGGGCCGCCAGTTGGTTAGGACCAGCCCTGATGATAGTAGGGATTCCAGCCCTTCCAAACCTAAGCTTCAAGGAACTGTGTCTAAGGCACAAGGAGTAGGGAGAGCTGGCCTGTTTCTTGTGGAGGCTGTGGGTGAAATCTGGAGAAGGAAGTGCTACAAGGACATCACAAAGTTAAAGGAAATACTTCACTCCTTTCTGGTTTGTGGGAGTTTCTCTTTCTTTTTAGGTGTTTCTTTCTCTGTGTCTGAGGGGTGCAGGTAAAAATGAAGCAGGTTCTGGGTATGTGACTTGGGCGAAGAAACACCCAAGAACAAACGTTCCAATCCACTGGCAATGGAGAAATCTTTAGCCAACAAATGTCATCAGTAACTTAAGCCTGATATTTTGAAATAGCCCCAGGTGAGTGGTTCATACACATTGCCAGTTAAAGGCATAATCCAACACCCACTGAAGTCAACCCAGCTTTTCCACTGATTTCAGTGAATTCAGTGAATGCTGAATTGGATCCCATTCTCATGTAAGCTACACAAAGGATGAAGGGTTATAAACCTTTTCCCAATCAGAGCACTCGGCCATCTCAATGTATGTTATACTTTGCGTGGGTACATTGTGCAAATAAATCCACAGAGTGCCAGTTTAAGACAGCTGTTTCCAACTCCAGAAAACATTTTCTGCCAAGGACTCTTGCTATTTGTTCTAGAAATGATTCATCCACTTCTTCCTGATTTGGTGGTCTGTAATAGTTCCCTACAATGATCTCACCCCTCCTGTTTCCCCCTTTACCCAGAGACTTCCAACTAGATCTGTCTCCCACTTGCTTTTGGACCTCTGACCAAGTGTGCATTTTTTATGTTTAATGCAACACCACCTCCCTTTTCTTCCTGCCTGTCCCTCCTGAACAATACTCCAGTCCTGAGATTTATCCCAC
The DNA here is from genome assembly GCA_019425775.1 of Rafetus swinhoei. Classification (NCBI taxonomy): domain Eukaryota; kingdom Metazoa; phylum Chordata; order Testudines; family Trionychidae; genus Rafetus; species Rafetus swinhoei. The sequence continues at coordinate 159,965,071 of CM033437.1, forward strand.
CAAGTCTTTGTGATGCCAATTAAAGTCATAATGTAACTTATGGACTGCTACTGCCAATTCTTCCTGTTTATTCCCCCTGTTTCTTGCACTTGTGTATAAATATCTAAGATGCTGAGCAGATGTCTCTTGTTGACCCTAGATCATAGTGTAATTCTCCACATCCCCCTCCCACAACATCTAGCTATCTGTTAAGCTTGTCTTTTTTATGCTCATCTTTGTGGGTTTTTCACCTGTCCCCTTTAAACTTAGTTTAAAGCTCTCCTCACCTAGTGCATCTGTGCACAAAGATGCTCTTTCCCTTCATCTACGCAGCCAAAAGCACTCCTCCCTTTTTCCCATGCTCAGCACCTCGATGCAAATGAATGGCTGGGTATTCGTAATTAATTTATTTAATGTATGAGTGTGCGGGAGAGTGAATGCTTGAGATTGCCATTTATTTCGTGAGAAATAACAATCACTGGCTTAAAAATGTCAGGCAGCAACTCTATTCTGTGTAATCACAACAATATCTGACATCGCAATGGAACACGCAAACATAACACACAATACAGCCAAGAAAATTATTTTTCATTTTACTGTTTAGGGAAAAAGGAGCTGATGTCACATGTAAATCAGATTAGATAATACTACTGGGCACCATGTTGGATAGTACATAAATTGCCCCATCCAAGGTGGACACCTTTTTGTGGAGCGTGTCAGGAAGTAAAGATTTCTCTTTCTGCCTTTGAATATTTATTTCTTATGTTTGTACTATAGTGTGACACAAATACACAGGTGAACTAAGACCCTCCCATGAGCCATGCCTATTCCAGCATTCTCTGTGGGTAGCTTTTATGAGTTTATATACTACAGGGATGAGTGCTTAGTTGGAATGGAAATTACTTTTGCGGATCCACACCACAGAGATCAAGGGAGATTGGAACAAAATCCTAATCCCCATTGGTTCAGACTCAGAACTGAAGATAATAATTTTTTTGTCGTCTTCTTACTTGTACTCCCTACTACCCCTTTTGGGAGACCAGGAACTCATATTTCTTTCATTTCTGATATTGATATACATCTCAGGTCTCTTAGAGCATGCCTTTTTCTTTCACCAGTGTCTCTGAGGGTATGTCTACACTGCAAAGTTAATTCGAAATAACAGCCGTTATTTCGAATTAACTTTACTAGCGTCTATACATGCAAACTGCTATTTCTGAATAAATTCGAAATAGTGGAGAGCTTAATTCAAATTTGGTAAACCTCATTCTACAAGGAGTAACGCCAAATTTGAAATAGCTATTTCGAATTAAGTGCTGTGTAGACAATTAATTCGAAATAGGGGGCCTCCAGCCCTTCCCAGGGAGCCCTGGTGGCCACTCTGGGCACAACCAGGAAAACTTACTCTCCTCTCCCCCAGCCCTGGAGCCATTAAAGGGATAGACCCTGGCCACAGTGCCTGTACCAGCTCCAAGCCTGCCAGCCCAGAGCCAGCAGTGGCCACCGGGGCCCCTGACCCAGTGGCCCCAAAACATGAGCCAGCAAGCCACTGGCAGCCAGCCCTCCACCACTCCCCAGGAGCAGTCTGCCAGCTCCTAGGAGCCTGAAAGGGGTTGGAGAAGGTGGGCGCCTTCCTGGTCCAGGGTGGAGATCATGGACATTATTCAGGTTTGGGGGGAATGCCCCCAACATCCATGAACTCCGCACTAGATGGAGGAATGTGGCCGTCTATGGCAGGATAGCTGCCAGCCTGGCCACCAAAGCCCACATGCGAACCCAGGAGCAGGTTTGCATGAAAATCAAGTTGGTCCGGCGAGACCCCCCAACCTTGGGCCCTGAGCTTCCCCTCCCCCTTCTTCCTCTTTCTTCCCCCTTCCAGCTCCCTCCTCCCAGGTTTCCCCTTCCCCTCTCCCAACCTCTCTCTTCCCCTCTCCCACCTCCTTTTCTCAGTCTCCCCAGAGGTTCATCCCCCCTCCCAGTTTTGTTCAATAAACCCAGTTTCTATTTTTGAACATACATGTCTTTTGTTTGACATCAGGAAGGGGGGCTAGGGAGGGGTAAGCGGAAGGACGTGAGGGAGGAATGGGGCACGAGCCCCCGGTGGGGAGGACCGGGGTGGCTCTGAGGGCTCCTCAGGGTGGACACTCTCCCGCAGGGCCTCCTGGATCCTGACAGCTCCCTGATGGACCCCCCGGATGGCAGCCTGCAGCAAATGCAGCCGGGCTGATGGCAATGACCCCACGAGACGCACTGGCGTGCCCAGGGGCAGCTCTGGCTCTATGTGGCCGAGTGCTGTGGTGTCCCATGTGTGGGCACTCAGGGCACTCCAAGACAGGACTGCTTTGCTGTCCCTCATCGAGGTAGACAAGCAAGCGGGGAACCCTAAGAACTGTCTGTCCGGAGTGGGGATAGGGTCCCTTTAAGCACGGAGCTCAGTTAGTCTCAGGCAGCAGCCCCTGTAGGCTGGACCCTCTGTCATGATAAATAGTTATTATGTAAAATAGGTTAATAGATTGATGATGTTTAATGATATTATGGGCTGTTTGGGTAAATATCAAAATGGAGTTGACATAGACAAAATGGAGTCTGTAAGACATGTGACTTTGGGGAAGAGAGGGGTCATTCCTATGGAGTGGTAAACAAGAACCGGTACAAACTGGATTTTCCCGCCTTTTTGTGGACTGAGGGCAAACCATCTCAGAGGGTTTCCCGCCCAAAAGTTTATATAAGCTCGGACACAGCCCAGGAGGGGTGCTGTCCACCCTAGAGACAGTGTTCATGCGGATACTGAGAGACCTGATCCAGCTGCGTACCGGACTGGAGAGCGGAAGAGGAATCCCATCTATCACCTTCCATCCTGCAAACACCACCTGCCTGCCATCCTCTCCCGAGTTCTTTACCATCCGCGAGGGACTCTCCGGTGCACGTCCCTGAGGGCTCCCAACCAGCCTAAGCGTTGCAGGTCCCGAGCAACACTCTCTGGATCCTGTCACTCCAGTTCAAGAAGAGCAAGTGGCCATCTGTAATTGGGGTACAATTTATCTTTATGTTCTTGCTGTCTGTGGTTATATAGAGGGTTTTTACTGTTCACTTTCACTGTTTTGTTGATGAGTATTAGTTTGCGTTGGGCTTCTTCCCCCGTTCTTCCCTATTTTTGTACACGATCCCTAATACAGTTCCTTCTTGTTTTCACCTTTAATCGGAGTCTGTTATTCTTTTCCCTTTGCTTTCTTATGGGCCTAATTCACAGGTGATAGACCCTGAGGGAGGGGACGGATTTGTTGTCTTTTTGACTGGGGCTTTTACCAGCAGGCCATATTAGCATGTTATCTAGGCCCCAGAGGTAACACCCCACACACTGGCTATGTCTACACTGGCGGGTTCTTGTGCAAGTACGGCCGTTCTTGCGCAAGAATCCGCAGAGCGTCTACACTGCTCGCCCGCTCTTGCGCAAGGAAATGTACAGTACGGCGTGGTAAGAGACAGCTCCTTGTGCAAGAGCTACGCTGTTTTCTATCAAGTGTAAGCTCTCTTTGCGCAGGCGCTCTTGCGCAAGAGGGCAGTGAGGATGTTTGGCAAATGCATACTTGTGCAAGAATTGGCCTCCAGTCAAAAACACAGGTGGCCTCTCTGACACTCCGTACGGGCAATCACCACTCGTTGGTTCCCCCTAGTTGCCCCCCCCCTTAAAGGCACAGGCACACAGCACAGCCGTGTGCCACATGTGGCCCGGGTAGCAGCCAGGGGGAGCAATGAGAGCTGCCCAGCCTCAGCCAGGTCCCTCAGACCCCACCGAGGAGCCACTCCAGAGCACCAAGCAGGCCCACAGGGGCACCAAGCGGCGGGCTCCATGCTGGAGCACCGCTGAGGTGAATGCCCTCCTGGACCTCTGGGGAAAGTAGGAGGCCCTCCAGGACCCAAGTCCAGGAGGAGAAATGCCGAGATCTTCTCCTGGATGGCCCAGGCACTGGCCACACACAGGGACATCCGGCCCAGACCCTGGAACAGGTCTGGGCCAAGGTGAAGGACCTGCGCCTCACCTATGTGCAGGCCAGCAAGCGTGGGGGCAGAGGAGCCACTGCCTGTCCCCATTACCACCGCCTGCAACACATCCTGGGGAACACAGGGGCCAATCCCCTGCTGGCCCAGGTGGACACAGCGGTGGCCACCCCAGTGGAACCGGAGGAGGAGGTGGAGGAGGAGGGCGACCGGTCCACGGACGAGGAGGAGGAGAAGGAGATGGCAAAGGACAGCAGCCAGACCCCACCACCCTGGCCCAGCAGCAGTCAGGATGTGTCCCGGGCATCCTCAGAAGCTGGCGAGGGATTGTCTGGTGAGTGCAGTGGCTACCATTCGCAAGTGTGCTGGAGGCACGGGGGGGCCACAGGGTGGAGGAGAGGTAGCGGCACATGGCACAGCCTGGCCACATGCTGTGCAGAGGCATGCAGCACAGGCAACCTCATGCAGCTAGGGTTGCCAGGTGTCCGGTTTTGAACCAGACAGTCCAGTATTTGAGCTTTCTGTTCAGGAAATAAATTGAGAGGATATAAATGAGAAAATATAAATGTCCGGTATTTTCTAACTAAGATGTAACGTAGATTGTCATGTAATGTCAAGTGTGTCCAGTATTTTTGTTGAAACCATCTGGCAACCCATGTACAGCCAGACCAAGTGGCACACAGAAGCGGCAGCTAGCCTCAGCACACGCCTGGGACCCCAGAGTTCCTGCACAACCAGACCTGGGAGGGGGGGTCTGGCCAGGAGTAGGCCAGCCCCAAGGTTGCAGGCCTGACCCCACACGGCCAAAAGGGTGCTGCACACAGCACACATCCATTGCAACCTCTAGGACACTGTAGCTTCCCCCAGGGAAGGCACAACAGGCCCCCCCAGCACATGCGGCCCCCCCGGGGGCTCCTGAGCCACCTTGGGACCCCCCCCCTGCTGTGCCAGGGGAATTCCCCCTCACCAGCCACTCCTGTCTCTGGGCATCATGGCACGTGACGTGCTGGGAGGAGGGCACGGGGTGCCTGGAACACCATGGGACAGGGCTCACTGACCATGTTGCTCTCCTCTGCTTCTCCTGCAGTGGGACCCCCCCCTGCCAGTGAGGGACCTTCCAGCCTCATCCCACCGGTGCCAAGGATCCAGGGCCCATCGCAGCGCTCCCGGGACTGCCACCACCTGCTCCGCCGCCACGTCTGCGGGATCGAGCGCATGGAGCTCACTCTCACAGAGAAGATCCACGCAGATGCGGAGTGGTGGGAGCGGGTGTGGGGCCAGTACCTGGAGCGCTGCAACCATGTGTGCGCTATCCTGGGCACGATCGCAGAGCAAATGGGCCCTGTGCAGCAGCCCAATGCTGCCAGGCCCCCCCTCTGCCACTCCCAGCTCTCCCCCCGCTTCTCCCCCTGTCTTACCCATGCCTCCTCCTGAGGTCCCCCTTGCCTTGCCCATGCCCCCTCCTGAGGTCCTCCACCCTCGGCACCTCCTGGTGCAGCCTGCCCCAACCCGGTACGAGGGGCACCAGTGCCCGCGCACCTGTGGGGAAGGGAGAAGCCTCCCTTCCCACCCATGAGGCCCTCCCAGTTCCGACCCCCCTCCTCCCCACTCCCAGTTCAGACCCCCCTTCTCCCCACAGTCCTCCCCCCTTCCCTTTGTAAATAAAAGTGTCTTTTCCTAACTCATTACATGCTATTTATTGGGAGCTGAGGGAAGAGTGGCGAGAAGGGGCGTTGATGGGAGTGGGAGGTGGAGGCATGGAGAGAGCCCTGCGCTTGGAGGCATAGGCATAGCCTACTGTGGGGCCCGGTCCAGCATCACCCGGAGGGCTTCCCGGACCCGCACCCCATCGCGGTTCGCCTGTCGGGTGGCAGCCGTCTGGGGCTGCTGGTAGGCCTGGCCCTCACCAGCCATCCACCCCGGGAGGAAGGCCTCCCCCTTTCCCTCAAAAATGTTATGCAGCACACAGCATGCTGCGATGACCTCCGGGATATGCTGCACCCCCATGTCCAGGCGGGTCAGGAGGCACCTGAAGCATGCCTTCAGACGCCCGAAGAGCGCACTCAACGGGGCTGCAGGCCCAGTCCAGGTGGGCGTTGAAGGTGGCCTGGCTGCGGTCCAGTCGGCCCGCGTATGGCCGCATCAGCCAGGCCATCAGGGGGTAGGCCGCATCCACCACGATGCAGACCAGCATCCTGACTGCCCCAGTGCTGAAGTCCTGCTGGGGGAAGTAGGTGCCTGCCTCCAGCCTGTGACACAGGCCTGAGTGCTGGAAGATTCGGGCATTGTGGGCCCTGCCAGACCACCCCACATATATGTCCATGAACCGGCCCTGGTGGTCCACCGAGCAATAGCCCTTCCAGTTAATGAACCGGGCCGCTTGGTGCTCCGGCGCCCGGATGGCTGTGTGGGTCCCGTCCATGGCTCCCCCGCAGTTCGGGAACCCCAGGCTGGTGAAGCTGGCGATGGTGGCATCCAGGCCACGAGGGCGGATGACCCTCTGGAGCAGTACATCATTGATGGCGCAGACAACCTGCAGAGGGGCACATGGGAGCACAGGGGATGCAAGGAATGAGACACAGTAGGTACATGGGCCCTTGGGATGTACTGCCCACCCCCCCTTTGATGGCTCCTCCCCCCACGCAGGCCAGGGCCCTCTGCCCTGGGGGTTTCTCCCACCAGTGGAGCTGTGTGCGGGAGGAAGAGCGTGACCCCCCCAGGTGTGGGGCTTCCCCCTCCCCTACAGTTTCCCCTCCCAGGTCTGGCCCCTTCTCCCCCCCGCCCTGGGGCAAGCCCGTGGTCCCCCGGGGGCCTTACCTGCCGGACAACCACACCGACGGTGGACCTGCCTACCCCGAACTGGTTCCCCACGGAGCGGTAGCTGTTCGGGGTGGCCAGTTTCCATAGTGCGATCACGACCCTCTTCTCCACGGGGATGGCGGGGCGCAGGCGGGTGTCCTGCCTCCGGAGTGCAGGGGTGAGCCAGGTGCAGAGCTTGTGGAATGTCCCCCCTGCGCATCCGGAAGTTCTGCACCCATTGCTGGTCACCCCATTGCCCCAGCACCAGGCGCTCCCACCAGTCCCCACTGGTGTCGTAGCTCCAGAGGCGCCTGTCGGTGGTGGGGTGCCGGTGCCCGAGCCCAGCTGCAGCCATGGCGAGGTCCTGCACGTGCTGCCCAGTCTCCAGCTCCTGCTGGAGCACTGTGGCTCCCTGGTGGAGGAGCTCCAGAGCCTCTATAATGGCCATGAGGGGACATTGCTGGCTGGGGTCTTCCTCCGGCTCCATGGCTGTGAAGGTGGCAGCGAAGGTGCCCAGGGGCACTTGCCAGGAACAGAGGTGACAGGCACGGCTGTGGCTCTTGCTCCCTCGAAAGGGGTGCCTGAGCATGCAGCCATAGGGAAATGGCCATCCAGGAGTCCCTTTAAGCACGTTTCCCAGTGGGGGTCTGGCGCATGCCCACAGACGCTGCTAGTGACCTCTTGACATGGCCGAATTTCTTCTGGAGACATGTTCTTGCGCAAGGGCTTCCCGCCAGTGTGGACGCTTTCTTGCGCAAGAGCTCAGCGTTCTTACGATGCAGTTGTCGCCAGTGTGGATGTTTGCTTGCACAAGTATACTTGCGCAAGATATTCTTGCGCAATAACCCACCAGTGTAGACATAGCCACTAAGTCCTAACCTGATGCCCTGATGGCACTGGTTCCGGCCAGCCTTAACTTCGGTTCAGGGTCCACTCAGTGTGGACACGCTATTTCGAAATAGCAAAACGCTATTTCGAAATAGTTTTTGTGTGTAGATGCGTTAATTCGAATTAGCTTAATTCGAATTAACTATTTCGAATTAAGTTAACTTGAATGAACGCTGTAGTGTAGACGTACCCTGAGATAGCCTGGTTTGGCCTGCCTACAGGACACTGATTTTATCAAGCAATTCCCATTCCAACTCTTAAATTCTGGGGACATTTCCCCCCCACAGCTATGCTAACTTATTGCTGCAATAAGAATTAACTGGGAACAAAGCATCCATTTTTGTTTCTCATATATTTTTGTAGCCACTATCGGTGCTGTTCAATTGATCTTATTTTGAGCTGAGTCTTCTCATTGTCCTTCCATGGAAGGCCACAACATTTCAAAGGTTTGTCTGAACTTGGATTATGAGAGAACTTTCCCATTCCAAATTCTCAGTTCCCACATGTGTCTCTCTTTCCTTTTGGTAAGACGTCAGCATTTTTACTCTTCTTCTCAAGTGATAATTTTGCTCAATTCATTCCAAGTGTTGCACAGGAGAATTGCCAAAGCAGCAAAAAAATAATGCAGACCAATAATAGAAACAAGCATTCTTTACTTGTGTTTTAAAACACCTAGAAAGGGGGAGGAGGGGCTAGCTTTGCATTTTTAACTTAATCCCATTATTCCTAGTTATCATGTCTTGTGCATCCCTAAATACGTATGCATGTGAAAGTCATAGATTCAGTAACAGCTACTTAAGGATTGTGACACTGTATGCCATATTTTATGGAAATATGTTTTAAATATGAACATGCATAACTCAGATATGCTTTATGCAAAACGGAGCAAGTAACCTGTCGTTCGAGAGCATGTGATCCCCTCAATGTCCATATTCAATTAGGGTACATGTATCATTCTTGTATGTGGAGTTAGGTGTATGAAGTATAAACCTGTTTTATTAATTCTAGGACTTCTAGTGAACACCATTAGTGGTACTTAATGGCCCAGTGCTCAAGACATTGATCTGTAAATGGTGAGGTTTTTTCCTCTAAGCCCAAACTGTGGATGGTCTTACAAAGACAAGTGACCATGCCACCTGGAATCCATCTTGAATTTGGTATTTTTTTCTTGGGGATGGGGAGAACTGAACAAAGGAATTCCACTCTGGGGAAATTTAAAGGAGGGGAGAACAAACAAGGATTGTTTTCAGTTGGCTTTTGAAACTGCCTCCCCACTCTGAGAGGATATACATGAAGAGACCTGAAAACAAAGTACCCTAATGAGGGGAGAAGCTGTTAGACCCTGGCCAAAGAAAAGATTAGTTCTGACATGAAGGATTTTACCTAAAAGTAAGGACTAGGTTGAGAAATATGACTTGTAACAATTTTTCTTATTGTATTAGGCTTAGCTGTCATGTTTTGTTTATTTTAGATTAGTAACATCTGTTTTCACTTGCAACCACTTAAATCCTTTTTTTAAACATAACAAAAACACTTTTATTTATTATCAAACTCAGTGTAAATAATGGTTACCTGGGGGGGATCAACAACTGTGCGAATCTGTCTTTCACTGATAAATAGAACAAACTCTATGAGCTTTCTCTGTGTCAGACTTTCATACAGAGTAAAATGGATTTATCTGGAGTTTTGGTCCCTTTTGAGGGTTGTGCTCTTGGATGCTGTCAAGTCTCTGTAGCTGAGGCCTCCCAGAGCTTTTATCAGTATTTGTGTTACACAACTGAAGGGCTGTTACCCCAACCCTGGACTTTGGTTGAGGGAAGCTAGAGCTTCTGGCCCAGCAGGACAGGGTAATGGGGTTCCCCACCGGGTATGTTGGCTCAGTGGTGTGATCAGCACATCAGGTTACAGTCTCATGGCGACGGTTTTGATTCAAGTGAGACAATTCCCCTTTTAGCACATTGTCATCTCTGAGAGGATGCCAGGCCATGATAGTCTGAAGAATGATCATTCCAAAGTCACTTCTAACATCTAGGTATCCTGCACAGTAATACCCCATAGCTTCCTAGGGTGCCAGTTCAGCAAAGCACTTAGGGACAGATATATAAAAGGCTTTTAGGTGTCTAACTCAGGGGAATGTACAAATCTGGCTCTAAATGATTGTTTACCTGCTTTGTTGAATAGGACTGGAGTTAAACGCAATTTAAAAAAAAATCAAGCATCTGCTTAAGTGCTTTGCTGAACTGAGGCTTAGAACCACAGTCAGAAGAGGAAAATCTTATATTCCATATGCTGTTCAAATGATAGCTTTAGCTATAGTAGTGTCCATAACAAATAACTGATGTAATAGTAAGATATATACATAAACATAATAAATAGGTCAGATCCTAGAGTCATCCCTCAGGCCATTCACAGGCAGAACTTCTTTGACTTCCATGGGTGGTGTTGCTGAGCAGATGCTAAAGATTGCACATTTTAGCCGAATAGTAACAATACTTTGCACTTCTATAGCCCCTTCCATTTGAGGACTCCAAAGCATATGACAAACATTAAAGAATTAAGCTTCATCTTGCCCCCACTGCCAATATATAGTGCATACCTCATTTCACAGACCAGAAAACAGAAGGGTTAAATGACATGCCCGAGCTGCATGGAGAGGGCGTGGGAGAGCTACAAATACAGTCCAGCTCTCCCATGCTTCTGTGTTGCCAGAGGCCTAGAGTGTAAACTCTATCAATTTCTGTCAATGTACCCAAAGCCTGACACAGGTCCCGTAAGTGACTGATACTAGTAAGGGCAGCATCCATGCTGTAAAATTTGAAATCTAGTCTCTGTGATGATTCCCACATTGTACAACAGAAACCTTAAGTGTCAAGTAAGTTCAAGGGAATATAGCATGGAAGGATATAGGCGTGCTCTTTCTTTAAATTTGCAGCAGGAAGCCAGGCAGGATAGACTATGGAAGGGTGGAGGTAGAAGCTCTGAGGGTGTGTGTACACAGCTCAGCTGTTTTGAAATAACTGACACTTTTGAAATAATGATGTGAGCATCTACACAGTGATTCCATTATTTCGAAATACATTCAAAATAACAGATGACTTATTCTGACTTCTGTAAACCTCATTCCACAGGGAATAACACCTATTCTGACATAGCTATTTCAAAATAGCTGTAGTGTGGATGCTCCACTGCTGCTATTTTGAAATAGCTCCTCCCCAGGCCCATTCAAAGTAATTACTCCCCAAGTGCCTGCTGGAACTCTAAATCAAGGTGACACATCCACATTAGGGGAGCCTGCCTCGGACTAATTTTGAGGCTTCCCTATAGTGTAGGTGTGTTATTTCAAAATAAGCTATTTCGGAGTATTTCTTCCAGAAAAGCTTATTTCAAAATAAGTGTGCAGTGTAGACGTACCCTTGCAGTGCAGCAGGGAAGAAAGAGTGGCTTTTGGGGTGATACTGTTTTCTTTAATTAAGTGCCTTGTACAGTTTTAAAAGACAGCTGCTTCTATTATGGTTTCTCCTTTTCATACGACATATTCCACCCTCCTTTAAATAAACAGCAATACTAATGTTAAATTGTGAGGTCTTGGGGGCAGGTCCTTCACTATGCAAGTACAGCACCTCGCACAGTGGGGCCATGACCTGGTTGGCCCCATGCTGTAGCCTCACAGAAATAAATCATTAAAAAAAGGTTTGGAATGTATTAGCCTTCTTTCTCTTCAAACCAGTGGTCAAAGAGATGAAAGAACTGTAAGTACTAACTCAGTGGGTAGAAAATTGGCTTCGTAAGTCAGATGATTCTGAATTGTTCTCTGCCATGATCTGCACGTATAGATAACACTCTGCTTGTCTCTACTTCCCTATCTGAATAAAATGAGAAAAAAGAGCTGAGTAAAGGGTTTCACTCAAAGGAATTAAAGAAAATACACCATGTAGTAATTAAAGAAATACATTCTTGTGTTGTTAACCCTGGGGCTCTGCACCTTTTCACAGGTTTCTCAGGCATATTTTAAGCTGCTTGGCCTGGAGGAAATAAGTCTATAAACCTGACTTCATTATTAGCTCTGCAGCTGTTCAGTGATAACATCTGAAAGCTAACATCACCTATAAAAATGGACTGAAAAGGTCAGCACTGAGTTTCTATTTACCAAGAAAACCCATAGGTGTTAATGTTGATTTCATCATATAAGATTGCACTTTTTGTCCTCTAGTACCTTTTAGTTTGCAACCAGAGCTCAGAAATGTGTAAGCACCACTCAGTGCACTTTGGCAACAAAATTGTTGAGGACTTTTCCCACACTACAGTGCCATGCTCTTGCCTAGAGCCAGATTGTGTTTGAGAGGTACCGGTTGTGCTGCGGGGGGTGGGGGTGAGGGGACAAGGAATACAGAGATTGCACCATCCCCCAGGAGACACAGTCACAATTCCTCTAAGCACAGAAATAGGGGATCTTTATCGATGGTACAGCCTGTTCTCCCAGCATGTCTATGCTGCTCTGTAACCTGCAGGAAAAGATGAAGGTCAGGAACATCTCCCTCCCTAGTCACAAGTCCTCCAACAGCATTTGGAGTGACTTCCCTACCCCCTGGCTACTAGAAGAGCAGTCACTGTGCTGAGGGCCAGCAATCTCTATGCTGTATTACAATTATTTATGCTGGCTGTTGCCCATCAAGCTTCAGGACCATTTACGTGGCCATGTGTAGAAGCAGTCCCATTGGTAGTTGTCCTGGGGTTGCCAGTACTTCTCTCGTGGCTTCTAGACCCATTACAGACACCTGACTTCATGCTCTGGGGCTTGGACATTTGAAAATGTCTCCAAGAACAGAACTTCTTGCTTCAGGAGTTGTCCACTCCTTTTGCCCCTCACAAGCCCTTCTTTCTCTCCCTGATGTTGCTCAGGCAGGCACTGAGCAGTGATCGATCCATTTTGCATTGCAATCACAGATTTCCTCATTCTGTGCCATTCTCCAAACTGAGCACACAACACTACTGAGCACACAACACAATGCATACCAGCTGAGCCCGCAAGTACCTTGGAAAGAATGCCTGCTTTGCACACAACATAGTTGGCCGTGCTTTACATGGACAACTATAAATACTGATAGTCATCTGGAAAGAAAGCAAATATTTATAGGAACCCACGTCAGCAACATGAAAGTTGGTGAAAAAACAAACTAAATGGGGCACAAATATGGCAGAATTGAAAATGCAAGCTGGAATTAGGCAACATGTTTGCAAGCACTTTTTCAAGTTATCCTCCCAACTCTAGTTTCAATTTCCTGCCTTAAATACTCTGCTATTGAATGAATACTGAGGCATGTAGCATGGCACAAGAGCTGAGCAATTACTTGCATACAACCTTGTTGAAATGTTTAAGTTCCTCAATCCGCATTTATTTGTGCTTACCTTAAAGCCATTAGATACTATGTACCTATAGACGGTAAATTCTTTGGAGCAGGGTGTCTTCTTTGTATGTCCAGTGCCATGCACAATTGAGACACAATCTTGGTTGGTCCATAGATACACAATAGAGTCTGCTGGATCAAGTCAGGAACAAAACCATGCCAGGTAACTGATGTGTCTAATAAAACTAATCAAAATAGCTCAAATTGCACATTTTAAGTATCAGATACTCTCAGGGAACTGCATGCGGACAATCTGCCACCCAATAATGATTAGCAGAAATGGAGTCAATAACTAAACCTCCAGAAAATACCAAATAGATTGACGATGAATTCATAAACAGAACGAGGGAAAATTAATCAGCTATATTAGTGTGTATACATTTTTCATACAGCTGCATCAAAACATGCTAATTGAGCTTCGTTTAAATGACACATAATTGTGCTACGAGGAAGGTTGGGGTCATCCAGGCTCTGTAAGTAAAACAAAAAAATAAATCAAACAAAAATGAACAACAATTTGGCCTGTCTATGCACAGACTTTGTATAGTTGTAATTGTCAATTAGGGAGCTGATTTTTTTTTTTAAATCTATGTAGCCATACCAGTTCAAGCCCTAGTGAGGATGCAATTATACTGGTATGACGGTGCCTTATCCTAGTGCTGTTTATTTCCCTTCTTATGCAGGGATAAGCTATACTGGTATAATAACATTTATACTAATGGCGACAAGGAGTCCTGTGGCACCTTATAGACTAACAGATGTATTGGAGCATAAGCTTTCATGGGCAAAGACCCACTTCGTCAGATGCACAAAGTGGGTCTTTGCCCATGAAAGCTTATACTCCAATACATCTCTTAGTCTATAAGGTGCCACAGGACTCCTTGTCGCTTTTGCAGATCCAGACTAACACGGCTACCCCTCTGATAACTTATACCAATATAACTGCATAGTTAAAAGCAGTACAATTTTTATGTGAAGACAAGGCCTTTGTGTGGACTTTCAGCAAAACGAAATTAAGAGTTCTCAGAAATGGGTGAGTCTCATCAAAACAAACCACAGTAAGTCATTGCCTGTCTCCTAGATGTGGTAGTTCCCTACCTTTGCATGTGGCTGCTAACTAAGCTCCTGTTCAGCCATTGGGTAACACCTCATTGTAGAAGTTCTGCTTGTTCACACAATGAAAAAGTTGGTTAAGATGCAACTTTACCAATACAACAGGCTAACCGAATACCCTCTTCACTATGATATAGCATTAATTTGTTTGGTACTTTTAGGGATCAGGAATCAAGCCCAAAAATATATACTGGCATTTTCTTCCTGCCCATCCACAACGTGTCTGTTTGGTTTAGTGTGTTTAAAAACAGAGTGTGGGGCCCAGCTGAGTGTGCAGAACTGTTACCCCTATTTGTATATCTGGTTGGTAGTTAATTCACTGTTAACATAAAGATTAATTGCCCTGCCTCCCTCCCAAAATTACCTTTTCTTTGGTGTATTTCCTCTTTACTAGGAAGCAATAATTCTCTAAACCGCATTTGAATTGTGTGTACCTTAGAATTAACTGCTGTTGTTATTCTAGCAGTGCGGGGAAGAGGAGGGATGTTGAAGTGTGTCAGCTTCTCATTGGAAATATGAGACAGACTTAGGATGTTTCCTTCCCTAATACATTCCTTTCTAACATACGTATATCCTGCAGTACGATCCCAGAGGTCACACAGTGCTGATGGGAGAGGGGAACTCCATTGTGCATCTCAGAGTTCCGGTCCCATGGTCTCAGTCCATTTTGGGTTGTCTCCCAAACTTTCCTGCCTTCCCAAGACTCCTCCCCCTCACTTCAACAAAGTCTCTGCTTCTCTGTGTCCCTCTCTCTTTGGGACAGAGTGAGGATGAGGCCTTCAAACAAGCACAAACCTTTTTGTAAGTCAGAGCATGAAGAAAACATTGCTTTAACAGGCTGGCAAACCAAACAGCTTCAAAGCCACTAATGGAGCCAAATCCCCACTCAGGCCAAGCTATCCTCAAGGCAGTGCTGGGGGCATTGGGAAAGGCAACTCTAGGGCACTTCTTTGCTTTCCTGATTTGAGGGTCAAAAGCCCCTGGAGTAACTTAGAGCTGCTTTAAATTACACAACCTAAAATGCTGCCCTTGGGGCACGCTGCTTGCTGGGAACAGGCAGATGGCATTGTTCTTCGGTCACTCTCTTAGCCCTGTCTATCCCGTGTGTAGGGAGGGGTGGAAGGAGGAGGTGTCTGAAGTTGGCTAGGTCAGCTTTTCTGCACTTTCATGTCTAGTTCAGAGGGGTCCTAGGTAGTAACCATTCTTTGTCCAAATACTGGGCAATACCAAGAAACTTCTCTGATGGGTTAGTGTATAATCAGTGTCCAGCAGACCTTGTGTCTTTGCAGATAAAGAGAGAGTGTTTAACACACATCAAACCTGTAACAGACATCTGGGGATGGGTGCTGTAGCCAGACGTCCTGGGTCACTGGGGTATGTTTTCAGACTCAGGCTGTTGGGGGTGGAGCTACAAGACTATATAATTATGGTGTAGACATTCAGGCCCAGGTGGGAGCCTGGGCTCTGAGACCCAGCATGTGGGGTGGGGGGCACAGCTTGGACTCCAGCCTTAACTCAAATATTTCCACTGCCATTTTCATCCCTGCAGTCCAAGTCAGCTAATATGGGCTCTGAGAGACAGTGCTGAGGCGGGGGTTTATGCAGTGGACTGGAGCTGCACTTTGGGAAAAGCCTTGTTTGTTTAACTCATTTAATAGAGACTTTCTCATCAAGTGTTTATAGAACAATGACTCACTGAAAGTAATAACTTGTCATTCTGTCTTTAGCAGTATCCTGTAGCTTTCTTTACTGCAGTCTTGTGCTCGCTAAGGTGAGCCAAGAGGAAGTAATTTGCCAAGAGCTATAGTGTTTGTTCTCTTAGGGCAGTGATAGTGAATGGGAGGGTAAGCCATCCTCATGGTGGTCTCCTGCTTCCCATCCCTAACCAGTGCCTTGGAGCCTTCAGTCATTTACTTGTTGGGCAGGTGAAGATGCCCACAAAGAAAAATTAGCCAGACACCATGCAAAATTGATGCTTCCAAAAGGTAAAACTCCCTGCCAGACTTTGGGTTTGTGTAGGTTAGAAAAAGAGTCCCAGGCTAGGTCAGAGTTAATTAGCATCTGTGCTTGTCCTTAGCAATCTCTCCCCTAACCTTCCTAGTTGAGGCAAGGTCTCTGAGAGGGTGTGGGCAGAGGATGAATAATTTGGCTACTAGGAAGATTGGGGTCATCCATGCCCCAGAGAGGCAGAATTGTAAGGGCCCTTCCCTGAAAGCTCCATGTGGAATTTGCACACCAGGAGATCAAGTAGCTCCAAGGAAGTCCAAACCAAAAAATGTAACCATAGCAACCCACACTAGGCAGCAAGAACAGAACAAATAGAAACAATGGAAATGGAAATGTTTTGTTATATATAGATATAGTCACATATAAACACAAATATTGCTACGTAACCAGTAAGGGGGAGACAATTACTGCACAAATACCTCAGGCTCAACCCTTCAGTAGCCTGTTTTATGGGTCCAAAATACAGAGGTCAGAATTGTGACATCCCAAATGAAAGTAAAGTAGGGGGCAGGAGAAAATAGCCCCCGCCCTTACTTCAGAACAGCTGCTGCTCTAGCACTGGGAGACCAAAGCTTGAAAAATGTGGGTAGTGAGGAGCAAGTGGCCAATTTACAGCTACGTGTCTGAGGGCATGCCTACATTAGAAATGCTCACCACAGCAGTGTAGGCTCTTATTTCAGTGATGGAAGTGCTATAGTAAATCTGAAACATGGAATTCTTCCATCGCCCAAATGGCAGCTACACAGGCAGGTTAGGTCGACTTGATTACATTACATAGGACATGAAATGTTCCAAAGCACTGAGTGCCAAGTAACACTGTCATGTGGATCAGCTCTGAGATGGAAAAACCCCTGAAGTAGACAATGGAGCAGCAGTTCCCAACCTTTTCCAGAGGGGGACCCATTTTGACAATTCAGGAAGACTTGGTGACCCAGGGCAATTCAAAAAATGTGTGAATGGCTCCTTAAGAGCCACCTGTCTCCTAGATGCAGGAAACCCTGCAGTGGAGGCATCCCTAACTTGGATCAAATGGACCATGATGTGTCATTGTAGTTGTAGGCCATACAGATCATAGCCATATGAAATACAATCAGACTATCTTTTGAAGCCTGACCCAGAGACCTCTGAAGTCAACTGAAAGTCATCCATTGATTTCAATAAGGACTTCATGTAGTGCCTAGTGATAACAGGCTCCAGGGAATGGGCTTCAAATAAAGCAAAAAGTTGGATGGAATTTAATAGTTTTATTCCACTCTAAGTAGAATTCCAAGGATCTTTCAGTGCTGAGCATTGGACTTCACTGGGATGGGTTAGGGTTAGGTAACTAGCAGGGTTGAAGAACTTAAATGGAACAAGGTAGTGAGGCTAGAACTGCCTGTCTCTGTGTTGCATATAACCTGTGAACAGTGCATTGCTGAACAAGCAGTAAAATGTTGGAGAAACACTAAATAATACAGAAAACTTGCATTTCCCCAACCTCTCTAATTAAATAGCCAACAATAAGCCATCTAATAGCTAACGTACTTTAATTCTTTAAAGAGTAGAGGCCCTGCTGCAGGCTGTGACGGGGCACCTTGGCCCCGCACCGATGGGCGCCCCCCGGAAGCCCTGTGGGCCCGCCGCACTGGCGCGACCCGGCCCTGCCCGGGCTGCTCGAACGCCGTCCGGTCGGCGCCCGGGAGGCGTCACGGGCGGCGCCGACCGGGAAGCGGCGGGGCTTGACCCGATCGGGAGGGCGGCCCGCCCGCCCGCCCGCCCGGCCCGCGGATTGGAGCTGCGGGCGGGGGAGTGGGCGGGCGCCGCCATATTTAAAAGGCGGCCAGCGGCGAGAGAGACGGCGGGCGGCAGGAGCGAGGGAGCAACATGCCCAGCCAGGGGCCGGAATCCGGGAGGCCCCTGGGCCGCGGGCCGAGGAGTGACGGCGACCCTCCCCTACCCGGTAAGCCCGGGGGAGAGCGCACGCCCCGTAGATACGGGACAGGAGCAGGGGGCAGGGGGAAGGAAGTAGCCCAGGGCAGAACCCAGGAGTGGTTGGCGGGCTGGCGCGTTACGGTTTAATATCCCGTCAGCCGGACCGGATCCGCCTTGATCCGAGTCCTTAGGGCCCTGGGCTGGGACCCGTGAGAGTGGGCGGGCCCGGGTCCCCCTTCCTTCCCCCCTCGTGAGGGGACGAGACTGCTATGAAGTGGGGTGGCGACCCCCAGCTACGCCGCGCCGGCCGAGGGCAAGCGCGGGGTGATGCGTCGGGGGCGTTACACAGGCATATACATTTTTATATGCATTAAAACAGGGGTGGCCAACCCGCGGCTCGTGAGCCGCATGTGGCTCGTGAAGAAAAAAATTGCAGCTCCTGACGGAACCAGGACAGAACCCGAAACCGCTCAGGTCAGCCGCTCTCACGGCCGGGCCACAGTGAGCCTCATGCGTGCAAAATTGTAGGTGGGTATTTTTATATACCTTTTTGCAGACACACCCACAGATGTCTAGCTACTGAAACCTAGGTCATTGACATATATTTTGTGGATTATTATTTTGTGGCAACGGAATCTGATCTAACTACTACTTTTCTGCAACAATCTTCTGAAAATCATAATCAAAAGTATCAAATAAGGCAAGATATTAAGACTAAAACTGAAACCAAAGAGGTGGTTGGGAAAAGTTCTAACATTATCTTTCTTTGGACGAAACAACACAGTAATTTAGACAGGAAACCACTTTCGCTATGTTCATAGGTGCTGGAATCTCGGGTGTGGGGGGTGCTGCTGCACCCCATGGCTTGATGTGGTTTCCACCATATGGAGGGTAACAGTTTGGTTCATTGACTCTCAGCACCCCCGCTGTACGCATCAGGACAGCACCCCGGCTATGTTTCCTTTTTGTTTAGGCTCTGGCAGTCATTATTGTCACTGCTGATCCCATATGCTATATTTATTGGATCTTTCACCAATTACAAACTAAGCAGGTGTTTGTTTGTGCCTGCAACATGCTCCCTCAGAAGCAAAATATGCCCTTTACTCAACATGATTTTGATCTGCTCACTGGGAGATTCCTTCTAGGTATGGCATTGCTATCCTCAGTGTTACAAATAGGGAGAGTCCCGATGAGGAAGAAAGAGATGACTGCTGCACTTTAAGAACTTGATTGAATAACAATGATTGGGAATCAATAACTGCAGCGTAGAATAGACCAATAGACTTTCAAATTATAACCAAAACTGAAAAATAATAAAGACATTTTTTTCTAGAACTACAGAATCATAGAACGAAAAGGGACCTCGAGAGAGAGGTCAGCAAGTCCAGCCCTCTGCCCTGGCATGACTAAGTATTATCTAGACCAGGGGTGGGCAATAAGCAGCCCACAGGCTGGACGCAGTTCACCAGGGTTAGCTGCTAGCAGGCCACCAGACACTTTATTTACCTGTGTGTCCACAAGTACAACCACTCACAGCTCCCCTTGGCTGCAGTTTGCATGGGAACAGTGAACCATGACCAACAGGAGCTGTGAGTGGTTGTACCTGGATAAAGCATCTAGTGGCAATGTTCTCTCTAATATTTCCATCCATGTGGAATATATTTTGTTATGTGCAGCGAGGCATGTGTCAATGTGCACCATCAATAGAAACACATGCTGCTGGCTGTGAGCACTATGGGCACTCTTCATCAGCTGGGCGGCATTTGAATCTCTCCTGGGTGGTCACCCAAGCGCTCAACTTACAGGGAACACTGTTTGGTGGCCTGCCAGGGGCTAACCCTGGAAAACTGTGTTTGGCCCCTCAGCCATTTATTACCTACCCCTGATCTAGACCGTCCTGGGTAGGTATTTGTCTAACCTGATATTAAAAATTTACAATGGGGGAGATTCCACAACCCCCCTAGGCAATTTATTCCAGTGTTTAACCACCCTGACAGCTAGGAAGTTTTTCCTAATGTCCAACCAAAACATCCCTTGCTGCAATTTAAGCCCATTGCTTCTTGTCCTATCATCAGAGGTTAAGAATAATTTTTTCTCCCTCCTCCTTGTAACATCCTTTTACATACTTGAAAATTGTTATCATGTCCCCTCTCAGTCTTCTCTTCTCAAGACTAAACAAACCCAGTTCTTTCAATCTTCCCACACAGATCATATTTTCTAGACCTTCATTACTTTTTGTTGCTCTCCTCTGGATTTTTTCTAATTTCTCCACCTCTTTCCTGAAATGTGGTACCCAGAACCGGACATAATACTCTAGCTGAGGCCTATTCAGTGCAGAGTAGAGCAGAAGAATGACTTCTCCTGTCTTTACGTGCAACACTCCTGCTAATACATCCCAGTATGAGGTTTGCTTTTTTTGCAACAGTGTCACATTGTTGACTCATATTTAGCTTATGGTCCACTGTGACCCCTAGCTCCCTTTAGTAGTATCCCTTTCCTAAACACTTCCCATTCTGTATGGGTGAAACTGATTGTTCCTCCCAAAGGGTACATCTACACAGCAGTGTTATTTCAGAATACAAGCAGTAATTTTGACATAATGGCAAAATAATGTCACTTTGGAGGACTTCTTATTCCGACTCCTGTAACCCTCATTTCACAAGGAGTAAGGGAAATCAAAGGAAGAGTGTTCTTCCTCGGACTTCCTGCTGTGTAGACAGAGCCAAAAGCCGAAATAAGCTATTTCAACTTAGGCTACACAATTGACATAGCTCAAGTTGTTTAGCTTATTTCGGCTTTAGCCCTGCTGGGTAGACGTGCCCTAAGTGAGTACTTTACATTTGCCCTTACTGAATTTCATCCTATTTACTTCAGACTATTTCTTTAGTGTGTCCAGATCATTTTGAATTATGACCCCATCCTCCAAAGCACTTGCAACTCCTCCCAGCTTGGTATCATCTGCAAACTTTATAAGAGTATTCACTATCCCATCATCTAAATCATTGATGAAGATATTGAACAGAACTGGACACAGAACCAGTCCCTACAGGATCTCACTCATTATGGCCTTCTAGCATGACTGTGAACCATTGATAACTACTCTCTGGGAATGGTTTTCCAATCAATTATACATCCACCTTATATATGAGAAAGTAATGAGAGATGCTATCAAAAGCTTTACTAAGGTCAAACTATACCCTATCTACTGCTACTCTCCATCCACAAGGTTTGTTATCAAAGAAAGCTATTGGGTTGATTTGACACAATTTGTTTTTGACAATCCCAAGCTGACTGCTACTTATCACCTTATTACCTTCTTGTATTATCTTATTGTGCATGATCAGTCCAGTTCCCAATAAACCATCTTCCATATCACAAAATCCTGGCTGCAATTGGCACCACTACAGGAAGACATAAGACTACATGGGAATGGAGACAGAACAGAGCTATTCCTTTCTACTTGGTTCAGGCACATCTGCAGGACTGTTCTGAGCTTGCACTGCCACGGCCCAGACTGTACTTGTTTTGCAGATAATGGAGCTCATTTTCCAGGGCCATCAAGCTGGCACTTTTCACAGACAACATGAATGCCTCTGGAGAATAATTTCCATTAAGTCTGTCCTTCTCTTAGACACTACACTCTTAAATGCCCTTGCTCCAGATCTGTGTGCTTTCTATGTTTCGGGTTTTGATGCTCCAAGAGGTGACATGAGTCAGCCAAAAAGGGGAACAACACACAATTGTTCACATTCCTCTGTCTCAAGAGCAGTTAAATGGAGTCCATTTTTTCTACACCTATTATTTCAAACACACTCTTGGCAGCTTCCAGAGACAGGATTGCAACATCTTGAGACATGCAGAAGGGGCTAAAGCCATCCACCACACACACATACCCACACACACAAACACACACAACAATATTCCTGCTCATTTTTTCCATCTATGTGTGGAATACATTTTGTTGAGTGCGCCAAGGCAAGTGGAGATGTGCACCACCAATAGACACACATGCTGTCAGCTATGGGAGGCTGTGGGAACTCTGCTAATCAGCTAGGTGGCACCCGAATCTCTCCTGGGTGGCCACCCAAACCCTCAGCTTACAGGGAACACTGACACACGCATCTGTTTTTTGACTATACTGCAAGCTAGTGGAGACATGGTACAGCATACGTGGCATACACCAGCCAAAAAAGAATTGATATGAGACAGAATAACAGAAGCACAACATTTGCTCCAGAATGCTGCATTCATTTCTGTTTCACGGCTTGATCCTGATGACCCTTACACATGCAAAAATGACTGCAGTGAAGTAAAGGTTATCTGAGTGAGTTAAGGCTACATGGCTGAGTTTTTATTTGGTTGGCAGCTAACCTCTTGAGGATAATAAACGTGACTCAGCAGCAGATTCAATAGAGGATTTATATAATCTGTGACCACTATGATATATGACATTTTCAGCAGATAATGACCAGAATTGTGAAACTGTCTTTAAGTTTATCCATCTATTGTCACTATGGCATGCCACTAAACAAACATGTTACTGGTATTTAAGGTTATAACAATCATTATAATTTCACATAATGAAAAGACAAAGGAATCAGTTCTGGACTGGTCAGCCAGAATGAGGATTAAAGGCAGTCCTCCATAGAGGGCTAACTATTGGTTATGTGTGAATGTGCCTTTCTCCTCTGGATAAGAAAGGGAAAACTATAAATGGAGCTGAATATTTTTCGGCAGGAAGAGGCAGCAAAGAGCAATCAGTTGCAAATATCACATTAGGACTACAGTTGTCACTTTACAGAACCAGGCCCACACCACAAAGACATGCTGAGAGAACAGTTCCCACAAGAGGACAAACCTACCCTGGGAAGAATTAAGGAGGCCTAAGTAGCTACAAAGAAAGATACTCCTGGGAAAGGGCTGTTTCTGTATTTTGCATGCGACCATTATATCACAGATTGAACACTGCTCGTGATCAGTCTCTAGAGCGTTCATCTGCAAACCCCTACAGTTATTCCAAAATAATGCTGCTGTATAGACATAGCCTCAGGCTATATCTAGACTGCAAATAAAAGTAAGAAAAAGATATGCAAACTGCAATTTGCGTATCTTTTTCCACTTTTTAATTTTTT
Source organism: Rafetus swinhoei (assembly GCA_019425775.1). Taxonomy (NCBI): domain Eukaryota; kingdom Metazoa; phylum Chordata; order Testudines; family Trionychidae; genus Rafetus; species Rafetus swinhoei. Next base: position 159,988,304 of record CM033437.1, read on the forward strand.
TTTGGAAGAGGCTTTTCTGAAATTTGGCCCATCTACATGGGGCCAAATTTCAGAAAAACCTCCTCTTTCAGAACATCTCTTATCCCTCATACAATGAGCAATACAAGGATGCTGAAAGAACGTGTCTGCTTTTTTGAATAGGCCTGGAACTGCTTCCTATGGTCTTTTCCCAGCTTCTGTGCCATGGAACCCAGAAAAGGCTTCCTATGGGACAAAACTCTTAGAGTGTGTCTACACAGCAGAGCTTACCAATAGGCTACACAAATTGAGCTACATCAATTGCATAGCTTATTTTGAAATAGCTTATTTTGAAATTGGGAGCATCTACACAGCACTTATTTCGAAATAGAGCACTCTTCCTCCGACTTCCCTTACTCTTCGTACAATGAGGGTTACAGGCATCAGAGTGTGCAGTCCTCCAGCTTGACAGTATTTCGACACTATTTCGAAATAACTGCCTGCTGTGTAGACGCAGACTAAGTTATTTCAAAATAACACTAGTTATTTTGAAATAATGTTGCTGTGTAGACATACCCTTAGTAAGTGCTGCATTTTCCCTCAAAGATTAAGTATTTAGGTAAAGTACTTCTTTGTATTCAGTCTTGGCAAATGTAAATGTAACCTAAGAAATAACCAAGTTCAAAATAGGATTCTTAATTCCCTTATCTGAGATCCAGTTTATTTACTGATAAATAATGTAATACTTATATCAATTTGTTTACCCAACATCCATATTCTGATTTCAGGAAATAAAGCTGATAAAGACTGACTGATCATTTCGGGGCAAGTTTTCAAATTCATTTTTAGCAATCATTTATCTTCTTTTGCTTAGCAGGAAATAGGGATCATGTGCCAAGTAATTAGAAATCGCACAATACAGCATTAACTAGTTTCTTCTTCACAGTGGACAGCCTCTAGCTTTTGCCAAAAAGGAATCTCTGGGCTGAGAGAAATCTACCAGCATGGAAGCAGTTAGGGTGTGTCTACACTATGGTGCTAGTTCAAAATAAGCTATACAATTTGAGCTATGCAAATTGTGTAGCTTATTTTGAGCTTATTTCGAGATAGTCTATTTCGAAATTTGGTGCTGTCTGCACAGTGCCAAATTTCAAAATAGACTGCTATTCCGACAAGTCCCTTAATCCTCATGGAACAAGGTTTACCCGGACATCAGAATAGCACGCCTGTTATTTTGATTGCATTTTGAAATAACGGGCGTGCTGTAAAGACATGGAAAACGCTATTTCTAGGTGAACCCTGAAAGAAGAGTCAAAACAGCAGTTCTTATGTTCAGAGTACTGTACAAACATTAGCTAATTAATACTTGCAACATCCCTGTTCTGTTAGTATTGTTTCCCCTATTATGCAGATCTGGAATCTGTGAAAGAGAGAGACTCAGTCACTTCCCAATGCTAAACAGTGAATTGGTGCCAGGGTAAGGGTTAAAATCTCATAGTTGGGGGTGGTTAGAGCTGCCCTCACGCTTTGGTTGAATTCAGTGGAATTGTTGCCATTGACACCAAAGGGACCAGGAATACTTGAAGCATGTTACGTTACTTTATGTTTAGGTGTCAAGGAGTAGAACCACACTCACATCTTATTCACTGCTTTCTTTGGAGATGCACTACTATTTCTTTAACCACATCTCCCAGACATTCTTTTAAATGAACAGTGGTGGGGAACCACAGGCCTGGGGGCCGAATGTGGCCCCCAGCTTGCCTGCACATGGCTCCCAAGGCTCAGCATTGGGGAGCTCGCGCTGGCGCTCCAGCCCCCCGCCATCCACCCACAGGGCTGAAGCACATAAAATCTACTAGCCTGGGCCACCCCACAAGCTCTGGTGGGCAAGGGGAATGTGGGGAGCATCTTTCTCCTTCTCAGTCAGGAGCTTCTCCCTTTGCTTCTCACTTGTGTGTAGCCTCCAACTGATTTTTCTGTGGGTCACCGGCCCCCGGCCCAGAAAAGGTTCCCCACCCCTGACATAAACAAAAAAAGTGGTTCAACAGTAAATATATAGCAGAAATTCATCTTTCTATGGGAGATGTCTGGCTTTTTATTTTTGATCCTGATTCAGTGTTGGCTCATCTCTTTGAAGATGGACTGAGCATAGGACAGTTTACGGGTTCATTAGAGACTAGAGTAATGTCAGCATTGCTGCCTAAATATGTTCCAAGTCCAAGCCACCCTTTAGACATTACCTTCCAACACTGGACCACTGCTACGAGTCTTTGCTGGTCCAAGTCCGCGGGAGCTACACGGATCACCTTGATTGCTTCTTCCCTCTCGCACTTATCTTCAGAGAGGCTTCTACAACTCTGTGTATCAAGCCCACCACCTTCCCAGGCCATTCCTCCCAAGCCGTGGTGCACCGTGCCATTGCAGGTCGCTGCATTGAAGCGCCACATGCATCTAATGAAAGGCAGAACTTTGGCAGGGCCAGCTCAAAAAAGTCCCATTTGTGTTCTTTGCTCAATGGGATGCCCCATTAATAAACACTGTGATGTAGGAAGTACCTGGAGGCCTGTAGGGACTTGACAGACTTCCTGGGCTCCCTCCATTGCCCTGCTAAAGGCCAGAAGCCCTTTCTACTTTCCTGTCTGATCCAATCAAGGCTAAGGGTTCTAAGTATCCTCAGACTCTTCAGTCTGCACAAACCACTGCTGCCATTCCTTCCCCCTCTATTTGTACAGCTGTCACCTCGGGGCAGTTACCCTGGCGAGTAAGGAATGTGAGCAGCTACTTCACCGGCTCCAGCAGAATGGGGAGTAAACACCGGTTTTACCCTCGCTCTCCTTTTTTCCATCTACAGAGCATGCATGCTCTGCCCTAAGCATTAGTTCAACTCGCCTATGAAGCAAAAGGTTTCCATTCCTACTGCCCATTACCAAGCAACTAATCTAGTCTATCTGGTCTATTTAAAGCAAATTAATGTTTGCTTTTTATTTTCCTTCTGTTTCAGTGAAAACTTTTATAGCGGCTGTTGCTCTTTCATTTTTGCTACCTTTCAAATCACTGTTTGCAGTGCCATTCAAAAGGGATACAAATAACTCGCATTGCTGTCATTGAGCTGGAAGATGGCCTGAAATGATTATCTAACAAAGCAAGAGGCATTGACTCAAAGATACAACTAATTAGACATGGGATACAAAACATAAAGGCTATGTCTACACTGCACAATTATTTTGGAAAAAGCTATTTCGAAATAGAGCGTCCACACACATTGGACGCTGAATTGCATTTAAGGCCAGCTGGTTACTTCCTGGAGCTGCTACCTGAGGCTCTATGAGTCTATGTCTAGACTGCAGGCTTCTTTCGGAAGAACCTTTTTTCGGACAAGATCTTCCCAAAAAATTCTTCCCAAAGAGAGCGTCCACACACAAAAACGCATCAAAAAAGCGATCTGCTTTTTCAAAAGAGAGCATTTACACTGAATGGACGCTCTCTCGCATTTAAGCTGTGATTACTATGGACGGAGTGGCCAACAGGGCATCTGTGCTTTTTCCTCTTTCCTCTTCTTTCAAAAGAACTCCCTCTTCCCTGTCCACACACATCTTTTTCCAAAAGAGCTCTTTCGGGAAAAGGCTTCTTCCTCATAGAAAGAGGATTACCAATGCTCGAAAACCCGCTCCATTCTTTCAATTTACTTTTGGAAGAAAACAATTGCAGTGTGGACATAACTCAGGTTTTGGCGGGAAAATGGCTGTTTTTCTGACAAAACTCTGTAGTGTAGACATACCCTTAGACTTGTGCTTAAAGGGGACCCCCCCCCCCATACAGCAGAGTCTCAGGTTCTTCTCCTTTGCCTACCTCCTTGAGGGACAGCAAACCCTTTTCTCTGCCTGCTCTGGTAGCTTGCAGACACCTCAACTATCCACCTATGGAGCCAGAGCTGCATCTGGGCAGTCTTCGGCTATTGCAGTTTGTGCTGCAACTCATGCAGCAGTTTCTGCAGGCTACCTCCCATGTCCTGCAGGAACCCAACCCCTTGCTCCATCAGCTCTTTGTGGGTGTGGCTCATGCTGCTGGTTCCCACCCGCCCTCCCCTGTACACGGTGCACCACGGCTTCTGGCATGTGGACACCAGTGCCGACTGGTGGGGCCAGCTAGTCATGGAGCAGTTGGGCAACCAGCAGTGGCTCCAGAATTTCCGGATGAGGAAGGAGACCTTCCTGGAGCCATGAGAATGGCTCACCCCTGCCCTCAGCTGATGGGATACTCACATGAGACCCGCCATCCCCCTGAAGAAGCAGGTTGCTATCGCCCTGTGGAAGTTCGCCACGCCAGACAGCTACTGATCTGTTGGGAACCAGTTCGGCGTGGGGAGATCATGGTCATGCACGTATGGTGCTCTCAGGCTACTATCCCGGGAGGGGGGTGAACTGCTGGAATGGGGTTCCCTAGGGAAAGGGGGGGTGAAAGCCCCCTCCCCAGGAGGCTTTTTCAGTCCCACCTTCACAAAGTCCTCCTGGGGGATGGGGTAAGTGGGGGGGTTGCTCCTGCTGTGAGGGACAGGGGGAAGGGGACATCCTGAGGGTTCTGCCAACCCTGTGATTCTGTTTGTTTCCTTCTACAGGTGGTATGGGCCATCAACACCATCCTGTTGCACAGGGTCATCCATCTCGGCAACGTGGACAACATAGTTGCCGGCTTTGCCAGCATGGGCTTCCCCAACTGTGGGTCCTCCCCATCCAGGCCCCCAACCGCTAGGCATCTGTGTACATTAACTGGAAGGGGCATTTTTTGATGGTCCTGCAGGCCATCATGGACCACCGCAGCTAGTTCAGGTGGTCAGAGAAGGTGCACAACACCCACATCTTCCGCAACTCCAGCATGTTCGAGAAGCTGCACGCCAGCACTTTTTTCCCCAACCTCACCATCATGGTCAGGGACATGGACATGCCCATCTGTACGGTGGGGGATGCAGCCTACCCTCTCTTGCCCTGGCTAATGAAGCCCTACACCGGGTACCTTGACCACTCTAAGGAAAAGTTCAATGCCAGGCTCAACAGGGCCCGCATGGTTGTTGAGGACACCTTCGGGTGTCTGAAGGCGCAGTTCTGATGCCTTCTCACCTGGCTTGATGTCAGAGAGTGGAACATCCCACACGTGCTGGCCACATGTTGTGTCCTTCACAATATTTTTAAGAGGAAGGGGGAGGCATTTCTGCCAGGGTGGGGTACGGAGGCTGACCAGATTGGCAGGACCTTTGAGCAGCCATGCACGGCTGCCATCTGGCAGGCCCATCAAGGGGCCATGTGCATCCAGGAGGCCGTGAGAAAGAGTTCCTCGCAAGAACCCCAGTGACACTCTCCCCTGGGTCAGCCCACTAGGGCCCTGTGCATTGCTCCTCTGTGCCTTTCCTCCAACACCCCCTCTCTTTCCCTCCTTCCCCCTCCCCTGCAGACGCAATAAAACAGACTTTTTGTTTTTGAAAAAAAGAAACTGTTTTTTTATTTGGAATAGAAGTAACTGGGGAGGGTCTGGGGAGAGAACCTGGGAGAGGGGAGCAGAGAGGAGGGAGAAGGAGGAGGAGGGGAGGATGAGAATCTTAGAGGGGGAGAAGGGAGCTGGAAGGGGAAAGAGGGATAAGGAGAGGCTCAGGGCTGGGGCTGGGAGTGGCACCAGGCTCTGCTGAACCCACCGCGTCAGGTGCAGGGGCCTTGATGGGTTGGGGGAGAAGCAGAAGGGACAGGAGCAGGAGCAGGGGCAGGCAGCATGCTGTTGATCAGTGACTGAACTGCCACGCACATATTGTGGCCCTGCTCCAGCATCTCCCGCCAGGTGTCTCACTGCAGCTGGATGTCTTCCTGTAGTCTCCGGCCCAGGGTCTGCTCCAGGGATCGGAGTGCCGCGAGGTGCACCCACTGGAACTTGTCCATGGGTCTCCTGCACTAGCAGGCCCCTCGGGGTTGGGAGGCTGCCCCGGGTGGTGTCGGCTGCCCCCCTCTCAGACCTGTGGAGAACAGAGAGACCGTCAGCCATCCTTGGAGACACTGTTCCTGAAGCCTAGCCCTCCTCTCTGAGGTGAAATCGAAAGGTGTCAGTTGGGACAAAAGCAGTGTGCTTGGAGCAAGGCCATGTGTGGCCTAGCCAGTGGACCCTTTCCTGCAGGGGCCCAGAAGTCCAACGGGGGAACCTCACTACCCCCATGTGCCGGGGACAAGAAGGCATGGGAAGGTGCCGGCCAGACCAGGAGCCTGTGGGCAGAAGGGGAAGGGGGGCCACGTGGCAGCTGAGCTTTCATACGTGCTGCGCACACACCAGATCTAGCTAGGTGGTACAAAAAACCCCAAGTCTGCCCTGCCCATTCCATCCCTACTCTCAAGCCTCTTTTCACCCTATCGCTTTTCACCCCCTTTCCCGAGCGTGTCTTGTCCTCGCTCCTCCCCCTGCCTCTCAGAGCCTCTCAACACTGCAAAACAGCTGTTTGCCACCAGTGGGAGGTGCTGGGGGGGGGGGAGTTGGTCAGCAGGGCCACTGGCGGGCGGGGGGCACTTGGTGAAGGGGAAAGAGGGGTGAGCATGGCTGCTGGTCGGTGTCCAAAGCCAAAGGTTAAGTAAGTGCCAAATTCCAATACAAACAAGCTGTTCAATAGGTCTGTTAATTAGGCTCAATGGAAAGTAACTGTTTTTTGTTTTGACTTCAGGCAAACACTGTTAAAGACCCAAGTAAATCTGTCAACGACAAGTATATGAAGGCCACTCATATATAATGCCCAGCAACTAATCTCTTAAGGTTGGCATTGGGGAAATACAAATTGCTTGAAGCAGGGCTGGATTACCCAATAGGCAGACTAAGCATGTGCTTAGGGCACCAGCAAAGCAGGGGCACCAATAAAAATGAGATTTTATGGTATAGTATTGTTTTTATTTTGAATTACATATGAGGGGGCACCATAATCTTTTTAGTGCGTAGGGCCTCTAAAGGTCTTAATCCGGCCCTGGCTTGAAGCCACATGTACTAACAGAACATTTTGAGCTACAGTGCTACCTCCACCCTTTCAAACTGCCAAGTGTCCCATCGAGACAAGAAAAGAAAGCATTGTTTGCTTTTGTTATTTAATATCTAATACCTCTAGGGTGGGGCGGGAGTTTAAGCATTGCTGAATGTAAGTCATGAGGAACCCCATGCCATCAATAATATCATAAGCTGCCTGCCCATTCATAGCATCATAAAATGTAGGACTGGGAGGGAAATTCAGAAATCAGCAAATTTAGCCCCTGGCACTGTGTAAACCTAGACAATCCCTGACAGGTGTTTGTCCAACCTTTTCTTAAAGACCTCCAGTGAGAGGGATTCCACAACCTACCTTAGAAGCCTTTTCCAGAGCATAACTGCCCTTATTGTTAGAAAGTTTCTCCTAGTATCTAACCCAAGTCTCCCTTGCAGCAGATTAATCCCATTATTCCTGCCATGAGGAGGTTCCTTTTCAGTCTTCTTTTCTCAAGATTAAATATGCCATGTCCCGCCCCCCAAGCTCTCCTGATAGTTCAGGTTTTCAGAAGCTTTTATGATGTTTGTTGCTCTCCTCTGGGCTCACTACATTTTGTCCACATCTTTCCTAAAGTGTAATGCTGGACAGTACTCCACAGGGCTGGCTCTAGGCACCAGCAAAACAAGCAGGTGCTTGGGGCGGCACATTGCCAGGGGCAGCATTCCGGCCCCAAGGAGGAGCAGGGCAGCGGGGAGCCTCCCAGAGCCGCCCCGAGCTGGGAGCCCCGCGTCCAGCTGCTTGGAGCCTGCGCCTGGCCCAGGGGTGCTGGGAGGGTGGGGCGCCTGGTCCTGGCGCAGGGCGGCCGCGGCCGGTGACGCTGAGCCCAGCAGGCCAGGCCGCGGTCATGGTGGCTGCTCCCAGCAGCCGGCTCACTGGAGTGGCGGGAGCTGGGGCTCAGCCACGGCGGGACCCCATCCCCCGAGTGGGGAGCCCCGCGGAGGCCACCCCGAGCTAGGAGCCCTGCGCCCGGCTGCTCGGAGCCTGCGCCTGGCCCCGGGGCGCTGGGAGCTCTGCGTGGGCGTGGCCCTTGCTGCGAGGGTGGCAAGGGGCGGCCGCGGCTGGTGAGGCTGAGCACAGCGGCCTCTTCTTTGCCTTTGTGAGTGTGGCCCCCCCCGCCCGTGTGCCCCCGGTTAACCCACCCCGTGCGCCCGCCCCGCAACTCCCCCTCCTCCGCCCCCGCCTGGCCTGTGTGCCACTGCCCACTGTCCCGTGACCCCTCCCGCCCCACTTCCTCCGGCTCAGCCTCTGCCCAGCAACCCCACCTCCTGGCCCACTGCAACCCTGCTGGGACCCCGTCTCCTCTTCCCCTCCCCACCTGGATCCCCATCTCCTGTCTGGCTCTCTAAACAATCCCCCTCCCCTACTCTCTGGGCCCTGATCCCTCCCCTCCCCACCACACCTGCCAAGGAACCCAGCCCCGTTGTGCTGTGTCCTGACAACCTCACACCTGCCTGGGACCCAGGTGATTCTCCCTCTCCCTTTGTTTGACGAAGGGGAACTCTGGTGTTCCCAGTGCCCGTGTCCCCAAGTCCCTTCCTGTCTGGGGCAGGCGAGCTTTATTAAAATTGGAATTGTGATCCCATTTAAATAGGCTTTGTTTTAAATAATATACCTTTAAAATTAAATTAAAAATTGTTATGGCCTAAATTTATCATAATCTATTTAAATAACTTATTAATTAAATTTAAAAATTAAATAGAACATGTCTCTTGTCAACTTTTAAAGAAATTCTACCAGTTCACTAGTGTAAGTACCCAGAAACACTGTTTACAACAGGACTCCTTGTCGCGCGTGTCTTGTTCTGGACAGTTGAGCTGGAGAGTTGAAACAAACGTTCTCTTAATCCCTTTGAACTGTTTCATTGTATAGTGAGGCTGATTCTTGTCCATGGACAGGGGCGGCCCGTGAGCCTAGGCGAACTAGGCAGTTGCCTAGAGCGCCGCTGGCCCGGGCGCCCGATGATGACGTCATGGCCATTGACGGCCGTGCAGGCGGGGGCGCTGATTGCGCTGCCCGCCTGGGGCGCCAGCTGCCACAGCCGGCCTCAGGCCGTTCCTGTCCATTGGGGTTGGAGTCTGAGTGATTATAAGGCTTCTAATAATAAAATCCCTTTGCAGAGTGAGGAGTGGGACCGGGACTCCAGCACTAGGTGATGTGGACAGCTGCATGCTTTGGAAGTCTGTAACTGGCTTGCTGTGGATGAACCTGCCCTCCCATTGTCCTCACGTGGGGAGTCCCTGGCGCTCTCCTAGGAGATGAAAATGCCCCGGGGTTTGGGCTCCCCCTGAAGCGTGCGCCCCCCCCCCCAGGAAGCCGCACAAGCTGCATTTGCATGCACACCCCCAACAAGCCGTGCAAGCTGTATTTGCACGCATACCCTCCCCAGACAAAAAAGGGGGGGGGGGGGAGCAGCCAAAAATTTTTTGCTTGGGGCAGAAAAAAACCTAGAGCCGGCCCTGGTACTCCAGGTAAGTGCCACTACTGCTACATAGAGCAGGACAGTTACCTCCCTTTTCTTACATACAACTATACTGTTAATATACCCTGGAATATTATCCTTTTTTCACTACTGCATCACATTGCTGACTCGTATTTAATGTATGATCCACTATATTCCCCAGACCATTTTCAGCAGTACCACCTAATCAGTTATACCCATTTTGTAGTTGTGCATCTTAGTTTTCCTTCCTAAGTGAAGTATTTTGAACTTGCCTTTATTTAATTTCATCTTGGTGAATTCAGAACCAGTTCTCCAATTTTTCCACATTTCCCTTTAGAGCAGGAGTGGGCAATAATTTTTCACCAGAGGCCACTTCAGAAATTTTTGAAGTAACTCCAGGCCACCCCAAACGAGGTGGGGCCTCAGGCAGAAAGGGCGGGGCCAGGACACTTCTTTGCCACCCCAGAGAGAACCGCCAGCTGTTCTGAACAGCTGGTGGTTCCCTCTAGGTGCCCGTGACTCCGGCAGTGGGAGGAGACTTCACATGCTCCCCGCCCCGGTCAATCAGGGCCTGGAAAGGAGGAGCACATGAAGTCTCTCGCTCCCTGCCCCCACCCTGCAAGGGAGCGCCGCGTTGAGCAGCAGCTGGCGGTTGACTTTAACTGCTGAGCCCCTTGGAGGGTGGGAGGAGACTTCACATGCTCACATGCTCTCCCCACCCCCAGCCCCTGATTGGCCTGAGAGTGGGGGGAGCACACAAAGTCTCCTCCCACCCTGCCCCTGCCCTGCAAGGAGCTTGCAGCACTTAGAAGTGCCACGCCCCTCGCAGGGCAGCAGGAGACTTCACGTGCTTCCTCCTGCCCCCAGACCTTCTGCGGGCCGGATCCACTTGCTTGGCGGGCCGCATCCGGCCCACTGAGACCCTTTTGCCCACCCCTGATTCTGAGAGATTCCTAAACCTGAGCCATTCTTTTTAGGTGACAAATTTGAGGAACTGTCCCAGATTGAGGTGTGTCAGGAGGTTATATAACAAATTGATAAGTTAAACAGTAACAAGGCACCAGAACCAGATGGTATTTATCCAAGAGTTCAGGAAGAACTCAAATGTGAAACTGCAGAATTTCTAACTGGTTTGTAACCTGACCTTTAAATTAACTTCTGTACCTGAGGGCTCCAGAGATGATCCTGGCAATTACAGGCTGGTAAGTCTAACTTCAGTACTGGGCAAATTCATTGAAACAAAATTGTTAGACACCCAGAGGAGCATAATTTGTTGGGGAAGAGTCAGTGTGGTTCTGCAAAGGGAAATCATGCCTCAACAATCTACCAGAGTTCTTTGAGGATGTCAACAAGCATGTGGACAAGGAGGAATCCAGTGGATATAGTGTACTTAAATTTCCAGAAAGCCTTTAACAAGGTCCCTCAGCTCTTTAGCAAAATAAGCTGCTATGGAATAAGGCCCTTTCTTGGTTAAAACTGGTAAAAAGAAACAAAAACTAGGAATAAGTGGTCAGTATTCAGAATGGAGATAGGTAATAGTGGTATCCTCCAGGGATCTGTTCTCAGACTAGTCCTATTCAACATATTCATAAATGATCTAGAAAAAAGGGTAAACAGTGAGGTGGCAAAATCTGCAGATGATACAAAACTACTCAAGATATTTAAGTCCCATGCAGATTGCAAGAGCTTTAAATGGATCTCACAAAACTGGGGGACGAGGCAACAAAATAGCAGATGAAATTTAATGCTGATAAATAGAAAGTAATGCACATTGGAAAACATAATCCCAGATATATATATAAAGTGTTGGGTCCCAAATTAGTTGTTACCACTAAGGATGTTAAATAGTAAGTAAATGACTAAAAATGTACTTGATACAATTTGTATCGAGTACATGATTAGTCGATAAGAAGCCACTGAAGCTCTGCAGTTTAAATGTAGTAGGAGCCGAGTGTGCAGGCAGCCCAGCTCCTACTATATTTAAACTGCAGAGCTGCAGCAGGGATAGGTCCAGCACCAGGCGTGAGCAGGGCCGCATTATGACTTTCGTGGGCCCTAGGCACTTTGGCCTTCGTGGGCCCCTTCCTCCATAAAAAAAAATATTAAAAATTATTTTTGATTCAACTTTAAATACTTCAACAATTTTTTTTTCTGTTTTAGGCAAAATTTAATAGATTTTTGTGAGCCCTAAAAGTTTCATTTTTTTCTGACGTGAGAATAAAATTAAAACATTTTCTTCAACCCTAAAAGTTCATTTTTTTTTCTTCTGATTTTAAAAGAAATTAAAACATTTTTGTGGGCCCGTAAAAGTATCATGGGCCCTAGGCACTGTGCCTACTGTGCCTAATGGATAAGTCGGCCCTGGGTACGAGCCAGGACTGAAGCAGCTTGTGCCGGGTCCGGACTGCTGCAGCTCTGCCTTTTATGTGCCCTATAACACATGAAAGTACCTAGTTAAATAAGTCAAGGTCCTAGAATGTATGTTACAATTGTATTTATATGCAACCATTTGTTTCCAATACTTATACTTGCTATGGTTTGAATGTCTGTGATTTTCTCAATATATTCATTGTAATTATATGGAAGTGTAAGTGCTGTATGTTAAGCAAGGCAGTAATCTGAGGTGAAACCAGTAAGCTAGATTGAACTGCTTCTCTGGCAGCAGAATAGCTGTGCATAGTGTGTGTGTTCAGTGGACCAGGGCTGGACACTTTAGAGAGAAGCTGAAAGGGCTAAGATTGAAGTGTGCCCATTGCTACCTATAAAGAGAATGTGGGTCCTGCTGAGGCCTAGAAGGGAGGGCTTGTGTTGCTTGTTACTAGGGCTGGCGAGAGACTTCGCTGGCAGTGGAGTGTGGGCTCTGCTCTGGGCCCCCTGGGGTTACAGGAGTGGGGCTAGCCCTTAGCGCTGACTGGATTATGCCACGTGGGGCTCCAGTGGTGATTTAAAGGGCCCAGAACTCCAGCCACTCGCTGCTGTGGTAGTGGTGGTTCTGAGCTGAAGCCCCAGGCCCTTTTAAATCAGTGGGCCCTGGAGCAACTGTCCCCTTTGCTCCCCTGTCAATGGCCCAGCCTGTGGCTGGTGGAGACAGGAAGCTAATCTCCTGCAGGCACAGACAAGCCTTCCTCATCATAAGGGCAGTGGTAATGAAATGCCTCACAACTCTGGGTATGCCCAGGAAGCATCAGAGCACTACTTCCTATCTTTGGCTCTGTCAATTTTGCCATCTTCACTGAGAAAGCCAGTAAATACAATGTGTTACACGTGGTGTAGCACTAATGTCAGTCATATTATTTGATCATGATCAGCTTGTGGGGTGCACATCTCTTTCAAAAACAAATCCTTACACATAAAACAAAATTTGTGTGCCTCTTTCAGGGTATGTCTACACTTGCCCACTACTTCGAAGTAGGGAGGCAAATGAAGCATACCGAAGTTGCAAATCAAGCCTGGGATTTAAATATCCCGCACTTGAGTCGCATGTTCCCAGCCGGTCGCCATTTTAGAAATTCACTGGCCGGGTAACTGCCCGGCGTCTACACACGGCGGTGAAGCGAAGTCGATTTAAAGCCCTAATTCAAATTAGCTGGTAAACCTCATTGCAGGAGGAATGCCAGCTAATTCGAGATGAGACTTTAATTGGACTCGTTCACTGCTGCGTGTGACTGCGGGCAGTTACTCGGCTAGTGAATTTCTAAAATGGCGACGACAGCTATCGAATCAACGCGGGATATTTAAATCCCAGGCTTGATTCTAACCGGTATGCTTCATTTGCCTCCTACTCAATGAAACATATGTATTGAAGATATACCTCCTTCAGAACTGTGGGCATGTAATAATTTGTGGCTGCAATCCATATTTACATCATGGCTCATATTTTGGGTTGATGTTCAGTACGTTGATGTGTGAGTAGCTGTTGAGAAACTGCCAGGAAGAAGTTGATCCCACAAAAGATATTTCCTCGCCCACCCTGTGTCCCTGATATCCTGGAATTACACTGCATACAACTTGCATTGTGACATTCACTTAACATGCTGTTTCAGGACATTCTGAAAGTCTTACTTTGTGACCAAGTCATTAAATCAATTTTGTAAAAAAACTGGAAATCAGCTTAGACCTTGCATTTATTAAGACACCAAAACTGAGGCTACATAATATCTGAGTTGTGTCTGTTTGCAACAACAGTTTCCATTAAGTATGCTAAATATCAAATTATCCCACTTCATTAAAAACCGTGGGCTAGATTCTCCACAGCTGTAAGTCAGCATAGCTCCATTGAAGTCAAAAGCTGAAGCTCTGCTCCTATAATTTGAGAGCAGTTAGGAGTGCAAATGCTACAAACTATAGAAAAATATTTATATTAAAATAGTTTTCTCTTTCACCAGGTGCACAAGGCAAATACAGTGTGATGCTCAGAGCAAATTTATCAAGAATAAAGAAACTTCAGTAAGATGAAAAGTTAGTGGTACATTCATAAAAAAACTTTAAGGTTGAAAAACGTTCCCGTCTTCACTGCATCATTATCAGCCAAGGCAGTATTTTCATTGGGAGCAACTTTGCTGCTGGACATACATGACAATTCATTAATTGAACTGTCTACCTTGAACGGTCCCTTACAATATGTGCTAATTATATATGCTAAGCAATCTGTTCCATCTTGCAGTTTGCTGGGAGTTCCTTTCTCAGAGCTGAAAAAGAGCTCAATGAGGTTCAAAAGCTGGTCTCTTTCACCAATGTACGTTGGACTAATAAAAGACATTACCTCACCTCCTTGTCTTGCTACAATCCAGTCATGTCAAACATGATTTATGAAATGATGATACAAAAGAGATTTGCATGCTTTGTAAGGCATCTTGGGTCAAAAGCAGAGATAACTTACTCTATAAGTGATCCATAGATTTAAGCCAGAAAGGGAACATTATGATCTATCTGTTCTGGCATCCTACATAACAAAGGCCATAGAATCTTACCCTGTAATCTCTGCATGAAGCAGGCACTGGATTCAGGAGATACAAATAGGATTCTTGAATATAAGTCGGACTGCAAAGGGTGTACAGTAGTACCAGTAAATCAGTGCAAAAGCTATGATCTTTAAGATTGTCTGTCTATTCAGCATTGCCTATTGATCATTATTTGTTTTTGTTTAAAAGGGAACACCTTATTATAATTATGTCCATCAACCTTAAAGTGGTATGAAAATGTCCACCGTACTAAAAAAAACCAAATATGTGACACAGGTACCATTAACTAAAATCACTCCACAAGTAAAATGTCTTAAACAATCCAAATTCAGAGTTGCCATCATCATTAGTTACAAGTTCTACTACTGCTTCTCTCTCCATATTGAGGAAATGTCTGTAAGGTCAGGGACTGGGGCAGTAGAGAGAGCATCATGTCATGACTCCTCCTCAAATGGCCACTTGCCAGGGGGAAAGGATTGGTTTAAAGTGGAAGAGAGATATATTAGATGTCCATATTAGAGTAGGGTTCAATATTGGTGGGACAGCTTCCAGGTAACCCAAGATCCTTCTCATTTTTCCACTGTTGGGTCTCCTGTGAGTTTGGAAGGCAAGGTCTCTGCCAGTACTTTGCAGGGAAATCATCATACTTTCCACAAGATAAGTAGCAGGAAACGGCAACTTGAAACTTGTTGACTAATATATACTGGCTAGCATACATACATATTATGCTGATACTACTACCCGCCATATATATTCCAAGCATTTAAGTATACATATTATTAAGCACGAATACATTAATTATCCCAAGCTGGTCTGTACGTAACTCTGTTCACTTATGCTAAGGATTCCATAACACCTGGTATTAGCTTAGGAGTGGGCACTAATTTTTAATGGGGGGGGGTCACGCCGAGGGCTACATTTCCACTGAGGGAGTATGGGGTCTAGGATGGAAGTTGGGAGAAGGGAGCTTCAGTTAGGGGACTGGGTGCAGGAGCGGGTGTGGAGTCTGAGAGGGAGTTTGGGTGAAGAAGGGGGTTGTGATCTGGGGTAGAGGCTTGGGGTGCAGGGTCCAGATGAAGATATGGGTACAGGAAAGGATTCTGGCCTGGGGGAGGGGCTTTAGGAGGGGGTGCAAGTTGTGAGCTGGGAGAAGGGGGTGCAGAGGGTTTGGGTGGTGACCTGAGGCAGGGGAATGGGGTGCAGGGTCCAGGAGGGGGTGTGGGTGCCAGAGAGGATTCTGGCCTGGAGGACTGTAGGAGGGGGTGCAGTGTCTGAGGAGAGTTGTGACCTGGGAGAAAGGGGTACACAGGGTTTGGGTGGTGGCCTGGGCAGGTAGTTGGGGAGGGGGGATTGAAGAGGGGGTAGGTGCCAGAGGCAGGCTCTGGCTAGGAGGCGCTAACCTAGGCAGCTCCCAGCCAGCAGCCTTGCAGGAACCTGAGCTGCAAGCTGCTCTACGTGGCTCTGCTCTGAGCAGCGTGGCGGGAGGGAGGAGGATTCATTGCCTGCCCCTGCATGTAGCAAAACTTCTCAGCTCCTATTGACCGGAAGCTGGCCAATGGGAGCTGAGAGATTTTGCTGGAGGGCGGGACAGAGCGCAAAGCCTCCCTCCTTACTCCTCAGCATCCAGAGCATAGAGCAGCCACATTTAAAATGGCTGCAGCTGCACTGTGCTTAAGGGTCCCAGTGAAGCAGCCGTGGGCTGGATTCGGTGGCTCGGCGGGCCAGATCTGACCTGCTAGCCACCTCTTGCCTACTCCTGCATTAGCTGCAATAAGCTTTGGTGTGAATAGATGGGGAAAACTGTTGGTATCATGATACATATTGTTTCCTCATAGCAACAGAAAGGGAGGTACCCTCACAATCCTAATGATCCAATCACAGGCTTAGGAGGTGTCCTCATGTCCCTTGGTACTTGGAATGTACCTGGAATGCATGGACCCAGAACAAAGGAGAGAGTGCATCATGACCTGGAATGCATGGGTTCAGAACAACATACAAAGGCATAGACCCGTGATGTCAGAAACAAGGTAAAAAGCTGAGTGAGTTTAGTTTCTGGTGACATACATAGTACCTTTTACTAATAGACAAGTAGGGTTTTAAATGCTGGCTTTAGGGGATCACGTCAAGGCAGCACACATTCAGTGTAAGGTGAATGCACAAAACTACTCTTCAGAGACTGGTATATTATAGAACCTTTTGCTTGTATGACATAGGTTGGGCATTAGGAAAAAGTTCCTAACTGTCAGGGTGATCAAACACTGGAATAAATTGCTCAGGAAGGTTGTGGAATCTCCATCTCTGGAGATATTTAAGAGTAGGTTAGATAAATGTCTATCAGGGACGGTTTAGTCAGCACTTGGTCCTGCCATGAGGGCAGGGGACTGGACTCGATGACCTCTCGAGGTCCCTTCCAGTCCTAGTATTCTATGATTCTATGATTAATAAACCTGAATTAAATTGGCCGTTTGGACTCTTGAGTATATTTCATAATAAACCAAAGTGTGGTCAAGCAATTGATTATACAATTTATCAACAAATTCATCAAATTTCTTGGCCCAATGCTTATTTCTCCTTATACAGGGACTCTTTTTTAAGTTTCTTACTCCAACTTGGGATTGGGCAGGGGGCTGGACTTGATGAGCTCCTGAGGTCTCTTCCAACTCTATGATTCTATGAACTTAGAAAATAGGGGGGGTTAAGTGCCATTCAGTGCAAAAGGACATTTCTTAATGGAAAATGAAACTAAAATGGAGGAGCTGAATTTTAAGTGGCTGAGAGATTTTTAAGCAATAGAGTTTTGAACATAACTAGAGCTGGGAGAGAAAAGGAGAAGTTCAATTCACAAATATTTTGAAAAGCAAAAATGACAATAAGAATGTGCTGTTTCTTTAGAAATAATTGATTTCCCTTGTTGGAGTAAACTCCATGGCTTTGGGTCTCAGTTTCTCTAGCTGAGAAAAACTGCTGCCTTGTACAATAGAGTACTCAGTCTAATATGCTGCAATTGTACTACATGTAGACAATCATAGCCACTTAAAATGCAGCTCTACTGTATGGCTTGTGTGTTGTAATTAGATGGTTCTGGTGACAGCCAAAAGAGATCCGCAGGAATGTAGTCAGATTTCGTAACTATTGTGAGCATTAAGGATTCAGTGTTGCGACAGGTCATGACCAGTGCCATGCATAACAACGGGACCAAATTAGTACATGAAGAAAAGCTGTTGCTGTCCGTGTGTTAAGATGAGTTCCAGCTAGAAGACAAGAACAGAGAAATCATGATGGAGAGGTGGGATCAATGGTCTTTAGAATAAATTAATGTGAGTGGGAAAGAACTGCCAGAAGGAAGCTATCAGACAGGGTACTGCTCAGAGAATAAGTACACTGTTTATACATATGCATTACGAGCCAGAATCTCATTTCATCGGGGGCCTCTTTACACTTCCCAGAACAATATAAAGAAGCCTTGGTGCAAATAAGAAAGAAACCCCATAACTGATGAAGCTGAACAACAGAATATGGTGCCTGGGGAAGCTCAGGCCAGGTCTCCTTTCCTCGTAGAGCAGGGGTCTCAAACTCCTGGCTCACAGGCCATTCCCAGCCGGAACGATTAAACAATTCATCCTGGAACTCCCAGCAGGCTGGGCAGGGGAGAGCCTATCCATTACCAGCCCCCAACCCCTGCCCCTTCCCACCATCACCCCACTCTCCTCCCGCATGGCACCCCATCCTCGAGGATGTGACTTTGGGTATCATCAGGGGGCTGGTGCTGCACAGCAACAGTGGTGATGCCCCTTTCCCTCTCACATTCCCCAAAGCCACATCCTCGGGGACAGAGTGCCATGGTGGGAGAGACCAGTGTAATTATTAAAGACGTATCTGTAAGCATGTCTGTTTCCATTTTCGCAAGGGTTGGGACATTTACAACTTAATTGCTCACAGTTTAGTACTTACATCTGATAAGTTGGAAATATTTAATCATAGAACACTTGGTAGCTAAAGTTGTCAGACTTGATTTTGAAGTTGTATTTTCCAGTCTTTCGTTGGTATCGGAAAACCAAAAGGGACGCCACTCCCAGGATAAAAACAAACACAGCAATGACGATAAGGATGATGCACCCTACTCCTAACTCATGTGCCTTCTCACTGTTTGCATCAGATGCTGGAGAAAGAACAAGGGAAAGTTTTGAATCCCTGCAATCTGTTTATACTCTACAAAGCCAACTGAGTGTTAGGGCTTCGCATGCCCACCGGGCTAAGAGCACAGCACTCAGATACAGTGATTCGGTGCTGTAGGGAGGGCGACTTTCATGGCAATGTGTGTGAGTTAAGAGCAAATCCTGTCTTTAGATACTAGTGCAGAACTCCTTCTGATTGTGATGGGTTGTGTGTTCTCAAATGGCATTGAGAATGTGGCTCTAGGCCCGTGGTGCCCAACCAGTTCTGAAGCAGCAGTCACTATAATGGCTACTGCTATAGCCAACTAGCCACACTCAACCGGCCATATAGCCACATGTGGCTAGTGTGTTGGACACCGTGGATCGAAGCATTCCTGAGCTACTACCCTAGCTTCAGCAGAAGCCTGCAGGTGGAATGTTCTTTCATTTTAATCCTGCCCTTCTTCTGCGGTAAGTAAGTATATTTGTAAAATTAATGAGTTTACACCACATGAGATACCATTCATATTATTGGGGGTGGGTACTAATTAATGCTATGACGTGACAGGCAATAGTTGCACTTTAAAAGAACATTCAGAATCATATTCAGATGGGGTATAGAGTAGGACAAGCTAGACTTTGCTCACACCAACTCCATTCCCCACTCCACCACCTGATATTTAGTCTCCTCTTGACTGACTTTTGGCCACTCCACCCATTTCTTAAGGGTCTAACACACTAAGGAACCAGGAAGCATGTAAATTAGACTGACTTCTACCCTCATTTACAAGTTACTTCAGTTCCTCAACATGTACATCGTGCCGACTTTTTCTCCCTTGCGGTAACAATAATGTAGGTGTAAGGGAGCAAAAGAGACCTACCTCATATCACCTTCATAGCAACATTTGAATTTGGCCCTCAGAGCCTAACATATTATGCTCTAAAAGGAATCTAGTGTATGCACTGTACAAAAGCTGGTTGCAATATTAGACCTGAGCAGATTCGGGACATTACAAATTCAAACACCTATTAGTTTGTGCAATTAATTCCACCTCCTCACTAGCATAAATAGTTGCACAAAACATCCCCCTCAAGTGTATGACAATTATTGCACCCCAACAGGCATAGATTGCTACCCAGCTTCATTTGACCACCTTGTCTTCCCTCAGCAAAGAGGATTTATGCCTTACAGGGAAGATTTTCAAGTTCACCCATTAGTAAAACAGAATCTGCTAGATTAGCTTGTGTCATTTTTTATAGCCGTTTACTCTTTACTCACCAGTGGCTCTGCACAGAGGCCCCCAGGATGCTCTGTGCGTGGCAATAATTTCACCACTTTTCAGGGATCGAACACCTCGGCAGCTCTGTAACAATTGCAAAGCTCCAATCATTCATTCATATTGTTATTATATAAAGTCTTGTAATGAATGCCCTCTAAAGAACAAAGAATTTATGCTGATTTCTTGAAGGCAGTACCCACTACCAGAACTTTTTTTTAATTTCCCATCCCTAATCTTTGTTATATTCCAGCATAAACCAAAAAAGATCAAAGAAAGGTTGTGAAAAAAATCAGCTTATAGTCTGTAGATCAGAACACTGAAAACAACATTCTGAGGACAGGCCCTTGGAATGAGGCAGGTTGTGTTGAGTCTATTAAAAAAAATCTACAGGAGAATGTCTACCAACATTTTCTCTAAGCAATACAGCATGTGTACTACTAAGTTTTCTACAGAACTCAGGGCATGTAAAAAGGACTTGCAAAATAAGCCAAAGCATACTACATGGCCTTTGACATCCTTTCTTAATAGCACTGCTCATTTTATAAATAAAATAAAATAAAATAATTTGTCTTATGTTGTCACCTAAAAGTCTCCATCAGGATTAGTACCCCATTGTGTTTACACATAATACAAATTTCCCTCTTCTGAAAAGTTTGCAGTCTAGTTTGAAGCAAGATGCAACATAAGAACTGAGGAACCTTGGAGACTAAGCTTTCGTGGGTAAAACCCACTTCATCAGATGAGCTGGAGTGGAAATAAAAGAAACCAAGATATTTCTAACAGGAAAAAAAAACACCTTGTCAATTGTAGGACCAGTGCTAATCAGGCTAATTAAATGGGCTGAGAGTGTCCCATTCTTTGCTTTTGATGTAAAAATGCAGTTGTTAAAGGCTGGGGAGATTGGCTTTATAATGCAACATCCAGTTAGTGTCTTTGTTCAAGTCCAGGGAAACAATGTCAAATCTGTAGATGAATACCAATTCCGCACTCTCTCTCTGTAAGAACTGAATAAACAGTAGGGAAATAGACAAACGGGGTAAGTAAGGGCTTGTTTACATGGGACAGCTTTACCATTTTACTGGCATAACTAAATCACCATAGTTATATTGGCATGCTCCACTTGTAGACACACTTACACTGGTATAACAGAAGCTTTCTCCAGACTAGTTTGAAACTTTTCCAAAGCCACATGAATGAAATAAGCCAACCAAAAAGCATGCTTGTTCTAGAATTAGAGTATCCATGTGACTTGTTATACAGGTGTAACAAGAATTCATATCTTGGTGTACAACAGCCTGGTATAACTTTCCTATATAAACAAGGCCTAATATAAGACCATGCGGTTACATAGGTAGCTATTGTACAATTTCCTGGTTTCAAATCATTGTAATATTTTGCCCCAATTTGTTATTGCACAGCTGATTTTGCCTGGTGTTACTATCCTGACTTTGTCCTACCCTATGCTCCCCGCCTCCCTTCCCCCGCTGCATCTACTCTTTTCTACTCCAGATTTAAGACAGCCAAGACTTTTCTACCAAAAAACGGGGAGTGACAAGAACAGATGAAAGAACAGATGAGTTTCAATCTTTTCTGGCAATAATCCAGGCCTCAGATCAGCTCTGAAGTGAGCAAATATTTCTGGAGGCAGAAGGTAGGGCAAGTATAAGGATACTGTGAGCCTTCTAACTCGTGTTCTCACTTAAGTCACGTAGCCTTTCATCTGTCAATTTTCCTGTTCCTCTTTTCCTTTCTCCTTGGACAAAGGTCTGTAATCTGAGAAAAGATTTTCTTCTACCTGCTATTCATTCCTGATCGTCTAGGAGGGGTCATTTGATGTATACTGAGACCATGTTAAGCAATTTAGAGCAGGAGGGAGCTATTAAATAATGGACAAATACGAAGCACTTCATGAAAACATTGTGTCATCACAGAGACAATCTTTAGCAAAAAAAAAAAAAAATTGTACTTATGGAAAAAAAGAGAGAGCCCAGACATACATGATATTATGAGCATACCGTTCACTATGTTTTAAGAACTTTTGAATAGGTGCAGATTGACAGGCCTAGAAACTGGGGAACTAGGATGACAACAATGTAAGTTTCTTCATGCTATACCTAAACCCTGATCTGGGAGCAAGGGAGATCATTGGGCAAAAAATGATAGTGTCAGCTCCTTGATAATTTCAATTTTGGCTTTTCTCTGTTGAGATTAGCTAGTCGACTATTTTTTATTATGTGGATAGGGTTGCCAGCTGTCTGGTTTTGAACCAGACAGTCCAGTATTTGAGCTTTCTGTTCAGGAAACAAATTGAGAAAATATAAATGTCCGGTATTTTCTAAATAAGATGTAATGTAGATTGTGATGTAATGTCAAGTGTGTCCGGTATTTTTGTTGAAACGATCTGGCAACCCTATATGTGGAATGTGTCTACTAGGATTTGTATTGAAATCACCTGCTCGTTTCACAAAGGTTATCAGGTGGCACTTTTTTTCCAGTCACCACCAATCTAGAAGTGAATGGCTCTCTATCAAACTAGTCCCTGAGCCGTCCAGTTTCCCTGCCTTGATATCATTTTTATTTATGTTCCATGTTTCAGCTGAAGGATAGGGAATGGAAGGAGGAAAAAAAATACTGAGGCTTACTTGTGGCTATGTTATTTCACAGTGCTGCAAGGTAGAAAAAGAAAGAAAATGTAGAGGAGAAGTTTAAAGGACACCATCACCTTTTGGAAGCTTATTATCCCTTCCTTTTCCAGTTAGAGCACTGTCTGTTATACATCACATCGAAAATTACATTTATGAAGCAAGCCCCTTACCGTTCTACAGGTGCTTTCTGGGGTTTCCACACAAATACGAAGTTTACAGTGTAGGTAAACCACAGAGTCATTGACAAAGGAAAAGATTTTCAGCTTAAACTGAGCTTTTCTTGAATTTCCATTTTCAATTATGGTGGTGTAGGTCTGTGGGACTGGGCAGCTAAAAGGGAATAAGAAGACACACAAAATAACTAAAGCTATAGAAGCTATACCCCAGTAGTGGCATTGTGTAGTTCCATTTATAAGCATGTTCTGAAAATCCTTACCTAGATATTCCATATAGTTGGCCTGTCCGTAGGACAGAAGAGCATTGCACACTAAAGCCCGGGCAGCTAAATACACAAGTGAGTGCCCTATTTAGTGAAATTCTTCAACCTCAGCATTGGAGAAAAACAAAAACAAATTGATGTCGGAGATTACTGAAGACAGGAGATGGACTGGGTGACACACAAGATCAGCGACCCTCTAATTTTTCTCCATCCATGTACAGAATAAAATTTGTTATATGCACCAAGGCATGAGCATATGTGCACCACCAGTAGAAACACATGCTGCAGCTGTGGGCACTCTGCTAATCATCTGGGTGTCATTTGAATCTCTCCTGGGTGGCCACCCAAGCACACAGCTTACAGGGAACACTGCACGACACTGAATATCTTACACGATACATTAATTTGACATAGTAAACTGATGACCAGTCATGCCCAGAGCACCATTTGAGGACTCAAATATCTGGCCACATGAAAGAATGAATTCTGCCTTTTGGAAGGATGGTACTGGTGAACCAGTCCCATTTTTCAGAAATAAAACAGGATTTGTTAATATTTTCTTTTCAACTCCTAGAGTGAGGTTCTACTTGGAAAGCGGTCTTTGTAAAAATATACCATAGGTTCATAGAATCATAGAACCATAGAGCTGGAAGAGACCTCAGAAGGTCATCAAGTCCAGCCCCCTGCTCTAGGCAGGACCAATCCCAACTAAATCACCCCAGCCAGGGCTTGGTCAAGCCGAGACTTAAACACCTCCAGGGATGGAGACTCCACTACTTCCCTAGGTAACCCATTCCAGTGCTTCACTACCCTCCTAGTGAAATAGTTTTTCCTAATATCCAACCTGGACCTCTCCCACCACAACTTGAGACCATTGCTCCTTGTTCTGCCATCTGTCACTACTGAGAACAGCCTCTCCAGCCTCTTTGGAACCTCCCTTCTGGAAGTTGAAGGCTGCTATCAAATCCCCTCACTCTTCGCTTCTGCAGACTAAACAGACCCAACTCCTCAGCCTCTCCTCATAAGTCATATGCTCCAGCCCCTAATCATTTTGGTTGCCCTCCGCTGGACCCTCTCCAATGCGTCCACATCCTTTTTGTAGTGGGGGCCCAGAACTGGACACAATACTCCAGATGTGGCCTCACCAAAGCCGAATAAAGGGAATAATGACATCTCTGGATCTGCTGGCAATGCTCCTCTTAATGCAACCTAATATGCCATTAGCCTTCTTGGCTACAAGGGCACACTGTTGACTCATATCCAGCTTCTCATCCACTGTAACCCCAGGTCCTTTTCTGCAGAACTACTTAACTGGTTGGTCCCCAGCTTGTAACTGTGCTTGGGATTCTTCCGTCCCAAGTGCAGGACTCTGCACTTGTCCTTGTTGAACTTCATCAGATTTCTTTTGGCCCAATCCTCCAATTTGTCTAAGTCACTCTGGACCCTATCTCTGCCCTCAAGTGTATCTACCTCTCCCCCTAGCTTAGTGTCATCCGCAAACTTGCTGAGGGTGCAATCCATCCCCTCATCCAGGTCATTAATAAAGATATTGAACAAAACCGGTCCTAGAACCGAACCTTGGGGCACTCCGCTAGAAACCAACCGCCAACCTGAAATCGAGCTGTTGATCACTACCCGCTGGGCCCGGCCTTCTAGCCATCTTTCTATCCATCTTACTGTCCATTTATCCAATCCGTATTCCCTTAACTTGCTGGCAAGAATATTGTGGGAGACCGTATCAAAAGCCTTGCTAAAGTCAAGATATATCACATCCACTGACTTTCCCACATCCACAGAGCCAGTTACCTCATCATAGAAGCTAATCAGATTGGTCAGGCACGACTTGCCCTTTGTGAATCCATGCTGACTATTCCTAATCACTTTCCTCTCTTCCAAGTGCCTCAAAATGGATTCCTTAAGGATCCCTTCCATGATTTTTCCAGGAACCAAGGTAAGACTGACCGGGCCTATAGTTCCCTGGATCGTCCTTCTTCCCTTTCTTGAAGATGGGCACTACATTTGCCTTTTTCCAATCATCTGGGATTTCTCCCGATCTCCACGACTTTTCAAAGATAATGGCCAAAGGCTCCTCAATGACATTTGCCAACTCCCCTCAGTACCCTCAGATGCATTAAGTCCGGACCCATAGATTTGTGTATGTTTAGCTTTTCTAAATAGTTCCTAACCTGTTCTTTACCCACCACGGGCTGTCCATCTTCATCCCATCTTGAGTCACTTAGCGCAGAAGTCCAGGAGCCGACCTTGTCCGTGAATACAGAGGCAAAGAAAGCATTGAGTACTTCAGCTTTCCCCACATCATCTGTCACAAGGTTACCTCCTTCATCCAGTAGGGCCGCACCCCTCTCTGATCACCTTCTTCTTGTTAACATGCCTGTAGAAACCTTTCTTGTTATCCTTCACATCCTTAGCCAGTCGCAATTCCATTTGCGCTTTCGCCTTCCTGATAACCCCGGCATTCTCGAGCTATACATTTAAATCCTCCTGGTCATTTGTCCAAGTTTCCACTTTTGTAAGCTTCCTTTTTGTGCTTAAGTTCACAAGGATTTCCCTCGTAAGCCAATCCGGTCTCCTACCATGTTTGCCTCTCTTGCTTCGCGTCGGGATGGTTTCTTTCTGTGCCTTCATTAAGGCTTCTTTAAAATACTGCCAGCTGTCCTGGACTCCTTTCCCCTTCATGTTAGCATTCCAGGGGATTCTGCCCATCAGATCTCTGAGGAGTCAAAATCTGCTTTTTGAAGTCCAAGGTGTGTATTTTACTACTCTCTTTTCTTCCTTTGGTCAGGATCCTGAAATCTACCATCTCATGATCACTGCTTCCCAGGTTGTCACCTACCTCCACTTCCCCATTAGTTCCTCCCTGTTTGTGAGCAGAAGGTCAAGCTGCGCACGGCCCCTGGTCGGATCCTTCAGCACTTGTGTCAAGAAGTTATCCCCAACATTCTCCAAAAACTTCCTGGATTGCCTGTGTACTGCCGTATTGGTTTCCCAACAGATGTCAGGGTGATTAAAGTCCCCCACGAGAACCAGGGCCTGCGATCCGGAAGCTTCTCTCAGTTGTCCAAAGAAAGCCTCATCTATCTCATCCACCTGATTCGGTGGCCTGTAGCAGACACCAACCACAACATCACTGCTGTTGTTTGCTCCTTTAAACTTAACCCATAGACTCTCAACAGGTTTTTCTCCTTCTTTATACTGGAGTTCAGAGCAATCATAGTGCTCTTTTACATACAGTGCAACTCCTCCTTTTTTCTCCCTGCCTGTTCTTCCTGAACAGTCTATACCCTTCCATGACAGCGCTCCAGTCATGCGAGTCATCCCACCAAGTCTCTGTTATCCCAATTAAATCATATTTCTCAGACTGGGCCAGGGCCTCCAGTTCTTCCTGTTTGTTGCCCAGGCTTCTCGCATTAGTGTACAAACACCTCAGGTAACCAGTTGATCGCCCTATCTTCTCCATTCAAACAGGGTCCTCCTTTCTTGCTTGTTCCTCTTGCATTTCTTCCCGGTATCTGACTTTCCCACTCCCCTCAGGGTTTTGGTCACCGTCCCCGACGAACCTAGTTTAAAGCCCTCCTCACTAGGTTTGCAAGCCTGCCCAAAGATGCTCCTTCCTCTCTTGGTTAGGTGGATCCCATCTCTTCCTAACAATCCTCGTGCCCGGAACAGAGTCCCATGGTCGAAGAAACCAAAGCCCTCTCTGCGACACCACCTGCGCAACCACGCATTTACGTCCTCAATTCGACGATCCCTGCCCAGTCCTTTCCCTTCAACAGGGAGGATGGACGAGAACACCACTTGCGCTCCGAGTTCTTGGATCCTTCTTCCCAGCGCTACATAATCCGCAGTAACCCGCTCAAGGTCATTCTTGGCGTATCGTTAGTTCCCACGTGGAGAAGCAGGAAGGGGTAGCGATCCGAAGGTTTGATCAGTTTGGTAAGCCTCTCAGTCACATCCTGAATGAGAGCTCCCGGTAAGCAGCATACCTCTCGAGATTCCAGGTCCGGACGGCAGAGGGATGGCTCAGTCCTCTTAGGAGGAGTCCCGACCACCATCACCCGTCGTTTTCTTTTGGGGGTGGTGGCGTGGAACCCCATCCCTAGGACTACGCATCCCCTGCCTTCCAGTAGACGGTGTTCCCTTCCGGTTTCTTCCTTGTGAGATCCTTCCAAAGCATTCAGCACCGCAGAGCCTGTGGAGAGCCTGAAAGCTATTACTTACCTCTATAGCATTGGGGATTCCCATGCTGGCCTTTTTCCCCTTCTAGAAGTTACATGCTGCCAGTTCTCTTCCTGGTCACGTACTGCCCTCTCCGGCTCTTCCGCCTGCCATGCTTGAAGGATTAAACGCTGCCTTCTATCGAGGAAGTCTTCATCCTCTCTGATCGAGCGTAGGGTCGACACTTGGGCCTCCAGCCCTCTAATTTTTTCTTCCAAAATGGCAACCAGCTTGCACTTAGTGCAGATGAAATCTGTTCTTTCTTCCGGGAGGAAGACAAACATGGCACAGACCGTGTTGGTAACAACAGCAGAATCATCATCATTCATCCCTGCTGTCCTGGAGAAGGGATTTAAAAAGAAAGGCAAGAGAACCTCTCCTACTTCCCAACTCTCTCTCTAAACTCCCTGTTAGCACTCACCTGTTCGCAAGCTCCTTGGTCGCTTGCCCAAGGAGCCTTATAAAGCCCTGGACTGCCTGAAAGTCACTCAGCCAATCAGCAGAGGCTTCTGTTCGCAAGCTCCATTGGTTCTCCATCTTTGTCGTCTCTCCACTCTTTCCATATCAGATGGGCCCAGGTTCCTATTAAATTCTTTCACTCAGACTGCCATCCCTCCATAATGAACCTGACTTTGAGAGTACATCTACACTGCAACGAATGACCCATGGCATGGCCAAGGCTGGCCCAAGTCAGCTGCTGGGATCACAGGATGTAGGCTGCAGGGCTAAAAATGGCAATGTTGATATATGGGCATGGCCTGGAGTCCAGGTGCTGAAAGTCCAGGAGATAGGAGTGCCTCAGAGCCTGGGATCCAACCCAAAGGTCTTCTTTTTTTAGCACTGCAGACTGAGCCTCACAAAGCCAAATCAACTGAGTTAGGCTCTGAGACTCAGTGCCACAGGATTTTTATCCCCCTGTAGACATACCCGGAGTGTCAGACAAAGCTCTCTTCCTTCTCCCTCAAGCACATCACCAGTAACATAGATTCTGCAAGCCAGGTAAGGCCCTCTGAATCACTTGTTCAACAACTTTCTTCAACTTATGTCCTAGTAGTCTACTACACACCACCAGACTCTGCTTCATATGAAGGTACTGAGTGTCCTTTGAGCATACAGCAGTGATCTAACTTTGAGCCCTTAAAGACATGCATACCTTTGGTAATAGCTGTATCAGAAACAAATGGCTGCATCATAGTTTTTTTGTTGATTTTTTTTTTTTAAAGCACTTGCACCATTGACTACCAAAGCCACCTATGGCTCCAGGCCCAATCCGAGACCAAAGAGTAGACCTATATTGGGCGTCTCCTTTACAAGTATTAGCTCTCCCACACTCTCTTTGAAAATGTCTGAAGTTAAGTATTTGGTTTTGAAGAGAACAAGGACTCACTGAGGGCATGTCAAGTCCATTAGAAAGATAGGGTGTCAGTAGCCACCATAGGTCATGGGAAGGCTCCTCAAGATCAGGGACAGCATTGCTAGATCATTTGCACATGCATGTGTCACATCTAAGGAGGGTGTGCTGTACCTGTTGTTAATAAAAGCAAATGACAGGGGATCCACTGAATTACTAGTTGGAGTTGCCCAGCACTCCGTGAGGACCACCTTGAGCTTGCTGTCCTCTTTCTGAATTCCCACCTCAATCAATACATCATCACTGGCAGAGACACTGAAGTTTTGGGGGATTGAAGAGTTTCCAACGAACAGTTGCATCTCTGTTATGAAGTATCCAGATCCATGAAAATCCTCAAAAATGGCATAAACCCTGAAAAGACAATAAACTGCTTTTAAAGATCACCGTGCCATATTTTCACAAATATGATTCCTATTTCTCTAACTCATGTGCACTTTTGCAGTGACGGAAAATCCGCAGTCCAGCCTATCATTAGGATTTCAAGAGGAGAGGGTGATTGCTTGCTGCAGTCCAGGTGTATGGGGTCGTGTGGAAGAAGACTTGGAGGCCACAAAGTTAGAAGCTATTGCCAGTGTGAGAAGACGGCATGCTGGGTGGAGGTAGTGATGATAGCAGTGAATTTGAATGGGAACAAGGGTGCATTGCCCAAGCTCAGAACAAGAATCTTACGCCTGATGCAGAAGACAAAAGGAAACCAGTGAAGGGACCTGAAGAGGGAATGATGTGGTCAGAACAGTAAATGAGGAAGACTACTTTTGATGCACATGGCATGAGAGTGAGGGGGCAATCATGGAAGCGGTTGAAGTAGTGAAGGCAAAATATGACTAGGATCCTTTGTTTTCAGTGGTTGTTTTTTTTAATTTTACCCCAGGAATGTATCAGTGTTTATTACCATCATAACAAAAACAGGTGAAAATCAGTGCAAAAAACTATTAATAATTTTCTGGGTAACTATTGGGGTTTATTTTGATGGATGGAAGGACAGGGAGGGAAAGCATTAGATGAATGCTATGAATTCCATTCATCAGTGTGGGATGCTGCAGAATTAAAATAAACTCAAAACATAGTGCTGCCTCTGAGTTTAAGAAAACAGTATCAGAGGGGTAGCCATGTTAGTCTGAATCTGCATAAACAACAAGAAGTCCTGTGGCACCTTATAGACGTGGTCTACGTCTACACTGCGCTGTTTTGCGCAAGAAATATGCAAATGAGGTGAAGCATGGACTATTGCCGTGCCTCATTTGCATAATTAATGAGCGGCCGCTTTTTACGCAAGAGGCTTTTGCGCAAAAAGGAGCCATCTACACAGCTCCTTTTTGCGAAAAACCCCCTCTTGTGAAAAAGCCGTTCTTCCTGAAAAAAATGTGGAAGAAAGGCTCTTGCGCAAAAGCCTCTTGCGCAAAAAGCGGCCACTCATTACTTATGCAAATGAGGCTCAGTGATATTCCATGCGTCGCCTCATTTGCATATTTCTTGCGCAAAACAGCGCAGTGTAGATGTAGTCTAACAGATTTATTGGAGCATAAGCTTTTCGTGGGCAAAGGCCCACTTCGTCAAATGCATCTGACAAAATGGGTCTTTGTCCATGAAAGCTTATCCTCCAATAAAACTGTTAGTCTATAAGGTGCCACAGGACTTCTCGTTGTTTAAGAAAACAGTGTATCTCTAGTCCACAAATGAAACTTTTCATTTGAATAAACCATTTACTGTTGTAGACTCAGAACTATTAGCTTGTAAATATTTACATTTAATAAGTGGGCCACACCATTTGCAGTACATACACACAGCTTCATCCTTTTCTCCTGAATTGGTTTTTCACTTTCAAATACTTCTTTGCATTCTGAAAAGCATTCTGATACAGATTTTCATTTTCTTCCCATTTCAGTGTTTCAAATCTCTAAGCTGTTATCTAACAACTTGAAACGTGCATGTGGTGGGCATGAGATTCATCAGTATGTTCACATGCACATGCACCTCAGAGTTTGCATGCTTATCTGTTTGTTTACTGTGTGCATCTTCTAGACTGTTACATAGCCTTAGTTCAACAGATAACTTTGAATATAAATACAGACTAATGTCTCAGAAAGATAGCTGTGTTAGTCTGTAACTTTAAAAAAACAATGAACAGTCCTGTGGAAGTTATTTTTATATATCTGAATAGTACAAAAGTATGGTGAAAATCAGGGAAAAAAAGGAATAATACTTTTTGTAAAACCTGTGAATTTTTCAGTAAAAATCTGTTCACACTGAAAACGAAGGGGCTTAAAGATAACCACGGTCCAGATGAGAGGTTGTTGTAGTAGGATTTTGGAGTTGTACAGGAAAGAAAGTGAAAACATCTGGGGTATGTCTACACTAGCCCCCTAGTTCGAACTAGGGAGGCTAATGTAGGCTTTCGAAGTTGCAAATGAAGCCCGGGATTTAAATATCCCGAGCTTCATTTGCATCTTCACGGGTGCCACCATTTTTAAATCACCCTTAGTCCGAACTCTGTGCCCGGCTGCAGCGATCTTGCCGGGTAAAACCAGTTTAATTGGGATCTCTAATTCGAACTGCGGTACACCTCGTTCACAAGGGAGGCTAATGTACACCTTGTGGAACGAGGTGTACCTGTAGTTCGAATTAGAGATCCCAATTCAAACTACCTACTCCGTGCCGCGTGTAGCCGCGGGCACAGAGTTCGGACTAAGTGATTTAAAAATGGTGGCGCCGAAAGATGAAATGAAGCCGGGATATTTAAATCCCGAGCTTCATTTGCAACTTCGAATGCCTACATTAGTCTCCCTAGTTCGAACTAGGGGGCTAGTGTAGACATGACCTTTAAAAATATGTAATGCATACTTAGTTCTTGTGAAAGCCACCAGGTTAGCAGCACTGTAGAGTGAGATCCTCTTTATAGATTGGGCAGAGCACAAGAAACAACAGCACAGACTTCTTCACATTGTTCTGCCAGTGAGTCTCATTTCTTACTCAGAAGGACCACTTCTTTCTTTACACCAAATCCAGGCCATCCCCAAGGGTATGTCTACACTAGCCCCCTAGTTCGAACTAGGGAGACTAATGTAGGCATTCGAAGTTACAAATGAAGCCGGGATTTAAATATCCCGGGAGCTTCATTTGCATCTTCAGCGCCACCATTTTAAATCACCCTTAGTCCGAACTCTGTGCCCGCTGGCTACAGCGTGCGGAGTAGGTAGTTTGAATTGGGATCTCTAATTCGAACTACAGGTACACCTCGTTCCACAAGGTGTACATTAGCCTCCCTTGTGGAACGAGGTGTACCGGTAGTTCGAATTAGAGATCCCAATTCAAACTACCTACTCCGTGCCGCGTGTAGCCGCGGGCACAGAGTTCGGACTAAGGGTGATTTAAAAATGGTGGCGCCCGGGAAGATGCAAATGAAGCCCGGGATATTTAAATCCCGGGCTTCATTTGCAACTTCGAATGCCTACATTAGTCTCCCTAGTTCGAACTAGGGGGCTAGTGTAGACATACCCTTGGGGATGGCCTGGATTTGGTGTAAAGAAAGAAGTGGTCCTTCTGAGTAAGAAATGAGACTCACTGGCAGAACAATGTGAAGAAGTCTGTGCTGTTGTTTCTTGTGCTCTGCCCAATCTATAAAGAGGATCTCACTCTACAGTGCTGCTAACCTGGTGGCTTTCACAAGAACTAAGTATGCATTACATATTTTTAAAGGTCATCAAATAACTTTGTATCTTCTTCATCAGAATGCAGAGAAATTACACAGCACTGTACAGACAATCATTCATTATTTAATCCCCAGCTGCAATTATTTAACTGATTGGGAATATGACTTGCTCACCACCACTCAAGGAAATGGACACAGTTGGGATTACCACATCAGAATTTCCATTTCCCAAACTTGCGTATGTGCCGCTAGAATACACCTGAGAAGAGTCTGCATTTTACACATCATGCCATATATTTGAACTTGGACATGGGGTTATTTACCCTTCTGGAATGTATCCAGATGAAGTCAAGAGATCATTCTGAAACACACAATGGATTGGACTGGCAATCTTCAAATGGTGGACAATGCCCTCAGAGGAGATGTAATTCCGAAGAATTGTTTTCACTATAGTGTTGGTCATATTCTGGAACAGAAAAAGGAGCAAGAGATACTTCAAGTTTCTGAGAACAGCTTAGTCCCATTAGTTGATCATCTGTGGTAATTTTAAGCAGTACCTCAGGAATTCTGTATACAGCTGATGAAAATCAAAGGAGCAGGATCTATTAGCTTTATCAATCTGGGGCTAGACAATGAAAACTAATTTGTTCTTCTCATCTTAGTACATGTTGGCCATGGTTCATAAAACATCCATACCACTTATATGACCAGAGCTTTTTACTCCACACTGTCCCCAGTGGCTCTCAAATGTATTTGATCAGCCTCCCTGCTTTGTGTCTGTAGTTATATACACCTCCTCCCACCCCAGTACATACCCCACCACTCAGCTCTGAAGGCAGCACTGTGCCAGCGGCAGCACAGAAGCAAGAACGGCAATGTGAAAAGTGATATTCATCAATATCACTTTTCACAGAGGACTTGGAAGTACTGGTGCAGCAGTGCAGAAGCAGAGGAGGCAACGGGAAAAGTGTAGCTGTCATCACTTTCCACAGCAGATTTAGCACCTGATTGCTGTCCTCACTTCTGCACTGCTGCGGGTCTGATAGTTGAAGCTCCACTGCTCCCAGGTGAGGGATGTTGGAAAGGACAGTCCAAACCCAGGTGGCAGGGCTCTGGCTATCTCCCTTATCTTAACCACCCCTCCCGGGTGCACACAGACAGTCTGCATGAGCCCCAGCTACCCAGGATTGACAGCCAGAGCTCTTTAAAAAGCACACACCCCGCACCTCCCTTCACATGTTCCTGCATCTCCCCATAGTTTGAGAACTGCTGGACCTAGACCGCTCAGAACAGTCATGTTTGGGTTATTTATGCATTTTTATATCACATTAAACTAGTTTCCTGCAGACCCCAGATTTTAAATATGTTGTCGCTATGCATACTGGCAATGAGAAGTTAACAGAAGAACCTAGGGAGGGAAACAACACTCGGGGCTTTTGGAATTCAGGAGTCTAGCCAAGTGGGTTTGATTCCAAGGGGTGCAACAAGGGTTTTGGTGGCGAGGATGCAATCTTTACTTCCCTCCTGCTTTTGCCCCAAGGGAAAGTGATTTTATTTTACAGAAAAGGGACTGAATTTCATTCACCATTTCATGAAACCCTGATAGCAATGGACTGAATCCCGTCTCTGCCACTGCACCCCA
The DNA here is from genome assembly GCA_019425775.1 of Rafetus swinhoei. NCBI lineage: Eukaryota > Metazoa > Chordata > Testudines > Trionychidae > Rafetus > Rafetus swinhoei. Next base: position 160,022,155 of record CM033437.1, read on the forward strand.
CAGTGACAAGTACATTAGCTGGGTATTTCTTCACCTGCACAGGTGACTTACGTTTTGTATTTGAGTTCCACACTCATTCCAGCCTGTCCACAGCACCACGTAGGTGTTATTGCTGAAGCTCACATTGCAGTGAGGCTGCCCAAGATAGAATGCAGATTCTGGGATAGATTCCTGCTGCAGAAATATCTTCTGGATGGTAATCATAATCTTCTCAGTCTCACAAAACACTCTCACTGCATCCTTTATGGAAATCCCATTGGCAGTTTTACTGAGTGGCAAGGTAGTGACTTGTGGTGAGCTATGGGCATTCGACACCGACTCTATGAAGGCATGTGGCATTGTTGTACTAGGAAACGTAGCATCCTCCACAGCTTTAGTTTTAGCAGTAGATAAATCTGCTGTAGCAGATGAAAACACATGGGCTGGAGTATCTGAATGTGTCACAGGCAAACCAGTTCTGCTTGCACTTTTGTCCTGTGCAGTTGCAGGACCATGGCTAAGAGGAAATGCTATAGAGTAACAAAATTAAAAAAGATTGTAAATTACAGATTCAACTTGATTTCTTAAGAAGGCACAAATTAAAAAAACCAAAAAACAAACCCTGATCAGGAGACTCTCAGCCACTGATAGAAAAACAGCTAGCTGCTCTTCTTCCTTAACTGGTACTTCAAAATGCACTATCCCTTTTTTCTTACTTAAAAAGAAAGACACCACCAAGAAAAGATCAAAGATTCCGTTTCTCTGTGGCTGCAATAATTTATACAATCACAATGTGTATGTGTTCCTCATGTCTCTTGGGGGCCAGATTTTCAAAAGAGCTCACCTCTCATTTAGGCCTTAGTGGCCATATTTTGCCACTCACCATGTCGCAATGAGAGCTACTGGATGCAGAGCACTTTTAAAAATTTGGCCCCTATTTTTGTCCCTAAATTTGAGCTGAACCCTTTGGAAAATGAGGCTCCAACTGTATACACTGGGTACTTGAAAATCTGACCCTGACCTGAGTTTTTTGGAGAATCTGGTTCTTGTTGTGCTGCAGCACAACAGTATTACTGGAGGTAAGTAAAGTTGAATCTCAGCATTTTGAACACCAGAGTCATGAACTGACCAGTCAACCATACACCTCATTTGGAACCAGAAGCATACAATCAACAAAGCCCCAGAAAAGGAAATACAGCATAGTACAGTGTTAAACAAACTACTAAAAATAAAGGATTTTTTCTTCTTCATAGTAAAGTTTCAAAGCTGTCTTAAGTCAATGTTAAGTGAGTAAACTTTTGAAAGAACCACCATAGTGTTTTGTTCAAAGTTACAAACAATCTCAATTCTTGAGATATTCATAGCTCTGAGGTTCTACTATACTTTCTACACATGTTTATAGGGAATATTTGTGAGGAGGTTAACAAATGTATTTCATCAGAAGTTTTCTTGTTCAAGAGGGGAAGAGAGGAAAGAAAAAGGAAATGGGAGGAGGCAGATATTAATCTGGGTACTGAAAACCAGACTCCTTCCCCTCAGCCCCTTTTCTAGCATAGGTTTTTGAGTTATCTGTTAGATTATCCTATGATACTTTAACACTACTTATAACCCTAGCCTTCATCCATTTTTACCATCGAGGGCACCAACGTACTTATTCACGTAACTACTAATTTTGTCTTTGTTTTAAATTATGTACTAATGTTTTACTGAATTATACCACAAATAGCATGTATTCCATAATACAAATGTTTAAAAAGCTGCCTTTCTTGAAAACTGTCTTCATATCTTCTGGGAATGTTCCACATTTTTCTGATCTCATGGCAAAAAAAAGGATTTGGAAACTATTTCAGAAATGTCTTTTCCAAATGCTCATTAAAACACTGCTAAGAAAATATCCTGATTTACTGAAACCTAACAAAGACAGGTGCCTGTTTACAATACTTAAGACGTCAGTGAGTACACACAATTCATCACTGTGGTTACAAAAACAAATACAATCCTCAGAAAAGTGGTTTAAAAGAACTGAGAAACTGAAAGTGCTCTCTCAGGTGAACAAATACATTATTTAAGCAAAGGTGATGTGTTGGTTGCATTCAGTGGTTCTCAACCGTGGGCCATATGGCTCCCCAGGGGCCATGCCCTACCTCTAGGGGGCCACATGGAAAAAACGGAACATTAGGTAAATTATGTACCTTTTTTTCCAACTAACAGTGGCTATGAGGGGAGCCACAGAGGTAAACGAGGCTTAGAAGGGGGCCATGAGCAAAAAAAAGTTGAGAAACACTGGTTGCGTTAACAAAAGACAAATCAATGAGTTATAACATCAGTATTTATCCATACTATAACTCGTAACAAACTGCTTTCGCTCTGATTAAGTCTCTTATCTTGTATCTCTGATGTTCTATCTATACTGCTCGTGTAAGAAAATGACTGGCACTCTCAACAACTCTGTTTGCCTTGTAAGGGGGTGGAGGGGGATGAGAAAACAGAAATCTTTGTTAAAAGAAAAAAAATGAAAGAATGAACTGGGCCCATTCAATGTTCATACAGTAAACTTTTACGATAAAGCAAAAATATATTAATTGTAATTAAATATAATAGAAGTATGCAAAATACACTCAAACATACATCTGTTTCAGTAGTATGCGGTTGACTCCATTGAGTCAAAGTCATCCCTGTTATACCTCCTGGACTGCACCAGAGTTCCACCAGAAGTGAATGTAACCAAATGATTTTATGAAGATTACACCATTATAATCTCAAAGAAATCTCTAGGTAATGAAAAATAATATTGCCTTCACAGTTTCTCCCACGCCTCTCTGAATCGACATCGGCAAATCCTTCATTACAGATGCAATCATAGCTACCATATGTGTTGTGGCATGATGCATCCAGGGAACAGTCATCATCTTCTCTTTCACACTCATCATAATCTGTCACGGTTTGTTTTAGAGAGCGAGAGAGACAGAGAGAGAGAACATTACTGTCACAGGGATTATTCCTTAACTGGAACTGCCATCGTGGTATCCCTGGGCTGCTAGTTCATCATGGTGCCATCATGCATGTTGCCTATCTGGGATACAGTAACACACACAGTCCAATCTGATGCTTAGCAAAGCAAGAATACACACTGCCTGGAAGGTCAGAGTTAGCTAGACCTCCAGTAGCACTGCTAGCAATTGATAATGGGAATGCAGATCCCTCTCATCTCTTCTTTTCCACACACCCAGTTAATTCATTCTCCCATCCCCCAAAACTGATGCCTGTCACCCTACTGACTCACCACTCTTAAAAGGGAAGAGAGTGGTTGATAATTTACAGAACATTCAGAGCTGGTTGAAAAACAGGCAAAAAAGGTTAATCAGATTTGGTTTCCCATTCTTTGGCCAAAATTGGAGATTTCAGGGACAAATATTTGTTACAAATTTCAAGTTTTGTATGGGTGCTAATCAGGATTGTGTATAAATAGAAGCAATGGGGAGGGAAGGGGGGTCAAATTTCCCATTTGTTGCCCTCACTAACTCACATATTAACCACACCACTATCTATGACTAATGTTAACTCTGTCTGGAAACTCCTCAATACTAATGCCAGTTTCAGGGGGCACACATAGCGTTGAGGTAGTGACATGATATAGGCATCCTTTTATTATTAAGGAGTCACATGTTACTGGTTGTGGTGAAGGTGGAGAAAAAGCTCCACCATGTGGCCAACAGCGTGGGTTTCTATGCCGGATGTAAATCAGGCTCTGCACCAGAGAAAGTGTATTTTGTTTTTTCATGCAGGAACTTTAAAATGAGTGTGCACAGCTAAAACTGGGCACTAAAAAGCCTAACAAATCTAGAAATATCCAACCTGCACTCAGCTTTTCTGGACTAGCAGTTGCTGCTTTCAGAGAGGAGACATTAAGGGCCATCTACTGCAGTCAATAGCACACAAACTAAAATGCAGCTGAGAGTCTCAGAAATGTGAACTCACCGAAGACCATTACTAAGAGTATGTAGGCAGACATAACTCACTAAGAATCAGAGTTGGAGAAGGATATATTTGGGAAGGAGCAAAGAAAGTTCCAGAAAACTGTGATTCATTTATTCTAACTAAATAAAAGATGGGGGCAAATAATAACAAATTAATCTTTTCAAATTTCTTTGGAGCAGATTTTGCCACCTCTACTCACTTTATTCCTCGAGTAGTCCTACTGAAATGTGAGTAAGGCTGGTAGAATCTGGCTCTCAGAAAACTGTAACTTGATTAACACTATGCAGCACAGCTTTATAAAGGATACAGAATGCCTGACAAAACTGATAGCCATGTTGATATACACTTGTAAGTGTGACAAGAAAACAGAAAGCTGCAGATGAAATAAGTCTATTTTAGCAAAGTTTTCCATACTGTCCTGCCTGCAATTGTAATTGAGAGGTTAGCATAAATATTTTTTTTGATAAGCATGTTGAGGGGTAGATACAAAACTTGTTGATGAGTTGTCAGCAGAAATTATTTTATACAGATACACATCAATTTGAGAAGCTGTATAAAAAGAATTCTACTTCAGTCAGTCAAATGGAACAGTCATATTTATCTTCTTTATAAATGACCTGTAAGAAGAAGGAAACCATATGGTGGCACTGGTTATACCAAACTGAGGGTCTACATTTGAGCCCTATTATATCACACACCTCGTTGTATCATTTGAAGTTCTCTGAAAGGACTGATGGGATGACTTGGCAGTGGTTTTAAGGAAAATATAATGGTTTTTCATCCAGCACTTTCACAAACACCATACTCTCAAAATCACAAACAAAAATACAGGTTTTATCATGTTACTAGTTTTGAAAAATTACAGTGATATAAAACTGCGCCTTACCCTGTATGGAGAGACTGTTCTTGTCAACGGCAAAGTGGGAGCTGTTTTTAAAGGTATCCTGAAAAGCTGTGGAAACGTAGTGGATATCCAAGTCTTTAGCAGTCAGTAAATCAAAATCTACCACTATGCTTCCATTGGTAATACTGGTCACCAGCATTTTAATCAAACCAAGATCCATTTTCTGAAGAAGGTTAAGGGGCAGAGATTTGCGGACCTGTGATCAAAATATAATGCATGTGAACATGGGCAGCCAGCATGAATTATATGATATGCTGTGAAGATGACTCAGAATGCCCAAACAACATTATACATAAGGGCTGTGCTTCATGTTCAGGACAGAAACAGCAGAAAATGGGCCTTTATTTAACTGCTGAATTGTCTGAATACCTCTCTATGGCTGAAATATGTATTTAACTATGAATATAAAACACAGGACTGATTCGCCTCAGGGCACAAACAGGAAGAAGTAGATATAGATATAGATACTGCCAGGGACCCTAGTATCACTTTGCCTGCCAAGGAGAGATTCCACTGTGCAATTCAGCCTCAATGCTCCCTCCATCTAGGGGCCTTCAAGGAGACAGTGCAGCCCAGGACTAAGAGGCTTTGGCTATGGAGGCAACATGGGCAGAGTGGATTCAAGATGCCCAGATTCTGTGCATCTCTGCAGCAGTGCCTGTCAGTGATCTCCAATGGAACCACACCCTTTCTTATAGCTTCTCCCACAGCACAAACTCTGAGTGAATGTAGCAGCCATACCACCCCCTTCAGGCTGGTTCTCACAGAGGGCGAAGCTGGCACAGAAAGTTCCTGGATGTAACATTAAGAGAAAATCTGGCCTCCATCTGTACTGATTATCAAATCAAAAGCGAAATAGCAAACTAGTGTCTTGTGCTTCCAGTGTCTCCATGCAGCCTCAGCCCGGACTCAGAACTGTTCCACAGGAGTCTATTGTTGCAGGTCCTTACCAGTGCCTGGACATATCCCAGGCTCCCGCATCTCCTTGACAACCTAGTGGCCAGGCCAGAAAATACAATCATCTGAGTGTCAATAGCCTTAAAGCCCTACAATCAGGGCAACTAATCATGACTCATTATAATAAGCACTTAATTGATATGCAGATGTTCTGGAATTTATATTGGGCTGAAAAGAGAAAAGACAGACTTTCCCAGTGACTACTGAATCTCCATAATCACTAGGCTATAGTGACAACCTTTCGTACTACTTTGAATAGAAGAATGGTCTGGTGTCCACAGGACAGGAATTCATAGCTCCACTCTTGGCTGTGCTACTGATTTGCTGCATATATTTGGACAAGCTGTTCAACCATCTGTACCTTAGCATCCCTACATATACCATGTAAGGTAACACTGGCCTGTCTCTCAAGCTCTAGATAGGCTACGAAGCTGAAAATTCATTAACTTTGTAGAGCATGTTGAGATCATTGGATGGAAGGCACTATGTGAATACAGCGTATTACTACTTCTACTACATGGTTAAAATTTATGCACCAGTAACAAGACGGAGCAGACAATACATCATATTTATTTCCACTAGTAATTTAGATGTAAATGGAGATGCCCCCATCCCAACCACACTGAGGGCATGTCTACACAGCAGGGCAAGTGTCGAATTAAGCTACACAACTTCGGCTACGTCAATTGTGTAGCTTAAGTCGAAATAGCTGAATTCGGCCTTTGGCGCTGCCTACGCAGTAGGAAGTCAAAGGAAGAACACTTTTCCTTCAACTTCCCTTACTCCTTGTGAAATGAGAGTTACAGGAGTCGAAGTAAGAAGTCCTCCAGCTTGCCATTATTTCGAAATAATGGCTTGCAGTGTAGACACATTCTTTGTTATTTCGGAATAATGTCAGTTATTCTGAAATAACGCTGCAGCGTAGATGTACACTGAGTTCCAGAGGAGGAGCTTACAACAATAATACAGAGTTTCTGAGAGAGACCGTAAGTTTTGTGCTGAGGAAAAGCTGGTTAAACCCACCACATAACTTTAAATATACTCACATGAAAGCCAGTTGGTTTGATAATATTTTATGTACCTATCATAGACTAAAAGCCTTTCACAATACACGTGCAAAACATTCGATGAAATACGGAACCAATATGGGTGAGAAATTCTGTGCAGTGTTGACATATACTAGTCTCTCTCTATAGTCTTCTGAGGAAACTGCTGTTCCTATCTGCCTGTCAGACACTTCTAATATTCCATACGTGTAATTGCCAGAATGTGCTGTATTGTCCCAAAAGGACCCTATTCTCCTCTTCCTTGCTTCAGAAGCTGCTAGTAGTATCCTTTGTGTTTCTTTCCACTTCCTGTATTATCTTTTGGTTTTGACTATCACTTGCTGTGTTGTGTCTGAATTTAGACTAACAGGTCTCAGAGGCACTTATTTGTACCTGGGAATCCCAGGATATTTTTTCACATTTAGAAAAACAATATACACAAATTTTTCAAGCCTAAATGCCTATTGCTGTTATTTATTCTTGTCTCTCTTGCTGTTATTTATTTCACAGCAGCAAATGTGGAAGGAATATGAGAGCCCCACTGCGCTAGAGGATGTGCAAATAGAGCAAGAGACAGTCCCTACTTTAATGAGCTTGCCCTCTAAGGGTACGTCTACACAGCAACTTTATTTCAAAATAACAAGCGTTATTTCAAAATAACTTGCACCGCGTCTACACAGCAGGCAGTTATTTCGAAATAATATCAAAATACTGTCAAGCTGGAGGACTTCTTACTCTGATTCCTATATCCCTCGTTGTACGAGGAATAAGGGAAGTCGGAGGAAGAGTGCTCTCTTCCGAAGTAAGTGCTGTGTAGACACTTCCAATCTTGAAATAAGCTATTTTGAAATAAGCTACGCAATTGACGTAGCTCGAGTTGCATAGCTTATTTCAGGTTAAGCCCTGCAGTGTAGACGCACCCTAAGGTTATGTCTATACAGCAGCATTATTTCGGAATAACTGACGTTATTTTGAAATAGCAAAGAGCATGTCTATACAGCAAGCCCGTTATTTTGAAATAATGGTGAGCTGGAGGACTTCTTACTCTGGCTCCACTAACCCTCATTTTACGAGGAGTAAGGGGAGTTGAAGTAAGAGTGTTCTTCCTTCGACTTCCTGCTGTGTAGACAGCGCCAAAAGCCAAATTAAGCTATTTCGATTTCAGCTACACAATTGACGTAGCTGAAGTTGCATAGTTTAATTCGACTTTAGCTCTGCTGTGTAGATGTACCCTAAGACAACAAGGCAGATAAATGCGAAGACAAAGGAAGTATGTCTCGCTGTCATTAATTCCTCCAGCATCCTGTCAAACTAAGACATGCACTATCTTCTTGATGCACATACATAACTCCAATCAGCTTCAAATGTGAATACCAAGAAGAGGAAATACTCGAATTTTTGTAACTTGAGGTTTCATTGCTTCTTAGGTTACATTTACTGGGGTGTGAATTCCTTACTTGTGCACATCTCTCTGCAAGCTAACATGAGTATAAATAGCTGCATGAGTAGTGGCAGCAAAGTCATGGCTGAGTTGTGCCAAGCACTTAACCAATTTCAGGTGGGATTATACTCAGCATTGTGAATCCGTGCCTCTGCTACCACTCTCCATGCTACCATGGTTGCACTGCTATTGGTACTCCCACTAACTCGAGTATGTGTGTGTGAGGAAGGGAATCACTCCTCTAGCTTGTAGCATAGGCCAGAAAACGGTAGACTGAGACCCCAAAGTGGGTACAGTCCCCACTAATGGGATTGCTAGGGCTGGTTTATACTTACCGGGGCCAAGAGCTTGCTGAAACAGAAGAACGAGAGCTTCAGAGCTGGGCAGTGGGGCTCAGGTTAGAGGCCTCCTGCCTGGGGCTGAAGCCTTTGGGCTTTGCCCCTGGCCCAAGGCAGTGGTGCTCAGGCTTTTGCTTTGCCCCCCTCCCTCATGGAGTGGTAGCACCCAGGCATGCTCAGGCTTCCGTCTCCCCTCCTGCTGTCATATAGAGATTTTAGTTGCCACAAAGGAGTCAGAGAGCAATGAAGTTCGAGAATCCCTGGCACATACAATCTAAGTATAATAATTCTTGGACTTTGCTTGCGCGAGATCCATTATTTAAATTCCCTCATTTCTATATCAAGCTCTCAAGTGAGCAACATTTCATAAGAACATAAGAACATAAGAACGGCCATACCGGGTCAGACCAAAGGTCCATCTAGCCCAGTATCCTGTCTGCCGACAGTGGCCAGCACCAGGTGCCCCAGAGGGGGTGGACCGAAGACAATGATCAAGCGCTTTGTCTCCTGCCATCCCTCTCCAGCCTCTGTCAAACAGAGGCCAAGGACACCATTTTATCCACTGGCTAATAGCCTTTTATGGACCTAACCTCCATGAAATTATCTAGCTTCTCTTTAAACTCTGTTATAGTCCTAGCCTTCACAGCCTCCTCTGGCAAGGAGTTCCACATGCTGACTACACGCTGTGTGAAGAAGAACTTTCTTTTATTAGTTTTAAACCTGCTACCCATTAATTTCATTTGGTGTCCTCTAGTTCTTCTATTTAGGAACTAATAAATAACTTTTCTTTATCCGCCCTCTCCACACCACTCATGATTTTATACACCTCTATCATATCCCCTCAGTCTCCTCTTTTCTAAACTGAAAAGTCCCAGTCGCTTTAACCTCTCCTCATATGGGACCCGTTCCAAACCCCTAATCATTTTAGTTGCCCTTTCTGAACCCTTTCCAAGGCCAAAATATCTTTTTGAGGTGAGGAGACCACATCTGTACACAGTATTCAAGATGTGGGCGTACCATAGTTTTATACAGGGGCAGTAAGATATTCCGGTCTTATTTTCTATCCCTTTCTTAATAATACCTAGCATCCTATTTGCCTTTTTGACCGCCGCTGCACACTGTGTGGAAGTTTTCAGAGAACTGTCCACGATAACTCCAAGATCTCTTTCCTGATTTGTCGTAGCCAAATTAGCCCCCATCATACTGTACGTATAGTTGGGGTTATTTTTCCCAATGTGCATTACTTTACACTTATCCACATTAAATTTCATTTGCCATTTTGTTGCCCAATCACTCAGTTTGGTGAGATCTTCTTGGAGTCCCTCACAGTCTGCTTCTGTCTTGACTATCCTAAACAGTTTGGTATCATCCCAAACTTTACCACCTCACTGCTTACCCCTTTCTCCAGATCATTTATGAATAAGTTGAACAGGATTGGTCCTAGGACTGACCCTTGGGGACACCACTAGTTACCCCTCTCCATTCTGAAAATTTACCATTTATTCCTACCCTTTGTTTCCTGTCTTTTAACCAGTTCTCAATCCAAGAAAGGACCTTCCTCTTATCCCATGGCCATGTAATTTACACAAGAGCCTTTGGTGAGGGACCTTGTCAAAGGCTTTCTGGAAATCTAAGTATACTATATCTACTGGATCCCCTTGTCCGCATGTTTGTTAACCCCTTCAAAGAACTCTAATAGATTAGTAAGACAGGATTTCCTTTACAGAACCCATGTTGACTTTTGTCCAACAAATTATGTTCTTCTACATGCTTCACAATTTTATTCTTTACTATTGTTTCAACTAATTTGCCCGGTACTGAAGTTAGACTTACCGGTCTGTAATTGCCCGGATCGCCTCTAGAGCCCTTTTTAAATATTGGTGTCACGTTGGCTACCTTCCAGTCATTAGGTACGGAAGCCGATTTAAGGGATAGGTTACAAACCACAGATAATAGTTCAGCAATTTCCCATTTGAGTTCTTTTAGAACCCTTGGATGAATGCCATCCGGTCCCGGAGATTTGTTAACATTAAGTTTTTCTATTTGTTCCAAAACCTCCTCTAATGACACTTCAATCCGGGACAGTTCCTCAGATTCATTACCCACAAAGGACGGTGCAGATTTGGGAATCTCCCAACGTCCTCAGCCGTGAAGACTGAAGCAAAGAAATCATTTAGTTTCTCCGCAATGGCTTTATCGTCCTTGATTGCGCCTTTTATAGTTCGATCGTCTAGGGGACCCACAGGTTTTTAGCAGACTTCCTGCTTCTAATGTACTTAAAAAACATTTTGTTATTTTTTTGAGTTTTTGGCTAGCTGTTCCTCAAAATCTTTTTTTGCTTTTCTTATTACATTTTTACACTTGATTTGACAGTGTTTATGTTCCTTTCTATTTATCTCACTAGGATCGGACTTCCACTTCTTAAAAGATACCTTTTGTCCCTCACTGCTTCTTTTACATGGTGGTTAAGCCACGGTGACTCTTTTTAGGTCTCTTGCTATGTTTTTTAATTTGGGGTATACATTTAAGTTGGGCCTCTATTATGGTGTCTTTAAAAGTTTCCATGCAGCTTGCAGGATTTGGCTCTAGTCACTGTGCCTTTTAATTTCTGTTTAACTAACCTCCTCATTTTTGTGTAATTCCCTTTTGAAATTAAATGCCAGGGTGCTGGTCTGCTGAGGTGTTCTTCCCACCACAGGAATGTTGAATGTTATTATATTATGGTCACTATTCCCAAGCGGTCCTGTAACGGTTATTTCCTGGACCTGATCCTGCGCTCCACTCAGGACTAGATCGAGAATTGCCTCTCCCTTGTGGGTTCCTGCACCAGCTGCTCCAAGAAGCAGTCATTTAAGCCATTGAGAAATTTTATCTCCGCTTCTCTTCCTGAGGTGACATGTATCCAGTCAATATGGGGGTAATTAAAATCCCCATTATTATAGAGTTCTTTGTTTTGGTAGCCTCTCTAATCTCCCTCAGCATTTCAATGTCAGTATCCCTGTCCTGGTCAGGTGGTCGCTAATATATCCCTACTGCTAATTTCTTATTTTTGGAGCATGGAATTACTATCCATAGCGATTCTATTGAACATGTTGATTCATTTAATATTTTTATTTCATTTGATTCTACATTATTTCATTTGATTCTACAAATGTTTGCAAGGTAGACAAAGATAGATCAATGTTTGCAAGGTAGACAAAGAGTAGCTTTGCTACTTTCACGCTATTTACCCATTGAGGGCTAAACTGGGAAAGGCTCAACCATGACAGCTATGCTGTACAGGACAGTTCCTTCCCCTCTCCTCCCTTGCTCCTGGGCCAGGGGAGTTACTTGACAACTTTTTACAGGGTGCAGCTTCTCCTCTCCCATTAGTCCAGCTTTGCTCTCCAGAGCATTAGGGGTAGAGACAGGCTCCACTCATTCCCCATCTACCTGCTCTTGGAAGGAATATCCAGGGTGCCACATCAGACCTGGACACAAGATCCAGGAAGATCTTACTTGTCCAAACAGTGTGGTGCGAGCTTTCTCCCACTGACTTTGAAACATCATGAAAGATAAGGCCAAATTCTAGCCTTAAGTTTTCATCTTTCATAATGTATCTGAATTACAGCCCTTAAGTATGTCTGTAATCTTCCCCTGGACCTTCCTCGGCCTTCACCGATATTCCCTTCTCCAGCACTGTCAGTCTAGTACCTCTATGAAGCACTACACTCATTTTTTAAAAATATGCCAGTTTTTACAAATAAGCAAACACATGTGGATTGTGAAGACACAATGCCATCGAACAGATTGAAGAAACCTTCTGACAAAGTTTATTTAACTGGGGCCTGATCCTGCTTTTAAAATCAGTGGGACATTTCCTGTTTACTTTAATGGTTTCAAGGTCTGGCACCTCCAAATTAAATCCCTCTGAATTAAAAGACTGTAGCTTGGTATTCTGTGCTGAAAATTAAATGTGATATTAAAGCTGACTTAATAAAGGAGGGATAGGGTATAAAATTAGGGGCTATGAAAGAGGATAATAATAAAAATCTCTACCATATCAGACCTGAGGGGATATGAAAAAGGACTATAAGGGCATTAATTTGCATTGGTACGGTACCTTGCAGTGAAAAAATCTCAAGATGCTTCACAAACATTCATTAGCCTTATTTAAGCCTGCTTGATTATCTCCAGGTTCTTGCAGAGGAAACTGAGGCCCAGAGAGCCAGGAATAAATCCCCAAACTTCTGATACCAGCTCTCATGCTCAAACCAGTGTGCTGTGCTTCCTCTTGTTACTAATGTAGTCAATGGGCTTCAACTCATTTAAGTATGGGGGATACATGTATGGTACAGAACCCTCATTGGCCAAACATATTCCTCATTTTATCAAGCCCACTTACCAAATAATCTGGTAGCACTTCAAAGACTAACAAAACATGTAGATGACCGGTCATTTGAAGAAGTGGGCTGTGCCTACGAAACCTCATGATACCTTTTACATGTTTTGTTAGTCTTTAAAGTGCTAGTAGACCATTTGTTGCTTTTTAAGTTTTTCCTGTTACAGACTATTTCGGCTACCTCTCCGAAACAAATTACCAAATAATAATCATTTTTAATCAACTTACGTCACCAAGAAACAGCTGTGTAAAGTTTTGATATTCTTCACTACTTGTATTGCTGAAGTCTGCTGTATATTTCATATTTGTTATTCTTAGTGATCCAGTCAGTTTTTGAACAGCTGCAAAATCAGAAAACAGTTATTTAGAAGAATGTGATCCACAGACCACTGGTGTTCTGGTACATAGTGTAGCTTGGGGTGGGCAAAATATAGCCCATGGGCTGCAACCAACCCACCACACACTTTAGAGCTAGCCCTTCATTTACTCTGAGCCATCAAAGTCCTCAGGCCCAGCGGGACCCTGCCTGCCACATCCCCGCACGCCGCTCAAAGCAATCGGTTGCTGGGGCCAGCGTGTGTGTCTGTGGTACCCTCGCCCCCCAGAACAATCCTTGCAGCTCCCACTGGCCAGAAACTAGCCAATGGGAGCTGCCTGCGCCATGCTTGCAGGCACATGGAGACCCACTGTCCCCTTCCCCTCATAGTGAGTCACACAAAGATGCACACACTGGCCCAAGCAGCTGACCACTTTGAGTGGCATGTTGGGATGCAGCAGCCACGGAACCTGCCTGAGGGTTCCACTGGGCTGCTGGCCAGGAGCTGCCTAAGGTAAGTGCCTCACAACCAGAACCTACACCTGGCACTCCACCCACTCCTAGACCTCACCCCCCAGCCCCAGGTCACAACCCAAAGCCTCTGCACCCCTTTCTATACTCCTCCCCCAGATCATAATCCTCTCCTGCACCCATACCCCCTCCCAGGCCTTGCACCTCTTCCTGTACCCCAACCCTCTGCCCCAGGTCACAACCCCCTGCTCCACCCAAACCCCCTCCCAGACCTCACACTCTTTTGCACCCCAATACCCTCCTCAGAGCTTCATCCTGTACCCAACCTCTGTCACAGACCCCACACTTCCTCCATCAATGTAATAGAAAAGTGTGATCCTGACCACTTACCAAATTCTTGGAGTGACTCACCATAAAAAATTATTGCCCTCCCCCCGGTGGAGCTGCTCCACCTAGTTTCTACCTGCTGAATCGCATCAAACAAATCTAATTAAATAATTTCCCAGTATTACTCTCCCTCAGAAGCAACCATTGAGCATCTCTTGCCTATGAATGGGAAGGGAGGAGATCCACAAGATATGATTTGTATCAATGGTACCATTCCAAGGGCAGCCACAAGTGTGGATTTTATACCACTGTTAAATTTGCAATCATTGTCAGCCCATTGTTTTCAACCCATCCTTGTCCAACAGCTGCTATTCATCCTTAGCATGTCCTCCTTACATTGTCCTGGCCATGTTCTCTTCTTATAAATAGAAGTCCCTTTCCTCTAGTGACTTCAATGGCATTAAGAGCTGGCCATTTAAGAAGCAATCATAAGAGTTGTTTCTAAATTAAATTACCTGTCTTTATTGTCTGGCGTGCTGGTTTGCTTTCCTTCCCACAAACTTCTGTCCTGATTTCAATGGTGTACAAGATCCCAGGTTCTAGCCCAGACACAGTCAGCTCGCTGCTCTGGATTTTAGTCTCCCATATTAGCTGTTTTTCCTGAAGCAGTCGAAATCGGAAAGCAGAATTCAGTGCAGAATCTGTGGACCAGGCTACATGAAAGCTGATGAAAGTCACATTGGAGAAAATAATCCTTTGAACTGGGACAGGTACTGTGAAGAAAAGAAATTAACAACAATCAAACCTCTGCAGAGGGAAGGGAAAGTACCATCTCTCTCTTACAGCTAACTACTGAAGCAGGCTCTCTCTTCCTTACAAGGATTCCGATGCAGAAGGAATGCATTTAAAAATCATGGCTAGATGAGTGGAATTGAAACATTCTTGCTCAATGTGTCTGCTGTCGTTTGCCTTTCAACCTTGAAATGATTAACTGCATTCAAATATCCCACATGACTGGCCATTCCTTAGGTAATTTTCAGTATTAAAATATCTGCATGAAATTTTTAACAAATAAAATAAGTCCAATACTGGCTAAAGCCTATATCTATATGGAGCTAAGCAAGGTTACATAAGAAGAGTATTTGGATAGTCAATTCCAGGGCAGATATTGCACCAAGGAGATGCAATGGGACCCCTGATGGACAGATCAAGGGAGTGGGCTCCTCCAAAAACCCTGTATGTCCTGCCTTGACCTAGCTGATGCTGTTGTGATGCTTCCTCTTCTCATTCATAGCAGCTAGCAGCAGTCCCCTAGGCTGTCCCCTTTCCAGGCTCTCAGTATCTTCAGAGGAGGCAGCAAGGAGAAGAGAGGCAGCCATCTAGCCAACATCCTGGGTGCTTTGCTAGACAGCTCCACAAAGCACTGGAAGGGCTGGGGGTAGGGGCTGGTGGTGAGAAGCGGCAGACGGGGTGAAGGAATTCAAGACACCCCAGAGTGGGAAGGGGAAGGACTCCAGGAATGAGTGGCAGAGAGCTTCCAAGAGATAAAATGAGACCCAAGGAGATAAGGAGCCTGACAGGGAAAATAGAAGTGGGGGGATGGGAAGGGAGGCGATCCAAGGAGTGGGAGACAAGGAGGTGTCAGGAAGAGAATGGGGCAGAAAGGGCTGGCATCAGGGAAGGGAGAGAATTAGAAGAAGTAAAAGAAAGAATAACGGAGCAGGGGGACAGACACTGTAGAAGTAAAAAGGCAGGCAGAGATGAACAGGAAAGGAAAATGTTGAGAAAGACGACAGTGGGACAAGCACCAAGGCAAATAGTGAGTTGAGGGCAGGTGGTGTGGCGAGGTGGATAGAGGGCATGAGGGGAAGCATGGGGAAGATGAGGATGGAGGATAGAAATGAAGGCAGGATTGAGTGGTTAGTGCTGGTGGGTGGGAAGGAGTGGATAATGAAGAGGGTGAAGAGGAAGAGCTGGGGAAAGCAAATGGGACAAATAATGGCTAGCAAGTGATGATGGGTTAGAGACAGTGTTCCCTGTAAGTTGGCTGCTTGAGCAGCCATCCAGGAGAGATTCAAATGCCACCTAGTTAATTAGCAGAGCACCCACAGCATGTGCTTCTACTGCTGCTGCACATGCCTCAGTGCATACAACAAAATTCATTCTGCACATAGATGGAAAAAATTAGAGGGAACATTGGCTAGAGATGGTTCAGACAGAGAGTAGAGGGGAAGACTAGGGAAGCTGAAATAGAAGCACATTAAGTAGAATGAAGAAGCAAGCTGCAGCCAGACTGGGGATTGAGGACAGGTCTATACTATCTTTTTCGATGTAAACATTTTCCCTGAGTAAAGTAAAAGCAGCACACTTGCTCGTGTGTGCCACCACAGCATTTTTATTATCAGTATGTTTGTTGGCCTGAATCCAGAAGCACAGAGACCAGGTGTTTCCCAATGTCTTCAATAAGGAGGAGCACAGCCAGCCTTTAAGACCCACACAGAGCCAGGGGGGAAGTAGCAAGCCTCAACACAAAACCTCCAAGCTGCAAAAATCTTGTTTGTTTACTAGAACATGCTGACAGCCTGTACAGTATCTCCTTTATAAAGTAACCCCCTACTATGCACTCCTTTCCAGACTGCTACAACAAGCACCCGCTCCTGTGAAGTGGAGACATTTTTATTCCATTTATACCCTAAAGGTGAATTGTTAGTATTTTATGTTCCTGATTTGCTATGTCAGTTAGAAAGAGAAGGTGAAAAGCAGCCTGTGGCATCACAGGAGACATTATTCAATCTAGTCAACTCTCCTCTGATGAAAAGACTGAGATTTGCTCTCTTCATTGCCTGCGCTACCCTCACTCATAGCTGCATTTCCCTTACGGCTGCAGAGAATTCAGTAAAGCAGAAGGAACTCTCCATTTCCTTTTTACAAAGGACCTTAAAAGCAGGAGACACAAGTGAAAGCAGTGGCTGAGCCAACCAAAAACAATCAAATCAGGAGCAATTCAATAATACATTAAATG
This sequence comes from Rafetus swinhoei, assembly GCA_019425775.1. Lineage (NCBI taxonomy): Eukaryota > Metazoa > Chordata > Testudines > Trionychidae > Rafetus > Rafetus swinhoei. The sequence continues at coordinate 160,039,315 of CM033437.1, forward strand.
AATAAATGCAATACTTGCAGAGGGTGACATTCAGAGCCCAAAACAAGCACAATTAGAACGTAAGGGTTGCAGTTTTTACCCAAACCCCAACTTTGATTCAGATCCAAATGCTGAACCCAAAAAGGTAGAAAATTCCTAAGAACCACTGCAGTACATTTCCCCAGTCCAAACCGATCATGCCTGCTCACTTCCCTAATCAATCCTCATTAGAGGGATTCATATAGTTGCTTTCAGATCTCCATACACTTCCCTTTGTTGCTCAAGTTTTCAGGGATCTGGCTGGCCCTTACCTGACTGGCAACTTTTAGGAAGTGCAAAATCTGATGATCTTTCTCTCCCCGACCCCAGTTATAAAAACCCTTCAATCTGTGCATAGTCTACATTCTCGTGTACCAGGAAAGCTCTGAGCTGGCAAAGGGACTTTGTCTGTATGCTGCTGCTGCAGCCTGTGAAGACCATAGCAAGAGAAAGGATCCCTCCCAAGGTCTTTGTGGCACAAGAGATGTATCACAATTTTAAATAAAGCAACACTGAAGGTGTTACACCAGTCACTTTTGTCTGTTTTTGACGACAGACGTCTAAAGTGTTACAAATCGATGAACTTACTATCAAAATATTGGAAGTCAGCAAAAACAATGAGGATTTATTCCTTAACAGTGCCACAGGGCTCCTTGTTGTTTTTGCTGAAACAGATTAACACAGCTAACCCTCCAAAACTTGGAAGATTATTTTAGCAAAGCTCTGACATGCTTATTTAGAAAAATGCACTTAGGAATAATGCCAAGTCTACAAGAAAAAGTATATTTCACAAAGACTAACTATATTTGTCAGTCACGTTCTGTACCCCAACACATAAACAACTACGTATTTTTTAGGACTCTGACTTCTTTCTTCTTACGAACAATTATCAAGCATGTAGGACAGTGCTGTGATGCATACTCACTACAATCTGTGGCCGGGAAAGTGGTTGCACTAAAAGCTGGTGAGAAGTCAGGGGAAACAGGTGTTATTGAGCAGGATTCTTTAGGAGAGCTCTCAGAGCAAGAGTTGCTAACTTTTCCCCTTTCTTCATGTGTATCAAGGGTGGAATTGAGAGCATAAATTGTAGGATCTTCTGTAGCCGGCATGGATGGATTGGAGCCATTCTGAGAATTTGCTTCAGGAACATAGAGAGGTATGTAGGTCTCTCCTATAGCTTTCTCTCTCGTAACGGCAGCAGTTGTATTGGAAACAATAGATAACGTGGGCAATGACGAATTGTGATGCTCTTGCCTGGCTGCAGCCAGGGATGCGTAAGTAACAGTGGTCAGTTGCTGTGGTGCATCAGTTGAAGTCTCCTCCACAGAGTTTTCCATTGATTCACTTACAGCTTTCCATAGTTCTGTCACCACAACTAGTGTTTTAATGGTTGTTGGACCCTCCATGTCTAATGTGTTATTTCTTTCAAATCCAATTGACAATGCCATGTCCCTTCTCTGAGTTACTGGAAGACCGCTAATGGAAGAATAGTTGTTTGATGCTTGCGTACCACTTGCCGGCAGCACAGTAGGCACATTTAATGTGGTTGTCCTCATTCTTATTTCAGTGACTGCGGGTGAAGCATACAGTCCAATATTTGGTTCAGATGGTATTTCTGTCCTGCCTGATTCAGTAACTGGGTTCACAATTTCACCTGTAACAACATTAATGACATTGAAATGGAAGGTCAGACCAAAGGAATACAACTTTAGAACATTCCCTAGTTTATTTTCGAATCTATCAGAGCTCTTTAGTGTCACGTCAGCAAGATGTGTGTGTTTTATTACAACATTTGCCCAATATGCTACTCAAATCAGGGTCTGGTAGTATGGGTTAGTGCTCTGCCTTGCTACACAAGTGAAGCAGATTCAATTTCTGGCCTCCCGCTCCTCTGGTCAGCAGGGCATGGATCACCACTGAGGAGAGCACTTAGCCCCTGGGATTCATAGAAACTCATCACTCAAAAGTCACCCTTCTGGCTGATTGAGGAGTGATAGTGAGTATCACTCTAAAGGGAGATCCCCTCCAGTCTCCCTTCCCGGAAGGATGGTGGTCAAAATACAGGCCCTTGAAAATAAGAGATGGTAAACTGTATGCTCCTGGGGCAAAGACCTTGCTTTATGAACCTGCGTGAAGCACCGTGAACACCTTCTGCACTGTATAAATTGTAGACGATAATAAAAATAAAGTGGAGGTGGTGAAATGATGTGATCCAGCTCTTCCTGGAAAAAGAAACTACTAACAAATCTCTTGCTCACCTTCACAGTTTCTTCCAGGTCGAGATGGATTGGTATCCATGGCTGTCTTGCATCTGCACATGTATGAGCCAATTAGATTGATACACTCTGCATACATACAGCAGTCATTCTCTGAATGAGATGCACATTCATCCCAGTCTGTAATGCCAAAACCAAAGTGTAAATAAAATAGCCTCTCTTTGGCTGAATTGGATTATAACTAGTAACAATCACAAAATACTCTAGAACGTACTTAAAGACTTCTCAGTCCTTACAGTTTACCTGAGGTCCAAGTTTTTAATGACTTACAATATTGCTTGATCTTAATATCCTTGCAGATATTTTTTTAAATGGGCATCCTAGCCAGGAAAAGATTTTCATAAAGGGAATTCTTTAGATTTTTTTATAGACTTAAAATGTGACATACTGTAGGCTTGAATTAGAGAAAGTCTGTTGGACATTAGAAAATACAGTATGTAAACAATGAGGCAAGTTAATCCAAAGCATACATTCCACTGAATTCAGTTCCCCACATCTCATGACATTTCATGTACCAATGAAATTGCAACCCAAGCATGCATCTGGACCAGCAAGTCTACTGGAAATTTACTTAGGTTTAAACAGAATATGGATCCAAATGATGCCCACAGGGAACACTTTTGAAGGAGGCAGTTTTAAGGGTAAAAGCAAGTGGCATAAAATCTAATATCATAGTTGATACCCTTTAAATCAGTCTCGAAAGAGAGATAATTGATTAGATATGTAAGAAGATGTTTTAAGGGCACTCTGTTATGGTGAAGTGGGAAAAGCTTCCACTGCCATTGCCAGTGCTATGTATGTGGCTAAATAGAAGACTTAATTCTCAAGGGTACTCCCAACGACATATTTCAGGAACATTTAGAATTCAATACATCAAACCCTTAAATATGTAATTATCTTTACACGTGCGAGTAGTTTCATTGAGTTGAATGTGATTACTCGTACATGTAAAGTTACTCTCATGAATACATTTTTTACAGAATCAGAGCACAAGTTCACTTGAAAAAAAGACTATGCTAAAATGTAATCAAATCTACAAATCCCTCTGATCAAAGGACTGGAAAATGTTGTTGCTCAATGTAACATCTTAGGCGCGTGCTGAACATGTACAAATATTCATTATTGGGATTTTTTTCCTATAACAAAGGAAATGTCTGTTCTAGAAATAGAAAAGGAAAAGTGTGTGCACACACATGCATTTGTCTTTATGTCTGATCATATGCTTGTTTGGTACTTCTTCCCCAGAGACATTTTAATTCTCCCTCTTTAAGACTCACGAGTTAATTGCTATCTTTTATTTATTCTAAGTCTGCATCCCTTTTTAAGTTGAAACCAACCCACTTTGATAGAGTGTTGAAGTACCATTATAAAGTAATTTACATTCCATTACTCATGAGGATTTTCACTGAGGTTTTCCTGTCATTTTGTTGAGCATGTCGTTTTGCCTCCTGTATGCAAGTTCCCTTACCCCTCAAGACTGACATCCTTATTCCATAATGTAACAGCAGCTAAGTTCTCTATCCTGTGCTGAATGGATGTTCATGCCAGCCCTCTCCTGCCCTATCCAACACAGTCTTTGCACATCAGCATCATTCTACCTGCTCTCCATACTTCCCTCCTCCTTTGTCTCCCATGCTACTGCCCCTCACTTCAATGTCCCTCCCCGCTTCCTTTGGATTGGTCTGCTCTTGAAATACTATAGCAATTCAGTGTAGACACTCATGACAACAACAGAAGGGGGTTCTCAGTTCAGAGCAGTTATGCCACCTTCCTGAGAGGCAATAACTATGCTGAGAATTCTTCCCTTGACCAGATGCTGCCTACACTGGGGGTTAAATTGACCAAACTACATTGTTCAGGGGGCTGGATTTTTTAACACCCAAACAATGTAGCTGGGTTGAATTAACTTAGCCTTAGTCTTTTCATCCAGTTAGGGGGACCATTGATGTGTTGTTCTGGGGCCCAGAATTCCTGTCAGCAGGCCTGCGTGGAAGGACAGAGCTCCTCTCTGGCATGGCTGCAGGAGAAGAGCAGAGGGCAGTACAGCAACCATTTCAGAAGATCTGCTGGTGTGGGACTGTCCAGTGGCCCCACATTCTGCTCATGTCCCATGTCCCCAGAGCAGCAGGAAGCGGAGTGAGTATACATGCCCCTTCTACTCCCAAATAAAAAGGGATGGATCATGGGGAGGGGGAGGGAGAGCATGGGGGCTCTGTGCTGGGGACAAGAAGGAGTCACATGGAGGGTCACATGCCTCCCCCTTAACTGGTGCCCCCTGTACTGGAAATAATTGACCTTAGTTGCACCACTGTATATAATGTATGTGCAGCCAGGGATGAACACTCCAACGATTTATTTCGGCACATAGCATTGATTATCCTTTCTTTCCTCTTTTGTTGCTTCTCTGTCTCATGAGCACATCTATTCTCCTCAAGGTAAGTGTGGCTTGGTGCATGGTGTGGCATCACAGGGTCTATTCCACAATGAGTCTTTCCAGTTTGTTGGGATGATGCCTCCCTTTTTAGGGTGTACTTTCAGTATGTCTTTGAAGTGCTTCCACTACCCTCTGTGAGCCCTTCTTGCCTGGTTTCACTGAGAGAAGCTATTAAAACATAAATTCCATGCACAGTTCCTTAGTTCATTTCACTGAGATGGCATCAGGTAATTTCTCTGGCTAGACTTTTATCAAGGAAATGTTAGATTATATTTTTTTAAAATCTGAACCAAATATAACAGATAGTCAACCTGTGGAACTCCTTGCTGCAGGATGTTGAAAGGACAAGATTATAATATGGTTTGAAAAAACCTAGATAAATTCATGAAGATTAGGTCCATTGACAGCTATTAACCAGGATAGACAGGGATAATGTCCCTGGCTTCTATTTTTCAGAAGCTGGGAATGGGTGACAGGAGATGGATCACCTGATGATTACCTGTTCTGTTCATTCCCTCTGGGTCTCATGATATTTCCCACTGTCAGAAGACAGGATACTGAGTTAGATGGACCTTTGATCTGACCCAGTTCAGCCGTTCTTATGTTCTTAACAGCAGCAGCCTTGAACATATAGCATTCCAGAGGAGATATGTGTTTCACATCCCCAAAGTAATCCACTCACTATCCTCAACTACCCCTAGATGGCAACCTTTTAGCATTCCACAAAGCAAAGGAGGAAGGAGAGAAGGAGGGATTGAAACTACTAATTCAGGCTCCACTCATTCCCTCTTCAGGACTCAGATACCATAAACAGTGAGAAAGATCCCCACAGAGGCATGAGACACCCACCATGCCTAGCCATGCAGGCCAAGGGGCAAAGAGTTACGAGAGGCCATTCTGGTTCTAAGTCTGTGAAGAGAGGTCTGATTTCACTATTTTCCTTACAATACTATTGCTGTCAGCTTAATACTGGACCTTATTTCTATGTAAAGTATTTTTGACAAGAGTGCAAATGCTATTGAAGGTTATGAAAATAATATTTTTTTTAAAAGAAAATCTACCTTCAATTGAGGAGCTCTGCTGATCAATCAAAAACACTGAGCTTCTATACAGAGAAGAAAGCATAGGAGCAAATGTGGACACGTCTATTGGAAACTCAGGATCCTGTATGGTGATTCTAAGTCTCACAATGATACTTCCAGCTTTCAGGGACTCAATTTGCACCTTCAGCTTCCCAGTTTTGTACAACATAGAAATATTTGGTGGAAATGAGTTTTCAATCTGAAAAAATGAGCAAAATATTGATAATACAGTAAGGACACAATTCAAGCAGCACATTAGAAATGTAATTAATATTTATGCTGTCTCCATGTTATTATCCTATATATACCATTTATAGAAAACCATTGTCCAGTCTGTGATACAAATCACAAAAATGAGTAATTCATCCTGGTCTAATACACTCCCAATGTAGTGGAAGGCCATAATGTGAATTAATGACAAAGAATCAATACATTTTGAATATTTGTAGTGTCCAGTAAGAGATTTCATAGCTATGATATGTACCTCCTTCTGTGTAAATGCCCTTGCTGTCAAGCACTAATTCTGAAGCCTAATTCTCATTTACATGAGGGCCTTTTTTTGCAGCACTCTGGCACTGTAAAGGAGCTTTAATTTGGGAGTGAATGTAATTTATATCTACCTTAAGACCTACTTGCTCTGCCAGATCAGTGCGAAGGGCCACCGTGTAAATAAGAATAAAGCCCTCAGAGATTTGATAGGTGGCAATAGGGGCAGAGATGATTCAATGAACATTTCAGATTCTGGGCCAACTCCTCAGCAACCATGAAGTATGACCCATGCCTGTTTCAGCAGTGTTATTGAGCATGTTCAGTACAAGCCAAGCAACAAATTTTAGGGGTCATGTGACATACCCCACCCCACCATGTGTCACCCCAGGCCCTGGTCCAGGTGGCCAGGTAGGGATTCCCCTGGCATAGGGAAATGCTTGGTGCCTTTGGGCCAGCATAGCCAGCATCCATAACCAACCTCCTTTATTCCCCCAAGAGTAAGAACCAGGTCATGGGCATATTGAGGAGAAGGAGATGGCTGGTACCTGCTGTGAAAACTACTGGATTGATCCCCAATTAGAGCAACTCTGAGATATCTCTAACATACATCTACGGTCAAATTAACTCCCAAAAGGTGCTGGGATCAGAGAGTGCACAGGTGACATAAATCCATCTTCCTATCCTTTCCCTGAGTTCTGTACTGAGCCCTCCGGTCCCAAGGATAGGAGCTGTTCTCCAATATGAAACTGAACTAGAGCAAAAAAAAAAAAAAAGTTAAAGCTCCTAAATGATTTAGAACCCTAAGTCCCATTTCCAGAAGTCACTCCAGAGCTTAGTAGCCTAAGTTTCATTGATTTATTGACATCCAGTGAGATCAAGGCACCTAAGTAACTTGAAAATGGAACTTAGGCCCATCCAAAAAAAGTTACGTCTAATCAACAATGATGCTAGAGACCAAATGAAACCCTGGCTCAAATGAACAGCATCCACTAACTTCATTAGCCTTGAACTCACTTGCACAAAATCTCAATGTGTCTCAGTGACTTCACGTCCATTAAACTTTTGATGCCAATATGGGACAATTCTAGAGCTCTTATCTCCTGGTTTGTTCCTAGTTCACCTGTTCAGTCCCATGTAACCAGATTGAAGCCCTCACAGACTGTAGTTTATTTGAAACACACAGTCCCAACACAACTGCAATGGAATCCAATTACAAAGAAATTGGACACAGAGAGAAGAAAAAACAACTGACTTCTCAAAACCTGGATAGCTTATATAAACCAGTTTTATTTGGGTGAATTGCCTGAAAGCCAACACACAAATATGTTATGCTTTCCCAGCATTGAGCTAAGTGGATGTATATACTAAGCTAATGGAGTTACAGGAGGGATGAGTCTAATGCACTAAAGGCAATGTTAGAGTACTGCTAAAGTTACCAGATTTGCCTTGCAGGTGCTTTTCAGCCTTTGATTTCTGCATGAGCCTGAACATTTTTGCTTTGAGTTACAATGTGAGGTTAGCAGGTGCTGAATAGGAATTCAGACTAGATGAGTGTTTCTCCACTATTGTTGATACCTGGGACTGCCTTGCTGCCTTCCTAAGGTGCATTCAGGGGACCTCAGAGACCAGCACCAGTCCATGGACTGGTTGTTGAGAAACACTGGACTGGATATCTGGGGTTCTCTTTTAGCCTTAAACTCTGTAACTTATAAGATACCATAAAGCAGTTAAGGTTTGCTCAAACCAAACTTAGGCTGTGTCTACACTGCGGGGGGAACATCCAGGGAACGCGTTTGCTCTTCCACTTTTTTTCATGGAAGAGCAAACACGTTCTTCCGGGGAGCTCTGTATTCCTCATTTCACAAGGAATAAGGGCTCCTCCAAAAGAGGGGGCTTTTCTGCCATTTGATCTCATCTAGATGGGGCCAAATGGTGGAAAAGCCTCTTCTGGAAAAACAATTGGAAAAAGCTACGCAAATTGTGGAGTGCAATTTGTGTAGCTTTTTCTAATAAAACCTGATAGAGTAGACCTAGCCTAAGGTGCACCCAAAATGATCATGAATCTGAGCAAATTACCGTATTTTAGCGAATATACCCCGCACTCGAATATACCCCGTGGTTTTTCCAAATTGAGTAAAAAAAAAAAATCTTGTATACCCCGTGCATGAGTATAACCCGCAGGGTATACAAGATTTTTCTGTGCCGGGGGGTATATTCATTAATTTACGGTGCCGGGGGGATTCCTGCGAGCACTCACCGCCTCGGTTCCTGCGCAGCCGCCAGCCTCCAGGTGGGGGAGCGCTCATCCCCCTGGTTCCTGCGACTGCACAGGAACCGGGGGATGAGTGCTCCCCAACCCCTTCCTGAGACTGCGCAGGAACTGGGGGAAATGAACGCTCCCCCACCCGGAGGCTGGAGGCTGCGCAGGAACTCACCAAGTGAGTTTAAAAAATTTTGTATACCCCGAACTTGAGTATACCCGCGGGGGGGGGATGCGGGGTTTGTAAAAATGCATATAACCCGCGGGTTATATGCACGAAAATACGGTACTTGACTAGTCTGAGTTCTGATTTTTGTATGGCTTGTGATGATGCTGAAAATATTTTGCTGTTTGAATCCGACAGACAGAACCACCAAAATGCCTCTCCCCATCAAGGGTGGAATATTCATGGCCACAGAAACCTGTATATTGCACTTATGCAAGCAATTACCCATTTTGCATGAGTAAAAGTCCATTTAGGTAAGCAAATGTATCTATTATGTCTTCCTTTGAAAATGTGGTCCTGTGTTTCCAATCTTTTCATTTTCAGTCTTTTTTGAACTTTTTATGTACAAATGGGCCCAAGCCCCCTTTAGTTTTGGGAAATTCTGAGCTTGGATTTAGATCTGAACTTCTTAATGAGGGTCTACCTGTGTAAAATGGAACTAAACCAGAATATCCCACCTGAAACTCCCCACACTTTGTGGAAGTCCATATCTGCAAGCAAACTTCATATGGCTCAGGCCTATTTATTTCATATCTCATGACTTATGAATTAACACCACCTTAGATTCATGGCATGCGGTATTGCCGTGCAGTATGTGAATATCTAATGAGGTTACAGACCAGTAGTGGGCAACTTGTGTCCTGTTCCACCTGTGGCCCACACACCTCCTGTCTACAACCCTCTTTCACGTGCCATTCACACACTGGGACACTGGAGCCCTGCACTTCATACTTCTTCCCCCTCCCAGCACTTTCAGACCACCACAAATCACCTGAGTCGCACTCCGTCCCCCCACTCCTCTCCTGCCCTCCCAGAGTTTGAGCACCACAAATCAGCTGTTCGTGGCTGTTCAAGCTCTGGGAGGGAGAGGTAGGAGTGGATACAGAGCGCAAATCAGACGATTCGTGGTGCTCCAAAAGTGCTGGGAGAAGTCGGGGGAGAAGTTGGAAATGCAGGGCTCTGGTGCCCCAGTGACCAAGAGATATGGGGGAAAAGGGGCAGAGAGAGAGGGTGCACAGGCCACAGGTGGAACTCCAATGAGCCGTGGGCAGTAGATTGAAATCCAGTGGTGGGCAATCATTCAACACACTGAGATGAAGGAGGCCACTCATGCAGCCTACTCACTACTTATAGACTGACCCAGCCACCTCTGTTTAAAGGAGAAAGAGCTCTAAGACTAGGTGAAAAACTGCTGAAAACATAACTCAAAGAAACGGTGATCATTTCACAGATCCATTACAAATCTGCAGATCAGCTTGCAACAAGTTCATTATCAATATAAAAATCTGAAGTAGACAAGACCCCTCTGCATCACTGTTTTTCCTTCACTCCTCTGAAAGGAAAAATTGCCATTGATTTACAGTGGTAACCAGGTGAGGGCCCTGAATTGCTTTTTTTATTTTACCAACAGCTTTTCTTTCAGTTGTAAGTGAAGGTCCAAAGAAATGGCTTGAGGATTTTTACCAAACAAGCTTCTCTGAGACATTAAGTAAATCCCTAGTTTAAAACAATTACACACATATATCTTAGCGTTACCTCTGTGAGCAACAGTCTTGAAAATTCTTGATATTCTGTGCTACTGGTGTTGAGGAAATGTTCAGTGAAGTTATAGTTTAAGATCTTTATTGTAACGCCAAATATCTGGGCATCTATAAGACACAATATTAAATATACTGATAAAGGTTTGAAATTAAATGATTTGATCAAAACTGATGGACTTGAATCAAAACCTCAGATCTGGGTGCAAGTGCAAACTGAAACACTGACGACCAGAAATTAGCATAGTTTCATTGAAGTCAATGGAGCTCCTGTGATTTACAATAGCTGAGGATCTGGCCTGAATCGGAACACACTGAGGTTTGGGAGAGTTCAGATTTTAACCCCTAACATTTAGGAGATTTCAGATCTGTTTTGTAATAACCCATTATATGAGAAGTTTGATCTAGAATTTGTATCCAAGTTGTTTTAGACCCATCTATCCCCCAAATCAGTGAAGATCTATGTAGAAAAATAACCATATGGAATGGGCAGAGGGGGGAAATAAAATATAATTGAAGAGATACTTAGTGCTGAAGGTGAGATTATCTATCCAACAGCCTAAAACGAGTATGAAATAAATGGACCACTATATTTCTTAGGGGTTAATGCTAAAGAAGAAACTAGAGCCAATTTTCTGTTATGTACCAATCTTCTACAGATTGAGACAAGCACTTAGAAATTCTCCAATGTGTTTTTAAATCCAGGTCTGGGTTCCTATCAGGTCATTACAACTTGTTTTAGGAAATTATACTGTGCAGTATTAACAATATTTCTAAGATTCCACTGCCTAACAAACAATAATGGTTTTCACATACAGTGTATTATCTGAAATTAGCAATGTCAGAGCCAATAGCAGATCTGGGCAAAATGTGGCTCATGGACCAGATCTGGACCACAGATGCAGCAGGGAGCCTCATGCAGATTCTCTGTTTGCCCGCCCTACCACCCTACATGCCACTCCAGCCGTTTGTGTTTCACAGCTGTGAGGGGTGGAGAGAGGCTTCAGGCACTGCCCCCGACCCCAGCATAATCCCTTTGGCTGGCCTCTGGCCAATAGGAGCTGCCTGTCTGAAGAACAGGCAGTGCACGAAGCACCCCTCTCCTCAGGCTCTTATTCACAGATGAACATGGCCCCTGCAGCCTGTGTGGGGATGAGGCAGGCAAGGAGGCTACCTGAGAAACTTGCTGGGCTGCTGGCAGGGAATCACCCAGTTAAGTGTCCCAGCCAGAGCTCCTCCCTCCCCCAACCCTCTGGCCCCCTCCTGAATCCATACCCCTTCCCAGACCCTGCACCCTAATCCCCTGCCCCAGGTCACAACCTCCTCCTGCCTTAGGTCACAACCCAAACTCCTGCATCCTCTCCGGCATCCCAGTCCTCTACCGCAGGTCACAACCCCCCTCCTGTCCTAGGTCATAACCCAAATCCCTGCACCCCAGTCCCATGCCCCCAATCACAACTGCCTCCTTCACCCAAACTCCCTCCCAGACCCCATATACCCTCCTGCACCCCAATCTCTTACTGCAAGCTCCCTTCTGCACCCAACCTCCATCCCAAACCCCGTACCACTGCCATTAATATCATGGAAGCGTACAGCCCTTGACCATTTCCAAAATCTTGGAGTGGTCCCCCATCAAAAATTATTGCCTATCCCTTGCCTATAGTAACTGCTTTGCCCTGTAAGATAAGTAAGATAGATACTTCCAGTCTCCAGCTAACACCTCTTTCTTTTTCAGTGGCTTCGCCTTTTTATCTGATTTATGTACCTATATTTCTTCAGCCCTTATAACCTCTATTTTCTCCTCTGAAAGAGATAAGGGAGGTAGCTCCTTCTAGGGTCAAATCAATGTAATTTCTTAGCTGATTAAGGGGAAGAATCCTACAAAAAGTGACTAGCAACATCATTACAATGGCAATGGCTGTAAGTAAATATTTTACTTAGAAAAAGTTGGAATATTTCTGATTAAATTTGCTCTTTTATCAAAACCCAAATGTTTTTCAAAGATGTTTGACAAAGCTTTTTGCTGAAAAGGTTCCTGAGATCCAGGGGACTCTCTGATCACTCACAACTAGAGCAAGAAGAATCAAAAATTGATCTTTTCAACACACTTCCATTTTGTGAAAATATTCCAAAGGTTTTGTCCTCATTCCAATATGAAACAAAAGAAAATTCGGAAACTTTGGAAGTGATCATTAAAAAGGACTGTTGACCCCTGTCTGGCTCTGATTTTTAGTGATGGATTTAAGAAGCCATGATGGGTCTCAGGAAATAATTTTAGACCAAGAGAACAAAAAAAACTTCAGTAGACCCATGGTCTACTTAATATCCTACGTCCAAAACTGGCCAGTGTTGGATACCTCAGAGCCTGGTATAACACCTATAGGATTATGCAGAAAATTATGTAATGCTCTATCATGCAGGAAATTTCTTCTTCACCCCAATCAAGGATCAGCTTATGCCTTACATCAGAGTTTCTCAACCTTTTTTATTAAAGTACCCCTTTTCCCCCCCAAAAAAAATTATAAGTACCCCCAGGACCTACAGTTTTCAGAAACAACATTCTTTTTCTACCATTGCAACACATTTGTTTAAACAACTTAACCATAGCCAGGCAGGTGATGACATTTTTGGGTGTGTAAAATACAAAAATAATAAAGCACTGCAAAGCTTAAATCAAAAATTCAGTTTTCTCCAAATTTCAGTTGTGTTGACGTACCCCCCAGACTTCTCTCGAGTACCCATAAGGGTACTCGTACCACTGGTTGAGAAACACTGCCTTAAATGATAAGGCTCTTTAACTCAGATAACTGCAAATACTGACCTCATTCAAAAAGAGAAATTGTATCTTGTTAAAATTTAGGAGGGTGTTTGATACACATGAAAGCAATGGGACAGCAGCTTTGGCTGAGTGGATGGAACTAGCCAAAATATAGCAGAGCACCTGCAAGCTTCCTTATAAAAATATACATAGAGCCCTGCAAACTCATGGGTATCTGCTTTATAGCCACAGGTGTGGGTGAGGACAGCCATGGCTCATTTTTGCCGACACAGATGTGGATACAAATTTTGTATCTAGAATCCTGGAAAACTGCAGATATCCACATTATATCTGCAGGTCACTTATGCAGATGCAGATGTGGATTCAAATGTACAGCTCTTGCCAATGTAATTCAATCCTGATTTGCTACAAATTAGGTCACCAAAATATGGTTTTTCCTCAAGCAGTTGTGTCAGTTATAATATTCTCAAAGAAGCCTCTGATTTTGACATAAGTAAATCACTTTACTTCCTTGTTCCTCTCACAACCCAGCTCTAACTCAGATAAAAGCAGGACTTCCCCCAAAATTAATCTTGACTGGGAAAAAGAGTAGTGCTGACAGCACGGCCTAATTTACAACATCACGTTCCAGATTTGGTTTATTTATCTAATTGCCTAAGTCATGAATCAAATGCTTCACTTTACCAACTGTGTAACAAAACAGCCACGTATCTCAGTATAACCCTTCTGGCTGGTTATCTGAGGCCTCGTCTACACTGGCATGCTTTGTCACCAAAAACGGCCTTTTGGCAACAAAACAGTGAGAGTGATTACACTGCAATATGACTTTTGTCGGAAAAATCACCCAGTTTTGGCAATAAAAAAAACTTCCACCCCTGCAAGAGACTTTTGTCTTCCTCCTTCTCTTTCTTGTCGACAAAGAGTCAGTGTGGACTCTCCTGTTTGTTTTTTTGAGAGAACTGGCTTCTGGCAGTATCCCACAATGCCTGCCCTGATGGCTCTGCTCAGTGTTTTGTGATCTCTACTGCCCTGCAGGCATGCGCCTCTCCCCTTTCAAAGCTCTGGGAAGTATCTAACAGCTGAGTGAGTTGCTCCCTTTGGAGAACAAACAAAGAGCAAATGATTGCACTGCTTCTGTTCTGCTCTGTATTAGGAACACAGTGGCAGGCAGACTGCTGCTGCATGGGGAGGGCTGGAGAGACTGCTGTGCTGTTTTGACATTCCTCAGCACAGAGAGTACACAGAGCTATGAGGAAAGTGAAGGGATCAGCTCTGCCTTCCCACAACATTGCACTGTGGGATACTATGCCACATTACTTTGCTGTGTCTGTCAACAGGGTGCTAGCAATGTGGCCGGGAAATGTCAACAATGGGAGACGGAAAAACTGGTTTGAATAGTTTTTACTTTTGGCAACTTTTGCATGTTGACAGCACTTTCATCACCAAACCTTCCCAGTTAAAAAATAGCGTGAGTTACACTAGCATTGGGAAAAGGGGAAAAGTGCATGTGTGAGTGGAAGAAAGCTTCAGGTAAAGTCTTGAAAGCATCATGGGGAATCATTATAGGAGAGAGCTATGGCAAAAAATGCAACATTTCTAAGGTGATATTTACCAGTTTTGACATTTTTATAGGAGATAATGTTCTTTCCACAAGCTTCATAGCTGATCTTCACTGTGTATTTTATACCGGCTTCCAGCTCAGATATATCCATTTCCATTTCTGAAGTCTCCATACTTGCAAGCAACTCTTGACCCTTGTACACTTGTACTTGAAATGTGTGGTTCAAAGTAGAATTTACACTCCAAGATGCTTCAAAACTGCTGCTGGTAACACTGACGATTCGGTGGTCTCTAATTGCAGACAGATCTATGATAGCAGAGGAGATCGTCATCAAAGAAAAAGGAATGTTTTTTCTAAGCAACAATGTACTCTACATCCATTACATATATATACTATTTTGATCAACAGAGTGAAATTGCTCATCTCAGAATAAATGGCCAGATTCTTTCATTTTTAGTAGTATCCTAATCCACAAATAGCTCCAACTGGAACCATTAACTATACATTTACAACAAATGGTCTGATAGCACTTTATAGACTAACAAAACATGTAGATGGTATCACGAAAGCTCATGATACCATCTACATGTTTTGTTAGTCTATAAAGTGCTATCAGACCATTTGTTTTTTTGTTTTGTTTTTTCTGTACAGACTAACTTGGCTACCCCCTGAAGCTTCTAAACATTTACAATTTGTTTTCCTTTTCTGCCTCCAGGATTTGTGACTGATTAAATAGACACCTATCCAATAAGACACTTGTTTGACTGACAGATATAAAAGATATTACACCTAACCCTCTATCTCCCTATATGTATATATTCTTTATTTATTTAATACTTTGCTCATCCAATGTACTTCCTCAGCCAAATGCTTAAATCCCTGCATGGATATAAAATTAGTATCTACATCCGCAAAAATGATCCATGGATATAAAGCGGATATCCACAGATTTGCAGGGTTCTAGATACAAAATTGGTATCCACATTTGCATCTGTATCTGCAAAAAATGAGCTGTGGATATCCGCATCCTCATCCACAGATGCGGATACCTGTAAATATAAGGCAGATATCCATGGACTTGCAGGACTCTACAAATGCTACCCATCAGGGCAGTGTAAACGAGAGCAGAGCTTGGATTCTAGTTTTCATGCAGAACAGAATACTGTGACATCAGTCGGTCATAATTTCAGTTCTTTTTGTACTGATAAAACTTACTAAGAAAAGGGGAATCAAAGATTGGTTTTTTTAACCAAATAATGTGGTTAACTGTTTCAATGGAAAGGACTTGTTCCCAATCATTCAAGCCAGTGGCCTAGTAGATAGATATATTTACAAACCCTAGAGGCCAAAGACTTAATGCCTATTGCTCTAAAATGACTGATTTAATGTCTATCACTTCATGTTCAATTGCAAGTAGAGAACAAATATGAGGGTGAAAGTCATAACTGACAGTCTCAACAAACTAGACAAAAGGTCACCTCTTAAAACTCTCCCCTGCGTATAGAAAGAGAGGGGAAGATTGTTAATAAGGCTGATACTGCTCAAGT
This sequence comes from Rafetus swinhoei, assembly GCA_019425775.1. Lineage (NCBI taxonomy): Eukaryota > Metazoa > Chordata > Testudines > Trionychidae > Rafetus > Rafetus swinhoei. Next base: position 160,055,525 of record CM033437.1, read on the forward strand.
GAAGGAATTAAACTGGGTAATAAAAATGCTAATCTATTGGAGGCCATTCTTAAGATTATCCCTCAGATGGCACTACAGACATTGTAACTCCAACATCCTTCGGGACAGAGGGGATTAGTGATGAACTTAAAATCAAGAAATATAAATTAATATTCAAGGTTATTTCTGGCATTCTGAATCAGTAGATTTGTTATCTGTTGATTTACTTATAGCAACAGAACAATCTCTAGTTCTATCTGGATCATAGAATGATCTTGGAGTAGAGTCAGAGTCATATTAAGGAAGGGCACTGTTATGCAATTAGACATTACTAGCAAAACAAATCCAAATTAAACATCATCCACACTTGCAAAAGCTGACAAGATTAAACTAATGCAATGTAAGTAATATAAATAGGAACTGGAATCACTCAATTTGCTAAGGTGCTGATCCTAAGGACACTAACTGATGTGTTTATCTTTAAGCACATGACTAGTCCCACTGAAGTCAGTGGCATCTAAACATGTTTAAATGCTTTTCTGAATTGTGCCATAAGGAATAATTTTACCCATCACTGAATTGCCGCTATGTCTGACATGGCACCTAGCAACAGTTTAACAGTTTACGGTTAACACTGCAAAACAGTTTAGGACCATAACAAATACTGAAGGCAGTTGAAATTACAAAAGTGGACTTTTAGTATGCAGAATGCATTTACACATATTTGTATTTTCACAGGAACCTGAGGATATGTACTGATAATGTATGACTGAATCAAAGAAGTTATCTCAGGTTAAAGCTAGAGACCTTAGCAGATGGAACGATTTGGGCAATTGTCTAGTTATAGGAAATGTTTTGGTATTAAAACCATCAGCAGTGAAATAGTTAACAGGCAGCTCCTGTGCCATCTTCTGCTCCCCACCACCATCACAAAGGAGAGAGAGCACAGCAGGCTCCAGAACTCCTTTGATGGCACAGAGCCCTTTAAAGTAGATCAGAACATTCTTTAGACTTCTGAGAATCAGGCCTATGCTTCCTACCTTTACATTCTTTGTGTAGCTGGCTAGAATTCCCGTCCATGTATTCATGTTCCCAGATGCACTTATAATAGCCTTCTAAATTTATGCAAAGCTCTGATCTGGAACAGGCATTGAGTTCAGCATGGGAACATTCATTTACATCTAAGGAGAGCAACACAGGTTAAGACAAAAACTTTACAAGTATCTTGACAGCAGCACAGGGATTCACCTGCAGTAGCACAGGGTAAGGCCAGACCAGGAGCAGAATTACAGCAGGTTGAAGCAGGAGCAACTCCACAGGAGTTATTCTGGATTTGCCCCAACACAACTGAGATCAAAATCTGACCAGCAAGCAATTTCAAAGCACCTACAGTAGAAAAAAGGATTTGCTATTGTCAAAGCTAATCCCACAAGCAAGCAATTGTATCTGTAAATTATGGAAAGAAGTTTGACTTTGGAAGTTTTTCATTGACTGTGATCTGCCCACTGTCAGTTACATGCATTTTTAAAGGAAATGCAAAAAAAAAAAAAAAAAAAAAAATCAAACAAGAATACCTCTGAGCTACTTCTCTGTTCTTTCTCCTCACCAACACAGTCCATCCCACAACTACCCGCTCTATGAAGTCCTTGCTACACTGACCCCTTCCAGCTTGTTGCCTTGAAAGAAAAATCATATTTTTATTGTTACCTTCCCAGGCCCTGCATTTCAGCCACAGAGGGGAATGTCATTTCGGGCTGCAATGTTATCACCTACCTGGCACTATTTTTGATCCAATTATAATTTTCCCATAATTTATTTTTAAGATATGATTTCCAAAATTATTTTTATTTTCTTACTAGTCTAGAGCATGAACCAGAATCATTGAAGTCAATCCAAGTTTTTCCATTGACTACAGAGGGAGTTGGATTGAGTCTTTAAAGCATCATTCTTCAGATCTCCTTTTTAGGCCAAGTAGTATAACAAAATACAACTGTATTTTTGTTGTAGCTTTAAATCTTCTGATACTTAAATAGCAAAGTTTTGGTAGCTAGAGCAAGGGTGGGCAATACATGGCCAGCAGGCCAGGTGCAGTTCACCTGGGTTAGCCCCTGGTGGGCTGCCAGACACTTTATCTGCGCATCTGCAGGTACAGCCACTCATAGCTCCCATTGACTGTGGTTTGCCATTCCCTGCCAATGGGAGCTGCAGGAAGTAGCGCAGGCCAAGACACCATTTCCTGCAGCTCTCACTGGCCAGGAACAGGAAACTGTGACTGACGGGAGCTGAGAGTGGCTGTACTTGTGAACAAGTAGACATATAGGGTACATCTAAACTACATGGCTCCGTCAACGGAGCCATGTAGATTAGCGTACTCGAAAAAGGGAAATGAAGCGGCGATTTAAATAATCGCCGCTTCATTTACATCAAAATGGCTACCGTGCTGTGCCGATCAGCTGTTTGGCGGCACAGCGATAGTCTGACGCTCGCGATCGACAGAAAGCCCTTGTCGATCGCCTGCAAACCTCATTCCACGAGGCATAACAGGGCGGTCGACAAGGGCTTCCCTTGTCGACCAAGGAGCGTCTAGACTACCACACTGTGCTGCCAAACAGCTGATCGGCACAGCGCGGCAGCCATTTTGATGTAAATGAAGCGGCGATTATTTAAATCACTGCTTCATTTCCCTATGTCTAGAAACCTCATCTACATGGCTCCATCGACGGAGCCATGTAGTCTAGACATACCCATAAAGTGTCTGGCAGTCCACCGGGGCTAACCCTGGTTAACTGTGTCTGGCCCGTGGGCTTAGTGTTCTCCCCTGTGATACAGTCTAAGGGTACATCTATACAACAATATTATTTCAAAATAACTAGTGTTATTTTGAAATAACGTAGTCCGCATCTAATAGCAGGCAGTTATTTTGAAATAATGTCAAAATACTGTCAAGCTGGAGGACTTCTTACTCTGACTCCACTAACCCTCCTTGTACGAGGAGTAAGGGAAGTCGGAGGAAGAGTGCTCTATTTCGAAATAACTGCTTTGTAGACGCTCCCAATTTAAAAATAAACTATTTTGAAATAAGCTATGCAATTGACGTAGCTCAATTTGCGTAGCCTATTTCAAGGTAAGCCCTGCTGTGTAGACGCACCTTCAGAGAGTGGCCTAAATATAGGGGTTCATATACCACAACAATGTGTGTACTCCAAATATCTAGACAAATCATTCTCATTTGAACATCCAAGTTATCTGCAGTAACACTTGCAAAAAGTCTCCAAAATAAAAAGTATTCTTGGTTTTGAAGTGCACCGTGGAAGTTTTCAGTAAGACTATCACCTATTTAAAATGCTTATGACTATGCTACAGATTCGGGCATACATATTTCTTTTAAGTCTAAAGTTATACATTATGAAAGTGTATTTCTTCTTGAGTGACCAGGAGAATCCGCTACCAAAATGCAAAATTTCCAAATAACTATTCATTAGAAACGTCATTTGCCGCACAGTGGGTATCTTAGATACCCATATTTATAAAGTTTCACGTTATATTTCCTACAGAGTCAATGGAGAGTCATGGGGCTAAAATTCTGAGCTACTCTGAAAAAGCTGCCCCAAAAGACCGAACCATATTAAATAACAACCTTGCACATCTATGCTGATAACTTCGTACACATGCTTCACAATGCCTTTCAACAAAGAAGAAACTTTCATTAGTGGAGCTGGCTGATGTAATCCAATCAGAACTTGAGATGCTAATGTCCCAGCATACGTTTTTGCCTCAGCAGTCTTGATATGATACACTGTGGAATTTAAGGGCCATAATGCACCAGTCATCTGTAAAAGAGGTGAATAAACTCTTTTATATCTTATTTAGCAGTACAACTATAGACAAATGAGTTATAGCCTAACTAGTGATTATTCATTAAAAATTAATACTAAACTGAACCTGCACAAATCCAGAATTCAACTGGTTTGAATTTGTGTAGAGTGAACATTCCTATTTCTCTTATTGCATAGAAAAGGATACAGTGTGATAGCTGATGGAATAATGAAGGAGTTGAACTCTTTGTCAGCCTTAAAAAACTTTTCCACGTAAGAGCACATAAGAAAAGGAACATATGGTTGTGAGCAACAGGTCATTTATGAGCGTAGTACTTAAATAACAGAGCCTCAATAGCAAATTCTTATTACAGTCAGGGCTGTTAGCACTGCCTAGAATTAAGATGACCCAACATCCCTTACAAGCAACTGAAAACAGTCTGATAACTTCATCATTTGGGCTGGAGGTATCCCAAAATAGCTACCCTGCATCTATACAAGCCGCCCATTGTTTCAAAATATTTTTTGAATATTTTCGAGTGCTATTTCAGTGTCCCAGTAACCCTCATTCCTCAAGGGTTAAGGGATGTCTCAAAATAACACGTTATTTCAAAATTTGGCACTGTGTAGATGCACCAAATTTCAAAAAAAGCTATTTTGAAATAGGTTCAAAATAAGATACCCAATTTGTGTAGCGCAAATTGCGTATCTTATTTTGAGTTTAGGGTGCTGTGTAGACTCACCATGTATATCTGCCTCAGACAGAGCCATAGGTGGCTGACATGCTAGGAGGGGAAAGGCATCGCCTTCCCAAACCGACAGCCTGGCCCCGCCCACACTCCATCCCCAGAACACCTGCTGTAGGCATACTGAGGGTGGAGTGTTGCTGTCCCTGAGTGCCTGCCCTCCCCATTGTCTGGGGCAAGGGAGGCTGAGGCCATGAACTAGCCCACCCCCCCTCCTGTGGTGTGGGGAGGGCCAGGGAGGTGGCTTGGCTCCCATGGGGGTCAAGGCCTGGCAGAAGGGGGTGGGGATGGGGGCTTGCTTCCCATGGGCAGAGTAGTCCCATACATAGCATGGTTTGGGCAATCTCCCTGACCCAGCACTTTGGGGAGCCCTGCTGTTCATGGGGCTGCAGAGGCCCGGAGGATTAGCAGGGGACCTGGCACTGGTAGCAGGTGTCAGGCCTACTCTTGCACTCACCAGCAATAGTAGGAAGCAGGCAACCCAGGCTGCTCCAATCCGCTAGCTCCCAGCACCATTCGGGGTGTGGGGGTGGGAGGAGGCTTAAGGAAAAGGATGGAATGGGGGCCAAGAGGGGAACAGAAGCAGGGGTGGGAAGAGGTGGGGTAGAGGCAGAGCGGGGGGGTGGGTGCTTGGGCAAAGGGGTGGAGTGAGGGTGGGATGGGGTGGAGGAAGAGGTATGGAGGGGCAAGGCCTGGGGCAGAATGGAGAGGTGGATTGTCCCGGGCCCCGCCCGCCCCTAGAAATGTCCCTGGCTTCACAATGATTTTTTTAAGTGTTCCTGCCACAATTGTTTCCAAGAATGAGTGGGAAATACCTTGTTTTGCAATGTTAAGAACATTTTAGCAACCTTTTCTTTGCGAAGTAATACTGTTCCCCTGCTTTAGAGCAGAGACTTGAAATTTAGCAAAGCGTGTCAGGGATGCCTTTTGTTCCTCCTCTGAATATCCACCCAAGCTCGAACAAGTTATATGCCTCTAAAGAACTGTTTGCACATGCTTCGCAGAGACTCCATATGCATTGGGCATGCTCCAGTCCCTCACAGCTGCTAGTGGGTACCAGACCGCACAAGCACCATCCTAACAAAGCATCTGAGCTTGTTCAGAAGATCATTGGGACTTACCCTGTAACAGCAACTGGAGTGAAACTATCAAAACTTGGGGGACGCAGAATCTGACCTATATTGAGGTCTCAGTTTCACAGCTGGCCCTTGTTTCTAAAATAGGTCAAACCAAAACCCCACATCTGAAAACACCCAACTTTGGAGTTCCTTAAATTCAGGTCTCAACTGGGTCTCAGGTCCATCTCTGCTTTAAAATAAGGCTTAGAAGCAGAACAGATGTTACTGAAGTAGAAGGAAAATGAGATCTTACAGCATAAAAACTTTAATTTTTTCTTTCAGTGTCTTAAGAAATGTCAAAGGAAGCTATGAAATTGCATTACTTAAGATAAGCTACAGTAAAACTGGCTTTCATCTATTGAGAATGCATTAGGAAAAATTAAATCCATCCTGATGATGGGGGAAAGGTGGTTAATGAAGTCTTGCCCAGGACCACAACCCCTTTCAACCCAATGAAGCTTGGATGTGTTGTACTGAGTATCAATGTCAATGCAATGAGTGAAACAAGAACACAACAGCTTTGGATTCTTTGTATCTATACATACCATGGAGTGCAAAAGGCGGGAATGATTCAAAAATCCTGGATCCAGTCTTCTTAATTCATTAAAATCCATTTTCACAAGGACTGACACATTATACCAATATTTATTCAGATTTCTCTCTGAAATTGAGCAAATTAAAATATAAAAGCATCAGATCCAGAACAAACTTGGATCAATAGACATGCTCCCAGTGACTGCAGTGGACTTGGACTTACAGCCATTACGTATAAAGGTATTTCTCAGATGACAGAACTAGTCAGGGAAAAGAATTAAAGCAAAAAGATACCAAACCTGCAAAGCCTGTTATCAGGGGCTCACAGATTCAATATTGAAACCAATAATCCTTGAACTGAACTTCCATCACGTTAAGGGTGATTGGTTATTATGTTATGAAGATAAACAGTAACTCTTCAACAGGAAAAGTCAGGCTTACTTCTTTTGGAGGGAGTTTAGAATTTGTCAATAACATACCCTCTGGTATAGGATCCATGCATCCTGTTCCTTTGAATGAGTTACAGCATTTTTTAACTCCTGGACAGTCAGTGTCAAATGTGCATGAATGGTTCAATGATTCCGTTTTCTCCTTTGGACAAACCCCAGGTCGTAAGGCAAATTCATTGGCTCTGTTCAATGCTGTGTAATAAAAACATGTAATGGCAAATTGCATGTGATATTTAATTTCTTTAACTTTGTGATATTTAATCTAAGGGATACAGCTCTTCATAGTCCTGAATGAGGGTCTCTCCTTGGGGCTGTCTCGGAGAGATGGGGGATAGGAATAGCAACAAGATAAGAAATGTTCTGTAAAAAATTGGCAACAACATTAACATTTTATGACTTTTTTCATGACACTGTAATCAAAATTTTGAGTTAATAGAAAAGACAGTATTCAGTAAATGAAAAAAACCCAGAATTTCTGTAAAATATGGAAAATAGAACATTCCCAGCAAAACAGAAATAATTTGGAAATTTTCATGAAGTCATTTTCCTTCTTTTTTTGACAAGTCCAAATAGAATGAAACATAAGGGTCAATAAACAGCAAAAAGGAGAGATATTCTGGCTTTACTCTGCCAGCTCTTTCAGGTTTGCATAATCTAAGCTATTCAGCACATATGGAAATGTGTGTTTTCATGGGGATAAATTCTGCTCTCATTTACACCCGTACCACACAACTGGAAGTTACAGGGTTACATACTAAGAAAGGATAACAGAATTCAGCCCATGATTTCAGCCCTGACAGTGTCCATTTCATTTCTGAGACATCAATAAGAATGCTATCCTAAGACAGATTTAGCCAAGAAGAGGGTGGCTAAGGAAGAATAGTACTACTTGAAAGGTAAAATGCACACAATTTTCCTGGCTTAATGTCAATAGCTGGTTTCAATCTGAGGTAGACTGAAATTTTCTATGATTTAATATCAGGCTTCACTGAACCTTCCCTTCATACTTTCCATCAGACATAGGCCTAACTGGTGCTCATCTTTGCTAGTCTATCTGTATTGGGTCCCCTAGTTTCTTCTGCATTCACTGTACCAAATGCTTTTTGGTCTTATTAAGTCCCATTCTGCTGAATGGACAATTTACTTCAGCCAAGAGGAAAATGAAAATGATTCCTATGATTGCAGCCAATGGTGTTCAAACTAAGAAAAACACATTCACCATAATCAAACCTCTAGGGAATTAAACGGATGCTCCCAATTTTTAATGGGGTTTCAATTTCTCATATCCCAATGTGAGATAAATTAAAAGTAATTTTTTTATTTTTCTGTCAAGTGGACTCTAATATTGTATGAGAGCTTGTGCCCCCTGCTAAATATACTCCTTTAACAGGCTAGTAAGCTTAATTAATTAATATTTAAAGTGAACATATGTAACTTGCAGGTGATTATGTACTTCAGGTCCCCCTCTGTGTTAATCCACAGAGGATATAAACCTAACCACAGGCAGGGAGGGTCTGGTTTTTATCTTAAGATGTAGCAGTTAATACTTTTAGGTCTGGAGGGCCCCAGTTCCACCCAGTTTTATCACCCAGCATGTTGGTAAAGGTGTCCATCATATATGTGCAACATTACATATTCAGAATTTGTAGCACAGTTTCTTCAACTGGCCATGATGTCATAGGAATTGCTTTTAAAAATGTCCAATGAAAGCTATGGCTACACTAGTGAATTTACAGCTATACTAATGCAGCTGTGCTGCTGTAAGATCACTCATGTCGCCAATCTATGCTGATGGGAAAGAGAGCTCCCCTGTCAACGTAACAAAACCAGTTCAACGACCGGCTATAGCTCTCCTGCCGACATAGCGCTGTGCACACTACCACTTCTGCCAGCAAAAATTAAGGTTTTTTCACAGCCATGAGACACACAAGTTTTGCCGACATAACTGATAGTGTAGACATGGCCTTAAACTTCACACGGGTCGTGTATACATTCACTTACCTACAAAGGCCAACAAACTGGCATGAGAGTTATTTGCACACGCAGTTTTAAAGATCTGAGCCCAGGATACTTTAGCTGTGTCATTCCCATACTTATTTAAACAGTATTTTGTTCTCAACATGTATCTAATCAAATACTGGGTGTATTAGTAGAGCTGTATGCAATCTGACAAAGGGCTGGACTTAGCTCTATAGTTTGCCCCAAAAAGGTTGACAGGGAACTGACCCTTGACATATCAATTGAAAATTAGCTTTCAACAAGGTGAACGTCCACAGTGAAGCCCAGCAGCCATACTCCTCAACAGATACTGGGTTGCTTTAGCTCAGAAAGTGCCCTGGGATTTTTGCAAGGGAGGAGCTGGTACTTTGGAGACAGGCTGGCTCAGAGGAGAGAAATTCACCAATTTGCAATAAAGGATGGTTTTGTGGCTTAAACACTACATTGGGACACATGAGCTACAGAACTAACTTACAGCTCTGCACAGACTTCCTGTGCAATCAAGGACAATGCACTTAATTTCTTTAAATCAGTTCTCCATCTGTGAAAGAGGGGAATTACTTTCACCTTTTTCTGCCTTGAGTATTTGGATGGTAAGCTCTTTGAAGCAGTCTCTCACAATCTGTTTGTACAGAAAGTAACACAGTAGGCCCCCATTAAAAGTTGGAGACTGACCCCTTGCTAACGGCCTCCCAAGCACCTCCTCTGGGGCAGAGGTGGCTTCCCAACAGTTTCCCCTGTAAGCTGTGCTCTTGTGCGGCCGCTCAGGAGAGATTCAAATGTTGCCCAGTTGATTAGCAGAGCGCCCACAGCTAGGTTTTGATTCTAATGATGGTGCACATTCACACAAGTCTCGGTGCACATAAAACATTCATTCTACACATGGATGGAAAAAATCCACACAGGGATGCAAGAGATTAGAGGGAACATTGCCAAGTCCTGTGTGTGGCTACCACCAGGCCTGATTTAGAGCTTAATAACAGAGACAGTCTTCAAAAACAAACCCCAAATAAATCCCTTTACCACCACCCAAAAGTTCATACTTCTGTCTAGCTCTTCTACCACACATAGAGCTCTTCCCACGTTTCAGGCTGCTTCTTTGTCAATCCACCACTCCCAGCCTTTCCTAACAGGAACTCAGCCTTCTAGCTCTGCCTTCTCCTGCCAATGTCTCCCCTGTTCAGAAAGAGAAGGCAGCATGTAACACTGTTCTCCTTCTGAGAACTCCTCCTGATTGGGAAATATGGGACACACAGTCCTGCCCACCTTATAATACAGATTTCCTAATTCCACACCCTTAAAAAAAAACAGTGTTGTGGATTTTCCCCATCCAACTATTATGCCTCCTCTCTTCTAGCTCTAGCCATTTCCTGCACCCTTGCTCCCTCCAGTGTCCCAGGACATGGTCAACAGGCTCCCTCTGAGCCTCATGGGCCAACACAAACCTAATGTGCAATCTACTACAGTAATACAAATAATAAGCTTCCCTGTTCTGCAAACTACCACTGGCCTATGTGTACTGAACTTTTCTGAGCTTGGACTCAGAATTATGAACCCATCACATCCTGAAACCTAGGCTCGTTTTAAACAAGTTTGAGGTTCAATATAGCTATTTCACACAGTTCTTTTTTTAGCATGTGAAACTGTAGCATAAGCTATTAATGAGTCATGTGCAAATGATGGGAATGCTATTGAGTTCTGGCTTAAAGCCATACTGTCCATTAATCTAAAATCTAAAGGTCATAATTTTTACATCAGCAGAGAAACAAAGATGGACTCATATCACGTTTCTGTCTAATCATATAAGAAACACTTTAAAATCAATTTATTCTCTCTACTGTAAGTATTGTGAGCACAGTCACCCAGAATTAAGCCAACTGCAAAAACCAGCATAGTTTCCAGGAGCAAACTTCTATAACTTTACACAAATAATAAAGTAGAAATGCTGTTTCCATCGCCTAGCAACCAAAAGCTTAGTTACAAGCTTATTGCATATCACCACTGCAATTTCTAGCTAGGCAGGAGAATCCTCTGGGATAGAGATGCTAAGGGACATGATTAGCTCAGTGTTAACCCTCTGTGTCTTTCAACTTGATCAGGACTCACAATATACAGTTTTCTCAAAAACTTCCCTTAGCCTATCCTCCTGAGATGGCTTCAGGTTATGGTATAGCATAAATTCAAAGTACTACAACTGTCACAGGGACTAACAAAGACAGATTATTTTAGGCTCAGTTGCTGTCATTGTCTATTATTAAAGTTGCCAAGACTTTCCTTTATAAGACCCTGTGTTTTTAGTAACTTATGACTTTGTCATACTTTAATAATTTGGGATGAAATTTTCCTACCAGGGTATCTGCCTCAGGCTGATTTTTTTTTCCTTCAGGGGGAAATTTTAACCAAAATAGTTCAGGAACTTCTGAGAATGTTGTTAGGGAAAAATACATTGTTTTGCCCGTGTTAAAAAATTATGGCAACATTTTTTTGAGAAGGACTAGCACCTCCATGCTTTGGAGCAGGGACATTTGGCAGGGGGCCTTTGTGTCAGAGATGTGCCTTTTGACATCCCTGGGAAAAAGCTCAAAATTGGCTGTTATAAGCCTCTGGGTGGAAATGCACTTTGCACATAGAATCATAGAATACTAGAACTGGAAGGGACCTTGAGAGATATCAAGCCCAGTTCCCTGCCCTCATGGCAGGACCAAGCACTGTCTAGATCATCCCTGATAGATGTCTATCCAACCTGCTCTTAAATATCTCCAGTGATGGGGATTCCACAACCTCCCTAGACAATTTACTCCAGTATTTAGCCCCCCTGACAGTTAGGAAGTTTTTCCCTAATGTCCAACCTAAACCTCCCTTTCTGCAATTTAAGCCCATTGTTTCTCATCCTATCATCACAGGCCAAGGAGAACAATTTTTCTCCCTCCTCCTTGTAACAGCCTTTTTGATACTTGAAAACTGTTATCACGTTCCCTTTCAGTCTTCTCTTTTCTAAACTAAAAAAGCCCAGTTCTTTCAGTCTTCCCTCACAGGTTATGTTTTCTAGACCTTCAATAATTTTTGTTGCTCTTCTCTGGACCTTCTCAAATTTCTCCACATCTTTCTTGAAATGTGGTGCCCAGAACTGGACACAATACTCCAACTGAGGCCTAATCAGTGCAGAGTAGAGCGGAAAAATTACTTCTTCTGTCTTGCTCACAGTACTCCTGTTAATGCATCTCAGAATCATGTTTGCTTTTTTTGCAACAGTGTCACACTGTTGACTCATATTTAGCTTGTGGTCCACTAGGACCCCTAGATTCCTTTCTGCAGTACTCCTTCCTAGATAGTCGCTTCCCATTCTGTATGTGTGAAACTGATCGTTCCTTTCTAAGTGGAGTACTTTGCATTTGTCCTTATTAAACTTCATCCTATTCACCTCAGACCATTTTCTCTAGTTCTCCAGATCATTTTGAATTATGACCCTATCCTCCAAAGCACTTACAAGCCCTCCCACCCTGGCCTCATCTGCAAACTTTATAAATATACTTTCTATCCCATCATCTAAATTGTTGATGAAGATATTGAACAGAACAGGTCCCAAAACTGACCCCTGCGGAATCGCACTTGTTATGCTCTTCCAGCATGACTGTGAACCATTAATAACTACTCTCTGAGAACGGTTATCCAGCCAGTTATGAACCCACCTTATAGTAGCCCCATTTAGGTTGTATTTCCCTAGTTTATTAATAAGAAGGTCATGCGAGACCGCATCACTACATGTTCAGTAGAGACTTGTAGAGAGTCACAGCTAGTGTTTCTGAAGATTCTGTTAGCACAGCCAGCATAGGGCTACTCTGGGCTGCTATCAAGCATGCCAGGTTAACCCTCCTGCTTTATCTGCTGCTTTCAGTGACACCCCACCCCAATCCTCCAAGCAGCATGAAGGAGAAGGCTGCCTGATGCAAATCCAGAGGGACAAGAGCAAGACCAGAATAGAGGAAGATTAGGATAGAAAGCCTTGGATGGAACTAGAACTGGAGTTTGGGGGAGGTCGGGAAAGGGACAGGAGACTGGGGATGAGGAATGGTTCTGGCTGAGTAAGGAGACTGGAACTGGGAGCCAAAGAGCTGAAAGTCTTCTGCAATCTGAAAAGTCAGAAAGTTTGTGTAATCTTAATGTGGCCCCATTGTGCATATTTTTCTATTATGATATAGTCTTTAATTACATGATCATATACTATTTGTCCACAGGACCCATGCTTCAGTCTCTCAGAGTGCACAGTGCTCATTTAATGAGCAGCTATTCCATATTTTGTTCTAATTGTTCAGTGTATGACTTATTTGCTGCATGTTATTTACACTCTGCTCTGAAGACAGAACTATTGATTTCCTCAGGGACCTTTCTATGTCTTTCATTGCAATAGCTGAGTGCATCACAAATATTAATTCATTTCCTTTCACAACACCCATGTGAGGGAGGATATTAATATTTACATTTCACAAATGGGGAACTTATATCACAGAGCAATTAAGGTCAAAAGTATCCACTAGTTTTGAGTGCTTGATTTGAGATGCCTGGGACCTGATTTTTCAGAGTCAATAGTGTTAGGCAGCACTTCTTATGGTCAAATGCAGCTTCCACTGAGTTGCAGCTGTGAGCACTCAGATCTTCTGTAAATCAGACCCCAGGGTCTCAAATCAAGCACCCAGAAAGTAAGGAACATGCTGTAAGTGACCATCTTTGAAAAGTCTGGATTAAGTGACTTGCTCATCATCTCATAGGATCTCTGCAGCAGTGGAAGGGACTGAATCCATTTTTTCAGGGCAGCATTCACCTGCATTTACCATGAAACTATCCTTTTTCTTCACGCAATCCCCAGTCTCATTAATACCTTCCAACTTCTATAACAAATAAAGCACAAGTCAATAGATAATAGTTTCTTTTACCACATTGCCCTGATTCTTCACCAAAACAGGTCCATCCTGTCTAATAAATAAGACACGGATTCTGTGGAAAAGAATAGTAAGTGATCATGGAATAATATTTATAATCCATACACGTCAGGGAGCCAAACATAGATTGCACAAGCAACTTTAATTGTGGCATTTCCTAACTTTTGAATGTTTGACTGTGCAACCATATTAGTGTTCTTTTAACATATTTGATGAGTGTACAATATTGTCACAAAAGTGCAACTGACATTAGAAGAAACCATACCAGTCATGTACTCCTAACCTTGTCCTCCACCCAAATGTTAAACGTAGAAGCAGGGAAAGCCACTAAGCCTGCCTTCCCAGGCAGAGGGACATGATTGCTTCTAAAAAAATAAAGGTGGAAAAACAGCTAGGAATAGGTTGTACTCCAAGCCTAAGCACACAGAGAAAGTCACTGTGGATAACATCGGGGATGGGGGGAAGCAATAGTGCAAAGGTATGCAGTGCAATAATTCCAGCAGTTCCAAATGTCTTCCTTTCATTATTTATTTAAGACTCTGTCTAGACAGTACATTATCATTCATAGAATTTATGACTAATGTCCTGAAAAGCTCTGTAAGGTGCCTGAATCTAATGCCAGAAATCATATAGAAACTATGCAAACTGTTTAGTTGTTTAAAATACTCCCACAATAACTTTTAAAACAGTAATCAAAATTATAAGCATGCCATAACCAAACAGTGCCAGAGTTTAGGTGTACTAATTAATGGCATAGTGCTAATTAAAGTGCTATTTGAGAATTATATAACTAACCATTGCAGGAAGTTTCCATATTTTTAATACTGGTTTTGTTTTTAAAATTATGTTCATCATGGTAGATGTTGTGTGCATTAACACTGCTCCATCTTAACTGTTAGCAACTTTTTGTTTTAAAAATATACACTGATTATACAGGACAACATTTTTCAAGAGAGACTAGTGCCTAAAATTTTGAATGTCCTACTGAGGCTCTTTAAAAGTGCTTGATTTTTTGAAATGTCGAGCATCCACTGCTAAGTGAAGTATCCAAAAATCACTCTTCCAAAACTTAGCCAAAATTGATTTTTATTATTCATATAAAACAAACAATCTCTGACTGCTACTCAGCCTTGCCATTATTTGGTTAATTTTTTTTTAATACACTGTAGAATTGGATATTGAAGGAGGGATTTGATCTACAGTAGTTTTCCACCAACCTGAAGCTACTGCCTGGAAATTTTGCATAATCAACAGTAGTTTTCCACCATGAAGATACTGTCTGGAAATATTACAGTCTGTGGTCAGTTCTGCATAGCTTTACACCCTGTGCAAACCACTGAAGTCAACAGAACTGCATGAAGGAATAAGTCAAGGCAGAATTTGTGTCTCACTATGCTTTGTTTAAAATTTTAGACTATTTTGAGAAAAAGGTAGTTTAACAAAGAGATTACTTTTATCTTCTAGTCATTTCATCTAAAATCTTGTATTGCCAAAGAGTGATTTAATAAACAATAAATGATTAACAACTTGCATAATCTGTTTGCAAATTCCAGTTGATGATATTATGGAATAGATTTTCAAAAGCACCTAAGTGACTTGGAGCATAAAGGCTAGTGTACACAATAAAGATGCCTTAGTATAACCTGAATCATCTTTTTAATTAATCTAGTTAAACCAGTACAAATTTCACACACATTTCAGTGTGCAAGTGGCTTATTTCAGTTTAGTTAAACTAATGTCAAGTAGGAATAGGTTAATTAAAATTAAATAAGCCACTTTTATATCAAAATTAGCACCCATACAAATTTCTGCACTTGTTTAACTATATAAAAAGTCACACCTTAGTTTATACCAGCTATTTCTTGTGTCTTCAAAGTCTCACTGAAAGTCAATGATGGTACTTGTGCTCTCAACTCACAATGTCTACACTGCAAGCAGGAGGGTGCCTCCTTGCCCGGCTAGACAGATGTAGTTTCTCTCTCTTTGATTTAACATGCTAAAAAGAGCTGTGTGTATGTTGTGGCATGGGCTTTGGGTTCAGCTAGCCACGTGAGTAAAAGCCAAACCTGACACTTGGGTTCATACTGAGGTAGCTAGCCCATGCTACAAAGTCTGCACCACTATTTTTAGCACACTTGCTCAAGTCCTGCTAATGTGCATCAGTCTGCCCAAGCTAAGAAGAAGCTGCAATGTAGTCATACCTTTAAGTACTTTTGAAAATCTCACCCACTGTCCCTAAGGAACTCAATGCATCTGTAACCTTCAGAAGCTTTATAATTATGAATGTATTGTTGACAACAAGCAGCCATGTACAATATAGTCTGAGGGCTCGTGAAACTTACCAGACTTGGAGTTTTGTTATAAACCAGAAACTCAGATCAGATTCAGTGAAAAGTTCACTGCATTTTCTATCTTTTCAGGCATACCTGGGACATCTTGTAGATTCACAAAGAAGTCATGATATCAGGAACCATTGCATAAGTTTTCCTTTGAACTTTTAGCTTCATTTCAACTCAAAATTAAAGCATAGCTTGAATGAACATGGCCATGAATTGCCCTGGCTCCAAACTCAGCTAATATTAATATAAATCCTTGTAAAATTAAACAGGAATGGCTCCAGCATCTATAACTGATAGCCCTGTAAAACAAAGTCATCCACAAAACAGACAACAGCACCAGGCAATGACTGGGTAAGCTATTCCACACTGCCCTACTAATGAGGATCAACCTAAGAGCGGCAAAGTAATGCATTTCCCAAATGGACATTTTGAACCAATTTTACCAATGACCTATGCCAATTTCAACAGATTGACACCAGCAGTGAACTTGGCCTTTTGAGTCAAAATCTACAACTAAAACAATGAGGAGTCCTGTGGTGCCTTAAAGACTAACACATTTATTTGTGCATACGCTTTTGTAGGCTAGAACCATTTTGTCAGATGCATGAAATATAGGAATATATGGAATATACCCTGCCAAACTGAAGTTTCCATTTCATGCTTCTGATGAAGTGAGTTCTAGCCCAAAAAAAGCTTATGCCCAAAATAAATTTGTTAGTCTTTGAAGTGCCACAGCAAAACCTTGTGGGTTTTGCTAAAACAGACTAACATGGCTACACTGCTAAAATCTATAGTAAATCACCTAACAAAAGGAAGATTTATTCAAATCATTACTCTGACTAATACTTACATAAAGTGCAATAGAGCCCAACTTGTTCATACCCTTCACAGCAATCAGTAAAATTCATAATCTCAGGGACTTCAATGATGCGATACTGAGTTTTATAAGACATCTTAGGACAAACCATCCATGGAATCCATCCTCCACAAGAAGTATTTTTCTCATATGACTTTTGGTAGGCAACCATTTTAGACACTGTTTTAGTCACACTATAGTTGCACAGATGATAGCCTACCAAGGAGAGGCCTTTTTCTAAGACATAAAAATGAGAAAAACAAGGTTAGCTGCTAGTACATAGAATGATTTTCCTTTAATATTTAGATTTAAACCTGATTATGAGACAGGAAAATAGAGCCATTTAATGAATGAAAAGCCAATATT
Organism: Rafetus swinhoei; assembly: GCA_019425775.1. Taxonomy (NCBI): domain Eukaryota; kingdom Metazoa; phylum Chordata; order Testudines; family Trionychidae; genus Rafetus; species Rafetus swinhoei. The sequence continues at coordinate 160,072,662 of CM033437.1, forward strand.
AGGGGAAAAGTTACTGGAGAAAGCAGACCTATGAAGTTTTCTGATGGCAATTAGTAGTGGGAGTTATTTTGGTTAGTAAAATCTCCCACAGTTTGTGAGAAGCTCCAGATAAACAGAAATAACTTGAGGGACTGGGTAGGACAATGGCAATTTAACTTAGATAAATGTTGTGAATATTAGCAAAATTAGTCTGAAATTCACATGTGAGGTAAGGGACTTGGCACTTCTATGATTTTCTGAGAAAAAATACCGAGCTCAAAGTGTCTGGAAACATAGAAATCAGAGGTGGGATAAGCTTATTAGGGTTTTTTTCTCTTTTGTGTGCTTCATCCCATCTTGTGCCTGAGCAACATCCTTGCATAGATATACTAGAAAACAAGAGCATGGTAACCCCCACAACATTTGAAGAGATTATTCAGAGGACAAGCATTCCCAGAAGACTATGTCACTGGAGTTTCTGCTTTGCCCTTCTAATTATTTAGTGGATCATCAATGTAAATCACATGGACTAGACCTCAGCTGTTACAAATTTGCAGAGCTCTGTTGATTTCAGTGAAGCTATGCCAATTTACATAAAGACTGAAAAACTAACCCTATATCTTTTGAGACCTTGAATCAGTTTAGATGAGGTTAGATTTAGTAGGGGTAAACTGGCCTTCATAAAGGCATGTCTAAATTAAGCCTCAGGTCTCTGTAAATTAGACCATGACTTGATCTTATGTGTCATCTTCAAAATCTTAAAATAGGCCTGCTGTAGAAGGAAAACAAAAAAGGTGAACTTGTATTAACTGAGGGGAGGGGGGGTTGTTGATGGGACTGCATTTGACAAGGGATTCAGAAAGAGAAAGAGTGCAAGTCATTACAAGCTTTCCTTAATAACACAGTGAAACAGTGTCAATGGGACCAGAGTTTAACAGATTTATTACAGATGACAAGAAAAGTTTTAAACATTCTAAGATTTAATTTGATAATGAAATCAACTGACTTATCTGAAAAAGTTTAAGAGGTGAATCCCAATTACATGCAACAAAGTAAAAGTGTCAAGAGGGAGCTTTAAAAAAGAGGGACTAGCAAGTCAAATTAAATATAGTATTTAATTAGCATAAAAGAGTAAGTAATTGTATTTAGGCTCATGTGACAGACAACATGATTTCTTCTTGAGATTTTATAAAAATTGGAGTGGTGGCATTTGGAAGAGTGAAAAGAATAATTAGATAAACACATCTATATTGGTATAACTTTGGACATAGAAAAAATGGAAGAGGTTTTGAATAAATTAAATGTAAAGTGAACACTGAAATCTAAGTGCAGTGAAACTATCATGTTTCAAGGTTCTTGGAGCACTGGGGTCAGCAAGACAGACAGAATGAAGCTAACAATATGCAAGAGACGTATGTGATCAAAATATGTACAGTATGAATGATTCAGACATGACCAAAACCAGGTAAAATAATCCGGTGTAAAAATTTTAGATGCCGATATTTATACATCACATTTCCAAACACTGCTTCCCCAAAATCAAGTTTGCATCATTTGTAAGCAAACAGTACCCTGTATTTGTGCGCACATACATGTTTAATTGAAAATTTGGTGGGGGCATTTTAAGAGGTCTATTTGAAAGCTGGAACTGAGGGACAGCTCCTTAGCTGGTGTAAGGCTGTATAGCTTCACAGAATTCAATGGTGCTCCTACTTGCATCAGTGGAGGATCTGGTCACAGACCACTTGTGTGTCTGAGCAATTCTTTCAATATTTCTCTCTCTCTGCTTCAGTTCTCCAGTGGTAAAACAGAGATAATGTTACCTGACTGGGGTGCTAGAAGCATAAATTACACAGCATTCAGATTTTACCAGGATAGAAGGGGCCATACATCTAGACGGAGTCTGTTCCTTAGTTTCCTAGATCAAAATTGCGGTATTTGAGAATTGCAGTGTTACAACTTCAACTGTTAAGATTGTGTGGGCTGTTCTGCCTGCCCCCATCACTCTCATTGCCACGACAACACTGCTCAGATAATACTGCAAAGAGTGTGGTATGAGACCCTGAACAGAACAGCACAATGAGATAAGAGGAAGATTAAAGATACATGTAACACACCCTCATCAAATCCAGAGCTGAAAAGAAAAATCTAAAGCTTCTAGGGCAACTGGAACCAACTCAGGATTTGTAGCAACATTCAATATATATATTGATATGAAATCTAAAAAGTAAAGTGGTACAGAGGTGTGAAAACCAAGTTTAAATATATCGTTGAAAAGCACTGATGTCAAGCCAGATGTATGCAATGTAATGTTATGGTTATTTCACTAGGCACAGGACGAATGAGAAAAACAAGAAAGCAGGTTTCAGAGATTCCCATGAGAGTGTAGAAAGATACATTCCCAGAGCGACTGAACCAAAGCTAACAGAAGCGAGCACAGGTCCAGCTTCTTCTCAGAAGCTAGTTCAAGCCCAGAGTGCAGGCTAATTTAAAATAAGATGTGTTACCATGAGAGCTTGGTTCTCTGGGGACAGCAGTTTTTTCTGAGCACTGTGACTTAGCACAAGTTGGTCTGTTCAGCAAATTGGCATTCTCTGCTCATTAGCTTCTAATCAGCAAGGAATGAAAGTGTACTGTACATGTCTCCACCAATTTGCAACTGAATTTACTTAGTAAAACAACAAGAAGATAATCATATGAAGTTACTTCTGTTAGGTTAGGTCTCTCATCTTTGAACATTTCAGTTTTCATCTTAGTAATCACAAGCACAGGCAGGAAAAGTACATATGCTATTATACTAAAACAACAACAACAAAAGCACCTAAGTGACTATGTTATTATAAGAGGTCAGCAATATTCAGCTCAGATTCTGAATTAGGAGTGGGCTGTGATTTGATTTCAAGGTCAAGACCAAATCAGGCTTTGTATATGGGATGATAATCAAATGTTGCAGTGACAAATACCGTTCATGCTAGATTTTCATACCAACATATGAACATCTCTCACGATCAACTGCTGTCATGCGGGGCTGAAATTTGCAAGAATGCTTGACATTAAATCAAAACGGAAACCAGAGACAAAGCCCCTACTTGCTTTGATGTGATCTAGAATTAAAGCCATTGTAGTGGATCCTTATCTAAGGGGTTCAAACAACTGCTCTGTCTTCCAAAATTTGAAAAGATTTTAATTAAAGGTTTTGTTTTCTAAGCTTTCATATCTCAGAAACTTAGCCTTTTTATAAGCAAGCACAAGAAAATTAATGTGCCTTCTGCCTTTCCCCCATTCTGCAGAGGACCCTTTTAAAATATAGGGGTTTTGGTAGGGTCATTGAGAAAAGTCCATCTTTAAGAAATGGGTTATATATTTTGACTGAAATTTTCAAAGCCACTGAGGCAAGTAAAAAAACCAACAAAATCCTAGTCAAAAATTAAAAGCTGTTCAGATTTAAATAAATTGAAGTAGTCTAGAAATTAAGAATAGGTTAGGAATTAACGCTAATGCTCCAAAGCCAGAAATGTGGGTGGTTACTTGTTTGGATTACTCCTTTGCACATCTGAAAACTGAGGGCAAGAGTGAAAGATGCACCATCTGCACCCTTGCCTTTGGCCCTTTCTACATCTTGAGAAGTTTGCTCATTTTAATTTGTAGATACTCCTCAGTATAAAGAAAAGGATTTTTCATCAAATTCTGCACATTATTGAGTATAAGCTGCAGTCCAGCCTCTCTTTCCTAGCAAAAGGGAAATGGCAGGGTTTTTTTTAAAATTGGTGAATTATGTGGTCAATGATACACAGCTGGGTTTCTGTAGAGCAGCAACAATCATTGATCCATTTAGAATAAAGAGGCATCTCATCACATTCATACTAAAATACCTACCATTTCTCAGATTCATTGTGTATTACTCACCTGTAAAGACATTTCCTTTCCCTTGACCTGTGGCTGTCCAGAGAATGAAGACAGAAATAACAATGATCCTAGTCATTGTACCAACACAGATTGCCATCGTTCTTCTTATTTCTTTGTTCCCAGGGAACAAAAACTCACTTGTTATTACATCCAGATTTTTGGAATAAGGAAAAATGTTCCTCTGTTTTTCTCCTTTGCAAACAGATAATGATAACTGGCTAATGAACAAAGAGAAAATCCAATGGGTATTTCACCTGTGTAGCCTCATTAATGCTTTCCCCATGGCACCTTTGTATCTCAATTACTGAGCCTACCAGTGCATGGCTTGAACCATCCAATGGTGTCATTTACAGAACAAGCTGTTAGAAAAATGGCTGCACTGGTTGGAGTCTATCCATCTGAGCACTGATCCCCCTTTTGTGCCTTGAACACCATGAAGCATTATTTTAACCTTAAGCTTCCTCACTGTCTGTTTTTAGTGCCTCCCTGGTTTTGTTGTGATCCCAGTCAGGCAAGCTGTTGGCTGAGTGAGTTAGCATAGGACTGAGCAGTCATAGGGCCTGATCAAATTGTACATAAGCAAATTTTGGCTTTCAGAACTACCCTCTTCACATTAACTAAAACAGGAATGTAAATTACAATGACAAATAGATCCACATCTTTCAAACACAGAGCGTACCTTTCGATGTGCAGCCACAAAAACTGCTTTCTCTGTTATTAAAAACAAAGAAACAACGTCCCCCCACCACCACCACAAACCTTCACTAATGAAATGTTATAACTCAGATTTCAGAATGAAACCTATGAAGTTATTTATGATTCTCACACAAATATAACATATCCATATCACTCAAATATATTAATCCAGAAACAATAGAACACCAAAATTACAAACTGACCAGTTGACCACACACCAGAAGTGAAGAATCAGGCAGAGGCTAAAACAAACAAACAAACAGAAAATACTGTACAGTACAGTAGTGTGTTAAATGTAAACTACTACAAAAAATGAAGAACAAGTTAAAAAAAAAGATTTGACAGGGTAAGGAAACTGTTTCTGTTTGTTTCTTTCAAAGTAAGATGGTAAAAACAGCATTTTTCTTCACTGTAAAATTTCAAAGCTGCATTAAGTCAATGTTAAGAACATAAGAACAGCCATACTGGATCACACCAAAAGTTCATCTAGCCCAGTATCCTGTCTTCTGACAGTGGTCAATGCCAGGTATCCCAAAGACAATGAACAGAACATGTATCAACAAATGATCCACCCCCTGTTGCCCATTCCCAGCTTCTGACAAACATAGAGTAGAGACATCATTCCTACACATCCTGGATTAGTAGCCATTAATGGGCCTATCCTCCATGAATTTATCTAGCTCTTTTAAACTAGCCCTAATAAAACATATGGCCTGACTTGAGCTCATTAAAAATTCTACACTACTTGTGGAAGAACAGAGAATGCTCTATCCAATGCACGGACAGATTCAAGTGTGGGTAATTACATTCTGCCTATCTAAATTGCCACTGAGGTTTCAAGTGCAAATGGTGTTCCTCACTTACCAACTTCAATTGTTGAATAGCGGTACCTTTAAAACAGCCAGAGTATTCAAGAGTTGGCAGCTTAACAACCATCACCATATCCATCCTTGACTTCTGAACCTAGAATTTCTGTAGCTAAACATAAGCCTCTTTATCTTGCAGTAGAGAACTTATGCTCCCAATTCTGAAAAGACTTATTAACAAGTTTGAATTTAAGCACACGAGTATTCCCCTTGACTGAGTTACTCACATGCCTAAAACTGAGCACAAGGATAAACCTTTGCAGGATCACACCTCAAGCCCTTTTGCTGGTAATTGTACGAAGCAGATATCCTGATAACTGTACGAAGCTGATGGGCCAGGCACTTAACAGTGGGTTATAGGAGCAATTCAGTGAGGGATGAAATGACTCTTAGGTACATAAATAGAAGTCAATCCACTCTGAAGTCTTCACCTGACAATAGGAGTTTTGTCTGAATAGGATGTGAATACAAACTGAGCACGGACTCCAGGATTTGTCCTATAGGTTGTCTGGGGCCCTGTGATTCACTTTTTCAGTGTTATGTGCTATCACTGTTTAGACACATACAACTTTTACTTTCAATAATGCCTAAACACAGCTATGGAGATCACAAAGGCCCCGATTCAGCTACTTTAGTATGTGGCCAATGTTAAGTATTTGAGTCACCCTTTAGAAGCCAACAGGGCTACTCATATGCTTATAAGCTAGACATCTATCTTGATGAACTGTGAGACTGAAAAAAAGCTGCTAGGTCATCTAGTCCATTATCCAAGTGGTATGACGCATGTGTAGTTTAGCGTTTTAAAGAAAAGTATCCTGAGACTAGGCATCCCATTTTAAATCTTTCAAAAGCCTTCTCACATACATTCCCTATGGCACATTGGTAGCTGTTACCTTTAAGAAGATTCTTCCTAACTCAGGAGGCAGCATACTGCAGTTTTCATAGTGAGTTGTGTTTGGTTTAATGGCAACAAGCCAATAGAGAGTGACTCCTGCAGGTAAAGTAAACAGATTTATCAGGCATTTTGGAAGTTTGTTTAAAAAATATAAAAGGCTGACAAGCATTTATACATTTTGTGTTCAGTCAGACCTAGTCCATTTTCCTCTGTTCATTTTCCTCTCAGTTACATGCTATCCTTCAGGAGCCTGAAGGAAAGACTGCTAGTTGCCTCTTTAGTAGAAGGAAAATAGAAGGGAGAGAAGTATGCAGTGGAATGAAAGCTCTCGCTCTGACCTGCCAGCAATGTGTGGGGACAAACTCTGGGATGAGCTCATTGCCAGGGCTCAATCTATAACATTTGCAACTGATAAGTATCCTGGCTGCTTTGCTGATATTCTCTGAAAATATATTTTTAATGCATTAAATGTGGCCAACTAGATGCAGTTTGTCTAAAGATGGGCTAACTGTGCCAGGTAAAACCATGGCAAAAATAAATGAATGAATTACATACAGAGATAAAGAAGCAGATTATTTCAGGTAGGGAGCAAAGGAATTGAATCTCCTATGTTGGGAGGTTATAATAATTTTACTGGGGTTGAAAAGTGACTTCCCCATTATAATTTATATGTACTTATTTCTTTTAAGACATTCAACTTTTATTTTAACTGGTGTTTTTGAAAAGGTTATGGTACCTTGTTTGGGTAAAGCAATTGATGTAATATTCACTTTATAATTACTTATTTTGTATCTCAATTAGTAACAGCTACTTGAACTATCCTCAGGAGCCATGCTCTGTATGTGACAAGACAGTGAGTGGTTTACACATTTAGAACCCCCAAAATAGGGCTGTCACTGGGATCCATCTGAACCTGAAAACGGCCTTTCCATACTAAAGGTATGGATGGGGTAGCATAACTAGTGTGACATCCTCATCTGGCTATGACTAGTAGAAAATTTTCAAACTAAACAATTTATCATAAAATGATGGTTCATTGTTACACTTCCACAAATTATTGTAGTTTCAATTTCAATTAACTTCTGATAAAACCTGCTTTCTTGCCAGCTCTGCTGGAAGACTGCTGAGGAACCTGGGTTTTCAGGAGCCATTGGCCTTGCTCTGAATACCACCTGAGAATTTGGGACCCTTGGGGTATGTCTACACTGTATTCCTCTTTCAAGAGAGGAATGCAAATACAGCCGAGCAAAATTGCAAATGAAGCGTGGATTTGAATTTCCCGTGCTTCATTTGCATAATGACATCTGGGCGCTTTTTCAAAATACTCTATTTTCATTCCTTGGAAGTTCTGAATAATTTTGGAACAAAACAAAGAAATTACAGATTCTCTCAAAAAGGAAAATCGAAAAAGATTTCATTACAAAATAATGGAAACAGTTTGTTTAAAGCCAGGCAAACCAAAATTGAGCCTAGGAGCTCAAGTTCCAAGACTCCCTGCTAAGCTGTGATGTCCAGGGCCTCCAGGCTCCTAGTTCCAGAGCAGGAAAGCTGGAAGCCCTGGGATCTTTGACTCTCCGAGAGTCCACATGGTGGGACAGCTGCAGACCCTAGGGGTGCATCTACACAGCAATGTTATTTTGGAATAACGGATGTTATTCTGAAATAACTTTGAGAGCATCTGCACAGCAATTCCGCTATTTTAAAATAATATTTAAGTAACGGGCAGCTTATTCCAGGTTCTGTAAACCTCATTGCACAGGGAATAACGCCGTCTGAAATAGCTATTTCAAAATAGCTGTAGTGTGGATGCTCCACTGCTGCTATTTTGAAATAGCTCCTCCCCAGGGCCATTCAAAGTAATTACTCTCCTGTGCTTCCTAGGGCTCTAAATCGAGGTAGCACGTCCACATTAGGGAAGCCTGCCACGGACTAATTTCGAGGCTTCCCTGTAGTGTAGACGTGCTATTTCGAAATAAGCTATTTTGGAGTATTTCATCCAGAATAGTTTATTCCAAAATAAGTGTGCAGTGTAGATGTAGCCTGGGAGTCCAAGGAATGAAAATTCTGACTTTTGATCTGCCTGACATCTAACCCAGTAAGAACAAATTGAGTTTGAGTGTGTCTGTAACAGGGTGCCTGCCTACACACAGAGTACAATAGCTCTGGCGACTCCTGCCTCGGCTTCCCCTTTTCAAAAGTCCTTAAAAAACTCCATAGCCAGGTTTGGCTATTATGGTGACTTGGCCCTCCATGTAAATCATTTAATAAAATGTCCACAATCTCTGGGTGTTCCAGTTCAAAAAGACAAGCATAAAAAAATCCAGAGTCTACAACCCCAGCTGCATTCTAACCCCAGCAATTCCATCCTGGTCTCTCTTTCACCCAGACTCTCTTCACAAAACCCTGTGGCTTAGTTTTCAGTCTTTTCCAGGCTTTTTTCAGTCTTTCTGGCTCCTTTGCAATGCTCCCTTCTCCTTTGCTCAGCAACAATTCCCAAGGCTTCTTTCTTTCTCCACCCCTAGAGGAAAAAAGGCTTGCTGCCTCTCTGTAGGCCCTCATATCATTTTTAAGAGGCCTATTTAAACTACTAACTGCAAATCATGTGACTTTGCTGTTTTTCACCACCTACAAAGGCTAGTTAATTGTTTCACAGGTGAGGCAGAGGCCCCTCTCCTTGTAAAGATCCAACTACACTGTGACAATGTGTGATATTCTCTGGGGTAACTCAGGGTTCTGGGGCACCTCATTAACACTTGCCCTATGTGTGAGAAAGCCTTGTCTGTATTTGCAAGATGTCAGCACCCCAACTCCACCCTGCTGGTGGTCTACAGGTTAGCAACAGGCAGGCTCCAACCCTCAAATTCCACAAGCAACTCCTGGAGTGTTAAGTCCCTGGCCAACTGCACACTGTCAGTATTTGCAAACTCTTTGCACCTAAGGAAGCAGTACACTCTAGCTTATCAGTTGTTCTACCCCAGATCGCTGCATGGCCAAACACACAGCACTGAGATTTGCTTATACAGGTTGAAACTCTCTTAACCGGGACTCTCTGGTCCAGCAACATCCGTGGTCTGGCAGGACCAGAGAGTCCCAGTAGAGGGCTAGCGTCAGGGAGCTCTGCAAGCTGGCAGGGCAGCGGGGCTTCCCGGCATGGTTGTGTGAGCCCCATACACAACAGCAGGAGTCTAGTGTGCAGAGGTGGCAAGGATGCCCAGTAAGGCAGTGGGGGCTGACAGGGCAGTGGGGCCTGCAAGAGGGGGAAGCCAGCTGGGAGGGCAGCGGTCAGGCCAGGGCTGGCAGTAGGGGGCCAGAGATGATCATACATGGTCTAGCAAAATCCCTCATCTGGGACAGGTCAGGTCCCAAGGGTGCTGGACCAGTGAGGTCCAACCTGTAGTGATTAGGGTTGCCAGCTCTCCAGGACTGGCACAGAGTCCCCAGGAATTAAAGGTTAATCTTTAATTAAAGATTATGTCATGTGTTTAAATGTCCAGGAATACAGCCAACCAAAACTGACAACCCTAAGTGAAATCAAGAATAGGTTTAAAAAAGCATAGAGATACAAAGTAATAGCAAGAAGTGGTATTGGAAACAAACTGGTACATATAAAATGAAGTCATAATACTCATTCAAGAGCCAAGACCTTATTAATTAGATACTCTCACTCAAAATTCTTAGAGTGCTTTTCAGCCAGGCTTCACTGTGCTTCTCCTTTCATGAGAGGCGTGGTCTATGCTGCAAAGTTAAGTCAATGTAAGTTGCCTTGCATCAATCCAGTTATGCATGTATCTATATTCAGATTTGCCTCCTGCCAACATAAGTGCCCTGCCCTGTTACAAAGTAACACCATCTCCCTGAGTAGCATTGAACAATGGAAGACATACTATGGTTGATGCAGTGAGAGTGTAGATACTATGTTACTTATGTCAACCCTAAGAATCCTCCACCAACCATACCACAATGCCTGAGAACTGATAGTTCTGGTCACTTTTATGAACCCCATTGTCCAGAGTTCAGAAACGAGAAGCCACACCTTTTCCTTTAAAACCCCTGTTTATTTGTGATGTATCTTTTCCTGATTGCCCTGCCTGATGAGCACACCTAACAGCTCTCCCTTGATGTATGCAACTGCCCAATAGACCATGATGGCAACCTGTGCCAGATGAGCTCCTGACTGGAGTAGACAGGAGATACTGGATCTCCTGGGCCTGTTGGGAGAGGAGGCTGAGCAAGCACAGCTATGGACCAACCATAGGAACATGGACATCTATGAGCAGATTGCAAGGAAGAATCAGAAAAAGGGGTATGACAGGGATCAGCAGGTCTGTGTGAAAGTGAAGGAACTGCATCAGGCGTACAAGAAGGCCGGGGTTTGGAGATAACAGTCAAACTGGTAGTGAACTGCAGACCTGTCCCTTTTACAATGAGATTCATGCCATACTTGGAGGGGACCGCATTAGCAGCCCACAGAGCATTATACATACCTTCTTGGAGCCCAAGACACAGAGTACTGCCATGAACATGGAAGAGGAGGAGAATGGAGTGATATAAGCCAGAAGGTGTTTGGGACTGCACCATAGGCTGGTCAGTCCCATCTGCTGAGTATAGGGGAGCCTGCTGCAGGGGGAGGAACATTGGGTAAGTGTGTGATGCATTTACCATTACAATGTTTAAATGGACAGCTGATGCCTGACTCTAGCTTGACAGGACACAGGCATAGATTTTTATCAATGTGCTCAACTAGAAGTAGCGATACAACAAAAAGAGGTATTGTTGTTATCTGCTTTTCTTTCCCCTACAAGTTAAAAGGCGGACGAGGGAATGCCAAGAAGCCTGTTCACCTGCATAGGGATATCCCTTCTGAGAGATCTCATTGAAACTGCCAGGCTGTGTCTACATTGGCACCCTTTTCCGGAAAAAGGGATGCTAATGAGACAAGTCGGAATTGCAAATGAAGCGGGGATTTAAATTTTCCCCGCGGCATTTGCATGAACATAACTGCGCTTTTTCGGCTCGGGGCTTTGACGGAAAAAGCGCCAGTCTAAACGCGGCTCTGCGAAAATAAAGCCTTTTCCGGAAGATCCCTTATTCCTCTTAAAATCAGGAATAAGGGATCTTCCGGAAAAACTTTATTTTCCGCAAGAGCCGCGTCTAGACTGGCACTTTCCATCAAAGCCCGAGCTGGAAAAAGCGGCAGCCATGTTCATGCAAATGCAGCGGGGAAAATTTAAATCCCCGCTTCATTTGCAATTCCGACTTGTCTCATTAGCATCCCTTTTCCGGAAAAGGGTGCCAATGTAGACACAGCCCCAGGGAGGTTCTCTGCAATCCACACCTAAAAGTTTCTTGGGATGGCAGCCTTACTTCCCTTTCTGTGCTAGAATGCTTTCCCACACCACTCTGTGATCACTTTGCAAGGAATCTTTGCCATAAACAAGTTAATGATATACAGGCACAGGTGGCTTCAGGACACCAGATGTAGCTGTGGTCTCCATGTCTTTGATAGCCTCAGGTGAGAGATATCAACTGAAATCCCCACCGCCTCTGGAAAACATGGCCAGTATTCAGCACTGTTGCCCTACGCTCAGAACCATAGACAAAGGGGCTGACACTGTATTGTTTTGTATGGCTGAACAATTGTTTCCTCATTCTCCCCCTCCCCTGCCACCCCAGTAGGCCAAACTCAACCTGGCTGGGACTGAAGCTCAGTTCTGTGTGCTCCAAAGCGGAAGTATCAAGAAGCAGCTCGTTTAAAACTTTTGAAGAACAAGGGAAAGATGTTCTGAATCTTAACTTCTGCTTTCCATTGTGCCCATAAACCCAGTGATACCTCTCTGTATTTTAGCTGTTCTAGCTGTGGTCCTGAGGGTCCCCTGTCATACCCACTCGGTGCCAAATGAAGATAATGAGGAGAAACAAAAAAGAGACTCAGGAGGACATGTTCTCCAGTATCTCACAAAGCACTGCAGCATCTGACCGTGAACAGAGAGGCTGGAGGGTGAATATTTCAGTCAGTCCAAATGGGGCAAGAGCAAACAGGAGAAAGACCAGGGGGAATAGGAGTGGGAGATGCACCAGGATGCAATGGGGCTTCTCCAACAGCAAACACAGATGCTGCAGACTGTGTTTGACCTACAAATCAAAAAGCACAAGATTGCCTCTCCTTGTCAGTGGAGAACTCCATTTTAGCACCTCCCTGCATCCCACAATATTCAGTGTAGCATCAAGGGCCACATTCCTACCCCTACCACTCCACAACTGGGGACAGGAAGGACAATCACAGCTTCACGTATATTGACCTATGAGAGCCACGTTTGGAATTTGTGTGTAATCAAAATGTACATGAATATCCTTTCCCCTTGTTAAGTTCTGTTCCATTCATTTATTTATTTCAGAAGTTTCTATTTTATTTGTTTTTTAATTGCAGAGAGGGATTTATGCACTGATTTTGATATGCACTGAAATCTATTTTGTTGGGAAATAATTCATCTTTAGGACTTCACGATGAATGCTGCAGAATGCCTAACACTACTGACAACACCCACTATTTGTTCTCGTGCAGGGCTATAGAACTCATAGGATTTGTGATAAAGTATAATAAATAAATGGGACAGACAGCACCACACACTTAATAGGAGCCTGAACAGACAGTGCAACATCTAGATGTAGGTAGCAAGCACCACACAATTCCCAACTCCCAGAACTTGAGGATCAGGCAGACCATGCCACATTGCTGTGGCCCACGGGTAAGTGTTTTTTTCAAGGTATGGTAAGAGAGTCCTGCCCATGCAGGGAAACAATAGTGTTACAAACTGGTCACACAAGGACAACCACATACCAGCTGAAGCCTCTGCCAAGAATGACACATGTTTTGCTGCCATGGTTACACGTGCCAGCAACTGTTCATAAACTTAGTTAAAAGCTCTAGTGCAGAAACAAACTAAAGCTAAAAATCTAGTTTCCTCAAATACCCCCAGGACACACTACTGCCCAGAAGCCCCAGGTGGTGAAGATCCAGCTGGAAGCAGCATACTTTAGTGCCCCTTCTACACCAGAGAACCCTGCTGCAAGCTCTTCAAGTTAAACACATCATCTCCCTGCAGCTTTGTGAGGGACTGTATCCTCCCCCTCTCTCCCTACTCAGAAGCTCTTCTCTCCACTGCTGCACCCTTAACTTCATGAATGCCACAGTCTTGCTGCCCCCTCTCCCTGACACTGTTCCCACATTGCCAACTCTCCCTATGTGGTGGTTTTCTCTCGGGTTTATGTGATTTTAGCAGGCTCTCTGATTTCATTTTGTGAAAAAGTAAGTTTCTAGCCCTTAAGGATTTTTTGGGGAGTGGGGAGCTTGAAAATGTGATCCCTAAAAGTTCCAAAACCAGAAAGTGAATAGAGAGAACCATCACGTTGTTATTTTTTAAATCCTGTGGTTTTTAAGCCAATTTCATTACTTTTAGAACAACAGTACTAATTCTGATTCCTGTTTTTCCTCTCGCACCTGACTGGGAGCAATCTGGTCCCTACAGTCACAACCATTGCTGAGTCCCTTCTTCCCTCTACTACTTCCTATTCCTCTTTGCCACAGCTCCACATATTACTCCATTTCATGTGTCTGTTCCCTTCTGCCCATCCCTTTCCTTGACTCCTCTCAAGCTCTTTTAGACCAACATCAAGCACCTCCCTCCACTTTGTCCCTTTTTCCCACCCCTGAATGGTGTAAACACCAAGGAATGAGAATTATTCAGACCAATATAATGGAGTTACAAGACAAAATTAAGAAAGGGAAATAGCTAAGTATCAGGAAAGCCTTTCTGACAATAGCATCTGTTTGACTGTGGGATGACATTTAAAAATAGCCTGCAAAAAGCACTAGTAAGTGTACTCTAGGGAATAATCATAAATTGGCAGAGAAATGGTTGAATAGCTCTTTTCCCATCTCGGGCTTCTCAATTCTATTTTTAGTTTAATATCCCACAGTTTCAGTGAGAAGCCAAAACTAGCAAAGGAACTTGTTTTCATCAAGAGCAGCCTGACATTATTAAATGATAAATATGTTTGAATTTACCAAATACATTTGGCAGCAGCATAGGACCCATCCTGCACAGTGAAGTCAATTTGAATTTTGTTGTTTACTTCAATGGGAGAAGCATCAAGTCTCAGCAGGAAGCTGTGGATTTTTTTTTATTCTTTGCAGTGTTGCTCAGAGGAGCATAATGCTACCAACTATCATCTGTAATAATCAAAGTTAGTATCTGAAAAATTAAATCTCACCCCTTTGGTAAGTCAGATATAGAAGGAGGATGATACATGCTTATTTTTTTAATATACAATATTCTTTTACCTCTCTATGGCCTTAAAAAGCCAGAGCTAAACAGAGGCCAACACTGTATTCCAACATACACTACGAATCAGTACAGAAGGGTGAAATAGTTCAATTACTTATACATGCTGCAGCTCCATCTACTTTAATAAGATGGCAGAGGATGATATCATTGCAAAATCAGGCCCAACTTGTTAATGCACCTCATCACTGTCAGACATTCCTCTGTAGTGTAACCCCACTGAAGTCAACAGAATGACACCAAGGATGAATGTGCTGGTAAATCTGGAAAGTTGATACAAATAACTTGATCTTCCACAAGTAAACTTCCTGAAGTAAAAAGAAATCACTCCGATCATTCAAGATTCAGACCTGCTCCCATTTCATTTTCAGAAAACACATTTTCATAAATGGCATCGTTGCCCTAATTTCATAAGCAGTGAAATTAAGGCTCCAGAACCCTTCTTCAAACTCATTCCCCAGAGTTAGTGCACTAGTTTAGGACTTGGGAGGATCTGGGTTCATTTCCCACCTCTGCCATAGACATCCTGTGTGACCTTGAACAAGGTCTACACTAGACCTTTTGCCTAGGTAGTAATATCATTTAGGCTATGTCTACACTGCTGCGCTATTTCGGGATACCAGAAGTATCCTGAAATAGCTATTCTGTGTCTTTTAAGTGCACCCGTTATTTTGAAATATAACAGGCTCACTATTCTAACGTCCCTCTAAACCTAATTCCATGAGGAGTAAGCGACATTTTGGAATAGCAATTTATTTCAAAATAAATGCTGTGTAGACAGCGCCAAATTTTGAAATAAGCTATTTTGAAATTGACTCGAAATAAGCTACGCAATTTGCACAGCTTATTTCAAGCTATGGGTGCAGTGTAGACGCACCCTTAGGGGTGTAATTGGTGTGCAATTGGGCTACGTCTAACCTACACCCCTCTGTCAGCAGAGGGATGTAAATTAGACATATCGAAAGTGGAAATGAAGCCAGGATTTAAATATCCCATGCTTCATTTGCATAATGGCGGCCGCCGCTTTTTTTCGAAAAGGGGCTTTTCGAAAAAAACCTTGCAGCTTAGCAGGGGCATTTTTAACAGAAATGCCCCATTTTGAAAGATCCTGTACTCCTCATTTTTTGTTTAAGCATGCTCATACGTTTAAATACATATGTACTTGATATCAATGAGGCTATTTTACATGCTGAAAGTTAGGCATGTGCTTAAATACCTTGCTGAATCAGGGCCTTAGTGCTCAAAAGTGGCAAGACCCTTTCAAATGGCAGCAGGAACACAGCAGCTAATGGACATGTTCAAACTATTCCTCTGGCATAGTCTCTAAGACATTTTAGCTAATGGCACATGCTGCTCCTTTTTGAGGAGTGTTCAGTCTACTTCTTGTCCTGTTGACCTGCCCCACTAAATCCTGCCCTGACCAGAAGATGTAAAAAGCACAGTATGCAACAACCAGACTTCCTGTTCCTCCTCCTCTCAGTGTTGGTCATGGTAAGAGAGACCCTAATTTACAACTAAGGAATGTCTAACTAATAAAATAAAGCAAGCTTAACACCTGAGGTATTTTTTTTTTAATTGCAGAAAATATTCAATATTGTACACCTTAGGCTTAGGGAATTTTTCAAAATCCCTTTATGTTCAGACTGTCCCATGCTATAGGAGGGTATGAAAGGTCTTTATTTATTTAAAAAGCTTTAATATCAAACTGTTTACCATGCAAATGTTTTGTTTGTTAATATTTCTAATTACACTCTTTGTGACTCCTCTCTTCCTCGCCCCCATTCCTTGCCCACCACCCCTTTAAAGATTAATCCATTTTGTGAATCGCAGTAGTAGGTGTACCCAATGGGCCAAAACTGACTTGCTCAGAAGGCACTATCAAGTTAAAAGTTAACCTGAGTAACTCAACCCTAGGATTTTAGAGGCCTTGTTCCAATTTTGCATGTATGGATTTTCCCACTCTTTCATTCTGCCACCAGATGATCTTTGTAATATAAAGGAACCATTGATTTCAAAGTAGGGTTGTTAAATATCAGTTAATTAAATAGTCGATTAACCTCATGCATTTTTATTGATTAGTTGACTATTCTATAGTCCCCAGGGATGAGACTGGCAGCCAGTGCGCTTCATCCCCACTCCTGAGGAGCCCCCTGTCACTCTGCACTGCTGCCTCTATATCAGAGGTATCAGCATGGGGTGCCAGGCAGGAGCTGGTCCCCTTTAAAAACCGGCTCCCCTTGCGGACTGGCTGCATTTCACCACACACTGCTGCACAACATGGGGTAGCAGCAGCCCGTCTGGGGGGAGAGGCAGGGCTGAGCTCCCAGATTCGCGCAAGCCGGAGCTGAGCCAGGCTGCCTGCCCACCTGGCTCCTAATATACTTTAAATGCAGAGCTGCAGCAGGGATAGGTCCTGGACCTAGCGTGAGCCAGGACTGAGTCAGGCTGCTGGCCAGCCTGCTAGCTAAAAAATTTACTGGCAAAGGGCGGGGGGGAGGAAATGCGTATAATCTATAGCATTAACCTACAAGCTTTTACTTATCGGTTAACTGACTACACTATTACATCCCTATTTCAAAGCATTAAAAAACCCTCCTATTTACAGAACTACACTTCACACTTCATCCTGCGAGCAGGATTCATTTCACCAGATATCTGAGAACAGATTTCAAATAAGGACCTTTTTCTCTTAGATAATGGAATGGTGCAAATCCTACTAATTGTAGCCTATAGACTTCATATTAAGTGTGCTCTTTGCATTACTTTCAGCAACGAGAAGCTTCCATCAGCATACATGGCACTGGAACATGATTGTCATACTATCGTGTGGGTGAACTATTTTTCTGCCTCAACACAGTCTACTCAACACTGATATTTCCACTTCTGATGCCAGGAAAGCTGCAGCTTCTGTCTCCACCCTCTCCACTACTCAGAATCATTGCCTAAGCTAGGTAGCACCTGTAGCTCTCCAGATCCCAAGGCAAGTAAATCTATCCCAGTTCCGCAAAGTATGAACTTCTGCCACAAAAATTAGCAGTTTCTTTAAGATACTAGAGGATTGAAAAAATATGTGAATACTAGTTTGGAATGTCACCTTGTCTTCACTGACTTAGACACACATTTTTAAAGGGGTCTCAAACCAGTTTCCAAGTATTTCGATTTGAGAAAAGATGAGGCAATAACTAATAGAATGTGCATTTTTATTTAGAGTCACAGAACACAAAAACTGAAATAATTTCAGTTACTTTACATGTAAAAAACCCCCCTTATTTATTGGTTAGAGATCATCCTTCATTAGAACAATTGCCACTAAAAACTTTTGTTTCCTCCCATGCTGATCTTATACATGGGGAGAACTGCCCATCAAAATTATCCTCTTTTAAATCCTTCCTTAAAACCTAATGCTTACTTCTGGTTAAACTCGCACATTTGTCTGTTTTGTCTATCCTGTCTGAGACCTAGACTGTAAGCTCTTAGAGCATGGACTATCTTCTTTCTTAATTGCCTAGCACAATGGAACCCAGATCTCAGATACTATCATGATGAGGGAAAAATAAAATAAAATAAAATAATACCAGGTGACTCTCTAGATCCCCATATAAATTTCAGTGCATAATAGTATTCCATAGGACCTGATAAGAATTTTATATCCAGGAACACTTCATCTTTGTAGCTAGTTTCTAACAAGCCAGAGACCACCATAGCTTGTACATTTTGATCAATGAAGCCTTGCATATGTTAGAGACAAGTGACAAGAGCTGAAAGGTTTTTTTTTAAATCCAATTTACTTTTAGTTCCATATGCTGGGTTTCCCATTCTCTATTTCTCACAGCTTGAACAATAAAAATAGATTAATCAGTATCACTTTTGCTTATAGCTTGTTTATTGTCAGTATCACTGCCAAGTTCAACTGCAATAGCACAATATAAATACTCCACTGAGACTTTAATTTGGTTTAAAAAGTGTTAATATTCAAAATAAAAATAATAGAATATTTGTCTTTACTTAAAGTGAAGACAAATATTTTTAATAAATGCTAAAATTCAGCCTTTAATCTTAAAGCATCACAAGTCACTGCCTTGACTAGTAATAACAGCTAGGGATAAGGAAGAATCAACTCTGGCATTAGGTAAAGGAGACAGGAAGGAGGAGAATAAATAAAATAAAATTATAGGCTGAGTTTTGTTCTTGGGCAATCCTGCAGTCAGCTGAGAGCAGAAATAGCTCACCGTGCATTGTGTTATGGGACTGCATTTTTGCAAACATTCTCTTTAAACCTTTTATCTACCAGTACCATTCAAGCCTCTACCTTTAAGAAGTCTTTGTATGCACAGTGAAAAGGCAGGTCCCATAGCTCCTTATTAACTTGTTTATTCTTTTCAGCCCTCTGCATTAAAGATAAATCATGTTACACAATAGTAGTTATGAAAGCAGTCAAACTTATATTGTTTTGACATTCTTAAGGAGAAATATAAAGTGTTTCTCTTTAAAAAGGCATTTGAAAGGTACCCTTACAAACAATTTGATATTTGAAATATTTGTCTATGCCTATAAAAAATAGAAATTACTGCTCTATGGTTATTCCTCAATAGAAGAAGGCAGTATAAGAAATCTGCAAATTCAGGGCTGCTTTTGACATCTCAGTGGGCTGATTTTGCGGTCTATTCTCTTCTTTCTAAATTCTTGTTTTCAAATTTTGGTGTCCACTCATTCTGTTATTAGCATCTTGTTTTGGAGAGAAAAGGCAAAATTTCAGTTACACTATATGGCATTTGCTTGTATGGGAGAGGGAGAGACAATCTAGTAAACAGAGTGAAATCGGACTTTCTCGAGCTCATCAGCAGCTAAACTCGAATTTGATCAGCTCTCCTACCAACAGAAAGATCTAGTGAACAAAATTTACTGTTAAGGGTAATCTGGGGTTTTACTGTTTTCAAATTGATTATACAAAACATATTACTATTTGAAAAAATTGATTGTAGAATTTGTATATTTTAAAAAAATATATATTGTGTCCACTGTGACAGTCTTCAGAATGGCTCTGAATTTTTTGTATCCTGATTATCTTCATCTGCAAGCACTGTTTCCAGTAGTAATTTATATATTCTCAATAAAAGTCACAGGAATTCTCTGAATATAAATTAGGTCAAATGTGCAGCCAAAGAACAAGGTCCTTGTCCACCTCTTGCTAACACTGGGGAAGAACAAAGCTGTTCAGTTAAAGTGTTTCATTGTTGTTGAATTCACCAACAATCAAACACCAATCTTCACCTGAAAGCATAAGCTTTTGTTGTTTAGTGGAACTTTGCATAGGTGCAGAAGTCTATCCATGTGCAATCAATTGCAGAATTGAGGCCTTCATATTTGTCTCTCAAAGAAGACACATGTACAAATAATATTTGTACACTTCTGCTTTTTAAAAGAATATATGTAAATACAAAATGCTTCAAAACATTGGGATACAATAGTAAAAATGTTTGTATATGTTGAATAAAAGGTAGACGCTCACTGCAAGCCATCTGAAGATATGAAAACTAAAAAGAGTATTTAAAAATAAAGATAAATACATTTTTCAATTTAGTAAACATTTGAGGGAAGTTCAAAATAAACTCCCACTAAAAATAATTTTGGGAAAATATATCTTTTAATGAATATATAGGGCAACATAAGCCATGATAACAAAAGTGGGAACAGAAACATAATCATAAATTTGCCAACATGAACGGAAGAATACAGCTAACATTTGACTCTACTCTCTCTATATAACATGGGCTCTTCTTGGGTAGAATATTGATGGAAAATAATAAAAACATTTTTATGTACACAATAAAAGAATAAATTCCCAGTTCTCCCAGTGCGGGATATATTGGCAGGCAACTGTCCCTCTTTAATAATATTCAAAAGAATAGGGCAGTTAGTTCCTCTGAAAATGTTATAAATATCACTAATTGTTGGAGATAGGTACTAAATTTACTCTAACAAAGGCAAAATGAGACCCGCTGTTTGGAAGATGAAGCTAGTCAAAGTTCAGACAAAAGTAAGGCACATTTTTTAACAGTGAGAGTGATTAATCATAGGATAATTTACTTTGGTTTTGGTGGCCTTGCCATCACTTGAAGTCTTTAAATCAAGATAAGATCTCTTTCTAAAGGAAATACGGCACAACCAGAAATTATGGGCTTGATGCAGAAGTTCTGTAGGCTGTGTTTTGCAGGACACCCAGGCTATCATAATGGTCACTTCCTGCCTTAAAATGTATGAATATATGAACCCCAAACACAGAATTGAGGGTAGATAACCGAGAGAGGATGAACCAGTTTTCAAATATTTTCCTTTAAATAGAAATATATTTGTCACATTTAAATCTACACAAAGGTGTGTTAATGATTTGGGATCATCAACAATATTTTAAATGCTAAAGCTTTGCTGTTTATTATTAAAAGGTATTGTGTCTCTTCAATTGCATAGCATAATTGCAGTCAGCTGCAGGTGGTGATGTGATGAAGCTGAGCCTAGTTTTTGATCCATGTACACTGTAATGTCTGCTGATCTATGCTGGTAGTCAGGTGCAATACTCTCTCTATCAAGGGGCCTACAGTTGGATAGCCCAGCTAAAAAAAATGAGCACCACTAAATAGTGTGGGAGTGGGTCCTGGTAAAAATGTTAAGAAGAGGGTAACTGACTAATTGTGTAGTCAATACAATTTGTATTAAATACAGGATTAGTTGATAAAGGACCCCACTGAGGCTCTGCATCTTAAATGTAGCAGGAGCCAGGCATGCAGGCAGCCCAGCTCTTACAGCATTTAAACTGCAGAGCTGAAGTGGGGATAGGCTTATCTGTTAATTTTATTGACTACACGAATTTCCCCCCTGCTTGCTGCCTCTGTATCAGTGGACAAGTCCTTAACATCCCTACTCTGAATATGTGCATGTGTATTACTGCCAAGGACCAAGGGAAAGAAGATGGATGTACAAACATGCAGATCATGACACCAGTCCTGCTTCAAACATTCTTGCACAGCTCCTTTTGGAGAGGACCTATAATGTAGTCCCTGTACAACTTTTTAGGGAATCAAAATTGGGACACAAAGTGGACATCCTGAATTCCCCATTCTTTCTGTGGGTTTTCTGGTGTAGGTCTATCATCAAGCAGCAAACAAAATTTGTCCAGTATACTGAACAAATTAGATCAGTCATATACAGAGAAAACAATCAATACTTAGGCATCTCATTTTTGCTATGCTACCTGAGTTTTCCACATTGAACTAAATTCTCAGCTGACAATGAGATTGCAGTCTGTATAAGATGAAGAATTTGATGTGTTAATACAGAGCAGTATTTCTGCAGTAGCCCCCTTGCAGTAAGCTACAGTTCCTAATGTTCTCACCATCATACTTTTATGTAGAACAGGGAAGTACTGTCTAAAGTTGTAATCTATCTTAAAATAAGTGCTTTGTAGTCTTCATACTAAAGCATAATTTATGAAGTGACTACATGGTAAAACAACATCTTCAGTAATCATGATATATGGGTAACATGGTTAGTTTGTATGAGCTGTAAAAATAACAAAATGTTAACATTATTTCCATAATAAATTAACAAAGTATACCGGTATTTTTGTCTGTAACCCTGTAAGGAAAAAGCATGGTTCAACTACATATTTCTAACACGTGTTCCTTATTTGATGAGAAGTTACCATAAACCATTTTGACTGATTATTCAGACACAGCCTTTCCAGAAAAATAATTTTGTCATCCTACAGGCAAAACATTGCTTCATATTCAACACTTTTCAGTAAATTAACCTCATTCAAACAAATGCATTTGCTGCATTCCTGAAACCTGTTATCCACTTCTGTGTAATTTATGACACCAAAATGCTTTTGGGCCCAAAATATATGGTTGGTATTAAGGAATGATGAAGATGTCTCATTGATTTTTTAAACATTCTGCAATGGTAATAGCTCTTTGGAGCTTTTTCAGAGCCATTTACATAAACCTTCTTAGACAATTGAGGCTCCAGTAGCAGTAGTTTCTGCCAAGAAACTTAATCTCCAAAGCCTTGTTTACAGGAAAATAAACATAATTACTGGATTAATGCAAGATTCTGATGAATCTATCTTTCTTGAGTTTTTTGAATGTCAGCTAAAGTTAATCTAAAGTATCTGAGAGCTTCATCTTCATAACCAGTATAAACTCTGAGGCTGTGTCTAGACTACAAAGAAAAGTCGGAAAAAGATAGGTAAATCGTGAACCACAATTTGCGTATCTTTTTCCCCTTTTCTTCCAAAAGAGGCTTTTCTGACATTTGGCCCGTCTACACTGGACCAAATGTCAGGGGACAAGACTGTTTTGGAACATCCTTTCTTCCTCACAGAACAAGGTTTACAGGGATGCGGAAAAAACATGTCTGCTTTTCCGAATTTTTTTTTCAGAAAAGCAGACACGTTCCTTGGACACGGCTGAGCTTTTCTGGGATACCTCTGGTACCCTTAATGCCAATGTCTCCTCATCTTGCTTTGCCTTTATTCACTAAGGGTGCATCTACACAGCAATTCCGTTATTTCGAAATAACAATGTGAGTATCTACACAGCAATTCCGTTATTTCGAAATAACAGACGGCTTATTTCAAAATCTGTAAACCTCATGCCACAAGGAATAACGCTTATTCCAAAATAGCTATTTTGGAATAGCAATAGCGTGGACGCTCCACTGCTGCTATTTCAAAATAGTTCCTCCCACAGGCCATTAAAAGTAATTACTTCCCAGTGCCTCCTGTGGCTCTAAATCGAGGTAGCACGTCCACATTAAGGAAGCCTGCCTCGGACTAATTTGTGAGGCTTCCCTGTAGTGTAGACGTGTTATTTTGAAATAAGCGAAGTGTATATGTACCCTAAGATTTATGACTATTCCATGCTATGTTACTTTTGTTTTTTCACTTTGCTTTTTCCATATTTCAATGTGCAATATGTGGTTGCTCTAAAACAAAGAGCCAAGATGTGCACATTTGTATCTGGAAAATCTATGCCACAATTTGTTACTGTCTTTATTATTACTCTTTTACTACAACCAAATTATCTTGGGCCTTATTTTCCTAAGAGCTCTGAAATCAAACTCCAGCTCACATTAAAGGGGGCTGTGGGAACTCAATTTATGAAAATTAGGCCTTTTATGCTGTACTGTGACAAGACAGAATTTTGTATCTGAATTATATTTGTATTTTTTCTGAAACAATTAAAATCTTATTTAAAGCCTTTCTGCATTCATTATAACAGTCATACAGTAAGGAGAAGGTACATTTTTCTATAACAAGTTCATGGTACGTGTGTCTCTAAGTTTTCTAAAATAATTTCTTCTATATCACTGAATCTTAGCCTTGTAAATTAAATGGTTACCTTTCCGAAGGCTAGATTTTAACTTATTTAGCTAAAGGTTTTCTGTTACAGAATCACAAAAATGTAAAAGTGGAAGATTTGATAGGTCTTCTAGTCTAGTCCTCTGCAGTGAGACAAAAGTAAACATTATCTAGCCCCTCCATGACAGGTGTTGGACTAACCTGTTGTTAAAAACCTCTAGTGACAGACATTCCACAACCTTTCTAATTTGTTCCAGTGCTTTATTTACAGTTAGGAAGTTTTTTCTAAGGCTGAACCTAAATCTCCCGTGCTGCAATTTAAGTCCACTACTTCTTGTCCTGTCCTCATTGGTTAACAAGGAGGATAAGACTGTTTTGTCCTCTTCTCCCTGCCCCCCCAATCTTCTCCAGACAAAATAAACTCTTTTTATTATTATTATTATTTAAATCTTTCCTTGTAGACCATTCATAATTTTCGCTGCTCACTTTTGGACTTTCTTCAATTTGTACACATCTTTTCTGAAGAGTGGTGCCCAGAACTGCAAACTGTGCTCCAGTTAAGGCCTAATCAATACTGAGTGGAAAAATTACTTCGTGCATACAATACTCCTGCTAATACATCCCAGAATGATATTTGTATTTTTTGCAACATAATTACATTGTCAACTTATGTTTACTTTGTGACCCACTAAAAGCCCCAGATCATTTTGTGCAGTACTCCTTTCTAGGCAGCCATTTCCTATTTTGTATTTCTGAGATTGATTATTCCTTCCAAGGCTGGGATGTAAAATCCTGTTTAATTGTTAACTGGTTAAACACTGTGTTCAACCAGTTAATCGATTAAAGGGGTGGTGGGCTACTCCAGCCCCACTGGGTTGAGAGGCCCCCCAATCTGCTGCGGCTGAGCTGGAGCAGCCCACCCCGCTGTGGACAAGGGCTACTCCAGCCACTGTGCTGGAGAAGCCCCTGCCTGTGGGGGGCCCTATGGGGCTGGAACAGCTCCCTGCCTGCAGCCCTTATCAGTTATCCAGAGCCAGTAAGCCTCACCCAATTAATCATTCACATCCCTATTCCTAAGTGTAGTACTTTGCCTCTGTCCTTATTAAATTTCATCCTTTCAGGACCATTTCTCCAGTTTGCCTAGATCATTTTGAATTTTAATTCTGTCCTCCAAAGTGCTTGCAATCCCTCCCAGTCTGTATCATCCATGGTCTTTATAAGCATACTCACTCTGCCCTTATTCAAACCCTTTTTAACACACTGAATAAAACCAGACCCAGGACAGATCCTTGCAGGACCTCATTCTATATACACTTCCAGCATCAATAACTGCTCTGAGTATGCTTTTCCAACCAATAGTGTATTCCACCTATGGTAGGTTCATCTACATTTCCCTACTTTCCTTATGAGGTCATGTAATACAGTATCAAAAGTCTTACTGAAGCTGAGATAAATCACATCTATTGCTTCCCTCTATCCTCAATGCTTATTACCCTCTCAAAGAAGACTATGAGGTTGGTTTCACATGATTTGTTCTTTGCAAATCCATGTTGACTGTATCTCCTCTCATTGTTTTCTAGAGAATTACAAATTGATTATTTGCTCCATTATCTTTTTAGGTATCAAAGTTAAGATGATTGGTCTCTAATTCCCTGGGTTATCCTTATTTTCCTTTTTATAAGATAGGTACTGTATCTGTCCTTCTCCAGTCCTCTGGAATGTCTTCCATTCACCACTAGGGCTACGTCTACACTGCACCTCTCTTGCGCAAAAAGCCTATGCAAATGAAGTGCAGATTAGCATATTGCTGTGCTTCATTTGCATAATTAATTAGGGGCCATTTTTGTGCAAGAGGCTTTTAAAAAACGAGGAAGAACGGCTCTTGCACAAGAGGGGGGTTTTGCGCAAAAAGGAGCCGTCTGCATAGCTCGTTTTTGCGAAAAAGCCTCTTGCGCAAAAACGGCCCCTAATTAATTATGCAAATGAAGCACAGCAATATGCTAACCTGCACTTCATTTGCATAGGCTTTTTGCACAAGAGAGATGCAGTGTAGATGTAGCCTAGTTCTTAAAGATAAGGGCTGTGTCTAGACTGGCAAGTTTTTCCGCAAAATCAGCTGCTTTTGCGGAAAAACTTGCCAGCTGTCTACACTGGCCGCTTGAATTTCCGTAAGAGCACTGACTTCCTACTGTAAGAAATCAGTGCTTCTTGCGGAAATACTATGCTGCTCCCGTTCGGGCAAAAGCCCTCTTGTGCAAATCATTTGCGCAAGAGGGCCAGTGTAGACAGCACAGTACTGTTTTGCGCAAAAGAGCCCCGATGGCTAAAATGGCGATCGGGGCTTTTTTGAGCAAAAGCGCGTCTAGATTGGCACGGACGCTTTTCCGCAAAAAGTGCTTTTGCGGAAAAGCGTCCATGCCAATCTAGACGCTCTTTTCCACAAATGCTTTTAACGGAAAACTTTTCCGTTAAAAGCATTTCCGGAAAATCATGCCAGTGTAGACACAGCCAATCAGTAATAACTCAAAGACCACTTCAGCCATTTCCATAAGTATTCTAGGGTGTATAGCCAAAGATCCTCCTGTCTTGAAAACATTAACTTGTCTAAGTAATTTTTAACTTGTTCTTTTCCTATTTTAGACTTTCATCCTACCCCATTTACACTGATGTTCATTATGTGAATCATCCAGTCATTGCTAACTTTTCTGGTGAAAATGTAAAACGAAAAAGTAACTTAATACTTTGGCCAT
Organism: Rafetus swinhoei; assembly: GCA_019425775.1. Lineage (NCBI taxonomy): Eukaryota > Metazoa > Chordata > Testudines > Trionychidae > Rafetus > Rafetus swinhoei. Next base: position 160,099,454 of record CM033437.1, read on the forward strand.
TGCTGCATTTTCTGAGATTGTCTTTTCCACCTCAACAAGTAATAGGCCTATCTTGCCCTAAGTCTCCTTCTTGATTTATATCCGTATACTTATAATAATATAATCTATATGCAATAGGCTGGCAATGTTTGTCTAATGTACTCCACCCTATTAAGCAGATATTGATTCTGATTTTAAAAAATTAAGCAAGTTTTGCTGACTCACCAAAAATGTCTATTACACTACTCAGACACGAGATAGAAACAGCTTTGAGAACCTAAGGTGTGGACTGTGCAGTCTTTTAGTTACCTTAGGACCAGCCAACCTTGAGTGAAGGCTTGAGCGCCACATTATGTTAAATTAGCGTCAATTTCTTTGTTAATAAATCTTGGTAAGTGGGTGAGGTTTAAACCACAGTAGTATGGAAAAAGTATTTGTTCACAATATACAAACAAAATATTTTATAGACTGGCTGTCTTGTGCATAGAAAAAGTATCAAGACTAATAGAGGGGAGAGACTAATAATTAGAGGGGGAGAGTTAAACAAAAAACATTCATGTGGACTAGACTAGATCATCTTGCTACCTGCAGTTTCTGTATTACTTTTTATTAGCATCAGAAGTGACAAAGGACAAGTTCTTACTCTCACTGATGGATAAGGCGTTGTTCAGTTTGGCTTTATTTGATACCTTAACTTAGGCAGTGTCCAACTAGGAATGTTAAATTGCGGTAACCGACCTATGCAGAGCAGCAATGGGGGTAGCTCTAGGAGCCACCTGCAATTCAGCTCTGAATTTTAAATGTAGTAAGAGCCGATGCAACTTTTACTACATTTAAAATGCAGAGGTGCAGTGTCCGCACAAGCCAGGACTGCTCGGTTCCAGCTCGCACTGAGTCCAGCAGCCCTGTCCACCACGAACAGGGGTTACTGCCGGAGCAGCCTCTATTCACAGCGGCCAACAGCGGCTTGGCGACACCAAGCCCCTGTCTGCGGGGCAGGGGGTCCAGCTCCCCACTGGGACCCCTGTGGATAGGGGCTGCTTCACAACAGCCTGCCCTATCCGCCCTCCCCACTGCCTCTGTTAGAGGCAGCCGGGGGCAGCACCCCTGAGCCAGTGCTCGGGAGAACCAGCTTTTAAGCCGGTTCCCCCCCCGCGCTGTCTCTCAGAGGCAGTAGGGGAGGGAGTGCTGCAGGGAGCACGAGGCAAGCAGGGACTCAAGCAGTCCCACTCGCACCAGTTCCCCCTGAGGCGCTTCAGCCTTTGAAATGTAGCAACAGCCCCACATCCTGCTACATTTCAAAGGCTGAAGCGCCACAGTGGGAACTGGCGCGCGTGGGGACTGCTTTAGTCCCCGCTTGCGCTATTTCCCCACTGTGCCTCTGCCCCTCTGCAGAGATGGTGCTAGAAACAATCTTCCATGGGCCAAACAGATTTTACATATTTTAACATTAATATTTTAAACATAATCCAATAAGCTTATGCTTATCGGATAGTCAACTAGATGCTTACATCCCTATGTCCAACCCTATCATACAGGAGGACCACATAAACTTAAACAATCTTCCATGGGCCAAACAGATTTTACATATTTTAATAATATTTAACATAATCTGTATTGATTTATATTTTAAATTCACGGTTGACTCTCTTGCCTTGCTCTCAAGGCCTCACCAGTGCAGAACCAGAGATATTTCTAGATACAATATTGTCTGTCAAAAATGTTATGGGACTGGTAAGAAATGCACACACCTACCGATAAGTGGACATCTAGCTAACTAAAATCATGCCATTACTGGACTGTATACAGGTTGACTCTCTTGCCCAGCACTCTCAAGGCCTCACCAGTGCAGAACCAGAGAATTTGCAGAACCACGGGAAGTGAATATTGTCTAGCAGCATTACCAACATGTACTTTCTGGCCATTATTTTATCATCTGGACTAGCTGCTATTTTTGTTCTTAAATGTTCAATCCTGATCCAAACCCAATACGAATCTTTCCACTAGTTTCAATGAGCTTTGGATCACATTGTTTTAAAGGTGCTAAATATGCACACGTTATACATAGTTCTTTTACCTTTTCACACAACATAGGCACTACCTGGAATCATTTATTGTTACTTATCAATTAATTAAAAATTTAATCTTAAAACTGCCTGTAAATTAGTGCCAGGAGACACCCTTTCCTGCTAAAAACGTGAGGCTTTGGGGGCAGGTCGGAGGCACACACTATAAAGCTAGGGCCTCCTTAAAAGGTAACACAGGCAGTATAGCCTATATAGGCATGTGTCCCAGGCCCCAGCTTCTGGGGTCGTGTCAGAATACCAGGGTTCACTTTAAAAAGGTAAATTACATTTCTAGTTCTCAAGGCTACAAAAATAGGAACAGCCTCCCTGGACAACATGACCTGAGTGTGCAGCCAGCCTGAGACCACAGCTACAGGAATGGTGATGTCCTGTCCTCTCAAATTGCAAAACAAACACACACACACACACCCAGCTTTGCAGGCCCTGCCAAACCCACAGGGGCTGGGAGCTGCGCTGCTTGACAGTGCGGCCTGTGCCCCCAGGGCTGCCACACTCGGCGACTGAGCGCAGCCAGGCCGGAACGCGACCCCGGGCAGCTCCGCAGGTGTCCCAAGGGAGGCCGCGGTGCTGTGACTGGGGGCGCCTCGGCCCGGCAGCCCGCGTGTGCCATGGTGGGAGGCAGGTCAGCCCCGAGTGCGCCGTGCGCGGCGGCCACGCCCCAGGCTTACTCGGTCCCCCGGCTCCAGGTAGCTGCATCTCCCCCGCCCCGTGACGGGCCTGGGCGCAGCGAGGCGCTCCCTGGGGATGCCCCGCTCCCAGGCGCCCCCCGAGGTCTCGGGCCAGGCCCCGCAGCGCCTAGCGGGAAGGCGGCTCCCACCCGCTGCATTAGCCGGGAAGAGGTTGGCGAGCTGCGCCGCCCCAGTCGCCAGTGAGCGCGGGAACCGCAAAGCCAGGGGAAGGGCTGGCGGTTGGGGGATCCCCGGTAACTCCCCAACTGCCACCCAGTCCCCAGCACGAGCGCCTCGCCCACCGCTCTGGCGCCGGCCAATCGCAACGCTGCGCACGTGACGAGCGTTCCCTGCGATGACCTCATCCCTGGTGTGGGATGACGTCAAATTCAAGATGGATGGAATCACGGCGGTGGCAGCAGCGCGCGCGGGCGAATCGTGAAGGGAGGCGCCGAGGGGGGCAGCAGGGTGGGGTGCGGCTAACGGCGGAGACGGTGAGTAATGGCCGCGTCTCGCGCCCGTTTCGGGGGCTGCCCGCGCCGCGCGGGTCTCCCCGTGCACAAAGGCGTCTTTTCCTGACGTAACTCTGAGGTGGATTTTTTTTTCCCCCACCGAGCGGGGCTGCGGTCCCCAAACTCTTCAGTGCGCCTGCGCCAATTACAAAACTAGTCCACCCCTTTATCGCGCATGCTCCACTCCCCGTTGACAGCTTAAGCCTGTCCTTTGCGCGTGCACACCCCGCCACATAGACTCGCCGAAGCATCTAGTGCGCATGTGTGTTGCCCATAGTGGGCTTCGCCGTCCCCTTTTGCGCCTGCGTGTTGCCTGTAGCCGTCTAGAATCTCGAGCTCGCTTCGCTGCGCGTGCGTGGTAACCAAAATGTAGCCTTTTTCCCATGAGGCTCAGGCGCGTTTGCGGGAGGGAGTTGCTCTGAGCATGCGCGTTGCGGTGAGGCGGCCCTGCGTAGGGAGGGGAACTGTGGAGTGGAGTGATGTCACTATGGGTGGGCTGCGTGCTCGCGCGTCCCCGCGGGGATGGGGCCCGTTGGCCGCGTTTGCCTGGCGCCCTGGGAGGTCGCTGCTGCGGGGCGAGAACGCAGAGGGCGCTGGGCTTCCCATGCGCGTCTCGTCTCTGAGCCGTGGGCGGGCGAGCACGTTTGTAGCGCGCAGGGTCCCCCTACCGCGTGTCTCACACACACGTGCTGTGCTCCAGCGAAATGTCAGACTCACTGCCCATGGCCCTACCCGCGCTGAATGGTCCACGCGCGCGCCGGAGCTGTGTGAGAGAGAGAAAGTTGTAGAAAAAAGTCAATTTCCCTATTAAACCAGAAGTAGTAAATACTACATTCTAGGAAGAGCTGGTAGCACTGCTTGTTAAGGCTGTCCGACACTTCCCTCATGTCAAGAGCCTGTTTTTATTGCTTATAATTCTGTCATACTTTTAACAGTTGGGATTACAATATTTTGTGTTGCATTTCTCCTTCAAGCTGAATTATTTTGGGGCAGGGGGGATTTGAACCATGGTGATTTAACTCTTTCTGAAAGGCAAGAAAAAATGAATGGTTTGAGCATGTTAAATTCTGGTAACTTTTTTCTTTTAGAAGTGATGTCATCCTAATCAGTTAGAGCAAAAGTACAAAATTAGGAAGGGGGTGGCCTTTGTGTTAGGAAGATGCCTTTTCTATTGCAAGGTGGTGTATTTTCAGCACCCAGTGTGTTCTCAGTGCCTCTCTTCACCTGGAGAGCCCCTGCCTGGAGCCATGCCAAGGCGCTAGATGCGGTCAGTATTTGGGGAGAGCAGCACTCCCATCTGCACTCTAAATGTAGGAATTATGATATGTATGGTAGGGATGTAAATGACTAATCAACTGCTTGAGTATCCAATAAGCAAAACCTTATTGGATAGTCGACATGCTAGTCAACTAGTTGCTCCCACCCGCCCTTTGCTGCCTCTATCAGAAAGGCGGTTCCCTCCAGCTCCCTGCTGGGGCTCTTGTACATTTCAAAGCTGAAGCACCGCCTTCCACCTTTGAAATGTAGCAGCAGCCAGGCGGGCTCTTGCTATATTTCAGAGTGGAAGTGCCCTTACCGACTAATCAGTCAATGGAAATTCCATCGACTATTCGATTAGTTGATTAATCTGATTTTAACATCCCTAATGTATGGGCACATCAAGATGTATGACCGAAAGAGGCCAAAAAGTGAAGAAGCTGCGAAATGCCTACCACGATGTGCGGGAAGCAAACCACTGCTCTGGTGCTATGCCCACAACTTTTTGGTTCTACAAAGAGCTGGATGATATATTTGAGGGTGACCCCACCTCCACTCTGAAGACTTCCATGGATACTTCTGGGGCTCGGGGGTCATCCAGCAGTAGACTGAGACAGGAGGAGAAAGTTGTGGCTGTGTGCGCTGAGGGAGAGAGGGACCCAGAGAAGGACTCAGCATCCATAGAGGCTTGCAGTCAGGAGCTCTTTTATACCCCCAATGAAGCCATCTGTTCACAGCCCTTGGAGGCTGTGGATGATGCACCTGGTAAGTGGGCTGGGTCTCAGGAAGCATTTGAGTGACTTGCTGGGAGCAGGAGGGTTACAGAAAGGATGTTTTTGGTTATGTGTGATGCTGCTACCAGCACAGCATCAATCAGATGGTGAACAGACCATTAATGCAATCTCTTATGTCACAGTAATCTGCCTCTCAGACCTCACTGAAAGTGCCATGCAGCTGCTGTGCCACCTGTCTCCTCAAATTTTCTGGCAAAGCAAACATGGTCTTTGAGCCCTGAAGGCTGACATTCCCTCACCTGTGCTGTCAGCAACGAGGGAGGCACCTATCAAGACAAGCTGTGTATGGTCCTTGGTGGAATCCGCAATCAAGTAAAAGATCCTCTTTTGCTTCCCTGCTCGCCCTAACCAGTGAAATATCTTCCCCAGGATGAACACAGCTTGTGGAAATGAGTGGTCATTATAAACTTTCAGTCCCCACCTCCACCCCTCCAGAGTTCTCCCCATGTCACCCTTGCTCAGAGCAAACACAGGCATGTGTGAATGAAAGGCCCTGTTCCCCAGCACTTAAGAGAATCCCTGTGCTGCTGCAGCAAGGGATTCCCCTGCTGTGGTGGTGAACTGGCCATTGTGGGGTTCCTGTATGTTATATATGCTTGCTCTGGTATAGGGATGTAATAGTGTAGCTGATTAACTGATAAGCTAAAGCTTATAGGTTAACTAGCCAATTAGCCCGTCATAAGACGGGATTTTCAGGTCTTCTCTCCTGAGCTCTCTCGCTCCGTCTCTCTCTCTCTCTCCTCCTACTGCCTCCCCCTCTCTCAGCTCTTCTCCGCCTCCTGCCTCTCTCTCCGTCTCTTTCTCTTCTCCCCTTCCTGCCTCTCACTCTCTCTTTCTCTTCTCCTCCTCCTCCTGCCTCTCTTTCCCCTCTGTCTCTCCCTGCCCCCCTTCCCCTTCCCCTTCCGCCCCCGCTGTGGTGCTTGGCTGAGTGCTTGGCTGAGTGCTGCCTGCTCAGCTGGGCTGCCGCGAGGGAGGGGGGCAGTGACGTACACAGCCAGGGGCGGGGCCGTGTACGTCGCTGCCCCGCCCCCCCTTCCCTCCCGCCGCGGGGAAGCCCAAATGGCCCCTTGCGCTGCTGGCTCCCCCAGCGGCCCGGCTGAGGGGCGCAGCACTCAGCTGAGTGCCACAGCGGGAGGGGAAGGGGGGGCATGGGGAGAGCGGACCCCAAACGGCCGCTTGCTCGCGCTGCGCCGCTCAGCTGGGCCCCAGCAGGAGGGGAAGGGGGGCGGGGCACTGATGTACACGGCCAGGGGGCGTGGCCATGTATGTCGGCATTACAGACTCACAGACACTGGGTTACTATATATATGATGCTATAGACTACACGCATTTCCCTCCCCTCCCTGCCAGTAAATTTTTTTTAGCAGACTAGCCAGCAGCCTGGCTCGGTCCTGGCTTCCGACAGGTCCAGGACCTGCCCCTGCTGCAGCTCTTCATTTAAAGTGTATTAGGAGGCAGGTGGGCAGGCAGCCCAGCTCAGTTCTAGCTTGCACCAGGTCCAGGAGCTCAGACTGCCCCCTAGACAGGGGCTGCTGCCACCCCTGCTGCTGCCTCTTTATCAGAGGCTGCCGCACAGGGCAACAGGCAGCCAGACCACAAGGAGGGGCTGTTTTTTAAATTGGCTCCCCTCCTGGACCAGCTCCCGCCTGGCATCCCGCACTGCTGCCTCTGATACAGAGGCAGCAGCACGGAATGGCAGGGGGCTCCTTGGGAGCGAGGCTGAAGTGCACTGGCTGCTGGCCTCACCCCCGGGGACTATAGAATAGTCAATTAACCAATAAGAATTCATGAGGTTATTCGACTATTCAATTAACCGATATTTAACATCCCTACTCTAGGACATTCAGGGCTAGGTATGTAAACAGTGCAAGTGTTTCAAAGGGGTTGGAGCAGAGCTGTGTCTAGTGTTAACAATGGACCCTCTGTAACATGTTGCAATTGTGCCTTGATAGAGCCAACCTTATGACCTCAGACTGGCATTCCAACTTGGAATGTGAATGCGTAAATGTGTAAATGGTTAACTGATGAGCCTGGGCTCATCTGTTAACCTTCGCGTTTAAAAGGCAAGGCCATCCCACCCCCTACACTGCTGTTTCTGTATCAGAGGCAGCAGCAGCGTGAGGGGGAGGGAAGAGGCAGGAGCCGTCCCCTCTCCCCTTGTGTAAATGTGTAACCACTGGAAATTTCCGCAGTTACATGTTTACCTAAATAAACACATTTTAACATCCCTAGCTCACGCCCCCCTCCTTTAATTGGTTAACCGATTAAACAATATGTTTGACTGGTTAGCCAGTTTAATTGGGATTTTACATCCTTAAGTATTGTCTGTGAAATGCTTGCAGTGATCCACAAGCACATGCAGAACCATGGAGAAATACTCCTTGCGGTTAATGTACTCAGAAGCTAGGTGCTCTGGTTCCAGAACTGGAATGTGTGTGCCATCTATTTCTCCACTGCAGTTTGGGAAGTCCATCCGAGCAAAGCCATCCATAGTTTCGCTTATGTTCCCAGAATTACAATCTTTCAGAGCAGGATGCGACTGATGGCCCTGCACACTTCCATCAGCATGAGTCCAACTGATTGGCAACTGAGCAAAAACTGTGTGGAGTAGCCAGTTTCCATAGTGCAGTTGTCACGTGCTTCTTCACTAGCAGGACAGCTTTCATTTGCGTGTCCTTGCGCTTCAGGGTGAGAATAGCTCAGCACACAGTCCCATGAAAGTGGCTTACCTTATCTAAAAGTTGTGCAGTTGCTGCTCATCGTCCCAAATTTGCATAATGTAATCCCACCACTCAGTGCTTATTTCCTGAGCCCAAAGGAAGCATTCCACTGTGGTCAGCACCTCCATGAATGCCACAAGAAATCTTGTGTCATACAAACATTGCATGGATTCCTCATTGTCACTTTGCAGCTTCAGGAATAGCTTGACTGACATTCCTGACGTGTTAGTGAGACCTATCAGCATTTTTGTCAACAGCTGGGGGTCCATTCCTGCAGAACAAGGAGACAGTGTGTAACACAGAAGCCATTCAAAGATGGCACTGAATGCAGATAGAAGTGCAGGGGTTGCTGGGATGTGAAGCAATGCGCCACTGGGCATTGGGACAGGACCCAAGATGCCCCGCGCCTCCCCTCTGCCTTCCCACAAACCTCTATGGCAGAAGAGGAAGAAGTACTCTGTGGACTAGCTGCCCAGAATACACCTCTCTGAAAGATGCTGCAAGTGCAGCACGTGTGGTCGTGCTATTGCATTGGCAGCTGACAGTGTGAACACACAACAGTGTTTTCACTGCTGTGTTCTGGGAGCAGGGCAGTAACTGCCAGTGCTTTTATAACTATCGGTGTAGATATGACCTGAAACTGGTTGACTAAGGAAACTGGGACTGGATGAGAGGCTAGGATAGGGACAGGAACAAATTGGAAGGAATGGAGCAGAAGTGGTCAAGCTTAGGGAAAATAGGTATTAGCCACCCTCTGTCCCTCTCAGGATAAGGTTGGGGTCTTGGGTGGCGGAGTGGACCAAGGGAGGTGCTGGATTCAATGTCTGGAACCAGATTATGAAAAATTAGGCAAAAGGGGATCACTTATAGGATGAAGGGTGAATTAGCTGTAAATAATAAAAGCTATCTAGCACCTCTGGATAAGTCCAGGAACCAGCTTCAGATCAAAGAAAAGGGTCTGCTCACGCAACTGTTGACTGACTCCCCAAAACTGCCATCAGCCTCCTGCAGAGCCTCTGTTAATCTGTGGTCCTCCTAGTAACCACCAATAGTGGCCACGGCCATCCTTCTGTTTGGCCAGTCAGGGTCAAGATCTCTGGAGGCCTCACACTCTGACTCCCACACCAATGTCGGTGAAGCGGCCCTTGTGATCCACGAGTGCCTGCAGTACTATGGAGAAGTACCCCTTGCAGTTGATGAACTTTGAGGCACAGTGGTTGGGGGCCAGAATAGGGATGTGTGTTCCGTCTGTGGTTCCCCAGCAGTTAGGGAAGCCCTTCACAATGTTGTCCACGTTCCCCAGAGTGTCACCCTTCATAGCAGGATGCTACTGATGGCATTGGCTTGTTGTATGATAACAACCTTGACTGTCTCCCCAAACTGGTTCCCAACTGAGCAGTAGCTGTCTGGCGTGGCAAGCTTCCAGAGGGCAATGGCCATATGCTTCTGCACAGTAACAGCGGGTCTCAAGCGGGTATTCTGTTGTCAGGGCAGGTGTGAGCCGTTCAGAGTTCCAAGAAGGTGGCCTTGTGCATGCGTGAATGAGCTGTTCTGCCCCTTCCCCCACTGAGTAGGCAGAGAGAGCACGCTGCTCTTCACACCCAATTGCTTGACCCCACTTGTAGTTAGACAAAGTTAGAGAACTCACCAGAAGTGCTCTCCCTGAGGTTGTCAGTGGCCTGGGAGACATCTTGGGAGGGGAGAACCGGCTCCAACATCAAGACCAGCCTGGCTCTTGGGCATTGTCATCTGGCTTGTTTCCTTCTTCTCCACTACTTCATCCTCCTCCTCGTGGCCCTCTGGCACCCTTCTCCTGCAGGCTGATGCCAGGTGTGTGTTGTCCTGACTCAATGACCAAGGTGTGGGAGCTGACTGCTCCCCGCCTCCCGAGAATGGCATCCAGCTGGTCATAGAAGTTCTTTTCCTTTGCCTTTAGATAGGACTGACACAGCTCCTTGATTTTCACCCTGAACTGCTCATTGTTCCTAGTATGGCCTTTTGTCACGAGGCTGGTTGTGAACCTGCCATAGATATCAGTGTTCTGTTTTTTGGTCCTGAGGTCGCTGAGAGAGGCTTCATCCCCCCCTACACCTCAGTAAGGTCCAGGATCTGCTGGCCTCTCCAGGCTCAAGCTGTTCTACACTCCTGGGAAGTAGAGGCAGTGGGAGCAAAAGAACTCACTGCTGTCACAGCATCGGACAGATTGGTGGTAGAAGTCATATTCATGTGTCTTGCAGTGTGCTGTTCGCTCGCAAAGGGCTTGCGAAGCTGACCAGATGGGACAGGTCATTCCACAGTTCCTTGGGCTTTTTGAGCTCAGCGGGAGAGCAGTAGAGATGCAAGTTGTGGCCAGAGCAGTCATAGTGGATGCAGGAGGTCTCCCAGAGGCTGATGGGGTCAAACTTTCGGCAAGACAGTGTCTACAGTAGTGTAACTTCCACCATGCATGGTCAGGAATAGCGTTACTCATGAAAAGCAGGACTACAGGATTTGACTTCGGTGCCCCCTAAGGATGGCACAACAGGCGTAGTACTGTGAACAAACTACTTAGATAATCAGCTGTGGGCGGTTGCTTTTGGTGTAAAGGCAGCAAGGGGGCAGGAATCGACTAGTCGACTGGAGCCTCAAGTAAATACACTGGAGGCGCTGCTAGAACTGCAGATGCAGCAGCTGTGGGACTGGCCCCTCTTGCAGCCAGTATACCAAAACTTTTTCCAATATGCCCCCATCCCCACCAATACAATTTGGGCATCACTCTGTCCCCACGAGGTATCTGCTGCATTCCACACCTGCGCACCCAACTTCTACCCATGCAAACTCCTGTAGGCTGCCAGTGCACCCAGCGCCAATCCGCATGCAGCTTAGCTCTGATGAACTAGAGCTCCCCTTTCATAGCACATCAGATGGTGGGCTTGCATATGAACGTTGGACATATACAAACCTGTGACATTCTTGAGCCATGCTTCACATCCTACTTCCCTCATCCTCCCTCCCTGGCAAATGTTTGTTGTGCTTCAGCAGTGTCCAACATTTTCTTTTTTGTGTTTCATAAATGAAATCCATGTGTTTCAAAGAAATCTTTATTCCATTAAATAAAAACAAGCAAGCAAGTAAGTGTACCCCAGCAAAGCTATGGTCAGTGTAGCATGCTAGGTCCAGCGCATGGACCAGTGAGAGTAACCTGCCTGCAATGCAGCCACTGTAATCCCATACATATCAACCAGTTTTATTGACTTTCAGCCTCAAATTGCTGCCTCAAGGCATCTCTCCTTACCACCCTGCGCTGTGCTCCTCTAAGAGCCTTGGTCTCGAGCTATTCAAGCTCAATCTCCAAGTGTTGTACCTCAGCGGTCCAATCCTGAATAAAACTTTCACCCTTCCCTTTGCAAATATTATGGAGGGAACAGCATGCAGCAATAACCATAGGGATGTTATCATAGGCCAGATCCAGCTTCCCATTCAGACATCTCCAGCAGGCCTTCAAACAGCCAAAAACATACTCCACAATCATTTTGCCTCTGTTCAGTTTGTTATTGAACCGCTCCTTGCTGCTGTCAAGGCTCCCTGTGTATGGTTTCACGAGCCAAGGCATTTAAGGGGTAGGCAAGGTCTCCAAAAATCACAATGGGCATGTCCACTTCCCCCACGGTGATCTTCTGCTCCAGGAAGAAAGTCCCCACTTGCAGTTTCCTGAACAGGCCGGTGTTCTGAAAAATGCCTTTCAGGGCCAGCCTGTGTTTAATGTCCATGAAACACCCACGGTGATCTCCAAGTGCCCATAGAACCATGGAGAAATACCCCTTGAAGTTAATGTGCTCAGAGGCAAGGTGGTCTGGTGCCTGGATCGGAATGTGTGTGCCATCTGTCACCGCACCGCAGTTTGGGTGCAAAGCCATCCACAGTTTCATGCATGTAGCCTAGAGTAATGGTCTGTCGGAGCAGAATGCAACGACTGATGGCTGTACATGCTTCCATCAGCATGATTCAAATGGTCAACTTTCCCACTCCGAAATGATTGGTGATTGAGCAAAAACTGTCCCAGCTTCTACAGTGAGATCACCACACACTTCTCCACCATCAGGGCAATTCTCATACACATGCCCTTGCACCACGGGGCTGGCAGCTCAGCACACAGTCCCATGAAAGTGACTTTCTTCATCTGAAAGTTCTGCAGCCATTGCTCGTCATCCTAGGCTTGCATGACAGTGGGATCCCACCACTCAGCGCTTGTTTCCTGAGCCCCAAAGTGGTGTTCTACTGTAGTCAGCATCTCTGTGAGGATGCCTCATGGTCACTTTGCAGCTTTAGGAATAACTCAACTGCCATGGATGATGTGCAAATGAGACCTATCACATTTTTGTCAAACAGCTGGGGATCCATTCCTGCACACTGAGGAGACACCGCACACTGCAGAGAAACCGTTGAAAGATGGTGCCAAAAATGGAAGAAAGTGGGTTGCTGGGATGCAAAGTGATGCACCATGGGGCAGTGGGACAGGACTCAGAGTGCTCTGCACCTCCTCACAAACCTCTGTGGCAGAAGAGGAAGAAGTGATCTGTGGAAATGCACTGCTCACAAGTGTCAGGAGTGTGACCATGCTAATGCACTGGCGGCTGACAGTGTGGACATCTAATAGCATTTTTGCTGCTGCGCTCCACAAGCCATGCACACGCACCTATTTTAAATGGACATGAGCAATCACTCGAAGAACCAGCTGCTCCAAGATCATTTAAAGGTGTCAAGAAACGTTATCTGTGCATCCCATTCTGAGGTGACAAGTACCCAGTCGATATGGAGATAACTGAAATCCCTCATTATTTATTTATTTATTTATTTATTTATTTTTATTTTAGAGCCTCTCTACTCTTCCTTAGCATATCACAGTCACTATCAATATTCTGGACAGGTGGTCGGTAATATTTCCCTACTGCTAAATTCTTATTAATAGATGATGGAACTATTCTCTACAGAGATTAAATTGCACAGCTTCGTTCATGTAAGATTTTTACTTCATTTGAGCCTATATTTACCTACAAAGCCACTCTCACAACAGCATGATCTGTTCTGTCCTTCCAATATATTTTGTTCCCTAGTATTATTGTGTCTCACTGTTTATCCTCATTCCATCATGTTTCTGTGATGCCCGTTGTATCGCCATTCTTCTTTAATGCACTCACTTCACTCATGCTTCACAAGTGGAGCGGGAAGGCACCGAGGCTCAGGGCTTCCCCCCAGAGTCATATTAATGCCTCTGGGAACCTGGGGCTTGCAGATTTTGTGGGGCCCCTAGGCTCTGGGATGGGGACAATAATAATGAGCTCAGTATGCAAGAGGGGGCTGCCTGGGAACGGGCTGGGGTGAAGGAGCAGAGTTTAGCCAGGATGTAGGGTGCAGGAGCAGGCTCGGGATGTGGGGTCTGAGAGGGTGGGAAATGTAGGAGAGAGGTGGAGAGTCTGGGTGGGAGCTTGTTTACAGGAGCGGGATGAGGGTGTGGGATGTGGGCAGGATGTAGGGTGCAAGGGAGGAGTGGGAAGTCTGGGTAAGAAGTGGGGTGCAGGGTCTGGGAAGGAGCTAAAGGTTTTTGTTCTGGGCAGGAGGACTGGGGATGGAGGCAACTACGTGGTGCAGCTCCCGAGGGAAAGGGGCGGGGGGCAGGTGGCTCTGCATGGCCCTCTGCTTGCAGGCAACTCCCCCCCGATGCTCCCACTGGCTGTGATTCCTGGCCAGTGGGAACAACTGGGATGTAGCCTGCAAGCAAACATAGGGATGTAGCCTGCAAGCTTCACTGTGCTGCTGTTCACAGAGCCACTTCCTCCCCCTGCCAGGCAGGACCTATGGGCCGGATGCAATCCATGGCTTTCCTGGATCCAGCCCATGAGGCTCAGAGTCCTCCCCACCCCCATAGCAGGGCAAGCAGGTGCTGGTACTCCAGCCACGAGGGTGGGGCAGTAAGCTTCGACACCCCCTCTGCATGGCTGGAGTGCGAGCACTGGCTCATCCCTTTGCAGCGGTGGGGAGCCCCAAAGCATCCTGGCTTGCAGGCTATAAGTTTTCTATACCTGCCTTGGACCTCATAATTAGACAGCTTCAGTATTTTGGATACCAGTAGATGACTTTTTACTAGAATTGGTCTGATTACTTATCAGGGTGCATGTCGGCAAGGATTCATTAGCAGCTGAAACAGGGATTTCCCATCAAGCAGTGCTTCCCTGCTTTTTGGGTCCCAGAGTTCAATGTGGTTCTTGCCTTGGACTTCCTGTTCTCTCTTCTGTATATTCATGGATTGATGTACATGAGGCTAGGGGAGCTTTCAGAGGGGGTTAGGTGTGTCTTCCCCTGCCTTTTCATTGCTTTTTCCAAGTCGTCTTCTGATCAGCTTTGGTTCAAGCAGAGATTGGGGGGGGGGTGACATCTTGCAAGAGTCAGGTAGGCTAGATACTATGCCCTCATTCCCCAAGAACACAGAGTTGGTAGTAACAGACCCAACAGAATAAAACTTGTGCTATAAAAAGAAGGTAAAAGAAACTCCAAGGTACAAATCAAAATACAAAAACCATAGCAAATTCTATAATAGAAACACAGATGGAATTGCTAAAACCAGTAACTACTATTTACTTGAATGATTTTGAGCGTTAGCTATTAAAATAAAAACAAACATAGCCAAGACATGCATTGCACAATGATAATACAGATTAAATGAAGAAGTGTTCAGAGTAATAAGAGAAATAGAAATAACATCTGTAAAGGAGCAAAACTATAATTAAAATGGGTTACAAGGGCAAGAGTGCAATTCAGGGAATAATAGCAGCTGGTAAGACAAACTTGTGAACTGTTATGAAGACTTCACGTTGACATATAAACTAAAAAGACTACTTTAAATCCTCAAAATGTATTACACGCTCTCTCACACCCTGCTTGTGGGATGTTCTACGGCATTCAGTCTTCTGTAGTGTAGCAGTGCAGAAAGACAGGCACTGTGGGGGCTAGCAAAGAGAGCCAATGCATTAGGGAAGCTGTACCTGTAAGAGCACTGTCAGGTAGCTTCCCTATGCTCCCACGCTGGTTCGTTTCACCCTAAGAGGGAAAATAAAAACTCCTTTCTTCCTCCCCTTTGTGCCTCCCCAGCTCTGCCTTTGAACACTCAGCAGGTGGATTTCCCCTCCCCCCCCCCCAGGTAACTGTTATCCCCTTTGCCCCTCCCTGTGTGGGGACATAACCCTCACAAAGGGTCTTGCAGTGTCCCCTACCCCGGCCAAACCCCAGCTCCAGTTCCCCCCCCCCGACCGCCTGATTTTTTCCTTCTAGCCCCTCTTCTGCCTCACCCTAAAGTTACTTGACACCCCCCCCCAAGTTGGTTTATTTCTGCCCTCTGCTCACACCCTGTCCATTTCCCCACTGCGGTTTGCCCCCTGAGCCCCTTTTTAATGCTTGTAAAGAGCCAGAAGCAGAGTCTGAATCCACGTAAGGGCAGAGTGAGGGCAGCAGCAACAGCAGCTCTTACTGAGCATGCTCAGTTCCAGTGCACATGCTCAATACACCCTAAGCAGTGAATTCTGAGGCGTAGTTGCTTCGGTCACTTCAGAGCTGGTTTTTAAACTGGCTTCCTTCATGGACCAGCTCCCATCTGCCACCCCGCGCTGCTGCCTCTGATACAGAGGTAGTAGTGAGGGGTAGTAGAGGGCTCCCCAGGAATGGAGCCAGAGCGCACTGGCTGCTGGCCCCACCCCCAAGGACTATAGAATAGTTGTGTGACTGCTAAAATTGTATGCGGTTACATGACTATTCAGCTACACGCTATCTAACATCCCTAGAACACTCTACACTTCTGATTCTATTATAATTGAAATCAGTATATTTTGAATATACAGAAAAACATCCAAAATATTTAATAACAAATACGAATTTATTTTTTTTATATTTAACAGTGCAATTAAAACTGTGATTAACCTTGATAAATTACAAGATTAAAATATTGAGATTAATCTTTTTGATCATTTGACACCCTTACTCATAATTGTATGACAATGTGAGTACGAGAATTCCAGGGTGCTGCTTTGAGATCGTGCCACACAGGTCAGACCTATAGAATGAGGTATCGTATCCCAGAAACCAGTGACTCTCAATAGCACATAGGGATCAGAGCAGGCAAGTAACTCAACATGAACTTCCAGGTGATGCTGTTTCAAAAAGGTTAATTCTATCCATACATGTGTAAGCTGAGGATTTGAGCACTACAGTTTCATTGAATTCAACAATACAATAAGAAGAAACCTCTGGGACACTGCTCAAATGCAGCAGGACAGAACACCAAATTCATCTGTTGCAACGAGTCAAACCAAGGAGTTTAGCTGGTTGGTTCACTGTATATTGAAGTCATGACAAAAAAACCACTTGGGCAGCATTGTAAAATCCTGGTTTTCTGGGAATTTCATGGTATCTGACTGCCCAATTACAAGTGCTTATTTTTTAGTAATATACTTTAAAAGTTGTTAAAGTATGCTTTTTTGCCTCATAAACATATGAGAATTAATTGTACCAGTCAATAACAATTAAGTAGTATAGGTTTTTTCCCACTATCACTTAAAAAATACAAAATTTGTTCAATTAAAAGGGTATTAGCATGCTTGTTTTGCCTCAAAAATAAGTTAACAATTAAAAATTAACCTATATTGTAGATCTTATTCATGATTTTGGCAATTTTTTGAATGTCTTTGCAGAAGTATTGGTAGGAGAAAACTTCCTTCACCGTCTTTCAACTTACCGGGTATTCCTAAGTAAAGAAAAGGGAGCATATGCTAGCTACAGGAAGAGAACATTAGCTACTCTTATTGATCAGATATAATAATCTTAATGGAGAGTGACCATTTAAGGTGCATTGGCTTTTTCATGCCTGTGTGTCTACAGGAGTTGTGGATGCAGTTTGCCTTTGATCTTTTAACGCCCATGCATATCTCAAAAACTTAAAATTCTTTAATGCTAATGAAAAAATAGCCATGTGGCTATAACCAGAAACTAAGCAGTTGTATAGGTTTGTGTAAAATTTCAAAGTGTGTATGAAACAGACCATAATTCTCTTTTATTTTTGTTTTTTAGATAAACCTAAATCATGGAGGGACTCTTGCATTACATAAACCCAGCACATGCCATTTCTCTCTTAAGTGCTTTGAATGAGGAGCGTCTAAAAGGACAATTATGCGATGTTCTTCTTATAGTGGGAGACCAAAAATTTAGAGCTCATAAAAATGTTCTGGCTGCCAGCAGTGAATACTTCCAGACTCTCTTCACAAATAAAGAGAATGAGTCCCAATCAGTGTTTCAGCTTGACTTTTGTGAACCAGATGCTTTTGATAATGTATTAAACTACATTTACTCTTCATCTTTGTTTGTTGAGAAAGGCAGTCTTGCAGCTGTTCAAGAATTGGGCTACAGCCTTGGAATTTCCTTTCTTACTAACATTGTTTCTAAGAGTCCTCAAGCTCCTTTTCCAGCATGTCCTATTAAAAAAATATTGTTTCAAGAAGATGATGAAAGTAGTTCTCAGAAAAGAAGTGTCATTGTTTGTCAGAGCAGAAATGAAACACAAGTTAAAAATGTCAGTCAAACACATGATTTAAGCCATAGTTCTAAGCCCTTGCACTCCATTGCCGTTAAAACCAACAATAGACCACAAGTAACAAAGCCAATTGAACCACTTCACAGTTTATCATTAAGTGACAGAAGGTGGCTAAAAGACAGTCCTGTGAGCTACACCAAACTTCAAGAACCTTCTGGAACTGTGGATGACCCAAGTAGAAGCGGCTCGGTAAAGAGGAATGCAGTATTGTCACAAATGCCTTTAGCTGAGAAAGAAACTTCATGTGATGAGCCAGGAGTGAGTGGTCAGCTTCTAAAAGGAAAAGCTGCAGAGATGTCATTAAAAAGACCACGTCCTCCAATCTTATCTCTGCATGGTTCATCAGAATCTACTTTTTTGTTGCAAGAGACAGGAAAAGGAAATGGTCAAGGAGAAGACAGGAATTTGCTGTACTACTCCAAGTTAGGACTAGTGGTTCCAGCTAGTGGATCTGGTCCTGAAAACCAAAGCATTGACCGGAGTGGCCCACTTGTAAAAAGTCTCCTTCGAAGGTCATTGTCCATGGATAGTCAGGTTCCTGTGTATTCATCGTCTCTTGATTTTAAAACTTCACATGGATCATCATTGGTGACTAGTGACTCACAGGGGAAAATATTTAACGTTGTGTCTCAAAAGTCATCCTTGAAAGAGTCCTCAGAAAAGGCTGTCCTAGATGACAAGACACAGGTAATACACCCACACCGCCTTAGGTCCTTTAGTGCCTCTCAGTCGACTGATAGGGAGGTAGCTTCTCCTCTAACTGATATACGCATAAAAACTGAACCTAGCAGCCCACTTTCAGAGCCTTCTGAAATAATAAGAATTACAGTAGGAGATGCTTCAACATCTGCCAGTAAAGAGTTCTCTTTTAAAACTGAGGATGATAATAGGGATATGAGTAGACTTCCAGCAAAAAGGAGGTTTCAAGCAGATAGAAGGCTGCCATTTAAAAAGTTAAAAGTGAATGAGCATGGTTCTCCTGGCTCAGAGGATAACTTTGAGGAAAGTTCAAGTCCTACACGTCTTGATGCTGACTTTCCAGATTCTGATGTCAGTAAAGATGAATACAGTGAATTGGAAGAAGTGAGACCAAACAAAAAGTTCAAATGCAAGCACTGCCTTAAGATTTTTAGATCTACAGCAGGCCTTCACCGTCATGTTAATATGTATCATAATCCAGAGAAACCATATGCTTGTGATATATGCCATAAGAGATTTCACACAAACTTCAAAGTATGGACTCATTGCCAGACACAACATGGAATTGTGAAGAACCCCTCACCTGCTTCCAGTTCACATGCTGTCTTGGATGAAAAATTCCAAAGAAAATTAATTGATATTGTGAGAGAGAGAGAGATTAAAAAAGCGCTAATTGTTAAACTACGACGTGGCAAACAAGGTTTTCAGGGACAGTCCAGTTCACAAGCACAGCAAGTCATCAAGAGGAACTTACGATCAAGGTCCAAAGGAGCCTACATTTGTACCTACTGTGGGAAAGCTTATCGTTTTCTCTCTCAATTTAAACAGCACATAAAAATGCATCCAGGGGAAAAACCAATTGTAGGAAATAAGGCTTCTAAGCAAAAAGAGCAAATTCATATTGCAAGTCCAGTTGAAAACAAAGAGGTCTATCAGTGCCGTCTTTGTAATGCTAAGCTCTCCTCTCTTATTGAACAGGGAAATCATGAGCGACTTTGTAGAAATGCAACAGTCTGTCCCTATTGCAGCCTTAGATTTTCTTCTCCAGAGCTGAAGCATGAACATGAAAGCAAGTGTGAATATAAGAAGCTCACTTGCCTTGAGTGTATGCGCACTTTTAAATCCTCCTTTAGTATCTGGCGTCATCAAGTTGAAGTTCACAATCAGAATACCATGGCCCCAACAGAGAATTTTTCTTTACCTATTCTTGATCACAATGGTGAAATAACTAGTGCTTCAAGAGTGCATTCTCAATCAGAATCTAATAAAATGAACAATTTTGTTATGGCAAAGGAAGATGGAGTATTCAGTGATTCTTCAGAACAAATTAATTTTGATTCTGAAGATTCTTCATGCCTCCCAGAAGATCTGAGTGTTTCCAAACAGTTTAAAATTCACGTAAAAGAAGAGCCTCCAGATGATATAGAGGATGAGGTCACTGAAACCAATAGAGAAGCTAAGGAAGTTGTTTCTAATAAAGACAGTGGCTTATGGCCCTGTGAAAAGTGTGGAAAAATATTTACTGTACACAAGCAGTTGGAGCGTCACCAGGAGCTTTTGTGCTCTGTAAAACCATTTATTTGTCATGTGTGCAACAAGGCCTTCCGGACCAATTTCCGTCTGTGGAGCCACTTCCAGTCTCATATGTCACAGGCTGCAGAAGAATCGGTGAATAAAGATCCCGAGGTATGTCCACCAGCTAACTCCCCATCACCACCACCTCTGCCTCCACCCCCACCTCTACCTAAAATCCAGCCCTTAGAGCCTGATAGTCCGACACGTTTGTCTGAGAGCCCAACTACTACTGAGAAATTATTCGTTCCCCAAGAATCGGACACGCTCTTTTATCATGCTCCACCACTTTCAGCAATCACATTCAAAAGACAATATATGTGTAAACTTTGTCACAGGACATTCAAAACTGCATTTAGTCTTTGGAGCCATGAACAGACACACAATTAGCTACAGATCTTCAACAGGCAGTTTAAAAAAGTGGTTAAATGGAGACCATTTCCTGGATAGTTCAGAAATACGCTATATAAACTAGAAATCTAAAGGGACAAGAAACATCAAAAAAGTACAAATGGATTTATGATGCTGCTTGGATTTGAAGATTAAGGTAAACTAACCTTTGATGTTAGTAGATTGAAATCTGAATAATTTAAAGTATGGTCTGGGATCTTATAGTAACAGCATAATTTTAATTTCATTAACATTGAAATCCGATCGCATCTTGATTGTATGCATGGATCCTCATCCTGTGGTGTCAATATATATAAATATAGATTAAAAACAAAAAAGGAACAACAATGTGGCTTCTAACTGTGAGTTTATAGTAATGAATACTGTAACCAACTTCTTGTTTTGAGTAAAATGAACACATGAACGCCATATAAATATTAGCACTGCACTTGAAGTTAGGAAAGAAGTGGATGGAATATTTTTCTTCAGTAATCTAGATCTTAGTAATGTTTTAGCAATAACAAATAAACCTCAAGTTTGAATTACCCTGTCATTTATTGGGAATGAATGTTTGGTATTTTATGGTAATGTGGAATTATTTTGTTCTTAAATAGAACTTGTGGAAAATCAATAGTATCTAAGATCAGCAATATTAACTTGGATTTTATGTAAAAAGTAGCAGCAAGCCTGTTTTAGCCATTTAAATAAAATTTCTAAGGAAGACTCTGGAAAAAATATATGCTGCTTTATATAACACCCCAAAGGCTAATTTACTGTAGGTATTTTAGTAACTACAAACATTGTAATAAAGCAGCATTCATGCAAACAACAGTACTGTTTATAAATATGAACTAAGTTGAATGGATGTTAAACAATTCACAGTTTTGTTTCCTCTGGTTTGTATTGTTGTGTGCAATTCCGTACAATAGAATGTATGAATATATTACTTTGAACAGCAGAAGCTTGTATAAGAAAAGGGTTGTGAAATAAACTCTCGTGTGTGGCAGTAAAAGTGGCTATTAGCACAAAAATGTTTTTAATTAAATGTAAATATTTACATAGACACTTGTATAAATGAACAAAATATGTATTTAAATTTTGTATTGAACATACATATCCAGTTCAAAGCAGAGGAAAAAGCACCACACTACAATCATTGGATTTTGTAAATACAGTATATAGAATATTTGTTTCTTTTCTGACACTTTCTATTGTTTGTGATACTTTCTGTTAGAAGTGTTTATTTGGGTTTGTTTAAAATCATGGTAATAATGGTTAAACATATTTAAAGTGTGGTACCACTCTGTTACCTCCAGTCACAATTGGAATGGTTGGCATCATCAGTATAGGATATTTGCCAGAAACTATGGCAAGGGTCCAGAACAGGTTTTCCATCTACTTTTGTCAATGTGCTTCTCTCATTTAGGAGCTCAGAGTTAAAACTATCTTTCTGCTGCTGGTGGTATTTTAAATTTAATCGAGTGGAAATTTGATTAGAATAAACAGTGAGAATGTACATGGATGAAATACTTGACAGTCCATTTTGGATCCAGGCCAACTTCAGATGGGAAAAGAAAAATAAAATATTGCCTTCAATACTGTGTAATTAGGGTCCAGTCCTGCTTTCACTGAAGTCAACAGGAGTTTTGTTGCTGACTTCATTGTGAGCAGGAAAAAGCCCTTAGTTCTATTCGTTTCTGATACTGCATTCCTTCAGCAACCAGAATTTCCATAGAATTCACAACAAATGTAGACTGAGGCCCAAAATATAGACAACAATAAAATTCAGGACCCATGGCCCTGATTCAGGAAGGTGGAGCATGGGTGCCTAACTTTAAATTGCTGAAATAGCCTGTTGACTTAGGCATGTCCTTAGATATCTTGCTCAATCAAAGACCATATTTGCCATCAAATGTTTTGTTTGTTTTAAAACAGCACTTTATTTTTTTGTGTGAAGTTCATCTTAAAAAGAGATGGCACAATATGACCCTTGGACTTTCAACTACCAGCAAACTGCAATAATTAGCTACAAAGGCTTTTGATACAATATGGTGGATTTAAAAAACAAACTAAAACAGTAACTTAAACACACTAACACCTACCCGTAGGTGTTTTTCCTTATTCCAAGTAAATTATGTGAAACTATGATTTACACTAATCTGCAAGGTTTTATAGCTGCAAAGTGCAATCAAAACTGCAGTTAGACTAGATGACTCTTGAAATTCCCGCTAACCCTATGATTCTATGATAAGGTTCCTATGTTATCTTTTATAGGTGATGTTTCTGGATGTGACTTTTTTTTTATTCCAACTAACAAAACTAAATCATTTAATGCAACAAATAATTTCAGCATAAACTAGTAGTTACTAAAGCAAAATGAAATAAAACCATGTTAAATCTATTTAACACAACTAAATAATTGTTTTGTGTTTACATTAAATGTCTTTTAGGGGAAGAAATCTATGTGGACAAAATGTGAAAGCAAGGTTTTAACATTGATGCTTAAGTTTTCACCATTGATTCCCGTACAAAACAGCATGATATTTCCATTTAGTTTGTTGATAATCTGTGCCTACCCTTCTAAGAATGAGTATACCCTTCTAAGAGAAAATCTGATGACCAGTTCAGCTATCAAATAATCATAATTTTCAACTGAAGCACTTCTTTGATGCATTTTTGGGATAGTAAGATTATAAATAGCATACATTTAACAACTTTTGTGCTACATTTTGAAGAAATCTTGACTTTTTTTCCCAAGTGTAATATGTATTGAAAAAATGATATAACTAGGGTTTTTTTAAGTTTGTTAGATTATTTTTTAAAAAGTTTTTAATTTTGAGCATGTTCTGTGTTTTTTAAAATTAGTTCCTGTTTGTTGTCCAATAAAGGAATACAGGATCTCTAAATAAAGTTTTAAATATGAGATATTTATACAGCAATTCTGGTTTTCTATTAGCTTTTATATGGTATCTTAAAAAGCCCTGAGACGGAAGTGTTTATTTTGGAGGATATGGAATAAATATGCTGCCACACATGTAATTTTAATATATGTTAGAAAAGTTAAAATGTTAGTTACTTGTTTATACAATAAAGGTCTTTTAAAGAATGTCTAGTTTGGCCATACAAGAATAATAGGTAAATGTATTGATACAAAAAAACCCTTGTCTTCGTTATATTTTGTTTAGTTTTGCAACTGTGGATACTAAAGGCCTTGGCTTTTTGTATGATTATTTAACAATTGCAGAAAGTTTGTATGATTTCTCTTAAACGTTGAAGTTTTATACTCTTTTTTCATATGGCCTGACAGAAACATGCAGATGTTTTAATATATAATTCAGAATTTAATTCTTTCTTGGTTTTTGTCCTTCATCAACAAAATTTGACAGAGGCTCAGCCTGTTCCAACTGATTTAGTTGAGATTGGCCCTGCTTTGAGCAGGGGGTTGAACTAGACCTCGTCCTGAGCTCTCTTCCAACCCTAATCTTCTATGATTCTGTGAAGTAAGTGACAATTCCTATTTACTTCAGTGGGAACAGGATTGGGCCTGTGAAGTAACGCTAATTCATGTAGATACTGATTCAGCTAAGCACATGCTTGATTCCCACTATAGTCTTAGAACGTAATTAGCATTGAGCATATTCTTAAATGCTGTGCTGAATGGGACCCATAATAAACCACTCAAAGTAAGCAATGGAAATAATTACATGTTGTGGACTTTTAAATGGTAGAAACAACTTTTTTTATAAGTGAATATTCTTCTGAATAAAGGCTACATAAATAGCTAGTGTGTAATTCTGCAATTTTACCAAAATAGACAAAGGGCATGAAACAGTAGTGCTATTTTGTAACTTTTTTAAAGAAAACAATAGACAGTTGAACTTCAGAGATTACACTTGAGTTGTCAGTCTTGTTTCAGAACATAACTATATAGCCTTACAACCCTCCAGTGAACCAAAACATACAGCTGTAGGGGACCAGCCTCCTGCATTCCCTCCTAAGGCAAAGCTCCCATTGACATGCCTGAGGGCTCTTTACCCAAGTTGAAAGTGCAAGTATCTTCCAGATCCGAATTATACTAAGATGTTTCCCAAATCTATTGACATCAGTGGAAGTTCCTGTATGGGACAAGAATAGCATATGGCCCTAAGTCCTTAGCAGTTATGGTGCAAATATCTGGCATGTGCCTATAAAATCTGGCATGTGCCTATTGACTGTTTACATTTTTTTACCAGAAGATCTAGATGAAAATCAAAGCAAGATAGATTTCTTTTAAGTTGTAATTAATGAATCAGTGTTAAAAAAAATTGTGTTGAACTCAGCCTGATAGTATTTGGGTTTTGGTTTTGTTTTTAGGTCCTATTGATTCTTGATTGTTTAAAATGACTTGTGACAAAAATTGTACTAATTATTGTACATAAAGGGATACTATCGGGATAAACATGCTGTAAATGTTAACAATACTTGATATTAATAAAACTAGTATATATTTAAAACCCAGTGGTTAACATTTAAAATGTTTGGGCATAAAAATCCCAAACTGGGATACCCTCAAACTTTGGCAATGTGTCTGAAATATGGATCCAAGCCACAAAGCTCAGATTCATATTTGCCTGTTGTATTTTGCTATTCTGAGACAGTTAAAACAGACACATCAGTTTCCCTTTCTAGTTCTTATACAGTGGCACACATACAGTGTCTGGATTTCCATCACTACAGCTGAGTGTTAAATTTAAAACACTCTTTAAAAATACAGTATTTGAAAATGTATGAATGGTTACAAAACCAAAACCTTCAGGGTCTAACCTTGACAGTGTCCCTTTAAAAAAAAACAAAAAAAACAGTGGTAGTGTGATCACTTGTAGTGTATGGTCTCCACTTTGTGGAAGCTTGAGTAACCCAACATAAACATGCAAACTGTAGTATTTTCCAACTTAAAGTTACATAAAATCACTTGTCATTTTAAAGTGTTATAGAATTAAGACAAATAAAAGCTGTTTTATAATCCTGTATATCATGTCGCCATTGTATATTGGTTCAGTTACATCAGTGTTGGATTTTAATTATAGGCTTTTACTTTTTTAAGACTGAAAATTAGTAGTTTAGGATAACTCTTTGATGTAATGTAAATCCATTGCTGCTTTGTATGACCTTTTTCTACTGTGTGTTTTCTTTACTTAGATTTTGACTAAGAAATGTTGGAGTCCAATAAACTTACACTTGTTTCTTTTGAGTTATTGTCTCATGTTGGAATCTTTTGGCAAACTTGATATATTATTTTATAGTGAAGTGGGAATTTTGCCCACAAAGGGGTAGGTTTCAATCTATATGCTTTGTGTATATATAGCGTGACCATTTGTAGTTGGTGTGATTAGGACTAAAATAATGTTTTAGGTTTGTTTTTAATAAATATCTGACTGAAATATAAAGAAAATGAAGCTGAAAATACCCTTTTACATTTACAAAAACCTGTGCTTTCAGGGTAGGGTTTTCAAAAATGTCAGGACTAGCTTAACTCTGGCTATGTCTAGACTGCAGAGTTATATTGGAAAATGATACGCAAATTGCAAACCACAATTTGCATATCTTTTTCTGTGGGTTTTTTTTTTTTTTTTTTTCCCCCCCCCGAAGAGGCTTTTCTGAAGCTTGGCCCATCTACACGGGGCCAAATTTCAGAAAAATCTCCTTCGAAACATCCCTTATTCCTCATATAATGAGGAATACAGGGATGCCAAAAGAACGCGCCCGCTCTTTTGGAAACTGTTCCGAAAAAGCGGACGTGTTCCTTAGACGTGGCAGAGCTTTTCCATGATACCTCCGGTATCCCAGAAAAGCTCTGCAGTGCAGACATCGCCTCTGTTCCCATTGCGGTCAATGGGAGTTGTACCAAGGATCTATTTCTGCTTCTATTCAAGTCGATGGTAAAATTTAACTTCAGCCTCAATAGAGGGGAGTCAGCTGAATGCTTCTGAATATCTCACCTCATGCTATCTAAAACTAGATTGAACTAAATGTTTGAAATAAACTGTAGGGAACAACTGAGGGATCTAATAGAGCGGCCTTTGGAATTAATAGAGTTCTTATTGCCACCACTTCCTGTTAAAACTTCTAGGGGAGCGTGCAGTAGGAGGAGTCACCTCACATAAAGAAAAATGTCATTGTTGTGGAGGAGGGAGTTTGCCTCCCCTATTCTTTCACAGAATGGGTTGTAGAATGCACCGTTGAACCATGAGGATCCTTGGTTACAGCAGTCCCCACAGAATCCCTCTGCCTCCACAGCTGCTCTGGCATCCATACTCATTTGATCTTCAAGCATACATACCCAGTAGCATAACTCCATCACAACTGTACTACAGGGAGTAGACCTGTCTCTGATTATATCAGGGACAAGGACAGGTGTTTGCTTATGGAAAAGATCATTCAGCCCCAGTGAGGTCTAGTATCCTGTGACCCACCAGTGCCAGAAAAAAAAAACTTTATATCACAGAGCATTTGTTTTTAAGCCTGCTAGGGAACAAGACACCAGACAAAATCACAAAATGCTATATAGAAAATCTATTTCAGATAAAGTAGAGGTTTCTGCTATTTTTCTTTAAAAATGCTATATTTGTGGCACTGAGAGAGTTTTAATTTACAAGAAGAAACACCATAAAAATAAGTTAACAGTTTTAATGGACTGGAGTCTTTCACCTTATCATCGTAACATTTAAAAAGCAAACCACAAGCATCAATATTACAGTTTTTTGAAAAGTAAACAAGAAGTTACCCCCTTTCTTGATGCAGGTGCAAAACAAGTTGGTGTTTGGTGTGCCTGCATGGCAGACCTACCAATATTTTTAAAAAAATACTGGTTCATGTGACCCTAATCACAGAGCAAGGTACCAGTCAGAGCAGCTTAAAAATCTTTATAGGTGCAAGTAAAAGTTTCTATGGGCATGTCTACACTGTAGGGCAAAAGTCGAATTAAGATACCTTACTTCAGCTATGTCAATTGCGTAGCTGAAGTTGAAATTGCTTAATTCAGCTTTCGGCAGTGTTTACACATCAGGAAGTCTAAGGAAGAACACTCTTCCTTCGACTTCCCTTATTCCTCATGAAATGAGTATTACAGCAGTCAGAGTAAGAAGTCTTCCATCTCGATATTATTTTGAAATAATGGCTTGCTGTGTAGATGCGCACTGTTATTTTGAAATAATGCTGCTGTGTAGACATACCCTATAATAGTATTTTCTGTCTCTCTCCATCCCCCCACATGAAGGGGAAAATGTTTTATTTTCATGTTTTGAGTGTGCTATTATGGAAAAGCCAGGTTTATGCATGAATAAACCTGAAGTTTGGAGTATCCTTTTTCTTGCTTACCAGGTGGAGATTGCTGTTTGCTGCTGGGCACTTCAGAGGAAAATCTCTTCCTTTGCAAGACAGCCCAAAGAATAACTCTAACATTTCCATACTGATGTATGTATGGTTATGAAATGTAAGGCTTGATTGTATGAAGCAAAGGAAAAGTAACATACCACACAAGTACCCTGAATTGACCGTGGCCTAGTGGATAGAGACAGTGGGACTTGGACACATAATTCTATGCCTAGCTCTTTCCAGGGCTTTCTCAGTGCCCAGGAGCAAGTGATTTCATTTCTCTGTGCCTCAATTTCCCTAGCTGTAAAATGATGATACCTCTTTGGTAAAGTGCTGTATAAGAAATAGTGTTACTAGTTTGCACATCAGGCCCCTGTTTCTACAACCATTACACAAATAGTTCCACTGCAATCTTTCTCCCTTATTACTGAGCATCCAGAGATCTGTGTAGGCCAGCAGTTCCCAACAACCAGGCCACGGCCCGGTGACAAGCCGTGAACCGCTAGCTGCCGAGCTGCCACGGCAGCGCTGGAGTACACGGCCCAGCACCTCTCCTTCCACTGCAGCTGTTGGGAGAGGTGTGTCCTGCCCCGCTACTCAGCCAACCTGCACTGGGCAGAGGCAGGGACTCCTCCCTGACGCGGAAGAGCAGTTCACTGTATGATGGGAGGACCACACGGAGCCCAACACAGAAGCCTCGTAGCAGCTGCAACCCAGGTAGAAGCGCTCAGCTGGGAGGCAGTGCAGGGCTAGGTGAGCGGGGTGGGGCAGGTTCTGAGGGCCAAGCTAGTGCTGGGGAGCTCTGGGGGCGGGGTGCTGGCCCTGGGAGGCTCTGGGGGCAGGGCTAATATTGGAGGCTGACACTGGAGGGGACCCCGGGAGGGTTGGGTGCAGTGGGGCTGGCACTGGGGCTCTGAAATAGGAGGCTCTAAGGGCAGGAGGCTAGCACAGGGGTTGAGTGTAGGGGACTCTGGCATCAGTGGCTGGCAGTGGAAAGTAGTGGAGGGGTGGCACTGGGGGACTCGGGGATGGAGTTGGGTGTAGCGGAGGGGTGTCTCGGGGCTGGTCTCACTGCCAGCTGATGAGTTGTTCAGGACCAATCTAAGCCTTTTCTCCCTCAAAGTGCCTCCCTATGTACAGGTGGTGGGGCTGGTATTGGGGGTTTGGGATGAGGTGGGGTTGGCTGTCATGGGGCCCTGCCTCAAGGGGTAGGAGTCTCCTGGCCAATGTTACCCACGTTCTCCCTTCACAAACTTTTCTGTGGGGAAGGGAGCAGGGCAAGGCTGGCATGGGGGGGGGGGGCACCACTTGGGCAGTGATTGGCACATGCTTCCCCTTGGCACATAGGGCCCTGTACAGAGAAGATGTTCTGTGGTGCTGAGCTAAGGAAAGTGTCCCTCCCCCCCGATCATTGCATGTGATGCAGGCTGCGGTTGGCTTCCTGCTTGGGGAGCCCTTTGGGGAGCCTGGTCACCTGAGCCCCTGGGCAGTGGCAGAAATCCACCTGGTGTGGCCCTTTCTGCCTTTGGGTGCACCAAATCCCTCCTCTATCCACCCTGAAGGTTTAACTCCATGGGAGCCAAGCCAGGTGGGAGGGTTGGGGGGCCTGCCAAGAATAGGAAAAGGCTTGCACTCAGCCATGGGCGACTGAGGCTTTGACACCAGGGCACCTTCTGGCCTCCTCACCTGAGCCCTGGTCTAGCCAGGCCCAGGCATGTCCCCCTTGTCCCCTCCCTGGTGGGTCAACAGGCGAGCAAGGTGCCTTCGGGGCTCTGAGCAGGACTAGGGCCTGTGGTGGGGAGAGGGGAGCGTTCCGAAATGGCTCCAAGCTAGGGTTGCCAGGTGTCCGGTATTGTACCGGACAGTCCGGTATTTGCGCGCTCTGTACGGTAAAAAAAATCAGAAAATACCGGACATGTGCAATGTCTGGTATTTTCTGATTTTTCCAGCTGTGCACCAGACGGAAGCCTGGCGTGGGCGGGGGAGCAGCTGGGAGTCCCAGCTGGGAGGCGGGGCCGCGATTGCTGCCGGGACCCCTCAGTTGGTTGAGTGTGAGGAGGAGGAGGGGTAGCCTCCTCCTCACTCATGCATTGCTGGGAGCCTATGTGGGACAGGCAGCAAGTGCCCAGGTCAGTCCCGCTCCCCGCCGGCCAATTTGCTCCCCAACCCCCCTTCCTGGCCGGCCGGTTCTCCCCCACTTCCCCTCCTGATCTCCCCCAGCCAGCCCACTGCACCCCCAGCTCTGCTTCCCGCCAGCCCGTTCCTCTTCCTTGTCTCCCAGCCAGCGCCGCTGCACCTCTCCCGCCCCACCAGTGCTGCTTCCCGCCTTCCTCCCGGCCAGCACCGCTGCACCTCTCCCGCCCCACCAGTGCTGCTTCCCGCTCCCTTCCTCCCGGCCAGTGCCGCTGCACCCCACCCGCCAGCTGTGCTTCCCACTCCCCTTCCTCCCGGCCCCCGCTGCACACCTCCCGCCAGCTCTGCTTCCCGCTCCCCCTTCCTCCCGGCCCCCGCTGCACACCGCCCGCCAGCTCTGCTTCCCGCTCCCCCTTCCTCCCGGCCAGCGCCGCTGCACCCCACCCCGCCAGCTGTGCTTCCCACTCCCCTTCCTCCCAGCCCCCGCTGCACACCCCGCCAGCTCTGCTTCCTGCTCCCCCTTCCTCCCGGCCCCCGCTGCATCCCCTGCCCCCACCAGCTCTGGTTCCCGCTCCCCCTTCCTCCTGGCCACCCTCGTGGCCCCGATCCTCCCAGCTGTGCTTCCGCCCCCTTACTCCCGGCCAGCCCCACCCCCTTCCGGCCAGTCCCCCTCCTCGATATCCCACAGCCAGCCCGTTCCACCTGACTCCCCACGACCAGCCCTGCTTCCCGTTGCCCCCATCTCCCCAGCCAGCCCCATTGCCGCCCCGTTAGCTGTTTCCAGCCCCCTTCCTGGCCAGCACCGTTCCCTTCCTGCCCCCACCCCCAATGAAGCGTGTTCATTTTTTTTTTTTTTAATGATTATCTGGTAACTGCTAGCAGTGATCCAGGTTCTTGGAGCTTTTTTTTTTTTGCTCAACAACTTTGTTTCTCTCCCCCCCCCCCCCCTTTTATTTTTTCCTTCAACAAAATTTTTTCCCGGTGTTTTTTTTTGGCGGGAAGGGGGAGGGTGTTCGGTATTTTTCTTTCAGCCATCTGGCAACCCTACTCCAAGTGCCGATGGTGCCAAGCGACTGGGAGCTGCGCCAGCCGAGGGAGGTTGGTGCGGAAGTTCAAGGGTGGAACCAGTGGGTGTTCAGTGCATGGCTCTTGGCCTTGGCTGTGCCCTGCTAGCCCAGCCCTGGGCTCCCTCACGTTCCATTGAGCCCCTTCTAGCCGAGGTCCTCAGGACGCCCAAGGATTTGTGCAGTTCATGTCATTAAAGAGACAGGAAAGCACTTTCCAGCTCCCCCACAGTGAGCAGCCGGCTTTTCAGAGGGCCCATAGATCCCAAGGAGACGGGGCCAGTGGCGGGTGCTCTGCAGCAACTGGAGCACTCATTTCTTGCCACCCCCAAGGCAGCCCAGCATCGCCGCCAAGCTTTTGGCCCTAGCACTCAGGGTGGTGAGCCTGTCGGGTCCCACAGCTCGGGGCGTGTGGTTTGTTTTGGTACTGTCTGTGGGCCTGAGTCTCCTCTCCTAGGCTAGGTCTACAGTGTAGCCTTCTTGCAGAAAAGCTTATGCAAATGAAGCTCGGCATGGAATATTAGCTCCTTTTTGTGCAAAAACCCCCTCTTGTGCAAGAGCCATTCTTCCTCAAAAAATGAAGAAGAATAGCTCTTGCGCAAGAGGGGATTTTTTGTGCAAAAAGGAGCCATCTACGCAGCTCCTTTTTGCACAAAAGCCTCTTGCACAAAAACGGCTGCTAATTAATTATGCAAATGAAGCGTGGTGATATTCCACGCTGAGCTTCATTTGCATAAGCTTTCCCGCAAGAAGGCTACAGCGTAGACGTAGAATGTTTTGCATACACATGCTGCTGTTTTGCTGAGTTTGCAAATGCTCACGTGGCGGAATACAGGCTTTGGAGGGGTGGCCCCTGCTGGCAGTGGTGGGGCATTCCAGTTGCCAGGCTCCCACAGCCAAAGCGGGCAGAGGCTGGAAACCAGGGGGGGGGAACCGTGCTCTCTAACAACTGTGCTAATTTTTTTTGCTGCTTTGAATCCACTGACTTTTTGGTGGGTTCTCTTTATGCAGGGCTGGGCTAGCAGAGGCTGTGGGTCAGGTGTGAGGGGTACCAGCAAGGTGGGGCGAGCCCAGGACTGGCTGCTTGCTCAAGAGAAAACCAATTTCTATCATGAGCTACGAAATGTACAGAACCACCATGTACAGCTGGCTTCAGCTCTGGCAGCTGCCTGCCACGTGGCAGCTGTTGGAGTTGAAGCCGGCTGCTGTGCTGCTGTTCAGGGCCAGGGTGTACCCCAGCCGCAGCCACCAGAGCCACTGCTGTGCAGCGGCTTTGGGGGCCGGGATTTTGGGTGAACCGGTAACATTTTATTTGCATATTCGTTATTTGTATAATAACTATGCATAATAACTGGTCTGTCAAAAGTTTGAGAATGGGTTTGCCAGTCTGCAGTATAAAAAAGATTAGGAACCACTGGTCTAGTCACTTTACAAAAAGAAGAAAAAGTCACAGTCCCTGCCCTGAAAAGTATACAGCCTAGGTTCAACACGAGACTCAAGAAATATACCTAAGGGGAGGAAAGGCACAAGATCACTTAGTAAGAAATGTGCACATCTTGCTGGTTAATTTTTCAGTTGTTACTTCTCTTGTCCCTCTCTTCTCAGCCTTGCTCCACAGATAGATTCAGTTATTGTCCCATTGATAGTACATTACCAACAACTATTTTTCAGCTACAAAATCTTATATGGCAGATATTAAAGGTCAGGCTATGTATAGACTACAAAGAAAAGTTGGAAAAAGATATGCAAATTTCTAACTGCAATTTGCGTATCTTTTTCTGCTTTTCTTTTGAAAGAGGCTTTTTCAAAATTTAGAACCTCTACATGGTACCAAATTTCAGAAAAACCTGCTCTTTCAAGCCATCCCTTCTTCCTTGTAAAATGAGGTTTACAGGGATGGCGAAAGAACGCTTCCGCTTTTCTGAATTTTTTTTCAGAAAAGTAGATGCATTCCTTAGACGCGGCATTGCGTTTCTGGGATACCTCCGGTATCCCGGAAAAGCGCTACAGTCTAGACATAGCCTCAGTGATAAGGTTTGAGAATTATATTATTTACAGGGATATGTACTAGGGATGCTAAAATGCATTTAAGTTTCCATGTAACTGTTGAACATTTCAGCAGTTACACGCGGGGGGGGGGGGCAGTCAGCTCCCTGGGAGCCAGTGTATGTGGGGAGCCAGCTTTTAAGCCAGCTCCCTGCACATACCAGCTTCCATCTGCTCCCCTATGGTGCTGCCTCTGATACAGAGGCAGTAGTGTGGGAATAGGGGGGGGAGCAGGTGGCTTGGGAGCCTGCATCTAACCATGAAGGCTCATCAGTTAACCGTGTACATGGTTACACTTTCACATCCCTAGTATACACAGGATGCCCTTAGAATCTATGGGGCCCTATGCAGTACTATTAAACTGGTGCCCTCATCCCTGACGAGAGCCCAGGGGGTCTGATAATTTTTTTAGAGACATAATTTTATAATCTTCAGCAACACACTAATGTTAGTAAAAGAGAACCTTATAATATAGGGATGAAAAACTGGTAAGATTTTTTTTTATCTCTGCATAATCAAGCTCCCTGCATTACAATGTTCTGTAACTGAATTAACTGTGAAAGCTCCAAATAAAATAAAAGATCATTAGTTAAATAATTGTGGTCTTGATTGTGCTTTCTTTGAAGTCATGGGAGTTTTGCCAATAACTTCAGTGTTAGTAGGCTCAAGCCACCTGGGGAATAGAATTGATTAGAATACAGTGTTAATTTACGTTGTCAGGGCTTGACAAATCAGTGTATCTACTCACCCGTGGCGAGTAGATTTCAGCTGGTCTCCCCGTTCACCAGCGGCGTGCGCATACGCAATGCGGGTCTGGCGCATGCGCAGTGCGGGGCTGGCGAGTGGATTTCGCCATGGTTTGTCAAGCTCTGTACATTGTCCAGTCTCCCATAATGCTCTAGTTCAAAATATTTTTCAAGAATAACTTTAGGAATTTGTGTTTCCTATATAGTTATTCCTTCCTATAAAAGTTCAACGGTATAAATAAATAGAGTCCAGGGGAGATCAAATTGGGTGGGGAAAAAAAGAAGATACACTTTCAAGCTCTGCCCATCTGAGTTTTCAAAATAAGGCATTGCTACAGTAGATTATGAAGATATTCAAAATATCATCATGCAGTTCTCTGAGCTCCTTAAGCTAGGCTCAGTGGGGCTTGACTGTGACCACAGATTCTGCTACATCCCACAGGATTTGCACCCTACTTGATTTGGGAGAAAAGATAAGTAGTGGTATCTCCTAACCAAAGTTCCCTGTAAGCTGCGCAGCTGTGCAGCTGTTTTCTGAGCCCTGCTCAGAGGTTCAGAGCTCCCTCACAGGCAGGGAGCTCAGCTGACTGGTAGGGGAAGGGGCATTTCCCTAAGTAGCTGCTTCAAATGGAGCTGAATGCTTGAAATGGAGGCATTCCTAGAGCAGGTAAGGAGAGAAGATAAGTGGTGGGAGGGAGAAAGTAATTGACTGAATGGGAGTCAAAGAGGAGAGGAGTTTGGAGAGTCCCATCTGCGCTAAGAGAGAGGGAGGCAGAGGCAGAAGCTCAGCATTTTCTTCAAGCCTTCTGGTCTGGGAAGGTGGAGGTAAGGAGCTGATTACATGGGGTAGGTGGGAGAAAGAGAGGGTGGGTGGGTGCTGGCATCGGGGTGAGGTGGAGAGGGTGAGTTTGTGCTGTGTGTCCTGGGGTGAGGTGGGGAAGGGGTGGTGAGTTTGTGCTGTGTGTCCTGTAGACTGTTTATGCCTGCAAGTTTGAGAAGCAAGATTTTATACAAGCCCCTAGCTGGGCTGGGAGGAGCAGATTGCACAGGGTGCTGGCATCTGTGCAGTGAGGTGGAGGCAGGGGACAGTTTGTTTGGGGTGTCCCTGACTCACTTGCTGCAGTCTTTTCTGTCTGGCTGGGTTGGAGGAAGGGGTGGAAAGCAGGCTGCAAGGGCATTTGAATGATTATATGTCAAATAAAGTTTACAGAGGTATTAATGATTTTTTTAAATCCTGTCTTACTAATTAATACATGCTATATTGTTTTACATTAAAGCCAGATCTTTGCTATGTGGTAGAGTTCTGGCTCTTATGAGTCAGAAGTATTAGTTCTAGGTGTAATGCTAGTTTTGTAGGATGAAACCTTATTTGTAAGCTCTTTGAAACATGTATCTATCTATAAACCCTGAAGCCATGTGTTAATTTGTTCTGGGGCTTCTACTCTTTGAGTTGGTGACACACACAAGGTGAAAGTTTCAAGCCAGAAGAACTTTTACCTGTTTTAACAGCATGGGTCCTATTCCCCAGAGACACTCTATAAGTCTTAGTGAATGCCTTTTACTCTCCTTTCCAGTGTCAGTAAATATTGTATTAGTCATGCTCTCCTTAAAAATACTATTTCTAGTTGACTCAAAGATTTGTTTAGCATCTCAAAGCTAAGCTATGTGTGGATAATATGCATTTTGGTGCGTTTACTAGCTTGAGTTGTTAGAAAGGATGATGATACATGTACTCCAAGAATAGGGATGTTAAGGACTAGTCAACTATCCGATAAGCAAATGCTAGTCAACTAGTCAATTCCCTCTCCCCCCCCCCACTTGCTGCCTCTATCAGGTAGAGGCAGCAACGGGGGAGGAAAAGGACGTACTTCAAAGCAGCAGCACCACACAGCTGATCCTGGGATCAGCTATGCAGCGCTGCCGCTTTGAAACACCGAGGTGGCGTTCGAAGGGGCAGGGCCACACAGCTGATCCCCAGCTCAGCTGTGCGGCGCTGCCCCTTTTTGAAACGCCACCTCTGCGTTTCAAAGTGGCAGTGTCGCACAGCTGAGCTTAGGATCAGCTGTGTGGTGCTGCCGCACGTGGAGCCCAGGGTCAGCTGGGGACTCCCCAACTGATCCTTGGCTCCAGCGCAGCATTTCCACGGAACTCGGGATCAGCTGGGGATCCCCAGCTGACCCTGGGTTCTGAGGAAATGCTGTGCGGAACTGCAGTCAGCTTGGGAATCCCCAGCTGAGCTCGGTTCTGCTGAAATGCCATGCAGAGCCTGGGATCAGCTGCGGAGTCCCCAGCTGACCCTGGCTCCGCGTGACATTTGAAAGCGGCAGAGCAGCATGGAGCCTGGATCAGCAGGGGACTCTCAGTCTCCCACTGACCCCGGGCTCCATGCTGCGTTGCCACTTTGAAATGCACAAGAGCCACTGTTGGGGACTCTTGTACATTTCAAAGCTGGCACCAGCATGGAGCCTGGAGTCAGTGGGACTTCCCGCTGGCCCCGGGCTGCATGCAGAGTTCCGCATTCCTCCTTTGAAATGTACAAGAGCCCCAGCGGGGGGTCTTGTACATTTCAAAGGAGGAATGCGGAAGTGCCTATCAACTAGTTGAGTAGTCGATTGAAATTCCATCGACTACTCAACTAGTAAATTAATTCTTACTAACATCCTTATCCAAGGGTAGTGATAATTTTCTTTTTTATTTGATTTCATATTAAATAACATAAACATAACTATCCCTTGTTTTTAATATGTTTTCTTCCACACATATGGACTGTTTATATATATATATATAATGTGTGTGTGTGTGTTTAAATATATATGTAATGTGTGTGTGTGTGTGTGTGTGTGTGTGTGTGTGTGTGTGTGTGTGTGTGTGTGTGGTTTTCATCCACACACTACCTCAATATTGATGTTGCACATAAGAAATTTCAACCCGCCCATGGATAGAAAAGGATAGAGGGAACACTGCTCCCAAACACCACCTCCTTGTTGTCCCCTTGCAACATGTTGTGCTGAACTATGATCCTTTTCTCTCCTTTCTGACATGAAAAATCAAACTATAGGCAAAGTTTAAAATACAATCACTTGGACATCTGAGTTACCACCTCACTGAGATGAATGGGATAGTTCAAATTTCTTAGAGCTAATGTTTCAGGCTTTCTGCAGACACAACTCTACATCACTTAAGCCAGGGGATTCTCAGACTTCATTGCACCACAATGCCCTATGGACAACAAAAATTACTACACAATCCCAGGAGGGGAGGACTGAAGCCTGAGCCCGCCTGAGCTCTACTTCCCGGGAAGGAGGGAGGTAGAGGGAGGAGGGACAAAGCTAAAGGCCAAGGCTGTGGGGCTCAGGCTTTAGCCCCCACCAAGTCTACTGCCAGCCTTGGCAACCCCATTAAAATGGTTCATAACCCACTTTGGGGTCCCAATCCACAGTTTGAGAACCATTGACTTAAGCTATGTCTACTAGGGATGTTAGCGTGTAATTGAAGTTGTGTAACTGCATGAAACCTTAGCAGTTACACAACTATTTGGTAGTCCCCAGGGATGGGGTCAGCAGCCAGTGCGCTCCCAGCCCCACTCCCTGAGAGCCCCCTGCCACCATGCCCTGCTGCCTTTGTATCAGAGGCAGCAGCGTGGGATGGCAGGAGGGAGCCAGTCCGCGAAGGGAGCCAGTTTCAAAATCAGCTCCCTGTGCAGACCAGCTGCCTATCACCCTACACTCCCATGGAGCAACCCCTGTCCACAGGGAGCTCGCAGCCGCCACGGAGACTGCTTCACAACAGCCTCCCCTGCCCCGGCTCTCCTCAGCACTGGCTCCTGCCGCCCCCCACGTCCCCGCTGCCTCTGTAGGAGGCAGCAAGGAGGGGCAGGTGGGCCTGTGGGAGCCAATACATGAAGGGAGCTGGTTTGAAAGCCGGCTCCCTGCATGCATTGGCTCCAGCCTGGCCCCCTACACACACCCTCCATGCTGCTGCCCCTCTAACAGACTTTTAAGCTGGCTCCTCATGGGCACTGGCTTCCGCTTTGAAGCAGCAAGTAGGGGGATGCGTGTAGTCAGCAAGATTAACCGATAAGCCTAGCGACAACTTATGTCGCTAAGTGGTATGAAAAAAAACACCACTGTGAGCAACATACGTTATATCAACAGAAGTGCTGGTGTGGA
This sequence comes from Rafetus swinhoei, assembly GCA_019425775.1. NCBI lineage: Eukaryota > Metazoa > Chordata > Testudines > Trionychidae > Rafetus > Rafetus swinhoei. The sequence continues at coordinate 160,137,256 of CM033437.1, forward strand.
CATCACTATGTTGGTGGGAGATGCTTTCCTGCTGACATAGCTACTACCGCTCATTGGAGATAGTTTAAATTGATGGGAGACCTCTCTTTCTTTGCCACAGCGCAGCTACATGAGCGACCTTACAGCAGCACAGATGCATCAGCACAGCTATGCTGCTATAACCTCACTAGTGTAGGTGTGGACATACATCCAGTTCATTTTCCTATGATTTTCTTCACAAACAAAACAGCTAGAGACTTACTAAGGAAAAAAGAGCTGAGAATTAGGAAAACAATACAGCAACTTGAGGGAAGTACAAGTACACGTTACTGCCAAGTAATGGCTGAATCTGAGCCTTAAAGTCCAGTCCCAAATTACACAATATTATGGACACTTAATTACTTTAACCATGTCCCCATTGCTGTACTCTGAGTGAGATCCTGTCTCTTCATGGAAGGCTATTTCAAACTCACAGAGAAACGCTGCTTCAGAAAAAAAAATGTTTAAATGTTTGCTGAGTCATGTCTTCCTCCCCCTCCTTCAGCTGAAAGGTAAAAATGTAAAACAACAACCAGCTACTACTACTTGGAAATGACTCTGGGGACCAGTGTTTTGTAAGAGATTAAAAAAAGGGCGGTACTTATTGTGCAGAGCTGTAGTTCTGTTGATTGGGAACTGCCAGCTGCTGCTCTGGAATGACAGGAAGTAAAGTATTTCAGAGATTCTGATAATTCAGCATTTCATAATTGACAGATCTTTCAGCTCACTAAGACTAATTGGCTCCTTAATTTGCACTATTTTTAGGGAGTGAGATGCTGGCAGTGGCAGTATCAGGCCTATATCATCTACATGGCTGCATAGAGCCTAAGGCCTGGGGACTGGATGCAGCCCCCAGCTTGCCTGGATCCGGCCCCTGAGGCTTGGGGCTCCCCTCCCAGTTGCACTCCTGTGTTCTCTCTCCCACTCAGACCCCACACCCGAAGCCTAATTCCAGGCAGCCCCCTCCCACACACTGAACCCTTCATTTTTGACCCCACAAAATCTACTAGCCTGGGCTCCCCTAGGCTCTGGTGTGCAAGGGGAATATGGGGAGCGTCTTTCTCCTTCTCAGTCAGGGGTCACATCAGTGAGGGTTTGGGGGGGGTTTGCTTCTCAATTTTGTGCGGCCCCCAACTGATTTTTCTCTGCATCAGTGGCTCCTGCCCCAAAAAAGGTTTCCCACCACTGGGATAGGGCCAGATTCTTCCACATGCACCACTACCAACCGTTGGTGTCAGGTGGGGCTATTCTCAGTCCATATCCCAGTGTGACATCACTGCACTAGGGCCAAATCATGCAGTCCTTTCTGAGGCAAATCTTCCATAGACTTATGTGACCCTAGCCACTTACATTTGTTATTTTAAAACTAGATTTACCCAGCATTACTTGGGTCCTTAACTCAAATAAGTTTTGTTTTTAATCAGGGCTGGGGAACCTGTTTTGGGTGGGGGACCACTGACCCACAGTAAAATCAGTTGGGGGCTGCACACAAGTGAGAAGCAAAAAAACAAAAATGAACCCTCACTGACGTGGCCCCCAACTGAGAAGCAGAAAGACACTCCCCACATTCCTCTCCCATACCAGAGCCTAGGGAGGCCCACCTAGTAGATATTTTGTGCTCCAGTCCTGCAGGGGAGAGGGGAAGGGAAGGGACTAGAGTGCCAGTGCAGGCTCGCCAATGCTGGGGGGAAGGGGTCCTGAGCCTCGGGAGCTGGATCCAGGCAAGCTGGGGGCCGCATCTGGCCCCTGGGCTGGAGGTTCCCCAACTCTGATTTAAATCATTGGTCTGAGGAGGGGCTGGGGATGAAGGGTTCAACATGGAGGGTGCCCTAGGGAGAGAGACCAGCCAACCCCAGCCCTTTCTTACCATAGCAGCTTGGGGCCAGGTGAGAAGTGCCTGTCCATCGCGGCTGCAGCTCCAGTGGGCACAGCTGGGAGAGGGGTCCATGTCCCCTGACTGGGGGATAGTCAGACAAACAGTCTCACAAAGACAAACTCTGAAATATATAGTAGATATATTTCTCCACCCCTTCTCCCTGCTGGCTCAATGGAATTATAGCTGTCCTGGTCCCCATCTTTGGTCCCTTGCTCCTCCCCTCCCTGCCCCATAGTTATTCTGCAGCATAACTGTCCCTCCTACCAGACCCCTCCCTTTCCATTATATGAGAAACAATCCAATTCCAGACACATCCTATTGTCTTGGCACAACCAAACCCTCACCTTGCTTCAAGTTACAATAAAAGGAAGCTGCACATCAAATGTGGTGGCCCTAGCTCTTACTGTTTTAGAGGAGTTCTTGGACAAACAGACTCACACAGAGATGCACATTTCTAAACTATATAGTAAGATAAAGATATAGCATTAAATAAAGTATCCCTGTCCCATTCACAGCCCTCCTGTCTCTCTCACTTTTCATTTGCTTATACATGGGTGATTGTGGCAGATAAACAGCCTGAGAGCATGTACATGAAGCAGTGGCTGCAAAACCTCTAATCCTAGGGCTGCTGCCACCTGCAGGATTTCTCAGAAAGATAAAGAGCTGATTCTGGAGAAGACACAGAGCAGGAGCACCAAACATTTGGTCACGAGCATGTAATTTATTGATGTGGTCACCCTGACCTATCTCCTACTTGGATTCTCCAGACTCTCAGCTTTGATTGTCTAGCAGCATTGGTAATACTCTAAAGCTGACTGGAATATAGATTTTACAGTGCTTCTCAACCTGTCATCCACAGACCCATAAGGGTCTCCCAGCATAATCCAGGGGGTCCACAAATGTGCCAGCAACCGGAGGCAATGAGTGGGAGAGGTATGTGAGGTCACATGTCCATCCCTGCTCCTGAATTTATGCCCTCCATTTGGCCCTGCTCCCTGAAATGCTGACGCAGCAGAGCAAAAGCAGTGCTGTGTGTCGGTGGCCAGCTGCTGCCTGCTCCTAGAGTCAACAATTGTAAGGCAACCCCTTCTGAGGCCGGGGAAGATCTCTCTGACACGGTCATTTTTGGTTGTAGCCTCCACTCCCAGATTTCAGCAGGGTGGCCTGCTAAAGTGAGTCAAGGAGTGAAGCTGGCACTCTATCCCTGAGCTCCCTTAAAGGTAACATGTCTCCCTCCGCCCCCCTCCCATTTGAAAACCACTCTTGCATTAGTATCCGGTAAACTGTCAGCACCTTAATTGCCTGTGTGTTTTGCTTATCCGTTCAAATAATTTCTCAACAATAATATTCATGATAATTATTAATATAATGTGAAAGGAACAAATTATGAGCAACAAAATAGTGGTGGGGAATTGGAGGTCTACTAGTTTGTCTCTTTAAACGTAGGGATCCCTGGATAAAAAACGATTGAGAAACACTGCTCTAAATAACACTTCAGTGCCAACATCAACTACTTAATCACAGATCACTTCAGTGGGTAGATTGGGAAGAGGCTGGGAATGAAGCCCACGGGGTTGGACACTCAGAACTGCTGCGGGGAAGAAGGGAATGCAAGAGAATAGAGGAGACTCCCAAAGTCAAGGGAAAGGGAAGAAATGGAGAAAGGAAGATGGAGGAAAAAGAGAAACAAAGAGCAGAAACAGGAGTAGATGCCAACAGGAACATATTTAAAACAAAAAAGAGGGCATACTGAAGATAAATGAGACAATAAGGCACTGAACTAATAATAACAAAACACTTAGTTACTGTATAAAACCCATAATCTTTCCTTGATATCTGTGCAAGCAACATCAATGTGTTGTTCAGTGTATACTCCTGAATTTATACCCTAGGTCATGAACCATTATTAAACATAGAATTAAGTTCTCTTCTCCCCATGAATTTGACTCCCCTGCCATAAAGAATATAGAGATGTTCTGGATTTTCAGGTGGAGGAAAGAATAGTTGAGCCTTGATTCTTCCCTCTGTCATGGGATGGCAGAAGAGAAAATTTATAGTAAACTCTTGCATACTTCCCTCTTTCCCACCTGCCAAAAACTCCATACTGTGAAGTGGATGGGTGGGAAGGCTATCCTGGCCCACTCCCTCTATTGGGGAGTGTTAATCCTAAAATGCACCTGTTATAGAGAAGTGGGAGGGGCATCCCTTCCCAATGTTGTTTGCCAGTAATACAGCAATCAATCTAATGGGAGATTTTCAAGGGCAATGAAAATCAATGGAAGTTGGGCACCTGTCGGCCATTTGTGTCCTGTCCAATATCTTTATTTACATTCCATCTGTTCCACATAGACTGGGTCGGTTATTCTCATCACTGACCCTGCCTAAAGCACTTGTCTACACTAGAGCAATTTTTTTATTCTAAATACTAGATGGACAGTAAATGGACAATGGTTCAAGTAGCCCTCCCACTACAGGTAGGACCTCTCGGGACCTGACTGGTCCTGAACTAGGCATGCTAAAATGCGATTACTTCCCTAATCGAATAGTCGATAGATTTTCTGTTGACTATTCGATTAGTCGACAATGGTAAGCAGCTGTGGCGCTCAGTTTGGCTCACGCCAATTCACAGCAAAACCTCCTCAGCTGTAGCTCTGAATTGTAAAGCCCAGGGAAAGCCCAGGGAAGCCTTCACACAAAGTCACTAGCATGGCTGCTGCTCCGCGGGTCTCTTTTCATTCATCACACCTCAAGAGACCCGCGGAGCAGGGGCTGTGCTAGCGACTTCGCGCGAAAGCTTCCCTGGGCTTCATAATGCAGAACTGCAGCTGTGTGTGTGAGATGAATGAAAATACCCATGGAGTCGGGGCCAAGCTAGTGACTTTGCGCACCGGCTTCCCTGGACTTTACAATGCAGAGCCGCGGGGGGGCGGGGCGGGGGGAGAGGAAGAGATTAGTTGATAGTGCTAATCGATAAGCTCCTGCTTATTGATTAGTAGTCGACTATTCAACTAGATGCTAACATCCCTATCCTAAACAAGGGGATTTGCCAAATGAGGGGAGGTCCTTCCCAACATGGCCCATGCTGCCCCCCAGCTAGGACTCCAGCCAAGCCCTGCTGCTGCCTGCCCGGCTGTAGCACCCCAGGCTGGAGCCCAGCAGTTGCTGGGGCTGCGGCTCCGTGGCAGCTGTGGCTGCTGGGGCTCCGTGGACGCTGCTGGCCCCCACCACCACCTGGTAGCAGGGACCAGAACTCCCTGCTGTGCCTCCCGCCCCTCCCTGAACATGGGGCTTGTGTCTGAGTTGCGCCCACTGCTTCTGCTCTGTGGCCTGACCTCCTTATAACTGGACTCTGTGGTCTAGGAGCATCCGTGGTCCTGCCAGACCAGATAGTCCAGGTTAAAGGAGGTACAACCTGTACTATTCAATACTGCATTGGTGGTCTTTGAAATCTCTCAGAATCCCTTGCTTCCAGCAGATGTGGTTAGAGTTGTAGGACAAATACCCAGGAGGCATTGCAACAACAGCAAATTTGAACAGCAGGAGCAAAGACATGGAGCAAAACTGTAATGGTTCAAAACACAAATCACCATGTCCAATGTGGACACATTCATTCACTGGGACTTAAATTGGTTCCCTTCCACCAGGTCCATTAAGAACTGTTAATTCTCCAGAGTAGATGTAGTGAGTGCCGGAGGAAACAATGGCTTCTACTAAAGTTAGTGTAAATCGGGGGTGGGCAACCTTGGGGCCGGATGCGACCCCTGACTTGCCCAGATCTGTCCCCTGAGGCTTGGGGCCTCCCCCCAGCATTGGGGAGCCCACACTGGCACTCTAGCCCTCTACCGCCTCTCTGTGGGGCAGGAACACATAAAATCTACTAGCCTGCCTCTCTCCCTCTCCCCTCCCCTCTCCCCGGCTCTGGTGTGCGAAGGGAATGAGGAGAGTGTCTTTCTCCTTCTTAGTCAGGGGCCACATTACTGAGGATTTGTTTTGTTTTGTTTTTTGCTTCTTGCTTGTGTGCGGCCCCCAACTGATTTTTCTGTGGGTCAGCAGTCACGACCCAAAAAAGTTCTCCGCCCCTGGTGTAAACGGTGCAAAGAGGAAGCAAGCACCAGAATATGTCATTAAATCCTATCAAACTGTGTAGGAATTAGGACAGAAAAGCAAACTGTAAAACTGGAGAATTATAAATCCAACAGGAAAACAAATGTCACCTTGAGGCAATGGGGGTGGGGGATGAAACCCCTTTTCCCCAAATACTCCAACTTCAAGTCAGAATTTAGAGCACGAAAACAGCTTTTTTAGAACGCCATGACCCATACACACAACACAAGATCTGTGCCCAAAAGTTCTGTTCCTGCATCTCATATAGGATCTTGGGCAAGTCACTTCACCTTTCTGTTCTCTGCTTCTCCCATCTAGCCTTAATGTATTTAGAACACAAACTGCTCTGGCAACAACTGTCTCTTATTATGATTTTGTATGTTTTCTAGCACAATGGGGAGCTAAACTTGGTTGGGATCTCTATGTGCTACTGGAATACAAATAATACCAAGAATCCCTTGTCTCCGTTGTGATCCCACTGACTCTGACCTCCATACACCTTTGGCCTGCATCATAAACTAACCTGTGGCTTGCAAAGGGCAAAGCAGTCTGTGAGCAGGCACTGTGCTTTTTGATCTTGCCCTGGTGGTACTTCATTCTGCTGATCAATATTTCAATCTTTTTTTTTACATCACTTTTTGCGGGGGAGGAGCTTAAACCAGTTTATAAGGAGCTGGTTGAAATGTTTTCAGTGTTTGACATTTCAACCATCATTTTTGTGCGTGATTTTATTTTTTTTAATCTCATGACAAATTGCTACAATGTTTTTCGACTTGGGCTGGCTCACTGAGGAAGAGGGTGTGCGCAAATGATTTCACTCTAAGGAGCTGGCCCGGTGTCACTACAGCGGGGTGGTTTCACAGGATAGCTTCGCAGGGCTGGTTTTAAAAGCTGCAGTGGGAACGTGGCAGGCAGCTGTTGCGAGGGGTAGGGGCTGCACGAGGACAGCAATGGTGATTATGCTGGGACTTCCCAGAATGACCGTGTCTGACACACGTGCCAGGAGGAGGGGCCGCTCTTACTCAGCTGCGCAAGCCACACCCTGCAGCCCATCCCTACACGCTTCTGGGACCCTTCGAAGCCCCCCCGCGCCCCTCTCCTACCCAGGCACCTGGGAGGAGGCTGCAGCTCCCTGCCGACGGCGCCTGGGTGTTTGCAAGGCCTGGGCGGGCGCCGCCGCTGCGCCTTTAAGGAGCCTGTGAGGTGGCCGGCAGGGAAGGGCTGTGGAAGCAGCGGCGCGCACCGGCTCCAGGTTGGAGCCAGGGGGCGGAGCCCGGGAGCAGGGGCGGGCGAGGCTCTGGTCCTGCCCAGCGCCATGCCCGCCCGGCCTGGCCCGGCAAGGCCCCCCCGCAGACCCCGGCTGGGCAGCGCGCACAGGACGCAGCGGCGCAGGCTGCCGGCGAGGGGGGCCTTAGCGGGGCGCGGGAGCGCAGCGGCCCCTGCGGGCTGGGCCGGGCCGTCGCTTCCCTCCCCTCTCGGCTGCGGGGGGGCCGCATTCGGCTGCAGCGCCCGGCGTTTGGTTGCAAAGGGGGCGACCTTCGCCCCCGCCGCTGCTCGGGGAGCGGCGCAGGGCGCGCGGGAGAAGCCGATGCCTTGAACTTTTCTCCCCCCCCCGGCGAGGGGAGGAAGCTGGGCCCGGGCAGAGCGGGGAGAGGCAGCCCGCCGGTTATGTGCAGCCATGGCTGGGCCGGCGGATTGGGCGGCTGGGCTCCAGTGGGGTATCCTGGTCACTCTGTTTGTGGCTGCGCTGGTCACGCTGGCCGTCTACCTGATGCAGTACGCGCTGCTCGCTCGGCGGAACGGTACAAGGGCGCCGCCGCCGCGGTCGGATGAACTGTTGCAGGGAAATGACACCCTGTTGGCCTGGGTGCTGTCTCTGAACAGCTGGAGGAGCCAGTGGCAGAAAGCTTGGATAACAGCCTTAAACGCAGAAGCCAAAGTCAGAGGGGTAAGTGACCTTGTATATTGGAAAACAAACCCGTGCAATGCTTGCTTTGGAAACGACGGTGCAATCGTCTGTGTTACCGCAGCATGGGCGTCTGCACTTATTGCAAGCATGTGTTCCTAGAGATCACATGGTTTTCAATAGATCTCGTTTCTCCAGTCCTATTTCATGGGGGTGTCACCCTGCTGAGTCGAATGGAATTTCAAATCGGAGTGACACTGGAAGAAAGGCAGTGGAGGGAAATGACCTTATGTCCCTTGTTCCAAAAAGATCAAATGTGTATTTCAAATACTGTTGTGGCTTTTATTTCTGCACTTTTGTGTAGGTTAAAGTTCTGAAGAGTAACTTCAAAATTGAGCCTCATATTTTTAAAACTACAGTGTTATGCCCTCCCCCCCCAAATGTTGACGTTTTACTCACTGTTTATTATAGTTGCCTTCGGGAAGCTTTAAACTAAAATCTGTCCTTTTCTCTTCCTCAAAAATCGGTATGAATCCATTCACTCTACTGAACTGTCATTCCATTACAAAAGGAAATCTGTTTGGGGAAATGCATATGAATTTGGAAATGCAAGGGCAACATTTTGCTTTCTATTATAGCTGTAGAAATCAGGGGTATGAAGTATCAGTGAACTGGATGTCTGCTGATATGGCTTACACCTCCCCTGCAGAGCACTCTTGTGGTTGTGGAGTCTGCCACCAGAGCAGAACAAAAGCGTTGTCTATCACAGTAACATGCCAGAACTTCACTAGACTCTGGTTTCATTCTTTTGTTTGCTTACTGTGAATCAAGTCTTTTGAGGACTGAAAAATGCTAATTGATATACAGTTATTAATGAAACATGTTTACCTGATTTTTATTATGTTAAAGTGGATGTTATGATTTGACTTCTCTTTCTTTGCTTTGCCCACTATTTACCAGTTTTGCCAAAACAAGAAATAAGTGTGAGATTATATCCATTCAGAATATCTTTGCTAATGAAATCTAGAGATTTTCTGTTCTACCCACTATTTCCTTTTTTAAAAAAATCTATAAAGGGAGATGGATAGAAGTGCTGGGGAAGTGTTGCTGACATCTCAGCCAACCAACATGGATTCTGCATATGCAATTGATAACATTATGTACCTTTTGAAAAGAAAAACAATAGAAACTTCCTGACTTGTCACATGACTCTGTCAATTATGAGCCAGATATTTCCCCCTCTGTAAGTCTGTAGAACTCTCGGAAATCTCAGTTCCAGCCTCTCTCATTTATGTTTTTGCACACATTCAATATTTTTGATGTTTACTTCTGTTAACTTATTTTTGTTTGCCTGGCAGATCTTAGCCTTGAAGAGAGTAAAATAAGATTATGGTTGCCCTTATGTCAATCATACAATTTGTTTGAATTTTATATAAAACTTTTTTTAAAACCCCTTTTTGAATTGGCATACACAGCATATGATCTACTTTTTTCTCTTTCTTCCCATATCTATTTGTGAAGGACATAAAAACAAAATTCTAGGTCTAAAGAGGCCACAACAACCAAATTTCTTGGACTGAGAATTGAACCTTTCCTATGTTGATGCAAATAGCCAGTTCCAATAATCTGGGAAATGTTATGTTTCTGCGTGTAGGGTTTTTTTTATGTGTGTTCTTCAGCACCATTACTCCAAGCCAGTGTTCTTTTGTTTAGCAATCTATTATTTCTAAGCAATCCTACAGTGCCTTCTATTTAGTTACATGCATTAGAAGGGGCTAAAGGATTGATTGTGTGTGTTTCAATTTAAAATTATCCAGGCATTATTGTTAAATGCGGAGGGTGGGTAGGAAGTATCTTGATTGTCCTCTTACAATACCAACTCTCTGTGAGAAAACTATGGGTGTTATGATAAAAGAAGGAAGGATTGAGTTCTGCAGAAATAAATATTTTAAGAATTGTTACAAATTGGGAACAGGTTTCAGGAGATGGAAATTAGCAACATAAGCAAACAGAGACAATGTTACTTTCTGTAGGGCACACCCTCTCTTGCCTCTTCTTTTGATGAACTGACAACTGCAGTATATTTTTACTCCCTCAAGTAGGCTCCCAAATGCTCAAGAACAATGTCACCATCGTAATGCTAATGAAATTCTTCCATGTGTACAGATATACCAAAGCAAAACTTAACCTGGGAAGTCTTTTAATGCAGTAGTGCCTGCCAATGAGCGTACACAGTATCAGTAAAATTACTGTTGTTTCTGAAAACATGACTTCACAAAGCTGTGGATGTTAGTGATCTTTCTCACTCACACCTCCTTTTGTGTGTATTATATACATTATACTTTTTTTTTTTTCCCCCCTACGTTTTGCTCAGTGTCATAGACATGTGATGTTTTGTTTTTAATACTTAGCAGAACTACAGAACAGTTGTATGTTCAAACAGCTTTCTTTCAAATGATTATTCTAGGGCTGTCAATTGACATGCATTAACGCCTGCAATTAACGCAGTCCAGGATTAACATGTTAATTTTTTTTAACATGTTAATAGCAGTCATTAATGCTGTGCTGCCCCTTTGAAGTGCCACTGCAGCACTTCAAAGGGGCAGTGCAACACGGAGCCCAGGATCAGCTGGGGACTCCCCTGCTGAGCCCAGGCTCCAGTGCCCCTTTGAAACACGCGGAGGTGGCATTTCTAAGGGGTAGCCACCGCACAGCTGATCCCCGGCTCAGCTGTGAGGTGGCTGCCCCCTTAGAAACGCCACCTCCATGTGTTTCAAAGGGGCAATGGAGTCCGGGGTCAGGTGGAGACTCCCCAACTGATCCTGGGCTCCATGCCACGTTGCCCCAGAAATGGAGAAATGCTGCGTGGAGCCTGGGATCAGCTGGGTAGTCCCCAGGTCACCCCAGGCTTCAGGGCTGCTCCTTTGAAACACGCAAGGAGGTGGCATTTTAAAGGGGCAGCCGTGGAGCCCAGGGTCAGCTGGGGACTCCCCAGCTGACCCCGGGTTCTGGGGAAATGCCGCGCAGAACCCAGGGTCAGCTGGGGAGTCCCCAGCTGCCCCTGGGCTCCACAGCTGCCCCTTTGAAATGCCGCCTTGGAGTTTCAAAGTGGCTGCACCACACAGCTGTGTGGCTCTGCCACTTTGAAGTACCCCTTCCCTTCCCTTCCCTCCCCCTTTTGCTGCCTCTATAGAGGCAGCAAAGGGGGGGGGAAATCAACTAGTTGACTATTCGATAAGCATTTGCTTGTTGGATAGTTGCGCTGCCCCTTTGAAGCGCCTCTCCGGGCAGCGCAACACGGAGCCAGGGATCAGTTGGGCACCGTGTTGTGCTGCCCCTTTGATGTGCCACAGCGGCGCTTCAAAGGGCCAGTGCTGCATGGAGCCCGGGGCCAGCTGGAGACTCTATCTGATCCCGGGCTCCATGCAGTGCTGCCCCATTTCAAAGGGAGCGTGCGTGTGATTAATCGTGTAATTAATCGTAATTAAATTTTTTAATTGCTTGACAGCCCTAGATTATTCCAAAATGAAAAGATACCAAATAGTTCATGCAGCTGTATAAGTTCCCTACAGTATGTTGTTAGGCCGCATCCTGAAAACAGTTGTTACTATTTAAAAAAAAAATATTTATATTATAGTAGCTGTGAGAATAGCTTCTTTGAATTCAACAGAACTACCTTTGATAATGCTGCCTTCACCTCCCACTGCCGTCAAGATGAGTCAGGATAAGTCCTTATGAGAATGAAATTAAGCATAGGTTTTCCAGGCTGTTCCTTGCATTATGTAATGGATTATAGTGAATAGGATTAATAAAATCCCACAATTTTATATATATAAACGTATACATTCTATTATCTAATGGATTCAGAAACTATATTGACAATGTGACACTTACAAATGAAAATAATTTACTTAAAACATGTTACTTATTTCTCAGGATTCATTGTTGCTTATATTTGAAGAAGACACAACTCCTCAGCCTCTGGAGCTAGTAGTTAGACGAGTTGTAAGTGTTGTGAAGTCAGCCCAGGAAAAGGTAAATTTTTTCTCTTAGTAGATTCTCTTAGTAGAGTAAACATTTCTTTAGTATTTTCTCTTAATGGATTACAACCATTACGCCTTTTTAAAATACTAAGCTCTTGTTATGGTTGGGAATGGATTTTCTGAGTTAGACTGTTGTAAATCCAGTGCATATTTACTTGAGATGATGATGAGTTTGTGTGCTTCTGGGCGACTACAAATGCTCATAAAACTGAGCTTATTCTATGCATTGTCAAGGGCATCTGGCCAAATTTTTTCCCCATTATTTCCTATTCCATTACTGTTAAAGTCTGCTTAAGATAAGGAAGGAAAGGAACATTGTGGAGAAACTTCTAACACTCTTACTCACTTCTGTTTTGTTGATTAAAAGTTTTACTTGGCCTGTTCTTATCTGATTATAATTAAGTAGGTCCAAAGTCTAAGGGTGAAATCTTGGCCCCATTGAATTCGATGGGAATTTTGTCTTTGGTCTTTAATGGGGCCAAAAATCACCTTGGGTATTAAGGTAGAACTATCATATGAACACTCTTCACTTCTTTTTATGAAGCGCACAGCATTTAAAACAGAATGTAGCCATTGGAATATGTACATTCTTTCCTTGAGATGCACAAAAATTGTAGAAGCTAGTGACTAAGTTTTTGTCTACAGTTAGACCCCTGGTACAAAGTGGCCTGATTCTCAGGGTGCAAAGTACCAACTCTCCTATTATTTCTCTCTGTCCTGTGAACTGTGCATGTAAGTCTGAGTAGTCTGGCTTTGGGGTCCCAGATTTGAGGGTTGGTTGACTGGTAGTTGTTGCAAATAACAAGCTTTTGGTTGAATGGAAGAAGGTATGGGCCTTGGATATGGCAGAGCTGCATTCAGAGTTAAATGTTAGTGGTATACAAATACTACCGCTAGTGGATAACTGAGTCAGTCCACAGAGTAAGTTATGGGAGTCTTAACTGCAAGGATGCCCATCCACATCTCCCTTTTCTCCAGGAGTTTATGCTATTCTACTTCCATTGCTCTTATGGCGGCTTCAAGTCACCTGAGGATTCCCCAGCACAGGTGGAATTCTCTAGAAGCTGGATCTGCTAGTTTTATTGCTGCTTTGGGACTCTAAATTAGATCCTTTGTTATTTAAAGTTAAGATTGACATGCCAACTGAAACATGCCCTGCCCTGGGATGTACTTCCTCTAGAACACCTGGAATGTGAGAGACCCAGGAATGCCTAAATGGATCTTTTCCATTTCTCTCCTTTCTCCTCCTCCTCCTTCAAAACAAAACAAAAACCAAAAAAAAAACCCACCACCTGGATATGAAATAGGGATGTAAAATCCCATTTAATTGGTGAACTGGATAAACATATTGTTTAAACAGTTAACTGATTAAAGGAGAAGGCAGGTGGCAGACTGGGGTCAGTCCAGCCCAACTGAAGCAGCAACCCCCCTTGCAGCTGGGCTGGAGCAGTCCTTGCGTGTGGCAGGCCAGAGTGTCCCACAGGCAGGGGCTGATCTGGTGTCCTGGTCAGAGCAGCCCCTGCCTGAGGGGCACCCAGGCCCACAGCAGGCAGGGGCTGTTCCAGCTCGCTCAGAACAGCCCTGCCCACAGCAGGCCCTCCATGGGGCTGGAGCAGCCCCCTGCCAATGGATGTGGGGAGTTGCTCCAGTCCTAACTAGTTAAATATTCACATCTCTAATCTGAAAAACCTTTCTGATGAAAGTTCAGTTGAGAGTGCTAAGTTTGTGGTGTTGACAAATTTACATTTTCCTGTGAGAAATATTTCGGTGGAAAAGTCAGCTATGAACATGACTGGGCTGAACCTGCCTATATGATTGACAGTGTCTTTATGGAAATGGCTTCAGCCTTAACTGAATTTCTTTACTCTTGGCTTAGGACATGCCCTGCATAAAATAAAAGTATTGCTTGTCTTAATGTACAATAGCTGTAAATTAAAGAAGGAGCCCTTTGATAGATCCTCTGACTCTTTCTTTTTTTTTTTTTTTTTTTTTAATACATGATGTTGTTGTTGTCGTCCCCCTCCTTCCTCTTAGCAAACTCAGGTAGTTTTCCTGTAGAACATTTTAATTGCAAATCCAAAGAGCATTGATAGCAAATTCATGGAAAATAAGTAGCTCTTATGTGTGTTTCTGTTTCTGGAACTGGTCTGTTAGTACAAATATATTGAATTAGAATGGGAAATTCTATAACTGAAACCTTTTTTAGGCCCAGTCCACACTGCAACTTTCAGCTTGAATTTGTAACTAGTTACTAGCACAGCTGGTTATAAATTTGATGTGTGACCATGCCCTGCATGTTTATCAATGCTATGGCAACAAAAAGCATTTTGCCCTTGCCGGAATCCATGGCTGGCACATGGCTATCTTCTTGTTTTCTTCAGTTTGGCATCCTTTTATTTATGATTGTATTACAAGAGCATCTAGAGACCGCAGCCAAGGATCAGGGTTCCATTATGCCGGGTGCTTTACAAACCTAATTTAAAAACACACCGTGCCTTTATCAGAGCTCTCAACTAGGGAGAAGACAAAACTCAGCGGTAGATGCAACAGAAGAATTGGAGTGAAAGGACAATGTCAGTAAAATAAATGCATTATGCATAACGAGGGTTCTTTTTTGTGTTGTGTGTGTCCCTTCTGTGTGATTAGTCCCTCTTCCTCTCAGCTCTCTTTACAGTAGTATATGCCTGAGTGTCTAAAAATTCACATGCTGCTGGATCTACTCTGTACACAAGTCTACTAGGGCATTGTATCTCCTTCTGAGGTATTGGTGGATAGCTGTCCAGAATATTGTTTCTTATTGCAGTAGGCACAGACACACTATGTAGGTTCTGGACCCCATGATGCCAGGCATTATGCAAACCTACCCCCAACACACTCTTCCTTTCTTGAAGAACTTAAAATCTAAGGAATTGGTGCATTTCTCAGGATGTATTGATGATTAGACAGCATGCTAGCCATGGGCAAACAAACATGGTTATAATGGCAGAAAAGTGGCCATGTGGTTGCAAACTGAACCATGTAACCTGTGACAAGTTAAGGTGACCAAGCCTCTATTGAGGGCACGTCTAGACTATGCGTGGCTTCTGAAAGAAGATATGCAAATTTGGCTCGAATTTGCATATCTTCCATTTTTTTTCCCGGAAGAGGCTTTTCCAATATTTGGCCCATCTACATGGGGCCAAATATCGGGGGGGGGAAAAACCCTTTTTTGAAAATTCCTTGTAAACCTCCTCCTTCTGGGACCCGGAAGAAGATAAAGAAGATAATGCAAATTTGAATCAAATTTGCATATCTTCTTTTGGAATCTGCGTGTAGTCTAGACGTGCCCTCAGTTACAAAATCAGTTTTAAAATATGACTTGGACCTATAGAATGAAGTGATTTGTTTTCAGAAGTACTTGTAGTGACTTGGTCAGCATTTCCATTAGCATCATCTATTTCCTGAAGGCTTATTACTTGGCAGCAAAAGTTTTGTGCTTTGGGGTGTTTTCCCTGTCTTGTCAGGAATTTGGTGCATAAGGTTTTGGCTGAGGCAAGAGCAGGTTTTGAAACTTATTTTGTTTTTAAGCTGTTATCAAAAGTCTCCCTCCTCTTCCTTCCAAACATTGACATTGGCTGCTTGATACATTCTTCATACTCCAAAAATTGCCTTAGGTGGGGGAAGGTGGAGAGGAAGTGGCTTAGGGAAAGGAAACCTTTGGTTTTCAAATGGGCTTTGCAGCCCGTCCTTGAGGGTCCTATTCAGCTACTCAGCTATTGCAGCTGTGCCACTTCAGTGGCTGGTGTAAATTGGTTGAGGGAATTGAGCAATGCTGTCAAAGGCTGGTGGCAGAGGATAGCACAGTTGTACGGCTTGGAGCTTTCAATCTCTTTTGGGAGGGAGAGGGAGAGAGAGATAACACAGAAGGCAATCTGCTAATCTTAAAACAAGATTGAGGTATTTGATATCATCCCATCATCTTCCCCTGAACTCTTGAGGAGAAACCTGAAGTTACTTGCAGGAGAGAAACTTAATCTGTTTCACACTACTTATTGAAAATCCCTGACTAATGAAGTTTAATGCAGGAATGGTCTTGGATGAGGTCACTGATTTTTGTATTCCTTGAGATCTGGCTGGAGGATGAAACTCTAGGCTCATGTTAACCTAGAGGTTTTCTAATGGATACTTAGATAAGTATAAGTTTGGAGAGATTGTATGGCTGTTTTAGTCACATCTGAATCTAGTTAAGTCTCCTCTCTCCACTCCAAACCCATTTAATTAGGGTACTAATGTAGAGTGCAAGGGTCCTGAGCTGGTGAAAACACTGACGTTGTTATATAGGATACTTTCTGCACAGAAAAATCCCCACTTGAGCTGATGGGTTCACTTTTTGGGAGTGTTGTTCAATCAATATTGTTCAAAGTGGTATAAGTTTCTGTGGAGACTGTGATTCCTCTGAGTAAGCTTAGCATCTCTTGTCTGAGACTGTCCCAGGTGTCTTTTCCCTGTACTAGAGCAGTTGGGCCATGTGCAGAATCCTTGGGCTGGGATTTCTGACGGTGTTGAATTTAAATCAAATCCCTGCAGTTAATTGGTTCATTTTTTGAATCTGGAAAGCACTTTCTTTAGAGTGAAGGCTCTATTTTTAATTGCTAACACTGTGACTTAAAGAACCTGGTTAGTTTGACAACTTAGAGAGGATGCTCTTCAATTAACATAGCACTGAAGCTTGGTAGAATTGTATATACCATGGTCTTTGACTATTGAGGATGTCCATAGTGTCTACCCCATGCTTTGTCCTTGCAGGTTTCCATGATAGAAAACTTACTTATGAGAGGGTAGAGGGCTAGAATGCCAGTCACAGTGTCTTGGTTGAAATCTGATTTACTGACAGCTTGAACATTCTTGGAAATCATATATTATAGGTGTGTAAGACACAAAGAAAGGCTTATTCTCCCCTGCCATAATTAGGGATGTTAAAATTAGATTAATCAACTAATCGAATAGTCAATGGAATTTCTGTTGACTATTTGATTAGTTGATAAAGGCGCTTCCACTTTGAAATGTAGCAACAGCCAGGCGGCTCTTGCAACATTTCAAGGTGGAAGTGCCACATGGAGCCTGGGGCCAGCGGGAGGACTCAGAGTCTTCATAAAGCTGTTTATCAGGGAATTTAAATGGTGTTGTGTAATGGTACATGTTTTTTTCAAATACAAGAATTGATTACTTAAATCATGGCACTTTAAATATATTTCATTTATGGGGTATGACACCCCTTGTTTAAAGGGGCTAGGAAGAAAATCTCAGGGGAGTATATATAATCTATAAGTCCATTTGTTCAAGAAGTCCTCCTAAACTGTAAGAGCTAGGGCCAGAACATTTGGTATGCAGCTTCCTCTTACCCTAACTTAAAGCAGGACCAGGGTTTGCTTGTGTCTGAAAAACGCCTTTCATTTCTGGAGACCAAAGTTCAAATCTTGACTAATAGTACAGCCATCTCCAAAAATGAAAGGCCCTGCATTTCTGAACTTAATTTTTCTAACTGGTCAAGGTAAAAGTTTCTTGAATGAAAACTTCGTTTATTTCCCACCAGGTGGTTTCTTGTAATGTAGTGGGAGACTCCATTCAATTTATTGTTCATGTGTCACATACTTCACCTCCTACCATAGAATGTCAGTCATACGCTGTGAAACTCTCTCCACTTCACTTGCAGGTAAAGTTTTGTATTTATTTATTTTAAGATTATGCTTACCAAATATTACATTCAGATCCAGAAATGCTAATTGGACCAATTTTTTTACATATACTGTGATCATGCTGACCAATTATTTTAATTGTGAGGTTCAAAAGTTACAAAATACTTAAATATGCTAGTGCTGTTGACAGTTTTTTGGGGGGATTGTTGTTTTTGGTTTTTTTTTGTAAAACCAAAATACCTTTGTCTTAATAATTGTATAATTAAAACTAAACATTTATCTGAGAAGGCTGTGCAGATAAATAATACTACATTTATAATTATGGACCATGAAAATACATTTTTATTCTGTGAGTCTTTAAAATGTGTGCCTACAGCTATATGCAGAGTACACTGTAAAAGCTGAAATAGCTTCTCATATGTTGTTCTTAGGTTGCTATCATTTGAGATTTATTACATTTAAATATGAGTGTCACTCTGACTTCCGTGGAACTGCACCTGTTTACAGCAGTGATAAGCTTGTTTCAGTGCTTCTTTTAAAAGATGATATTCATAAATCTGCAGATGACAGATTTAACCTCTCTTTTCTACAGCTGGAACTGTACATGAAAGAGAAAGGAGACGACATTCAAGTTGTGTGGTCCTTCCTGAATGCCCCTGAAACTAATATTAAAATCCAGCCTATAGCAGTACAGGAGGTCAGTCAGTAAGTTTTTTGTTTTGTTTTAATTTTCATTTCTTTGTCTAAAATAAAACTAAAGGGCAAATGATGACGACTCCGTTCTTCACAGTAGCATTCTACATGGTACTAAAGTGTTAAAATTAGCTTGAGATTGGGTTGACCAGTTTTGAGAGAGAAATGTTGTTGGGTCAGTGGTTTCATCCAAATCTAAAAACATGAAAACTTTTTTCTTAAAGAAAATTATTTCTCAAAGCAGTTTTGAAAATCTGTAGTAACAGTGTTCCAATCAAAATAACTCTAAGTTGTTGTTTGGATCACTTGCATTAATACATTAATATTAGAACATGACAACTTATTTCTGAATCATCTTGACAGTTTGGAGGGTGTGAGAGTGGAATCATCAGTATCTTAAGGCATTCCATAATGCTAAGAACTTGATTTATGCTTTCTGACTTTCATGTTGTTATCTTGGAAGTTACAAATGCATTTTCTCATTATTTGGGACCTTGCTCTCCTCACTCTACCTTGTACTTAACTGATTTTTTGAAATTGTACCTTCACAATGGGAAATGGTTGGTTGGATTTTACTATGCACGTATTTTTTTTTGTCTCTGGTACGGTAACTTCTGTGGCGTTTATTTTATCCCTTCTTAAAAAGCTGGCTTAGGTGCATTTTAGCATGTCTTCTGAGGAATTGTTTTATGGACTGAATTATGACCTAGAGAGGAAAATATTTAGGTTTGTTCTTGTTTTTGTTTTTTATCCTGGGTGAACTACTACATGTATTAAAAACTGACATATAACAGAAGACTCTTCAGAAGACTTTCTAAAAAAAACCAGATTTATTGTACATGTCTGAGTGACCTTAATCACTTGGACTGGTGTCTAATATCCATGTATGAAACAATCACTAAGTACTTATTGACAGGTCATAATGTCTCTGAAACTGTCATTGTGGCCTGTTGGATGACAAACTCTGCATTTTGAAAAGTGTTTTGAGTGTGGATTTGCAAGTTAATTATAATGCATTGAGTGTTTATACATGGTCTTAAAAACTAAAGGCTTCATTCTTCCGTTAATATGCATACTCTGTTCCAATTAATGTAGTTCTAGTGCTGAAACCTCCCAAAGTATTGAAATTTGTAAATTTAGAAGTTGTTTCAGCTCTTGCGCTTAAATGGTGTTTTTTCCTGTTCCCTTTTTTAAATGTATAAGTAATGATCATCACTTAAACAACTTGTTATTTTTACAGTGCTTCACACACACCAGTTAAACTGGATGAAGTAATAAAACTCTTGTTTATACTGACAAAAGCTACGTGAATCTGAATCACATTTGGCACTCTGTACTTGGCTGACTCTTAATGTTGCAGATGACATGGCCTTGCATAGGAACTGCACTACCCAGTCACAAAAAGAGTATGATACAGCTAGAAACATCAATTCTAGCATATGCTTCAAGAACCCCCAACACTTTCGTTTAAGTAACTTACTCAGATGTGGAAATGTTTACTGTTGACGATGAGTCATAGTTATAGATGTTAAGTTGTTTCAAACAATATGTACCACTTGAAGCCAACAAGGAAGTGGAATATAATCTGTGAAAACACTATTATGTAAACCTAATTTCCCTACCACCTCAAATACCCATAATAGTCGGTATCTATTTTTTTCCAAGCTTTTACATCTGGAGCTAAATTTGGGTGAATGGAGGCTTTTTTTGTTTTGAATCAATGCATCAGGAAATGTCAGTGAATATAAGGCTAATTATAACAATTGGCTAACTTAATTCATGCCAAAATTAGAGTTGATTGGAATTTTTCAAATTTTCAACATTTTTATCTAACTAAATTTTCATTGAACGTAAGAAGAGAGTGGGAGGAAAAACACCCCAAAATAGGGTTTTCTGTTTAAAAAAATATATATATATATATATGTTTTTTGAGGAGAGGGTTTCAAGCAGTTGTAATCAAGAATTGAATACCCTTTCACTTACCAGGTGCATTTTGGGGGAATATTGTTAAAAATACTGGAATACAAAAACATGAAATTTATGGAAATATGCCCACTTAAAAAGGTTACCAGTGATGTAAGCAGCAGCACAACGTGAGCAGAACAGTGTCTACACATCTTGAGAGTCTGGCAGCATAGAAGAGCTAGTGAAACAAGGTTTATATACATTGCAAATTGGGATTGTTCAAGCACACCTAATATTACCTCCATAAAATTGCTTGTCACCATTACATTTATTAGGTGATGGTTTGATTGTCACTTGCATCAGTGCAGGAATGTCTCTTGTCCTGTGCTACTTCTAAAGTCCTGTACAGGTTTCCAAAATGAAGTGGTCAATTCTGTGCTTTGGTGACAATGTTGGCACTCATCAGAGTTGAGAGTTTACCAAACTCCGTCAGAATGTTGCAGGAGACACTCCTCTGCCAGGATTAGTCCTTCCTTCCCCATTGTGGTGATTCTTGTGAGATGTGGGGCAGTGTTTCTAATTTTTCCCACCCCCTGGGTGGCATGAATTTTTCCTTCATATCGGTGCACATAACAAAATTCATTGGCAAGGGTGGGACTAAGGAATTCTGAGTGTGAGAGGGCACAGGCCTGGGGGAGAGGGTTGGGGTGCAGGGTGTGAGGGCTCTGGCTGCGAATATAGGCTCTGGGGATGAGGGGCTCAGGGCTGGGACAGGATTGGGGTGCAAGGACTTTGGGGATGAGGGGTTTGGGGTCCAGAGGGGGAGCTCTAGGCTGGGGGATTGGGGCCGAGGAATTCAGAGTACAGGAGGGGGCTGCAGGGTGTTGGAGTGCAGAGAAGGGGTTGAGAGTTCTGGGGTGGGCCCGGGGGATGAGGATTTTGGGATGCGGGAAGGGCCGAGTGCCTGAGGGGGTATGAGTTTGGGATGCGGGCTTTGGGGTGGGACCAGGGATGAGGGGTTTGGTGTGCAGGAGGTGGCTCCGGGTTGGGGAGGGAGCTTGGTGGGGGTTTGGGACTTGGGCATACCTGGGCGGCTTGTGGTCAGTGGCACTAAAGCAGGCTGCTTGGTGTCTACCTGTATTGGCTGCTTATGGGCACATTGCAGTGCCACAAGACATGAAGCTCCAGAGGACGTGGAGCCCAGTAGTTTTCCCACCTATGAGCTGGACCTGCTGCGAGGGCTGCTTCTCCATTGCTCCCAGCGCTGACCTGCCATGGCTGGGGAAGAGGGCTCCTTCCCTGCTGACCCCAGTAGGAAGCTGCCATGGCCAGTGGGAAGGTGCCGCACCCTGCTGGTCCCAGCACAGAGCTGCCCCCGCCATGCTGCTTCCTGCTAGGGCCAGTGGAAAGAGGTGCTTCACAGCAGCCTCAGGGCTTAGGGAGAGGCATCTCTCCCTGCTGCAGCCCCGAGTCCCTGCGTAGGGTTTAATGGTAAGCTGCCAGCTTTGCGGGAACTTATTTGTGGGGATATTTCTGCCAGGAATGCAGCAAAATATCTTCTCTTCTGCAACAGGGCCTAGTTAATTTCTAGTCTTTGGTCCCTAACTTGTTGCCAGAGACTGAAACCCCCAATTTAATGCAAAATGTCTGTGCGTTCCCACCGGGCCACAGCATGCCTCAGGATAATCTTCTTCCACTTTACTGTAAGAATCAGGTGGTACGAAATGTTTGCTATCGGACTCTATAAGTTAAGAGTTTAAAGGTCTGTAATACTAATCTTTCTAAACGAGATGTCAGTTTTTTGAGACAGGAGACTGCTCTATAGGTATTCTCAGTCCTGAAGTGTCTACAGCATTCCCATGTACAGTAAACTTCGGATAATCCGGCACCTTTAGGACCCAGGGGGTGCCGGATTATCAGATATGCCGGACTATCGGAAGGGGGGGCTATGAGGGGTCTGGAGTGGAGTGGGGGGGATGCGCCCCTCGGCACTGCGGGACCAACCCGGCAGCACCCCAGCTGCTCTGCCCCAGGCGTCCCCAAGTCAGTCGCTGCTGAAACTGACCAGCGGCTGACTCGGGGAAGCCCGAGACAGAGCAGCTGGGGTGCTCTGCCCCGGGCTTCCCGGAATCAGCCGCTGGTCAGTTTCAGCAGCGGCTGAATCGGGGACGCCGGGGGCAGAGCAGCTCCAATTGTCCAGCTGCCCGGAGCACTTCCAGGTTCCAGATGGTGCTGAACAATCAGGAGTGCCGGACCACTGGAGTTTTACTGTATGTCCTACTGTACATTAGAAACTGTACCTCTTCTACAGGGGTGGGCAAAAGGGCCTCCACGGGCTGGATTCAGCCCACCAAGGAGGTTTATCTGGCCCGCAGATGCCCTGCTGCTCCCCTGCCTCCAGGCCAATTAGGGACCAGGGCCGGGGTAGTGCACAAAGTTGTCTCCTCCTCCACCAGTGGTGCATGGCACTTGTAGTCAACCCCTAGGGTTGACTCTAAACACTGCATGCCCCTTGCAGAGCTGGGGCAGGGCGGGAGGAGACTTTGCATGCTCCTCTTTCTCTCTCTTTCCCCCCCCCAGCCCTGATTGACCTGGTGGCGGGGGGAGCGTGCAAAGTCTCCCTCTGCCGGGTGCATGGGTGTCTAGAGGGAACCACCAGCTGTTTAGAACAACTGGCAGATCTCTCTGGAGGAAGGGGGCAAAGAATTCACATGCTCTCCCCCACGCCCAGGCCAATCAGGGTCTGTGGGTGGGGAACCATGGACTTGTCCTGGCCCCGCCTCTTCTGCCCAAGGCCCTGCCCCTTCCAGGGCCACTTCAAAAATTTCTGAACCCCCCCCCCCCCCCCCGGCTAATATTATTGCCCACTCCTGCTCTGCTCTAGATTCTCCTTGGACCACTTCCAGTGCTTTTGAACTTCCAAATTGTTGCCTTTGTTAATTTAAACATCCCCTCAATTACAAACAGTGAAGAAATCTGAAGCTTAGAAAAGCATGCTGCCACTGACTATAGCTAAAAGTAAACCTTGTTTATCAGATCACTGGAAAGCAAATGATTGCTGCATTTTAGATGTAAACTCAAAGCTACCATGTATAAGCAAAATTTTGCAATGCATTTTTATGCCTGTAATATCAAGGACAGAAGATAAATGAATACTGCATGGAACATCAATATCTAGACAGAATTTCTTGGACAATAGGAAGAGATAGCAATGATAGTTTGTTTGCTGGCTGGAGCTGCATGAACTTCTGTACAGAAGTATCTTAGGTAGGATTGAGGTTTGGACTTAAGTACCATAATGATCATTGTATTCTGAATAGAAGTTGCCAGATGTCAGCTAGTGGAAGTCAGCATAGTTCCACTGAAGTCAACAGTGCTATGTAGATAATAGGGATGTAATAGGTTAACCAGCAAGCATCCTCCTTAATGGGTGATGCTTACCAGTTCTGATTAATCCATGGGGGCTGGTGCAGGATTAAACAGGATTTTATTGATAATCAGACCTGCTCTCTGTTATATATTGTATTGCTGTGCTGGTTTTGCCCAGGTGATAAAAGAGCTTATGAGGTTAGTAATGCTTCTACCCTTTCCATCCCTCTTTCAGAGCTGTATGTGATTATAATACCTATATTTGATCTCCTTTAAATGTTTTTAAAATTTTTAATAACTTAAAAACAAATGACTATATTTTATGACCTCTCAGTTGTGTCTGACTATTGGCTTCAGGCCTGCTCTTATTCCTACAACATTTGCTTTATGATATAGTGGTAGACTGCATAGTCAGCTGTTGAGTGAATTTCTGCAATAATGTTTATTCTGATTAATTAGAAGTGTGACTTTTTTTCTCTCTCCTCCTAGAGCCATATGGAAGAAACATGTGCAATATCTGAGTCATTCAGAGACATTTTCCAGAATCTCATTAGTTTAGTTTCACCATCTGTAATCCTGAGTACAAAACCTACAGATTTATTAAAAGAGGTACATACAACACTCACCTGTATTTATATATTTCTTTTCAACCTGGTTTCTGTTAATGTTAATATGTCCGATTGGAGAACACTCATGATCCAGTGAATGAACTGCAAGCCTAACACTACGATATTTAATTAGAAACCATAGGGGGGGAACACTTTAAAATGCATAGCCTGTGGCACGGGAGGATTTGACCTTTAGAATTTCTAGGTGACTACATTGTTGCTAATGCTGCACTGTAACTTTTTAACATCAGACTACTTTTATTATGCTTGATCTTTGTCAGTATACAAGGTGCTCAGTATTTTATAGAGATGATTCCTTATGTCGTTTCCTTTTCACAGACCGTACAAAATGTAGGAACTCTCCCGCAGGGCACCAGTCCTCCAAAACCTCCAAGGGCTCACGAGTGGAAACTCCTAGTGAAAAACATTGTAGCCACGCTGACTGATCACAGTGCTGCAGGTAAATCAAAAGATCTTGTAGGCAGATATTCTGCTTCAAAACCAATAAGAAGGGTGACTTAAAACGTTAGTGGTCCTACTGCGTTTTGTTATGTCTGAAAGCGAGTGGCTCAGACCACTTCTCATTATGGTCGTCTGCCTCCATGTCATTGGTGGGCCTTTCTTCTCTCTGTCCTCTCTGTTTCCAAGGATCTGTTTCCAAGGATTTGAATAATTATAAGACTCATATACGAAGTTAAGTGTCCTGGCACATAATATTGCAGCAAAACAAAAATCCAGAAGCACCAAAATGAATTATTCCCAAAAGAAATCTGCCAAGCTCCTTTCCATTCTGCTGTCATTAAAGGAGTGTCCTTAGCACTCCTCCAAAATCCTACTGAGCATCTGCCTTTGCAGTGTGGGACTATTTCAAACCCAGAAGGGTTGTGCACATCATGACACTCTCCTTCCATGCCCCCAGAAAGGCACAGTAAATTGTTTGTAGAACTGCCCAGCAGTTAAGGGCAGAGGAGGTTCTGAGGGAGAGCCACTTTATCAATGACTTCATATTCTGCTAATTGCACTACCAAGGAGCAGAGGGCCCTGTTGCCAGTATGAAGGCACAGAGCCTCTACAGAGCTATCCCTGTTCTTTGGCAAGATATGCACAGTCCTCGATGATGGTGTAGGAAGAGAACATAAAATACAATGCAGTGGTTGTATTATTGAGTTATGTGGATAAGGGTGATTGGTCTGTTGCGTTGTGGTGAGAACTCTTAAACCAAACCTGCTTGGGACAGTGGTGACCAACCAGTAGTTCGGGATCTACTGGTAGATCTTGGAGCCTCTAACAGGTGATCCTGACTGGTTTGGCCAAGAGGCTATCAAGTGTCAGCACTTCAACTGCCCCTCCCCCCTACTGCTGCACATCTCCTGACCTTTGCCTTCAGCTGCCTCACCCTGCCCCCAGGAGCCTCTTTCTTGTTGTGCAGGGCAGGGGAGGGAGAAGAGGGGTGCTGATGTCAAGGTGCCCCCTCTCCCACTCTGTATTCTATCTCCACAGAGGAGGCCGGGGGGTACAACAGGACTTGGGAAGGAATTTGTTAGCTGCTTTAGAGAATAGTCCAGGGCCAGGGCAGGGGTGAGCCTGCCTTAGCTCCACTGCACCACTACCCAGGAGCCACCTGAGATAAGCAGTGCCCAGTCAGAGCCCACATCCTGAAACCCTGCCCCAGTCATGAACCCCCTCCTGCACCCTAAACCCCTGCCCTAGGCCCAAGCACCCCTGCATGCAAACACCCTTCCAGAACCTGCACCTAGAACCCCCTCCAGCACCCCAACTGCCTGCCCCAAGCTCAGAGCCCCTCTCATACTCTAAATCCTTTAATCCAAGATCAGAGCTTGCACCCCAACTGGCTGCCCCTGCCTGGTGAAAGTGAGCGAGATGGAGTGAGCAGGGGCAGGACCTCAGAGAAGGGGCACAAAGGAGGCAGGGCAAGGGTATTTGGGTGTGAAGTAGATCTTGGATTTCACTTAAATTCAAAAAGTGATCTCATGATTAAAAAGGTTGGAGGCCACTGTGCTAGGAGTCCTTTTTTTTTTCTGTTAGGGCCTGTCCTCTGCAGGTCTGGTGGTAGGAAGGGGTTGGATATGGCCAACTTTAGGGTGACTGTATGTCCCATTTTGGCCAGGACAATCAATCTTTTTTTTTTTTTTTAAAGCCCTGTGCTAGTCGTCATGACTCTTTGGCAAAACTGGACATTTCTCCTATTTGCTCTTGCAAATTTAATTAGTTGGCTGGAGAAAACAGGACAAATGCCCACTTTTGTCAAAGTAGGATGTGGAGGAAAATGGTAAGGGAAATCATTGATGCCAGCCCCAGCCTCATGCAGGTGCTGAGCAGTAATGCCAGCCCCATGCAAGGGGGGAGGGGAAGAGGGCTTGGGTAAGTGGCTTGGGCCAGCCCAATATACTGTCCTGCTTTCCCTTGGGAAAATATGGTCACTTTACCAGTATGAACATTATGTCCAGAGATTTCCAGGAAAACTCTGTTGTGCATTGTTTGGGCTGAAAAGTCACATTTGAAGGTGGGGGAGAAAACAAAAAGAGTTAAAATGCCTTGAAATGCTCATGTTGTACTCTCTCGTTTTAATTCCACTTTCCACTCAAATAATTGGGAAGTTCTGCTTAAACTGATGACTCAATATTAGGGATGTTAGATAGCGGGTAATAGAATAGTTGACTAACCGCATCAGTTCTTAGCAGTTAGTCAACTATTCTCTAGTCCAGTGTTTCTTAAACTTTTTAAGACCGAGGAACGCCAAACAATAATTAATTAATTTATTTTTATGAGGAACACCAAGGATTTTTTGTTGAGCAAAAAAAGAAGTTGGGGAGTTATTGAGCAAAAATAAAGGTTGCCTGCCCCTTAAGGGCAGCCATTTTGAACTGTTGTTCTCCGCAGCACACTGGTGTGCCCTGGAACAGTTTAAGAAACACTGCTCTAGTCCCCAGAGGTGGGGCTGGCAGCTTGTGCGCTCCGGCCCCACTCCCAGGGAGCCCCCTGCAACTCCATGTTGCTGCCAGCTGGGAGCCAGGCCAAGAGGGGAGCCAGTGGACTGCAGCCTCTGTCTGCAGGGAGCTGGGACCCCCTATGGACAGGGGGTGTTGCCGGGGACCAGCCTCTGTCGGAGGGATGTGGAGCAGCCTCTGTCCATGGTGAGCCAGGGCCCACCGCAGGCTGAGTCTGCTTTGTGGCAGCCTCCCTGGCCCCACCCAGTGCGGGGCCGGGGAGGCGGAAGGTGTCACCATAGAGCCGGTGCTGAGTGGGGGGAACCAGCTTTTAAGCTGACTTCCCCCATCACCGGCTTCAGCTTCTCCCACCACCCTTGCAGCCTCTGGGGAGATGAGGAAATGTGAGCAGTCAACTAGATAAGCCTAGGCTTATCTGTTAATCATCTAGTTGACTACTTGTTCACATCCCTACTCAATATCAGCCCTTACTTATGGTTCAAAAGCAGCTCTCCGAACACACGTGTTATAGTTCAACTCCAGGTCTTCGCTATTTGGGTGTCTAGCATTACTTGGTATGACGCTGGTTTAGCAGTGCTCTGAGTAATTTAACACTAGAAGCCTGCATGCGTTATTTATTCAGCCAGGGATAGGTTTACTGAAGAGAGACTCACTTTTCCCACAAAAAAAACAGTTGTTGACTTAGGGCAGATGGAGCGTGAAGTTAGACAGGAGGCCACTGCCCATTAGAACAAGTTATGCTGCTTATGTTTGGGGTGTAGGCTTTCAATCTGGCAAATATCTGAGCTTCTTCAGGATCAGGCCTGGCTGCTTCACTGCTAGGGCAAGAGCACCAGCTAAGCTTTTGAAAAGTGGCTCATCAGTGACCTTTGGGTGTCTCAGTATTGTGTGTGTGCCCTACTAACCTGTCAGAAGTGTGATTGTGGTTATTTATTTATTTATTTTTTTTAATGTAGAAACCCTCCCCCTCCATAATGTGGATGATTGGAACTGTCTGAAAAATCTCAAGGGGAAGAGGGTGTCCTTAACATGCCTCAATCTGAGCACCCAGAATGAGTAGTTACTTTCCTGAATGACTAGTTAATTTTCTTAACAAATGTCCCTTTAAACAGAAATTTAGGTGGGGTGCAGGTAAAAAAGCCTTGGTCTCCCTGGCTTTTATGGAATAAATAGGCCAGAATTCAGCGATTGTTAAATCCTGTGTTTGGGTTTGGCTTCCTGAAACTATAGCAGTAAATCACGTTAAAACATTTGAAAACTTAGTTTAGTTTTGCCATTTATAGGCAGGACTAAACTGAGTCTAATCGCATTGCAGCCCTCTGTAGCATGATTGATTAGCCGGCAAACCTGCTTTCTTTGTTCATGTTTTGTCTAAGAATTTTTTTAACCTGCTCGCAATAAAGATTTACCACAAAAATATGCTCATATGCGTTTGCAAGCCCATATGTGGGGGCGGGGCGGGGCGTGGTGAGGAAGGTTGTGAATGCACTCCCACAACATGGTCCCATATTTGGCCAGGCTGGGGCAGTGCTTTTCCCCAGCTCCTTCCCCCGTGCTCCAGCCATCGGGGGAAGGTTGGGGCTGATTGCCTTCCCCCGCCTCCCCAGGAGTGAGGCCCTGCTCCCTGCCTCACTCCTAGGGCGGGGTGACAAAAATCAGCCCCAGCCTTCTCCCGGTGGAGCATGGAGGAGGGTCCAGTAGGACAGTAGCAGCCACCTAGCTCGGGTGATGCCTCCTCCATGGCCAGCAGTGGCTGCAGCTCTCTATGGCTCTCATGTTTCACTCCTTCTCTTCTTTTTAAGCAGCATGCAAGGAGGTTCTGCCACTACACACCCCTTCATGTCCCCAAGAAGCACTGGGGAAAGCGTGCGCACGCACCTGTAAAAAGGGTAGGGGCAGTAGGGATGGGGCTGGTGGGCACGAGACCCTGTGGCCCGGGATGGGAGGGTTCAGGTTGGCTGTCACGGCAGCCGTGTCCGGGGGCATGATGGGCTGGGGCTAAAGCTGGAGCCTGCTGATTGTTGACCCCCTCACATTGCCAAGGGGGAGACAGAGCAAGGCGGGCTGCTCCTGCTGCACCAGGCAAACTCCTAACTGGACCCTACACATCCTAGTGCAACAGCTCTGGGCAGCCTGCATCCCACACCTATCCACTACTGGGTCCTGTCCCTGTAGAGCTCCTCATGTTTGCCCAGAGCCAACAGATCCAGGTAGCTTTTTCTCCTTCCTCACCCCCCATCTCCCCAGGAGAACTGTCCAGCCATCAGAGCAGGGGAGACACAAGACTTCCCGGAGGAGCCACTGTGACACCTCAGACACATCATTGTGCTGCTCTCTGCCCCAGTTTTCCCAGCTGTAAAAGTGAAGTGGGTTTCCTGAGGCAGTGTGTGCTCCTCATGAACCTGAGGGGAAGTGGACAGTTTGGAGCTGGGGGGATGTGAGATTCCCAGCTGGAGGAGACATACTTGAGCTTAATCTCATGGAGTGGAAGAGCTAAAGGTGATGGCTGCAATAGCAGTGAAGATGAGGGACTAACTATTCTGAGTATGAGCCTAGGAGTGCAGCTACTGCCTGTTTGTCTCTGGGTGGCTAACCTGGGTCCCATGCTACTTTCTGTTTTTAGCATGCTAGCTCCATGAAAACTAGCTCCAGCTGGGAATTGTATTCCCTGCCCTCCACTCATTAGGAGCAAATAGTTGAAGTTCAGCACAATTCTTATTCTTGGGCTGTGCACAGTGAAACTCTGCTAGGGTCAGCAGAATGAAAGGGTATCTTTTCCTATACATTTTCAGCCCCAGAGCACGCCATGGGACACACTCCCAAACCCTTCTGCAAAGGGTTTTGCTTACTTACCCATCACAATCAGAAATCCACTTCTGCAGCCTGTGTGTTGAAATATCAGTTTTGCTCAGCATCTTTATTAAAGACCTATATGAGGGGATGGATTGCACCCTCAGCACATTCGCAGGTGGCACTAAGCTGGGGGAGAGGGAGATACATTGGAGGGTAGGGGTAGGGTCCAGAGTGACCTAGACAAATTAGAGAATTGGGCCAAAAGAAATCTGATGGAGGACAAGGACACATTGGAGCAAGTCCAGTGGAGGGCAACAGAAACGATGAGGGGGCTGTAGCACATGACTTACAAGGAGAGGCTGAGGGGTTTGGGCTTATTTAGTCTGCATAAGAGAAGTGTGAGGGGGGGATTTGATAGCAGCCTTCAACTACCTGAAGGAAGGTTCCAAAGAGGATGGAGAGAGGCTATTATCTGTCACCACTGAGAACAAAACAAGGAGCAGTGGTCTCCAGTTGCAGTGTGGGAGGTCCAGGTTGGATATTAGGAAAAACTATTTCACTAGGAGGGTGGTACAGCACTGGAATAGGTTCCCTAGGGAGGTGGTGGAATCTCCATCCCTAGAGGTTTTTAAGTCTTGGCTTGAGAGAGCCCTGGCTGGGATGATTTAGTTGGGATTGGTCCTGCTTTTAGCAGGGGGGTTGGACTCAATGACCTCCTGAGGTCTCTTCCAACCCTATGCAGACTTGTACGCGAGGGGGGTGCAAAAGGTGCGAACATGCACCCCTCCCCCCATGAGCCTCCAAGTAAGTGGGAGGGGGGGCTCTATTAGCGGGATGGGAGAGCGCTATGTTATGGGGGGATGGGTGGGTGGGGCTAGTGGCAGGACCGGGGGGAATGGTGCCTCCCAGCCATGAGGAGAGGCCCAGGCCCAGCCCCAGCCCTGCTGGTCGGAAGCCCCACCCACACTCACCTGGCGCTGGCCTCGCCAAACAGTTAGAGCAGCAGCAGGCAGAGGCAGCCAAGGGAACAGTGTCCATGGTGGCCACGCTGCCCATCATGATCCCAGAAGGTAATTTCTATAAAACCTTTATTACAGTATAAATTGTTTGTGTTAACAATCATTTTACCAATCACTGTTTCCACTCAATTTTTCATTAACCTCTCTTACGCACACTCTTTGCATTACTATTTTGAACTTCTTAATATTTAAATGCAGTCCACATTTACCAAAAAAGCAGCCTCCACACAAACACACACACATTCCTGCATACAGGCCTGGTTTGTATAGTTAGTTCTAACTGGTAAATAATCATAGTTTAAAATTACTTTGCTAGTAAACTTTGTATATTTTCTTTTATAGGTGTGGTTTTTTTTTTTTGGTTTTTTTTTCATGTGTATGGGATTCAGATTGATGTGACATAGCAAATTACAGATATTTTAAGTAGGGATGTAATAGCATAGTTGATGAACCAATTACACCTTTCCCACCCCCACCCCGTCTTGCCACTAAATTTTTAGCAGGCTGGTCAGTAGCCTGGCTCAGTCCCAGCTTGCACAGAGTCCAGAACCTCCCCCTGCTGCGGCTCTCCTTTTAAAATGTATTGGGAGCCAGGTGGGCAGGCAGCCCAGTTCGGTTCCAGCTCGTGTCGAGTCTGGGAGCTCAGACTTATCTTACTAGGCCAGGGGCTGCTGCCACCCTGCATTGCTGCTTCTGTGTCAGAGGCAACAACATGGGGCGACAGGCAGCTGGTCCACGAGAGAGGCTGGCTTTTAAACTGGCTTCCCTCCTGGACCAGCTCTTGCCTGGCACCCTGCGCTGCTGCCTTTGATACAGAGGCAGCAGCACGAAGTGGCAGAGGGCTTCGAGAGTGGGGCTGGAATGCAGTGGCTGCTGGCCCCACCCCAAGAACTATAGAATAGTCGAGTAACCAATAAAAATTCATGAGGTTAATTGACTATTCAGTTAACTGATATTTAACATCCCTAATGTAAAGTGGATTCAGTATATAACTTTGTCTATTTTTGTGCACAAACCTTTGTGCAAATCTGTGTATGTTGTCATTCTCCTTAGTGCCCCAGCGTCCCAAGATGAAAAATAGTAACTTCTGATATTGTAAAAATCACTCCTTTTTTTTTTGTATGTTTTTAGAAGCTATAAATAGTACAAACTGTTCCTGTTTAGAGTAACAGTAAAATTACTCACTTTTATCTTCAACTTGTAGTAGACATTTCTATATTGGTAGAGTAATGCTCTTCACTGGTGTGATCTCTTAAAAATTAGCTGTTCATAAGTCCATGTTCATTAGCAATATGGTGGTCAATTTTAACACAAGAAATAGTCATTCCTCAAGAAACAGCAAGAAAGACAATCAGTAAGGACTTCAAATATTTATCTAATTTGTTGATTTAAGTAACTTGAAACCGTAGCTGTTCACACTTCTTTGTAACCGCATTTCCTATTTGTTATTACCCTCATCCTCGCCTCTCTTTACTTTTCATGATTTTTGTTACACCAATACCTACTGGTAAGATCTTTGGGCCCTAAATTGTTTAATAATGAGTCAGAGGAAGGAATTATGCTGGGTGTGTGTGTTTGTCTAGACCACTGGGAAAAAAGGTGTCGTCTTTTTTTCTCTTGGGCAAGTACATTTAATGATGATTTGAAGTAAACAGTTGGATATTTTTGTTCCTTTGCCCTATACAGGCAGCATAAATCTAGTGTGTATAACTCAGTTGAATGATCCTCAGCAGAAGTTTTCCAGCTCTGTAGCCAAACACCTCTCTTGGAAAGAGAAGTTCATCTTGTAAGTAACCACCAACAGAACATTTTCTAATAAATGTTTCTACAGTCTCAATTTATATAAGATGTTGAGAGAGAAACTGTGTTTTAATGTGGCCTATCCATTATCTCAGGTGTTATGACACTAGCAGGGCATAACTGTGTCTTAAAGCAGTTTTCTGGTACTGAGATATGGCAAGTGTTAAAATGAGTAAAATCTGTTTACTTTTAATTGAGAATTGTTGTTGGGTCTGGGATTGGGAGGTATAGATATGTGGTTTCTAATAGAGCTGGATGGTGGCAAGCAGACCTGCTGATGGTGGGGAGGGGCAAAAGGGGCAATTGCCCCAGGGCAAGGTGCTGGGGCCAGGGCGGTGCTAGGGTGGGTGGGCTGCCAGGAGCAGGATAGGGATGGGGTGCAGGATCTGGGAGGGAGCTGGGGGGCGGAAGGGGACAAGGTCTGGGTGGTAGGTAGGGTGCAGAAGCAGGCTGGATGTAGGGTGTCTGGCTACGAGGGAGGGTGCGAGGAGGGGACTTGGGTAGGAGTTGGACCTCCCTGATCTGGCACCCTCTAGACCTGACTGGTCCCAGATGAGGAATTTTTGGACCAGGGGAGGTCATTTCAGGGCTCCTGGTTTTTCCCCTCCCCCCCTTTCCCACTAGGCTTCTTTGCACCTCTATCCCCTGCAACTGAACAAAGCTGCCCACCCCTGCTGGTTCCCTGCACTTCCCCCAAAACCATCCCTCACAATCCAAGGGAGTGCAGCACCAGTTTCCTGCAGCCCCTCACAGCCTAGCTGAGCTGCCTGTCTGTTCTGTATGCCCTCCCCCATCCACCTCAGCCCAGCTGAGCCCTGCACTGGTTCCCTGCATGCCTCCCCCACAGCTCAGCTGAGCCCTGTTTCCCTGCACCTCCTCTAAGCCCCACAAAACTGCTGAGCCAAGAACTGATTCCCTGCCCCTCCTTCCCCTTGAGTCTAACCCTGGTTCCCGGCACCTCCCTCCTCCTGCAGTCAAACTGAGCTCTGAGCCTGCCCACACACACACACACCAGCCCAGCCCACTCTGCAACCCAGCTGAGCTCAATTTCCCTGCACCTTTCCCCCAAACCATGTAGACATGCTGAGCCAGTGCTGATTCCCTGCCTTCCTCCCTCCCTTGGCTGTGTCGACACTGGCACGATCTTGCGCCAAAGCGGCCGCTCTTGCACAAAAATTTGCTGCCTGTCTACACTGGCCGTCTGTTCTTGCGCAAGTACACTAACGTTCTCATGTATGAAATCAGGGCTTCTTCCGCAATAACTACGATGCTCCCGCTCAGGAATAAGCCCTTTTCAGCAACTATTCTTGCGCAAGAGGCCAGTGTAGACAGGCAACATGAATTTCTTGAGCAAGAAAGCCCTATGGCTAAAATGGCCATCAGCACTTTCTTGGGCAAGAGAGCGTCCACACTGCCATAGATGCTCTTGTGCAAAAGCACAGCTCGCACATGGCAGTGTGGATGTGTTCTTGCACAAGAACACTTGCGCGCAAGAAACAACCAGTGTAGACATAGCCTAAGAGTTTCCTCACATGAGCAAAATGAATTTTGTGTTGTGCACCAGTATTGAGTTCATGTGGCTTGTTTGGATGTGCCACCCAAGTTATTAATAAATATTTTTAAACCTCTACCTTTCCCTCTGCTGCCATGTCTCCTCCCCTTGCTCCATCAGCTCCCCTGATGCCTGCTGCCTCCTCACCCTCCTCTGCTGTCCTGACTCCTGCTCTTCTCACTGTCCTCAGCCCTCCTGCAACCTGCCCCCCTCCACCAGCCCTTCTCTGCTCCCTGTGCCCACTCCTCCAGTAGCCCCACTCTGATCATGTGAGCTACCCCTCCTCATCCCCTTCTAACACCTCCTCTACACACCTGCCCTGCTCTCTCCTCTGGTGCTGGTCCTCCACTTCAGATGTCTGCCCTTCTGCTTCACCCCCAGAATCCCTTGGCACCTGCACCTTCTCTTACCCCTGCACCTTCCTTGTGCCTCCCCCTTCCCTCACTGCCCCTGCCCCCTTTGCTCCATTTTTCCCTGATGCCCACCCCTCATCACCCTCTGCCCTCATTCCCCTCATGCCCCTGTGCCCTCTCACATGACTTGCTCCATCCCAGCCTTCCTCATGCCCACCCCTTCTTTCAAGCCTTCTCCCAGCACCTCTCCTCACCCTCTAGCCCCCAATGCCCTTACCTTCTCCCCTCCCAGCATCACCCTGTCCCCTTCCCACTGACACCTCCCCTCCTGCCCTTTTCCTCATTGTCTGCACTTGGCCCCTGCCATTTGTCTCTCCTCCACCCCTGTCCTTTGGTGCCTTCCCTTCCCCTCCGCCTCCGCAAAAGCACCTTCCTCTCCCAGCCCTTCCCCTTTCCCTCTGCACAAGCCCCTTCCCTCCCCCTCTCCCTTTCCCTCTCCTGTACCTTCTGCCTTCCACTTTGCGGGGCTGGAGTCTGTGCTCTGTCCCCGGACTCCGAACCCGCAACTCAGCCATGCGGCGCAACACAGCGCCCAGCATGTTTAAAATCCCGGGCCGGGAAGTTGCGTCACGTCCGGGCGTCTCCCCACCCATTGGTTTGAGCGCGCTGCGCAGGGCAGCAGCAGCCAGCAAGGGGGAGCTCAGAGAAGGTTGCGCACGGCAGGGACGGGTCCGGGGACGGGGGAGAGACGCTTTGGGGCCGGGGTGGGAGGACGTGTGGGGTTGGGACCCGCTCCAGCTCCAAATATTGCTGGAGCTTGGGCACCACGAGCCCACACAACTCGCCGCCCAGGCCTCTGCTGGCTAGCCGGCGCGCTCTCTCTCTTTTTCAGAGGGGCCGGGGGAGCGCCCGCTCCTCGCGGAACCTCGTTTTGCTCCGCGGAACCCCAGGGTTCCGCGGAGCACCAATTGGGAAACACTGGCCTAACATGATAAGTTTGCAGAAGCCCTATGGGATCTTTAACAATAAGTAGTCACAATTTGGTTGCACATTTTCCTTCACTCCAAAGAGAACACTGTCAGGCCCACTACCCCTACCAGCAAGCTGGAGCATTGGCTCACTGGGAAAAGTGCCAGCTACTGAATTGCTAGCACCATTCACCTTCCTGCTGCACCCTGTGTCTTCCTTGGAAGTCCTGCAGCTCAGCTCTGCTTTAGTCAAGAAAATTCCCACCTAAATAGAGGCATGATGTAAAATCACATTTCCAATAGTAAAGTTCTCAATTGAACTCTATTCTATTCCTTCTGTAGTAAGTACTAACATTTAAAGGAAATTTCACAATATCCATATGCTTGAACTACCCAAGCCATAGATTTGGGTTGGTTTTGTTCTTTTTGTCTATTGCATCAAGCACCACAGGTTGTGCCAAAAGCAGTTATCTAATAATGATTCATGCTGGTCATGTTGGTCATGTTATGTAGCAACTTGTTCTTTACTCTCATCCTCTTACAATATCCCTTGAGTCTTAAGTTTGTGCCAAAATAACATGTGCCCTTCTCAGAGTAATATAGGGGGCAGAGAGTAAGCTCTAATGATTTCTAAATCAAGAAATTTCAGAGCCAGTGGTCAGATATCTATGCCAGAAATGTATTTGCTTCCATCATTAGAATAATCTGGTATTGGCAGGATGCTAGACTTCTGGATCTATTCCATGTTCTTGAATTTGGAAGCTGTTGTCTCTGCTGTGTGCAGAAAAAAATTTCTCAATCTGTAGTTAGACAACAGACGTGGAAAGCTTCATCCTGAAAGGCAACGCATATAAGCAACTGAAAAAAGTTGCTCTTACAACAGAAATGTTTAGGCAATCCTAACTCCAGTAAGGAAGCTAAACAGATCCAAGTTCAGGCTGCATGCCAGCATTCTCTTCCCTCAAGTTAATTGAGTTCAAGAAGTGGCACACGTGTTTTCTCTTTAGCATTTGAAGGGCAGAATGCTGTAAATGTTGTTTAACTCTTCCCACTAACTGGTCAATAAAAATGCATTGCATGATTGGTGTAATACATGAGACCTAGTAGAAAGTGAAGCATTATGTAGAGAAGAGCTACTCAACACATGGCCCGTGGGCTGCATGCAGCCTGCAGCCAGTTTGTTTGTGGCCCGCAGTGCGGTTTGGGTTTACGTGGGGCTCAACACGCAGCCTGCGGGTGGGATCCTCTGAACATGGCCTCCGCTGGGAACACGCTCCACAACAGTGAGGCATCTCCCAGGTGGGGTGAGCATTGAAAGACGCAAGCGGACGGGCTGGCTGGAACAGATGGTACAGAGTGTCAGCATTTCTAGCCCCCAGGAAGGAGGTGCCGGGGCATTGTGGGAAGTGCTTTGTATTCATGTCCATCAGTGTGAAAGAAGCTATTTGTGTATATTTGAATGTATATGCAACCACACTTAAATTGCAGCCCTTGGCATGTGCTGTGAGTACCATTGTGGCCTCCGGGGCTTCCAAAGTTGAGTAGCCCTGATGTAAAGGGTAATTTAAAATGAAGAGGGGAGAAACATTCCCAGTGCAATGACTTGAGAACAAATAAAAACTCTGTAAAAGCCTGACATCATTTTATTTATTCCACAGTGAATTAAATGCAAAATCAAAAGAATTACAACTGCATATCTTGGAAGATGGGAAATTGGATAGTAAGTACTTCAACTAAATTCTTTTGGTACCCTCATTGGCATAACTGAGAACTTAAAAGAAATCTTTTTTTTTTTTTTGTTTATGTAGTTGAATAAGATCATATAAGATATTGTCAGACCTTAGAAGTCTGTAGTCAATTTAGGCCTGTTCTGCTGACTAACTGGTGGTAGCCAGGTCAGGTATGTCTCAATAACTCTAGAAACAGAAGGCTGATAGTTGCTGAGGCAAGAGAGCCCTAGAAATAAAGGGCTGGAGTTTTGCTTGGTTGGACCATTTAAAAACAGAGGTGAGGGCAACTCAGGAAGAATTTCAGAAAGTAAACTGACATTTGTAAGCCTGATTCTGCTGTAGGGTTTAGCTACTTAGCCTTTGATCTTGAATTTAACTCCAGTGGCAGTTTTTAGGTGACATTCTACTGCAAAGTGGAGATGGGTTTTTCACTGTTTCCTTCTGTCCCCAAACATGGGCAGGAGGGAGGACATTGTGCGGCTTTTCCATGTTCCTTGGTTTTGCTTTAATCTTTAACAAAGCCCTAAGGCAGGACTGAATGTAGAAACAAGACTTAATTCTGAGTGCTGTTTTGAGTGTGGCTGGTGTTTTCTATAGTTTCACCTTCTAATATATTCTTGCCTTAGATTTCCCTGGTTTTACCTTCTTGAGTGTATTTGAGACCAAAACTGACTAATCCCACCTATGTATAATAAAATTTTGACTCTAGGCAATTATATGCTATGGTATTTGATTCTGTCACCCCAGTTTAGAGATCCTTATCCCTACTTACAAGAAAAACCTTTCTGTTAGAGTAACTCTCTACTTGGTCAGGAGAGGAGCAGACATATTTTTCTTCTTGAATTGCTGTTGAGGAGATGGAGAAGGGAGATTTTAAGATTAAAGGGGACATTCAGTTTCACAATTTTTACGTGAGCCATGATACCTTGTTCCAGATTAGTGTATTACTTGCTGTTTTATGAAATGATGGCACAGAATTCTTAAACTAACAGACCCTTCTCAGTACAAGCCACCTCATGTGCTACTGTTGCTGAATGCTGGACTAAGAATTCACTGTGCAGGTTCTGTCATTACGTTTCAATCCTTTTTCATCTTTAATAGCAATTTAATGCCATTCTAACTAAATTTACTTTTAGCGTTATTTCTGCACCCTTGTGTTTCGTTTCAGCTAGAAACTGTAAAATACATGTTACACCTCTTGGGTAAGTTTGCTACTATGTCAGGATTATGCTGTAAAAATCAAAACATGCTTTGAGTTTCAGCTATTCTCTATTTCAATATCGTCAGATTCTTAACTATAAGTGAATAATGGCTCAAAACAAAGTTGGAGCACTGTGATTAACTTTCTACTACACACCTTTGTTCCAGCCTTCTGCTTCCTGCCTATTAATTAAGCCCTTATCTAATATAATAACTTATGTAAGCCGTATTTAATAACATGTTGTGAAAGCCATATTTAGAGTGCTATATTAGTCACATCAAATATATTTTTAAATTCAAAGTTGGCAAAAAGGAATTACAGAAGTATCACAAAACCAGGCAAGGATGGGTGAATTTCATATTTTGTTATGCTTTTGGTAATTGGGGATGTTTGGACCAACAGTTTTCAACAGTGTTTCATGTGGTAATAAGCCAGTGTTGGGGGATAAATGGTCGTGAATCAGAAACATACAGAAAGTAACTCCCTCCCCCCCCCATAGCAAACAAGTGTGTGTGTATGGGGGGGGAGGGGGGAGTAATAGTCATTTTGTCAAAAATGTATATACAGAGATATGGAGGAGGGGAAGAAGCACGCGTGCCAAAAACAAACTTTCACACAACTCTATTGTAGAGCTATATTTTAGTAATACTTCACAGTAAGGGTGCAAAGTATGTATTGTCACCTACCTACCAAAAACACCCCAAAACCTGTCCTGCCCATATGTTTTTAATAATGGTCTTTCAAAATATCAGCTACTACACATATCCTACAGCATTAATGGAACACTTTTATTCCTTTATTTGATTTGCTAAGAGATTAACAATATATAAATACAAGGTCATTAGAACAAGGTAATAACAGATTTAGCTTTTCTGAAAAAAATATTTAGTTGGATTTGGTGGTGGTGGTTGTTGAATCTTAGAGCAATTTGAATAATGGTGGCAGCAGTCTAACTTTAATGTAGGTCCATCTATTGTAGAGGTTTTTTATTGCTTCCTACCACAAAATCAATAGCATCACTGAAGAATAATTCCCTTCTCAGGGAGAGCCATTACAAAACTGGGTGACTTGGCAAGAAATTTCATGTTGATATATGCAAAGCAATGCACATGGAAAACGTAATCCCAACTATACATATAAAAATGATAGTCTAAATTAACTATTACCACTCGAGAGAGATCTTGGATTCACTATAGTTTTCTGAAAATAACTACTCAGTGTGCAGTCAAAAAAGCTAACAGAATCTTGGGACTCATTAAGAAAGAGGTAGTGAATTAGACAGAAAATACCATATTCTTTTAAAATCCATGGTGTGCCTGCTTCTTGAATACTGCGTGCAGGGAAAGGAGTAGAACTTCTAGCCCCACTTCCTGCTCCTCCACAGAGCTGCCCATCTGTGTACAGGGCTGGGGAGGGTGGGGCTGGCAGTTCCAGCAAGGAAAAGAGGGGGTGGAGCAGCGGGGAATGAAGCAGAATGCTGGCAGCTCTTCTGGCTGCTGTAGCACTCTCAGCTCCCCATCTCCCTCTGCTGGCCCCAGCCCAGTACACATACGCGGCACCCGGTGGAGGGTCTGGGGATGGCTGGCAAGGAGTGTGTCTAATGTAGCAGCCAAAAATAACTTGCCATAGGGTGTGCTGTCCTACTTGCACCACTGAACATCATGCAATGCTCTTAGTTAGCTCTGCCAATCTAATATGAATCCAGGAAACCTTCTCTATGAAATACAGCGAGTCCCCGCGTTACGAACGGTCGATTTACGACCGTTCGTAGTTACGACCAAACCTCCCATTAAGCGGTCGTAAAGGCGGTCCCCAAGTTACGAACGCGATCCGCACTTACGAACAGCGTGGTGGCATGTAAATGAATGGGGTCCGACTTACGAACATTTCGAGTTACGACCAAGTGTTTGGTCCATAACTTGTTCGTAAGTCTGGGACCGGCTGTATAAGACAAGGGCAGTTGAGGAGAAAATGAAAATTCATCTGGACTGTCTTTCAAACAGCCTCATCAATGTTGAGTCCCTAATGCTTTTTATATCCTCCCAAGTATCCTGGATGCAGAGAAGAATAGTTTTTAAAGTGAAGTATTAATGATTCAGCATCTGCTTGCCTTTCTGTCACGCAGTATTATAACTATCCTAAAAACCTAGCCTGCAAGAACGACAGCTCCTTCTTTAAAAAAAATTTCTACAAATAATCCTGTCTCTTTATAAAGTAAATACCTTATTGTGCTGTAGAGATTATTCCTTGCAATGTTAGGTGCCTCAGCAGTTTAAAATAGCAATGGCTTCTGCTTTCCTCCGTTTCAAAATAACCACAAAGCTGTTGACAGCTCAGGCGAAATCTTACTATGTCACTTTGATTTATTTTAGGTTATTTTTCAGCATGGGCAATTGTACCTTTAGACTTGTTCAAGAAACAGCCTTCTGGACAGCAAAGCTTTGCACTGAACAGCAAGCCCAGCTGTCATAGCCCTGTGGTAGGATCTGTCACTGCAGAGGTATCACATCCTTATCTTTATGGTTGATTTTTATTTTATTTTATTTTATTTTTTATTTAAACTAGGTTGTACATTTTAAGAGTACAGGCTTAACACACTATTCCCCTGCATGATATGTAACCGTTAATAAAATGGCAACTGGCTTTATGCTGCTAAATCAAAATGGTAGTGTTGTGAACTCACTTTGTACTTATGTAAGTGACGGCATAAGGTGTTGGGTAACAGTGATTCATACATACTTAGTTAAAGCAAAATCTGTGACTGTCATGAATTGAGCTTTCAGGAATAATTTGCATCTTCTAAGGGCTTATCTACACGAACGCTTGATTCATGGCAAGTTGGGCTTAATCTGCCCTGCAACTACTCTGGTGCATGCTTTAAAGTCTGTAGGTACCTTGTTAACATGCACTAACAATTTGTCAGTGTGCTTTGATCTAGTCCATTTTACAATACTAGCTGCTGTATCAAAGAGTGCCTCTTTCCTTTTAAGATATAATTATTACAGGTTGGACCTCCCTGGTCTGCTCCCAAAGGAGAGAGTTTGCCAGACCAGGGAAGGCCAGCCCCTTGAGGCCGCTGGGAATCTGCGACTGGCCCTGGGGCTCTGTGGTCCAACAACATCTGTGGTCCTGTTGTACCATAGGTGTTGCTGGACCAAAAAGTTCTGGAC
Source organism: Rafetus swinhoei (assembly GCA_019425775.1). Taxonomy (NCBI): domain Eukaryota; kingdom Metazoa; phylum Chordata; order Testudines; family Trionychidae; genus Rafetus; species Rafetus swinhoei. The sequence continues at coordinate 160,179,008 of CM033437.1, forward strand.
CAGAGAGGTTCAATGTGTACTTTAATTACTAAACTTTCTCGTTCTAGTTCTCTTACGTAGAACCTAATGAGTCAAAATCCTGGCAAGTTCCCACTCCGCTTCCTGCCGCAAAGATAGAAAAGGATCGAACTGTAATGCCTTGTGGGACTGTAGTTACTACTGTCACTGCTGTGAAAACCAAACCTCGACTCGAAGGGAAACATTCTGCACTGAGCCCAGGTGAAGACATTGGAGAAACTTTAAAATACAAAGCCAAGATGTATGTTTGTTTGGTTTGTGCTGGCTTTTAGGTCTGGCAGGGGATGGGGGGAAAGAAAAAGGAATATTGTCTAGAGCCGTGGTCACCAACCGGTCGATCGTGATTGACTGGTCGATCGCAAGGCCTCAACCAGTCAATCGCGAGGGGTTTGGCCCCCCACACATTTCCCCCCAGCCCAGAGAAGCCCTACTACCTACCTCCAGCGACAGTGGAGGTAGTGCTGGCTTCCCGCGGGGTGGACGGAAGTCCTGCAGCTTCGCGCCACTTCCGGGAGTTCCAGAAGTGCGCTGGCTGCTCCCCTCCCGTAGGTCTGTGGCGGGCCGGGCACGCTGCGGGAGGGGGCGTTGGCCCCAGAGGAGGAGCGTGGTGGCTTCCCTGCGCCGCAGGAGGGGTGAGTCAGCCCCAGGGCAGGCGCGCGCAGGGGTTGGCCCCGGGGCAGGCGCGTGCTAGCTTCCCTCGGGAGGGAGAGGGGGGAATCCTGGGAGGAAGTGGGTGCAGGAGACTCCCTGCCCCCAGTGGCACCCCGGCTCCCTGCGCCCCCTGTCCCCAGCCACAGGACCTGGTCCCCAGCAGCCCTCCCTGCACCCCCAGCCCTCCCTGCACCCCCTGTTCCCTCTTCCCTGCCCCCTCTTCCCACTCCCCAGCCACAGAACTTTGTCCCCAGCGGCACCTTGTCCCCAGCTGCAGAAACCTGTCCTCTCCCCTCCCAGCACCCTGTTCCCTCTCCCCTGCCTCCAGGCGCAGAACCCTGTCCCCTGCCAAAGCACCCACTAGCACCCTTCCCCAGTACCATGTCCCCTGTTCCCACCAACACAGTTGGGGCCACATTAGTGAAGCTTGGGGGTTGGAGGAGGGGTTTTTTTGCATCTGACTTGTGTGGCCCCAACTGAATTTTTTGTGGGTCAATGACCCCCGACTCAAAACAGGTTCCCTGCCCTTCTCAGAAATAAAGACAATGCAGAAACTTTTTGTTTGGCATAGTACTTTATTTGAAAATGAAGCCTGGCCAACAAACCCCCAATTGGGGCCAAGCCCCCATCTGGCCACAGCATCATAACACTCCTGCACCCCCTCTCCCCCAGAACCTACATCTGAGCCTATCATACACTGGAACCCCCTGACCTGAGCCCCTCACATACCCCAACCCAAATTCCTGAGCACTCACATTCAGAAGTCTGTGGCTTGCTTAGTACCCTAACCCTCCATCTGACTGCAAAACTGCCCGGCCTGGAGCCCCCTCCCCGAGCCAGCATCCCCTTCTCCACCTCTTCCTGCATCCAGATTTCCTCCGAGAGCTTGCACCTCTCACCCTTTCCCACACCCAAATCCCTCATTCCCACCCCAGAGCCTACACATCCTGTCTCAACCCAGCGAGGGTACGGCTAGACTTCAGGAGTTTTTCAGGATTCCAGAGATATCACAGAAAAACTCTTCTGCATCCAGGGATGCGTTTGTTCTTCCGCTTCTTTTAGTGGAAGAGCAAACATGATCTTTCAGTCACCCCTATATTCCTCTTTCCACGAGGAATAAGGGGGCTCCCAAAATAAGGGGGTTTTCTGACATTTGGTCCAGTCTAGACAGGCCAAATGTTGGAAAAACCTCTTCCTACAGAAGAATTGGGGGGAAAAAAAGCAGCAGTATAAGGGTTGGGGATAGCAAGTGATGGAGAGGAGGAAAATAGAAAGGGCAGGGCTTCAAGGAAGGGGTGGGGCTTCAAGAAAGAGGCATGGCAGTAGATCTTGGCTTGTTCTGTCATTTAAAAAGTGATCTTGGGTGTAAAAAGGTTGGAGACCACTGGTCTAGATCTATTGGATGGGGATTTGTTTTGTGCTTACTGGGTCAGTGGATGTGGTCTTGGGTACTTGGGATAAAAAATTTATTTGACATGAAGCCAGGTCTTCTCCCTCCCCTGAAGTCAGTGGAAGTCTTGCCAATTACTAGAAGGCTGATTTTGCTCCCATTGAAGTAAGTAAGGTAGGAAATGATCAGGACTTCCTTTGCTTGGTAGTGTGAATGTTCGGTGTCTTTCATTGATGAGGCTGGGTTTTTGTGTGTGTTTTCTAAGAATACTAAATCTCCAAGGGTACGTCTACACTTACTCCCTAGTTCGAAATAGGGATGCAAATGTAGCGGACCGAAATTGCTAATGAAGCGGGGATTTAAATATCCCGCGCTTCATTAGCATAATATCGCCTGTGCACTATTCCGCTCGCCAGCTGATCATTTTTTGAGGAGTAACGTTAGTTCGAACCAAGGGGTTTGATTCGAACTAACGTGTCCTGGAGCGCACTTCCTGGTTCGAATCAGCTGGCGAGTGGAATAGCGCTCGGGCGAGATTATGCTAATGAAGCGCGGGATATTTAAATCCCCGCTTCATTAGTAATTTCGGTCGGCTACATTTGCATCCCTAGTTCGAACTAGAGTGCAAATGTAGACATACCCTAAGAATGGGGAAGAGTAGATCGTACAATGCTTCTATTAATATATAAATCCATTGTATTTGGGGTGTTTCTTACACCCTTGTTAAGATGACCATCTCTCAATCTGCTCCTGCAAAAAGATGGCACATGACTAAAAACAGGCAGCAAGCTGCTAACAGACGTGCCTATGAGATGTCAGATTGTCGGTCTATTTGTTTTTCCGTATTTTCTATACATAACAAAGTGCAAAAGACACCGAGTATTACCAGAACAAAAATTGTGGGGATATCTTGCTTTAACATTCATAATACTTTCTTGAAGCACAGTTTAATGGTGTATTACTTCTGTTGTCAGTCACATGAGGGAAGGGAAGAAAATGTGGGGTCATTCACTTCTCTTCCACCCCCTTTATCCTTCCCACCTCCCCATATGTGTATACTCCCAATAAGAGGCTATAAATTAAACCAGATTACTTGTATGGAAGATGCACTGCTTTAAAACTAACTTCTGTATTTCTTTATCTGTTTATCTCCTCTGCCCCCAACTCTTTAATATAGATCATTGCTGTGCTCAGCTACCATTGATACCTGACCAGGATCCTTGACTGGAATCCCTCCTTATTAAACAGTGTGATTATGTAGTGACACTTCCTGGGGGCAGGTGGGGTCACCTTGCTACCACTTGCCTTTAGCATGAAGATGCCTGGTCTGTGTGTGTCTGTGGGTCCGCTTCCTAAGTCTCCTGGCCACGGGCAACACAAGCCCTCCCCTCTAGGTCTTATAGGCATTGCTGGTTCTCTGCTAGTTAGCCATAGGCACAGTCCAATCCTGGAATCCTCTGAGCATTTCCCTGGAGCAGCCAGCCCACCCCCTGGTCCACTAGTCACTTGCAGTACACACAAATCTACTGCTCCCAAAAAAAGCAGTATACTCTAGCTTACCAGTTTTGCCTTAGATAGCTGCTCCACCAAACACTCAGCACTTAGATCTGATCTCAGTATAAATATGTCTAAGTTTATTTGACAAAGCATAGAGATTCAAGGAGTAGCAAGTAAAAGTCCTGGAAACAAATAATGACGTGTAAGATAGAATCATCATCCTTACTCAACAAGGTACTCTCGCATCTAATAAAGTATTGCTCACTCAAAATCCCTGCAGCACTTTATAGCCAGACAGGCTTTGACGCTTCTTTCATGAGACGTGCTTGCTGTCAGTTTGCCTCCTAGCTGAAGGAGCTCGTGTTTCTTTTCCCTCCAAGTCCTTGTCTTCCAGTACAGCAGCTGTAGCACTTTAGTGAAGATGCTACTACGCAGCTTGTAGAGTTCATATCAGTATAGTTAATCCTCCTTCCAAAGAGCCAGTCACTATGTCAGCAAGAGAAGCTCTCCTATCAACCTAGCATTGTCTGCATGGGGCATTAGATCAGTACAACTACATGACTCAGCGGTGTGGATTTTTCACACTTCTGAGCATGCTGGTTGTACTGATCTAGGTCTGTAAGTATGGATGTCTCTCCAGGTAGACCAGACCAATATTTATTTTATTCATCAATAGCACACCACCTCCTGTTTGTTTCATCCTGTAGCTTTCCTCTCTTGCTAATTTCACGGTCTCTCAGTTGGCCTGTTTGCAGACTCAGCCAAGTGCCTATAGCATAAAACATAGCATACATGATAGACCAAACAGGGAGATTCCTGCCTGCAAGGAATGTCTCTGAGGAATGTCACCTCCTGGTGACATCCCTTTACTCCAAGACCTTAAACTTAATTTTCAATATAGATACACAACTCCTTTAAATACTGTCTGCTCATACATTTCTCAATGATTGATGATTGGTGGGTTACTGGTAGAGAACTCTCATATCATCCTTTGGTGAACTATTATGCAGATACTCAACCCGGGGGAAATCCCTATAACACTTTATATATTCTCTATGCTTCTCAGATTCTCCTGTGAAAACTCCTACTAAAGTGAAGGTGATTGAAAAGGATTTCTCAGTGCAAGCAATTCATTGTCAAGGTGCTCCCGTCAGCAAAGTGCTATCCTCTTCAGATACAGGTGAGAGAAACATCCAAAGCCCGTGTCTATATCCTTTTTAATCTCTTGCGTAGTAGATTATTTTAAGACGTTAATTTATGACATTACATTAACAGCAGGACCTATGCCTAACTGCAGGGCCAGGCAAAATACAGCCCACATGCCAAATCTGGCAGGAGCCTCAGGCAGGCTTCCTGCCTGCCCTGCCCCAGCATGTTACTCGCAATGGCTGCATGGGCAGCCAGTAATGTAGCCAGGGAAGGCACAGCCTTCCCAAAAATGCCTACCTGCACAATCGCCAAAGGATGGGGCTGCTGCTGGGGAAGGCTGGGGCTGTAGCGTGGCAGCCCAACTTCCCCCGGCCACTGGGGAAGGCTAGGGCCGGGGCCACAGCACTGCAGCCCCAACTCTCCACATGGCCTGGAAGGATTAGGCTGGAGGGTGGGTGGGGCTCGGCTCCAGGGGTGGGGCTCAAGCAGAAGGGGCCGGGGTGGGGCTTGCCTTCTTCAGCTGGGCTTTCACCTGCTGCCCATGAGTGACTGTCTTCAGGGGGCTTGTGCTTCCATGAGAAACTGGCCAATGGGAGCTGCCTGTTTGCAGGGCAGGCAGCACACACAGCTTCCCCAGCCCCCCACCCTTGTTCGCTGCGCTCACAGCAGCACATGGCTCTAGCAGCGAGCCACTGAGTGGTGTATGGGGGTGAGGCAGGCAGGGAGCCTGACTGAGGGACCTGCTGGCCAGGAGCCACCTAGGAAAGTGCCTCCTAGCCTAAGCCTGCCTCTGGCACCTCAGCCCCTCCCAACTCTTTCCTCTCTTCCCCTCCCCCTGCACCCTTACCCTATGTAACACAAACCTTCTGCACTCCCCTCATCAACTGAAAATCTCTTTCCCATACATCCCTGTGATCTAAGGCATTGGGAAGTTGCAAAGACTTCCTAATCCAGAATTCCTAAACCCCTTCCACCGGAGGGGAGAGTGCCCAAAAGCCCCTGTGAGTGGGGCCACTGCTGAGGCCTCCTGTCAGAGCAGGTGCTCTTTCACTTGTGTTTAACATGGTGGAAGAGGAAACAGCCTATGGAAGTCAGAAGCCTGGATTCTCTCCATTGTCTCGGTGACTTTAAGCAACACACGTATCCCCACTGTGCCTGCTTCTCCATCTTTTATCTACATGAGGATTTACAAAAGATAAAGTGTGTTTTTAATATACTAGGTGGTGATAGAACTGTTCCTCTGGAATTCACTTTTGGCATGTTTACATATGCTTTTTAATATATTAAATATAGATCCAAACCCTTCATGTGTATATAAATGTGAGCACCTTTCCCCCCTTCATATTTTGAATCTGTGTCCTTATTTATTTGGTCTTGTGGATCTCTTCGTACAATCTGAAAATAGTTCAAATACACTTTTAAAAAAAATTATTCCTTTGTCCACTCTCCTTGTGTCCTTCACTCCTTGGGTCCTAGTGAACATCACTCCCTTCTTGGAACTAGAATATCATGGAAATTAATAATTGTAGAGACTTGTTATGTCCAGCCCGTCTAGCTTTACATGGTACATGCAGTGGAGTTTACTGCTCCTTTGGGGTAAAGATTAGCACATGCAGAACATACTTTGAAGCACAGTTCCTGAAACAATTGGAGGATTTGCTGGAATATGAAGATTTGCTGACCCCGGACAAAGATCCATAGTACGCTGTTGTCATTAATGTAGAGATTTAAGTTCATGCAGATTATTTTAAATATGTTTTTTGTTTTGGCATAGGCCTCTTTATGACCTATTTACTTCATTTATAACATTTAAACCAGGGGTGGGGATCCTTTTTTGGGGAGTTGGGGAGCCATTGACCCATAGAAAAATCAGTTGGGGGGGGCCTCACACAGGTGAGAAACACAATCTCCTCACTGATGTGGGCCCCTAACTGAGAAGCAGAAGGACACTCCCCATATTCCCTTGCACATCCAGAGCCTCCGGGGGTTTAGCCTAGTAGTTTTTGTGTGCTCCAGCCTCGGTTTCCCAATGCTGGGGGAGCCTGGAGCCTCGGGGGAGGGGTGTGTGGATCCAGCCCCCAGGACTGAGGTTCCCCACCCCTGATTTAAACCAGCCTAATAGCTGAGAGGGCAACAAACCTTGTAGATAGCGGGAAGCAGTCAGTGTGGTATATCTTGATTTTTAGTAAGGCTTTTGATAGTCTTACATGACTTTCTCCTAAACTAGGGCAATACAATCTAGATGGAGCTGTTAAAAGGCGGCATACATAACTGGTTGAAAAACTATTCCCAGAGAGTTATCATTGGCTCACAGTCAAGCTGGAGAGGCATAATGAGTGGAGTCCCACAGGCTGTGTTCTCTTTAAGCTGCGTGGTCAAGTGGCTGCCCAGGAAAAGTGCCATCATAAACACCAGTCAGGGATAATCTAGATCAGGGGCCCTAAAACTATGGGATGTGTAGAGAAACCTTTGGGTGGTGCAGCAGGGCCTCGGCTGGCTCCTGTGAGGGTGGCAAGGAGAGCCACCTAGCCCTGTTCTGGCCATGTCCCTGGCATGCCCTCAGATTACAGCCCAGCAGTTGGCCCCCTATTCCTGACTTCTATTTAGTTCATGTGGTGTTTAAAATTCCAATAGTCTTCCTCTTCCTGCTCTTATGCACTTAAACCTTACCTGTTTTTATCTTAAAGCACTTTCCTTTCTTTTCAGAGCTGCTGGTGTTGAATGGCACTGACCCAGTTGCCGAAGTAGCCATTCGACAACTCAGTGAGTCTGCAAAGCAGACACTGAAGTCTCCAAGAAAGAAGAGCACCATTATCATATCTGGGGTGTCCAAGGTAGCGTTCAAAATCACACCTGCATTCAGTGGCCAACACTGAAGAGACTCTTTCCTTTGCTGAGTATGATATGTGAACATGCACTTTGTTCTCTTCCATTTGGTAGTTTTTCCTGCAGCTGGGTTGTATATCCTTGTTGCTTCGCTAATTAGCGTTGCAAGTTAAGCCTACAAGCAGAGAATTTCAGACACATTTTAGCCAGATGACAAACTGTACTAGGTAGAGACTGTTATCCTGGAGTTGGGGGCTGTGGTTAGAGATTGGGGAGGACCTGTCCAGGCTCACTAGCCTGGTGAGAACTCCAGCAGCAAGGCAAGGAGCTGGTGTTAGAATTCCTACCAGGGTACAGTGTCTGGATTGGGCGTGGGGGCTTCACCTTTCAGACTCACCTTCCTGTAAGAGGATCTTAGGTTATTTTAAATGCCCCATCACCCTCTCTGGCAATTGGAAAAGAAGAAGTTTTTGGCTCTTTATGTTCCATATCCTCAGGTAACCTTCTGACACTGTCCCCTCACTCACATCTTGTTCGTTCTTCCTACCCAATAGCTCCTAGGCCTCTGTTGCTTCTGCGTTTTTTGAGCTGCAGTGCAATCAGATTTACTGCAGCTTTTTTTTTTTTTTTTTATTATTATTATTAACCAAAACTTAGATTTTTCTGGAAGCTGATGCCTTTTTAGTTCCTTTTTCTTAAAGATGCTAACTTGGAAAGGACAGTCTTCCACTGACCAGTAGTGACTTCTGCAGTAGATTCTTTTTGTTTAAATCAAGCCCTAACTATTTTGTTGAAACCGAAGTTAATTTAGCTGTGCGCTCTCCTAAGAAAAGGAGGCGCAAAGAGAATACACAATACTGTGAATTGCTGGAAATAGCAGGGCAATGCAGACAGGGTGCAAAGAATGAATTAAAGCCTTTGGGGTGGCAGTTGGTTTGTCCAACAAATAGTAATTGTTCCCCCCTCCCACCTCTCTCTGTGTCTCTCTGTGGCAGACCTCCTTATCTCAGGACAGTGAAGCCACACTGATGATGGACTATGCAGCAGCCATGGATGGCTCATGTAAAGAAGGCGGCCCATCCACTGTGGGGGATTTTACCACAGACGTCCCCTTCAACAAAGAACTACCATCAGCTGCTTCACAAACGCTGCCTGCCACTGACCCACAGGAAGATAGCCATAATGCGTGGGACTTGAATAACAGCAGCCAACAATGGCACAGCAATGCACTTTCAGACCAGAACTGTGAAGAGATGTCCGGGAGTTCATTAAGTGTCTCGGAATCTGGGAATGTGAAAAAATCTAAAGGTATATGAGCTCTCTTCATACTTTCCTAGTACTGTGTCAAAGAGCTGATTCCTATAGCTGAACTTGAGCGTCTTTGTCAAGCAGGGCTATCATGTAAATCTTTTCCAGTCTTACCCTTTTTTTTTTTTTTTTTTTTTCCTCCTCCCCTCCCCTTAAACTTCCAAGTGGATTTGGTGCTGGTGAAAAGTGCCACACTGATGACCCCGAAGACATACCACAAAACATACAATACAGACTTATCTGTGCTGTACCCCTCTGTCACAACATGCAAGGACTTGTTCCAAGAGCAAAAGTGTAAACCACTCCAAATGCATTAGGTCATCTGGTTTCTCTGAGGAGATCAGTGAGCAAACTGAAATTTGCTGATGCAAATTCTTTCTTGTAAATTAATATCAAGGGGCCCAAATAAAGAGAACAATGCCCTTCACCATCCCCTCTGCACACAGACTTCCCCTGACCCTCTCCCACAAAAGGACATGTGTATCCCTAATTAACTTTTTACTCATTATGAATATTAAACTGCCCATTGAACAGTTTGTCCCTCTCCCCTCTTGCCTTTTTCAATAATACAACTGTTTACAAAAGAGAACAACACACAGGATGTGATTGTTTTCTTTAAATAAGGGACAAATTGTTTTGTTGTCATAACTGATACTTGTCTTAGTGCGCCTGCAGGCTGCTAGCGACCAGGGCGCTTCTTCTGCCTCCTGGCTCATGAGATTTTCTCTCTTCTCCCCCCACCCTCCGCCCCCCCAAGCTAACCTTGTAGATGAATTTGAGTCTCATTGCTTCTGTTCTGAGAGTGGTGGGATTTTGACTTGAAAGAAACCAGCTTGAAGATGAGCTGGGAACATTCTCTGTTCAATAGACTCCATTCCCCTACTTGCCTGTTACTAGTTTAGGGGAAAGGCAATCTAAGGATTACTGTCCAGTAGCTGCTGAAATTCTTATGCATCCCATCCCCCTCAAATCCTCTCCTTGGTGGTGTGTTTTTTTTTTTTTTTTTTTTTTTATGGCCTTCATGAGTGTTACTGAAAACCACACCCCAAAATCAAGTGCCTTATCTCAGCCATAAAATTATACTGTGGATCTTCATATGCTGAGGATTTTTCCCATTCTGCCATGATTTTCCCATCTTGTCTTTCCTGGCAATCACTTAATGTAGCACCTGAAGCTGTCATGGTGAATGAGCAGTTTGGCAAATGTGTCCATAAGCTGGTCATTAAGAAGTGCTTTAAAGAGGCTTAACTGTCACACCCTTTGAGCCCCCAAAAAATTAAAAAATCATATGTGATTTAAGGGTGTACTCTAACTAAACCTCTGAACTCATTTCAGAATTTGCTTTCAGAACACAGTCTTGTATTTGAGTAGCAGTTTGGCCAGGGTTGTTGTTTTTTAAATTAGGGATGTGAATGGTTAACTGACAGCCCCCACAGGGCCAGTGGGTTGGGAGCTGCTCCAGTTGGGCCTGAGGGATCCCGCTTAATCAGTTAACCGGTTAAACGTAATGTTTAACCAATTTAAGCGGGATGTTGCATCCCTATTTTAAATGCAGTTATAGTAATTACTCGCTTAACATGTGCCCGCTTAACACGCTTTCGCAATAGCACGATTTTGGGGGGGGAACATTTTTTGAACAACACGACTGTCCCCGAAATAACACGGTTTCCCCGGCTGGCCAGTCACCAGCGGCTGCACGGGGCTTCCCTTACCTCCCTGCAAAGCGGCGAAGGCTTTGCCACGCCGTTCCCCAGCGACCCCCTCTTGCCGGATGCCTTGCTCCCTCTCCTCCACCCCTGCTTGCAAGCCGGTGGCTGGGTTTCCCCAGCCAGCCAGTCACTAGAGGCTGCACGGGGCTTCCCCCACCTCCCTTCAAAGTGGCGGAGGGTTCTCTGCTCGCTGCGCCATTCCCCAGAGACCCCCTCTCGCCAGATGCCTCGTTTCCTCTCCTCCAACCCAGCTTGCAGGCCGGCGGCTGGGTTTCCCCATTCCCCACTGCTTGAAACGCAACCCCCACCTTTTCCATTATTTTCAATGGGAAAATTGACCCCACATAACACGTTTTCACTTAACACGATCATTTTCTGAAACGTATCTACTGTGTTAAATGAGAAATTACTGTATATTAAAAACATACTCTCTTTTCTTTGTACAATTTTACTGCTCAGATTTAAACACTCCTTCCCCCCCACTTTTAAAATAATTATGTTCACCATCTCCTATCTTCAGTGGAAGTGTTCGGTGTTCAGATGTAATACAAGAGTGCAAAAAACACAATGCAGCAAGAGGCGTATTCTTACCTCTCATGAGGGGTTTTGTGTTGCACTCCCTAAATAGCACGGTGCTGTTCTATGTAAAAACCTATTCGAGAAAAGAAATTCACAGTCTAACTGTGGAGCTCTTGTATGTTGTACTGTTTCACAGCATGGTGGCTTTGCATTTGCCAAATGGGCTACTTAACGTTGTACTTGAAGGATTTTTGTTAATGGTTCAAAATGTGTACTGTCGTTCATTATTATTTTTGTTCTTGCAAGTGTTTTTTACCTCTTATTACCTTTCTGACTTCATCTTTCTTACCCATGTCTTTTGTAAACTTAAGAGGACTACTATGCCAGCCTGAATTAATTGCTACACAGTAAGTTATTTTGTCTTACTTTCATTAAAGATTTGTTTTGTCACCTGTTAACATCTTCCCCATGTCAGTGTTGGGTTTATTCCTTTTCTCCACAATACTCTCTTGTATTTTATGTAGAGTTTTTAGCAGCTTAATCTGTAGTAGCAAGTCATTCTAGTTGTGGGTGTGTTACGCTTACAAATAATTGATTTTTGGGAGGTAGGGGCAGGAGAGAGAAGATTCCCGTCTGCTCTGTCCAGATTATCAGATAAAAGATAACGAATGGGGAGACGTGGATAATTACTGCAGTGTTCCTTGCATCTCATTGTATTTCTGTGGCACCCATCCCTGTAGTAGCTGGGAGCCAATCAAAGGCCTGCACGTACAAACTACAAATCATTGCATAACCATACGTAAATACTCTGTGTTTTACAAATCATGTATGGGTGTCTAACACTCTTTACTAACAGAGAGGTAGCCGTGTTAGTCTGAATCCGCAAAAGCGGCGAGGAGTCCTGTGGCACCTTATAGACTAACGGAAGCGTTGGAGCATACGCTTACGTGGGCAAAGACCCACTTTGTCAGATGCATGTCATCTGACGAAGTGGGTCTTTGCCCACGAAAGTTTATGCTCCAGTGCTCCGGTTAGTCTATAAAGTGCCACAGGACTCCTCGCCACTCTTTACTAACAGTCCCTAATTATTTGAGCTATCTGATCTTTATATTTAAAATACTACAGTGTTGTTTCAAAAACCATATTACTGATTATGTACATAATGCCTATTTATTTACTTTTTTTTGCTTGGCTCCATAAAAGCAACACTTGATTGTGACTTGAACTCCTCCAGAGCGCTTGCTAAGGATTCTGCTTGCCAAACTCCCTTTCTCCTAACAAAAGGATTGCATGAGAATACATGTTGACTTTGTATTTGCTTTTACTTGCCTCCAGTCACTTGCTCTTGCGCCCTACTGCTCAGCTAACCTGGCTGTTTCACCAGCAACACCCCCTGAAAGAAAGATACTCCTGGTTTCAGAAGTATAGATTGAACGCTAAGTTCTAAGCAGTACCAGAGTGAAAGCAGAGACGTTTATTAAATAACTTTATTGCAGTTCCTGGATGAAACCTACTTCTGTGGAATCGAGAAGACTGGGAAAAGAAGGGGCTTTAGTCCAAAGCTATGAACAATATAAAGACCTGGGATGTGAAACTCATTTAATTACGGAAAAAATGTATTAAATAAAGTTCTTCAATCAGAGTGGGAATGGTGAACAGTGTTGTACAGGACACATAATCTGGTGTTAACTGTGAGGATAATGTTCTGGATTTAATTGGGTTATATTTTAATATGATGTACTTGGCAGGAGACTCCAGTGACAATAATGATAGCCAAATCCGACTTTGTGTATGGTGTCATGTAAAAGGATTCCCCATCTGCCTTGATTTCTGTATTCATAGGTGATGACAGTAAAATTAAGTGAATGGGCATCAAAATGGTGATGGGTGCACATAAAAGAACCTCGCTAGACATGTTAGATTAGATTAGATAGTGGTGTGGATACAAGCTATTGTGACTGTACAGTAGGGCCAGAAAAATATGGCCTGCAGGCCAGATCCAGCCCTTCAAGCTGCTGAATCCAGCCTGTGGGCAGAGCAGGTGCCTCAGGCAGGCTCCTTGCCTGCCCTGCCCCCGCATGCCACTCAGAAAAGCTGGCTATAGAGCCCTGTTTATCTGTGAACAGCTGCGAGCTCAGGGAGAGGGGAAGAAGCTTTGTGTGCTGCCCCCAGCACAATCTCACAGCTCCCATTGGCTGGTTTTTGGCCAATGGGACCCACCTATTTGAAGAATTGGTAGCGTGTGAAGTACCCCTATCCTCCCTCCCCTCAGGTTCCAAGCTGCTCACAGTTGCACATGACCCGCAGCCAGCTGCTCTGAGCAGTCTGCTGGGGTATGGAAGGAAGGGAATCTGCTGGGCTGCTGGCTGGGAGTTGCCAAGATAAGTGTCTCCTGGCCAGAGCCTGCCTCTGGCACCTGAGCCCATCCCCAGCCCTCTGTCCCCTTACCCCCCATAACCCAAATTCTGTCTCCATTCCATCCCCTCCTGCATCAATACCCTCTCCCAGACTCTGCACCTCAGTTCCCCTGCCCCAGGTCATGACCCCCCTCCTTCACTCAAACTCCCTCCCAGACCTTGCAGCCCCCTCTGCATCCCAGTCCCCTACCCCAAGTTCTCTACTGCACCCAACCTCCATCCCAGATCCCACACCTCCTCCATTAATATCCTGGAAGAGTGTGGCCCTTGACCACTTACCAAATTCTTGAAGTGGCCCCTCAGCAAAAATTATTGCCCACCCCTGCTGCACAGCATTGGCAAATTAGTAGTGGAGACCACATTTTGTTTTCTTGTACTAGTTCGAGCTCCAGAGAGGAGAATCATGAATGCTTGATGCTCAACGTTGGGGTCCTAAGCTTCACTCTCCCTCACTCCCAAGTTCTTCACTTTAACTGCCAATTTCAAATCTGCATGAACCTTATAGAGCAGTGTTTCTCAAAGTGGTCCATGGACCCACTCTGAAAGAGCTGCTACCGGGCTGCTCCAGTTTGTTTACTTACCAGCGCCACAGCCACAGAGCCTCGTGGCTCCCATTGGCTCCTCAATAAACCTATGCACGTTGATTATGGAGACACAGGCTGCAGTTGGCATGATTGCATATCATGTCAGTTGCCTTTTTATGCATTAATTAGAATTGGATTCTTAAAAGTGTTTTTCATGTAACTGAAGTATTAATTTATTCTATAACTGCTTATGTCTTCATTTTTAACAACCTTGCTTGACAAGAAACAGGGTTTTTGAAGAATTTGGCAGCTGAATTCTAACAAGTCTGTACTTAGCATGTGCAAACTTCAATTTTTGTTGAAGTTTTATTACTAGTCCAGATTTGGGGCCTTTTTTTTTTTTTTTCCTTATGGCAACGTTAAATGGCACATCTTTAACTGCAGGCTCCCTGCGAAATGTGAAGGCACCAGAGCTTCTCAATGAAACAGTCACAAGAATGTTTTTAGTGAGCAAAACAATGTCTGTTTCCCTGGCTTCATTCTCTGACACAGCCTTCCGGTGAATCCTTTCAGCTGAAATTTTAAAGAATAAAGAAATTTAGACTGCAGCAGGTACCTGTCTGACATTTTCCATGCCCATCAGCTAGGTTAGGCAAAGTTATACACACCTGACAACAGGGCCTTGTTATGGCAAGTGTTGGGCAACTTAACTGTAGGTGGCACTACCAGATCCACCTGTAATGCACACTGACATGTACAGACTTATGTGTGTTGTGCTCTTAATTAAATTAGCATTTACAGATGCCAGTGGGGATCCTGAACTTGAAATTAAAATGCCAACTTCATCTTGTGCAGAAACTAGCTGTATGCACTTTTTCAGCTTCCTTGATATTTCACCAGCAATCCACATAACGCACTAGGTAACGGAAAGAGGGAAAGAGTGTGTCTGTGTTTCTGAACATATCTTATTCATTGCACATCTCTTCAACCACGTGTATTTCCTAATGCATTGGAAGGAATAAATCAATCAGAATGAAATGTGAAAACCTGAAGATCTTGGAATGTTTCAGCCCACAATGAACGTTGTGCATATCTATATGTTATCATGGCCTTTAAAGAGAGCAACTAAAGCTAATCATATGTAAGGAAAGAGAAGTGTACAGGACTCATGAGTTGGGCCTGAAAAATTAGAGAATTCAAATGATCTCCAGTATTAACAATGCTAATCTGTACCTTGCTCAATAATAGCACCACACTTTTCTATTCTTTTCAACCACATTTTTCTATTCTTTTCAATCACACTTTTTTTTCAAGGACTGAAAGAAAACTACCGTTCTCTTTAGTGTTCCTTGTAACAATAAACACTTGTTGCTTGTGTTGCGGATAATCTTTTCTTCCTTGACTTTTCTATTACCTGTAATTGTGCATAGAGATCTATAATTATTGCAGTCCTCATGAATTGAGTGATGAGATTAGCATGAAAAGTGCTATTTTCATGGCATTGAGGGGAACTAAATACACTTAGTCTTGCTCTTTCACTAACTTAAGAGGTTAGACTTTCCAAGATGGTTCCATTTGGGGAAAGGTGTGGGTGTGCATGTTGCTGCAAATGCAGTACCCTACAATATAGATGCATTCTGACATGTGAATCTCATTGACAGCAGAGATTGGATATGAGCAAACTTAACTATTGTGACTAGATACAAAACTGAACTTTAACAGAGTATTAATGTTATCTAACCTAGAGAACTTTCATAATATGCTTGCTCCAATACAGAACTTTCTTGGCTTCCTAGCTATCTTTTACACTGTATATTTCAGAGGGCATAACTTACAATTGGAAGCACTGTAATTTTTTAAAATACAATGTTATAAACAAAATTAAATGGTAACCCATTCTCCATTTTGTTCACCTCTGCAGGTGGAACATTGAAAAAAAGTGCAAAGCTGTTTTTCCGGCGACGGCATCATCAGAAGGATCCAGGAATGAGCCAGTCACACAATGACCTTGTTTACCTGCAGCAGCCAGCGTCGGATGAAACCCGAAGGAAGGGAGCAACGCTAACACGCATGCTTCACAAGAAAATTCTTTTTAAGAACAAAAGCAAGAACAAACTGAATGGCACTTCCATAGAGCCATGTGTGGAAAAGCCTAATGCTCTCTAAATTGCACATCAGTTGATCAGCTGTTTACAGAACAATGCTAGAAGATGTAAACACAGATTATGACTGGCATAAAATGATATTTACAAATGCAGTGGTTCTGGAGTAAGCAGACAAAACTTGGCTTTTATTTTTCCAAAACACTTTACTTTTTTAAAGCCTTTAAGCAAAAAGGGATTTCCCCCTAGCAGTCCCCTAAGCATAGTGTTGATAATATGATGACAGCATGTTCTTTCCCCTACCTACAATCCAAGTTCAGTCCTGATTTGTAGCTTTGACTGTCATTCCTAGTGAAACTTTTTTTGAGAAGGTGGATTGGATGATAAAGTGGTATAACTGGGGAGGCTCGCTTTTTTAAAAAAAAGTTTAGAATTTTAATCTAGTTCACATTTAACCTAGCCAACCTGGCTTCTTGATTTCTAGATAGATGATTGGGCCACTGTAAAGAGGTAATGGACCACTGTGGTTTGTGTTTCTGTAACATGACACTGAATAGTAGCAATGCTGATCTCAACCTGGGGTTCTAGTTAGGCTGAAAGTAGAAGCCAAGATATGGTGCTTGTTATAATTTGGAAACCAGATTGTTTCTGGGAAAGGAAATTAAATGCTGATTAAGACAACCTGCTGTAGTAACTGCTAAATCAGTGTAGGTAGATATTTGCCTTTGATGTTAGCCTTGATAATTGAGCATTATGCAAATACTTATCTGAGAATATTTAATTTCTCTGCATATATTATGCTAAAAACTTTTTCACCTAAGTTTACTTTGTTTTCATTTGCAAACATATTAAAAAGGTCTCAACATTACCTTATTTCCCCACTATATGAGAAGCTATAAATGCTAATGCAACAGTTTTATCTTGGGGACTGTAGTGTGTTAGTAATCATATTAAAAGCAAAGTTTTAGGAGCAATAAATATTATGTAGATCATGTTTAACCCTATTTAGATTTTTATTAGTTCCTGGTCTGATTTTGCCACTTACCAGTAGCCTGGAAAAGAGAATTTTTGAGAAGTTTCTCTTTCCCCTCATTCAGTTACAAGTTTTGCCATATGTATGGAGAGAGGGGAGTTTGGTTTGTTCAGGTTTTTTGTGTGTGTTTTTAAACTATATTGTAGTTACCTCTTTTTTTTTTTTTTTTTTCTTTAAAATCTGATATAAGAAAAAATTTAGTTCTCACTTAAACTGTCTAAGTAGTGAGGGCTGAAACTTCAGTATTTATATGCATTTAACAGATTACAGATATATGCCTGTTTACACATTCCTTTGCCATATATGCATTCGTGGTTGAGAACATAAGACTCAAACCTGCTGTTTTTACCCAGGCAAAACTTCCTTTGCACCAATATCACCACTGATCTAAACTGATGCAATTCTATTGAAATGAGCAGAATTATGCATTCTTCTGTCACTGGTGAACTTACCCCAAAGATTTCAACGCGACGTTTGACTGAGTAAGGATGGCATTATTGGGCCTTAGCCTAAAAGGCATATTTTCCAAAAAGGAAACTGTTGAATAACTGATATAACAGCTTTCAGTTTTTTCTGTAGATTCCAGATTCCTTAATAAATATGTATTAAAGGGTGTAAAACTTTGGGAGACAATCTTTAGCAAAAAATGAAATGTTCAAAGGAATAACCACCAGATGCTTTTAACTGAGCCTCTATTTCCAAATATATTTTATTTGGTCTAGTGATAGCACTGTGGCAGTACTGACAGACAGACATTTTAAAAAAAAGTAATATCAATTGTCTTGCTCTATTATGAATATTTGAAGGCATTCTTGAACATTTTTTTTAAAAAAATTTAAGTCTGTTGCTGTTTGTAGGGTGGGGTTGGGTTTGTTTGTTTTTTGGTCATATAACAGCACTCTACAGCTTTTTGTGTTCCTTTTTTTAAAAAATCCCAAATCTTTATTATTATAGGATTAGATCAACATCCTACTGTAATGCATTTGAGACTGACTTCTCCTTTTTCTAATTTCCAAAAAACAGAGGCTAGGATTCCATATCTACTTAGCTGTAATCCTTCGGTGCGCACATAATTCCTCTTGACTTTGTTAGGTGGTTTTGGCACATAATGGTAGGTAAAAGAGAGATCCCTGTCCTATGTAAAGCTTTTGGTCTGGTCTATTCTACAGACCTATATTGGTATAACTACATTGCTGAAGGGTCTGAAAAATCCAGGCCCCTGAGAGCTGTAGTTAGATCAGCCTACCTCCCCGGTCCTTCTGTGGGAGGCAGATTTACTGTGTTGATGGGAGCTCTCTCCTGTTGGTTTGGGTGTCTTATTAAAGCATTACAGTGGCATAGCTCCATCAATGCAGCATTTTAAGTGTAAACTTGCCCATAGTGATTTTGTTTGCTGAAAAGAGGAAAAACATACTAACTAAAACCTCATGCAGAAATTGGGGCCTTTCTAAACTGAAGATTTCCTAACATGCATAGATATCACCATGATATACGAGAACTTAAGAACTACAGGAGTGGGCTCTGCTTAGTGAAAGGTATAACTGATTTGTAAACTGAACATTTGACACTAAATATTGAAAATCCGCTAAATAACTGAGTTGTGATTTTAGTGAATTACCTTGTGTAATTCATCTTGTAAATATGCATGAAGGATTAAATTTATTTTATCAGACAGGAAACATAAGGCTTTCTCCTCCAACCCCAATAGACCAGCAAACCTTGAGTTTTATGGAAGTGTGAATGACTGCCACCATTTGAGTTTTGATGGAGGGGAACTAAGATAGAGAGTGGAGTAGCCTATTATCAAGACAGAATGGCATTTGGGATAAAAGGGAGGTTTAACTTTTGTTACTAAACAAAAAAGCTTCTCAAGTACCCTTCCAAAAATAGCCCTATTCATGTGGACGGTCATTTAAGATTTGCCACATGTGGCTAGTGCATTTTCCCCTCTTCTAAAAATCACTGTAAGTAGCATTGAGAACGTTAGCCATAGTCACTAGTTGTGAGCCCAAACTGACAGTTCAAATTTTCCATATTTCAAATATTCAAAACCATGAGATTTAAAAATAAATTGGTGTGGGGGTTATATGCCCTCTGTTTCTGAGTCTTTAGGGTGAATTCAGTCCTGTTTTCATGCTTCCCTCTCTAACCATGAGAGCTAGAAATTCTTTTTTTAAATGAAAGCTGAGATTTGTATGTAATCATTTGTTCTTGGGCACTGGGGCTTTAAATAAAATGTCATATTGGAAAGCTCAGTGCTTAAAATGGCAAGAGCTTCCAACACTCACTGGTTGTGTCCATCTATTCCCATAAGCACTAATTCACCTACAGCCTGCTCCCATTTAAGTGAACATGAGTTTTGCCACAGAGTTCACTGAAAACAAGATTGGGCACTTAACAATAATGCTGGGTCCAATCCTCTCAGGTGTGGATTGCCACGTGCAAAGACCTATGAAGAATATCAATGGACATTGAGGTGGCACAGCACCTTACAAGTTCAAATCCAGCATCTGTCCCTAACCTTGGGGAGGGGCTATAATACAGACACACACATCTACACAGCAGCATTATTTTGGAATAATTTATGTTATTCTGAAATAACAAACAGCATGTCTACACTGCAAGCCTTCATTTCAAAATAATGGCAAGCTGGAGGACTTCTTACTCTGACTCCTGTAACCTTCATTTTATGAAGAGTAAGGGAAGTCGGAGGAAGAGTGCTCTTTCTTCAACTTCCTGCTGTGTAGACTGTGCCAAAAGCCAAATTAAGCTATTTCAACTTCAACTACATCAAATGTGTAGCTTAAGTTCTGTAGCATAATTCAACTTTAGCCCTGCTGTGTAGACATGCCCTAAATGACTGTGGTAGTTAAGAATTTAAGAAGGGAATATCACACCAGGCACCAAAACCCTTACATTTTATGTAATTGTTTTTCCTCTTTATCAAATTCTTTCACAGTTGCATTGTAGAAATAATTCATGATTTTTTTGTTTAATTCTTATTTATCAGTGCATTTTCTGTGAGCCAAAGAAAGCATAAAGGAGGTGGGTTGTTTGGGTTTTTTTCCATGTGTTTTCTCTTTTATTATGTGGAAACTGCAGAAGGAAATAGTGAAACTAACTATCCTTTGTGCATTTGAAAGCACTTCACCTCCTTTTCTTCAGCCCACCTTACCCTCACTCCAAATAGTCCCATTCAGTTCTAGTGATGCCTTAGGTGTTAGAGCAGTGGTGTCCAACACACTAGCCACATGTGGCTATGTGGCCGGTTGAGTATGGCTAGTTTGCTGGAGTGGCTACTGCTTCAGAACTGGTTGGATACCACAGTATTAGAGTAATAGTACTAAGGAATTGGGTGGGCAGAGGTAGAATCACATAAATGTGACTTCTTTTTTTATTAACTGCTTTTCATTGAATATAAAGCTGAAGGTTTAAGATACATGTGGGCAAAAAATCTAAGTATACTATAGCATTAGGGTTAAATGATTGCACAAAGTGAACAGAGCCTATTAGAACAGTCCATATTATATGTAGCTGCCCTACTGGAAAAGCTGTGATATAAAGAGCAGAATTGTTGCTAAAAGCAGTAACCAGTTGTTTCATATATTTACTCCTTGACATTCACATTGACTTCAGTAAGATGATTCATGTGCTTAAATTAAGGCATGTGCTTAACCTTGCTAAATCAGCGCCTTAATGATAAGTAACTTGAATATATTGAGTTAATCGTCCCACTATTTTGTTAAGGGCAAGTGATCTATTACTCAGGACAGCTATGCTGCTGTTGTGCAAGCTACTGGCATGCTGCGATTGGGGTGCATAGGTTACGTTGCCAATCTTGTGGTTTTAACAACCATGTATAAAAAGTATAGCTGTTCACCAAGGGTGTAATATGCTCTCATATTCCAAATAGGGTGAAACATTTAATCTTAGCACTCAGCTGTGATAACTTTTTTTAAATTTGTACACTAAAATAACTTGATGCAATTAATAGGACTGCACTGTACAGATTTATTAGACTATCACTAATAAGCATGAAAATAGGATGTTTTTTAAAGAAATTACTGCTGTACATAAAACAATAAACACTGATTTGTCATTGAGTAGTGTCTTGTCATATGTGCCTAAGTCTTCCGGGGTATCAGAATCTCTGTCTGCTCATCTGCATTAACAAGATTTCATGTTTACAGGGCCTGTTTTCTTTTAGCAGTAAACTCCACCTCGCTTTGCCTGGCATTGTTTCCATGTCTACACTAGGAAACTTTCGAAATTAGTAAATTCAACTTAACGCCTGATTTTAACAAAATCGAATTAGCATGTCTACACTACGGGGAAGCCTCAAAATTAGTCTGAGGCAGGCTACATTAATGTGAACATGCTACCTCGGACTTGGAGCCCCACAAAGCTCTGGAGACTAATTATTTCAAAATGAGGCACTGGAGTGTCCACACTATCATTATTTTGAAATAACTATTTTGGAATTGGTGTTACTCCTGATGAAAAGCAGGAGTACAGATTTCGAATTCCGCAGCCTGTTATTTCAAAATAATGGGCTTGGTAGTATGGATGATCTGCTTATAAATTTGACCTTGGGAAGGGTGAGTAAATAAAGTCCTAGTGTAGACCAGTTCTCTCTTGCTCCTTTCTTATTGGGTCCAATGACCGTGGCTGGCTTGAGCCCACCAAGAATCCCTTGCTGCTCCATTACAAAGTATGCATAATCTGTGTTGGGAGGGAGCCTATTGGAGGGGATAGAGGGAGTAAAGAATAATTTGATCTTGAACTTTGATGTTTGCATAATTTGTCTAGGTTGATAAACATGCCCAGTTCTCAGTGGATAACCTGCTCTATTCCAAAATCAACTGTCGCTTCACTATCTTTTTGTCAGAAAAGGTCTTTTAGAACAGGGGTAGTCAATAGCTGGACCACGGGCCAAATCCAGACTGCTGGATGCTTTTGAATGGACCCTGAAATCTTTTCACTTACTGTTGCTGGGTTTTTTAATCACTATTTTCCTCTAGAGGCAAGACCTTGACTATTTCTTGGACCAAGAAATTTGAATCTTGACAAAAATAGTGATAGTCAATCTTGTTTGGAATTGTACAAAAGTGGGGCTGGGTAGTGCCTCAACAGGTAATATAGTCCCACCCTTGCATTGAGGCAGGATTGTGTGTAAACAGTCAAGATGCACTGGTGTTTGGGTGATCTGAATGATATTGTTTGCCTAACAGATATTTAGTGTTCTGAGGTTTTTTTTATTTTCTTTATTTTCAATCTTCTCTTTTCCAAACTAAACAAGCCCAATTCTTTCAATCTTCCCTCATAGGTCATGTTCTCTAGACCTTTAATCATTCTTGTTGCTCTTCTCTGGACCTTCTCAAATTTCTCCACATCTTTCTTGAAATGTGGTTCCCAGAACTGGACACAATACTCCAACTGAGGCCTAATCAGCGCAGAGTAGAGCGGAAGAATGACTTCTCGTGTCTTGCTCACAATACACCTGTTAATGCATTCTAGAATCATGTTTGCTTTTTTTGCAACAGCGTCACACTGTTGACTCATATTTAGCTTGTGGTCCACTATAACACCTAGATCAGAATAGCATTTTGGGATACCCTCTGAAATAGCACTGCACTATAGACATAGCCCTTGTATTACTGACTTCCCACATGCTCTTATTCTTTCAGGGTGTGTCTAAACTACACCTCTCTGCCGACAGAGGGATGTAGATTCGGCACTTCAAAAGTGCAAATGAGCTTGGGATTTAAATATCCCGGGCTTCATTTGCACACTCACGTTCCGGCGCTGTGCCGATCAAGCGCCCTTTCGAAAGTGAAAGTAAAGTCTAGTCACGGTTCTGCCGACAGCGGGGAGCTTTTTGGCAGATCCTGTACTAATTTTTTGAGGAGTACAGGATCTGCCGAAAAAGCTCCCCGCTGTCGGCAGAACCGTGTCTAGACTTTACTTTCACTTTCGAAAGGGCGCTTGATCGGCACAGCGCCGGAACGTGAGTGTGCAAATGAAGCCCGGGATATTTAAATCCCAAGCTCATTTGCACTTTCGAAGTGCCTAATCTACATCCTTCTGTCAGCAGGGGGATGCAGTCTGGAGGTAGCCTCAGTGAAATCAGTGACTCCAATGCTGCACTACTTGCAGCACAATGCATACTCTTTTCTCCTATTTTTACTCTTGAAAATTTCTAAGCATTAATTTTTCTAGTTTGTATTCAGGCATTGATTTGGAATTTGCCTCATGTTTATCTTTTATCTGTGGATGGCTGATTAAATTCAGCACCACACTAAACAGATTCAAACAAATAGGTGAGAAGCATCTCCTTGTGATTCAATCCTAGTGCAATATTAACTTTGATTTTTCTGACCTGCGTCGGGCCTGTGTTATGTATTTTATCCTGCAGATCTGTTTCAATCTCAGAGCTGTAGGATACAACAAATACATAAGGGATAGTTTTTAACAAAAATAACTCTCCCTTCTCCATCCCGCCCCCCCCCCCCCAAAAAAAAATTGAGTGGATTGATAAGTGGTATAAATATGTAAAAAACCAAACTCCTTTATTTAAAAAACCTGGTAATTTATCAGTGTAAACTGGTAAAAACTGAAAACCCAGAAACTAAAGGCACTCAGGACCACAGTCCTTGAATGAGCTCTGTCAATGAGGGAGGCTTTGTGAATGGAGCTCATTGTAGAATTGAAGAATAAATTATTGCTTCTAGATAGAGCTGTGGGAACAACTCATATTTTAGTTCACTGGCCAAAATGGGATTACAAACAAGTTCTGGGTGAACCAGAAATGTAATAAGCCATTTAATTTTTTATTTTTACTAATTTTTTAAAAAAAATATTTGAAACAAAGTAATTTCAAATGGAAAAAAACCACCAGGCTGTGTCTAGACTGGCAAGTTTTTCCGGAAAATCAGCCGCTTTTCCGGAAAAACTTGCCAGCTGTCTACACTGGCCGCTTGAATTTCAGCAAGAACACTGACAATCTCATGTAAAATTGTCAGTGTTCTTGAAATACTATGCTGCTCCCATTTGGGCAAAAGTCCTTTTGGCGCAAAGCTTTGTGCAAAAGGGCCAGTGTAGACAGCTCAGATTTATTTTTGCGCAAAAAAGCCCGATCGCTAAAAATGGCGATCAGGGCTTTTTATAAGAAAGCTGTCTAGATTAGCACGGACGCTTTTCCGCAAAAAGTGCTTTTGTGGAAAAACGTCCGTGCCAATCTAGACGCTCTTTTCCGCAAATGCTTTTAACGGAAAACTTTTCCGTTAAAAGCATTTGCGGAAAATCATGCCAGTGTAGACGTAGCCTCAGTGTTTTGTTTTAAACAGAACTTGTACCAAAATATTTTGAATTTTTCAACCAAAGCACTTTGGCAAATTTAACCCCTCATAAAACTTTTGGGGTCAACCTAAATCTGCATTGTTTGGTGACACAAGGTTTTTTTCCCGGAAAATTTTCCCAAGTTCTATTTCTGGATAACCACTTAGCAGCTTAAACACGTGTTAATGCTATTATTTATGCACTATCCTTTTCCCTCTCTCCCAAAAGGTATGTAAATATAACTTGTTTCTGAAAAGGATAGTGTTTTGATGGAGGGCGTTGATTGCAATGTTTGTATTCCCTCCCCACCTCACCTCCACTGGCCACTTCTTTCAGTTGTGAATCTCTGCCTAAACTGACTTTTTTTTTTCCCCTATGGGTTTGGCCACGCTGAACTACAAATCTATTCAATGGCCCCAAAACCCCCACCCTTAATGCAGAATTAATGTAATTTGGTGTTATGTTGTCCCTCTGCAGTGCACTGTATTGAGCAAAACTCGAATATCTGAAACAAGACTGCATAGAGGAAAGAGACGGGCAATTGTAGGTATGATTAGTGCTTCCAGCCTCCCCTATAATAGCACACTGGAAATCATTTAACAGTTTAGACACAACTTACTAAATTAAGCCATGTCAACTGTACATTTTTTACTTGCTTTGCAACATGTGAGGTGTCTAAGCCATGTGAGCAATGCCCCATTGTTTACACTAATCCTGCACAGTGGGAAGGATCCAGCCTGGCTAGACATGAGATCTTCTCAATTACATGTTTGTTAGCAGTTGTGTACGTTAATTGTATGGTGCAGGTATATAAAGTCAGAGTGCTCCTGTTAAACTGCTACAGTATAGTGTAAAGACCCTTACTACAGTGATGCAAGTTGTTTTGTCACTGTACTAACTCCACCCTAGAGTGGATTTTTGTCCTTTTAAGTTAAGATGTATTAAAACTGCTGGCTTCAATTTAATATTTTAAATCAGGGTTGGGGAATCTCAGGCCCAGGGGCGGAATTCAGCCCCCTGAGACTCAGGGCATTTGGGGAGACTGTGCTGGTACTCCAACCTCCCTGCTGCCCCTCCATGGGTCTGGAGCACGCAAAATCTACTAGCTAGCAGCCCCCCCCCCAAGCTCTGCTGTGCAAGGGGAGTGTCTTTCTCCTCAGTAAGGGACATCAGTGAGGATTTGGCATTTTGGGGGGTTTTGAATTCTCACTTGTGGCCCCCCCAACAGATTTTTGTGCATCAGTGGCCCCCAACCCAAAAAAGGTTCCCCACCCTTATTTTAAATGGTACATATCTGCATTATGTACATAAGGTGTTACCTACCACCTCTGTGCTCTTAGAGAACCAGAGCAACATAATACTCGTGGAATCCTTCCCCCCCCCCCTCCTTTCTGAGCCTCTGCTTGAACTAGAACCAAAGAACTGAAAAGCCAGGGGAAGGCATACCTAAACCCCTCTGGACAAGGGTAATAGGATTAAGGAAACACCCTTAGCCTCATCTGCATCAAAGATAAGACAGAAAGGTATCCCCCCTTCCCATACAGAATGGAGAACAGCACTTCCAAAGCAAGAACCGCATTGAACTGTGGGATACAGAAAGCAGGAAAGCACTGCCTGCTAGGAAATCTCTGCTCTGTATGCTAATGATCCCATGCCTGTTCACACCCAGATCAGTAATTATCAGGCCAATTTTAGTAATAAACCTTATATTGGTATCCAAAATAATGAAACTGCCTAATTGCATTAAGAGCTCCGTCGAAGGAATACTGCCCATAGCCAGGAATGATCAGTTCTTATTCTCTAGAAGACTAAACGAAACAATTTTAGAATACACTTTTCTGAACAATTTGTTTACCCATAAATAAATCTAGTGCCCATTTCTCCCCTCCCCCAAACCATTGTTTCCCTACAAAAAGTCCCAATCATGCTCAAGTAAAATATTCTGATGCCTGGATCTAAATTCTGCATCATTTCCATTGGGACTTCATCTTCTCCTCGCTGATCATGTTGAGGGCTCTTCTCTGCCTGTCTCCAACACTCTGGATCCCCAGCTATCATCACCATCTGGGAACCCTGATGAGTTCAAGTTTCATGGATGGTGAAATCTCTCTCTCTCTCCTTCTTCTCACCCTTCTCCTTCCTTCCCTCTTCTCTCTCCTTGTCTCCCTCAGTATAGCTTCCCGAACAAAGATCCTGGATGATTAGGTCACTACCTACCTATCAAACAATGAGGCTGTGTTTACACTGGCGCGATCTCGCGCAAAAGCGGCCGCTCTTACGCAAAAACTTGCTGCCTGTCTACACTGGCTGCATGTTCTTGCGCAAGTAAACTGACGTTCTAATGTATGAAATCAGGGCTTCTTGCGCCAGAACTCTGACGCTCCCACTCAGGAATAAGCCCTCTTGCACAACTGTTCTTGCGCAAGAGGCCAGTGTAAACAGGCAACATGAATTTCTTGTGCAAGAAAGCCCTATGGTTAAAATAGCAGTCATAGCTTTCTTGTGCAAGAGAGCATCTACACTGGTGTGGATGCTCTTGCGCAAAAGCACATGCCAGTGTAGATGCTCTCTTCTGGAAGAGTTTTTGCAGAAGAACTCTTCCACAAGAGTTTTTGCGTGAGAACGCGCCAGTATAGACGTAGCCTGAGGGTGACAATGGTTCTTTGCCTTTGAGGAATCTCATGATACCAAGATGTTTCATCTGTCTTTAAGTGTTTCCTGACTCTTTGTTGTTTGCTAATTAAAAGTTCTTATCTGCCTCCTCTGACTATCTAGTCTTTAGGTGCTTATAGACTTGGCTTTCCCTTGATATATTTTTTTATCCATTGCCTTTGTTCCCCATTTTCCCTTCTTCCACCCTCCCCCCCCGGTCTCCTACTTATTTTGGTCCTAGACATCTAACGCTCCAGTCATCCGAAGAAGTGGGCTGTGCCCACGAAAGCTCATGATACCATCTACGTTTTGTTAGTCTATAAAGTGCTACCAGACTGTGTTGTTTTTTCAGTTTACCTGTACAGACTAACTCAGCTATCCCCTGAAGCTTATGTGATCAGTTAGGGTTTGCTAATATTACTGTAATCAGATTTAATATTGTAACTGTTTTGTTTGTTTGGCTCCCCTTGTGTGGTTAGGTATTACCTAGAAATAAAAAACTTTCATTGTTAAACTGGTTTCTTCTCTCTTTCTCCCTCTCCCTCTTTGGGGGTGGTGTTCTAGATCCCCCACCCATTCACTCTGCAACAATGCTCCTTACACCTAAGTTAAAGATCCCTGTATTGCCCAAAGATCTGGTGGGGTTTGCTCAAGTGGGTTCCTAGCAGAACAGTGGTGTGACAGTGAAGATAGGGAAGTTCTGAACCTGGGGGCAGATGAGTAGCAACTTAAAAGTGCTGTTTAACCCAGCCCCTTGAATCAGCCTACTGAGCCTAGAGACATACAAAGGATCGCTTGTGAGTACTGATTAATCAATCCTCTCAGATGTCCTCTGTTAATAGACAAAATAAGACAAAATAATTCTTAAAAAATAAGAAATAGTCTAATAGCACTTCAAAGACTAACAAAACATGTAGATGGCATCATGAGCTTTTGTAGGCACAACCCACTTTTTCAGATGACCAACATCCAACACTTGAGTCATCTGAAGAAGTGGGTTGTGCCCATGAAACCTCATCCCACCATCTGTTGCTAGTCTCTAAAATGCTACTAGACTATTTAGGGTGTTTGCTTTTTTTTTTTTTTGTTACAAACTCACTTGGCTATCCCGTGGAAGCTCTGTTAATGGGTGTGTCTGTGTGTTCCTCTGAATCTAGGAGGAGGGGGGGAAATCTAGTCCTGGGGGGATGTCGTTCCTGCACAAGCAGGAGGGCACTAGTGGAAGGGAGACATTGCTCCCTAGGAGAGCACAAGCCGCGCATTGATAGAATGAGCAAACTCCCTCCCCTGTAAGAGTAACCCTAACACCCCCCCCCCCAGATTAAAGGGCAACGCTAGTAGCAGAAGGGGCAGAAGCGCGCCCTTGAGAGACTAGAGGGGTGTCGCTGAACTACCCTTTCTCCATACAGCCCGGGCCTTTACTTTCCACGTAGTTTCCTCTTATGTTCGTTACCACACGGGCCGACGCCCATGGCCCCCAGCCGGTGAAGCAGCAGCTGGGTCGCTGGACGGGGGGGGGGCGCAGAGCCGGCACAGCCTACGCGGGCTCGCTGCGGGCACGAGCTGCCGAGCTCAGGGCAGCGCCTGGAAGCGGGGCTGGCGCTCTCGCCGCCTCTCCCGTGCGCGGCAGCCGCAGGCCGAGGCGAGCCGCAGGCGCCGCGTGTTCGGCGAGGGGCGTGTCTCAGCGCCGGGACTGGGGGCGCGCCATGGCCAGCGCCACATAGGAGCGCGGACGGCCCCGCCTCCCCCTCTCTCACCCTCGCGCGCACAGCGCCAACGGTTTCCCCTCCTCCCCGCACAGAGCGGGTAAGGCGGCTCCTTTGGCCGGACTACGACTCCCGTGGTGCTTTGCCGGCGGGCGGCCGGGCCGGCTTCCGGTGGAGCGCGGTTTCCGGAGCGGATCGGAACCTGGAGTCCGGATTCGATCCGGGTCGGAGCATTCCAAAAAGGAGGTAACGCAAATCCCCGCGTTCCAGCGCGGCGCGCGCTGCTACCCGGCTCTGCCCGGCGACCCCCTTCCCCGCTGCCCCCTCCCACCGCGCGCCCTGCGGCCTCCTCTCTCCCCTCGGGGGACTGCCTCTGGCGCGCGGGGCCCCGGTCCGGCCGCGCCGCCTCCTCCGCCGTCTCCAGGCCGCCTGTTCTTTGTTACAGCGGCCGCCGCGGCCGGGCCGGGGGGGCGCCGGGCGGGTCCGAGGCAAAACCCGGCGGAGCCGCTCCCGGACCTCGGCGCCTTGGAGCTGCCGCCTCAGCCCCGGCAGGGGCCGCGCGGAGCCCAGCGGGGCGGGCTCGGCAGGTGCCGGGGGCGCGGGAGCGGCAGGCCCCGTCTCGGCCTCGCATGGCTCGTGCGCTGCAGCCCGCCCCGCTTTCCCCGGGCGGGGGCAAATGTTCCGCCCCTCCCCGCAGCCGCCGGTTCCCAGCCCGGTCCCTGGCGGGAGCCGCCCTGCGCCCGGGCACGAAACGTTACTCAATCCGGTTTGAAATAGAGGCAGCCCCCTTCCCAGACCGCCCCGGCTCCCTGCTGCTCCGCAGGAGCCCACAGGGAGATGGGGTCTGTCCTCACAGGTAGTGAAACCACCGTTTCGCTCCGGTGTGGAGGATGGGCAGACTCTTTGTGAGTCTTCTTCACCCAAGCACTTGATGATTTAAACAGCGTTTTAAGATGCCACGTGAAAACGGTGCCTCTCCAGAGAGGGTTGTCATGACTTGTGGGTCTGGGTGAGCAAGCCCTTTATGAGCTCTGGGAAGAGGTGAGATGTTTTGACTTCCAGCTTCAAGGGACTTGTTCTATCTTTGGGCTGCACCTTGCCTAGACCTGAATGGAGTTAGCTGTATTTCTGAGTTATTCTGACACAAAGTGACACCTGTACTAAAGACCCCAGTCTCTTGAGAGAAAGTGCTGCTGTTAGAAGCCAATGCAAAGTCTATCCAATTTTCTTCAAAGATCGCCTCTACCATGCAGTGGGGTTTTTACTGATTGGTCCCTTGTATTTTTGAAGGAGCACTAAAAGTTACCTAGATCTTCTTGGGTAATGTCAACAGATTGCTTTGGGCCCAATCCTAGCATAAAGTTAAATTGGATCAGGCCTTTTGCAAGCAGGTTGGTAAGTGGTCTAATTTGGCAATTATTGGGAATTATTTACTTAATATAGTCATTGCTGTCATGGTATTAACATATACATTTTTTAGTAGCTTTACATATAAAATAGTCCAGCCCCATTGACCTCCATGGGAAATGTACTTTTCAAGCAGTGGTGTTGAGGATGAAAGTGACATGGTCTTCTCCAGTAGAGATGTCATTGTGTTGATGACTACAAGATTAACCTAGGCTTATCAATTAATCTTGTTGACTACGCGCATTTCCCACCCCACCCCTCTTGCTGCCTCTCTAACAGAGATTACCTGTAACAGAGTGCTTCTGATAGAGAAGCAGCAGTGTGGAGGGTGAGGGTGGTAGGCTGGAGCCAGTATGCATGGGGAACCGGCTTTAAGCACAGGCTCACCTCCCCTGCCGGCTCTGTGGATTTGTGGAGCAGGCAGGAGCTGGTGCCGCCTCCTCCCCGGCACTGCTGCCTCTGATGCGGGGTTAGGGGAGGCTGCTGAGTTCCCCGCAGACAGAGGCTGCTTTGTGGCAGCAGCCCTTCTCTGCTGGAGGTCCATGGGTAGCCTGGACCCACTGCAGATTGAGGCTGCTTCGTGGCAGAAGCCCTTGTTTGGAGGGGGTCCGAGCCGGCAGGCAGAGGTTGCTGTGCATCCTGCGGAGTAGCATCTGTCTGGGGGGAGCTTGGACCTCCCAGTGGACAGGGGCTGCTGCCACCCGTGCTACTGCCTCTATCAGAGGCAGCAGCTTGGAATGGCAGGGGTCTCCTCGCGAGTAGTATCAGGAGCGCACTGGCTGCTGGCCCCACCCCTATGGACAATAGAATAGTCATGTAACTGCGAAGATTTCATGCAGTTACACGACTGTTGAATTACACAATATCTAACATCCCTATTTTCCACCTTGTAATTGTCATGGTTAGTTCAGTATTGTTATTCTAACTTGTGGAAATGGAGGACACTTAATAGTTTTGCGGTAACTTCAAAAAATTCAGTTGCAGTACACCTCATTAGGGATGTAAATTTCTGTTAATCAGTTAAATATTAGGCCATGTGGGGGTGAGGGCTGTCGCTGTCTCCCAGGCCCCTCCGGAGCAGCCCCTGTCCGCAGCAAGTCAGACTCCCCGTGGAGAGAGGCTGCCCTGGACATTGGCGCAGTCCCTGGCTGCAGGGCGACCAGGCTCCCCACAGAAGGGGCAGTTCTGGACAAGAGCAACCCCTTTCTGTGATAGGCCCTCTGCGGGGCTGGAGCAGCCCCCTGCATGCAGTAAGGTGGGCGGTGCTAAAGCCCCTTCTGTTTAACCTTTCACATCCCTACACTTCACTGATGTGGGATCCACCTGTCTGAATTTTATTTGGTAACAGATTTTAACCTAAAATCTAATATTTATCTGCTTATTGGAGGGCATCAAATGGGCTAATGTATATGATACCTAGCTTTATTGCTAAAGCAAGTTTCATGAAAGTCATAATGAAAAATCAAGACGACAGGTTCAGGAGAGGGCAGGATCATGACCTTTCATGTTACTATGAAGAACTTTGAGATTTCTGATGGAAGTTAGCAGTGTAATTTTCTGGTTTTATTTCAAGCCATTTCAATTATAAAACATACTGGTCCTATTATTTTTATTCTTCTTTATAAGTGCTGGACAATAATGAAGAACAAGATGTGATGCTGTAGGTTGAATTACAAAGGAAAAATATCCTTTTCTATGGTGCATTCAGGGTTCTTATAAAACATTTATTCATGGTTGATACCTTTCTTTAAATATACTTTAAAGTTTATTTTTTATTAATACACAAGTGATTATTATGTTCACAAAGGGGCTAAATAAAATATGCTTTTTTAAAAAAAAGGTACAGCACAAACTCAGTACTTCACACTTTGCTAATCTGCATTCTAAATTATTGGAGCATAAAAAATAAGATATCCTTTCCCCATCTCTCAGCAAAAAATTAACAGTAGAATTGTATACTGAGGCCTTGTGTTATTAAAACTTTATTACTTGACAAACTGTACTGCAAAAGTATTATAAGTAAACTATATTGTGAAATAAGTGAACAAAGTACATTTCATGATGTATTCTCCTTGTTTCATGTGTATATTTGCAACCTTCATTCAGTTGTAGTGTCTTTCAGTTATTTGTACAAATTAGTGAAGTTCTACTGTAATGTTTTTAGTAGAAAATTAAATTTATATAAAGGGAAATCAGTAGTATAGACTTTCAACCTCCTTTGTTTTTATATTGATAAGTATACTTATAAATTCAGATGAAGAATTAAAAGTTTGATTCTGTGCATCTTATTCTTGAGTTGTTAACAAGTATCATTTCCCTTCATAGCTAAGTTGCCAGTTCAATTTATGAAACCAAAATTGCACATCTTGCTACTACAACCTACATTTTCCAACTCTATGTTTTAAATATGTAGCAAAGTGCATTCACTCTTGTATGCTCACATAAATGGAAATATTTTTATAAGTTAATTTTAAGTCTGTAGGCCCTACTCCTATAACTTGCACTGTGATCTTAGAGACTGTCAGTGGAGCTGACTTCAGCGAGGCCCAATGTGGATTTTAGAGTTTGTGTATATGGAAAAGCTTTCGGAATTAGAGCCTTAGTACAATGGGGACAGGGGATTTTGCCTGGTTATGTGCTTAATAAAGCTCTTGCTTAGGTAAAAAATTTCTCAGTTAGATATAACATCAGAAAATACATATCACCTAAACTTACAACCTGTACATTAGGAGAAACTTCCTACCTGTCAGGGTGATTAAATACCAGAATAAATTGCCATGGGGGGGGTTGTGGAACCTCCATCACTGGAGATATTTAAGAGCACGTTAGACAGACACCTGTCAGGGATGATCTAGACCAGTGTTTCTCAATCTTTTTTTTATAAAGTACCCCTTTAAAAAAAAAAAAAAAAAAAAAGTACCCCCAGTACCTACAGTTTTCAGATGCACAATTTTTTTTCTACCATTGCAACGCATTTGTTTAAACAACTTAATCCTAGCCGGGCGGTAGGGCGATGACATGTTTGTGTGTAAAAAGTACAAAAATAATAAAGCGCGGTAAAACTTAAAACAAAAATTCAAGTTTTCTCCAAATTTCAGTTGTGTTGATGTACTCCTCAGACTTCTTCTCTTTGGGGCAAGTCTAGATGACATCCCTCTGTCGAACGAGGGATGTAAATGAGCCCGATCGAAAGTGCAAATGAAGCGGATTTAAATATCCCATGATTCATTTGCATGTTTACGTCCGATCGCTGTTTCGAAAAAGGGTTATTTCAAAAGTGAAACCGCAGTCTAGACGTGGTTCTTTCAGGAAAAAAAAACCTTTTTCGAAAGAACCTGTACTCCTAATTTTTTCAGGAGTACGGGTTCTTTCAAAAAAGGATTTTTTTTTTTAAAGAACCGCGTCTAGACTGCAGTTTCACTTTTGAAATAACCCTTTTTTGAAACAGCAATTGGACGTAAATATGCAAATGAATCACGGGATAGTTAAATCCGCACTTCATTTGCACTTTTGATTGGGCTCATTTACCATCCCTCTTTCGACAGAGGGATGTAGTCTAGACATAGCTTCTATGATAGAGGCAGCAAGGGGGGAAGCAACTAGTTGACTAATGTGTCAACTAACTGATAAGCGTTTGCTTATCAGACAGTCAATTAGTTGCTCACATACCTGTTACAGAGTATACTGTCCTCCTGTCCTTCCCTCATTGCTGAGAGTACAGTGTGCACCTGTCATCTAATGGCCATTATCTGCTTAGCTGAAACATTATTTGCAGAACTTCTCATCCATGGATATGGGAACATTGCTGTTTATTTGCTTAGTCATCACTGAACTATTCCTGTCAGTGTCATACAAAAATGTCTGGGCTTCATAGAAGTTCTGAATCACTGTTACAAGCTGATAACTGTGTGCAGTGGGATGAGTAACTTAACAGATTTCTTTGCTAGTGTGAATGTTAGTATCTGTGGGCATGTCTAAACTACATCCCTCTTTCGAAAGAGGGGATGTAAATTAGACAGATTGAAATTGCAAATGAAGCTGGGATTTGAATTTCCCGCTCTTCATTAGCATAATGGCGGCCGCGCGTTCTTTCAAAAAAGGGTATTTCAAAAGTGAAACTGCTTTCTAGATGTGGTTCTTTCGGGAGAAAAACCCTTTTTCGAAAGATCCTGTATTCCTCAAAAAATGAATTTGGGGAAACCAAAGGTGTAGAATCTAGGCAGAAATCTGTATCAAGAGAATGTATACACACCATAGTCTTTGAGATCTTGCTGTTCACCTGAGGAGTTTCTTTTAGCAAATTTCCTTGGCTCAGTCCCAATGGATATATTTACACAGCAGTTTTGAGACTACTTAATACATAATTAAGGCTTCTGGTTTTCAGAAGTTAATTTTTCAGGGCTTATTTTTTATCAAAATGTGAGTTCGATGCAGATGTCAAAACATTTTTTGGGGAGGGGCTTTCTCTTTGTGCATATATGTAGTAGTATTTAAAAAATGCTATGTTAAAGTGTACTAAGAAATCTTTGGTGCACACCAGCAGGATCTGCACAAATTAAATGATATGCAACACATTTGCGTGCTTTAGAAATCCTATCTCTTAGCCTGCATTGTTGCTTTATGTAGACAAGCCATTATATACAATGGGGAATGGGAACATTGCCTATATAAACAAACTGCAGTCAGAAAGGGTGAAGTAAACATGAATTGAGTAACCTTTTCTGGTGTTTATATGATAAATATCAGTTTATTTAAAAATTGTGGTGTTGGTGCAAACTAAAATTAAGGCCCTATACATATAGCATTCTCTGTTCTGTTTTTGCTCAGCATAGTAGGTTATTATGCTAAACTGGCTAAAAAGATCTGTGATACATGAGAAATCATTGTGCTATGTAGGAAACAAACAATTGTTTCTGAAAAGTGAAAATGAAGTTGATATAAAACATTTACTGAGAGTTAGTGCCTTATCTTATCAATTAATGAAGTATATTTAGGTGACCTCTTGTTTTCTCTCCTCATAATTACATAATAATGTTGCTCTTTGTGTTCTCCTTTTTCTCAGTGAAATCACTGGCACTTTCCCAAAGCAAATACATTTTGGTTCTTCCACAACATTACACATTGGCATCCTCATCAGCAAAATCTTTTTTTTTTTAAATTTATTCTGTTAGTCCTGGAGCCAGAGTTTCTTGCACACCAGGTCTGGCTTAGTCAGTGTGCCACACCAATGAGTCTCAGTCCTATTCTCCCTCTAAGGATTACTTTAGGACCCATCCACACTAAGTATGGAAATCACTGCAAGGGCACAGACTGTGTATAACCTAGAATTCCACAAGTGTCACAGCCATTGTCAGTACTGAACATACTATTGAAAAGCTGTACCGGGTCTTTTACACTAGGACAGTGCTTCTCAACCTGTTTACTATTGTGGGCTGCATCCCCACAATCAGGGTTGTCCTTTACCCCAGACCCTGCCCTGCCTCTTCCTTCCCCAACTCTGCCCTCTCTACACCCTTCCCCCAAACCTCTGACACTGCTCCACCTCTTACTGCCCTACCCCCATTGCATTCCTTCCCTCAAGCTTCCTCCCCTGTGTGACATGGCCTGGGAGACTAACAGGGAGCCTGGCATTGGCAGCAGGGGTCAGGCCAGCCCCACATTCACTGGCATCACTGGAAAGTGGAGCAACCCATCTCCAGCCCATTCCACTCTGCTGGCTCCCAGTGTCATTCTATTTCCCACCACCAGTGAGTGCTGGGGGCAGGTCCACCTCTTCCCCCAAACAGCGTGGCTGGGGCCAGATCACTCCACTTCCCACTGCGGACTATGAGTTCCCGACTCCTACTGCTGGCGCCTGGTCTCCTGCTAGTCCCCAGGGCAGTTGCCCTAAACCATCCTAGGGACAGGACAGTTCTGCACACAGTTTATCTACTACTGGATGGCACATAGACTGCGGCTGCATGGTGATTGGGCCTTGGGTTGAGAACTACTGCATGAGA
This sequence comes from Rafetus swinhoei, assembly GCA_019425775.1. Lineage (NCBI taxonomy): Eukaryota > Metazoa > Chordata > Testudines > Trionychidae > Rafetus > Rafetus swinhoei. The sequence continues at coordinate 160,215,253 of CM033437.1, forward strand.
GGACCATTTTATTAAACCTTGAATGGTGACAGTAGTTGGAAGTGGTATCTGGTGGAATTCATAAGGAGACAGCGGATATCCAAAGTACCATCACAGGGGACATGGCCTCAGAGGACTGACCAAGAAGAGAATGAGTAACTGGACAGTAGCGTGTGGTGTGTTGTGTCTGGTTTTAGTTTTTGGTTTTGTTGTTTTTTTGCTGTAGAACTTGCCCAGTGGAGTGCTGGCTCAGATCCATTTGGTAATGACACATGTTGTACACAGTTGATCAAGAGTTGCTTTTTGATTTCAGAAGAAAGAACAACACATTTAATATCTCTGTGCAGCACTGACCCAGTGTTTCGGTGATCATCAATGGAGCAGAGAGCTGTAGAGGAAATACCTGATGTCACTTTGTGGTACTGGCATGTCTGCAGCTTGGGCTATTATGCTAGTAGTGTGAATTGCAGGGAAATCCTAAAAATATCACTCACTCAGTAGAAAGGTTTGAGCATGAGTGGCCTTCATTTTCTGTGGTAGGGCTCTTGATAGAACTTGCATTGCTTATATGCCCATTTTAGGAACTATCATCCAGAATGACCATTGCTACGTTTGGAAGCAGGTACTGGTGACTCTGAGATGGTTCTTGGGTTTTATGTTTGCTGGACAGGAAAAAAATGCATGAAGCATGAATATTTAAGAACTCTGACTTGTATGAGAAGGGACAGTGTTTCCTTTGTCAGGCTACGGGGCCTCTCTGCTTCTACAGTGATCCTGGGTGAGGGCTGTATTAGATGTGTCTTTGGTGAGCATTTCCTATGGCAGCATGAAATCTTTTCATTCTCAGGCCAGACCAGCTTTGCTGTTTGTTACAATCTGCTGAGTGTGTCTTTAATCTCCCCTCTCCCCTGTTTGCAACTTTAATCTCTCATTCCTCTGCATTAATCCTCTCTTAAATGCACCCACTGCCAACACAGCACTCTTTCTCTCCCTTGGTTCTGCTGGTGATCGTTTTTGTGCTTCCTCATCTCCCATTGCAGCCTGTCACTTGTTTGGAAGTTCTGCTTCTCTTTCTTGTGTCTCTGGATATATCACCAGAGACCAGGATGATCTCTCGGAGTTGGAAAAGAAATTATTTTCCTGATCTTTTTTTATGCTTTTTCTTTCTTTGCTGTGAGCCTCAGATAATCACTAACAAAATAGAGGGCCTGTTTATAACAACTGGCCATTGACAGTTTGGTTTATTTAGACATGGATGAGATGCAATTATACAATGCTTTTCATCCATTAACACTCTTCCAAATAAGGGTACAGGTTCTTAGCCCCATTCACTGGTGAGGGGGAAAGCTGTTTGCATAGAGGTCAGGTGTCTTGAGTAAGTAGAATGTGCGTTTTCTAATTCCCACCACTGTGGGATACTTCTTCCCTCCCTCCCCCCTTGCTTCCTCTGATACAATGTGGGGGGGAATGCGAGTAGTCGACTAGATTAACTGGTAAACCTAGGCTTATTGGTTAATCATATAGTCGACTTCTTGTTTACATCCAAAGTGTGAGCTGTTTATTCATAAATATTTACATAAGGATTAAGGATGGAAATAATGTGTTTCTGTTCTTTCATTAAAAAACTGCATGAGCCAGAGTGGTTAGGAAAAGGCTGAGACTTTTTCATAGGAGAGGACTTACAAAGCACCTGGCGTCATCCTTAATATAAATATTAGTCGTCAATTAACTATTTTAATTTGTTTAGATTCTATGTATAATATACTTTGCTAGGGGTCGGTAGTCTCTTTGCACGTGCATTGGAGTTAGTTAATATTATCCTCAGTAGGTACAGGTTGGACCTCTCTGGTCTGGCACCCCCGGGACCTGACTAGTCCCAAAGGAGAGAATTTGCCGGAACAGCAGAGGTTCCCTGCCACCGGCCCCCAAGCCCACTGCTTGATCAGTGCTGCCGGCTTGCTACTGCCCCAGCCAGCACCTTCTGCTCCTCCCCCCAAACTAGCCTAGCTAGGCTACCGCTGGCTCCCTGGCCCAGCTGGGCTGCCTCAAGCTTTGGCTCTCGCTCAGCCCTGTGCTTCTGAGAGCTGCTGCAGGCTCTGGCCCCACTTGCTGCAGGCTGCTGGGAACTGCCTGGGACTCTGGCCTCAGTCCCACGCTGCCGTGGGGCTCTAGCTCCAGCCCCACACTGCCATGGGCTTCTGAGGGCCCTGATCTCAGGCTGCCGTGTGGCCTAAGGATGTTAAGGAGTGGGTATTTGGCTAATCATGGAGTCAATACAATTTGTATCGACTACACAATTAGTCAATAAGGGGAGGTGCTCTGCAGAGCCGCAGAGGGGGTAGCTCCCAGAGCCAGCATCAGTCAGGACTGAGCAGTCCCGGCTCGCACCCGACTCTTACTAAATTTAAAAGGCAGAGCTGCAGCTGGGGGAGGTCCGGGACCCAGTGCAAGCTGGGACTCCGCAGTCCTGGTTCGTGCAGGATCCTGGACTGCTGTGCCTCTGCCTCCCCTTGCCACGCACTGCAGAGCTGGTGCTGGGGGGACCCTACTTTTAAGATGCCTCTGATACAGAGGCAGCAAGTGGGAGGAAGCAAGTAGTCAAGTAGTAAGTCAAGTAGTCGCTTATATCCCTAATGTAGCTCCAGTCCCATGCTGTTACAGGCCACTGCGGGGTTTCAGCCCTGGCCCTGCTGCCCCTGGTCCTGCTGTGCCTGGCCCTGTCAGGACTTCCTGTCATTAGGCTCCCAGGCTCTCTGGTCCAGGACCATCCATGGTCCAGATGTTGCTGAACCAGAGAGTGCTAGTTTTTGGAGGTACAACCTGTTACTTTTTTATTAGATCTGTGTATTAGAACTGTGTCAAATTACTGTGCATTACGCTCAGTATTCTCACTTGTGTTTTGACAGGTGTCAGAAATGGCAGAAGATGGCAGCGATGAGACCATGTTTATTTGTAAGTATTAGAAGAAGAAAGATGGAACATTAATTTCAAAGCTCAAACTAACTTACTCTTGGGTCGGTTTTTGTAAGAGTGATTGTTGCAGGGAAGCCCAAATAGCTTCTGGCAGTGCGAAGGGATTCCCACTGTCATTAAGAACGCAAGTGTAAAAATATAATAAGAAAAGCCAAAAAGGGGTTTGAAGAACAGCGAGCCAAAAACTCAAAAAGTAATAGCAAAATATTTCTTAAGTACATCAGAAGCAGGAAGCCGACTAAACAACCAGTGAGGTCCTTGGATGATCAAGATACTAAAGGAGCACTCAAAGACGATAAAGTCATTGCGGAGAAGCTAAATGAATTCTTTGCTTCAGTCTTCACAGCTGAGGATATTGGGGAGATTCCCAAACCTGAGCCATTCTTTTTACGTGACAAATCTGAGGAATTGTCCCAGATTGAGGTGTCATTAGAAGAGGTTTTGGAAAAAATTGATAAACTTAACAGTAACAAGTCACCAGGACCAGCTGGCATTCACCCGAGAGTTCTGAAAGAACTCAAATGGGAAATTGCGAAACTATTAACTGTGGTTTGTAAACTATCCTTTAAATCAGCTTCTGTACGTAAAGACTGGAAGATAGCTAACATGATACCAATATTTAAAAAGGGCTCTGGAAGTGATCCTGGCAATTACAGACCGGTAAGTCTAACAGTACCAGGCAAATTAGTTGAAACTATTGTAAAGAATAAAATTGTCAGACACATAGATGAACATAATTAGTTGAGGGAAAGTCAACATGGTTTCTGTAAAAGGAAATCATGCCTTACTAATTTAGAATTCTTTGAGGGGGGTCAACAAACATGTGGACAAGGGATATAGTATACTTAGATTTCCAAAAAACCTTTGACAAGGTGTCTCCCCAAAGGCTCTTAAGTAAATTAAGTTGTCATGGGATAAGAGGGAAGGTCCATTCATGAACTGATAACTGGTTAAAAGGCAGGAAACAAAGGGTAGGAATAAATGTTAAGTTTTCAGAGCGGGGAGAGGTAACTAGTTGGGTCCTCCAAGGGTCTGTCCTGGGACCAATCCTATTCAACATATTTATCAAGGATCTAGAGCATCAAGGCTTTGTAACTGGGGCTGTGCAGCCGGATTTGGCACAGAGGTGAAACTGAAACACACATTGCCAGTGAGCTACGCTTCCAGAAGTGGACAGGACCCAGATCTAGCAGATCTGATCTGGGCAGGTTAAAGTGTGGAGAGTGCTGCCTTGATGGTATGTGTCATAGTCCTTCCCCTTGCAGTCCCTGTGGTTGCACTTCAATGTAGCAGCTCCACTGCCAGGACAGGGGACTGGGACATCTTATGTCTCCCAAAAATGTGTTAGGGCCCCTCCCAAAAATGTAATGCCGATTCAGTTGATATAGTCTAACTTGGGTGGTTCATCTCCACAGTGAGCTTTCTTGCCCTTTCCTTCCTCCAAAGAGCTTTGCTAGTGTGGAAGCTGGATGGGACCAGGAAGCAATGCAATTGGCCCTGACCTCTGTGGGTTTTGTGGGGCCAATTATCTTGCCAGTTTTACAGATGGTCAAACAACTCCTCTCCCCCAGCCCTACATGAACAAGATGGTTGAATACATGACATTTCTTGCCTCCTATATGAGTTGTGTCCACCGAATTTAAGGGCTGCTTCTGTTTCAGAAAAGTGAATTTCTAAACAAGACATTGCGGGCTTCCATAGTTATTGACCTTCAGTGATTTTTATATCTAGTGGTGTCAGTTTATAAGTCAGATAACTTTTTGGTGCATGCAGTGGTGACATTTTAGAATCTGGGGTCTGAACGCTTTGGCTGCTGTTTTTCTGTTCCAGGTATACAGTCTGTAAACCTGAGGCCAAATACAACATCAAAGCTTTTCTGCAGTTAGAACCCGTACTGGGTCAGACCAAAGGTCCATCTAGCCCAGTAGCCTGTCTGCCGACAGTGGCCAGCACCAAGTGCCCCGGAAGGGGTGGACCGAAGACAATGATCAAGCGATTTGTCTCGTGCCATCCATCTCCATCCTCTGACAAACAGAGGCCAGGGACACCATTCCTACCCCCTGGCTAATAGCCTTTTATGGACCTAACCTCCACGAATTTATCTAGCTTCTCTTTAAACTCTGTTATAGTTCTAGCCTTCACAGCCTCCTCTGGCAAGGAGTTCCACAGGTTGACTATGCGCTGTGTGACTGAAGTTACAATGACTTTGTGGTTCCCACAGCAGAGACACTTGTTCCTTTATGCCAGCAAACTAAGCACATGTGACTGAAAAGATTAACATAAGGTTCCATACATCAAATTTAGTGGGAGCAGGATTGAGCCATCCTTAGGGACTAGGGATATGCAGTGGAGGGAGTTGTAGGCTGGTGGTTAGAGTTGGACATTAGGAGACTTCATCTGTTCTGTTCAACTCTCCCAATGACTGAAGTTTACGAAGTTATAAAGTGGATATAATACCAACCTCATATATTACTGAGGGTTGTTGTTTGTAAAGTGCTCTGAAATCCTTGAATAAAAAGCAGTATATAAATGCAAAATACTATGATTTGTACTTTTAAAATATGTATTGATTAGAGTTATTCTTCTGCCATTAATTCACCTTTAAAAGTTATTTGCATTGCTAATCCCCAGTTGCATGCACTTTCCTTAGAGAAATCCACGGTTTATCTCTTTGTATTTGACTTTGAATTTCTTCTGTAGTTGTAAGCCCTTAAGTACCACATATGATGAGCACTCTAACTTAGGGGAGGGTCTGCTAGAAGACATCTGATACATATTCTGTAGCCTTCAGAGACATAGGCCAAAAAACATTAGTGCTCCCCATTTTGATCATTGTTCATCCACTGGAGGATTAAAGAAAATTATATATGTTGCTTGTGCTCCTAAATAGTGGTGGACAGTAAGAAACATGGAGAGCCACAGGCTGTACACTGTGTGCTGACTATCTTTGCACAAATTTCAGGATGTAAGTTTGGCAGACATGAACACTGCTGGTGAGAGTTTAGTTTCCTGTTGTAAAAACAAGGTATTCTTTCTCACAGTCTGGAATGAAATTCTGTATCTTGTTAACTTTCAAAAATGTATGCAATAATATACTTGTGCCACTTGACTGAAATCCTCAAGATTCCACACTTTTGACTTGGAGCAGAATTTGACAGCTAAGGAATAATCCCTATGTCGTGACTTCTTGTCCCTATCTAGTCAGTTGGCATCACAATATTTTGACAGCTCTTTGTGACATGGAAATATGTTTCAACTCTTATTGATTCTTATTTTATCCTTACCCGGGGCTAAAGGTTGCTTCATGGGTTCCCTTTAGCTAACGATAATTATAGTATTTTAAAATAAAATAGGGGAACTGAAAGCTTGTATTATTTTACCCCATAATAAAGAATAGTCAGATTTCCCTAGAAAGGAACCAGAGGTCCAGAGGAGCTGTTGCTGTGGTGCCAAATTCCGCCTCCCCGCTCTACCCCAGCCGTATATATGCAAAGAAGAGTTGCACAGGTTACAGCTGTGGGCAGAGCATGGTATCCAGGGTGAAATCCAATAGTAATTTTGCCATGGATTTCAGTAGGGCCAAGATTTCACTTCTCTGAGAACCCATCAGATTTTGACTATGCATTTTAACACACAGCTTCATTGAACAAAATAGTGATTTTGTTAACTAAGAGAGGTTAGTGCAGTGTTTGTTGTGGTGTTTTTTGTTTGTTTGTTTTTTAAGCTTCTGCTGCCTTTAAATAAAATATTTACTGAAGATTTTGGCAAATATTTTCTTTAGGAAAATATTAAAATTTTTAAAATGCCTCCTGGTAATCCTAGATATGTGTTGAATGATACATTTGATTCAATTGTGTATATGCTTTGGGGCAGTACAGATTACTTATTTATTGTACATAGTTTGATGTTTGAATTTTCTGTCTGCCTGCTGACTGAGCAAGAGCAGCCTAAAGACAGCATTTTTCTCGAAGCTCCATCTGCTGTTTACTTACAGGGTGCGAGGATTGCGGTCAGTACCATGATTCGGAGTGTCCTGAGCTGGGCCCAGTGGTGACAGTCAAAGATTCCTTTGTTTTGAGCAGGGCAAGGTAAGTAATGTTAGTGGGACTGTGAGGTTTGGTTTTTTAAAATAATTTTGTCTTTTAAATTTTGTCTTTTAAATTTAAAGTTCCAGTCTTTGTGGAAGGCCCCAGACTGACAGTTGAAAAATGAAGTCCTTTGTCAACTAAATGGATACAGCCACAATTAAACAAATAATTGAAGCACATATTTAAATAATGGCTTCCTGAATCAAGACCTAAGAGAATCTCTGTTTATGCATTCCTTGGCAACTCTGAGGCTACGTCTATACTACAAACCTCTTGCAGAAGAGCAAATGCAAATGGAGCGCACATTTGCATAGGTTGCGTTCTCATTTGCATTTCCTCTTCCTTTCCCATTTTTTGAGGAAAAACGGCTCTTGCCCAAAGGGGGGGGTTTTGCACAAAAAGGTGCCGTCTACAAAGCGCTTTTTTGCACACAAACCTCTTGCGCCAAAGGGAAAGGAAGAGGAAATGCAAATGAGAGCACAACCTATGCAAATGAGTGCTCCATTTTCATTTACTCTTCTGCAAGAGGCTTGTAGTATAGACATAGTCTGTGATAGTGCCAGTTGTGATGGAAACTCGTTTCCTGTATTGGTTGAGCATCTTTGATATTTATCCCAATCCTCCTTACACATGCTGTGTACTACATTTTCAAAATGGTTCATGGGAATTTCCTACTCACATTAATAGGAGTTGCATTGCTTTGCATTGTCTTTGTAATTCCTCTGCTGAGAGAGGCAAAACTAGACCCAGAAGAAGGGATGGTGTTATGGAGAGCAGCCCCTGCCTGCTCTCTTTTCCTTACCCTTCTACAAAGCCCTGTCAGCACAGTTCCCACTGAGAGCTTCCATGATGGCTGGAAGAGGGGATAACATAGAGAAAGCTGTATAGGCACGCAGCTGTTTTTTGAGCTCCACTCAGAGGTTCAAAGCTCCAGCACAGGCAGGGAGCTCATCTGACTGGTAGGGGGAGGGGATGTCTCTTAAGCAGGAGCTAAACAGAGCAAGCTGTGTGCTTGAACTGAAGAGTTCCTAGAGCAGCTAAAAAGGAAGATAAGGACAGAATAAGTGGCTAGGAGGGGCAGAGGGAGGGAAGGAGTGAATAATTAGCTGAGAGGGAGTCAGAGGGGAAGGAAGTCAGAGTCCCGTCTGTAGGAGGAGAGACAGACAGAAACCCAGCACTCGCCTCAAGGGGAGATAAGGGTCTGACTGCATTGGGGAGGTGGGGGAAAGGTGTGGGTGCATGCTGGCATTGGAGTGAGGTGGAGGCAGAGGGCAGTTTGTTTGTGCTGTGTCCAGTGGTGAGGTGGGGAAGGGGTGGATAATTTGTGCTGTGTCCTGTCCTGACTCCTGGCTAGACTGCTGGTACCTGCTAGTTTGAGAAGCAGGATTTTAGACTTTGGACTTTGTCTTTTGGACTTTGGGAGAATTGTGTTCTGCAAAGCTACTTCACATGGTACTTAGATTCTCTCATTTTTGTTTACAACAGGTCATCCCTTCCTTCCAATTTGGAGATCAGACAACTGGAAGATGGGACTGAAGGAGTATTTGCCGTGACTCAGCTGGTCAAACGTACCCAGTTTGGCCCCTTTGAATGCAAAAGAGTTGCCAAACTGGAAAAGGAGTCAGTATTTCCACTGAAGGTACAGTATGGCGTCCCAAGACGTTACTGACATAAGTTTAGTTTTAAATATGATATAAAGAAACTGATCAATAGAGATGGGTTAAGACCACAAAACTTAGATTCAGGTCATGAAAGGTGAGTGTTCCAGGTATTTAATGAAGGGTTTTGCTTTGATCCCATTTCTCTTATAGGGAGTGTCAAATGCTAGCTTACTTTTGCCTTGACAAGTATGTAAGATGTCGTGGTGCTTTTTAACCAACATCCAGAAGAAAAGGTGGTTTGTGGGGTTTTTTCTTCTCATTTTTGTTTCATTCACTTCTCTTGGAATATCAGAAATAAAGATCTAGAAACCAAAGTCAAGGCTAAGAAGTGTTGAGGATTTTTTTCCTTACCCATTATAGGTAAATAAGTTAAATTTTGAGGGAGGAACTGTGATCTAGAGATGAAAGCAGCATACTTTGAGTCCGAATTCCTGAGATCTCCTCCTACTTTTCCACTGACTTCGTGTGACTTTGCTAGTGTTTGTGCCTCAATTTGCACATCTGAGAGCATATGTGATACCTGGTTCACAGGAATGTTCAGGCTTTCTTTGTTTCTAAAGCATTTTGAGACCCATGGATGAAAGACACCATTCAGATACAAAATAAATACGGTAGACTTCCGATAATCCGGAACCTATGGGATTTAGGTGGTGCTGGATTATCAGATATGCCGTGCTATCAGGAGGTACTATAAGCAGGTTATATATATACTGTATACATTATATACTGTATATAAAGTGTTCTTAACCCTTTTTATTGTACAGACTGTATACAGTATACTGTAATGTTTTAGTTTTTTTTAAGCCTTTTTTACCCTTTTTGCTCAGTTCAGCTGATGCCGCTGTTACCTTGTGACTCATTTTTGCCAAAGCTCATTCACTAGGCTCTTGCCATTTTGATGCCGGACTATCAGGAGTGCCGGACTATTGGATGCCGGACTATTGGAGTTTTACTGTAGTCTTATTTATTATTCATAACAATAATGTATTATTCCTTGTGTTTGAATTACATAATTCATTTTGTTTGCATGGGTGGCTCACAGGTTTTCCAGAAGGATGGGCCCCTGGTTTATTTTGATACCTCTAACGAAGATGACTGCAATTGGATGATGATGGTGAGAGCAGCCACTGAATATGAACACCAGAACCTGACTGCCTTCCAGCATGACAATGATATTTACTTCACAACTTCCCGGGACATCCCCCCTGGAACTGAGCTGCGAGTGTGGTATGCAGCTTTTTACGCCAAAAAAATGGAAAAGCCAGTGCTGAAGCAGGTCACTAGTATTGCCAATGGTACGTTTGGGGGCCTTTTTCTTCTTCCCTAAGGGCCCACAGTCCAACTAGGTGCTCATCATCCTCCTGAGTTCAGCAGCTGTTTTTAAAAAAATTGAACTCTCAGATGCATTTCTATCTTACAGGAAAGAAGCCAAGGTTTTGTACCAAGCGTTAACTACATCTTTTAAAAGAGATACATGTCCTAATTGGTTTTTCTGTAGCTTGAGATCCAGGATTGGGGAAGTAGTCATTAGTTGCAGAATCACTCATTTCTTCAACACTTTTTTCTTTATGGAAGAGCTTTCATGTCTCTTCCTAAAGCAATTCAAATGTTAGCATAGTCCAAACACATAAACAGATCACCTGAGAAGCAGCCGTATTTTCTTTTAATTGCAACGAAGCTGTCTGTATTTACCATAGTGTGTTGTACAATTGGGAGCAATTACATATGCCGTCAGCAGTCTTATGTAGAGCCCTGTGAAACGAGATGAGTGCAAACTGAGCTTTTGTTTTTAATGTTTACTTGAGCTTCTGCAAAGGAAGGCAGAGTGCTTTACTCTGACATTAAAGCTTCTATTCTTTGTGCTACAGGAATACAAATAATAGTTTCCCTTTCAGTTCTCTTCTACCTTTACATTTCTGTAGCCAAAACAACAACAACCCATTAGCATTGCCAGAGTGGTGGTGGTGCTGTTTAGTTGAGAACGCTTTACTGTACAGTGTCATTCTAGGATGATGACTGTAGTGCGGATGGCTTTGTGATGTACCAGTGCTGTCACTGTGGTTGGTAACTTTGTCTTTTTGATGGCGCAACAGGCAATATGAAGTGCTGTAAATCTGGTTGGTATTTAGGTCATTCTGGCAAAGTAGTTTTGATGTTCGAGTGGTATAAACTGGAAAACCTTCCTTTTCTTTGGATTTTTATTTTCCAAGACAAAAAAAATAAAATAAAAATCAGAGTTGGTTAATCCTGAGAATGTATTGCAAGATGCAATCAAATATCCTCTGTCAAGGTTTTCTGTTTAGTTTGGATCAAGCTCCAAGTCTGTGCTAAATATTAGAATGGATATATATGTTTGTAGGTTGGTCTCTTCAAAATTGCCTCAAAGCATAAGTGGCTTAGTGATCTTGTTGTCTAATGAAAATATGGAGACTACATTCCTGTGTAAGGTAGTAGTATATCCATACACAGTGGACTCCATATGTGTGCATACTAGGGATGTGAAGGTTTGTTGCCAGAAGATGTTGTGAAAACCAGGACTTCAACAGGGTTCAAAAAAGAACTAGATAAATTCATGGAGGTTAGGTCCATCAATGGCTGTTAGCCAGGATGGGTAGGAATGATGTCCCTTGCCTCTGTCAGAGGCTAGGAATGGATGATGGGAGAGGGATTGCTTTATGATTCTCTATTCTGTTCAGTCCCTCTGGGGCACCTGGTATTGGCCACTGTCAGAAGACAAGAAACTGGGCTAGATGGACTTTTGATCTGACCCATTCTTATGTTCTTACTACAGATGTTTACTACCAGTAAAGGTTAATTGGGGGGCTGGAGCAGCTCCCCACCTGCTGTGGGAAGGAGGCTGTGCCAGCCCTGTGGGGGCCCACTGCGGATAGGGACTGCTCTGGTGGGCCCAAATGCCTTGCAGGTAGGGGTTGCTCTGACCAGGACACTGAAGCAGCCCTGGCCTGTTGCAGGGAGTGGGGCACTCCAGATGCCCCCTTCCCACTTGCCCCTTCTTTAATCGTTGATTTTTGTTGTCTAATGAAAATATGGAGACTTTACATTCCTGCGTAAGATAGTATATCCATACACAGTGAAATCCATACATGTGCATATTAGGGATGTGAAGGTTTAACCGGTTTTTACATCCCTAGTGCATACCAAGTGTTCACTTGTGCTATGTGATGCTGCTGTATACTAGATTCTAGACTGGAAGTTATTCTGCAGAAGTCAGGCATGCATATTGTTTTGCCTTGATTAGCTCTCTTAGAGTATGTCTAGACTACATTGGTTTTTCCGAAAAAACTTCACCTGCATCCACATTGCAATCGCATTCTTTCAAAATTAAATCAAAAGAAGGCAGGGTTTTTTTCGACATTGGTAAACCTCAAATTATGAGGAAGAATGCCTTTTTTGAAAGAGCTCTTTCGAAAAAAGGCATGTGTGGATGCAGAACAGGGACATTTTTCAAAAGAAAAGGCAATCCAAAAAAGCACAGGTGCCCTGATGGCCATTCTGTGAATAGCAATCAGGGCTTTCTTTCGAGAGAGCGTCCATGCAGTCTGGATGCTCTCTTTCGAAAAAGCAGATCGCTTTTCGATCTAGTTTTGAGGTGTGGATGCTCTCTTCCGAAAGAAGCTTGCAGTCTAGACGTACCCTCACAAAGATAATTGTTGAAGACCGGTGGGTGCTGCAGGCTATGCTACCAGAGCAGCTGTCACATTGGTACCCAGGATACCAAACCATCATTTATTGGGAAAGTAACAAAAAGGACCTGTGTTTTCCTCCCACCACAGATGTATGCTTAGTAGTGATGGAATGTGACAAGGAAGGGAATAAAATCTCTTCAAAGCCTCCCAGTGCAGTCTTCTCTCTTAAAAAAATAAGGAAGTCCAGTGTGCCTGGCGCTGACTTCGCAGGTAAATAATATATTTCATCCTGTGTTCCTGTCTATGCTGCATGGAGCCAGTAGTGACAGTTTAAGGGCAGATCCGGTAGAGCGAAAAAGCTGCTCAGTGCAGTCTTTTGCAGTGATAGAAACATCATGTTTACATGACATGCAGTAAATATTATGTATCGGTGTAATGCATCTATAATTTTTAATGGGGAGAAAATTTAAGTTTATTGATTTTAATTTTATTACCTTCATGGGTTCTGTATAGGGACATGGAATAAGTGAAGGGACATGGAAACTTTTTCAGGCAGATGTGTATTTTATGCTGAAGTAGAAGGATATCGTTAAAAATCTTAAACTTGTAAGCAAGGAGGATAATATTGATGAAGAACAGATTGTTTGGAACCTAGGGATGTAAAAAAGCAGTTAAAGTAACTATGTAAGCATTAAAAATCCTAGCAGTTACACATGCTCCAAGCTCTTATATAAGCCGGCTCCCGTACTCACTGGCTGCTGGTCCCACTCCCAGGAAGGCAGCTGTGCTGCCTTATAAGCCTTATACTGCAGTATAAGCCTTATACTGCAGAGCTTGCAGCGCAGAGCGGCAGCTGGCTCCCCAGGAGCAGGACCCGGGAGCCAGCGTGCACCAGGAGAGTGTAGCCATAGTGGAAACCAATAAGCTGATGCTTATCGGTTAACCATTTAAATGTTATACTCTTACATCCCTATTGGAAACCCTAAATTTGTTCTAGAGACTGGATCCTACTCCCCACATGTAGCAAGCAGAAAAAAAATCTAATCTTTGTAACTGAGGGAAAGAAATTTTAAAAAACATTAATTTTTTAGAAAATTGCCACACTTCAAATCCAAATTAGGGTCTCTGAGCTTGGAATCCAGATCAAAAGAAGATAAATCTGGCACTGTTCTTTGAAAAGTGGCTATGTGCTAAATTTTGCCTATTAACATAAAAGATGTATTTTTCTTGGTCTCGGGGGCTTTTCCTGTGGAGTGTTCTGCACTTCTATTTGGCTAGCCTCAGTACAGTTATTGTGAGGAATGGGAAAGCTGGATGGGAAACTGAATTTCAGCTCTGTGAGAAACTTCAAATTGCAGAAAATTTTTCATCCAGAATTGGGACAAAATCTTAAGACTCAAGAAATTTTAATGGAATTGAGATTTTGAAATGTTCTGTGTTGGAAACATGTTCCAAAATGAAATATGGTCCTTGATATCCTTGGCTACCTGTATGGCAGGCTGAGGAATTTCATTGGATTGTGAAATATTCAACTTGAAGGATCTTCAACAATCTGCACAATGTTATAGATGTCTTGTCTGATGAATCCTTAGATGGCCTGTTTGGAACTTAATCTCTTTTCACAGTCCACTGTTATTTATTAAACAGTTCTCCTGAATCTGTTCCTTCTTTTTCCTTGAGAAATCCCAAATAGCATTATGTGTTGCATGGTTACTTAAAATAATGTCCTACTTTCCTTTCTTTGTGTGTAAGAGCTGGGAAATCACTTAAGCAAAACACTAATGTGCTCATCCTGGCAAAATATCCAGCTTACTAAACTGTTCAATAAGTGATTTCCTTATCACCACCCTTATTTATGTTAGCCCAAATGTTAGTATTTCCATGGTGCTTTCCAGAGAGTGCTTTGTTCAGTCTCAGAGGGGTAGCCGTGTTAGTCTGGATCTGCAAAAAGCGACAAGGAGTCCTGTGGCACCTTATAGACTAACAGATGTATTGGAGCATAAGCTTTCGTGGGCAAAGACCCACTTCGTCAGATGCATGTCAGATGCATCTGACGAAGTGGATCTTTGCCCACGAAAGCTTATGCTCCAATACATCTGTTAGTCTATAAGGTGCCACAGGACTCCTTGTCGCTTTTTGTTCAGCCTGTATCCCCAATTAGTCCAGATCCAGGTAACTCTCATTCTCAAGTTACCCCAGCTTTGTCACTCCAGGTATGCCTTTTGTGCTATTCCTTTCATCTCCACTTAATTTAGGAAGAAGGAAAGGAACATCCTATCTACCACGCAAATGAGGCATAGGTGGGCTCCCACCTCATAAATCTCTCCTTTTTCTTTTCTTTTTTTTTTTTTTTTTTTTTTTTTTCCCCCCCCACTTACGATTTTGGCTCCTTAAACATTGGCATGGGAAAGTCCTGTCTGCAGCCTTCCCAGGAATTAAATATTATCCTTGTATGTAATTTCTGGCATTTTGTACATATTAAAGTAACAGAGCAGGTGTAGTTTTTATCCCACCTGTTCCTTGCAACACTAACATACCAGTGCCGGATTGCAGAAGCTACTTCCTTGGGTTTTTCATGAATGGTTGATTGTAATCTCTTCTCCTTGGTCTTCCTTTGAAACCGGATAGTAAATCCCAGCAGGCTTCTGAAAGGTTTGCTGCCTTTTTTAAAAAAAACTTTTAATAGCCTCTTCTTACATCTCCTAGCGAGCGCTCCAGAAAGTAGTGAAGCAGAGTCCAGCCAGTGGACGTGTAAAGTATGCTCATTAGTTTTCCCGGAACCTCAGCTGCTGACAGGTAAGGAAAGTATGGAATTTGTATGAAAAATATATCAAGAAGTATTCTGGAAGTTCTGTCCTTCCAAGCCAAAAGATTATGGGTAGGAAGGTGGCTTCATAATGCCATAAATTACACTTTTGTAGATCTTTTTTCCAGGTCCTAAGGAAAAAGAATAAAACTACAGTAGCAACTGATATTGATTGTAGGGGTCCATCTGATAAAATGTGTTATTGGATCTAGAATAAAAGAAACACTTGTATAACATATAGTAGATGAATATTAAAACTATCAAAGGACAGGGAATTGTATGCACAGAGAAGTGCAAAATTAGTGACAAGCTTACGCTCAGTGTTTTCATCAACAAAGCAATCAGAGCTGAAAGACACTATAAATAAAAGGTCCTGGAACTTATCGTTTTCATACTTTGTGTTTATAGCTATTGAGTGTAATTTTTGAGAGCACCTAAAAGGTTTAGCAGCAGCAGTCCCGTTATCTTTCAGTGAGACTTAGAGCACCAAGTCATATTTGAATACAGGACACGTTTAAATCATTGAGGCACATCAGCGTGCCGCAGATCTGTTCAATAAAATATGATGAACTCAGCAGGGCTGACCCCCCACAGCATGCCTTGAGGCCTGCAGTGGCTGTGGTTCCCGCCCTGGAAGGGGTAGGGCCTTGAGCAGAAGGGGCAGAGCTGGGGCAGCCAGCCCTTGGAGCCTCCTGGATGGCAATGGTTTCCTTCCCCACCTCCTTCTGCGTAGCTCTGAGGGTGAGGAGCAGTGCTCAGGCAGCAATTCAAAGGGGTCCAGGGCTTCAGCTGCCACTACTGCTGCAGCGGTCTGAGCCTGGGCTCTTTGAATCATCAAGGCCTCGAGGCAGTTGACCCCTTTGCCCTGCCCTGCCCTGCCCTTCCCTCCCTCCTTCCCCCCATTGGCAGGCCTGAATGTGATCATCTTGGCTAACACACTATGGACCTTCAGAGCATAACGTATGACGTGCAACAGCTTGAGCTAAAAAGACAAGGCGCTGTAGTTGGGATGTGTAGCAATTCATACCCTCTGCAGATTGGCTCAGAAGGTTACAGTAACAAATATAAAAACCTCTACAATTTGAATCCATCTCAGTGATCAGTTTTGTTTATACTGTAATAATGTACTTTTTAGTTAGGTGTTTTAACTGCCAGTGAAATACTTGATCTAGACAGGAAGTTTTGGTGCTGGAACCATCCAGATGTTTCATGACTGTGTTTTCCCCCCCACACACATACCTACTTGCAGAACATCTGTTGAGTCACTTGGAACAAGCCAAAGGAGTCCCCCAGACAGGCCAAAATGATGCACCTCCAGAGAAATCTTCAGAGACTCCCATTGCCGATAAGCCTGTAACTGGTGAAAGTGCCAGTGCCAGCGTGGACTCCAGGAGGACTCCCCGAAGAGGAAGAAAGCCCAAAGCAACAAAAGCAGAAACACCCCTTGTAATTGCTGAAGCTAAAGACCCAGCAGGTGAGATGAGAGAGGTTTTAAAAAAGTAGTTGCCAAATATGCTTCCACCTTAATGATATATTCTCAACAAGCTTCCTCTCCCCCCCCCCTCCCCCGAGTTCAGAGTGGAAATGGGAAACCTAGAGGTTTTTTTAGTTTACATAGAAAATCCCAGTGTGATTTCAGAAAATGATTATCAGTTGTTTCTAGGTGCTTCTGTGATAACCACTGCAGCAGTTGCGTGTAAACTGGTGGGCAGGCTCTCACCACTGGGCAGCCAAAAGAAAGCTCAAACTTTTAAGTTCAGGTCCAAGTCCCTTTCTTAAGGGATGTTTTTTTATTAAAGCAGAAGATGCAGAAAGACTCAAAGACTTTCTAACTGAGGCCTGCTTGCTTTAATTTTCAGTGAGACTTAGGGCAGGGTAGTTGGGAAGGACGAGGACACATTTGTCTGCCTAGTCTTTCCTGGCTGTCCCCCTAGGCCTTCTGCTTTGCCCCCATGCAGGGACTGCCTTGTCTCAACCTCCTATTCCCAAGATTGGGCCAGGAGCTTTCCTTTATATCGTTTTCAGTAGATAGTCACATAATGCATGGTCAGCCAACCCTTCACTGACACATGCCCTGTCTAGAAACTACAACTCCTAGTAACCACTGTTCTTAAAAGAATATACTTCAGTGACAGACATGTTGGCTGTGCCTTACAGGCTGGAAGTCTTATGCTACTCCTGTGTTATCAGTGAAGCTGTTAAATGTGCCACACAGGACAGAACAGCTTTACCTTTAACACTGCTCTGGAGTAGTGGTTTGTGAACCTAAGTCTGCAAAATAAACTTGACTCCTTGTCCTTTGCTGTACACTATTCTGTGGGTGTAAAGTTTGTCTGAGGCCATGAGCTTAGCAGGAAAGAAATAGATTGGACATTTATGTGGCTAACAAGAACACCTGTAGTTGAATAAGATAAAAACAAAATTTAGAAGGGAGATGACACCCTCGTGCTTCTGGGATTATAAACTATCCTCTAACTTGAGTTTATTGGCTGAAGCATTTCCGATGGTCAGATTTTTTTCTGTAATTTCCCACTTCAGGGTAAACAGCTGAATACTGGACACTGCTGGAGCTGACTAGAGGTTGTGGCAATTCTCCGGTATCTGTTCTTATTGTAGATAGATCAGTCTGGAGACTTCGTTCTCTTATGTAAAGAAGGGTGCTGTGGAAAATAGATAAATGTTTTCTATTCCTTGTGAGACTAAATTGTTCCAGAAGAGTCCTCCCTACGTAATTGGAGGGTTTCATTTGTCTTGGAGGTAGCTGCTGAGTTGGGTTCCCATTATGGATTTGAATTTGAATCTTCCTAACTATCCTGTCTGGAGCTCAATCAGATGCCAAGAGTTAAAGCTCCATTTCAGTTTATAGCTAGATCAGGAGAGTGTCAAATTAAATATAAAAGCGACAAGGAGTCCTGTGGCACCTTATAGGCTAACAGTTGTATTGGAGCATAAGCTTTCGTGGGCAAAGATCCACTTTGTCAGATGCTGCATATAAGTCTATACAGTGCTACAGGACTCTTGTCGCTTTTGCAGATCCATACTAACATGGCTACCCCTCTGAAAGTAAATATAATGGTTTACATCTGTCTCAGAAATATTCTGAGTTTTATTCTTCTGTGTGTGTGTTCATGTAAGTCAAGGATGGGCAATAAAAAGGCAGTCCACAGGGTTAGTTCCTGGTGGGCCCCCACTTTCATGTTTACCTGCACCTCCGCAGGTATTGGCGGAACGCAGCTCTGGTTGGCTGCGAATTGCTGTTTGCAGCCAATGCAAGCGGCAGGAAACATCGCGGACTGAGACACCGCTGCCCACTGTTTGCATTGGCTGCGAGTGGTGATTCGCTGCCAATGAGAGCTGTGAGGTGCAGGTAACCATGGAGGTGGGGGCCCATGAGGGACTAACCCTGTGGACCAGATCTGGCCTGCGGGCTGGAATTTGCCCACCCTTGATGTAAGTATTGTATTTGTATAATAATGTATTCACAGTGGATCGAGTAGCTGAAATTATAACAGAGATCCCACCTGATGAGGCAGCCCTTCCCTCTGCTGCAGAAGAGAGGATTATGGAACTGGTTTTAGGAAAGTTGCTAAGCACCACAAACAACATTAGTACGGTAACAAAGTAAGTCACCATGGGATTCATGCCTTCATAGTGGGATATAACCTTCTCTCCCAGGCACCATTGTTGTTTCCTCCTGTTAGCATGGAGAAAGGGCTCATTTGGTTCAAGTGCTGAGAACCTTACATACTTAGGGTGCATCTGCACTGCATCAGTAGCTCGAAATAAGCTATGCAAGTTGAGCTATGCAAATTGCATAGTTTATTTCAAATCAGTTTCTAAATAGCATATCCCGAAATAGTGCCGCTGTGTAGACATAGCCTTAGACTTTTTCAGAATGTATTGACTGATCAGAACTTAGATGCATTAAGGAAGTTAAGGACTAGTCGATTTCCCCCTCTCCCTTGCTGCCTCTATCAGCTAGAGGCAGCAAAGGGGGGGAAGAGGTACTTCAAAGCGGCAGCACCGCGCAGCTGAGCCAGGGATCACCTGTGCAGTGCTGCTGCTTTGAAACCCCAAGGCAGAGTTACAAAGGGACAGCCGCTGCACAGCTGATCCATGGCCACTTTAAAGCACCAAAGTGTGGAGCCTGGAGTCATCTGGGGGACTCCCCAGCTAACCCCAGGTTCCGAGCGGCATTTCCCCAGAACCTGGGGTCAGCTGGGGACATCCCAGCTGATCCCGGGCTCCCTGTGGCTTCAGCAGAGCCTGGGATCAGCTGGGGAGTCCCCAGATGACTCTGGGTTCTGCGTGGCATTTCCCTGGGACCCGGGGTCAGCTGGGGAGTATGCCACAAAGAGGGATTCATGCAGGCCCAATGTACTGTAAGCTGATGCTGGGTTGTAGCCATGGGTATTGGAGACTGGTGATGTGAATTTCACCATTAAAGTGCAGTGCGATAGGGTTATTTCTCTGTTTTGTTACAGTGTTGTACAATGGGATATTTTAAACTCATAAGGGGCTGCAAAGTTAAATGTTATTTCCACTGTTGCTGAAAAAAAGCTAAAGATAAGGATATTAAAATGTCTTCCAGGCATGTAATGTAGTCTCTCACTGATGTATGTAATTTGTGAATCATGTCTCTTGCATCACTACGAATTACATTTTAGAGTTTAAGTCTGTGACATTTATAAAACCTCTGGGAGGTCCTTGTTCATTTAATTGCATATTTTAAACTTGTTCCACTGAAGCTAGCTTCTTGAGAGAGATGGAGGTGATCAATTCATTGGTGTTTTCAGGTTCTAAAGTTCATAGTAAAAACAACTTGGAGTCCTGTGGCACCTTAAAGATTAACAGATTTATTTTGTGAGAAAAGGCGTGCTTCATCAGATGCATTTACAAAGAGGCACCACAGGACTCCTCATCTTGTTTGCAGGTACAGATTAACCCAGCTGCTCCTGATAAAGTTCATAGTGCTATGAATAAATTGAGGTCCATCACAAGTAGTTAGAAAGTACACATTCAAGAACATGTCCCGAAGGGCATTTAGACAGTGAAACAGAACAGTACTGCCTGATGATTCCACATGTGCTCATTTTGTATGGTTCTTGCATGAAGACTATAAAACTTGTAAATGCAATGTGAGATATCTTTGGAGGGTTAGAAGAGTGATTCCTGTGATTAGTTTATTTCATAGAGTAATAGAACTAGAAGGAACCTTGAGAAGTCATCAAGTCCAGTCCCCTGCACTTATGGCAGGACAAAGCAACCATCTGCACTATCCCTGACAGGTGCTTAACATGCTTTTAAAAATCTCCAATGATGGAGATTCCACAACTTCCCTACGCAATTTATTCCAATGCTTAACCACCCTGACGGGAAGTTTTTCTGAATGTCCAACCAAAACATCCCTTGCTGCAATTTAAGCCGATTGCTGCTTGTCCTATTCTCAGAGGTTAAGGAGAACAATTTTTCTCCTTCCTCCTTGTAACAACCTTTTAGGTGCTTGAAAGCTGTTATGATGTCTCACCAGTCTTCTTTTTTCCAAATTAAACAAACTTAATTTTTTTAATCTTCCCTCATAGGTCATGTTTTCTAGACCTTTAATCATTTTTGTTGCTCTTCTTTGGACTTTCTCCAGTTTGTCTACATCTTTCCTGAAATGTAGCATCCAGAACTGGACACAATACTCCAGTTAAGGTTTAATCAATGCAGAGTAGAGCAGAAGAATTACTACTTATGTCTTGCTTATAATACTCCTGTTAATACATGCCAGAATAATATTTGCTTTTTTGTGACAATGTCACACTGTTGACTTACTTCATTTGAGGTCCACTATAAAGCCTTGATCCTTTTCTGCAGTACTCCTTCCTAGGCAGTCATTTCCCATTTTGTATGTGTGAAACTGATTGTTTCTTTCTAAGTGGAGTACTTTGCATTTTTTCTTACTGAATTTCATCCTATTTACCTCAGACCATTTTTCCAGTTTGTCCAGATCATTCTGAATTCTGATCTTATCCTCCAAAGCACTTGCAACTCCTCCCAGCTTGGTATCATCCACAGACTTTATAAGTGTGCTGTTTATGCCATCATCTACATATTTGACTGTGGTGGCCACTTGTGTTTCTGGCTGAGGGTTGCTGGAGCAAATTCTCTTCTGATAGATCAGCTAGTCTCCATATATGGCCATGAGAAGTCATTGTTGTCAGAACGTTGTTGATTTTCCAAAGGCTGAGGTAGCACTCTTAGCTATTGCCAGCAGATGGGACTGTTAACTTAAAGAAAAAGAAAACCAACTATGGAATGTCTTTTTGCTCACTGCCTTTCTCTAATCCAGTAGGTTTGCTCATCACCAAAACACCATGTCCCTCAAAAGAAGTTTAATTCTCTCCAGTAGACATGGAATACGCCGAAAGCTGATAAAGCAACTTGGGGAACACAAACGGGTCTATCAGTGCAACATTTGCAGTAAGATCTTCCAGAACAGCAGCAACCTCAGCAGGCACATCCGGTCTCATGGTGGGTTTGCCTTCAGCTCCCTTTCATGATGTAGTTATCTCCAGTCTGTTTGGGTGTTCTGTAGCGGAACTGAGAGATTCTAGAACCAGATGTTTTTCACTGTTTCCTTTATTGATTTTACTACAGGGCTCCTTAATCAAACAGGCAAAAGAATGGTAAGATCCAGTGGCTGGAAGTTGAAGCTAGATAAATTGAGACTGGAAATAAAAGTGCAGGCTTTTAACAGTGAGATGATGCAGTGTGTTCTCAGTCACTCTGAGTCTTTAAATCAAGATTAATTGTCTCTATAAAATACATATTCTAGTTCAGCCATGGGCTATTGGGTATGTAGAACTAATTCCAGGAAATACATTGGGTGAGTTCTATGTCCTGTTTTATGCAGGAGATCAGATGACAGTGGTCCCCTCTGATTTAAAAAAATCAATGAATTAATGCTTTTAATTATTGAAGCTGCTCATGTTTCAGCAGATTGCTAGCCCAAATTTGGAACAAGCTATACAATTTTTTAGTTATTACATGTGGAGTTCCCAGTTGGTTCCATCAGTCACTCATTCTGTTTTGTCTGGATGGATCCCTCAGGTGACAAACTGTTTAAATGTGAAGAATGTGCAAAGCTGTTCAGCCGTAAAGAGAGCTTGAAGCAACATGTTTCATATAAACACAGCAGAAATGAGGTAAGTAGAAACAACCAGATGGTTCTTCACAAGGAGATGAAAAGGTGCTGTGAGTTCTAGGCTGATGACTATGGCATGTGAATGGATTCCTGGTATGAATTACCTATGGAAATGCGCTCAGGCATTTGTTACCACCAGGGGCTTGTCACTGCATCAGATTTACCTGGACACTCAGGGCAGGATTTAAAGGTGTGCTCTGACTGCTGCTTTGTGTTCTAAGTAGGATTGTTTCACTGTTGTCTTGTTTGCTTGTCTTCTCTAGTTATTTGCACCTCTTATCTTTTGTTGTATGAGCTCTCTAGAGCAGAGACAAGCTCTTGTGTGTGCGTGTGCATGGGTATAGTATTTCTAGCAGTTGGGCCCTGATCTTTGATTGGGGCCTCAGAATGCTATTGCAATACAAATCATAATGATAGTAAAACCCATTAATGGCAGTGAGAGTCTTTTCACTGACTTTAGAGGGCTTTGGATCAGGTCCTAATCTCTCAGATTACTGACATCAGATGCCAAAAATATTGTGGAGCATGACTCTGAGTCAGAAAACCTCTTGTTTTTCCTAAATCATATTCATCATTGCAGGCTGAGTAGCCAAAAAGACACACAATTCCACCTCCAAATGTATGTATGCATCTTTTATAGGTGCATAAGTACAACACCATAATTTTTGCAGCATGTTCAGATTCACAGATCTGAAATTTTAAATGTCAGAATTCAGCACTGAAATGTACTCAAATGTTTTGACCAAAAAATCTGAAGAAAATGAAATGGCTGTAAGAAAATAAAAAAGCAGCCTAGAATTGTGCAAACTCTCTCTTTCTGTTGTGTATGGTTTGTGATGCTTTTCCCTCTTGAACTGTTTTTTATTTAAATTGTTTAATGTTTGCAATCCTCAGGTCGACAGCGACTACAGGTACAAATGCGCTACATGTGAAAAGGCCTTTCGGATAGAGAGCGCATTGGAATTCCACAACTGCAGAACAGGTGACCATTACTTGCCAATGTTCTCTGATCTTGAACAAGCTTTGTTAATTTCCCAAATGTGATGGGAAGTCACTAAGACTAAAAGTGATGGTGCAGTACTGAGCTAAGAGGGTCCTGCCCCTCAGCACTTGTAGAACTTCCTTCATTTGGAGCACCTGTTTAAAAGGGGGAGAGTGAAGAAAAGACTGTCTGCAGGAATGAAACCAATTGGTTCGTAGCTTCTGGGACAGAGGAATCCCCAGGGGAAGAGTCTTGGATTGTGGCTGAGATCTGACCTAACAGCTAGGAGTTCAAGTTCTTTTTCTCTCCCCTTCTTTCTGACGAGTGGGAATCACTGGACACTGCTAAGGGAGCTGGGAAGCACCAATTGACTATCTGGGCAACCTTCCTTGGGCAGGGAAGCAGAGTGACGTGGTCCTGCCCCAAACTGAGAAAAAACAGGGAGGTAGGAAATGGCCCAAGGGTAGCTGGTCTGGTGTATGAGTAAGAGGGGCCAGAGAAATTCCTCCCACTTTTCCTGGGACCAGGGACTGGGTCTCTGAACCTCTCCCTTTCCTTTCCCCTTTGTTGGGCTGGGAAAAACTGAGACACACCAGAGGAAGACATCTGTAACTCAACTCATAGGCCCTCAGATTGCCTGACATGGCCTTCCCAGGATTTTGGGGACTATTGAGCCATGGCCAACGGGTCCCCCAGGTGAAGTCTGCTATATGATAATTGATTGCTATACCAACCATGAGGGAAGAATAGTCATGTCAGGCTTCACTTTCCTCAAGGTCCAGCAGCACTGTAAAAACAAACTTACTTCATCATAGAAAACTATTTAAGGCAATCTGTACAGCAAAAATTCCACCAATGTACTGAATTTTATCTCTTTCCCTCTCTCGAATCTAACATCCCTAGTTTTGCCTCTGATATCTCCTCCCAGATATCCTATCACCATCCTCCAATTTGCTTTTTCTAAAACTAAACTTTGTATCTTTCCCCTCAGTCTATCTCTGCTTCCTATCATCTTCGTTGCCATTGATAGCTCTGGACTTCTACCCTGGTGTTTCCCAGCCTTGCAATCATCTTCACCTGTTTTCTCATTCCTTCTCCCAGTAAATCCAGTCATTGTAATGCTAGATCTAACTATAGAATACATTTCTTATCCATTTCATTTTAAAATAATGGCTTGCTTTCCATTACCTGCAGATGACAAGACATTCCAGTGTGAGATGTGTTTCAGATTCTTTTCCACGAACAGTAACCTCTCAAAACACAAGAAGAAGCATGGGGATAAGAAATTTGCATGTGAAATCTGCAATAAGATGTTCTACCGGAAGGATGTCATGTTGGATCATCAAAGGAGACACATGGAAGGTAAGTACACTTGGCATGAATCTGATAGTCACTTTTGGAGTGTTAGCTGGGTGGTGAAATTAAGTAAATCATTCTGCATTGGTTTTTGCAGGATGCTGGGTATCATTTCAAAACTAGATAGTTTGATCTCGTGTAGCTTGACCCAGTCCAGAGACTAATATGGCATTATGACCATCAATTTAACAGATGTGAGTGTGGCACAGTGAGGTTGCCTTACAACATTTTAGAGCACTTGTGAAACCAGACCAGAAGAGCTGAGAACTAGTGAATCTCATTGAAGTTGGTGGGAGTTCCAGGTGCCCAGCGCCTTTTGATAACTGTACCATCGCCTCTGAAGGAAATGACAGCCCCAAAGAGGAGGTTTAAAATGAGAACATACCATGAAATCTGGGTATTTTTTAACTGCCACTAGTAGTTTTTGGGGACAAGATCAAAGGTAATTTAGAAGTAGGGCAAAATTAAACATTCTGAGCCCTAGGAGACAAGAGAGACCCCTGCCCACCATGTCACAGCCCCATTCCCCACTTTGAGTGGCTGTGGGACAGTGGGTCTTCCCTCATCTGTCATTGAGACTGGGCCAAAGACCTGGAACCCCCTTCTCTTCCTGGGATAGCAGCAGGGGCAGCAATAGGGGTCTTTGTAAAACATTAAGTGCCAAAGGCGGAGTGGCAATGCATTTACTGCTTCTGACTGACTGGCTGAAAGAGTTCTAGGTTAAACTACTCACTATCGTGGATAAAGCAAAAAGCACCTGGTAGACTTTGCTGAAACAAATAATCGAAGTGACTTACTTACACGTCTCTTGCATGGTAATATTGGTACAGTAACAAGAAAACAAAATATATCTTCAGCATGCCTCTCTTGTATTTCTAAGATCCCTTTCACCGCTGTAACTAAACATTCATTCAGAGACAACATTACGCCTAGAGCCACACTCCCCTCTATCACCGTGCTTTACAGGAACAGTGTGTATTCAACTATGAGGGCATGTGGGTTGGAGTGTAAAACATGGTTTATTTTATTTTATTTTTTTTGGTGGGGACTGTGACGTTAAGGGGTGAGGCGTGTGAAAAGAGAAGACTTTGAGCACAACACAGAGAACATGGTCCGCTACAAGAAGGAACCCTCAGGATGCCCTGTCTGTGGGAAGGTAGGCTTTTTTGCCAGTTTGTGTCTGGTAGAGCTTTATATTCAAGCTTTATATTCAAGCTCCAGCAATCCTCCAGTGCTCACTACAGGCTCACCAAGAAACGTTCTCCAGCCAACCTTCTGAGGAAAGGATTAACTGAAAGCAGCATTAAAACAAAACCCTAGTCCATATTTTCTGAGGACTAGTGAGACAATGTTACGCTCCAGATTTGTCTGTTCATACAGTCGCTTAATTTGGCTAAGGTTGTAGTGAAGGGTTTCTGTTGGAGTGAGAGAAGCTGGATGTGTACTTTTGTGAGCAATTCTGTTTTAGAACTGAAAGTGTGTGGTGTAGCGATGGAGGTCAAGTGCTGGGCAGTGTGGTATTAGGGTGGTAAAATATGCACTGCAAGATTAGTGTGAATGTTGGCTTAGCTATTGTTTCCCAGATGTGATTTGCAGTAGGATGTGAGGAGTAGTCAAGTAAATGATAAGCCTAGGCTTCTTGGTTAATCTTCTCAACTATTTGCATGCTGTATCAGAGGTAGCAAGGGTGGGGGGAAGCAGGAGCAGGTGCTGCTCCCCAGCACTGGCTCCGCAGTGCTGCGTGCCCCTCTCCCCCCGACCCCCTGTGCAGCTGCCTCTGTCAGAGGCAGCAGTGGTGGGGGCCAGGGGAGGCTGCTGCGAAGCAGCCTCTGCGCATGGCGTGCCTTAGCTTGCTGCTGGCAGAGGCTTTGTGGCAGCAGACCTTCTCCATGCGGGGGGTGAGGGAGAGGTCTGAGCTCCCCATGGACAGAGACTGAAGCAGCCTCCCCCACCTTCACGAGGCGACAGGCAGCCAGTCCGCGAGGGGAGCTGGTTTTTAAACTGACTCCCCTTGCAGACCAGCTCCCGCCTGGCACCCTGCAACACAGAGGCAGCAGCATGTGGTGGCAGGGGGCTTCCCGGGAGTGAGGCCAGAGTGCACTGGCTGCTGGCTCCGTCCCTGGGGACTATAGAATAGTCGACCACTAAGAATTCATGCAGTTAGTCGCCTGTTCTGTTACCTGCCATCTAACATCCCTTCTTTTACTTGGGTTTAGCAGAGTGTCAGATGTTGGGTAATTGAGTAGTCGTGTAACTGCATGAAATCTTTGAGGTTACATGACTATTCGATAGTTTCTGGCAGCGGGACCAGCAGCCAATGCGTTCCCAGCCCTACTTGCAAGGTGGCAGGGGGAGCCAGTTTAAAAACTAGCTCCCCTCACAGACTGGCTGCCTGCCACCCTAAGCTGCTGCTTCTGATACAGAGGCAGCAGCGTGGGGTGGCAGCAGCCCCTGTCCATGCGGGGTCCAAGCTCCAGGAGATGAAGAGCAGCCTCTGTCCATGTGGCGCTCAAACACTCCCTCCCCCCGTCTCCCCCTCCCCCGTGGACAGGGGCTGCTACCGAGAAGCAGCCTCTGCCCCCCCCCACACACACACCACCTCTGATAAAGAGGCAGCGTGG
Source organism: Rafetus swinhoei (assembly GCA_019425775.1). Taxonomy (NCBI): domain Eukaryota; kingdom Metazoa; phylum Chordata; order Testudines; family Trionychidae; genus Rafetus; species Rafetus swinhoei. The sequence continues at coordinate 160,242,555 of CM033437.1, forward strand.
GGGGGTGAATGCAAGTAGTAAACAAGATTGACTGATAAGCCTAGGCTTACCAGTTGATCATCTAGTTGACTACTCGTTGACATCCCTAGTGATTACTGATGCATACATCACTTCATTAATAGCTGTTGTAGCTGGAGTGGATGATGGGGGCTTTTTCTTGTCTGAAACACAGACAATAGGTTGCCTTGCTCAGGAACAAGTAGAAGAGTGTTAAATGTCTCCTGTACCTAATTGCAAGTTAAGTTATGAAGAAGAGCAGCTCAGATGCCTCCTCAAGCATGACATGAAAAACATTCTTCTATTCTAGGTATTTTCATGCAGGAGCAATATGAACAAACACCTCCTCACACACGGAGACAAGAAATATACCTGTGAAATCTGTGGACGAAAATTTTTCAGAGTGGATGTGCTTAGAGATCACATTCATGTCCATTTTAAGGTATTGTGTTAATATTCTGAGCCCTTGCATTCTCTTGCATTTTTTATTGGAAACCTGTTCGAAATTATTAAGATGGTATGATTACACGCAGAAGGGATTACATACATTGCCTTGCCCTGTATGTACATATCGTGAGGCCAGGGTGGGGAACCTTTTTTGGGTCGGGGGCCACTGACCCATAGAAAAATCAGTCAGGGGCCGCACACAAGTGAGAAGCCTCTGACTGAGAAGGAGAAAGACGCTCCCCACGTTCCCCTTGCGCACCAGAGCCTAGGGGGACCTAGGCTAGTAGATATTGTGTGCTTCAGCCCTGCGGGTGGGTGGCTGGAGCACTAGCGTGGGCTCCCCAATGCTGAGCCTCAGGGGCCAGATGCAGCCCCCCAGGCCTGAGGTTCCCCACCCTGCTTTAGGCATTTGTTATATCTGTTTCCTCATTCAAGCCAGAATTTGGCCATTGGAATCTCAGAAACAAGTTGTTGTTTTTTTTTAATGTAAAACCTTTTCAGCTTATTTTCAACCCTGTGGATGGCAAGAGAAAAGTCTATAAGTAGGAGAATTTAGGGAGCCATCACTTTAAACGTTAATGGAGAGGTTACATAGAAGTGGTGTTGTCTAATGGGTACAGCAAGCGTCAGGAGGGCAGATTAGTTTGGGTCCCAGACTGGCTCCGAAACATAATCATAGTGTGTCAGTTCACTCCCCTAAAGCAACGAGAGCATTTGCCTCCTTTCCGGGGTGTTGAGTTCATTTAATGAATTTTGGTATGGTCCCTTTTTCGGAGAAAGATGCTATGTGAGTGTTGGGTAGAAGTATTATTATTAAAGCAGTTGTCAAGCTGATCCACAGAACATGTGCTGATGGTCTGCAGGCATGGTGCTGCTGCTCCTCCTTTTGGTTGCTTGCTGCTAAGCAGCATTAAAAGGCAACTAAAATATACTGAGTATTTTCTTGATGTGCGAAATTATTAAAGCAGTTGTCAAGCTGATCCACAGAACACGTGCTGATGGTCTGCAGGCATGGTGCTGCTGCTCCTCCTTTTGGTTGCTTGCTGCTAAGCAGCATTAAAAGGCAACTAAAATATACTGAGTATTTTCTTGATGTTTCTTTTCCATATAAGCAGTTGCTACAGGGCTGTTAAGCAATTATGAAAGGAAGGGGAGGCATGCCTGAAATAGTCTCTCCGAGTCCCTGGAGTTTTACAGGATCCACTTGTGGGAAATGTCTTGCCTGCGGCTGTTGAACTGTCTGGAATGCAGTTAAGACTCGAGTGGTTAAATGGAATGGTGCAACTTCTTTAACACAGAATGGATTTAACACTGCAGCAATTTAGTCCCTATTTTCACTAATATTCAAATAATATGCGTATCTTTGGCAGGGATTTCATTATATCGGAGAATAGTTTGACTCACATTATTATTGCTGGTTTTGTATGTTAATTAATGTGGAAAGGATTGGGGCTGTAACTTTTTAACATTAGATCTAATTAAGATGGAATCTCCTTCCCCACCCTATGCAGGACATTGCACTAATGGATGATCACCAGAGGGAAGAGTTCATTGGTAAAATCGGAATCTCATCAGAGGAGAATGATGACAACTCTGATGAAAGTGCAGATTCTGAGCCTCACAAGTATAGCTGCAAAAGGTGCCAGGTAGCTTTAAATTCTCCTTTCCAACTAAATGTGTGTGTTCAGTTTCTTCTGTCAAAGAAAAAGTTGATATAATCCAAATGTCAAAGAACATTGAAAATGAGCTAGAGAGGGCCAATCTGATGGTCTAGCAGCAGTACAATTTTGGGCGATTCAAGACCACAACCTAACTCTGGTCCTGCACTCCCACATTAACAAGAGTTAGTAGCAATGAGAAGATGCCACACTCTTCCCTGGCATCTGATGCTAATGGATTGGCATTCCTGGTCTCTGGAGTATACTTGACTCAGCCATACACTGTGGGAGGAAGAGATGATCATCATAGGATAGGGCTTTTGGAAGTCGAAAGCAGCGTGTGCATGGCATGGCCAGGGTGGAAAGGTCATCCTCAAGACTCTGGTATTCTTGGAAAAGTAGCTAGAGACTGTACTGCATGAACACTGAAATAAGTGAGGGTATGTCTACACTAGCCACCCTAGTTCAAACTAGGGTGGCTAATGTAGTCATTCGAACTTGCAAATGAAGCCCGGGATTAAAATATCCCGGGCTTTATTTGCATGTTCCCAGCGCCGCCATTTTTAAATGCCCAGTAGTTGGACTCCTGCCGCGGCTACGCGCACGGGCTGGGTAGTTCGAACTAAAGCCTAATTCGACTACCGTTACTCCTCCTGCAATGAGGAGTAAGCGGTAGTCGAATTAGGCTTTAGTTCGAACTACCTGGCCCGTAGCCAGCGGTAATCAACTACTGGGCATTTAAAAATGGCGGCGCTGGGAACATGTAAATAAAGCCCGGGATATTTTAATCCCGGGCTTCATTTGCAAGTTCGAATGACTACATTAGCCACCCTAGTTCGAACTAGGGTGGCTAGTATAGACATACCCTGATTGTTTGAGACAGCTGAACTGACTGAATTATTGCTTATGTCAAAAAGACACACCCAGGCTCACCACAGAGAAGGGCTGCTCTGGGCTACCAGAGCAGCCCCTGCCCATGGCGGGTGGGGAGGTGCTCCAGCCAAACTGGTTAATCTTTCACATCCCTACTCTAAATGCTATGGTCCTACAAGTAGCCATCATAAAGAAATGTGACCTCAGCAGTGACATTCCTCACTTTCAGCTTAGAACCATGGAAAGAGCTGGGAAGCGAACCCCCGGGACAGGTGCTTTGTGGTAACTCTTCAGGCTGTCCATTTTGCTGGGCCAATTGTGACACACTGATAGTGTAGGCTTCAAAATACAATTATTCCCCCAATTCAGATTAGAGAGCTGTTTCTGTCTCTGCTCTAGTGCCAAACAGCCCTGCAGGCCTAGGCAAACGGAACCATCCATTACCAGGGCTGACAGCTCTCAGCAAAATAAGACCTTTGCACAAGGAGACAACTTTTCTCTTTCCTTTCTGCTTCCCCTGTGAAATGAGGAAGATACCAAGAGTCCAAAAGATGCAGGTCCCTGCAGGTTTGGTGCATTGATGGATAAGGGAGGTTGGCTGTAGCTCCCTTCAGGGCCAGAAATAATTAGAGGATTTCTAGCTGAGTGATGTGAAACATTTCATCTCCAGGGGTTGAGTGAATGGCCTCTTCAGCATTCGCTGCCCCTACCTGCAAGGGAGCACCAGCCTGAACTAGTATCCCAAATTACTTTCCCATATGGAGAGACTAGTTTTGGGTGTCCTTTATAGGTTTACTTTACAGGGAACATTTTTCTGATGGTCTGAGGGGGTGCTTAATACTTTCAGTGACAAAACATGTTCCAGGAAGGAATATAGATTTCCCTGGATGCTTTGTCCGATAGTATTTTTGATTATTGGCTATTTGTGCTATAGATCCCAGTACTACATTAACTGGTTACTGTTTCCTGAGAGACTTTTTTCCCATGCATTCACAATTGGTTCATTCCACAGCTAACCTTTGGCAGAGGGAAGGAGTACCTAAAACACATCATGGAAGTTCACAAGGAGAAAGGCTATGGTTGTAGCATCTGTAATCGACGATTCGCCTTGAAGGCAACTTACCACGCTCACATGGTCATTCACCGGGAGAACCTGCCTGATCCCAACGTGCAGAAGTAAGATGACATGTCTGACTAATACTGTATGAACAACTACTTTTTTGAGATCTTGGTGGTTGTGGCAAATAGGGGTGCTTGATTAGTGAGAGAAAGACACGTACACATTGAAATTCTTGGCTTTTCTCTTTAATGTCAAGGTACCAGGAGAAGTCTCTTCAATTCCTTTGATGATACGAGTAGCTGATGTTTTCTGACATTATTTCAGGTTTATACAGTCAAGGTTCTTATGTCCCATTGGGATCTCTTGCCTCATTATGGGCTGCAAGATCAGGTTCTCATTTACTAAAGGGTTAAAATATGCCACTGACTATCAACATGTCATGTCATATATAGCAGGGACACAAATAGGCAGATAATAGTTCTGGAGTTTTAAAGTAAATATTTTTAATCAAATAAAAAAAATACACCATAATTTGAGAGTGCAATACTGCCTGGCCATACTTACTTTCTGATGCACTTGTATGTATTTTAAGGCTTACTTTATTTAAGCCTATTTTACCACACACTTACTTATATTTCAAAAAAACCTTCCAGTAATAATCTTTTCAAACAAATTTCAGTTGCTGATTGAGATTACTGAAAACATAGTCCCATCACAAAGAGAATGGCAGCATCTACTTTCTTTGCTGTTTCAGATACATCCACCCATGTGAAATTTGTGGTAGGATTTTTAACAGCATCGGGAATCTGGAACGACATAAACTTATACACACAGGTAACAAAATGTTGTTGTTTCTTTATTATTAATATGAAAGATTTCCTTCTCGGGATGCCTTCTGAGGCCATACTTTTACTTGTCAAGAAGAAACTGGTTATGGTAGTGTGCAGTAAGAGCCCATACAATTATTACTATTTTAATGGGTGTATGGCAGGACAATTTTGTAAAGTGTGTATGTATTCTAAATAATTGATGAGGGCAAATGATAGCAGAGCATGTTTTAAGACAGTCCCTGATTTATATAATTTAGCTTTCCTCCAATAAAAATGTTGTGTCTCTACTTATCCATGCTGAAATTCTCATCCAGGCATTTATTTCTTCTCACCTTGAGAACTGTAGTTCCTTACATCTCTGTGGCATCCCAGAGTGGCAGTTCCTTACTCCAGCATGTGTAGAAGGCTGCTCCCATCTCCTCTGAGGTGGAGAGGACACAGCTACATCCCTCCATCCTTGAATGAGTTTTCTGGCTCCCCACTGAGCATTTCAGAATGCTGCTGTTCAGCACAGGGCTTCTTGGTATTTAACAATCTCCAGTCTTTTGTTCCTTGTCTCCCCACCTGCTTACTTAGCACCGTTCACTCTTCTGCCCCTTTACACGATATCAGCACTGTTGACACAGAAGCATAAGTCTCTATGGTGCATCATCAGACTCTTCTCTACAGCTTTCTTCTCTCTCTCTCCCTCCCTTTCCCTGAGTCTTGTTTCAAAACTCAGATGAAAATCTCTCTCCTCTCCCTTGCCTATTTCTCAGAATTCATTTTGGGATACAGTTTGTATGAGAGGAGCTATTCAGGAGAGAGTTGGATTATTGCTCAGTGAATCTATTCCCAAAAGTTTGTCAGCTTTTAGCAACACACTCATTTCCCTCTAGGGATTTGGTTTATATTGCAATAACTTTTTTTTTTTTTTTTTTTTTTTTTTTTTGAAGGTGTAAAAAGTCATGCGTGTGAGCAGTGTGGAAAGTCATTTGCTAGAAAGGACATGTTAAAAGAGCACATGAGAGTCCATGACAACATCCGAGAATACCTGTGTGCAGAATGTGGGAAAGGTACAGATATCGCCTTTGAATTAGACATTTTGGTTAAGTTGCATTTCCCATATTAAAACTAATAGCTTCATTAAATATCAGGGAAGTTCTCAAAGTAATAGGAGTCTTGTATTTTGAATAGGAAACCATGCTGATCAGGATGTTAGGGGCCCGCCTTAATTTTACATCCATCAGTTTCCTGGCCTGCAGCAAACAAACCTGACTCCTGTCTTGCTGCTTATTTCAGGAATGCTTACCTGCCTGACTTCCATGGTATTTACATCCCATAAAAGAGAGAACACAGTTTGACTCTGCTTTCTGGGTGGAGCATTCAAGAGATATCAGTTAGAATAAACATTTTTTGCTACTTGAGCAAACTTGAATTGGAAACACTGCATGACATTAATATGGTGCCTTAGAATGCTTGTCAGATTCACTTCTCTGTGCTTTTCTCTTACCTTCCTTAATTATTGTTTAACTGTTTTTCATCGATTGTTTGGATTTAAAAAAACAAATCCACTATTTAAAGAATGTTTCTAGCTCAGCTATGGGCATTTGTAAACATCTGCTAGGGATGAAGTTAGGATCATCTGCTTGAAACATGCTCATCGCTCTGGGGTGTGATGTGGATGAGTTTTCCCACAATGTTTTCAGCTACATCTTCATGGCTTGCAGGAATGAAGACAAAACATGCTCTGCGTCACCACATGAAACTTCACAAAGGGATTAAGGAATATGAATGCAAGGAATGCCATCGGAAATTTGCACAGAAAGTCAACATGCTGAAGCATTACAAAAGGCACACAGGTGAAGCAACCAAGAGGGTTGGTCATCCCGCAGAAGTCACACTTAATCAGTTAAATGGTTGTTTTGGAAGCAGGGCCTGTTGCCTTATGCCCAGTGGCAGTGTGGGGGTGGGGTCGGGTGATGGCTATTTTTTAGAGACATGATTTGTATAATCTTTAGCAACACACCAATGAAATATCTTCAAAGTGCATTTTAAACTGAGGCCCTGTCAACTAATATAGTAAATTCAGAATCTGACAATATATACCTAGGGTCGGCCAATGCTTGTTAAATGGCTTCATTACCACTTGAAGTGCTCTTTCACAGGTTCAGGGTTCTGCTAATATGTCTGGCAAGCTAGAATGTGAAGACTTGGGCTTCTCATGAGCAGAGACCTGCCCACTGTTGTTATTTTTTTAACATAGACCATTGAGTCTAGGATATTCTTTTTGTTTTGAATTAGTGTTTCAACTCTGATCCCTAGAGACACATTTCTCATCCACTGCACCAGCTCCCATTAGCATCTGCATTTCCTACAATACCTTTGTAAACTATGATAAAAGTTGCTAGTGAAACTGATTTTTTCTAAGATACACAAATGTACCAGATACCTTAATCTGTTATCACTCTAGTGTTCAATGTAATCTCTCCATACAGGGATCAAAGATTTCATGTGCGAGCTCTGTGGGAAGACGTTTAGTGAGAGAAACACAATGGAGACCCATAAACTGATTCATACAGGTTAGTGCTCTCATGCAGTGTGTCGGAAGACAGCAGCTTAATGTTCTGTTTCAGACAATGCTGAATCAGTCTATGTAGTTTTTTTAGGGCTGTCAAGCGATTAAAAAAATTAATTGTGATTAATCGTGTGTGCTGCCGCTTTGAAATGTTGCAGCAGCATTTCAAAGGGGCAGCGCTGCAGAAGCCTGGGATCAGCTGGAATTCTCAGTTGACCCCAGGCTCAGTGCAGCTGGCTCTTTGAAATGCAGCAGTGGCGTTTCAAAACGGCAGCACCGCAAGAGCCCAGTATCAGCTGGAGTCCCCAGCTGACCCTGGCTCCGTGCAGCACTGCCCCTTGGAAAGGCCGCCCTGGCGTTTCCAACGGGCAGCACTGCGGAACCCAGGGTCAGCTGGAGTTCGTGCAGTGCCCCGGGCTCCGTGCAGTGCTGTCCCTTTGAAGCGCCGGAGCAGCACTTCAAAGGGGCAGCGGAATGCGGAGCTGGGGTCAGCTGGAGTGCCCATCTGATCCCCGGCTCCGCAATCCGCTGCCCCTTTAAAGTGCCGCTCCGGTGCTTCAAAGGGGCAGTGCTGCACGGAGCCTCAGGTCAGCTGGGGACTCCAGCTGCTCCCAGGCCCCTAGCGCACTGCCCCTTTGAAGCACCGGAACTGCACTTCAAAGGGGCAGCGCAGCATTAACGCTTGCGATTAACGTGTTAAATTTTTTAATGCATTAATCCTGCCCTGTGTTAATTGCAGGCATTAATGCAGATAAATTGACAGCCCTAAATCTTTTTTAAAAAATGGTTCTTAATCCACTATTACAATATTCACCTTTATGGGTATCTGCTAACTCTTTTTCATTTCATTTGCCAACAGTGGGGAAACAATGGACATGTTCAGTTTGTGATAAGAAGTATGTAACCGATTACATGCTTCAGAAGCACATCCAGTTAACTCACGATAAAGTAGAAGCTCAGAGTTGCCAGCTCTGTGGAACAAAGGTTTCTACCAGAGCTTCGATGAGTCGACACATGAGGCGCAAACATCCAGAGGTGAGATCTGTGGCAGATGGATTGTGGCTTATAAATTGACTTGATTTAGCTGTGACTTCAAGTGGAACATCTAGTTGCTCCTTCTTGCATTCTGGCAGGACTTATCTTGGTTGTTTCTAGACCAAATGTCTGTGCTGAGCTTGATTTTCTGCATTAATGGCAATTCCACAACCACCTTGCCCCTCTGTGTTCCTTCTAGTAGCTGATTCATAAACATTTAATAATGCCTTTTTTACTATTAATTCAGCTGTGTTTTTTTTCTGCTGCATCTTAACTGTGTATTTTTCTATTTTGTCCTTATCAACAGGTATGGATGATTGATCTCTGTTCCTTTTAAGGCAGCCTTTTCACATGTTTGGCAGCTATCATGTCTTCCCTTAGAATTCTTTAGTCTAGCTCAAACATGACCTGTTCCTCTTAATTTAGAAACCACAGATCATTATTATTATTCTCCCTTGATCTCTGTTGTTTCCCTGTGAAGGCTGGGAAACAAAATAAGAGGCAAAACAAGGCTCTTTCTCTTGTATTAAAACCAAGCTGCATAATAAAGTTCCTGAAATGTGAACAGCTGGTTGTTTCTGGTCCTCTGTGAACTGAGATTTATAGATCTTGTTGCATACAGTGGAACACACTGCACTCAGAGACCTATAGTTTATGGGTGCTGCAATTTTTGTTGCTCACTGAGGCATCAGGGCAGAAAAAGGATGGTTTGTTTTCTCCTGAAATTCTTCAGTTTTAATGAGTTCTTATCTGCCTAGAAAGCAAGGGAAAAAATATGGACTGTAGCTGCTATTATGTTTAAACTAAATTTCAAACTGTGTGGTCACTTTGTTTCTGTTGCAAAATAGGTCCTGTATATTGTGCTTATTTTTTCCCACAGAATGATTTAGGCCAGTGAGATTTTATTAAATTTAAATGGTATGGAATTGGTTGCTGTGATTTCAATGAGAGGAAGGAAGATTATAAGATAAGATTATCATCAATAAAAGTGAAACACGTTAAACCCATTATCAGGGCTCGCCGAACCGCGGCGAGCCCCGCTCGCCAGCCGCGCTGTCCGGCGATCTGCGCATGCGCAGATCGTTCTGCGCATGCACAGATCGCCCGAACCCGGCTCTTCCGGGTTGCAGTCTACTCGCCATGGGCGAGTAGATTGCATTATTTGTCAAGCCATGCCCATTATGTTTGATTAACCAAATCAGTTAAAATGAGTTGGGCTGCCTGATCTTGTACTGTGTTGTTATTTGTCAGTGGCTACCTCCATTGCTGTCATGTGCTCTGTACTGACCATAATTTAGCAAGCTGACCAGAATCTGTTTATCTATAGGTTCTTTCCGTTCGAATTGACGATTTAGAGCAGCTCCCAGAAGCTACCACCATTGATGCCTCGTCTATTGGGATTGTTCAGGTAAACTAATCCTAACAGAGTCCTCATTTCTTCTGTGGCTTTGGGACCTTGCCATTCACATGCTGGTTCCATGGCGCTGAATGTCTGGTGAGCAATCCTAGATATAGTTGAAACATGTTTATGAATGCAGGAGTTAGATTCAGGATCTTGGTTGCACTATGGGCAAATGTTTTGCATTTGTCACAAGCTTATTCTTAATTGAGGATGAACAAATGTCTTTCTGAAGTTGGAAAAACAGGTTTGAAAACTTCGCTCAAACATTGTAGCTTATTATTACAGTAGTGCCTAGACACTCCAGGGGGGATTGGGTTTGCATTCTGTTTATAGAGATCATGAAAGAAGCCAGAGAGAAAATGCAAGGAAAAATGGAGCAGAAAGTGGGAAGCGTTAACAAGCATTATTATTAAGCATATCAGTACTGCCAGTGTGTTTGGCTCTGTGTTGAATAGATCAGAAAGAGGGTCTCTGCTTTCAAGGCTGGCAGATCTGTGGTGATGAGACTATCACAAGACAGGTTTGAGCTGGGGCTTTATGGGCCTTGTGGAAGAAGTGTGTTAAGGGGGAGAACAGCGAAGAGGAGAATGTGTTCAGATCAAATGTAGGGTTCTGAAAAGGAAAATAAGTGAAGCCCTGACCTTAGTGAAGTCAATAGAAAAAGCTCCTATTGACTTCAGCTGAGCCAGGACTTCAGAGAAGCGTGGGAGAAGGAAGTGGAAAGAGGGGTGTTAAGTGCTCAGAGAGAGGAACAGGGAGCAAATGAGCTTGAGTAGTATGAGACAGGATGGTCAGAGCTCTAGGGGGAACAAAGTGAGGATTAGGGATAATTTTTATGTTCAGCGAGCAGAAGACGGGAGGAATTCAAAGAGGCACTGAACAGTGGTACAGTGAGTAGAACAGCAGAAACACCAAGGAAAAAAATAGAGTAAAAGAGAAGAGAGGGCGTGGGCCAGTTGAGAAATAAACATGGAATGAATGTGAAAGACATTGCAGAGAGAGGGATTAAAGTTTGAAGGAGAACAATTGCATGCCTACCATAAGTAAGGGTAAGTCCTTTGCCAGTATCTGAACTGTGTTCAGCATGGTTGGTGTGCAGTGCATGAACACTGCAGAGATGCTAATAACCTCTCTGCTTTGTTGTTTAGTATGGGGTACTGGCATTGTAAAGAGTTAATCACAGGGAACTAAACCATTCCCTCCAATCTGGTATGTGCCAGATTTTCATGTCATCTTCCCTGAGGATGGACAGCAAACCCACCTCTGGTGACAAACTCTCAGATCTTTGCTGAGCTAAATGACTTGAGCCGTGATATTCTGTTGTACTGAACTCTGCTCCTATAGCCTGAGTTAACCCTGGAACAGGGAGAGTTACCCGAAAGCAGGCAGATGAAAGCTCCTAAACGTGGCCATAAGAGAAAGCAGAAGCCAGGCGAAGAGGAGGACGTGCAAGTGCCTGAGGATCCTGCCTTCAGTGAATACACAGAGAAAGAAGCTGAATTCACAGGGAATGTGGGAGATGAAACCAATTCAGCTGTACAAAGTATTCAGCAGGTGAGTTTCCATTTGGACAGACATTGCCACAGGGATTGATGCTGATGGAACCCTAAGGGCAAAGGTGAGCGAGCTAGGGATTTAACGCTGAAGGTAGAAATCTCAATTCCAAAAGATACACAAAGATGAGGAGAGGAAGAGGGGCCTGTTTAATCCGCTCCGTTGCCACTAAAGTCTTTGGTGCCACCACCTCTTAATGTGCTGAATTCCACCAGCTAGCTGAAACTATGCTTGCAAACTTAATTCAATGAATCATTATTAATATTATATTTGTCTCTAGCTTGTTAGTTGCTTTCTTACACTTACGGCAGCATTCTGATTTCCTTCTGCATGCTATCCATGGCCAGCAATAGAGGCACCAGAATGGTGTGCAACCAGCTAATCTGTTTTATTTTAAAGCGAGCCAAATAAAAGGTTGAGGTTTTATTTCTGTTTTTCCACAGGTGGTGGTGACCCTTGGCGACCCAAACGTCACAGCCCCTTCTAGTTCTGTTGGTTTGACAAATATTACCGTCACCCCAATTACCACAGCAGCCGGAACCCAATTTACAAACCTCCAGCCAGTGGCTGTGGGCCACCTTAGTACTCCTGAACGCCAGTTACAGCTCGACAATTCAATTCTTACTGTGACATTTGATACTGTCAGTGGTTCTGCCATGCTGCACAATCGCCAAAACGATATTCAGATCCAGCCGCAGCCCGAGGCAGCCAATCCCCAATCTGTGGCCCATTTTATAAACCTGACAACCCTGGTGAACTCCATTGCTCCTCTAGGGAACCAGATTGCAGAGCAGCATCCATTGACATGGAGGGCAGTGCCTCAGACCGATGTCCTGCAGCCCCAATCACAGCAAATACAACAGCAGTCAGGACAGCAGCAAGTTCAAACAGAGCAGCAACAGCAGATGTACAGCTATTGATTTATACTTGAACAGTCTTGAAATAGACTGGACAATGAGACAGTTTTTAAAAAAAACTGGAAAACTATAAGTGAATTGTTTGCTGGCTACCAAACAGAGATGAAAAAATGTTTATACAATGAAATGTAAACTAAAATTGGCATAGCACCCTGCAACACTGTGGTCTTGAAATTCTCCTACTATTTCTAAACACAGCACCATCCAGAATTCTCATTCTAAACTCAGCACCCCCATATGGCGGTGTGTGTTGTGCAGTAATGGTTCTGGGTTTTAACAACCGTATCTCAATAGAGGGGAAATCACAAATAGTAAATATGATTAACCCTTCAGCCATAAAATGTAATTGTTTTCCAATTTGGAGGTAAGCATGGAAGTAGTGTATACAGTGAGCTGGGATTCACTGGTTGTCACCTTCTAGAGACTGAAATGTAAAGATATAATTGAGCCCTCTCCCCCCAAAAAAAGATTGTTTTGTTTTGTTCATCCTTAAGCGGTATTGTATCTAATAGAATATCTGGTAAAGTAAGGGCTAGGGTTTGGGGCTGAAAGTGGGGAGAAGTCTGCAGGGTTAAAGAAAATGTACCCAATTCTTCATCGAGTGCTTGTTCATGTCAATTCCAGTCATGTGTGCATGCCGCATGCCTGGACATTGGGACCTTTTTTCCTCTAGCAGTTCCCGTCAGGTCAGCTGTGGAACCCCTTGGAGTGGCACCTTCATGGTGTTCTATATTTCACACTGCCAACCAGACCCTCCACCCTTCAGTTTCTTCTTATTGTCCATGGAAGCATTGGAAATGCATTTCGCTTTTTTAGCAAGTGCTCCCTTAACAGCTCTAATTCTCTGTTTTAGTTATTTGTTAGCTAATTGTAGTTAGTTTTAAGTTCCATAAGGGGTGAGAGACTTTATTCCAACCCTCACTCATGAGTCTTGTCTACACTGTCTTGGGAAAAAACAACAGTCAGAATGCTGTAACGTCCGTAGAGCAGTCGGTCTAAGGACCAAGAAAGAGCATGAATTCCAATTGAGACAGCTGCTCATGGAATCTGTACTTTATCCCATTTCCCAGGATCACCTGGGTGTGGCACCAACCACCTCAGTGAACAGGACCCCAGCCTCTGTTCAAGACGTCATGCTGAAGAATGACTCTACTATTTGAGACCCTCAGCACTGCCATTCAACGGCACAGAAACAAGACTGATCGACATCTCTGGTGGCACATAAGTGCCAGAAGCCAGACAGAGGGCCCTCTCCTCATAAAGCGCCTGGTCCATCAAAGGACATAATGTGGCACCCATTCAGAGACCAGGTTTCTCATCAAAAAGAGTCAGGACAGTTGAATCCAGTGCCAAAGAGAGCACCATTGAGTCTGGCCTCCAATGTGTCTCTAACAGGGCAGTGCCAAGTGGAGGTAGTAGAGCCTTCCACCCACATGCTTTTGAGGTTGCAAAGGGACCTGATAGAGCTTTTCTTAGCCCAACCCTTGGTAACCAGGGACAAGCCTCCAATACCAGCACTCTTCAATGGCACACTGGAACCATACTCGGCACTGATCTTGCTCAACATCATCCCAGCACTATGCTCAGATCCTGTGCGCCTGGCCCCGAGGCATCGTGGCCCTGTTTTGCTGGCACTGAGCATGCATCAGTAGCACTCCACCTCGCCACCTACAGATGTTCTGGAGCACAGACTCTGCTTTCTGGTGCCACGCACTCAGCACTAGTCCCCATTGACGGGTCATCGGCACCAGTCGTTGGACAGGTAATCACAGCGCTGATTGCTGGAGTCCTCTTGACATCACCCTCTTGACATCCAACAGTCTTCCCTCTCTGGACTGTTGGAGTCAGAGACTCCAGCTATTCTAGGCACTCTCATCACATATCAAGTAGATGCCACAAGAACATGTCACCAGCTTGGCAACCTCAATGGCAATCCCCTCCCCTTTGGCCTTATTGGACCGCCTCCTGCCAAGGAAGAATACAGAGAGTCCCGCCACAGCAGCAGCCAGTACAGCCTGAGCCTCGGGAGGCCCCTGTGCCACTGCTTGACACCTCCTATACCTCACTTAATGGCAGGAGCATTGGCAGCAGGGGCCCATCGATCACAAGGCCCACTGGGACCTTTGCCGAATTGCCCGAAGTATGGGCCTACAGGGTGAGGAAGTTGAGGCAGAAGACCCCATGATTAACATTTTAGCCCCAGAGGGGGCTGACCAGGGTTGCATTGCCTCTGCTGAAGTCTATTCAGAACACAAACAAAACCTTGTGGGAGTTATCAGCCTCCATCCCGCCCAGTGCCAGGGGAGCTGAGAGGAAATACTTCATCCCTTGCAAGGGATACGAGTATCTCTTCTCCCACCCACATCCTAGCTCCCTAGTCGTCTTGGCAGGGAACAAAAAGGAGTGCAAAGGCCAGCAGGTCCAGTGCCCAAATCCAAGGATGTTAAGCGCATGGATCTTTTCAGAAGGAAGGTCTGTGTCATGGGTGGCCTCCAGCAGAGGGTAGGTAATCAATAGGTATAATTCTTGGTCTTCAGAGGGCAAAGTTATTGAGCTGTTCCAGGTTGAATTGGGAGCAGAGTTCTCAGCCTTAGTCGAAGAAGGGGAAAGTAGTGGCGAGGACCTAGCTGCAAGCGTCCCTAGACTCTGCAGACTCAGCCATGAGAACTATCTCCTTGGGAGTGATTATGAGAAAGAACCTTGTGGCTTCAGGCATCTGAGTTGCCCCATGAGGTCTGACAGACCCTCCAGGACCTTTCATTCGAAGGAGGAGGGCTGTTTTTGGACCAAACAGACTGGAGGCTGCATAGACTCAAGGCTCTGAAATCGCTGGGGATGCACGTGCTTGGGATGCAGCTCAAGCAGTTCAAGCCCCAGCTGCAGCAGCAGCAATATCAGCCTTGTAAGAAACAGGACTTCTACCGCAGGAAGTGTAGAAACACCTGGTGCAGGCCTGGGGGCCAGCGTTCAGGAAAGCCACAGGGTCCGACCAAGTCATTGGGTGCCAAACAAGGCATTTGAAGGTGCACTCGAGAATGGCATGCCAGACCCACCACCAGATCCTTGCCCGTGGGTTTGTTTGTTTTTTTAATCATCTATCTCACTTCTACTGTGCATTGGGCCCTCATTACTTGAGACTACTGGATTCTTTGCTCGGTAGAAGTTGGATATTCTCTCCAGTTCTCTTCTTCCCCATCCTCCTATCACCTTTCCCTATCCTTTTGGGGACATTTCTCACAAGCAATTCCTTACCAGAGGTGCAATCGCTCCTTGCCATAGGAGCAGTGGAGGAGGTTCCTTGGGAGCTTAAGAGGCAAGGGATTTTACTCCCAGTATTTCCTCATCCCCAAAGCAAAGGGGTGTCTCAGACCCATAAGTGATTTGTGAGAACTCAATCAGTTCATGTAAAGCTGAAGTTCTGCATGATCTCCCTGAACAACATCATACGTTCCCTGGATCTGAGACTGGTACACTGCCTTTGACATGAAGGACACGTACTTCCGTATAGTCATTCTGCCATCACAGAGATGCTTCCTCTGATTTGTAATCAATCAGAAACATTATCAGTTCACTGTGCTCCTGCTTGGTCTGTCAACACACTCCCTCTCATATGTTCACCAAGTGCATATTGGTGGCAGCAGCCTTTCTCTGCCAGACGTGAGTTCAGGCGTATCCCTACCTAGATGACTGGTCGCTGTGGGGGTGCTCCAGAGAGCAGGAAGAATTCCAAGTACAGCTACTCAGAGATACTTTCCCCAGAATGGAGCTCATCTTAAACATGGGGAAATCCACCCACATATCAGCCTAGAGAACAGAATTCATTGGACAGCACTGGACTCAAAACAGGCAAAAGAAGTGCTGCCGATTCTCAATTCCAAGCCCGATCACAGATGCTTCATGGGTAAACCCCTTGGAGTTCCAATGCTCTCAGTCAGTGAGGGAGGTCCTTCTTGGCAGGGGGAAACCTTCCACCAGAGCCACTTACCTTGCTAAATAAAAGAGGTTCTCAATGCTGGTGTGAGCAGTGTTGCCTACCTCCGCTCCAGGCATCTATACCATTTGTTTTAGAATACCTGCTCCACTTAAAGCAGCAGGGTCTGGAGGGATCATCTATCATACAGGGGCCCATCTAGCATTCCACCCGTGGGAGCTGGGGTGCTCAGTATTCATCAGTCGCATGGTAGTGCACTTCCTCAAAGCCCTAGAGAAGCTATGCCCACATTCACGACAACCTATACCTACCTGGGATCTCTACCTAGTCCTCTCTAAGATTGTAGGTCTACCCTTCAAGCCCCTGGCCACGTGCTTCCTTCATATATCTCTCATGGAAGGTGGCATTTCTAGTGGTCATTACATCAGCCAGGAGGTTGTACAAATTGAAAGCTCTGACTTGTGAACCTCTATACGCCATCTTTCATAAAGACAAGGTACAGCCTTACTGCTTAAGGTTGTATCTCAATTCCATATGGGACAGGACATTTTTCTGCCAGTATTCTACCTGAAACCACACACTAACGCACGTCAGCAGAGGCTTCACTCTCTGGATGTCTGTAGAGTGCTAGCTTTCTACATCGAGTGCACAAAATCGTTCAGAAAATGAAGTGGCAGCAGCCCAAATGAAAGGTCTCCCAGTCTCATTGTAATGCATCTCTCGTCTTGGATCTCTGCTAAGGTTCCAGCTCCAGCGATCACAGCACACTCAACAAGAGTGCATGCCTCCTCAGCTGCCTTCCTGGCATAGATCCCATCCAAAAGATCTTCAGAGTGGCAACCTGGTTCTCAGTGTACACATTTACCATTCACTATGCCATCAGCCAGCAAGTCAGAGATGATGCAGCAGTTGGCAGAGCAGTCCTCCAATCAGTCATTCCTTAACTCCAATTCCACTGTCAGGGTGGGGTGGGGAGCTTGGGAATCACCTCATTGGAATCAACATGAACAAGCGCTCGAAGGGGAAAAAATAGCTATTCACCTCTTGTAACTGTTGTTCTTCGAGATGTGATATTCATATCCATTCTAATATCCATCCACCCCACCCCACCCCACTCCCATTGGAGTAGTTGGCAAGAAGGAATCGGGGGGGGGGGGGAGAGTGTTGGGTTGGTAGGATGATATACAGTGTGCCATGAAGACGCCGCTCCAGGAGCTCCACAGCTGTCCCAAAGGGAGCTGCTGGGGAGGAAAGTTTCCGATATCTGTGCATGCGACACACACACTCAACTGATTTACAATGGATGTGAACAACATATCTTGAAGAATAACAGTTATGAGAGGTGAGTAACCCATCTTTTTCATGAAATATTTCCATTGTAGTGATGGAAAAATCTTTTATCAGTAAAACATGTCAGTGCTACGTGAAGCAAATAGCCAGTCTAATGTTTAAAAAAACCTTTATGGTCTTCTAGTAAATTTAAGTTTAAATCAAACCAGTTATGAGCTGAAACCATAATGTGATAACATTTTATGTAATTTTGTCAGAATTGCTCTTTCAGTATTGCGTTTAGCTAATAGGCCTGAAGAGCAATCGGTCCCCTTTGATCAAGTTCAGGATGTGAATTTACCAATTAGTCTTCTTTCATCATGTAATAAACATTTGAGAGAGTAATTTTTTATATAGCTTTTGTATTTCACTCGGTGTACTTGGTGGATATTTATATGTTAACGGCTGGTCTGACTTGGTTCCATATACCTTTTCATCTCCTTATTTTTCTGCATGGGAGAACTAGTGTGTGGATTCTGCTTGTAAAATTTCCAAATCCCATGGCCATGCACTGGCTGTCATGAAGTCATAAAGTGCAGTGTCTAATATATTTATGTGTACTGCCACAAGGAGGCAGACTGAGCCAATGAATATAGGCCTACCTGGATATAGGGGAAATGAAGGGCAGATATACCTGTCTATGCTAAGACTGCTATTTCCAATGCCTGATAAGCTGTATCATCCATATCTTCTGTTTGTGCCAGTGTGCAGTCTGACTGATTGCATATGAAAATGAACATGGTATCCTCCCACACAAAAGACAAAGCACTGCTGTTGTCAAAAAGCAGTGAACAGTAAAAATTGCTCTCTGCCGTTGGCCATCTGAAAGGCAAATCTTCCCAATAAGAAATGGGTGAAGAAAAAAGTTCCTTTGCTGCATTACAGAGGCACTCAAACTTGCTCAGAGGGATCTTCTTTGATATTGCTGCACTTCACAATGGAGACAGACTGGTGTTAATGAAAAGCCTATCTGTGCCTAACGTTATTGACAATGTTCAATTTGTAAACAAAGATGTGATGAGGAATGAGTTACACTTGAAAGTATGTGTCAGCAACATCTACCTCACCCTGGAGAATGATTTATTCTATTGAGAAATAAGAACAAATCCCTCAGGAGTATGAATGCCTGGAAATGAAGAGTTGAAGGATGTACAACCACTTTGGTAATTAGTTATTTGTATTGTAGCATTGTCCAATGGCCTGAAATAAGAGTGGGATCCCACTCTGGTAAGCTCTGCCCAAATATTTAACAAAGGAAGTCCCTGCCACAAGGGGCTCACAACAAAATATATAATCAATAACCATGTATTCTTTTTTCAGTTACAGTTGCCCCATGCATATTACACTGTCCCATGCAACCTACATTATTTATTCACTCTGAAAAAAATAACAATGTTAGATAAAGAAAAAATAACATTCTATTTAATTAGAACTAAAAATTTAGACTAGATTAGTATTTCTCAAATGTGGCCACCGTGGTGCCCATGGTTAACTACCAGGGGCTTCTCTTGCAGCCATGCCCTCCTGGGTGATGACTGGGAGAGGAGGCAACGCAGCAGCCTCTCCTCTGTCCCCCATTCACCATTAGGGGTTGGGCCTTGTTCCCCCCCTTTGCAGACACAGAGGCTGGAGGAGCAGGCAGCCAAAGAGTTCCTCACCTTCCGGGGTCAGTGCTATCAGGTTTCAGCCCTGGATCTGCAGGCAGCAGGCTTCAGCCATACAGAGATGGGCTCTGTCCCCATCCCCAAACTACCCCTGCAGGCCTTCGAATTCTGTCTCCAGACTCCACCCGTCCCGTCCCGTCCCCTCCCCTGGTCACAAGGCTCCAGGCTCAGCACCCTCCCCTCATCACCCCTGTGTTTTGCTGCTTTCTCTGGCCCAGGGCTTTCAGCCACACAGTGGTGGGCTCTGGCCCTGGTCTTACCCCAGGTACCGCTGGTCTTCATTGCCTCTTCTGACCCCTGACTTCAGCTTTGTGGGATTTATTTACCCTTGCCCCCCACTCCATCCCTCTCCAGTACTTAGCTTGTCCCCAGGCTTGCCAGGGCTGAACAAGTCTGCTGTGAAATACATGTTTGTTAATATCACTTTTCACAGCAAACTTAGTAGCTAGCTGGGATTTCACACCACCAGACTTACTACACTTAAATCTAAAATTAAAAAGCAACCAAAAAACCTAAAGAGATAACAAAAAAGACAAGAACATGCAAAGCACCTTATTTGTGTTTCTCTTCTGTTTAGATTCTGTAAAGAATAGAAACAACTGTATGTTTTTATTATTGAGTCTTCATAAAAAACCTTACGTAATAAATTACAGTGATTTGGATGTATATGTACATATTTTCTTTTCCTAAAGTTTAAGTATTTTAGGAAATTGACCGTGTTCGCCAGCAAGAGTTGGTGTTCACATCCTGATGCCATGAGAAAAAATTGAGAACCCCTGGACTAGATGACCCTGTCTGTCCATTCTAACCCTATGGTTCTATACCCAAGGATAATTTGTTTATGTTGGAACTAGTGTGTTGTGCTGATTGAAAGCGTTTTATATCTATAGAACACTGGCAAAAAAAAACCAACTTGTGGCTGAGAAAAAAACTTTATGGAATTATGAAATGTGTTGATGGTGGTGTAATAGTTAACTGGTACATTTTACCTAAATTAACTAACAAACATTTGTATTGCTTTTAAAAAAGTGTACTACATATTAGAGCCATATCACACTGAAAATAGACCTCTTGGTACAGAAGTGTTTGGGGCTTGTTTTTTTTTCCGTTTTCCTAGTAATATGTTTTCAACTTTGTACATATTTATGCAAACTGAAGTTTTGGCTAGAAAGTGTAAGTTCATCAGGTGGCAGTAAGTGAAAAGAGTATGTGGCATGAGTGTGTATTGTTTCTTTCATTTCTCCCGAGCCTAGTAGATTAGTGCCTCTGTATGCTTCTGCAATGTAAATAATGAGGAAAGTGGCTTCATCCCTTAACTGATTTTAAGATTTGAGGATTTTTGAGGCAGAAGCACTAGAATACATTTGCAGTGGGACAGGATAGGCGCTATCGCTATATGCTTTCAAGATCAACTCATTCCTAATGAAGTTTGTTCATTTCCTTGCTAATGTTGAAATAGTGTTGATTTTATATGATTTGCAATAGAGAGCATGCCCTATGAGACAGATTTTATGAAAACCAATGAAACAGCTTCTTTCCTCCAGATGTTAGCATGGCCATAGAACAGCAGTGGGCAACCTAAGCTAGTGAGAGGGCTGCATGAAAGGTCCTCCATCTCAGTAGGCCGCAAGATGGTCATAACCAAGATGATCTCTTGGGATAGGGTAGTTTTGCTAACTGTGCTTGCATGCTTAGAATTTGCAGGATGTGCCGATTGAACTGTAGTAGTGGTTTGAATGGATAAAGAGGGAGTGCACGGCCTCAGTCAATGTTGTGTGCAGTCCGCAAACACCTCACTTCATGCACCTTTGTTTTACGTGTGTCACTTTAGTAATACAAGTAGGAAAAAACTACGCCGATGGAAACCAGCAGAATCTGGTAACCCTGCACGTGGACAACGGAAAACAAAATGTCTTGCGGGCCACATGCAGCCCACTAGCTGCAGGTTGCCCACCACTGCCATAGAAACAGTGTGGGCAGAATTGCATGTGGGCAGAATCAAGCTGGGCACAATAGAGGAAAAGGAAAGGCTTGTATCTGTGTGATCATGTAATGAATGATTACATACCAACCATTTATTTGATCTACTGCAATCATATCAAAAGAAAGGTCTCTCAATCCTTCAATAGCCTTCCTCCAATCCCAAAATACTAAGAAGCACTTCATCATAGGAGAACAAAAAGCAAAAACATTGAAGTTCCTTGACAGGGCCCCTTAGAAGAGCTTGAGCTCAAAAAGTATTAGAAAGTTTTTCCAAAAATAAGTTTCAGCTAAATTTTTCAGCGTACACAACTTATCCCCTTGAATCAGTGTACAACTATCACATTTATCAGAGAATTTCTTTGCTGATTTTTTCACTAAACTTCCCCCCAATAGCCATGTACCTGGGGTGAGATGCAATATATGGAACGGCAACACAACTGATGTGTTTTTGGAGAAGTTGGAGGTGGCTGATCTTGGAGTGCCAGTGAGTGCTGCTGTTTCATGCTGGCTCTCCCTTGAAAACGTTGTAATGCTGCTGTGGTCAGGGGATTGTTACCCAGGATTGGGCTGCTTTTAACTTTCTTATAGTTGGTCAATGATTTTTCTTTAATTTGGAGGAACTGGCTAATCTGAGCTGTGTCTGTATTTCGATGTTCTTTTTGCATAGCAGTAGAGCTTCCTGAAATGTACACTGGAAATAATGTCTTTAATTGAAATATACACCAAAGTTATGCCACTTTGAAATAAAAGTAAAAATACAAGGGGTATATAATCCAGCAAAGAGATGTTATTGAACAACATCTTTGCCAATAAATCACCAGCCTTTTTAACTAATGTGAAGTTATTCCCAATCCATTTCAGTAATGATTTCGGAAATTTGCACACATATAATGGCAAAATATTTAATTATTTGGAGCCAAAATAGCAACATTGTATATAGCATTCCATGTACACACGATTGTCCATTGATAAACATTTATTTAGTTGAATGGAGGTTGACACATGGACACTGAAACAAAGAAGCCTCAAGCTGCAAAATCTCTATTAGCGCTATAATTCAAAATCAAAAAGGGATTAATGTACCATAGGGCAGGGGTTCCCAAACTTTTTGACATGGGGACCAGTAAATCCATTCATGAGCTTTTGGAGGATGGGTAACATTCATTTGCATGTTTGCATATTCATTAACAAATAATGAATATTCAAATAAGTTGTTTCTGGTCCTCCCAAAGCCCCCAGTGCCAGCTTTAGCAAAGCTTTTGATACGGTCACCTACAATATTCTTGCTAGCAAGTTAAGGGAATGTGGATTGGATAAATGGACTGTAAGATGGATAGAAAGCTGGTTAGACCAGGGTTTCCCAAACTTTTTACTTTAGTTGGAACCCATTTTTTTTCAATACTGTTTTTTGCAGTCCCAAAATATAAACGCGCATAAAAAAAGAATTAAAAATTAATCAATTTTCAGTATTTCACCCGGCTGCATCCTCCACCCAGCCTGGGCCAGAGCTTGGGGGACCCGGCGCCGCATGGGCACTCCAGGAGGTGGGAGCAGGAGCAGATTGGGGGTAGGGTATCTGGCTAAGAGGGAGGGTGCAAGGAAGGGTAGGGTTGCCAGGTGTCCAGTTTTGTACCGGACAGTCCGGTATTTGAGGGTTCTGTCCGGGAAACAAATTGAGGAAATACCAGGCATATAAAATGTCCGGTATTTTCTAATTAGGTAAGTTTTACTATTAGGTGTATCAGTCCATAGCTGCGAACTGCCTGGCTGGTAGATGTGCTCACGCTGCGTGAGTGTGTCTACCAGGCAGGCAGTTCGCAACTACTCGAGGGAGGGTATTGGGGGCAAAATGGGGGCCGGATTCACTCATGTACCCAGGTCTGCATGTGCCCAGATCAGTCCCGCTTCCCCGCTGGCCGATTTGCACCCCCTCCCCGCTTCTCCTCCCGATCTCCCCCATCCAGCCCTGCTTCCAATGGCTGGTTCTCCCGTCCTCCTCCCGATCTCCCCCAGCCAGCCGCCCCCCAGCCAGCCCTGCTTCTGCTGCCCACCCGCCCCAATCTCTGCCAGACAGCCCCGCTGCCCCCAACCCTGCTTCCTGGCAGCTGGTTCCCCCCCCACACACACACACATGCACACTTTCAGCCGATGGTCAGGGCAGTGCGTGTGTGTGTGTTATAAATCCGAGTCTTCAACTGCTGGGACACAAAGTCCTGTCGCAGCGGGCGGCCTTAGGGGAGGCCGACGGGCGCCCCGAGAAGTTTTATGTCCGTGTCTTTGATCGCTAGGACCGGGGTCCCTTCGTGACGGGCAGCCAACAGGCCGACAGACGCCCCAGAGTTTACAGGGAGAGCTTATTACACCTCAGACTTTGACTGCTAGGATATATGATCCCTTCGCAGCGGGCAACCTAGGGAAGGCTGAGAGATGCCCTACAGATCTGTCCTCTGGAAGCGACACGATCCAAACGCCCAGCTCTGCCTGTATCTGTCCCTTATGACCGGCTGGAGTTCTTTTAAATTGTGCTTGGTTCTGTTACAGCAACTGAAGGAGTCAGGTTAAAGCTTAAACAGTTACAGATTTATTAAAGAAGCTTATAAATCATATGGTTACAATGGCTATTGCTCTATTTCTTAATTATTGACAAATGCAGATAAAAATGGTTACAAAGAAAATAAAGATAGAAAATAGAAATAATGGTACCAAGTGACAGCTTAATCTTTAAAGAGCTCTAAGTCTATGTGTACACTTAAGACAAAGGACACATCCAGGTACAATTTTTACCCCCTTAGGTGCCTCTCGACTCCAGCGTATCAGGCCAGGGCCGGTCCCTCAATTCCTAGGAAAGACGAATACGAGGTGGGCGTCCCTGTGGAACCTCGGGAGGCCAATCACCTAACCCGACCAGCAGATAGATGGTAGATTGACGCTCAGAGTAAGTGTGCTGCTGGACCCATCTTTATACCCATAGGAGCCCGTATCCTCGTTCTTATCTAAGATGCCAAATTGTGTTGGTCCGTCTTTGTGACGCCAGTTCTTACAAGGGAGTGTCAACTTAATTTACACTTGCAAAAGAGATAACTAAATTGTGAGTACTGGGCATTCTTTACTGGGCGGGAGATTCCTCCCCCCCCGGACGAGTGTGTGTTCATATCAATATGGGTTTCAGTCAAGGGCACTCCTCTGCAGCCTCGAGGTCAGCAATTAGCTTGATCACCCTCGTATCTATGCTTACAGTTGTCCAGGGTCACTGTGAGCTAGCATATCCGGGCCTCCTGTCAAGGCTTCAAAGACTATGCTGATTTTACTGCTCTGTGTGTGCTGTGTGCTCCAGGCAAGCAAAAATGGATGTTACAGGGGGGTTCCTGTCTGGCTACACACACACACACCTCCTCCCAGCCCACTCCCCTCCCGGCAGCCAGGCTGAGGCCTGGTATTTTTTTCCCGCCGCCCGGTACCAGGCCCATAGTTTGGGAAACACTGCCATAGGGCTTTGCCTACAAGTTACTCAGAATTGCTCAAGGCAATAGGTTTACTCACATTATATTTGTACAAATTACAAAATACAAAAACACAGGGTATAGTTTTCAAATAATTATACTGCAGCAGTACCACTGTAAAGAAGTGAGATGAGAGGTTAAGTCCTCACCTATAGCCTGAGTTTTCTCAGAAAGACATGCTCTAGCAAGTGCTATTATGCTGTCTATTATTAAACTTTTTTGAGACTTCTCAATATGGAAGATGTGGATTTTATGCAGAAATGTGTATATATAGCTTTTCCGTCTGTCTAAATAGCAAAGTCTCTGTGTCTTTTAATATCTTGGAAATTTTGTTTGACATTGACATGTGAATAGATATTCAAGAGTTCACTTTTCAGAAAATGGAGTGTGTGTGTTAAAGGTAACCATCTCCCAGCCTGAAAATTGTGAGTAGAGATGTCTACATGCCAGCCCATATACAAAGACTACAGATGTTGTAACATCTCCAATTTCTAGCTTTCTCAGAGAAGGGAAATACAGTGTGTCTGCTGTGGATGGGGCCTCCCACTGCCATTCCAGGGCCTGCAGAATTTTGCCTTCCCTTAGGTTGTCATTGACTTCATTCATAGCATTGTTGTCCTCACATAGAGAAGCCAGAGTAGCAATGGTAGAAAGAACAAGAAATAGTTAAAGATTCTTCTAGATTCTACTGTTACTTTGGGAATCTATATGCGTTTCAATTTCCAGCTACTTGAAGATTATCTAGAAACTTGGTAGCCCTCCCAGAGCTGCTCTACACAAACTGCAAGATTTGATTCTGCAAGGTGCTCAGAACGCTGCCTCCAATCCAGCAGTTCACTTAAGCACATGCTTAACCTGCAGAAGCATTGAAGTCCTTGGGAACGCCTTATTTCCTCAAAGTTAAGAATGTCTTAAGTTACTGTGTGGCTGAAGACCAGAGTGCTCTGCACTTTGCAGGATCGATCCTGCAGTGTACATCCATCCCTTGTGCAGACTTCCTGCAGCCTGTTCTCTCTCTGTTGCACTGGAAAGGCAATAGTTCTGCTGTGCTGGGTGCCCTTTGCTTCTCTGCAAAAAGCTTTGTGCTGTAATGATGCCAGATGGCTTACTGCTGGCTTGATGTGGGAAGGTGTCCTACCATGGAGGACTGAATAAGGCAACCCTCTCTAGAAACCTTGCAAAAAGGATTAAAGAGTACCTCTATGAGATCTTTGTCGAGAGCTGCAGAAGATTCCTTTTCCAGGGAGCCTCTGCTGTGTAGGCAGACTGGCTGCCATTCCTCCGGGCACATCAAAAAGATTAAACCCAATTACGTTTAACCACTGTAGAATGATTGCAAATATGAACTCACCAGACGTGCCTGCCTCCCATCAGGATCTGCAGAAATAAGTCCTGTGTGGAGATTGGCTCCAGAGTGAGAAAAAGGTTTTGGCTGCCGAGATTAGATGCTCCACTTGCCTACTGAGCAGTCTCCTCCTCATCATTTACAATGTCCTCTTCATTGTTGCCTGTGACTGCTGGAAGAGTCACTTGGAAGGTATCCACTGACAGTTTTGGGATGGTGGTTTGGTCCCACCCTAGAATCCCATGCAGCCACTCATAGAAGCAGCATGTTTGAGGCTTTGACCTGGACTAACCATTGCCTCCTTTGTTTTCTGGTACGCTTGCCTGAGCAACTTTATTTTCATGTAGCACAGCTGGATGTCCTTGCTGTCTCCTTTTTTCACCATGCCCTGTGCAATTTTGGCATATTAGAGCAGTGTTTCATCTGCTGCTTCTGAATTCTGACTGCACAGATTTCTCTTCCCACACAGAAATCCGATCCAAGATCTCCTGCTTGCACCAGACTAGAGCTCATTTGTGACCTTGGGCATTCATGGTCAGGTGTGCTGCTGGGTTCGCCACTCTGGCCCCACAGGAAATGAAATTCAGAATTTTCTGGGGCTTTCCCTTTGTACCTGGGAGTGCAGCAGAGTTGAAAGTGCTGTTCAGAGCGGTCACATTGGGGCACTGTGGGATACCTCCTGAATGTCAACTTTAACAGCATTGCATCTTGCACTATCGCAAAGTTGATCATGGAAGGTCAAATTGAGCACTATTCCTCTTCTCAAAGAGGAGTACAGAAATCAGCTTTAAAGTCCATGGAAGAGGCTTGGTGGTATAGACTCATTGGTTATACAGTCGACCTAACACGGCTAATTTTGACTTAAATACACAGTGTAGACCAGGCCTATGTAAACATGATTTTGACTAAACTTTTCTAAAAACCACACCAAGGAAATACATAGGACTGAAACAGCTTTTGGCCACCTAGCACAATACAAACTTCTCTTATGTGCTGCACTTAATATCCAATCAACTTAGTCTCTTTTTTTTTTTTTTTTTGCATAGACAGTGGAGCTTGAATTCACTTTTAGCTGAGAGAGTGTCAGAACATGCCACTGTATCCAGGCCCGTACGCAAGGTGAGGAGTGCAAAAAGTGCGAACGCCTCCCACGTGCTCCAGCCGGCCAAAGGCTGGGGCTGATTCTCTCCCCCCCTCCAAGAGAGAGGTCCAGCCTCGCTCCTGGTAGCAGCAGCAGCTGCTGCTCACAAAAAAAGGTTGGGCGGACAGAGGAAAGGGGGGGGGAGGGATACGGGCAACATCGAAGCTGAGGGTGGCAGGAGCCAATCCCAGGGGCAGCAGCGGGGAACTGTCAGGCTCCATGCCTGTAGCAAAGAAGATAGGAGCCCAGTCACTGCATATAACCTTCAGCAGCTGCTGGGAAATTGGGCGCAGTGGCTCTAGCTCGGGAGAGCAGCCACTGCCTGCCAGCTCAGTGTGGGAAGTTAAAGCATCTCTCTCCTGGTTGGAGCACAGGGCACAGTGCCATGCCCCTTGCAAGGAGACAGGCCCCCAAAGAGAGGATGGGCAGGTTGGATAGACATCAGTCAGGGATGATCTAGATCAGGGCTACTCAACTTTGGAAGCCCCAGGGGTCATCATAATACTCACAGCACATGCTGAGGGCCACAACTTAAGTATGGTTGCATGTACATAGAAATAGCTTCTTTCACACAGTGCCCCTGGCGCTCCTGGCACCTCCTTCCTGGGGGGCTAGAAACACCAACACCCTGTACCTATCTGTTCCAGGCAGCCCATCCACTTGTGTCTTTCAGTGCTCACTCTGCCTCGGAGATGCCTCGCCTTTGTGGAGCGGGTTCGCAGTAGAGGCCATGTTCAAAGGATCCCACCTGTGGGCTGCGTGTAGAGCCCCCCCCCCGTAAGCCCAAACTGCACCGCAGGCCGCAAACAAACAGGCTGCGTGCCGCATGTGGCCCACGGGTCGTGTGTTCAATAGCCCAAATCTAGATGGTGCTTGGTCCTGCCGTGAAGGTAAAGGACTGGACTGGATGATCTCTCGAGGTCCCTTCCATTTCTAGTGGTCTATGATTCTAAGAGGCTGCCAGTAAGTTGGATTCTGCCTGACAAACCACTGGATCCAGCCTGTGGCTGCCTTACAAGAACCCTTAGGCAGAGAACAAACACAGCTCATAGTTTTAAAAAGCCAGCTGTTCTCCACTCTGGACACTGAGAGCATGTCTAGAGACTATGTTTGTTTGTTTTTTGAAAGGAGATATGTAGATTTTTTTTCGACAAGAGATATGCAAATTTGGTGCTAATTTGCATATCTTTTTTCGAAAGTGGGTTTTTCGAAAGTGAAAGTAGTCTGGATGCATTTTTTTCGGAGGGAAAAAAACCCTTTTTCGAAAAACTGCGTAAACCTTTTTTTAGGAAGAGCGGTTTTTTCGAAAAAGGGTTTTTTCCCAAAAAAACTGCATCCAGACTTTCACTTTCGAAAAAGCGATCGGAAAAAGATATGCAAATTAGCACTAAATTTGCATATCTCCTTTCAAAAAAAATGTAGTCTAAATGTGCCCTCAGGGAGACTTCTCATGCTATTCCTTACTGCAGCAAAATCTCTTAGCTCCCCTTGGCCAACCTCTCAGTTTCTGGCCAATAGGAGCTGAGAATTTGTGCTGGGAGCAGGGGCAGTGTAGGACACCTTCTCCCTCCCTCCCCGTTTCCCCACTCCCTCATACCCAGAGCAGAGCCATGTGGAGCAGTGAGCAGCCTGCAGCAGTCTGTCTGCCTCAGGTTTCTGCAGGTAAACACCTCCCATCCACAGCCTGCCTCTGGCACCCCACCACCCCCTCTCTCCCCTCTGATTACCTGCTCCAGGCCACCACTCAAACCCTCTGTATTCCTTTTCCCAGGTCACAACTCCCTCCCAAACCATATACCCCTCCCACAGGCCAGAATCCTCTTACACCCACACCCGCTCCCTGACCCTGCACCTCATTCCCTGTCTCAGGTCACCACGCAACTCTCTGTACCCCCCTTCTCCCAGGTCACAACTCCCTACCAGACTCTGTACCCCCACCTACACTCCTCCCACATGCCAGAATCCTCTTCTGCACCTATACCTCTTCCCTGACCCTGTACCCCCACCTACACTCCTGTCAGAATCCTCTCCTGCACCCACACCCCCTCCCTGACCCTGCACCCCATTCCCTTGCCTCAGGTCACCACCCAAACCATCTGCATCTTCTTCACCCAGGTCACAACTCCCTCCCAGACCTTGCACCCTCCCAGAGCACCTTCCCCAGGCCAAAATCCTCTTCTGCACCCATCCCCCCTAGTGGGCTGTGCATCACCAAGCCCCTGCCCCAGATCACAGCCCCTTCCTTTACCCAAACTCCCTCTCTGACCCCTCACCCCCTCCTACATCCCAGTCCCCTATCTCAAGTTCCCTTCTGCACCCAACCTCCATCCCAAACAGCACACCCCTGCTACAGAAGTGCAGCCCTTGACCACTTTCCAAAATCTTGGCGCCCCTCCCCCCGCCATTAAAAATGATTGCCCACCCATGAGCTGGAGGATGCTGACGGTGTAGCCCCCACTGCCCAGTGGCAGTGCACACCTCCTTTGCATGCTGAGTAAAGGGAGAGAGGATGGGACTTATTTGTGAGAGTTTGGGTAAATGCTGAGAGCGTGGGCTGCAAACGCCTCTTCCCCTTGCATTGCCTTCCACCCCAATTTAGGGCTCAGTTCTGCAAACACCTAACCCCATGTTTAAGCCTTGGCAGCATGGAACCTGAAAATATGAGACCACCACTCATTTCGGAGGGGGGAGACTCATGTTCAATTTCTCCTTCTGCTCGAGGAGATGAAAGCATTTCACCTTAGTCATAGAATTTCATGCTAG
The DNA here is from genome assembly GCA_019425775.1 of Rafetus swinhoei. Lineage (NCBI taxonomy): Eukaryota > Metazoa > Chordata > Testudines > Trionychidae > Rafetus > Rafetus swinhoei. Next base: position 160,272,541 of record CM033437.1, read on the forward strand.
AAGGGACCACCAAATTATTTAGTTCAGGAGTTCTCAAAGTCAGGGGCAGGCCTGTCAAAGGATTTTTTTTTTTCCTTTTAAAGAGCTCCAGCTGTCAGCTCCTGGTAACTGGCACCCCTGCAGAAGCCTGGGAGGTGGAAATCAAGGGGAAGATCAGAGCCCTGCCATTTGGATTCAGGCTGTCCTTCCTCCCCAGTCTTCTGCAAATCCCCACCTTGCTGCTACCTCAGGGGGCTGACAGTCCGGCTCAGGCTGCCAGCTTCCTGGGGTAGCAGCAACAGCACAGAGGTAAGGGTGAAAATGGAGCATTTTTAGTCTGCTGATAACTGAAAAGTGACATTGACAAATATCCCTGTTCACAATGCCAACCTTATTTCTGTATTATTACTGGTGCTGGGCTGCTTTCAGAGATGGGTGGCAGTATATGAGGGGCATAAATGACTGCAGACACAAAGGGGGGGACTGGATCAAATAGGTTTTTAAACCACTAGTCTCATCTAAACCTGTATATCACAGAACACCATCACCCTAAAGCTGAAGTTAGACCAAAGTACTAAGTTTAGAGGAGGCTAAAGTATTATGTGGCACAGGCAAACAATAGAAGAGACTGAGGATTACCAGTAGTGCCTGAGACCCTCACAATGGCAGGGATATGACAGATATACCCAGAAAATCCCAGTGAGTGACCTGCACCCACTCACTGCAGAGGAAGACCAATCTGATCAGGGGAAATTTTCACCTTGTCTAATATGTGGTGGGCATGTGAGCAAGGACTCAAAGTCCTGGCCCTCCTATCCTATATCCCATTTCCAGTCATGGCTATTCCTGATGCTTGGATGAAGATTTTTAAAACAAAAACAATACCCTGCAGAGTATTTCCTTCCTGAACACTGCAAGTAGCTATCTGAAAACCTGAAGCATGAGCTTTTAGGGAGCTAGGACATAAACAAAGTGGCTGTGTCTAGACTGGCCAGTTTTTGCGCAAAATCAGCCGCTTTTGCGCAAAAACTTGCCAGCTGTCTACACTGGCCGCTTGATTTTCATAAAAGCACTGGACGTTCTCATGTACGAAATCAGTGCTTTTTGCGGAAAAAGCTTTGACGCTCCGTTCGGGCAAAGTCCCTTTGCGCAAAACTGTTGCACAAAAGGGCCAGTGTAGACAGCTGAGATTTGTTTTGCGCAAAAAAGCGCCGATGGCTAAAACGGCGATCGGGGCTTTCTTGCGCAAAAGCGCGTCTAGACTGGCACGGACGCTTTTCCGCAAAAAGTGCTTTTGCGCAAAAGCATCCGTGCCAATCTAGACGCTCTTTTCTGCAAATACTTTTAACGGAAAAACTTTTCCGTTAAAAGCATTTTCGGAAAATCATGCCAGTCTAGACGCAGCCAGTGAGACCTAGAACTGGTAAGTCTTGCATGCTACCATCAGAAGCAACCCTCTCATACACTCAGAAATTTGTCCATCTCTCTTGAAACTGAATTCTTTGCCCTCACAACTCTTATTGTATGAATCTCACCCCCTTTGATGGTGAGAAACTTTCTAATCTCCAGCCAAAATTTGTTCATGGTCAGTTCATCTCTATTTGTTCTTGTGTACATGTTATTCTTTAGCATACATAGCTCTTCACCCTCCTTGGTATTTACCTCTAGCTTATTTATAGAGAGCAGCAATATCACCTCATCCTTCTTTTTTGATAGACTAAACTAACCAAACTTTTCCAGTATTTTCTTATAAGATAGATCCTCCATTCCCCAATCATCTTAGTAACTCTTCTCTGCACCTATTTCTATTTAAATTCATCTTTCTTGAACATGGGTGACTACAATGGTACACAATGTTTCATGTATGGTCTTATCAGTGCCTTGAGTAGTAATTGTATATAGTATAGTAATTCTGTATAGTACAGTGTAGTATATATAGTGTAATAATTCGGTATGACTGTTAGAAATGCCTCACCTGATGCATCCTAGGATCCCATTTGTCTTTTTCACAGCTGCATCACATTGGTGGCCCATAGCCATCCTGTGATCAACCCGCACTTCCAGCTTTCTCTTCTCTGCTATCACCTTCAACTGATAAGGCCTCCGTTTGTAACAGAAATTCTTCTTATTAGAACATAAGGGCATGATTTTACACTATACCATTGAATGTCATCCTATACCTCACTCTCTTTAGAATATAAGAACGGCCATACTGGGTCAGATCACAGGTCCATCTAGCCCAGTATCCTGTCTTCCAATAGTGGCCAATGCAAGATGCCCCAGAGGGAATGCACAGAACAGGTATCATTATGCTATCCCTCCCCTGTCACCCATTCCCAGCTTCTGACAGAGGTTAGAGACACCATTCCTACCCATTCTGGCTAATAAGTATTCATGGACATAACCTCCATGAATTTATCTAGCTCTTTTTTGAATCCGGTTAAAGTCCTGGTCTTTACCACATCCTCTGGCAAGGAGTTCCACAGGTTAACTGTGTGGTGTGTGAAGAAAAACTTCCTTTTGTTTGTTTTAAACCTGCTGCCTATTAATTTCATTTGGTGACTCCCTAGTTCTTATATTGTAGGAATAAGTAAATAACTTTTCCTTATTCACTTTCTCCATACCTGTCATGATTATATAGACCTCTATCATGTCCCCTTGACTTAGTCTCCTCTCTGGAACATGCTTACTCAGGGACCATGGGGGGTATTCACTTGCACCCTTGTGGTCCACATTTACAAAAAAAACCCACCTCTCCAAAAGAAATTCCTGCATATGGGCCTGGTATCAACTTCCTTGCTCTCATTTCAGTTTGTTTAATATTGACCAATTTATTTTATCTAGTTATTTTTACTTTAAAATGTTTTAAAATTTGGTAAAAATAGTTTATCTAAATAGATACAAAAAAGGAAAAAATGTAGTATTCACAAGCTGAAGATTTTCCAAATTTTCATTTAGAATTGCTTAAACTGAAAGCAGATTCAGTTTCCAATTATGACTAATGTGATCTGAGAAGCCTTTGGTTAAACAAAACTGTTACCACAGTGCCGGCATAAAAAAATTGTGCTGTGAAGAATAAATGAAGAGAGAAAGCATTTACCTAGTAGCATAGAAGTGTATGTTGAATGCATAGAGTTTGAAAACTATAAACAGTCATTCCTGCAAGGGCACTTGCTTTGCACTGTGAAAGAGATGATAACATTTTATCATGTTGAGGGAAGCAGCAAATTAAAGGTGAAACATACTCCAGGCAAGTAAGTTTGAGATCCTAGAATGATAAGGAAATGGCGCAGACCCTCATTTTGTTGTCCTTCCCAGAAAGTGACATGTCTCAGAGCTGTTATACATACTCTTTTGTGGTTGGTATAAGAGGAGAAAAATGGAGAGATGTTTGTTCTTCCTTCCTCATTCTCTCCACACCCCACATATTTAAGATCCTAATCTGATTTTTCAAAGGAATGCCTGTTTCTGATTGTAGAGAGACAAGGTGGATAAGGTAGTATCTTTTATTAGACCAAATTCTGTTGGTAAAAGAGACAAGCTTTTGAGCGTATATAGTTTTCTTCAGGGCTGAGAGAGTTACTAAGAGTGTCAGAGCTAGATACAGGATCAAAAGGATAGTCTGATATGCTAAACTATCTGTTCAATCTTGTATTTAGTTATTTCTCTGATATGTGTGAAGAAGTCCTGATTAGTCAGTTTTTGCCCTAATCCTTCAGGCTTTACTCAAGCAAAACAAACATCTTTGTACATATGCAAGTTAGAACTATTTAACTTGAGTAATCAAAAGAAAAAATGAGAAACTTGCTCCTGAGGGAAAATGTATCATTTTCATTTGCTCTTCTCCCAACATTTTCCCATGCAGTACATACAGATCTCAACATGAAGTAAGTTTTCCTGTAGGCATAATTTATTTGTGCGCTTGGCTAACTGAGAAAAATGGGTTACACAGGTGACAATAATGTGCTGCTAGGAGGGAAGTTTTACAAGGCACACTATTGCTCTTGCATTCCTGAAGACATGCCTGCTTGGCAAACCCAAAGCTATTATTTTCATTTCACAACACATTAAAAGATTTATCTGGTGTTGCTCAGGTCCTTAACTCAAATCATTTTTGTTTTTCTTCATTTAAATAATTGCTCTGGGGTGAGGCTGGGGATGAGGAGTTCGGTATGCAGGCTGCCCCCGGGCAGTGAGAACTACCCCAGCCCTCTCTCACTTCAGCAGCTTGGGACCAGATGAGAAGTGCCTGTCCATTGCTGCTGCAGCTCCAGCGGGCACAGCTGGGGAAGGGGTGCATGTCCCCGACACAAAAACTCTTAAATATATCATAGCTAGCTGCCCCTTTTTCTGTGTCTGCCCTCTGCTGCCCCAATGGGGTTATATCTGTCCCATTTCCCATCTCTGGCCCCTTGCTACCCTCCTATGGTCATTCTATACAGTATAACTGTCTCTGCTTTCCATCCCAAACCCCTTACTACCTCCATGTGGTCATTATATAGCGCAACCTTCCCTTTCTATTTTATGGCTACATCTAGACTGCAGCTCTTTTCTGGGATTCTGGAGGTATCCCAGAAAAGCTATGCCGCATCCAAGGAACGCATTCACTTAAAAAAAAAAAATTTGGAAAAGCAGATGCGCTCTTTTGCCATCCCTCTAAATCTTGTTTTATGAGGAAGAAGGGATGTGTTGAAAGAGGAGGTTTTTCCGAAATTTGGCGCCATGTAGATGTGCCAAATTTCGGAAAAGCCTCTTTCAAAAGAAAAGCAGAAAAAGATAATGCAAATTGCTGTTTGCAATTTGCATATCTTTTTCAAACTTTTCTTTGTAGTGTAGACATAGCCTATGAGAACCAATCCCATTCCAGTCACATCCCATTTTCCTGGAACAACCAAACCCTGACCTTGCTTTAAGTTGTGATAAGAGGAAGCTGCCTACCAAATTTGGTGGTCCTAGCTCTTACCGTTTAGGAGGAGTTCTTGAACAAACAGACGGATGGATGAATGGACAAAGAGAAACTCTCTCAAATATATAATAGATTAAATTACCTTCCTATTTAATATTCTGTTCTGTCATCAGTCAGTAAACCAAATCAGAAATTCATATCAACCATAAGTGCAAAGACTTCACCTGAATGAACATGGTCTAAAAATTAATTTCAACTGAACACTGATTAGCTGTATTCAGCTGAAGTTTGTAACAACCTAAATTCTGACTGATTATCATTTAGGGATGTCAGAGTTTAACTGATCAAGCAATAAACTGATGCTTATCAGTTTCTGTTACTGGTTAAGCTCTGCCCTTGTGAGGAGCTGGCTGTCCCAGGCTTCAGATGCTGTGTGCCAGCTCCTGGCTGCTGGGAAGCTGACTGTCCCCTGCTGTGCACTCTGCCAGGCCTACTCCTGAAGTGCCAGCCCTGCTCTGGGGAAGCCGGCTGTCCTGTGGACTCCGCAGGCACATGGCAGCTCCTGGCAAACACTGACTGCTGGCTAATGGCCCTGCTCTCAGGGAGTAGAGCCAGTGCCCCAGGAGTGGGGCTGGCAGAACCCACAGCATGGGGCAGCCAACTCCCTGCAGAGGCAGCAAGGAGCCAGTGTGTGGTGGGAGCCTGCTGGCTCTACTGTAGAGGCCACAGCATGGGGCAGCTGACTCCCTGGGAGCCACACGGGGCACCCCTCCACCATCCCTCCCTCCCTAGTCTTACTGGCCATACAGCCCCAGGTAAAATGGTTAACCATGTAACTGTTAGGATTTTTAACAGTTACATGATTACTGTTCTTATTTTTATTTTTTACATCCCTATTTTAACCCTGGTTTACTGCTCAGGAAATCATCACAGTGTACAGCAAAATTAATCAAACCCATGGCTTTGATTTAACTACAAATAAAGGTAGAGTCTTGTAAACGCAGGCACTCCTTTAAAGTTAAACTGGTGTATAAGTATTTGCAGGGTTGGGGCCAAAGAGTGGGGCCAAATGCCCAATTTTATTTTATTTTAATTGTTAAGGACTTAGGGCTGCAACATAAGCCACATATTCAATGCTGCCATCCAGTGTAATAGCAATATAAATGGATGGCCACTGTGCTGCAGAGAATGCCCGGGGGAACCAATATCAGCTAAATTACAAACAAAGTACACATAAAAAGGTAAGGAGGTATAGAAAAGTCCCATTTTGTTTATGGAGATTCTCTTTTCTTTTTCTGTGGGGAGGAGGGGACAGAACTAAGGCTTTAATCTAAACTTTTTGGGGGGACCTAGATCCAAAAAGGTCCCCAAAGAGAGACTGCCACTGTCGGTGAGTACGGTGGGAGGCCAGACCTCTCCTGTGGGCACCATGCCCCTCTACTAGTTCCCCTTGGACACCCAGAGGCTCTGGCCCTGCAAGCTACTAGCCAGTTCCTTGCCCCTCCCACTCATAGCATTTGGGGGGCACGTGCCCTCTTATGCCTTCCCACATATTTCCCCTGCTGGTGTCGCTCAACCCACAGGAGACTGATCAATACAAAACTTAAAGTTCTGCATATTGTCACTGGGACTTTACAGGCAACTCCACTGCCATGGCTACCAATACTTAGTAAGATAGCACTACCCTATGTTCGCCATAAGAAAACCTCTATCATGCTGCTGGCCAAGATCTGTGAGAACAGTGATCTGCCTTTGCACACAGACTTCTTGAACCACCAGCAAGCCTGTCTTCTAGACTCCCTTTATAGTCATTTATGCTACCACAGGACATGACTGTGAAATCTGATTGGCGCAATGAGTGGTCAGCAACAACCATCATTAGTCACTCTTTTGCCAAGGACTCAACCATCTGTCCACCAGGACTTGATCTACCAAGACACCTGTGGCCATCTCTGAACTGATTTCAAACAGGACAGGGCAGCTATGCAACCAATCTCTTTAGATTGGGTTTTTCTAATCCTCTGCCATGCAGCTGTAGTCAGTTCAAACTTGTATATCCTTGACAAATGCCACGTGACTTACTTCAGTGGCAGGCTACCCACTCTTTACCTGTAGTTAGTGTGTCAGCTTATGTGCAAAAATATTTTAAGAGTGCAAGTATCAAGGCAGAAGTCAGATAAGGTTACAGGAAAAATGAAGAGGTTTACTAATACCTAATTCAATAAGCTATATCACATGCAAAAAAAGTTTCTAGCCACATGCTTTCAGGTGTCTTACTGACAAACCACTGTGACCACTGGCCCCTGCCCTATCTCCCCAGCTCTCCCATTGTGTGGCTGCTGGCCCCTGCCCTAGGCTAGTGCCCCCCACAGAGTGCCAGGGAACTGGGTAGCATGTCCCCAGACTTCCTAGCCCAGAGCAATGGGGGGGAGGGAGGCCCAGGCAACACAGCTCTAGCTCCCTCCCCCCAGCCCCAGAGCACAGGTTGTCAGGCAACCTTGCCAGAGCCATCCCACTTCATGGCCTACAGTTTGGGAGACTACCCAACAAGCACCTCAACCATCCTATGGACGGGACCTGCAGGGTACTTAGGCAGCCCAGGGGATTACCTGGGGGGCTTGGTGCAAGATGGCAGTAGGGGTCAGGCCCCTGTGCACTCACCATGGCAGCGCAGTGAGTGTGGAGCAGGTTTGATCCTTGCAGCTGCACCTGCCAGGCCCCCCAGTAATCCCCTGGCTCGTGTCACTTACGGGAGGGGACTTGGGGCAAGGGGTAAAATGGAGGCAGGAGGGGGTGGGCTGTTAATGTGGGCTTCTTTATTAATGGAAGCTGCAGGGGGGGTAGCCGAGTTAGTCTGGGCAGGATAAACTGAAAAAACAGCCAATGGTCTGGTAGCACTTTGCAGGCTAACAAAACATGCAGAGGGTGTCAATGTTAGACCTTGCTGGCAGTCAGTTCAGTTGAAATGGTCTGAGTTGTTTATTTGTGGGTTCGCCATTTGGTTTTGTTTAGAACAACAGGTGAGTCTCCATTTTGATTAGTCCTCTTCTTCCTGGCTCGCGGGGAAACCGGGAAAGAGCGGGAAAGTGTTGCTAGGCGACAGGAGTGCATGACTAGGGGGCGCTCAGAGTGCTTGGGGCTCTCTCTTCCTCCAGCCTGTGCACTGAGAGGGCGCAGTGAGTGCAGCTCGGCAACCGCTCTCTGGCTTGGAGTGTCAGTTGTGAGCAAGGCGGGGTGACATCCGACGGGGTATTCGATTACTGGGGAGCACGCTCGCACACACGGCTCATCGGACGAGGCAGGGCTAACCCATGCCCGAGACGGCGCCAAGGGGCCAGGCTGGGTTCTGAGTTAGGGCCCAGCCTAAGCTCCTCCTGTGGCTGAGTGGTTCCCGATCCCTGTCATCCGGAGAGGAGGCTTGAAGTCAGCTTTCCCTGGAGCTGGGTAAGACAGGAGGCCTGATTCCGGCTCCCCTGCTCTGTGTGCCTGCTGTTGTTGTGTGTGACTCCCGCCGTTTCCAGACCCAGTTATTCTGTCCTTCCCTAGTCCTTCTAACCTTCCCTAACCTATAGATAATAAAGTTTAGTTTGCTTGATAAGTTTGTGTGTGGACTCCTCATTTGGTGCCCTGATAGACGGCTGAAAGGGGTGAGAACCAGTGAAGAGCTCAGATGGATGTCTCTGGAGTCCTCCTTTCTCTTACAAATCTGGCAACCACGGCAGGACCCCAAAACACATTTGTGGGGTCCTTTTCCTGTTCCCCTTCCCTGTGCTTATAGGTCTTTCCTTTCTTTTCTGTTACAGGTTCCTTTTTTGGTTCGTTTGGTCTTGGAAACTGGGTCCCACTGGACTCAGGCTGTGAGTGTAATACCTGTGTGAGAGGAAGAGTGTCTGCCTGTCCCTAAGCACTCGGGACTTGGGAGTAGCAGGGAAGGTGATCAAGCAGCTGGCAGTTTGGAGGCCGTTGAAACCCCCTTGGGGCAAGACACAGAGGCTAGCAGCCAGAAAACCAAAACAGTGAGTGCCAGAAGCAGAGAGGAGTCTCTGTGCTAGCTGCTCAGGAGACTGTTTTGGGGCTGTGAGACCCCATAGAGGAATTTCACCTCAGGGTTCCTGTTGGGACGATTTCCAAAGGATCCGGGCACAGCGAACGCCCACTGGAACTTTTGTAGTTCCAAGCCTCTTGTTGGACGGGGGTCAGCAGAAAGGCAGGTAGCCGGCCTAGCTAACCGGTACAGAGCCTTTTCTGAGGGCAACTAGCTCCTAGGAAAGCTAGTGTGGGTTAGAGTGGTTGGGCAGCTCAGATACTGGGAGCAGCAGCAGTCAACTCTAGAGGGTGACAGAAGTGCTGCAGTTCCAGTGCAGAGAGAGACAGAGGGCGCCCAAGTGCAATCCAGTAGCACAGTGCAAGAAGCACATTAGGGGTCAGAGAGGCAGAAAACTCTTCAGTGATCCCAACTGTAGCAGTGCTAAGCTCCCTAAGGGGAATTAATACCCCTATTGGCTGAAGGTTTGCTCAATTAGTAGTGACCATGTGTGCGTGGGCAAAATGTTTCAGGCCAGGGTGGAAGCCCGAGGGGAAATCGCCCATTCATCAGGCAATTTACAAGTTGGCAAAAGGCAAAGACCCATGGAGAGAGGGGACATTCCAGGGATGAGAGGCCTGGAACACTTTGCAAAAGTAATGGGCAAAATTCATGGCAGGACAGCCACGGCCCTCAACAAAAGATCAGAAAAGAGCCTTATTATATGGCCTCCTTTCAGCCACGGAGGAATTAGAGGAAGCTGTGGCTGAGCAGGACCGTCAAATATTAAAGGCCAACACAGATGTTAGCACCAAAGAGGCTGAGTTGGATGAGCTCCATTCTAAAATCAATGCGCTTCAAGAGCAAGCCATGGCATGTGTTACTCAGTCTAGTCGGCTCACAGTGCAGGTTTAGGACCTTACTGACTATGTGTCCAAAAAGGATAGAATAATAGCCTCATTAAATATCCAACTTGAGGAATCTCAAGCAGCTTTGCGTAAGCTAATCAAAACTATGCAGGCTGGTTTGAGTGAGGCAGCAGATCATGCTGGCTGCCAGAAACGGGAGGCACGGCTATGAGCCAAACTAGCCCGTACAAAAGGGACAAAGGGTCAGCCTGTAGGGCCCTCATTCCCACAGGAGCTTAGCTCCTCAGAGAGTGACAGCGATGAGGGTGGAGTGCCCATCGACCAGGAATGCAATCAATCCAACTCCTATGTAAATGTGGGGAAAAATAGGGCATCCATACCATCTGCTCCCCCTGTTGAGTGCAGAGCAGAGGGATCTGCAGTAGCAATCCCTTCTTGGGTGGAAGAAACGGTGCCCTTAGCACCTATTACAACCACTATAGTAACTTGAGATAGTGGCAACCAGTAGAGGGTGGAAGCGAGGCATGAGAGCAAGGAGTTTTCTCCTGAATAGGCACGGGCTCTAGGGAAGTCACTAGGCCCCCGACTCGTGAGACTGCTGTAGATTGGATGGCAAGGATTTCAGCCATCCCAAATTTAGTGGTGGGGGATATAGCTGCTCTTGTCAGGGAATGCATTAGGTCAGAGGAATATCTTGGGCTCCCAGCAGAGATACAAACAGCTAGTGCCCCTAATCCTGTGGCAATGTATCAGGGTGTCTATCAGATGTTCTTTCCCCAGAGTAGTGTAATCGGCAGATTCTACTCCGAGAGACAGTGAATGGAAGAACACGCAGAGCAATATGTAGGAAGGAAGAAAATCTTATATGTGCTGGCTGGTGGACTACACTGGGACTCTACTGATTTTAAGGAATCAATAGTTCAAGGGCTGAGCCCTGCTCTTCGGATTGCTGTGGGGACCCTTGATCCTCATGCTCTTTCCCTGGGTGAGCTGGAGGCAAAGCTCAGGGAAGGGTATGAGCTTCAGAGGGGAGCTTTCCCAGTTGGTCCTAAGGAAAGGAAGGTTGCAACTTTAATCCCAGCCAATGGGAGAGGTAACAACTCTGTAGCTGGGAAGCACAAAGGAAGTCCTAGAACAGCTTCAAGGGGACAGGTCATGTTCAGAGGTGCACCATCCAATCAAAATCGACAATCTGTCCAGAAGCCAGACAGTGATTTCAAGGTCTTTCGTAGGCTAATATGGAACCAACTGCTAGCTTGTGAAAAGAAATCTGACATTGATGGGCTTCCTACCCCTGAACTTAACCGACGGTTGGTGTTCCATCAACAGTGGGTTGGAAAATCTTCAGGGGATGGTACCCTGAATTTGTTATGACTTTCCCCTAACTTCCCAGCCACTCTGGGTTCCGCCAATTTACATAATGATAACTGGGGTCAGCTGGTTGCAGTGGTGACTATAACGGGGAGGTTTGGGAAATTTGTGCAGGACATGTTAGTGGATACTGGGGCAGCATTATCTATACTTTGCTGTGAAGGGGATGGTGAGGCAACTGCTCTTCCTGTGGCTTCCCACCTACGTGTGGAAGGCTATGCAGGAGGGGATGGCATGGCCATACCTTTCACTAAACTGGTGAATTGTAAAATTGGAACTTGGGAAATAAAAGCTTTCTTTGGGGTTCACCAGTTGGGAGGAACCAGGATATTGGGTATTGACATCATACAAAGACTTCGGGTGATGGTGGATTTGCCAAATCTATGACTCCTTTCTACAATGGACCAAGTGGAAACTGTGGTGCCAGCATCCCACCGAGTTGCTGCTATCAAAGACTTGGAGGAATACCATAAACCTCCTCAGGAGCCTGAGATCGAGGCAATCCTTTGTAAATACCCAAGCACTTTTGCCAAACAAACTGCATTGTGGCCTGTGCATGGAGAGGTCACAATACCTGGACCGGATCCTCGGCTGCTGAAACAATACAGATGCCCTGAAGAAGCAATTCCCAGTGTCAAAAGAGCTATTGCATCATTAGAAGACCAAGGAGTGTCATTGCATCATTAGAAGACCAGGAAGGGCTATTGCATCATTAAAAGACCAGGAAGAGCCCTATTGTACTGGAATTATACAGTCACCTACTAAGAGATAGTGCTTGCTCCAATTTATTTATAATCTAAAATCCCAGTCCCACAAAAATGTACATGTGTTTAAGCACGAGTCAGCTTATAAAGCCCCACTCCTGTATATGCTTAACTACGTCAATAATTTTTAAGGTCTTGAGTAGTCCCACTAACTTCAACAAATAGATTTACACATGTGTTAACATTTAAAGACCTAGAGCATCACTCACCCTGACTGGTTTTCTAGACGGGGCAACATGGCTGACCTAGGTCTAAAAAACCAAGCAGCCCAAGACTCTGCTGTTCCTTAAGGAAAAATTCTTACCCAAATGAACTTGGTTCTCCTTGCTCTCATCTGCCATGGGCACCCTGCCACCTTGCCCCCCTGCTGCCATGGGCACCCTGCTGCCTTGCCCCCTTTCTAGATGAGCACAATCATCCCAGGCAGGATCACAGAGGACTGATTACATTTCACACAAGTCGCATGCCCTGGCATACTGGTAGCTCACAAATCCTGGCATATGCAAGGTACAAATCTATTCAATCTATGGTTGAATTCATAGTAGTGTAGACATAAAGAAAATCAAGGTTCTTGGCCTTCTGGAGGCATCCCACAGTGCTTTTCGCTGACCACTTTAGCCAGAACTTGCACCTCTACTGCTCTCCAGGTGAACAGGAAAAGTTCTGAAAAAGTTTGAATTTCATTTCTTATGTGGCCAGTGTTGCGAGCACACTTCCAAGTGGGCAGCACACCTGAGTAGCACGCGTGGCCATGACTTCCAACACTTCCATGACTTCCAGTATTTCAAGTACCATGATCTCCAGTTCCCAGGGGTGCAGAAGAGTGTCAGCGTGGAGTGTCTGGGATATCTGGGACCTCATAAAGACATGAGGAGAGGAATCCATTCTCTCCAAGCTCCAAACCAGCCAAAGAAACACAGATATTTACAAAGATCACAAACTGCCTGATGGCCAAAGGATACTTCAGCGATGTCCAGCAATGCAAAGTCAACATAAAGGAGGTGAGGCAGTTGTACCAGAAGACAAAAGAGGCAAATGGATGGTCTGGTGCATCAATGCAAACATACTAGTTATACAATCAGCTGCATTTGATTTTAGGGGGGAGGAGGGGGGACACAACCAACTTCCTGACCCTGACCATGGAGTCCAGATAAGACACTCCTGGCATCAGCATGGAGGACAGTGTTGGGGCAGGGGAAGGAGGAGAAGAAAAATGGCCAGCCAGTGATCAGCAAGAGCCAAAAACTTTTTTATCATATTGGAGTCAGTCCCCTCCTCTGAGGACATCTCCCAGTAGAGCACGGCTCTCTGGGTCGACACTTCTGGTGAGTTAACCCACTTGTAAGAAAAAAATTGTGAAGGCAATTCAGTGTGTTGTGTGCCTATACAGCATGGGGTGGCCAGAACAGCTTTTAATGTGTCTAGAGATGGAGTGAGAATTCTCCCTGCACATCTCCATGAAACTCTCAGATAGGAATTCTTTGATCTCTCTCACAAGTTTTCTGGGAAGATCAGTCTTATTCCATCCTCCACGTATGCTACCTTCCCATGCCAACCTGCCAGGAAGAGGTCTGGTGTCATTGAACCACAAAGCATTACAGCATAAGGCCCAGATTTCTGGTCACATTCAGTCAGCATCAGCTCCCTATCACTCTTTGTGATTCGGAGAAGGCTGTTAGCACTCTCCCTGGGTATCCATGTGACACAGGGGGAAGTCACCCTGCCCCGTTTCCTCCCTCCCTCCCCTTCCCGCCTGCAGGCTCAGAAAATAGCACTTTCCCAGGAAGCCACACGTGCTGAACACCATCCTGTCCCATCAGCATGACTGGACTCCATCCACCCCTTCCACCTGCAGGCTCCTGCTGGATGAGAAAATAGCACTTTCCCAGGAATCCGTGTGTGCTGGACACTACCATGCCCAGCCAGCATGACTAACCCACCTGCAGGATCGTGACCTGGCAGCCCCTTACCAAGCCTGTCTCCGTGCAAGTCCAGAGGTTCCTTTGAGACCTCTGCTGTGTATTAGGGATGTTAGATAATCGGGTAACTTAATAGTCATGTAAACACATGAATTCTTATCAGCTACATGACTATTTGATGGTCCCCAGGGGCAGGACTGGCAGCCAGGGAGCCCCCTGTCACCGTAGTAAGGGGGTCATCTGTAAGGGTCCAAGCTCCCCACAGACAGAGGCTCCTGAGAGGTCTGGGGAGGCTGCCACAAAGCAGCCTCTGTCCGTGGTAGCCCAGGCTGGTCCGGCAGCAGCCCCTGCCCATGAGCAGTCCAAACTCCCCGCAGACAGAGACTGCTCCACCTCCCTCCCACAGAGCTGCCTCTGTCCTCAGTGTAGGTTAGTTCCCATCCTGTACAGGAATAAGTTATATTAGTATAAACAGATATATTTCAATATACTTGCATCCCCACTGTGTGTGTACCGCTTGAATTATACATGTACTGTTAGAACAACGTTTTGTGTGTAGACAAGGTCTCCTAAGTGTGTGCAAGATTAGGCCACAAAGTGTGAAACATAGTAAATACACAGTTATAAAAAGGTACAGGTAATAATTTGGGAGCTAAACTACACTATGGTTGTTTTCAAAATATATTTTTTTGTAAATATAATAAATAAACTACTCTGTACTTTAAAGGATTTGAAGCAATGACCACTGGAAACAAATTCAAGAACTCTGAACTGATATTACTGTGTGAATGGGAAGAATGCCTTTTTGTAGGAAAATGCATGGAGGAATTTTGTGATCACATTGCAGAGCACTTGAAAGTGTATGAACAACATTTTCTGGCAAGAACAGGTAATATTCACTAAACAGATAATGTTGCAGTTTTGAGGATTTTTGTACTCTATAGCCCTGATCTTTCAGAGTCACTGTGCTGGTAAACTGAAGTCAATGGGACTTGCATGTAGGTGCTGGTCACTACCTGCACAAAGTTACTTGAAGTAGGGATGTTAAGGACTAGTCGACTATCCGATAAGCAAATGCTTATCAGATAGTTGACAGGATAGTCAACTAGTCGCTTCCCCTCTCCCCTCAAATAGAGTCAGCAAGGGGGGGACAAAAGCGGGGGTACTTCAAAGCGGCAGTGCCACATGGAGCCTGGGGTCATCTGGGGACTCCCCAGCTGATCCTGGGCTCTAGGTGGTGCTGCCCCTTTGAAACGCCACAGCGGTGTTTCAAAGGGGCAGCGCTGCCCTATCGACTAATCTATGCAAAAATACATCGACTATTCGATTAGTCAGTTACACAATACTTAACATCCTTAACTTGAAGGACTGGAGCCTATTTTTGTTTTTTCTTCACATCTGAGATTTCTGGTTTTCTTTTTGTTTTTTCTAAAGCTCTAGTACTAAATTAGAAATAATGCTAATGTAGGTGAAGTCATGAATCAGAAGATTTAAATTAAATTTCTTCTTGAATT
Source organism: Rafetus swinhoei (assembly GCA_019425775.1). Taxonomy (NCBI): domain Eukaryota; kingdom Metazoa; phylum Chordata; order Testudines; family Trionychidae; genus Rafetus; species Rafetus swinhoei. Next base: position 160,287,887 of record CM033437.1, read on the forward strand.
AGGGCTAAAGTGTTTTTTTTTTAATTGAAAGTGTGTATTTTTTTTTAATTTAAATTAAAAAATAATTCTTAGATTTCTGGAATTTAAGATTTCTAACTGTAAGGTGGAGTTTGGACAAATCAACTTACAGAAACTTGCCCTTATGTTGCTTTTGTTGAAACTTTTCTGTGGCTAGATAATCAGTATTTGCTTGCTGCTTTTCTGTATTTTACGTCTTTCATCTAATGGTATTACAGTTTAGTTACAAGAAAAACTCAGAAATTGTATCCCCCCAAAAATTGTAAGCAGTCTACGTAGACTGTAATAGCAATGATATAGTAGATACTCTTAATATCACTGTTGTAGCTCTCGTTATTTTCACGTGTTTAATTGCTGGTGTAGATACTAAATTAAGCTTGTTTAAAGATACAGTACATGGAGAGTAAAACTGAACCAACATCAACAATATGCCTCCTCCTATCCAGTTTGATGGTATTTTAGCTCATACATAAATAAAAAGCTAATTTTTACAAAATTCTGTATCACTCCTTTGAAACCACTGGGCTTGTTCTGTGTGGCTTTGGTACTGCAAAATGAATAATTCTGTGATGTTATAGCTATGTGTAACCTACTGGGCATTAGAATAGTGATAGAGATGCAGCCATGTTAGTCTGGTCTAGCTAAAACAAAAGACAGAACTATGTAGCACTTTAAAGACTAACAAGATGGTTTATTAGGTGATGAGCTTTCGTCGGCCAGACCCTCTTCCTCAGATCAATTTGTGGAAGAAAATTGGCACGACCATATATACCAAAGTGATACAATCAAAAAAAGTGATCACACATAAAATTGACAAATCAAATTTTAGAACAGAGTGGGGATGAGGGGGGAAGGTTAGTGTCTGTGAGGTAATGACATTAGGGGTGATAATTGGGGAAGCTATCTTTGTAATAGACACTCAAGTAATTCCTGCGTTAAGTTTTGTTTTGTTGTCTTAATACATGGGCCCTATCCTGCAATGGGATCTGTTTGCACCTACATGAAGTTCATTTCAAATCTAGCAGCCCTGCCAAATTACTGGATTAGAACAAGTAGGCAGAACAGTGTGATTACAAGCCTGCAAACTAAAAATACTGATACAGAAACTGGCTGCTCAGTATTCTTAAGTGGCCTTTTGAATTTAAGACTTACAATGTAAAAAATCAAGTATTGTGCAATACTCAAATGTCCAAACCAATATGATCTGAAATAGATGTATCCTTCTTTCTGCCTTGGAATTTTGTTTGTGTTTCCATACTTGTCCAAAACCTCCCAATATTAGACACAACTGAGCAAAAAATCAATTAGCTATTTGATTCTTGGTATTCAGCTATTAGATCCAAATTACAAAAACTAGTAGTCTCACCCCAAGGGATAAAGAGCTTTATAAGTTTCACCATTTATTGTCCAAAATATGTCCTTGCATTCATGCTGATGCTAATGAAGCAGCATCCATTCATGTAAGGGCTATTGTCTTCAGATACACATATTGGAATCCTGCCAGGAATCTGGGGATTCTTCCATGTTCTTCCTGTACTCATTGAGGAATACAGGATCTTTCGAAACAGGGCATTTCAGTCAAAAATGCCCCATTTAAACTGACGATTTTTTTCGAAAAGCTCCATTTCGAAAAAAAGCGGTGGCTGCCATTATGCAAATGAAGTTTGGGATATTTAAATCCCGGCTTCATTTGCACTTTCAATACGTCTAATTTACATCCCTCTGCTGACAGAGGGGTATAGTTTAGACGTAGCCTAGATGTTATTCAGATATTCTAGGAGGGATGTAAAGGAATAGTTGACTATCTGACTACTCGCATCTCCCCTTCCCTCCCGCTGCCTCTGAATCAGAGGCAGCGGGGGTTGGGAGAGAAGCAGAAGCCAGTGCTAGGGGCAGCTGGCTTAAAAACCTGTTCGCTCCAGCACCCTCTCCATGGTGCCGCCCGTCCCTCCTCCCCCGCTGCTGCCTCTATCAGAGGTGGCATGGGCCGCGAAGCAGACTCTGTTCTCAGCGACACAGCTGCAGGCAGGGGCTGCTTCGCGACAGCAGTACCTATGTGCGGGAGGTCCAAAATCCCTACTGGGACCTCCGTGTACAGGGCTGCTGCTGGCTGGGCAGGTAGCCTGGCTCAATTCTGGCTCGCGCCAGGAGCGGGACCAAACAGATCTGCAATTTAAAATGCAGTAGGATCCAGGGGTGAGAACCATAGCAGGGTTTGGTCCTGCACCCGGCATGAGCTGGAACTGAGCTGGGCTGCCTATCGACTAATCAAGTAGTCGATACAAATTCTATCAACTACTCGGTTAGTTAAATACCTGAATTTTAACATTCCTAATTCTAGGTCAAATGCTCTCTTTCTGGGGATAATTCCAGTTTTTAACTTATTGGGAATTCTAGAATTATCAGAGTTTTGAGAGAGTGAAAAATCTTGCTCATTGCTGAGGCTTAAAATCTTTAGATACTTAATTATTTGAATATAGCCAGTATTCATCACTACTAGTTTTGCTTATGGTTCAGTAGATCATCTAAAATTTAAACAATAGTTATCTTTTGGTACCTTCTTGGAGATTGTCACACACAATCTCTAACTTAATACAGTATTCCATGAATTATTATTTCTTTTTTTGTGTGTTTAGAGCAGTACCAGTGTTGGTGGAGAAATTGTGAATTTTTGGCTACAGATTCCAGAGAGCTTGTAACACATGTAAATTTTCATAGTTACCACACCAAGTTGAAATTTTTAGGCTCTCAGTTAAAGGCATCACACCAAGATTGGCCAGCATGTTCCCAGAATAGTCATACCCAGAATCAGATACCAAGGATTTCAGAGATGTTTGTTTGCCATTGGGAGAATTGCAATGTAAGTGAAGTGAATGTTATTTCCTTTCCTGTCTCCTATCTCTACCTTAATTTTCTCAGAGCTAGAACCTAGAAAAGAGAGGATTCACTACTGTTTTTTTTTTTAATCATTTATTATTGCGTGGTGTTTCTTTCCATCTTTGTTAGCTGAAATGGTAATTATTGTGATATTGTTTACCAAAGTATATTCTGTATATAAACACCATTTATTTTAGCATCTGCAACCAATTTACTTTAAATGCAAGTATTCTTCCTTTTGTTAGAACTATATTATTTTTCCGCACTGCACTACTTTTTCTGTTTTAGAAATATATCATACAAAATTGTAAAGTAACCAAAAATATTATGAACTAATGAATATGCCATCAACAAGAATATCTGATGTTTTCTCAGATATTTCCAGCCTTTTAGTGATTCTAGAACTGGATGGCTCAGGATATTTGTTAGTGAACCTTTCATCTTTAGATCACTAGTTCAAATCTGACATAGCTTGTAGCAACTGAAAAAAAGTCAGCTTCTGATTAAGAATGTTAAATATCGAGAAATTTACTAGTTGATTATTCGATGGAATTTCCATCGACTAGTCGATAGGCACTTCTGCATTCCTCCTTTGAAATGTACAAGAGCCTCCACTGGGGCTCTTGTACATTTCAAAGGAGGAATCCGGAACTCCGCATGCAGCCTGGGGCTAGTGGGAAGTCCCGCTGACTCTGGGCTGCACACGGTGTGCTGGTTTTGAAATGTACAAGAGTCTCCAGTGAACTCAGAGTCCTCCGCTGACCCTGGGCTCCATGCTGCACTGCTGCTTTGAAATGCCACACTGAGCCTGGGGTCAGCTGGGGACTCCCCAGCTGACCCCAGGCTCCATGCAGAATTTCCCCAGAACCCAGGATCAGCTGAGGACTCCCCAGTTGATCTCAGGCTGTGCGCACTGTGCTGGAATCCGGGATCAGCTGGGGAGTCCCCAGGTGACCCCGGGCTTCACGCAAACACCACAGTGACATTTCCAAGGAGGAGCGCCACACAGCTGATCCCGGGCTCAGCTGTGCGGCGCTGCCCCTTTGAAGTACCCCTCTTCCCGGCCCCCCCCCCTTTGCTACCTCTATCTGATAGAAGCAGCAAGGGGGGGGCGGGAAATCAACTAGTCAACTGGACTATCTGATAAGCATTTGCTTATCGGATAGTCGACTAGTCCTTAACATCCTTCTGATAGCTTTTTAGTGAAATATATAAAATTAACTAATGGTCTCCTTCCAGCTACTAGTGGACAATGTCTGTACCAAGAGTTGTTTGCAGTGTTATTGTAACCATGTTGGTTGTTAAAGAAAAGCTCTGTGTAAACTTGATAACTTGTCTTTCACCATAAGAAGTTGGTTTAATAAAACTAACCCCACCTCCTCACCCCCTTGTCTCTTTGTAACAAGAGAACCCCCATTACATTTTAATACTGATTAATATCCTCTTTGTCAGTGTTGACATAGTTGGTAATGACTGAATGGGCTCTGAAACTAAGCTATCTTTTGCCCTTGAAGTATTCATCTTAGTAGAGTGGGAAACACTCTCTCTATCACCTTGGCCCCCCCTAAATTCAGTTTTGTCCATGGGTAGTGGGCATGATCTTTGTATCAACTTGCAGGACTTCAGCCGAGTGATCTACATCAGGGAGAGGATTCTTTAGGACAGGGGTGGGCAAACTATGACCCATGGGCTGCATCCAACCCACCAGCAATCATAATCTGGTCATGGCCATCCCTAGAGGAGTGCGGAGCCTGGGACACTCCTCCACACCAGAAACCCCCCAACTCTGCCTCTTCCTGCCTCTGTTCTGCCCCGACCCTATCTCGCTCCACCCTAACTACTCCTCTCCCAAGCGATACTGGGAGCTTGCAGAGTGGAGTGGGGCCAGTTGCTGTGCTGTCGGCCCCTGCGCCACCCACGTCATGCATCCCTTGAAGCAGGGAGCGGAGCAGAGGCGAGCTGGTCATGTTTACACCAGCCCCTGTTCTGCCCAGGTCCATGCCCCCTATAAGCACAGGTCCCCCTGAAGTGTGGAATGATTGTCTCAAACCGTCCATTGGATGGGATGGCTCTAAATATGACCCATGTGGCTCCTATGCTTTGAGGCAGCCAGGGGGCTCGGCATGCTGCTCCCACCCTGAGCACCACGTCCATAGCTTCCATTGGCTGAGAATTGTGACCAGTGGGAGATGGGGGGGTATCTGTGGACTGGGCAGTACACAGTCTCCTGTTAGCAACTCTACATAAGAGTTGGGGGAGGGAGATGGACATGCTGCTACTTCTGAGAAAGATTGCACCCCTGAGGCCCCTCCTGCTCACAGAACCCCTGTATCCCAGCCCAAAACCCCCGTCTGCACCTCAGCCCCATCCCAGAGTTCACATCCTCAACCAGAGCTGTCCCTCCCACCCCAACCCTGATCCCCACCCACCCTCTGAACCCCTCTGACCTAGCCCAGAGCACCCTCCTGTACCTAAACCACTCATCCTCAGTCAGACCCCAGATCCTGCACCTCCAGCTGGAATCCTCACATACCCTCCCCCACACACACCAACCCCCTACCCCAGCCTGGAGCCCCCTCCCACTCTCTTAAACCCTCAGCCCCAGCCCAGAGTCCCCTCCTGCATCCCAAGTCCCTAGAGCCTACATCCCCAGCTGGCATATGCACCCCCTTTCACACCCCAACCCCAATTTTGTGAGCATTCATGGCCCTCCATACAATTTGCATACCCTGATGTGGTCATTAGCCAAAAAGTTTTCCCACCCCTGCCTTAGGCCATGCCCTTTAAATTGAGACTACTAAGCAAGGTAAACTTCAGACAACCTTCCTTCACTACTACTGCTTTTCAAGGATTGTTGCCCCTCTTCAGATTGTAAATTTCATGAAAACCAAAGAACAATCCTTTACTTAAATTGTTTAATAACAGGTAAATTAAAAATAGATAATTGGATTAAAACAGAAGACTGAATGCAGAACACAGAAATGCTATAAAAGTCAAACTCTGCAAATCTCATCTAATTATTTTTAGTTCTGTAAAATTAAACCCAATAGCCTTACATTTCTAAATGAGCTTTTTCTCTCCTCCCCACCACTCTTTTTTGGCTCTCAGCCTTTCAAAGTTACATGGTTTCAGAATTCTCAAGTACCTCTTCCCCTCAGATTTCAGTCGTTTCTCATCTGACCATTTTTCATTTTAAAGATGTGCCGTTTCTGGTTGAGGTTACAAACAAAGATCCTTATTCTTCAAAAACAATGAGGAGTCCTGTGGTACCCTTAAAGACTAACAGATGCATCTGACGAAGTGGGTCTTTGCACATGGAAATTTATGCCCCAATAAATCTGATAGTCTACGTCTATACTGTAGCCTTCTTGCAGAAAAGCATATGAAAATGAAGTGTGGCGTGGAATATCGCTGCGCTTCATTTGCATAAGTAATGAGCAGCCGTTTTTGTGCAAGAGGCTTTTTAGCAAAATTGAGCAGTGTAGATGGCTCCTTTTTGTGCAAAAAACCCCTCTTGCACAAGAGCCGTTCTTCCTCAAAAAATGAGGAAGAATGGCTCTTGCACAAGCGGGGGGAGAGGGGGAGATTGCGCAAAAAGGAGCCATCTACACAGCTTGTTTTTGTGCAAAAGCCTCTTGCGCAAAAGCGGCTGCTCATTACTTATGCAAATGAAGCATGGCGATATTCCATGCCACACTTCATTTGCATATGCTTTTCTGCAAGAAGGCTACAATATAGACATAGCCTTAGTCTTAAGGACTTCTCCTTTTTGCAGCTACAGACTAACATGGCTACCACCCTAGTACTTCATTTTTCAGTGAAGTCTATGGGCTGTACTCCCAATGACCTCACTGGTGCTCTGCAGAGGCACAAAGGCCTGCCCACATGCAGCTCATTGCTGAACTTAAGTCAGTGTAATGTTTGAACAAAGTGTACTATCTTGAGGGAGTGCAATAGTTTCCATTCTCTGTACAATGGCTATTGTCCTATATTTCTATTACCTCCAGCACTAGATGGGGGAATGTTATTTCCCAATTTCCTCCCAGGATGTAGTATTTCTCAAGCCCTTTGATCTTAGCCTGCCTAAAGGGTGACTAGATCCTGGTCTGTGTGTCGTCTCTAACCTGAGAAGTTAACCTAGAAAAAGCTCATTTGTTGCTTTGGCTCTGAATTCATACAATTCTTAGATTTCTGTGTTCATGTTAATGCATTGCTACATCAAATAAGACTTATTGACAGATTGGTTTTAATTTGACGCAGCAACCTCTATCTGTAAAAACAGAGGATTTTAGTCATGGGGGTCTGGATATACAAAGGTACTTAAATGCCTAGCACCCAGACTTTGGTGTCAGTATAGGCTTTTTTTTTTTAGATGCCACTGTGACTCTAAAAACTCCTGCCTAACTCTGTAAGTACTTAAAGTCATTCAGCTCCTAAATTTTTGCAGTAACAGTTACTCAGGCACCTATGTTTCTGCCTCTGGACAAGCACATTTGCTGCCTTATTGTAAGTGTTCATGTATTCCAAGGCCTGAAGGGACTATTGTGATCATCTAGTTGGAAATTACTGGTATAAGTCCTTAATGACAATTGAAATCACAAATCCTGGTTTATAAGGCCAATGCTCTGGCCCATGTATTAGAGGGCCACTATGGTATGGATGCCTATCTGTCACGTGAGCTATGACTTGAGAAGATAGACATCTTGCCAACTAAATTGCATGTGTGGCTCATGAAAGCTTATGCCCTAACACCCTAATAAATGTGTTAGTCTTTAAAATGCTGCCAAATTCATTGTTTTTTCAATCCAGAAAGTGTGTTCATAGGCTACCTAATGTGTGGAAGGGGGTAGGTAAGAAAAAAAACTGTGGTTAGGGGACACTCTTAGAATACTGGAGACCAGCAGTTCAAGGCCCCCATTGAACTATATTGATTCTCACTGTTTTTCTGACTCAGTTAATATTAAGTTATTTAAACTTCAAAAGAAAAGAATGAGGGGAGATTCACATGAGAAGAGTCTAGTGATTAGAACATGCATTTAAGAGGTGGCAGATCCCTGTTCAAATCCCTTTTCATTGAGCAAAGGGAAGACTTGAACTGGGGTTCTCTCCCACCGTCCCCACTATTTCTATGCAGAGTTGGTGACCCCAGTTTGTGGGTCACAAGCAGAAATAGACTCCTCCCTGCAGCCCAGAATTAGGTGTTTACCTCCAAGACAAAGAGGAAGCTTAGATCTCCTCTCATTGGCATCTCCCACTGACTAGTGCAGGCAGTTCCCTGCCTAGTATGCTGAGGCTTGTGGATGACCTTAGGCACCTATCTCTCTCCATTCATTGTATAGGGAGCCCTCTGTACTTATTTCAGGATTTATAGATTGCAGTGTTGTTCTTGTGGTTTTCTAGGCAATTAAGTCTTTTTGTGGGTCTGGGCCCAGTATGTGAAATATAGAACCTTTCACAAACATTCATTTCTCTTTAAAGTTAAAAACCAAAACAGATATAAATCATTACTGTATCATAAGTTATAATTGGTGGTGTAGCTTTGCTGGCAAGTTCCGTTTTCCTTGAGCCTCATACCTTAATGGAGGTTACTTTTCCCACAGTAATTTTTATTTTTAAAATATACAGATTAACAAAAAGTTTTTGTGTATATAGTTGCTAGAACTGATCTTGCATTTTGCTAGGCTTTTAATTTTAAGAAATACTAATAAAACTCAGAGATCTCATATTTATTTCAGACCAGAAATCACGAGCCTCGCTGCATGTCAGGAAACCTGTTCTCTTTTGTAGAATATGTATTTTTTTAAAAAAAAACCTTAAAAATTTATGAGAGTTGTTCTGAGGGGGAGTAACTTCATTTTCAGTTAACATATAATTAGTTCTTCGGAGTAGTTGGATTTTTGTATGCTTTTTTTCACTTAAGACAAAATAGGCCCTTTACTTTTATTTATTTCTATATGTAGTACTTAGCTAAATCTTTCTATATAATTTAATTTATTAAAACAGTGTTTCCCAACCTGGTAATCAGACTAAGCTAGTCCAGAAAGGTGGGGTAAGATGTAAAACAAAAGAGAATAGTAATGCGGGCAGGGAAAGCTTCTAACCTCCTCCACTCCCATTGCAAATGATCTCCTGTAGCCACAGATAAAATCCTCCTTGAAAATCACCCGCTTTGCCTCCCAGCTTCTGTGGTGGCTCCTAATGTATCAAACTGCAGACTGACTCAGTGCTACAAACTATGTGGCTCAAGCAGCAGACTTTAACCTTTTCTCCATCTCCTCTACTGCAGCTACATTTAATCTAAAGTTACTGAGATGATATGCAACATGCCCCCTGTAGGCAAAATGCACTAGTAGATTTCTGGTGGGTGAGAGAGTATAGAGGGGAAGGAAAAAAAAAGAAACCACAGAAAAAGCAGATACAAGAAAAACAATTAAAAAAAAATTAGAACAGGTAAAAATGAAGAGTCAGTGATAATAATGACAGAGCATGGTGCAGTGAGATGGTGAGGGCTCCTATTGGTTAACCCATCAGAAGAAGGGGCTTCCACAAAATAAGGTCTGGAGCCACTGAACTAAAATAGACTGACTTTATCTTTAAGCTACTATAATTAACGCCATGTTCAGGATTTGGGATATGTGGTAGCTAGTCTGGTATGTTCAAAATGTCTTCAATAGACGAGGCCCCATTACTCTGTGTAAATTCTCAAGAAATCGCTTCTATTGATGTGTTTTGTTTTTTGTCGTTTGATTTCCTGCCAATATTATCCATCATCTCTATGGTTCCATTTTGTCTTCAGGTTACCTACAACAACCCAGAATGGTTTTATCGGCATGTTGCCATTCATGCATACTCTACTGAGAAAGAAAACATTCCCAATAACAAGAAAGCTGTTTGTTGTCACTGGAAAGGTAGCTCAGATAACAAAATATGGAATATTGCCCAAGTAATTTCACTGCCACTATAAAATTTACTGAGTGTTCTACAAAACACAAGAATATTAGATATCTTCACATGGCCTTTTCCTAGTGATCTTAAATAAAGTTCTTTATGTACATTGTATGCTCCCTCATTAGTTTAAATGGATTGCACTAGCAATGCCAACTCATATTATTAAAAGCCTAGGATGCCAGAGTCCAATCTTCAAAGTTTCAAGTACCTTAATTCCTATTTGACCTCAGTGGGAATTGAAAACTTTCAACACCCACAAGCTTGGGATCCTACTCTGAAGGCATGTTTTTGAGTTTAGAGTAACAGTGTTGTTGCCCTAAAACTTTTAACCACTTTGTAAGTCTGAAAAAACAGTAATCTAATATGCATAACATTCTGAACATAACTTCAGTGGGAATTTTGCCTATGTCAGTAATCCCCAAACTGTGGGGCATGCCCCTCTAGGGGGGCACGGAGGAACATTCAGAGGCATGCATGGTGGGGTCAAGGCTAGTGCCCAGAGGGGGTAGGGAGAGTCCTCCATATAGCCCAGCTCAGCCCTCAGGCCAGCTCCAGCCCCAGCCATAGTTACATTCTGTCCCCAGACCAGCTCTGCCTCAAGCTCCAGCTCCTTTGTCAGCCTAAGCTGAAGAGTGGTGGAAATGGGGATACAGAGAGATTCCACTATTGGTGAGGGGGCAGGCAGGAAAAGTTTGGTCACCATTGGCCTAAGCCAAAGCCCACTGAAGTCAGTGGAAATCATTCTATTGATTTTCATAGGCTTTTGAACAGGCCTATACAGAATTTGCAAATTGAACTCATTGTAGTGTTTATGGTAGTAATGTGATGAAATTTCCTAAAAACATTTTGGTTATGCTCCTCTAAAAATCGTGTAATAGTGGACTATAAGTATATAATACAATCTTTCATGTCTGTACTCCAAAGAAAATAAAATGCTCATGTACAGCTTTTGTGTAATCTTATATAGTATGTTTTTTAGATTGTTCAAGAACATTTAAAGGAAAGTACAAGCTGTGGGATCACTTAAGGACCCACACTCAAGAACGAGTGGTGGCCTGTCCCTCTTGTGGAGTGATGTTTTCCAATAATACCAAGTTTTTTGATCACGCCAGGCGACAGGTTTCAGAAGATCGTAAGTGGGCTTGCTCTGTTTCTATGTTTACGTTTACTAAAGGGATTTACTTTTGGGCTGCTTTACAACAGTACATATATAACACCTATTATTATTTTTCATAAATGTCAATTACATGCAGAATTGACTTCAGGAAGGCAGATATCTTCCTGAAGCATGGATGTACTTTTAGTTTTGCAAAGATTGCCCTACATAAACGATTAATTGAATTAATGGAGAAAAGAGAGAGCACTTACCCACTGTAATTAAACATGCATGTGTAAGTCTACACAGCAGGGCTAAAGTCAAATTAAGTTATGCAATTTCAGCTGCATCAGTTGTGTAGCTGAAGTCAAAATAGCTTAACTCAGCCTTAAGCGCTGTCTACACAGCAGGACGTCGAAGGAAGAACACTCTTCCTTCTACTACCTTTACTCCTCGTAAAATGAGGGTTACAGGAGTCGGAGTAAGAAGTTCTCCAGCTCGACATTATTTCGAAATAATGGCTTGTAATGTAGACGTGTTCTTTGTTATTTCGGAATAACATTAGTTATTCCAAAATAACGCTGCTGTGTAGACCTACCCAGTGGCTATTCAACTGACAGATGTGGCATTACATTGTAAAACTAGTGATTGCCTCTCACTCCAATGCCCAGGGCTTCTCAGGGCAACTGCATTCCACTACTAGAACAATGAAACTGAATACCAATAGGAGAGGCTGAGTGCTGGAGGCAGAACTCTTACAGAAAGTGGAGTTTCAGATTATGAAGTTCACTTCTGCAAGCAATCTAAATGATCATGGAACTAACTACTTTCAGAACTAAATGCAATGCTCTCATGGGCTTAGATTTTTACTCAATACGCTCTTCACTGCAACACACCCTCAAATCTCCCCTTCAATAAACTATAAACTAATCAGGATATTTTTCCTACAGGCCAGGAAGGGAGAGAGAGATTATTGGGTTTCTTTAATACTTGGAAAGTGCTCTGGTACTATGGGTGCTAAGGTGATAGGGTCTATATAAGAACTCAAACCATAAAGCTCAAAAAACTAAGAACGGCCATACTGGGTCAGACCAAGGTCCATCTAACCCAGTATACTGTCTGCCAACAGTGGCCAATACCAGATGTCCCAGAGGGAGCGAACACAACAGGTAATCCTCACGTGATCCCTCTCCTGTCACCCATTTCCAGACAAACAGAGGCTAGGGACACCATTCCTACCCATCCTGGCTAATAGCCATTGATGGACCTAACCTCCATTAATCTATCTAGCTCTTTTTTGAACCCAGATAAAGTCCTAGTCTTCACCACATCCTCTGGCAAGGAGTTCCACAGGTTGGCTGTGCACTGAAACCTGCTGCCTCTTAATTTCATTTGGTGACCCCTAGTTCTTATATTGTGTGAATAAGTAAATAACTTTTCCTTACTCACTTTTTGCACACCAGTCATCATTTTATAGACTTCTATCATATCTCCCCTTAGTCTCCGCTTTTCTAAGCTGAAAAGTCCAAGTCTTTTTCATCTCTCTTCATACGGGACCCGTTCCAAACCCCTAATCATTTTTGTTGCCCTTTTCTGACCCTTGCCAATATATATTTTTTGAGATGAGGCAACCACATCTGTACACAGTATTCAAGATGTGGGCGTACCATGGTTTTATATAGAAGCAATAAGATATTTTCTGTCTTATTTTCTATCCCTTTTTTAATTATTCCTAACATTCTATTTGCTTTTTTGACTGCCGCTGCACACTGCGTGGATGTTTTCAGAGTACTATCCACAGTGACTCCAAGATCTCTCTCTTGAGTAGTTGTAGCTAAATTAATCCCCATCATATTGTGTGTACAGTTGGGATTATTTTTCCAATGTGCATTACTTTACATTTATCAACATTAAATTTCATTTGCCATTTTGTTGCCCAATCACTTAGTTTGGTGAGATCTTTTTGAAGCTTTCACAGTCTGTTTTGGTCTTAATTATCTTGAGCACTTTGGTATCATCTGCAAATTTGGCCACCTCACTGTTTGCCCCTTTCTCTAGATCATTCATAAATAAGTTGAATAAAATTGATCCCAGGGCAGACCCTTGGGGACCCCACTAGTTACTCTCTCCACTCTGTAAACTTACCATTTATTCCTACTCTTTGTTACCTGTCTGAAACTGTTAATATTTTTAAACAGATCGTTGTCTGTTCAGAATAAAATTAATGTATTGCTAATGAAAATTCTGCATTATCCGAAACAAGATTTTCTTCTAAAAAACATCAGAAATACAAAATAATACAGGTGGGACCTCAGCGGTCCTGAACCATGGAGTTTGTCAGACCAAGGGAGATCAAGGCTCCCCTCCTGGCTGTTGATTCTATTCCTGGGTGCCAGTCCTGGCTTCCTGGTGCTCCTAACCGCCGGCCCTGTTGTCTCCAGCCCTGCCAGGGCTCTGCTCCCTGCCCAGGCGTGGGGCTGCACTCCCCACCGTACCAGCATGAGCTGCACTTCCGGTTGCCAGCCCTGCTGCCTCCAGCTGAGCCTGGGATTCACTCCTTGTTGTGGCAGCCCCAGCCTGGGCTGCACTCCCTGCTGCCATCCCCAGACGGGGCAATGCTCCCCACCGCACCCGTCTAGCTGCCGCTGGGGCTGTGCTCCCCACTGCCAGCCCAGCTCCTGAACCTGGCCAGCCAGGGGCTCTCTGATCTAGCAATATCTGTGGTCCTGCCGGACTCCAAATGTTGCCAGACCCAGAATGTCCTGGATTTTAGAGTTTCAATCTATACTGAAATTGTTTCACTGCTGTGACAGTTTAGTGATCAAATTGGCAACTGTAATCTGTGTTTTTAAAACAGATTAATAAATATCTATTGTATCACTGATCAGTTGCCATTACATTTCAGAACAAGTATTTATTTGTCAGAATTGTGGCAAACACTTTGCCAATGAGAGGTTACTACGAGATCATGTAAGAGGACATGGTGAGTTTGAGTTTTTTAAAATGTATTTTCCACTAAACTATGTAGGGCAACTGTAGATAGCATTAAGATATCTGTTCATGTGTTAACTAAGAGATACAGTATACAGACTGAAGGCAATTATGAAGGCAATTGTGGGTAAACAGAAGTCTTACTATTAGAGTCCATATGAGATGGTTTTCTTCTCTTATCATGCCTACTAGTTTAGACCATGAGAAGTTCTATGGCACCTTAGAGACTAACAGATTTATTAGGGCATAAGCTTTCAATAAGCTTTTTGGGTAAAACCCCACTTCATCAAATGAATTGGAGTGAGTTTACAGAGGCATGGGTATATATAAGGACAACAAAAGAAAGAGAGTACTTGTGTAAATGAGGCTAATCAAGTCAGGATGGAAGTGGTTCATTCACAGTAGTTGATATTGAAATGTGGAAATCAAGAGAGGGGAAATTGCCTTTTAACTCAACTCCAATTCATCTGATGAAGTGGGTTTTACCCACAAAAGCTTATGCCCTAATAAATCTATTAGTCTCTAAGGTGTCACAGGACTCCTTGTTGTTTTTGCAGATACAGACTAACACGGCTACTCCTCTGAGACTTTTCACTTGTTTAGGACTTTCTCCTCCTCATGTCCCCACATGATTATAAAGGTTGAGTATTACAGTTCTTTCTTAAGGTTTGTCTTCATGGAGAAGTAATTCTAGAGTTAAATAAGTTGTAAATTTAAAGCACTAAAGCTTTTGGAATAAGAGTGACTTTCTATAATCTAGTTTAATGAATTTTCCAAGTGGATTAAGCTCAATAAGAAAAGGGCACTCTTATTCCGGAATAAGAGTGTCCACATGTAGAGCTACCTACTAGTAGCTACTGAGGCCTTGTCTATATTTATTGGAAGATTGACACTCTGGAGGTCAGTCTTCTGGGGTTCAATTTAGCAGGTCTAATAAGACAAGCTATTAGCATGCCTTACTATATATATATATATATTTTATATTGACTGCCCAAAAGCATCAGATTAATTAGAAAATGACACACTTTGTTTAAACCCTCCCCAAAATGTAGATCCTGGCTAAATTCAGAGTTTCCTGTTACATGCACTCATACAAAATCCCTACCATTGTGCCATAAGGAAATAGGTAATTATGGTTTTACTATACTAGGCCCTAGACTAGATCAAGGTTGGGCAAACTATGACCCACAGGTTACATCCAGCCTGTCAGCCATTTTAATCCATCCCTCAAGCTCCTGCTGAGTAGTGGGGGTAAGGGGCTTACCCTGCTCTGCACGTGCTGTAGCTCGGCTTGGCTTCCAGAAACTGCAGAATGTCCCACTTCTGGCTCCGATGTGTAGGGGCATCCAGACGTTCAGCATGTGGTCCCTGACCCAAGCAGTTTCTGCAGCAGTGCCTGCAGATGATGTAGCATGCAGAGCTGCATGTCAGCACCTCTGCTTCTGGCTGCTGCTTGCTGCTTCTGGGAGCTGCTTGAGGTAATTGCTGCCAGAAGTCTCCCATCTTCCAAACCCTTTGATCCCAGCCCAGAGCTCTTTCCCATACCCCCAGGTGGAGCCTTCACCTCCTCCTACACTCAAACCCCCATTTTGTGAGCATTCATGGCCCTCAAACATTTTCTATATCCTGATGTGGCCCTCAGGCTAAAAAGTTTGCCCACCGTGCTCTAGAGAGTCAAACTCCCTCTTCCCTTCTGAAATCTGTTTCTTTCTTGATTAAGGCCTTGTATGTACTGGCCTGCTTTGTCGCCAAAAACTGCCTATTGGCAACAAAACGATGAGAGCGTTTACACTGTAATGTGACTTTTGTCAGGAAAACCACCCAGTTTTTGGCAACAAAACATCCACCTCACGAGAGATTTTTGTCTTTTCCCCTCCCCCTATTGTCGACAAAGAACCAGTGTGGACTCTGCTGTTTGTTTTGTCTAGAAAACTGGCTTCCGCCAGTATCCCACAATGCCTGCCCTGATGGCTGTGCTCATTGTCATGTGATTTCTGCAGACCTGTACGCATGCACCCCTCCCCTTTCAAAGCTCTGGGAAGTATCTGACAGCTAAGTGAGCTGCTCCCTTGGGGGAACAAACAAGGAGCAAATCATTGGACTGCTCCTGATGTGCCCTGTACTAGGAACACAGTGGCAGGCAGACTGTTGCTGCAGGGGGAGGGCTGGAGAGGCTGCTGTGCTGCTTTGATATTCCATAGCATGGAGAGCTCACAGGGGGAATCCCAAGAAGTGCAGGGATCAGCTCTGCCTTTCCACAACACCGCACTGTGGGATGCTTACAATGCTTTGCTCTATCATCTGTCAACATGATGCTAGCAATGTGGCCATGAAATGTCAGCAATGGGAGGCAGAAAAACTGGTTTGACCGGTTTTCACTTTTGGCGACTTTTGCATGTTGACAGCACTTTTGTCACCAAACCTTCCCAGTGTAGACATAATATATAATGACCTTCCTGGTGTAGATATAGACATACCTTTTGAAAATACCTCATATATCTTTTCACCTGCATGTTTATTGAAATGCCCCCTCTTTGGCCCATATTTATTAGCCCTCTGTTCTCTTTCTTTTTTCTTTTGCATTGTATACACAAATTGGTGTTAGTTGATATTTTTAGTGAGAATGGGTTTTTTTAAATGTTTGTATCATATTGTACCAAAGACTGAGTATATTGGCAAAGGAGTGACATAAAAGTAAAACTATTATTATTTCTCCAGTTACCCATGCTACGTGTCCATTTTGTGACGTGGTGTGTACAAGTGTTTCCTCTCTTAAAGTGCACATCAGATTCCGACACTGTGATGAGCGCCCTTTTCACTGTGATTTCTGTGAGAGTAGGTAAGCTTTGGAAATCTGGGATAACAAAGATAAAAAAACTTTTAACCCTTAAAATAGCCATCTTTTGCTCAAAAGGAAAATAGGTGGACTCATTCATTAGTCTGTCAGATCACATAAAGGCATTTCTTGAACTTACAGTGGAAGTAGGATTGAAACTTGGTTTCTTAGCGCCAAAAGATGTCTTCCAGATGAGACTATGCATACTGTAAGAAAAGATCATCAATAATCAATTTAAGCCGTGTTTAATAACAATTTTTCCTTTTAATTGGGCATTTCTTAAATTGTTCAGTTTTGTCAGCTGGAAGGGTTACTGGATATTTTCTGTGAGAGTCACATGCTCCTGTGAGAGTCACATAGGCAGGGGCAGAATTATATAGGGACTTACACCAATGAGAGCCAGGACTGCTTGGTCCCGGCTCGTGCTTAATTCCAGCAACTCCTGTTTGCGGCAGCCAGCCTGGGCCACCGCGAACAGGGACTGCTTGGCAGCAGCAGCCCTTGTCCATGGGGGAGCCCAGCTCCCCGCTGGGGACCCCTACAGACGGGTTGCTGCTGGAGCAGCCTCTGTCCACAGCGGGTCTTGGCCCGCCGCAGGCAGAGGCTGCTTCATAGAGACAGCAGGAGGGTGGGCAGGGGGCACTGCGGAGACGGTGTTGAGGGGAACTGGCTTTTAAGCCAGCTCCCTCCAGCACCGGCTCCTGTCACCCCCTGCCTCTCACAGAGGCAGCAAAGGTAGGGGCGAGTAGTTGATACTCCAGTCAACTACTGGCTAACATCCCTTGCCTAGGAGGAAAGTAGAATCAGAGATTACCCCCAGACCATAACAATGAGAGTGTTGGAAGTATTATTCCTCTTTCAGATTTTATAATGGAAATAGAGAGGATAAGTGATTGTAGGTTTGGCCCAGCTGTCATGACAGGAGTCAGGGAAGGCCAGATTTGAGTGGCACTACAACATCGTGAGCCAGATCACAACTCCACTCAGACAATTTGGTCCAGTCAAGGGAGCTGGGCCAAACCTGAGTAGCACTGTAATCCCAGAGGTTGCAAAGCCTGGATCTTAGAGCCAAACCTATCCAGCCGTCAGCACAGGAGCTGCCACTGTGAGGTGGGAAAGACAGAATCCAACTAAAACTATTCCAGGACCACCATTACCGACTATTTACTGATTGCAACAGGCTATAAATATTTACAAAGGGGTGCCGAGCTCAAAAAAGTTGAGAACCACTGTACTAGACCACACCTCTCTGCTATTATTGCTGTTACTTGAATAGTACTAGTAATTTGTTTCATCTGTATGCTCCTCAGTTTTAAGAATGCTTATGATCTCCATAAACATGTTGAAACACACAATGATTCAGATGCCTACAGCTGTGATGTTGAAGGATGTGTTTTTACTTCCCGGACTTCACAGATCTTGAGACAGCATTACAAGAAAGCACATACAGTGGGTATTAAAAAAAAAGTAGACTAAGTATCTTTTAATAAACAATAGGGTCTGATTTTCAAAATGCATGTGTATGTTCAAATACCTGATTTGTACTTGCACCTAGGCTATTTGAGTGCATTAATTAGCTATACTGTTGCATGTTTCTAATTGTGAAAACTGGGTCAATATCATGTTTTTCTTTCCTGTAAAAATCAAGAAGTCATTCCTAGCCTGAGAAGCAAAATATTTCAAGAAATATACTTCTGTATTAACTCATTAATTGAGTTAATGAGTTCTGTATTAGTCCCTAGAACTAAT
Source organism: Rafetus swinhoei (assembly GCA_019425775.1). Lineage (NCBI taxonomy): Eukaryota > Metazoa > Chordata > Testudines > Trionychidae > Rafetus > Rafetus swinhoei. The sequence goes on from CM033437.1 coordinate 160,306,402, forward strand.
ACAGCACACTAAAACCGAACTAGAAGTGGTTCATATGTATTACATGGTTTTGAACTTTTCTGAGTTATAATGTCTGATGCAGTGCAATCCAGTACTGTCCAGGTGACGTTTGTGTAGGTGAAGTTGCTTTAGTGCAGTTGTGGGTACCCAGAGGCCCAATGGCCACATGCAGCCTATCGGGGTTCTATGTGTAGGCCGCAAGACATTTTGTTTACCATGCTGTGTTGCACAAAGTTGTGCCCATGCATACAGTTGCCATATTTCACCAGTTGCTTATCTGTGTAGGTTTTTTCCTACCAGTATTACTAAAGTGATACTCACATAAAGCAAAGGCATGGGAAGTGAGGTGTTTGCTGATTGCACACAACATTGACTATGAGAGCTGTATGTTCTCTCTGCATCCAGTCAGAGCGCTGCTATGGTTCATTTGGCACATCCTGCAAATTCTAGGTATGCAAGAAGCGCAGTTAGCAAACTACCCTATTCCAGGAGACTGTCTTCTTTACAACAATCTTGCAGCCCACTGAGATGAAGGAGGACCACTCATGCAGCCCACTCCCTAGCTTAGGTTGACCATTGTTGCTTTAATGGAAGCAGAGGTGAAAGTAAGCCAGTATGCCCCAGTGCGGCACTCTGTCAAGAAGGAGCCGAATGATTGGGGCACTCCCAGCTCAACTCCTGGCTTCCTGCAGGCTGCCACTCTCCCTGTGAAATAGCACTCATTCCTCCACACACCTAACCCCTGTCCTGAATCCTGCTCCCCCATACACCCTGTTATAAGCCCTCCCCACTCCCAGCTCCCTGCCCTGATTCCCCAGACCCCAACCCCCTGCCCTGAGCCCCTCCTCATATACTCCAACCCTGACTCCTGCACCTCCAACATCCCCAGCCTCTTGCCCTAACTCGTACATTCCCTCACACCCCAAAGCTCTGCACTGATCCCTCTGCACTCCATCCCATAAACTGTTAAATAAAAACTTCTTACAGGTACTGTTGTATCGAACCCCCTCCTCCCCCAACCTACCTTAAATTCCTCTCCAGGAGTCGGAGAGGGGGTTGTGATAGAACAGGACCTGTAAGAAATTGAAGTTACTATCACCCCGAGTGGAAGCCATAGTGCCTGCTATGAATAAAGATTGAGGTATCTGCAGTATAATTTTAGATCAGAGAGCTGCAGTACTTAGTGGAGGTTATCTACCAAAAATGTGTATTTACAAAATAATATACAGGTAGTATTTTTTATTAATTAATTTTACTATTTATCATCAACCTTAATTACTGATTTCCACACCATCTTTTCCTCAGAATAATGGCAAGCTAAAGTATAAATGTCACATCTGTCAGAAATGTTTTTCCTGGTGTTACACATTGACTCTGCATCTTCGCAAGGTGCACAAACTCAGCAGTCATTCTCGCTTCAGGTATATTATCTTACCCAAACCAAAAAATGAATTTTTTTTTTCCTGTGGGGGGAGGCAGTATTGTATAAGAGCTACAGATTTTTTTATTGGTTATCATCTAATGAGCTTGTCTAATAAAATATATTATGAATAGATCTCTCTTCCATTCGTATTCATGTTTCAAGTCACACAAAGTAGTTCCATCATGCTTGTTTCTTTGTATAAACTGTTTCATTTAATGACTATTTTGTAAATAGCAATTTATGTTTCATCTTTTAAATGGCTAGCCCTTTGGGTTTACTCAAATTTTGTGGTTTTATGCACATATCTATATAATGCTACATTAATATGTATTTCATTATTTTAATTTTATTTTCTTAGATACAAAGAAGATGATGATGGGTACATGAGACTGAATGTTGCAGTTTTTAATACTGTCATGGGTTTAGATCAGGATCTTGAGAATGAGATGGCACCAAATAAGTTTTCAGTAGTTCAAAATATTACTAAAAAAGAAAGCTATGTCTCTTGTGAAAGAAGCCATTCATCTGTGGAACTACATTCCACAGGATGCCAGAGATGGTCATTAACTACTGTTGAAAAGGTTATGGTAGAATCTGAGACCTCCATAACGAAGCCAGTGTACTTTGAACTTCAGACTACTCCACAGTCATCTGAAAACTCTGCTGCTCCCTCTGAACTAGATGAAGCAATGACATTGAACGCAAAGGAAGAATTAACAGAAATTGCACTGGACTTGGGAATTCAGATTGCTGTTTAAGAAAAAGGCATTTTCTTGGATTTTACCTTGGGACCTATTTAGTGTGCATTGAAGAGTTCATTATTTTAATTAAATATGACATTTACAAAGAGTCTGCATTATTATCACTTGTCAAAGTTTGTATGTAATGTATACATATTTATTAAATATGCTAAATACACTAAATTATTTTATCTGAACATATTATAGTATACCAAAATGGTTTTTGCTATATGTTCAGTATGTGATACCATGAGAATGGTTATACCTGCCAGAAAGCAACAGAACTGAGTCAATGGAGATGGTAGAAGAACAGCAGTCTGGGCTCAAGGGCTTGAGGAGCTCAGTGGAGAAGTGGGACCCCCACATTTTTTCTTAATATCATTGAACCTCTTTATTAATATACATTTGTTTAACTTTATTTGTATTTTGCACTTTTATAAGCTTCCCCCCTTCATGAGGATCATGTTATTGTAGGCAGAGCTGGTAGTTACACATAGTTAAGGTTTCCTAACATGTTCCATTGCCAAATGTTAATAGTTCTGACTGAAATCTGTCATGCTGCACGTCTGCCTTTGCGTGATTTGGAGGGGGGGGAGGGGATATCTAAGAATGCAGTTTGAGATAAATAAATTTTCTTCATATTATACATATTATTGTAACTGTTTAATTGAAAAGCATGGATTTGAAAATTGGCAGAGGGATGTGCCTTTTGCTATCCCCACAAAAATCTGCCCGTTTGGCTAAATGATACACCTAAAACCAATCACAGTTCATACACGCTCAGTAGAGGCTTGTTAGAATTTTGCAGCTAAATTCTCAGAAGATTCTGTCTGTACTGAGCATGTTCCATTTCCACAAATGGAACATGGTCCTTCCAAAGGCTGCAGCGCTGAATAGAACTTCCCAGAAATTGCGATTTCTGGCAATTTGTGACTGGCACAAGAACTGAGAGCACAGAAACTCTCTCTCCTATGCTCTTAATACCTGCCATTTTGGTGTCCATGTAGAATGGAGGAGAAGGCAGTAGTGGAGTGCTGTGGAGTGAAGAGAGGGTTTCTGTGGGTGTCGGGGAAGATAGTGGAATAAGACAAGAGTCAGGAAAGGGAAAACCAAAACAGGAGCATTGGGTGATGGTTGTGGGAAAGGGCAGAAAGGGGCTGGTTGGAGAGTGCTAGGATAGACAGAGTGGAAGGGAGAAAGGAAGAACGAGTCAGTCTTGATGGGGAGGGGAGACAGAGAAATGGGGATAAGAAGAGTCTAGTCTGTGCCACTGGAGCAAAACCAGGAACAGAACTCTGAATTCTTCAATCTCACAATTCCGTTGTCAGCAAATGGGTATGAAACCCACTGACGGTATGTGCATCAGGTAGGTCCAAGTAGAAAATGATAGTATACTACTACTATTAGTTGCTCCTTTAGCTCAAGTGGTAGAATTTGTGCTGTGGACCTAAAAGTTCCAGTTCTGCAACGGTCAATATGTTTCCACATTTTTTAAATTGTTTGTTGTTTTTTTCTTTAGTAAAAATTAGAAAATAACATTTGAAAAAATGTAAAGTTGCAAAGTCAAGCACTTAAAAGTTAGGAAATGCCAGAATTAGGATTGCTCGTGCAACCTTAGTTTAGCCCCCTTGTGTGTATGCATTATGATAGTTGTTTATTATATGATCACCTATAATTTTTTGCTATAGAACCTCTGCCACATTTAGTGCACTAATTTTGGCACTCCTTAATTTCTGAGTGCTTGACTTGACCTTACTGTTCTTTAAACATGGGATATTTTAATATAGTTACACAAAATTGAGGTGTACTAAATAAAGTTCAAAGCATTCTTTGTATGCTAAAGCATAGAAACATTTACCCTCACCACAAAATGTCAGTTGTTGGCAGGTCATCAATTGCATGATGACAGTAGATTGGGGGGGATCCAAGTATGGTTATTCATTCCTCATTTTTTTATTCTGATCTTGCGCAGCCCTCTAGGTCATACTCCTTCACAGTTCTTATAGTGGTGTAACTATGCTTCCTGCAGTAATCACTATATTTTAACTAGCTTTCCCTCCCTTTTTTGTTCATGCTATATTAGTATTGCAACAGTTGTTTTAATAAACTACAAAAGTATTGGGCAAGTCCGTCTTTTTAGTGCTGGATTAAGTCAAGCAAACGAAGTGGAAGAATGATCTACTATGTAAGGCATAGGAATGGGAAGCTGAAGTAGGCTGCTTTGGTGATCTGGTACAAATTCTGTGTGGGATCCATGAGGGGATGCAGGTGTAGTAATGCTAAGCATTATAGTGCCTAACTTTTAGTTGCCTAGCAAATCACAAGAACACCTCTGCTATCCACCAGGTCTGAATTAGGTTCCTTATACAATGATTGGGGAGAGACAGGAACCTCACACTATGATCTGCAAAGCCTGCTTGCTATGTCGGGAGCGGCTTAAGGTAGAGAATGGGAGATGCTGATAAGAGGGTTGTGTGTGAAGCCTTGCCCCTCTCTCAGAGATAGGTGTATTAGTCCAGGCTGCAAGGAAGTGCCTGGGTTTTCTTAGCAACCCACAGACCAGGGAAATATAGGCCTTGAGCAGCCTATGTTGCATATGGGCCTGAAACAAAATGGCTGTGAGAAAGAAGGACCTCCTTTATAATATTTAGCCTAGGAGAGTGAATATTCATCCAAGGTATGGGAGCCCCCCCCAATCAAGTTCCCTCCTCCTCCTCTGGAGGACAAGGGATTTGAACAGGGGTTTCTCATCCAGGACCATCCTTAGAGGCATGCAGAATCCAGGACAACTCTTGCCCTCTTCCCCAGACCTCATCCCCACGCTACACCTTCCTGTAAGCCCCTGCTCCTCCCCATCCCATGCTCATTCTACCCCTTCCCTCAAGTCCTGTCCTCTCTCCCGAGCAATGCCAGGAGCCAGCGAAGCAGAGTGGAGTAGATGGGGGCTAGTAGCACTGTTGCTGGACTCCCGCACCACCCATGTCCCCTGTAGCGGGGTACAGAAGAGTGGGCCTGCCCAGGCCTAATGTCCTCCTGAAGTGTAGAGCTCCCCTCAGTACAGGATCTGGGGCAACCACTCCAAACTGTCCTATGGACAGGACAGCTCTGTTGCCAGCTCTCAGGTGAACTTGCTTTTATGAGAACTCACCAGAGAGAATCGATCTGGAAGGTATGCTCAGAGATTGCCTACCAGATTGGGCCACATCCACACAACTTCGACAGCCCAATACCTATTTTTCCCAGTGTATGAATGGCACCGGGCCTTAGGCAGGAGATAGACACCCGGATGCCAATCATGAGGCAGGAGATAAGCCCCCAGGCAGGAGATAAGCCCCCAGGCCTCTAGAGTGAAGCTGTAGATACCAGTTACAAAGGAAAAAACACAAGCACCAAGTGTTTAGATGCCTACAGGGTTTTGTGGATTTCACTGGTGTCTAAAAACAGGACTTTGGCACCTAAGTACCTTTGCAGATTGTACCTACTGTGCCTTAGTTTTCCCACCTCTAACATATTTCCCTCCTTTCAGGGTTTTTATGTGTTCAAATATTACAGTGAAAAGCACAATCAAAATGCCTATAAAGGTCCTCACATTTTCAAAACCAGTCATTAATATCTTATGCCTCAGTTTTTGGATGCTCAAGTTGAAACTTAGAGAACGTGATTTTCAGGATGCTGAACATCCATTAATTTCCATTAATTTATTCCCTGAATCTGCAAGGATACATGCACTTGCTTATCTTTATACAGGTGGAGCAGTCCAACTGAAATCTTGAACTGACTTTAATTTAATGGGACCCTGGAGGAGGCTAGCCAGTCGTAGCAGTTGGGGGAAATGCAAACAACAGAGGATGCCCTTGGTAAGTAGCACAGCTTTTTGGAAGTGCTGAAGAGAGTTGTTAAGGGCAGGAGGGTTGCAGAAATCAGGCTTGGGTCTGTGAGGTACTATTACCAACAAAGGGCTCGTCAGTTGTAGAACAGGGTGTTATGTTAATTGGCCTTACAGATCTCACCAAAAGTCTCATGAAGATGCTGGGCAATCTGCCTCCACAGGTTCCTTGGCAGAGCTGCTGTGTTCATTGTCCCATTAAAGGTAACATTCCCACGCCACTGTGCCATACGGAGAGGTGGGGATTATTGCTGCACAAAGGCAAGCCACGTGAAGCCATGACAGAAGCCACAGTCTTGAAGAAGATCCTCCCGTGCTTCCCTGCTTACTCACAGCAGCAATATATCTTCCAGGATAAACTCAGCCTGTGGAAAATGTGAGAACATTATTTATTATAGGGTCCCCCTACAGTGCTGGCTCTTTCTAAGACACATGTGGCCAGACTACAGTAAGGCCCAGCCCCTGAAATCCCCTGCCCCATTGGTTAGCTTACCATTTTGTGGGGTTTGTGTCTTACGTGCTCACTGTGGAAAAGCCAGTCAGCAATAGGAATGAACAGTGCTTGTGTTTAAAATGGGTCATGTCAGTGCTCTGTCTTAGTGTTAACAATGGTGCCTCTGTAAAACGTGGCATTTTGGCTTCATAGGTTTAACCTTGGGATCCCAGCCTTCCTTGTTATTGCCAGATGAGTGGCTGTGCAGGGCAAGGAAGTGGCTGTGGAAATGTAAAGAGGACCTGTTGAATGATGTTCTGCTGCAGGCTGCCGCTGAAAAGAAAGAACTGAAAGAGTGGACGGAAGGAGAACGTCGAGCACTGGAATGAAGCTATGGAGCGGCTCTTAAACATGGAGTGCCAAGCTGATGTGCTCCGGGCACGTTAGCACTGAAGATGGATCAGCCTCGTGACCACTCCCCCGTCCCAGCCACCATCCCAAGCTGTTTTCCATACAACAACCACTACCCCCATCACTGCCAACACACTTTGGCCACCAGCTTGTCCACAATCGGCACCCGCTACATTCCACAGCCGCCCCTTCACTGTCTGGCCCTGAGACTCCCACAGGCACTCAGTGCTCTCAACCCCAGTCCTCATGAAGTTTAGTCCTGCTGAACTGCAGCACTTGTTGCACAGCACATCAGATGCCAGGGCTGCACACGATTCACGGACATACATACATTTGTAAACATGCTGGGGCCTCAGTTCCTCCCTTCTCTCCCCCCTCCCACAAAGTACAGAGGGTCAGCGCTCTGTGTGTATCCTACGCTTGTTTATCTATATTATTTTTAAAAGGTTTTCCTGCGGGACGACAGTGATGTTATCACATCACTGTGCAGCTGGAGGGAGAGGGCTTGGTGCTGTGCTCCGCACTCCCTTCCTGCCAGAGGGGCAGAGCCAGGCCAGCCACAGCCTTGGTCTGGCCCAACCCTGCCCCCCAGTGGCTAGAGGAGGAGAGCTGGGCCAGCAGTGGCCTCAGTCTGGTCTAACCTCTCCCCACCCCCCAAGCAACCGGAGTGGGAAGAACCGGCACAGGCCAGGGCTGCTACACTTTGGCCTGGCCCTCCTCGGTGGCTGGGAGGAGAGCTGGGGATTCCTACCCCCAGAGAAGGGGGGGGTTGGTGAGCGTAGTGAGCAGCGGCACTGCCCCCTAGTTGTTTTAATAAATGAAATTCTTGGGTTTGAAAGCAATCTTTACTCCATTACATGAAAGCAAGCAAGCATAGCCCAGCAAGGCAACAGGAACTATTCTAGTGAGTGCATTGTACAGACCAATCAATCACAATCACCTACTAGCATTACAGGCTTTCCACTTATGTCTATGGCCACAAATATTACTGGCTTTCAACATCAAATTGCTGCCTCAAGGCATCCCTGTTCCTTGTGGCCTTTTACTGTGCACCTCTAATAGCCCAGATCTCTAGCTACTCAAACTCAGCCTCCGGGTGCTGAGCCTCCACAGTCTAGCTCTGTGTGAAGCTTTCACCCTTCCCTTCACAAATATTATGGAGGCAGCAGCATGCGGCTATAAGCATAGAAATGTTATCATTGGTAAGGTACAGCTTCCCATACAGGTATCATCAGTGGGCTTTTAAACTGCCAAAATCACACTCAACAGTCATTCTGTACCTGCTCAGCCTGTTGTTGAACCACTCCTTGCTATGTCAAGGCTCCCAGTGTATAGCTTCATGAGCCATGACATTGAGGAGTAGAGGGAATCTCTCAGGATCACAATAGACATTTCAATTTCCCCTACAGACCTTCTGGTCTGGAAAGAAAGTCCCCGCTTGCATCTTCCTGAACAGACAAGAGCTCCGAAAGATGTGTGCATCATGCATCTTTCTGGACCAGCCTGCGTTAATGTTTGTGAAACACTCCTGGTGATCCACAAGCACTTGGAGAACCATGGAGAAATATCCCCTTCTGATTAATACACTCACGCCATGCCTACACTGCTTCCCTTTTGCGGAAGAGGAAATGCAAATGGAGCAGTCATTAGCATATGTTGCACTCTCATTTGTATATTCGCTTCCGATCCTTTTTGCAGAAGAGGTTTTCGCACAAAAAAACGCTGTGTAGACGGGGCCGTTTTGTGCAAAAAACCCTTTTGCGCAAGAACCCTTATTCCTCAAAAAAATGAGCAAAAGCAAGACACTCAGAGCTATGAAAGTGGCTTTCCACATCCAAAAGATCTGCAGCCATTATCCCAGACGTGCATGATGATGTGATCCCACCACTCAGCAAGTAACTGCACTGTAAATCACCTGTGTAAACAGGCTCTCAGCGCTGTTAGCTACTCCCTTTGTGGAGGTGGTTTACCTAGAGTGCTTGGAGAACTTTCTGGTACTGTGACCACATTAAATCGCTGCTGCGGCTGCGCTTTTAACTTACAAATGTAGACAAAGCCTGAGCCCCCTCATGGCCAGACTGCAGTCAGGTAGTTCTATTGACACTGTAGAGCAGTGGTCATCAACCAGTAGATCAGGATCTACTGGTAGATCTTGGTGCCTCTGACAGGTGATCCTGACTGGTTTGGCCAGGAAGCTATCAAGTGCAGCACTTCAGCTGCCCCTCCCCCCGCTGCTGTGCACCTCCTACCCTTTGCCTAGGAGCTGTCTCCTCAGGAGCCTCCTACTTTCTGTGCAGGGCAGGGGAGGGAGAAGAGGGGGTACTGATGTCAAGGTGCCCCCTCTCCCACTCTGTATTCTATCTCCACAGAGCAGAGAGGGGGCACAACAGGACCGGGGGTGGAGTTTGCTGGCTGCTTTTGGGAATGGTGCAAGACCAGGACAGGGGTGAGCCTGACTTAGCCCCACTGCACCAGCACCCAAGAGCCACCTGAGGTAAACAGTGCCCTGCTGGAGCCCACATCCCGAAACCCTATCCCAGTCATGAACCCCCTCCTGCTCCTCAAGTCCCTGCCCCAGCCCCGAGTACCCCTGTATCCAAACACCCTCCCAGAGCCTGCACCTAGAACCCCCCTCCAACACCCCAACTGCCTGCCCCAAGCTAAGCTCACAGCCCCTCTCACACTTCAGATCCCTCAATCCTATGGTTCTCAACTGGTGGTCCATGGTGAATTTTTTTGGTGGTCCACAGGAACATTGTCCAAAGGCACATGGCGTGAGCAGGCGCCGCCGTTAGGCTGTTTTACACCATGTTCACAAGCACGCCACGCGTCATCCATAATCACCTAGGATGCAACCGCGTTGTGTTGCCAGTAACTTCCGTCTGAGGCTCTGAAAGTCAGTGTAGCTGCCGCCGTCGTACTGAGTGGTTGCTGTGTACGTCAGAGCGTCGTCCTGTGCTACATGTGCTGGAGGTGGTCCATGGAATGAAACGAGCTGAGAACCACTGTCTTAATTCAAGACCAGAGCCTGCACCCCAACCCCTCTGCCCCAGTCTGGTGAAAGTGAGGGAGGATGGGGGGGGGGGGAAGAGGGAGAGAGGATGGAGTGAGCGGAGTGGGGCCTCGGAGAAGGGGCACAAAGGAAGGGGGACAAGGGTATTTGGGTTTGAGGTAGATCTTGGATTGCACTTAAATTCAAAAAGTGATCTCCTGCTTAAAAAGGTTGGAGACCCCTTCATTAGAGTTAGTGAAAGTACATTGTCTCCCTCTCCCGCCCCCCCTCAAGAATTCATTTGTTTGGCATCTTAGATATTTCCATGCTGCACAATTTCCTGGCTACACTATTAGGTCCCCAGCAAACCAGACAGCTTAAACAAGCAAATGTTTATGCTTTGTTTTCTCTTTGAAGGCTATGCACACCTGTAATTAACAGCAGTTACAAGTTAGCACACAGCTCTTTCTAAGCAAGCATGCTTATTCTTTAGGCAAAAGTGTCTGGAGAGATCACAACTTCAGGTTCTGGCAAGTGCCTATCTTTCTGATCCTTCTCTAAGGAGGGAGGCCATAAGGTCCTTTCCATCTGCTGAATCAGAAAGATCCTAAGTCAATTTAAACTCTTTATCCGAAAGTCCTCTCTTTGTCTGTTGGGCTATGTCTACACTGGCGGGTTATTGCACAAGAACGGCTGTTCTTGCGCAAGAATCCGCAGAGCGTCTACACTGCCCACCCGCTCTTGTGCAAGTAAATTTACAGTACGGCGTGATAAGAGAGGGCTCCTTGCGCAGGAGTTATGTTCTTTTTTATCAGGTGTAAACCCTCTTGCACAGGAGCTCTTGCGCAAGAGGGCAGTGTGGACGCTCAGCAGGGATTTCTTGCGCAAGAAAGCCCTCTGGCTAAAATGGCCATCAGAGCTTTCTTGCGCAACAGAGCATCTGCACTGCCATGGGAGCTCTTGCACAAAAGCACAGCGCGCACATGGCAGTGTGGATGTTTTCTTGCGCAAGACTTCTTGCACAAGAACCCTTGAGCAAGATGTTCTTGCACAAGAAGCCGCCAGTGTAGACATAGCCTTGGTGTCTGAAGAACCCTGTTCAAACCAGTGTAAGTGAACCTCTCCACGTAGTGGTATTTCTCTGGAGGTGTTGCAACTCGAGTGAATTTGTTTAATCACCCCTCACTATTCTTATTTCCTAGAGGTCTGTGATTACCCTCTCCCATGGATTGACATGCAGTCCCTGGTCCACAATTTTACATAAACTTAAAGTAATATCTTGCAAAGATATTGCAGGACATTGCCACAATTGTTACACTATAAAGTTAAGCAGGTGCTTTGCAGAATCATGACCTTAGAGAGGCTCCCTACTACTAATAAAGAGAAGCTTTGGTGCATAATACAGTAGACTTCCGATAATCCAGAACCTATGGGATTTAGGTGGTGCCGGATTATCAGATATGCCGGACTATCAGGAGGTACTATAAGCAGCTTATATATATACTGTATACATTATATACTGTATATAAAGTGTTCTTAACCCTTTTTATTGTACATACTGTATACAGTATACTGTAATGTTTTAGTTTTTAAGCCTTTTTACCCTTTTGCTCAGTTCAGTTGCCGCTGTTACCTTGTGACTCATTTTTTGCCGAAGCTCACTCACTAGGCTCTTGCCATTTTGATGCCGGACTATCAGGAGTGCCGGACTATTGGATGCCGGACTATTGGAGTTTTACTGTAATCATTTGTGTGTGTGGTTGTCTCGGGCTTTGATTCCACTGGGTTTGGAGTCAGGCTAACTGGATTCAAATGGCATGGTTCTCTAATACGGCTATTTAGCATAATAATCTTTATCTGCACTGATCAGACAAATGGTGATGGAATATAGTTAGCAACACTCCTGTTTAAACATGATTGGAGCTGGCAGGCACCTGATCCCTAAACAAACAGGACTTGATTTCATGTGGTTGCTTTTCTAGGCCTCAGTCCTTCACTACTTCAGTATGCCATTCTTTAGCTCTCAATTCAGTACATCTGGATGGTTCTTTTCCTCCAGTTAACTCAGAGTTTTGTTTAACTAGCTTAGTTCTCACAATGTTCTCAATTATTCCAGAGGCAAGTGTTTGTGTTCTACTTTATGTATTATTAGTATTATTATTAAAGCAGGGTATTCTAGAGTATTGTTCTAGATTAGGGGGTGGGCAAAAGGGCCTCCGCAGGCTGGATCCAGCCTGCCAAGTGGATGGATCCAGCTCGCAGAGGCCCTGCTGCTCCCCCGCCCCCCAGGCCAATTATGGCCTGGGGGGCGGGGGGAGCACGCGAAGCCTCCTTTGTTCCTGCCAGGAGCACGTGGCGCTTTTAAGCACCACGTGCTGCTCACGGAGGGGGGGAGGGGTAGAGCAGAGGAAGCTTCATGTGCTCCCCCGCCCCAACTGGCCTCAGGGCAGGGGAGCACAGGAAGTCTCCTCCCACACCAGGGGCATGGGCATCTGTGGGGAACGTGAAGGGGGGGGGGACAAAGGCACTCCCTCACCCCCAGACCAACCATTGTCCGGGGAACCCCAAAGTATCTTGGCCCCATCCCTTCCGCTTGATGCCCTGCCCCTTCCTGTGCAGCCCAGGGCCACTTCAATAATTTCCGAAGTGGCCCCCAGCAAAAAAATTATTGCCCACCCCTGTTGTAGATGCTGTACTTCCTGCCACAAAGACCGCACAGTTAAAGGTCCTGATTCTGCAAATGGCTCTGACTTCACTGGGGTTCTGTGAGGGCACAGATATCTGGCTGCACTGATCTGATTTCATGACTGTGGTCCAATTGAAGACAAGAAACAACAAGTTAGCCCAACAAACAATAGGAGGTAGGGCATGAGTAACATTAATAAGATAATGTGGTCACACAGGCTGGATAACAGCTGGTCTGCACATGAAGTTATTCCTGAGTAATTATTAATCTAGGCAGGACTAACTCAACTGTTTAAGTGGAGTACTGAGGCTTGTTAGACTTTGTGCTATTCTGTTAAGGAGGGAGTGGTTTCTGGGTCCTATTTGCAGGTTAAAGGCTTTGTAGCAAAGTTTGCCCAGTGCATGCAGTCTAGAGAGAGCTTGGTACATGGTGATTAGCTCTGCCTTGGAGAGCATGCTGTTTTTTCTCTCTCTGTTTTTGAGTTCTTAGGTGTTGTTCTGAAATCTAAATAATTTGTATTGCTATGTTGCGAATGTCCAGCAAAAGTGTTTATTTTTATCCATTTTTTTTTGTCTATATGCTGTGAATGTAACAGGATGTAATGTCCAGGGGCCAAAACAGGTTAGAGTCAGTCTGGAGCCAGGCTCAAGTGGTGTGCAAGTAGTGTGGAAACTGGGAGATCAGTTGGTTCCAAAGGCAGTCTGGGGCATTGGTTGGAATTCTCACAGTAGCAGTGGCAGGGTCAGTGAAGTTGGCAAGGGATAGTCAGATGAGAGAGTAAGGTAGCAATGGCCAGTTGCTCAGACAACTTCATCTTACTGTTGGGTCTTTCTATCATCCAGGTAGCCACTGGTAATGTTTTCTGTCCAGCCAATCAGGGGGTTGGGTCATGGCTGATGTGGTGCTGTAGAGTAACCTTTAGCATTAATGCTTCTGTTCAAGGACCATGGTGAAGTGTAACTGCTGTGACATAGAGGCTAGCGATGCCATTTTGAAGGGCTTCCATTCAATATCAGAGTCCTTACACACAAACTATGCACTGTCAGTTCAGAATGAGAATATCCACACGGAGTTAATCAAGAACACTCATTCATTCAAAGACTACTCTGTGTATAGACAAGCCCTTAAATTCCAAACTTGGTGTTCACAAATCATTTTAAGGCTGCAGTGTTGTTGTTTTTTGTTTGGGTTTTTTTTTTTTTGTATTCCTTAAACAGTTGCCTTTCAAACACAGTTCTTTGCAAAGACAAAAATGGAACAAGGTCTTAATTCAGGTGACCTCTGGGGCCCTATCCCTAAGTAATAGACTTGGCACACACGCTTTCTGTTTGCTATTTTATTTGCCAGACTGAATAGTTCAAACACGAGCTGCCAGAACAATAGGCTCAGTAATCTGTTAACCACTTTAAAATTCAGAGATCTGCTTTATTAGATTATATTTGCACATTGATTGTGGCCCGTATCATGACCTTCAAACCTTTTATATTTTTTCAAGAGCAGAGCACCATACTAGAGAAAATCAATCACAACAATTGCATCCTGCCTCCCTCCCCAGCCCCAATCTCCCCATGCTTGGATTAAGGCGACTGACTCATTTATTTTCCTTCATCTCTTTGGGTCAAACATCACAGTATTAACCCTCACTCCAGCAAAACACCCATATGCCCAGTGACTTCACTCAAAGTGTTGCTTGAACAAAGACTACAGGATTTGGCTCTGCCCATCTCTGCTGCATCTGCAGATTCCCCCACCATGAGAGTAGTGTATGTGTCACTGATGTAAAGTCTCTGCTCTCGCGTGAGAACTGGTCTTTGCTTTTTTAGCTTCAAACAAAGCAGGACATTATGAAGAATGAGCAACTCAGTAACCAGTTTCTGAGGTCTTTCGTTGGGTCTATTGGTAGCTTTTTGCCACAGCCCTGCACTGGGAAGGTGCTGAGTTTTTATAGGGTTGCCAGGTGTCCAGTACTGACCTGGATAGTCTGGTATTTTCGTCTCCTGTCTGGTAAAAAAAAATCAGAAAATACCAGACACCTAAAATGTCCGGTATTTTCTGATTTTTTTTTCCCTGCCAGGAGGCGAAAATACCACACACCTGACAACCCTACCACACTCAGCAACCAGGCCCAGCCCCCACCCTCGCTTAGCTCCCACCCGCTTACCTGGTTCTGCAGGAGAGTTCTCTTCCCAAACAGAGTAAGAAAACAAGATGGCCACCGGCAAAAAAAAAAAAAAAGGCCTTAAAGGGGCCATGCTGGGGTTTTTTGTTTTTTTTTTTTGCTTAACAACTTTTTTTTTTTCTCAACAGTGTTTTTTTTTTTGGGGGGGGGGAGGGTTCAGTATTTTTGGTTAAACCATCTGGCAACCCTATGAGTGAGAGCACTAGGAAGCATTTTGGATCAGATCTGCAAAGGCACTTTCAGATTTAGGCACCACTGCGATCCTGTTTGGCTGCCATCTAACTCTGTAGGTGCCTAACCTCCCTTGGCACCTAGATATTTGCTATAACAGTTTTCTGGGCACTTACATTTTGGCCTCGGGCATCTGGAAGCCTGTCCAAGGAAGCAGTGCATATGTGCAGTCTCCTTCCTAAATTCCACTGCAATCATCAAAGCAGGGGAAAATAGGTGTGCCTCCACTATCCTCCCTTATAGGGCCCCTATCCAGCAGATGTATTTAGAGCATATCTAGCACCACTCAAAACAGCAAAACCCCACCCCGTAACTTTTAAGCCAGTGGTTAGGGAACTCACCAAGGAGGTGGGAGAGCCCAGTGTAGTCACAGACTGTGTGGGAGCTCTGGGGCTGGAGCACCCACAGAAAAAAAATAGTGGGTGCTCAGCACCCACCAGCCACTTATTGATCAGTTGTTCAGGGACAAGCAGGAGGCATTGGGGCAGGGCCCAGAAGAGATGGAACAAGGCTGGGGCTTGAGGGAAGGAGCAGACAGGGGCTCAGGGTGGAGCGGGGTAGAGCACCCATCCTGCAAAATGAAAGGATGTGCCTATGGACCCACTTCAGTTCCCCTGGTGAGAAGGGATTTGAACACGCTGCCCTGCTTCTGAGGTGAGCGCCCCAAACACTATGGGATAGTTGGATTAGAGGTCTCTCAGGCCATATGTACACTTACAGTGGCACAGCTGTACCAAGATAGCTGTGCCACAGTAAGAGTGCTTGGGTAGCCACACAATGCCACCAGCAGAGTGCTCTCCTGCTCAACAAGCAGTGGTAGCTATGATGGTGGGAGAGCACCTCCCACTGGATACAGCTCTGCACACGCAGCAAAACTTATATTGCTCACAGGGGTGTGTTTTTTTCACCCCTCTGAGCAATGAAAGTTTGGCCAATGTAACCGCTGGTGTGGACATGGTCTCAATCTCTCTTGCTGAGGCCATTTCTCTCCAAACAGGGCAGAGTCAGAATAAAACGCACGCTGTAGTCCAGTCATTAGGCACTCCCTTGACAATGGGTGATCCTTATTCAGTTCCCTCCTCCTTATCAGGCAGCAGGAGGGACTGAAACAGGATCTCCTGCATCCCTAGTTAATACACCAACTACTGGGCTAAAGGTTATATGGGAAGCTGCTGCCTTGTCCTCCCACTCAGTGTTGCAACACCTATGTCCTTTGGTAATCTAAGCTTTTGTCTCCTGTGACTAAGCAAGCAATGAAACACGCCCTCTGCTATAGTCCCTTAGGGGGTGTAGCATGTTCTCCCCAGCTTGATGGAGCATCGCTCTGCCTCCCACCCCAATGTTTGTGCCATGGTCAGGAGAAAGACAGGAGCTGAGCTGTCTCTGCCCTCAGGAAAGCCCAAACACTGACCGAGGGCAGGTCTATATTTTAAAAGCTGCCGTTGTGTCACAACAGTACTTTAATGCATATGCTAGTATGTGGACAGGAGAGCTACTCCTGTTGAGGTAGCACAGTCTACACTAGGGGTTAGGTTGGTACAACTATGCCACTCAGGGGTGTGGATTTTTCAGACCCCGAGTGACCTAGTTACACTGCTGTAAGATTGTGATGTAGATCTGGCCTGAGTGATTAGTTCCACCCTGAGAGTGATTGGGGGCACCTAGCACCTCATCCCCTTGCCCACACTCAGAGGAGACAGTTACTGCCTGGTTCTCAGTTTTACTACTCAGGCAAAGCTTCCATTGACTACAGTCAATAGCAGAAAAAGGCTTAACTTTATGCCTGTTAAAATCAGTGGTGCCCGTCATAGTTTTTGCAGGATTAGGTCATGAGTAACAACTTTAGGATCTGTCCCATTATGATTAAAACTTAATAATTTTGTGTGTCTACATTTATTTTTGTCAACTTTCAGCTGAACCAAATCAACAAATTTATTATAATAACCATTGGTCATAGAAAATGTATACACAGACATGCCAACAACAGTTCCGTTTTGGTAAGTGATAGATGAGATATCTGATGAATGATAAAGTATCTACAATATAATTTTGCTAAACTGTACTTGGCAATCAGAGGTTTAAAACATAAAACATTCTCACCTGATGCCTGCAATTCAAATTTGGCCAAAATTGATATTTTGTAAAAAAAAACCAAGACCAGTTAAATAAGATGAAAAAAACCCCCACAAGCCAAACAAGGTTAAAACACCGAATCCAGTGAATTGTTGTTAACAGATGGATACCTCATAGACAGCTTTGCATAAGCAAGGCCAAACAAAATTTCCTAGGTGACATTCTATGGCCAACCTGTATTATTCAAAAATTATGTGTCAGATTCTTCAAATTATGAATGGCTTTAAAATAAGGAGATTTAAAAATATTGGGTTCTTTTTATTTCTTTCTGATTTTTGTGTGTTTGGGGGTCACATTCACAAACTTATCTTCAAGACCAAGAGGGTTATAAACTAACTTTTTTAAAAAAATGGAACCTAAGATTTTCCTGTAACCTCCTGTGGCTTTAAGATAAGATAAGCAGTTTGATTTGCCATAAAATCACAAAAGTTGGCAACAGTGATGTGTAGTAGGTCAGAATAGATGACCACAATGGTCTTTTCTAGCTGTAAAATCTAGAGGGGCCGGGGATGGGGTGTGGGGAATCTGTTCCTTGCAATATCTGTAATCAAACAGGTTAACATTGTGCTAGTGCCTGAGAACTGGGAAATGACATTTACTAGAAACTGGCTATAAAATGCACAAAATTGACTAGTACATATTCATTGAAACATGCAGCATTCAGAGTGAACAGTAAACAGTTTTATTAAGCTTTAATAGCTAAAGGTGGGTAGTTTATTCAAGGAAATATGTTTGGTTTAACATATTTGGTCCTGATGCTGCAAAGACTAAAACAGCAGTTTACCTTTAATACTGTTTAAATTAATGGGATTTCTCCAGTGCATAAAATTAAGCAAATGTGTAAGACTCTTCAAGAGCTGAACTGTCTTTTTAAAGGGATATTGTTATTGGTGGGTAAGGAGTTTTGAAATCTAAAGAGGAAGAAATTAGTTTTTCATATGAGTTTCAGATTGCATGCAGTTTTCTATTGTGGGAATACTATAATAGTTATAAATTGTCCTTGGAACCGTGATGATGAACTAGGAATGAGGTGAATATTCAAAATTGTTTTATTTTTAGGGATGCTGTGGTGGAAAACAAAGTTGCTTAGTGCTCTAGGAAAAGGTAGGTATATTTGTCTGTAAACAAGAAAGATGAGGCAAATATAAAATGAGAGCTGCTAACTAACATTTCCCAGAATACAGTTTTACAACTTTTGTCCAGTAAAAATTCCAGGTTACACCCACATTTGGAATGGTTGGTCTGATTGGAACTGTTGTGTCTGCTCAGATTACAGATAGCACAACAGTAAGAAGTGAACTCAGGAAGTGATGTAATTGTTTGGTTAATGAATACACCTTAGTCACCTGGGTAGGGAAAGGCAGAGTAGTTGATAGTGGGCGAGAGGAAAGCAGAAGTCTGTCAGTAAATTCTCAAGAGGCTGGAGAAATCACTCTGGGCGGAATAAGGGGGCACCATGGAAAAGGAAGGCAGTTCCCCTTGGGAAATGGGGCTGCTGAAAACATTCGATTCCAGTGAGTTTGTTAGTTGGGAGAAGATTGGTTCCGGTGGATTTGGGCAAGTTTACAAAGTGCGACATGTACACTGGAAAACATGGCTTGCAATCAAGTGCTCCCCAAGCCTTCATGTGGATGAAAAGTAAGTGCCCGCGCCTGTCCCGATTAGAGTCTGTGCTGCTAATGCTTCGGTGTTACTTGTGTCTGCACCAGTGCACGGGGGGAGGCGTCTGTGTGACACTGGCATGCAGAGTTCTGGCTGACAGCTAACCAACACAACGCGTGCTCCCGTAGATAAAAGGGTGACTGGCAGCAAGTGAGCATTTGAGATGATTGATGAAAAGGGGCTGGTATTATTTTAGCGAAAACCAAGGTAGACTAACTTAATTATCCGCCGGTCTTTTACATGAGTCCTTTTAAAAAATTGGCTTTGCACTGGCTTTCATTTTTCCTAATAGCTTCTGTAGAGACTATCTTGCATAGTTACAGGCGTTGCAAATCATCGAATGGCTGTAGGACTACACAAATCCAGAAGGGCTTTTTAATTGCGATGTTGGGGCTCGTGGTGGTCTGCTGAAGAGCATATTCTCCATTCCACCAAGGCGCTTACAATGGAAATGCTTTTTGGTTCAGACTATTCCCCTGAAGCTTTACATTGACAGTGGTAAGGGAATCGAATACTAGATCATAATTTCTCTCCCAGCCCCGCGTTTGGTTTTGGAAGCCATTAAGCTAGTTTATCAGTGCAAATCTTTTGCACCGACACGCGCAAGTGTCTCGTCTGTTGAAATTTGTACTGGACATGCCAGAGTGCACAAGGTGTACGCGCAATTTCTCCCATGTAAAAAGGGAAAGCTAACTTCCAACTCGCACTTCTGTCTAAACCTTTCTGCTGCTCTTAAGTCATAGCCGATTGCTGGGACTGGAAGAGAAACATATTTTCCTTCTAATCACTCGTTTGAGCTTGTTTGCTCTGGGTATTTGCAAAGCCCTTCATACGTAGTTCAATTCCACTGGTCCCTCGGTCTCTGGTCAATGTCGCCTGTTTGTGTGTGTGTGTGTGTGTGTGTGTGTGTGTGAGAGAGAGAGAGAGACTTCAGTGCAGCAAGTGTGTAAAGAAAAACACAGCATAAAACAGGAAAAAATGGCTATAAAACCACAAATTGCAAGGGGCTGTATGTAGGTAGCTTCAGGGTCTGCACTTGCTCCTGATGCTTTCTGTTAACTCACTAGATTTTCATGGTATGGTCTCAGATGAAATGTCTGGCTATTAGCAACAGACAGTGTTTTGCAAGTGAATTCCACACCCTCCTGTTACCTGTGGATTTTAAAAAATGTTACATTAAATTCTTGTTATGGTTCTTCTGCTCTGCATGTTCACAGTGATTATTTTCAAAGGTTAACAGCTTTACACAAAGGACAATGCAAGAGTGTAAATATCTTAGTTAAGTTACAGCAGTACTCTCTAAGTGAAATTTGCTTTAACAAGCAAAATGTTTTGACTAGACTAACAGATGCTAAAAACAAAAAGCTTATGTTAAGCATGGAGTGCTGTACTTACCTGTGCTTCAGCAGAGCATTTGAGATCTGTAAGGAGGTGGGGATGAGGAGGCTTTGGCAGGAAAGAGTTGTCTGAGTTGGAGGAAAGGGGCTATGATTCAGAAAGAGGTCCATTTGGACAGCTGTGCATGGGAATGGGAACCCACAAGTCCATGTCCTGTAGGCAGTTCTCTGCATATAGCATAAGCATTTGCAGGATTTTAACCTTACCCTCAAGGGGTGTTTGGTAGCCGGTCATATTCATTATTTATATTCTGTAGTTGAAAGATGTGAAAGTTTTTAAAAATTGCTTCAAAATCTACCCTTTATCTTGCTACAAACAAATGAGCTCTCTCTCTCTAAATAAATAAAAAAGCTGATCATTTTCATAACATGTAGTAAGGTGGCTTTGTTTGGGTGTAGTTACTGATAAAAATGTAAGATGGTTGAGCCAACTAGATTATGAGCTACCCACAGTTATGTCCATTTGCTTTCGTAAATAGACTGGCACCCAACTTGAGGTATTGTAGTAGGGCCACATTTTCTGCAGCTGGTGTTGGGGATTGTCTTAAAATCATGGTTCTTTAAAGTCATAACAAGGTTAAAACATCTAATCCAGTGAATTGTTAACAGATGGATACCTCAGACAGCTTTGCATAAGCTAAAAACCAAAAAAAAAAATGCTGTACAGTAAAGGATGTACTGTTTTACTAATTCATCCCTCACTCAAGAAATTTGAAGTTAAGTGATGTGGTAGATCTTCCTAACGCTGAAAACTTCCTAATAACTGTTGCATTATTGTCCCTCTCAAATGTTCAGAAATCCTGAGACAAGGTGAGTGAGGTTGGTCCCATAAAAGAGTTTCCTCGCCCACATTGTATTGCTAATATCCTGGGACTGACACAACTACAGTGTAGTGCATACAGAAATCCTGAGTCAAACACCAAAATATATGATTAACTTAAAAATCATGAAAGGAAAAAAAGGGTGGGTTTTTTTGTTTGGCCATTGAGCCCTTAAATTTTACTAGTGTCATGTTTTCAAGTTTGTTTGTTTGTTTTTGTTTTTCTTTCCGTAACTTGTGGTTTAAAAACCTTTTTTAATGAAGCAGAGGTGAGTCTCATATAATCATGTGACTGTGGGAGCTGGGACTTTAAGAAAAAAAATCATGAAATGAATTTGAAATAGGAATAGTTACCAACTCACTAATTTGCAAGGTTCGAATATGCTTATCAGAAATAAAGGCAGTTGTGGGATGAGTATTCTTGAAACAATAGATATTGTAGAACAGGGAAACTGACTCCTCTAATTTTACAACAGGCTACAGGTCAGTCAGTGTACCCCCTGGATGATCTCTGTACCTCCAGGGATCTACACACCTCTGGTTGGGAACTCAGTGATCTAAAGCTAAATAAAACACAAAAGCACTGTGTTTTAAAGTGGAAGTGTGGCCATTGCACTAGCACTGGGAGAGAGGTATATAAGCCACCTAAACAAGGGACGTGGCCCGCAGTGCTGGGAGCCCATTTATGATGGTGCTTTACAGCACTGTAACGTACGTGTGTGTGAGAGCCAGAAAGTTGCAGCTCAGTAAAGTGGCAGTGAAGACATGGCCTAACTCTTTGACATCCAAAGCAGGGTTCTTGCCTCCACTTCCTTCCTTGCATTTCTGTAAAACGTTTCACTTCAATCATATAAAAATGTACTGTCCCTATTTGAGTAAGAGCACTGTAAGTGTATGACTAAGAAAGCGGTGGTCCCATGTGGAATAATTGGAAACTGAGCTCTTTGCATGTTAAAGATCGAGCCCTGGACTTAGAACTCCCATGGGGAGAAGTCAGTGACTTTGACTTTAGAATAAGAGATACAGGTTGGATCTTTAAAAAGTGTAGCAAATTTCATTAGAGCTTCAGAGCTATCTTCCCTCCCAATTAAAGCTGACCATCATAGCTCTTACAGAATTGCTCCGATACAGTTGTCAAGCTCATTATAATAAATATCAAGGATTTTTATTCTCCTGTATATAAAAATTATCTCTGTAGGTAAGATCATGACTTGGCAGGTATAGTATGTAACCTGGTGGTGAAACATAAGAGGAATTAGCAAAACCCTATTTATCAATTCCTATTGTTCAGTTCAGGGAGTGGGGTGGGGAGGAGGATAAAGAGCTTAAATTTTTTGACCTGTGTTACCCAGGATAAACAACCCTAGCAGCATTGAAATCATGCTTAAATGCAAGCGTGGCCATACTGCTCTACAATTGTAAACTGGTTCTAAATGAAAAGCAATTTTGGGCCAGTACACTGACTTTAAAAAAAAATTGCTATAATGTAGGTATTGTGGCCCACCTGTATGAATGGAATTTATAACCTGTACACAGAGACTGTGATTAAACAGGGATTAAACATACCCCCAGTTGCTAGCTTTCTCTAAATGTGACCTTTGTCATACTTAAATGAGGACAAGGCCAATACCCTTTATCTTGTGTACTGGGCTGGTCCCTTCAAGCACTGGCTATGCTGCTTAGCCAGGAGGCAGGCTAAGGTTTTGTCTACACTACACCGCTTTTAGGGCCAGGGCTCTGTCTTCCACCCCCTGTAAGTGGGGTTCCACTTGTCAACAGGGAAGTGTTTCCTACCAACTGTTTATACTGCCACTTTCCTAGACAAAACTTTTGTCTTTTGGCCTTGTGGGGAGTTAAGCACTTGTGAACTGACAAAACTGAATTACCGGTGTAAACAAAGCCTAAGAATAATTCATTAGCTCCACTTCAGTATAGCTTTTGCGTATTAGCTGGGAGCCATTTCCAAAGAATTCTGCCCTGCCTTAATCAGGCATGTGTTGGCTTGTGCTGCTAATGGGCTCCACCGGTTGCTTTTCAAGAGGTCAACAAAAAGGCAGAATTGAACGGGAAGTTCTCTGGCACTTGCCATTCAAAATGCAAATGAGAGAGGAGCAGAATGTGAGGTGGAGCTGCTTCTGTCCCATTTTTCTGTTAAAACCCATTGTGCTGAGGGACCTGATTGTGACAGGAGTAGGGTAGGGTGTGGCTACTGCACAATCTATTCCCATCTAGCTTCAAGATCAAACCATATTTTAATTGGGGCCAATCAGTTGTCTCTAGTTCTCCAGTTTGTTTCCTTTTATCATGGTTGTTTCATGCTTTCAGTAGGGAATAAAAAAGGCTTTTCTGTAGACACCCTATGCTAGAGGCTTAACATGGTATTGGACACTTAGAACAGTTGCAACACTCCATTTATGAGCCAGATTGTGCCCCCATGATCAGTCTATGGTGTAGAGCTGTTCTCTTTTGTGGGAAGGGTAGCCAGCTACCTCCATGGCACAATCTCTCCCTTCCCAGGAGTTGCCTCCTCTGAGGGCTCAGGATCTGCATGGAGGGAGGGAACAAGAAGTGGGTAGCCCTGAGTCCTTGCAAATGCTAACGAGTAGTATAGTGGCCTGTAACTTCTCTACCTTAGAAGATTTAACTACAGCATTGTAGTCTCACATTGCATCTAAAAGTGTGTGTGAGCAGCTGGTTTTGCAGACTGCACAGTTGACTAGGCTTATTTTCAATGGTGTACAGGATCCTGTAAAATAGGGGAAGGTATGATCTAGATGTGGTAATTGTCAGGTCAGAATAAGAAAATAAATTGAAAATAGGCCAAAAAGTTGCAGATGACACAATAAAAGATAACACCAAAAAACCTACTTACACCCTAAAGTGTAAATTTGTTTGAGTGTACTAATTGATTAGGCTTTTTTTGTTTTCATTCTGTATTCAACTGAAGTGAAAACAACTCTTTTAGAATGAGCATATTTGCTAGACTGTTTTCAATATTTGGTAGGCTAAAAGACTGTCACTTTTACTTACTCAGCCTGCTGCTGCTTTTATTTCCCCCATGCATTCAGGAATTTGAAAAAAAGCAGTATTCAAATATTAAATTTAAGAAATCTGAAACCAATATATAAAATTGTCTGCTGACTTGATTTGGAGAAATAATTTCTTAACTGTATATGAGTTTTCACTAAGTAAGTCTTCATATTATATCTTGCATTTGGATAACATCTTTCATCCAGTGTTTTCAAAGTAGTTATAAAATGGGCACTTTAAACTTGAAGGACGTAGTAAACTGAAGTTGCATGTGTATTGATTAAGACTTTTAAACCTGATCCATTTCCTAATCAGATTTTTAAAAATTCAGCCATTAGCATTTGCATCTTTTTTTTGGATCGCATTGGCTATTCATATTTATTTTTCTCTGTTTCTTTGCATATGATAAGGTGAAAATAAATATAGTTGGTTTCACTTTCAGGTGCTCAGTGCTGCAGTGTTTGTATTTACATTTTGCTTCAAATGCCTATAAAGAATCTTGATGACAATTAGGCTCCTGGTGTGTTGAGATCATAGCCTATCATGCTGATCAATGCTGTCTCATTGTTGACTAGAGAGACAAACAGGAGTACAATTAAACTGTATCTCATTAGGACAGGTCTACACTACAGCCCTGTGTTGCTAAGTACAGTATAACTCTGTTGCTCAGGAGTGTGAAAAATGTACAGCCCTAAGCAGTGCAGTTATACAGTTTCTCCTATCCCTTCCCCCACCATGTAGACAGTTTTATACCTGTATCATGGGAGAAGCCCATACTTACTGCCCTTTGGGGAAGTGGATTAACTGTACCTCTTATGTCCAGTGTAAGAGCAGCTTCACTGAAACCAATGTAGCTGCAGTGCATGAGAACCACTGTAGTCCTGTACATGAAAACAAGCCCTTATACAGGTTGGACCTCTGAGGTCCAGCACAGTTGAGATCTGAGCAGTCCCAAATAACAGAATTTGCTGGACCAGGGGAGGTCCCCTGCCACCAGCCCCCAAGTCCAGTGCCTGCTGCTGGCAGGCTGCCCCCAACAGGCACCCTGCCTCACTCACCTCCACCCACCTCCCAACCTGGCTGAGCTGCTCACCCGGCTGCTGCCAGCTCCCTGGGTGCTCTAGGTTCCAGTTCCTGCCGTGGGCCCCTGTGCTGCCCCCAGCTGGGCTGCCAACCCTGGTGCCTCTGTCCCCCCCCAGCTGGCCCTTCTGCCCTTAGGCTCCCAGGCTCTCTGGTTCAGAAGCATGCGTGCTCCTGCCAGACCACAGATGTTGCCAGACCAGAGAGTGCTGGTTTTCAGAGGTACAGCCTGTACTTGAATTATAAGCCCATTGGGACAGGCAGTGTCCTTTCGTCTCCATTTGTACAGTGCCTTGCACAAGGGGGGCCATGTCCTGGTCCATGACTAGGGCTCCTAGGAGCTAAAATAAAAATATAGAACATTGCAGAGGGATGTAGCTATGGTGAAATCTCTTCATGCATTGCAAGTTTTCTACAATAAATTGTAGAAATGTTTGTGGTGGCCTAAGGTTTTGAAAGCTTCTTGACTTGTATTTTTTTTTTTAAAGGGTTGACTTTAATGAATTTGTTCCCATGAGTCTAACAGCATGCCACTAAATCTCCTTCAAGAGCTTGTAGAAGACGAATGAATGAATGGATTGCCTTCTGAGCAGTTGTACTCAGAAATTAGGAGTGGGCTTGAGAGAGGCAATGCAAAATGTAATGCTAACTCTTTGGTTACAGATTTAAAGGTAGTTCAAACTAGTCCGAGTGATCAATGGGTTGACAACTGTCTGGTCCTGTCCTCTTCTGGGAATCTTAAAAATAAACTTGCAAAAGCTCCAGGAAATGTCTATAATATAGAATTATTTTAGCTGTCTTGGTATTAAAAAAAAACCCCATGGGTCTGTAGTAATGGAATGTGGTCATCTTATTGGGAACATCTCAGTCTTCACTGCATTTCTGTGACAAATTCTGGTGGTGGTACGTGATTCTTGAATTAGATGAGGTTTAAATGAAGACTGAGTGTGCAGCCAAGAGTACTTTTTCTTTAAAACCAAGTCCTCTTGGAGATACTGAGCCAAATTCCATTCCTGAAAACTTTTATAGTTGACTTTAATGGGAGATCTATATGTATCTGAGGGAAGAATTTGGCTTATTTTGACCTCCCCCCTATAACAGCAGTGAGCAACCAAGAATAGTGAGTGGGCTGCATGAGTGGCCCTCCTTTACCTCAGTGGGCTGCAGCAGCTTGTGGCCCACTGAGGCTCTGCCTGTGGACCTCCTGTCCGCCCTTCTCCCCTACACACTTCTTGCACACTAGGGCACCAGAGCCCCACACTTCCTACTCCTCCCTCTCCCAGCCCTTTTGGAGCACCACGCATCTGCTGATTTATGCTCCATCCCTCTTCCTGTACCTCCCTCTCTTTCTTCCCTCCCTCCCAGAGCTTGAGTGCCATGAATCAGCTGTTTGCTGCTGTTCAAGCTGGGGGAGGGAGGAGGAGGAGGAGCAGGGATGGAGCAAGAATCAGCAAATTTGTGGTGCTTTGAAAATGCTGGGAGGGAGGGGGAGAATAAGGAACTGAGGGGCTCCAGTGCTCAAGAGGCATCTGTGGAGAGGGGGCAGTGGGCCTCAGGTGGAATCCCCATGGTCTGCATGCAGACCTCAGGTTTCTTGGACTTCCATTGCTCCTCGCCTCTTTATAGGGCTGTGATGGGCAAGAGCTCCAAAAAAGGGTATGTACCAGCAAGAAAGAGCAGGCTACTCTGAAGGAGTAGTATTAGATGAATCAAGTTGTATTACCCCTATGGCTAAAGTGGCTTTTTATAAGGCGATATCAGAGACAAAGGAGAACAAAATCCCAGGGAGAAATCTAGGCTTCATGCACTTGTTGAATTATCTCCTTGCCATTATAGGTTGTGTATGGGTCACAAACAGAGTCACTTAACTGGAAGCATTGGTGTCTGACTCTGGTGGTTTCTGGGGGAAAAGGAACCTTCTCCATTTAACCACACACCCATCCCACCGTGGAATCTGGGCTCATAGTACTAGGGGCCTCATATTGGTGGCGGATGGTATGTTTGCTAGCATGAATGTAAAGTGGACAAAGGTCCTTTCTGTGACTCTTTAGTGAATGAGTGGGTAGAAGTGTAATATTCATGTAGCACTCCTTGAAAATACTTGGCAAAAACCTAAATACCCTAATGTTCTCCCACTGCCTAGAAAACATTCAGTCTCCTGTCTTTTTAACTAACACTACATTTGATATGAGTCAACAGTGTGCCCTTGTAGCCAAGAAGGCTAATGGCATATTAGGTTGCATTAAGAGGAGCATTGCCAGCAAATCCAGAGATGTCATTATTCCCCTTTATTCGGCTTTGGTGAGGCCACATCTGGAGTATTGTGTCCAGTTCTGGGCCCCCCACTACAAAAAGGATGTGGACGCATTAGAGAGGGTCCAGCGGAGGGCAACCAAAATGATTAGGGGGCTGGAGCATATGACTTATGAGGAGAGGCTGAGGGAGTTGGGTCTGTTTAGTCTGCAGAAGCGAAGAGTGAGGGGATTTGATAGCAGCCTTCAACTTCCTGAAGGGAGGTTCCAAAGAGGCTGGAGAGGCTGTTCTCAGTAGTAACAGATGGCAGAACAAGGAGCAATGGTCTCAAGTTGTGGTGGGAGAGGTCCAGGTTGGATATTAGGAAAAACTATTTCACTAGGAGGGTGAAGCACTGGAATGGGTTACCTAGGAAGTAGTGAGTCTCCATCCCTAGAGGTGTTTAAGTCTTGGCTTGACCAAGCCCTGGCTGGGTTGATTTAGTTGGGATTGGTCCTGCCTAGAGCAGGGGGCTGGACTTGATGACCTTCTGAGGTCTCTTCCAGCTCTATGGTTCTATGATTTGGAGGGAGTGTGATAGTGCTGTAATTAGCCAGTGTGGCCAACAGTGTTTTGAGTCTGCCTGTGTTACAATGGATTGAGAATTATGTTAACATGAATGAAAGAATCTTTTTGGTGCACATGTCTAGTTGGCATCCAGTATCAAGCGGAATATGCTTGGGGTCAGTCCTGGGGCCTGTTTTTGTTCAACATCTTCATTAGTGATCTGGATGATGGGTTGGTTTACACCCTCAGCAAGTTTGCGGATTACACTAAGCGGGGAGGTGTAGATATGCTCGAGGGTATGGATAGGGTCCAGAGTAACCTATACAAATTGTAGGGTTGGGTGAAAAGAAATCTGATTAGGTTCAACAAGGATAAGTGCAGAGTCCTACATTTAAGATAGAAGAATCCCATGCACAGCTACAGTCTGGGGACCAACTGGCTGGGCATCAGTTGTTCAGGAAAGTACCTGGGAATTACAGTAGACGAGAAGTTGGATATGAGTCAACAGTGTCGCCTTCTTGCCAAGCAGGCTAACGACATATGCTCCATTAGTAGGAGCGTTGCCAGAAGATGGAAGGGAAGTGATTAGTCCTCTCTATTCAACATGGGTGAGGCAACATCTGGAGTACTGCATCCAGTTTTGGGCCCTCCAATACAGAAAAGGTGTGGGCAAATTGGAGAGAGTCCAGCAGAGGGCAATGCAAATTATTAGGGGGCTGGGGAGCTTGACTTATGAGCAGAGGCTGAGGGAACTGGGCTTATTTAGTCTTCAGAAGAACAGGAGTGGGGAATTTGATAGCAGCCTTCAACTACCTGAAGGGGATTCCAAAGAGGATGGAGCCAGGCTAGTCTCAGTGGTGACAGATGAGAAAACAAGAAGCAATGGTCTCAAGTTGCAGTGGGGGGAGACATAGTTTTTCCTAATATCCAAACTGTTTCACTAGGAGGGTAGTGAAGGACTGAAATAAGTTACCTGGGTAGGTGGCAGAATCTCTAGCCTTAAAGGATTTTGTCAATGCCCTGACTGGAATTATTTACTAAGAGTTGGTCCTGCTTTGAGCTGGGGTTGGACTAGATGACCTCCTTGAGGTCTCTTCCAATCCTAATATGATATGATTCTATGTGATAGCCCAATAAAAACATTATATTCTCTACAGTGAGATGCTAGTACACTTGAACCCCCATGCTCTGGGTGTCCCTAACACCTGTAGTACAAACCCTGGTAGGGGAAGGAACAAGTGGCTTTATGTGCTGCTGCTTCCTCCCGGCCCCGCTAGCTGGGGAAATGGCAGTGCAGCGAAGTGCTTCGCTGAAGGCTTTTCCCCGTGGCTCTCATATCGGTGGCGGCAGTGCCTGGAGCAGCGGGGAATGTGGAACCACATGTGGCCCCTGGGAGCAGGGTACTAGGTAAGGGTTTTACGTCCATCCTCCTCACCCACCTTTCCTCCCTCCCAAGCCCCCCCCCCCTTTTGATCCATAAAATTTCCTTATTCTGGCATACCATGTTTCCTAGGGTTGCTGGATTAAAGAAGTTCAAGTGTAATACCACAAATTGAACCGTGTCTTTCAAAACATTGTGAAAATTAGTGGAGAGGCTTAAATGAGCACCAGAAGGTGGAAAGGTCAGAAGTGGGTACTGTGGCATGACACAGCTGAAAGAATTGGTATGTAAAATCCTGATTTGGAAAGCTGCTGCTAGGTAATTGTCCTGCTTCTTGATCACTGCTCATCCACTGACCATTTGGTCTGATGATATTTCTTGTATTCCTTGTAATTTGGTTCCTCCTTGTGTGAGAGCATTCCAACTATTTTGCTTATTTAGGTTGTCCAGAGAGTCAGCCTCTTGATTCTCTTTCTGACTTCCCTCTGAAAGGATCCCTACTATCAGTCTTTGGCATAATAGTAAACTTTGTTCAGACTCCTCTCAGGAAATGCGTAACTACAGGGATTACTTGATCAGTGTTAAAATGGTATTCCTCCTCAGAGTGCAATCTTTAGGGCATAACAAAAGGAGATACATGCTAATATAGATGTTCTCAAGTGGCCTTCATTCTAACTACAATACAGGGGAGACAATCAAAGTTGTCTTTAAAAGGGACTTAACAAAACTGAACAATAGGGCTATCAAGTTTCTTCAAATCGCTTTGAAGATCACTTCTGTTTTTGATCAGCCTTGTGGGCACATGTCAATTGACACCTGAGTCTGTGTTTTGAGGAAGGGTCTGTATTGTGTCAAATGCCTCCTTTATCATAGCCTTATTTATTCTTTTTGGAGTGAATTGCACACAAAAATTTCAAAGAATGAAGTGACTTCAGAGTTGATCTCTCTAACTGATACATTGAAAAAGACCTTTAGGCAAATCAGAAACAACCTTTTCAGGTAAGCTAAAAGTCCTAGTTGTTAGATTAGTATGTATAGTTATCTAATTAGTTGAAGCTCGCCTATTTGCTAGTATGCTCTCCTGTTAGTGTATTCTGCTGGGGTAGTCCTAGTTACAGAATGCTGAATAAAAAATTACAATTTTGAGCAAGACTAAAAACTCTATTACTGTACCTAGAATGATGTGATATGGAAACTCATTTGTTGTTCTACCCCTCTCCTCACTAGGGACCAGCATGTGGGGAGACAAAGAAATACACAACACTTAGGCTATGTCTACACTGCAGGCTTTTGCCAGCAGAGAGTATGCTAATGAAGACATAAGGATCCTTTTTTGAGGCATAAGCATCTTGTGCAAAAGGGAACTTTTGCACAAAACAGACCTGTCTACACTGCTTGTTTTTGCGCAAAAACCTCTTGTGCAAAAAGCATCCGCAGAGAATATGCCAATGACAGCGTGACAAATGCTAATGAGTGCTTCATTAGCATACTCACTGCGGGCTTTAGTCTGAGTAGAGAAGCTCATTACAATACACTAGATTGATCTCCCAGAATATTGCCGCTGAGGGATAAGAAACTGGGAAGAGTCTTGTGCCCTTTGATTAAATGTCAAGTAGAATGAACATTCTGTTTCTATACAGAGATGCATTTAAAATCGGTGTTGCTGGTGCTGGGGAATAACTTGTACTGCAAGTGTAGATGAATAAGAGTTTGGAGGTTTTATACATGCTCTTGATCTGTTTAAAAAATTAAATCTATTTATATATGTGGTGTTCTATGTAGTACCTAGATAGGTGATAGGTACTTTACAAACACTGAAGATTGTATTCTCGTAGTGTAAAATTTGACAGGCAATTAGAAAGAAGGACTGGTTAAAGATCATCTTTGACCGCTGTTACTGAAAAGAACTTTTTTTGATCAACAGGCTAACTATAAACAGTGTCCAAGATTTTCAAACTGACTAGTGATTTTGGGTGCACTGAAATACCTGTTTAGGCACTTTATTTTCAGAAAATGCTCAGCACCTGGGCTTCTTAAGTAGGGCACCCAAATACACACTGGTCACCTCCTATAGGGGAGGTAGTGGAAGACTTTGATTTTGCTGTAACTTCAGACCCCTTCATAACCAAGTAGTTCCATTTACATGGTTAAGTGATCATTTGTTAACTCTACTTTGGAGTGTTCAGGCAGATTTTATACCTCTTGGACTCCAATGCTAGCTGAAGCCTGATGAATTATGCTGGCTATGTATGTTGCTTAAAGGCAAGGAGTTGGCTGTTCTGTTCCTGGGAGCTCCCTTCCCGCATGCCAAAAAGCAGCTTGTCTACAAAGGTAATTATTTCAAAGGAAAATTGCTGAAGGCAGCAACAAGAGTCATCATGGAGCCTTCTCCACACTCAGGCTTGTCTTTGCTTTTTCTGTCCTGTCCCCTCCCCTCAAAAAAACCCAACCCCACAGCCAATAAACCACTACTTTTTCTCTTCCCCACAAAAAAAAAAAAAAAAAAATTTACATAGCTAAGCTTTTTACAATGGGAATCCTATTGGATTAATGGTTTCTTCCTGCTAACTATGAGTCACTCATCACTCAACGGTACTGCCCTGGATTGTTGCTTCTGCTAGACAGAATCCTGAGTTGCTAGTTGCATTTTTAATTTTGAATGACTATTGATTCACTTACATTTCCATTGGGTCATTCATGGGAATTTTTTCCTGCCCCAAAGCATGGAGAAGTAGTTCAAGATAAAATGTTAAAATCTTCAACTGAAGCGCTAAAGCCTCAAATCTTAGAATGTAGGTTGATGGGCCAGCATCTGAAATCTGTTAATCAGAAGCATTGCTGATATTTTGTAGAAAATCTCTATCTGGCTTAGGTCATAAGAACAGCCATACTGGGTCAGGCCAGAGGTCCATTGAGCCCAGTATCCTGTCTGCCAACAGAGGCCAATGACAGATGCCCCAGAGGGAGTGAACACAACAGGTAATCATCACATGATCCCTCTCCTGTCATCCATTTTCAGATACAAAGGCTAGGGACACCATTCCTGTCCATACTGGCTAATAGCCATTGATGGACCTAACCTCCATGACTCTATCTAGCTCTTTCCTGAACCCGGTTAAAGTCCTAGTCTTCACCACATCCTCTGGCAAGGAGTTCTACAGGTTAACTGTGTGGTGCATGATGAAAAACTTCCTTTTGTTTGTTTTAAACCTTCTAACTATTAATTTCATTTGGTGACCCCCCTAGTTCTTGTATTATGGGAACAAGTACATAACTTTTCTTTATTCACTTTTTCCACACCTGTCATGATTTTATTGACCTCTATCATATTCCCCCCCCCTTAGTCTCCTCTTTTCTAAGCTGAAAAGTCCAAGTCTTTTTAATCTCTCTTCATATGGGACCTTTTCAAACTCCTAATCATTTGTTTCCTTTTTCTGAACCTTTTCCAATTCCCTTCTATGCGCACTAGAATCCAGTTTTCAGATCTGGAGCCCCAATTTGCACTGGACCAAGAGTCACGTGGCTCACTTAGCTGGATGCTTGATTTGAAACAGCCTTATGTTGTGATATGCTGGAAAGTGTAAGCTAGTTAAAATGTCACCTCTTAAATTTATTTTTTGTTATGAAGTTTAGTCATAAAATCAATGGGTAAATACCTGGAGCGCAGTATTGGTGTGTTGGACACATCTTGATTTTGTTAAACTAGTCTCATAGGCTATGTCTAGACTACGGTGAAGTTCGGAAAGAGGATATGCAAATTCTGTGGGAATTTGCATATGTTCTCCTGATCTCACTTTCGAAAGCAGAGCTGTCGAAAGTGAAAGTAGTCGGGATGCATTTTTTTCAGCAACCCCCCCTTTTCTAAAAGCCGCTCTTCCTCAAAAAATGAGGTTTATGTGGCTTTTCGAAAAAGGGGTTGCCAAAAAATGCGTCCCGACTACTTTCACTTTCGAAAGCGAGATTGGAAGAAGATATATGCAAATTCCTGCGGAATTTGCATATCCTCTTTCAGAACTTTGGCGTAGTCTAGACGAGCCCATAGCATGTCTGTCCTTTCCTTGGCAGAATAATGACCCTCTCCTGTGCTCCAGGTATACAATACTAATTTAAATTCCTGTTCTTGAGTAGAGGGCTAGATCTTGCTCAGCTCAATACCTCTTTTCAAATTTTACAACATTGCATTAGCCATGGTGTTGGCTGTGGATTCTATGGATTTTTTTCAGTTCCTTCTATTTGAGATCATATCACAATACATAGTGAGCTTTCTTTAAGTGATTTGATAAAGGATGCAATACATGTTAGGTTCAGATCCTCAGGCCACGTGAATTGGTGGTGTTCAGTTAAAGGCAAAGTTTTGCTGACTTCTACAAACTTGGCATGTGTCTGAACTGCTGCCTCTAATTGACTGAAATTATTAACCACCCAAGCATTAATAAAGGATTTTATACATATTTTTTAACACTTTCAAAAGTGGGGTGTGTGTTGTTTTTGTTTTGTTTAACTGAAAACTTTTGTATTTTTCCAAACCATTAAGTCTATATTTTCATTGCATTTTAAGGGACAACTAGTACTTCATATCCACTGTGCTGAAAAACCAAAACACAGACATGTTGTTTATTCTTCAGAGGTTTTAACTGCATAGAACGTTTCATTTAGAAATTACTGATTTCAAACTTTCACGCCTTAAAGGATTTTAACTGCACTAACGTGGATAGCTTGTGTCTCTTGTAAGGGTTTGCCTGAAACAAGAGCGTCTGATGATATACACCTGTCTTTTAACCTCTTTGTTGCTTTGAGAACAGAAACAACCTGTTTGTAATTGTTACCCATGAGCCAAAGTTGCACATTATGTTGTCCTAGGCTCATTCATTTTTGGTTGTATTCTTCCCCTACCAGGACACTCTGCCTTTCTATATAAAACTTTGAAATGGAACCCTTGTATTATCAGGTTTGCTCTTGTCTTCAGGTAAACAAATACGAATGATGAGATTGTGAAATCAGCTCCATGTCATCTGCCTTATTGCTTGCAGTGTGGGGTCTTGTACTAAAAAGCAGTGAGTGGTCTCCAATCCTATTGACTTTAATAGGAGCACCTCATGGAGTCAGACTGCACTTGACTGGTAAACAATCCTTGTGTTGCATGGTGACAAGTTTTGTACGTTAGATACTTATCCCAACTGGGCCTGCTAACTTAAATGAAGATTGACATTTTCAGTGCTAACTAGAGCTGGAGGGGCTATAGTAACAAACAGAATTTGGGCCATGTGGAAAAGGGGTGTTTCATGGTATCTGTCTAATCAGAAAAACTCCCGTCTCTACGAATCAGCGTGAGGCTTTTGTCCTGAGACCTACTCTAGCTTTGGTTACCTATGTGTAGTAAGGCATGCTGGGTAATACTGTCCTATCACACTTAGACATGAGCTTGTCTTATGAGTCGCAAAAAGGCTAATGATTTTAATAGCCAAGGGAGTTAATGCTTGGAAATATTAAATTTGCTCCGTTAAAAGCAAGTATTGTGGTCAAATGGATTTAACACTAACTGTGGACATTGTCTGAAACTCAATCCCAAGCAGGGATTATTAAATGCATTATTCAGCCCAGTGAGCTAATGCACCAAGGTACTTCCTCAGAATGAGGTATACTACGTGAATGAATGTTTTGTGACCGACCACTGAACCCTTGTATGTTCCATTTCATGTAGGGAGCGCATGGAGCTATTGGAAGAAGCCAAGAAGATGGAAATGGCAAAGTTCCGTTACATTCTTCCTGTTTATGGCATCTGTAAAGAACCTGTTGGCTTGGTCATGGAATATATGGAGACAGGATCACTGGAAAAGCTCCTGGCCTCAGAACCGCTACCGTGGGAGCTACGCTTTCGAATAATCCACGAGACCGCTGTGGGGATGAACTTCCTGCACTGCATGTCACCGCCACTACTCCATCTGGACCTCAAGCCGGCAAACATCCTGCTTGATGCTCATTATCATGTGAAGGTACGCCTTAAGTACACACATACTTGAGTGTGCCTTTCCACGTCTGTCTGATATTTTTGAATGACTCTAGTTGATTTCAAAGGGAATTGTGCTGGCATGGAAGAAGCAAAATTGTGAGACCAGAGGGTTCAGAATAAAGACTTGTAAGCCTCCATTTTTTGTACCATGTACAACTTACTTTTTGGGTTTACAGATTGAACCTCTCTAGCCTGGCACCCTTGGGACCTGACCGGTGCCGAACCATGGGAGGTCAATATTATCTAGCAGCATTACCAACACTTTCACTGCTTACTGTGCTCTTAAAAGACAGCTGGGGTAAATTAGAGCTAATTAACAGCATAGAACACTGAGAGCCAGGAAGTGTAGCTGTAAACAAACTTTATGGACTGCGGGAAACTTGGTCCCACCCATGGTAAGTGTCATGGTAAGTGGCTAACTAAAATCATGCCCGACCATGGATGTTGCTGGATCAGAATGTGCTGGACTAGAGAGGTTCAACCTGTGGTTCGTTATCATTCTCTCTTTTCCCCCTTATGAAATGTTGTACAACTGGTTCATAGACTCATAGACTTTAAGGTCAGAAGGGACCATTTTGATCATCTAGTCTGACCCCCTGCACAATGCAGGCCACAGAATCTCACCCACCCACCGCTAGAATAATCCTCTCACCTATATCTCAGATATTGAAGTCCTCAAACAATGGTTTAAAGACCCCAAGATGCAGAGAATCCTCCTGCAAATGACCCGTGCCCCATGCTACAGAGGAAGGCGAAAAACCTCCAGGGCCTCTGCCAATCTACCCTGGAGGAAAATTCCTTCCCGACCCCAAATACGGCAATCAGCTGAACCCTGAGCATGTGGGCAAGACTCACCAACCAGACACCCAGAAAAAAAGTTCTCTCTAGTAACTCCTATCTTCCCACCATTGGCCTATTTACCACTGATAGTGAAAGGTCAATTAATTGCCAAGATCATGTTACCTCATCAAATCATCCCCTTCATAAACCCATCTAGCTTTATCTTGAAGCCAGATAGGTCTTTTGCCCCCACTACTTCCCTTGGAAGGCTGTTCCAGAACTTCACTCCTCTGATGGTTAGAAACCTTCGCCTAATTTTGAGTCTAAACTTCCTAATAGCCAGCTTATATCCATTTGTTCTTGTGTCCACATTGGTATTGAGCTTAAATAATTCCTCTCCCTCCCTGGCATTTATCCCTCTAATATATTTAAAGAGAGCAATCATATCTCCCCTCAGCCTTCTTTTGGTTAAGGTAAACAAGCCAAGTTCCTTGAGTCTCCCTTCATAAGACAGGTTTTCCATTCCTCGGATCATCCTAGTGGCCCTTCTTTGTACCTGTTCCAGTTTGAATTCATCCTTCTTAAACATGGGAGACCAGAACAGCACACAGTATTCCAAATGAGGTCTCACCAGTGCCTTGTATAACGGCACTAACACCTCCTTATCCCTACTGGAAATACCTCGCCTAATGCATCCCAAGACCGTATTAGCCTTTTTCATAGCCATGTCACAATGGCGGCTCATAGTCATCCTGTGATCAACCAGGACTCTGAGGTCCTTCTCCTCTTCCGTCACTTCCAACTGATGTGTCCTCAGCTTATAACTAAAATTCTTGTTATTAATCCCTAAATGCATAACCTTACACTTCTCACTATCAAATTTCATCCTATTACTATTACTCCAATTTACAGGATCATCCAGATCTTCCTGTATGATATCCCGATCTTTTTCTGAATTGGCAATACCTCCCAACTTTGTGTCATCCGCAAAACTTTATTAGCACACCCACTTTTAGTGCCGAGGTCAGTAATA
The DNA here is from genome assembly GCA_019425775.1 of Rafetus swinhoei. Classification (NCBI taxonomy): domain Eukaryota; kingdom Metazoa; phylum Chordata; order Testudines; family Trionychidae; genus Rafetus; species Rafetus swinhoei. The sequence goes on from CM033437.1 coordinate 160,343,508, forward strand.
AAAAGATTAAATAATAATGGTCCCAGAACTGATCCTGAGGAACTCCGCTAGTAACCTCTCTCCAGCCTGACAGTTCACCTTTCAGTATGACTCACTGTAGTCTCCCCTTTAGCCAGTTCCTTATCCACCTCTCAATTTTCATATTGATCCCCATCTTTTCCAATTTAACCAATAATTCCTCATGTGGTACTGTATCAAATGCCTTACTGAAATCAACGTAGATTAGATCCACTGCATTTCCTTTATCTAAAAAATCTGTTACTTTCTCAAAGAAGGAGATCAGGTTGGTTTGGCACGATCTACCTTTTGTAAAACCATGTTGTAATTTGTCCCAATTGCCATTAACCTCAATGTCCCTAACTACTTTCTCCTTCAAAATTTTTTCCAAGACCTTGCATACTACAGATGTCAAACTAACAGGCCTGTAGTTACCCAGGTCACTTTTTTTCCCTTTCTTAAAAATAGGAACTATATTAGCAATTCTCCAGTCAAATGGTACAACCCCTGAGTTTAGAGATTCATTACCAATTTTTGCTAATGGACTTGCAATTTCATGTGCCAGTTCCTTTACTATTCTTGGATGAAGATTATCTGGGCCCCCTGATTTACTCCCATTCAGATGTTCGAGTTTGGCTTCTACCTCGGATTTGGTAATATCTACCTCCATATCCTTATTCCCATTTGTTATGTTGCCATTATCCCTAAGCTCTTCATTAGCCTCATTAAAGACTGAAGCAAAGTATTTGTTTAGATATTGGGCCATGCCTAGATTATCCTGGTTCCCACAGGTTATAAGGTCTCCCTCTGAAGAAGAGACAGAATTGCAGATCTAGGGCTAGATCAGTTAAGTAGCCAGGTCAAAGGTCAGCAGAAAACCTTTAGGCTTCTATTAGATAGCTCTCTCCTGTGATGGCGGGGGGGAAATAGGGCAATTAGAAGTCATCCCTTCCTGGGCCAGTTAAGTCCCCTATGTTCCAAGATCTTCCACAGAACCCACTTAGCACTTGATTAAATGTGTGTCTTATATCAGTGGTGATCTGTGCCCTCCTTCCCCCTGCCTCATGGATAAACAGCTTGTTCTAGTCTGTCACCACTTTTTTTTTTTTTTTTTTTTTTAGTTGCTTTACCCTGGAATTAACACACATCTTGCTTCATAAATCCATAACTATAGTACAAAGTAATTTAAAAGACCCACTCATGCAGAACCCCTTACTGTTCCTGACCCCAGGTATATAAGCTGAGAATATGAATGGTGCACTGGGCCAGCTTTGTATGGCTATGTCTACACTCGCGGCTTCTTGCGCCAGAAATATGCAAATGAGGCTAAGCGTGGCATATTGCCAAGCCTCATTTGCATACCTAATGAGCCGCCGTTTTTGCAGAAGAGGCTCTTGCACCCGAAGGAGCTGTCTACACTGCCCCTTCTTGCGCAACAAAAACCCTTTTCGCAATGCCATTACGCCGATTACTTTTCAGGAAGAACGGCATTGCGCAAGAGGGTTTTTGTTGCGCAAGAAGGGGCAGTGTAGACAGCTCCTTCTGGTGCAAGAGCCTCTTCTGCAAAAACGGTGGCTCATTAGGTATGCAAATGAGATGCGGTGATATTCCACGCTTAGCCTCATTTGCATATTTCTGGCACAAGAAGCCGCGAGTGTAGACATAGCCTATATGTTCCAAGTGTGGAACGCCATCAGCTCCCAAAAAACCCCTCCAGTGATGGTTGTGATTTGTACTTCTCTGAAAACCATTTGACAGACTTACAGCAGTCCAGATTTGTTTGCAACATTTAACAACTTTTATATTTAAAAAAAACAAAACTCCACAACAAATCTCCTTACTGGTGGGATGGAGGCTCAGCACTGTAGTGAACATGTTTTTTAGGTAAGTTAGGTAGTCTATCCTACAAACTTCTGATTTCTATGTTTGGGGTGTGAGGACCTGTGATTCTTGACCAACACATCTGTGCCGGCAAAAGCCCGTAGTGTAGATGAAGTGATACCAGCAAACTGCACACTTACCAGTATAGATTGTCTAGCTCAAGGGTGGTGGAATAGGTTATGCTGGTAAAAGTTTGGCCCACATAAACTATGGCCTACATTAGTAGCACCTTGACTGTAAACGTGGTTTCAGAAGACTTGAAGCAAGGTCTAAACATCTCGCTAGTGGCTAAGTCTTTTGGCAGCCTACTTCTTGGGTCTTTTCCCCTTCCCCCTCTCCTGAAACAGTGACAAAGATAAACATAAAGGATTATGTACATGGCTGTTCAAAGAATGCTCTGCATAGCCTACAAACATTTAACAGATATCTCCCAAAATGTACTTTTTAGACAATGGAGAGCTTTAGATTTTATGCCTGTGTGGTGGTGTGTGGTGTTTTTTTTTTTTAAATCCCAAATTCTTGGTTTACCTGTAATCAAAAGGTGGTCGTTTTTCTCTCCATTTTAATATTAGTAGAAAGTTGAATAGAAAGTGGGTACTTGTCAGCACAGATTTGGATGGTGGTATATTTGGAAAGGAGCAATATGCACAGTGTTAAAGGATGGCGCTAACAAATAAGGATGGCGCTAACATCCTAACATGCTATGCTCCTATGCAGTACAATTTAGCAAGCTGAGACCCAAATCTGACTTCCAGTGACTTTGGGAGTTGAATTCCACCTCCTAGCAAGCAAACATACAAGGTTAAAGTCACACTTTTCAGGCATGTGCAAATGCCAGTGTGATACACATGTACCTACAGACAAATTGGAGGACTGAAAATGTATTAATTCATGAGTCTGTAAATTGGGTTCCTGCACTCAAGAAAATATGGCCTCAAAGCTCCTTTTTGTGTAGGGTGAAGCCTTTACTCTCTCAATCTCAGGGCTGATCTACGCTGAAAACTTCTACCCCTGAGCAAAGGAACTATACCAACCTCCCCACTGTGTAGGTCAATAGAATAATTCTGTCTTAACTGCTGTGTCTCAGCAAGGTGGATTAGCTACAGCAAATCCCCTCCCCTCACTGTAATGTGTGCACATACTTAAAATGCTACCGCATGCACAGGCCATGTGCCATGGTAGTATTTTAAGTGTAGACATAGCCACAGACCTGCAGAGTGACTTACTATGCTTTTTTTTTTTTTTTTTTTTTTCTTCCTGAAAGGCTAATGGAGTCTATGATTCAGGTGCTTTTCCTTTTAAATGTCAGCATAATTAGCAGGTGTTGGTTCAAAATGGAACATTTATAATGAGTGAACAAACAGTTGCAGGCTGCAAAAGAAGAGTGGTAAAAAGTCTCAGAAGTGTCGTCGTGTTAGTCTGTAACTTTAAAAACAATGAGCAGGCCAGTGGCACCTTAAACTAATAAATGTACTAGATCATGAGCTTTCATGTGTACAACCCACTTAAGCAGAATTTGCTGAACCATGGAAGGTCACTATACCCATGAAAGCTCATGACCTAATATGTATGTTAGTCTCTAAGGTGCCACAGGACTGCTCATTGTTTTTAAAGAAGAGTGGGTTCATATTCTAAGGGGAAGGAAAGGTTCTTTACAAAGTATGTTCCTGTAAGCCAGGAAACGTATACAATGAATAGGGAATGCTCCTGTGTGTCCTTCCACTTTTTAAAATACAAACCACACCTTTTTCTTTTAACAAGCATAATATTTATTTTAAAAATCCCATGTGATACTGACTTCTGGGCAGCCCTGTTTCATTAGGCATAAAGGAATGCCTCTGTACCGTAAAGTTGTCTCTGGGGTATATTTGGTTAATTTTGTTATTGGGAAATAATGAACAGGGTGGTGTAAACCACAGCCGGAAACAAATGAATATAAGCAATACATTTCAAAGAGTTCAAGTTGATGTCTTTCAATAATATGTTTTACAGTAAGGTTTTGCTAAGAGTATTTTGTTGTGTGTGTGGTTTTTATTTTTTAAAGTAAGTTAATGCAGCTATTTGACAAGTATACTAGAAGTTAGAGATGGAAAAGACCAACTAAGGCATCAGACCTAGTTCTCTGCTCATGCAGGACTGTTTCCCCATGCTACTTTTTCTAGCGTCTTGTTCCATCCTGAGTAATGGCTCTTTCCAGTACTTCCATTGGGAAGATGGTTTCACATATTAATAGGTTTCCCTGATATTCAGGGAATGTTAATTATCAGATTAATTTTCTGATATCAGATTTAATATCAGATTAATGTTCCTGATATTCAGCTTGTATTTTTTATTTTCTGAATTCTGATCCATTATTCCTTGTTATGTCTACTGTACCAATCTAAATAATTCCCTCCTACTTACTGTTTGCCCCCTTTGGATATAGACTGTAGATGGCTTGTCCCCAGTTCTCACTTTAATCAAGCTAGACCTCATTAGCTCTTGTAATCTTAAGACTTGGAGGGCTTTGCATTCCCTGTGGTTTGCCAATATCGGTCTGGTAGTTAAGTGCCTAGGAACACATGTGATATCTCAAATTCAGCCATAAAGACCTGTTAGAGTATTAATTCCTTGGTCTGATACTTCAAGTTAATCCATAAAATGTATTAGCCACTTGAGCTGCAGTAACTACTCTTAACTTTCTGGCAGCTCCTACTCCTTGGTCTCTTTCAGCAGTACTGCTTTCCAGGTTTTTCTTCCCATTAAATACAGGTTGAACCCCTCTAGTCTGGCACTCTCTGGTCTGGTAACATCTGTGGTCCGACATGATTTTAGTTAGCCTGATGTCCACTTTTCATGGATGTGGCCAAGATTCTTGCACTCTCATAAAGATTGTTTGCAGCCACCAGTCCTGGCTCTCAGTGTTCTGTGCTGTTCTTTAGCTCTAATTTACCTCTAAATGTCTTGTCAGAGCCCAGTAAGCAGTGCAAGTGCTGGTAATGCTACTAGACAAAATATTATGGTTTGTCAAATTCTCTGGTTCAGCACCAGTCAAGTCCCTTTCAGCTTACTGTCCCTGGACGTATCAGTCTTGCTTTTTTCCAGGCTAACTTCATTTTGCGGTTTTCTGCTTCCATTTCTGATCTCTCTAGATCCTTCTGTTTTTTCTATCCTGTCTGGTATTTGCAACTTCTCTCAGCTTAACACAAACCACAGTTGTGTTGGGTTTTTTTTAAAAGTATGCTCTTCACCCTCCTTACAGATGTCTAAGAACACCAGATGCCAAGGACAGCTACTTAGCTAGACGTCCCCTTCAGACCTCCCTCCCCCCCCAGCACTGTTGCTTTGTGTCATTACTGCTCCTATCTTAAACAAACGTTAGGAATGAGACTTTATGAAACATTATATCCAAGGTTGTCTGTAGGATATATGGGGCCCTACACAACACTATTAAATTGGTGCTCTTATGCACTATGGCATTTGAGGAGAAGGGATGATTGTTTTAGGGATGTGATTTTTATAATCTTCAGCAACACACCAATGAAATATTTTTAAAGCAAATTTTAAAGGAAGGTCCTGTCGACTAACACACTAAATTTGGAAACTGACAGTATATACCTGGAGTTGAGAAATGCCTGTTAAATTGTTTCATTATCACTTGAGTGGCTCTCTTACAATTTCAATGTTCTGCTAATAGATTTGGCAGGCTTTTTCACTTTTAACTAGATCCTCTGGAGGAAGTAGAACCAGGGAACAGGGATAGGAAGAGATAGATGAGTGGGTATAAGATTCAGTGGTACCCCAAATTTTCAGGTGACCTATGCAGCTACGTATTTTGCATATGGATCAGAATGGCCCTCATTCTATCAGGCTTTACTGAAATTTAAATGTTACTGCATCTACTACTTCCTAATCTTGTTCTATTAACGAAGTGAGTATGAACTTTAAAGGGGCACAGCCAAGCTGGAAGACTTATTTCTGTCTGGAAATGTTATACATACCTACTATAATAACAAGTAATGCCCAAAACTACTAAATTGAAAAGTTAGAATAGTTTTTTTTCCCTGTTCTGCAGTTTACTTTCTGTATAGTTAGTTTCAGTGTTTTCCTTTTGTTTGTTTCACCTTTGCTGAAAAGATTGTTCTAAATATTCACTGAAGAACAGAAACCCCTTTGTTTGTTTGTTTGTTTGTTTGTTTGTTTGTTTGTTTGTTTGTTAGGGCATCCTTTTAAACAATACCCTATCAGAAACTGGGATTATTTTTAGTCAGATTCATAACATTAAGAAATACTTGTTAAGAAAGGTTTAAATAAACTGAGGAAGGCTTACGTAAACAGAGACAAAGTTAAATGTAAGCGGTAGGGGTAGATTGTAATGTAGCAATTTGCTTTGAACTCATCACATGTGATAGACTTCAAGAAATGCTTAAAACTAAAGTTCAGGTTTTTTTAAGCTAAAACACACAGATGGCCTCATCCACTCAGTGCAAACTTAAATGCCCATCTGTTTCCAAAAGTCAAAAAGAAAAAGCTAGCATCTGTCTAGCTCTCTAGATGTGTGTTCCTATCTGACAATGAAATAAACACCAGGCCTGCCAAAAGAGATTAAAAATTGATCTTGTGTTGTATTACCTAACCTGTTTATGAACTCTGTCACTAAGTGTGATGCAAGGAACCTCAGTTGATGACTAAATGCTTTTGTGGTGTTCACAGAAAAATAACACACAATAAGATAAGAGGCTAAAAGTATCTTCCACAGTTCTGGATTATATAGCATACAGAAAATGTGTGTGTGTGCAAGCACAATTTAAATTTAGTGTTTAATTCCCAGAATTCAGACCTCCAGTATTGTCTTGAAATAGCTGACAGCTCAGAGGGCATTATGGATAATGATCTGCAAATATGATGAGTAATACTTTGTATGCCAATGTGCTATGTCTCTTTTGAGAATCAGTTTGTCCAGAAAGGCCATTAAAAGTAGCTTTTGAAATCATATTTGACCTGACCAATATTTTGAAAGTTATTCTGAGCACATTATGCTGATGATCGGAAAAGAAATGTGTGAGCTGAACAAGCCAAAAATGCTGCGTCAAAGCTTCATGAACAAACTGAAACCCGTGGAGAGGAAACGACTTATCCTTAAGTTCAGTACTAAATACTATTCTTATATATGTACAGAAACACATGTATAAATACTTTAGTTACTCTTTCCACATCATTGTCCATATGAAACCTGAAAGAACAGGCCCTGTAAACATTCAGAATATGAACGATCCTGTGGGAGCAGGAAGGTTTCTCAATCTCTCCCTTCAATACACTATCCTCCACCCCAGCAGTGGCTGCAATTTTTAACTCTACTTTTATTATGTAAGCTCATGAATCATATTGAAATGAAAGGCTCCATATGAAAGTAAATTACTATTGTAAGGAATAGGGTTAAGGTTTCCTCTAACAATGATGTCACCCCCAAATGCCTTTTGGGAGTTTCCAGATGCCTGTAGTTGTGTACATTTGCTAGTTAGGGAAGATATCCATTCCAAGAACACACATGCATGCCAAACAGTGAATCACCATATTTAACACTGTGCCATTTTGCATAACTTAATAGGTGTGTTTGGGGGACAATTGACAAGCTAATTAAAGGGGAAAAACCTACATTAAATGGTTATTTTCTACCTGTAGTATGCTTCTTACTGGTCTTAATAAGAGCTGTGTGACTAAATACCACACAGTGTTGAAAACTTACTTCAAAGGACCTAATTTAATCCCACAAAAGCTCTCTCCAGAAAATGCTTGTTTGCAGCCCTCAGGTACAGTACTTTAATTTTCAGTGTGCTTTGCAGTATGTTAGCACATTCAAAGAGGAAGTTTGCTGTGGGTTTTCCTTATATCTATATACATTTGACTCTTTGGATTAGCCTCTTTGTACCTATATTCTAGTGTGTTTTTTACAAAATAAAAATCAAAACCAAAAAACCTGCAGAGGATACACTGTAGGGTTCCACTGTGGGTTCTGAGACCTTTAATGTATATTGTAGTTTTGGGAATTGCTGAGTAGATCTATGAAGAAAAGCTGAGCGAGTAGCTATTCTGAACCTAGGAATTTTTGCATATATGCTGTTTTATATTTCACTTTTCATTTCAGCTGAACACAGAAGCCTTACGTTGTTTATATTCGGGTGATATATTACTTCCATTATGAGCAAGTGCTTCCATGCCCTCTAAATACCATGGGAGGTGCACAATCCACTACCTTGCACTGTTAGTCATAATATAGGTATCAGAACTCTTTCAAGTCAAATCTGTTCAGACTCGCAATAGTCAGATCATTTGATTAAACAGACATTTCAGGGGTGTATTTTTTTTCAGAAGCCCTGAGCATCCAGAACTCCTCTTGCAGATATAGGAACTGCAGGTGCATAACAACTGACACTCAGCATGATTCTTGAGCCTTTGCCTTCTGGTCCGTGTGTCTCTCCCCTATTCTTCCTGCTCTGCGTCTTCCTAGGTACCAAGCTTGATTCCACTGTTGTATTGGGTCTCTAAGTGGGTTAGGATCATATGGTTCCATTATTACACTATTATTGATATTAGAAAATACCCTTCTAGACAATGCTGGAGTAAGAATGCCAGTCTGACTTCTTCCTCTCCAAGGGAAATTTTTCTTAACCCTTATGGTAGGGGAATGTTTCAATATTTGCTGAAAAATAACAGGGGAGATCACATGTTTTCTGAGACTGAAATCTGAATTCTCACACCATAAAGTTCATAATGTGTATTCTGGGGAGGGAACTTCCCAAAGTGTAAGTCAAAATCTACCACAAACTTATTTTAATAATGTTTAACACTGCCTCAAATCAATAGGCGATACAAAATGTCCCTCGAGAAAATTCTATGCATTTATAACCCTCATGCCTTCTGGATGCCATGCTGTCCCGTCTAGTAGCACGGGGGAGGGGGAGGAGAGGAGACAGGAGTCTGCTATATAGCCCTAGCTGAGAGCCAGCTGGCTTTTAGCTTACGCAGTAGAGGCTCATGCACTAAGCTCCAGAGATCCCAGGTTCAGTTCTGTCTGTCGGCATTACACTGTAAACAGCACAAAGATGCTCTGAGTGAGTTACTAGAAGATCTGTGCATTATTACATACCAGGGGACATTTGAATACTGTTCTATAACAGTGGGTGAGGGTTTTTCCTAAGGGATAAAAGTCACTTATGAGCACAAATTCCATTGAAAACATGGGACTTGTGCTCCTAAAATCACTTAATCTCCTTTGAAAAATCTTACCTACTATTCTAGAATCTTCCCTAAAATAGCTGGGAAAATATAAAGTAGTAATATACGAAAATTATTTATCTAGTCATGTTTGTTTTATGACTGATGTACCTTGCAGGACAAATTAATGCATATTTGTGTGACTCTTCAAATTAAATTGGGGGTGTTTCCTTTTTAAAAAGAACTTGCTGTCACTTGTTCTTTTCTCTTCAGTTGGCTCTACTTGCTATATGTGTTGCTTGCCAAACAAAATCCCTGCTTCTTTTTTACACTATTTTGTCTTCCTTGGCACATGTCACTATGCGTCTGAGGCAGGTTCCAGTCCATGAAAGCTTACACCTAAATATTTGTTAGCCTTTAAAGTGTCATAGGACTCCTCATTGTTTTTACTGAAGCAGACTAACACAGCTACCCCACTCATATGCAGACGTGCTCACCATAACATTGATGATTTCTTATATCCATTCTCCTGATAGCTTTTGTGATTTGTTTCTGGGCTTTCAGCAAGCTAAGTTTCTCTGAAACAAACATGACCAGGACTCTTTCTAGCTTGATGTTGCTTGGAAGGGAAAAAGTGATTGTCCACGAGTTAGTACAAACTATGTTAGCCAAACTTTCACAGCCTGAATCAGCTAACGTAGCCAAACTGAGGTAATATAAATTTAAATGTTTGTAATGGGCTGTCTGGAAAAAGTAAAGTGTCTCTCTTTAGTTTTGGGCTGATCTCTTTTATTCATTCTAGAAAAGCTACTTAGTTATTTCTAAAAAAAGCAAGCCTACCATATCTTAAGTATTTTTAGACTTTATTAGCTTGATATTTCCACGTGATAGTTCACTGTAATATAGGAATAAAACCCAATAAACTATAACTCATTCCAAAAAAGTTTAGGTGAAATCATTTCAAGTCTAATTATGGTATTTTTTTCTCTATTCTTTCAGATTTCTGATTTTGGATTAGCAAAGTGCAATGGACTTTCACATTCCCATGATCTCAGCATAGATGGTCTGTGTGGTACTATTGCCTATCTGCCGCCAGAACGTATAAAAGAGAAAAACAGATACTTTGACACGAAACATGATGTTTACAGGTCAGTGCATACTTCTCAGTAGGGATCAGTAGGGATCAGCAGAACTATCAAACTCTTGGTTAAATGGTACAACCCTGTAGTAAAAATGATTTTTTTCTCATATTCTAGAAGGCTGTGTCTAACATATCAGACAAAGCACAATTAAAAAATAATCAAAGCTCCAGATTAAGCCCTGATCCTGCAAAGACTTAATATTTAACTTGAAGAGTAGACCTATTGGAGTATTTGCAGGGTTGGTGACTAATTGTTTTTTTGGTCTTACTTTGTTTTAATCCTTTCTCAAGTGAAGCATTGGTAACAAATTGTACAGTGCAGTATTAAACGCACTGATAATCTTAGTTTACCCTAAGGTTTATAACTGTGTCATAAACTAATGAATTGATCCTGTGACTTCAGTATTGTGGAAACTTCCTTAGAACTCCCATTAACTGTGTAAACCTTATGTCGATTTCTCATTGACTTGCTTGGCATGAATTTCTACATGCAGCATAGATGTACCCTAAGTGCAACCTCCTTCTCCGTAACTTCATTTTAACTGCCATTAAGGCCTGGTTCTTGGCCCAGTCTATAAATACAGCTAATCCCATAGGGATCATCTGTACACTAGCTGAGACGCCCCTCAAAGGCTCAAAAGCACTGGAATGACACTAATGAAAATAACTATTTTTATAAGGTAAACTTCTAATTTTTCTTCTGTAGGATTAACAAGCATTATATTTATTTGCAGTTTTTCGATAGTGATTTGGGGAGTCCTCACACAGAAAAAGCCTTTTGCAGGTAAGCCAACCCTATCTTGTTTAGGAGCTTCGTATTTCTGATGTACATTACTTCCTAACTGTCAGGGTGGTTAAACACTGGAATAAATTGCCTAGGGATGTTGTGGAATCTCCATCACTGGAGATATTCAAGAGCAGGTTACACAGGCATCTATCACAGATATTATAAACCGTGCTTGGTGCTGCTGTGAGGGCAGGAGACTGGAATTGATGACCTCTTGAGGTCCCTTCCAGTTCTAGCATTCTATGATTATAGAAACAGGATTTCTTCCTCCCTCTGTGTGCATATGCCAGACTGAGGTGCCTTGCCTGACCATCCTCAATATCTGCCGCATATCAAGGTTCTGGCTATGGGTCTGAGCTCACACATTTCAAGTGTGGTTATAAAAAAAAGTCCAGCTTCTCTTTTGTATTCTGAATATGTAACCATACAGCTGCCCTCAACCTGTGAGCTAGTGGGAGTTTGCATACAGTTCTAGAGTAGCATGTGGTCCAGTGTATTTGCAACGGATCCTTGGCTTTGCTATTGGTAATTTTTGGAAGCCAATTGTCAAGAAATCAGTGTGGATTGATTTTTAAAGTCAGTGATTGTTTTAAAATAAATTTAAATCAACTTTTCCACTTCAGTTTATTTTCTAAAAACTGATGCATTTTCATTGGTGGATATAAACATCAAAATGTTGATTTACAACTAAATAGAGCCTCTACTTCAGATTTGTGTACATCTTTGTGCTTCCTAAGAAGGTGCACTATAATGTGCAGCTCATATACATTACTCCTGGTGGGATTCTGTGTGCCTGCAGAAAATGCCACCTTCCCCACAGAATTCCTGTTTCCTTGCAGAAAATGACAGGGAAGCTGTGTCCGGAAGGGGGAGGGAGATGGCCGTGTGCCTCCTTCTTTCCCCTCCCCCCCCCTTGCCTCTGTTTGGGGGGCAATCTGCCACAGCCCCCCTTCCTTTATTTCTGTAAGTGCAGAGCTGTCCCCCAGATTCCCACCACACTAATTGCCAAGCAGCTGCACCCCCACACGTTCAGCAAACACACCCCTCCTCCCGCTGAGTCTCAACCACCTTCACCTGGATCCTCTGCAGTCCCGTTGCCCATGTACATCCAGATCTCTCGCTGAGTTGCCCATACCCAGATCACCTTACACAGGGAACCTCTCACCCCATAGCTGGATCCCCTCACGCTTAACCACTCCACAATTGGATCCTGCTGGGCTGAGCCTGCCCAGCCACTCCTGATGTACCCGGTGCAGAGGGGCAGAGCCCTGGGGTGTTTCTGAGACAGGCCCAGCCCTTGCACTGTATCAGAATCAGGTGCAGCCTTGCTGCTAAGTCCCTTTACTGAGGTGCGCAGGGGGCTTCGGGGTGATCTCCCACCTCAATGTGGCCAGTGGAGTAATACATTCATGTATGTAATCATATACCCTCAAATTTAAGTATGTTAGAAAGTGATTCCTGATATATTACTAATTAACTTTTTGCTCATGACTTTGTCAAGCTGCATTGGATGGTGACTGGAAATTAAACACACAACAGCATAAACAATTTATTGTTATTAAAGCAACCTTAAACGTTTTGGGCACAAACTTTTCATCAAAACATCTTTCACATTTCTAACTAAATGACTTATTAAACAAAGGGCTTAACTGTAGTCAATGAATTAAATTAAGTGACTGGACATAGTGACTGGAGCGTAAATTCCCATTTGCCCAAGTCTCTTTTGAAAAACGAGAAGTCTCCGAAGTTGTAAGGGTTGACTTCTTATGCCATAGTTATAAAGCTTGACCTCAAAAGTTATGTTTTCCCCCTCCAATTCTTTCTGTATATAGAAGTGGCCTTTAATCTGGAGCTTTTGATAAGGGCTCATGGATTCAGCATAATTTAGTTAAATGTGCTTAAATATATATATTTTTTGTCTTAACACAGTTTGTATTACATTTAACTTTACTTTTAAGCAGATTTATTTCTAAAAAGAAATAATAGTCTAATTTAAATAAAAATTGGATTTATACTTTTTAAAAACTGTTATATAATCCTGCAAGAAAAGTTGCTGTTGTCTTCAGAGGCCAACTATAAACCAAAGGGCATTCAGCAAGAGTTTGTTCAAATCCTTGACGTATATCAATCTTTGTAAAGTCTTATCTCCCTATAATAAATGCACTGAAATGCAAACGCAACTATCTTATCATTTGATTAGTGTCTCAATTCTATAACAAACTTGTTTGGGCAAGTTACTCTCCCCACCCTATTATCTATTTTCTGGAGTACAGGATCTTGTTTGCTCCTGCTCCCTTCCTTGTTCCTCTTTGCTTAACTTCAACATACAGTAGAATCTCAGAGTTATTAGAACTGGAGAATGGGGTATTAGGAAGTCTGGTTCTGTTCCCAGGATCAGCATATGTTACAGTGGTTAGACTAGAGCATACTTGTGTTGAATGATACCCCTGTTTGGATCATCTGCAGGGACTTTGCTTTGAATCACTGGATCTAAAAGTATGCATGCTAATGCACATGATAATGCACATGGTAGATTCACCAGCTGTTATATACAGTATGTCCGGAGGCTGGATTGCTGTAGAAATTGCTGTGTGGTCCTATTATTAGCTTGTATGAAAAGCTGAGGCAGATATCTGCAGCAATAAAAGAGGAAGGGACTTCTCCTCTTACTTTGTGCATGTCCAAAATACTGTGTAGTAACAGAGACCAGTATTTCTTTCCAACCTGAGATTTTGTAAAGTGACCTGACCTAGGTAGTAGAAACAAAGCACTGTCATTCAGTGACATCAATATCTCAGACACTTCTGAAAGCAAATATGGTTGGCTACTTATTTTCTAGCAGTTAGATTTTAAATTCAAATTTCACTGTTTCTATATCATGACAGAAATATAATCCAGCCTTGGAAAATAATGCACAGAACCCAGGTTTTAAACTGAAGCTACTGAACTTTCATATAAAGGTTTAAGGAAAATAATCTCATTTTGATAACTTGTTTCAATTTGTGTGCCCTGACTTTCAGAAGAAAACAACATTTTGCACATTATGGTTAAAGTGGTTAAAGGCCATCGCCCAGAGCTACCTGCTGTTTCCAAATCCAGACCTCGCTCATGTAATAACTTGATCAAACTGATGCAAAAGTGCTGGCAAGATAATCCTAGCAAAAGGCCAACGTTTCAAGGTAATCTTTCATGATGATGCAGCTACCTATCTCTCCTGCGAATCATTTCCGTGTCAAGGATAAATCCTATAAACTAATGGGAACTCAATGCACTGAGCGTTTGTAGTGAAGACACAGGTACAGGAAGCTTATTCACTTGTGGGGAAGGGATTATATGAAGACAAGTCTGACCATGAAGAAATATTGTGTAAATGTCCTAGAAGACATGTAGTTAATTGGAAATCCCTGTAGCCATTGCCTGGGGAGCATGTATGTAGGTTCATTTCCTAAAGCACATATCCCAGTCAAGATTGCATTTGGTGTGGTAAGGGAGAGCACTGGATGCCCAGGGCCATGGTACCTAATGTTCTAAACCAGTGAGGAGGATTGATTTTGCTCCAGCTGACACGTTTCTGGCAGGTTTTTTTTTTTTGAAAAGCCTTCAGCATCTCCTCAACCAAACGCAAGTACTACAACTGTAAACACATCAGAGAATGCTGTAATCCTCTCCAGATGTTTGTAATGCTAATTGCTAAAGTGAGTGATCATTTTTCCCCTCCCCCTACCTCAGATGATGACTGAGGCCTTGTCTACACCTGAAAGTTAGGTTGACTCCAGTATAGTGCTCGGGAGGGTGAAAAATCTAACCTGCCCCCTGCTGTGGGCAGTACTAGGGTCAATGAGAGCAATATTCTATTGACCTGGCTACCAAGGCGCATGAAGGTGGCTGTACCTATTTTGACAGGAGAACCCCTACTGTCGGCATAGGTAGTGTCTATACTGATGCACTGTAGCTGTGCTGCTGTAACAGTTCAAATGTACCCATGTCTTGAGGATGAGATTTCCACTTCTCAGTCACATATCTGAATCTCGACCAGGTGGATACTGAAAGTTTTGTTACCATCTTACAGTTGGTCGTTAGCTTCTGTGTAATGAGTTGTTGGGCTTCATTCAGTTTTTAGTGGCTAGTTGGCCACTGGCATTTGGATGAAGCCATAGTTCAGTGGTCATGACAACCTAGCTAGACTCTCGTATCTAGAGATAAGGCACTGATGCTGGGCAGTGTGGGGGGGGAAAACTTGCATTGCTGCTCTCAATTACATGTTTACTGTGGGTTGAAGGCTGGGGAGAAATAAATATCCAGTACTGTTGATCAAGCACCTTTTGCTAGCATTAAGTGCCTCTCAAACAAACAACTGCTGCATTGACTATTAAATCTTTCTTGCCTCTTTCAAAGAAATCACCTCAGAAACAGAGGACCTCTGTGAAAAACCAGAAGATGAAACAAAGGAAATGATAGGTCAGGACCTCCCCACCAAAAGATCCCAGGAACCAACTTCTGAGGTAGTTTTTGTTCCCACATTTAATGCAAAGTTAATATGAAACACATTCTAAAAAATTATTATTGCCAAAAGTGAAATACTATATAAGAGTCAAACGCTACCCTGACCTAACCCCCGTAGTGCCATTGTAATACTCCTAGTACACCTCCCCTAGTGGTTGTTAGTTAGGCACTTTCTTGTAGGGGTTGTGGTAGAAGTGGATCTCAGTGTGGGATTTGAATGCAAACAAGAATAGCAGACTTACAGATCAGAAGGGATCATGTAAGCATTGAGATGCATCTGGAAGGAAGCACAAAAATGGCTTTAGGAGAAGAAAAAGAGGAGGGTGAAGTTGGGATCTTTAATCAGTGAAACAGTGGTTATGGTGTGATAAGAAACAAGATGGGTGTGGCTGAGAGGGCAGTATTATGCTGGGCATTGAAGGCTAAGAATTTGGGGTTTCTTAGTTGAGCGGGGGAGTGAAGGGAGCCAATGGAAGAGCTCCAAATGGGTTATAAGGGCGATTCAGACAAGAAAAATATCACTGGGTACCTCTTGTTTAAATTGTGTGGGAGAGAGACCACATGAACGTGAGGGAAACCAGAGCGGAGGTGGCAACAGTAACAAAGATAATGAGGGCCTGACTGATAGAGAGGTAAATATCTGGACAGGGAGAGAGATCTGATCTTGAAAAAGTTGTGGAGGAAGAAACAGCTGGATTTGGAGGCTCTGTGAATGTATAATACTGATAAATCATGTAATTGTTTCCTAGTACTCAGTCTTCTAGGGACCTTTTCATTTTGTTACTTTAACAATGTTACAAATTCCTGCAATGAGCACAGCTTGATTTCATGCTAGCGAAGTAAAATCCTGATTAATCAGTTAACCTGTTAGACCTTAGGTTTAACCAGTTAACTGATTAAACAGGATCCTGCATGGGGGTGAGGGCCGGCAGCCCCAAGCGTGGGGCTGGGGCTGGGGCCGGCTCCTGCTCCTGCCTCCCCCTATTTCATGTTGCTAATTTTCCCCAGTGACAAATGAAATCCAGACGCTTTTAAAACGTGGGTTTTTTCCCCCCCTTTCTTTTGAAGGGAATGCCTGTGTTATCCCACGCAAAACGTGAGTCCACTCCAGTCTCGGCTAAGGATTATAGCCTCTCTGAGTTGTTGTCCCAGTTGGATTCAGGAATCTCACAGACGATGGAAGGTCCTGAAGAACTAACTCGTAGCTCTTCTGAATCCAAACTTGCTTCCAGTGACAAGAGGCTTTCAGGGGTTTCATCTGTAGATTCAGCCTTTTCTTCTAGAGGCTCCCTGTCACTGTCATTTGAGAGAGAGAACTCTGGAAGTGGTAAGTGTTGGTAACCTTGTCTTGAATGAGCCCTGGGATAAATGCTGGATAAACTTGCAGCCTAAAATGGGGAAAGCATTATATGATTTGAAATTAGGGCACATTTTTTCCCCTCAAAAATAGGTGCCTAAGCTGAAGCTCCTGGGTACCAAAATATGTGGGAGATGTCTGGTCACTTAGTTGATTTTTGGCAGTAAAATAACATGTTTAGTTGTCTAAATACAAACTTTAGGAACATGGCATTGGGCTCCTTTTTGAAATATCTTGCTAGTGTCATACAGTTAGTTCAATGTGGACACTGAGACCTATTAGTGATTTTTCTACTTCCAAGCTAGTACTCCTAAAGACACTGTTGGTCCTGAGATAATTGTAGGGGTAAGGACAGATCACTTGCAGAATGTCTGTCTTTCCCATCCCACTGTGCTCTCCTGCCTACTCCCATGAGAGAAGGTAAGAACAGAGTTAGGTCACATTTCAAATCTGATTTTAAAACTGTGGATTAAACTGTAGCTTGATTCCTAAGTAAGGAAAAGTGGTGCCTTTATTCACTGTTAGTCTGTTTCAGTCATGGGAAATTACATTCTTGTTTGTAAAAGAATGTTGATGCTCTTTCCCCATCCAGATATTGGTACAACTGATATCCAGAAGAGAAAACTGGCCGAGGCAATTCTCTCTGGAGACACGAGCAAACTGATGAAGATTCTCCAGCCCCAAGATGTTGATCTTGTTTTAGATGGAAGCTCCAGCCTTTTACACTTGGCTGTTGAGGCAGGTCAAGAAGAATGTGTCAAGTGGCTCCTTCTATATAATGCCAACCCCAACCTGACCAACAAGAAAGGGTCCACTCCTCTCCATGTGGCCATTGAGAAGAAAATAAAAAGCATTGTGGAGCTGATTCTGGCGCGGAAAATCAATGTGAATGCCAAAGATGAGGATCAGTGGACTGCGCTTCACTTTGCGGCGCAGAATGGGGATGAGTTCAGTACCCGAATGCTGCTTGATAAGAATGCATCGCTGAATGAGGTGGATTTTGAAGGAAGAGCCCCCATACACATAGCCTGCCAGCATGGACAAGAGCAGATAGTGCGGATACTATTGAGAAGAAGTGTCAATGTGGATATCAAAGGCAAGGACGGCTGGGTGCCACTGCACTATGCTGCCTGGCAAGGTCATCTCTCCATTGTAAAGCTTCTGGGGAAACAGCCGGGTGTCAATGTGAATGCACAGACAGCGGACGGCAGGACCCGGTTGCACCTGGCAGCACAAAGAGGGCATTACAGAGTTGCCCGCATTCTCCTAGAACTGCAATGCGATGTTAACATACAGAACGTGCTGCTGCAGACTGCCCTCCATGTAGCTGCTGAAACTGGCCATACCAGCACGTCGAGGCTGCTCCTGAATCGTGGCGCAGAAATAGAGGTAGCGACAGCAGAGGGCTGTACCGCACTTCATTTAGCCTCCCGCCATGGACATCTAGCCACCACCAAGCTGTTGCTTGATGAAATGGCTAACGTGCTGGCTAGAGGCCCCCTGAACAGGACTGCGCTCCACCTAGCTGCTGAAAATGGACACGCTGAAGTTGTGGAGGAACTTGTCAATTCGGAAAATGTAAACGATCCTGATGAGGAAGGGCTGACAGCTCTTCATCTGGCCGCAAAAGGCGGGCATGCAAAAACAGTGGAGATTCTATTAAAACATGGGGCCCTTGCTGATTTACAAAGCCTCAAGTGTCAGACTCCGCTGCAGCTAGCTAAGCAAATTGGGAATAGCTCTGTTGTCATGCTACTAAGTGAGACTTAGAGGAACAACTTCTGAATCTTGAGCGCTTTACTGAAGCTTGACTCTCTCTGGGAGTCCCCCTGGAATTTTGCAGTGACCTGCTTTTCTATTCAGTCTGCAGATAAATCTGAATTCCAGCCAATCAGAAGCTGCATTTTAGAGAGGTAGCGCATGGCCTAGTGACCTGAGTGTAGGAAGAGCCAGGAATTCCTTAGTATTGATTCTAGGTCTGCCATTGTGTTGTCTTGGGCAAGGCATTTTGTTTCCTTCCCAACCTGTGTAGTGGAGATGAAAATACTTATATAACGAATCTCACAGGGATGTTGTGAGGGTTAATTAGATGGTGTTTAAATAGTGCCTTTAATTTTTCAATGTGCCATACCCTCATTTAAGTATTATCATCCTGCCTTCTGATTTCTTCAGGCACATAGTGGGACAAGCATATTATTTTAGATGACTGGATTATTACATAATCCATCCTGTGTGTGTGTCTGAGTGACTTTTTTTTTTTTTTTTTTAAATATAACTTGTTACTATGGAGGCAGTGATGGTACAGAAATCAGTTTGAAATGAGCACTGTTGGAAAGACAAATGTGTTTTAGAATAGGCCTGTTTCAACCGGGATCATGTGGCTAAGTGTTATAATGTCACTTTCAGAAGGTACAGAATGGAATATATGGAAATGCTCCACTTCTTTCATTGTAATAGAGAGATGATTATATAGCCACACATTTCTATTTACTCAGAATGGTCAAGAGAGTATCTTTAGTCAATGCGTATGGTAGAAGAACTGGAAGAGTTCTCAGACTGACTGGTGGAGTGAAGCATAGAAGTTCGGTTTTTTTTGTTTGTTTGTTTGTTTGTTTGTTTTTATAAACATACATTTGTAACTTTGTGTGTGTGTGTGTATATAGTGTAAGATCAGCAAAATATAAGATTATTTTTTGTTACCAGTCATTTGTGAAATAAAGATCTGTAACTGTAGTCAGATGTTCTATTCTGATAACATTATAGAACTGTTCGCAAGCAGTTTGTTTAGATTAGGAATAGAGTAGAACCACATGTACAGTGGCATGGTATGTGTCCTAAACTGTGTGATGAATAATCTAATATAAATATACTGTGTATATATTATTTCTACCAGTTGTATAAATTTTCTACGGCAGAAAATATTGAGACTATGTATAGGTCTGGGTATGTTTTAATACACCTCTTAATGTTCACTCTTTTCAAAGTTCAAATGTGATCTGTTTATCAATAAATATAATGTTCTGTTTCTATTGTATGTACATTTTTTCTACGTAAGCATAGTTTGCTGTGGTTTATTGGGGGGAAAAATAGACTACATCATGCATTTAAAGCAAACTGAACTTCTAAATCTTACTGCTGTGTGTGTGTGTGTGTGTGTGTGTGTGTGTGTGTGTGTGTTCTCACAGATTAGTATCCTTCCTTTATTAAAGGTGTAGGGGCTTTGTTTTGTTTTGGGGCAATAAACCAAATTGCAAGCAGATCAATGGAGACAGTTCAGTAGCTCTTACAGACTGAGGTAAAGAACAGTTTATTACATTATTATATACATGATTTAGCACTGTCTTCAGTTTAAAAGCTTGAGGCATTAATTAAGAACATCTAGCCTTTGATTTGTTTTATCAGCTTTCTTCACTTACATTTGTAGATTGAATTTTTTGCTCATAAATGCCATATGACCTCCCTGGGGAAGGAATTTCTGTACGAATGTGTGTGTTAGTGCTTCACTGAGTAATCAGATGAGAATCTAAACCATTCAAAGTACGCAACCGTGTTTCAGAAAGTTAGCTACTGTACAGAATGCACTGGTATGAAGAAATATCTTAGAGAAACTAACCCCAAGATTTAAAAAAATAAATCCACAGGATCTTAGCATGTGCATTTGTAACTGCAAGCTGCTTAACACTTTTGAAAATTTCCTGATTGGATGGGTTACTTCTCTGATTGCCTATGCTGGTTATATTGGAGAATAACTATTTACACCCCACCAATTAGCCTGTACGCTGGGTTATATAGCAAATGCAGCTTTTAAATCTCTGCAGTGCTTAAGAGAATGGAGCATTCAGAATGAACTTTCTAAAAGGCCAAAAAAACCAACACCTGGCTTTAAAATAACCTAATTCTAACTTTGTTCTGTTCGTCGTCATCTCTCCTGAGACACACGCCTATCAGGCTACGTCTAAACTACAAAGATTTTTCGAAAATGAAAGTAGTCTGGACGTGGATTTTTCGAGCCCCCCCCCCCCCTTTTTGGAAAAAAACCCCGCTCTTCCTTAAAAAAGGAGGTTTATACAGTTTTTTGAAAAAGGTGGTTTTTTTGTTTCCCAAAAAAAAAAACTGTATTCAGACTTTCATTTTCAAAAGATCCTCTTTCGAAAATGCGATCGGAAGAAGATATGGAAATTCTCACGGAATTTACATATCCTCTTCCAAAAAATCTTTGAGGTTTAGATGTCGCCTCAATGTGTTCCCTGTAAAATACATATCCTTGTGGAAAATGCAAAAGCATGAAAATTCTTTTAACAGGCATCCCATTGTAATTTGCCTCAATCCCAATTACCAACACCCTACTCACACAGTAATCCTTTTGAACAGTGTTGATCATCCTATGATAGAAATGTAGCCGTGTTAGTCTGGTCTAGCTGAAACAAAAAACAGGATCATCCTATGCTTTGTGATTGGTAGAAGATGCTTATGTCCCCTAGAAAGGAGGATGGTCTCAAACTTGCTTTTATCTGAAATCTGAATTAGCTTTCAAGTTAGACTTGAAAACCTACCCAGCAATCCAGTTCCCAACAGCAGTGACCCTGAGGGTTGATGTTACCTAATCTGTCTTTCAAGAACAGTTTTCCTGACTGTTTGGACAACATCCTGTATTTTGCAATATGTCCCCAAACTATTCATTTTTTTCCCCACTACACAGGAAAGGAATTCTGTAACCTACTGCATCTGTACCACTCAGTGCAGTGTGTGGCAGGTGCTTATAAGATTGTTATCCACCAATGCCATGTTGTAGCATACTTGTGTAACTCCTTATAACAAGTCCTCATCTGCTGCCTTGCCAGGACATTCCTTCCAAACAGATTAATAATCATGCATCAGCTTCTAATTAAATACAAGGCCACATACTCACAAACGTTTTCTTTCTTCCTTTCACAATAAGAGGCATTGGCTATACCTTTCAAAAGAGTAGGTGAGGCTGGCACTAAAACCATTTGTGAGAGACAAAATTAGCTCTTCAGCAAAGGATTAAAAGTTATGGGGGGAAAAAACTACGTGTGAGATACTGTCACACAAATGCTGCTCTGTGTCCACTAATGAAATATGGAGGAAAGGTTGGGCTCAGACTAATGGGAACTCCTTTGATTTTTTCAACTCGTACTAGCTGGAAGCACACTCAAAGCTGTAAATACGTATTCTTCATGGTTGGTATCCAAACATGATACTGTGAGGGGACTTGATTTTCAGAAATTACCAACTACCTGTTGTCTGAAAATAAGGTACTTTAAAAGGTGTTGAGTTGGACACCTAAATAGTGCACAAAATCACTAGTCTATATAAAAAGTTTTTCCTGCCATGCAACAGAACGATGTTATCAGGCTCTCTGGCTGCAAAAGTGGCCAGAGAGAAGGGGGTTGGCGAGCTTAGCGAGCATGGAGTGCAGTTCCCTAGTGTCCCTTTAAAATATTTTTTGTCTTTAAAGATCAGGACCATCAATCTGGTGTATGTATGAAGCTGCACATAATTATGTAGGTAGCAAATTCTACCAGTCAAACGCACAGAGAAGTGTTGGAATTACAGTTCATCTGCAAGTTCAATTCTCATGCTAATGGGCTCAATCGGGATGAGGGATGGCTGGGCCATAACCAACCTAACATTCAATGCAGGTGAAAACAGCTCTTTATGTAGATTCTTGTGTTGGTATCCCCCCTATCTATTGACTTTGATCCTTATCTGCTTCATTTTAACTATACAATCTCCAGGTACTTACTGATTATTCTGCCTTCCTGTTTTTCCTTTTGATGTTTTCATAACCTCTGCTCCTTGTTTCCCGTCTCTCCCCCCCCCCCCCTTTTTTTTCCCTTCCCCCTTCTCATTTTGGGTCTGCACATCCTAAACTCAAAACTCCGGTCATCTGAAGAAATGGGCTGTGCCCACAAAAGCTCATGATACCCTCTACATGTTTTGTTAGTCTATAAAGTGCTACCAGACCAGTTTTTGTCTCTTAAGTTTTTCCTTTTGTTGGCATTGATGCAAACTTGCGAATGATGAAAGTGATGCATATTTAGGAGTAGGCTGTCTGGGATTTTCTGGAGGGGCAAGGAGAATAGTACAGGGTACATTTCGCCCACCCTGCCTTGTAATAGTGCCAGTTCCCTGTATGGGGTGCATTCCTTGCAGACTGAAGCCCAGAGTTGCTTTCTCCCTATCCCCCAAATGGGGGGGTAGGGTGGGAAGGAGATTAGGTGAAGGCTAGATGAAGTCTGTTGCACTTTCCTAAGAAATGATGCAGAGTGTGCACTGCCTCTGTAGATGGGGAAATGCTAGCAGGAATGGTGCCTTAGGATAATGGTGCTATCCACAATCCAGGCTTGTTCAGTTTGTTCTCGTTTGCTGCTGGCTTTGTTTTAGCTTCTGCAGAAAGTGAAAAGCTGGCGAACCTTGTTTCTACAGGCCTCAAAAGGAAACAGCAGGCTCACAGTTCAAACATGCTTCTGTTCCTTTGTGGTAATACAAAAAGAATGTGGATTTATTGCAAACATCCCCACAGGCAAATCTAAGACCTTCCATTCATTTCCCTGCTGTTGCATCATCTTGATTCTGCACAGCAGGGTTACAAGAAAAACAAGACACACCTGAGGTGACTTGTAACACAAGGCTCGGCTGCAGAAGAGATTGGGGGAAGGCTGTAGGAAGAGACAGTACCTGGGCTAGTGAGAGGCAAAGGAGCAGCTTTCTTAGGGACGCCATCACAAGAAGGCTTCGTATCAGGACTAGTGTCCTTTTCATCCAGCTCAGCCAGAAGTCCTGGGCTTGCTGAAGGAATCCCTGATGAAGTTCTTTGGCCTATGTTATGGAAGAGGTCATGGTAGATCAGTGGTCTCCAACCTTTTTAACCATAAGATCACTTTTTCAATGCAAGTGCAATATAAGATCTACCTCAAACCCAGAGGCTACGTCTACACTGGCAGCTTCTTGCGCAAGAACTCTTTTGCGGAAGAGTTCATGTGCCAAAAAAATCTTCCGCAAGAGACCATCCACACTGCTATGTGCTTTTGCGCAAGAGATGTTTTTGCGCAAGAGCGTCTATGGCAGTGTGGACGCTCTCTTGCGCAAGAAAGCTCTGAAGGCCATTTTAACCATAGGGGCGTCTTGTGCAAGAAATTCATGTTGCCTGTCTACACTGCCCTTTTGTGGAAGAGCTCTTGCGCGCAAGAGGGCTTATTCCTTGTGGGGAGAGGAATAACTTTTCCAGAAGAAGCCCTGTTTTACAAGGCTAGACTGTAAAGTTACTTGCGCAAGAACGCGTGTGCAGTGTAGACAGCAGGCAAGTTTTTGCTCAAGAACAGCTGTTCTTGCGCAAGAAGCTGCCTGTGTAGACATAGCCAAATACTCTTGCCCCGCTTCCTTCCTCCACCTTCTTTGAGGTCCTGCCCCACTCCTTCTCCAAGGTCTCACCCTGCTCACTCCATTCCTCCCCCATCCTCACTCACTCTCACCAGGCTGGGATAGGGGGTTGGGATGCAGGCTCTGGTCTTGGGCCAAGGTGTTTGGAGTGTGGGAAGGGCTCGGAGCTTAGGGCAGAGGATTGGGGTCCAGGAGGGGATTCAGGGTGCAAGCTCTGGGAAGGAGTTTGAGTGCAGGGGGGACTCAAGTCTGGGGCAGGAGGTTGGGGGCAGGAGAAGCTTCAGAGCAGGGACAGGGGTTCAAGATGCAGGCTCTGACGGGGCACTGTTTAACTGAGACGGCTTCTGGGTGGTGGAGCAGTGGGGTTAAGGCAGGCTTATTCCTGCCCCTGCCCCTGCCCCTGCCCCTGCCCCTGCCCCACTCCTGAAAGCAGCTGTCATGTACAGCAATGGCTCCATGGCGCCATGTGCTGCCCCTCATCTACAAGCACTGAGCCCACAGCTTCTACTGGCCGCCGTTCCCATTACAGATTAATGGGAGCTTCAGGAGCGGAGTCTGCAGGCAAGGACAGTATGTGAAGACCCCCTGCTCTGCCTTTCTCAGGGACTGCAGGGACATGCCAGCCACGTCCAGGAGCAGCAATTACTACGGGGATAATTACTCCAGCCATGAGAGGTTAGGCATTTTAGAACTCACTATTCAAAGAATTACATTTAAGCTTGAGAGAAATGAAAATTATGAAATGCACAGATTAGTCAAAAACCAAAAATAACCCACTTTTCAAGCAGTAGAATAAGTAAAAACAACCCCCCACGTATGTGTTGGGTCAGCAGATGAGCGTGAAGGACAGTGCATGTTTGTGAGAATGACAGACACACAATGTGTGTGTGACAGATTTGCTTGTCAAGCTCCCTCTATCCCCTTCTCTCTGTGTGGAGATAGGGTACAGGAGTGGGGGGGAGGGAGTGACACCCTGACATCAGCACCCCCCTTTTTCTCCCTCCACCCTGCACAGCAAGCAGGAGGCTCCTGGGGGCAGCTCCAAGGCAGAGGGCAGGAACAGCACGACAGTGGGTGAAGAGGCAACTGAAGTGCCAGCGCTTGATAGCTTCCTGGCCAAACCAGCCAGGATCACCTGTCAGAGGCTCCAAGATCTACTGGTTGGTGACCACCGCTCTAGATCTTAATGATCCCTTCTGGCCTTACTCTTGAAGACACTATGGAAGGCTGCTGGAGAGCTGCTTTCCCCGTACACACAGTATATTTGCCAAGACCTTTTCTCAAGGACCAGCAAGATATTCTCTCCCTATGTAAGACACCTGCGTCCTCCTATGCTCTTGCTCATCCTATGGTCTTTGGCACCTTTGAAGAGTGGTTTCTCCAAGTGCCTTTTCCCAGCAGAAGCTCCTTTGCTTCCTCCTATTCTCTTGACACCGTAGCCCCCTCCAGGGGCACACCCTCTTTGACACCCTGTGATGCATCTTTCTCCCCGTGTTCTGGCTCATCTCCTAGAGAACTGGAGAGCTCTTGTTCATTTCCCTCACTGTACTGCAGCGCTCTTCTCTCCAGTGGGAGGTCTTTTAGATGGAAACGCATTTTTTAAGCACTCCGTTGTTTTCTTTGACAAAAAACAGTGTTTTGAGTCTTTGTCCTGTGCTAACAGCAGTGAGTGCATGAGACAAGAAAATAATCCCAGTGTCTACTTCACTTCTGGGTGGTTGGTTTGTCTGCATGGGGGGCTGTGCACCGAGAAGGAAAGAGTGTCCCCATGTGTAAAAAGCTGTGGCCAGTGTTCAAGGGAGGGTGTTGCTCTGCTGTGCCTTCTCCCTACTGGGGATCTACAGCACACTGTCTCCCTTGAGCTCAGCTGCTGGAGCATTTACACATTGCTTTGTTCCTCCATGTGTCTTTGCAATAGTGTCTTTGCAATGTCACATTTCAGATGTTACCGTGCAGTGACTTTGCAGTTGCACGTGTCCATCTCCTTTCAGGACACACTTTAACCCCAGGTGGTGGCAAGGCCTGGAACAATAGCGCTGCCGCTCCTACAGCAGAACTAAGCCAGAAAACAAACCACAACCCACAGCTCCTGCTGATTAAATAGATCACAGCACAGGAAGTTGTTCCAACAGATAATGGAGAACATGGCAGAGCAGATCCAAACTTGTTGGGTGCTGATCGTCATTTCAACAGTTCAGCATCACTGGGTGCCTTGGCTCAGGTGAGGCGTGGGCCTGAATTAGCAGCCTTGTTGCAGGGCAGGTTTAGAAGAGCAGAGTAGAGAAACGGATGCTACTCAGCCCTGCAGAGTTCAACTGTGAGATATTTGTGCAGCAGCTGCCAGTAGTAAATGTGGCTTAAGGCTGGGCTAATGGCTCCTCAGGATGAGGGCATCAAATTCATACACAGGACAGGCTATAAAAGCTTCCATTGATTGTTGTATGGAACAATGCCACCAGCCCCAAGCTCTCAACAAGGGTAGTTTACAAGGACTACAGCTTAGATTCCTTTTAGTTGCTTTCTGGGTTTTGAATTTTAAGCATTCATGTTTTCAAGGTTTTTTTTAATGAAATCAGGAGGGCTACAGCCTTAAACAAACAAACAAAAAAGTCAAGCTGAGATGTCCATGAAATCACCTGACTCCAGGAGCTGATGCTTTAAGAAAAACTTTGAATATCACATTATTTGGGTTAATACTGAGTTCCCATTCGCAGCACTCTTTTCAAATCAGGTTGTATTTGTTCCCAAATCTGAGCAGTGTTATTTCCTTGGGAAATACTAGAGCCTTGCACCAACCTCCAGATCCTTTCCTATGACATTCCCTCTGAATTTTTGGGATTGTGCTGCTCCAACCTGAAAATGAATTTTGGGTTTCTCTCTGTTAGGGCACGTCTATACAGCAGGCAGGGCTAACGCCAAAACAAGCTACACAACTTGAGCTACGTAAATTGTGTAGCCGAAGTCGAAATAGGTTAATTCACCTTTTGGCACTGACTACCGAGCAGGAAGCCGAAGGAAGAGCATTCTTCCTCTGACTTCCCTTACCCCTTGTGAAATGAGGGTTACAGGAGTCGGAATAAGTCCTCCAGCTCGACGTTATTTTGACATGTCAAAATAATGGCTTGTAGTGTAGACGCAGACTAATAACACTGCTGTGTAGACGTACCCGTAAGGACCTGAACTGGAAACCCAGATCCAAATTCCTCTGCGCTTTGGGAAGTTCTGAGTTTGACTCAATGTCACAACTCATGTCCATTGCTAGGAAAAAGATGAAGGTCTTTCTGTGTAAAGTTGTCCCTGGCCATTGCAGAGCACAAAGAGAGGGCAGGACACAAGAAGTACATGCAAGGGCCATTCACAATTGCATGGACTACTACACAGTGTATTTTCCTAGACCTTTTCTCAAGGACCAGCAAGATATATACCCCCCCTATATAAGTCATCAGTGTCCGCCCATACTTTTACTCATTCTTTGGTATTTTGCCCCCAGTGGAGAGTGGTCTCTCCAAGTCAGTGTCTTTGCCCAGCAGAAGCATTCACTCCAAGGGGCACACTTCACCATCAAGGTTTTGGCCCCGCCTATGGTACCAGTCTATACAGCAGGCTAGGGGTATTCTATAGGATACTCATTGGGTTGCTCAGGGACAGATTTTTCTTTCCTGAGGCACACTCCCTGCCCAAGTGCTGCCTCAATGCAGGCCAGTCCCTTAAAGGCACAATATGACTGTGTACATAATTTTTTTTTTTTTTTTTTTAAACAGTCTGATTGAGTAACCCACATCTTATTCAAGTGAGTTCAGTGGGATTATCCATGTGACTAAGTGCTTCTTGGGGTGGATAAGGACTGCAGGATTAGACCTAGAACAAAATGCGAGGAAAGTATCCAACAAGCGAGTTATTACTACTCCTGCATGGTCAATTTACACCTCAGCAGGTCTGCTGACTAGGACGAGGGGGGAGGGGAGAGGAGGCCAATTGCTCCAGGGCCTGGTGATTCCAAGCGGCCTGGAGCTCCCAGCTGCCGCTACTGCAGCAGCCAGAGCCCCAGGTCCTTTTGAATTGCCACATGAGCATCAGAGAGCCCCTCCATGCGCTCTGAGGGCTGGGTGGGCCCAGCACTGTGGCGTGGGCAATACTGAGGGCTGACTGCCCTTGGGCACACCCCTTCTGGGTGCACAGAGCTGTCCTCTCATACACCTCAGACACAGTCATCCTAACTCCCCGAGGTTTGATTTGAGACTCTGCCCTGGCGCCACCTTAGTTCACTTATTTGAAAGGCTAAAACTGGTCATTAAAATACTTTGAATATGATTTTTTTTAATATAGTTGCTCGTTGCTCCACAAGTAGAGTGACAGCTCACATTTGAGTATTTGTGATATAAATCAATGACTTTATTTTCTGACCCTTAATGGTGACATTCATGCTTTGGCTTTCCATTATTTTGTGATCGTCAAAGGCACCCAGCTAAGAAAAATATTTAGTCCAAATGTAATTGCTGATAGTCAAACATGGAGCAATTCTGTTAAGCATTTGGCACAAATGTTTGTCACAGAAACCATTCCCAAATGCACAAGATGTAGCAGGCCTCAGCTATTTACAGTATGATCATTTAGATTTACATTCCTGTGGCATATGGAGGGTTAAAAGTCAAGTAATTATGTAGATCAGCGGTTCTCAAACTTATTGGGCTCTGGAGTCCTTCACAGGCGTAAAAATTTATGCAGAGCCCCAGCGGTGTGTGTTAATTGCGTCAGTTTGAGGCGATTCTCAATTATGCTTTTGAAGGCTTTCCAGTTTGTCAACCTCGCGGAGCCCCTGGAGATGTCTCGCGGAGCCCTGGGGCTTCACGGAGCACAGTTTGAGAAATACTGATGTAGACTTTGCACACTCTTAAAAAAACAACAGAAGTCTCATTCATGGTTTGTATTAAATTTTTCATTATTTTCATCTAATCAGCAGATGCCTCTGTCAGAGCCTGGACAAGGAAGCTGACTAAGGCTACGTCTACACTGCACATTTATTTCAGAATAAGCTATTCTGGAATTGTTATTCTGAAATAGCTTATTTCAAAATAGCACATCTACACTGCAGGGAAGCCTCAAAATTAGTCTGAGGCAGGTTTCCCTAATGTAGATGTGCTATTTTGATTTAGAGCCCAAGGGTGCACTGGGGAGGAATAAGTTAGAATGGCCCTGGTGAGGGGCTATTTCGAAATAGCAGAAGTGGAGTGTCTACATAGCCCCTTCATAGAATGAGGTTTACAGAAGTCAGAATAAGCCTCCCGCTATTTTGAAATAACGCTATTGCTGTGTAGATGATTGCATAGTTATTTCGGAATAATAGCCATTATTCCAAAATAACTTTGCTGTGTAGATGCACCTTAAATGGCTTCAGGTTGCCCTAACCTAATCGTCAGCTTCCCAAGGGATCCTTCTGTCTCATAGTATCTTTCCATTGATTCTGATTTTCAAATGGTGTAATAGTCCTGGTCATGCTGAGTCTGTGTTTCTCTTCTGTCATTGATTTGCTAAGTGACACTAATAGAAAGTGGAATACAACCTTTGATACAGAAGTCCTTTGTTTATTCATATAGCAGTGCATGGTCCACACACTCCAATGTGTCTCAACAAGAACTAGAGAGACCATTGTTTGGGACTAGCAGGTAGTGTGCATTGTTGGCTGCTTTGCTGGGGGAGGTCAGCAGGAACACCATAATTGCCAGTTGTGATGATAGTCCACTAAACAGCCTTTTGGTGATAATGACCTTCATAGAATCATAGGGCTGGAAAAGACCTCAGGAGGTCATCAAGTCCAGCCCTCTGCCCAAAGCAAGACCAATCCCAACTAAATCAACCCAGCCAGGGCTTTGTCAAGCCAAGACTTAAAAATCTCTAGGAATAGAGATTCCACCACTTCCCTAGGTAACCCATTCCAGTACTTCACCTCCCTCCTAGTGAAATAGCTTTTCCTAGTATCCAACCTAGACCTCCTCCACTGCAACTTGAGACCATTACTCCTTATTCTGCCATCTATCACTACTGAGAACAGCTTCTCTCCATTCTCTTTGGAAGCTCCCTTCAGGAAGTTGAAGGCTGTTATCAAATGCCCCCTCACTCTTCTCTTCTGAAGACTAAATAAGCCCAAATCCCTCAGTCTCTCCTCAGAGGTCATGTGCTCCAGCCCCCTAATCATTTTGGTTGCCCTCCGCTGGATCCTCTCCAATGCGTCCACATCCTTTCTATAGTGGGGGGCCCAGAACTGGACGCAGTACTCCAGATGTGGCCTCACCAGTGCCGAATAAAGGGGAATTATCACTTCTCTAGATCTGCTGGCAATGCTCCTCCTAACGCACCCGAATACTGTATTCCATTCGCCGCCTTGGCTACAGTCTCACCATGGCCTGGCTCAGGTTTGAACAATGACCTATGAGCAAAAGCTTCTGATTGCATTACCAGTCTCCAAGCCAGCCCGTTTTTCTGGCCTGCTCTTTTCAGCTTTTGTTGCTAGAGCTAACATTTTTCAATGCACTGGTCTCTGTGGGTGAAATGCACCCTTCCCTCCCTCCCTCCTCCCCCCCGCACAAATGCCTATGCACCTCTTAAACACTCAGGTTGTGTGCTGGCACTCTGCACAGGGATGATATTTTCTCCAGGCCCACCAACAGTGGGAGGCAAGGGAGGCAGTTGTTCCAGGGCTGGAGATTCAAAGGGGCCATTCCAGGCAGCACTAAGGGCTGAGGAGGGGGGTTGCCACATGGGGACTGGCGTGGTATGCTCTGAGGGCTGCCTGGGGACTGGCGTGGTATGCCCCGGGTGGCGCTGAAGGCTGACTGCCTCCAGCCTTGCCCTTTCTGCCTGAGGCCCTGCCGCCTCCAGGAGCATGCAGCCAGGCTCCCCCACCTGGTCAAGGGGCCCATGGAGGCTGTCGGCTTTCCTGATTTTCTCTAAAAAAAAAAAAAATACAAGCTCCTATAGGAGCTTTGCAAATGTTAAAGCACAGAGGCTCCACCAGCCCTTATGGATAGGGAGCCTATAACTAGCCCTGTTTTACAAATGGGGAAACATCCTGAAGGAACAGAGGTGAGATGATGTGCCCAAAGTCACACGCACAAGGCTGGGACAGAACCTCTGACACCTGGTTCTGTGCTTTCACCGCCACAAGACCATGCTTCCTCAAACGCATAGCGTGAGTCAGTTGTTCTCACACAAACACTTTGACTTGGGCGGCAAGCTAACGCTGGCAATACATCAGGCTTGTACTGGCATGAAAAGTACAACAGGTGGCTATGAGTAACTCAACTATTCTGCCTTTTAAAACAGGGGGGAGAGGGGTTTAGTTTGGGCACTGTTTTAGTTTTTAGATTGTTTTCAGATGCTGCTATTTTTCCTCAGTTCATTTCCCTCTCCCCAACTCGCCCTCCAATTAACTATCAAAAGCAGTGTCTTAATTAACCCTCCCCTCCCCAGTTTTTCCTCCCTACTAGTTAATCGGGGTGTAGCTGGTTAGTTGCTAGGTAATTTGGCAAAGCAAAATTATTGAGTAACGATGGGTTTATGGCACATAAATACCTTTTCCGCTGTGAGGGGGGAGGAGTGCCCATGCTCCTCTCCTTCTCCTTCTATTGAGCCTCTCTTTGATTGTCTAGTAATTAATTATGTTTTGCCTGGCTGTGTTTATGAAGAAGAACGTAGAGCAGGGCTACTCAACACGCGGCCCGCGGCCTGTTCGTTTGTGGCCTGCGGTGTGGTTTGGGTTTACGCAGGGCTCAACACGTGGCCTGCAGGTGGGATCCTTTCAACATGGCCTCCACTGGGAACACGCTCCACAACAGCAAGGCGTCTCCCAGGCGGGGTGAGCATGGAAAGACGCAAGTGAACGGGTTGGCTGGAACACCCGGGTACAGGGTGTCGGCCTTTCTAGCCCCAAGGGAGGAGGTGCTGGGTGTGCAGGGGAATTGTGTGAAAAGCTATTTGCATATATTTGCATATATATTTGCATGTATATGCAACCACACTTAAGATGCGGCCCTCAGCATGTGCTCTGAGTATCATTATGGCCCCCAGGGCTTCCAAAGTTGAGTAGCCCTGATGTAGAGTTTTGTTCTTTTCCCCAAGCTTGTGAAAACGCTTGAGTTTTGGTGAAACATTTCTTCCCTTAATGAATTAGGCGATCCTCTTTGACTAAGCAAATGTTTTCAATCCGAAGTCTCCAAATACAATGCTTAGAAGACAAATAATGGACCTGCTTTGGTTTAATTTTATATTAACTATTTTTTTTCTTTGGAACCCCCCACCCCCCCAAAAGCTAGACTCTCCTACTTTCTATTATTATTTTTATCACGGTAGCACTGAGTTCCCACCCCACCCTATTGTGCTAATTGCTGTGGAAGAGACTACTTCTGCTCTGAGGAATTTACAATGTAAAGGGTTTGAGAGAGGGAGAATTATTATCCCTATTTTGGAGAGGGGGGTTTGAGGCTTAGAGAATAAGGCTGAGAGCCTAAAGTTATTTAGGGCCCTAACTCCTATTGAAATGTTAGGGGCCTAAATACCTTTGCAGATCTGAGCCTAAATGACTTGCCCCAGGCCATACAGTAATTAAGAAGCAGAGTCAGCATCTAAACCCATATCTCCGGAGTCCCACTGCAATGTCTTAATCACAAGGCCATTCTTCCTCCTCCACCTATCTGTCTCTTATTCTTTAGTCAGGGTCCTTTTAGGTGTCATCTCTGAGCTTCTGACACCTGCATTAACTCACATTGCTGGATCATCAATTTCCCCAGCTCCTGGAAAATCACTGTTGTCTTAACCTTTCGTACAATAGATTTCTGCTGTGTTTCTTCTGGAAATAATAGACCTGCACTTGCTAGGCAATTAGAAAATACCTCTATTTCAGGGAAAGTTGCTTCTGTTAAATATCTTAACTTTGTTAACCTTTTGAGGTTCAACCAACACTGGTCCTTGCATGTGGCACTGGTTTGATCCTTGCTCCCCATACATGAGTGTAAAGGCTGCCTGTTTTGTTACCCAGATTCCGTCCATTTTCATTGTGTCACCAGAAAATAGGCTGCCTTTCGTTTACACTTACATTTCACTCCTGTCAACATACCTGCTCTGTTTTGCTAAGTCAATAACTCCAGCTCCGTGAGTGGCGTAAAGTCAAGGACAATGTAGTTATAGAATCACAGAATCCTAGGGCTGGAAAACACCTCAGGAGGTCCTCAAGTCCAACCCCCTGCCCAAACCAGGACCAATCCCAACTAAATCATCCCAGTCGGGGCTTTGTCAAGCTGGGATTTGAAAACCTCTAGGGATGGAGGTTCCACCACCTCCCTAGGTAACCCATTCCAGTGCTTCACCACCCTCCTAGTGAAATAGTTTTTCCTAATATCCAACCTAGACCTCCCCTACTGTAACTTGAGACCATTGCTCCTCATTCTGTCATCTGTCACCACGGAGAACAGCCTCTCTCCAGCCTTTTTGGAACCTCCCTTCAGGTAGTTGAAAGCTGCTATCATGGCTAGTTAGGTGGAGGCAGTGTCAGTGCAGGCACTTTGTTGCTTATGTTGACAGTTACTGGCTTTCAGGAGCTCTCTCCAGGCCCGCCGATGGCGTGGGGGGGGGGGAGGAGGGAGGCAAAGTAGGCAGTTGCCTTAAGGCCTGGCAATTCAAAGGGGCCTGGAGTTCTGGTCACCACCAGCAATGGCAGTGGCCAGAGACCCAGGCCCTTTAAATCACTGCCGGAGCGCTACCCTGTGTGCTCTGGGCAGCTCTAAGGGCTGGGGATGGGGTACACCATGCTCTGGGCAGTGCTGAAGGCCAACTGCCCTCAGGCCTGCCCCTTCTGGGAGAGCGGAGCCAGCCTACCCCACCCCCACCTTTGCCTGGGCCCACAGAGGCTGTCTGCTCTGCTGGCCATCCCAAAATGCCCCACACAGACCGTACAATCGAGACAAGCACTTCCGTTGTGGATGTTCACCACCAACATAAGGAACAAAGCATAGACATGCCCAGGCAATATCATTTTACATGCAGTAGGTGGGTGGCTGAATGTTGACTTAAGTTAGATTGTCTTAATTTTGTAGTGTAGACATGGTGTCAATAACGCCGTATACAGCAATGGTGTAAATAACTCTGTATAGAGCAATGTTAGATTAGGAGCATTGTCTCCAGCTAAGATGCTTTTCAGAAATTTACAACAGGTCTTTAAAGCTCACAGGCGTAGGAGTGGAATTTCTGTTCAATCCTGTACAGCATTCCAAGCTCTGGCTGTACATGCATACATGCGATTATTTGCAAACAAGTAATAGGGACATGGGACAGAGTGGGGGTAGGAGGTAACACAACCAGAAGCAATAGGGACATGGCTTTAATTCGTGTTAAATACATTCGATTTTTAAATGTTGGTATTTCTCCCCTTTGATCCTTTTAAAAATTCACAGGAATGATTTTTGTCACTCCTCCTTATGGAATGGAAGCTGAACATTAATTTTCAGTTAGAGACACAAAAGGAGTGAGGTAATGTCTTTTATTGGACTAGCTTCTGTTTATTGGTGAGAGATACAAGCTTACACAGCTCTTCTTCCAATCTGACAAATCTATCTCTTCATAAATAAATAGAAGATGGAACAGATTGTTTAGCATAAATAGTTAGCAGGTATTTCAAGGAACAATTCAAGGTGACGGGACCAGTTAACACCTTTCCAGTCATAGGTGAGAGAAGAAAAAAATAAAAGCTGAGGGGGGGGAGGTTAGATTATAGGTTGTTGTAATAAGCCATAAATTCAGTTCATGATTTTTAGGGTCTAACAAAGTTATGAATTTAAAGTCTTAAACCCTTGAAATATGTGTTAACTACCTAAAACTATCTGTTCTATCTTATAATTGACTGTGACACTCTCAGTACATTTACCAGACCTGAAGAAGCTTTTTGGTTTTCCCTTTGATATTTACATACCCTCTGCTTCTTATTTCCGGCCCCCTTCAATTTTTTTTCCTTATTTATTTTGGTCTGGTCATCTGAAGAAGTGGGCTGTGCCCACGGAAGCTCATGATACCATCTACATGTTTTGTTAGTCTATAAACTGCTACCAGACTATTTGTTGTTTTTTTAAGTTTATCCTGTACAGTTTAACTTGGCTACGCCCTGAAGCTTCTGAAGAAGCTATGTAAGCTTGAAAGCTTGCCTCTCTGACCAGCAGAAGTTGATTCAATAAAAGATATCAACTAACCCACCTTGTCTCTCTAACAGACAGAGAGCGACAACATTGCATACCAATTTCCTGTCAGTCAACTGAGAAGTAATTGTCTCTTAGAAGTCCTGGCAACACAGGGGATTTTCACACTTGACTAGAGCAAAAAAAACCCAAACCAAACAAAAAACCTGTGTACAAACAGAGACATCATTCTTTTCTTTTACAGGTGAACTGCAAAGTCCAAAAAGAAAACTGAGTTAAGTACTTAAAATAGATGCTGGAGTCGGGTGCACATCTAACCAGGACAGGTGAAGCATTCAGCACATAATTGCACTATACTTTTCCCTTAGAATGTATCACTCTGGGATGTTGCATGTACCATAAAATCAACAACCAAATGGTACATTTCTGCTGTGACCATAGCACACCTTAAGTCTTCTCAGTCAGACACGGCCATTATTCTAAGACAGACAGCGTTGCTTTACCTTGCTAGCAGGCACATCAAAGAAATGAAATTCATGGAAGGAAGGACTGGCAAAAGCAAGCCAGTCATGCATATGACCAGTGGACATTTTAAGCACATGTGCTGACTGTGTGGGTGCTCTGGGGCTGGAGCACCCACAAAGAAAAATTAGTGGGTGCTCAGACCCACTGGCAGCCAACTCCCATGGCCCCACTGACCATCTCCTCCCCCTCCCTCTCAGCACCTCTCACCCAGAGCAAACAGCGTTGCAGCATTGAGGGCACTCCGTGAAGGAGGGGGAGGAGGAGTGGGGATGGGAGGCACTTAGTGGAGGAGGCAGGGCTTGGAGAAAGGGTCAGAGTAGGGGTGTCAAGTAACCCCCGGCTGGTGAGGGAGTTGGCAGCTATGACTTTAAATACATATAATGCAATTACTCTTTAAGGTTCCTTCTCTAAGAACACAGAATTGCCACTTTGGTCAGACCATTATCCATCTACTTCAGTATCTTGCCTCTGATAGTGTTCAGTATCAGCCGCATAAGCAAGGCAGAAAGCCCCGTTTAAGGTGGCTATGGAATAACTTGTCCTTAGAGGAAATTTCTTCCTGAAGAAGAGCTCTGTGTGGTTCAAAAGCTCGTCCCTCTCACCAACAGAAGTTGGTCCAATAAAAGATACTAGAAGATTTATCCAGTGTTACTCAGGTCCTTAACTCAAATAAGTTTTGTTTTTCTTCATTTAAATCATTGCTCTGAGGTGGGGCTGGGAATGAGGGATTCCGTATGCAGGCTGCCCCAGGGAGAGAGAACAACCCCAGCCCTCTCTCACCTCAGCAGCTTGGGGTCAGGTGAGGAGCACCTGTACATGGCTGCTGCAGCTGCAGTGGGCACAGTGCGGGGAGGGGTACATGTCCCGCAGCTGGGGACAGACAGACACACAGACAAACAGACACACAAACAGACAAACTCTCTGAAATATATAGTAGATAAATATCCCTTTTTCTAGCCCTTCCCCCTATTGGCCCAATGAGGTTATAGTTGCCCTGGTCCCCATCTCTAGCCCCTTGCTGCCAATTCTGATCATTCTACAGTATAACTGTCCCTCCTATCAGCCCCCTCCCTTTCCATTTTATGAGAAACAATTGAATTCCAGGCACATCCCATTGTCCTGGCACAGCCAAACCATTACTTTGCTTTAAGTTAGGAAAAGAGAAAGCTGTATACCAATTTCGTGAGCTCAGCTCTTACCATTTAAGGGGAGTTCTTGAACAAACGGACTCACAGATGGACAGACAAACTGATACACACATTTCTAAAATATATAGTAAGATTACCTAACCCACCTTGTCTCTCTTCTTCACCTCAGTCAGTCAGTGTGGATATTCTCATTATCTCTGAAAATGTCTGATCTAGTTTATGATCCTTTTTAGACTCCTACTATGCTATTGGCACCAATAATAAATTGTAGCTGTGAGTTCCACCAGTTAAATATCCATTATATAAAAAAGTATTTCCTTTTGTCAGCTGTAAAGTTTGTTACCATTCAGGTTTACTGAACATCCCTTTGTTTTGTTTTTTGTTTTTATTATGAGAAAGGGTAATTAAGATATAAAATAATGGCAGGTATAGAGAAAGTATATAAACTCTGTCATGTCCTTTTATCTTAGGGTTTTATATTGCTACCCATCATCATACTAGATGAGGCTCAGATATTCAAAAGAATTTAACTTGCTGAACTCTGAATCAAAATACTTTTGAGGATCTGGGCCTGTGGGATACTCTGGAAAATCAACTGTAAAACATGAGGTCCGTAGGGCAGTCTCTGGCACTTCTCCCTTTCTGGGGTTAAAAACTCTTTGGAAGGTAGTGTTTGTGTTTTGGATTCTTTTTAAAAATAATTTTATTAATTTATTTTTGTTTGTTTTTGGTTTTTAAGTTGATTTTTTTCAGTCTCTTTAACATTTACGTCTTATTGAATA
Organism: Rafetus swinhoei; assembly: GCA_019425775.1. Classification (NCBI taxonomy): domain Eukaryota; kingdom Metazoa; phylum Chordata; order Testudines; family Trionychidae; genus Rafetus; species Rafetus swinhoei. Next base: position 160,381,404 of record CM033437.1, read on the forward strand.
GTGAACATCTGACCGCGAGGGTTAGTGGGAACCTCAGGCATGTATCCGAGAACAGAATTTGGCCCTTGGAGAAGATCTGTATATGCAAGAGGTTTTGAAGTGGGAGAATAGGCTGAAAAGATGCGTATTGGAGTGTACATTCTACTCCGGGAGTAACAGGCAGAAGGAGAATGCCACTACCTGACATGAGAGAAACAAAGTGAAAATTCTGAGGCTTGTTTTCTAAAGTTCTGTAAGAAAATTGCTTAAATTCTACATAAATATGTATATACTATATATTAACTTTTCAAATAGTCACAAAATCTTTCCCTGCCTGCTGCTGCTTCTGAATGTTCTGTTTGACTCCCTAACTGCTCAAGAAGCAGATATGGACCCTTTGCCAAATGCAACATTTGATACTAACAAAATGAACCCGAGACCGTGATGGAAGAAGAAAAACCCCTTTGCCAGCAGGACCATTGCTCTCAATGGAGCTGTGCTAATTTATACAAGCTGCAGCTCTCACCCTGAATCCTTATGTATATCTAATACGTCTCTCATGCTCACTCCGACCAGTCCTGTCCATGGCACCTGCTCAACCATAGATGACTGTAAGCCTACTGTCTGCTGTCTTGGGTGTAGCTGCATGTTTGTCCCAAGTGGGGAGTGTCCAAGGCAAGCCCTGGCACGGAGAATGGAAGTGGCAAGCCCCATCCACTCCCAAACAGTGAGGGGGTGGACATGTGATAATACATGTGTCAAGGGAGATAGCAGGGCATCCAACCCTACTTCAATTGGTGCCCTCCTGCTGCTACTGAAGCTGCTCAGCCAATAGAAAATGATGGCAACAACACAGGTAAAAGCCAAATGCTGAAAAAAATATTGTCCAATAGCCTGCTATATTCTTGGGTGTGTGGCAACATGTTGCAGTCGGGTTATTCATCACCCTCAAGGAAAACAAGCTCGTGCCTGTCAACTATGCACAGTTCATGTATTGCACAAAACCACACCATGGCTCTTTCCCTCACCCCCTCTGTTGTCTTTGTCTTTTTTGTTCCTGTGTTCCATGGGTAGGAACTGTGTCGTTGCCTGTGTTCAGAAAATAGCAAGCATGATGCAGGTGCTACCTCAAACTAAACAAGAATAGGTGCTTGCCATTTGTGTTTTCCAGAGATGTCTGTTTTGAGGGAACATAGCAGTCAGGTCTTGCAAATGGTTTGTCTATGGAGGGGACCCTGTGCATTACAGTGAGGGGAAACAGCAGGGATGACCTGATTAAAGAAATATGTGAGACTCCTCTGGTGGTTCTTTGAAAATTCAACAGCACTTTTTAATTCCTCTTTCTTAGACCATGAGCTCAGTTCTTCTCTTGTTGAAGCAGGGATCGGGTTCTAAGTCAGTTTTTAGTACAAAGGCCTCTATATTCCATGGAAACTTTGGCTGTAGTAACATGGCTGAGTTTTAGAACCAATTAAGTTGAAAAAACTGTCAGGGACAATATAATTTTCACTCTTTACTCATTTCTTAGCGGAAAAGCATCCATCTAGATAGCGTGGCTATGACGGCTTCTTTACCAAAGCAAGCTTTTTTATGCGGACAACCAAGGCCCGCGTGTCCTGGAAATCTTAGATCATCAGATTGCCGCCATCGCTTGCTTTTACAAACCCTTTTTTAGCAGCTGTCACACTGTGGCTGCGTCTACTGGCATGATTTTCCGCCAAATACTTTGCACAGAGGGTTTTTCCGAGCAGGAGTAGCATAGTATTTGGCATAGTATTTGGCGCAAGAACACTGACAATCTTACACAGCCCACTGTGCGTTCTTGCAAATCTGTAGACAGCTGGCAAGTTCATAAAAGCTAAAAGCAACTGCTTATGGAAAACTTTTGTCTAGGATTTAGCCTATCTACACTGTTACACTTACACTCAGTATCCCCAGAGTTGTTTTTAAGCACCAGTAACTACAAAGCCATACCACTGCTAAATAGACAAAGCCCCATGAGATGTCTTCAAACAGAAAGTAATTTAGGGAAGTCCTATATGCTATACAGGAGATCAGACCAGACAGAAGACCCCAGTGATGCCTTCTGGCCTTAGAGTCTATGAATCTATTGAGCAGGGACAGCATGGTGGTCTTCTCGCAGACCACGTTGTGTTCAAATGCTGAGGTGTGATGCAAGAAACACAAGTAAAATATTTCCGGTTCATACAGCCCATACTAACTGAGTCATTTCTTCAAACCCTGCCTGGGAAAGGCCAGCTGCTGAGGTAACACAGCCTGTAGTAAAGGATGATTACATACATCTGACTGAAGCTAGACAAATTCAGACTAGAAATAAGTGCACGCTGTTAATGGTTGGCGTAAGATATGCTCTAGCTCAAACAGAGGTTATGGGCCTGATGCAGGAATTACTGGGGAAAGTTCTAGGGCCTGTGTTATGCAGAACTCAGACTAGACAATCCATCATGGTGGGACCCAAGAACCCATTAATGCCAACTGGCAAACGGGTTACAGGAATATTTTGATTCCGGTGTGTGTATTCTGGCTCACAAAAAATGTCATGTGAAGTCTCAAAAGAAAGTTGGGATCACATTGGTCCATAATATTATTGTGAACTGTACGCAGGCCTGCTGACAGGGGCAGAGGGTGGCAAAGGGGTCAACTGCCCCAGAGCCTGGTGATGCAAAAGGGACTGGAGCTCCCCCTTACTGTGGCAGCTAGAGCCCCAGACCCTTTAAACTGCAACTGAAATGCTGCGTGATGCACTTTGGCAGCTCTGACAGCTGGGGGAGGGGGCACGACATGAGTGTTGTCTGCCCCTCCTCCTCCTCTTTCACCCAAGGTCCTGATTCTTCCTGGAACACAGAGCCACCCCTGGCACCTTGCACAGGGCCCCCCTGACTGTGTGTGCAGTTTCCCTGGAAGGAGTAATGCATGCATACACTGAAAACGTGTTAAAGTCTGCATCAATGTGTTAATCACCAGGAAAGGCAGAAAACAGATTTTTCTCCAGGCAGGAGGTAAGAATTGTGCATCTCTCTGTCAAGATGCAAATGAAGTATTGTAAACTAACACAATGGATGTCTATTTACATAGGGTACATCTACACTTGCTCCCTAGTTCGAGCTAGGGATGCAAATGTAGGCAACCAAAAAATGAGGAGTAACGTTAGTTCGAACCAAGGGGTTTGGTTCGAACTAACGCGTCCCAGCGCGCACTTCCTGGTTCAAATCAGCTGTTGAGCGGAGTAACATGCTGGCGAGATCATGCTAATGAAGCGCGGGATATTTAAATCCCTGCTTCATTAGCAATTTCGGTCGCCTACATTTGCATCCCTATTTTGAACTAGGGAGCAAGTGTAGACGTACCCATACAAAGTAATGTGAAGCCAACAGGGAAAAAAGAGCACACAGGAAAATCAAGTCAAGGGGCAGACATCCAGAGTACAGATCTTGAGTTTTAGATGGCTTTGTAGGTAGCAAATGTAACCCACACACCTAGGCTATGTCTACACTTGCGGCTTCTTGCGCCAGTAATATGCAAATGAGGCTAAGCATGGAATATCGCCGAGCCTCATTTGCATACCTAATAAGCCACCATTTTTTTCAGAAGAGGCTCTTGCGCAAGAAGGAGCGTCTACACTGCCCCTTCTTGCGCAAGAAAAACCCTCTTGCGCAATGCTGTTCTTCCTCTCAAGTAATAGGTGTAACGGCATTGCGCAAGAGGGTTTTTCTTGCAAGAAGGCAGTGTAGACGCTCCTTTTTGGAAAAGCCTCTTCTGAAAAAATGGTGGCTCATTAGGTATGCAAATGAGGCTTGGCGATATTCCATGCTTAGCCTCATTTGCATATTACTTGCGCAAGAAGCCGCGAGTGTAGACATAGCCCTAGTGTGGTTACTGAGCAATGTAAATGGTACCTAGACCACAGAAACAGTTACAATCAAGAGACCTCTACAGCAGGGGGTGGGAGCCAGCCGGCTTTTAGCTCAGAGGGTAGAGGCTCCTATACTCAGCTCCAGCAGTCCCAGCTTCAAATCCATCTGTTGGTGGTTACACAAACAGGAGGGAAGATGGAATGATAAACTGGAAAAGAATTATTGTGACACTATGGCAACACGATCAGCTAGGACACGTCTTCGAGGCAGGGCTAAACTCGAAATAAGCTACGCAACTTGAGCTATGCTAATTGTGTAGCTTAAGTCAAAATAACTTATTTTGATTTTTGGCGCTGTCTGCACAGCAGTTATTTTGAAATAGAGAACTCTTTCCCCGACTTCCCTTACTTCTCATGAAAAGAGGTTTACAGAAGTTGGAGTAAGAAGCCCTTTATTTTGAATTTATGTTGAAATAATGGGCTTGCTGTGTAGACACGCACTACGTTATTTCGGAATAATTGAAGTTATTCCGAAATAATGCTGCTGTGGACACAGCCTTAGTAATCTGCTTGTGAAGTCACCTAGTTGCATTATTCATGGGGCCCTAATAACAGCACTACTGGAGTTTTTGACAAACTAGCTTGTTACCTTCCACCCACTACCCCTTTCTCCTTGCTGCTCAGGAACTGCAATAGGAAAAGCAGTACTACAGTTTGGACCTCCCTGGCCTGCCACGGCTTCTCACGTGGCCTGCCCACTGCCCCAGGGTCTCTCGGGGTTCCCAGCGGGGAACACTTGGCCGCCGCCCGTCCTGCTACCACAGGGTGTTCCCCGGGGTTCCCCAGCTGGAATGCCCAGCCACCCCAACCTGCTGCTAAGGCCAGCCCCACTGCCTCTGGGGATTCCAGCCATCCACCTCCGCCAGTCCTGCTTCAGCTCAGGGGTTCTCCAGCAGAAGCTGCCCAGTCACCATGGCCCTGCTGCCACCGGGGGTTTCTTGGGGTTCCTGGCCAGGGCTACCTGGCCACAGGCAGCCCAGCTGCAGCCAGAGGTTCACCCTCTGGGACCAGGACTCCCCAGTGACCTGGCCCCGCTAATGCCAGGGGTTCCCCGGCCCAGGTGGGAGCTCCCTGGCCGCCACCTGGCCCTGCTGACATTGGTGGTTCCCTGGCTGGGGCTCCCCCCCCCCACACCTGACCCTGTTGATGTTCAGGATTCTGGGCCAGAGGAGGGGCTCCCCAGATGCCGCCTAGCTCAGCCAGGAATCCCCAGTCCCTGCGTTGCTCCAGGGCTCTTTGTTTCAGCAACGTCCCTGGCCCTACCAGACCACAGATGTTGCTGGACCACAGAATCCTGGATTTGGGAGGTTCAACCTGCAGTAGATTTTTTTGTGTGTGCGTTCCAGCTTTGCTTCAGCTCTACTGCTCTTCCCATCTTTGTCACACAGTTCTATTCAGTTTTTATAATTGCTTTCTTATCTACCTCCTCTGGAACTGCCCTTCTTTTATTTGCATTGGTTTAGTCTCTCTCACTCAAGCGTTAGGAGTTTATCCATCACAGCTTTCATGCTCTTGTAACACAGATCCTGTCTGTGTGAATACAGCATGACTCCATCACCGATTATCAGCTCTCTGCTCATTCCTGAGGCTCTTGGCAAAAACATTATTTTCATTGCTGTGTTTCTCCCTTGTTTCCTCTCACGAGTAGCTGCATGTGATGCACGTGTTCTGTGAAAAAAAGATGAAATGTCTGAGATGATTTTTCAAAATGCAGTTGACTGAATTCAGTGCTAGTGGAAGTATTAGATTGACTGCACTGAGCACTAAGGTGCAGATCTTCAAAGATATTTAGGTATCTAACTTGGCTGATTTCAATGGACCAAAGTAACCTAAATTACTTTGAGGAGCTGGGCCTAAAGTCCTTTGTCCACAGGATAGCATGGGCAGCAATGGAGGAACCTATTTGCTACTGTGTCTGAATTCATAATTCAAGGAATCGTTTCTGGCATTGAAAGGCTAGTTCCATTTTCATGTCCATTCAGGCCTTTGTTTCTACTGAGAACAGTGATAAAACAGCCATTTTATTATTGTGATTGCTGGCCAATCACATCACATCTCACAGGTACCAGGCTGAAAATTTCCCATCTAAACTAATTTTCAGGGAAACTTTTTTTTTTAAACACTATTTTTCACCAAAAAGTCAGCTTTCAAAAGAAAATATTGCAAAAATAAATGCTGGAAAATGAAAACATTTTGGCCAAAACTTAAAATATTTTTATTTGGAAATAGAAACATTTAGGTTTTCAGCTGTTGGACAAATGACACTTTTTTTTTTTTTTTTAAAAAGGACAATTTAGTTGCAAATATTTTGTTTTCATAAAAATGTTCAGGGGGAAAATATTTCAAACAGCTCTGAATTTCACCACACATTGGGAAGGCTGAGACTCTCTGACTTTAAGGCCACACTAGAGAACATTCAGTGGCACAGCTGCACCAGTAGAGCTTGATTCAGGGCTATCAGCTCTCTGTGCAGCCATTCTAAGCAGATGGGGAAAAGCTCACTCATTGGCTGGCTTACTGCAGTGGCGGTAAGTATGACGAGTGGCAGTAGCTATAGCGGTGGGAGAAGCTCCCCAGCTGATTAGTGCTGCCTGCACCTGGTGCTTAAGTTAGCAGAAGTTATGTTGCTTGAGGGGAGGTGAATTCACACCCCCGAGTGACATAACTTATGTTGACTTAAACTATAGTGTAGCCATAGCATAGGAGGAATGGCTACATATCCCATTCTCAAATCCCCTGAGCTAGCCAATTTTCCCTCCATCTTCCACAGAAAATAGCCAATGAAGGGATAGCATAAGGCTGACACCTCCAGCTCCACATACTTCAACTCTACTCCATGCAGTCCCTGGCATATGTCATGAGTTAGGGGATGGGAGAGGGTAGGAACAGGAGTGGCTGAAGCACTTCCTGCCCAGAATCCTGGGCGTACAAAGGGAGCAGAAAAATCACTTTTGCCAGGCTACCACTCCTCTTTGAAATGTATGTCCTGAGTGAGGTGTGTCAGTTGGGGGCCACATCAGTGAGGACTGGGGTTTTTGGAGGAACATTTTGCTTCTCACTTGTGTGGTCCCCAATTGATTTTTCTGTGGGTTAGTGGCCTCTGACCCAAAAAGTTCCCCACCTCTGCCATAAATAAAGAAAACATGGGAGCCTTTTGTGTTGGACATAAATTAATATTTTACTTTATTTAAAATGAAGTTTAATAAATTAACATGAGAAAGTTAAAATGCTTAATCTGTTTAATAATTTAAACTAAACTAGTCTCCCTAGCTGCAGCACTAGCAAAATAGCTCAGGCATAATTATGTAATTAACGGTGAGTTTTCATTAGCAACTGGTGGTCCGCAGAAAGGTTTGCATTGAGCCAGGTGGTCCAAGGACCAAAAAGTTTGAGAACCACTGTGCTAGAGGGTGAGTGCTGCCCGGGCTGTTTCTCCAGGGCTGGGTGGCAGTGGGGGTGCTTAAGGGGAGAGGAAAATGTGTGGGGAGTCCCCCTGCCCCAAAGCCATGTTGGCCTCTGGATGCCTGGGTCCTGGCAGGAAGGTGAGGGTGCCATGGACTGGACCCCCACGGGACCCCATCCCCAGCAGGGTGGACATCCATTCCTGCCTCACCCATTTCCCTTTTTCCTCCCCCCTCCTAAGCCACTCTGATCCCAGCCTTTGCTAGTGATCCAGCATCGTGCCCCCCACAAGATTAGAGCCAGTTCTAGCTTCCTGTGGGAGTGGGGGGAGCCTCAAGGCTCCGCACTGCATCCGGCTTCTGGGGAAGCATGCACAAGCTGCTCCTCCCCTCCCCACTGGAAAAGCTGGAGCAGAGCCCAGGGCAGGTGACCAAACAGGGTGCATGATGGAGAGAGCCCCCTCACCTCCTGGGAGAGCAGCACGGCCCAGGGCAGGAGGGTTAAATTTTGGCACACCACTTTGGAAAGGTTGTCAACCCCTGCATTACGCTATAAAGGTTTTCGATAGCAAACATAGACTCAGGCCTGCTGACTGGGAGTGAGGGAGGGAAAAGGGGACAGTTGCCCCAGGCCCTTTTAAATCGCCAGGCCCAGGACTTCTGGCTGCCACTGATGCTACTGCGGCAGCGGCGGTGGCTGGAGCCCCGTGCACTTTAAATTGCTGCTGGTGTTCCACACCAGATGCTCCGGGCAGCTCTGAGGACTGCCTTGGGGAGACAGGCACGGTGCTTTCCAGATGACCCTGACAGCTGCCTTCCCGAGCCCCGCCTATTCTGCCTGAGGCCTCAGCCCCGCCCATTCCCTCAAGTCTGCCTGCCACCCCGCATATCCTATAGGTGAGGCAGATTTGTGCTACACTGTATCCTTCATTATGACAGTGAGGTTGGATATCAGAACTTCCTGATGGTGAGATCTATTAGGCTGTGGAGTAATGACACCAAGAAAACTAGTGGAAACTCTATTCTCTTCTAACATGTAAAAATAGTGTGGCCCATATGTTCTGTAGGGAACAGACATACGTTGTTGGCAGGCGGCTGTGAACTAGGTGACCTAAGGGATTATTTTTCCTGTTTTCTGGCTTCTCTGACTTTACTAAATGCATCAAGATCTAACTAACAGTACAATGAGGACCCAATTCAAGAAAGTATTCACACATGATAATATGGGTAGTCCCCCTACAAGCCAATGAGACTATTCATGTGTTTAAGTTTTGCATGTGCTTAACTATCATGCTGAGTTAGTGCTTCTATGCAAAATTCCAATTTGGGGATTATAAATTAGCATTTCCCCTCTTGCACTTTTTTATTTGTATTTGTGAAGGCTGCTTCCTCATATAAGCAGCCCTCTCTCCTGGATATGCAGATGTATTGCTCATGAATGTTAATAGGTGTTAGGAATGTGCAATGGAGCGAGAACAGGTTCTTTTTGTTGGCTATATAAATATTACAATGGTAGAAACCATTTCTCCAACTCATTAATTTGTTTAGATCCTAGCAGCCCATAATATTAAATTAGTCTTGGGAATATGATTATTTGTCTCTTGATTTCTCAGACTAGCGCAAGTTTGTTTAATCAGTAAACACCTGAAAGAATGTCTCTTGTGATATGAAGGCATTTAGTTTGTGTTCTGTTACGAGAAATTATGAAGGTGGCTGTATGTTGAAAGGCAAGGCTGAATGGTATGGCTTTATTGACAGTTCAGTAAAAGAAAGATCAGACGTCATGGAAAAAAAGACTTGCAGAACAGGAAATGCTGGAAGGATTACATATTTGCCTTTAGCAGTAAAACGAACCTTTACCACTAGCTAACAGACCACTGTTTCATTATGGTTGTCTTACGGCCCATTTACAAGTATAATCAAGTCAGCGAGTGTCATTAAAAAAAAGGAAGTCACCTGATAAGGAATACTCTCCCATTCTGCAAAGTAGAAGCAATCTTAATCGTGTCCCTGAATTGTGCTTAAATTGTAGACAATAGTTTGGTTGTGTATGTGGGGGGCAGGGCCGGCTTTAGGAAGTGCGGGGCCCAATTCGAACCATTTTGGCGGTCCCCCCCCCCAGGATTTTTTGTTGAGCAAAAAAAAAAAAAAAAACCACACACACAACAAACCACAACCACACACAAATATCACATCAGAAGTAGATCTGATCAAAATGTATATCAATATAGTTGAACATTTTCAAAAAAAAAATGCCATCCTTTATTATGCAAAATTTTACAAAAGTAAATCAGTTGCCTTAAGTTGATAATTTTCAATTGCAAACTATCCAATTTTTTTCAATAAAGTTTAAAGTTTGGTTTTTAAAAAGTTACCAGAGAGCGTTGCAGTTTTCTGTTACATTGATTTACTTTTTAAATAGCAAAAATGGAGTCTTTGCTAAGAAAGTGTCAGATCTATGGTCAAATTCCAGTCCTTAGTGATTTCAGCACCAATGATTTCACTAGGTAATATGGTACCTCACCACCATTGCCTCCTTTGCACTGCCCTTCAACACACTGCCTGCATGTTGAGTCCAAGGTCAGTCTACACAAGATTTTTTCAATGATTTTTGCTCAAGCGATCACTGAGACAAGACAAGGACTCTCAATTGATTCTAGTCAGCTCTGCCTTTAAACACAGGATGTAAAGTCTCAGATATAATTGAGGACTCCCAAATAGACTCTACACCACCAGAAATAAAACCTGTTTCCATCTTCTGTGACTTTCAGTTAGATGTGACTCACTATCCTCTGCTTAGTGTTCAAGTTATGGTAGACCCTAAGCCAGGTCATATTAAGTTCAGGTCTTTAACCTTTTAATCATACAATATGGATAACAACATTTCATTCTCCCAGCTCCAAGTCTTAAGTGAATTTCAACCCAAAAGAGCCAAAATTGATCACCTTGACACATCAAGTGTGTCTATGGATCTCTGTGGCAAAGTAGGTTGTCTATATAAATAAGGTCTGCTCGTGAAGCCTTTTCCTACAGTTGATTAACAGATGGCAGTAGATAGCTCATTCAGACCACTGGCTGATAATAGTTAGTCACCCTGACCAGTCATTAACCATAGTCATGGACTCACCCTACTCTCCAGTGTCTCTATGATTCTCTGATGACCTGTGACAAAAAAGGAGGGTGGAAAGGGAAACTGAAGGGAGAGACCTCTCTAAATTCACCAATCAAAGAGCAGTATTGCCAACCCAAAAATCACAAGGAACGCCTACACAAAGTTATGAGAATGGTCTACAAATCATAAGATTTTTTAAAAATAAAACATGTTGGATTTTTATTTGCTTTTCTTTCTTGAGTATTTAGGGTTCATGTAACATAAGGAGGAGGAAGAAAAATTGTTCTGCTTGGCCTCTGAGGTTAGGATGAGAAGCAATGGGCTTAAATTGCAGATATTTAAGACCAGGTTAGACAGACATCTGTCAGGGATGAGCTAGGGCAACTCAACTTGGAAGTCCCAGGGGCCACACTGATACTTACAGAACATGCTGAGGGCCTCAACTTAAGTGTGGTTGCATATGCAAGCAAATATATACAAATAGGTTCTCTCACACTGACAGGCATGAATACAAAGATTAAGGCAAGACTACACAACACACAGGCCCCATTTAAGTCAGTTCTGCTGATATTAATAAAATGCAATATTAACCCGATTTCTACCCATGTGACAGCATTTTTCATGAGCAATGACAGTCCAAGAATTTAACTACTAAAACACATCAACAGAAGATCATAACACTGACTACTTTTTTGTTTTGGCTCCCACTCTCCGACCACATGTTGATCCCCACATAAACCCAAACTGCATCGCGGGGCGCAAACAAACTGGCCGTGGGCAGCATACCAAGTTATTAATATATATTTTATAAACCTTTCCCTTTTCTCTCTGCTGCCATGTCTCCTCTCCTAGCTCCATCATCTCCCCTGGTGCCTGCTACCCCCAAAATCCTCACCCTCTTCTGCTGTCCTGACACCTGCCCTTCTCACTGCCCTCAGCCCTCCTACGACCTGCCCCCTCCACCAGCCCTTCTCTCCCCCCTGTGCCCACTTCTCCAGTAGCCCCACTCTGATCATGTGAGCTACCCTCTTCTAACACCTCCTCTACACACCTGCCCTGCCTCTCTCCTCTGGTGCTGGTCCCTCCTGCAGGCGTCTGCCCTTCTGCTTCATCCCAGAATCCCCTGGCACCTGCACCTTCCCTTAGCCCTGCACCCTCCTCGTGCCTCCCCCTTCCCTCACTGCCCCACCTCCTTTTTCCCTGATGCCCATCCCCTCACCACTCTCTGCCCCCATTCTCCTCATGCCTCTGTGCCCTCACACATGCCTTGCTCCATCCCCACTTTCCTCATGCCCACCCCTCCTTTCAAGACTTCTCCCAGCACCTCCCCTCCAGCCCCCAATGCCCTTCCCCTCTCCTCTCCTCTCCCAACATCATCCTGTGCCCCCTCCACTGACACCTCCCCTCCTGCCCTTTCCCTCATTGTCTGCACTTGGCCCCCTGGCATTTGTCTCTCCTGCACCCCTGTCTCTTGGTGCCTTCCCCTTTCTTCCCCCTCCGCACAAGCCTCTTCCTCTCCCACCCCTGCCCCTAGTTTCCCCCTCCCCTACCTTCTGCCTTCCAAACCGCGCCGCGCCGCGCCGCCTTTTCAGTTTCAAAAGCCCGGGCGTGATGTAACGTCACGCCCGGGCGTCTCCCCGCTCACCTGCATGGCAGCAGCAGCAGCTGGCAGCATGCGCAGGTAAGGGCCGGGAGCCCAGCCGGCTGAGCTGAGGGAGCCGACTTCCGGGTGCAGGGCGTGGGGCCCCCTTAGGTGTGGGGCCCGATTTGGCCAAATTGGCCGAATCAGCTTAAGGCCGGCCCTGGTGGGGGGGTCTCAGTTAAAGTTTGTGTATCTTACAATGGAGAACCTGCCTGGGCAGACTGAGGTTATGTCTACACAACAGCGTTATTTCGCAATAACATCAGTTATTGCGAAATAACAAAGAGTGCGTCTACACAGCAAGACATTATTTCAGAATAATGGTGAGCCAGAGGACTTCTTACTCCAACTCCTGTAAGCCTCATTTCACAAGGAGTAAGGGAAATCAAAGGAAGAGCTTTCTTCCTTTGACTTCCTGCTGTGTAGACAGCACCAATAGGCAAATTAAGCTATTTCGACTTCAGCTATGCAATTGATGTAGTTGAAGTTGCATAGCTTAATTTGACTTCTGCCCTGCTGTGCTGATGCGTCCTAACAGTTAGCCTAGTTAAGAAACACATTTAGAATCTAGGCTTTACTACAAATTGGAACTTTATCTGTAACCAGATTTAGAAAACAATTGTGTTGTATCCAGGTTTAGAGTTACCATATATACAGGTTTTCCTGGACACGGCCTCTTTTTTGAGCCCCCTTTCTCTTTCCAGTTGGATTTTTCAAAAAGCAGGAAATGTTTGGGGTTTTTGCAGAACTGCCTGACTGCAGTTTAAAAAGATCCCAAATTTGTCTGCTTCCGGATCGATCCCTTCCCTGCATCTTCAGCTGATTGGTCGATTCCTCTGCAGGCCATAGCTGCTGGATGCTTCCCACTCCAGTTCTCACCCTTGGAGACATCTGTCGCTGTGTCCTGGGCTCACAGCAGCAGCCCTGCCACTGTGACAAGGGGCATTGCCTCTCACCTGTCAGACCCCTCTCCCTCCTACCCCAGATGCCCCTAGTGTTCTCTTTTTGAGAACCTCACATGTGGTACCCTTACCCAGGTTCACAGCCAGGGTTTTAAATATAAGAGGGAAGGCCTGAATTTGCTTTCATGCAGCATTTTTGTTCTCATGGTACTTCAATAAAACTTTACAAAGAAATGTGTTGGGCCAAGAGAAACTTCTAAGAATTTTGTCATCTCCTCACAAATCTTGCTGTGTGCTCTAGAATATAAAATTATATTATAAAAGATATAATTCCTAAGCCTTTCAGGATTTAGAAAATGCAGAGTGTTTTGTCCTGTTCTGCTCAGCATTGTGGAGACCTCAGCTGGTGTACCGTGTCCATTTTAAGGCACCACACTTGAGGAAAGACATGGACAAACTGGAATTAGTCCTTAGGAGAGCAACAAAAATGATAAAAAGTTTAGGAAACCTGGGATGGGGAGAGGTTAAAAAATCTGGACATACTTAGTCTTGAGAAAAGAAGACTGATAGCAGTCTTCAAATATGTCAACAGCTGGTGTAAAAAGGTTGTTGATCAAGGTTTCTCCATGTCCACTAAAGATAGGACAGGAATAGGCTTCATCTGCAGTAAGGGAGAGTTAGGTTGGATGTTAAGTAAAACTTTCTAACTGTAAGAGATTGTTAAATTCTGGAACAGGCTTCCAAGGGCAATGGTGGAATCCCCATCACTGGAGGTTTTGTAAGAACAGGTTGGACAAACACCTGTCAGGGATTGTCTAGGTTTACCTGTCTCTGTCAGAGTGCTGCACTCGATGACCTCCTGAGATCCCTTACCTTTCTATGATTCTCTGATACCCCATTTCCCAGATGTGAGCAGAAACTCTAGTGCGTATTGGCAAAATTTGTTGCAGCTCTATAGTTTCTACCTTAGGTAGTGGCAGAGCATTATGATGTCAGCAACATTTTACACACAGCATTGGACATTAGAATTTATTTCAGTGATGGGTGAAATGGCAACTAAAATGTCAGATTTATTTCCTATGCTTTTAGAAAATTATAGGCCATGTCTCTAGGGCAGCCACTTAGGGTGATGATATATCTCAGTTTTCCTGTTACAACCTAGGCTATGTCTAGACTGCAGGCTTCTTTCGGAAGAAGCTTTTCCGGAAGAGATCTTCCGAAAAAACTTCTTCCGAAAGAGAGCGTCTACACAGCAAAAGCGCATCGAAAAAGAGATCTGCTTTTTCGAAAGATAGCGTGCACACTGAATGGACGCTATCTCACATTTAAGCTGTGATTACTATGGACAGAGTGGCCACCAGGGCACCTGTGCTTTTTCCTCTTTCTTCTGTTTTCGAAAGAACTCCCTCTTCCCCGTCCACACATGCCTTTTTCCGAAAGAGCTCTTTTGGAAAAAAGGCCTTTTCCTCATAAAAAGAGATTTACCAATGTCAGAAAACCCCCTCTGTTCTTTTGATTTTCTTTTGAAAGAACACGATTGCAGTGTGGACGTAATTTAAGTTTTTTTCGGAAAAATGGCCGTTTTTCTGAAAAAACTCTGTATTGTAGACATAGCCCAAGAGTCTATGGTCTGGTGTTCCATATCCTAAAGACATAATGAGTGGCCACAGACTACCATAGTAAGACTGTTAACTATTAGCTAATGCTAGAGATACCTTATTTAAATGATTAAATGTATCTGAGAGAGGTTCCTAGTCATGGGGGCCACTCTGTCTTAAATGAAAAGGAACCAATGGTGATTATATCCGCCAGGGAGCAGCAAAATTTCCCTCTATTTACCTTCCCTTCTGAAATTATTTAAATAGGGAGAGTTAACAGGATAGATAACAGTGCAGCAGTCATTCTTGAACTGCACACTCAATATTAAGTGCAACCAGAAATTTGGAACAGGATTTGAACTCACAGTTTTCTACAGTGTGAATGCCTAGGCATCACATCCAGAAGCAAGAGTGCTGCCAATGGGGTCATACTATTGTTCACTGTATTTATTGAACATGGCACTGAGTTATTTTAATAGCACCATTCTGTAACGAACAGGCATATAAAACTGAACTAGTTTTATATTCCTAAAATTAGGAAGCATCAATGGATGTAAATCCCAATAATTCTTGGGGAGAAAAATGTAGAAATGTTTGGATTCTGATTATATGTGTGCTATACAGGTGATTTGTCATGAGGTACCAGGGTACAAATATTGTGCCTGTCCCACAATCAGAACTAAGCCTTGCTCACATACAAATCTGACTGTAGTTAACAGAACTATTCACATATGTAAGATGCAAACCTGCCATTTCACCCAGCTCTGAGCCATGGTGTCAACCTACCAAATTAAACCTGCAAAGCTGGGGGCCTCACAGAGGTCTGGGCATCACATAATTTAAGTGGCAAATTGACTCAGTGACTTCACAGAGGTAGGGTTGCCAGATGGTTGAAACAAAAATACCGACCCTCCCCCCCCCAAAAAAAAACCTGGGAAAAAGTTCTGTTGAAGGGGGAAAAAAAAGGGAGGGGGGAGACCAAAGTTGTTGAGAAAAAAAAAAAAAAAGGACTCCAAGGACTTCTTAAGCCAAAAAAATAAAAATAAATAAAAATAATTAAAATAAAACAGCATTAAAACAGCATGTCCCCTTTAAGAGTGAGTGCAGGGATAGGAACAGGGGAGCGGTTGAGCAGTAAGACCCAGGGGAGTCATTGCTTCCCCTAGGTCTTTTGACTGGCAGCCATTTTGTGCCGGCAGCCTTGGGGAACCAGGTAAGCATGGGGGGACTGGGGAGGGGGGAGGCTGGGTGCTGAGTGTTTGTAGGGTTGCCAGGTGCCCGGCATTTTCGCCTCCTGGCCAGGGAAAAATTCAGAAAATACCAGACATTTTAGGTGTCCGGTATTCTCTTAAGTTTTTTATCGGACAGGAGCCGAAAATACCGGACTGTCCGGGTGAATACTGGACACTTGGCAACCCAGAGGCCTATGCCCAAAAGGTAAGCAGGTAATCTCAAAAACCCCTGTGTCTATCAGCCCAGCCAGCTGGATGCACTGAGCCAGTAACATAAATGAAGCATGTGCCTTGGGATAAATGATAGCTCTCCATAGAAGGGTGGGTGGTAGGCAACCAAAGGCTTTTCCCGACCAAAGTCGCATTGCAGTGTAAACACTGTCACTGTTTTGTTGCCAAAAGACAGTCTGGCAGAGTAGACAAGCCTCTAGTCTGAGGAAGCTAGCAATTCAAAGGTTGCATGGAAACAAAATGAAACAAGGAGCAGGAAAAAACAAACTCCCCCTTTCCTTTGTTTTCTCTCTTTTGCTTGGTTCTTATTTTTGAGGGCTCAGATTAGTCACATAGTGGGATTATTTTTAAAATTCACAATTTTAATAAATCACATTCAAAAGCTTCCAATTTATCAACGCAATATGAAAAAACTCACCAGCGTCTGACAAAAAATTAGTAAGAACAGAAGCACCTTTCTGAAAGAAACAAACAAATGTAAATGTGGTCTATTTAAAATATAAATGACACGGACATTATTTCAGAACATCTCCCTCACCTTTGGACTAGCACTAGTTTTAAGAACAAATTCAAAAGAGGGCCAGTGGTAGTGGCAGCGGGGGGCTTGAAAAGAAACAGAACACGGTTCCATGTGTATAGGGTAGGATAAAAAGAAAGCAAAAAGCTGAAAGTGGATGAAAGAAACAAGGTACAGAAATGTGAGAGGACTGAGGGAGATGAAGAATGTAAGGGTGTGTCTAGACTACAGGGTTTTGTCGACAAAACTATATCTGCGTCTACACTACCGCCGACAGAAGGCGTTATTGCATCTAAACTGTCCTTTGCATCTACACTGCGGCTTGCTTTGTCGACAGAACTGGATGTAGTCTAGACGCTCTTTGTCGACAGAAGCTTTGTCGACAAAAGCCTGTAGTCTAGACGTACCCTAAGACAGAGCATGAGTGGAAAAGTAGGTGGGAGAGCGTAAGGAAAAATTCTCACTCTCTTGCCTCTTCTAACTGGAAGCTCCCGATGAGCTTTCACTCTGTAATGTCTCATGAGCCAAAAATAATGAGCTAACGTAACTGACCCATTTCCTGTACAATTTTCCCAGGACTTACATCACTGATTTATCATGTCTATTTGAATGCTGCCAAATAAGATTATCATGTCAACAGGTCAATAATACAGATGCTGTTCAAAACACACTTTGAATTCTAATTCCTGGCTCATCAGTTGCTAAAGACCAGGACAAATTGCGTTTACATAGTTAAAGGTGATCTGTAAATAGGAAAAACTGGGTTTGTGCCCCTTTTCATTCCTTACCAGGTATACAGAAGGCCTGATTTCTTTTTCTTAGATCAATTCCTCCCTTCCTTCATTCCCTCCCTTGCTCCAATCAATGCTGTTTAAATTTTGTTCTGCTTGTCTTATCTTAGAAATATCAGGAGTTTGTCTTCCCTGTTTAAACTTCAGTTGGAGGCACATTTCCCTAAAATACATTTTTCTATCTTGAAGTGGAATATATAATGGGTGTGTCGCTGTCTGCTCATGCAGGTTGGGTGACAAAGGAGAAAAGTCCTTCTCTTATCTACTACAGCCCTGCAAAAAGTTTGCACAATGCCTTCCCAACATCCAAATGGTTTGAAGGTTCCGTGTGTGTACCTTAGGGATGTAAAGTCTGTTTCAAAAGTTAATGGTTTAAATGATTAAAAATATGTTGTTTCGTCATTTAACCAAGTAAGCAGCTGGAGCCGATCCTGCTGGTGGATGCAGCTGGGGCAACTTCTGACTGGTACTGATACTGGTACATATGAGGCTGGTCATATTCCTACTAGGTGGCACTGCTCCAGCCTGGCGGTGCAGCAGGGGCCTCTGTGACTGGCACATGGCTGCTGAGGCTGGTTGCCATTAACAGTTAAGGCAGATTAACGACCGGTAAAACTAATGCTTCCTAACTGGCTAACCTTTTACATACCCGTTGTACCAAGTGTGGGCAAAAAGGGTCAGGCTGAGGAGGGTCAGGCTGAGGAGAGAAGAGGGGCCCCCTAGAGAATTTTGTTTGTTTTAAAACCTTTCAAATGAACTCTCTTCATGAGCTCTTTATGAACTGAATTCTGCAGGACTTGGTTTATGAGCTTGTTGGGCAGGGCAGGAGACTATCTTTTTGTAATGTCTGTACAGCACCTAGCACGGGAGGGTGCTGGTCCTTGGCTGGGCCTCCCAGTGCTACTGCAAGATAAATGATAAAAAACAATAATATGAACTAGCATAAAATACTGACAACTACAAAAGCCTGTTCTTTAGTATGAGCACTAGAAGGTTCTGATTCTGTCTCCATCACTACATGGGTGTGGTATAGATGGCACCTCTCGAGACATGGATTTGTTATAAATTGTGTGTTACTGTTTATCAGCTTCTGAGCATGAGGGTTGCAAGCACATGTAACTTTCTTCTAGCTAGTATAACTGTAGCTGCTTAGCTCATCACTAGATTCATATTATGGGCCTAATTTTTAGAAGTGTTGAGTACCCACAAACAAGCCCAGATTAAAATTATTTGGGGGCCCTGTGCATGATGGAGATTTTGTGGGGGTGGGAGAACAGCTTCCTGAAACTATATGGAGCATGTGATATGCAAGACAATCATGGACCTAGGCAAAAAAGAGGCTCTTGACTGGGTGTATGTTCCCCTCCTGAGGAGGGCATGTTGGACTTTTTGACGGTGCACGATGAGCCTGCTGATTATTCGAATGTTCTGGTAGAAGCATGGGGGTCAGCTACCTACTGCGATTTGGCCCAGCTGCCCTCCATCATGACTGAAGAGCAGGGTTCCTGCAACAGTTATTATAGTGGGGGTGTTGAGAACCATTGAACCAAACTGCAAACTCCACATATAAGCCAGGGGATACAGTAGTACCCTACTTCAAACACCTTTACTGAATGGCAGTCCTGCCAAATTTGAGTGATTGTTATTGTGACCTGGCATAAAGGATTTCAACCCCATTCAATTTTTTTTCAAGCGGTCATGAAACCCTCTAAAATGGGCAGATGGGCAAGTGTATACTGGCTAATTTGAGCCAACTGAATGGGAGCTATAGTTGTTTAGAACGTCTGAAAATAAGGTTCTGAGATTATAATCTATTAGATAAAGACGGTCAACATTTTTTCAATAGCACAGTTTTCTGTCCATGTGCAATTTCATTGAAATAGAAACATTTTGCAGGAACATGCTGATTTTGATGTAAAGTCAAAACTAATCACATCAGCCTTCTCTTACTGTCAAAGTATTTCCTTTAGGTTTTATCATTTTGATTTAAGGTCTATTTTATGTAAATATTTTAATACAGTTGTTATAATTCAACAACTATTGAAATTAAATGTTTGGTCTTAGTGTCAAAACAATTTGATATTTGCGAATCAAACATTTTGGGGTGTTTTGGTTTCATAGGGAACTTTGGCTTTTTGTTCTGACTTGATCAAAAAATGGAAATGTCAGTTTTTTTGCTGAATGGTAATTGTGGGGTCAGCCAGCTCTGATGCTAAACTGGCTGGAGTCCTTTGATAAGTCCTATAGTGAAGGCAGGCAACTGATGTAGTAGCTATCTGGTGTGTGTGTTTCTGTGGGAGGGAGAGTTTTAACCTAATGTTTGGGCAAATAGGTGTACTGTATATATTGCAGTGTACTTAATTCTTTGGCTTAGACACAGCATATACAAAAGTACCTCATCACATACAAATGGCAATTCACTTTACTCTGTCTCACAGACATTGATTCTTCAGGGGGTAGCCTAGTTAGTCCGTTACAGAAAAAAACAACAAATGGTCTGGTAGCACTTTATAGACTAACAAAACATGTAGATGGTATCATTGAGCTTTCGTGGGCACAGCCCACTTCTTCAGATGACCGGAGTATTAGTAGGGAATGTGAAAACTCGAAATAAATAGGAGAAGGGAAGGAGAGGGTGGAGAAAAAGAAAGAAAGAAAAAAAGGAAAAAGGAAGGGTGTGAGACAGGGCATCATTAAGTATCTGAAGAATGGGTACTTAAACCTAAGCAGATCAAAGTAAATAGATAGATGCTGAGACAGGAAGGATACTACTCACAGAGCTGTTAGCACCTTCAGTGGTTATGAAGTAGATAATGATTCTGATTGCCAACCAATCACTAGGCTAGGGAATCACTTGGCAATCTTTTGAAACCAAAGAGCCAAACTACATCAAAATTAAGAAAAGGTGGTCAACAAAGAGCTGTATAAGAATGACAATTTGCATGACTGAAAATATATAACTGAACATTATTGATAATTGACATGATGATTAATAACAGCATAAATTAAACATTGTATTTGCGGACTTTATTTAATGGAACTTCTGCTGCTGCATCTTTTCGCACACTTCTTTGAAGTTTACATCATAACTGGTCAAATCCAGCTTCATGCACACCTTCAAGCTACATGAATAATTACGCATGTTTAAAATTTTGAATTTTTCATTTTAATTTAAAAAGTTGCCAGAGGTTATAGACCCCTGTACTAGGCAAAACTATAGCTAGTTAAATCACAGCCTTGCTATTTTTAGCCTTGGAATACATTTCTTTTCTATTTTTTTATATCGTAATACTGAAAGCTTCCCAGACATCTCAAGAGACAGTCATAAATAGGTCATGTCCTCACCCATAGAACCTTGATCAGATAGGTTGCAATGAGTGACACAGTGAATTGTGAATGAAACAGCCATGGTGTGAGCTTAGATTTGTAATGCTGCTATCACCATGATTCATTCCTGAAGCAAATCTCTCTCACACACAGATGGGTGGAATGGCCAGACACCACACCTTTTCCAGGCTTACTGGTTAATTATAGGTTTTCTCCAACAGGAAGCTTTTCCATGAGAAAATCTTCCAATTCCCAATCTCCATGTAAATAGCAATGGAAACTCTTTTATTACAGAAGCACAGAAGGAAGTGTCAAGGTTGCATGAAGTGACATGGCGATTCCTGACAAGCCTGGGGAATGTAAAAGTAAAACCAATAAAATGTTTTAGGGAGAAATTGTCAATGATAATGTGGCAGCTGGGAACCGAACAATCACTGGAATTCAGTGAGAGTTAGATGCTTATGTGCCACTTGTTTTCTTGACAATTTCCCTCTACAGTATTTTCTCCACTTTATTAATCCATACATATAACTGGGGTGGGTGTCAGACTCCAGACAACTAGACTGTTGTCTAGATTAGGATTTAAAGGTGTGATTGAAAGTTAGCTTGATCTAAAGCAGTGGTTCCCAAACTTTTTGGCATCACGTTTTGATTTTTGAGAAACCTTCGTGCTTAGGGTTGCCAGGTGTCTGGTATCCTACTGGACAGTCTGGTATTTGAGCCCTCTGCTCGGTAAAAAAAATCAGACAATACTGGACACGTGCAGTGTCCGGTATTCTCTGATTTTTCCGGCTGGGCACCGGACGGAAGCCTGATGTGGGCGGCTCTGCCCCCGCCAGGCTTCTGCGCAATCACAGGCTCCCAGCGGCATTCACGGGGCCGCACTCGCCGCAATCGGGCCGCAATCGGGCCGCAATCGCCGCTGGGTACCTCTGATCGTGTCAGAAACCTGGCGGGGGGCAGGAGGAGTGACTGGAACTCCCAGCCACTCCCCCTACCCCTGCCAGGCTTCTGTGCAATCACAGGCTCCCAGCGCCGATCGTGGCCCCATCTCCCAGCCTGGGAGTCCCAGCTGGGAGGCAGGGTTGCTTATCCTGCGTACCTTTTTTTAAATTTTTTTGCTCGACCAAAAAATACCGGGTGTTCGGTATTTTTTGGGAGACCATCTGGCAACCCTACTCACGCCCCCCCCCCAGCAAAACTTGTTGAGCAAAAAAAAAACCTGACCAGGCCCAAGCTGTATGTGTTCCGAGAGACACCTGAGCCAGAAAAACACATGTCCGGTATTTTCTGATTTTTTTTTACCGGACGGACCAGGCTCTTTCTCTGTAGGGGAGGGTTGACTGGGGGTAGGGGGGTGGGGGGTGAGTCACCTCACGCCCCCCCCTTTGAATTTCTTCACACACGCCCGGGGGGCATGCCCCCCCCAGTTCGGGAACCTATGATCTAAAGGGATTATCTACATGAGGGAATTAATGGGAACAGTTATTGGGGAAGGCAATAGCCATTTGGAACAGGTTCCCATGTAGTCACTTATTCCAGAATAGCTTTCCCATGTAGAGATGCCCTAACTAACAGCTTCTGAAATTCTAGGCAGGACACGGTAAATTTTACCTTAGCAAGTGCAGTACTTGTTGCCTAAAGCAGTGATACTCAGACCTCAGTAGTTCTGGAGCCAATATATCTATCAGCATTACTCAAAAAAGTATATGTGAATTCATTGTTTAATTAACTATGTTACTAGAGATTCATATTTAAACAGTGTGATGGGGAAATAAAATATTTAGTTTTTATAGTATATTATTCTCACAGTATCATTGCCTTAAAGCCTCATGCTAATGTACAACTTGCCACGTGTAGGCTAGTTTTTAGAAGGTGGACAGACTGAGCTAGGTAACGTGATCACACACATCTTTTAAGCCCTAGTCTAGACAAGGCCCTATTTGCCATGTTTGCTCTCAGGAGGTTAGGAGCTTCTTCCTAATATTAATAAATGTTTTCAATCAAGTTATTTTTCCTCTAAAAGAAACAAATCAAAGGGATCAAACCTCACCTCAAATGTGGCTTCAGACCTAGGAACTCATTGTGCTACTGCCAAGGCTGGTGACAGACTTCACCAGGTCCTGGGCAATGTGTGTATGGGGTGGTGGAGGTGAGGGGCTTGAGTCTGGGCCTCCGATGCGGGCTTGGATGGAAGAGTCAGGACTCAGGGGCAGCCAGCCCTCAGCAATGCCTGGACTTGCCACAAGAAGCTCCGGCGCTGATTTAAAGGGCCCAGGGTTCCAGCTGCCGATACTGTACTGGCATGATTGCAGCAGCCCAAAGCCTCAAAGCCTTTTAAATAACCAGGCCCCAGGGGAACGGCCCTCTTTGCCCCTCCTCCCCCCATTGGCAGACCTGGCTACTGCTGTCCCATTAATCCCAATGAAATAGTTTGTTTTAAGGGTATGATTCACCTCATTCTGTAGTTCCATTTCTATCAGTTGCTCCTGATTTACACTTACGTTTACTCTACCTGGAATACAGTGTGTGACAGAGATCCAAAATGGGGATCACAAATATTATTCATTTAGACTTAAAATCCAGTGGGATTTGTCCTGTTAGTGTAAATGGCTTCCTTCACCTGCAGTTGCATGATCTTTTCCTTCTGATACAACTTTTAGCAACAGTGGAATCTGTGGGGAATATAGGTAACTTTGGGACTAAAATGAATGCCATTCCTTAGAATGAGGCCCATTTGAGTGGCAAGCTGTGGGAGAATTAAGCCAATATGTAAACGGTTACATTGTGTTACTAAATTCCTGATAAATATGTAGTTGTTCTTGTCACAGCCTGCTTAGTGCTGTAACTAAATGTGCTTCTTTTCCTCCAGGGGTGTGCCTGTCTGAATTATTCATATGCATATAGCCACAGAAAAACAGAAATGGAGAACCTTCGTTGCTGCCCTACACGCCAGCGGGCGTAATAGGCGTTAACTATAGAGCCACAGATCATGGAGTTTCCTTTTGGACCACTGCAAACCTTTATTACACTGCCCATTGTCAGGTAATTTGGTATCAATAACTGGTCAAAGGAAGCAAGGTCTAACCTGCAACTCAGTGGCATCTCTCTGCCCTGGTGGAGAAGTGGGGAAATGGGGGCGTGGGATGGTGGTGGCACACAGAGCTGCTGCCATGTGGAGGAAAAGGACATGACATGGGGAGAGGAAGAAAAGGTACAGAGCCTCGAGTTTATAAGGGAGGTGGAGGAATGGAGAATACTGGCATGAGGGTGGGGATGGATTGAAGAGAATCTCTAAAATAGAGGGGATAGCAGGGTAGCACAGAGGGAACTTGTAGGTGGGAATGGAAGGACTCCTGGTGTGGCCAGTGTGCTTGGTCTACAGAAGCAATCAAGTGTGCAACTCACTTCTGTATACTGCTTTGGTACTTGCTCAGTAATAGCTTGATAATATAGAGCCACCCATAGCAGTGGACAATTAGGGACTATAGCTAGACATGATTGTCTCCCAGTGGACATGCAGATGGAGCCCTTCCCCCATTCATCAATCACTCCAGTGGTTTACTCATTACATAATGAAGCCTTAGTTTTATCAGCATGGCTCAGCTGTCAAGAGCAGGCTAGTCTCCCGGAGCACCACTGAAGTCATTGAGGCTGCTGGCATGTGCAGGGGGTGGACTGCACAGAACCTATTGACCACAGGTGGGTCCTGCATGGGTGTAAGGACCCACCTATGTGGATGAGCTTGCTGGACTGAGGCCTTAGTTTCCCAACTGCCCCTCTCACTCCCCCTCAAAAAGCTTGGAAGGAGAAGAAATGAAAGCTACATAGTAGATGATAGCCATAGTGGTGATGGTGGTCATTTGTAATGTGGTAGCACCCTGGGATCAGTTATGCATCAGAATCCCATGGTGCTGGGTGCTGTACAAACACCTAACAAAAAGCTGGCCCTTTTCCAAAGAGCGTGCAGTCTATCAGAGGAGAGACAAGAGATGGCTACAGACAGATCAGGAACACAGTGAGAGATGACACTGAACCCAACACATACCCACAAATGTTCATAACGTACTTTGAGCCTTCCAAGCTCTATGTCAGGACAAAGTCTCATAAATGGACCAAATCCTTAAATCATAGAATCATAGAATACTAGGACTGGAAGGGATCTCGAGAGGTCATCGAGTCCAGTCCCCTGCCCTCATGGCAGGACCAAATACTGTCTAGACCATCCCTGATAGACATTTATCTAACCTACTCTTAAATATCTCCAGAGATGGAGATTCCACAACCTCCCTGGGCAATTTATTCCAGTAAATACCTACTCAAGCCTTACTCATTGCAGATTTTGCCTGAATACTAACTGAGTAATGACTGAGTTTTGGCCTATACATATTACACATCATTATTGTTTAAATAGGCGTTGTCTTTGTTTTTTAATTAGTTTGGATTTGTCTTGGCTACATGTTGACAGAACAAGTACCAAATAAGCATACTTGCTGGCACTGCCTTTGATATTTTTAGACCACTGTTTTTCTCTGGGCCTTGCCTGCTTTGCTAGAAGGCCAGCGACAATTGTAAAGTATGTGGGAGATTGCCCCATGAAAAGTGCCCCCAGCCTGCCCTAGTCCCAGATGCCAGACCCTCCTACAGCCCTTCCTAGGTTGCAAGCAGGCATGGCTAGGCTCTCATTCTGGCACATACATGCTTGTACCTTGAAGACATGCCCTTATGCCTGACTTCCCAAACTGTCAAATCCCCTAACTCTCCTGTTCACAACCCTCAGATGACAAATGCAGAATATTAAGAATCTCTCCTTTGGGGTGAAATATCTAAACCAGCACAGAAAATTATTTGTTGCAGAAAAAAAAATTACAGCATAAAACAATCCAGCCTTGCTCATAAAAATATACTTTTCCTTTCCTTTCCTTTCCTTTCCTTCAAAACATACAAGACCAGATTTTAAACCAGCTTCATAGGCTATGTCCAGGGGCGGCCTGTGAGCCTAGGCGAGCTAGGCAGCTGCCTAGGGCGCCGCTGGCCCGGGCGCCCAATGATGACGTCACAGCCATTGACGGCCGTGCAGGCAGGGGCGCCGATTGCGCCGCCCCCGCCTAGGGTGCCAGCTGCTGCAGCCGGCCTTGGGCCTCTCCTGGCTATGTCTACACAGCAGAGTTATTTTGGAATAACATCAGTTATTTTGACATAAAGTTGAAATAATGTCGAGCTGGAGGACTGCTTACTCTGACTCCTGTAACCTTCATTGTACAAGGAGTAAGGGAAGTCAGGGAAAGAGCTATTTCGACTTAAGCTACACAATTAGCACAGCTCAAGTTGTATAGCTTATTTCAAATTTAGCCCTGTGTGTAGATGTGCCCATATGGAACTGTGCTGATTTATACCAGCTAAGAATCTGTCCCATAATTTAAGACAAAATTGTCTGATGCAGTTTAACTTCCCAAGAATATGTCCAATAATTGAGGATTTAAACAGAGAGTAAAACTGGATTTATGCCAAGTCAAATATTGGCTTCCTTGTGAAGTAATCAGTGGCATTAGCTGATTCAGCCGCAGAAAATAATGTATAGTGTCTGCAAAGCAAAGGAAAGGGTTCTTAGCTTAGCTTATCTGCAAAGCAAAAGGGTCTCATCTTTCTGGAAAATGGGAAGATTCATGGTTTTAATTTTCCCCTCATAACTGTTGCAGCTGTTCAGTGTTCAGCATTGCTATTAGGATAATCCCAATACCCTGTTAAGTATAAAAAAATGATCTGTCCTACTAAGTTTGTTATCATGAAAATAGATCATGAGCAAACTAAGGCATTTGACTCCTTTAAAATACAAATTTGATCTATGGCTAAGATTAGTTTACAAAAATGAAAGAGGGCTCAGTTTATAGGCTTAGCAAATAATATCAGGAGCTCAAGTTTCAGACATGGGCATCTAAATGAAGGTACCCAGTTTTAGTGTGAAAGCGGAGAGGAGTCCTGTGGCACCTTATAGACTAACCGAAGTGTTGGAGCATAAGCTTTCGTGGGCAAAGACCCACTTCGTCAGATGCACTCAAGTTAGTTAGGGTTGCCAGGTGTCCGGTTTTGAGCCAGACAGTCCAGTATTTGAGCTTTCAGTTCGGGAAACAAATTGAGAAAATATAAATGGCCAGTAATTTCTAAATAAGATGTAATGTAGATTGTGATGTAATGTCAAGTGTGTCCGGTATTTTTGTTGAAACCATCTGGCAACCCTAAAGCATGTCGGTGCCCAAATTCCCATTTTAAGTACTCAGTGCTGGTCTGAGAGTCCAAATGTGGAAACAAGTTCCATAATATAGGGACCAAATATTACATGGAAGATCTTTATGATTTTTGAAAGCTGACTAATCTGTTACATTTCAATGGGGGCTGTGTAACTAAATCCCCTATTCAGCTGTAAAAGTCTCAGCCCAGGTTTTATGGCAAAAATTGGTCTTGATAGCTTGCCAATTACTCTGTGAGCTACCAGTTTGCACAAGGATGATGTAAACCTGTTCATTTTCATTAATTTGGGAAGACGGCTACCTTGTGCTGGATCAGTTTTTGAAGAGTACTGCTCACAGTAACTTGGCTGTATTTCAACAGGATGCTTAAAGCTGCACTCTAAGAAAAAAAATCTTAATCGTTTTGATTTGTTATTGTTTGCCTGTGCTGGAGGAGGAAGCAATACTTATGTGTATGGACTCATTCATAAGGCCTGCCTTTCCTATGGACAGATACAAATACTAGAGCTGATTGGGAATTTTCTATCAATGTTTTTTTGATGGAAAATGTTTCTGAAAAATTTTCAGTGGGGAAAATAAACAAAATATTTCATTTGGGTCAGTTAATCAATGAACTGTCTGCAGCCTCTGGTGTCTCTGTCTGCAGAGCACCACGGGAATTGTAGTTGAGGTTCTTTATGCTCCCATTCTCCTGTGTGAACTGGGCTCCTTGACTGAACTCTATCTCCCATGATGCACCATGGTGTCCCCTCTGACTGAAAAAAGAAGTGCAGTGGAGGAATCACATCACTGCAGTACACCACAGAAGAAGCTAAGAAGGCACGAGGCACCTAAATTAACACTCCCCACCCCCCGTGAGGTACTATGGCACCTTAGTCAATTGTAGCTTGATGTCACTAACATCTGAACTGAAATGTTGATTCAGAAGAGTCAACATTTTGGAGTTGTTTGTGCTGCACTTGGGATGAAAAAAGATGGAGAGAGGGGGGTGGAGTGAAATGTGACAGGAAAATGCCTAGCAAAGATGATAGTAAGACCTGGACTTTTGTGTGGCCTCCAAAAGAGGCACCCAGGAAGAGATCGGAGCAGATCTTGAATGTAGTGGAAATGAAAATATTAAGATGGATGCTTGGAGTTACAAGGATTGACAATGTTCAGAACAAACAAATTAGAGGAAGTGTAAAGGGGGTACCTATTATAAAAAAGCTAAGGGAATCCAGTAGAAATGGTTTGGACATATGAAAACATCAGACGAAAAAATGGAAAACAGGGTGTTAAATTTAGAAGTATAGAGTACAAGAAAGGTTGGAAGAACTAGATAGATGGATGTCATACAAAAGGATTTGATTAGCTGTGGTGTGACCACGGAATTGCTTCAGGACAGACTAAAATGGAGAGAAACTCAAAGAGACGATCCATATAGATAGGCCCAACACTAGAAGAATTGGGATGAAAATAAATGTCAAAATATCCCACAGGATAATTTCCACAATTTCCCACAGGACAAATTCCAATTTTTACTGAGCTGTAATAGATATCTATTTACATCTATGGAGATATAGACTATTACCTAGCTCCCCACACACTGACCTCTGTACTTCTCAAAGCATTCCTGTCCTGACAATAAGCTTATACTTGTATGAATGGGTCCTTTTGTTCTGAACTTATCTAACTCAGCGCCTCTGATAAGCAAATCAAACTCTATTTACCTTAGATACTTTTATTATTCTTCCCATGTGAAAAATTCAAAATATTTTACGTGTGGGGAGTGCTCCCTCTGAGCAGCTATGAGGCAATGAAGTTTGCAGACAAGCGCTATTCAAAGAGTGATGACTTTCACAGCAGATAAATATATATAGCAATAAATGGCTTCTGTGGGCAATATAGTTTTGAAGAGGTCAGGACACTTGCCAACTATCAGATCTATTTGTGGTGAATATTCTGCTTTCTTGGAGAAGATAAAACTCAATACACGACACTATAAAAAAACCAAACACCCCTTCTTGCCCCAATTGCTTTGCCTCACTAGCTGGAAAGTGCTATGCTGCTGCTTTCTTTGACTTTTTTTTTTTGGTCAGGTAGGTTTTAAAAAAAGCAGTTGTTTGAGGTCATAGCCTCTTTGGAAAAGAAGTTGTTATGCAACTGGTCAGCGGCAGAGTCAATAAAGGTTTCAATGCCATTTGTAAGAAGCTCATGTTTGATGTTTTGTGACAGGCTGAAATCCTTCTCTTTTGTATAACGCCTGTAGACTGTTATTAGCATTTAAAGGCCTACAGAGTATAGGGCCAGCCTATGTAAAGAAAAGCCTTTAGTTCTGTATAGCCTATGGCAGGGCCGGCCCACAACATTTTGGCACCTGAGGCGGGGAGCTCAAATGACACCCCCATGCCACCTTTTCTCCTGCCTGCCTGTTATGTCTCTTGTGCCTTCCTTCCTCCAGCACAACACTCCACCATCTCTGTGCATCTAGAGCAGACACAATTTTCTACACTTTGGGTCCTAGTGGCGCCCCTCGACAGTCTGGCACCTAAAGTGACTGCCTCAGTTTGCCTCATGGTAAGGCCAGCCCTGGCCTATGGGAGAGGGACTGATGACCATCATGAGGAAGAATCTTGTCAAGAGAGAGGAGGGTCTTTTCCATGCTGACTCCACAACATTAGAATTTGTAGCTTTGTATAAAACTCTGCCTCAGTTTGCCCAAGTGTAAAATTGGAAAGATAATGATATTGGTAATTTATCTTATAGAGATGTTGAGGATTGTTTTATTTTTGGTAATTAATAGTTGGCTGACATTTTTCAAATGAAAAGATTATTCAATAAATATCCTCTTTAAAAGCAATCTTTCATTAAAATTGTTAACTTCTGTCTGCTCATGACAAATTGATACTTATTTTAAAAATTCCTTTTTTTTCCCAAAAATGTTATTGAAATTGTTAACATCTTCTTGTTAACCCAAAACCTGATTTTTGGCAAAAGAACAATGTCTATAGTCATCTTGATTTTTTTTTTTTAAAGAATGTGTCTTTAAAGCAATCAAATATTTTTTCAAAACATTTGTGGAAACTTTTTAAACAATTTTAAACAAAAATGGACGTTTCAGTTGCTTTGAAATGAAAACAACTTCAAAGTTTCTCTCTTTTTGTTTTGTTTTTTTTGATGAAAATAGTTTTTCATGGTTTGACCATCTTGAGTAGCTAGTTAGCTGATATTTGGTATTATTTTTACGTATAGGCTTTCACCTCATATTTCTTTCCTTTCTCATTCTATTTCCTTGATGTCTTTCTTTTCCTAGCTGCTTTTTTGCTAATTGCCAGGCAGTACGCAACTACACAGTAGAGAAGAAGGGGGCTAGGGTGGGGTCAGGCGGGATGGAATCCCTGGGGCCGGACTTGCCTGTGTGCCCTGCCGGGACCGTGTGCGGGACGGGCAGCACCCCATTTGCGTATGCCCAGGCCAGCCCCGCTCCCCGCTGGCTGATTCTCTCCCCCCCGCTCCTTCCCCAGCCAACTCCGCTCCCCCAACCCCTCCCGGTCAGCCCTGCTTCCCGCGGACGGTCCCCCGATCTTCCCGGCCAGCCCCGCTCCCCTCCTGGCTGGTCCCCCGCTCCCATCTGAGATCAAGTGTGTCTGGTATTTTTTTTTAAACTATGTGGTAACCCTATTTGGCAGGGCAATGGGATGTGCATGGAATTTGCTGTTTCTCATAAAATGGAAAGGGAGAGGTCTGGTAGGAGGGACAGTTATACTGTTAAATGACCACAGGGGGAAGCAAGGGACCAGAAATGGGGACTGGGACAGCTATAGCCCTATTGGTTCAGCAGAGGACAGGGGTGGACAAGGAGACAGTTATCTACTATATATTTCAGAGAGTTAGTTTGTGTGTCTGTCTGTCTGTGTGTCTGTTACTCAGTCCTTCCCCCAGCTGTGCCTGCCGCAGCTGCAGTGGCCATGGACAGGTGCTTCTCACCTGGCCCAAAGCTGCTGAAGTGAGAGCGGGCTGGGGATGTCCTCTTTATTATTTTAATGCAATTGAACACAATTTCCTCATTTTCCTCTCTCTGCCCCGGGCAAGTCACACTTACCATGGTGATGGCCACTGAGCAGAGCTGTGAAGAATCACTGCAAAATTGAAATATCAGTAAGCATATTCTATTTATAACTCCCATGAGAAGGAGGAAGGGACTTCTGAAGCTTTTCTTTCACTTTCTATTGACATTAAATGCAACAGAACATCTGTCTGCTTTATCTATCGTTGCTGTGGTAGAGACCTTTAGAGGTGCCCCTTCCATATCCAAGAAATGTCTGACCCCAATGTGAGGAGGAGAAAGAAGCTGACAAAGGAGGACACGTATATTGAGATCCTGCAATTGAGCGCTGTTTCAGACTGTGAACAGAGGGCCTGGAAAGTGAATAGAGAAGACAGCTTGGAGGAATGAAAAAGCAGACAGGAGAAAGGAACAGGCATCCTAGTAGGAAAAGAAGAGGGAGATGAACCAGGTCAATAACAGGGCTTCTCCAGAAATAAACATAAATTCTCTGGACTCGTTGATGTTCAAGTCCAACAATTAGGATCTTATCTCTCTTTGCAATCAGTGGATCATTCCACTGCAGCAGCTCCCTAAACTCTCCAACATTTCATGTAGCATTAAGGACTGTACCCCTATACCTAGCCTGGGGGACAGTAAAGAGAACTACAGCTTCATACACTGACCTGAAAGAGCCACGGTGAATGTACGTTTGGCAGAAATGGGCTGACATGGACATGAATGTTTGCTCTCATTATAATTTTGTTTATTTATTTTACAGGTTTGTACTGTGCAGTTTTTTAATTGCACATTAATGTTTTTCATTGTTCTGGATATGCATTTTTTAAATATTTGGAAATAAAGATTAATTTAGTTCATAACATACATGAGAATGCCTAGTGCTCCTCAAAGCACAGATTACTTGTAATGAAACAGGACCCAGATCTTATAGGTTCAGTGAAAAACAATGTAATAATTATAAGTTTATAGTAAGCACTGGATAATTCAAAGGTTTATTAAAAGCAGTTTGATATGCATAAATGTATACCATGTGCTACGTAATACCTAACAACCCCCAAAACTTTAGAGTCATTAGAGCACTGTCCAGCACAGCACATTACTGTGTGTCCCTGAAGTACTCTTGCAAGGACTGTTTCGGCACTGTTGCTCCTTGCTGAGCTCTTTCAGTGGCCTTTGTATGTGGCTGTTCAAAAGCAACAGATAGAGCTGTTTGCTCTTCACCTCAGCACTAACTTCTTCCCCTTTGTTTCAGATATTTTATGGGTCACAACAGGCGGCTCTGACCCTTGATTTATCTTTCTCTCCAAGATCTAATCTAGTGAGTAAGCACCGCCAGCATCCCTTCAGTTTGCCAAAAGCACATTCAACTGGAAGTGTCCCATACTTAGCTTTTGATGTAAATGAACTGACCTTCGTATACAAATTTGACACCGTTTCCCTGGGCTTGAACAAAGACATTAATTGGATGTTGCATTATAAAACCAGCCTTCCATGCATTTCATTTACATCAAAAGCTAAGTATGGGACACTTCCAGCCCACTTAATTAACCTCATTAGCACCGGTACTGCTAATTACTAAAAGGCAACTTTTTTTTCTACCCTTCTTTTTCTGTTAAAAAATTCTGGGTTCCTGTTATTTCCAGTCCAGCTTCAGCTCATCTGAGGAAGTGAGTTTTGCCCATGAAAACTCATGATACTATATCTATTTTTGTTAGTCTCAAAGGGTACGTCTAGACTACAGGCTTTTGTCGACAGCAGTTTTGTCAACAGATACTGTCGACAAAGCTTCTGTCAACAAAGAGCATCTAGACTACATCCAGTACATCAGTGTAGACGCAAAGGACAGTGTAGATGCAATAACGCCTTCTGTTGACAGAACTCTGATGTTATGTCGACAGAACTCAGCGGCAGTGTAGACGCAGGTATAGTTTTGTTGACAAAAGTGGACTTTTGTCGACAAAACCCTGTAGTCTAGACACACCCTAAGGTGCCACAGGACTACTTGTTTTCAAAGTTACAGACTAACATGGCTACCCCTCTGAGACATTGTAGAGAACATAAGTCATCAGATCTAACTGGGTGTAACCATATTACAGAGTGAGCATCTTTACAACACCTATGACATACCATTTCTAGTGATATTAAAATGAGTGAAAGTTCTGATTATATATTTAGAACCAACTAGGCATATCTATCAAATGTGACTATTTCATACAAATTGGATGAGTATGCTGGTACTTTTTGCAGGTGAATATACCTTGTAGGGATGTAAAATCCTGTTTAGAAAGTTGACTGGTTAAATGTTATGTTTGCAACGTGGTGCAGCATGGTGCATTGGGCCCAGTGGGCAAGAGGCTGCTCCAGCTCGGTGAGGCTTGCCATGCTGTGGGCTGCTCTGGTCAGGATGGGCTGAGCCTACCACACCACCGCACCATGGGAGAGGGGGCTGCTCCAGCCCAGCTGGGTGCTAGTTAACCAATTACCCCAGTAAGAATGAAGGTAAAGTGCATGCTTACTAAGTAACAGGTTAACCGGTTAACCCTTTACGTTCCTTATACCTTGTTTGTATATTAAACTAGCACATTTACCTGGCATTGCTGGGGTCCTTAAGGAGGGGCTCAGGGCAGGGGGCTGAGGAGGTGTGTGTGTGTGTACATGGGTGTGTGCAGGGAGGGAAGGGGAATCAAAGTCCCCTCCCTTGATATTTGTACCAGTGCTGCTTGCTCTTTCCCTTCCTGTCCCTGTCAGGGAGCAAGAGCAAAGTACATAGCTTGTTTGCCCCCTGCACTCCCCAGCCAGAGTGAGGAATGCAGCAAACTGTACACTTTCCCCTCACTCCCTGAGGAAGGGGAACAGCCAGCAATGTCTCCATACAAATCTGGGGGTGGGAGCTTCAGCCCCCCTCAGGCCCATATGCAGGGGGGATGTGAAGGGTGCAAAAGCACCCTCTATGGTCCCTCAAGTAAGCACGCTCTGGCTAGCCACGGGAAGGAAGGAGCAGTGCGCTTCCCCAGACTCCCTCCCCCATGCTCAGATCAGCTACGGGAAGGCTGGGGCTGATTTCCCCGCTTATTTGGGGGATTATGAGGGTGCATTCACACCCTTGCGGTCCACATTTACAAAAAAACCACCACCCCATAGAAATTCCTGCATATGAGTCTGTCCCTGCCCTTTCTAAATAGTGTCTGGGGTGGGGGTGGGGGTGGGAGGCTTAGAGCTCAGGCAGTCCCAGATGGTGGAGGGGCACGCCTCAAGTAAGCCCCTTTCACCTGCCTGGTAATTCTGTCTCTTTTCTTTATGATTTTCTGAGAAACAATCCTATTTCAGACACATCCCATTTTCCTGGTATAACCAAACCCTTACATTGCTTTAAGTTATGATAAGAGGAAGCTGCCTACCAAATTTGGTGGTTCAAACTCTGACCGTTTAGGAGGAGTTCTTGAACAAATAGACAAACTCTCTTAAATATATAGTGGATAAAAAAATAACCAAAAATAACCAAATAACCAGATAAGTATCTAGATGTCCTCTGAGTATTTTGGTGTAATCTGTATGTTATTTTTTCTATACCAACATCCCATATTTTTTGAACTATTCCTCTATGGTTGAATTATTTTTCTTTTTCCAGAGACCAAGCAGCTACTAGTGGATGCGATATTAATTCTTCATTTCCTTCTGTGTGACCATTTCTGCTAAGAAGCACCAGGAAGATTATCAAAGGATCAGTTGGTAATAACTAGAGTTTGATAACTTTTGCATGACTGCCACATTCCCCTGCATCTCCAGATGCTGGAAGAGGAAAAGTTGAGATACTGAGAGGAAGGTTGTTCTCATGGTCTTTCTGTCTTGGTCAGCAGCAGTGAGTTCTAGACTCAGGATAAAACCTTTTTGGTGTACTGCTCAATTTTGCAGACCCAAGAGGTTTATATAATTTTGATAAGAGGTCAATAAATACCTAATGTAGGGGTATTTTCCAAACAGAAGCCTATATTGAGGTTCAGATATGGCTCTAGTGCATTGGAGCCCTTTACACTCCTAATATCAAACACCAAGAAATTACATCTCAGCACACAGCCTCAATACTACTGTGACGGGCACATTTAAATATAGTCAATGAAGAGGTCAGCTACTGCTGTAGGTTCTAAGCATGTCAAGAATGGACATGAACATTTCTAAATTCATTCTAAAGATCCAG
Organism: Rafetus swinhoei; assembly: GCA_019425775.1. Taxonomy (NCBI): domain Eukaryota; kingdom Metazoa; phylum Chordata; order Testudines; family Trionychidae; genus Rafetus; species Rafetus swinhoei. The sequence continues at coordinate 160,416,558 of CM033437.1, forward strand.
TATCTTACATTTGGAGTCTTCATCTCACAGCCTAGCGATAATAGGTTGAGCTTCATTGTTGGCACAGCTGGACTATAAAGGCAAGTGAAAAATAATTGAAGTATACTATTGAAAATCACATTGCATCCCAGACAACATCCAGATGGCTCCGTTTGTTCCCAAACATCAGACCACAGCTCTATTATGAAAACAGATAATTATTCTACATGATTTGTTACTGAGTACACCTAGTGGGGGGTTTTGGTAAATACACCAGGTGCAATATAAAGTTATTTAAGAGAATGATTTTATTAAAGACACTTGCATTAGCATCAAAGATATATAATGCTATTGTTTACCAAGCCTCTGTGGAATCAATATCACCACTTTTTGAGCTAAATAACTAGCTAAAGGACAATAAGGTACACATAGGGATACACATATACACATAAAATTAAATAAATAATAATTCATAAATGCAGTTTGTTTCTTTGTTGGGGGAAAATAATCCAAACAAAAGTAATAGAATTGGCAAGACATTCACTATGCCATTCACTCACTGAGCTTTTTTTTCTATCTTCTTCTGCCTTTCTCTAGTGTACATCTAGATTATAAACTCCGTGAGGAAGGGAATTTGCATTCAGACCTGTTTGTAAAGAATAGCATGCTTTTGGCACTACACAAATCAATGTGTACACCAGACAGTCCACATCGTCCATTATGCTGTTCTTGGTCAAATCACTATGGCTAAGAAATATACGGATTGAGTCAGACTGTGATCTCTGTGTGGTTGGCTAGGTTTTGCTAGGAGTCATGGCTTCACTTTTCTGAACAGGTAGACTAGAAAGAAAGAAAAAAATGTCTCTTTGTGTAGAAAACCCATACCTGATATGGCTGTGTGGCTGCAGTGTGTCTAACCTCCAGCTTTCTAAGCCACAGAAATGTTTGGTTGAGATTGTTAAAGTAGTGGACAAAATTTAATCATGAAATTAATGGAATATGTGGGGCTAAATCGCTTGTGTTCCTTTAAAATCTCAGCCTTCATTTTCTGCTTGAAAATCTGTTGAGATTTCTCCTCTCTAACCCCTTGGCAGCCTATCCCATAATTTCTCCAGAGGACTGACTTAACAACTGACGGTGATTATTAAAAATGTATTTGTTCAAGATAAACCAACAAATAGTGGCTGCTTTATGGATTAAAAAAATAAACCTTTCATGAGCTCCACATACTTGATATCTGACAGATAGGTTGGGAATATTACTATGGCTGGGGTGGGGTGTCATATTTCTTTATATACAGCCTGCAGGAACTGATGGCATGGGTTGTATACTAGCATGCCCACTTATTGCCTAAAGTGTCATGATTCATGGTCATCTCTGTATGTGCTAATAATTGTGTTGCATGGAAAACTGTACAACGCAGAGGTCTTACTATGTCAAAATAGGGTGACCAGATATCCTGATCAAATTGGGACTGTCTTGATATTTAACTCTTTGTCCCACTTTTGGGAGCAGTAGCAAGCAAGGGGTCCACCCACATATTGTTTTTCTCCTCTTTGGGTTGCTCTGAATCATCCTGCCCTGCATCAGCAGGATTGATTTCCCTCCTCCCTATTGTGTGGTTGGCACTGCTTTATCAGTGCCTCATAATGTGAGCCCAAATAATAAGGGTAGGAGTTTAACTTAACAATGGAGCCTATTTTTCTCCTCCGATCAAGAGTTATTCATATTACATGACATGGTATTTTGCCTACACTTTGTTATCAGAAAGTGTCACTGAGGCCATTGGCTTAAAAGGAGAAAGCAAGAGAAAAGCAAAGCTCTGATATGAAAAGCAAAGCTATTAGGACATGAATTAACATGTCAGGGCTGCATGAGAGCTTGAATGCCAAACACAATTCCATTGCTCTGACTCGGTATGTATACCACATCTAAATGGAGCACACATCTCACGCTAACACAAAATGTTAGGCCACAGCGGTTGTGTGCGTGCGTGTGTGAGTTTTTCTTCCCAACACCCACATTATCAAAGCATAAGGATTTAGTCATGTGACTCCCGCTGACATTAAAGAGTGTTCCTCTACGACAGCAAGGCATGATAGGCTTAGAAAGATTTGATTTTTATCGGCAAACATCAACTTTGCTAAACAAACACAAACCGATTAAAAAATATGTCCATCAACGATAAAAAAAATGCACAGACAAAGAATGGAATATGCTGCTTGAGGACTTAATGTTTCTTTTAAAGATATATTTCATATATTTGGACATATGATGTTGATGATTTGTGTTTTAATGGATATCAAGCTTTATCTTTTTTAATATCAGCATCAATTGTCAGACAATAATTATTAAATTCCCCCAGTAGCAGCCGCAGCCACCAGGAACTCTGGGCCCCTTTGAATCACCAGGCAGACCTTGGGGCAATCGCCCCCTTTGCCTCCCCTGTTGGCGGGCTGGATTGTCCACATAGCATGAAAGATAGAAAATGCATGTGTCATGGTGTGCTGTCACCAGGCTGAGACCGCTTTAATGACAGTATTGTTGAACTGTTCCTAGCGGATATCTATGTACTATTCAAATGCTGAAATACTATCAACTATCGACAGATGTCTTAGCTTCATTATAGCTACTGTAAAGTCTCATATGAAACATTTATTTCCTTTAAGGGCTTGTCTACATGGTACCTTAGTCCACACAAGCTGGGCTGCAAATTCTAGTGTGCACCAGTGTGTCACACACTAACTGGCCTTGCTGAGGTTCACTAAAAGTTCCCTAGTGCACGTTAAGGTTGTACTGTTGGAAATGGGAATATCTTACTGTGCATTGAGATCTTTTAGTGTGTGCCCACCAGCAGAGCCCTCATAGGGCAGATTAGATTGTGCAGATTAGAATTTGTAACCTCAATTGGTTTGGACAATGGCACCGTGTAGTACTATAGTAGCACCCTCGGGATCCCAAAATAAGGATTAGATCCTACCCCCACATTGTACAGTATAAACAAATAACACAAAACTGCAGATCACTGATGCAGGTCACAATCTAGGATTGTCAATATACAATAGGCAAATAAATGGACAAACAGGAAGTGGGAAAGAGAGGAAAAAGCAAGAAACAAGCAATAAATACGTAAGTGAGTAGTCATAGTAGCAACTTTTTAAAAAATGAGGCACAATTGAAGTGGTACATCTGACAATATGCAAAAGTCCAGATTCTGATCTGCCACCAACTCTACACAGCTGTTACACCTGATTTTTACCACAGTAAGCATAAGTCAAATCAAGAGTCAAGCTCTCAGAATGAAACTCAGTTGGAAGGACTCCTTAGCTCTGAACCTCCATTCTGAATGTGGTGCAATTAAAATTTCAACATAAAATCTCAATCTCTTGCATTAACATCTAATTTAATCTATCTGTCTATCTATCTCATATCCTGTTTCCTTGTTAAACAGTTGTATATTATTGTATACATTTAACAAGGCGTACAGAATGCCGCATCAATGTTGCTACAGAAACGCTTTTACATTTCCTGACTTGTATGATTAATTTGTCAATGTTAATGTTGCATTAATTTTTAATTTGTATTCAATGGGCCAGAAACTGGCCTATGCAAAAGTCCATTGCTTGCTCTGGAGGTACAAAGGGGCCTCAAAACTGGGCAGCAGAAATGGATTCCCTACCATTCAGAAATCTTCATCTGGTGTAGCCAGCTCTGTAGCCACTACTTTCTTGTTTCTTTACCATGGTGTCCAACCAGTTCTGAAGCAGTAGCCACTATAGTGGCTACTCTTATAGCGAACTAGCCACACTCAACTGGCCAAATAGCCACATTGTTCAATCCAATTAGCCACACTCAACTGGCCAAATAGCCACATGTGGCCAGTGGTTAGTGTGGTGGACACCATGGCTTTAGAAGAAGGGATGAGTTGAAGTGAGCAATGAGTGTGGCCAATGTTCACTGCATCTCCTACTTACTGTGGAGATGTCTACACTGGAGCTGGAGTTGTTTCAGGTGAGCTCATACTTGGGGTGCATAGCCCATGTTGTGCTTGCACTGCAGAGGCATCAGTTCTATCGTTAGCATGCTAGCTTGATCCGAGCCAGTGCAGGCGTGTTTACCTGAAATGTAAATTACATCTCCAGCTCCAGTGTCGACATATCATGTTGTATGCTTATGGAGGCAGTGACAAGCCTCAGTAATTTAGAGAAGCCCTGAAGCTACTCTGTGTTAGGCAGGAGAGCAGGCTCTGGGGTAGCTAAGGATTGGGACCAACGTATGTACAGTATTCCAGGTTTGGCTCAAATTGTTAGTAAAGATTCCAAATCCATTTAATTAGAGACCGACAATCTCAAACATAGACTGGTCATTGAGTCAGTGTGTTTGCTGCCTCAAGTGTGCTACTTTATGGGGTAAATATGGAGGGGAAAAAAACTTTATGAATGTCAGTGCCGCATTCCTCACAACTAAATGATTTGTTTCTTCCTCCCCATAGATTCCTGTGAAGAGCTGATGAATGGCCTGATTTTTTCATTAATAATACTGGTGTAACTGCATGGATTTCATTGGAGTTGCATTAGATTTCTGCCAGGGTATTAGAGCAGAATCAGGCCCAGAGGATTTCCCTGCTAAAGCTGGTTCCATCTGTGCAAAGTATTAAAGTGATTTACACAATAATGTAAAAAATATGTTAGCATCTAGGTGTTACAAATCATTGTTTCTTTCTCCTCTCCTATAACATATTACCTTCCTGAAATAGCCTTTACATCCAAAGGACAATAAGCTGCAAAGGAGAGGTACCCAACTGCTCCCTGGACTTTATTTGACATTATTTTGGGGAAAATATCCTGGGGCTGAGGAAGGGCTGTTTTACTGCTTCGATTTATTGGCTGGGAGAGTAGATTCATTATTTGTATGAGGTTAATTTTTGCTGTTGGGAGGAGAGTCACATGCAGATCTGGTAACAAGGGACCCCTGACTCTGTGGCAGGCTGCACCTGGGGGAGAGTTGTGGATGATAAGGCTTAATGGCTGATGAAGCCTAGTTGGGGGAGGAGCTGGGGTGGGTATAAAGAGAGGAAGCTGGTGGAAAGAGGGGACTGTAGGGAGGAACTCTACTGTCACTCCCTAGAAAGAAAGGAGGTTGGCAAGAGATAAGAAGGAATCTTAGTGGGGAGTAAACCCTGGCATCCTGCCTGGGAAAACAGACTCTGGCAAACCTCTGAGCAGGTGAAATGGGCTCAGGAAGCAGAGACAGGTCCAGGATTAATCTGTATGGTAGGGGCAGAAGATAGGGAGGAGCCTAGGGAAACAGCAATAAGGTTGGATCTTGACTAGGCTGTGGCTGCTGGATATAGGGTCTCTGAGCTGGCACCCAGAGTCAAGAACTGGGCTGGTAGTGGAACAGAAGATGGCCTGAGTCAGAGATAGGTGGTCCAAAGGCACTTTAATGCCCCAGAAGGGGAAAATTATAGTAACCTGGCCAGAGGCTGAGCCATGAAGAGGGAGCAGCCTGAGAGAAAGACCATAGGGGAAGAAACCAAAGAAGGGGGCATCAGACAGGTTGAGAGCTAATCCGCAGATGAGTCACACAAAGAGGTGCCCCAGTGATGAGTAGTACACCCTGTTACAGTAACAACTAATTAATTGTCTGGGTGACTAGAGCTTCTGGCATTTAGCAGTGTTACTTAACTCTAATGCTGCTCACTTTCTTTTTTCAGTTTTAGACATTTTCATTAAATCCAAGGGTCTAGGAAGAACTCAGGGCCAGATCCTCTGCTGGTGTAAACAGGCTCTGTGACAAGGTGAGGCAGCAGTCTGGAAAGGGTTAAGGCCCCTCTTCTGTCAAATGGTTGAGAGAACTATCAGAGAGCAAAAAGCTGGGCCCAGGTTGTTGGAACAAGGGAAGAGCATCTGAGGCCCATATCCAGCTTTGATTATTTGATTTGCTTTATCCTGGATTTGCATTTTTGTATTAAAAAAAATCAGACCCTGAGAGCAAACCTCAAAAAGACTTGAGTATGGGTGTTGCATCCCTTCCTTGGCTGCTGAAACAGTCCCCTTTACAGACACCATGCAGCATTACATCAGCTAAGAGTCTGGCATTCGTTGCCTATAGCAGTTGACATTGTGGGCTTGATCGTGTTACAGCTTCTATCCATACCCTTCTGTCTGTGAGACACAAGAAGGGTATGTCTACACTAGCTCGTTAGTTCAAGCTAGGTAGGCAGATGAGGGCAACCGGAGTTGCAAATGAAGCCCGGGATTTAAATATCCCGGGCTTCATTTGCATGTTCCCAGTGCCGCCATTTTTTAAATCCCCTTAGTTCGAATTAATGTTTAACTGCGCGTCTGGCCACGGGCAGTTAGTTCAGAACTAAGGGGATTTAAAAATGGTGGCGCCCGGGAACATGCAAATGAAGCCCGGGATATTTAAATCCTAGGCTTCATTTGCAACTCCGGTTGCCTTCATCTGCCTACCTAGCTCGAACTAATGAGCTAGTGTAGACATACCCGAAGAGAGTCTCTTGAGACTAGAGGTGGAGGATCAATCTTTGAGACATTTCAAATTAGACTGGCCAACGTACTATAAAATATAGTAGAGTGCAGAACAACTTTGCAGCACCAGGGGAAGGATCTAGAATTCTAGATGGTCTAATAGTCTTTTCCAGCTATAGTTTCTGAAATTCATCCTGTGGCTCTTTCCAGGCAAGTGCTTAGAGCAGGGCTACTTAACACGCAGCCTGCCGTCCATTTATTTGCGGCCTGTGGTGCAGTTTGGGTTTATGCAGGGCTCAACACATGGCCTGCAGGTGGGAGCCAAAACAAAAAAGGAGTCAATATAATGGTCTTCTGTTGATATGTGTTGTAGTATTTAAATTCCTGGACTGTCATTGCTCATTAAAAGTGCTGTCATATAGGCTGAAATTGGGTAAATATTGCATTTTGTTAATATCAGCAGAACTGACTTAAATGGGGCCTGCGTGTTGTGCAGCCTTGCCTTAATCTTTGTATTCATGTCCGTCAGTGTGACATGTACTGTGAGTATCATTGTGTCCCCCAGGGCTTCCAAAGTTGAGTAGCCCTGGCTTAGAGTGCCTAAAAATTCTTGTGTAGCTTCAGTGAAGTGAGACTTGCAGGGGAAGTCAGTGAAGGGGGACTTTCTAGGGTGCAGGTCAGACAGAGGTGCAGGTTAAACTGAAAGCAACATGGCTACTTCCAACTGAACTTTGTAAGATAAGTGGTGAGAAAATGCTATGGGAAAGAGGGACTTGATGTGGAAGAGGAGTTAGCACCCATGAGGATGCAGGAATGAGGGAACACTTTATTACCTAATATCAGTGGACAAAGTCTAAATTTCTGCCAGTAGATCTTCTGTAAAAAATCGTCTCTTCTCTTTATATCTGCCCCAGCTCCTCCCCCAGCTTGGCTTCCTAGCATACTTATGTTCTATTCTCTAGATTCCGGGTTAAAAAATCTGTGTGAAACTCAAATTGGAGAGCTGAGGGGCTTTCCATACAGCCTCTACATCTAGCAGCTCTCATCCACTTACTTTGGTACCCAACCTAATCTGATTTTCTTGCATCTGGAAAAACCAAAAAGTATGGTATTCAGGTGAAGAACCAATACAAAGAGGTACAGCATGTACCTCCCTAAACCGGGACTCTCTGGTCTGGCAACATCCATGGTCTGGCAGGACCAAGTATATTCTTGGACCAAAGAGCCCAGGGAAAAGGGGGCCAGTGATGGAGCTGGGAGCCTTGGGTCATGGAAGGCTGGTAACATGGCCAGGACCCTTACAGCAGGGGGTGGTCTTGTGGCACAGGGAGCCCCACAGCAGGGGGCAGTTTAGTGGTGTGGCCGGCAGCCCCACAGCAGGGGGGTCTGGTGGTGCAGCCGGGAGGCCGGTAGTAGGGGGGCTGGCCTGGGCTGGCAGCACAGATGGCTGGAAGCAAGGGGGCTGGTTGAAGCCAGAAGCGGAGTCAGCAGCAGGTTGTGGGGCAGGTGGCAGGGGACCACCCCTGATCTGGCAAATTCCCTTGTTTGGGACTGGTCAGGTCCTGAGGGTGCTGAACTAGGGAGGTCCAGTCTGTACAGGCAATGATGAAAATAGCTGCATTAAATAGAATAGATTAATAGATATTTCCCACTGCAGATGTAATGATGTCTTAGAGCTGATTAAATAATGAATTTTCATCCCATTTTTTTGGCTTGATTCTGATTAAAAAATGTATTTAATACTGTTTTGATATTTTTTATCAAAATAAAATGTTTTGACATTCCTAAATAAAAAATGTTTCATTTCAGGTAGATAAACACATCTTTCCATTTGGATCAATCTGAAATAGAACATTTCTCATATTGTTTTGCCCAAATAACAAATTCCACCAAGATTGATTTTTTCCCCTCCTTCCTGCTGTTCCCCAACAGAAAAAAAAAATCAATTTTGATTAAACTTGTTTTCCAGTGGGAAAGTGGTTTGTCCAAAAGCTTTAGATCAGCCGTTATACAGATTTCTGGCATATGTTAGATGTAAGATATTTTCCCCAGAACACTTATTCAGTAGTTGAAGATATTTCCTAAAGGAATGGTAAAAATCTTGAAAGCTACTGATCAAACTTGACAGATTTGTAATGGACCAAATTATTGTCCACAGATCAGACATGATTAAGTACAGTAGCAGATTGGTGATGGCTTGCCAACCAGCTGAATGGAGCAAAGATGAGTGCATAACTTGGTCATCTGGCTGTGCAATAGTTACAACATCTGGCTGTGGTTAGTCTGGAATTCTGTTGTCATCTTGTTTTACATCCACCATCTGTAGGGTTTGTCCTGTCGATTGTTCTTTCTTAGGGAAGAACTGTAGATGTTGATGGTTTTTGGTTAACTATCTACTGTGGGTCTTGATCACATATGAACTGCATGCTGACTTTTTTTAGGACACCTGGAGTAGTCAGATTGGATTGGGGAAAAAAGGATGGACATGACACTTACCGGGTTCTAGATCTGGCAGTTCTCTGAGTGACCTAAGTGCTCTTAAATTGAATTTAGAGTGGCTAATATCTGTAAACAGGAATAATGCTTACTCAGCTTTCTGAAGAGTACAATATCTGTGGATGAAATCTGTGGCTGAGAAGTGCTATGGGAATGCCTTGTATTTTGAGGGCTGACTCCAAGCTCTGCTTGGGACTGGAACAAGAATGTATAGGCAAAAGGGTTTTGGAGTGGGTGGGCCCAACACCACACTAAGGCCTGGTCTACACTAGGACTTTACATCGAATTTAGCCTCATATAGTCGGTTTTCTAAGTGATGCATCTACATTACCAAGCCTCTCATGCAGGGCTGGCCTTAGGCCGATTCCCCCCGATTTCCCATTGTGGGGCCTCGCGCCTGAGGGGGCCCCGTGCCCAGGGAAGTGACACATGCGCCGTGCGCCAGGAGCATGGCGCATGTGCAGTGTGCTGGGAGCACGACGCTTGCGCAGGGCCCCCCGGGCACATGGCGCATGCGTCATGACGTCCGGGGCCCCGCGCATGTGCGGCCCTGCCCCCCGGAATCGGGCCTCGCGCTCAGTAGAGCTGGCTCTGCTCTCATGTCACCCTTAGGGGCCACTGAAGTCGATTTTAGTGCTCCTGCCTTTCATGAGGAGTAACACGGTCGAAAGGCATGGTCGAATTTATGGTAGAGTAAATGAAGTGTTGGGTGGAAGTCAAGAGCATTGGCCTCTGGGAGCCTTTCTGCACTTCTCTGCTCTGACCACTCTGGTCACAACTTGCATCTCCACTGCTCTCCTGGTGAGCTCAAAATGCCCCGGGTAAGTCAGAATGGCATTTCCCATGAGGCCAGCATTGTGAGCCCATTAAGAGTGAGCAGCAACTGCAGCAAATGTGGAAATGACATCAAAAAATCCTAACACTGCGATGACTTTGAATACTGCTGCTCCCACAGGCTCCAGTTTCCAGGGGCGCAGAAGAGCACTAGCGAGGAGTGTTCAGGAGATCTTGGACCTCACTGAGGTGTGGGGAGATAAATATATCCTCTCTAAGGCTATGTCTAGACTGCAGGCTTCTTTCAGAAGAGATCTTCCGAAAAAACTTCTTCCGAAAGAGAGTGTTCACACACAAAAGCGCATTGAAAAAGTGATCTGCTTTTTCAAAAGATAGTGTCCACACTGAATGGATACTATCTCGCATTTAAGCTGTGATTACTGTCGACGGAATGGCCACCAGGGCACCTGTGCTTTTTCATCTTTCCTCTTCTTTAGAAAGAACTCCCTCTTCCCTGTCCACACATGCCTTTTTTCTGAAAGAGCTCTTTTGGAAGAACATGATTGCAGTGTGGATGTAACTCAGGTTTTGTCGGAAAAACAGATGTTTTTCCAACAAAACTCTGTAGTGTAGACTTACCCTGAGCTCCAAACCAGCAAGATTGCAAACTGCCTGGGAGCTAAAGGCTATTCCAGGGATGCCCAGCAGTGCCAAGTAGAAATCAAGGAACTGAGGCAGTCCTACCATAAGGCAAAAGAGATGAGTGGATGGTCTGGGGAAGCACTTCACACATGCAGCTACTACAAGCAGCTGGACACAATTTGGGGTTGGGGGTGGGGGCTGGCCAACTTCTCCAGTGTGGTTGTGGAGTCTGGCCAAGACAGGCCTGGCATCACCTGCAGGACAGTGTGGTGGAGGAGACTAGTCATCTGGTGATCCCCAAGAACCAAGAGCTGGTCATGGTGTTGGAGCCAGTCCGCTCCTCCCAGGATATTTCCCAGTCCAGCACCGACTCTGGGGAGGGCACTTCTGCTGAGTTCACAAACTTTTTCTAACTACCAGGGGCAGGGCTGGCTTTAGGAAGTGCAGGGCCCAATTTGAACAGTTTCGATGGGGCCCCGGCAGCCAGGATTTTTTTGTTGAGCAAAAAAAAAAACAAAAACAAAACCACCGCACACAAAAAAAGAGTCACAGCCCCCTTTAAATCCCCAGCTAGAGGGCAGAGTCATGTCCTGCCTTCCCGCCAAATCCCGCGGCCGACCCCTTCCCTCCCACGGCAGAGGGAAACCCCTGCGTTCGACTCACCCCTCCTGTGGCACAGAGCAGCTGCCGCACTCCTCCTCTGGGGCTGATGCCCCCTCCTGCAGTGCACCCGGCATGCCAGCACACTTCTGGCTTTAGGGCGTGGGGCCCTTTTAGGCGTGGGGCCCGATTCGGGGGAATCAGTTGAATCGGCCTAAAGCCGGCCTTGACCAGCAGGTTAAGCAATGGGGTGTGAGGTGTGGCATGCTCTGTGCCTACACAGCATGGGGAGGCCCAGAACAGATTGTTCACGTGTCTGTAGATAGAACAGGAGTCTTGCCACACAGCTCCATGAAGCTCTGACATAGGAACTCTTTGATCCTTCTCACAGGGTTTGGGAGGCCAGCCTTATTCTGTCCTCTGTGGTAGGACACTAGGGATGTTAGATAGCATGTAATTGAATAGTTGTGTAACTGCATGAAATTTTAACGGTTACACGACTATTCGATAGTTCCCAGAGGTGGGGCTGGTAGCCAGTGTGTTCCTGGCCCCACTCCCAGGGAGCCCACTGCCACTCCATGCTGCAGCCTCTCTATCAGAGGCAGCGGTGTGGGGTGGCAGGCAGTGTCCCTCTAAGCTGCATGGCAGCACAGCTTCAGAGGTGATTAATCAGCCCTGCCCAACCAGAGGCTCAGTGCTTCATGCATGGAGCTGACTGACTGGGTGGGGCTGATTTATCACCTGTGAAGCTGGAGCACTGGTGCCAGGTGGGAGCCAGTCCATGAGGGGAGCCAGTTTAAAAAACATCTTCCTGTGCAGACTGGCTCCCACCTGCCACCCCGTGCTGCTGCCTCTGTATCAGCCCCTGTCCATGGGATTCCAAGCTTGCCACAGACAGAGGTTACTCCACAGCAGCAGCCTCTGTCCATGGGGAGCTTGGACTCCCCACAGACAGGGGCTGCTGTAGCAGTGCGGCCTCTGTCCATAGTGGGTCCAGGTTTGCTCCAGACAGAGGCTGCTCCATTGGAGCTTGGAACCCCTGCAGAAAGGGGTTGCTTTTTGCGGCAGTCTCCCCTGCCCTGCCCCATGCTCTGCCTCTAATAGCATGGGCAGGGAAGGTGGCACTGTGGAGCTGGTGCTGGGGGAAACTGGCTTTTAAGCCAACTCTCCCCCAGCACCGGCTCCTGCCACCCCTCCCCCTGCTGCCTCTGTGGGCATGTGGGTTCGCAGAGCCAGCACGTGCAGAGAGTAAACTTAAAAGCCAACTCCCCATGCATATTGGCTACCACCTGACCCCATCACCCTCTGCACTGCTGCCTCTCTATCAGAGGCAGCAGTGTAAGGGTGGGGGGGACAGACGGATCCAGTGGTCATGGAGAGCTGGCTTTTAAACCAGCTCCTCACGGGCACCTGCTCCCACTCTCCCCCACCTCTGCCCCTGATACCAAGGCAGCAAGATGCGGGGAGTGTGTGCAGTTGACAAGATGAATGAATAAGCCTAGGCTTACTGGTTAGTTGTGTAGTTTCTACATGTGGACATCACTATAGGACACCTTCTGATGCCAAGCCACCAGTAAGTGGCCTGGCATCATTGCAGCAGAAGGCCCAGGTTTATGACCACAGTCAGTCAGCATCCACTCCCCATGATTTGGTGTGATTCGGAGAAGATTGATATCTCTCATAGCAACCTGGAAGAAGAAGGAAGGGAACCTATTAGCACTCTTCCCATGAGGCGACATGTGCCAGACACACGCTCCCCACTTCTGCAGGCTGGCAAATAGCAGGTTGGATAGACATCTATCAGGGATGATTTAGACGGTGCTTGGTTCTGCCGTGAGGGCAGGGGACTGGACTTGATGATTTCTCGAGGTCCCTTCCAGTTCTAGTGTTCTAGGATTCTATGATTTTATGAAAAGAGCACTCTTCTCAGGAGGTCACGCATGCTGGACACACATTCCCCCATCTCCGCCTGTGGGCAGGAAAAGAAGCAGTGTCCCTGGGAGGCTGTGTATGCGGGACCCAACATGTACTGGACACAGCAGGAAGCCACTCTCTCCCATCCCCCTCTTGCCTGCAGGCTGCTGCCCTGGCTGGCCATTTATCATGCCTGCCTGTCTCCAGATTGAGTGCATCCCAATGCTTCCCTGAGAAGTCTGTGCACCTGCTGTAAAGTGCTCACTTTAAAGCAAACATTTGGCCTTGCATGGAACACATCTCCATTGCCTTTATAGAGACTTCAGTGTAGGTTAACAGATTAGGGTTAGGCTTAACACAATGTATCACCTGTAATGTCTGCCCTTTCGATGGCAGCCAATTCGATGAATACTTCCCTATGTACAGCATCTGCCCACCTGGCTCAGATCTGCAGGCAAAAATACACAAGGGAGGACAAGTTCCATGAACAGATGGACTGTATGCACTCCCTCATGGAGGAGATGTGGATAGAGAGCCTGGACCAGATCATGGAGCACCAGGAGAGAAGAGCAGCAGGCAAGGCAGCAGGAGATGATGTTTGCCTCCCTGACTGCTATGATTAAGCACCTGGCTTTGTGTCTAGACAGGGCCTCCTCCCAGAACCCTGCCCACCCTGAAGACACCCCCATTGCCTCTTCCCACAGTCCTGTTGCTTCCTTTACCAGGAGCCACTGGGGCCCCAGGACATGGGGGGAGGGACTTAAGGGCAGCCTTACTCTCCAGGTCCTTGGGAAGCAGAAGGCAGTCCCACCCTCATTCCTGAGCCCCCTCACTCCTTTGGGTTCCCACTTCTTTCCTTTCCCTGCTGTTTTCTCCTAATAAAAACTCATGTTCTTTGAACAATGGTCTCTTTATTGCTTGAACTGCAGAGGTGGGGTGGGGGATTAAAGGCACAGGGAATGCAGGGTCCCCTTGTGGAGAGCCATGAGGGAGAGTCTTAAAACTGGCCTCACCTAAAACTGTCCTTCAAAGCGTCTCTGATTTGTGCTTCCTCTTGCTGTGCTCTCCTTATTTTGCTGGTATCCAGCTGCTCATACTCTCTGGCTAGGTGCTTTGCCTCAGCTTCCCATCCTGCTAGATGAGTTTCCCCCTTGCTCTTGAACAGATTATGGAGCACATAACAGGCTGCCACCACAAAGGGAATGCTGCATTCACTTAGGTCCAACTGAGTCAGGAGACTTCTTAACCTACCCTTTAAATGTCCAAAAGCACATTCAATCACCATTCTGCACTTGCTCAGCCTGTTGTTGAACTCCTTCTTGCTGGGGTCCAGGCTGCCCATATACAGCTTCATGAGCCACAAGAGCAAGGGGTAGGCTGGGTTGCCAAGGATCACAATAGGCATTTTCACTTCTCTAATTCTGATTTGCCTGTCCGGGGAAAAAGAACTCTGCATCTTTCATAAGAGGCAGGAATTCCTAAAGATGCGCACATCATGCACCTTTCCCAACCACTCTATGCTTGTGATCCACCAGCACCCGCAGCACCATGGAGAAGGACCACTTGCAGCTGATGTACTCCGAGGCAAGGTGGTCCGGGGCCAAGGTGGAGATGTGCATTCTGTCTAAGGCCTCCCTGCACTTAAGGAACCCCATCGTGGCAAAGCCATCCACTATGGTGTCCACATTTCCCAGAGTCACAATCCTCCATAGCAGAATATTATTGATGGCCTTGGCTACTTGTAGGACAACAACCTCCACTATAGATTTCCTCACTGCAAACTGATTCTCCACTAACCAGTAGCTGTCTGGCATTGCAAGCTTCCAGCGGGCTATTGTCATGTGCTTCTCCAGAGTCAGAGTGGGTCTTATTCGGGTATTCTGGTGCCCTAGGGCAGGGGAAGCCATTCGCAAAGTTCCAGAAATGTGGTTTTCTGCATGCAGAAGTTCTGCAGCCACTGCTGATCGTCCCATCTCTGCATCACAATGAGGTCCCACCAGTCTGAGCTTTTCTCGTGATGCCAGAAATGGCTTTGCCTGGTGTCCAGAGGACTGACTGGTGGGTGCACTAACATCAGTGCCAGGCCTTGCATGAGCAGCGCGTCCATGCCATGCCAAGCTTTGTCCTCATCCTTTTCCTAGAGGAGTGACATGCACATGCTTTCCAAGTACTGCATCATTACGCGCACCACAACACATATGAGTATCACAATAGTTTGTTGCAAACTGGGTTCCCTGCTTGTGCTGATACGGTGTCTGCGCAGGTGGCCACGGCACCACAGAGTGCAAGCACACTGCTTCCCCTTTAGGTCATGCAAGGTGGGGAGTAGACAAATGCATTGTGGGATGCTGGCAATATGTGCCCCTAATCACCCGTTGAACAGTTTTAGTCCCAGCAGGCACCGTGAACATGCCCAGACTGCAAAGCTACCCATGGTGCATCACTCTCTGAGCTGAAGGCAGGCTCCCTAATGGGGATGCGCTACTTCAGACAACATTTGATTCTTCTCCACAGTGAGGACATGGACCTTTGACTTCGCAAAATCAGGTGGTAAGAAATTGACCATGATAGATTCGACCTTATCTCATAGTGAAGATGAGCCCTAAGAGTCTAAACCTGCAAATTCCTATGAGAGTGACTGAATTGTGTGAGCAGTCCTTCCCAGGCATTGATCACAAAAAACATTGATAAAAGAGCTAAAAAACCTGGAGTCCCTTCCCCACAAACGTCATGATGCACATGCACGCCCTTGAATTCTTTCTACGAATGAATTGGTACTTTCTCTGTATTAAGGATGTTAAAATGCATGTAATTAAGTAACCAGGTAACTGGTGAAAATTTCAGCAGTTCCCTATATGCACCAGTTCCCTGCAGGCACCAGCTCCTGGGGGGCTGACTGCTGCCCTGTGTATAAGTTACACAGTTATACGCAGGGTGGCAGTCAGCCCCCGGCAGCTGGTGCCTGCAGGGAACTGGTGCGTGTAGGGAGCTGCTCCCCTGTGCTGCTGCCTCTGATATGGAGGCAGCAGCATTAGGGGAGAGGGAGAGGCAGCTCCCTGGGAGCCAGCTTTCACAGGGAGATGGCTTTTAAGCTGGTTCCCTGCGCGTACAAGGAGCCTGGATGTAACCATGAAGGTTGACTGATAAGCCCAGGTTCATGGAGTTAACCATATACACCGTTACACCTTTACATCCCTACTCTCTACCACTTTGTGGCTTTTAAATCAAGACTGTTAGGCTCAGTTGTTTGATTTCTTAACTAAAAGCGCCCCCTAGTGTCTTTAAAGCTTTTTATTTTCCACAACTAACACTGGCCATTTAAAAAAATCTGAGGATTATTTCAGTCTGTAACTTTAAAAAGAATGAGCAGTCCTGTAGCATCTTAAAGACTAACAAAAAATATATATCGTATCATGAGCTTTCATGGGTAAATTGTTTTACCACATTAAGGTGACCCTTATAGCTGTAAGAGCTCTAGATCAGGGGGTCTCAAGCTTATTTGCACCTTGACTCCCTTCTGACAATAAAAGTTACTACATGACCCCAGGAAGGGAGACTGAAGCCTGAGTCCACCAGAACCCTGCCGCCCTGGATGGGAGGGCAAAGCCCCCCAAACCCTTAGGCTTCAGCTTTGGCCACAGGTGGTGAGGCTTAGGCTTTGAACCAGACCCCAGCAAGTCTAAGCCAGGTCTGATGACCCCATTAAAATGGGGGTAATGTGGTGACCCACTTTGGTTTCTCGATCCACAGTTTGAGAATTGCTGCTCTAGATAGCCTGAAACTAGTTTAAGGTAATTTGATTTAAGGGAGGGTTCACTCATAATTTGTTGGAACAAATTTTACCAAATTTAGCAGGGGTAAATTGATTTAACTGCATCTAAACAGGATATTGATACCCTTGTGCCTTGGTGACTTCAAAACAAATTGTTTCATCAGTCAAACTTTTCTTATATGGACAAAACCTGATGCGCAACAGTGATTGGCATAAGCCCAAAACAGCTTTCAAGGTGAGGCTTAAGAAATAGAACTAACCTGAGCCCTATGACCAAAATTGCTAGTGGCTTTAGAAAACAGACATGCCACTTTAAATAAAATTCAGTCTGTCACTTTGCAGGAGACCAATATAAAGCACATAGGAAGATCCTGTCTTCTCAAACAAAAGAGCAAAACATTCTGAAGGAGCTGTGACGGCTACTCTGCTTCCAGACTGGTCCAAGTCTGGGAGGGTGCCTATTTCAGAATAAAAGAGGTGAAAGCTTTTCTGGCTGAAGTTGGTTTGTGGTCAGTGTTAACTAAATAAGTATATTTATCTAGATCATATATTATATTATTATTAATAAGATATTATTATTAAGATATTATTTGAAACCAATTTCAAAAGCCAACTTGAGAGGGAAGCCACAGAACTTAATTTCATTTACAAGTTTGATTTCTACAACAGAAGTCTAAACAAAGACATTGGCTGGACTGCCCGCTACATTCCACACCCTAATGACATGAAAAACCAAACAAAGGGTACTTAAAGTGGGTACTAAGTATTCTTATCAGTATTCTTGTCATTTAGCATGGACATCCTAATTGAAAATTTCTTTTCCCCTTTTTTTCTTCTTTTTCCTCCTCTTCCCCCTCCCCATCTCCTCTCTGTGCTCTTTATTTGAAAACTGGACCCCTTAAACTCCATTCATCTGAAGAAGTGGGTGGTGCCCATGAAAACTCATGATACCATCTACATGTTTTGTTAGTCTCTAAGGTGCTGCAAGCAAGGGTGCCATTTTGGGCGCATGGGGGGGCAGCAGCTTTGCGCTCTGGGATGCGACTGGCTTTTCATTCCTTTCCCGGTCTGCTAAGGGAGTGAGGGGAAAGCACTTGCATTCTGTGCATTCCTCTCACACCTGGCTGGGCATCCAGTATCCTAGGCGGGAGAAGGCACAGCCTTCCCAGACCACCAGCCTGGCCCCACCCTCCCCCTCAGCCCCAGAATGCCTAACAGAATGTAGGTGTACTGAGGCGGAGTGTTGCTGCCCTGAAGCACCCACCCTCCCTGTGCTGCAGGGCCAGGGAGGCTGGAGCCATGTGCCTTCCTCCCTCTCCAGTGCTCTGGGCCGGGGAGACTGGTGCTCACCTCTCCCCTCCCCATAGGGAGGGTATGCTTGGCGCAATGCCCCACCTTCTCCCCTCCTTGTGGAGGAGCAGGGCCTATCTGCACCAACCGCCCATGCTAATATAGCCAATGATGGACTTATTCTCTATGAATGTATCTAGTTCTTTTTTGAACCCTGTTAAAGTCCGGGTCTTCACAACATCCTCTGGCAAGGAGTTCCACAGATTGACTGTGTGTTGTATGAAGAAGCACTTCCTTTTGTTTGTTTTAAACCTGTTGCCTCTTAATTTCATTTGGTGACCCCTTGTTCTTGTGTTATGGGAGGAAGTAAATAACTTTTCCATATTCACTTTCTCCACATCAGTCATGATTTTATAGACCTCTATCATATCCCCTTGTCTCCTCTTCTCTAAGCTGAAAAGTCCCAGTTTTATTTAATCTCTCTTCATAACCAACACACCTTTGGATAGCTGCCCCCTATATTCCATCCCAGGCTGCTCAGTCTAATCTGGTCCTCTTGCTACAGTGCTACCTCCCTTCTCCACCCAAGCCTCCTTGATCCTCCCCTCCCCTTCATCTTTACTACTCTTTTTCCTACCTCACAGCAGCACAACTACTTACCTAGATCCCTTTCAGGCCTCTCTTTCCTCTAATGCTCCCAGTTCACCATCATCCCAATTCAATGGGCTCTAGGTTCCTGATAGCCTCTGCATAATCACCTCAGTACAGTTTCCGCTCCACCTGAATCCCTTCTGGCCTCCAAGCTAATTTTCTTACCTGGTCCAAATGGCTTCCCAGTTGACTTTTCTAGCCCCATTTGCTGCTCCAACCTTTAACCCCCTACTACCCTATCCTCCTTCCAAGTCACTTCCTTTCTACACACCTCTGCTGCAGCATCCAGGGATTGATTTGTCTTAATGCTCTAAGGCTATGGCTACCACTATAGCCTTTTTGCGGAAAAACATATGCAAATGAGGCTAAAGCGTGGAATATCGCCACATCTCATTTGCATAATTAATGAGTGTCCATTTTTGTGCAAGTGGCTTTTGTGCAAAAAGGAGCCATCTACACAGCTCCTTTTTGTGCAAAACCCCCTCTCTTGCACAAGAGCCGTTCTTCCTGAAAAAATGAGGAGGAATGGCTCTTGTGCAAGAGGGGGTTTTTGCACAAAAAGGAGCAGTGTAGATGTCTCCTTTCTGTGCAAAAACCTCTTGCGCAAAAATGGGTGCTCATTAATTATGCAAATAAGGCGCGCGGCGATATTCCACGCCACGCTTCATTTGCATAAGATTTTCCAGAAGAAGGCTACAGTGTAACTGTAACATATGGGTACGTCTACATGGCGGTGCTATTTTGGGATACTTCCAGTATCCTGAAATAGCATATTCCGATCGTGACAGTGCGCGCATTATTTTGAAATAGCTTTCGAAATAATGGGCTCACAATTCCGACATCCCTGTAAACGTCATTCCACGAGGATTAAGGGACGTTTCAGAATAGCTTTTTATTTTGAAATTTGGTGCTCTGTAGAAAGCGCCAAATTATGAAATAAGCTATTTTGAAATACAGTTGAAATAAACTACGCAATTTGCATAGGTCAAATTGCATAGTTTATTTCAAGCTATGGGTGCAGTACAGATTTTGTACTGCAGTAAGAAACTTGTTACAAATCTTGCCTACCTCCACTGCAGTGGCTGCTTGCACCTGCTGTAAGAGTATTATTTCTATCACTGGACAGATAAACAAGATAGTCCCTTCTCCAGAGAGGTTACTGTGATGTTGTACCCCCATATTTTTATGGAAACACATTTTTGAAAATGAATATGCCTAACTTGCTTTATGCAAAATGGGGCATGTAACTATCACTGGAGAGCTTGTAATCCCTTGAATGTGTATATTGTATTTGTGTGCATCTGTCATTCCTGGCTTTGAAGTTAGAGATATGAAGTAGAAACCTGTTTATATATCTAGATGTGCAAGTGAAGGCCATTAGCAGTACTCAAGGAACTTAATGACCCAGTATTCATGACAATGATCTGGAAATAGTCTTCTTCCTATAAGTTGAATTATGCTTGGTCCTGTGAAGGCATGTGGCCAGGTCACCTGATGCTGACATCCATTTTGAATGTGATATTTTGCCCACCTTGGGCAAAATCTATTTATAGGCAGGGAACTAAACAATGGAGGAGTGGGCAGTGGCCAGGCACCAAGACACCCCTGCTTACTACATATATGACTGCTGGAAACATCTAAGACTGAACGGGGGAAGGATTGGGCCCACACTAGCAGGCTGCCTAGTTTGTGAGGACAGATAATTAAAATTACTATTAGGATAAGAAATTGCATGTTAACAAGTTTCTTAGGCTGTGTCTAGACCGAACCTCTCTGTCGACAGAGAGATGTAGATTAGGCACATCGAAATTGCTAATGAAGCGGGGATTTAAATATCCCACGCTTCATTAGCATAAACATGGCTGCCACTTTTTTCCAAAATGGAGCTTTTCCGAAAAAACAAAACAAAACGGCTGTCTAGATGCAGATCTGTCGAAAAATAAACCCTTTCTCGAAAGATCACGTATTCCTCAAAAAATGAGGTTTACAGGATCTTTCAAAAAAAGGGTTTATTTTTTGACAGATCCGCATCTAGACTGCCGTTTTTTTCGAAAACTCTCTGTTTCGAAAAAAAGCAGCGGCCATGTTTATGCTAATGAAGCGCAGGATATTTAAATCCCCGCTTCATTAGCAATTTCGATGTGCCTAATCTACATCTCTCTGTCGACAGAGAGGTGTAGTCTAGATGTACCCTAAGGTAAGCTTAGCTGGCTTATTTTTTTTTATTTTGCTTATTAACTTGCTTTGATCTATCTGTTGTCACTTGCAGCCACTTAACTCCTACTTCTTATATTTAATAAAATCACTTTTTTTTATTATTAAACCCAGTGTAAATAATTGTAACCTTGGATTCAGGATTCAGTGGTATGATCAGTTCATCAAGGGACAGTCTCAAAGGGATCTCTGTGACTGAACCCTCACATATATGGATGAAAACATCTGATTGCTTCTGTGCGCTCTCAGATATAATTATAATTTTATTTAGTATTCAATCTAACTTCAGAAAAGCATCCAGCAGAAAAATATCCATCCTCCAGTCTTATATAAAGTAGTACAACAGCAATGTTTGAGGTGTAAGTAAAGTTGTGTAAATATCCAGAGGCATTTTTGTAATAAACCCTTTTGTTACTTAGGGTAACATTGTTCATATTCAGTGTCATGTACTGAAAAATAACCATGGAATTCCCATTGGTCATGGAATGTCTATTACCAGTAATTGCATGGAGAGTGTGTTGACCCTTACACAAATTAATTCAGACCAAAGTCCAGTTTTCTGCCATTTTGGTTCCCAAGTGGCCTCCGCAATTCTACAAACTAAACTAATAAGTTGCCCCAAGATTGAACAATCATGTATAACCGAGAGACATTGATGATTAATGTCATGGACCTTGTCTTATGTTTAATATGATAGAATAAAAATTGGTAATGGACACATACATAATACAGAGGCTAAGGCTGTGGACATATGGTAGATTAAAACAAACACTTGGAGAGAGGGGAAGAAATACAACATCTCTCTGAAGACCTAATAATGAAAATCCCCTTTGTGCAGAGAGCCAGCCAGCCTTTCATATAGCTTATTGACATTACTGTCAACTGCGGCTGCTTGTGACCTTTGAAAACAAAAGCCATTTATTTCAGTGTTTAAATATAGATGTAAGTGTCTAAAGCTGGAATATTTTGGCCTTTGTGCTATCTCAAACTCTGTGTGCTTCATAAACATACATGTGAGGCAGGAAAGCATTATCTACCCATTTTACAGATGGGCAAAGTGAGACAGGGTGCGTGACTTCACCAAGGTCACAGAACAAAATCAGTGGCAAAGATGAGAAAAGAATTTTAAGGGTATGGCTACACTGCACTGTAAGTCCAGAGTTAGAATTCAGACCCAAACCTAACTTCATTCCTATCTACGTACATCCTAACCACTAGGAATTTACTGATCTAGAGCATAGAAGATCATTGGCCTTCAACATTACCATGGCTGGTGCTGCAATGTTCTTCATGAAAAGCTGTCATGGGACTAATGGCCCTTCAGGAGAACTGGGCCTAATTGGCCCATGATGACCATGTGGCTACACCTCAGAGCAACCAGATTTCAGGTAATGTTACTCTAGCTGATTAGAAATGGAGCAGCTGTGTTAAAAGGAGGCTAATAGAATAGTATAAGGAAGCTGCCCTAGGGGAAAGAAGAGCTTTCTCCAGGTAAGTCCTGTGGCTGCAACAGGAATCCACAGAAGAGGAAAATAGGCCTCTGTGGGGGAACAGACCCTGAAGAAGGGCTAGTGTTGACAATAAGGACTTCTGGAGGACTGTCAGACACCCTGGGGGAGGGAAGACAGTTGGAAACTCCTGTCAGTAAGTTCCAGGAATAGGGCTGGTGACTACCCTAGAGCAGAGAGGCCTATAATGGGAGCCTGGCTGAAGAGGAAGAAGAGTGTGAAGGTAAATAGGAAATAACTAAGAGTATGTCTACCCCATGTCTACACAAGCCACCCATTATTTTGAAATATTTTTCGAAATAACAGGCGCGCTATTTTGCCATCTCAGTAAACCTTGTTGCACGAGGGTTAAGGGATGGCTTGAAATAGCATGTTATTTTGAAATTTGGCACTGTGTAGATGTGCCACATTTCAAAATAAGCTATTTTGAAATAGATTCGAAATAAGATATGCAAGTTGTGCAAATTGCGTATCTTATTTCAAGTTTAGGGTGCTGTGTAGATGCACCGTAAATTAGTTCTCCCAGAAGGATTAGCTGGACCAGAGGCTGAAACCTATTGTGTGAGCAAGGTTCAGAGCAGCTAAGTCTGAGAGGCAAGCGGGACTGCTGGCAATTTATTGATGAGAAAGAGGCAAGAAGAATAAGGCTGGATTATGCCTTTATACTGGTTCAGTGGTGGTTGATAAATAGTTTCCCCTCAATAAGGAATTCATAGCTTTATATGATGGGGGAAACTGAGGCCTGACCCTCTCATGGTCAGTACTCTTCTTCCTTATCCTTTCTCTGTCTCCTTGGCATGTATTAAACAGGGATGTTCTAGGATTTACTATACTAGCAGCTCTCTAAAATCCCAATAGTTTAAATAACTTAAAATATTTTATTTACTATTAGTAGATTAAATGACTAGCTAATGACAGTCCTAAAAAGCAGCTAGACTTTCACTGTCCTAATATATAATCATTTCACAGCTAAAAAATAAATAGAATGTAGAAAATTATAGTGTTCAAAATCAATTCCTTAATCCTTCGTGTGTTTACTCAGTGACTTATTTACCTAAATAGAAAATTAGTGTCTGTAAATCAGATGTTAGCCAGACAGATCACCACAAAACATTAACTGAATAAAGAAGGCTATAAATTCTCTCCTTTAATGATTTCCTAAGTCTGTTTACATTCAAAATAATTCCATTATTCGATGTGTGAACAAAATAGCCTGTGGGCCTTAACTACTGTGCTGTTGCTTAGCACAAATATAGAGCTTGAAAAGTGTAACCACTTCCATTGTTCTGTCAGCTGGTGCAGTGACTCCATCTTTATGGATAAAAGCGTTTATTCAGTTTGTCTGAGAAACAGATTGTATTGCTTATTATCTGAAGGTTTCATTACTGCTGGAGCATTACTCATTCCTTCAGGGCACGTCCACTGGGTCAGGTGCTTTAACAACATACAAGCTCTCAGGGGCACACAACATCAAAAGCTAGGTGGTCTTCTCCTTTGGGGAACCCTGAGCAAGAGGGACCTATCACAGCTTCGTACCTGGTTCAGCTGCAGCCAGTCATGACATTGAAATCAGAGCACTGGCGATGTGTTAAAATCTCACCAGGTATTTGGTGGCACAGAAGCACCAGAAAATTCAGACTATAGACTAGTTGCTCAGCTCTCTCACTGTACCTTGCACCTCCTTGCAAGCCAGATTTCGATGAACAATGCAATGTCCAACATCTGAGGATCCGGTTGGAGCAGTGAACTACGCACAGTCCATTGAGGATCACATAATACCTCTGTACTCTCTTGGAGAACACGGAGATCTCTTGGAGTGGTATAGATACTATATTCCAATGGTGGCAATGTGATAATCAACTTCAGGTGGCAACTGAAGAAACTTAGACTTTCTGAAGAGGTTTTGATATATTATCAAAACAGTGAAAACCATGCAAGCTGAGATGTCCAAGAACAAAAATAGCTAAAAGGCATTTTCCAGGATTTGGCAAAACACAACCACAAGGCCCGTGAGCCCCTGCCTGATGAAACAGAGGATGGCCTAAACAACAAGTATCTGTGTCTTGCCTAGGGAGCCATTGTGTGCCTGGCTGGCAGCCTTATTCAGCTTTCTAATGTCCTTGCTGTGAAACCAGACTCAACCATGGATGACATTCTCAATATATGGAAAATGCATTATGAAAGCATGCTAAACCATAGACCTGCTGATGACTGTCCAGAGCTATCTAACCTGGCAAACAGCATAGCTGCAGATCCAGTTGTGAGTGCTGATCATCCATCACTCAAGGAAGTATAAACAGCCATCCAAAAGTTATGGAATGGACATGCTGCTGGACTTAAGCTGCTCAAAGATGCCTCAAAACAGACAGGCTAAGTGTACAGTCACAGGAAGTGTGAGACAGTAGGAAACTGAATGTTGGTCTCCAGTCCCTAGGCTAGTGCCTATAATTCTGCCTCTCCTATTCAGTCTTTTCCTTTCTTATAAAGGGTCTTGCTGTGCTTACCCTTTCCATGGCCTTCCTGTGGAAAAGGGAGGCTATTCCCTGGTCTCTCACTTTGGCCACAAATGGCCTGTCTGAGAAATGATGTGATACCAGCATCACATACACGGCTCACATGTTTCTAAGCTTCTCGCTGAATATATGGTAGGAGATATTGTGCATGACGTGTTTATGGATCTCTCTTCAGTACATAAAGGGTGTGTCTAAACTACATGGCTCCGTCGATGGAGCCATGTAGATTAGGCTGATCGGCAGAGGGAAATGAAGTTGCGATTTAAATAATCGCGGCTTCATTTAAATTTAAATGGCTGCCGCACTCTGCCGACCAGCTGATGATCAGCTGTTTGTTGGCAGATCGGGGCAGTCTGGATGCGCCGCGTCGACAAGGAAGCCTTTGTTGACCAGCGCAGGTATGCATCGTGAAACCAGGTTTACCTGCGCCGGTCAACAAAGGCTTCCTTGTCGACCGCGGCGCGTCCAGACTGCCCCGATCTGCCGACAAACAGCTGATCATCAGCTGGTCGGCAGAGTGCGGCAGCCATTTAAATTTAAATGAAGCCGCGATTATTTAAATCGTGGCTTCAATTCCCTCTGCCGATCAGCCTAATCTACATGGCTCCATCGACGGAGCCATGTAGTTTAGAAACACCCAAAGAGCCTGACTAGTGTAAATGAGAATCAGGCCCCAATTGTTTATTGCAGATTTTACTGTTTGATGATAGCACAATCTAATTTCTTCTGGGACGGTAAGCAAGAAAACTGCACATGACAGGTATGTGACCTATTGGATAGAAGATGATTAAGAGGAACGCAGTTGGGTGACTGATAACTAATATTAGAACAATATGTAGAGTGCTGATAAACACAGTAAAAAGGAAATGAGTTTTGATTTATTCACGTTATGTAAGGTCATTATGGGCAGCTTCTTAATTTTGTGTCAAAATACACCTCTTGATTAATATCTTTTGTCATCTTGTGGCAGTTCCTGAACAAGCAGGTAGAGATGAAAACATATTTCCTTGTTTATAACTGATTATGAAATGAAATATCTTGGTCTTACTGAGCAAACTAAATAGTGACTGAATTGGATGGGTGTGGCAAGTAAGAATAAATAAAGAAAATAAGAACGGCCATACTAGGTCATACCAAAGTTCCATCTAGCCCAGGATCCTGTCTTCTGGCAGTGGCCAATGCTAAGTGTCCCAGAGGGAACGAACAGAACAGGTATCATCAAGTGATCCAGCCCCTGTTGTCCATTCCCAGATTTGGAAAACAGAGGCCCGGGACACCCCTCTCTGCCCAACAAATTCCTGTTGTGACCCTCTTCTCTAAGAGGGATATGTAGGAATTCTTCATGCAGCTCTGCAGAGAAACATAGCAGCTGTTCACAATGTGCAGCCCTAGAGCTGAGAATGATTTTTCTATAGCATGAAAATTTATCCGTTTTGTACAGTGGGACAAAACCAAACCAAGTCATTTTGATGAATAACCAGAGTCAGAGATGCCAAACCCAGAATAGCCAATAACTCTCCTGGGATGTGTGAGATCCACAACAGCTTAGCATCAGGAGTGAAGACTGGAAAGAGATGAGGAGTGCTTCACATAATTCTACAACCTGAGCAGTAGCAGGATGTCTGAGTCAACTCCTAATGAAATCAATGGAAAGACTCCCAGAGGAGCTGAGTTCACTCCCACTGAAGTCGGAGTAAGGAGCAGTGAAGGAATCCAGTTCAGTGCTCCTTGGCTAGAAAGCTGGTGGCTGTGCCCAGGAGTGGGGTGAAAAAGGAGACTGTTAGGAGTCCAGGAAATATAATGGACATCTTTGAGTGGGAAAACAAGAGAACTTTGTGACCTGGTGCCAGGTGGGGACTTTGGTTCGTGTTTTCTCTGCTGCTAAAGAAGTCTTGAGATACATTGCTTGAGAAATCTGGTACAGGGATCTAGCGTATTATGGGCATTTATGAAAGATCAAATATGGTTAGATTATATTTCAGTTTCCATTATCTGCCATCCTGTTTAATTTTCTGAAAGAAGGCAGTACATGCAATGACCTATTTCCTGTTCAGTGCTAAACTAAAACAACTCTGATGCAGAAGAAGGGGAAAGTGTTTAGGACCAAATCAACTGACACTATTTTCTTCTTCTCTCCCCCCCCCCCTCCCATTTTATAGTGATAGATAAAATGGAGATGGGGAAAAATCTGTTAGAAGTTAGATCCAGGATTGTTCTGTGCTGGAGATACTCTAGTGTTCTCCTTTCTAGGGCTATGACTACTCTAAATGCTAGGTTTGTGATTTCCCTGCTGGTGTACACATGCACCAGCCCTCCCTAAGGATGCCTGGAAGATGGGAGTCTCAGGTGAGGCTGGGGGTGGTGGGTTCAGTGTGCAGGCTGTCCTCAGTAGAGAAGACTACTCCAGCCCTTTCTCTCACTGCAGCAACTTGGGGTCAGGTGAGAAGCACCTGTCTATGTCTGCTGCAGTGGGCACAACTGTGGGAGTCATATAGACTAGGGGACAGACAAACTCTCTGAAATATATAGTAGCTAACTGCCCCTTTCTCCACTCCAGCCCTCTGCTGCCCAAAAAGGGTTATAGCTGTCCCAGTCCCCGTCTTTGCCTCTTGCTGCCCCCAGTGGTTATTATATAGTATAGCTGTCCCTGCTAGGAGAACCCTCACTTTCTGTTTTATGAGAAACCATTGGATTCCAGGCACATTCCATTGTCCTGACACATCCAAACCCTGACCTTGCTTTAAGTTAGGACAAGAGAAAGCTCTATACCAGTGGTCTCCAACCTTTTTAACCACAAGATCACTTGTTCAATTTCAGTGCAATACAAGATCTACCTCAAACCCAAATACCCTTGCCATGCTTCCTTCCTGCCCCTTCTTTGAGGCCCTGCCCCTGCTCCACCCCTTCTCCAAGGCCTCATTCACTGCTCACTCCATCCCCCTTCCTCCTCCATCCTCACTCACTTTCACCAGGCTGGGATAGGGGATTGGGGTGTAGGCTCTGGTCTTGGGCCAAAGGGTTTGGTGTGTGGAAGGGGCTCTGGATTTAGCCCAGGATGGGGGATTGGAGTCCAGGGGTGGTTCAGGGTGCAAGCTCTGGGAAGGAGTTTGGGTGCAGGAGGACTCACGTCTGAGCCAGGAGATTGGGTGTAGGAGGAGGTTCAGGCCTGGGAGAGGGGTTCACTGTAGCTGAGACAGCTTCCGGGTGGTGGAGCAGTGGGGTTAAAGCAGGCTTAATCCTCTGTGGCCCTGCCCCACTCCCAAAAGCAGCTGGCATGTACAGCAGTGGCTCCATGGTGCCGTGTACTGCCCCTCATCTACAGGCACTGAGCCCACAGCTTCTAATGGCCCTGATTCCCCATCACTGATCAATGGGAGCTGCAGGAGTCGTGGCTGCAGGCAAGGACAGCATGTGGCAACCCCCCTGCTCTGCCTTTCTGAGGGGCTGCAGGGACATGCCAGCCACATCCAGGAGCAGCAATTACCACAGGGATAATTATTCCAGCCATGAGAGGTTAGGCATTTTAGAACTCACTACTCAAAGAATTAAATGTGAGCATAAAAGAGAAATGAAAATTATGAAATGCACAGACCAGTCAAAAACCAGACATAACCCACTTTGCAAGCAGTACAAGAAGTAACAACCCACGTATGACTTGGGTCGGGAGATGAGAGTGAAGGACAGTGTGTATTTGTGAGAATGAGAGAGACACACACAGTGTGTGAGTGACAGAGATTTGCATTGCCAAGCTCCCTCCATCCCCTTCTCTCTGTGTGGAGATGGGGTAGAGAGGTGGGGGGCAGAGGGACACCCTGACATCAGCACCCCCCTTTTTCCCTCCCACACCCTACACAGCAAGCAGGAGGCTCCCAGGGGAGCAGCTGCAAGGCAGAGGGCAGGAGCAGCAGGCCAGTGGGTGGAGGGGCAACTGAAGTGCCAGTGCTTGATAGCTTCCTGGCCAAACCAGCCAGGATCACCTGTCAGAGGCTCCAAGATCTATGTGTAGATCTCAATCCACTGGTTGGTGACCACTGCTCTGTACCAAATGTGATCCTAGCACTTACTGTTTAGGAGGAATTCTTGGACAGACAGACAGACAAACTCTCTTAAATATACAGTAGATAGTAAATCAATCAGTATCAAGGTCAAGGATTTTTAAAATCCAATAATTTCATATGATCTGGAAAGTCTCCACTCCTAAATCCTGTGGCTTCCTATAAAGTGAAGGCTCTTGGGACAAGGTATAGAGGGCTCTGATTTAAAAACTGAAGCTGTAAGTAGACTGGAGGCTAGGTCAGTATCTCCAAATGGTCATTATTGTCATAGTTTTCTACATGTTTTCCTATTCAGCTAAAGCAGTTTAAAATAGAACAGCCAGATTGATTGCTTATCTTATGTCTCTGGGAGTTAATGAGTAGTGATAGAAATGTAGCCGTGTTAGTCTGGTGTAGCTGAAACAAAATACAGGACTATGTGCTACATAGTCCTGTATTTTGTTGGAGTCAATGAGGTGAGTCATGCTTGTGCTTGAATAGGTTTCTTATCATTCTGGTAAAACTCATACATTATGTTGCAGCAGGTATATGCTAAAGGTCTGATTTTCAGAAGATCCAAAGATCCAACCACTTATAACTCCAATGAAAATCAATGGGAATTTTAGGTGCTCAGTACCTCCGATGGAGGGGGAGGTATCCGATCTCATGGACCTACACCTGTAATCCATTAAAGCATGAAGATAGCATTGCTTGTATGAGCAGGCTCATTAAATTCAGTGAGATTCCTCACACGAGCAAAGCTCCTCACATAAAGTATATCTACACTGTAGTGTTTTTCCGGAATAACGGCCATTATTCTGGAAAAACAATACTTGTGACCACACTGCTATTGTGTTCTTTTGACAAAAAGTCAAAAGAACGGAGGGATTTTTCTGATGGTGGTAAACCTCTTTCTATGAGGAAGAATGCCTTTTCTGAAAAAGGTTTTTTGGAAAAAGGTATATGTGGATGCGGAAGAGGGAGTTCTTTCGAAAAAAGAGGCCTCCAGGAAATAACATAGGTGCCCTGGTGGGCACTCCATCCAAACTCATCACAACTCTATAGTTCCTGTCTCTTGCCCATTGCTTTTTCATTGCACTTTTGCTGAGTGGACGCTCTCTTTCAAAATAAGCTTTTCCGGAAGATCTCTTCCAGAAAAGCTTATTCCAAAAGAAGCTTGCAGTCTAGACATAGCCATATATCTGTTTGGTGGAGTAAGCCCTAAAATTCTAGTACATTTCAGACCACAGTGACTACTGCAGTTTAAAATGTAATTCACACACCCAAAAGGTAATCCCCGCTTTATAAACTTCACTTTGTAAACATTCCGACTCTTGTGATACATTTATCTTGCTTCTGGCTAAGTATAAACACGCTTTATCCAAACATTACGTTTATGGAAACTGTGGTTTGAAAGGATAAGAAAGCAATTGAAACCATGTCATTAATATTTTACACTCTATATTCAATTAAATAGTATGAAATTAACAATGACTTATATGTGCAAGAGTGAAGACAAAGTTTCTTAATGTTTATTCAAGAACAAACTGGGGCATGCTTAGTAATTAATCCTCTAACTATCATAACTCAGGGTAGAAGATTGCAGCTAGATGATAATATCAAAAGGAAGAAAGGAATCAAACAGGGCATTTGCCAGAATTGTGCTCTTCTACAACATATCAGCCATAATTCCGTGGTGGTGGGGGGGAAAGTATAACTTTCTCACCTTCATCCAAGAAAGCTCTTATTTAGTAGGCAGTATCTAACAGACACCCACCAGTGCCTGTAGCTGAGGGGGGCCACACCTCCTCATTGCTGTATTCTGGGATCTGGCCTACAAAAAGGGAATTAGTAGTCTCTGCTGGGGCCGGAGTTTAACAGTTAAGGTTCCCTGGCCTCCAAGCAGGACAGGGTAACTAGCAATTGGAGGCTCTGCTCTTAGGATGTGTCTAGACTACAGGTTTTTTTTTTTAAAGTGGCCTTTTTTTGAAAAAACTTTACCTGCATCTAGACTGCTGCCGCGTTCTTTCAAAATTAAATCGAAAGAACGCGGCAGTTTTTTCGACTGCAGAAAACCTCATTTTACGAGGAATAATGCCTTTTTTCGAAAGTCCTCTTTCGAAAAAAGGTGTTATTGAATGCAAACAGGGATTTCTCGAAAGAGAGCATCCAGACTGCCCGGGTGCTCTCTTGAAAAAGCGGCTCTCTTTTTCGAAAATATTGGTTGCTGTCTAGACAATCTCTTGAAAGAAGCTTTTTTGAAAGATTCTTTCAAAAAAGCCTCTTTCAAAAGAGACTTGTAGTCTGGACGTAGCCTTAGAGTCAGACCAAACCAGTTCAGAAGCAGTTCGGGCTTCCTGGCCTCCATGCAGACAGGGATGGATACCACTGCAGTCCACCAGCTCAGTTAAGGAGACATGCAGTGTAGTACAGGCCTTCTAGTGGGGGAATACTGCCACCGTCGGGTTGGAGTAGCAGGGGAGATATGGGCCTGCCCAGCTCCACTGCATCCCAACCCAGCAGCCTGCCACTGGGTCAGTGGGGACCTGACCACAATGTGCTGACCAAGCCTCAGGTGCACCAGCTTCCAGACTACTCCCTGAGTCACTTACATCAGCCCCCCTCTGGCGTCTTCCAGCTCCCCAGGTACACTGCCAAGGGCAACATCAGCGCTCTCCAGTGGCTCAGGTTGATCCCTGGGGTAACAGTGGCTCTCCCCTGGAGTTTGCTTCTTGCCTCCTATCATTCCCCCCAGCCAAGCAGCTGGACTTTTGTTTACTCTTCCCTTCCCAGTCCCATCCCTCTGCTTCCAGTGTGCAGGGTGTGGCCTTCCTGCTTGAGGAATCTCCCCAGCATCTACAGCTGGGGGGGCAGGGGGAGGGGGCTCTTCACTACATTAACATTTAAGGCACTACAGGATTTACTGCTAAGCACATAGACCATCATGTCCCATGGATGAATGTATGTGTGTGTTTAAGTCCCACTGAAGTCAATAGGAATCATTCATCTCTATAAATACTTATTTTGTTGGGTGTAGCCCATTCTACACTAGCTTTGCCGATACAGTCCATGATGTCTACACTAGGGATATTAATTTGCATTTAATCAACTAATCAACGGAATTTCCATCGATTACTAGTTGATAAGTGGCCCTTGGAGCTAATCCTGCTGAGCCTCTGCCTTTTAAAGGTGTTAAGAGCAGGCAGGCTCTTACTACATTTAAAAGGCTGAAGTGCAGTGGGGGGGGAGGGAGACCAGGTGCAAGCGGGGACAGCCGATTCTCGGCTTGCACTTGGTCTCCACTACTCCTCTGCTTCCCCTGTCCCCTGCGGAGATGGTGCTGGGGAGGAATTGGCTTTTAAGCCAGCTCCCCCCAGCACCGGCTCCTATCCCCCCTTGCTGCCTCTTTCTGATTGAGGCAGAAAATAGGGGGGGAAGCAACTAGTCGAGTCACTAGTCGACTATCCGATAAGCATATGCTTATCGGCAGGGCTTGCCAAGTGGCGGCGAGCCCCACTCACCAGCCATGCGGTTTCACGCGGTTCTGCGTTCTGCGCATGCGCAGATTGCTCTGCGCTGGCTCTTCCGGGTTGTAATCTACTCGCCACGGGTGAGTAGATTACATTATTTGTCGAGTCCTGCTTATCGGATAGTTGACTAGCTGTTTACATCCCTAGTCTACACAGCAAAAGCTATGCAAGGACTAGTCTACCCAAGCTAGACTACTTTTAGCTGTGGGTGAAGATAGAAGCATAGGTTTCAGCAAAAGTAGTAAAAGCCCAGAACAAAGCCTGGGTATGTATTTAGCTCACTAACCCACTCTGAAGTCCTCATGATGATATTTTCTTTTGATATTATAACCTGTATTAGCTGGGTGGAAGCTCACTCCGGTTGGCTAGTCCATTGCACAGCTTCTGCTATGTAGACATACTCTGAAAAGTTTGCTGCTTTTAAACGGTGCTTCCCACAGTGCCTGTTTTCCCTTGGTTTGTGAATCGCTTTGGGAGTTAGGCATCAATACGCCTAGGGTGAGGCAGCATGTGCTCAATGACATAAACATAAGTGTCTAGGGAAATTTTTACAGCAAAAAAATCAGGTACTGAGTCAGTTCAGGTGCCTTCAGCGTCTAATGGGAGTAAGCAGGAATTTTGTGCATCACAACAGTGCCTAAAATGGGATTGGGAGCCTAAATCTGGGGATTAGATTCCTAGGTCCTTTTGTGGACCTCAGGGCTTGATCCAAAGAGCATGAAATCAAAGGAAAGACTTCTGCTGACTCTATAGGCTTTGAATCAGGTCCTCCTGGGGTCATTCATTTGACTCCATCGATTGGTGTAACATATGGGCACCTCAAATTATAATCAGAATGCAAAAATCACTTCTGGGAACATTCTGTACCACAGTGCGCACACACACACAGAATTCATGAGCCCTGCAATTTTTTTTTTCTCTGCAGAAAATACATTCTGCAGGACAGATACTTCAGTTCTGCCTTTAACCACCAGGTTGTGCAAGAACAGAGAGCACTTGGCTGATCAGCACTGGCAACCAGCAGCGACGGTGTTCCTCAGTGTGTCCTGTCAGTATAGTTAGGTTAGGAGGCATGGGATATCGGGGGGGTCACATGACTGCTAGGGGGCAGAGACTGGGGTTCAGAAGGGCTAGTGGGAGGACAAACTGGGACAGGGGCTGACTAGGAATGGGGTTGCTGGGTCACATAAGGATAGTAAAGGCCAGGGTGAAGGGATATATGGGGCTGAGGCAGAAAATGCAGGGACACATGAGGACAGGGACAGGGGATGGTTGACTGGGGCTGCAGGGCTACACTGGGACAAGGAAAGCGAGTTCAGGGACACATGGGGATGGGGCATATGTTCCTGACTGAATGGGAGAAACTAGGGGTTCAGCCAGGGTCTGCATGGAAGAAGGCTTCCCAACTCCCTAACAATCCCCCCTGCCTCCCAAGAAAGGTATTCCATACTTCTGCCTAAACTACCCTCCAGGTTCACTCCTTGTCTCCTTCTCAATAATTACTTCCCTGTCCTTCAGCTCCTTTATTACCTTTGACTCCACCAAGCTTTTGCATTGCATCTGAGGGGTGTAGGAAATACATTTCTGTATTGTAGTTTAACAGAATTATTACTCAGAGTTCTCTATTAATGGCTCAGTAAAATAATCCCTTTCCTTTTCCTTGTACACAAGAGATTCACGTGACTGCCTGATTGATCAGACATGTTTTACAACAGGCCCTGCAGACTCCAAAGTCTGGGTCTGAGGGACTATCTGAGGACTTTGTCTATACTGAGACAAAGGACTGGATTAGACCATGCAGGACGTATAAAAACTCATTTGCTTCCTTATAGTTCTTGAATACAAAACCCTCCCAGTGTAAACATACTCTGAAAAGGCAGGTTTCTCAGGTGAGGGCCCGCCATTGAGGATACCTGCTTGTCATTCCTGGAAACTTCAGCTCTAAGAAGTGACAGGAAGAGCAGCAGATATTCACTGTTATGTGTGTTGTAAGCAAGTGGGGGAAATCTTGCTCCATTCCTTGCAATGTTGTTCATTTCTATCTTGGGTTCTTAGGCAATATTTGTTCAGAGATTAACTTCAGGTGGGAACATTCAGATGCAAATGCAGCATATTTCCATAGTTCAGTGTTAACACTAATTTCTACTGAGAACCAGGCAAGCAAACTGCATTCCTTACTGCTGAAATACTATTTTATTTTATTTTTTTTGCAATGGCGGCTCAGTCTATGATAAGTCAATTGCAAGTTGTTACAAACTCTTAGAAGTGAGATTTATATACATAGGAAATTATTCTGGAGTAGCTATTCCTGATCAGTTACTGCTGATTAACTTCACACATAAACACTTATTTTGGAATAAGAATGCCTTCCTTTGACATATCTCCCCTCCCCACAGTTAGTTAAAGTGGATTAAGATAATTCAGAATAAGGCATTTTTATTTTGGAATAAAAGTAACCACATATGGATTTAATTAGGAATAGTTAATCAGCTTTAAATTCACATCTTAATTTATTCTGGAGAAATTGTCATGTATAGACAAACCCTAATTTTTAATACTAACATTATGATTTGTTTAATACCAATAATAAGCTTTTTATTATACACAGCAGATAAAGACAGGTGTTACCCAGAAGAGTTTACAGTTTGTGAAATGGGCCTAGAGAAGGCAGGACAAACCAGGAAAACTAGAGAAAGAACTGACAAGTTATTTCTATCCCACATTTTTCTTTAGAACACCTGTGTGCAGCACAGAAGAAGTGACTATTTGGAAGGGATTTGAATAAGGAGACATATTGGTGATCTTGCAAACGCAGGACTGCAATGATTTTCCAGGTATAGAAGCAACAGGGTAAAAGGCATGGATCTAGAAGTGAGGAAAAAAGAACAAACATGTCAGGATCCCAACTACGCCTGTCAGGGCCAAAGATCAGAGCAGGGGCAAATCTGAGGCTGGGAGTAGCAGAGGAGTCAATAGTCAGGTCCGGTCAGGGGCAATACCATGGGTAAGAGTCCAAGTCAGGCATCAGGGTCTGAGTCAGGAGGCAAAGGCCAAATCAAGTTGAGGTAAAGTCAGGAATTCAAGACCAAGGATTAGTTTTGGCAACTACAGAAGAGCCAATGGCTGCCTGCACACTGCCTGGAATGCCACTTGGGTTTATATAGGCAGGGAACCAGATCGAAGCCATGGAGCTGCTGTCTGTCAAACCCTGAAGGGAGAACTTCCCATGGGCTGTGTCCCCAGTCTGTCATGGGAAGCAGAGCACAAACTGGTTACAGGTCCTGCTGTGTGGCAGCCTAAAGCCATCTGCTGCCTGGATGCTCTATACACCTGGATTCTAGACGTGTAAGGCCCTTATAAAACAGGCCATTAAGGCTTCCAGAGCAGAATGGTGGAGGGGAATAGGGGGTGGGTGGCACATGAACCACCCACTGGGGAAGACTAGCCCCTGACTCCACTCCTTCTGCTTGAGACCCTGTTGGTCTCCTGGGCTATCTGTGTGTCTCCAGTGCTAGAGTGCTGAGCAGCTGCTGTAACTCCAACACCCCCAGCTCTAGGGCACCAAGTGGATGGCACAGTCCCGATGTCCTCACACCTTATGCTAGGGCCCCAGTGGCCCCAGCAGCCCTGGAGTGCTGGGTGGTGCAAGCACTGACCTGAGCTGCCCCAAGTCCCAGCTACAAGCTTCCCTATCCCCAAGTGTGGGGAAGAGCAGGGAATCTGGAGGGAGTCTGGGGATGAAGTGTGAACAGGGCCACACTGAGTGGCCCTGTGATACCTGCTACCCATGGTATAGGCCTAGCCATAGATACAAGCAAAGATGTTTGTCATTTGGATCTTTGCATTCAAGCTCAGTCACTCATAGACTGGCATATCTCACTCTCTTGCAATTGACCGAAGTCACTACCAGGTTACTCATACCAGAAGAAGTCACCACCAAGCCTGGCAATCTTCATTTTTTCTGCCAGCTTGGGGCCTTCACAAGTTGTTAGTTTGGCCTTGCTTCTTGTTATTAAAGTATACCCTATATAATATAGTACCACGGGATGGAACAATACAGCTATGGAAGAATGAACTTAATTCTATTTCAAATTGGGGGATTATCAACAAAGTAGCTAAGTACATACCATTACTTTTATACCGGGTATATTTAATGTTTGTAATGCATGAGCTGCACAAAACCCAATTTAGCTTTCAGATTGCAGGCTGAGTTTGCAGGGCTGGCGGTTAGAAATAGAATTTCACAAAACTAAGTGGATTTCATCTGGAAATCAGAGAGGCAAGATATACAGAACTACAACATGCCAACTTTAAGAATAACTCTTTTAAGCAAATATGCATTCTAAAGGTGGGGAAAAACTCTTATCTGTTTAAATGGGGTTAGAATTTCACCTTGTTTTGTAGAGCCAGTCAAAAACATGGGAATATCTCTTATGAAAAATTCTGTGAAAAATGTGTTCCCTTTTTACAGGAAATTTTTGAAATGTGAAGTTTGTTATAAGCTTTATTGGCTCATTTTAGACCGACCTAGACCATTTCTTCAACTTTTTCAACAAAAGGCTCATCTCAAGAATAGACTATCTTCTTACACAGCGCTAACACCAATGTTTTCGCCAATAACAAGCCCAATTACGTGATATGGTGAGTGACAGGCTCAAAGTTGGTCAGTATGCTTTGTTACAAAGCATGATTATTTTTCTCTAGACATCTAAAACCAGTGGTTTGAGAGAACTGCTGAACATGTGGCTTGGTTCTGCTGACACTTCATTGATCATACCTGATCTAATTGCAGAACACTCTCTGCTCTGACATGTGCATATATGGATCAAGCATGGTGGAGTGCCAGGAGGAGGTACGGAAAAATGTACTTTCCCTTCACCAGAGAAACAGGGTATAGCACCGTACATTTGTTCTTCCAACAGTCAAATGGGGAAAATGAAGGCCTCTTTCATTCCTCCCCCAGCAGCCAGAAGAAAGCAATCAGGAATGTAGACAGGTCTCTTGATATTTCAGCCAGAAGTAAATGATTACAAAATACTACACTGCTTGAATAGTTTTATGCAGCTTAAACAGCACAATGCATTGAACATAGTTCCTGGGCAGTGCTGGGAAAAAGATTTATTTGTACTTTTGTTTGTGCCATTTCCATTTGGATGGTGACAAAGAGAAAACAGTATGCACCAGGTAAACATTGGTTTGCTTGTTGTACAATGTGTAGTGTGCACAGCTAAATGTTCTTCTAGTTCTTTCTGATGGCTGTATGATAAACAGAAGTGAGATTAAAGAAAGCATGCTGGCACCAGGATGTACAAATTGTTCTGATAGCCTGCACCACAGAGGTTTGGAGAGAATACTCCCAGTGGAGTATTTTTGATCAACCTTGGTTCATGTTTGGCAGAATAAAAGAACTCACGTGAAATCCTTTCCACCAGGAAAGAGCCTACATTAGCCTGCTATTCACTAGCTCTTGTAACACGACCATCATGAAATTCTGTTTTCCTCCCTATTAAAAGTAGTAAATGAAAGCCCCAAAACGTGGGAAACAAAAAGCAGAGAAGCACAGGTGCATGAACTACCCAGAAGGTACTGAAAATAAAACAAAGCCTTGAAAGGGATCTTAAAGCAAAATCCACCCCAGGCTAAGATTTAGTCATTGTTATTTTTAGCAAAAGTCATGAACAGGTCATAGGCAATCAGCAAAAATTCACAGCCCTGTGACCTGTCAGTGACTTGTACTATATACTCCTGACTAAATCTTGGATATTCTGGGGGCACCTGGGGCACCCGCTGGTGCTCTGGATGGGCACAGAGGTGCCTACTGGTGCTCCTGGGGGGAAGCCCACTGGTGCTCATGGGCGGGGGCATCATGGAACTGCCACTGCCAGGGAGCAGTCCAAGACTGCTGACACTGCTGCTGCCTGGGATGGGACTGCTGCTGCTGGCGGCAATGGCGAGGGGGAGGCTCAGGGACTGCCACCACAGCTGTTGCTGGTGGCGATGCGGGGGGGGGGGGCGGGGACTGGCTGGGACCACAACTGCTGCTGCTGTGGGAAACTAGTGAGGCTGTCCTCAGGGCTGCCCAAACTGTTTGGGGAGCTTTGGGGTTGGGTGCATTGGCAGGCTGCAGAAGTCACAGAGGTCCCAGAAATTCATGGAATCTGTGACTTCTGTGACTTTCATGACAGACATGCAGCCTTATCCATGGGCTATTAAGCAGTTGCAAATCACAACTATGCCATTACCGCTGGTGTCTGGAGGCTGGTGCAATTCTATTCTGCGACAATGGGGGACCCAGTTTTCAGGATGAAGACTAAAATTCCATTGTTTTAAAGAGACCAGGTGGGTGAGGTAATATCGTTCATTGGACCAACTTCTGTTGGGAGACAAACTCGATTTTCACAGAACTTTTCTTCAGGTCTGGGTAAGGTACTCTGGTGTCACAGCTAAATACAAGGAAACAGATGGTTCGAGTATAAGGAGTTAACTTGTATTGTATTATGATGTTATATTATGTTGTAAGAGATCATTCAAGGTGAAGTGGGCAATTATCACCTTTCCAATAATAGGACAAAGGAGGGCTGGTTTGATTGTTACAATTTACCATAAACCCAGTGCCTTTAAGTTCATGATTTTTTAGTGTCTAGTACAGTTATGAATTTAAACTTGCAGGCCTGTCTTTTGAAATTGTTGTGAAGGTTTCCTTCAAGGACAAAGACTGGTAGGGTTGTTGAAGGGTGTTTTGTAGGAGAGGTTGATCATTGTAGTAATGGAGGAGGTATGCTGCAGGTTTTGCTTCTGTTGTGGTGATAGGGTGTGATGGCACTTTGAGTTAGTGTGGCCTGATCTGTGAGGAGCTTGCTTGTAATGACCAGCTTGGTGATGCTGAAGGGTGGGGGTGTTATCTGAAGGCCAGAAGAGGGGGTCCAGGAAAGATTTCTTTCAGGATGTGGTCCCTATTCAGTATGGGTATGTCTATACAGCAAAGTTATTTCGGAATAACAGCTGTTATTTTGAAATAACTGTACTAGTGTCTACACAGGCCAACTGCTATTTTGAAATTAATTCAAAATAGTGGAGGGCTTATTTCGAAATTGGTAACCCTCATTCCACGAGGAATAGCACCTATTTTGAAATTGCTATTTCGAAATAAGCACTGTGTAGACGCTTATTTCGAAATAGGGGGCCTCTAGCCCTTCCCAGGGTGCCCTGGTGGCCACTCTGGGTACAAACAGGAAAACTCCTCTCCTCCCTCCCTCCCCAGAGCACTTCAAGGGGTAGAGTCTGGCTACAGTCTTTTGTGGCTAGCACCAGGCCTGCCAGCCCAGAGGCACTCTGCTGCTGCCCCTGAGCCAGGCCGCAGCATGAGCCAGCAAGCCACTGGCAGCCAGCCCTCCACTGCTCCCCAGGACCAGTCTGCCAGCTCCCAGGAGCCTGCCAGGGGCTGGAAAAGGTGGGTGCCTTCCTGGTCCAGTGCGGAGATCAAGGACCTTATTGAGGTTTGGGGGGAGGCCTGAAACATCCATGATCTCCATACTAGATGGAGGAATGCGTCTGTCTACTGCCGCATGGCTGCCAGCCTGGCCACATCCGAACCCAGGAGCAAGTTCGGATGAAAACCAAGGAGCTGCGGCAGGCGTATGCCAGGGCCACGGGGGCAGCTCCCAAACAGGGGCAGACCCAGACACCTGCCCCTATTTTGATGCCCTGGACTGCATCCTGGGGGGCTGGATGGTCCGGGTCCCCCAGGTGGTCATCGACCCTGGGGAAGAGGGCCCTGACCAGGGCACAGAGGAGGAGGAAGAGGGCCAGGAGCCGCAGGAGCCCAGAGGGAGCCATCCCAGCAGACCTGTCGCCGGTGTCGTCCGAAGCCGGGGAGGCAACAACATGTGAGTGCCATCACTGTCCTCTTATGCGGGGGCGGGAGGGGAGGGAGACCAGGGACCGCTCGCGTGGGCCTTGCTGGCCACGGCTCATGCAGCAACCTGTGCATGTGCCGTGCCACCCCCCACACGCGTGTATTTATGAAGGCACATGACATGCTCCTGAACCCGGGGTGGGACACAGCAGGATGCCCTCCCTCCACAAGCCCCCTCTAAACAGAGGCAGGGGACAGCTCCACCCTCCCCCCACAGACCCACACCACATACAGCAGAGGGGCATGGGTGCACTCCCAGGCCAGCTCCCACTCCGGGGGATAGCAGGACATCCTGAACATGGCCTCTGTGCTAGTACATTGGCTTTGATGGTATGGAGATCTGTCGTCCTCGCTTTGCAGGGGGGGGCTGGGCTTCACTCACTGTGTCCCCAGGGATACCTGACCACTTCTCTTGTTTCTCCACAGCTGCACCAGCTGCGAGTGCAGGGTGCACCACCCCGCTGAGGATATCCTCCCGCACCCGGGCACTCAGCAGGCTGACTCATAAGGAGGAGTACCAGCGGCAGCACCTGGGGATACTGTGAGGCCTGCACCGCACCCTGGACTACTGGGTGCACGAAGACCTGTAGCTCCAGCGGGAGAGCGGGCGGGAGCTGCTTGCCCAGGGCCGTGCCATCTGCGACCACCTGCAGACCCTGGAGCAGAGATTGCTGCCTCCTGCCGCTCCAGCCTCTGCTGCCTCCCCAGCTACCACTCCTCCTCCCACTCCTGCTCCCCCTCCCGCTTCTTCCTCCCCCATTCCCCCCTCTGCGGGGACGCCGAGGCACCTGCAGTGCTGGGAGACAGGTGGGCTGGCAAGACCCCCAACCCTGAGCCCTGAGCTTCTTCTCTCCCTTCCTCCCCTTGCCTGCCCCTTCCAGCTCCCTCCTTCCAGGTTTACCCCTCTCCTCTCCCGCCTTCAATCAGTCAGTTTTGTTCAATCAAGAGAGTTTGTTTTTGTCAACACATGTGTCTTTATTGTACATCAGGAAGAGGGGTTAGGGAGGGGTAAGTGGAAGGACGTCAGGGTGGAATGAGGTACAAGCCCCCAGTGGGGCACACCAGGGAGACTTTAGTCCTCTTCCACGTGGAAGCTTTCCCGCACGGCCTCCCGGATATGGACAGCCCCCTGATGGGCCTCCCGGATGGCAGCCGTGTGTGGCTGCATGTACAGGCTGGCCAAGTGCTCAGCCTCTGTCATCCAGACTGGCAGGAAAGCCTCCCCCTTCCTCTCGCACAAATTGTGCAGCACACAACATGCTGCCACCACGTGCAGAATATTCCGCTCGGAGAGGTCCAGGCGGGTGAGGAAGCATCTAAAATGGGCCTTCAGCTGGCCGAAGGCCCCCTCCACCACAGTGTGGGCCCTGCCAAGCCTGGCATTAAATGCCTGTCGGGGAGGGTTAAGGTGTCCTGTGTAGGGCTTCTTGAGCCAGGGTTGTAGGGGATAGGCCGCATCCCCACACCAGGCACACAGGCATGTCCATCTCCCCGACCCTGATGTGATGGTCGGGGAAGAAAGTCCCGGCATGTAGCCTCTGGCAAATGGAGGAGTTGTGGTACACATGTGCGTCATGTGCTTTGCCGGACCTGCCCACACTGATGTCCACAAAGTGGCCCCGGTGGTCAGACACAGCCTTCAGGATAATGGAAAAGTATCCCTTGCGGTTGATATAGAGGGAGGCCTGGTATTCCGGGGCACGGATGAGGATGTGTGTCCAGTCGATAGCCCCCCTGCAGTTGGGGAAGCCCAGGGCGCCAAACCCCCTCGATGACCGCGTCGACATTGGCAAGGCGGATGACTCTGCAGAGCAGCACTCTATTGATGGCCTTGACCACCTGCAGAAGGACACACAAAACCGAGAGTCACTGAGGTGCCAGAGTGGCTGAGAGTGCTCCTTCCCTGCCACTGCCCCCGGCCCCCATACCCCAGGAGCAACCCCCCCAGAAATCATGGCCACTGCGGGCAGTCCTTAGTGCGGGCGGGACAGAACAAACCCTCCCGTGGAGGGGACTTGCACCACCTCCCCCCCTTTTCCCTAGGGCAGCCCATCCCCTCCTCAAACCCCCTCTCCTGGCACAGTGGCCGGAGATTGCCATACCTGCATAAGCACTGCTCTGACGGTGGCTCTCCCCACGCCGAACTGGTTCCCCATGGATCGCTAGCCATCCGGCATGGAGAGCTTCCAGAGGGTGATGGCCACACGCTTCTGGAGGGGAATGGCGGCCTCATGTGCAGAGCAGGGGCGAGGTACTCACAGAGCTCGAGGAAGGTGTCCTTCTTCATCCTAAAGTTCTGGGTCCATTGTTGGTCTCCCCAGTGCTCCAGGATGATGTGGTCCCACTAGTCGCTGCTGGTGTCCAGATGCCAGATGCGGCGGGGCACGCTGGCATGCACGAGCTGCAGCTGCTCCTCCACATACCCCAGGAGGGTCCGGATGACAGCTGGGGGGTTGGGCTGCAGCAGATGCTGCGAGGCAGACTCCAGAAAGTGCTGCCAGGCTTGCAGCAACACATCCAAAAGAAGCACCAGAGTGCCCAGGGGCAGCTCCGGCTCCATGATGCAGAGTGCTGTGGTGTCCCGAGTGAGGGCAACCAAAGCACGCAGAGAAAAAAATGCTTTGCTGTCCCTCAGTGAGGTAGGCAGGCAAGCAGGGAAACCTGAGAACCGTCTGTCCCGGGGTCTCCCTTTAAGCACAGGCCTCAGATAGCCTCAGGCAGCAGCCACACAAAGTATCTTCTGACCTGATGCCCTGCTGGAACCGGTTTCAGCTGGCCTTAAATGCAATTCAGCGTACAATCAGTGTGGATGCGCTATTTCGAAATAGCAAAACGCTATTTCGAAATGCATTTTGTGTGTAGACGTGCTATTTCGAAATAAGATATTTCGAAATAACGCTGTAGTGTAGATGTACCCTATGAGTTGTAGTTGTTTTGTACTCCACAATTGTTCCAATGTTGGTTGATAGGCGACAACTAGGAGTATGCAGTCAGAGGGATTTCCCCCCTGTATTGAAGCATGTTCTCCTGGGTTATTTGG
The DNA here is from genome assembly GCA_019425775.1 of Rafetus swinhoei. NCBI lineage: Eukaryota > Metazoa > Chordata > Testudines > Trionychidae > Rafetus > Rafetus swinhoei. The sequence continues at coordinate 160,459,924 of CM033437.1, forward strand.
GTGGCCCATTCTAAGATATGATCTACTTCTCTGGTGGAGTGTCCTTGTTTGGTGAAGGAGGTCTAAAATGTGTTAAGGTGCATATCCTGTCTGTGATAGCTGCATGCCTGGCTGTAAATGACTGATGTCTGGTGTGTTTAGGGTACTTACTAGATCTGTGAAGGTAGCTGTGGTGATTGGTGGATTTCTTATATACACCTGTCTTTAGTGGTCCATTGATTAAGCTGATCATTGTGTACAGGAAACTGATGCTAGTGTAGGAGTGCTCTTGAGGGAGTTTGATGGGCAGGTGGTGACTATTGAAAAGTTGTGGTGGAAATCCACTCCATGTCAGAGGTCCAGAAGATGAAAGTGTCATTGAGTTATCTGAGATATATCATTGCATTTAAAGCAATGTGCAATTTCACTAATGCACGCTAAAGAATTTCAGGAGTCCCCTCTTAAAATTATTTTTCCAGTACTAGGAATTTGATCTCATGCTTTGAATATGTTAACTCCACTTATTTCAAAATTTAATTTACTTAAATACATCATTGTTATGTTAACTTTGGCTTGTTTAATCTTGGGCACTTTTGCAGCAAATCTATAACTATTTTGACATTCACAGAGGACTTCCTTATAATTTATTTGGATTTACCTAATGGGCTATATCTGTATTTTGGCTACAAGAAGTCATTAATGATTTACAGTTTTAAGACTTAATCTACATAGTTTATCTTGGAATGAAAACAATGTCTGATTCTTGATAAATGAACGGTTATAACTGACGTAGATGGGACATAAAGCTTGAATGGTAACAGTACAAAATATGACTACTTTGCACTTCAATAGCATATTCCATTCTACCTCTCTAAGCATTTTACAAATATAAGTATTAATACTTCATCTCTGAGGGCAGCAACAGCTCTGGCAGAGCTGGAGCATCCCCTCTCTGTGGCGGGGAAGAGGGGGTGCTCCAATTCAGTGGTAGGTGTGGGGCAACCCCACTGCTCTCCCCCCCTTTAATCAGTTAACTGGTAAAACAAAATGTTTGGCTGGTTAGCCGATTAAATAGGATTTTACATTCTACTCCCTGGTCAGATGTTTTAGGAGAAGGCCATGCTTTTCTGCCACAAATCATCTCTAGTTATCACATGCAAGTGCTCAGTAAAGTAATACAGCCATTATAGTCACGCACTAACCACACTTCAGACCACAGTGTTCCCTCTAAGACTTTCCATCCATGAGTGGAATGAGTTTTGTTTTGTGCATCAATATTGAGGTCATGTGCGCTTGTTCGGATGTGTGCCACTGTGGCACCTAAGTTATAAACCTCTCCCTTTTCCCCATCTGCTCCCTTGGTGCCTGCTGCTGCCCCCCTGCTGTCCTGGCTCCTGCCCTTCTCACTCTCCCCAGCCCTCCTGGGACCTGCTCCACCCCTATCTTCTCTGACCCCTGCACCTGCCCTTCCCCCCTATGCCCACCTCTTCTCTAGCTCCCCTCCCCATCCCCTCTTCTAACATCTCCCTCTATCCACCTGCCCTGCCTCTCTCCTTTGCCCTCTGGTGCCCATCCCTCCCCTTCCCTCCCTGTGTCTGCCCTTCTGCTTCACTCCCACAATCCCCCTGGCACCTGCACCTTCCCTTAACCCTTGCACCCTCCTGGTGCCTCCCCCTTCCCTCAGTGTTCCTGCCCTCCCAACACCTGCCCCCTTGTCTTCTTCCTCCCTGGTACCCACCCTCTCACCAGCCTCTGCCCCAGTTCTCCTCACATACCCCTGCGCCCTCTCACATGACCTGCTCCATCCCCCCTTCCTCATTCCCACCCCTTTCAACCTCTCTTCTCCCAGCACCCAGTCCTCTCTTCTCTTCCTTCCTCTTGCCTCCATTGTCCCTTCCCTCTGTCCCTCCTCTTTCCCCCCTATCCCCTCCCTTCTCTCACCCTCACTGACGCCTTCCCATCCCCCCCTGCTATTTCCCCTCATTGTCTCCTTTTGGTCCCCTGGCATTTGTGTCTCCTCCAAGCTGTCACTTGGTGCCTTCCCCTTTCTTCTCCTGCTCTGGCTCCCTCCTCTCCCACCCTGCCCCCCTCCTCAGCACAAGCCCCTTCCTTTCCTCACCCCCATATTCCCCTTAGTTCCCCTGTCCCTTCCACCTTCCTGACACCTGCACACCTCAACCCCTTCTATCTCCCTAGTCCTGGGCCACATGGCAGGCAGCTGCCCCATGTGTTGGGGCTGGAGCCAGGGCTGCAGAGCTATTTATAGTATCCTGTCCCTGGCCCAGGAGCAGCTGCACCATTGCCCAGCTTCAGTCCCGGCACATGGGGCAGTTGCCTGTCACTCAGTCCTGCCCTGGGAGCAGCTGGGGTTGAGGCTGCGTGCTGGCTGGGGCCGGGACCGCAGTACTAACAATAGCTCTGCGGCCCCGGCTCCAGTCCCAGCATATGGGGCGCAGCTGCATGGTGGGCGGCTACCCCATCTGCTGGGACTGGAGCCGGGGCTGTGGTGCAGCTGCTCCTGGGTCAGGGCCATGGTGTTATTTTTAGTACTGTGGCCCGGACTCCAACTTCAGCAGCTGCCATGTGGCCTACCCTGAGTTTCACGAGGCATAATGGAGCGGTCAACAAAGACTTCCCTTGTCAACTGATCCGTGTCTTGACTGCCGCACTGTGCCGACGATCAGCTGAGCCGGCACAGTGTGGCGGCCATTTTTATTTTAATGAAGCCGAGGATATTTAAATCCCCGCTTCATTGACTATGTCGGGTAGCCTATTTTACATACCTCTGTCGGCAGAGGCATGTAGTCTAGACATACCCTAAGAGTGTTGCCACTAACTATGCAGGGGCATGATTTCACTTCTCATTTCCACTTGTCAGAAGTCGTACTTATTCAGAAGTGGGGACCTAGGAGTTTTCTATTTATTGGGTTTTGTTTTATTTAGTTTTTTCTCCTGCTTTTCAGAATATCTAATTGTGTATCACTGATGCCAATGAATTTGCTCCAATAGCAATTAATTAGAACTGACAAAGTTGTTGTTAGTTGATATCAATTCAATTAACAGTCCAATCACTTTCCTTCATTTAAAAACATATTTTAAAAATTCACTTTTCAAATAACATTCACATGTTTATGAACAATATGCACTTACTCTGCTTCAGTGATCAGATTTACTGCTGCATTCCAGTTATATCAAACCACTCTGACTCAAAAAGCTATAATTGACCAATTATGCTGGATTTGTGGCAGTTTTGCTACTGGGATAGATTACGACAGCCAGCATGTATCAGTGTAAATGACCCCAAATGGTATAAAAGTATACAATACATAAAAATGGTTAAATGCTTATTTTCTTCATACTATACACTGATATTTTGATTCAGGTTGCAGGCTTTATTCTGTTCTCAGTAACAGTGCAATTATATTTACACTGAATTTCAATGAGTGTAAACCAAGGACATTGTTTGAATTTTTTTTCGGTCTTGTTTTGCTAGTTTTAGATAACAGATAAGCTGCTCACTGAGGCTCACTTTGTGGTATGCATATAGAGAGAAGGAAGGGTTGCTTATGATGACTCTTGACAGTATTGCTCCTCCAGGGCAAGGTGATAGAGAAGAATTTCACCCTTCCCCCAATATTCTGTATTTCTGAATACTGAAAGCCTCTAAATCCTCCATCCTACTCTTTGGTATAACTGTGAGCTTTACTTTGGAGGTTTACTTCTACTCTAGTTTTGAAGGAAAAGCTATGGCAAAAAGGTTTATGAGGTTTATGGCATAACATGAAAAATGGCAAGGTTAGATTCTTCCTGATTTTCTTTGAAGCAGTACTTGAGAGCCTGGGCCCCGGTGTTGAGAAGGCTTTACCTCAGGCTCTCTTGAGTCTTAACCACATCTCTGTTAAACAGGTCTTAAAAATTCAGTAGTGATGTAAAGAGTGGACTAAGTTACAGGTTGGATACAAGTTGATTTGAAAAAGAAGTGAGTGCACATAGGTATGAAGATAATGTAGCCTGTATTGTTTTGATGATCAATGGACATGCAAAATGGACATAAGGCACATCATGCTGAGAGCACGTCACAAAAAGGCAAGAATCAAAGAGTGCAAGACATAGTAGGAATCTCTGAAAATCAAGACATTTATATTAGGCATATAGATAAGTACCTAAAATTTTAATCATAGAATACTTAGAACTGGAAGGACCTTGAGAGGTCATCAAGTCCAGTCCCCTGTCCTCACGGCAGGATCAAACACTGTCTAAATTATTCCTGACAGGTGTCTGTCTAGCCTGCTCTTAAATATCTCCAGTGATGGAGATTCCACAACCTCGTTAGGTCATTTATTCCAGTGTTTTAACCACCATTGACAGTTAGGAAGTTTTTCCTAGTGTCCAACCTAAACCTCCCTTGCTGCAATTTAAGCCCATTGCTTCTTGTCCTATCCTCAGAGATTAAGGACAATTCAGTTAGGAGTTTGGTTAAATCTTGTTGCTATGATTTGGAATGGTCACCACTTTCCATTCAGGCTAAATGTGCAGAACTATTATAATTAGGTGGTTGAAACATAACAATAGCTCCCCCAAAACCACAGGCACATGGAATAGCTGAGTAGCAGCTCAGTATTGTGTCCCAAGAAGTTTGGTCTGTTTGTGAGGGACAGATACATCACACAAGGAGAGACAGAGGGGAGAGACAGAGAGAGAGAATGCGAATGCCAAGCACACACAGCCTGGAAGAACAGAAATGCAGCCTTGAGATAAAGTGACAAGTAAAAGCTTTTTGAGTACATAGTGTTGGCTGGAAAGGGACTTGGTAAGCAAACAAAGGAACTGACTGCTGTTTTTTGGTGTCTCTTGCATTTGGGAAAACAGGATTTTGTACCTTTCTTGTAAATAAATAAGTTTTCATCAAAAGTACCAGTTTCCAGCTCTCAGGGCCCTGAACTGTGATTGGCTCCTGGGGTCAAGAGTGATAGCAGCCTATTCTTTGATTGGATATATTCCCTGGATTCTAGATATCTAACAAACTATGAATAGGAATGTAACATTTTTCTTGAAAAACTCTGATAGAATATGTCCACATCTGACGTGCACTCATTGGCCCAGATCCTCAAGTGGTGTAAATTGATGGAACTTCACTCATTTCAATAGAGCTGCACTGAGGCCTAGTCTACACTACACCCCCCACCTCAGTCAATCTAACCTATGCGACTTCAGCTATGCAAATAGCATAGCTGAAGTCGATGTACTTCCTGTGGTGTTTTCCACACCGGAAGGTCAGCAGGGGCTGCACTCTTGTCACTCCAACTACTCTTCTTATCTCAGTGGAATACCGGAGTCGATGGGAAAGTACCTGGAGGTTGATTTACGGAGTCAGGTACCATAAATTGACCTCTGGTGGATCGATCATTGCAGCATCGATCCACCATGTAGTGAATATAAGCCCTGAGTTACAACAACTGAGGATATAATCCATTGCTCATTCATTCACAAAGCAACATGGACATTAGTTACAAAGCTAACTGCTATTTTGTTAAAACAAGATTGTTCCTGGACAGGTCAGACAACACACGGCATTTTTGCTTTTATTCTGCTCCTTCACCTTTTTCTTCTTCCTCTTGAAGTGCTCATACTCCTTTGGAAACTCCTGTACAGTTGTACAATACATATTTACACGCATACACAGATATAACACATAAGGGTACCTTATGCAACCAACTATAACAACCTGTAATTGTCAGGTAAAAAAAATACCCTTAAATACAGAATACACCTATCTATTTCCAAAATGTTTTGTGGAACAATTATTAGAATACACCTGGTGATTTCAAAATTTCTCTTCTTAAAATAATCTGTCCAAACTTATAATGGAACACAATGATCACGTAAGGATATGTGGCCCCATAAAGTTTAAAAGAAATACAGGGTAAGTAAGAACTGAATTTCTAAAAGTAGAAAAAAAACCCTCATATTTTTGACCTCCCCCCAAGGGCAAAACTCATTTTCCATTTTATAGGTCACTTTTAACATACATCATTTGGCTTTGCAGTCTCTTTGGGAAAGGAAAGGGAACAATAAGATTATGACAATGTGCTGAATATCATCAAGAGCAGCCATCCCATACCAAATTATCAGGCTGCTGGTGTAGAGGCATCCATAGTGTTGGGGGAGAAAGGGAACATGACACAGAACTGTGATTCTACAGAAATTAGAATAGAGGAGGAAAATACATTTTGGTTAAAGTTATATACTGATCATATATGTTCTTTTAAAGGTAAAATGTAAAGCCTAAAGCCTCTAATTGAATCCACACTGGCAAACATATGTGTGGATCCATATGGCCTCTGGGAGGGGTTGGATCACAGAGATGTCCCCTGATGTGCTGATCAAGCAACTAATGCCCACCTTCCTGCCCTCTGGGGCTCCCCACCACCCTGTCCTGCTGGGCCAGAAGCTCCAGTCTCCCACAGCCATGGCACAGAGTTGGGGTAGTTGGCCCCCTGCAGAACAATACAGACCCTGAACCAGTTCAGCTCTGGAAGGGCTCAGCTATAAGGGCTCAGCATCCAGGAAACCAAACGCCAAATAAATCCATCTAACTCTGTGTAAAATTTTACACAGAAAAAGATCATTAAGTCAGCCCTCTTTATCAATGAAAGAGAGATATGCGCAGTGGTTGCTTCTTCCTCCTTCCCCAGGTAACAATTATTTACACTGCTCTTGATAATAAACAAGTGTTTTAATTAAGTATAAAAAGTAGGATTTAAGTGATTGCAAGTGAAAACAAACAGGTCAAAGTTACTTAAGTTAAAATAAATAAAATAAACCACTTTATTCTAATCTACTAAGAAACTTGTTACTTGAAATTCTTACCCTAAACAGCAATAGCTTATCTCAGGTAAAGAAAACCATGTCAGAGTTATTTACTCTGGCCTGGGCCTAATAAGGATGTCAAATTGTGGTTATCTGGCTAATCATGTAGTCAATACAATTTGTAACAACTACACAATTAATCAATAAGGGTTGCTCTGCAGAGCCGCAGCAGGGTTAGCTCCAGGAGCTGGATCAAGCTGGGATCGAGCAGTCCCAGATCCAGGAGCCACCTGCGCCATGGCTCTGCATTTTAAATGTAGTAAGAGCTGCTAAGCTCTTACTACATTTAAAATGCAGAGGCACAGCATCCCAGATCAGCAAGCTGGGACTGCTCAGTCCCCGCTCACACTGAGTCCAGCAGCTCCTGCGCATGGCCAGCCCGGTGCCACGAACTGGTGCTGTTTGGTGGCAGTAGTCCCTGTCCACGGAGGGCCCAGCTCCCCACTGGGACCCCACAGACAGGTGCTGCTGCCAGAGTAGCCTCTGCCCATACTTAGCTTTGGCCCACTATGGGCAGAGGATGCTTCAAATAATAAAGAAGACATCTAAAATAGGAATAACCTTGCCCCCTATCCTCCTGGGGTCTGAGCCCATTAAGGATAACTCTTTGTCCCTTCCCATGCCAAAGCAAGACCAATGAAAGCAAAGGGCGGGGAAGGTGAGGTGTCAGAAAGGGCTCTGCTCTTTCCTGGAATGTGTGCGCGGCAGACATCGCCGGGGGGGAAGAAGTGGCTGCTGCACGTGGTTTCTTGAGGGGAAAGGACCGAGTCAAAGACACCCGGCAGGGTCCCTGATGAGGACGAGCCCAGCTGCTCCTCTAACTGGCCCCTCTCCTGCCTTTTCCGAGATGGCAGCCTGACTGAACGCCCGCCTCCCGCTCCCCTGAGGCGGGCTGCACCTGGCACCCGTCAGGCGGGACCTCACTCACCTGAGCAGAGCGTGCGGGCGCAAAGGCTACAGGACAAGCCCCAGCCCACCTGCAGTTGCCTAGGGAAGGTGAGAAGGGAGCACAGAGACTCGGCGGCTGCCCGCGGCTTTTTTAAGCGCACAGAACGCCTCAGGTGGCCTTGCTACCCCCGACAGCGCCTTCCCCACCCCAGCCGGGGGACGCAATGCAAACGCGCCCACGGGCGCTCCCCTGGGGTGGCGGGTCTGCCCGGGCCAGCCGCAGGGAGCGGCGCTCAGGCTTTTACTGCCCGGGCTCGCCCCGGGACTCTGCGCCGGGGGAGGCGATGAAAGGGAGGGCAGGGACTCCCTCTGCCCCCGCCCGGCTCCTCCCCGCTTGCAGCCGCCTCCGTGGCTTTCCCGCCGGGCAGGGGGCGCAGTCCTGGCCCCGGGGGAGCAGCAGGGCAAACTGCACGGCACGGCCGGGCCAGCAGAGCGGCGGCGGCGGCTCTGCGGGGACCCGGGGACCCTCCCCGCCGCTGGGTAGAGCTCCGAGGTTTCCCCGCTGAGCGGCCAGGCGGGCTGGTGAGTGGGGCGCGCTGGCCTGGGGCTGGACACGTGCCGGGGCTAGACCCTGCCGGCCGGACCGGCAACTTCGTGGGCGTCCGTGGCAGGGACTTGGCGGCTGGCCGGGCGAAGGCAGCGCCTCGGTGGCTCCGGCAGTTTTTTGCCAGGACAGGGAGCCTCGCCTGGGGAGTTCGTGTCGGCTCCGTTTGGTAATAACGGGGGCGGGCTCGTCTACAGTGGCCGTAACAGGGGGACTTGGTTGGGGGAGAGATCAGCCTGGTTAGTGGGTGGTCCGCTGTTGCTGAGCAATGACTCCTTCCGTCTGCAGGGTGTTGGGCAAACATTCAGTGTCTCCCCTGGGAGTGTCTGTGGAACAGGAAATGTTGCCTTTCCAAAGGGACCCTATGATGCCCCTTCTAGTCCCTCTGTATGACAGCTGGTACTTCATAAATAACCCATCCTTCGTGCCAGGCAGGTGTCTCACAAAGAGCTGTAATTAGACGAGGAAAGGATGGCTTTTGTCCCTGAGATCATCTAAGCACAAAGGGAATGAGATCGCTGTTACCTGCCTTTTCTTAGCTGTTGGATATTTGTCAGTTTTAGGCTCATCTTTGATGTTCTAATCTAGGGGAAGAAGGATCTAATCCGAACGTAATCTCAGGAGTGCCTAGCACCTTTGTTGTTAATACCAGGTGCTGTCTGCTAGTGGGGGATTCAGGTAGCTACTCTGTGCCTCGATTTCCCCATTGGTAAAATGGTGATAACAGATGCTTTCCTAACTGGGCTATTGTGAGGTTTTACTAATATTTGCAAAACACTTTTTGAGGTCCTTAGGTGGAAAGCATTGTGAAGTGCAAAACAATTACCTGTACATCCTGATCTTTATATTTAGTAACTGTATATAATAGTAACATTAGTAGATAGAGTATCTGAAATGCAAAAATGGACACTTCCTTATATTGTTATCAGAGAAACGTCTGATTTATGATATTGTGCAAATAGTCTTTACCCATGTGAGTAGCTCATTGGGTTTCCGTGGGGCCAATAGCAAGTGTTACTCTTGTAAGTATTGAAGGATTAGGGCCTGTGTAACTCAGCCACCTACCATGGTATGCCCTTGCTCATCACACACATCTCTTGAGTACAGCAGTGGGCACAACACAAAACCCTGGACAAATACATTTTTCCATCTTCTGCACCTCAGTAGGGGTGCAGTAGAAATGGGCAAGGGTGAGTGAATACTATGGGTGGAATATAGAGTACTTTGATATCCCTGGGAAAAAAAGGCATAAGTGTTCTACAAGCACTAAATTGTACCTCCTAATACTTCCCTAGATAAATATTATCCACATTTCACAGTTTTGGGGAAGGGGAACTGGAGCACAGAGAGAATGAGCAATTGTCCAAGGTCACACTATTGTGAGTGCCTGTCAGAGCTGAGAATAGCTCACTCAGAATTCTGAAGAAGAGGATTGTGCCATGAAAGTTCATGATACCATCTACAAATTTTGTTAGTCTCTAAGGCACTATTGGCTATTTTTTAAGGTTCCCAGAATTCTTTACTAGTCCTGTACTCATAATACAGAAACAATGCTATTGCTAATGAATGGATTCTTACAAAGGGATCAAGTTTTAGATACAAATGTCATGCACTTGGAACTAAATTAATACAGTATCTCTCCCAGCCCAAGTTAAATATGAATTCTAGGAATGAAATATTTGACACCTATGAAGTCAGTAGAACAATTCTCATTTTCTTCAGTAAGGGCTGGATTAATCCTAGTAGATTAAAGAGAGAGACATATATTTTGAGTTAATTTCTTTCTTTTAAATACCCAGTTTTTAAAACCTCATTTATTAAGTGCTAACAATGTCACTGGCTCTGTAAAAGGCATGAAATGACAGTCCTTTTTTTGCAAGCTTCTGTTCTAAAAGACCTAGAAGAAACAGCCCACAGTGGAAAATGAGGGTGAAGGATGTTGATTTCAATGATTTGTTACTTCAGCTGATCATCAGAAAAAAAAAATTCTGTAGAGGTAAATTTAATGAAGATAGGCAATTTGCTATAATCATTGCTGATGTACAAATGTGCATGGGACTTATAGGAAAAACAAATTCAAATTAGGTTGGGTTAAAACAAATAAGCTGAGAAATACAAATTAAGGCTTGACTAAAGTAAACAGACTGAGAAATTTAACTTTTATTTTGACACTTTTGTCTTGTGTGTTAGTATAATTTTAGAAACTATTAATATAGGTAAAATATAGCACAGTAGTGCTACCAGGAAAGATCCCATCAACTTTAAATAGCAGTTTAGGGTATTGACCAATGTTCCCACATGAGTGCACAGTTTACAGGGAACATTGGTATTGACTAAGGATGTAAAATTCTGTTTAATCAGTTAACTGGTTAAAGGTTACATTTAACTGGTTAACTGCTTAAATGGGGTGGAGTGGCCGCCTGCCTTCCATGTGGGAACTGTGCTGGTTGGGCTGGAATGCCCTCTGCCCACAGTGTGGGGCTGGTTGGACCAAACCGGGTACATGGGTTAACCGGTAACTGGTAAGCGTCACTCAGTAAAGGTGATGCTTACTGGTTAACCACTGACATATCTAGTATTGACCAAGGTAACTTTTTGAAGGAGTTCAGTTTTTAAAGTCCCAATCTTCAAGCTGTTCCCCGTTCCCATGCACCATTCTAATAAAGTCAATGGATGACAGATAGATGCATGGGTCTATACATGCAGAGCAAGTTGCAGAATCAAAATAATAAATTAGATACCTTTTGTAGTATAAATACAACAGGCTCCTAAGCTGCATCTAGACTGGCAAGTTTTTCCGCAAAAGCGGCTGCTTTTGTGTAAAAACTTGCCAGCTGTCTACACTGGCCGCTTGAATTTGCGCAAGAACACTGACGATCTAATGTAAGATTGTCAGTGTTCTTGCACAAATACTATGATGCTCCCGCTCAGGGATAAGCCCTCTTGTGCAAATGTATTTGCGCAAGAGGGCCAGTGTAGACAGGGGAGGACTGTTTTGCGCAAAAAAGCCCCGATGGCGAAAATGGCGATCGGGGCTTTCTTGCGCAAAATCGCGTCTAGACTGGCCACGAATGCTGCGCAAAGGCACCCGTGCCAATGTAGACGCTCTTTTCCGCAAATGCTTTTAACGGAAAAACTTTTCCGTTAAAAGCATTTGCGGAAAATCATGCCAGTCTAGACGCAGCCCTAAAGTATACAATAGTAAATGACAAGTATTGACCACCTATTTTTTTAAATGTATTTAAACATTTTTCACTGCCCCTTGTGCTTCCCATTTCTGGTTTGCTTATGTGGAATAGTAGTGGAAGGCCAATTGAGTTGCATGATATTATTTTTGTTCCCTACCAGAATAAAAACACAAGTACCTCTGATATGAATGCTGGGTCAGGTGATATGGGTGTGGTGAGTTGCTCTTTTGCTGAAATTGGATGTTGCTACTGCCATATGGCTCTCTAGTTCCTCCCTGTGACACTTATCTGGAGGGAGCACTGGTGGCATGAGAGCCCTGGGAACGTTGCTGGTTCCGTGGGCTGGACTGGAAATGTATGCATGCAATGTAAATAGAACCACTTCAGTTTTTCTTAAACCTTTTAAGTACTACAGTGGGGAGTAAGTAGTTCAGCAGTTATACTCTGAAACAATCGAGGATCATAGGAGCCTTTATGTTTTGTCAATGTGTGAATCTTCTATCCAGATACTAAAGCTGAAATAATTTTCCCATCTTGAGTTTGTCGTTGATGGGATGAAATTCTATGCGCTGAATCAAGACAAGGTTAATTTTTTTTTAGGAACTGAAAAATTCCCCTCCCTTCAAATTGGTTTGTGCTCATCAAAATATTTCCTTTTGATTTTTTTTCTTTACTTTTTTTAAAAAAAGTTTCAAAATGGAAGGCTGGAATTCTTCATCTTGAAAATGTCCAAATTGATTCCACACTTTCTGAATTTTTTTTCAAATTGAACAATTTATTGAAGCCAACTGTTTCCTGCAAAATAGTTTTGATTTCAACAAGCATTTTTCAAGAAGAAAAATGTTGTCAAAAAATTCCCAGTTCTACCTGACACTTGAATGGTCATTTTCACAGTATCTTGGTTGTTTGTGAATGAGGCTCTGTGCTCCAGCCTATGCGCATTAGATGGAATTCACTCCAGTGTGAAGTACCAGCTCACACTCGTATGTCAACAAAAGCACATTTTTTTGAGGGCTAAGTGGAACTTCAGTGGCACACAGACCTCCTGTTGGCCCCTTTGCACAAGGATAAATTCCAACGAGAGTGCTAAACTATCTGAATGTGTTCAGAGAAATCAGGTGGGTGAGGTAATAGTCACCAACTTCTGTTGGTAAGAGAGGGAAGCTTTCTAGCCTCACAAGGCTCTACTTGAGGTCTGGGATTCGAATTCAGAGTGTCACAGCTAAATAAATACAAGCTGTAACAGATTGTTTAGCATAATGAAGTGGCCCATTAACACCTGGCCAGTCATAGGGAGGAAAGGAGCTGGAAAGCATCTGAGCAGAGCATTGTTAGTGAGTTACATATTGTTGTAACAATGCCCACTGCCTCTGCTCAGTTGATGACTTTTTGTGTCTAGCTAAGTGATGAATTTAAGCTCCCAGGTTCATCTTTTGAAAGTGTTGTGAAGGGCTCTTTTGAGGATTAGGACTGATAGGCTACATATAGAGTGATCACTTCCTGAAAAGTATTCAGTTGCAGGCAATGGAGTATTTTTGTCTTGCATCATTTTCCTGTGAGAGATTGAGAACATAGTGGTTGCTTTATTTCATCTGCATAGTTGCAGTTGGGACATTTAGTTTACTGGATGAGGTACACTGGGTGTTGTGATAGGAATGGGTAGGCATCCATGGATCTGGTCTGTAAGTGGGGTGTTGATTGCTGTAGCAGTGGAGATATGCCTGCAGACTTTTGCATCTGTTGTGGCAGGATCTGATGCTGCTTTGAATTGGTGTGTCCAGGTCTGTGTGGAGTTTGCTTCTAGTAATGAGCTTAGAGTGGTTGAGGGGTTGTTTGAACACCTTTAGAGAGGGCTCAGGAATCCCCCCCCCCAGAATGCGTTTGGGCATTGTAACAGAAGCATTTGGTAATATTTCCCTGGTGAAATCAAAGATGTCAATATTTTGATGAACATACAGTTCAAGAGCTCAAATGAGCATGGATGATTGAAATTAATAATTTTTGAAAAGTAATTGGAATATTTTAACAATTTTATTACACTTGTGTGTAAAAACATGACATATTTTGTATTAGTCTAATAGGTATTGCTTGTTAAGTAGGCATATTGCCCTTGCTCCCTACATCTTCTCCCGGTAGGAAAGACTAGGCAATGTGTGACAAGACCACACAAAGAGAATCTGTAAAACAATTCCTTTCCCTGTTGTTTTCTCCTTTCCCACCCTGCTAAAATTCTTCAGTAATCTTGTTTACATGCACATTATTGAAAAGCTGGAGGTGATCACAATTGAATTATGGTAACTGATAAAAGGGTGGGATGATTTGTGGTATCCATAACAAAAGGGCTATAAAGTATAGTACAGTATATCATTTCAAAGACAAAGCTTTGCAATAGAATTGTACTGCTGCTTTCTATGTGAATTTGGACAAGTCTCTTAATCTGCCTGTGCCCACTTCTCCATCTGTGAAATGGGAATTCTTTTTTTTTTTTTTTCTCCCATTACATTTTAATTTTTTGGGGCAGCAATTCTCTCATGTATGTAATGTCTAGCACAATTGGCTCAAGATTAGCTGGAATTACTATACTAACAAATAATAATGTGGAGGTTTTAATGGACTGCAATGTACATTGCTAGGTAAGGGCATATTTACCCTACCAGTTATATTGGCAAAACTCCCTTCCCCCTGAGAAACATAAATTATGTTGTCATAAGTGGTAGTGTGGCTAGTGCTTTTCAGCATGAGAGCTTCTTTGGCTGACAAAGCTAATGCTGCTCATTGTGGGTGGTTTAATTATGAATATGGGAGAGTGCTCTCACGTTGGCATAGAGTGGCTTCCCAAGAGATCTTACAATGGCACCACTGCAGTGGTACAGCTGTGCTGTTGGAAGCTCTGTTTTGTAGACCTATCCAAAGTAACCATTCTGTGATAACTTTTCTAGCTGTAATGTAATGCTAACTCTTAATTGCGTATTTTGTTTAGTCATGACTATCATTTAGGGCCATGCTTCTGCGTCATTTACCATTTAGCTTGTTTACTTATGTTTTATTTTATACTTCCTTGTTTTTATCCTTCCTCATAAAATACTTGCTCTTACATAGTTAGAACTATAAATAATTGCTGCTGATTCATGTCTCTGAAACTGGGTAATCCTCTAAGATTCAAGTTTCAGGAAGCTAGAGTGCTAAAAATGTATAGTGAGTACAAAGGTGGAGGACATTTACATTGTTGTCATGAGGCTGGCGATATCTAGACTAAGGTGAGTGTGTTTGCTTAAGTACTTGCACTGAAAGTACTTGCCACTATCCTTGTTTTGTTGCTATCAAAACTAATACTGTTTTTCCTTCTGTGTCTACACTACAATTAATGTTGGTATAATTTATGTTGCTCAGTAGTGTGTGAACCTGAGTGACATAAGATACACGGATATAAGCACCAGTGTGGAGAGCACTATGTCTATGGGAGAGCTTCTAACTCCATCATAGCTATTGTCACTCATGGACACTGGATGGAGTATGTTGGCTTAGAGTGGCTGCCTGAGAGAGCTTATGGCCGCTCTACTGTAAGCTCTCCAGTGTAGCCATAGCCAATTCTGAGGAAGCTAATGTAATTAATATTAGCAGTTTTCATTTCCAAAGCTTTGTGTGACTATTCAGTAATTCACAACACCGTGTGTGGTCTGTAAGTGCTATTGCTGTTTTTCAGATGGGGAAATGGAGACAGAAAAAAGATTACTTACTGTTGAACTTTGAGTCATTGGGTAAAACCGAGATTAAAAGTCAGGAATTTGTGAGCATCAATTCCTTCCCCTAGAGCAGTGATACTCAGACTCAGGTTTGTGAGCCACAAGTGGCTTTTTAAAGTGCCCCCTGTGGCTCTTTGAAACACGTGCTATTAATCAGTGTGTGAATTAATTATTAATCAGTCAGGATGCTTTTAACCATTGTAATTGGAATAATAATAATGGTCAGTCATTTTGCTGTGTAAATAATACAGAAATGCTAAATATTTCTCCTGTCATACTCCTTAAATAAGAATATATATTTCTAGGCTACATGTACACTGATGCGTTCGCACGCAAAAACTCTTTTGCGGAAGAGTTCTTCTGCAAAAACTCTTCCAGAAGAGAGCATCTACACTGGCATGTGCTTTTGCACAAGAGCATCCATGCCAGTGTAGACGCTCTCTTGTGCAAGAAAGCTCTGATGG
This sequence comes from Rafetus swinhoei, assembly GCA_019425775.1. Classification (NCBI taxonomy): domain Eukaryota; kingdom Metazoa; phylum Chordata; order Testudines; family Trionychidae; genus Rafetus; species Rafetus swinhoei. Next base: position 160,475,660 of record CM033437.1, read on the forward strand.
CCATTTTAGCCATAGGGCTTTCTTGCGCAAGAAATTCATGTTGCCTGTCTACACTGGCCTCTTGCGCAAGAACAGTTGCGCAAGAGGGCTTATTCCTGAGCGGGAGCATCAGAGTTCTGGTGCAAGAAGCCCTGATTTCATACATTAGAACGTCAGTTTACTTGCGCAAGAACACGCAGCCAGTGTAGACAGGCAGCAAGTTTTTGCACAAGAGCGGTCGCTGTTGCGCAAGATCACGCCAGTGTAGACACAGCCCTAATGTAAATGAAACTATGCATTAGCACTATTGTGGCTTTTTTGGGAAGTGTCAATCACTAATTTGGCTCTTGAACCACCAAGGTCTGAGTTTCACTGTGAGACTGTTTACTTCAGGGATGGGGAACCTCAGGCCCAGGTGCCGACTGCGGCCCCCACCTTGCCTGGATCCAGCCCCCGAGGCTCAGAACCTCCCCAGCATCTGGTGCTCCAGCCCCTCTGTTGCCCCACCACAGGGCTGGAGCATACAAAATTTACTAGGCTGCCCCCACCCCCAGGCTCTAGTGGGCAAGTGGAATATGGGGAGTGTCTTTCTCCTCAATTGGGGGCTATGTCAGTGAAGGGTTTGTGTTTTTGTTTTGTTTTGTTTTTGTTTTTGCTTCTCACTTGTGTGCGGCCCCCAACTTATTTTTCTGTAGGTCAGCAGCCCCTGACCCAAAGAAGGTTCCCCACCCCTGGTTTACTTGTTTTAGTAATTGAGTAAATGCACCTAACTGATGGGACTTTTGGGGACATTGTTGTGAGATGTCTTTCTTACAGTGTGCAATAAGTTCTCAAATACCACAGTGATTTCAAATATTTAATGGAATTGTTCAAATGTAAAGAATCTACTACATTTAGAACAAAGGAATAGTGATTAATGACAGGTGTTTTGTTCTATTTTTAGTTTTAGCTACAGATGATACGTTTCAACCATGACTGATTAGAACAAGCAAACAGGAATTTGATGTCTTCTTAATAGTTTGTTTGGCTCATTTTCAAATTGAGTAGACTGGGGGTACGTCTAGACTACAGGCTTTTGTCGACAGATACTGTCGACAAAGCTTCTGTCGACAAAGAGCGTCTAGACTACATCCAGTTCCGCTTTGTCGACATGACAGTGTAGACGCAAAGGACAGTGTAGATGCAATAACACCTTCTGTCGACAGAACTCTGTCAACAAAAGGCGTTATTCCTCGTAGAATGAGGTTTACAGCCATCGACAAAACTGCTGAGTTCTGTCGATCTTATGTTTACAGAACTCAGCGGTAGTGTAGACGCAGGTATAGTTTTGTTGACAAAAGTCCACTTTTGTCGACAAAACCCTGTAGTCTAGACACACCCTGGGAGGAAATGCCTGATTTTTACAGACTGTATTTTTTTGAGGTTCAAAACTTACTGTTACAACTGAATTAAGACATTGGTAGCGTTGACACAGAGTAGCTGCAGGTTTCCCATAGGGTGGAATCAGTTGGCTAGTAATCTTTTGGAGGAATTTCCCCAAACTTCATAAGAACATTAGTGAAGCACCTTGTACTCTGTATTAAACATTAGAACTATTAAAATGCCATATTAGTAACTATACAATAACAATTAAAATACAGTAGGACTTGAGCTTCCCTTTCCTGAGATCTATGACTTGTTGGATATTGCCAGTGTCTATGCTGGGTGTTCATGGCTAAAATTCTACTTTTGTTGTTGCACAGTGGTTTGCCAGGTCCCTGGGGGCAGCAGGTTACAGCAGTGACGAAAGGGGTTTTGGCAAGGTCAATGGTTCAGATTTAATGATATATTAGGGATATGTCTAAAGCCCAGTTAGTCTTGGAAAATTTATCTACTCTCTAAATAAGCTTTACAGCATCCTCTGCTTGGCAATCCTATGGTACATTCAACTGTGCTTGTTATGTGACATTCTTCTACTCTGGAGGAAGTGCCTGGGGAGAAACTGGGGTGTGGGGGTGGTGGTGGGAGGGAGGGAGGAGGGTAGGGGTAGGGAAGAGGTAAGAGAGGATGCCAAAAAATCCCTGTTTTCAGAATTCTTTCTGATGATTTGCATGTTGATTATTCAAACATCCTTCATGTATTGATTCACAGTTTTTTGTTTGTGGGTTGTGAGGTCATCTAAGGAAAAAGTTCTGAATTGTGTGTCATGATCAAGTCTTGCATAGCCAAGGAAATACTTAATAACAACCCATATTTTAGGCTTGTTTACACCAGCAAGTTACTGTACTGTAACTGTCTTGCTCAGGGATGTGAACCCCAAGTGCAGCAAGTTATAGTGGCTATAAAGTGCCAGTGTGAGCCAGGCCTCAGCACTGGGAGTGCTGCTAGCTACCGCCCTTGTGAAGGTAGTTTACCTAGAGCAGGGGTAGCCAACCTGTGGATCTAGAGCAGGGTTTCCCAGGCTATGGGTCGGGACCCAAATATGGGTAACTACATGTGCCAAATTTCCAGTGCTCAACTCCTGGCTCCACTTCCTCCTTCAAGCGTATTGTGCCCTTGCTCCTTCCCTCCCCCCAGAGCCTCCTGAGTGCCATGAAACAGCTGATTGCAGTGGGCAGGAGGTACAGGGAAGGAAGAGGAGGCACTAATCAGTGGGGCTGCTGGTGGGCAAAAGATGCTGGAGATGGGAGAGGAGGCACCTGATGGAGACTGCTGACAAATTACTGTAGCTCTTTGGCAATGTACATTGGTAAACTGTGGCTCCTTCTCAGGCTCCGGTTGGTCACACCTGACCTAGAGCACTGGGAGAGCGCTCTCAGCGCTTTTGGCCATGTCTACACTCGCGGCTTCTTGCGCGAGTAATATGCAAATGAGGCTAAGCGTGGCATATCGCCGAGCCTCATTTGCATACCTAACGAGCCACCATTTTTTTCAGAAGAGGCTCTTGCGCAAGAAGGAGCGTCTACGCTGCCCCTTCTTGCGCAAGAAAAAACGTCTTGCGCAATGCCGTTCTTCCTGAAAAGTAATAGGTGTAACGGCATTGCGCAAGAGGGTTTTTCTTGCACAAGAAGGGGCAGCGAGACGCTCCTTCTTGCGCAAGAGCCTCTTCTGAAAAAAAATGGTGGCTCATTAGGTATGCAAATGAGGCTCGGCGATATTCCACGCTTAGCCTCATTTGCATATTACTCGCGCAAGAAGCCACGAGTATAGACATAGCCTTACTGTGGCCACACTGCCACTTTAAAGTGCTGCTGCAACAGCGCTTTAATGTGAAGAAAAACCTTTTATAGAGAATATTTTAATGAGTAGTCCTGTGGCATCTTAGAGACGAACCAAAATACATAGAATCATGAGCTTTCATGGGCAAAACCCACTTCATCAGATGAATTGGAGTGGAAAGAACAGAAACCAAAAAGATAACAGCAGAAGAAGTACTTGTCAATTGTAGTACTTGTGTTAATGAGGCTAATTAAGTGGGCTGGATGTGTCCCATACATAGCTTTTTATGTGGAAATTAAAGACAGGAGAAATTGGTTTTGTAATGCGCCAACTAGTTCATGTCTTTGTTCAAGACCAGGGTAACGGAGATGAATTCCAGCCCTAGGCTCTCTTTGTCATTAGTTGGTGAAATTTCTTTGTAGAAGAAAGGCTACTTTTAAATCCATGATTGAGTGACTAGGCCGGTTAAAATGTTCCCCTACAGGTTTGTGTGCTACCATTTCTGATGTATGATTTTGTATCCTTTGTTGTAGAGACTGTCCGGTTTGGCCAATATACATGGCAGAGGGAGGCATTACTAGCACTTGATGGGATATATCCCATTAGGACAGGGGTGGGCAATAATTTTTGGTGGGGGCCACTCCAAGGTTTTGCTAAGTAATCAAGGGCCACACTTTTCTGTGGAGGGGGTGCAGGGTCTAGGACGGAGGTTGGGTGCAGAGTGAAGGAGGGGGTTGTGATCTAGGTAAGGGGGTTGGGGTGCAGGGTTAGGGAGGGGTTGTGGGTGCAGGAGAGGATTCCGGCCTGGGGGAGGGGTGTAGGAGGGAGTACAGGGTCTGGGAGGGAGTTGTCACCTGGGGCAGGGGGTGCAGAGGGTTTGGATGGTGACCTGGGGGAGGGAGTTGGGGTGTAGGAGGGGGTGGGGTGCCAGACTCAGGCGCTGGCTGGGAGGAGCTTACCGAAGTGTTTCCTGGCCAGCAGGCTGCAGCACCCCCAATGCAGGCTGGTCTCCCTGCCTGCTCCCTCCACATGGCTCTCAACTCTGGGTGGGGGAAGAGGCTTGTGCTGCCCCAGTCTCTCAGGCCAATCTCTCAGCTCCGATTGGCTGGCTGTTTCCAGCCATAAGGAGCTGAGAGAGTGGCTGAGGTCATTTCTTATTGGCTGGCTGTTTCTGGCCAATCGGAGCTGAGGATTGGGCTGGGGCCGGGGAGATTGCATGAAGCCTCCCCCTCCCTGCAGAGCAGAGAGCCGCAGGACTGCGTTTTGTACCGCGGCAGCTGCGTTCCAGAGGGTCCCGGCAGGTGTCTGTGGGCCAGATCCAGCCCCCGGGCCGTATTTTGCCAAGCCCTGCATTAGGATGTGCAGTTGTATGCGCCCCGGATGTTGTGGCTTATGTGGTTAGCTTCTGTGATGGAGTCACTTGTATAGATGTGTAGACAGAGTTGGCACTGGGGTTTGTTGCAGGAATGTTCAGTATTTTACCTTGAATGGCTAGTCTTGAAGATGAGCAAAAGTGCTTCAGGAAGTATTGCTGGTGGTCTTCCAAAAGGTTTCCTTCTCTGTAAATGGGTTATCAGCCAATGGTACAGCCTTATAAGGCTCTCAGATATTCGAGGCACTGTTCATGAGCATAGATATAGTGCGGAGGAAAAGAGTTCTGAGAGGGTATCTGGTAAGGTGCCCACTTCAACTTCCATAGACTGGGTATGTTAAAAATTCACAATTCCATCAGCACGAGAGCTGCAGTCTGATAAGCAGTCCCAATGAGTTACATGGAAGGTGAATTGGCATTTTTAATCTACTGCCATTGGGCTGGGGGGGACGGAGGGAGACAAGCTCCTACCCATCTTATAAATAAGGATATGATGGAAAGTTATTTCACAAGTGAATAATGAGGCATTTATCTCAGTTATCAACGTAGAGATATTAAAGTTAAGCTTTATTAAAAGTCAGTCATCTTAAAACCTTTTCATCTGACAATATTTGTGCCATTTCTTTTATTCTATTAGAAGAAAATTCTATTTTGAGAGTTAACACTATACTCTTGGAAAAAACATGTAGTTTGTTTTTACATAGTATGGGTATCAGATGCAGCTTTAATTGCTAGAAGATGAAGAGTCACTCAATAATAGCTAGTATGTCACTACTCTCGTGACATTTTTAAATCTAGTACTATTTTATATGAGGGGGCTGGTATTTTAAATAGACATTAATTTACAGTCTATCATACTTTAAAATATTGCAAAATATAATATGATTTTTAGTACTTTTGTATAAATATGAATAGACGGTGTATTGCGAGGACCTATATTTTACGATTTGATAACACAACAATTGTGAGCCTGCAAGTGTAGGGCAGGTTAATAACACTTGTATTGGTGATTCTGGTACAGAAGCCACTGACTGACAAGGCACTACATTAAGGATGTTAAAATGCTGTTATCAGGCTAATCGTACAAATTGTATCAACTACATGATTAGTCGATAGGGGCACTCTGCAGAGCGTAGCTCCAGGAGCTGACTCAAGCTGGAACTGAGCAGTCCCGGCACATGCCAGCTCTGGGAGCCACACGTGCTGCCGCTCTGCTTTTTAAATATACTAAGAGCTGCCGGGTGCTTACTACATTTAAAATGCAGAGTTGCAGCAATTAGTGTAAGCCGGGGCTGCTCAGTTCCGGCTCGTGCTGAGTCCAGCAGCCCCTGTTTGCGGCAGATAGCCCTACTCCAGCACCAGGCCCTGTTCACAACAGCCAGGGCTGTGCAGCAGCCTCCCCTATCCCTCCCGTCCACTCTGCCTCTGATAAAGGCTGAAGATAGAGGCAGCAGGGGGAGCAGGCGGCACAAGGGAGACAGTGTTGAGGCAGTCCCCGCTGACCTTGTGTTCCCACTGAGGTGCTTCAGCCTTTGAATTGTACAAGAGCCCCACAGTGCTCTTGTACATTTCAAAGGCTGAAGCGCTCCAGTGGGAACCGGTGTGAGCGGGGACTGCTTCAGTCCCCACTCACGCTGTTTCCCCTCTGTACCACTGCCCTCCCCCACGGAGATGGTGCTGGGGGAAGCTGTCTTAAAAGTCAACTCCCACCAGCTTCTGCTCCCCCCTCTCCACCCCCGCTGCCTCTCTCTGATAGAGGCAGCAAGGGTGGGGGAAGCAACCAGTCGAGTCACTACTCGATTATCTGATAAGCTTATGCTTATCAGTCAACTAATTGCTTACATCCCTACACTACATCTTCAGTTCTTTTTGAAAACACAGAGAAATGGTGAAATAACAAAGGATAATGTGGGTATGAGACATGTATAAAATTCCTAGAAGTATCTTATACTATGGAGGGTAAAAATGCCTAGTGTTCTTTCTTCGTAGTGGCAGTATGTGGTGTGATCTACCTTAATTTTGGGTTGACATAGTTACAGTATTTGTAGTGTTAAAAATCCACAACCCTGTGCAGCATGCTGACCTAATCCATGCTGTAGGTGCAGCTAAGATGACAGAAGAAATATTTCTGTTGGCCTAGCTACCATTGCTCAGATGGGAAAAATAGTCTATTGCTGTAGTCTACTTTTATATTGTGGGTTTACACAGGCACTGCCAACAGGCCATTGCTGTAGTGCAGAGAAGGCTTAAGGCTTAGTCCAGGGCTACTCAACTTTGGAAGCCCCGGGGGCCACAGCACATGCCAAGGGCCGCAGCTTAAGTGTGGTTGCACATACATGCAAATTGCTTCTTTCACACAGACGGTCACAAATACAAAGATTAAGGTAAGACTACACAACACACAGGCCCCATTTAAGTCAGTTCTGCTGATATTAATAAACTGCAATATTTACCCAATTTCAACCCATACGACAACACTTTTAATGAGCTATGACAGTGCAGGAATTTAACTACTAAAACGCATATCAACCCAAACTGTACCACGGGCTGCAAACAAATGGACTGCGGGCCTCATGTGGCCCGCAGGCCGCGTGTTGACTAGCCCTGGCTTAGTCTATAACTAAACTTAGGTCGGCCTAGCTATGTTGCTCAGAAGCATGAGAAATTCACACCTCTGAGAGACATAGGCCAACCTAAGCTCCAATTTAAATAACTTTGAGTTGATGGAAGAATTCTTCCATTGATCTAGTTTACTACCACCTCTTGGGGGTAAGGGTGGATTAATGACAGCAGTGGAAATCCCCCTTCTGTTGCGATAGCAATTGTCTACGTTATGGCACTACAGTAGCATAGCTGCAGCTTTGTAACTGGGCCATGAAGTGTCTGTAATGAAGATGTAACCAAGTCTTTTACTTAACTTGCTGCTTTGTCTGCCTCTTTTAGGCTGCATTGATTACCATTCTGTGTTCATTTTGTTTTCCAGAGAGTGGAAGAAATCTTTCTGTAAAGTGTTACTTAACCACTGAGGTGGGGCAGAATTGCGTGCCACCAGTTTACACCACTAAGTAAGAATGGATGAGATACAAAATTGAGGTTCTGCCAACTTGCGTTCACTGGATTCATTGCCTTTCCTGTAAGTAAAAGAAAATGCTGTTAACTCCAGTGTCCTGCCCAAATGAGACTACAGGAGGGCCCCAAACTTGCGACAGCCCGAGTTCCGACCCCCTGCACTTACAACCGTTTTTGTAAGTGTGGAAAGGGCTGAAAACTAGGGTTGCCAGATGGTTTCAACAAAAATATGGGACACACTTGACATTACATGACAATCTCCATTACATCTTATTTAGAAAATACCGGACAGTTATATTTTCTCAGTTATATTTTCTCAATTTGTTTCCTGAACAGAAAGCTCAAATACTGGACTGTCCGGTTCAAAACCGGACACCTGGCAACCCTACTGAATACCCCCGACTTACGTCCTTGGCCCGCATTTATGATAGCGCACCGCGCCTATCGTAAATGAGGGTTCGAATTACGATGCCCCCGACTTGCAACGCTTCCCCTGGAACCAATCACGTCGCAAGTCGGGGGCCTCCTGTATTAGCATTCTGCAGACCTAAATTTCTCCTGTAGCTTTGACTGGTTCTGTTGTGTGCTCCCCTTCCCCCCGCCTTCCTATTTTAAATTGCTGTGGAGTGTTGGTATGTTCTAACACAGGCCTGCACAACATATGGCCCATGGGCCGCATGAGGCCCACAGGGGCTTACTGTGCGGCCCATGACAACTATGGGCAGCGCGGCCCCATTCGATCTGCCGGCCGGGTGGAGAAGCGGAGCGCCGCCGGGGGAGAGGGAAGTGTGGTGATTCTTGCCACCGGGCTGCCTGCGTGCAGCTCCGGCGCGAGCCAGAGGGTGGGACTCCGGCAGACGCCAGGACGCTGGCGTGACGTGGTGTCGTGATATCACGGCCGGCGACTGCCGGATTAAAAAAGGCTCCGGCAGCCTCACAAACTGGAAGGCAGAAGCCGGGGAGGGGAGGGGAAGGGGCTTGTGCTGAGGGGAGGGGGGCAGGTCAGGAGAAAGGGGAAGGCACCAGGGGACAGTGTGGAGGACAGACAAATGCCAGGGGGGCCAAATGGAGACAATGAGGAAAAGGGCAGGAGGGGAGGTAGGGTGATGCTGGGAGAGAAGAGGGTAAGGGCATTGGGAGCTGTATGTTGTGCAGGCCTGATTTTAATTGAAAAATTCTTAATAAAGTATCACCCCCTGTCCCCAAACCTACCCTTGCGGCCCGCAGCTGTTTTCTTTGGAGTAATATGGCCCTCGCCGCTTTCTGAGTTGTGCAGGCCTGTTCTAACAGTTTAAGCCACACTTGCATCCTTCCCCTCCCCATTCACGGGCTCCAGCCTGAGCCTGGACATCTACACTGCATTTACATAGCCCTGTGAGCTGGATGCACAGGGGTGTGTGTTTATAGGTGTACCCTGAGACAAAAAATTGCACCTTTCTTAGGTGAAGACAAGGTTTGAGTGTATTAGTACTCTTGTGATGAGAGTGAGCATTATGCACAGTTGACCTTGAGCTGGAGGTGCAGTTTGGCAGCTGGCTGTTGTTTGTTGCGGTACAATAGTTAAGGCTGCATCAGTGTGTTTAAATTTCATAAAGCACATTTGTTTGCCTTTACCTTGAATGTAAAGATGAACTTTGAGCTTATACTTGAATAGGAATGTTCCTTTCTGCCTCTCCTTCACTGCTCACAACAGGAGTGCTTAGCAGAGAGCACCTTCCTTCAGATTTCTTTCCTGGGTGCACATAGTTGATCCAACTGAATTGCCTTTGGAAAATTGAATTTTTAATGCCATTTCATTCTTAGTCCATAATATAATTTAGAATCAGTGTTTATTTTATAGCGTAGGAGAGGGAGACGGCTCTCTTAGTTTTGATTCTTGTTAGTTAACAGTCATTGACCATCCTCCTCAACAATATTGTTGTGTGTTTGAGTTTTCCTGTTAGGCTTAGCTCTTAGATATTATTCTGTTAGGTTTATTTAACAAATGCAATATTCTGAAATATTTAGGTTTAACCTTTATTGTTTTGATAAGATCAAAATATTCTTACATATTACATACATGTTTCAGTACTTCCCTGTTGTTAATTTTGAAATCATATATTCATGCAAAATGTTAATTTTGTGGAAATGGCATTCTCCAGCTGAAAACTGCTCACAAGTTTTTCAACCTGCTCTAATCAGAATGTTATGAATGTGTATCTTTTGCGGTTGTCTATATTTACAGGTTATCCCAAGTTTTCCAAACACTTTTGCTGTCTCAGCACTTTTGATAAAGCAAAGATGTCTGTAAACTCAGTAAGTAGTTAAATATTCAGTTTTGTTTTCTGAGGGTAGCAGCCGACTGATTAAATGAATTAATTAATAACCAGGCTCATTAAAAGTGGTCATAGGTATACCTATCTTTCTTTTAAAAAAAGATTCTTGACTTTAGTTTCCTAATCTATAAAATGAGAAAAATGTTTGCCTGCCTGATAGGGTATTGTGGGGATAGCTGAATTAACTAATGTTTCAAGTCAATGATTCACAGTGATGGATGTAGTTTATGAATCTAGTATTCTGCTACCCTCTTCAGGGTACTATGAGAATACAAAACTGCCCATCATACAACTACAGTAGAAGTTGTTGATTATGTTCTATGGCTAAAAGGAGAAAAAATGCAACATAAAACGTTGTGCATGACAAGTTGTATCTTGTTGATTATTATGAGTTGTTAGTGTTAGAATTTAGAATGTAGCGGTATGTATTTTGTGGTGTATTTGTTAAAAGTAATGACGTCTTGGCAGAGAGCTATAGTGAGATCTGATAATTAGCAATGAAGGAACGCTGGCAACTGGAAAAACAAATTTATCACTGAAAAATTTGAATCTAACATAGTAACTATTCTCCAAGTTATTTCAGTTGAAATAACTTATCAGAAAATATGCTATTTACCAGTTTTTATTTAAAAAAAAAAAAAAAACCCAGTGAAAATAAAGCAGAAACTAACTATGGAAGAGATCTTTATAAATATAAGGAAGCAACAAAATCTATCTTTCTAAAGGAATTTAAAATCTAAATTTAAAACATAAAGGGTGATGTGATCTATTGGAAACTAGTTGTAATTTTTTTTTTTTTTTTTTTTAAATTAATCCCTCAGTTGAATGTGCCTTTAAGTCTTTTGCTCCTCTTCCCAGGAGAGTTTGTATATAGGGTTACCAGATGGGTTTCAAAAAAATACCGGACACACTTGATCTCAGAACGGGAGGTGGGGACTGGCCGGGAGGAGCGGGCTTGGGGGAGGCTGGCCAGGGGACATCGGGGAGGGGACTGGCTGGTGGGTAGCAGGGCTGGCCAGGAGGGCTTGGGGGGGAGCGGGGCTGGCTGGGGAGGAACCAGCTGGCGGGGAGCGGGGCTGACCAGGGTGCATACAGATCCCGGGGAGCTGCCCATCTCGCACGCCCCACCAGGACCGTGAGCGGGCGAGTCCGGTCCTGGGGATTCCACCCCCTCCAGTATTTTCTCAATTTGTTTCCCGGACAGAGAGCTCAAATACTGGACTGTCCAGTTCAAAACTGGACACCTGGCAACCCTAAGTGTATATCTATTTTTTGTGTTCATGAGTGTAATTAATTTCTGAATTAGTGAGAGATACCTATCTCATAGAACTGGAAGGAACCTTGAGAGGTTATCGAGTCCAGTCCCCTGCCCTTACGGTAGGACCAAGTACCATCCCAGCTGTTGTGCAATGAAAATTAGTGGGCTTTCACCGTATTTACATAAGAGACAAAGTATTTTAGAAACTTTTATATTGTTCTAACTTTGAAATTATTTTTCCCCTTACTTTCACCTCATTTTCTATTTAGGGACTACCACCATACTATGAAAATCATGGCTATCAGCCAGAAAACTTCTATATTGCCCGACAGCCTGTGAATACTAACATGTATCCACAATACCCTCCTACATATTATCCTCCATCAGTGCCACATTATGTCCCAAGAGTTCCTACTCCTCAATCAGCTCCCCCAGTAGTACAGCCAAAGCCGCCATCAGCAAAACTGTGCACATCAAGTAAGATTTGTCTGGATTACTTTTCATGTAGACTAATTGCATGTGTCCAACAGATGAAACTTATTTCCTTTAAACTCTTATCCTGAGGGAGTATCCCAGAAGCACTTCTTGGTCCCTGAGGGTGGTAGGTAGACCCAAATCCATTACTATTGTACTTCTTTTGTAAAAGGTGTGCAGAGCTGGGTGGTTCTGTGAAATGATGAGATGGAGAGATTGAACCTCTGAATTGCAGATTCACACCTGCATAGCAGAGACTGAAAGCTGTCCATCTAAGTTTGTTTGCAGGGAGATAGGTATGGGGCCTAGGCTAATACAATAATTTGTTTGTAAATCTAACTCTTCTTTTTCTCCCTTTTTAATTGCAGATCTTAAGAAAACTCTGTGCATCATTTTTTCTATTGCAATACTACTGATTGGTGCCGTAATTGCAGCTGTCCTTATCTGGTATTTTGGTAAGGATGTGTTGTTTGTGCTAGTAGATCTTCTGTTCAAAGCTAAAATGTGTTGAGCCTTTCAATTTCCGTCTTCTAGTGAGTGGTAAATTTAGAACAGAAAACTTTTGTTACCTGTCTCTTTTAGGAATGCAACTTATTTTAAATTTTTAAAATTTAATTATTTGTTGTAATCAGTGTTATTGTTGCTGGTGTCTTTTCCTTTAACTTCAAATATATTTACATTTGATAAATGTCCTTGACTCAGCAGAAACCTCTTGCTCATCTGAATTCTCTGGGATCCCATAAACTGGGACCTCTCACACACACAAAAATGTGTTTAGATCAACTGAAGAATAGTGGGGGGGGAATTGGGTTATATTCCCAGGCATGACAATGCTGCACATGTTGGGGGTGGAAGAGGGGATGGAAGGTGTGGACCTTGGGAAGGGGTTGGATGAGGGAGGATGCTCAGGGCAAGGAATTGGATTGTGGGAGCAAACTCAAGGTGCTGGATTTGGGGGGGCAGGGCTTACATCAGATGGTTCTCTGCAAACAAACAGCTCCTTGTGCCTGCTGTTTCTGGTGGAGGCATGGCTAGGCAGATGTCTCTCGCTGAGCCCTGATACTGGGGTGGTGAGGCAGAGGCAGTGTGAAGAGCAGCCTGGCCACGCCTCTTCCTCTGCCAGGAGCAGCAAGCATGGGGAGCCTCCCAAGATGAGCACCCTCTAGATCTGGAACCCTGAGCCCTCAGCTCTCTACCCCAAGCACTCTTCTGCACTCAAACTCTCTCCTGGGAGCCTGCTATTTAATGCACGCGACATAAAAGTGGGTTACTAATGAAAATAGTGTTATGTCAAAAATGTGATGTATAAATGTGCATGTAAAAGGGTTTACTGTATACAGTCTTCCATTTTACCAACCCTCTTGCCCATATTTCTTTTGCATGTGTGTTCCTCAGATTGTACAATCCAAAGGTCTTTCAACATATGCCTTGGTGGAATTGAAACTGTCTCAGAAAACTCAGTAGAAGTCATAACCATTTGTAGCTGACTTCTTATCTTAAAGATCCTTTTTAATGCCCACACATCTGTTTCCTTTGCACGCTGATCCTCTTGTAGTGACCAATAGCTGTCTTGGCTCATCAATACAGTGTGGATCTTCAGGAACATGTGTGTTAGCATCTCAGTGGTGTGATGGAGTGGCTGACTGCTCCAATGGAGAAGATGAAAACCGATGTGGTAAGTGTGCATAAAACTGTCCTTGGAAGCCTCTTGATGCATTTTCCTTTCTGAGCCCTAGTCTGCATCACAAAGTGGCACTGTCTTAGTTTAAGGTGTGACTTTAAACTAAGGTAGACAATAGACTAATGTAGACAAAGCTCTAGAAATGTCTGCATTGCCTGTTGGGCAGCTGCTTGCTTACAGCAGTCTGTGGCGTGCGGAGCAGGCGATACTATCTTCTTGAGTTCAGTGACATGGCTTGGCTCATTTCTTTTTCCACCCGCTCTCCTCACTTTTCAACCTCTCCCTAGCATGCTTCACCCACAAAAAATCTACCTGTCTCAATATTGGTGTGTGCTAGCGTAACAAAAGCAAAACAAAGATGGAAGCTTGCTACAGGTTGTATCTCCTTTAACCGTGGCTCCCTGGTCCGGCAACATCTGTGGTCCGGCATCACCCACAGATGTTCCTGGATCACAGAACCCAGGAAGAGGGAGGTCTGGCGGCAGGGCAGGAGCACCATAAGGGGCACCAGTGACTCAACTGGGAGCCCTGAGTGTGTCTCTGTGTGTGGGAAGAGGACAGATGTCATGGTGAGGAGTTCTGGCCCCAGCAGAGCTCCCTGGCTCCAGCAGCCAGGGAATTATAGCCTGGCTGCGGCCATGGACCTCTGGCCCCATCCCTGGAGCTCCGGATGTGTTCTGGCTCCAGCGACCGGGGAGCTCCAGCGGCAGCCAGGGAGCTCTGGTCTGGGCCACGGAGCTCCAGCCCCATCCCTGTGCCCTGGCTGCAGAACTCTAGCTCCAGCCATGGAGCCTGGCGGCTGCGTAGCTCTTCCCCAGCTGTGCAGGTCTGGCCGTGGCGCTCCAGCCTTGGCAGCAGCAGGGCTGGGGAGAGTCCCGGGGTCTGAAGCAGCAGCAGGGGCAGGCTGGAGCCCTAGCCCGGTGGCAGCACAGCCACAAGGGGAGGGACCTTCCCTGGTCTGGCAAATCCCCTCATCCAAGACCAGACAGATCTTGAGAGTGCCAGACCAGCGAAGTCCAACCTGTACCACCCTTAAAAGCATCACCTTCCAAAGAATGCTTTATAATAACTTTCAGCGTAAGAGACTGACTGATTTTAGTGATTTCAGTTGAAGAAATGGAGAGAGGGAGACTTTCATGATGAGCTGGCTGTAGTCACCAGAGAATACTTGGTTGTGAACATCATTAATGTGCACACTGAAAAGCCACATCTACCTTGTTCTTAATATCTGTGTTCCATAATATGACTTCCCAGAAAATGGTCTTGAAAAGGACATACTGCTCCATTTGATCGTATTATAAAAGCTGAGTGGGAAACTATTTTCCTCTCCCATGAAAATTTTCGAGATTTCACTCTCTTCAAACTCTTCAGAGAAACAACTGGCTATCGAGCCCAGAATAGTCCACCTGGGCAGTAGGAGACCTGGGTTCACGTCCCTGCTCAAGTTTAGGCAGAACTGGGATTTATACAAGGGTTCCTTATGTCTCAGTGAGTACCCCAACTACTTATGGTAGTGGCTATCAGCCAGAGAATCTATCCTGGACCATTGAAACCGAACCTTTTCTGCAAAAGTTTCAGTTTTCTGACCAAACAAAGGTTTTTGTTTAAAACAAAACAAAAATCCCACTACTTATAAGTGTATCTGGAACTCTCATCTTCCAATGTATTCTGCATAGTACCAACAGTTAGCTGTGTATTTTTTAAAGGATGATTTTTCCACTTTGGTTGCATAATTGGGTTCCTTTTCAGTAACATAGCTTATTCCAACCATTATCTTTCACTTTAACTTTTCATGTTGAACTTTTCTGTCTTACCTTTGACACACTATCTCTTCAAATCAGATATGTATTAGGGCTTGATGGAATGAGGCAAGCTGTTCCATGTTAAAATCTTTGCTTCATGATTTTATATTCGTACAGGACAATTTCTCTACCCTTTCATCAGCTTATCTGTTATTGCCGTACACTCAGGCTGAGGGTGGAGCATGGGAAAGAGTTGTGCTAATTTTAAAATGTTCATAAAATAAAACATGAACTTTAAAATGTAAATACAACTTAAGATAACTCACTCAGATGGCTTTAGAAAAGGGAATTAAACTGACATGTAAAAATCCAGTAAATGAGAACTTCATAATGAGTGTCAAATTATAGCATCATCTGGAATTTTTTTCTTTAAAAGCAAAAGGTAATTTCAGGTGCTACATGTGTCTCTAGGGCCCCTGACAATTTTTGTGGAAGCAACAATTGCTTTTTTGATTTATATTTCATAAAAAATGAATGTAAAAGGAATCTCTGAAACTAGCGATCCAAAAAGTGACATCAAATGAAGAACTAAACTGAAACAATGTCCTTCTATCTTTTTTTTTTTTTTTAAATCTTGCAGTTCTATTGCTCTTGGAGCTTGTTTGCAAAAGTAATAGGTGTAAAATATGTTTTAGGAATATGAAAATTGTAGGCTTCGAACAAGATGGTCACCAATGTTTTCTGTCTTGATTGCAGTTAGACTCTATGGACCAAATTTTATCTTGGAGGTCTATTCATCTGTCAGCAAATCCTGGTATCCAGTATGCTTTGATGACTGGAATGATAACAATGGAAAGATAGCTTGTAAAGATATGGGATACAATGAGTAAGTATAATATAATCATGAAAGGTGTACAGTCAACACAACCGTTTTATTAAATTTTTCAAAGAATCAGTTACTGCTTTTTTTCTGTTGCTAGTTTAATTTTCATGAATAGAAAACAGTCACAGTTAAAACAAAAATCACTAGGTGTTGCTGGATCAGTGATGTTTCTTCAAAAACATGTGGTGCGTATGCCATATACAATAGTTGTTGGTTGTGTTTGTGCAGCAATACATGCACGCACATAGTGCTCGCTTACAGTGCCGGTGACAGACTTCACTGGGGAGAGAGCGGGTTTGGCTCCTGGCCCCCAGAAGTGGTGGAGACTCAGTCAGAAGGGGCAGCTAGCCCTCAATACCACTTGGACCATGTCACGCCTCCCCCATCTGGCTCCAGCTCTACTCGGGCCATGCCATGTGGGACTCTGGCAGCGGTTTAAAGGGCCTGGAGCTCTGGGCCCTTTTAAATGGCTGGGCTCCAGGGCAACTGTCCCTTCATCCCTCCTCCCCACCTCCCTCCCCAGCAGCCCTGCGTGCTTAAGATTTTCTTGGACAGAACGTGCTGTCTGAACATAAAACCTTATAGAAACCTATTCATTGTGACCCATGTTACATAGACAACCCAGACTTAAGGAGGACACTAAAGGATTTATTGTACTCTTTCACAAGCGCATTGACATTTAGCTGCAGTTTCTGGACAAATTCCAAGCACAGTAACTTGTTTTTTGTCTACCTGAAATAGTCTATAATTTACCTATGTCGCTGCTGCTGGGAGTGAGAGATGGGGGAAGGGAAAGACTCTCAAATGCAGACAGGCTGGTGTGGCTTCATTTCTATCCATGAGGTGATTGGAGTGATGGATTAGAGTGGTCAGAACTTGGAGATTTTCACCATGAAAAAGTTAGATGAAAGCAAGGTCTTATTGTACTATAAAAGTGGACATAGAGGATATTTACTTAGAAATTAAAATTTAGTTCTGCCATGGTACATTATCCTTGGGGTATTTATGATGTAATATTCCATACTATTGTTGTTCATGTTGTAAGCTTTACATTTTAGTGGATCATTTCGCATTACTAGAAGAACTTTCTGATAGAATTTGAAATATCTGAGTTTCTTACTAAATATTTTGTTTTGTACAGAAATACTTATTACTATAGTCAAAGAATAGCTGAAAGAGTTTCTACAAGCTTTATGAAGTTGAATACAAGTGCTGGGAACATAGACCTGTACAAAAAACTGTATAAAAGGTACGTGTTTCATATAAGCATTTTTATTTTTATTTACTTTTAACTGTTGGAAACAAGGCAGCTTCCTTCATCACTGTAATGCAAACACTTCTGATGGGAATTATTAGAGCTAGTCAAAATGTTTTGCATTATTCTTTTTTTGGCAAAATATGCAGATTTGGTGACAATGAGATTTCACCAATTCATGTAAACTTTTGCCAAATTGTATTGCTTTTTTTGTTTTGTTATGGAGGGGGAAAAACAATCAAAACTTTTGTATGGTGTGGTGTGTGGTTTTTTGTTGTTTTTTTTTGAGATGGGGTGTTTTGAAATGACTGTTTCAATTTAATTTCATTTTTTTAAAAGGAAAATTATCAAAATTTATGCAACGATTTGTTTCAGGTCAAATAAAACATTTAATTTGACATCAAACAATTTTGGACCCCCCCCCCCAATACATGCCAGTGAATTAAACAAATCCATTATTCACCCTGTTCTACTTTTGTTTTTTTAACATGGGGGAAGAGAATTTCCTGTGGCTGATCACAATAACTACTGTTCATTATATTAAATCCACAACTTTTCAATAATTCCTGGCAATGTCTCTTTAAAACTTATTTCTCTAATTCCCGTTTACCGAAGCTTAATTTCTTGAGGATACTGATTTTTTTTTTTTTTTTTTTTTTCCTCCTCTTGTGTTCCAACCTAATTCTTGCACGCCATCCAAAAGACTGTTCTGGGGAAAACTCATGATATTAGCCATAAAGTATTAAATTACTCACAAGATTATTTTTGTATCATTTGTTTAGAATTGTATGAATATTCAGGGAGCAGAGTTAAAAAGACACTAGAGTAGTAGATCCTAAATTAAAGTATTTTACTAAATGTATGTGTGCTCTCATTTCAGTTCTCTGGTGTGTGGATAGCTGTGCTTAGAAAATTCTTCCGTTCCCTCCCCTTTTTATTTTATAAAATATTGCTGTACTAGAAGATTTATCCAGCATTGCTTGGGTCCTTAACTCAAATAAGTTTTGTTTTGTTTTCTTCATTTAAATCATCGTTTTGGGGTTGAGATGGGGCTAAGCATTCAGTATGCAGGCTGCCCCAGGGAGAGAGAGAGGATTACTGCAGCATCTTGAGCCAAGGGGAGAAACACCTGTCCATGGCTGCTGCAATTGCAGTGGGCACAGCTGAAGGAGGGGTGCATGTCTCCCAGCTGAGGGAAGGAGAGACAGACAGACACAGAGACAAACTCTCTAAAATACATAGTAGATAGCTGTCCCTTTCTCCACCCCTGTACTCTGCTGGCCTAGTGGGGTTACAGCTGTCCTGGTCCCCATCTCTGGCCCCTTGCTGCCCTCTCCCCACCCATGGTCATTGTGCAGTATAACTCCCACTTACTAGGAATGTAAGTGAATAGTTGACTACCCGATAAGCCTAGGCTTATCGGTTAGTTGAGTCGACTACTCGCTTCCCCCCGCCTCTTGCTGCCTCTGTATCAGAGGGTTGGGGGAGGTGCCAACTTAAAAGCCAGTTCCCCCAGCACTGTCTCCACAGTGCCATCTGCTCACCCCCCTGCGCTGGTGCCTCTAAAAGAGGCAGCAGAATGTGGGGGTAGGGGAGGCTGCCGCAAAGGCTCTGTCTGCTGCGGGTTCCAGCTCCCTGCTGCTGCCCCTGCCCATCTGGCTCTTACTTGTATTTAAACTGCAGAGCCACAGCGGGGCGTAGCTCTTGGAACACTTCCTCCCTTATTGACTAATCGTGCAGTCGATAAATTCTACCGACTTTGCAATTAGCTAATTACTTGCTTCCTACCATCCCTACCTCCTACCAGACCCCTCCTTTTCCATTTTATGAGAATAAAAATCTAATTCTAGGCACATCCCATTGTCCTGGCACAACTAGCCCCTGACCTTGTTTTAAGTTATCATAAGAGGAAGCTGTACACTGAAGTTGGTGGTCCTAGCTCTTACCATTTAGGAAGAGTCTTGGACAAACATGCGCACAGATGGATGGACAGATAGCTGCACATTTCTAAATTATGTAGTAAAGATGAAGAGTTGAGGACCGTAACCTTCATCTGAAGTAATAGAGAGTAATGTGCGCACACCTCTCTTTCTCTGCTCTTCACTTCACTCTTCACTGTACTGATTGTAATGTAGGCAATTACGCTTTTTTGCTGGGAGATCTAGACTGGTGCTTTTCAGCGCAAAAACTTGTATAGTTCAGGGTGAGTTTTTCACACCTCTGAACAATGAAGTTTTAGGGCTGAAAGGTGGCAGTGTAGACTCAGCCATTAATGTGTCTCAGTCTGTGTTTCTGCTGGTTACAGTCAGAGCTGCATGCTTCCCACTAATGCTCTCATGGTGAATGGAGGAGACAGAAGTGAAGGCTGGGGTAAGCACTGGCAGGGCAGTGAGTGGGGGAAGGATTAATACCTTGGAGATTTCTGAGCCAGAAGGAGACAAATGAGGCTGGATAGAGGGTGCAATGTGATCTGCGGCTAGAGAATCGTCTGACTACTATTTGCTAAGCAGAGTTTTTATATGCACTAGTAAAGGCTAACTGTGTGCTGATTTTATTTTAGTGCCTCTTGTGTATCGGGAGCGGTGGTATCTCTGCGTTGCATAAGTAAGTGTTTTCTATTTCTTTAGAAGAATGTAACTTTTAAATTTGTCTGCTTCCAGTGACTGCCTAGAAGTCAGATGTGCAAGGATTCTGTGTGCTGAAGCACATCTTATTCTGATGGGCTATGTATTGTGATTGTAGTTTATGTGCAGAATTGGGGATGAGAGGGACTAGCAGATTGAGGGAGAGTTAGTGGAGACAAGCTGGATGGTGGATCCTAAATGTTCTTTGTCTAAAGTATTGTTGCCAACTTTGATCAGATCCTTTGAATAATCTGCTCAAGATTAAATTTATATAAAAATTGCCCTGTAAAAATCAGATCAGTAAGTCATTTACTCCAGATTCATGTTCGACAGTGCCAAGTATCTAATGTGTTAGAGGCAAGTCCAAGAAGCCCATCGTAAAGGGCAATTGAGGAATTACGTGCCCATAGCGCTTTTTTTTTTTTTTTTTTTTTTTTTTTCATGAATCCTGACCGTGAAATGTTTCTTCTAGTTTCTTTAACTCCTGTATGTGGATGTTCTCATCATTCATAGTAATTTTTATTTTCTGTGTCTCGGGGGGGCGGAGGCGGAAACGTTCTCAGTTCTGCTTATTCATATGTGTAGTTTCCCCCGCTTGATGGTAAGGTACCTTGTTCTAAATAGATAAGGGGCATTTTATTATATGGTTTTGCAAGGACAGTCTGCCTTTCTGGCAAGCACCTAGGGGGAAGATCATTGTATCTGTAGTAATGATAATTCACATACTTACAATATATAAAAGACTTATTACGACAATATTTATCTTCAATAGAGGGGGGCTGAACATGATGACCCAGAAGATCCTCTCTGGTCCTAGGTCCTTATATTTATCCCTACAACGGCACATACAATCCAGAATGATCAGAATACGATGATATCTGGCCTTTCAGCCTATATCTGTGATGAGCTCTTCTTTTTCCCTTGTCTGGGGGATAGTACAGGAATGCTAGTATGTGTGGCGGTGTGGTACAGATTCATACAGTTATACAACTCTGTTCTCCGCCCACCCCAGTCGTCATTCTCCTGTCGGTCAATTACAAACAATCATGCATCCGCCTTCGCTAAGGCTACGTCTAGACTACATCCCTTTTTCAGTAAAGGGTTGTAAATTAGGCACGTCGATATTGCAAACAAAGCCGGGATTTGAATTTCCCGCGCTTCATTTGCATAATGGCGGCCGATGCCACTTTTTTTTGAAAACAGGGCTTTTTGGAAAAAAAAATAGGCAGTTTAGACGGGGCATTTTCGACAGAGTACAGGACCTTCCGAAACGGGGCATTTCTGTTGAAAATGCTCTGTCTAAACTGCTGGTTTTTTTTCCAAAAAGTCTGTGTCTAGACTACATCCCTAGTGTGAAGGAAAGAAAAGTGGAATGAAAAATTAAGCTAATCCAACAAAATGTTGTGGGAGAAGTAA
The DNA here is from genome assembly GCA_019425775.1 of Rafetus swinhoei. NCBI lineage: Eukaryota > Metazoa > Chordata > Testudines > Trionychidae > Rafetus > Rafetus swinhoei. The sequence continues at coordinate 160,496,926 of CM033437.1, forward strand.
CATGGCCACTCCTCTCTATCACTTCATTAGTAAGATTTTTTTTTTTTTTTAAGGATTAAATTTGGAGACCACGTACTGAGGGGGAGGGGAAGGAGAAGGAGGAGGGTTTGCTTGTCTTACACCTGAAATGCTGATGATGAAAAGGAACCACCCTTTCATTTCCCATCCAAAGGCTATCTACAATAGTTCTTACTGAAAGAGCAGCGTAAGCAAGAATTGGGCCTTTAGTATAGAATTTGGAACTCATGCATTTGTGAGAGTACTGATTCTGACTAATTTAGACACCCTGACAAACAATTTACAAAGCTACTGAATAACTCACCAAGAGCAGAAAAGATGTATGTATGTATATATGTATGTCATCTATGTTGATACTAGTGTGAGTCTACGTTGCCCTCTAGTGGGTGAACCATGTAAGGTAGGTTAAGATTCTGCTACTGCCAATGGCCCAGAAGCTTATGCCAGTGGCTCTTAACCTTTCCAGACTACTGTATTCCTTTCAGGAGTCTGTTTTGTCTTGCTTACCCCCAAGTTTCACTTCACTTAAAATCTACTTGCTTACAAAATCAGATATAAAAATACAGAAGTCTCAAAACACACAAAATTGGTTACTTTCTCATTTTTACCATATAATTATAAAATAAATCAATTGGAATGGATGCCCTTATATTTCAGTGTATCAATACATAGAACAGTATAAACATATCACTGTCTGTATGAAATTGTAGCATGCATTCACTTCACTAGCACTTTTTATGTATTCTATTGTAAAACTAGCAAATTGATGTACCCCTGAGATCCACTGGCATATGCTTTTAGAGCCAAAGGTCCTCAAGGTCCTCAAATTCAGTCTCTAAGAGACCCATCCAGAAGGTGATGACCTAAGTTCCATAAGCTGCCTGACCACAGCTGTTTTCTGAGTTCCATTCAGAAGTTCAAAGCTCCCGCACAGGCAGGGAGTTCGACTGGTGGCAGATGGGGCGTCCTCTTGCTAAGCAAGCAGCTAAATGGAGCTGCTCTGTGTTTGAAATTGAGTAGCTCCCAGAGCAGGTAAACAAGGGAGATAAGGAGACAATAAGTGGCTAGGGGAGGAGGAAGAGGGAGGGAGTGATTAGCTAAGGTGGAGTCAAGGGGAAGGGGAGTTTGGAGGATCTAGGGTTGTCAGGTGTTCGGTTTTGAACCGGACAGTCCAGTTTTTGAGCTTTCTGTCCAGGAAACAAATTGAGAAAATATCAGACATATCAATGTCTGGTATTTTCTAATTAAATACGTTTTATTATTATCAGGAGTATCAGTACGTAGTTGCGTACTGCCTGGCTGGTAGACACGCTCATGCAGCATGAGCGTGTCTACCAGCCAGGCAGTACGCAACTACGCAGTAGAGAGGAGGAGGAGGATGGGGGCGTGATGGAATCCCTGGGGCCAGACTCGCCCGTGCGCCCCACTGGGACCGTGTGTGGGATGGGCAGCACCCTGGGATCTGCGTGCACCCGGGTCAGCCCTGCTCCCAGCAGGCCGGTTCTCCCCAGCCAGCCCCGCTCCCCATGACCCTTTTCCAGCCAGCCCTGCTTCCTGCCAGCCGGTTCCTTCCCCTGATCTCCCCCAGTCAGCCCCGCTCCTCCTGATCTCCTCCCGATCAGCCCTACTCCCTGCCAGCTGGTTCCCCCTGATCTCTCCTGCCAGCCCCGCTCCCCTCCCCTCCCAACCAACCCTGCTTCCCGCCAGCTGGTTTCCCCTGAATCTGCCCCGCCAGCCAGTCTTCTCCCCACCCTGCTCCCCGACCCTCTCCCAGCCCTGCTTTCCACCGGCCGGTCCCCCCTCTCTCTCCTCCTCCCCCTCTCTCTCCTCTTCTCCCCTTCCCCCCATTCTGAGATCACGTGTGTCCGGTATTTTTTTGAAACCCATCTGGTAACCCTAGGAGGATCCCATCTGTGCGAGGTGAGGGAGGCAGAAACTCAGCACTCAAGCCTCCTAGAAAGGGGGAGATAAGGGTCTGACTGACTGGGGTCCATGGGGGGGAAAAAGAGGGTGGGTGGGTGCTGACATTGGGTGAGGTGGAGGCGGGAAGGGGGAGTTATGCATAATTTGTTTGTGCTTTAGTTGGGAGTTAGGACAGGACAGACTGCTGGTGCTGCTAGTTTGAGAAGCAGGATTTTATCTTAGCCCCTAGCTGGGCTGGGAGAGCAGACTGCACATGTGTAGATGTGGGGGAAAGGAGGTTGGTGGGTGCTGGCATCTGTGCAGTAAGGTGGAGGCAGGGGGCAGTTTGTTTGGGATGTCCCTGACTCACTGCAGTCCTCTTTGTCTGGCTGGGTTGGTGGGGGAAAGCAGGCTCCATGGGGTGTGGTGTGTGTGCCAGGACATTTGCATGATTACATTTCAAATAAAGTCTACATAGGTGTTAGTGGCTTAAGGTAAGAAAGAAAAAGATTCTTTTAACAGACTTTTTTGGAGTGTTGCAGACTCTGATCTTAATGATTTTTTTTTTTTTAAAAATCCTGTGTTATTAATAAATACATGATATATTGTATTGCATTAAGGCCAGATATTTGCTATGTAGTAGAATTCTGGCTTTTATGAGACTCAAAAGTAGCAAGTACTAGGTGTGATGCTAGTTGTTTTGTGAGATGAAACCTTATTTGCAAGCTCTTTGAAACGTGCATCTGTCTACAAATCCTGAAGCCATGTGTTCATTTGTTCTGGGGCTTTATATATTAGGTTTGTTAAACGGTTAACTGGTAAGCATGAGACTTATCGGTACAGTTAACCAGCCTGTGAACTCTGGTGGCAGCCAGCCTCACCAGGCCGGAGCAACCCCAACCACAGAGGGGCTGGCAGCTGGGCAGTGGGACCTCACTGCTGCAGTAGGACTGGACAACAAGCCCTGAGTTAAAATGGTTAACCATTTTAACATCCCTATTATCTCTCTCTCCTTTCTCCTCTCTCTAATATATACACCATGTTTTAGCGCATATAACCCGCACTCTTGTATAACCTGCGGTTTTCTTTGCTGTGTAAAAAAACCACTTAGATTACCCATGGACGTGTATAACCCACGAGTTCTGTAGGCTAATTCACAGTAATTATACATACCGGGGGGAACGGAGAGCGCGGCGCAGGCAAGCTGGCCGGCCTGCGGGAGGGGACCCGCACTCACGCCCAGGCCCCGCGCAGCCGCAGCTAGGCGCAACCCACCCTCCTCCGGGCAGGGGAACGGAGAGCACAGTGCAGGCGCACTGGAAGCTCGTGAGTCCCTCCCTGCAGCAGAGCGGAGCTGACCCAATTCTAATGGGTAAAAATAAACTTGAACACCCCACGGGGAGCGGGGTTTGTAAAAATGTGTATAACCTGTGGGCTATATACACTAATTTACGTGTGTGTGTGTGTGTGTGTGTGTGTGTGTGTGTGTGTGTATTGGTGGTGCACATCTAGACACTATTTCAATATTAGTGTTGCCCAAAATTTCAACCTGCCCAAAAGAAAATTCAACCTGCCCAAGGCTAGAAAATGTTAGAGGGAACACTGGTCATGATGCACTTGTGTTGATGAGCCTCTTTTAAAATCTTCGGCCTCCAGGGTTCCTGTTCTTTAAATTAATTGGTGATGGCTTTTTAAAATGGGAAAATCCCAATTTAATTTTGAATTATCATTGTCCTGAGACTTTCAGACTATAAGAGCTGCACACAGCCTCTCTTCCATATACCCCATCTTTGTGTATTTTTCAGGGTGTGGCCTGTCCAGTAAAAATGCGAGTCCTAGTGGCAGAATTGTGGGTGGAAGTGCTTCCGCACTGAAGGAATGGCCATGGCAGATCAGCCTTCAAGTCCAAGGCTCCCATGTATGTGGGGGCTCCATTATCACCCGTGAATGGATAGTGACAGCAGCTCACTGTGTGGAAGGGTAAGTCCCATGTAACAGCTTTCTGTCAGTTGATTCCCCAAAGCGAGGAAATTCTGATACTGTACAACATATGGTTGGGTATAGATGTTTGGGATGGTGGACAAACTGACTTTTGGTTGTAGGGGAAAGTTAAATCTGAGAGAGCTCCTTCCGGATTTCAAATGGAATTGATCATTTTTCTCCCCCCCCCCCCCCTCCCTTGTCCGCACACATCTTGCACCGATTGCATGTGCACATGGGGGTAGGGAGAGATGATCTGGGTGTATGTTCTATGGCTGTGGTGTCCAGCAGCTAGCCACTAGCCATACTGGTGATTTGGCCGGTTGAGCGTGGCTAGTTTGCTATAGCAGTAGCCACTATAGGTGACAACTGCTTCAGAACTGGTTGGACACCGCAGTTCTATAGTATTCTAACTTCTAACCGTCTTAAATCCTATTAAAGGAAAATCACTTAGTAAGAGGGTAATTGGAAATTTGCCGTTTCCTTCAAAGGGAAACATCTGTTCCATTCGTGTCATGGATGGGGTCTGCTCCTTTCTTTTTTTTTTTTTTTTTTTAAATTGTACATCCCTATATGGCAGGGGTGGACAATAATTTTCTTGGCGGGGCACAGGCCTCATATTTGTACTGTATTAATGGGAAGGAGTTTGGGTGCAGGAGGGAGTGCAAGGTGTAGGCTCTGGCTGGGTGGTGCTTATCATAGACAGCTCTCAGTCAGTGGTGCAGCAGGGCTTAGGCAGGCTGGCTGCCTGCCATGGCCCCTTACTGCTCCCAGAAGTGGCTGGCTGCTGTTGGCATATCTCTGCAAGCCCCTTTGGGGAGAGAGGCAGTGGCCCTCTGTGTTGTGCCTGCACCCTCAAGCAGCTCCCATTGGTCAGTTTCCACAGTGGGCCCCACTGCACTGTGGGACTTTTTTCAGCCTGGAAATTGAGAGAGGGCAACTAAAGACCCTAATGTAGCTTGAGAGCTGCAGTTACCAGGAGTCATGGCCAGCTGGACAGAAATGTTAGATGGACTGTATCTGCCCTGCAGGCGATATTTTATCCACCCCTGCTATATAGTATAGGGATGCAGGTACACTTGAGGATACAGAGAGCTTTGCGTAATTATGCTGATTACTTTGGGGAAAAAACCTACTCCAGAAAGCACAAAGCTAATTCCAGTTAAAACCATACAAAATACTAATTACCTCTGTTTTTCAATACAATTTTTTTATTTAAATGTATCATCACAATGGAAAATGGATGCAATTTTTAAGCTGTTTGCCAGGGTCAGCAGTGCAGTTCATAGAGTCTTTCCCTTAAGACCTCTTAGAATCTCTGCCAGAAATATTAAATATGGCCCGGGCCCATATTGTAAATTCATGCTATAAAAATCAGTAGTTTTCTGTTGCCTTTCCCATCTTGTTCCGAGGGCGAGAGCCACAGAGGACTAAGGATCAGCACTGCAATGCCTAAATCTAGGCACGTTGCCCCTAGTGGAATCATCAGTACCCAGGTTCCCTATGCAATACCATGGGGAGTATTGTGCACCTAAGGATGAGATCCACACAAAAGCAGCAAGCTGAGCAGGGAGCTGCCTGAGCTAGCCAATAGGAAATGGTAAGGAGAGGGTTGGGTGCTAAGCCCTGCCTCTCCGAGGGATGTCGGTGTCTAACTTTGGATCTGAGAGAAGTCTATATCTCCACCTGGGATTCACTACTGTGTGCCTTTCCTTGGAGTTAGGACTGACCTGGTTTAGGAGTCTCTCTGGTGGTGGTTGTTTATAGTCAGGAGTCCAATCATTAGAGCATTCACCCAGAATGTCAGAGACTGGGTTCAGTTCCTCCTTCTGCTGGATATGGAGAAAGGATTTGAACCCAAGTCTCCCACCTCTCAGGTGAGTGCACTAACCACTGTGCTATTGGATGTAAATGACCACCATCTCCTCTGGCTGGCTTGTGTGGAACCCAATCCAGTGATCCTGCTTTAAGGTGCGCTCAGAGCATATCTACTGGATCAGTTTCTGAAGATGAGGTAGGTGGGGAATGCCTAGTTTGTGAATCCCAGTGGATCTTAAGTGTGAGCTAGGTGCTGAGACGATGAAGCAGTTCAGGACTGAGGAGACCGCATGGATGCACCTACCGTTTTCAGTGGCACCCGAGCAGAGTTTTGGGGATCTGACAGGAGAACATGGGAAGGGCCATACTGGGTCAGACCAATGGTCCATCTAGCTCAGTGTTGTTTCTCAGCACTGGCCAGTGCCAGATGCTTCAGAGGGAGTGACTAGAACAACAGGGCAATTTACTGAGGGGGATGATCCACCCCCTGTTGTCCAGTCCCAGCGTTTAGCAGTCAGAGCATGGCGTTTTGTCCCTGGCCATCTTGCTTAATAGCCATTGATTGTCCTGGCCTCCATGAACGTACCTAATTCCTTTTTTAACCCAGTTTACTTTTGCCTTCACAACATCCCCGACAACCACAGAATAATAGAACTGAAGGAACCTGGAGAGGTCATCCAGTCCACTCCCCTGCACTAATGGCGGGACCAAGCACTATCTAGACCATCCCGCTAATACATTCCTGAATAATGTTTGCTCTTTTTTTTTTTTTTTCTTCCCTCAACAATGTCATGCTGTTAACTCCTATTTAGCTTCCCCTATGAACCCTAGATCTCTGTCCTCAGTACTCCTTCCTAAGTAGTCATTTTCCATTTTGTATCTGTGCAACTGATTGTTCCTTCCTAAGGGCAATACTCTGCATTTGTGCTTGTCAAATTTCATCCTATTTGCCTCGGATCATTTCTCCAGTTTGTCCCGATCATTTTGAATTACAATTCTATTCTCCAAAGCACTTTCAACCCCTCCTAGCTTGGTATCATACGCAAACTTTACAAGTGTGTGTCATTATCTAAATCATTGTGATGAAAGTATTGAACCAGAACCCCAAATGAATCTCTTCGAACAGGCCCAACTTCTTACACTGCAGACAATTCCTCTACAGCCTTTTTAATTTAAATTGCCAGCAGTCTGCTTCCATTTTGGTTTAGGTACAGCCTGTCCCTTCTGTATAAGCTCTACCTTACCCAAAAGGTTCATCAGTTCCTGCTAAACCCAAATTCCTCTTCTGAACATCACTGTCTCATCTACGCACAGAGACTCTGCAGTTCGGCCTGTCTAACTGGCCTGTATGTGAAACTGGATTCATTTCAGAGAATACTGCCATGGAGATCCTGGACTCTATTTTCCTAGCAGCCTACAGGGTCCCAACAGGCCTCCAGTGTCCCAACGGCCCTGCTGGCTTCGCAGCGCTTTGTCCCTGACAGCTCTGCAGTTCACTGGCTCCTGGGTCTAGGCCATCAGCCCTGGAGGCTCCATTACTGCTGGGACCCTCCAACAGCTTAGGGCTCTGCTCTTGGCCTCTGCCTGGAGCTCCTCCACCTCGGGCGGTGAGGGGTGCAAATGTGGAAAGTAGTTCCAGCGCCACTGATTGTGGATAAAAGTCAGGGAGATCTGAAATCATTTGACTGTTGCAAGAGAGAGTAGATGGGACTTTGGATTAACACAGAATCAAATAATCTTATTTTACTCTCTAGACAGCTTTCTTCTCCATACTATTGGACTGTGTATGCTGGGATTCTGACACAATCAGAAACACGCTACAGAAGCGGATACAAAGTGAAGAAAATAATTTCCCACCCAAGTTATAATTCAGATTCTAAAGACAATGACGTTGCCCTGATGAAGTTACAGACACCACTGAGTTTTACTGGTATGTATTCTGTGTTTGGGTGCTAACACCAAAAAAAACTCAGCTGCAAAAATTGCCCACCTCCTTTCATTGATTATTTTTTTTTTTTTAATTGTTAGCTGTCAAAGAGGAAGGGCTTACTCTTTGGACACTTAGAAAATGAGAGAAAAAGACACAGCATGGAAAGATACTTTAATAACACATGGTCAGTGAGCCAGGACTGAATGCTAAGCAGCTACAAAGTAGAAACTGTAATAAAACATAAGTTTAATTGGGTGCAAATTTATCAGCCAGCAGAGGCCTGCTAGGATGTAATGTCAGCATTACCTTCTTCAAAGTATGCTTAAATAACCTGCCAACTCTGCTGGACCCCAGGATTCTTAATGAATGAGAAATGAAATCCTTGCTATGTGTTGATGACCTGGTCATTCTATTAACTAATCAAAGTGGCCTTCTAGAGAGCCGGTATGTGCAAGGGGTATGCTGCAGCAAATGGGACTTAAGTATCCAATATGATGAGAGATCTTTTTATGAAAAGAGGAAGCGCATAGGGAAAGACACTAACTTCAGTGTGTGTATCCCACATCGTCCATTTGTCAGGGATTTTCAGTCTAGCTAGAACTCATAGTGTCCTGTCCATCAAAACAGCAGACCCCTACAAAACACTTGATAATGAAATTCACTTAAAATCATAGTCCATTTGGAGGTTCATAACTCCCAGGCTCTGTTACAAACTTCTGTACCTTGCCCTGAATGGTGCACTGGGGATCAAGAAGACCTAAAACAGGTTACTGAAAGAAACAAAACAATTTCAGATCCCTGCAAGTGTGTGCAAAACTGAGGTGGGCTCTTCTTGGCCACTGAGCTTCATTTCAAACTAGGTGAAAACTGGAAGACTGTGGATAGTGCAAACCCAGAGAGAGAGAGATGCCTGTGTAACCCACATGTCAGAGAGGATGCTCTTGACTCCAGTGCCCCAAACTGGAAGGCATTCATGAGACTTTTCAAATTACTTGAAGTCCTAAGACTTTTCAATTAAGGTGCCATGAAGAAAAACAGTGCACAGCACTTGGAAAAATGACAGGAAAAGCATGAAGAAAATTCCCCCTTGTGGCTAATGATAGGCAAGTGTGTCTGTTCACTAAGAATAGCATGAGCCCTACGTGCTAGGGTGCAGACAAAGGTTTGCTTAAATACATTACGGTTGAATAGGCATGTGGCACACAACTGATTTGCAATCTGTGGAAGAAGCAGCATGCTAATTTCTATGGGACTTTGCATGGAAAGTACACAATGCTTATGTGAATTAAGCATTCTTGACCAATGTTTGCCCTCAGCCTGTGTCCCAGTGAATCAGTGTCTTACCTCCATGTCTTGCTCCCTCTACCTCCCCCTCCCCCCCGCCAAAAACAAACAAACAAAAAACCCAACTGCGTCAAAACAGTCAGCACTAACTAGGCTCACCAACAATAATGCCAGGCCTCGGGGCAGAACAGTGGGCTCCTATGCTCACAGAAGCTGTGCCCATATGGCTGCAGTCCGCCTGATATTTGAGCGATGGTGTCTCTGCTGGCTGGGTCCCCATGAGCTGCTGGCTGTGCTACTGGGAGTGCTCCTCCGTCATAGCCAGGGCTTGCACATGCCCTCCTGGTAGGGTTGTCAACGGTCACATCTTGCAAACCCAAGAGCCCTGCCCATTCCCTGAGGTCATGCCCTTGTCCGACCCCTTCTCTGAGTCCCCTACCCCCCCCCCCCACTCCTTCATCTGCCCTCCCTCCATTGCTCATTTTTCCCCCCCCCCCCCCCATCACTTTCACCAGGCTGGGGCAGGAGGTTAGCGTGTGGGTTGCAGGCTGTGGGAGGGAGTTTGGGTGTGGCCGGGGGTGTGGTTCTGAGAGGGAGTTTGAGTGCAGGCTCTGGGCTAGAGCAGCGTGGTGTGAGGTAGGAAGCTTGCTTTAGCCTAGCTGCACTGCTGGCAGCAGCTGCTGGTCAGCGGGCCCTTTTAAATTGCCCAGGCTCCTGGGCAATTTTCCCCCCTTTGCCTCCCTGGCACCAACTTGTTAGTTAAATAACAGTTCCTTGAGTGATGGAGAGGGAACTCATCTCCCTCAGAATATCCAGAGGCTGAAACTTTAGGTGCAGGCTGAGAAATGTGGAAGCCTACACTCCTCCTCCCCAGTCTCAAACACTTGTGGATATAGAGGTCTTCAGTGATCTCAGGCTGGCAGCCTTTGTGACCCCAACATTTGCATAGATGTTAGGAAGTTAAAGGGACAGGGGAGAAGCCTTTTTATTTAAAAGAGCTAGTGTGTACCAGCAGTCCCTCGTATTCAGTGTAGTGTGGGTCTCCTGTGTGGGAGACTCCCTAATTAAATTGGCTTTTTTGTTTATGTTCTCTCACTTAGACTTGCTGATCACTATATTCTTACTTCGCAGATACTGTTGGACCAGTTTGTTTGCCCAACCCTGGAATGTTGTTCCAATCTAATCAAGAGTGCTGGATATCTGGATGGGGAGCAGTACACCAAGGGGGTGAGACTTCTGATTGTCTCATACTGGGACGCTCTTCCAGTTTTGTTCTTAGTTTGTACTAAACTAAAAAATGCTCATCCCCCAGGTCTGCTGGTGATGTTCATGGGGTAGGTAGTGTGCCTATTGGAGTCCGGGAGGTGGGCGGGCGTTGGCCCGTCCACATCTAAAGGACCTCCCCCCAGCCTATGGGGAGGGTTTACTGAGCCCAGGAAACCAAGTAATTACTTGGGACAAATAAAAGGAAAACAGGGAGGGGTGTGAGGGTCAAAGGGCTAAAACAAGGGAACCAGATGGGGACACCGAGCAGAGAACCCCGGACAGCGCCCACTGCCCCTTGAAGGTCTCGAGAGCCAGCGGGCCGCCCAGTGGAACTCTGCCCGGATACGTGAGCGGATGCAGGAATGGAAATAGGCCCCCCAGTCGCAGGCCCCTCCCTCGGCCAACCTCTGCTCCCTGGTCTTATAAATTACCATCTTGGCAATAGCCAGGAGGAGGTTGACCAGGAGGTCCCACGACTTTGTGGGGCCTCAGATGGGGTGTGCATAAATTAATAGGTGAGGGGAGAAGTGCAGCCAGAACCTCAACAAAAGGTTCTGGAGGAGCCAAAAGAGGGGCTGTAATCTGGCGCACTCAAGGTACACGTGTGCCAGGTTCTCCCTCTCGCCACAGAAGGGGCAAGTGTCGGAAATGGGGATGAACCGTGCCAAATACACGCCCGTACTCACAGCTCCGTGCAGGATTCTCCAGCTGATGTCCCCGGTGGGCCGCGGAACCAAGGTGGAATAGAGACTGTCCCACCGGGGCTCCCCACCCTCTATTGGTGGTAGGAGGTCCCGCCACTTGGTGTCTGGGCGGGACACAAGGGTGGGGAAGTGGAGCGTGTGAAGCACGAGCGTGTACAGGTGACTCTTTGGCACAGTTCGGAAGGGGACCGGCTGCAACGCGTGCAGCCGGCTCGGGTGATGAGGGGGAGGCGGTCGGGGAAGTAGGGAGCTTAGGGCCGATGGATAGGTCGGGCGGGCCGGGGACGAGGGGTGGGCGGGGTTCACCCTCTCACAGGACCTTGTCGAGATAAACCCGAGCGGTGGGCGGCAAAGTGTCCTTCACCTCCTGAAGCACGCGCCGGAGAGTACATAGGATGGAGAGCCCCATATGCTGGGTGAGCGCCCGAGGATCCACCCAGTCTCCCCGGTCGTAGTCCAGGAGGTCTCCGATCCTTGTGACTTCTGCCAGGACCAGCCTCTGGCGCACCGAGGGGGACTCCGCCGCCTGCACACGTAGATGGGGATTGTGTAGCAGGGGCTCCGCGAGGAGGTCTGCCCCCATGGTGGCTCCCAAGGACCTGGTCGCCTCTAGCAGCTTCCAGGCCCAGAGGAGGTCCTGGTAGAAGGCCAGCAGCTCGGAGAGGTCTCGCGGAAGATCTCTCAAATAAAGGAGCTGCCAGTCATATCGGAGCCCTCGGAAGCGGCGAAGGAAAGCGTGCGCCAGTGTACTCCACGCTGGACTACCTGCATTAAATAGGAGCCTCTGCAGGGCCTGGAGGTGGAGGACACGAACCCGCGTGCGCAAACACGTCAGGCCCTGCCCTCCCTCCTCCAGGGGAAGATGGAGAACCCCTGCAGCGACCCAATGCAGTCCTGGCCAGAAGAACCGCAGCAGCAGCTGCTGGATCTGATCCAGGAAACCCGGGGGCGGGACCAGGGTGCTGAGACGGTGCCAGAGCATGGACAGGACTAGTTGGTTAAGCACCAGTACCCTCCCACGCAGGCAGAGGCACCGGAGCAGTCCCGTCTATCTCCGCAATCGCCCAGCCACCCTGGACTCTAAACCTTGACAGTTCTCCGGCGAAGAGGGATGCGTGGCAGAGAGAAAAATGCCGAGATAGAGCAGCGGACCCGCGCTCCACCTGATGGCCTGAAGCGCGGGTGGGAGGGAGCTCGCCTGCCACCCAGCCCCTACCACCAGGCCAGAGCTCTTGACCCAGTTGACCCAGGCGGAGGAGGCCGCCAAGTAGACAGCTTGGCAGGCCTCCACCCGTGCCAGGTCTCCCGGGTCCTGGACCACGAGGAGCACGTCGTCTGCGTACGCCGACAGGACCAGCCGCATCTCCGGCTCACGGAGCACCAACCCCGTCAATCTCTTGCGAAGAAGACGGAGGAAGGGCTCGATGGCCAGAGTATACAGCTGGCCCGACAGCGGGTAGCCTTGACGTACTTCCCGCCCGAAGCTGACTGATGTGGTCAGGGTCCAGATGAGCTTGACCAAACACTCTGCGGACGCGTACAGCACCTGGAGAAAGCCCACAAAGCGGGGCCCGAAGCCGAAGGCCCGCAGAGTGCCCAGGAGATACGCGTGGTCCATCCGGTTGAACGCCTTCTCCTGATCCAAGGACAGGAGGGCGAACGACAGACCATCCCTACACCCTAGCTCTAGGAGATCCCGGACCAAATAAAGGTTGTCGAAGATGGTACGGCCTGGGATGGTGTAGGTCTGGTCTGGATGGACCACGTCCGCCAGCACGGACTTGAGTCTCAGGGAGATGGCTTTGGTGACTATTTTATAGTCCGTGCTGAGGAGCGAGACGGGGCGCCAGTTCCTCAGATCGCGGAGGTCCCCCTTCTTGGGCAGCAAGGCGAGCACCGCTCGCCTGCATGATAAAGGGAGGACCCCGCTCTCCAGGGACTCGGCCCAGACCTTGGCAAGGTGCGGGCCGAGGACGTCCCAGAACATGCGATAGAACTCCACGGTCAGCCCGTCCATGCCCGGGGATTTATTGGTGGGCATGAGACAGAGGGCATCCGAGAACTCTGCCAGAGAGAGAGGCAGCTCTAGCCGGTCCCGGTTGCCCGCGCTGACCGTCGGGAGTTCATTCCAGAGGACTCTGCGGGCGTCGGCGTTGGTCGGATCCGGCGAGAAGAGGGAGGTGTAGAAGGCGCGAGCCCTCTCGCGCATCTCCACCGGATCCGAGAGGGGGGACCCCATCCTCCGCCAGAAGGCAGACTGTGCTTTTTCGCCCCCCCTCTTTCTCCAGGGCATAGAAGAAGCGGGAGCCTCGATCCATCTCCCTAAGGAGCTGGATGTGGGAACGAACAAAGGCTCCCTGGGCCCGAAGGCCGTCGAGGACCCGAAGTTCCTCCCAATACGTTCCGCAGAGGGGTGGATCCTCGGGGCCGGTGGCCAGCCGCCTCTCTAGCTCTAAAACCTCCTGTTCCAACTGCTCTATCACCGCATCCCTCCGCCGGCTGGCCCCTGGGTGTAGTCGCAGCAGAAGAGCTGCGTGCGCACCTTCCCCACATCCCACCACCGCCGCGCCAAAGGAAAGGCGCACCGCCACCCGCGCCAGGCCAGCCAGAACTCCCGGAAGGACGCTAGAAAGCCCATGTCCCCCAGCAGGCTGTTGTTGAAATGCCAGTAGGCTGGCCCCGGCCTCTCTGAGGAGAGAGAGGCCGTCACTGCCACCAAGTGGTGGTCTGAGAACGGTGCTGGCCGAATGCTGGAGGAGTGGGCTCGAAAGAGATGACGTGAGAGATAAATGCGGTCCAACCGGGAGTGAAACGACCGTTGACCCTCCACCCGGACGAAGGTAAACGCTGCATCCTCGCCAAGGTGGAGGCCACGCCAGACGTCCACCAGGGAGTGTTGGTCTACAATCTCCCTGAGGACGTCCGTGGCGGCCGGACATCGCTCGGTCCCCGTGCGGTCCTGTTCCTCGAGGGTGCAGTTGAAATCCCCGCCCAGGACCAGGCACTCGTGAGGATCCAAAGAGCTGAGGAAGGCAGCCACCTGCTGGTAGAAGTGAAGCCTCTCTGGCCCGGATGTCGGGGCGTAGTCGTTAATGAGATTTAATGTTAGCCCCTCTACCCAGACCCCCCTCCCGAAGGAAGGAGAGCATCCGCCACCTGCGGAGACCCAGCCTGCAGCCCCGGGTGTTCAGAGTGGCAATGACGAACGGCGACATCGAGAGGGCTGGGGAAGATCCTCGCTGGCAGGAGTGCTGGCAGTCCCCATTGGGCCCCACAGCAAACCATGACCATACCCGAATGTAAGCAGGGCATCACGGAAGCTGCGGGCCCGCTGGTAGGCCGCAGCCTCCCGCTGTCCTGTCCCTTTGCCCTCCCCCAAAATGGCCCTTATGGTATGGAGGATGAGATGGAAATCCCCCCAGCGCTGAAGGGCGAGAGCCACTTTGTTCGTAGAGCCACGAATGTCCTCCAAGAAGCTGCGCATCTCGCCCCTCAGCACGTCGGGGCCTCGGGCCAGACCCCTCCACATGCCCCACGACCGACTGATGCGGGAAAGCAGGGACTCTGAAGTCCCTGCTGGGATGACGACAGGGGCAGTGGCGGAGGGAGAACAGCCCCAGATGTGCTGGGAGCGGGAGAAACAAAAACCGCCTCCCGGGGGCCAACATCTGAGCTGAACGTGGCAGCCCCAGGGGCGGCAGTAACAGTGTAAGGGGAGGAAAAGAGGTCAGGGAAGGGATCAGGGAGAGGAGGAAGGGGAGTAGGGGGAGGAAGAGGTGGGGGATTAGGAAAAAGACGAGGAGGGGGAGCAGGAAGAGAAGTGGGAAATTCGGTTGGGAGAGGGGCTGAAGCCTCAGCGGTAGAGGCACTGGGTTGCGGTGTCTCCTCGCAGGGTGGGGGATCGGTGGCAGGGTTGGGGGAAGTTAGTGTCTCCCCAGTGCCAGGCTCCGGCAGCACCGGAGGCTCCAGTGCCAGGGGTAACGGGGAATGACGGGAACTCCCGCCCGCTAGGATCCCCCAGGGGTTTGGTGGCCGAAGTGCTGCTGATGGCTGGGCAGTTGGTTACACCCTGGGACAACCCGGAGGCAGGGAAAAGGGAGAGCGGCGGGCTAGAAGGGGAAGGAGAGGCCAACTGTTGTCCCTCCAGGGCATGTTGATCCCCCTCTGAGGCAGCCGGGGTTAACCCTAAGGCCTCCACCTCTTGGGAGAGGAAGGCGAGCCCGCTGCCCGCCGCCACGTGGTCGCCCTTGTTGGCGGCAAGGTCAGCGGTCACCCTCACAGCGGAGGTGGGAACGATGGGAGCATCCCCTGTGGACACTCCTTCTTGCAGGGACTCTGGAGGCATTTACCCATTCCACAACCGCCGCGGCTACCTCAGCTGCCTCATGGTGCTGTGAAGCGTCCGGGGGCTCAGAGGAAGGGATGGGTCCGACGCCCACCCCTAGAGGCACGAGGAAGGTATCTTCCCCTTCAGTAGGTCGGGTGGAACGTCGGGCTCGTTTGCGGCACCTCCCCATGGCAACCTCCCAGCCCTCAGAAGAGGAGAGTTGGGCCCGATTAGGGGAAGAGCCAGGGGGCAAGGGCAGCGGTGGGAGGGCGAGGGAAGACGGGGGCTGGGCAGCTGGGGAAGGGGAAACCTCCGCCTGAGGTAGGCCCTGTCCGAGTCCCGTCTCTGACCCCGCCGCCCTTTCCTCCGCAGGCCCGGCCTTGCCGCTTTTGGTGGTGGCAGCGGCACCCGCACGCTCGTCTGGGCCCTGCGGAGCCCGAGCGAGATTGACGACTGTCATGGTTGGAGGAGGGACGACCCCAGGGTCTAGACCATCGGGGCCACCGGCGATGGTAGGGCCGGTGCCCTCCCAGGCATCGGGGGTCCCGAGTGCATCTCCGAGCCGGGTCAGAGGGCAGTCCCTTCGGACGTGCCCCCTCGCCCGACAGAGGAAAACACCGGGCCTCCCCCAAGGTGTAATATACCTGGTACTAGGCCCCTTGATAGGGCACCAGAAATGACCCTTCTAGGGCTCCTCCACCATGCCCCGCCGGCAGGAGTTGGATTTGCACCTGCCGGCGGAAGGAAAGAACGTGGCGGAGGGTAGGGTCCTTGCAGCCCATAGGAAGGGGACTGAGGACTGACAAGGGCCTCCCCAGGGTGGAGAGGAAAGGTAATAGGGCGGCATTGGGGAGGAAGGGAGGAACGGAGGAAAAAAACCACCCGTATGCCCAGGTCCTCCAAAGGCTCGAGTGGGACATGGACTCCCCCCACCGCCAAACCCTTCTCCACCGCTTCCTGGGCGGCGGCCTCCGACGCCAGGAAGAATACCACCTTCCCAAACATCTTGGAGGCCGCCACCACGGCGCGCTGGCACCACGTGCCAGCGCCGCGTAGGTCTCCACGTGGGGCGAGGCTGACACCAGGAGGCAACAGACCCCATGTCTCCTGGTCAGGGTGGGGAAGGGGCCGCGGCCGCCGGGGATGGAATTCCGGTAAGCAGCTTCGGTGGATCGGGAGGCAGCAGGTGGGGGGGGGTGGCGGCTACCTGGGCATACGCCCTGGGGGCCGGGACACCGTCGCCCCCAGAGCTGGTGGAAGGAACAGGGGGACAGGAAAGAGGGGAAGCCGTGGCCAAGGCCACGGCAGGGGGGTTAGCCTTCGCCACAGGAGGTTTTGCCTTCCGGGCGGGGCTCTTGCCCTTCTTGGTCCCCTGGCCCTTCCTGCCCTTCAGGGAGGCTTTCTTGGTGGTAACACCGGTGCCGGAAGGTGCCGCGGCAGGAGCGGTCGGGGTTCTGGAATCCCCACCCATGTCCACCACCTCCGCAGCATGAGTGCGTGGCCCAGCGGCCTCAGAGGGTTCAGGGTTCATAGAGGCAGTGAAGGGGGGTGGGCAAGGGGTGGCAGGGGCATCGCATGACTGCCTCTCCATTATGTTCATGGATGGAGGGGCGGGGGGAGACAGGAACAGACAATTAGGGGATTAGGGGAGACCAATAGTGCCAGGGGGTGGAGCAAGGAGTAGGGGAGAGGGGGAAGAGGGAGGGAGAGAGAGGCTCACCACTCCCCCTGCTAGGCTGGAAGCAGGGTGAGAGGGCAGCAATGCACATAGGAGGAAGTGGGGGTAAAGGAACAAGGGGTACAGCTCCCAGCACAGGACGGTAAGAGTGGCTCCTCTGGCTGCACTGGGAATGTGAGAGGGTCAATTATTGAAAGACATGTGGGAAGTGAACCGGTGCATGGGGGGAGGGTAATTAAAGAAGAGTGGGAGGCTCAGGCACCAAACGAGATGACAGAGGGGGGCATGGGCACACAAAAAGAGGAGCGGGGAATGCAGGCTGTGAGGAGGGGTCTGCTCAAGAAACCAGGGGGGCAGCAAGACACTGCTGGGGACGGGGAGGAAACTAGTGTGCCCACAGGCGCCTGAGTGGCAGGCTTGCAGCACCAGCTGCAGGACCCAACAGAGCAAGGGAGGGGCGGGGAGGCAAGCAGTGGGGCCAAGGATGGAGATGGCCCCTGCAGCACCTGGGGCTGAGGAGGGAGCTGCAACAGCAGCAGAGATGCAGGGGAGATAGCGGGGAACAGAGGGAGCCACCCCTCAGCCCCAGCGCCCCACAAAAGCTATACCAGCTGCTACTTAGGGGCCCAGATGGCAGGAGGCCCTCACAAACACTCCCCTCCCCCCACAAACTTGTGGAGGGGAAGGAAGAACCCCAGGAGCTGCTGTAAAGCAGCCCCCTTACCTCCTCTACTCCAGAGGGCGTAGCAGTTGCAGGAAGGGTGAAGTCCAGGCCTGCAGCAGTGAAGAAAGGGGCCAGGCAGTCCCCAAAAAGATGGAAAATGGGGGTCCTACT
Organism: Rafetus swinhoei; assembly: GCA_019425775.1. Classification (NCBI taxonomy): domain Eukaryota; kingdom Metazoa; phylum Chordata; order Testudines; family Trionychidae; genus Rafetus; species Rafetus swinhoei. Next base: position 160,514,668 of record CM033437.1, read on the forward strand.
CCCCCCACCAGGGTGAGGGCAGCAAAGCCCCCCCCTATCCACCCCCAGCAGCTCCTGCAGCCAGCTGGGGGTTGGGGAAAGGCTGCCTGCAAACAGAGCAGGCACAGAGAAAAGGGGAGCTGGCCCAGAATGTAGCCAGGGCCTGCCTGCCACAACCCCAGTAGCCCCCCCCCTCCCAAAAAGGGGAGGGGAGGAAAAAGCACAACAGGCCCAGACCAGCAGCCTGCCGTGCTCAGTGGAAGAGTAGTTCCTCTTGCCACCTCAAGGTCAGGAAACAGAGCTGGGGTGATACAGCAGGTTCAAGAGCTTGATGGAAGGGGAAAGAGGCAGAGAGAGTCAGCAATCCTGGCTAATTAGGGGCAGCTGAGAAAGGGTAGATGCAAATCAATTTCTGGTCAGCTGTGACTGGCCCAGGGCTTCAGCCTCATACAATGTCCTTTATGCTAAGGGCCAGGAAGGCCCAGGGACAAAAACTCTGCAGGGTGTGTGGAATTTTGTCTGGGAGGGTATGTCTACACGACAGCGCTATTTCAAATTAACTTATTTCGAATTAGTTAATTTGAAATAAGCTAAATCAAAATAACTCATCTAGACACAAACTAATTCGAAATAGCGTTTTTCTAATTCGAAATAGCACGTCCACATTGAGTGGACCCTGAATCGAAGGTAAGGCTGGCCGGAACCAGTGCCAGAAGGGCATCAGGGTCGGACTTAGTGTGTGGGGCTGCTGCCTCAAGCTAGCTGAGGTCTGTGCTTAAAGGGACCCGACCCCCGCATCCCGGACAGACAGTTCTCAGGTTTCGCTGCTTGCTGGTCTACCTCGCTGAGGGACAGCAAAGCATTTGTGTCTCTGAGTGCTCTCCTTGCCCTCACTCGGGACATCACGGCACTCTGCAACATGGAACCAGACCTGCCCCCGGGGACTCTGCTGCGTCTCGTGGACACATTGCCAGCAGCCTGGCTGCACTGTCTGCAGGCTGCCATCCGGGAGCACCATCAAGGGGCTGTCAGGATCCAGGGGGCCCTGCGGGAGAGCTTCCACCCTGAGAAGCACTCGGAGCCTCCCCAGTCTGCCCCACCAGGGGTTTGTGCCCCATTCCTCCTTCTCGTCCTTCCACTTACCCTTCCCTAGCCCCCCCTTCCTGATGTCAAATAAGACATGTATTTTCAAAAATAGAAGCTGTCTTTATTTAACACAACTGGGGTGGGGGAATGAAACTCTGGGGAGACGGGGGAAAAGAGGTGGGAGAGGGGAGGGGGCAAACTGGGAGGAGGGGGAAGCAAGGGGAAGAAGGGGGAGGGGAAGGTCAGCACTCAGGGCTGGGGGTCTCGCCAGGCCAACCACCTCCCAGCACGGCGGGGAAGGGGGCCTCGGCATCCCCGGGGGGATGGGAGGAGAGGTGCGGAGGTTGAGGTGGGGGTGTGGAGATTGAGGAGGAAGAGGTGGGAGGGGGCAGGAGTGGGAGGAGGAACAGAAGTTGTGGGGGGCAGCATGCTCTGCAGCAGGGCCTGGATGGTGCAGTGCAGGGCTCGCAGGGCCCCCAGGTGCTGGTCCCGGTACTCCTGCCGCCTAGTGGTGGTCCTGCTGAGGCCGTGGGTGCGGGAGCATGTCCCGGGCGGGGTGGTGCGCTCTGCATGAGCAGCTGGTGCAGCTGTAGAGAAAGAAGAGAAGTGGTCAGTTTTCCCTGAGGACACAGTGGATGATGCCCAGCTCCCCCCTGCGACGTGAGGACGACCATGCCCTGCACCGTCAGAGCCGACGCGCTTGCACAGAGGCCGTGGTCAGGATGTCTGGCTCTCCCCGGGACTGGGAGCTGCCCCAAGACCGCACCCATGACCCTGTGCTGTGTATAGTGTGGCCGGGCCGGGGGTGAGATGTCCTCTGCCTCTGTGTAGAGGGGGTGTGTGAAGGGAGAGTGTCCTGCTGGGTCCCGCCCCGGGGTCGGGAACATGTCAAGTCTCTTCACACACGCATGTGCCTATTGGGCCACGGCCCCTGGGTGTCACGCAGCTGGAGCCACCTGCCCAAGGGTGGCGTGGCACATGCTCGCACGTGCACAGGTGACTGCGTGATCCGTGGGAGGCATGGCCCACGCATGCGGTCCCTGGTCTCCGTCTCCGCCTACCCCCCGGGTAGGGGACAGTGCTGGCACTTACCTGGTATGGCTTCCCTGGATGACCCTGCCGACTCCGGTGCTGGGACAGCTGGTGGTGGCCCCTCTGGTGCGCCCGGGTCAGGGCCTTCCGGTCCCAGCTCACTGCCTCCCGGGCTGGCGCAGGCTGCCCCGCCACCAAGGATTCGGTCGAGGGCGGGGAAGTAGGGGCAGGTGTCAGCCCCTGCTGCGGCGCTGCCCCTGGTGGCCCTGGCATATGCCTGCCGCAGCTCCCTTCACCTTCAGGCGCCCCTGCGCTTGGGTGCACCTGTGGCCTTTTCTGGCCATGGTGGCCGCTCACGCCGTGCGGCAGACGCCTAGTGCGGAGATCGTGGACGTTGGGGGCCTCCCCCCCCCAAACCTCAATGAGGTCCATGATCTCCGCACTAGTCCATGAGGGCACACGCCGTCTACGGCCCTTGGCTGGCCCCTGAGTGCTGGGGGACTGGGCGGGGGACAGCTGGCTGCCACTGGCTGCCATCGTGTGGCCACTGGCTGAGGGTCTGTGGCTGCTGGCAGGCCTGGCTCTTGCACGTGCCCAGTGGCCAGAGTCTGCCGCTTTAAGGGCTCCGGGGTTGGGGGGGGGGAGCAGACGAGTTTTCCTGGTTGTGCCCAGAGTGGCCATCGGGGGGAACTGGGAAGGGCTGGAGGCTCCCTAATTCGAAATAAGTATCTACACAGCACTTATTTTGAATTAGCTGTTTCGAATTTGGTGTTATTCCTCGTAGAATGAGGTTTACCAAATTCGAAATAAGAGCTCCACTATTTCGAATTTATTTCAAAATAGCGGTTTGTATGTGTACACGCTATTGAAGTTAATTCGAAATAATGGCTGTTATTTCAAATTAACTTTGTAGTGTAGACATACCCGGAGGGAATAAGAGTGGTGTGGTGGTAATATTCTTTAGAAGGAATATCCTCTGTCGTCTTCTCTCCTTGAGACAAGAAGACAGGGCTGTAGTGGTATGTGTAAAGCTTCAGTGAGTGAGTAGGAAAAGGAGAGATTTCTCAGGCCATGGTGGAGGGTGGAACATCATTAGGGGATGTGCCTGTTCTAACTTCATTTTTGTATGTGTGCGTGTGTGTGTATGTTTCAACTTTAGGTAAATCTTCAGACGTCTTGAATGCTGTAATGGTGCCTTTAATAGAACACAATATATGTAATTCTGTCTCTAGCTATAATGGCTTAATTTTGCCTACCATGATATGTGCTGGATATCTGGAAGGAGGAAAGGATTCCTGCCAGGTAAATAAGTTGTTTATTTAAGCTCTTAAAGACTTTTTAAAAATTATTTTAACACTTGCCAGTGACTGTCAGGTCCATCTAAATAGACAAATGACTGTCTTTGGAGCTGCAGTCGGACTTCCCATATTCATCATACTGAGAGAACTTCGAGAGAGAGAGAGCTGCTAGTTCCATTCTCCCATCCCAGTTCCTCAGTCATTGATGCCAGTATCCACTTGTTGCTCTGTGAAAAGTGCTAGATCCTCATTTTCACATGCAAATCTGTAACAATTTCACAGAGCCCTGAAAATGAGTAACCTTTTGAAAATTTAGCAGCACTTTTCTCTTCCTTTTGAGAAAAGGGGAAGCCAGTCATCTCTCACCCTGAATACACAACTGACAATGTGTTAATTCTTTGTTTTTGTTTTTGGGGGGCAGGTAAGTTAACCTTGTAGTACTGTGACTGAGGTAGCACTTGTTTTAGATCATTTGTGTGTTAAACTGAGGAGCGTGCCCTTTTAACCTTGTGCCCCATCTCCCAACCGTATTAAGGAAGCAAGGATGTGACAAGAATCTTGTGTCTTCAAAACATCACTGATAAAATAAGAATTTCTTCAATACCTGAGTCTCCTGCTGCCAGGCTAGAATAATGAGGAGGGAGAGATGGACTGAGAGAGGCACGGCCTCTCCCAGTGCAAGAGCGATGGGGTGGATCATTGCAGCTCTCTGACCTCTGCAAAGGCTGAGGTGCCCCCACTTCCCTTGGGAGGCAGTTTTTCTCTTTCTGCATAGGCTCTTGCACACGTGCGATGGGGATCATGCCAAGGCTAGAGCAGCTAGCAGCCTGTTAGTGATACTGGCAGGTTCCAGAGGCAGGGACGCAGGAGAGTGCACACCATAACTGGCTGTGTCCTGCTGAGGCTGCTGGCCTGAAATATGTCCTGGGCTGGGGAGCAGTGGGGTGGGGTTCTGGACCCTACATCTGTTTCTTATAAAGAGAAGGGCATGCCTGGGACATGGATTTCCACAGGGCGTTGCAGCAAAATAAGTTTGGTTTTAGATGCAGTAGGGAAGCAATACTTAGTGGGATTTTTATTGTTAGCTCTGAGAATTGGCTGCAATTTTTAATCTATATTTATCAGCTCTTTCCAATGGGCTAGGTCACTAATAACATGCTTGTGTCTTTGCTCAGGGTGACAGTGGAGGTCCATTAGTAACTGAGAAAAACTCAGTGTGGTGGCTAGTTGGCGACACAAGCTGGGGAACTGGCTGTGCCAGTTTCAGAAAACCTGGAGTTTATGGAAATATGACTGTGTTCACTGACTGGATTTACAGAAATATGCAGGTACAATATATATTCAGGCTCTTTCTTCAGTATTTCATTCAGACATATTGAAATTAGACTTAAGGTCAGGAAAAAAACCATCATGACCGGAAAGTCTGACATCCTGCACGTTGCAGGCCACAGAGCCTCACCCACCCATTCCTAACCACTGGCTGATGTACTGAAGTCCTCAAGTCATGGTTTAAGTACTTTGAGTTAAAGGAAATCCTGATTTCACTATTCCAAATCCTCATTACTCAAATTATGAAAAGTACCATCACATTTTGAGAGCCATTAATTGGCTTTATCATATCAGGTAATTGAGAGCACTTTTTAAACTAAGCCATTTGATACTCACTACTATTTTTTTTTTTTTTTTAAACAGGCAAATAGATGATCATGGTATCTGCTATTCTTGCTGAATCACTTTCAAGAACAGCCCTAAATGGAACAATGGCTTTCTTGTTTATGTACTTTTTAAAAGAATTTCTAGGTTCTTAATTTTTTTTTAAACTACTTGGAAATGGCGTCAAGTTTTGCACACTCAGTTCTGTGCTGGCTGCAGTGACTGATCTATTTAACGAAGTAGAAGATTCACAACAAGCACCTTTCTCATGATGGTGACTGGTGGCACAAAGTTGCTTAAACTGGTAACTGACATGTTCCTTTCATTTTGTCGCTTCCAGATGTATAGGGTTTTCTATAATCACAGTTGTAACTGAAATTATCACTTGTAACTGAAATTATCAATTACAAGCAGGGTTTTTTGACACTTGCCTTAATGGCATACTTTAATTTTAAATTTACTCATGGTGTGAATATGAATCTCTGGGGTCCTAGCTAATGACTGAAAGAGGAAAACACATGGTGAATGTCAGTCTTGGCATTTTTCTTGAAGGGAAGCTGTTTCATGTATTGGAGACTAGAGACAAGGAGAAATGTCATGGCATATATTCAGGTAATTAAAAATCCTCAGGATCTTTGCAAGAGCAGTAACAGCCAGACTGATCTCTTTGGATTTACCCCCAACATAAACAGGATCGGCATTTAGCTTTGTAATTGAAAATGTGCCATTGTTCTTCACTGTTGCCTTTCCTAGGTCCTACATCTAGTATACATGAGAAATATGATAACTGCTGTTCCCAGCAGCCTATCTTGATAAACTCTTCTGTCTTGTTGCAGGACACTGTGTATTAACAGCATGTTCAGGTTTATGATGTGGGTGCTGCTATTTGACTCTGAAAACTCCCTTCTGAAATGCAAAGAACAATGCTTTGCTGTGCTCTTCCATGTGATCATTCTGTGATCACAGCGTAGGTACAGAAGGCTGAAAATACAGATGTAAGAAAATTAAACCCTTTCCATCTAAACACATTACTACCTCAGTTTTAGAGTACGGTAATTTGATGTTTAATTCCATAGACTGTTCTCTGAACATGTCTAACCTCTATCTATTTTAGCAGACTAATTAAATTAAACACTGGTATAGCTCTGACAAATTGATCAATGGTAATGATACTTTGTATGTCTCTTCTCCTGCTTTACCTGCTCTTCAATTCTAATGGAGTGGAATGACCAAAGCGTCTGTTGGTGAAAATTCCAGTTTAGTTTTGGAGCCACAATCTTATGTATCAGTGCCACGTAAATATTTTAAAAATGGTTGTAAAGGCTAGAATGTTCAATGGGGGAAAAAGGCCATTAGTCATTCCTTCAGAAAATGACTCATAATCTCTTCAGGGCAATGACTTTTTTTAAACACAATTTTTTCTTCTTGTGATATAAAGAAAACAAATGCAGTTGTCTTGTACACGAGTGGCACAACTAATTAATAAATCTTTTACAAATCATTTCTCCTTGCAGTAATTTGTTATCCTAGTTCTACGTCCTTCAATTGTTTTGTTTTGATTGAAAGTTTATAAAGTACTTGGGGAGCCTAAGAGATGAAGGATACTTGGATTTATGCACTTGATGGGTCATCTATGGAGCTTCCATCAACCTTTTAGCAAGATTCCTGGCAGTCCTTTAAATAAGTTACTTGCACTCACTTTCAGAAGTTCCAAGTGCCACCCCACCCCACCAACTAACTTCAATGGAAAGGACAAATCTAGTGATACTTGAGCTTTCTCCCCAGCTGTGAGTCTACTGATCATTGTAAAGGTTGAGGGGAAGTAGCTCTTTTGCTACTTTAATGGATCGTACCAGTACAGATTCAAATTCAACCTTCTATCTTTAGTTGTAAGGGGCACATGCTGTGTTCTGAAGATACTAAAGATTGTTATTCACTATTGATTGCATGTGAAGGATAATTTAAAGTTTAACCAGAGAAAAGTTGTGAGTCATAGAAGTGTTACACTTTCAGTGCTTTTTCTTTTTAGACCACAATCCCATATTACTGTTGACTGAATCACAATAATGTACATCTTATGAAGAGATACTTTGGTTTCTGGAGCTAAGTAGGACTAAGAAAGCTGCAGTGATGTAACATGGAAGCTAACACTACACATAACTCACGGTTGACCTATGTTTGTTAGCCTCTATGGAAGAACTGAGGGGCTAGTGTGAGTTATGTACACACATCGTCTCTATCGAGGGACTACCTTATGGTAGTCTCAGGGGTGCCATTTCAGATTTTGGTAGGGGAGGGCCAAACTGTGCATGCTGTGATGTGGGGCAGGGAGGAAAGTGTGAGAGCATGTGGGGAACAGACTGAGGACAGAAGCTTCAGCAGTATTAGTGAGCATGCTCAGTACAAGCCAAGCACCAGACGGGGAGGAAGGGAAGACAACCCTCCTCCACTCCCTTCCCCCACATCATCTCTATCTGGGGCTACTAAGGTCCTGGAAAACTGTACTTTTTTATCAGACAACTTAGTAGTTAGCTGACAGGAGCACTGTATCTAATCTCTCTCTATAAAAAAACCCTCTTCCTGTGGGATGACAGAGTGACCTCAGCAAGTCATTCATGTGGCCCTGCCCCCAGCTCCATGCCCAGAACAGCCTCTCGCCATGCTACCAGCCCTATGGCTGCAACCTCTCCACACACTGCCCCCGGCCCCCTCATGTACACCCCGCCCCCCCACAAACAACCTGAAACTCCCTGCACTCAACCCCCCTGCTAAGGTCGTCTGAGGAGACCCAAGCCCAGCCCGTCTCCTAAGCCCAGAGAGGCTCCTTCCTGCTCAACCACGTGCCATGCAAGGCTGGTGAGGATGCACCCAGTAGCCCTTACCTGGGTCCCCTTTGCCTGTCACTCCCGGCACTCTCGTGGAAGCCACGAGCTGTGCAGCCTCTTCCCTCCCCAGTGCTCAGGGGAGAGCGGGAGCCGCGAGCTGCTCCCCCTCCTGGGGGGGGCAGGAGCTGTTCCCCCTTCCTTTCTCTCCAGCCCCCAGCCTCCTCAAACAACCCCTAGATTGGGGGGAAAGCCAGGGCTGGTGCAGCCTTGGCCTGGCCCCCCCAGCTGCCAGTGGAGTGGGGGGAGAAGGGATGAGAGAGCCAGGAAGGTGAGGGAGAGGAGGGATGAGAGGGCCCTGGGGTGCGCATGAGGGAGAGAGCTGGGAGAGAGGGCCAGGGGTGGGGGAGAGACCTGGGGGTGGGAGGGGTGAGAGAGGGCCAGGAGGGGAAGAGACCCTGTCCCTCCCTGGATGAGACGGGGGTTGGCAAGCGTAGTGAGCAGGGGGTGCAGCCTCCTAGTTCCTATATAAAAGAAACAAAATTAACATTGACATCTTGTGGCATGTCACTTAAGGGATACTGGTTAGCCTTAACATTTTAATGTATATTCTTACTTTGTTACTAACTCTGTGGAGAGAGAGACCCTCTCAAGATTCCTGGGCTCGCTCTCAGCTCTTGAAGGGGAGTGAGGTCTAGTGGGTTACAGAGGGGGCAAATGCATTTTAGCTTTATATAAGAACATCAGAATGGCCATACTAGGTCAGACAAAGGTCCTTCTAGCTCAGTATCCTGCCTTCCAACAGTGGCCAATGCCAGGTGCTTCAGAAGGAATAAAGAGAAGAGGCAGTCGTCATGATCAATCCTCTGTTGCCCATTTCCAGCTTCTGGCAAACTGAAGCTAGGGACACCATCTCTGCTCATTCTGGCTAGTAGATATTGGTGGACCTGTCCTCCTTGAACTTACTTTATTCTTATTGGAATCCTCTTACAGTTTTGGAGCTTTCCACCATCTCCTGGCAAAGAGTTCCATGGCTTGACTGTAAAGACCAATTTATAGGCAGCAGATTTTTAAAAAAATATAATTGGGTTAGCTTCTTGTGTTACGTTAGTGAAGGAATAAATGTTTCCTTATTCTATTTTTCCACACCATTTAAGATTTTCTAGACCTCTAACATGTTCTCTTACTCTTTAGTCATTTCTTTTCCAAGCTGAAATGTCCCAGTCTTGTTAATGAATCTCTCCTCACATGGGAACTCTTACTAACCCCCTAATCATTTCTGTTGTCCTTTCTGTACCTTTTCCAAATCCAATATATCTTTTTTTAGATGGAGTTACCAGATCTGTGTATACTATTCAAGATTTGGGCATACAATGACTTTATATAGAGGCAATATGGGATTTTGTCTTATCTATCCCTTTCCTAATGATTCCCAGGATTCTGTTAACTTTAATTTTTAAATTGCTACTGCACATTGAGCAGATGTTTTCAGGGAACTATCCGCAACGACTCCAAGATCTCTTTCTTGAGTGGTAGCAGCTATTTTGTATCTATAATTCAGATTATATATTCCTATGTGCAGGGCTCGACAATTAGTGTAATATACTTGCCCACGGCGAGTAGATTACAAGCCGGCACAGCTGTGCAGTGCAGTCTGCGCATGCGCAGCATGCCGAGCCACACGGCTGGCGAGCGGGGGTCGCCGCCACTTGGCGAGCCCTGCCTATGTGCATTACTTTGAATTCAATGTTGATAAATGCAATCTGCCCTTGTGTTGCCCAGTCACCCAGTTTTGAGAAATCCCTTTGTAACTCTTTGCAGTCATCTTTGGATTAGTCACTGTTCACCCGTTTTTTCAAGAACATTTATAAATTTAGTAGTTCCAAGTGCAAATCCCAGCAGCATAACACTCATTCCTACTCTTTTCTCCTCCCCCCCCCAATCTTTTAATGGAGTACCTGGCAATGTTTTCATGACGATCTAATGAGACTTGAGTGCCCAGCCTGTTGTTTTTAATCACCAGCCTCACACTTTTTATCACCTGCCTCCCTCTTTTCATAACAAACTCCCTGCCCCGCCAAAGCTGGGAGCAACTCAAACTCTGTTGCATTTGGGAACTGCCGCTGGAGTCAGGGCATGCAGCTTTAAGCAGAACTTAAGTATGAAATCCAGGAGCTCCAATTTCCTTGGAGGGGGGAAGCTACTGCCCCATATAAATGGTGCCCTTGGGTAGGCTATGAACTGTCTGATTCATAGCCTGTTGCACTATACTTTGAGAGTTTCATACAAATGTAATTACAGCGCACACTGGTAGAAACTACTTAGTCTCAACTAAATGTATTGAACTACATTAAGGTTAGTTTCTTTGCCAGTGCTTGGGTCAGGACATCAGGTGTCACACATTGTAACAATTTCAGATCCTCACACTACACTGGCAAAGTGACATACTACTAAGGGGATGCACCCCCTGCTTGCTGCACTCACCAACCTTCCTCCATCTGCCACAGTGGGATCGTGGCCTCTCCTCCTACCTATGCTATAGCAGGAGCGGGGCCACCACCAGCCCTTTCTGCAGCCAGCTGGGAACTAGACTGCAGGGCCTGCCCCAGGATAGGGGCTGGGAACAGGATGCTGCAGCCAGATGTGGCCTGGGCCCTAATTGGGGACTTGTTGGCCAGGCTTCATTTTAAGTAAAGTAAAATATTATTTCCAACACAAAAAGGTTTCAACATTGTCTTTATTAATGCCAGGGGTGGGGAACTTTTTTGGGTCAGGGGCAATTGACCTGCTGAAAAATCAGTCTCACTACCCTGATACTCCAGCCCCAGAGGGAGGAGGGGAGAGAGAGGACTGAGGCCAGATTAACTCTTCTGGGGGTCCAGGGTTAGTGGATTTTGTAGCCCCCCACCCTAGGCTCTTGGGTGGGGCCAGAAATGAGGGATTGAGTGTGCAGGACAGGGCTGCCAGTAGTGGAATAGGGATGGGACTGCAGGATCTGGGTGGGAGGTGGGGTGGGGTGCAGGAGGGGCTGAGGGTGCAAGGTCTGGATGGGAGGTAAGGGGCAGGAGCAGGTCTGGGTAGGGGTTTGAGTGAGGGGCTGGCCATGAGGGGGTGGGGGCACTTGTCTTTTGGCCTCCTGCTGCTCCCGTTAGCCAGATTCTGGCCAATGAGAGCACAGGGAAAGGCTCCAGAAGAGCGTGCTCGTCCACTGCTGTTCACCCAGCCCGGGAGCGCTTCTTCCCTGTGCAGTGAGGCTCTGGGCTATCCCACCCCCGCCCCGCAGCAGGAAGCAAGCACTAGTGCTCCAACTGCTCGGGAGAGGAGGGAGGGTGAGGGGCTGCAGTGCCAGGCAAAGGGGGCCCAGATCGCTTAGGTCAGTGCTGCCAGCCATCTCCTTGCCTGCCTTACAGAAAAGCCACTTGCTGCTGCAGCCCCACATGAGGCTGGGTGGGAGGGAGGCAGCCTGGGGGCTGAGGTCTCAGTGGAGCGGCTTGGCCCTGGGCAGAGGAGGTGGCCGCTCGGGGCTAGGTGGAGATGGGGTGGTAGGCAGGGTGCTTCTCTCTGTACCTGGAGCTTCTCTTGAGCTGGCTGGACCAGCAGCCATGAGCACCAAGAACAACAGCGGCGCAAGCAAGTGGCTCTGGTGCAAGTCCATGTCTGGGGCAGGCAGCCCGTGGAATGCCAGAGTGACATGATGACATCAGGCTATTGTCCCCCAGGAAAAGGTGGGTTTTTTTTTTAAATATATAGAAAATTTAAAGAACAAAAATTTCAAAATGCTAGACTAATTAGTTTTCACAACTGAAAGAGTATGTAGAAGAAAACATTTTTAAAATGGTACTTTCTGTTCTACAGCACAGGAATATGGTTTAATTCATTTGCCAATACAAGGTGTGTGTTTTATACTGGAGGGCCCATGTCCTCACTTATTAAAATGAACACAATCAAACTGTTCCTTCATTAACAATTACAGGAAAACATAGAAAATTCATACTATAAAATAAACTGAAGTATATAAGGTCAATGTAGACAGATGCACAATTTCTAATGGGTTATACAAAGCTCTGATATAGATCTTCTCAGTACCAAAGACTAATATTTGAAACAGACTGTTTAAGCAGAGAGGCTACATCACAGAAGATTTTATTAAGCGATGGCGAGCTTGTGTCAGACGATTAATTCGTCCACTCAGAAACTGCCTTTGATCAGCAGCATCTTTCCGTTCCTGAAGAAAGAAGCTCAATTCCTCTTTTTCTTGTATAAGTTGCAGCATTGAATTATGTAATTTATCTCCAAAGTCCTGAAGGATGTAGAACTGGATGATCAGAGGAATTTGACTGGAGAGACGTTTACCTGCACTCTGGAAACAGAAGATGGGTACAAAACATTATCAGAGACGATACGAGAAGGACACTACGGTGAAAGTCAGTAAGAAGCTACAAAATTGTGTCAAGTGATTTTCAGTAAATATCTTCATGAATTAGTCTCATGAAATGATTCAGACAAGTGAGATGCATCTTTTCCTCACACTTGAAAACATGAATGAAACTGTTCTTAATTAAAAAAAGTCACAAAATTTTCTCATGAGCATGAACACAAGGCAGACCAATCACTTGTAACTGCTTGTATAACCAAATCAATGCTGACGTTTGCCAGCAGAGTGCTACCTAGTAAATAACGCTATTGAAAAGTGCAAGCTCAAACTCCCTCCACAGAAGCCATAGCATGTGATGGACCTGCTTCTACAAACTGCTGGGGTGGGGTATGTGTGTTGGGGGGAGGCGGGAGATTAGTGGACTGGGACTAGTTGATGTGAGTTGAAAACTGAGGTAGACAATCAAAAAGCAGAGCAGGATGAAGCAGGCCTCTGCTATCTATGCACTCTGTAACTACATCCAAGTAATGATTCTGATCACTGATATTATACGTGCCGTTCATATCACTTCTGAATTTGCCTACAGACATTTTTCATTGGCTGTTCAAAATGCAAGTTAATGCAAAAAAAGTGGTTATCCATGGACATGAAGGGGGAGGAAGAAATCCATAAACTCACATTGAAGTATGCTGTCAGGTGATAACCCATTTCCTTAATGGCAGAGTGGTTCTGGGTTGGAATAGTTCCAAAATTGAAATTCAAGGAGACTGGGTTCTGACTCTTGGTTGCTTCCTTTGGGGTTTCTTCCCTGATAACTTTTAAGTCTTCGCTGTAAACATTGTCTTGGCAGTATACAAGCTGCTCCAATTTAAACTGGACTCGGATCATCATTTCAGCTTCCTGGGCTTGTTTGTCTCTAATGTCTTCAATTTTGTCCTGTAAAGGGATTGGGAGGGGTAAAGAGAACTATCAACATCTACTAAGCATCAGGCGATGCAGGTGAGTACAAAACTAGCCCATCTAACTGGTAACATGGGACATGGTGTCCCAGGGTTCCTAAAGAGCACATGGTAAATTGCTAGATTCTAGCTCCCTGTCAGGCAGTTCAAGGAGGCAGGAGAGTGTACATTGCCCATTACACTTGTGGGCAAGAACTGCCAATAGCCAGCTGCTCCCAAGAGATTGTCTGCAGAGCTGGGGAAACACTGAAGAGATCATGCAATATATTCTGATATGGCACATAGAATCATAGAACGATAGAGCTGGAAGAGATCTCAGAAGGTCATCAAGTCCAGCCCCCTGCTCTAGGCAGGACCAATCCCAACTAAATCAACCCAGCCAGGGCTTTGTCAAGCCGAGACTTAAACACCTCTAGGGATGGAGACTCCACTACTTCTCTAGGTAACCCATTCCAGTGCTTCACCACTCTCCTAGTGAAATAGTTTTTCCTAATATCCAACCTGGACCTCTCCCACCACAACTTGAGACCATTGCTCCTTGTTCTGCCATCCGTCACTACTGAGAACAGCCTTTCTCCATCCTCTTTGGAACCTCCCTTCAGGAAGTTGAAGGCTGCTATCAGATCCCCCCTCACTCTTCTCTTCTGCAGACTAAATAAGCCCAAATCCCTCAGTCTCTCCTCAGAGGTCATGTGCTCCAGCCCCCTAATCATTTTGGTTGCCCTCCACTGGACCCTATCCAATGCGTCCACATCCTTTTTGTAGTGGGGGGCCCAGAACTGGACACAATATTCCAGATGTGGCCTCACCAGAGCCGAATAAAGGGGAATAATCACATCTCTGGATCTGCTGGCAATGCTTCTCCTAATGCACCCTAAAATGCCATTAGCCTTCTTGGCTACAAGGGCACAGTGTTGACTCATATCCAGCTTCTCATCCACTGTAACCCCCAGGTCCTTTTCTGTAGAACTACTACTTAGCTGGTTGGTCCCCACCTGTAACAATGCTTACAGATTGTTTGGGATTCTTCCGTCCCAAGTGCAGGACTCTGCATTTGTCCTTGTTGAACCTCATCAGATTTCTTATGGCCCAATCCTCCAATTTGTCTAAGTCACTCTGGACCCTATCTCTGCCCTCAAGCGTATCTACCTCTCCCCCTACCTTAATGTCATCTGCAAACTTGCTGAGGGTGCAATCCACCCCCTCATCCAGGTCATTAATAAAGATATTGAACAAAACTGGTCCCAGAACCGAACCTTAGGGCACTCCGCAAGAAACTGACCGCCATTCTGACATCAAGCCGTTGATCACTACCCGCTGGGCCTAGCCTTCTAGCCAGCTTTCTATTCATCTTACCGTCCATTTATCCAATCCACATTCCCTTAACTTGCTGGCAAGAATATTGTGGGAGACCGTATCAAAAGCCTTGCTAAAGTCACGGTATATCACATCCACTGACTTTCCCATGTCCACAGAGCCAGTTACCTCATCATAGAAGCTAATCAGATTGGTCAGGCACGACTTTCCCTTTGTGAATCCATGCTGACTATTCCTGATCACTTTCCTCTCTTCCAAGTGCCTCAAAATGGATTCCTTAAGGATCCCTTCCATGATTTTTCCAGGAACCGAGGTAAGACTGACTGGCCTATAGTTCCCTGGATCATGCAATATATTCTGATATGGCACATAGTGATTGTTGATGCTACATTCAGCCTCTGTCTGTCGTCCCCCCCCCACACTGCTGCATTTTAACTGCCTGACTTCTGCAGGCCCTGACATGAACTTAGTTCCCCTCAGTCTCATCACGAAAATCCACACCATTGTCCATTCTCAAACAAACCAACCTTCAGCTAGTGGGTCAGCTATAGCAACCTTTTCTCTTTGGCCTTCTGGATACCTTACCTGTCCAATCCACCAAAATAGATGGAAAAATCATCCAGTTCTTGATAGTGCTACAATTTATTCAAGCCTTCTTAAAATCCTCACAAGATTTACACTCCTTCCCGAGCCAAATTCTGCCTTGTTCTCAGCTTCCAGGACTTCCACATCACAACTCCTTTCCTTCCTCCCGCTCCTATCATTTCCCTCTATTCTCCCTGCCCTCTTTGCTCAGACGCTCACCTGATTGCTGCCTGATTTTTTCAGAGCTGCTGAACCCCTGCATCTCCCTGACTATCCATTTATATCTTCTAACCTCTTCTCCCTTAAAGTCTTCTCAAAACTTACTTCAGTAACTGTAGTTGCTTTTTTTTTAAAGTCCCATTGTATATAAAAGTCTCCTAACCAGCCCCATCATCATGCTGCATGTTTGACTAAATCTCTGGGACTGACTGAAATCTGAGTTTGTAAACTCTTTGGGACTGGACTCAATCTTTGTGTATAGTGCTATGTGCATATATGGTGTGAAAATGGTGACAAAATGTTACTGAATGACAAAACAGCAGTATATAACATTTTCCATTTCAGTTTCTCTGTTACCTTATTGCATGACATTCATAAGGATGATATGTCTGCAGGAATCTCCACAAGTTGTTTAAAGATACAACAATGAAATAAGTGATCAAGAGTGAAGAAGTAAAATATAGTTTTATACACACTAAATTATTGCCATTCGGTATTGCTTGTCTTCTGTGGGTCTATGTAACCTGATATAAGTATCAGATGGGAAGACACCTTGAAGTCATCTAGTCCAGTCCCCACCATTCAAGGCAGGACTATGGAATTACTAGACCACCCCTGTCAGATGTTTGTGTAACCTGTTCTAAAAACCTCAGAGGAAAGAGATTCCACAGCCTCCCTCAGCAATTTGTTCTAGGGCTTAACTACTTGGACAACCAGGAAGCATTTCCTAGTGTCTAACCTAAGCCTCCCTTTTTGTAAATTTAAGCCCATTGCTTCTTATCCTGTCCTCAGAGGTTAAGGAGAATAATTTTTCTCCCTCCTCCTTGTAACAGCCTTTTAGGTACTTGAAAGCTGTTATCAAGTCCACTCTCAGTCTTCTCTTTTGCAAACTAAACAAACCCAATTTTAATCAATCTTCCTTCATAGGTCATGTTTTCCAGGCCTTTAAGTTTAACCATTTTTGTGCTCTTCTCTGGAGAAGATGCGGTGTCTCACCTTAGCAGCTCTGTTAAGATTATGAAAATCATCAAAATGATCTTTGGCAACCTCGGTAAAAGATTTTCGGACAATTTCTGAGGGGAGAAAAGAGATATAAAATAAAGGTAACAATGTAAATGTGATTACTGAGCTACTGATAGCACCAGATTTGTGAAAACTTGGTCTTTCAGCATATCTATCCAAAGGACAATGCCTTGGAGCGCTGCTTAGCTCTTCAATGTTTGATTCATATCCTAGCTGATGATTTTTCATTTTCCTATTTTCCTATTGTGGTCCATTTACAACTTTCAGAAATACTGTCCATTTAGATATTTGTCCTATCACAGTCTAAAGGTCAGGCAGAGACGATGAAGGTCTAGAAATGTCTCATGGCTTGACCCTGGTTTGATTCAGATTAGTTTTCCCCTGCCTGAAGCAGGTAAGATATAGCTCTCGGCATGTTAACCAAAATGTAGACAAATTAATATTGCTGAAGCTTAGGATAAGCTTAGTAAATGAAACTCACCATTTACTTTCTTCAGTATCTCAATAGCTGGTTCTTCTAGTACTGTGATTTGCTGTCTTACAATGGTCTCAAATGCCTTGTAACTGACAAAACCTGGGAGCTCTCTTCCACGATACTGTTGTTCAAATCTCCACACTTCATGTTGTATAGTTTTTCTAACTAGAACATTAAAACAGCACTATTTAAATACACTATATCCAATGATTTTATTTAAGAAATTATGGATTTAAAAGTTTAGCTTTGTTCTCAAGATACTTGACTGAAAGAACTCAGCTGGGCATTTATGCAGATTGATTTATGAGCCAAAATATGCAATTACTTCTAAGAATGAGCTGTTTCATTCACTAAGCATGTAAACTAATGGAAAGCTGGAACAAGGGCCAGTATAGCATCTCCTATCAGTCTGATACCTTATCAGCAGTGGCCAATACTTGATGCTTTATTTAGAGGAAGATAAAGAACTACCACAAACAAGGAAGTCTACTCTAGGCCTTCTGATACGCTCAGGCACCATCTCTAAAACAATGTCAATGCTATAGAAGTTTGCCATCCTAAATCATATTTGTTCCCTTTGATATGTGTACAAGTGCTTTAAAATGTATCCAATCTTTACTGATCATGGGTGGATTTAGAAAAATATAGCATAACTATGCATGACTGGAGGCAGGAGGTACACAGGTAATGCTGCATTTGATTTTAGAAACCATTCCTCTCAGGAGTTCCAAGAGATTGCAGGAAATTTTGGGCTTATAGTCACACTACAAAAAAATCATTGTGTAGTTTCATGTATCAAATAGGAATTTGGGAAGCAAAGCAAACCAAACCAAAACCAAACAAAACCACAACATGCCACTTTTAGAAGGAAGGTGCACAAGGTTTGTAAAATTAACCAGCCACCTAGAACATCTTCCAATGTACTTTAGAACAGGATGCTCCAAAACCTGCATAATTTCCTAAATCTGAACTTTCATTTATAGGCTATTTTTAATATTTATTCTATTCTATTTGTTCTAATTAGAACCATTTGATGAACTTACAATGACTCTAGTTATATAACTAATACCAGCCTCACACAGTGCCTTTCATATGTGAATCTCAAGTTGCTTTCTAAATGAAGCTGGAGGTATCTCCATTTACCCGCAATAATACAGGTGTGCCTCCCATTCACCCCCCCCACCCCCCCAGCTGATTCTCAAAGGGAATAAGTCCCATCATAAAGAAACTAGTTTTTACTTGCTCTCCTATTTTTCTTGCGTTTGTTCACCTGCTCTCTCATCTTTTCCCTTGTTTTCCTGTGGGTTTTTTTTCCCATGCACCTAATACATATAGATTAACTGGTTCTGGATATGCAGTGAGACAGGACAGATTAGACAATAGACTATACCCAGGTCTAAATGTAGTTGTCCCTCAGTGAGGTGTGTCCTTATATTCAATCCACTGAATACCCCTGAATTCATCGTGTAACTATTCATTTAAGAATTATTTAGCAACATTTATGTACATATGCACAAACAGTTAAAAAAAACATAATAATAGGGGTTGCTCAACAAAAAGGTGGTGCTACACGTTCACCAAGAAGAAGAGTTAATGGATGTTCTGAGAGGTTTAGAAAAGTTTTGAGCTTATCTTAAAATTAAATTTCTGTGAGCTATATTCTCCTTTTAGATCTGGGTTATATGTGAAACATGTTTTTTGTAATGGTTATTTTATTACACATACATTGCTACCTCTATGCTTTAAAATCTCCTTTTAACATAAATTATTCAAAGAACCAGGGGGCATATTGTCAGCTGCTGCAATTGCCCTCGCACTATTGGCCTCAATGGAAATGGGGGCATGCTATTGACTTCAATGGAGCTCTGAGAATTCACAACAGCTGGGGGATTGCCAACCAGGTATCTAAGCATTAATTAGTCAACAGCTTGACAGATAAGTTTTCATCACTTCAAGCTTTTATTAGCTGTATTACAACTTCAGTCAATATAAATGCAGTATTTCATAGCAGCTGTACAGGCAATCCTCTGTACTTACCAGTCAATGCGCTCTCATCAAGTATTTTCCCCCATTTTTGAAACTCCGCACGGATTTTTGTAAATAGTTTAATTTGATTATTAAGCAACTTTTCTTCTCCCACCACTGAACTCATGATGTCTTGATTAAAGAGTTTGATTTTCTGTAATGAGGTTTAAAGAGAAAACCAAAAAAACCCACTCTGAATTCTGTAAAGGCAACACAGCTAAGCAAGAGTGAACTTGAATTTTATTTCCCTTGTGGATCATGGCAATCTTTTACTAAATTCCAGTTAGATTTATGCAAAGCCAGTGAAAGTTGGTAAAGTTGCAGAGGTATCAATGAGGGCCTATTTTGGTCTGCAGAACCTATATTACTGGGGAGGACATTAAAAAAGAAAAGTCTCCAGGTTGAGATTGCAGGTCTGGTAGTTAGAAAAAAGACAACCATCTTATATTTGTAAACCAATGATGTCTGTTATGGAAATCATTTAGACAAACATGGACTATACTCTCATATTGACCAAGTTCTGTCCAGCATTGAACTTCTTTAAAAGTCATGGAATTTATGCTGCTAACTTATTTTGATGTTTTTGAAAATCCCAACTTAAATTGTAATTCACCTTCTTTGTCCCTCTCTCTCTTTACTCTACAGTCTGATCTAACCTCAGCCATGCTGTTCAGAAATGGATGCCTAAAGTGAGGCTCCTAAATCTAGATTCAAGCTCCTATAAGTGGTCTGATATTTGTGGCCGTGGATGAGTGCCTGACATTTTTTGGAAAAACCAGACCTTTTGTTTGGATGCCTATATACGGCTTGAAGTCCCCAATTTTAAACATCTACTTTTGAAAATCTTGTTCATTTAAAAAAAAAATGTACTGCTCCCGAGAGCCTTTGAGTCTGAAGTTGTCTAGTTATCTGCAAGGACAGCAGATGTACAAGCTTCTTCCCCAACATTCTGCATGTGTTTCAGTCTTGTTCTGGAGGGCTGTGTCTATACTGGTGCGATCTTGTGCAAAAGCGGCTGCTCTTGCGCAAAAACTTGCTGCTTGTCTACACTGGCCGCGTGTTCTTGCGCAAGTAAACTGACGTTCTAATGTATGAAATCAGGGCTTCTTCCGCAAGAACTCTGATGCTCCCACTCAGGAATAAGCCCTTCTGCGCAACTGTTCTTGCGCAAGAGACCAGTGTAGACAGGCAACATGAATTTCTTGTGCAAGAAAGCCCTATGGTTAAAATGGCCATGAGAGCTTTCTTGCGCAAAAGAATGTCTACACTGGCATGGATGCTCTTGCACAAAAGCACATCTCTTGTGGAAAAGCACATGCCAGTGTAGACGCTCTCTTCTGGAAGAGTTTTTGCAGAAGAACTCTTCCGCAAAAGAGTTTTTGCGTGAAAACGTGCCAGTGTAGACGTAGCCGAGGGGTAATTCATTCTCAGTGCTCATTTAGTCCTAGCTGAGAGAGCTAGCAATAAGCATGGATTGAGGAGTTTATTTTTTTCCTTACTATGGACACTTCACTGAGAACTGCTGACACCAAGTCACTTCATACAGACCACTGAGCAGACATCACAATAGTTAGCAGTAACCAGTTTCTACAGAGACCAATAAGGGTGCTATTGTCATTGCAAGGCTGAGTAGAAGATAGCATATGCTATCCTACTGTTGTCAGCTTCATTTTCCAGCCCAAGAGATGTAGTTTTGCTGAGACCAGCTAGATATGTGGATATAAAGATTAAAGCCTTTGACTAAGTTTAGTAGTCTCAGTTTCTGCTATGTTATGTTAGCCAAAATCTTTGGCTGCATAATATAAGTTTCAGGTTTTCTCAAGGGCTCACTCTCTGTATTATTTTTTCTGAATATTATGTGTGACCTGTTTTCCCTGTTCCATTTTGTATTGCTGCTTACTTGAACTCAAAGGGTTAAATCAGACCGGAGTTGGAGATTGGCTTATACAGAAAACAAAACTAGAATGAGCAAGTCAGCCAGTTTTGGGTGCACACCTTCATAGCAGCTACGAGAGCAATGTGGCCATTAGTGGGAGACACTACTTCCAGGTGCCAGTGAAATTAATAGATTGTTTTGCCAAAGCTGAGACTTCACAGACTATAGAGCAAAAGGATTCAAGTGAGCGAGGAGGGATAGCCTTGAGTGTATCCATGAAACAGCTGAGGTCTGATTCAGAGGCAGAGGGAGCTTGTGTAAGCAGTGTAAACTGGTTCTTCCAGCTCAGAGATGGAAAAGAAGCTAGACCTGCCTGAGCTGTGGCCAGAGAGGTTAAGCTTGAGTAAGACCTGTAAGTCTGATATTTTATATCCACTTCTAAGGCCTGTGAACGTTTTGGAGAAAATATATTGTGTTTGTCTCCCTGCAAGCATATGATAACAGTATCCCAGAGGAGAACTCTAGCAGGCCAAAGCCCAGGTAACAATTGGCAGCCAGGGAGGTGTAAGCTGGAGACCCAGTCTGGGAGGAGTTGGATCAGAGTATTGCACTTTGAAGAGAAGTGGAGGCATAGGTCTGCATTATGACAGGGGTGCACTTGAAAGACTGGAAGGTGGTGTCTGTGGGAGCAGATTAATTAGTACTATGGGATCAACCATTCACCACAGTAGGCCTCATGGATGTTAAAGGGCAGAAAGGATTGCCATGAACATCCAGTCAGATCTCCTGCACATTTCAGGCCATTGGGTCTGACCTACCCCACCAGTAATAGACCCATCACATCAGGCTGGGGCTCATAATAAGGAGATTGTTGAAGCTCTTTCAACTGGCCACCATGAGCCAAACACAGCTATGGTTTAAATCCAGGGATGCACTTAGCCTTATATGTTGTAAGCCATGAAAGCCCTACAAAGTTAATGGAAGAAATGAATTTGTTCCCTTTTGAAATTCATGAAAATTTAGTCATTTATTCAGCTCCCTTTGGTGCGCCACACAAGCAAATACACAATTATACTCACATCTATTAGGAAAAACAGCTTCTCGCCTTCTGTTTTGGGTGCGCCTTTGCCATATTTGCGTAACTCTTCAGTTGCTTTTTGGAGCTGGATGTTTATTTGTTCTTCTAAAACAGGCAAAGATTTCTAGGAGTGGAAAAAAAAAACTTGAACAGATTGGACAATTCCATTTTAAGTAGAAAGAAATTTCAGGGTATGATATGGAGATATATAAATCCTGTGCTGCCCATAAAAATCAAGAAAGGCAGTGTTGATTTTAGACTGCAGAGCAGGCCATGAGAAAGTGTTCTTTCATGCTTTCCTTACCTTAAAAAAAAAAAGTATCTTGCTTGTCTAGTGCGGCATCCTATTTGGAGAAGCAGTGCATCTCAGCAGTCTTTTTCTTATGATTAAACAGTGAATAAAAAGACTATGTAGCATCTGAAATGTTTCATTTATTATATATTTTTCATGATTCCAAAAGTTGACTGATAACTAGCTCTAATTAACACTACTTTATCCATAGGCTTCAAAGCACTTTACAAAGGAAAGCAAGTATCAGAATCCCTACTTTAAAAAGACAGGAGGAGGAGGAGGAGGAGGAGGAGCATCATAGATTAAGTGATTTGACCATGGTTAAATAGTAGTACAGCAACAAATCTAAACAGAATATGGGTCAGCTGACTATTGCTGGTGAAAATGTTTCCGATTGCTTTTTTTTCCACAGAAAGAAGCAGTTTTGGACAAGCTGAAACTATAAGGTCAAGTTCATATAATTTTAACTGGGAAAGAGCTGGACTATTCTATTTTACTGATAGATTCCAAACACTTTTGGGGAAAAAATTCCCCTGATAATACCTCTGGGTTGGCAGCTGAACTAAAAAAACCAACCAACCAACCAAAAACAGTTATCCACCCAGCTCTACATCTGACTCAGGCTCAGCATAATGTGGGCCATGTGCTTGCAGACTGCAATCCAGAAAGATAATTAAAGATTATTCAAATAAATAATGTTTATAGGCCCAGTCCTCCAAAAAATGCAAGATTGAATCCTATTTTGTAAAGGTCACTGATGTAAACAGTTTCTTTGTTAGCTTACATTAATGTGTTCCACAAGCTCGGCTGTAAGTTTCTCTGCCAAAATGGGGATAGTAGCCTTGTTCTCCTGCAGAAGAACTCTGAAAGAGTAAGGAATATGAATGTCAGCAACTTGCATTTGCTGAACAAGATTGCAGGGTCTTCCCTAGTTCTGCAGCACAAAACACATAACAGTTTCTTCTGATGAGACAGGGGAACGCTGGTGAAGGTGCAGCCGTTGCCTCAACACATCCTGACAAGTCTGCTTTTGTGCAAGATTGGATTCTAAACAATGAGCTGTTCACTGAACAGACTGAGAATTAGAGAAGTTTGGCACCTGTTTCAGAAAGATCACAAGATAAGAATATCCATATTTATTTGTGTATTATAGAGATATATGTACCTCTATGCGGTAGGGATAGTGACTCAGAACCTCTTTCAGGTTTAAAAATACTCTTTATGCATGAAATGCTAAAGAGCAATCATCTATGGAGGACTGCATTCTCCTAACACAGACCATAGCATTCCTGAGAGTTTCACCATATTTTCTAGTGCATAGAACTATACATGTTAAATGCCAGAGCCAGCAAGGCACTTTAAAGCATGTGCAGAACTTGACTTCATTGGGACTACTTCAGAGTTTAACGGTCACCAAGTTTAATGGTTTTCTGAACATACATAAGAATGGCCGTACTGGGTCAGACCAAGGTCCATCTAGCCAGTAGCCTGGCTGCCAACAGTGGCCAGCACCAGGTGCCCCAGGGAGGGTGGACCAAAGACAATGATCAAGCGATTTGTCTCCTGCCATCCTTCTCCAGCCTCTGACAAACAGAGGCCAGGGACACCATTTCTATCCGCTGGTTAATAGCCTTTTATGTCCCTAACCTCCGTGAAATTATCTAGCTTCTCTTTAAAATTATCTATCTTCTCTTCTCTTCTCTTTCTGGATCTTTCCATTGACCTCAATGGATTGTGGATTAGGCCTTTTAACTGTTTGAAAAGTACCTAAAATGTTCATGCTCCTCAAAGAATGCTCTCTCCTTCTGGATTGCAGAGGCCAGGGTCAGGTTGTCATGAATGTCTTGCTGCCCACGACATTTAACAATCATATAACCCTTTCTTAGGTGGATGACAAGGTTTCGGACAATGTCAACAACTGACTCCTCAGTTCCTCTGTCCACCAAATCTGGTTTTGTCAGGATCCCTGTCGAGTAACATGAGGAGAAGATTAGATAAGCAAAGAAATTATGAGGGAAGATTTTTAACATATTCTGTTTTCAAGATATTTATAGGCATAATATCATTGGCCGTAGGGCCCTAAATTGAGCTATCCCTTTAGATCAGGAGCAGGCAATAATTTTTGTTGGGAGGGGGGCACTCCAAGAATTTGATAAGGGGGTAAGAGCCTCAGTGTTCCATGATATTAAATGAGGAGGTAAGGAGTCTGGGATGGAGGATGGATGCAGAAGGGCGTGTGGGGGTAAAGTATTGGATTGCATGGGGGAGGGCAGTCTGAGGGAGTCAGGGGCGGCCCGTGAGCCTAGGCAGACTCGGTGGTCGCCTAGGGCACCGCTGGCCTGGGGTGCCCGATGATGACGTCACGGGGTGCCCAGGCACCCAATGATTACGTCACGGCCATTGACGGCCATGCAGGCGGGGTCGCCAGCTGCCGCAGCCCGCCTCAGACTGCTCCTGGAGGGAGTTTGGGTGAAGGTGGGGTTTGTGACCTGGAGAAAGAGGCTAGGGTTCACAAGGGGTTGAAGGCATTTGGGTTGTGACCTGGGGCCATGGATCAGGGTGTAGAGTCTTGCAGGACGGGGCGGGGGGGTACAGGAGGAGGGAGGAGCTGGGGAGCCAGAGGCAGGGTTTGGCTGGAAGACTTATCTCAGTGACTCCCAGCCAACAGCTCAGTGGGTTTCTCAGGCAGCCTCCCTGCCTGCCCCACTCCTGTACAAGCTGCAGGGGCCATGTGGGTCTGCAGAGCTATGAGCTTGAGAGATGCTGCACTCTGACTGCTTCAAAGAGGCAGGGGCAGGGGGAGCATGTGCTTGCAGCTGTTGAAAGACAAATGGCCCTGGCAGCTGTTTTTCTGAGTGGTGTGTGGGTTGGCAGGGCAGGTAAGGGAGCCTGCCTGAGGTGCCCTGCTGTGTCCACTGGCTGGATCCAGCCAATGGATCATATTTTCCTCAACCCTGCATTACATGTCAGTTTCCTTTTATTGATGCACAAAATTCATCTTATTTCATAGGGCTTGTTCCCCCTTCTCCCCTCCCCCACCATAGTGGGTAGGTCTTTGCAGCGGTGGGGGGGAGGGGGAAATATTAGAACTCTACGACCTGCCTTCTCCCCGTTTGTATATTTAAAAGCATGTCTTACCTAGCGTTCTGTCTCCATCAGGGTCCACTTCTTGAGCCATTTTCAGGGCCTCTGTTGTTGCAATATCCACATTACTTGGCACCACTACCAAGTTTATTGTCTCTTGCTTATCAATAAATTTTTTAATTAGCTTTTTGATCTGTAATAAAATATGGTAAGAAAGAAAAGCAGTAAAGTTTGATGTGACAAATACCATTGAATGCCAGGCTTCTTCTTATCTGAGGAGGTAGAATTGCATCAATCATGTGTATGAAATTCTGACAGAAGTGAATGGGGAGGTACAAATACCAAGAGAGGGAAAATGGTTCTCACTATAAAGGCAAATCTATTTCTCTAAACCCTGATCTACACTAGAAATTTACTTTGAAATAACCCCCTCCCCAATTTTGAGATACTCAGCAGGGCGTCCACACTACCAAGTCCGTTATTTTGAAATAACAGGCTGGTTATTTGAAATCTACTCCTGCTTTCCTCAGGGAATAACACTTATTTTGAAATTGTTATTTTAAAATAGCATTATTGTGGATGATCTGATCCTGCTAATTCAAAATAATTGTTCTCCAAAGGCCTCTCGCAGCTGCACTTCCGACCACTCTGGCTACATCTGCCATCTCCACTGCTCTTCTCCTCTTGCGGAGCTTAAAACTCCAGGTAGAACATGTATGTTGCATTACCTGTTCTCCAATGTCTTGTGGCTGATTCCCTACAGCTACCCTTGCAATTCCTGGAAGATCGATCAGCGTCAGATCTGGAACATTTGGGGAACTAATTTCTAGGGAAATTAATTCCCGGCTAATGCCCACTCCTTCACCAGCAATTGCATTCTGGGCTAGAAAGGAGAAAAGGGAAAGAAAAGCAAATTGTAGGAAGTCCATCATGAGAATTTCAGATTAGAACATATTAGAAGTGGAAAATTCCTGTTGCAGCCTTTTTTAAGGGAAGCATTTTGGGACTCTATTTTACAAAGGCAAAATCCCATAGAAATTAATGGGTCATGATTGGACTCCAGTGCAGGATTTGAGCTCTATTAAAGAACGTATTGTCTGTGAATTAAAACTTTCTGAAAACTCAATGTACAAAAATCAAATATCTGAAGATGGCTTAGAAAACAGAGATATAATACTTAGCATGTACATAAATGGTTCCTCATCTTTAAAATTCTGGACACACATTAGTTAATCCTGACAACCTTACAAGGTACTAAAGGGTTATTATCCACATTCTATAAATGGATGAAATGAGGCATAGAGATTAAGTGACTTGTCAAAGATTTAGGAATGTTAAACTGGTTAACTGGTTAAACAAAAGCTCTTAACCATTTTGACTCAGGTCCTGCTGCCCAGCCCACCACCCAGCCCCGTTGTGGCTATAGGCTCCTGCCACAGCTGTGGGGTCCCCCCACTCAGTCCCTCCACCCTACCACAGCTGTGGGGTCCCTCCTCTCAGGCTGGTGTTGCTCTGGTCCAGCAGGTCTGGCCACTACCAGAGTTTGCTGACAAGGGTGGTAAGTTATATGCTTACCAGTTAACCTTTTAACATATCTCCCAAGATTATATAGCAAATCAGTGGCAGAGCTATGACCAGAGAATGGAAGCATATTGAGTTCCCATACTCTATTTTAGCCATCCGACCACACAGTCAAAATCAAACATCAGGTCACAGAAGCCTGCAAGTACATGTGACTGGTTTATCAATTAAATGCAACATCATTTTATAGCTGTTGATTGCTGCAGTTTCTTTGAAAAAGTAAACAATTATTCATGAGAAATCTTCAGAAGCATGATTTGCTTATTTCACTTGCATGTCACTTACCTTGCTTCCTGACTAGGTTTTTTGTAAATTATTTCTTGAAAACCCTGGAGAATAGATGTACACTGTGATGCTGTGTGAAAGGAAGGTGGCAGTGTGTATCACAGTTACCACAGGGTACAAAATATATGGTAATTTTGTAAAATGTATCATATAAAGTAGCAATAGAAAAGTGCTAGACTGCTGTTTTTATGCATGTATCATATTCAGGGCTGTTGGTAGGGGATGTGGGACCTAGGACAACCCCCTCACATCCTACGGCTATGTCTACACTCACGGCTTCTTGCGCAAGTATGGCTGTTCTTGTGCAAGAATCCACAGAGCGTCCACACTGCCCGCCCGTTCTTGCGCAAGGAAATTTACAGTACCACGTGGTAAGAGAGGGCTTCTTGCGCAAAAGGTGTAAGCCCTCTTGTGCAGGAGTTCTTGTGAAAGAGGGCAGTGTGGACGCTCGGCAGGGATTTCTTGCACGAGAAAGCCCTATGGCTAAAATGGCCATCAGAGCTTTCTTGCGCAAGAGAGCGTCCACACTGCCATGGATGCTCTTGCACAAAAGCACAGCTCGCACATGGCAGTGTGGGCGTTTTCTTGCATAAGACTTCTTGCACAAGAACCCTTGTGCAAGATGTTCTTGCGCAAGAAGCCTCCAGTGTAGACATAGCCTACCTGTTCCTACCCCATCTCACCTCTTCTTGCACTTGCTCCACCCCTCCCACCAAGCCCCCACCACACCTTTTCCTCTCCCAAGGGATGCCAGGAGCCACTGGAGTGTGAGGGGCTGGGGACAGGTTGCTTGCTGTTCCTGGTGCCAGTCTCTCTCTCCCCACTGCTCTGGACTCTGCATCCCTCAAAGTGTGGGGTTCCCCAAAGCACAAGGGCTGGGGGTGGTTGCACCAGTCAGCCCTATGGATGGGATGGCTCCGATCATGTTTGTATTAGAAATACATAGCAGAAATACCACTTCAATCTCAAACATGTGTTGTGTTCCTGCATAGCCCCTGCCAGTCAGATTTTGATAAGGGCTAGCAGTCCTTGTGTTGACTGACTTTATTGAAGGTCTCAACTTAGACACCCAGTGTGCCCCTCCTTGAGCTATTTCAGAGGGCTGAGGCAATGGCTGACCAGAGACTCAGCAAGATGTGACCTAAGAATCCATATTTCCACCGGCAACTTTCTAGGTACATGCGCTGAAAGTATAAAAAAAGAGAATGGGACTCACTTTTTCTTCATTCCTGATTCACCCCTCTGGACTGGTTTCTAGAAAAGCAGCTTTGAACAAGGGACTGATGATCCCCAACTTGTTTGTGACTCAGAGAGACTTTGTAAAGTAGCAGACTTATTTTTGCTCTGATCCTGACCTACAGACTCTAAAAGATCAGTTGTGTTTGTTCCTTTTAATCTTGTAATAACTCACTTTGCTAAAGATTTATTGATATAAAAGAAATCTAAAACTAAAGGACTGACATATGTGTGCTATTTGGTAAAATGCTAAAGTGTGTAATTTCACCTGTTGTGTGTGTTTGACCCTTTGGCATTAGAAGAACCTTATGTATGGTGAATCTGGTTTTCAGTAACCTTTGACCATAAAATCCAGTTGTCTGGGTGGTGTGCCAGAGGCTGGAATGCCTAAGGAAACAATGGGTTTGGCTTTTTATTCATCACTATGGTGATACAAGAACCCACCACTGTTCCTGGCATGGTGAATTTTAATGACAGAATAACCACCATTTTGGAGTGCCCCTGCCCTGTTGCTCAGCAGCCTGTGTTGAGCTAGCGTTCATAGCTATGACCCACCTACGCAGTGACATATACCTAAAACCAAGAATAATGTATGTAAGTATGCAAGGTAAAACAAGGACAATGAAACCTTTTGCTTCAGAATATAAGCTGATATCTCTCCTATCCCTGAGAGCTGTTCTCTCCCATCATGGAACACAACTAGCTAGCTGCATGTATTTTTTTTTTTTTGGTCTTCCCTAAGAATCCTGGTATTGGCCAAGTACAAGATGATAACTCAGATACTCTATGGCCTGAGCTGGCCTGAAAAGTCTTGGAGCAAATCACTTCTGCTGTAAAAATGCAGCAGTACCATTGAGTTCAGTGGAATTGTGAGTTATTCCAGCTGTGAATGTGGCTTCCTGGGCAGTTATGGTCAGGGGATTAATCTGGGACATGTTATGCTGCCTAACAGAAGGGAATAAAGGATGAAAGAGGAGGATCTGATGAATTTTATCAGAATGCAAGAAATAGCGCCGCTTACCTTTTCTTATTTCTTTTTCAACCACTGAAGGATCATGGAGTTCTTCATTTATATCCTGGTAACTAATTGTCCCTTTCCATTCCTGCTGAGGAGCCAGTTTTTTCAGTTTGAGCTCTAAGGGGCATCTGGTAACAATACCTAAAGTTGTCCATAAAGAGAGTTCATCCTATTAACAATCGTCCTTGTTACTTTGAATGGATAGAGTAGACAGCGCACACCACAGAATGTAGCTTTTCCTACCACCGGCTGAAAAATGGCCAAAGGTTTTCAGTGTGTTCGCAGAGCTTACAAACCATGGAATAACTGAGAGCTCAGCATAGGCAGGGCAATGAGTAAAACTATCATCCTGATGGTATGTATGCAGCACTGGGCAGTGGCCATGTTTAAAGTACTTTGTTTCACAAGATCTCGCATTTGTTTGAGAGCTATTTCATACAGTTAACATGGGGATTGGAAACCAGGAATATACATCTGAAAAGAGAGGAAACATTTAAGGCATGTGAACCCTAAATGCTTTATTCCTTGAATAGCCATTTTAAGTATCAGGCACCAACTATAGAATTGTACCCTGATCCTGTTCTAGAATAGGGAAGTGATTGTGTTGTATAGGATTGTTTAAACAATCTGTTAAGTTATTTCTATAGGTACGAGGAGTGATTTCTATAGAACTCTGTTAGGTTTTAATACATTTTAAAGCCAGAAAGGACCATTATGACCATCTAGTCTGAGTTCCTACATAACACAGGCCATAGAACTGCGCCCTGTGACTCCTGCCTCAGGCCAGTACTGCATCCTGTCATGCTAGTGCACATGATTTAGAAAAACATCCAGCCCTGATTTTTTTTTTTAATAGAATCCTCTTGGTTTGGGGTCTGTTAATCTCCATGGGTCTTTCCCGTAGGAAATAGCAGCTGAACTTGATAGGTACAAATAGAGGTGTGATTTCCACTTTGGCCTAACTCACACCCAGGAGGTGTGAAGGTGAAGCAAAGGCATGGCAAAGCTATTCTAGGAGTTCTGTGGTTTACCAGCCTTGTCTCTGGCAGCTCTTCTGTTCTTAGAGTAAAGTGGCTCAGAAAAACAACATCTTTTACCAGGCTGTGACATAGTGCATTTCATGAGCACTTGGGACACAATGCTCATGTCTCCTGTTTAGACACTAGTTTCAGCATATGCTGTGAGAAGGCCTTTTGAATGCCTATACTGCTGCCAGGGTCATAAGAGCTATAGGCAAGTGTCCTATAGTGCAGCAAAGGGTCCATATTGTGCTTCTGTACCAAACAACTGGAGGATAGTTAATGTGACACACATTTTTTAAAAAGGGCTCCTGAGGTGACTCTGGCAATTACAGGCTGGTAAACCTGACTCAGTACCAGGAAAACCAGTTGAAATTATAGCGAAGAATAATATTGTCAGACAGATTAACATAGTTTGTTGAGGAAGTGTTGACATTGTTTCTCTAAAGGGAAATCACTCCTCACCACTATTAACAATTCTTTGGAGGGAATCAATAATCACTTTGTCAAGGGGCATTTAGAGGGCATAGTGCATTTAGATTTCCAGAAAGCCTCTGACAAGGTCCCTCACGAAAGGCTCTTAAACAAAGTAAGCTGTCATGGGGTAAGAGGGAAGGTCCTCTCAGGGACTGGTAATTGGCTAAAAGATAGGAAACAAATGGTAGGAATAAGTGGTCAGTTTTCAGAATGGAGAGAGGTAAACAATAGTGTACCACCAGGGGTCGGTACTGGGACTATACAGCATGCATGGGTAGTGAGTGAAGATAGGGCTAGGGGAGCGAAGCCCCTAGGGAAGTACCACAGGGAAGGTGGGTGGGCAGGGCCTACAGAAGGCATTCTGGGGGTGGAGTGTGGGTGGGGCCATGTCTGGCAGTTTGGGAAGCTTCCCCGACCTATGATACCTGCTGCCCTGTCTACATATTCATAAGTCATCTGGAAAAAAGGAGTAAACAGTGAGGTTGCCAAATTTGCAATTGATATACAATTGCTCAAAATAGTTAAGTCCACAACAAACTGAAGAGCTTCAAAAGGATCTCACAAAACAGGGTTACTCAACAAAATGGCAGCTGAAATTCAATTTTGATAAATCCGAAGAAATGGACTTTGGAAAACAATCAATCAATCTCAATTATACATGTACAATAATGAAATCTAAACCAGGGATTTGGAGCAATCACATTTTTGAATTGCTCCGCTCCAGCTCCGCTCCGGCACCAATAGTGACTGCTCCAGCTCTGCTCCGACTCTGCTCCGTGCTCCGACTCAAATTAATTTTTAAATGTAAAATTTTAATTTTTAATATACATAATTAATATACATTTTTATTTATAAATTGCACGTTAGTTTTTCTTATGAAATGTTGCGGTAAAATATTTGAAATATTTTCCAAGTTTTTAATTGATATCTCAAAAACGTTTTAATATAGATATATCAATGAAATTTGGTGTGCCGTAGCGTTAGTACGTGCTATCGCTGTTCTACAACATTAATTGTTGGGAAATAACGAGGCTACACGTTACAAGGTTGAAAATAAACACATACTTATCTAACTAATCTATGCGAGTACGTACTCACCTAACGTTGGCACAAAGGTGGGAGCAGTCTGCACTGTTGCCGGATGTCTGATAATTATCTGATTCTTTAATAAAACATATCTCCAAAAAACTTTGTAATTTTGTATCTGTACATTAAATCTTGATTTCGGCTGAAGTGAGAATAACTGTGACATATTACGTAAAGTGGTGAAGTAGATGTTAATATCAATTGTTATACAATCTGAAACTTTTTGGCACCTTTAGGACTTTCTTGCTAAAATATCATTCATTTTGGATTGAAAATAAAAAAAAAACTGGAGCAGTAGAGCAGTCAAGATTTTCTGTGCTCAAGCTCCGCTCCAGCTCCGGGCAAAAACCTGCAGCTCCACTGCTCCGCACTCCAGCTCCAGGCTCTGCTCCAAAGCCCTGATCTAAACTAGCTGTTAACACTCAAGAAAGAACCCTGAGTCATTGTGAATGGTTCTCTAAAAACTCAATGTGCAGCTGTAATCAAAAAGTGAACAGAGCGTTGGGAATCATTAAGAAAGGACTAGATAAGACAGAAAATATTTTGCCTCTATATAAATCCATAGTATAATGCAGTGTTTCCCAACCAGGGTTCCACAGAACCCTGGGGTTCTGCAGACCATCGTCAGGGGTTCCACGAGAAATCGTGGAATAAATAAATAAATAATTGTTTTCTTACAATGTAAGCTGACATATATAAAACCCCAGCTCTTTACAAATAAATTTTCTTGACAATAATTTGCAGTAATTGAATTGCGCATCCCGCTGTCAACATTTTCTGGCCAAGCAAAAGTTTTCGTAAGTAGGGGTTCCTCGGGATATGAAAAATTATTTTAGGGGTTCCTCCATGGGAAAAAGGTTGGGAATCACTGGTATAATGCATGCAGTTATTCATCCCATCTCAAGATATATTGGAAGAGTTCAGAAAAGGTCAACAAAAATTAGGGTTTAGAATGGTTTCTGTATGAGGAGAGATTAAAGACTAGGACTTTTCATCTTAGAAAAGAAGAGACTAAGGGGAGATATGATAGAGGTCTATAAAATCATGACTGGTATGGAGAAAATGAATAAGGAAAAGTTATTTACTTGTTCCTATAACACAAGAACTATTGGTCACCAAGGCTATGTCTAGACTGCTTTCTTCTGCTGAAAGAAGATATGCTAATTTGCATATCTTCCGATTGCGTTATTGGAAGCGGTTTTGTTGAAAAAGAAAGCAGTTTACATGTGGTTCTTTTGGGAAAAGAACCCTTTTTCAAAAGAACTCTGCACACCTCTTTTTCCTTTAAAAAAAAAAAAAAAAAAAAAAAAAAAGGGTTCTTTTGAAAAAGGGTTTTTTCCCCCCCCAAAAGAGCTGCATCTGAACTGCTTTCCTTTTAGACAAAACCTCTTCCAATTGTGTTATTGGAAGAAGATATGCAAATTAGCTCTGAATTTGCATATCATATTTTGGCAGAAGAAAGCAGTCTAGATGTAACCCAAGTGAAATTAAGATAGATTAAAAACAAACAAAAGGAAGTATCTCTTCATACAACCCACCGTCAGCCTGTGGAACTCCTTGTCGGAGGACATTGTGAAGATCAGGACTTTAAACAGGGTTATAAAAAGAACTAGATACATTCACGGAGGATAGGTCCATCAATGCTTATAAGCCAGGATGGATAGGAATAGAGTTCCTAGCTTATGTTGTGAGAAGCTGGGAATGCGTGACAAGGGAAGGATCAGTTGATGATTGCCCCAGAGGGAGTGAACAGAACAGATAACTGGCATTGGCCACTGTTGAAAGACCAGATACTGGGCTAGATGGACCTTTGGTCTGACCCAGTATGGCCATTCTTATGTACCCCACTTTCAGTGATTCTAAAGTGACATGAATTACAGAATGCCAGATAGTAACACACCATTGCAACTCAGGCAAATGTCAGATTTCTGAGATGAAAAGCCAAAAGGTAAATTCTTACCACTGCCTCTGGGAAGAGCAACTCCAGACAGGGCTTCTAGAACGGAGCTTTTTCCAGAACTCTGGTCTCCAATCACTGCAATTGCTGGCAAGGCCAGGTCCTTTTCTACTCCGAGCGCTCTCAAGGAGTCAATGAGATCGATACAGGGACGGATCTTCTCCTCATATTGGCTGCTCAAGGTGTATTCTGCACTCTGTTAGAATAGCCTTTCATTTAATTTGAGCTCTTGTTTCACAGAATCAGGCAGTTATACATTTGTGCCATAAATAGTGTACGTCAGGAAGCTATGTACTTCAAACCACAGTAACACTAGCTTTGTACTTTGAGCTTCCTGCCTTCGGAAGTATTCTTGACATGGTAAGAACATTTGCCATTTCAGCATAATTTAGCTAATTTGCAGCAATGGTTGAAATATCCACTGTAAATAATTTAGCAGGTAAGTGAATACATAGGAAAAGAAAGAACACAAATATGTTGTTCAGTTATATTTGGTAGCTGCAGATTTTTATAGTGCATCATAATGTGCTAGCACATTTATTGCAATATATATAGTAAAATAATGATGGTCTTAGTAAGAAGAAACCTCAGTACATTATCCCTATTACAGTATATTGTTGCTGTGTACTCTGGAGAAACATAGTTTGCATGTGAGTCAGATAATGCAGAAAAAAAGTGAGACTCTACTGTAGTTTCTTTATGGACTAATAATTTTTGGTTTATGTTGATCCTTGCCCTACCTCCTCATATCCAGGACAGGATATTGTGCCCAGGGAAAGAATAAATGCACTGGATTATTTTTTTTTTAAATTTAATTATGTGATGTCTGATGCATAAACATAGAAGAACTCCATTTTTATTAAACAAACTACCTCTTTATTAGAGCTGCTATTCACAGTGCTCTTCAAAATACATCTTAGGGTAAGTCTAGACTGCGTTGCTCTTTTGAGATACTGGAAGTATCCCGAAATAGCACTGATGTGTCTGTAAAAGCACTCGCTATTTCCTGAACTAGCCAGTGCGCTATTCCAGCATCCCTGTAACCCTCGGTCTACAAGGGTTAAGGTATTTGTCGGAATAGTGCCTTATTTTGAAATTTGGTGCTGTGTAGACAGCACCAAATTTCAAAATAAGCTCTTTCAATTTAGACTTGGAATAAGCTATGCAATTTGTACCCTTAGGCTACATCTAGACTGCAGGCTTCTTGCGCAAGAAGCTTTTTTCAGAAGATCTCTTCCAAAAAAACTTCTTGCGAAAGAGAACGTCAACACTGCAAAAGTGCCTCGAAAAAGTGATGTGCTTTTTCTAAAGATAGCGTCCAAACTGAATGGATGCTCTCTCGAAAAAAAGCTCTGATTGCTATAGACAGAATGGCCACCAGAGCACCTGTGCTTTTTCCTCTTCTTCTGAAAGAACTCCCTCCTCCCCATCCACATGCGCCTTTTTGCAAAAGAGCTCTTTTGCAAAAAGCTTCTTCCTTGTAGAAAGAGGAATACCAATGCCAAAAAAACTCCTCTGTTCCTTTGATTTACTGTCGAAAGAATGCACTTGTAGTATAGATGTAACTCAGGTTTTGTCAGAAAAATGTCTGTTTTTCTGACAAAACTCTATAGTGTAGACGAACCCTTAGTGTCCCTAATTGACTGACATCCTGCTGTCTCTTCCAAATTCTTCCTTCTTGCAAATTCTCCAGGTCTCAAGCAGGTTGCTGCATTTATGGTATCCATGTCTCTTTGAGAAAACTAGTATTTTTTTGTTTGTTTGACAGGTCAGGTAGCTTCCTATCTTAATCTAAAATCTGGTATCTGTGTACAGAGATAAAAAGTTAAATGCACATCTTCCACCCTGAATTAAGAACACTGTTTCAGGAAATAAATATATGGAAATACAAATGCAGAATCGCTATCTTCGGTGATAAGTTCGACAAATCTTATCACCAAGGGAAAAATATTTGAATCCCCGATCATAACTGCAATGATTATTATCTAATAACCTTACTAGATAACTGGTTTAGAGGTGTAAGCAACTACTTGATTAGCTGATTAAATGCAATTCAACATCCCTGAACTGATTTATTAATTTAATGTAAAAACCTCAAATGTATAACACTGAGATTATAAGAACAAACTTATGAAATATTTTGAAAGAGTCTCTGTATCTCTATTGAATGCACTGGAGCTTTATGTGAAAGAACAAAAACCCAAATCCCATGATACATGTTTAAAGATTTCTAATGTGAATACTCATTGAGGCCAGGTCTACACTACAGATAAGATCAGAGCTGCCACAGTCAATCTTCCAGAGTTCAGATTAGCGGGTCTAGTGAAGACACGTTAATTCGAACTGAGGGGGTGCTCCTGTCAATGCTGATAGCCCTGCTTCTATGAGGAGTAAGGGAAGTTGAAGGGAGAGTGTGCTCCCTTTGACTTCCTGCAGTGTGGACAGCACCAAAAATTGAGTTCAGATACTTCAACGTAAGCTATGCAATTAACGTAGCTGAAGCTGTGTATCTTAATTTGACCTTACTCCCTAGTGTATACCAGGGGTGAGATATACATGTCCTAGGGAAAGCTGGAGTTAAGCTATGGCCCTTTTATTTAATTTGCCTACTTTTGTTTTTTTTTTATACCTGTAGAGGAGATGCAGGTGCAAATCTTAGTAATTACACGACTGAGCGCCTAGCCCCTGATCTTGTTAAGATTTATGCATGTGCTTAAATTTACAAAGTACTATAGGAGTCAAAGGGATTTACACACATGCATAAAGTTAAACATGTGCATAGGTGTTTGCAGGACTGGTGCCCAGACTGGCATGCACAGTCACAGAGACAGAATTGTTTTGATCCGTGTCCACTACTCCAGTGTAGAGAAGTTGAGACCAGATTGCTGAAAATTCAACTCTACGAGTCAGCAGCTGAGCACTGAAATCTGAAGCATTAATTTTCACTCATGTGCTAAGTATCTAACTTGCCTTATTCTGTTGCTCTTCAAAGTCATAGGTTCCTCCTTGCTGTTGCATCTTCTCTTGATAGTTCCCAGACTCCACGCGTTGGGCTGCTGCTACCTGTTTCTGAAGTGCCTCATTCCTCTCTGAAGGTGCGCTCTGCAGCAAAAGGTGAGGCACTGCAGTAGCTCCGCTGGTTGCTTGCGTTACTGCAAAAACTTCTTTAGGTTGGCTTGGTTGTGATCCCCCCAAAAGTGCTGTTGACTGTGTTGGCAGAAATGGTGCAACAGCTGCATTTGACTGCATGACTGGGGTGCCAAGGAACACTTGTGATGGTGCCTGCCTCACACGCTGTGACTTTTTATGCGCTACCAGCCTGCGCCTTTGCTTGACAGAGGAAGATGTCCGGCAGCCGCTTGACTTGTTCATTAACTGTCACTGAAAAGCAAAAAAGTTTGGTCCTGAAACTCTTCTATACTGCTCCTGAAATGAGAGATGGGTGTGAGTGGATTCAGCACTGTACACAGTTATTACTATTTCAAAGTGAGTCTATTACTGTTAGCGCCAGAGCATTGCTGGAATCAGCTGGAATAGTTCTTTTCCAACCAATGGGTTGGTGTTAGCTTGTACCAGCTGAAGTTCTGACCCCTTATTGTACTTCTGAGGGAATTCACCACCAAAAAATTAAAAATTCTGCACATATTACAATTCTGCATATTATATTTGTCAAAACAATATAATCACATCAGTTTATTTTAGTAATTTATTTCAAAATACCTATCAGCAGGTGTCTCTCTTTTCATGGAGAGATTCTCCCCCAGCAACAGGAAAGGAGGTGGAGGAAGAGTGCAGGGATCTCCCTGCTTTGTACCCTTCCTCCCCCACGCCACTCTGCACCACCCCTTGCAAAGGGCAGGTGGGGCAATCCTATGTGGTGAGGGGGAACTCATACTGGGGTCCTACACCCCTTTCCTAATGACCAGAGTGGAATTTGCCAGGCTTGTCTGTGTAGAGTGCAGGAGGGTCCTCAGGAAGGAATGTGGGGGGGGGGAGGGGGAGGAGAGGGCTATTGGGCCCTCCCTGGAGTGGCGAAGAAGAAATATTTTAGGGAAAATCCTTGCTAGCAGTATGTGTGTGTGTGGCAGGGGGGCACTCAGTCCCTCCCTTGCTTGGGGAGTGTGGGGCGTGTGTCTGTCAGTCTCACCCACAGGCAGGTGCTGTGAGATCCTGGGGAGTTCCTGTGTTACGGTGCTGGATTCTGGGGTTCCCTCTGTCATGATTATGAGGGTTAGCCAGCAGCCTGGGGATTAAGGGGTTAACTACACCTAGCCAGGTGGAGTGGCCAATAGGAATGTAGGTGGGACTTTCAAACTGGGACAAAGGAATTTGAGTCCTTTCCTTTCTCCTTTGGTCTCTCTGGGTGAGTCCTCTGCAGCTACAGGGAGGGACAAGCATGTCTCTCTCTCTCCAAGAAACAATTCTTCACTTTCTGTAAGTAGGGTAAAGTTTAGGTAGTTTCCTTAGGCTTTATTGTTTTAAGGGTTGGGTATGGGATCTGATATCTGGCACTGCTTAAGAGATGTTTGGCTTTTCTTTTTAACTAAGTTCTAGCCCAGGGTGTATTTCCTCCATGAGTATATTTTGTTACCTTTCCATCTGATCCTTATGCTTGCAACAGGAATATTGTTGTAATAATAAAAGTTCTTTCTTTTCTTTTTATTAACCTGGCATTGGTTACTTGTGTGTCCTGATTTTTATTTTAGGGGTGAGATTTCCCAAATGATCTTTCCCCTGATTTCTTTATTAACATTTGGGTGGTGGCAGCGGAAGTTTTATTCCCAAAATCTAGGGTTTTAAGATTTTGGGGGAAGTTTTATACCAAAGCCTGGTAGATAAGGCTTTGGGGTACACCTGCTGGCCCCCACTTCTGCATTTATTGTGCCAGAGTGGGGAAGGAGCCATGACACCCTCAGGGTTCTGTTGGGGCCCTCCCAGGTCAGGGGGTGGGTTCCTGGGGGATTCCCTGTGAATGGGTGCAGGGAGAGTATTCCCAGGCATGTGTATTGCATCCATCTGTCCCTTCCTAGGGCAGGGGGTGCCAGAGTTGGGTGCAGGTTCCCTATGGGAAGGTGTGTGTGTGTGTGTGGGGGGGGTTGGTCCCTTCCCAGAGTGAAGGGGTGCAGGGTTAGCTCATCAGTCCCACCCCAGAGTAGCCAGGCCTGTGGAGAGTTTCCTATGGGGTGGGGAGGAGTCCACAGGACAGCAGGCTCTGGGGCATTTCCTATGGAAATGTAGGGAAGGGGATCATCGCTGGGAGTGAGGGGTGATCTGTCAATCCCTCCTTTTGGGGCAGGAGGATGCAGGATCCAGGGGGGCCTTTAGTCCCTTCCCAGAGTAGAGGTGCAGCATCTGGGGAAGTCCAAACAGGGTACAGGGAGTCTGTCGGCCTCTCCTTGGGACAAGGAGGATGGGATATGGGGGTTCTCTTATGCAACTGTGGGGGTGTCTGGGGGGGTCTGTCAATCAGTAAATCTGGAAGTTAACACTATTAATAGTAGGTATAAGTCCCCTACCCTCCTCCCCCCAATATAGAAGAAGTCAAGTTATGCCTATGTCTAAATCACATCCCCTGTTATACTTCATGCAGCCCCGCACAGAAAATGAAAGTCTGGCAGGCACTGCAAGGAAATTTAAGGGCTCACAGCACTGAAAGCTATTAGAGGGTTATCCAGGCTGTCTCTCAAACCTCCTCTAAAAATGCATCATTCTTTAACAATTTAGCACATCGTCATAAAGAGATAGCAAACGTTGTATTTATTTTGTATGTTGTGTCCTTATGATGGTAGAGAGAGTGAAAATTTCATAGGGAAACAAAGTTTGGGTTCAGTCATTCATTTATTCCTCTTATTTCAGATTTCCTTGAAGTGTCTGCCAACCGACCCACATTCAGATATGAAGAGATACAAACGTTTAAATACTTACTGAAAAGAGGAGACAGAAAAATTCTGACCTGCTTCATCCTCAGTCCAAGGAAACTAATACAGATTTTCTTTGTTCTGTGCTTTGTACTGTGGGTGGAGTTGGTGATGACAGAAAAAAGGAGAAATGAAACTAACTCAAAAGCATCCTGTAGGTGGCATTGCTGTGAATTGATTTCATGGTGTGTTTCGTTTTTCTTCTTTTACACTTGTCACTGACTCCATCCACATTCTCAGACAGTAATCAGGGGAAACAAAACTCACTTGCAAGAGCATT
The DNA here is from genome assembly GCA_019425775.1 of Rafetus swinhoei. Classification (NCBI taxonomy): domain Eukaryota; kingdom Metazoa; phylum Chordata; order Testudines; family Trionychidae; genus Rafetus; species Rafetus swinhoei. The sequence goes on from CM033437.1 coordinate 160,554,703, forward strand.
CTTAGCATCACTGTAAATTGGTTTAATAATGGAATGTATTGTCTTTCTCTGCCATGGCTTGTCTACTACAGAGCTTTCCAGGGATAAGTGATACATGTTTCCAGAATCCATGTTGCATTAACTCACAGTTGTATTCATATACAGCTAATGCAACTTCTATTGATAGAAGTTTTCAGTTACTGATTTTTTTTTAAATGCAAGGGTCTAGTGTATGGGATCCAAATATTTACAATAAAATGTACTGCATCTCTGTCTTGCCAATCCCAAGATTTAAAAAATAATGAATTAGGCTCCCACAAAATCAAAAGATTGGCTTAAAATCTTAAGCTTTTTAAAAATAACAAATGGGTCTATTTGCCTTTGAGATGTCTGAGCCTTTTGATTTCATTCATACAGGTTTTTCTCTCCTACTATAAGGTCTAAAAACCAATTTTCAAATGGCTCTGAGGATTCTGATGCCAGGAGCTGGGCATCTAAGAAAAACAACAAATGTCACAGAAGCTCAGGATAAAAGCATGGGAGTTGGCACAACTGCTGCCGTAAGGCGATGACATGGACAACAGCCCAAAACAAAATGATTCCGCACACCCAGCATCAGGTTCTGATCCAGTCAAAAATCAGTCTTAATGCACATTCAAAATCAGTTTCCTCAGCAATCCTACTCAGTCTTCCCTAACACACTGACTTGAGCATATTTTCCCCAAACCACTGCTGCTTGGCCCCAGATTCTTTCCTGCTGGTACTTCACTGTTTCCTGCTGTTGTTGCCTCCCCATTCAGTACCGTTCCTTCTCTACTTCCGTTTATTCCCAGGCAGGCTCCCTGGCCTTCTGTGCTGCCTGCCCACTGCACTCAGAGTGGGGAAGGGGGGACACTGGGGTGGCTCGGGGCTGAGGGCTAGTGGCCCTGGTGGAGGTGCTCTGGCAAAGGAATGGGATGGGCTGGGGCCTCAGGCAGAAGGGGAGGGCCTGGGGACTAGTCCCCCAACAGGCAGTTCACATGCTGCTCGTGACAGCAGGTACGGGTTTGTCTCTGCCTCTGCCACTTTGGCCTTGTAGAAGTAGGAGGATGGGGGCAAGTTTCCAGCACCCTTGTGCAGAGTCTTAGATCATCACACAGAGAGGAGTCTCATTCTGCTTCCTGTGTCAGGAAGCCCATTGGGGTGTATGTGTGTGGGGGAGAGGGATCTGTTCGCCAGGTTGTTCCACGGTGCCGCTCGCATAGTGGAATGGCCAGGAGAATAGTTCAGTTGCTGAGCCATCGCCTCCCTTGACAAATAGCCCTGGCTGCATCCATAGTAGCTCTTCACTGAAAGATTAATATGGGGCAGCACTTACATGGACATTCCTTCCCCTGCATGTGTGCAATAATTCCCTGCCATATGTATCCTCAGTCTCTCCCCCTGTTATCCCCTCCCCCCACACACAGAATGGGGCAGACAGATGCCATCCATGGCACCACATCCATAAAACCCCTAGTAATGTTCTCCATGGAAGCCTCTTGACTCCCTATCTGCAGCAGAGGGGAGGCAAGGAGCTGTCTGAGGTACTGGCCGCCCGCTCTGTTCCCATGGCCCCATTCTTGGCTACAGGGTGGCCTTCTGCAGATCAGCAATAGGGACTCACACTCTGCCACCCTGAGGTGATTCATCATCACAACAGGAAGGCAGCAGGGAGGCTGATGATGAGCTGGAAGAGCTTATGAAGGATCCATAGGTGCTTCCCCAAACTCTCCTATAATTGCAATCTTCCCGGCTCCCTGCTTTTGATCTCATTCTCCTGGCCACATGCCCTCCTTTCTCTCCAATCGGGATGATTCAGTTCCCCTGTTCAAAAATCTTTGGTAGGGGGGAAAAAAATCTGTTTCTCCAGTGACAGGATTTCCGGGAATCCAGTTACACTTCTGGCTCTAACTCTGCAGTGAAAAAAAGCAGAAGACCTACGGAGCCTGACAAGCACCCCTAAATGGGGGGATGGTCCTGCTCTGTGGGGAACTTCCCTGGCTTCTACACAAAGCTGTCCCTACCAGTATGCAGAAAATGCAGCTGTTTAAGGCACCACAAAATGTGGAGCACCAAATTGCCCCAAATTTCACAGTGCACTAGGCAGCTTCATGCCACTGCTGCAGTATGCAGCACTGAAGGCTCTGGCAGCCAGCCTCATCCACCAGCTTGTCTCCCCAGAGGCTTCACCAAGCAGGCCTGTCCATAGGGGTGTGTGGGGCCCAAACAACCTTCCTGTCCTTTCCCTGCTCTGCACCTACTCTGCCCTCACTCTACCCCTATTCTGCCCCTGCTCCACCCGTACTCCACCCTTTCCCTTAAGTCCCCTTCCCTACTGTGGCCTCTTCCTATCCCTATTTCTCTCCGAGCCTGCCCCCCATCACCACTCCCCTCCCACACCGGGATGCAGCCTAGAGGATTAGCGGGGGACCTGGTACCAGCAGCAGGAATCAGGCCCACCCCTGCACTCACCAGTGGCAGTGGGACGTGGAGCAACCAGGCCCCAGCCAGCTCCATTCTGCTGGCTGCTAGTGGTGTTGCTCCACGTCCCACTGCCAGTGAGTGTGGGGGTGACTTCAGAGGTGTAACAAAGGTGTTTTGCACCTGGGGGCAAAGGCCAAATTTGCGCCCCCCCCCCAATCATTTGTTACTGTGGATCTGTTATTATTTCTAATGAGTTACTTACTAGTTAACCTAGTTTTTCATACTATTGCATGGCGATAAACTACATCATAATTATGAATGTAAGATTAACTTGCCTGTTAAAATAACACTCAGAAATATTTTTAAATCAAAGTAACGCACAACTTGAGAATTGCCCTCACTTTTTTAAAAGCACGTGAAGCAATAAATTAGAGCAGGAGGGGTGGTGCTCTGTGGGAGCGAAGGGGGTTTGGGTTAGAGTGGGGGTATGGGAGTGCCTGACTCTGCGGGAAAGGAAGGGAATATTTTGTTAATGTTTTGTTTTTTTATTCCCAACTAAAATCACAAAATGTATATTAATTTTATTTCAATAAATATGTCAATTTTTTACAATTGCACACATAATTATATGGTTATGCAAAATCTCAGACTTACAAAGTATCTGAAATTTTCACAAAAGCCTGTTCTATTTGATTGACCATCAATCTAACCGGCAGCAGGAATCCTCATTTTTTATCACTATTTTTGGTTACCCTGCTGGCTTACATCATAATGTCGGTTTCAGTTTTCATGCTTCAGACCCAAGAATTGAAACTTAAATTTAGCAGAGTGGAGGAAAACAGAAGTAAGAACAGAGTGAGTGAGAGGATGAGAAGAGGGGGGAAAGAAGGTGATAGAAAAAAGAAGCAGAGAGAAAGGAGGGCAGCTGGAAAGAGTGGGAAATGTGACAAAGATACGGGGAAGGAAGCGGAATAGGGAAGGGAAGCTATAATCCCTGAAGGGGAGAGGAAGGATGTGGAAGTGGGAAGTTCTGGCATTCCCTAATGCTAGATGCTTAGAGCTTGGTGCTGGTGAAGTTGGGCTCTGGGCCATTTATTCCAGTGCTCCTAGAATAGGGAGTCCCCCACTCTGCCTGCTGCAGGCCCCTGCCCTTGCTCCATCCCCTCTCTAAGCCCCACTCCTGCTCTGCCTCCGCCATGTTCCTTTCCAGCCCTGCTCTGCTCCCTTGCCCAAAGTGCCCTCCCCAAGTAATGTGAGCTGAGGGTTTACTAGGGTGGGGGGGTCCTGCGCCCCCTACACTCACCATTGTGGCAGGAGCTGGTATGGCGCAGGCTGCTGGATCACTCCGGCTCCTGCCACTGCAGTGAGTGGGGAGGGCTGACCCCTGCTGCCACCTTACATCATGCCCCCCGGTAATCTCCCAACTTGCATCACTCAGGAGCTTTGGGCAAGGGGGCCGAGCAGGGACGGGAAGGAGTGTGGCGATAATTCCCTGGGTCCCCCTAGGACCCAGGCATTGGACAGTTGAAGCAGCTGCCACAGGGTTCCCCCAAATTATGGGGCCTGAGGTGGCCACTGTGAACTGTTGTTTCGATGGGATGGCTCTGATAGGGAGGCAGCTGCAGCCATTGCTGGGGGTGCAGTGTGCTGCACTCCAAGGTTCATTACCAAGAATAACGTGCACATCTGACCCCCTATAATGCCTGCCCCAGCAGTGTCTTATAGTGCCTGTTCCAGAGGCTAGGTCTACACTAGTGGAGAAAATCGATGCAAGATACGCAACTTCAGCTATGTGAATTGCCTAGTTGGAGTTGACATATCTTACACTGGTGGGAGTCTTAGTTTAGAGGGGGAGCCAAGAAAGTTGGTAGGCCTTGGAAGTGACGTCTGCTGGGAAATAGTTTCATACAAATGAAGGAGTGCACCCTTCATGTTACACCCTTATGAGGAGCAACAGGCCAAGAAGGTAGCCTATAATTCTCTGCTGAGAACTAACATGTTCATATCTATCAGTGAGAGGCATGAATCATAAAAGAAACAGCTGTAATTTGCATGAACAGGCCACTCCCTTTGGAACTGAGCTATAAAGACCCTTGATAAAGGGATTATGTGGGCTTGAAAAATAAAGCATTAATGCAGGGGTGGCCAGCCTGTGGCTCTTTAAAGAAATGCAGCTTTTGCTAGTTCTGAGCCACACGCCTGGCCTGCTCAGGGCCAGCCGCTCTGCACACAGTGCCCCAGTGCCTGTAGGGAGTGTAACAATGTGATTTTTCTGTAGCCATATTGGAAGGCCTCCACTAAAGCCTTCTTCTGTAGCGTGACTGAAGAGCAGCAGCCATTAGCTGTAAAGCCTGGAGTCACACACTCACATTCCACCTAAATTGCATTAAAGTAGCATCACACTAGGCTGTGAGACGGTGACCTTGTCCTAATGGCACCCACTGTCACCAGATAAAAACACAGCTCTCAAGATGGGTAGAGAAAACTTAATTAACAACATTTCCTCTGGCAAGAAACTGTTTACCAATAGTTGAGGTTGTGGAATACACATTCTAAGATTATCGACCCCACTTTCCTATTGTTTGTCTGTGTGATCGCTTTCTGGTTTGTAACTGTTTCTGTCTGCTGTATACTTAATTTTGCTAGGCGTAAATCAACTAAGGTGGTGGGGTATGACTGGGTAGATAATTCTGTTACAGTATGTTATGATTGGTTAGTAAAATTATACTAAAATAATTGGTTAAGGTATAGCTAAGCAGGACTCAAGGTTCACTGTATAAACTGGGGGTCCAAGAAGGAGCCCAGCAGAAAAAGGAAAGAAGGAAAAAGCAAAAGGCAAGAAGAACAAAAAGGAAAGAACGAAAGAAAGACAGACCAAGAAAAAGGAGGGAAGATCTGAAAGACCACACCTCCAAGACACAGACTCCTCTGCATGACCAAGACCAGGACCGTCCTTAGGATTTATGGTGCCCTAGGTGGGATTATTAAACTGGTGCCCCTATGCCTAGGTTTGTCGAGAAAAAAAAAAAAAAAGGAACCCACCAATACATTAAAATCACATTCCTTCTCCAAGACCCTACCCCTTTGAGGCCCCATCCTCTCTGTTCCCCTCCTCTTCATCACTTCCTATCCCCAGCCATTATACACTCTCACTTGGTTGAGAAAGGAGGTGCAGGCTCTGGGGTGGGAATGAGGGATTTGGGTGTGGGAAGGGGTGAGAAGTGCAAGCTCTGAGAGGAAATGTGGATGCAGGAGAAGGGGCTGTTGGCTCGGGCCGGGGGCTCCAGGCTGGGGAGTGTTGGGCTCAGGTGGAGGGTTGGGGTGCCGAGCAAGCCAGAGGCTTGTGGACGCGAGGGTGCAGGAGTTTGTGTTGGATATGTGCAGGGCTCAGGGCAAGGAGGCTGTGAGTATGATGGGCTCAGGACACAGATTTGTGATGTGTGGATGGTGCAGGAGTGTTGTGGCAGAAGACTGAGGATGTGGGGATGGAAGAGTTTGGGGATGTAAGAGGCTCAGGACAGGGGGTTCCAGTGTATGATGGGGTCAGGTGGTGCAGGAGTGTTATGATAATGCAGTGCGATGGGGATTTGGCCCCAATTGGGGGTATGTTGGCCAGGCTTCATTTTTAAATAAAATATTATGTCAAACTGAAAAGGTTTTAGCATTGTCTTTATATATGAGAGGGGCAGGGAACCTGTTTTGAGTCAAAGGTCACTGACCCACAGAAAAGTCAGTTGGGGCCACACAAGTGAGATGCCAACCCCCCACCCCAAGCCTCACTAATGTGGTCCCAAGGATGCTGGCACAGCTGGCAGGGTGCTGGAGCCAGGGACAGGGTGGTGCTGGGTGCTACGGTGGGTGGCAGGGTGCTGGGGATGGGGACAGGGTGGTGCTGGTGACAGTGTTGGTGGGGGCAGGGGACACGGTACTTGTGGGGGGGTCTGGGCAGGTGATAGGGGCAGCTGGGACCAGTACCTGGCAATCCTGCAGCACCTCTGGGAAGTGTGCAACTGCACTCCCCCTCCCAAACAGCTGGTGTGTGAGCTGCCTGAACAGCGTGGGCTGTTGCACCCCAGCAACTTACCTCCGCGATGCCATCCCCTTGGTGTGCCGGCTGGGAGCAACTGTTCCCTCTGCCCCCGCCTCCCAAGCCTCTGTGTTGCCTGGGAGGAACCTGAAACAAGTCTGCTGCTTCTTTAAGCAGCTGGCTAGCCGGCGCTTTCTCTTTCCGAGGGACGGGGAGTGCCAGCTTTTCACACTGCTCCCCGACCGTCCTGGGGGAGTGGTGCCCCAGAAATACTGGTGCCCTAGGCAACTGGGTACTCTGCATATGCCTAAGGACGGCCCTGACCATGACTTGCAGCAGCTAAGATCCAGAGAGACTGACCTTGCCTGGGCAACAGGGGAAGTCTGCCTGCCTTTATCAGGATTGGTGAGCATGTCACTGTATGCTTAGCATGTGTATTCTGCTTGCTTGGGAATTGTCAATAAATAGAGAAGAAGAATATTAGTGTGTAAGGCTCTTTCAGTGGCAAAAGATCCTGCAAACCCCTGAGTTATGCCCTGAGCCCTAGGAATTGGGTAAGGGTGGGTGTGTAAATTAACAGGGTTGCACCTTGAGCCCTGGAAACTGGGTAAAGGTGTGTGTCCCTAAAGGATGGAAGGGATAGAGAAATTTTTGCAGGTAACAGGAGAAGGGTGTGGTGGTGGTGGTGGCAGCTCCAGTGAGACTCAGATATTAGGTTAGAGTGGGAGGGGAGAGAAGGAGAAGCAGGGGGGACAAGGAGGCCTGGCTCTGGGGGAGGGGAGGTGCACTGGGTTAGAGCAGGAAGGCTGGGGGTGCCTGGCTCAGATGAGGGAGACTGGGTTAGAGCGGGGAGCTGAGGGTACCTGGCTCTGGGGGAAAGGAGGGGGGATTGGGTTAGAGTGGGGAGATTGAAGCACCTTAAACTCAAAGTCTTCACGGATGCAGAATAAGGCAGTCAACAAAGATGTCATATTTAAATTCCAGGGCAAAAAAAGAATCAAGATGTACCTGGTTTACACTGTGTTTCTTTAAAGAAAATTCAAAGGCTATTGTTTGCCAGGCTGAAGCAATTATTCTAAGATATGAGTCTCTCTCCCGTTGGCTGTGTCTACACTGGCATGATTTTCCGGAAATGCTTAAAACGGAACAGTTTTCCGTTATAAGTATTTCCGGAAAAAGAGCGTCTACATTGGCAGGATGCTTTTCCGGAAAAGCCCTTTTTCTGGAAAAGTGTCCGTGGCCAATGTAGACGCGCTTTTCCGGAAAAAAGCCCCGATCGTCATTTTCGCGATCAGGGCTTTTTTGCGGAAAAGACTGCTGGGCTGTCTACACTGGCCCTTTTCCGGAACAGTTTTCCAGAAAAAGGACTTTTGCCCGAGCGGGAGCAGCATAGTTTTTCCGGAAAAGCAGCTGATTTCTTACAGTAGATAGTCAGTGCTTTTCCGGAAATTCAAGGGGCCAGCGTAGACACAGCCTTATTGTTTTTGAACCTCTCATATTTGCAGTCTGCGACAGACCTGAACTTTTAGAACTATAAAAAAAAGCCATAATCTTCATAAGTTTAAAAAAAAAAAAAAAAAAAAAAAGAGGAAACCATACCAGAGTTCAACAAGCTGAAGAAAAACAGGCATTTCAAATTGTGCTAATTTACTTCTCAGTTCAGTTTAATTTTAAAAAACCTCACAGGACATAATAGGGCAGCAGTGTTAAATTTAAAATACACAGTGGAGATGCTTATTTTTAGTGTGAGAATATTGCTGTATTTTTAAAGGTTTTTTTTTTTTTTAATTTGATGTTTGTTCCTTGTCAAGTTCTCTGAAGATCTATGGACTGGCCATGAATTTTTTAAATGACTAGAGACTTTATTGGTTTTTGTCCAAAATGCCCTGTAATGTTATTTTTTATCACTACATTTTGTGTACTCTATCTAAAAATAAATATATAATACATGGCTCTTTGCACTCTATCCACTGCTATGTTGGCTCTTCGCCTCTAACTGGTTGGCCATCCCTGCATTAATAGAAACAAAACATGGCCATGTTTTCAAAGGCCAGGACAAACTGAAAGCTAAAGGCTGTTGCTATGTCTTTAACATGGCATCTTTTATATGAATACATTTTTTTAACATCAATATGTTGAAGTTATTTAAAAAGGGAAAAAATAGAAAACAATTTGTACAAAATAGCTGAGTTTACACTTTGGTGCAGTATCTTGAACTGCTAGTCAGCCTGTTGCTCTCTGTTCTGGTGCCACCTTGTGGGAAAAAGCCTCTTCAGCCACATGTATTTTCTGACAGAAAAAAAAAAAAATCTGCAGGGGATAAGAATTCTGTGCATATACAATGGTGCAGAATTCCTCCAGTGGCAAAATAAAGACTTATTTCTGGAGCTGAGTTGGTCCAAGAAAGCATCCACACCATCTGGCTGTCACCATCACTAAAGATAGATCCAGCTATGCCCATTTGCTCCTCAGATCTTCCATCATGGCTAAAAAACACATGTCAACAACACTGAACAATGTATTCACCCCTTTAGGTAGGCTGTTGAACCATCTAATAGAATGAACCTCAGCCACTCTATTAAAACTCATACTGTACTTGTAGAATTTCACAGAATAATTACAATGCACACTCACGGAAACAACTTAGTCCCAACTAATTATTTATTGAGCCACATTAAAATTAGTTTCTTTGGCAGTGATTGGGCCAGGACATCAGGTTTCACACACTTGCAAGATTCTAGACTGTATCTTTACATCCTCACCATTTACCATAATTCCAAAATGTTAAATAGACTAACTAGTTTCCATGGCTGAAATAAAGCATGTGGAAGAACAGAACAAGTAGGAAAGCACACATTTAAAATATACTTTTTGTTCAGTCTAACTGCAATATGGTTTAATTCATTTGCCTACTGTAGAATGTGTGTTCTGTACCAGAGAGCCGCTGTCCTTTCTTTGCTAAAATGAACACATTCAAAATGTTTCCCAGTAAGAACATAATTAGGGGGAAGCACAGGAAATTCATGTTATACATTGAACTAAATCAAATATAAAAATAAAAATATTAAATGGTTCACAGATGAACACGACAGTTACATAATGGATGATGTTAAAGCAATTGTGTGATTTAGCTAAACTCTCTGACTTAGTTACTTCGGTTTTGTAAGGACAGTGTAGACAGATGCACAATTTCTAACAGGTTATACAAAGCTCTGATATAAATCTTTTCAGTACCAAGAACTGATATTTGAAACAGACCATTTAAAGCAGAGAAGCTACATCACAGAAAACTGTATTAAGCGAAGGCGAGCTTGTGTCAGACGATTAATTCGTCCACTCAGAAACTGTCTGTGATACGCAGCATCTTTCTGTTCTTGAAGAAAGAAGCTCAATTTCTCTTTTTCTTGTAAAAGTTGCAGCATTGAATTATGTAATTTATCTCCACAGTCCTGAAGGATGTAGAACTGGATGATCAGAGGAATTTGGTTGGAGAGACGTTTACCTGCACTCTGGAAACAGAAGATGTGTACAAAACATTACTATTGGAGAGGATATGAGAAGGACACTCGTGAAAGTCAGTAAGAAGCTACACAATTGTGTCAAATGATTGTTTCAGTGAGCATTTCCATGAATTAGTCATGAAATGGTTCAGAGAGCTGAAATGTATAATTTCCTTTTTCATCCCATTTGAAAACATGAATGAAACTGCTCTTAATTTGAACCACAAATTCTCTCAGGGCAGGAACACAAGGCAGGCCAGTCATTTGTAACTGCCTGTATAACCAAATTAATGCTGACATTTGCCAGCAGAGGGCCATCTAGTAAATAACACTGTTGTAAACATCATATTACATACATGTCCTGCAGACCACAATGCTATTCACAGCCTCAAAACCAATCCTAACATCATATTCAAAGAGGCCGACAAAGGAAGCACTGTAGTTATCATGAACAGGACAGATTATGAACAGGAGGTGAACAGACAACTCACCAATACCAGATTCTACAGGCCTTTCTCCTGTGACCCCACTAAGGAATACCAAAAAAACAATGAAAAAAAACTGCTCATGACACTCCCTGATGCTGCTCAGGAACAAATTTACACTAACACCTCCCACCCCCTAATCCCTGACCAGGAACTTTCTATCTACTGCCCAAAGTACACAAGCCTGGTAATCCCGGATGGCCCATTGTCTCAAACATTGGCACACTCACCACAGGATTATCTGGCTATATCGACTCCCTCCTCAGACCCTATGCTACCAGCACCGCTAGCTACCTCCGTGACACCACTGACTTCCTGAGGAAACTTCAAAACATCAGTAATCTTCCTGAAAACACCATCCTGGCCACCATGGATGTAGAAGCCCTTTACACCAACATTCCACATGAAGATGGAATACAGGCCATCAAGAATACTGCACACCTGGTTACAGAGCTCTGCAACTTTGTCCTTACCCACAACTACTTCTGATTCGGAGACAGTTTCTATATCCAAGTCAGCGGCACAGCCATGGGCACTCACATGGCACCACAATATGCCAACATCTTCATGGCTGACCTTGAACAACGTTTCCTCAGCTCTCACCCCCTAACCCCTCTACTTTACCTACGCTACATCAATGACATCTTCATCAGATGGACCCACGGAAAAGAGACTCTTGAAGAATTCCATAAGGATTTCAACAACTTCCACCCCACCATCAACCTCAGCCTGGACCAGTCCAAACGAGAAATCCATTTCCTTGACACTATAGTACAGTTAAATAATGGACAAATCTCCACCACCCTATATTGGAAACCCACTGACTTCTACACTTACCTCCATGCCTCCAGCTTCCAACCCAGACACATTTCTCAGTCTATTGTATACAGCCAAGCCCTAAGATACAACCGGATTTGCTCCGACCCTACAGACAGAGACAATCACCTACAGGATCTTTACAGAGCATTCCTAAAACTGAAACACTCACCCAGAGAAGTGAAAAAACAAATTGTCAGAGCCAAAAAAGTACCCAGACATGAACTACCCAAGACAGACCCAAGAGAGAAAACAACAGAACTCCTCTTGTTGTTACCTATAGTCCACAATTCAGACCCCTCCAATGCATTATACACAACCTACAACTCATCTTGGAAAATGATCCCTCACTCTCAGAAGCCTTGGGAGAAAATCCTATTCTTGCTTACAGACAACCCTCCAACCTGAAACAAATTCTTTCTGGTAACCATGCCACACAACCATATCATAAGCCTCCAGGAACCCAGCCCTGCAACCAAAAACGATGCCAACTCTGCCCACATATCTATACTGGCGAATTCATCACTGGAGCCAGCAACATAAGCCACCAAATCAAAAGGTCATTTGACTGCACATCCAGTAATTTGATCTATGCCATCAAATGCCAACAGTGCCCCTCTGCTATATATATTGGACAGTCTCTGTGGGAAAGAATCAATGGACACAAATCAGATATACATAAAGGAAACATACAGAAACCTATTGGTGAGCATTTCGATCTTCCACATCACACTTTGAAAGATCTCCAAGTAGCTGTCTTGTCACAAACCAGTTCTACAAGCCAGATCCACAGGGAAGCATTGGAATTACAGTTCATCCACAAATTCAATTCACATGCTAATGGACTCAATCATGATGAAAGTTGGTCGGGACATTACCAGTTTAACAGCCATTGAAGGTGCAAACAGCTCTCTGTGTTGTATCCTTCCTGACATGGGAGTCTATCTGCTTCAGTTTAACTACCCAATCTTCAGATAGAAATGTAGCCGTGTTAGTCTGGTGTAGCTGAAACAAAATACAGGACTATGTAGCACTTTAAAGACTAACAAGATGGTTTATTAGATGAGCTTTCGTGGGCCAGACCCACTTCCTCAGATCAAATAGTGGAAGAAAATAGTCACAACCATATATACCAAAGGATACAATTAAAAAAATGAACACATATGAAAAGGACAAATCAAATTTCAGAACAGAAGGGAGATGCGGGGGGGGGGGAGGGGGGGAAGGAAGGAAGGTAACTGTCTGTGAGTTAATGATATTAGAGGTGGGGAAAGGTAGATGTCTGTGAGCTAATGGTATCAGAGGTGATAATTGGGGAAGCTATCTTTGTAATGGGTAAGGTAGTTGGGGTCTTTGTTCAGCCCCCTGCGGAGAGTGTCAAATTTTAGCATGAAATTATCACCTCTAATACCATTAGCTCACAGACATCTACCTTTCCCCACCTCTAATATCATTAACTCACAGACATTTACCTACCTTCCTTCCCGCATCCCCCTTCTGTTCTGAAATTTGATTTGTCCTTTTCATACGTGTTCATTTTTTTTAAATTGTATCCTTTGGTATATATGGTTGTGACTATTTTCTTCCACTATTTGATCTGAGGAAGTGGGTCTGGCCCACGAAAGCTCATCATCTAATAAACCATCTTGTTAGTCTTTAAAGTGCTACATAGTCCTGTATTTTGTTCAATCTTCAGATACTTACTGATGCTTTCTGTCTCCCACCCCCTTCTTTTTTCTTCCCTCATCCCTCCCCTTCCCCTCTGCTATTTATTTTGGGTGTACACATCCTAAATTCATAACTCTGGTCATCTGAAGAAGTGGGCTGTGCCCAAGAAAGCTCATGATACCATCTACATGTTTTGTTATTCTATAAAGTGCTACCAGACCATTTTTTTCCTGTAACAGACTAACTTGGCTACCCCCTGAAGCTACTGTTGTAAAGGACAAGCTCAGAAACTCCTTCCACAGAAGCCATGGTATGTGACTGACCTGCTGCTACAAACTGCTGGGGAGAGTAATGGACTGGCTCATAGGTAAGTACAGGTTTGACCTCTATGGTCCATCCTTCTATAGTCCGGTGCTACCTATGGCCCAATATCTGGGTGGGTGCTCCTTGGTTGGAGCACTCATGAGGAAAAGCTGCCTCCCTGCCCTCCCAGAGCTTCCTGTGCCACAAACTCAGGTAGGAGGGAAGGGGAGCAACAAGGACAGGGAATGCTAGGGGAAGAGGAAGGGTGACTGCAGAGTCCTGTGGTTTGGGGACCAGGAGTGCAGCCCTGCAGCCAGTGTTGGGGGGCTGGGAGTGCCACAGGGCTCAGTGCGCTCTCACAGGTTGGGGTTATGCATCCACCCTGCCTCGTCACCAAAATGCCCATCTCTCCACTCAGTGCATGGCACCCCCTCTGCTGCTCCTGAAGTGGAGCCCCAGAGCTGGTGGCAGCAGAGAGGTTGGGTGAGTGGGGACAAGAAAGGTGCTCAGGGGAAGAGGCAGGGTGGCTACAGAACCCTGTGGCTAGAGGCCAGGAGTATAACCCCACAGCCAGCAGCAAGATCAAAGAGTTCAGCTCGGCTGCCAAGGGGCTCAGTGTGCTCCCACGGGGCTGTGCATTCACCCTGCCTCTTCCCCTGAATGCCCTTCCTCTAGTCCCTGCTTGGTCAATGCTGGCCCCTCTGCTGCTACCAAAGCAGAGCCTGGCAGCCAATGGCCGCAGAGGGGCTGGCATCGACCTCCTCTGATCTGGCAAATTCCCAGATCCAGTTTGGGATCAGTCAGGTCCTGAGAGTGCTGGACCAGTGAGGCCCAACCTGTATGTAGTACAAAACCGAATGTACTTCTACAAATTTCAGATCTTATGGTTCTAGTTTGAATCCCTTTAACATTTTCAACCCATCTGGGACCAGCAGTCAAATGGGCACAGTCCAAAGTCAACTCCCAGGATCCAGAACTTATTTTGGCATGTCTACTAGTCCTGTGAAGGAAAGTCCTGCCTTAGTGCAATACCCTAGCCTTAAAGGAGGTCGAGGATAATATAAGCTATTTCCGTCTGAATCTAACAAACCAGAGTACAAGAAAGGCAGCAATTTGTAATCCAGACAAGCTATTCAACCTGACTGACGAGCAGACGGAACTTATATCAAGCTCACTTTTGTGAGAAATCCCAGTCTGTTGCCTAACATTTCTCTTTTTAAATGATGAAGTTGAGGGTAAAAATTTCCTGAGTACTTAAGTCCCATTTTCAAAAGTAAGAAACCTAGGAGCCTAATTCTTCTATAAAATCAATGGCATTTATTTGTACAGGGTCTCTTCAAAATGTTGCTGAGTGTCTAATGGCTGCAGATTCACCATTCTAGTGTTATTTAACCTATTGCCACATGAAGCGCTTTAGGACACCATAAGTGTGCCTGGGATGACGTAAAAGCAAGTTCTCTTTTGTCTTTTCATCCTACCTCATAATATCTAATGCTAAAATAACCATGTCTAGCAACTGGCATATTTTATTTGTTCTCTCCATTAGAACAAAATGGAAACTGAGGTCTGCTTATTCAGTACCTGCCTTTTGTTTTATGGATGGACTGATGTGTATTGCCAGACATATCCATTTTTTTGCCATTGCATATGCAGAGATGCACCACTGGCAAAATGCAGACCAGGCTGAGGCTCAGCTAAAAGTCAGAGCCTTAATTTCTCAGGACACAGAGATTAACTTAATCCACATCTAAATTGATGTGGTGAAAGTTAGCGTAGCTTAGAGCCGGAAACGCAATAAAAAAGGTAGATGCAACATGATGAAACATTCCTTTGTTACACATAAAAAAACAAAAACCAACAACTGGTCTGGTATTACTTTATAGACTAACAAAACATATAGATGGTATCATGAGCTTTTGTGGGCAGAGCCTTGTGCCCACGAAAGCTCATGATATCATCTATAGGTTTTGTTAGTCTATAAAGTGCTACCAGACCAGTTGTTGGTTTTTAAATTTATCCTGTACCCACTAACTCGGCTACCCCCTAAAGCTTTGTTTAACACTCAGCCTATAACATTTATACTATATTGTACATGTCTTTCACATCACATTTAAATTTGCTCACAGACATGATGCATTGGCAGTTCAAATTCCAGTTAATGCAAAAAAAAAAAAGTTATCAATGCAAATCAGGGGGGGATCATATAAATGGGTATTTTCTTAAATTATAAACCATAAGAAACATCTGTTAATTGTAATGGGAACTAGACAGATACATGATTCAAGATGTGGAATGGAATAAAAACTTCTGTGGTAAGAATCCATAAACTCACATTGAAATATGCCTCCAGGTGATAGGTCATATCCTTAATAGCAGGGTAGTTCTGGGCAGTTCCAAAACCAAATTTCAAGGAGGCCGGGTGCAAATCATTGACTGCTTCCTTCGATTCTTCTTCCCTGATAACTTTTAAGTCTTGCCTGTAAACATTATCCTGGCAGTATACAAGCTGCTCCATTTTAAAATGGATTATGATAATTGTTTCCGCTTCCTTTGCTTGTTTCATGATAATGTATTTAATTCTGTCCTGTAAAAGGAGATTGGGAGAGGGGAGAGAGAAGAAAATGATGAAAATCTATTAAGTAATAGGTTCATGAGTACAGGACCAGCTCCATGTGACAGGTAACATGTGATATAGTGTCACAGGGGTCCCAAAAGCTAATGGCAAAGCTAGATTCTGGCTCCCTGTCAGGTGGTTCAAGGAAGGCAGGAGTGCCTACATTGTTCTGTGCACCCATGACACTTTTGGGCAGGAACCACCAAAAAACTGCTGCCTGAGTAAACAGAGTGTTTATGTTACCAGCTATGGGAGACTTCCCACCCCATGGGATGGGTGTGCAGAGTTAAAGAAACACTAACTAAAGGGATAATTCCACATGTTCTGATGCAGCATAGAGTGATTGCCAATAGTGTATTCCACACATGCCCCCTAGCCACATTTTAACTGCCTCTGTCCTTGGCAGGCCCTGACGTGAGCTCGTTCCCCTCAATCTCCAAAATCCACACCATTGTCCATGCCCAACAAACCCACCTTCAGCCAAGCACTGAGCATCCAATAGTTCAGTTCAGCAACCCCTCCTCTCTGGCCTTCCAGAGATAGTTTACCCATCCAATCTACCCAAAAGTCTCATGGGAAAACAATCTGCCTCTCCTCAGTGTTACAATTCCATTCAAGCCTTCCTTAAAATCCTTTCACAGGATTCACACTCCCTCCTGAACCAAATTCAGCCTTGTTCTCAGATCCCAGGACTTCCACATCACATCTCTTTTCCTTCCTCCCCTTCTGCTCTGGTTTCCCTTTACTCCCTGCCCTCTTCTTTGCTCAGCCAAAGCCACTCACCTGATTGCTGCCTGATTTTTCAAAGCTGCTGAGCCCTTGTATCTCTCGGAAATTTCAAAGTGATTTTGTGGATGCTCATCACTTTAGAAAATGAGGCCATATTTCATACAGTTCCCTGTGACTGGCAGTACCTTCCTGTCTGTCCATTTATAGTTTCCCTCTCCATCAAAATCTTCTCAATTCATAGTCCTTAAGTGACTGTACTCAATTTTAAAAAAAAATAATCCCTCCCCACATGATATATAAATTTCCTAAGCAGCCCCATCATCATATTGTCTTTGGCCTGTCCCCTCCCTGTGGTGGTGTCTTCTAATCTTAGCTTAACACAGGCACTACAAAAACTTACACGCATGCTTGACTTTAAGTGGTCCCTCAGGGACTACTTACATATTTAAGTCTCAGCAGGAATGAAATCTGAAATTGTAAACTCTTTGGGAGCAGAAACTCAATCTTTGTTGTGTACACTGCTATGAACGGATATTGTAGCGGGTTCACTCCCTTTTTTTTCGCCCGGCTCTTCCCTCCAGGGTGGCTGTTGGGGAAGTAACCAGTGCTCGGACGTGCCCCGTTCGGGTGTGGTGGTGTCTTCAGGGCACTGCCCTCTGGCAGCGACCACTTTGCTCTTCCTCCGCGTCCCCTTCTGGAGGGAGATAGTCCAGGGTCCTCCTTACTCCTGGGGGACCCCCAGTTCTTCCTCTCGGGGACTCCTAGCTCCCCTCACGCCATCCTGGCCTCAGGCCCCCTGCCAGCCCCTTAACAGCCCCTCCAGGTAGACCACAGGATCTCCAGGCCCATACTCCCTGGCCACAGGCGCACCTCTGCCTGCCCGGTTGCCTCCCAGACTTATGGCCTGGGGCTTCCCTGGTCCAGCCTCCCCCAGCTGCCTCCTATGCAGCTGTAGCCGCCTCCTATGTGACCCGGCCCTTTAGGGCTGCCTCCATTGCAGCACTGGGCCTCAGGCCGTGTAGCCTGAGCTCCTGCTGCCTGAGCCTCCCCAGTCCTGCCCTCCTCCAGGGAACCTCCTTCTTCCCTAGCCATCAGGTCTTACTGCTCTCCCTCCAGAGCAGCAGGCAGGTAGATGACTCCTCCTCCCAGGCGCTGCTCTTTTATGCCTCAGCTGGGCCCTCCTAATTGCCCTCAGTTGGGCTCTCCTAATTGCCCTCAGCTGGGCTCTCTTCCCTCCAGCTCCTTGGTCCCTTAAAGGGCCAGGGCAGGGCAACACCCTGCCACAATATGATATAAAATCAAGTGCAGTATACTCAAGAAACTGAGAAACATACAGTATATAGCAACAACAAAGTTGCTGGATAATGTAACAAACCTTCATGTCTCCTGTATATAAAATTTCCATTTATTTACAGTTTGGCTACGTCTAGACTGGCATGATTTTGCGCAAATGCTTTTAACGGAAAAGTTTTTCTGTTAAAAGTATTTGCGCAAAAGCGCGTCTAGACTGGCACAGAGTTATCGTTATAACGATTCGCTTTTGTGCAAAAGTGCGTCTACATTGGCGGCGCGCTTTTGCGCAAAAGCAGAAGCCCGGAACCATTTTGCAGAGGGCAAAAGGGCACCAGCCCTTTCCAGGGGCGGGGGCTGGAGCTCCTTTTTGACATGTGCTTAAAGGGATCTCCCTGGACAGCCATTTCCCTCCTGCTCCGTGCTTTAGGACCTCTTGTAGGGACTGACAGCCGTAGCAGTTTTGGTGGTTGCCCTCTGCCTTTTGGACACTACTGCCTTTTGCCACCTAGTGCTTTTGCCTGTTTTTTTTTTTCTTTTGCCTTGTTTTGTCTGCCATGGAGCCAGGGGTGGCCATGTGCCTACTCTGGCCACTGCCGGCCATTTTGGAGTGCCTGCAGCTGCTGCTCCAGGCTGGTGCCCTCCTGTTCCAGGACTTGGAGGCGCAGCTCGCTTTGGACTCCCTCACCGAGGAGGACATGGTGTCCCTGTGGCATCTCCACCCCAGGGTGGAGAGGCCACTGTGGAGACTGGACACCAGCACCGACTGGTGGGACCGGCTGGTCCTGGGGCAATGGGGCGACCAGCAATGGCTCCGGAACGTCCGCATGCAAAAGCGGACGTTCCTGGAGCTGTGTGCCTGGCTCGCCCCTGCGCTCAGAGAGCCACCACCCAGCTGCGGGCACCCATCCCCGTCGAGAAGAGGGTCACCATCGCACTTTGGAAGCTGGCCACCCCGGACAGCTACCGATCGGTGGCACACCAGTTTGGGGTGGGCAGATCCACCGTCGGTGTCATCGTTATGGAGGTAAGTCCCAGGGGGAGTGGGGAGTGGGGTGGGGGGAGGGTGCTGCACTCCATGCCCAGGGGCAGCCAAGTCTCCAGGCTGGGTCACCTAGGGGTTTGGGCCGTCCCTCCCTTGCACAGGCCTGCTGGTGGGGGGGGGGCCATGGGGCGAGGGGGCCGTGGTGTGTGTGCGTGCGTGTGCGTGTGTGTGCGTGAGGACAGAGGGAATCACGGGGGGGGTGGGCCAAGGGAGCGCACACTCACCCCTGCCTTATGTGATGTGTTCCCCTGTGTTTCTCTGCACCCTTCTGCAGGTCGTCCATGCCATCAACAATGTCCTGCTCCCGAGAGTGACCCGCCTGCGTGACATGGATGCTACGCTGGCCGGCTTCGCTGTCCTCAGGTTCCCCAACTGCGGGGGAGCCCTGGATGCAACCCACATCCCTGTCCGGGCCCCGGAGCATCGAGCAGCCCATTTCAGAAACAGGAAGGGGTACTGCTCAATTGTTCTCCAGGCCCTCGTGGACCACCGGGGCCTCTTCCTGGATGTCTATGCGGGCTGGTCCAGCAGGGCACATGACGCCCGCTTCGTCTTCCATCGAGGGACTCCTGGCTGTTCCTCTCCTGAGGCCCGGAAGGACCAAAGGTTTGAGGTCGCCAGCAACACTACAATCGTCCCTGCATCTAGACTATGTACATATTCTTTGTGTTCGTGTTTTAACCTTTCTTGCTTGTTTGTTATCTATGTTAATATAGTCTTGTGGTTTAAATTTTACTTAAAGTGTCAGTATTTATTTATGCACCACAAACCAATGACCAATTAAAGGAACTACCGGTGATAGATATGGTATTTGGTGTCCGCATTTTGTAATCTTCTGAAATTTAGTTGGCTAATTGGCATCTCAAATCAATTATTTAAGTTACCTCGAGTAACACAATAAACAACCCAGTTTTGTTGCCAACAGAAAAACTTGGTTGTTTTTATTTACGAGGGGGAGGAGACCTTGAACTGGGAGGGGAAGGGGGAGGAGACCTTGAACTGGGAGGGGAAGGAGCTACCCCTCGGAGGGGTGGCCCCTGCAACCGCTCCTGCGGGGGTGGACCTGGACATGGGGGGCAGGCCGCATTGGGGCAGGCTGCACGGGGAGGTGGGCAGGAGGGGCAGGAGCAGGAGGGGCAGGGGCAGGAGTGGCAGGAGGGGCCATTGCAGGAGGGGCCGGGACAGGAGCAGGAGGGGCCATTTCAGAAGGGGGCAGGGGCAGTGCTAGGGGAGGGATGGCGGGGGCGTGGGGCAAGGCCATGCCGTAATGTATGGCATGGCCAATGTGGGCGGTGAGGGTGGCGATCGAGTTGGCCATCCGCACACACTGGGCCTGGAAGGCGGCCCAGGACTCTTGGCGCCACTGCAGGTCCGCCTCCACGCGCCGAGTGATGGCAGCCTCGACGTGCTTGACGGCCTGCACGTGGCGCCGAAGGAGCTGGTCCCGGTGGCGGACCCTCTGCCTCGGTGGTTGGGCGGCTGGGGGTGCTGCTGCTGCCGCTGCTGCTGCCAGTCTGGAGGGTCCCCGGCTTGTGCTTGGTCCCGCTGCAGGGAAGAGAAGAAAGGATGGGTCAGTCAGGCAGCCTGGCCGCTGTCCCCACACCTCATGCCCTCCACCCCTGAGCCCAGGTGACACCACAGTAGTGTGGCTTGGGCCCACTCGGTTCCCCCCTTACCCCCCGTGTTGTATGTTTGCAAAGAGGACTGCCCCTGGAGTAGGGTCCTCCTCCATGTATTGTAACCACCGGTCTGTGTCCTGGCCTCGTGGAGGGTGGGAGGGCGCTTGTGTTGCATTAACCTGTGGAACTCCCTACCGGTGGAGGCTGTGAGGCTTTGGGCTAATCACTGGTGTTTGACAGGGAGCGAGATGCATCCCCACACAGTGCCTGGGAGCACATCTGGCAGATGTGGTCTGGGCTCTCAGATCCCCATCGCGTGGGATATCTCCTGGACGGAACCAGGAGAGTGACTGGGGAGTGTCCCATCCTTGCAGCAAAACTCAGGCGGCCATAGGGGCGGCCCGAGCGCTTCCCCTTCTCCTCCACTATCCCTCACACACGTAGCCCAGGGACATGTGTGGCCACAGTGGGGACTTCCCTCGGGGAGCCAGCCAAGGCACCGGGAGCAGGCGAGGGGCTCAGTGGGGGCCACGTTCACAGGGCTGTGACACTGTGGTTTTCCCAGGAGCAGCTGGCTGTGCCTCACAGCCAGGCATGGGACAGTGTGCCGTTCTGCGTGCTGCACCCTTGTGGAGGTGCGGGCTCTGGCCTGAGTCCCTGGGGCCCTGGCTGGTTCCAACCAGCATCAACCTTTCCCCCTGGTCCCGCCGCATGTGTGTGAGCAGCATGGTCCCAGGCGTGCCCTGGAGCTGCCTGCCACGGCCACATGCCGCTCGGTCACCAGGCTGCACGTGGTTGCACGTTCTGCTTACTGCCTAATGCTACACAGCGTGCAGCTCACGTGGCCTGAGTGACATGCTCACCCCCTCCCCCGCCCTTGTGAGTGCAAAGTGCAACACTCACCGGTGGATCCTTCCCCGGCCTCCGAGGATGTGCGGGAGACGTCGGGGCTGCCGGAGGGGGCCTGCTGGGTGGCAGTGCTGGCCTCATCCTCCGACGCACTGCTGTCTCCTTCCCCCACCTCGGTGGTCCTGGTGACGGGGGTGTGCACGCTGCTGTCAACAGAGACCTCCGGGGCTTGCGGGGCTGGCTGGCCCAGGATGGCGTGGAGCCGGTCCTAGTGGGGGCAGGTGTCGGCTCCTGCCCCCGGCCCTCGCTGGCCCACACGTAGCCCAGGCGCAGCTCCTTCACCTTAGCCCAGACTTGCTCGAGGGTCTGGGCTGGATGTCCCTGATGAGCGAGCGCCTGGGCCATGCGGGCGAAGATCTCGGCGTTGCGGCGCCGGGAGTGGGTGTCATGGAGGGCCTCCTCCTCCTGCCACAGGTCCAGCAGGCTGTCCAGCTCCCCTGAGGACCAGGATGGGGCCCTGGGGGCCTCCTGAGCTGGGGGTGCGGGTGGCTGACCGCCCGGAGCTGTCATCCTGCTGCGGGGTGGCTGCTGAGCACGGCAGGGGCCACGTGGCAGACCTCTGGCTAGAGGTCCGTGCTGGTCTCCTGCCGCGTGAGCTCAGCAGCCTTGCGTCTGCTTTAAGGAGCTCAGGTTACGAGGAAGTCCAGGGTGGCTACGGGGTCTCCGTGCGTCCAAAGGGCTTTTTACCGTGTAGCCTGCTTTTGCGTAAAACGTCTTAGCTGCCTGTCTACACTGGCCCATTTGCACAAAAGCTTTTGCGCAAAAGGACTTTTGCCCGAACAGGAGCGTCAAAGTATTTGCGCAAGAAGCACTGATTTCTTACATTAGAACGTCAGTGCTTTTGCGCAAAATCAAGCGGCCAGTGTAGACAGTTGGCAAGTTTTTGCGCAAAAGCAGCTGCTTTTGCGCAAAAACTTGCCAGTCTAGACACAGCCTTTCTCTGTTACCTTATTGCATAACATATTCGTAAAGATGATATGTGTGCAGGAATCTCCACAAATTGCTTAATAACACAATAATGACAGAGACTGATCAAGAGTGGAGGAGTAAAATGTAGCTCTATATACAGTAAGTATACTATGCCATTCAGTATTACTTGTCTTATATCCGGTTACATAAAGTCATAGAAGTATCAGATGGAAAGGGACCTCAACAGGTTTTCTAGCCCAGTCCCTGACTCTCAAGGCAGGACTTACTAATAATCAGACCATTCCCAACAGGTGTTTGTCTAACCTGTTACAAAAACCTCAGATGAAAGAGATTTCACAACCTCCCTCAGCAATTTTTTCCAGAGCTTAACTACCTGGACAGTTAGGAAGATTTTTTCCTAATGTCCAACCTAAACCTCCCTTGCTGCAATTTAAGCCCATTGCTTCTTATCCTATCCTCAGAGGTTAGAACAATTTTTCATCTTTGCCCTTTAATGTACCTGAAAACTTACAATGTCCCCACTCAGTCTTCTCTTTTCCAAATTAAACAAACCAATTTTATCAGTCTTCTGTCATAGGTTATGTTTTCCTGACTTTTAATCATTCTTGCTGCGCTTTTCTGGAGAGCATGTGGTGTCTCACCTTAGCAGCTCTGTGAAGATTCTGAAAATCCTCAAAGTGATCTTTGGCAACCTCTGTAAAAGATTTTTGGACAATTTCTGAGGGGAGAAAAGAGACATAAAATAAAGGTAACAATGTAAATGTGATTACTGAGCTTCTGGTAGTACAAGATTTATAAAAAGTGGTTCTTCTCTGTATCTATGCAAAGGACAATGAAATGGAGCTATGCTTAGCTATTCAATATTTAATCCATCCTTGTCATATCTAGGACGATTTTACATTTTCCTATCATGGTCCATTTCTAACTTTTTCAGAAACAGAACACTAGAACTGGAAGGAACCTTGAGAGGTCATCAAGTCCAGTCCCCTGCATTTATGGCAGGACCAAGCACCATCTAGGCCATGGGTGGGCAACATATCAGATCTGGCCCGCGAAGCAGTTTGATCCAGCCCATGGCCCACACTGCTAAGACACCAAGGCTGTTCATCAAAATGGCTGGCAGCTTCCTCGCCTCCCTGTCCCCACCAAGGATGCATGGTGCCTATAGGGAGCCATCAGCAGGGAGGAGCAGGGTGGGCAGGGGGGGGGGCAGGGGAGAGTGATAGACTTCACGCACTCCCCTGCCCCCATGTCCCAATTGGCCTGGGAGTGGGAGAGAGTGCAAAGTCTCCTCCTCCCCCCACCTCCTGCTAGGGACACGTGGCACATAGAGGGAGCTGCCAGCTGTCCAAAACGGCCCTGAGTGGCACATGAAGGGAACCTCCTTGAGCAGCCTCGGGCTGCTGCAGAAGGGAGATTGTCTTGGGGACCCTTTTGGACTGTTGTCCAGGAGCTGCCTCAGGTAAGTGACTCCTGGCCAGAGCCTGCCTCCAGCACCCTAGCCACTGCCTCTGGTACCCAGCCCCACCCACTTCTTAACTCCCCACTCCAGGTCATCACCTGCTCCTTCCTTAGGTCACCACCCAAATCCTCTGAACACACATCTGACCCTGGTCACAATTTCCTTCCAGACCTTGCACCCCTTGCTACACCCCTACCCCAGGTCAAAATTTACTCCTGCACCCCACTCCCTTCTGGACCCTGCATCCCAATCCTCTGCCCCAGGGCACAACCCCTTACTTCACCTAAACTCCCCTCAGACCCTACACCCCCTTATGTATCTCAGTCCCCTACCCTGGGCTCCCTTCTGTACCCAACCTCCATCTAACCTCCCGGCCATCTAGAAAAGTGTGGCTCTTAACCACCTTCCAAAATCTTGGAATGGTCCCCCATCAAAAATTATTGCCCACCCCTAAGAACAATTTTCCTCCTTCCTCCTTGTAACACCCTTTTAGGTACTTGAAAGCTGCAAAGTCCCCCCTCAGTCTTTTCTTCTCCAAGTTAAACAAACCCAGTTCTTTTAGTCTTCCCTCATAGGTCATGTTTCTCTTGCCCTTTAATCATTTTTGTTGCTCTTCTCTGGACTTTCTTCAGTTTGTCCACAACTTTCCTGAAATGTGGCACCCAGAACTGGACACAATACTCCAGCTGAGGCCTTAGTAGCACAGAGTAGAGAAGAAGAATTACTTCTTAGTTTTGCTTACAACACTCCTGCTAATACATCTCCGAATGATATTTGCTTTTTTTTGCAACAGTGTCACACTGTTGACTCAAATTTAACTTGTGGTCCACTATGACCCCTAGATCCCTTTCCTCAGTACTCCTTCCTATGCAGTCATTTCCCATTTTGTATGTGTGCAACTGATTATTCTTTCCTAAGCAGAGAGAGTTCTTTGCATTTGTCCTTAATGCATTTCATCCTATTTACCTTGACCATTTCTCCAGTTTGTCCAGATCATTCTGAATTATAATCCTATCCTCCAAAGCACTTTTGCAACCCATCCCATTTTGGTATCATCAACTAACTTTATAAGTGTTCTTTATATGTCCACTATCCAAACCATTGATGAAGATATTGAATGGAACCCTTCTCATTATGCCCTTCCGTGACTGTGAACCATTGGTAACTACTCTCTGGGAATGGGTATCCAAGCTATTATGCACCCACCATATAGATTGTGTTTCCCTAACTTGTAAATGAGAAGGTCATGTGAGACTGTACCAAAAGCCTGACTAAAGTCTATATATACCACATCTAGTGCTTCCCCCCATCCACAAGCCTTGTTACCCTGAAACAGATAGCTATCAGGCTGATTTGACATGATTTATTCTTGACAAATCCATGCTGACTATTTCTTATCACCTTATTATCTTCTAGATGTTTGCAAATGGATTCCTTAATTATTTGCTTCATCATCTTTCCTGGTACAGAAGTTAAGCTGATTGGTCTGTAATTCCCTGAGTTATTTCCCTTTTCATAGATGGGCACTATATGTGCCCTTTTCCAGTTTTGTAGACTCTCTCCCATAACTTAAGATTTTTCAGAGATAATAACTAATGGCTTAGATATCTCCTCAGTCAACTCCCTGAGTATTCTAGGATGCATTTCATCAAGCCCTGGTGACTTGAAGACATCTAACTTGTCTACGTAATTTTGAACTTGTTCTTTCCCTATTTTTAGCTTCTGATCCTACCATTTTCATTAGCATTCACTACATGAGGTATCCAGTCACCACCAACCTTCTTGGAGAAAATTTAAATAAAGAAGTCATTAAGCCCTTTTGCCACTTCCACATTTTCTATTATGATTTTCCTCCTTCATTGAGTAATGGGCCTACCCTGTCCTTGGTCTTCCTTTTTGCTTCTAGTGTATTTGTAGAACGTTTTCTTGTTACCCTTTATGTCTCTAGCTAAGTTGATCTCGTTTTGTGCCTTTGCCTTTCTGATTTTGCTGCTACATACTTATGTTATTTGTTTATATTGATCCTTTATCATTTGACTTAGTTTCCACTTTTTGTGGGACTCCTTTTTGAGTTTTAGATCTTTCAAGATTTCCTGGTTAAGCACGAGAGGTCTCTTGGCACACTTCTATCTGTCCTGCACAGTGGAATAGTTTGCTTTTGTGGTCTTAATAATGTCTCTTTTAAAAACCGCCAACTGTCTTCAATTGTTTTTCCTTGTAGATTTGCTTCCCATAGGGCCTTACCTTCTTTAAATCCATTGTCTTTATTTTGCTGTTCTCCCTCCTCCTATTCCTTAGACTCATGAACTCTATTATTTCACTGTCACCCAAGCTGCCTTCCACTTGGAAATTCTCAACTAGTTCCTCCCTATTTGTCAAAATCATATCTAGGACAGCCTCTCCCCTGTTCATTTTGGAATTTGTAGTGGCAAAGCCTAAAGGATAGGCATAGATATTTGAGGTCTAGCGATCTGTCTCATGGCCCAAAGCTGGTTTGATACAGATTCATTTTCTCCTGCCTGAAGTAGCCAAGGTATGGCTCTTACCACGTCAACCAAAATGTAGACAAACCAGTGTTTCAGAAGCTTAGAGATAACCTTAATAACTGAAACTCACCCATCACTTTCTTCATCATCTCAATAGCTGGTTTTTCTAGTGCCATGATTTGCCGTTTTACAATGGCCTCAAATGTCTTGTAACTGGTAAACCCTGGGAGCTCTCTTCCACGATACTGTTCTTCAAATCTGGACACTTCATGTTGTATAGTTTTTCTATCTATAACATTAAAACAACAGCACTCTTTTAATATCCCAAATCTAATTAATTTCTAAAAAAAAATGTGGCTTTAAAAGAGAAGTTTCAATTCTTTGTTCCAAAGACACTTTGGATTGGAAGAATTACTACACATCTGATTGCATAAGCAAATTGATTTCTATAAAACTGAGCCAAAATATGCCATTACTACTGCTAAGAATGAACTGTTACACTCATTGATATGTGCATATAAATTAATGGAAACAGGAACACTGGCCAGTATTCTGAAACAGTATAGCAGTTGCTAGGAGTCTGATATTCTTGATGCTTAAGAGAAAGATGTAAAACAATTTGTAAGTCCACTTATAAGGAAGTATAGTCTAAACTTCATTAAACACTCAGGGTATGTCTACACTTACTCCCTTTCTCAAGATAGGGATGCAAATGTAGTGTACCGAAATTGCTAATGAAGCACGGGATTTAAATATCCTGTGCTTAATTAGCATAATTGCGTCCGTCCGCCATTTTGAAATCACATAGAAATAACGCTGCTACACGGGGCGTTTTATTTCGCAATAATGTGATTTCAAAATGGCGGCCAGATGCGATTATGCTAATTAAGCGTGGGATATTTAAATCCCGTGCTTCATGAGCAATTTCAGTACACTACATTTGCATCCCTATCTCGAGATAGGGAGCAAGTGTAGACATACCCTCAGACAGCACCATCACTAAAACATTGTCAACAATGGAGAAGTTTGCCATCCTAAATAATTTTGTTCCTCTTTGACTGACACACATGTACCTTGCATCCACATTTATTAGTGCTTTAAAGGTGTCCAGTCTTGACTTATCAGTAGAAATGTTGCATTCAATTCTTAAGGACCAGTCCTCTCAGAAGTTCCAAGAGATTCCAGAAACTTATGGGCTTATAAATTCTAGAAAAATTGTGGTGTAGTTTGTGTCAAATAGACTGGAGCGTGAAAGGCAAAACTTTAGAAGGAAGGTGTAGAGGATTTGTAAAATTAATCATTCAACCAGAAAAAAATCTTCCAGTTTACTTTATGATAGGATGTCCAAAAGTCTGCATAATTTAGTAAGGTCTTGACTCTTCTATTTGCTGTTAATATTTATCCTAGTTCTCTGATGGTCTGCAAATAGAAGCCTTCAATTAACTTACCTTGCAATGATGCCAGTTATATAAACAATAATACCTGGCTCACACAGCACTTTTTATGTGTAGATCTCAAATTACTTTCTAAAGGAAGGGGGAAATATGCAAAGCAGGTGCACCTCCCATTCACCCTCATGCACTTCAAATGATTCTCAAAGGGAATATGTAACATTAAGAAACAACAGTTTTCACTTGCTCTTTCCTCTTCTATTTTTCCTGTTTTTAGTTCACCTGCTGTCTCCCTCTTTTCCCTTGTTTTCCCTTCTTTTTTTCATTCACCTAATCAATGTTCCCTCTTTTTCCCTATGCATATGCAGAAAGAATTTTTATGTGCACTAACATGGAGGCGATGTGTGACACATCACCTCCATATTGATGCACATCACACAATGTATGTGGGAGGGGTGGGGCCAAGGAGGTCAGAGTGGAGGAGGGGGCTCTGGGCTGGGGCAAGAGATTCGAGTGTGGAAAGGCAGTGAGGACCTCAGATGGTTTTGCAGGCTCTGGAGTGGGTCTGGGGATAAGGGGTTCAGAGTGTGGGAAGAGGCTCAGGGCTCGGGAAGATGTTTGGGTGCAGGGCGATGAGGGATCAAATTAGAGTTGCAGGCTCTGGGGTGGAGCTAGGGATGGAAGGTTTGGGGTGTAGGTAAGTGTCCTGCTAAACTTGGCCCAGAAGACTCTCTCACACCTGGGAAATGGTGTTGGGGTTACTAATGGTTAAAAGACTAGAACCTATTTAAGATCACTAATTACACAATCATCTGAGTTATCTACTGAAAAAGAACTGTTTGGGCAAAAGACATGTAGACAGCAACATTTATATGGTTTTGTAGCACTAGTCGCAGTTTAATTGTAATCACTATTGCCACTTTTTACCAGCACAGAGAGTATTTAAATGACTGCTGCTGATGCAAAGTTTTCTATTACAACAAACAATATAATCAAAGAGTAGACGCATATCCTAAATTTGGTTGGGAATGCAGTCTGTCTTAAAGATTTCTATTAAATAATCTAGCAATATTCTGTATATTATGGACCAAAACCAGCCAGTAAAAAAACCAAAAAACATGGCGTGTGTGTAGAAACTGAAAATTTCTGTACAGTTTTATTCCTGTTTGTCAAAATTGCAAGGAAAAAAAGGCTTTCCAAATTTTGAAGTGTGAAAAATGTCGACCATCTCTAGTAAAAACCTATTGCCCGGTTTACACTATCTTGAAAAGTAATTTAGCTCTCTCTACTGGTTTTACACCAGCAATGCTGTGTGCCTCTGACCACAACCTAACATCAAAAGTACGAACGCCCATTCTAGCAAGCTGTTAACAGAGAACCTTTAGTAAAATGTAGCTTCATTAGGAAGTGCAGATGAAAGCACACAGCTGTGTTTTCAAATTGGAGGAGAAAGATATGGTAGGGTAAGCTAGTTTAAAGTAACAGCAAATATTATAAACTAAAAAGTAAACACTTCCAGCCCACTCAATTAGCCTCATTAGCACCAGTAATACTATTGACAGGTAATTTTTTTCTTCCCTTCCTTTTCTGTAATAAACTCTAGATTCCTATTATTTCCAGTCCAGCTTCCAGCTCATCTGAAGAAGTGGGTTTTGCTCACAAAAGCTCATGATACTATATAAATATATTTGTTAGTTTCTAAGGTGCCACAGGACTACTCATTTTTACTGGTGTGGTTGTATGGATTGTTTATTTTTTTTAAACAATCAACTTCAGTAAGGGAGGTATGACAAAGTTAATTTAAAATAACAATTTATTCCATTACTCCCATTTGTGTTAGCAAATGTGCATTTGAGGAAGTCAGGATTAAAGTTTCTGGGTGTGATTTCCAGAAGTACCTGGTGTTTGCTTATCTCTCCTTCAGTGGAGTCACTGGGAGAACTTCATGGGGAGCAGAGTTAAGCTAATGCTGAATGCTTTTGAAAAATATCCCACTCTACACAACCCAGGCATGCCGACTCAGAATCTCACATGCAAAGCACTTCAATTCAAATGGTGGGAACTTTCTGCCCCAGCCCTGACTCTTCACCCATGCTCTGAAGCTCACAACCCCACCCACACCATATATCACCTCCATAATGGTGCACATAGCAAAATCTATTCCACACATGGATGTAAAAAATTAGAGGGACCATTGATTACAACGTCATACAAAATAAGAGAAGTTGAGTACAGGTTGGACCTCCCTGGTCCGGCACCCTCGGAACCTGACTGGGAGGTCATTTTTGGACCCCTGCCGCCAGTCCCCTTGGCCTGGCTGCTGGGCTCCCACCCAGCTCCCCACCTCTTAATGGCCCTGCTGTCCTGCTGACCCACTGGGAAGCCATTGCTGCCATAGCTCTGCAGGGCAGTCCAGTGCTGGGGCTCCAGGCAGCCGCGTACACCACACACTAGGACTCCAGACAGCCACGCACGCTGCGGCTCCCTGGGTAGCCTCACATGACGTGCACCAGGTCTTCCTGAGCAGCCACTAGTGCTGCACCAGGGCTCTGTGAGCAGCCCCACGTGTCGCGCACCAGGGCTTCTAGCCCTGCTGGGCAGCCACATGCCGGGTCTCCCACTTGCACACTGCCCTGCTTGCCCCACAGGGATCCTTACTGCTGGCCCTCCACCGGGACTCTCTGGTCCTGCAACATCCATGCTGGACCAAGGATGTTGCCGGACCAGAGAATCCCGGTTAAGAGAATTTCAACCTGTATTTTATAGCAGCTTCACAGACAACCCACTCTACTTACTAGTCAATGCGCTGTCATCAAGTATTTTCTCCCATTTCTGAAACTCTCTGCGGATTTCTGTAAAAAGCCTAATTTCATTTTCATGTAACTTTTCTTCTCCCGCCACTGAACTCATGATCTCTTGATTAAAAAGTTTGATTTTCTGTAATGAGAGGTTTTTAAAAACAGCCTGAGTTCTGTGAAGGTGGCAGAGCTAAGCAAGAGTGAACTTGAACTTTATTTTCCTTGTGGCTCAGGGCAATCTTTTATCAAATTCCTGTTAGACTTATTTATTATTTATTTATTTAAATATTTTTACCCCGCCTTTCTATTTAAAATATTCAAGGCAGCTTACAAAAAAACAACAACCCACAATACAAATATATATAAAAATTTAAACTTATGCAAAGCCAGTGAAGGTTAAGAACATAAGAACGGCCATACTGGGTCAGACCAAAGGTCCATCTAGCCCAGTATCCTGTCTGCCGACAGTGGTCAATGCCAGGTGCCCTAGAGGGAGTGAAAACAAGGTTGGTGGAGTTGCACAGGTATCAATAATGAGGGCCTGCAAAATATGATAATGCAGGATCCCAGAGGAGAACTCTGTCAGATCACAGCCCAAGTGCGCCTGCTTCTATATAACACAATTGGCAGCCAGTCTGAGAGGGGTTGGATCACAGCATTACACTCTGAAAAGGAGTGGAGGCACAGGCCTGCATCATTACTGGGGTGCACTTGGGGGATTGGAAGGTGGTGTTGGTGGGAACAGCTCACTGGGTATTGTAGGAACCACCATTCACCACAGTAGATCTCATGGACTCTCAGACTTTAAGGGCAGAAGGGATTGTCATGATTGTCCAGTCTGACCTCCTGAACAACTCAGGCCACCGAGTCTGACCCACCCCACCAGTAACAGATCCATCACACTGATTTGGGGTTCATAATCAGGAGATAGAAGAAACAGCAGATGGAAGAGTTTGATTAAACTGGCCACCACAAGCCAAGCACAGCCATGGTTTAAATCCAGGGAAGCATTTAGGCTTGTGTGTGTTGTAAGCCATGAAAGCCCTACAGAATAATAGTGGCAGAACTGAATTGTTCCCTTTGAAATTCCTGAAAGTTAAGTAATTTATTCAGATCCCTTTGGTACTCCACACAACCAAACACACATTTATACTCACATCTATTAGGAAAAGCAACTTATCACTTTCTGTTTTTGGTGCGCCTTTGCCATATTTGAGTAACTCTTCAGTTGTTTTTTGGAGCTGAAGGTTTATTTGCTCTTCTAAAGTGGGCAAAGATTTCTAGAGGTGAAAACAACAATACAGGTCAGCTAATTATTGCTGGGTAAAACTTTCCTGGACAAATAATTTATTCACTAAAAAACCCCCACTTTTGGTTGACCTGAAACTTGTGTATTTGACCCAATAGTTTCAGCTGGGGGAAAGGTGGACTTTTCTAAGTTCATTACTGGATCCAAAATTAGTATTTCCCCCTAATTATACCCCCGGTTGGCAGCTGAACTGAAAAATCAATTATCCACCCAGTTCTACACCTGACTACCACTCCAAGGTTTAACATAGTGGACCATGTGCTTCTAGACTGGCATCAGGCAGAGTCATTAAAGACTATTCATAGAAATAATGTTTACAGACCCAGTCCTCCAAAACTGTAGGTTTGGGTTCTATTCTTTTTAAAAAGTCACTGATGAAAACAACCTGATGTTAGGCATTTGTTAGCTTACATTAATGTGTTCCACAAGCTCAGCTGTAAGTTTCTCTGCCAAAATGGGGATAGTAGCCATGTTCTCCTCCAAAAGAACTCTTAAAGAGAGTAAGGAATATGATTATGAGCAATTAGCATTTGCTGAACAAGATTGCAGGGTCTTCTCCAGTTCTGCAGCACAAAACACGTTTCTTCTGATGAGGCAGGGGAACGCTGGTGAAGGTGCAGCCGTTGCCTCAACACATCCTGACAAGTCTGCTTTTGTGCAAGATTGGATTCTAAACAACGAGCTGTTTGCTGAACAGACTGAGAATAGAAAAATGTTCAGAACCATAACTTCAAAAAAAATCATTTCTGTTTTTATAAGAATGTATATACTGCTACATATAGTGGGGTTACTCATTCAGAACCACTTCGGGCTAAAAAAAAAAATCTTTATGCATGAAATGCTAAAGAGCAATCATCTATGGAGGACTGCATTCTCCTAACACAGACCATAGCTTTCCTGTGAGTTTCACCATACTTTCTAGTGGATAGAACTATATGTGTTACTGCCCATGCCAGTAAGACACTTTAAAGCATGTGCAGAACTAGACTTTATTGAGACTACTTCAGAGTTTAATGGTCATCAAGTTTAATGGTTTTCTGGACCAGGGCTTAAATCAAACTTGAATCTGAAGTGTTGTTTTGTATAAATCAAGAAGTTGTTTGGCATGTAAACTCTTGTATTTTGGAAACTACCACACAAACAAAAGGAAACTAAACAAAGAAACACCCAAACCCTTGAGGAGAATTCTCATTGTGGGCCTAATCCAAATCCGACTGGAGTCAGCAGGGATCTTTCCATTGACCTCAATGGATTGTGGATTAGGCCCTTTAACTGTTTGAAAAGTACCTAAAATGTTCATGCTCCTCAAAGAATGCTCTCTCCTTCTGGATTGCAGAGGCCAGGGTCAGGTTGTCATGAATGTCTTGTTGCCCACGACATTTAACAATCATATAACCCTTTCTTAGGTGGATGACAAGGTTTCGGACAATGTCAACAACCGACTCCTCAGTTCCTCTGTCCACCAAATCTGGTTTTGTCAGGATCCCTGTCAAGTAATGAGGAGCAGATTAGATAAGCACAGAAATTATATGAGGGAAGATCTGTTGAGATATCTAGTCACCCAATGCCAGGACTATTTCCTGCAGTGTATGCTAAAGTGACTTCTCCAGGGGTCTTGTAATTCCTCCCCACCCCACCACTTCTCTCCTCACACGTTTCTCCAGGAACACCCCAGACATTAAGTAGCAGAGCCTTTACAATATTTTAACCTGTGCAGTGTTCAAGATATTTATAGGCACAGTATCAATGGCAGTAGGGCCCCATATTGAGCTATGCCAAGGGGTGGCCAACATGTGGTTCTTTGCTCACAGAAATGCGGCTCTCAGGGTTACAGTTTGTTTGGAGCTGTGTGCCTGCTTTGTGCACCCGCTCCAGTGAGACCCAGGCATTGGATTATAATACGAGGGACCTGAGGGTGCCTGGCTCTGGGGGAGGGATGTGTGGCTCTTTGTACTATTAGCTCTTTTGGCTCTTTGTGTCTAACTGGCTGGCTACCCCTGGACTATACCTTTAGATGTTGGTTTCATTTTATTGGTGCACAAAATTCATGTTATTTCATACAGCTTGTTTTTTCCTCATTGTGGATAACTCCTTGCAGGGTGGAGGGAGGGGGAAATATTAGAACTCTATGACCTGCCTTCCCCCCATTTGTATGTTTAAAAGCATGTCTTACCTAGCGTTCTCTCTCCATCAGGGTCCACCTCTTGAGCCATTTTCAGGGCCTCTGTTGTTGCAATATCCACATTACTTGGCACCACTACCAAGTTTATTGTCTCTTGCTTAGCAATAAATTTCTTAATTAGCTTTTTGATCTGTAATACAATATGGTAAGAAAGAAAAGCAGTAACGTTTGATGTGACAAATGCCATTGGATGCCAGGCTTCTTATTGTCCGAGGAGGTAGAATTGCATCCATCATGATGGATGCAATTATATGACAAAAGTGAATGTGCAGATTTTGGTGGTGGAATTCAGCCTGATTATCTAAAGGTAATCCAAATGTGTAACATGGCCTAGAACATACTGCTAATGTATCAGCTTTAGGAAATGCTCATAAAAATTGATTAGTCTAGGTACAGAATCTATTTGATGATGAATATGATAATGATATTTTCCTGCATTAGCAACAACCAAGTTCTATTCTCTAAGGGTGTGTCTAGACTACATGGCTCCATTGACAGAGCCATGTAGATTAGGGTTGTAGGCAAAGGGAAATGAGGCGGCGATTTAAATAATCGCCACTTCATTTAAATTAAAATGGCTGCCATGCTGTGCCAATCAGCTGTTTGGCGGCACAGCGCTGTAGTCTGGATGCTCCGCGGTCGACATCAAAGGCATTTGTCGACCTCCCCGGTATGCCTCATGGGATGAGGTTTACCGGGAGGTCGAAAATGCCGATGTCGACCGTGAGCATCCAGACTTCAGCTCTGTGCCACCAAACAGCTGATCGGCACAGCGTGGCAGCCATTTTAATTTAAATGAAGCGGCGATTATTTAAATCGCCGCTTCATTTCCCTTTGCCGAGTAAACAACTCTACATGGCTCCGTCGACGGAGCCATGTAGTCCAGACATGCCCTAAATGCACAGCTAAGAAAAAAAAATCAAGTTGGAATATACTGATACATCAAGAGCAGATAAAATGTAGAACGAAATACGTCCACCTTAAAAGCATACCGATGAAAAGGAAGCAAAATACCTTAGCTTTACCTTTCAGTAATTCATAAAAAGTAAATAAAACAGACATGACATTTGGATGGTGTTTTTTCATGTCTGAATCCCAACAACCAGAGTTTCTCATGATTTTGTGTTGTTACCAAAGGTTTACCCAGCTCTACTTCAATTGAATTCATGTAACTATTATCCTGTTCATTTGGCCCTTGCCATCCATATTTCCCTTCAATGCCATTTTCTGTCATGTTAAAAAAGTAAGATGCTTATTCTCCCTTATTTTGCTTCTCGGGGCAGCCCATTCAGGGGTATTGACAAGTGCTGCTGGGCTCACAACAACCATTTTATTGTGGATAAAATGAATAGATTTGTACAAATTATTATAGTTATTTCATCTCAAAATAAAGAGATTGTTTTCCTACATTCTGGCTACATAAGGGAGCACTCTTGTACTAGCTTTAAAAACAAAAAGAAGTACTATGGAACCTTAAAGACTAACAGATTTATTTGGGGATAAGGCAGCTTTTATGGATAAATCCACTTCATCAGACTGCATGGATTAGAAATTCCAGAGGCAGGGATATACATAGACACACATATACATATACTAGTATAGCAAAAGAAAGGAGCTCTTTGTCAAGTGTAGGGCCAATATTAACAAGGCCAATTCAGTCAGGGTGGATGTGATTCAGTCCCAGCAGCTGATGGGGAGGTGTGAATACCAAAAGAGGGAAAATTGGTGGAGTGAGATAACCAATCTAATTCCTTATTCAGTCCCATTTGATCCTGTTAAATTTGCAAATGAATTGCAGCTCTGCTGTTTCTCTTTGTAATCTGGTTTTAAAGATTTTTTGGTAAGAGGATGGCTACTTTTAAATCCATTAATGAATGTCCAGGGAAGTTAAAGTGTTCTCCTAATGGTTTTTGTGTGTTACCTTTCTTATCATTCTCTTCTACATTGTTACAATACATGGCCCAACCCTTTCTCATTCAGTCAACCTTGTTGGCATTTGTCAAGTTTTTGCATCTCTTTCTATTCCAATGTACCATTTTGCAGTGTTCCCTCTAACCTGTCACCTGCACTGCCTCACAGATGATTAATCAGCCCCACCCAGTCAGTTAACTCCCTGCATTGGAGCCCTGACCCTTGGGAAAGGCTGATTAATCACCCGTGAAGCTGCGCTGCCACGCAGCTTACGCTAGGTCTACGCTATGCACTCTGCAATTTGTGTAGCTTTTTCTGATTTTTTTTCTGGAAGCGGCTTTTCTGCCATTTGGCCTAGTCTAGATGGGGCCAAAATGCAGGAAAGCCTCCTCTTTCAGTGGAGCCCTTATCCTTCAGTGGAGCCCTTATGCCTCATAGAACGAGGTTTACGGGGCTCCCCGAAAGAGCACGTTTGCAAAAAAAAAAAAAAAAGGAGGAAGAGCAAATGCATTCCTAGGACGCGGCAGAGTTTAAATCCCGCAGCACAGACGTACGCTTAGAGGGAACACTATTTACATGCATTATGTGTAGGGCTGAATGATGAAATCACCCTTTTAATGAATTATATCTGCATGGAATTTATAAATGAAACAGTGCTAACCACTTTTGAATGCATTTGTTAGTAACCTGTTAAGAATTGCCCACTTCCTCAGATCAATATGTGGAAGAAAATCGGCACAACCATATATACCAAAGTGATACAATCAAAAAAATGAACACATGTGAAATTGACAAATCAAATTTTAGAACAGAGTGGGGGTGAGGGGGGAAGGTTAGTTTCTGTGAGGTAATGACATTAGGGGTGATAATTGGGGAAGCTTATCACCTAATAAACCATCTTGTTAGACTTTAAAATGCTACATAGTTCTGTCTTTTGTTAAAGTTAGGGGTGTGTGTCTGTAATCTCATTTAAAAGTCTGAATGTGCATGTGTGCTGTGCATGGGATCAGTCCTAGGCTCCGGTCTGTCTCAGTGGCCAGCTGCCAACACCACCTTGATGGCTGACAAACAATGCCAGCAAACCCTGCAAAAGACCCACCCAAAAAACTGACACACAAAAACCCTATCAGGAAAAAGTCAAAGTCCCATCTGCCATTAGCTGATGACTCGTGGTCAAACAGTGTTCTGGGGACAGAACAGGATCTATGGACATATAAAAAGATGGGTGCAAAACTATAGAGTTGGGTCTTTCGATTTTACAATCATCCTCCAGGAGCACAGCATGCACTAATATGACCAGGTTCCCCTCTTCATGTCTAGACCACCTGGCCAGTAGACTAGCATGAGAAACTGAGGCCAGTAATTATATCCCATCCATAGGACAGTGTGTATGTAAGTGTGTGTATGTGTGGTGGATAGTTTTAGTAGCTAGGGACAGTAATTGAATTCTTCATTCACAATGAATGCAGCATATTGCCTTCTCAAAATAAGATTGTGCTGGTTTTATTTCTCTAAGTGTAACATGGGGGAGGCATTAATACACAGATTTACTGTACATCACCACCTACCGCTCAAACTCTGGCTAATAGTAGAGCTACTTTACAGGTGGCCATGTTCTTGAATAATTCCTATTTGAACTATACATATTTTAGTTTGTTACCTTTTTAAAAATAAAGACACGAAAATTGTTACTCATTTCTATTTTATGTATTATCTTTTCCACTCCACAAAAGTATTCTGCATGGTTCAGAAAAAATGGGCCCAATACTACTCTCATTTACACTGCTGCAAATATGCTATAACTCTGCTGAAGTTAGAATTGGATCCCTTATATGAGGAAACACTGAGAGACAATAAAATTAATGAACCCAGTTTTTTTCCTTACAATACACAATTTTTCTCAGTTGTGGAAGAATACACTAGTCAGAATTTTTTAAAAAATTATGAGCCATTCTATTGCTGAATTTCATCTGTAGGACTGAGCAGTAAGGGTATGTCTACACTCTGGAGCTATTTTGGGATACTTCCAGTAGCCATTCCGTGTCTTTGAGACAAGCCCGTTATTTTGAAATATAACAGGCTCTTTATTTTGGCGGTCTTGTAAACCTCTTTCCACAAGGATTAAGGGATGTTTCAGAATAGCAGTTTATTTTGAAATTTGGTGTTGTGTGGACAGCACCCAAATATGAAATAAGCTATTTCAAAATTAACTCGAAATAAACTACATAATTTGCATAGCTCAAATTGCATAGCTTATTTCGAGCTAAGGGTGCAGTGTAGATGCACCCTAAGTAACCATCACTCATTTTTTTTCAGCACTTCCTCCATCAATAATTGTCTTGTTTGTTGTGTACAACTCTTTTAATTTCAGTCATAACTAAGGCACTGTAACTGTATAGAATACTACAGTCTGATCCTCCAGCAAAACCTCCTGTTAAGATAATGTGTGCATTAGATCTCTGCTAATGTAACTTAACTGTTTCCCAGCTCAGAAAATGTGTGTTGCATTACCTGTTCTCCAATGTCTTGTGGCTGATTCCCTACAGCTACCCTTGCAATTCC
This sequence comes from Rafetus swinhoei, assembly GCA_019425775.1. Taxonomy (NCBI): domain Eukaryota; kingdom Metazoa; phylum Chordata; order Testudines; family Trionychidae; genus Rafetus; species Rafetus swinhoei. The sequence continues at coordinate 160,593,163 of CM033437.1, forward strand.
TGGAAGATCGATCAGTGTCAGATCTGGAACATTTGGGGAACTAATTTCTAGGGAAATTAATTCCTGGCTAATGCCCACTCCTTCACCAGCGATTGTATTCTGGGCTAGAAAGGAGAAAAAGGGAAAGATAAAAAGAAAATCATAGAAAGTCATCATAAGAATTTCAGATTAGAACATATTAAAACTGGAAAGCTCCAGTTGCAACCTTTTGTTGTTGTTGTTGTTGTTGTTATTTTAAAGAAAGGCATTTTGGGACCCAACCCTGACCACAAAAAATCCTATGGAAATCAATGGGGTATGATTGGACTCCTTTGCAGGATTTGAACTTTCATAATAATTGAAGAATACACTTTAAGAAATCTCAGTGTGCAAAAAACAAAGTACAATGATTTTTTTTATAAAAACAACTAGACATATAGTGAAACAATAAAATACTTAGCATTTCCACAGTTGGTTCCTCATCTCCTAAATGTTAGACACCCATTAGTTAATCCTTGACAACACTGAAAGTTAGTAAAGCATATTTATACACATTCTATAGATGGATGAAGTCAGGCACAGAGACCGAGTAATTTATCCAAGGTTATATAGCACATCAGTGGCAGAGCCATGAATAGAAAAGAAGGAAATGCCAGGACTCTTTTCTAACCATGAGCGAGCACTGTAATCAAGCATCTCACAGAAGCCTGCAAGTACATGTGACTGATTTATCAATTCAAAATAACATAATTTTATAGCTGTGCATTGCTGCCATTTCTAGATATCAAAGTACATAATTTTTCATGAGAAACTCTCAGAACTCATAATTTGCTCATTTCACTTGTATGTCATTTACTTTATTAGTTTTTACAATGATTTCTTGAAAACTTCAGAGATTAACAAACAATGTTATGTCCAATAGCACTGTAAGTCAGTGGTTTTCAAACTAGGTTGTGACCCAGTGCTGGGTTATAGAATATCAAGCACTGGGTCTCATGGCTGCAGGGTGATCAGGTGACCAGTGGGAGTGCTAAGGCAGGCTACCTGTGGCACCACAGATTGCACTGTGCCCTAGAAGCAGCCCAGCTCCTAGGGGGTGCAGGGAGAAGAGAGTATATAGGGTTCTGTACACTGCTCCTGCCCTGAGCACCAGCACCAGCTCCGCTCTCCCATTGGCTGGGAACCTGCTGATGGCTGCTTCTGTGGTGCAGCATGAGGTAAGTGACTCCTACTTCAGCCCTGACCTCTCCCCCAAACCAGAGCCCCCTCCTACAGCCCAAAGCTCTCATCCTCAGCCCACCCCAGAGCCCACACTTCACTCAAATTATGTTGGGTCACTGGCATCGACAATTTTCTTCAACTGGGTCATGAAAAAAAAAAAAGAAAACCACTGGTATAGGTAACAACGCATGCTAAGCCAGGGACAATCAAATTTAAACTTTAGAGCAGAAACTGATAACCCTTAGAGGTAGGAGAGACATATTATGGAACACTGTACAATTATGTAGGGTCATGTGAGTACATAATTTATTTTTCTTTTTATCTTCCGCTAGAATACTTGGCATTGGTCAAAGTCAAATTCAGGACGATGACTTAGATACATTAGAACCTGAGCTGGTCTGAAAAGTCCTGGTATAAATGACTTCTGCTGTTAAATGAAATCAGGTGAGTTGTTATTCAGCTGTGAGTGTGGCTTCCTGTGTTCTTGCCATACTGGGCAGTTATGGTCAGGGGGATAATCTGGGAAATGTTATGCTGCCTAACAGAAGGAATAAGAGATGAAAAAGGTGGATCTGATTAATTACATTTGAATGCAAGAAATAGCGCCGCTTACCTTTTCTTATTTCTTTTTCCACCACTGAGGGATGGTGGAGTTCTTTCTTTATATCCCAGTAACTAATTGTCCCTTTCCATTGCTGCTGAGGAGCCAGTTTTTTCAGTCTGATCACCAAGGGGCATCTGGTAACAATACCTACAATCATTCATAAAGAGAGTTCATTCTATTAACGATCATCCTTGTTATTTTGAATGGGAACAGACAGAGCACACCACAGAATGTAGCTTTTCCTACCACCAGCTGAGAAATGCCCAAAGAAAGGTGCTACAGGACTACTCGTTGTTTTTTTAAACTTAAAAAACAACAAATGGTCTGGTAGCACTTTATAGACTAACAAAACATGGAGATGGTATCATGAGCTTTCATTGTCACAGCCCACTTCTTCAGATGACCAGAGTTTTAAGTTTAGGATGTGCAGACCCAAAATAAATAGGGGAAAAGGGAATGGGGGGAAGGAAAAAAAAAGAAGGGGGCAGGATACAAGGAGCAGAGGGTATGAAAATATCAAAGGGAAAAACAAGTAGGCAGAGCTGGTAATCTATAAGCACGTAAAGATTGGATAGTTAAAAGAAGCCGATAAGGATCACAGGATAGCAATTAGATAAGAAAGGTGCTAACCCAAGAAGTTTTTTTAAAGTTACAGACTAACACAGCTACCCCTTTGAGACTTTCAAAGCTTTTCAGTGTGTTCACAGAGCTTACACCCTGTGGAATATCTAAGAGCCAGGAAAGGATGTTGGGCATTGGAAGGGCAGTGAATAAAACTATTGTCCTGTTTGTATGCAGCTTTGGGGCAGTGGCCATATGTTAAAAATACTTTGTTTGAAAGTTTTCACATTTATTTGAGAGCTATTTCATACAGTTAACATGGGGATTGGAAACCAGGCATATACATCTGAAAAGAGAGGAAACTTCTTTGGTGTGTGCACACTAGACACTTTATACCTTTAAAATAATTATTCAGTGTCATAACCCTACTACCCTGATCAGGCCTGCTGACAAGGGATGGGGGAGCAAAGGGACAGTTGCCCCTAGGACCAAGTACTGGTGCCACACTCTCACTGACTGGGAACCAGGGCCAATGGGAACTGCGGTGGCAGCAGGGCCGGACTAAGGGGTGGGCTAGCCGGGCAGCTGCCCAGGGCACCAGCCTACGGGGGGCGCCCGGCTCCTGGCGGGCTGCAGCGGCCGCCCGGGTGGGGGCTGTGTTAACCCCCGCAGCACCGGCCAGCAGCGCCCTTCCCCCCGCGGCCACAGGGCCCTGCATGGCCAGGCGCAGCCTGCCCCGGGGCTGCGCATCCCGGGCATGGGCCTGCGCATGCGCCGTGCGCCCGGAGGCAAGGCCATGTTACCCGGGGGCAGTGCCGCGCGCCTGGGGCCCGGGGCACCAAAATGGCTCGGACCGGCCTTGGGCGGCAGTGCCTGCAAGTGAGAGTAGCACTACATGCAGAAACACCTCCCGTGCTTCCCCTGGGAGCTAGACCTACTGCTGGCTGCTTCCAGCATATAATGTGGTCTGCGCTCCCAGGAGAGGCTGAGAGCCTGCTTTAGTCTCCTCTCTGCACCATTGACAGGGAACTGTCAGAAGTAAGTGTGCGCCCAAACCCTGAGCACCAACCCTCGGCCCCAGCCCTGAGCCCCCCCAAACACAGAGCCCCTTCCCAGAACCTGCACCCCCAGCTGGAGCTCACCCCCCCTTGTACTCCAAACTCCTGCCCCTGCCCAGAGCCCCCTTCCACACCCTGAACCCTTCTGCCCCATGCCTCCAGCCTGGAACCCCCTCCTGCACCTCAAACCCCTCATCTGTAACCCCACCTCAGGGCCTGCACCTCCCACCAGAGCCCTCACCTCCCCCCCACATCCCACTCCATGCCTCAATTCACAGTCCCCTCCCACACTCTGAACCCATCGGCTGACACCGGGATTTAAATATTTTTTATAATATTTTAAATATGCGCCATTTTGAAATTTCACTAGCCTGAACTCATTCCACGAGGAGTAACAGTTAATTCGAACTAAGGACTTAGTTCGAATTAACATTTCACTGCCGCACGTAGCCACGCGGCAGTGAGTTCGGGCTAGTGAAATTTCAAAATGGCGACCGGACGGGAACATGCAAATAAAGCCCGGGATATTTAAATCCCGGGCTTCATTTGCAACTCCGGTCACCTCATTTGCCTACCTAGCTCGAATTAACGAGCTAGTGTAGACATACCCGTAGGGATTAGCCTGTTTTAGCTCCACAGCACTGCTGACTGGACTATTAATGGCCCAGTACTGACCAGAGCTGTCGTGATCCCTTTTTGACTGGATGTTCTGGTAAAAAACCAGACATCTGGTCACACTATGCCCATACAGCTGCCTGGGTCATGAGATCTGCAGGTGGTCTCCTGGGCCAAAACTGGGTTCTCCGGAACAACAGTTGCTATTATTCGGTTAGAGAGCAGTCTGGAGTTAATTCCTTTCAGAGGTTTCACTGCACACAATTACCCCTGCTGAATATAAAGTAAACATTGACACTAAACAGATTATTTAATTACAACATTTGTTGTTTCAAAATGAAGTCTGACATATGAAGCTTTGTCCCAATATGGAATGAAAGAAATTTCAAAATAATGCATTTTCCCACAGAAAGGCTGTGCAATGTTTTCTATATAATGGTAAGGGGGAAAATACAAAGTATTTTGGGTTCTGTCAGGGATGAATCAAAACCCCCACTTTCAGTGTCCCTGAACTGACATAGTGATAGAGATGCAGCCGTGTTAGTCTGGTCTAGCTGAAACAAAAGACAGGACTATGCAGCACTTTAAAGACTAACAAGATGGTTTATTAGGTGATGACCCATGTGGGTCTGGCCCACGAAAGCTCATCACCTAATAAACCATTTTGTTAGTCTTTAAAGTGCTGCATAGTCCTGTCTTTTGTTTCACCTGAACTGACATGAATTACAGAATGCCAGAGAGAAACACACCATTGTAACTTTGGCAAGTATCAGATTTCTGAGATGAAAAGCCAAGATGGAAATTCTTACCACTGCCTCTAGGAAGAGCAACTCCAGACAGGGCTTCTAGAACTGAACTTTTTCCAGAACTCTGGTCTCCAATCACTGCAATTGCTGGCAAGGCCAGGTCCTTTTCTACTCCGAGCGCTCTCAAGGAGTCAATGAGATCGATACAGGGACGGATCTTCTCCTCATATTGGTTGCACAAGGTGTGTTCTGCTCTCTGTTAGAATAGCCTTTCATTTAGTCTTTCATTTAATTTCACAGAGTCAGGCAAAGTTAAACACATCTATGCCATAAGTCATGTGCATCATCAGCAAAGTATATTGCACCCTGTGAGCTAAAAGCCTTCAGTAGTATTCTTCACAAGGTAAACACATTTCTATAAATTCACTAGAACTTAGCTAATTTGCAGAGATGGCTGAAATAGCCATTGTAAATTACTGAATTTTATAAATTGGCAGGTAAGTGAATACACAGTAAGAAAAGTAATAACAACACCCCATCAATGTATTTTGTTCAGTTATTGTTGGTATCTGCAGTCCTTCTTTATTAATAATGCAACATGAAGTTCTAGTACATGCATTGCAGTAAATATAGTAAAGTTATGATAGTCTTAATCAGTGGTGCACAACCTTTTTTGATCTGCGACCCCTGAGTCACAGGGTCCGCCAACTGCCAGGCCCAGCCCCCGGCTGGCCGGATCTTAGCGCCACGACCCCCTGGGAAGACATCCACGACCCCCTTGTTGTGCACCACTGGTCTTAATAATAAGAAACCTCAGTACATTATCCCTGTTATATCATTGCTGTGTGCTCTGGAGAAACATAGTTTTTATTGGAGTCAGATAATGCAGAGATGAGTGAGGTTCCGCTGTAATTTCTTTATGGGCTAATAGCTGATGAATATCTTTTACATGTTTATGTTGATCCTTCCCCTACCTCCTCCTTGCCCTACCTCCATATCACTTTGAGAAAACTAGTATTTTATAGTTTGACAGATCAGGCAGCTTCCTATCTTAATCTAAAATCTGGTATCTGCGTACAGAGATAAAAAGCTAAATGCTCATCTTCCACTCTGAATTAAGAACACTGTTTCAGGAAATAAATATACTGAAACACAAATACAGAATAACTATATTTGGTGATAAGTATGACAATACTTATCACCAGGGGAAAAATATTTTGCACCCCCCTTACTATTTAACTGCTTTATTGATTTTAATATAAACTTTTGAAATGTCTATTCTGGTTTTCTCAGGTGTTAAACATAAGAAATATTAAATAAGAGTCTATATTTCTACCAATTCCTATTGAAAGCACTGTAGCCTCATGTGAAACCCCCCCCCTCCCCCAATAATTTAAATCCTACAGTATCTGTTTAAAGTTTCCTAATATGACTTATTAAAATACACATTCTAAGGGAAGGTTGGAGTTAGACTGGCCCTTCCATGTTATATGCCTACATTTTTTTATACTTACAAATGACATGCAGATGCAAATCTTAGTAATTACATGACTGATCAATTACTCCTTCCATGCTGCAAATATTTACATATGTGATTTATTGGGTACTGTAGGATTCAAAGGGATTTAGACATGTGCATAAGAGTTTGCAGGACTGGTGCCTAGATTTGCATGCACAATTTCACAGAGACAGAATTGTTTTGATCTGTGTCTAAAGAAGGCTGACCAGATGTTCCAATTTTATAGAGTCCTGATATTTGAGGCTTTTATCTTATATATAGGTGTATTACTCCCCCCCCCCACTTCCTGTTCTGTTGTTTCACAATTGCTGTCTGGTTACCCTAATCTGCAGACTGTGTATGTAGAAGTGAGCCCAGACTACTGAAAATTCAGCACTAAACATTAATTTCCGAGGAGGTATCAGTTTTCACTCAGGTTCCAAATATCTGACTTGCCTTATTCTGTTGCTCTTGGAAATGATAGAGCCCTTCTTGCTGTTTCATCTTTTCTTGACGATAGTTCTCAGGCTTCATCCACTGGTCTGCTGTGGTTTGTTTCTGAATCTTCTCATTCCATTCGGGAGGTATATTCTGCAGCCAAAAGTGTGGCACTGCAGTAGCTCCTTTTGATTCAGTTGGTAGTGGGCTTGTAAAAGCTTCCTTGGACTGTGTTGGGAGTGATCCTGAAAAAATTGGTTTAAACTGTGGTGGGCAATATCCTGGAAAAGCTGCTTGTGACGGGGCTGGGTATGGTCCTGTAAATGCTGCATTTGAGAACAATCCTTCCACAGCTGCATTAGTTGGTGCAGGTGGGGGTGATGTAACAAAAGGGTCTTCTGACTCTGGCGGGAGTGGAACTGCAAAATCTTCTTCCGACTGAGCTGGGAATGATCTCGCAAAAGCAATTTTAGACTGTGTTGAGAGTGATTCTGAAAAAGCTGCATTTGACTGTGGGGGTTGTCTTCCACCAATGAACACTTGTGATTCTTTGGCCATCAAGTGTTCTCCAGCCCCTGATGGTGCCTGCTTCTTACGAAGTGATGGTTTATACATTACCTGCCTGCCTCTTTGCATGACAAAGGAAGATGCTCAGCAGCTCTGGGACTTGTTCACTAACTGTCTGTCACTGAAAAGCAAATATCTGATCCAGAGCTGTTCTGTTCTGGTCTGGAAACAATACACGGACTTGAGTGGCTTCAGCTCGGCAGCAGTAATAACTATAGAGAAAGTCAAAGCAATATTGTTATTGGTTGGGCCAGATTTCTGCTGGAACCAGATAGTGTAGTTCTTTTCAAACCAATTGTTCTATGCTAGCTTGTTCCACTTAAGGTTCTCCTCCCTTATTTTTATTGTGTCACTGTGCTGAATTGGTCCAAAAAATGACAATTACTTTTAATGGGAGATTTTGAAACATTTTCACTTTTTTTTTCAGATTTCCCTCAAAAATATCTCTTAACAATTATCAGTTCTCAAAAACCATCTTCAATCATTTTTCTTCTAATTAAAATACAGAAAATTTTGACCAAATATATGAAAAATTGTTCCCCCTACATCATTATAGTTGAAAAATTATTTTTAATCAATAGGAGGTTTTGATAGAAAATACTGTGAGTAGCTTTACCAGTGTGATTGCCCCATGAGTGTCCTATTTAAAGGACTAGATCCTGCAAATACCCATCCACACACTTACATTTACTTGTGTGAGTTGGCAGTTTAACACTTATGTGTGTCTACAGGAATGGGGCCTAAATGGACAGCTGGCAAACAGAGGTAAGGAGCACTAACCAACACACCATTCTCCAGACACTCTTTCTGCGGAGAGTTTTCACAAACCCGTACATTTAGAAAAATGACATTTTTGTATCTGGACAACTGTTGGCTGGCTCTTTACAAGTGGGCCACCCCCTTTGCTTAAAAATGCTCTATATTATAAAAGAACAAAAAAGGGGGCTGTGGCCATTTTGATGTATTAGATTGTGGAAAGGAGAACTGGAAGTTTTCTCTTTTTTCTATTTCTGTTTAGTTTTAATGTAGTAAAAATTCAAGTTTTGTTAGGGTTACAAGATGTCTGGTTTTTGGCCAGAATGCCTGGTCAAAAAGGGATCCTGGTGATTCCAGTCAGCACTACTGACTGGACCCGTAATAGCTTGGTCCGTGGTGCAGCAGGTTAAGGGAGGCTGCTTGCCTGGCATGGCTCCCCCCCCGCTCCTTGAAGCAGCGGCATGTCCCTCAGACAAAGAGCTGTTGGCACCTTCATTGAATGTTAGGCTGATAATGGTGGTTGTCTTGTCACAAACCAGTTCTACAAGCCAAATACACAGAGAGGCATTGGAATTACAATTCATCCACAAATTCAATTCTCACACTGATGGCCTCCTCAATCAAGATGACAGATGGCTGGGACATTATCAACTTAACATTAAATGAAGGTGCCAATAGGTCTTTTTCTGTGGAGATTCTTGCGTTAGTACCCTTCCTCTCTAATTGCTATCCTATGATCCTTATCTGCTTCTTTGAACTATCCAATCTTTAGGTGCTTATAGATTACCAGTTCTGCTTATTTGGCTTTCCCTTTGATATTTTCATACCCTCTGCTCCTTGTTTCCTGCCCCCTTCCATTTTTTCCCTTCCCTCCTCTCCCTTCTCCCCTATGTATTTTGGGTCTGCACACCCTAAACTCAAAACTCCGGTCATCTGAAGAAGTGGGTTGTGCCCACGAAAGCTCATGATACCATCTACATGTTTTGTTAGTCTTTGAAGTGCTACCAGACCATTTGTTGTTTTTCAGGTTTGTCATTTAAAAAAAAACTACTATAGAGCTGGCTGAGGGTTTTTTTCTCTCTAATTTTGTGAAAAAATGATGTCTTCCAAAAGTATTCCACAATTCTCTCTTCCTTTTTTCTACTCCATTTGTTGACATGACTGCCCTTAATAAAGTCACACACATTATTTCCCTCCAGAGTAATTTATACCCCATTCAGCAATATAATTCTGGATTATTTTTTCTTTTGCCTTTATCTCCCAATGTGTCATTAATCTAGTCCTAAATACACATTAAATTGTGCCCTTTTGAATTCATTGTTAGTAATGAAAATTATGCATGAATAGGTGACTCTGTTCATTTTTCCATGGCTGTCATGGAGCTATGGCACTAAAAGAAATAACCAATAAATAGACTTACTTTAGTCACAAAAACAAGCAGCTATTGTCACTAAATGCATGGAAGATTCCGAAGGGGCCAGGGAAGTGGCCAGACTGTTTAGTAAGAAGGTGCCGTTTTCACATATTGCCTTCCCCAAATATAATTTTTATTCAACTTTTGATCATCTGAAAAGTGACAGCGCCTTCTGCCTACCATATTGTTGTGATTGCCTCAGAACTATTGGCTCTAAACTCCATCCTCTGCTATCCTAAAACTCCATGCAGCCTCTCAGAGTCTGACCAAACATAGTGCTCACAACACTGAAAACAATTAGATAGTTATCCAAGCTATTAGGCTGAATTCCCATAATAAGTCCAGACTTCTTAACAGACAGACACACACATACACACAAAATACATCACAATTCAGTAATTTGAAACTTTGGCTACCAATTACATCCTCAAAAAGAGGAAACAGTCATTGTAATTATTTTGTATCCTATGTCTGTGTGCTGATCATTTTAAAGGGGGAAAGCCTATTCCCAAAGATACACAAAAACTTTTAGTTATTTAAAAAGAGGAGAAAGAGAAAAAATCCTACCTGCCTTACATTCTGCCCAACAGGAAACTATTATCCAATATGGAATGTCTCCATTATTTTCTTTGTCTGTAACTCCACCCACAGTACCAGACAGAAACAGAAGAAATGAAACTTACTCAGAAGTATTCTACTGGCATCAAGGTGTGTTCATTGATCTCATAGTATAATTATATTTTCTTTCATTGTTTTGTCACTGGCTCCACCCATTTTGCAGACAGTAATCAGGGGAAATGAAACTAACTTGCAAGAACATTCTTTGCATGACTGTAAATTAGTTTCACAATGGAATGCATGTTTTTCTCTGCCTTGGCTTGTCTACTACAGAGCTTTCAAGGAACAAGTGATACATGTTTCCAGAATCTGTGTTCCATTTACTCTCACAGTTGTATTCATATATAGCTAATGCAACCTCTATTGATAGAAGGTTGGACTTACTGATTTTTTAATGCAAGGGGATCCAAATATTTACAGTAAAATGTACTGCATCTCAGCCTCACCAATCCCAAGATTTCTAAAATAATGAATCAGGACCCCACAAAATCAAAAGATTGGCTTAAAATCTTAAGATTTTAAAAAATAATAAATGGATTTATTTGCCTTTGAGATTTTTTGAGCCTTTAGATTTCATACAATACAGGCTTTTCTCTGCAACCATAAGGCCTAAAAACTAATTTTCAAATAACTCTGATTCAACAAATATCACAGAGGCTCATGATAAAAGCATAAGAGTTGGCACGACTGGTGCAGTAAGGCGATGAGATGAACAACAACCCAAAACAAACTGAATCTACACACCCAACATCAATTTCCATGCCCCTAACTGCTGCACATTCAAAATCAGTTTCCTCAACAATCCTACTCAGTCTCTTCAAACAAGCCTGCTCCCTCCAATCCATTGTCTCTTCATCTTCCAGATTCTTTCATCCTGATGCTTCACTGCTGTGACAATGTGAACCCCTATATTCAGCCTTTTTACAGGTCTATATTAAATTTTGTACAAACTATGCCATGTGAAGTATCACTTGAAAACTCATAATTTGCTGATCATTATTGTCCTGGTAAAATTGTCCTGTGGGGGCAACACTGCATAAAGTTATGTGAGTTTACTGTGTGGTATTACTCAGAAATGTCCCAAGTTTGCAAAAATAAATACAAACAAGCTCTTCAAAGCCAAACACAAAAATGAAGCCTCAGCCAGGTGTACATAAAATCGAATGGATTATTACCTGTATATGTGACCAATCTTTGGCAGGCAAAAGAGTGTGAATGAGAAATCTACCTCTTGCCAAAGAAAGAGCTGAAGGTTTCTGTCCCCATAGACTTTCTGTCTCCTGAACCTCAGCTGGAGATAATTTTTCAAAGAAAAAGAGAACTAAAAGAAAGGAGAACCAATGCCCCACAATACTCTTCCCTTTCTCTCTGTCCATTGCATCAACAACACCTGAAAGACAAGGAAAGTAACACTGAAGTGTCAGAAGCAGGGTTGGATTGATATTGTATGCACCCCTAGACACAATATCATTAGCACCCCTTGCATACAGTTGACCTCTGCATTTTCTGTAAAAAATGAAACCTTTAACCCACTTTTAACTTTTAGGAATACTGGCACCTCTAGGTATGTGCCTATTGTGCCTAATTAGAATTTTGACTGTGGCCTTAGGGGTCTTGGCTAAAAAAAAATCCAGTCAGCAAGACTGCTGAAGCACATGGTGTGAGGGAAAGAAACTCTTGGTTTGAATTCATTTAGCTTGTTAAGTTAGATATTAGCTGCATTTTACCATTATTTCCCTGTAACCAGATCTGACTTTTATGCCTCATTACTTGTAATCACTTAAAAGTCTCTTTTTATTTAGTAAACAAACTTGTTTTATTGTTGTATTTAAACCAATACATTTAGATTGATGTGTTTGGGGAAAATATTTGAAATAATCAGATTTGTGTATATTATTTTCTATTCATGAAATATTGGACTATATATGAGCTTGTATTGTCCAGGTGTGGACTGGGCAGTACAAGATGCACATTTCTGGGGAAAAGTGTGGGGTGGGATTTGCTGGTGTTGCTCTGCAGTGTAATTCATGAGTGGCTGGACATAGAACTCATACATATGGTCACCATATTTTCCAAACTGAAAATGGGGACACATGATATAAGGAGCCTATCAATCAAATGTTAGTCATGCCCCCTGACCTCATTAGCCACACCCTCTGACCATTTAGGCCCTGCCCACCTGCCACAGGAAGACCCGCCCCTGAGTAGTACTTCCGGGGTCAAAATGGACACATGACTGGAAGTAAAAGGTGTTATGAGACCCCTCTAAGAACTCCTCTCACCATCCTCTACCAATTAGGATGTGTTTGGGCCCCATAAAACTACCCTGAGAGCAGATTTGACCAATCAGGGGAGTTCCAGGGCTGGGTGATCAGTCTGGAAGTGGGTTGTGTGACCCTTCTAAGAAATCTTCCCACCTCCTTCTACCAATCGGGAGGGGTTTGGACCCCATAGTAGGTACTGGTGTGCTGTGTGGTTGTGTGTATAGGGGCTGGGTGTGTATGACAGTGCTGTGCTTGTGGCCAGTGTAGATGCTGGTGGCACTGTGTGGAAATGGTGAAGTATGTAGAGACAGTGTGTGTGGAGAGGTGGGTGTGCTAGTGTTGCTGTGTGTGGTGGTGCTGTGCCTAAGGGCATGGAGTGGGTGTGCTGGAGGAGCTGTGTGTAGTGGCAGGGTGTGTGGAAGTGGCACTATGGGCAGAATACATGTGGTAGTGTTGTGCACAGGGACAGGATGCGTGAATAGTCTTTGGTTGCACAACAGGGTATGGCGGGAACTGGGTGTGGCACTGTAGGCAGGGGCAGAGAGCGTAGAGGTGGTGCTGTGCGCAGGGGCAAGGTGTGGCGTGATCATTGGTGTGCGCATGGGGTGTGCCGGGTGTGCTCAGGCACACCCTAATGTCTGGGGCCAGCTAGCAGCTGCTGGAGGAAGAGGGAGATTTGTGACGGAGCGCCACAGCTCCTCACTTTTAATTCTCCGCAGCCATCTACTGGGCACTGTGGGGCAGAGAGAGCGCATGCGCGGCGTCCTCAAACGCCGCGCAACAGGTGAGAGGGGAAACGCCGGGAACTTTAAAACCCAGTGGCCCAGCTCCAAAAGCAGCTGTGGCCCGACTACAGACGGCGGCCCGAGGCATTTTTGCGGCCCGGGCCCCACCCTACAGCACCATGCAGCTCCCCGGGGCTCCCCCACCCATCCCAGCAGCACCGTGCAGTGCCCCGGGGGTGCCCCCACCCATCCCGGCAGCACCGCGCGGCACCCCGGGGGCACCCCCGCCTGTCCCGGCAGCACTGCGTGGCGCCCAGCCCTGCAGTACCGCGCGGTGCCCTGGGGGTGCCCTTCCCCGGCCCTGCAGCTTGGGCTGGCTCTGACTCCAGCCCTGCAAGCTGTAAGGCAGCAGCTGAAGGTAAGGGGGGGGGGGAGGAAGGGGCTTTGCAGTGGGGAGGTGGAGGAGGAAGAAAGGGGAAGGGATGGAAGGGGCTTGTACGGAGGGGGAGGGGAGAGGGGGAAGAAAGGGGAAGGCACCAAAGGGACAGGGTAGAGGAGACACAAATGCTAGGGGAGAAGTGGAGACAATGAGGAAAAGGGCAGGAGGGGAGGTGTCAGTGGGAGGGGGGACAGGGTGATGCTGGAAGAGGAGAGGGGAAGGGCATTGGGGATTGGAGGGGGAGGTGCTGGGAGAAGGCTTGACAGAAAGAGTAGGCATGAGGAAGGTGGGGTTGGAGCAAGTCATGTGTGAGGGCACAGGGGCATGAGGGGAATGGGGGCAGAGGGTGGTGAGGGGGTGGGCATCAGGGAAAAAGGGCAAAGGGGGAGGGCAGTGAGGGAAGGGGAGGCACCAGGAGGGTGCAGGGGTAAGGGAAGGTGCAGGTGCCAAGGGATTCTGGGGTGAAGCAGAAGGGCAGACACCTGCAGGAGGGACCAGCACCAGAGGAGAGAGGCGAGGAGGTGTTAGACGAGGGGATGAGGAGGGGCTCACATGATCAGAGTGGAGCTACTGGAGGAGTGGGCACAGGGGGGAGAGAAGGGCTGGTGGATGGGGGCAGGTCGTAGGAGGGCTGAGGGCAGTGAGAAGGTCAGGAGTCAGGACAGCAGAGGAGGGTGAGGGGTTGGGGGGCAGCAGGCACCAGGGGAGTTGATGTAGCAAGGGGAGGAGACATGACAGCAGAGGGGAAAGGTAGATATTTATTAATAACTTGGGTGCTACAATGGCACATCCAAACAAGCCACATGAATTCAGTACTGGTGCACAACACAGAATTCATTCTGCTCATGGGAGGAAACTCTTGAGAGGGAACAATTCCCCCCCCGCCCAGCCTCTCCACCCCCGCATTGATGTCACACACATTGGATTAATGCAATTGCAGGATAGTTGCATGGGGGGGGCTGGGGGGTGCCAAACTAATCCCTATTGGTAGGAGGATGGTGGGAAAAGTCCTTGGGTCGGGGGGTCACATAACACTTTTTACTTTTGGTCATGTGCCCATCTTGCCCGGAGAGGGTTACCGCCAGGGGCGTGGCTAATGGGGGCCAGGGGCGTGGTTAACAGGGGTCAGGGGTGTGGCTAATGGGGGTCAAAGTACATTTTAAAAAAATTCTTTGGGTGCACACCCTAATGAAATGTACTGCGCACGCCTATGGGCGTGATGCTGTGTGTAGGGGTAGGGTGTGCGTAGTGGCTCTGTGCACTGGGGTAGGGGTGTGTGGTGGGGCAGTGTGCAGGGGTAGTGGGCATGTGGTGGCATAGTGTGCAGGGGTAGTGGGTGTGTGGTGGGGCAGTGTGCAGGGGTAGTGGGCATGTGGTGGCATAGTGTGCAGGGGTAATGGTTGTGTGGTGGGGCAGTGTGGTGGGGCAGTGGGTGTGTGGTGGGGCAGTGAACAGGGGCAGGTGTGTGGTGGGGTAGTGTGCAGGGGCAGTAGGTGGGTGGTAGTGCTGGTGGTGCTGTGCATAAAGGCAGGGAGCATCTTGGGACAGAGGCCATCATGGGGAGCTGGTGCTGGCTCCTGGCTGTGGGGGTCTCTGTGCCCTACGAGCTGGACTGGTGCCAGCGGCTTGGAGAGGAAGGTCCAGCTCACCCACCTGGCCTGGCAGCAGCTCCTGGGAGGTGGCTGTGGGCAGGAACTGAGCAATGTGGAACCCAGGTGGGGGCCGAGCTCCTGACACTCCAGGGAGCTTGGGGCTGGGCAGGAGGGATACCCACCTACGTTGCCTTGTGGCAAGTTTTCCCCTCCTCCTTTTCGTCACTTCTGATGCACCGCTGCCTATTAATCATTCAATTAAGATTGCATTGCTTAATATATACATTTTGGCTGTGATTTCAAATTGACTCAATTTACAAAGTTGAAAAGTGTTTTTCCTAACTACCAGTGCTGCACATTTCAGGCCCTAGAATGAGTTATCAAGACAGATTTATTGTCCAAATGCAGGAATGTTTATGTAGCAGACTGATTGGATGACAGCGACTGAAATGGCACATGGCAGTGAAGAAATTCACTTTTTAATCTCCTGGTCTCTCTTGTTGTGCGTTAGAAGCAGTAAAATTCAAAAAATATTAGAGATCCATTTACCTGAGGCCCAGTGAACTCTGACATTAATGAGAATGGAGAGCACATTGCAGATCTCGCCCTTTAGAGGTTGTTAAGGAGAGTCTGGCAAAAGCTTTTTGAAATAATTTTGCTTCATCAATCCAAATGGATAGATAGTAGCTCCTTAAGTTTACAGTGGTTGTCAAAAATTGTACAAATTTAAACTCAATTGGTTTTAAATCAAGCTGTTTTAGGTTTAGCCTGTTTGAGATTTGTTTTATATAAGCTGCTCTTATTTAAACCTCATAATAGGACTGTGAATAAAACTGGTGAGTTTTGCTTGGCATCTGTAATGAACAAGCTTTTCCCCTGGCCTTGCACAAATGCAACTTTTTAGATAATTTAGTTTTACCTAAAGTGCTTATGTATCTGTTCTGAACTACCTTTAAAATGAGTAGATTTCCATATAGACCTTTTCCTCCATTATAAAGAAACATTGCTGAGATAATTGAGAAAGGAATGTAAGGCTTCATTTGTTTTAAGGCAAAATAACTTTAGCTTTAAACTGTTTGTTTTTTTTTTTAAAAAAAAGATCTACAGCAGTGTTCTCAAATCTCTGCTTTCTTCCAAGGCAGGCACTGGTCACTGGTACAGACCAGCATGACCCTCAGGGTGGCTTTGCCAAGCCCCCAGCTGTTCACTCCGGGCACTGCAGTTCTTGCAGGGGGCCGGGAGATCACAGGGCTCTGTGCTCATGACATTTCAATTCAGGCCATTGGAGCAGCCATGGGGACCTTCACTACCTATCCCAGACAGGGCTGGGGCCCCCTGCTGGGCAGAGCAAAGCTTCAGAAGCAGGAAGTTCCAGGATTCCCGCCCCTCCCACCCAACCTCCTCCTCTGCAACACCGCTTTCCAGCCTTGCTCCTCAGCCAGCCCCTGGCCCGGAGCCTCCCAGACTCGAAGCGAATGGTCATTGCGCTTGGTCTGTCCTGCATGAACATGCCCCAATCCCTGTCTCTGCTGCAAGGCTTTGCTCCTGGTTCCCGTGTGGACAGGCCCCTGCCATCTGGGGACTGTCCTGGGCGCAGGTTTCTGCCACTCCCTGAGGCAGGTTTCACACACAGCAGCGTTCTGGGGATGTGGGCAGGTCGATTTGTGTCCCTTTACTGCAGGGAAACCCCCCTCCTCCCTCAGTGCTTCTGGGTTGTTCACACTGAGCCTCCTTCGGAGCAGAACTCCCAAGAGCTGGGGGTTGGGTGGTGCCAGGCCTCCACCCAGAATGTCCCTGTGTTTGTATCGCCCCATCTCTTGGGAGGGGAGGAAGGGGCTGGGCAGAGGATGCTCCCATTGGCCAGATTCTGGGTACTGCCCTTTCCATTCTCCCTGGCAGGGACAGCCTTGCAGGCACTTCCCAGAGGCTTTCCCCTGTAACCCTTCTGCCAGGTAGCGCCAGCAGCAGCCAGGGCTGGGTTCAATATCTAGGTTGGGTTTTTTTTCATCCATCCAACACGCCCCTGTCTCGAGCCCCGACCCAGTAACCTGGGAAATTCATACACCCACCCTGGGCACTGCTGGGAAGCAATGCTTCCCCACATGCAAGCACAGAGTCAGAGGGCTCATCTAGATTACGGGGAACGGTCAAAAAAAGCTATGCAAATTCCACGGGAATTCCAGGTGCACTATGACATACCCTTTGTAGGGATATTCATTCATGCTGAGACCACACAGGCCAAGGCCAGTCAATGGCTGGATAGGCAGGTGTCTGAGCATCTGTTGGTAGAATGACTGGAATATAATCATCACCTGCAATCCAGGGTCAAGCACCGCTTTGCACTCCACCCCTTCAGTCCTCACTGTGACCTCTGCTGGAGGCCCTATCAGTCCTGAAGGGATCCCAGCTGAGAAGTCATTTCTGGGGAATCCTTCAAATCCTGTGGGCCTGGGTGGCCCCTGTCCCCTGACCGTCTCACGACCGATTCTCAGCTTTCCATAAACTAAGCTAGGATTTTCCTCATTTTGGCAATGTGCAGCCCTGTGCCCATCTTGACCACACCGGTAGCAGAAGAATGGTCCTCTCCTCCTTCGTCTGGGCGGGATGGCAGCTCCAGGCGCTGACTTCTCCATCACCACAGCCTGAAGTTCCTCATCCCTGCAGATCCTTGCTTGGTCAATGACTCTCTGCAACTCAGCAATCCGTTCTGTCAGGACCTGAACTTGTTGGGCAAGGTCTCCTCTGGTGTTCACCATCAGCACGCCGGCTGTTTGTCAGGGTGCAGTGCTGGCTGGCTCAGGCATCTGGGCCTCCCAAAACTCACTGGCAGCCTGCCTTTCTTCCTCCTCTCTGACCTCCTTTATCAGCTGGGAGTAAGTGGGGAGGGTGTTCCTGTTGTTCTCTTAGCCAGAGGTGAAGTAGAATCGGGCTGTAATACTGAGTTCCTCTTACAATTTGAGCCAATCTAGTCTGGTCCATTTGCTCAGCAGTTACTGCTCCCCTAATGACAGCTCTCTGTAGCAGCCCCTCCAACCTCTGTACATAGCCCGAGACCTTCTCTCCCCGGTGCTGCTTAGCATTGAGAAAGTTACAGTAACCGTCTTCAGGGCCCTCCATGCTCCCAAAGGTGTGAGTGAGGGCCTCTAGGCAGTCCTTTACACTGACCTCGGGGTTAGCGAGCTTCAAGGTACGAATCACATCTAAAGCTGGGCCCCGGAGGCTGTCTACTAAACATCTTCGCTTTTCTCTGTCTGGCACAGCCTACTGCTCTAGCATTTCAGTGGTGTGATCTAGCCAGGGTTCAAACTCTTCTTCCCCAGGAAATAATCTTAACTTACAATAGGAGCTTGCCATAGCATGGGATAGCACACACTTTTCCAATGTCTGCCCCAGGGCTTTTGCCCAATCATCGGCTGAGGTTGCTGCCCCTGAGCTAGAGGCTTCTGAGCCAGGGACTAACAAACCTGACAGATTAGCCATGATACAAACAGTAATTTTCTTAAATACAAAACACGATTGTTTCCCACAATGGCAACTCATTCAACATGTGCTTGCGAGGGGTACTGACCCAGTGATCCTGGACGAGCCCCCAAAATATAACCCTTCTGCCGGGTAGGCCCGGCAGCAACCAGGGCCGGGTTCAATATCTAGGGGTCCATCTCACACAGAACCGGCTCGAGCCCCCACCCAATAGCTTGGGAAATTCACACACCCATGGGCACCTCTGAGAGGCAATGCTTCCCCACTCGCAAGCACAGAGTCTGAGTGTAGAAAAGAAACATTTAATGAAACAGAGAAAGCAGTCACATGGCATTAACTTGGGAAAATACCACAAACAGAGTTCATAGCCCAAACCATGAGCAAAGTCCAACTCCCCAAGAGTCTCTGGAGTCCAGCAGCCCAAAAATCTCCCAGAGTCCGACACCCCGAGGCTACGTCTACACTGGCATGATCTTGCGCAAAAACTCTTTAGCGCACGAGTTCTTGCGTTAAAGTATTTGCGCAAGAGAGTGTCTACACTGGCATGTGCTTTTGCGCAAGAGCATCCTTGCCAGTGTAGATGCTCTCTTGTGCAAGAAAGCTCTGATGGCCATTTTAACCATAGGGCTTTCTTGCACAAGAAATTCATGTTGCCTGTCTACACTGGCCTCTTGCGCAAGAACAGTTGCGCAAAAGGGCTTATTCCTGAGCGGGAGCGTCAGAGTTCTGGTGCAAGAAGCCCTGATTTCATACATTAGAACATCAGTTTACTTGCGCAAGAACACGCAGTGTAGACAGGCAGCAAGTTTTTGCGCAAGAGCGGCCGCTTTTGCACAAGATCGCGCCAGCGTAGACACAGCCCAAAAGTCTCTGTCCCTGGTCAGTGCCGCCCAGAGTTCAAAAGTTCACCTGCAGGGTTCTACCTCCCAACCTGGGTGGAAAGGGAGCCAGGGGGGTTGATAGGGGCACCTTACGTGGTCCGAGGCTGGCGGCGCCACCTCTCCGTACGATTCTGCTGCAGCCTTTACCATGAGCCACTCCGCCACACTCCAACAGCTGCCTACGTCTACATTGGCATGATCTTGCGCAAGAACTCTTTTGCGGAAGAGTTCTTGTGCAAAAACTCTTCCAGAAGAGAGCGTCTACACTGTCATGTGCTTTTGCGCAAGAGATGTGCTTTTGCACAAGAGCATCCTTGCCAGTGTAGATGCTCTCTTGTGCAAGAAAGGTCTGATGGCCATTTTAACCATAGGGCTTTCTTGCGCAAGAAATTCATGTTGCCTGTCTACACTAGCCTCTTGCGCAAGAACAGTTGCGCAAGAGGGCTTCTTCCTTAGTGGGAGCATCATAGTTCTTGCGCAAGAAGCACTGATTTCATACATTAGAACGTCAGTGTACTTGCGCAGGAACTCGCAGCCAATGTAGACAGGCAGCAAGTTTTTGCGCAAAAGTGGCTGCTTTTGCACAAGATCGCACCAATGTAGACACAGCCCAGCTGTTTTGCTCCACTCCACTGGTTGCTCTGCCGGCCGCCCCCCGTTCCCACCGGCTGCTCCGCTGGTCGCCTGCCGCCGCTCCTACCGGCCACCCACTGGTCATTCCCACCAGCCACTCCACTGGCTGCAATGCTCCCGGCCAAACCAGTGATTTCAGCTCTTAGTGATTTCAACTCTTTAGCCATCATCTAGACTGGCAAAAGATTCCAGCTTCTATTGGACTAGCAAAAAGACTCCTAATGGAGTCTACTTCAGGTCTGTCCTTAAAACAAAAAGGGGGAAAAGAGGCAGGTTGGGCCAGTCTTACATCTCACACCTGGCAGGCATGAAGCAGGCTGACCCAAGCCCTTTAGCCCTTCCCCCCCAACTCCATTCACTCAACTCTGGAAGGGGGGAGGCTTGTTCCTTGGAGACCTCTTACAGTGATGGTGTCTCTCCTGCAAGCACTGGTGTCATGTTTTACAGTTCCCACATTTAGGAATAACATGATTTGTGACCCCCCACAACAGCCCCAAATTATTTACAATACACCACATTCCATTCTAATACTGATCCTCCATCAGTGCTGGCTGAGTTTGATTTACATAATCACACCTCGGATTCCTTCCCCCGCCTGGCATGAGCTGTATTTACATATCAACAGTTAACAGTTAATTATCTTGCAGAGCTAAACAATTGTAGTGGGCACACCCACCCCCAGAGCAGCTCCCTCCTTTTAGCTGGCTGATAACAAGCAGTAGTTCAGCCCCTGCTTACAATTTAATCATTAGCCCTTTCTTATTTTAATCACCCGGCCTCAGTAAACAAAATACTGACTCACTGCTCCATCTCTCCTCTGCAAAACTTATATTTTACATTAATGCTGGGCTGTAGTAGTTGAGAGCTTCACTTGGGAGAGCACCTGCCTACTCCTGGGGGAATTTCGTGTTACTGTGCATACAGATATTTTGGCTTTCCTGCAGAAAAATGACATCTGACAGGGAAACAAAGGGGCTCTGCAAGAGTGGTCACATGTCCCACCCAGGCAAGTTGGTTCAGAGCAGTCAGTAGAAATGTAAATCATTGGGGCTGTGCAGTTGTGCATGTATGTGAGAGAAAGACACTGTCTTCTTCTTTGCTACTGCAGCACATTTGGGATGGGGGGTGGGGGGAAGGCCAGGTTTTGGGGTGTTTCTAAGGAGCTAAAGGTAGGGCAGGCTCTGTCCTCTCAGGCAGAGCAGAATGTAGCAGCCTGCCTGCTTAGTTAATTATTCCCATTGTCTTTATGAATTCCCCAGGAGTATAAAATAAGTGTAAAAGTTTTAAGGTACCTTTTTTTTAATTGCCAGCCTGTTTTCGAGGACAGTATGGCCTTATAGAGGCTTATAATTCCACTCAAACTCATTTGAAGAAGTGGGTTTTGCCCACAAAAGCTCATGATGCTATCTATGTATCTTTGTTAGTCTCTAAGGTGACACAGGACTGCTCGTTGTTTATAATACACTAGTGATTAGAACTGGTCTAATTTTTTGGACTGAAATAATTTCCTATCAAAATATGCTCCATGAACAGTTGGCTATTGAGCATTCTGGAGGTAGTTAGTAGCCAATATAAATTGTGAATTTGATTCCCCATCTCTCTCTAGTTCATCAGTTGCCTATGATGTAGCACTGAGCATGTGGCTGCAGATATTTATTGACTAATAACTAGAAATAAAGGGTCAAACTTAGCTATATTACTGTTAGTCAAGAGGTTTGGGGATTTCCTCCAATGCTGCTTATTCCCATTCTCCAGACATTAAATTGTATTTTAAATAAATTACAGAATTGAAACTAGAGTGATTATATTGCATTATTTTGATAAATGAAATATGCAGAAATTTGCAGAATTTGAAAATATTGTGCATATAATTTTTTTTGGCTAAAGAAGGCTAAAGAATTTTTAATTTTTTGGTGCAGAATTCTCCCCAGAGTAATTTACTGTATGAAGATCCTGTATCAAGAGGAGAAAGATGGGAGCGTCCTTGCCCCAAATGGTGCCCCTGCCATCACACACAGAAGTACTGTTATTAGGGCTGGATGGAAAATAGTTTTTCTCTTTCTGTGAAAATTCCAGGCTATTGAAAAACTGCCCAGCTCTGAATCAGGATATGTAAGGTTCCTCAGGTCAAGTGGAGCAATCTGTCATCCTGGTTCATGGCTGAGCCACAGAGCAAGGGGTCAATTCTGCCTAGAAGGAAACTAGGCCAGTAACACGCCTATGGCTTGAGGCTCCTGCCTGAGTGCTAAACTGGCAAATAGTCAATGGCTTGCCCCCTCCTTGGGTATGGGCTGAGCAAACAAACAGTTGATAGCCAGGCCTCATGGCCTTCAGGTGAGTGCTCGTTTAGCCCTGAGTGCATGACTGAGGGGAAAGAACCAGAGCCCAACCTGTTGCAGAGTCCTAGTCCAGGGCCTTGAAATGATGGGAGATCCCTTCATCAGGTTGGTGGGAAATAGAAAGTCGCTGTCTGATTTCCTGGCAGGGGTGATGTGTGGGGGGGAGCACATGGGGACATGTGCCCCCAATGCCATGGGTAGGAGAGGCAAGGGGCCAGCCGAAGTCTCTGGGCATCTGGGAGACTAACAGGAGAGCCAGGTGTCTACAGCAGTGGTCCAGCTCCCACACAATCACTAGCAGTGGCAGAGGAAGCAGAGCAATGCGGCCTCAACTCGCTCTGCTCTCCCACTGTGCCACTCGTGGCATGGGGTGGAATCTCCCCCGTACTTAATGTCAGGAAGTGGAGCAACACAACTGGGGAGCAGAGCAAGCTGGGATCTTGTTGCTCTGTTTCCCCCACCACTGCTGGTGAGGGTGGAGGGGAGCCCTCCTGCTGGCACTGGACTCCCAGCACTGTTAGTCCAGCAGGCCACATTGCTCAGGGAAGGGGGCTTGGTAGAAGAGGTGGGGTGGGGACAAAGCAAGAGCAGGGGTGGGGAGAAGTGGGGCCAGAGGCAGAGGGGAATTTTCCCAGCCGTTCCCCAGATTGGGGGGCTGATCACATAGCTGGTGGCCCTCCCATGTTCCTCCTCACTAGTTGCTCCTGCCTCCTGGCAACACAACAGGCCCAATGTCCCATTTCTCTAGGCTGCTTCCTACAGGTGTCTGTTTGGAATGTGGAGTAGCTCCCCCTGTATTCCTCCATTTCTTAGTGTCATGACTCATGTACTGTCTAGGCTGGCTTAAGAGCATCATCACACTCTGCAGCCAGTTGTGGGCTCTGCAGGTTGGCTCTTTGGAAGGGACACCCACCTGCTCTGACCCCAACTGACCTGCAGGGCCTTGCCCTTATACTTCCAGCCTTGCCCCCCGACTTCCTTCAAGGGGGAAGGGGCAGGGCTACATGTGTCCAACAAGGTGAATTAATCCTTCTGCACTGAAATGAGGCCATTCTGCTTCATTACAGATGAAAAGTCAAAATTGCAAAACTTTCCATAAACCCAAAATCTGAAAGAAAAAAAAAATCTGTTTGGGGCAATAGAAACATTCTGATAATTTTGAAATGGTTCGTTTTGAGTTCAAACTTTGATCTATTTTTTTTAAGTTACTAAAATTTCAAAATGAGAAATCTTTTCAGCTTTTTTGTTTGAAAATGCTGAAACAGGACTTTTGACAATTTTGAAATTCCTCCCGTACCCTTCAAAAAAAAAAAAAAAAATTGAACTGAGAACAGTTTGGGTTTTGACAAATCAGCATTTTTCTGACAAAGCTGGTTAATCAGAAAATTCCTAGCCAGCTCTAATTATTATCATTTTATTACAGTACACCTCTAAAAAGCCCTTAGTCAGATTCAGGTCTCCACTGAGTTTGGCACTATACAAAACATAGCACTACCCAAGAAAGCTAAGTATGTATGGCAGGCTCTAGGTTTCATGAGCAGTTACAGACAATTCATCCCAAAGTTCACATGTATTGCTATACCCCTATAGGAACTAATGGGCCAATTGGTCCAAAAGAGAGGTAAGGAGCAATGCTTTGTGTGGGATGATGCCCATCAGACAGCTTTGATGAATTAAGACGCTGGCTGATGTTACCACCTGTGCTTGCATATTCCAACTTCAGCCTGCCATTTATATTGACAAAGGATGGAAGTCTCTGCATGTCCTTGGACACTGCTCAGCCAGAGGCAATAGGGGGCCAAGCTGAAGGCTGAGGAGGTGTGACGGGGGATTCAACCCCCACACTGACCGTGGCCCGGAGCCGGCCAGCCGGGGCTGGGAGGAAGCAGCCGGCGCCAGCTGTGAGGATTGCAGGGAGCTACCGCGCCGGCGCAGAGCCCCTCCCCGCGCGTAAACTGGCCGGCGGAGGGACCGGGCAAGGAAGGGCCAGGGAGAACGCCAGGCGGGGACGTGGGCATGCCAGGCGGGGGCGTGGCCACGCTGAAGGGGGCAGAGAAAAGGAGGGAGGAAGAGGAGAACTGCGGGGGAAGGGCAGGAGCTGGCGTTGCTCTCAACCCTCCTGAACAGGTCGTGGGAGAGAGGCTGGCTGGGGAGAAGCAGCGTCCGGGGGCACTACGGACCGGAGGGGCTGAGACCGACCGGGCAGCAGCAACAGGAGAGGACCGATGAACCTGTGTGGCGGGGCAAGTACGGATGTTCCAGCTGTGTCGGCCCAGCCTGGACCCCAGGGCGCAGCCACACAGGTGGACTGAGAATTCGAACTGCGGGAGCAGCCCATAAGGGGGACAGAAGCTGAGGCGGGACAAGGGGCAGGAAGGAACGGTCCCAAAACCCCCCCTTGGCCCAAAGGGACTCGGCTACAGGAGGTCAGAAAGAAATGACAAATTCTACAGTTCTTTTCAGCTAGAACTGCTGACCTTTGAAGTGGGCTGAAATATTTAAGGATTATTTATTTAGTGTGCTCTAAGTTCACAGTGATCTCAGACCACAGTCCTCTCCACTTCCTGGCAACTGCTAACTCAGGCTATGTCTAGACTGCACGCCTTTTTCTACAGAGGCTTTGTCGACAGTATCTGTCGACAAAGCCTCTGTTGAAAAAGAGCATCTAGATTACATTATGCGGATTGAAAAATTGATCCGCTTTTTTGAAAAAGAGCGTCCAGATTGCCAGACACTCTGTCGACAAAAGAAGGCACCCAGAAGTGCTTCTGGAAGGGCCTGGGGGCAGCCTTTATTTCCAGGTGCTGCTGCCTGCCCTTTGCAGAGATGCGTGCTTAAAGGGATCCCCCTGGACAGCCGTTGCTCTGCTCCTGCTTCTGGCTTGCCTACCTCCTAGAGGGAAAGCAAAGCTGCTGCAGTGCTTGCTCTGGTTGCCCTGCTTCCTCGGACACCACAGCAGTTTATCTGCAGGGTTTTTTTCCTGCTTTTCATCTTTTATTTGGCCATGGAGCCTGAGCTGCCCCTGGGCAGGTGATGGCCCCATGCTGCCATACTGCAGCTTCTGCTGCATCTGCATGACTCTGTCATGAATCTCCTGCCCCATATGGACCAGGACCGCACCAAGGAGACCCTCCTGCAGGATGCAGGAGCTCTGTCCTTGCCCCCAAACTTTTTGGGGGACAGGCAGATTTGGAGGCACGAGACGAGTTTGGACTGGTGGGACCGGCTCGTCATGCAGCTCTGGGATGATGACCAGTGGCTCCGCAACTTCCGGATGTGGAAGGCCACATTCCTGGAGCTGTGTGCCTGGCTCGCCCCTGCTCTGGAACACCAGGACACCCACCGGCGGCCTGCCATCCCCCCTGCAGAAGCGGGTCGCAATCGCCCTGTGGAGGCTGGCCACCCCGACAGCTACTGCTCCGTGGGACACTAGTTTGGCGTGGGGAGGTCTACCATTGGGGCCATCTTGATGGAGGTAAGTCACTGTCAGGGGACAGGCCCTGCTGAGTGGGGGGGTGTTGAGAAAGTGGGACTGCCAGGCAAGGACAAGAGGGAGTGGGGGATGGAGTGGCACTTGGAGGCAGCTCCTCAACCACCCCTACACTGATGCGGGGGAAGGGGGGGGGTCCTGACGAGGGAAGGGGTGGGTTGGGGGTGGGAGGGTTAGGTAACCTGTCTAACTCCCTGGTTTCTGTCTGTCTATTTGTCTCTTGCTGCAGGTGGTGAGGGCCATCAATGCGGAGCTGATGAAGAGGCTCATCCATCTCGGGGGACCTGGACAACATCATTGCCTAGTTTGCCGCCCTTGGATTCCCGAACTGTGGAGGAGCCCTCGACAAGCCACACATCGCAATCTGCGCACCGCCCCATCGAGCAGCCCAATTTATAAACTGGAAGGGCTACTATTCCGTGGTGCTGCAGGCCCTGGTCAACCACTGGGGACACTTTATGGACATTTGTGTTGGGTGGTCAGGGTGGGCACATGATGCCCGCATATTCCGTAATTCCTACCTGTACCGCAGGTTGCAGGCAGGAACATTTTTCCCCCAGCAGCACCTTGCACATGGGGACGTGCAGATGCCGGTGTGCATAGTGGCCGACGGGGCCTACCCACTGATGCCGTGGCTCATGAAGCCCTACACCGGCCACCTGGATGCAAGCAAGGAGCTTTTCAACACGCATCTTAGCCAGGCTCGCATCCAGGTGGAATGCGCCTTCAGCCGGCTGAAAGGGAGGTTCCATTGCCTCCTCACACGCTGGAGATGGGTGAATGCAACATCCCAGAGGTGGTGGCCACATGTTGCGCCCTCCATAACCTGGTGGAGAGGAAAGGGGAGGCTTTCCTGCCGGAGTGGGGGACAGGTCCTGATGGCGAGGAGAGGCAATTTCAGCAGACCCAGATGGCTGCCATCTGCCAGGCTCACCAGGGCTGGCGTCCAAATCCGAGAAGCCCTGAGGGAGAGATTCCCAGAAGGAGCCCACTGACTCTCCCCAGCTCCTCCCCAATGGGGGGTTTGGCCTGGCCCACCCCTACCTGTCCCTCCACAACCCTCACTCTCTTCCCATAAAGAATACAAACACACCCGGTTTTCTTTGTACACAGACATTAGTTTTTTTATTAGAAACACTAGCAGTACAGAAAATGTGCTAACTGTTTAAAAAAAATTCTCTGTGTACTGTTCAAATGTGTAAAGGTAAATCTTTCACTCAAAAATAAAGATTTTGTTATATAACTGAAATGACCTTTAACTGGCGTGGTAGGGGACTGAAAACCTGGAGGGAGGAGGGGGGGGGGGGCTCAAGTAGGTCGCTGCTTCCCTAATTGCAGGGTCCTGCCACCTTCCTGTGTCCTGGCATCACCACAGCCTTGGGATCGGGTGGAGCAAGACCTAGTCCTGGCCTGGGCAGGATGGGGTTGGGGGGCAGCTGTTGGGCCTGTGAGGGCTCGGGAGCAGGCGGGGCTGGGGGGGGGGAAGGAGGGACTGGGGGAACCAGAGGAGCAGGGGGAGCAGGTGCCTGCTGTGCAGGAGGAGTGGTGTCCATGACATGGGCAGGCAAGGTGAAGAGCTCCCCTCATTGTGGCACAGATGGTAGTGCACTGCTGGACCAGCTTGTCCAGCAGCCTGTTGTGCCACTCAGCCTCTGCCTGCATCCTCTGCTGGAGAGTCCTGTTGAGGTCCTGCAGGGCCACAACGTGCTGCCTCAGCAGGTCCGTGTACACACGCCAGTGCCTGCGGGTGCCATGGGTCCGGGATGGTGGTGGGGCGGGTGTGGTGCTCCCCTGTTGGGTAGAGGGTCCGGCTGTGGAGGAAAAGAGGAGGAGACAATCACTGTCAATGTGCACCCCTGCTGTCCCCGAGGGCATGCCATGGCTGTCAGGGGCTCTCCTTTGGACAGGAGACTTGGGGTGTTACACGTGACACTGCGTGTGAGTTGGGCAGCGGCATGAAAGCCTCACGGGGCCCCACAGTGGCAATGGGGCTAGATGGCCCCCCACACTGCCAACCCACCCGTGTGTGGTGACCCCTCAAAGCACTCACCTGATGTTCCCTCCCCGATGTCCACGGACACCTGGGAGGCCTCTAGGGTCTGGGTCCCTGCTGCTTTCCTCTTCCTCCTCCTCCTGGTGCAGATCTCCCACCTCTCCTGCCTGGTCTTCCTCCCTCAGGAGGGGTCGGTCCACGATGTGGTGGGGTAACTCGGACTCTACCACACACAGTGGCGTCTGGGCTTCCCCACCGCCCAGGATCTGCTCCAACTCCTCGTAGTAAGGGCAAGTCTCGGGGGCTGCCCTGGAGTGGGAGCTCTGGTCCCAGAACCTGGCATATACCTGCCGCAGCTCCTTTACCTTGGCCATGGTGCGGGGGTGATGCCCTTTGGTGGCCAGTCCCTGGGCCAGGTGCTCATCAATGTCCGCATTCCTGCGGCCTGTTTGCAGGGCCTGCAGGGCTTCTTCCTGGGACCAGAGCTCCAGGAAGTTTTTGATTTCTGGCCCCGACCAGGCTGGTGCCCGCCTTTTCGTGCCCCTGGGTGGGTCCTCGTCTCTGTCCCAAGAAGGGCCGGGGGGGCCTTGAGGCTGGGACATGGCTGTCACGGCTGGCACGGGTGCTCTGGCTAGCTGCCGGACAGAAAGGCCTGTCTGGGTGCCTGTGCCTTTAAGAGGCTGTGGCCAGGAACCAAAGAGGTGCTGTACCTGTAAAGGCTAGACTGCCCACCAGGGCTTCTTCCTGGAGGCCTTGTTTGTCGACAAAACTGGCTCCCTGCGTCCACACACACCTTTTGTCGACAGATCTCTGTCGACAAAGGCATTCTTCCTTGTAAAACGAGGATTACCACTGTCAAAAAAACTGCCACGTTCTGTCGACAGAATGCAGTGGTAGTGTAGACGCAGGTATAGTTTTGTCGACAAAAGGCTACTTTTGTCACCAAAACCCTGTAGTCTAGACACACCCTTAGGTACCATTGGACACTGGTGGGTAGCCCAACTTGCTGAATTCACTTTTGAAGTACAGTATGAACCTGGAAGGCAGAACATCACTGCAGACACCTGTCCTAGATTGCCTATAGAGGCAGAATCAGAAAAAAGTGAAGATCTGGAAAAAGAATCCCTGGTTATTCCTGCATATATTATGCAGACCTGTTTGTAGTTAGAGACACCAAAGCCAGAAGACAAAGTGATGGTAAAGAATGCAGTACAACACTTGATAAAAAGAGAGTGTGATAATCTCAGGGTACTCATGGGAAGAGATTCAAGTTCTGCAATGAGAAGGTGATGTTGGACGTGTCTTAGTGGCAATCTGAGGCAAATGAAGCCAGATCAGACATTTGGGGCCAGATACCTCAGTCTGAGAAGCCAGACAGAAAGTGGAACTGACTTAGTGGAAATATGGAATGCTGTTCTGGATGACCTACTAACCCTGAGATAAGGAAGTGTGATGGTTGGTGGCGACTGTGCTGCAACTTTAGCAAGTTTATGAAAGCTAGGCATGATCGGGGGGGCATTTTGAAGATAGGAACTCTACTTAAGTGATGAGAAACTATTGCTGGTCTACAGTACGTAGCGATGTGCAATCATGGATCTGTCAGTGCAAATAGTGTGCCAAAGATGTGTTTCCTCCCCCGAGCCGCTTTGACCTGTCCTAACGTGACTACCAGTGGAGATCCTAGCGGTGGACTACACGCTGCTAGAGAGATCTTCAGAAGGGTATAAGGAAGTACTGGTTCTCATGAACAGATTTACCTGATTCATTGTCTCAGATTCAACTAGAAGCCAGACTGTATGGACAATGGCTGAAGCCCTCATATACCAGTGGTTTGTGTACTATGGTTGTCTAGTGCATTTATCCTCAGATCAAGAGAGGGGTTTTTGAGTCAGAGAATGTCTGAATAGTGCAAACTGTATGGCATAGCCAAAAGCCAAACACCACCTGATCACCTGCAAAGAAACACTCAGTGTGAAAGATTTAATTGGACGGAGCATGACTTGCAAAGGACCCTCAAGCCCCAAAGGAAGTGAAGCTGGAAGGAACACCTTCGTGAGCTGGTGTTGGGTTATACCAGTCACATCCATTCATCAATGAGTTATGTTCCTTTTTATCTCATCTTTGGGAGAGAACCCATTTGCCATTCGATATTCTGGACAGAGAGGACCCTGAGGAGGATGAGGTGACCAGTTTGGTTGAATGAGTCGAAGGTCACTATGCCAGGCTGAAAAGAGCCTGTGAAGTTGCTCTCAGTACAATTAAAGATGCAGCCCAAACTAGGAAAAGGCCTTATAATCACAAGTCTAGTAGAGCTCTCGTCAGGCCAGGTAATTGTTCTACTTTGTAACCATAGACACTGGGGGCATAATAAAATAAAGAACAAGTGGGAGTCGAATCCCCACATTGTAATTGTGTACAACATTCCCAGGATGCTTGTTTACACTATCTAGCCTGAATGCTTAGTTTCTTCTAATGCAGGAAGGTTTTTGCAAAATGAAGAGTTTTTCAACATGTTCTGAACATAGACCTATTTGGGCTCATTCTGATTTCTTCAGCAGGATCTCTGTCAAGGACTTTCTACTCAAATGTCCCCAGAAGGTGCAGTTGTCTCTGTGTGTCATGCATGGAAGGGCTATCCCAAGATGTCTTACATTAACATCATGCCTTAAAGAAGCATGTTGCACTTGGGATGCAATATTATAGAATGATACACCGTACTGAATAGAGACACACGTTGCTTATGTAAAAGAGTTTTCATTAAAATGCCCAGCCAGCTTCCAAAATATGTCAGATGTTTGTAGGATAAATTGAAGAGTGGGTGCAGCTGTGAGATACTATGTGAGACAAAACATACACGCTGTTGCTTTCAACTATTTATTTAGGAACTCGGAATAATTCTTCACTTGATGGGACTGTCCACTGAGTCCCCAGAGAAAAAATGCACACACCGTAAAAACTATACTGGTACAATAACTCACAGCTTAAATGACAGAGGACACTATGTAATATATATAGAAGTTATGCTTTAAATACGGTACCACAAGATTATCAAAGTTTAAAGCAGCATATGCTAAAAACTGTAGCAAAAACACTTGCTGGGAGCATCACAAAGAGGCAAAAACACTAACCACAAATCTAAAGTCCCCTATTGATAGCCCCCTTCCTTTCAGAAAGGTGGAAGGGCCTGCCTCCCTGCATGATGAGGAAACTCCTCCTCCTCCTGAGGCAGAGTTTTGTATGAAGGCCCACAATGGGGGGGGGGGGGGGGAAGGGGTCCATGTGGTCAGGCCTGCTGATGGGGGTGGGGTGGGTGATGAGGCAAAAAGGGCAACTGCCCCAAGGCCTGGCAATTCAAGAGGGCTGAGGTTCCCAGCCATTGCTGTTGTGGCAGCGGTAAAGCCCAGAACCCTGGGCCTTTTAAATTGCCACTGGAGGGCACTCCAGGCAGCGCTAAAGGCTGGGGGGAGGAGAGGACATGCCACAGTCCAGGCAGCACTGAAGGTTGGCTGCCCCTGGCCCCCCACTTCTGCCTGAGGTCCTGCCCCCATCCCCCGCCTTGTCCAGGGGCTCAATGAGGCGGTCGGCTCCTCTGTATGTGGTCCCAGTTCTATGTATTTGAAGATGGCTGCTAGAGGGGCTGGTAAGGGGGCCGGGGGGCATTTCTAGAATAGAGGTGGCTGACATAAAAGAAGACATGCTATCAGGGGATCATGGGAGCTGGGCAGCAATGCAGCTGGAAGATGCCCTGAAGGGATGTCTCAGATATTGTGAGATGGGAGTGTAAGATGGGTCTGGTACAGAGATGTTCTGGCAGGAAATTCAGACTTTACTTCCTTCCCTCAGTTGTATGAACTTGGTCAGGATTCCAGTGTGGCCAGCATTATAAGGAAACTATGTTTCCTCCCTGAGGAGAGAAGAATCCTCCACACACTGAAATTTGAAGGCCAACTCCTCTTCCCTATCCAGGCTATTCCCAGTTAGAGGTGTATGGGTCACCAGGGTCAGGATTTTCAAAAACAGGAAGGCATCAAAATCCATATTCTGTCATGTAATAAGTGGCCTGATTTTCAAACGTCCTCAGTACCCAACTGTTACTACTGAAGCTTTAGGCCTAGGTTAACTAACACACACATATAAGAGTTAAACCCATGGTCACCAACCTGTTGATTGTGATTGACTGGTTGATCGGGGGGGCACTACCAGTTGATCACGAGGTGTTCGGGGCCCTCCCAATTTCCCCTCACCCCCAAGAAGCAGACCTCGCTGAGGCTACCTCCAGCGACAGTGGAGGTAGCACCTGCTTCCTGCGGCATGGGGGGGAAATCAGGTCCGAGGTCTCAGGAAGCATGCGGGTTGCTCTTCCCCTCCCCCAAACAGCCAGCATGTTTCCTGAAATGCCGGATGTGTTGCATGCCGGCAACTTCCTTCCCCCTGCTGCCTTCCTGTGCAGGGGGGGTAGGAATCCCGGGACTGCGCCAACTCCAACTGCTCAGGAAGTGCATGGCTGACATTTAAAAAGTGATCTTGGATGTAAAAAGGTTGGAGACCACTGAGTTAAACATAAGTGCTGATGCTTCGTGCATCTGCTTTAACCTGGAAACTTTGCTAAGCGTTGTCGAGCTTGTGTCAGTCGTTTAATTCTTTCCTTCAAAATTTTCCTTTCATTGGCAGCATCTTTCTTCTCAGAAAGAAGAATGCTGAACTGATCTTTATCTTGCAAAAGTTGCAGCATTGCATTCTGTAACTTTTCAGCGTAGTCCTGGAGAACATGGGACTGAATAATCAAAGGGATTTGAGTGGAAAGACGATTGCCTGCACCCTAAGAGAAAAGAAGAGAATCAATAGGATGATGTAATCAATAATTAAGGATGGATCCAGAGATGACTTGTGCCTGCCAGTGGGGAAGGGGGACAGAATGAGGGCAGCCAGCTACAAGCCAAGCAGCAAATTGGAAGGGGGAAGGGGAGAAAAGTGATCCCTCATGTTTTCCATCCCTCCCCCATGTCACCTCTGCATTAGGGAAACTCTGAAAATAAGAGCCTGTATTTTTACAAGTGATCATTTTAGTTAGAGGCTTTCTAGTCAATAGGCTATACATATGAAAGTATAGTTAATTAACTCCCTTTCATTTTGAGACTATGACTTCTCAATGTTATATCACTTCTGGCAATAGGACCCACTGTTACATATGGCAGCAAGTTGTTACTCTTTAAGCTTACTGCAAATTGAGAATTGTAATGGGAAGAAGTGCCAAAAACCAATGACTACAACTAGGGATATTTGAATAGTTTTTTTTGTTCATAAGTCTTCTGTGTCCAGTACTGTTAATCCTGCATTTGCCCAAAGCACTACTCTTTCCTTTTAAAAAAATGCTAAGAGTACAGGAATCACCCCTTTCCTTAAAAAAATCATCTGTACATTTCCTCCCCAGAGACTGCTGTTCTACAAAGTAGGACTGATGGACGGAAATACACAGACAAGAAACTCACCTTGAAATATGCATTCAAGTGATAAGCCATTTCATCAATGGAATACTGTTTTTGAGAGGCAACAGATTTAACATGAGCAACAGCAGCACCAAAAGAGAGGACTCCAGCAGTTTTTCTAACTTCCTGTAAATCCTCGCTGTAAAGTTTGTCCTGACAGTAAACGATGCGTTCCATTTTGAACTGATTAGCGATTACAATTTCAGCTTCCTCTTCTTGTTTTTGTTTTATGTCTTCAATTCTATTCTATGATTTAAAACCAGAAGCATTAATAGAGCAGACCCAATACCATCCGACAATTTATAAAACTACTCATGACTCTTAAGCATTCATCTAAATGTATCTACTTCCCCAAAAGAAGCAAAGTTAGCACTGACCTCTGTCTGCAGAGGCAAACAGTCCAACTCTGACAAAGGTGTTATTAGACGCTCACTGAATCATCAAACAGCATTAGAGCATTTTCCACTCTAGATCCAGCTAGAACCTATACTGTACTGAGATACCAAACTAACTCAATACAGCTTTCCTCTGCGCAGACGTCAAAGCCACCCAAAACAACAAACCCCAGTGATTTCACTGGCAGGCTACACAAAGCTGTTGTCAGCTTGGCTGGAATGCAGAGGGGCAATAAATGAATCTGAACCTCCCAAAGTCATTCCTAGGTTAAGCTCATTCCATAAGGAACACTCCAGAACAGGGAGATTCCCACTTTTGAAGTCGGCTGCAAAGAATGGAGCTTGACCAGCGTCCCAGCTGAGCCTCTCAGACCATACTGAGAATGCAGCTGGAGAGAGCTAAGCTGACTAAGAAGCAACTGCACCCTCCACCCAAGTCTTTGTGACACCTTCAGAGTTCAGAATGAAATCCGTGACTAAATGATCCATCAGATTATTGACCAAATGAACCAAATTAGTAATAATCAAACAATTTTGCATTAAACGAAAGTCAAGATCTCTGCTAATTGTGCTCTGTACACCCGAGGCAAGGCCTCAGAGGACAGAATGACTGCCAGCCTACAAGTGGGGTTTGTCCCACCAAGGATCCCTTTAATAGGAATCAGGGAACTAAAGTCCCACAAACTATTCATTGTGTGGGACTTAATGAGTTTGAGATTCTGGTCTCAGCATAATTCCAGAGTAACTCTATAGAGGCCAGTGAAGTTACACATGTGTAAAACCAGTTAAGTGAAATCAGAATCAGGCCCCATGTCCTCACATTTATGGCATTATTGTTCAATGCCCTCACTTTTATAGATCTATCGCTTCACTGTGTAACTTTATGTTGTACACCATTCACTGAATAAGATATTTCACCAAGCAGTGGGAAGTTATACAGCTAGATAATAGAGGGACCAAGAATAAAAACAGCTTTAAAAACATGCCATTAATGATGATTTAGGTACAAGATATCACATATCAGGGGCTCTCAAGCTTTCCAGATTACGGTACCCGTGAGTCTGATTTGACTTGTGTACGTCCAGTTTTAATCTAAATTAAAAACTACTTACAGTAAAGTCTCGATTATCTAACCTAAACAGGACCGGAGGATGGTCGGATAACCAGAAATGTCAAATAATACGGACGGCACTGGCTCGTGCAGGGGCAGGGGCCTGGCGCGCTCTGGCCGAGGGACAGGAGTGAAGCAGCAATGGCAGCAGTGGCGGTGGCTGGAGGGGGCCTCCCAGGCGGGCTCCGCTCTTTGTCTTGGTGGCAGTTGGCACACGCGCTGCCCCCTCCCTGGTGGATTCCGGATGCTGCGTCCTCGTGAGGGGCCGTGACCTCCCCCTTCCTCTTCCTCCCTCCTCCCCCGGGCCACCTGGACGTGCCCAAGGCCCCAGCGCTCCTGCCTCTCCACAGCCCGGTGGCGGCCCCTCCCCTTGCCACAACACACCCCTCCCCTTCCCTTCCTGCCTTGGCCTGGAGGGGCGGGCCCCCGGACTCCCACCTTGCTCTGGCCAGGAGCCAGGCTCGCTCTGCAGGGGGGCATCTCTCTTCCCCCCCCAGCCCACAAAGTTTTGGGAGGGGGAAGCGGGTCCAGGCCCGCTCCTAAAAGTGGAGCCGCAAACGCAGCAGGACAGCCAGGATCGGACCCCAAGTGGGGCACGGGCCCAGCACACCTGAGCACTGGGTGAGCCTGCAGCGCGGGCATGAGCTGCCCCAGGCGGGGGCGGGTAAGGTTACTGAGCCTGCGTTGCGTGTGCCAGGCTGAGGGGAGCCCCCGCGGACCTGCCAACCAGAGCTCCTGCCCAGTCCTGGAAAAAGGGAAAGCAAGGCCATTGTGGTGTGAATCATCCCTGGAGCCCCTTGCCGTCACGTGATGGGCGGCACCGTCGGATAAAACGGAATGTCGGATAAGTGAAGGTCAGAAAATCGAGACTCTACTGTACTTAAAAATATGAGACATAAAAATGCAAGTATCACAGCACACTAGTACTGAAAAATTGCTTACTTTCTCTTTTTTACCATATAATTATAAAATCAATTGGAGTGTAAATATTTTACTTACATTTCAATATATAGTATCTAGAGCAGTACAAACAAGTCATTGTTCATGAAATTTTAGTTTGCACTTACTTCACCAGTGCTTTTTTATATAGCTTGTTGTAAAAGGAGGCAAATACCTAGATGAGTGGATATATCCCCTGGGAGGCCTCTGCCTACTCCATACTCCTCAGGTAAGTATACCCCTAGCAGAGGTTGAGAACAACTGCCATAAATAACCTCTTACCTTTGCTGCTCTGAAAAGGTAGAAAAAGTTTTCAAAGTGTTGCCTGGCAATATCAGTAAAAGTTTCTCGTACAAGCTCTAAAAAGAGAAAGGGAAATAACTATAATTTAATTTCAGCAGAATAAAAATAAGAACAATATGACTCATTGACAAATTGGGCTCAGCTGTAGCTTAAAGAATGTTTTAATTTAAAAGCTTCTTGGTTTGTGTATTTCTGTCCTGTGTGACTGATTGTTTTGTGATGTGTATTACTTGGTTTTCCAAGCTAATTATGAAATGTTTTTCTCGTAAATCAGTTGAATAAAAATCATGAAAAACTTTAAGTTTAAATAAATATTTTCTCTGCTGAGGCCCTGATATAGCAAAACACTGTAAATACATTCTTATCTTTAAACATTTGAGTAGTCTAATCCATTTGGTGATTTGGAGCCTCAGTATGGAAGGCTTGTAACATTGCCACTAAAATCAAATTGAGTCCATGGGTCCTGTGGCGATTGTAATGGCACTTGCAGGAAACAGCATAAAATGAATGTACACTCCACCAACATTATCTGGATCATACTTTGAGTTATTTTGTGCTCCAAGCTGTTAAAAATGTCACTGGGGCGGAGTGGAATGGAGTGGGCAGGGACCAGATTTGGGGCATTCTACTTCCCACCATCATGGTGAAGCAGAGCAACCTAGTTAGAGACAGTGGAGCACACAGCAGGCTACTGGGTGGCTCTGCTTCCCATGGCTCCCACCACCGAGTGCTGCTGCCCATGAGCAGGGCCCAGGGCAACCACTCCGAATTGTCCTATGAATGGAACGGCTTTGTCTGAAGTAGCAAGTGGAGGGTTAAATATTTCAATATTTTACACTCCACAAGTTTATAATTGCCATCATTCTGATTCCAGCCCCCAAACTCACCTGCCCCCAAAAGCTTGTCACACGATTGAAAGCTAAGCAATCATAAAAGCAGTTAAGTGAATTTGGTCAAAGTTTATGGCAAACTGAGTGAATGAAACTCACCTGTAACTGTCTTTAGGGTCATGATAGCAGGTGATTTCAGCAGCACAATTTGTTGTTTCACAATGGCCTCAAAAGTTTTGTAATTGACAAATCCTGGGAGCTCTCTTCCTCGATACTGATTTTCAAAGCCCCACACTTCTTCTTTCATAATGTCATTTACTACAGCAATTAAAACAGCAGGACAGTTATTTCCACTGCTTCAGAGAAGATTTTAATATAACAACACAGATATGTGAAAAGGCCTGGATTTAATAAAGGGCCAAAGCTATTTCTTAGTTTGCATGTATCTATTTGGATACAAAACAGCTACAGGAACAGTCAGGAATATGAAGATTGTAGCTATAAAGTTGCACACACTGTGACTGTGTAGCACACCTGCCTGTAACACTGTAGATATTTGAGGGGGGTAGAGTTAAAGTCACCACAGGAAGGGTCTAACAAGCTGAGATAGTGAAGGGGCCTAAGGCAGTTGTGCAATCACCTGCATTTGACCATTTTGAAAACACAATTATAATTTCAGATGTAGTGTTACAATAGCACTGTTGTTTACCAATCCGAGAGATTCACAATCACTTTTAAAGCAATTAACAGGCTGTGTTATCTTAAGGAAGCTGGCATTCCTTAAGATAAAGAGCAGCTTATCTTAAACAGTATTCACAAGCACTATCTACATGCACAAGAATTTTTATTTATGTCTTTTACTTGGATCAATCAACACGCTCACAGTCAGGGAAACAAACAAATCGAAACAACCTTGCATCACTGCAATGAACTTTCATTAGCCTTCATTTTTAGGGCTGGTACTACTTCAGGTAGAACATGACAAAGTGGATCTCATTAGAAGTAGTGACTGGATCACACTAAACTCTATACTTAAACATGCACAACATATGCTTGGATCCACATATGGAATTTGCCCTTTGGACTCATCTCTAATGATGGATAAAGACCCCCAACAAGAACAAGCAGGTCCATGCAAGCAAACCTTTGTATCCTCACGAAGCCCTATTGATTTCACTAGGACTCTGGGCAGGCATAGATGTCTGTCAGAGTAGAACAACTTGCAGGCCAAGTGCCAACATTTGGTGTTTACCTTTCAGTTCACTGTCATGAACATCGTTTTCCCACTCATTAAAGCATTTTCGAACTTGTGTGAATAGTCTTTTTTTTGTTTTATCAATTACAATTTCTTCACCATGCACTGAATTTATGATGTTCTGATTAAAGAGTTTGAGTTTCTGTAAAGAGACAGGAAATTGTCAGTTAAACAACACTCGGAGGGCTAAATTCAGATCCAGAGTTGTTTGCAATGATACATAACTCAAACTTTGCAGCAAGGAGTGGAACTGCTGTAGAGTTGAACACTGCTCTCTGAAACACTCTGGAATTCGCCCTTGCAATTACATTGTAGATCAAGCCAGGGCAGTGACATTCTGAGATGCATCAGAGCGCAGAGACTGTATTTTAGCACTGAGGTGCTCAACTGTGAACTGCTGCAGGTTTGAGGTCACTGTGGTTCAGGGTGTAGGGCAAAGACTCAGGAAGCCTAGCTTTCTAGTCCCAGCTCTACCACTGACTTGCTGTGTGACCTGCACAGGTTACTTCAAATCTCAATGTCTGTTTCCCACTCATCCTTTTCTTTCCTTGTCCATAGGTGGCACACTCTCCTGGGAAGCAAATACCTTTTAGTCTGTGTGTGTACAGTACTTAGCCCAGTGCAGTCTTCATCTCTGTTCTAGATGCTCTGGTAATACCAGTGAATAACAATAATCGTCCTTGCTCCCAGAGCTAAATTTCATCAAAAGAAACTAAAGATATATTGAGTACTTTGTTGTTTTTCCATGTAAGCACCTGCTGCAGCACATGCTGTTATTCTGAATGTACATGGCAGTCTCTGTATTAAAATATGGCCCTGCCAGAACTTTGAGAGCTTCTGTTTTAGCACATATCCCCAGTCCCTACTCACTGCAAACTGCTGGGATTGTTTGAAGCTGTAAAGGAGTTTTATGGGATTACCTGGGTTGGTTAGAATACAGGTAGAAGACAATTTTGCTTTTAAAAATCACTGGAATTTTGCACAAAAAATTATATGACCTTTTAAATATGGAATACAACTACTTATTCTTGATTTCTGTTATGCTTTTCCTTAATACGACATTTTCTATTAGCAGCAACTTTAGGTGCATTAGTACAATTAATGTAACCAAATGTAATTTACCCATTGTTTTATTAGAGCTGACATGTACAGACAGAAATAATCTGATTTTTAATTTGGTTTATTTTATTGGTGAATATAGATTCTGGATTTATGAAGACTGGGAATTGAAAGCAAGCTCATGGCCTACTTCTTCTATGTTAAGGAACGTACATATGGATGTGTCTGTAGTTATTTAGTGAGTTCATGCTGAGTATGCAGCCTAGAAGAGACCAACTTGCAATAGCCTCACAATTCCAAATGCTAACCAATGTTTTTTGTTCCAATAAGGGTACCAAATACATATTTATACTCACATCTACTAGGAAGAGCATCTGATCTTCCACTGATTCTGGCACACCTTTGCCACATTTTTGTAGCTTGTTGTTTGCCAACCGGAGTTTTTCCTTTATCTGGCTTTCTAAAGTTGGTAGTGATTTCTGTGGGGGGGAAATATAGAATCATAGACATGTAGGGCTTAAGAAGTCATAAAGTCTCTGCTGAGGAAGGACCAAGTAACTTAGACCATACCTGACAGATGTTTGTTCAACCTGTTCTTAAAAACCTCCAGTGACATGGATTCCACCACCTCCCTTGAAAGTTTGATGCAGAAC
This sequence comes from Rafetus swinhoei, assembly GCA_019425775.1. Taxonomy (NCBI): domain Eukaryota; kingdom Metazoa; phylum Chordata; order Testudines; family Trionychidae; genus Rafetus; species Rafetus swinhoei. The sequence goes on from CM033437.1 coordinate 160,633,105, forward strand.
ATGTCTACCATTATAGCTACAAAAGTTTTTTCTAATAGCTAAAATAAATCTCCATTGTTGCAGATAAAGATCGCTGCTTCTTTTCCTGCGTATATTGGATATGTAGAACAATTGGTAACTGTCCTTTTTATAACAGCCCGTAAGACAGTGGTTCTCAACTCGTTTCAGTCCACGGACCACCAGGCCAATCAAAAAATTTTTGTGGACCACCTCCAGCACATGTAGCACAGGACGAATGACACAGCAACTGCTCAGCATGACAGGGGCAGCTACACTGACGCTCAGAGCCTCAGACGGAAGTTACTGGCAACACAACGTGGTTGTGTCCTAGGTGACGTGCCACGTGCTTGTGAACACAGCATAAAACAGCCTAATGGCGGCGCCTGCTCACGCCGTGTGCCTTTGGACAATGTTCCTGTGGACCACCGAAAAAGTCACCATGAACCACCAGTTGAGGACCACAGCCTTAAGAGATCTGAAGATTTTACGAGGCCCCACCTCACTATTATTTTCTCAAGACTAAACATGGCCAATTTTTTTAACCTTTCCTTGTAGGTCAGGATTTTCTAAATCTTTTATCATTTTTGTTGCTTTCCTCTGGACTCTCTCTAGTTTGTCCACCACTTTCCTAAAGTGTGCTGCTCAGAACTGGACACGATACTCCAGCTGAGGCCTCACCAGTGTCAAGTAGAGAGGGATAAGAAGCTTCTGTGCCTTAAATACGACACTCCTGCTAATACATCCCCAAATAATTTTATTCTATTTTGCAACTGCATCATGTTGTTGACCCATATTCAGTTTGTAAACCACGATAAGCCCTGGATCCTTCACAACAGTACTGCCACCTAGCCAGTGATTCCCATTTTGCAGTTATGCCTTTGATTTTTATTTCCTAAATAAAATACTTTGCACTTGTCCTTATTGACTTTCATCTCATTGATTTCAGACCATTTGTCAAGGTCATTTCAAATTTGACCTCCAAAGTACTCGCAACCCTTCCAGCTTGTCATCCACAGATTTTATAAGCATAATCTCCACTCTACTGCCCAAGTCATTAACAAAAATATTGAATAGTACTGGACCCAAGACTGATGTCTAAGGGCCTCACTAGATAAGTTTTTCTAGTTTGACTGCAACCCATTGATAACTACTCTTTTCATGTAATCTTTCAACCAATTGTGCACCCACCTTTTAGTCATTTCATTTAAAATTATATTTCCCTAGTGTGCTTATGATAATGTTACGTGGGACTGTGTCAAAAAACTGTATTAAATCAAGAAATATCACATCTCCTGTTTCTCCCCTATCCACTATGCCAGTAACACAGTCGAAGGAGGAAATTAGGTCAATCTGGTATGATTTTTTTTGGCAAATCCATGCTGGCTGTTCCTGATAACCCTATTGCCCTTGAAGTGCTTCTAAATTGAAAAGAAATAGAGCAACTGGTAGGATAGTCCCAAGTAAAAGGGGTTGATTTTTCCTCAGTGAGGAAAACAATTCCTTACATTTTAAAAGCTTTAAATGTATAATATGACATGGAACAATTGTAGTTTTCTACTAGGGATTTTCTGACGTGAATTTGGGTCATTGCTATCCTATAACTGAGTGTGTATTGTCACTTGGTATTAACAAGGGGAGGCAAAAATTTTTAACCCATTGTAAGAGAATAGTGTATAAAACCTCCAATTAACCAAGACTATTTATTTTATCCACATACAAGGCATTGACATATAGCTAGTATGGATCTCCTAATCCCCAAATTAAATCAGGGGATACATATAGAAATGTAGCTAATATTCTTCAAGATCTGTAATTTGCTTTATGCTAAGCCCAGGGCCACTTCACCAAAGTTGGGCATTGTCGCAGGCTGGCCTGAAAGAGGTGGGGCCCTCAGGCAGAAGAAGTAGTTCCCTCTAGGCACCATGTTCAGGGGGAAGCAGGGAGGTCACTTTGCATGCTCCTCTGGGGGAAGGGGAAGCATGGGAGGTCTATTCCCCCCCCCCCATCTTGCCAGGAGTGCATGGTACTCAGAGAGAACCTCCAGCTGATGGTACAGATGATGGTACCCTCTGGTGCTGCATGCCCCTGGTTGGGGGAGGAGACTTTGTGCACTCCCCTGCCCCAGGGTCTTGACTGGCCTGGGGACAGGGGCATGGCAGGGCAGGCCACAGGACAGATCAAAAATAGCTTGGCAGGCCATATCCAGCCCACGGGCTGTATCATGCCCACCCCTGTTCTACAATCTAGTTAAGGTTTCAGAGAGTTCCGACTTGCTACTATGCAGCTTACATACATATCTTGGTAAAAGGTCCAAACAACATTTGCTGTTTTGTGCGTTCACCAAATTGGTTTTTAAAGAACCAGTAGTCCAAGTCTGCTAACTTACATTAATGTGCTCTATCAGTTCCTGTGTTAGTCTCTCTGCCAAAAAGGGGATGGTGGCTTTTCCTTCTTCAAAAAGAACACTGAAAGAGATTAAAGAACACAATAAATAATAATATCCCAAAGAATTCCTTCTTTCATCCCAAAGGATTCCAAAGCATTTCAGACAGAGTACAGCTGTTCCTGGCTTTGCCAGAGGCCTTCTGTGTTACTTGGGGTGACCTTAATCATTTTCTGCTTCAGTTTTCCCCTCTGTAAAACAGAGATGATATTGAGCTACTCCATAAAGTGCTTTGAGATCTGCTGATGAAAGGTGCTATATACAAGTGCTAAGTATTATTATGCTGCTGCTATGGCCTATTCTTGGGAAGAAGAAGAAAAGAGGATTTTAGATCTGTGAATAGACCACCCATGTGAGTTTATGGAATTTTGTTTGGTACTCCTCACACACCACAGTTGTGAACAGATTTTTGTTTCTGATAGTAGAGATTAGCTGATAGTGATGAATGACCAGGTGATTTTGTTTATTCAGGTTGCTGGATTCAGAGAGGACTGTGATAGTTTTTTGCTCTGTCATTTCCAGGATAAATGTGCAATCAGATCTGGGCTGCCTCCCAGTCCTGGACTGGTCTGACAAGTCTTAGATGGAACACCTACCTACACAACATTTCCTCATCCCCATTTAAATTGATATTAACACTGAGAGTCACATAGTTATGTCCTAAGCCAGTGGCTCCCAACCTTTCTGAGCATAGAGACCCCCTTTTCAATATATTACAGTTTTACGGACCCATCCCCCGCAAACAATATAGCTGTGCCTGCAGCTTGTACATCCCTCAGCCCATGCTGCTTCCCGAGCTCAGCCGAGAGGCTCCGTGCTGGCAGCCAGCACATCCTTCAAGCTGCGTTGCTTCCCACGGCTCAGGAACCAGCACGGGCTGTAGGACTTGCCGAGCAGCCCACACCGAACCTCTCAGCTTTCAAATTTCCGTGGACCCCCTACAGTTCCATCAAGCACCAGGGGTCTGCGGACCACAGGCTGAGAACCACTGTCCTAAACTACTCTAACTACAGGTGTATTAAAAGTCTCCAAACCATCTTTAGGGAACTATTTACATTCCAGTTGTGTTCCAGATGCATAACAATACAGGGCTAGACTGTCACTTCAGGCAGGCACAATGCTAAGCTAGGGGTTGTGTGTGTAAGTGGCACTTTGCCCCAAAAGACAATCAGGGGGAGGGATAGCTCAGTGGTTTGAGCATTGGCCTACTAAACCCAGCAGTGTGAGTTCAATCCTTGTGGAGACTGTTTGGGGCAAAAATTTGCCAGGGATGGTACTTGGTCCTGCTGTGAAGGCAGCAGACTGGACTAGATGACTTTTCATCATCTGGGTCCCTTCCAGCTCTAGGAGATAGGCAATCTCCTTTAATTTCACACTACAACCCAGAGACACATCACTAAATCACAATTCCTCCCCTGCTTCCACTTTCTCCTAAGTGGGTGGTAATTTACTGATGGCCACTAGCAAAGTTCTGATTATCCCAGACAATAAGATGATGAGGCGAAGGCTACAGCCACCTGCTTCAGTTGGAGCATAAGTAAGAAGATAGCCTGGCTTCCTTCTGTGTGCTTGTTCCCAAAGCCTGAGGAGCCCATGTAGAAGCATAAAGGCAGAAGCACCAACAGCCTTCATAGGCCCCTGCACAAGGTAGAGGGAGGACCTGGCTCTGTGCTCCTGGAAAGGGCGGAGCCAGGAGCAGCCAACCCTAAACACCCTCTGGAATGTAGTGCCCATCCCCAACCCTCACAGCTGCCTGGACCATGCCGTGCATTGCTCCAGCTGCAACCAAAAGGGCCCGGGGCTCTGGTTGCCACTGCTGCTGCAGTAGCAGTCATGAGCCCTGAGCTCTGGAGCAACTGTTCCCTTTGGCCCCTACAGGAGCAGGAGCAGGTCAGCATAAGGGGAATGCTTACTCCATCTTCTTCCCTGTGTGCATATGTAGTCCACCTCATAATTTTGCCCAGAGTGACTGGCTTTAATGACTGCACAAAATATATAGCATGTATTTACTTTCTTTTCTGTGATAAAAAAAAACCTGTTAGTGGGGGAAAACCTGTCTAATATTCAGTGTGTATTGACTTTAAAACTACCGAAAATATTCATGTTCCTCAAAGAATTCTCTCTCTTTCTGGATTGCAGAGGCCAGCGACAAGTTGTCATGGATGTCCTGCTGCCCACGACATTTAACAATCATGTAGCCCTTTCTTAGGGGGACACTGAGATTTCGGACTATGTCAGTGACATCTCTCTCCGTTCCTTTGTCGACCAAATCAGGTTTTGTGAGAATCCCTGTGAAGTAACAAAAGAAATATTGTATTTAATGAGGTGACACGCATTATAGATGGAAGCTGTACTTGTGGTTCCATAGTTATGAAGGAACAGAATCTGGACACTTTATGTGAAGCAAACAGGAGAGTTTATTACACACAGCACTGTCCGAGTGTCACATCGCTTATTAGGGCTTAGTGAACACTGACAAATAGGTTACACTGATTATATAGGATGCTCAATGGGCAGATCAAAGTGATGGGTGGGGAGGGAGTAAAATTCTAGACTCCTGGATAGGTGCTAATTGTGAGGAGCAGACATCAGTGTTCCCAGTAAAACAAGTATTTAAACAAAGCAGACATCAGTTATCAACTATGTATTAAGTGGTTGTATGTCTGTCAGCTTTAGGAAGTAGAGAGATGTAGCCCTGTTAGTCTGGTCTTGCTGAAACAAAAGACAGGACTATGCAGCACTTTAAAGACTAACAAGATGTTTTATTAGGTGATGAGCTTTCCTTTGATTAGGTCTGGCCCACAAAAGCTCATCACCTAATAAACCGTCTTAAAGTGCTACATAGTCCTGTCTTTTGTTTCAGCTTTAGGAAGGTATCTCTGCACGGATGTGATCCATCTGGGGATTAAAGTAGAGTCATTAAGAGTACTTAACAATGGCACAGTTGTGCCTTGCAGCACTGAATGTGTCATGTCCTGTCTCCCACCCTGGGCTAGGTGTGTGTGGGGATGGGGGCGAGGGGAACCATCATGTACTGTGTTTGTATGCCAGTCCCAGACTCCAAATTTAGAATAGGGATTCTTAACAGAATATCATGGCCTGCCTCAGAAATTTTCATCCTACAGTTAGGAACAAGTTGACTCTTGTAATGAAAGCAGGGATCCGATCACTTCATTACATATGCTGCATTTTTCATGTCTTTCCCCAAAAGCACAGCATTTACTCACTTTTTTGGGGAGAATTTACAACCAAACTGATTAGTTGATGAATTAAAATTATTTTAAAAATGGGTCCATAAGAAATGTAACACTGAATAGTTACATGATCTGATGCCCTGAATGATCTCAGTAAAGGAACAGCACAGAGTTTTCACCATGGAAAAAAAAAAGGTATGTCTTTAAAAAATAATCAGTAAAATCTAATCTGGGGACCCTAAAATGTCACGATCATAACCATATGCTTTTCCATGGCATCTCTACAGGTCAGAATACAGGTTGTTTGGGTTCCTTGCCTATGGATTTCTGTACTCTAACATATTTGTGTTTCTTTAAAGTTTAACCGTATCGCTGCATTTCTTTGGTTTTAAATGCTTAATTTTTGGATAATTACAACATCATGTAATCATTACTTACTGATCTAGTCTCCTAACCTGAACTCCATCTTAATATAGTTTTAGTTTAGGAATTTATGTGTATGTGTATATATTATCTATATATGCATACAAGGTCAGATCCTCAATTGGTGTAAACTGGCATAGCTCCACTGAAATTGACATCTGTCCCATTGTATAATATACATCTTTTTGAAGCTATTTCAGATGTGTACCTTCTCTTCGCATGCATTTAAAATATTGTTTTGAAGGAGATAATGAGAAGTCATTTGAGAATGTTTGCCTCAGTGTTAATGTTATGAATACATTATGAATGCAGCACACTTACACCCGTGTCCTCTTTCCATAGATTTTCTATCTACAACACTAAATATTTTAAAGACTTTGTGAGGAGGGCCTAAGTGCCATTGGCTTTTTCTACACTGCGAGTTTTTGCAGCAGAAAATATGCTAATGAGGTACTCATTAGCAGGGCTCGACAAACAATGTAATCTACTCACCCATGGCGAGTAGATTACACCCCGAAAGAGCTGGCACAGAGCGATCTGTGCATGCGCAGAACGATCTGCGCATGCGAAGAGCGCAGAACCGCACGGCTGGCGAGCGGGGCTCACCGCCGCTCAGTGAGCCCTGCTCATTAGCGTAAGTTGCCATATCGTTAGCATATTTCCTGCCATTTCTTTTAGTGCAAGGAGTTTTTGTGCAAAAAGAAGCAGTGTAACCGGGAGTGGCATAAGGATCTTGCGCAAAACGGGTTTTTTGCACAAAAAGGAAGTGGCTACACTGCTTCTTTTTGTGCAAAAACCCCTTGTGCAAAAAGAAACGGCAGAAAATATACTAATGATATTGTGACTTATGCTAATGAGTCCCTCATTAGCATATTTTCTACCACAAAAACTTGCAGGATAGACAAAGTTATTGTGTGCCAGGAAAGGACCTTCCACATAAGAGAACATTTCACTTTTGGTTACTAGAGAGGTTTTTTCCCCCTGACGTCTATTTAACCTGCTCTTAAATATCTCCAGAGATGGAGATTCCACAACCCCCCATCGGCAATTTATTCCAGTGCTTTACCACCCTGACAGTGAGGAAGTTTTTCCTAATGTCCAACTTAAACCTCCCTTGCTGCAGTTTAAGCCCATTGCTTCTTGTCAGATCCTCAGAGGCCAAGGAGAACAATTTTTCTCCCTCTTCCTTGTTACACCCTTTTAGATACTTGAAAACCGCGCTCTCATGTCCCCTCTCGGTCTTCTCCTTTTCAAACTAAACAAGCCCAATTCCTTCAGCCTTGCCTCATAGCTCATGTTCTCTGGAGGTCCCTTCCAGTTCTAGTGTTCTGTGATTCTGTGGAGAATTGTTAAAAGAAACTCCCAAATGATTCTAGGCTCACCAAGTGTCAGAACAAACATTTGCAGGAACATTTTACATAACAGGATAATTTGCGGGGAGGGGATGGTTGGTTGCTCCTTTAGCCATTTTCCCCTATAGTACTTGTGATTATTTTTGTCTGAAATTCAGATTCTCAAATGAAGCACTGATAGGAAATCCTGTGTGGATTTCAAATCAAAGCAAGCCCACCACCAAAATATAAATGTCTGGTTCCTTTGCTGCTTTCCCATGATTCTTTTAGGAAGGAACCACAGCAAGTGGTGGAATATGCTCAGTATCTCCAGTGTTTAGCTCTAAACATTCTTTGCCAGTACAATTACTTTTCTCACAACCCAATCCCCTTTTCTTTTTAAATATATGTATCTTTACTTACCTAGGGTTCTCTCCCCCTTAGGGTCCACCTCTTTAGCCATTTTTAGGGCTTCTGTTGTTGCAATATCCACATTACTTGGCACTACTACCAGATTTATAGTTTGTTGCTTATGAATATACTTTTTAATAAGAGTTATGATCTGTAATGAAATAAGATATGTAATAAAAGTTGATTACTTCAGATAGGTAGGTAAGTCTTGTTACAAATGGTAGATTTGGTCCTTCCATATTTCATAGCTTTGGAAGGAATTTAGCTATCTCCCGTCTCTGAATGTGGTAAGACTGGCTGCATAACTGGGTAGGTGCATTATGGTGTTTTTCACCTGTCTCACAGAACTGAGTACTGCCAGAGGCTCTAGATATAACTTAATCGATCAGTGATTTGGATCCAGTACTGAGAAGTTTATATTCCTAAAACTAACTGGCTCATGGTCAGAGTTGATCTCAGATTATTAGTATTAGAGATGTGACTATGGGACAGAAGCTTATATGAGAATTTGAGAAGAAGAACACAATACAGCCTGAAATCTTATCATCTAAAGGTAAAATTAAATGTGTTGATAAACACATGTAAACATACTGCATGTGACCAACTCAAACAGCCATTGTTTAAAAGCACCGGATAACAGTCCACGGAGGACTGTCCCAGAAGGTATACTTAGAACTAAATTAGGAATGATAAAGCGACATCAAATTTTAGCTTTTTATGATGTTATTGAAAAGTTGAAGACAACATGTCTCACAACTGAACATTTAGACTCAGATCCTGGGCTGCAGCTCAGGAGGTGGATGTGTTCAAATGCATTTGAAACACTTGTGTATCTCCTCAGCTTTTGTGCTGGCAGTCAATTGACTGATACAGTCCAGAAACCGGCTAATGGGATTATGCTGGGGGCGGGAGCAGCGTCTGAATCTTTCCTCCTCCCCTCCGGACTCATAAAGAGAAAGCGCCCCACAGCTCCATTTCTGAGCGGTGTGCAGGGCTGTAGGGTTGTCTCTGCGGGCCAGATCCGGGGCTTGGCTGGCTGCATCCAGCCCACAGGCTGTATTTTGCCCTAGCCTGGTATATGCACATCCTTCTCAATGTAGCACTTCCTCCACTAAAACCCTATTTTATTACATCTTAACTCTTCCTAGGAAATTACATATCAGTCAGTTCTGTGTCATCATTAAGCAGAACATTATGCAGAGCAAGATACACTAATCTCTTTTGCCATCATTTACCAGTTTCCCAGCAGAGAATTGCTACATACTTTACCTGCTTGCCAATGTCTTGTGGCTGACTCCCAACAGCCACTCTAGCAATCCCTGGCAGATCAATCAGTGTCAGATCTGGAACATTCGGGGAGCTAATTTCTAGGGAAATTAGTTCGTGACTAATGCCCACTCCTTCACCAGCCATTGCATCCTGGGCTACAGGAAAGAGACACAAAAGCAAAGATTAGAAACACATTATGAATTTAAACTAGAAAATGTCATGGATTAAGAAAAAACCTATTGCTACATTTGGTTTTTTTAGAAAATATGTTCTCAGAAAAACTTCCCCTTCATTATTATTAGCTATAAAATAAGATTAATAAATATGATATAAAAGAGTAAAGATTAGTCTTCATTTATATACCATAGGGACAAAAATATCGAAGACTTGGCTCAGGGTTTAGCAACTATCAGCCCCCAAGAGCAGCAGAGTGCTAAACCAAAAATTTGCTGCTCATCTGTCTACATCCAGCATAAGTGTATGTCTGGTTTGAAGCTTCATAGAGGTGGGTGACATTTTTCTCACCATATTTTGAAGAGAAAAAAGCAGATTTGGTGACAACAAAACATTTCACAAATTCGTGTCAATTTAACAAAATTGTTTCAGATAAATAAATAATAAATAAATAACAAAATAAATTTCAAGACAAAACAAATGACTCCCATTTTATTTCAAAACCATTCAAACAGCTGTTACATAATAAGTATGTTTTGATTTGAAATGAAATGCTTTATTTCAGCTGAAACAATTTTTTTTCAATTCACTGGCAATTTTCACTTTGACTCAAAACACAATTTTTTCTAAATCGCCAGTGAACCAATGTATTTGTTATTTGGCCAGGATAAGGAGGGAGACTACTTGCAAATGTTATCTGCTGATAGCACTACACACACTTATGGAGCTATTGAAAAGAGTAAGTGACATTATCACTTACTCTTAACTAAGCACAAACTCAAGAGTGAGAAATCCCAACTTTTCATGATGTCATTGCAAAAATGGGCTTTAATCCTACAATATGCTCTGGTGCCCACACAGAGCTCAGTGCAGAATCAAGGCCACAAAGAAGCACAATCTTATATGTTATTTACGTCCCAGGTTATGTTTACCTTTCCTTATTTCTTGTTCCACTTCTGAGGGACCATTCAACTCTTGCATTACCTCCAAGTAAGTAATTTTTCCTTTCCATTCCTGTGTGTCACACACTTTCTTCAGTTTGAGCTCTAAAGGACATCTGGTAACAATACCTACCAAATTAAACCAAAACAAAAATCACTAGTCTTATATCAAAAAGTAAAATACAGTGTTTCCCTCCTCTTTGGAAGCCACTGAAATAGCAATAGATTGTCTTTAGCTTATGGTCAACATGTATTTCATAATCAAAGATACAACTACTTCTTTGCACAGTAGTAGAGTCTCAAGTGTAATGTCAGTGAAATAATAGTCTTTCCATTGGAGTTCAAGGGCCTCTAGATAGGCTCTTAGGGTATGTCTAGACTACATGGCTCCGTAGATGGAGCCATGTAGATGAGTTTACTAGACATAGGAAAATGAAGTGGCGATTTAAATAATTGCTGCTTCATTTACATCAAAATGGGCCACCGTGCTGTGCCAATCAGCTGTTTGGGGGCACAGTGGGGCAGTCTGGACGCGCCGCGGTTGACAAGGGAAGCCTTTGTCGACCGCTCCATTATGCTTCGTGAAATGAAGTTTACCGGAGTGGTTGACAAAGGCTTCCGTTGTCAACCGCGGAGCGTCCAGACTACCCCGCTGTGCCGCCAAACAGCTGATCGACACAGCGCGGCAGCCATTTTGATGTAAACAAAGCGGCGATTATTTAAATTGCCACTTCATTTTCCTATGTCTAGTAAACTCATCTACATGGCTCCGTCGACGGAGCCACGTAGTCTAGACATACCCTCAGTGCTCTTCATCTGAAGAACTCAAAGTCCATTACATAGGTGTGTGTATATATTTGGAGTTATCCCCATTTCGCCAAAAGGGGCACCTGAAAATCAGGGAGATGAAGTGAGTTGTCTAGATGTTCCTGGCAGTGCTGACACCATAGCCCAGATTTCCTGCCTTCCAGCCCCATGTTCAGTCTCTCAGATCACAGGTGCACCTTCTCCCTCCCTATTTCAAAGCAGCCCTTCAGCAACCTTACAGAATAACATACCACTGCAACTCAGGCAAGTGTCAGATTTCTGAGAGAAAAAGCCAAGAGGTAAATTCTTACCACTGCCTCTAGGAAGAGCAACTCCGGACAGGGCTTCTAGAACGGAGCTTTTTCCAGAACTCTGGTCTCCAATCACTGCAATTGCTGGCAAACCCAGGTCCTTTTCTACTCCAAGCGCTCTCAAGGAGTCAATGAGATCGATACTGGGACGAACCTTTTCCTCATATTGACTGCACAAGGTGTATTCTGCATTCTGATAAAAAAAATTGTTTATAAATGGAAACAGGACCTAGACCTCCAGTTTTATTAAAAACATAGGCACAATGTCGGTGGTGAGATACTGTGAAACCCAGTACCCCATGTTCACCATTTTTATAAGGTTATGATGTTTTGTGCAAAGTATGCTTTATGAGGTATCATTTGAAAATTCATAATCTGCTGAATATTATTATTCTGTTGAAATAAGTTGAGCAACATTATGTACAAAGTTATACGGTTCTACTCTGATTCTTACTGAAATATGTTGCAGTTCTGGGTAACACCCAGATACCAGTTTCTTAAAGATGAAAACACACTGTCACACCAGCAAAGTGTTTAAAAGTATCACCAGCTTAAGCAGGCATCCTTCAACATGAGAGAAGGTATAAACAAGAAATTTACATTTCATCTCAGAGATGGTTCAAACCTCCTATATACAGGAGACTGTTTGTCTACACCGTAGTGGAGTAATCCTTAACGTGGGCAGAGGAGTATAAAAATAAGAGACAATGGCCACCATGTCACCTGTCTTCCTCCTGCCTTTCTGCTCACAGCATTCACAAATTCAATGGACACTGAACAGGGATGGGGTTTCAGGTTGGAAGTGGAGCCAGCCTGTGAAATTAACTGCAGGTTCTTTTGTGAGACAGATCTTTTTGCAGTTATACCATTGGTCTGGTAAAGTCAGGAATTAATTTGCATTTTTATCTTTTTAATTTTTTTCACCAATTTGACTTTTATGCCTCATCACTTGTAATCACTTAAAATCCATCTTTCTATAGTTAATCCTTTAAAAAATGGTATCTAAAGCAGTGTGTGCTTGTACTGAAAGGTTTGGGAACCTGTACTTGAGATAACATGTCTGGTGCATAATCCTTTTCTTTGTTGAAATGACAGACTGTCTACAAGCTTGTCCTGGCCAGAAGAGTACTGAGCAGTAGAACATACACATTTCTGGGCAGCCAGGCTGGGACTTTGACTTTGCTGGTGTCACTCTGGAAGCAACCCCATAACCCAGTGGCTTGCTAAAAGCTGTGCGTGAGCAGCACCACGGGGTGATGGCTGTCCAACTATCCAACAGTCTAGATTGCACTCTAAGGAGTGTCACAGATACACAGCCTTATGTCAGGTGTGGTTTTTGTGTGTGTGTGTATGTGTGCTATAAAAAATTTAATTGCCACAGTGATGACACTCCATGAGGCACTAAAATACACAATATTGGGAAGATCTGTGTATTCCATATATACCGTGAAGAACAAACCCCACACATCTTGTGTGTCATCTTAGCAGTCATCCTCCCTCCTCACGCCATGCCTGCTGCAGTTGAAATGTAGGTAGGGGCTCCAGCTAGACACCTCTCACCACAATATGCAATGGCAGGGCAGCTGGCAGGGCCTGTTCCACACAAGCCTCTTGCTTCCCTTAGGATGCACTTTGCTCCTCCCAGTTATTTGGTTCAGAAGAGCCTGATCTGTTGATATTCACAGCACCCTGGAAATCTCATCTTCTTAAGAGGACTGGTGAAGCAGGGCTACTTGCTCAAAGGCATGGGTGATATATGGGGAAAGTGAGGGAGTCCTTTTAATCTTTTCATCATTCTTTTCTGCAGGGCCGCTTTGTGGTTTCTCTTTGTATTGATTACATTGATGCTAGTGCTTTTAATTACCATTGGAGATGCCTAATGTCTCAAGGTATGTCTAGACTACATGGCTCCGTCAACGGAGCCATGTAAACTAGTTTACCTGACATAGTCAATGAAGCAGGATTTAAATAATCCCCGCTTTGTTAAAATAAAAATGGCCACCGTGCTGTGCCGACAATCCGCTGATCCGGCACAGCGTGGCAGTCTAGACGCGGATCGGTCGACAAGGGAAGCCTTTGCCGACTGCTCCTGTAAACCTCATTTCACGAGGCATAAGGGAGCGGTTGACAAAGGCTTCTCTTGTCGACCGATCAGTGTCTAGACTGCTGTGCTGTGCCGGATCAGCTAATTGTCGGCACAGCGCAGCAGCCATTTTTATTTTAATGAAGCGGGGATTATTTAAATCCCTGTTTCATTGACTATGTCAGGTAAACTAGTTTACATGGCTCCGTCAACGGAGCCATGTAGTCTAGACATACCCTCAGATAAGAACCTCTAGTCAATTTGTAGGACCCAGATAAATATAGTAGCTCTGTATAGCCACACAGGCACCAGAAAAGCAGGACATTTCTGTTTAGACAGACAAACAAGTCAAATACCTAGTAATAATGCTTTATAAAGGACACTCCAATTTCCTTGTGCCCAAAGTTCTAGCTTGATTCTGGGCATCTCATTCATATGCTTAAACCTTAAAGTCAGAAGGGACCTCTGTCCATATTCCCTCTAAGATTTTCCAACCAGGAGCGGAATGAGTTTTGGCTTGTGCACCAATACTGAGGTCACATGTGTTGGTCTGGATGTGTGCCAACATGGCATCCAATTTATTAACACACACGTTTGCGGCTGCCGTAGCAGACACCACCCCTACGTCATGCAGCAGGTCTCGTTCCCTGCCCCAGCTGCTGTAACAGGCCCTACCCCCCCCCGCCACATGGCAGCCCCAGCCGCTGTAGCAGGTCCTCCTCCTATCCCTCCACATGGCCATGGCAGGTCCCCCCCGCCCCAGCAGCTCCCTCACCACTTTGTCTCAGCTTGTCCTGCCCACTGGAGCAGTCGCCTGCTGTGCGAGTGCTGCTGCATGGCTCTCCAGAGGAAGTGAGCAGGGGAAGAATTTTTTGTGCACGGCTATGCAGGCGCACACCTGAGCGGGAACACTGACCACCATGATCATCTAGTCTGACCTCCTGCACATTGCAAGCCATGGAGCTTGCGCCCCTCCTCCCCGACCCATGCGCTAGATCCCACACTCACTGATTTCATACCATCCTGGCTAGAAAGCCTCCCTGCTCATACCCCATTGATTATTTTAAGGTATTTCTCTCAATTTCAAAACAACGTTAACTTTGAAGGCGCGTAAGGAGATTGTGATGACTTTTTTCTCCACCCTTGACTGATGAGCTTTCCAATCAGACGAGGGACACTATAGAAAGGGGGCCCATGCTCATCTTAGTTACACCAACACAGTGGATCCCAGACTATTAGGCAGCCTTCAAAAGCTCTCACGGTTATTGTCATCTCCTAAATATTCAGCTGCCTGCATGAAATGAACTGGGGTTTGTTGTCCAGTCCCTAAGTGGTGGCAGGGATTGGTTCTCTATCGGCACTCTCATTGGAGGGGCCATAGTTGGAACAGCCATAGAAACAGAACGGCCATTTTACCCTGAGAGGCAGTCCCTGCAGAAAAGGATTTGGATATAGCGGCAAGGCCTTGCGGGGAAATGTCTGCTGGGGCTGTTGGTGCCCAGAGGGTGACTGTTTCTGTGGCTAAAAGCATTTCAATCACCCGGGCTATCATTGAGCACCTTCCATGACAAGAACTGACAATGCCACGTAGTTGCTGCACGTGCCAAAACGGAGATGTTTTAAAATGAAATACCCAAAGTGAGTCTGAAGACTCGCATGTTTTCTATGTATAATGAATTGCATTTCTCCTTCGCAGCTGTGAAATAGCAAAAGTTATTAAAGAATATGCTCCGAGACTATTCACAGTTAGGGCTAACGCTCGACTTGTCCCGTGCAGGTGTACTGGGGCTATGGATGGACAGAGGGCCTTGTCAGGCCCTCCCCCTTCCAGAACACCCACGCAGGACCTCAGCTTGGACCTGGCATCCTTAGGATGTACAACGGATAAGGGGGATACAGAGCACAAGGAGCACTTGGAGGTTCCTCCAGTAGCACAGTGTATAAGGTACCCACCTTCAAATACACAGGTCAAGAGTTCAAGCCCTGCCCTTGACCAACCTAGACCAGGCATCCTTGGGACACAGGACAGATAAGGGCATCTCAGAACATAGGGAAGTTGGGGGGCTCCTCCACTGGCCCAGTGGATAAGGTACCTGCCTCCAGAGTCAGAGGTTCAAGCTCCAGCCTCAATAAAGGATTGTGACCAGACAGGTTGGTGAGATGACCAGAGCTTTTCCTTCACTATTTGTCTGAGAGCTTCTGATAGCAATCCACTGAGCCTTATATTAGCAGGTGCAAGGAATGCTAGACAGCATGCTCCTTTCCTTAGCACTCACAACGCATTAATCCTGTATCAGCTCTGCACAAAAAGAATATCCCAGAGCGTCTCTGCTTGGAGGCACAGCTGTACACCCACCTCCTAAGTTCTCCAGAGAAGAGCAGGTATGGACACACGTACCTCTCACAAATCTTGTCCACTGAAGCTGAAACCCATGTGCAATACTGTGTATGTAGGCAAGAGAACAAATTTCAGTGGAACTATGCCTGCCTACACTGCCAAATATCAGGTCTTGTATTTCATCAGAATGATAGATATATATTCCTTGCAAATTTAAGTGGCATAATTTACATGGTCCTCCAGATATATGTTGTCACTATACATTTGTGACTCACCTGTACTTTTTTATTCCCTTGGGGGTATGAAAATTTTCCCTCTCTCTTTACATTCTTCCCAGTCATCATGCTACACTGGGATCTTCAGGATGTGTTCCTAGGACAAAAATCAAGTCATTAGTCCTTACAGAAAATATGACCACATTTCATAATCAGAGGAGCATTGTTCCTTGTGGGCAGGCATGGCCCCATAGCCGTCAGCCTCGGCAAAGGCCACAAGGTGATGAAGAATGTGTCAAATCCCAGCAGTGTCGCCACAGAGGGTGTCTGACCAGACACACAGAGTCTGTGTGAGACGTGATCAGAGAGGTGTGTGGCTTTGCCTACTATGAGAAATGTGCTAGGGAATTACTAAAAGCATCCAAGGACAAACATGCTCTGAAGGTCATAAAAAAAAAGGGTTGGCACTCACATTCGGGCCAAGAGAAAATGGGAAGAGCTCAGCAATGTTTTGGCAGCCATGAAGAAGGCTACTGCCAAGAAAGATTAAGCTGCACAAACTCCTGTAACTCATTAAAGTGTGTTCAGACTCAAACAAACAAACACCCCCCCCAAAGAAACAACCCCCCCAAAAAACACTCCCCTCCCAACCAGTCTGCTGAGATATGATTAGGCCAGATCCTCAGCTAGTATAAATTGTCAAAGCTCCACTGAAGTCAAAACACTGACTTATATTAGCTAATGGTAGATCTGGCCCATGTCTGCAACTTCACTAGATTACAAAAACAGAAGTGAAGTAAATATTTATGTTCCAGTCATGGGTGACAAATGAAGGCCAAGCTGGGGAGGGCAGCCTAAGCCCCACCCTTTCCACCCAAACATCCCTTCCCTGAGACCACATCCCTTCACAACCTTTCCCCTCCCACTCAACCCCCAATACCAGCTGAGGGGTGATCCCAGCCTTCTCTGACTGCTGAGCTGCCATGTGGCACAGCCCCAACCCCTTCTGGGTGGCTGGGCAGTGCAGGCAATTTTGGGAAGGCAATGCCTTCCCTTGCCTACATTACCCACAGCTCATGGTTCCAATTAATTCTACATATAACTGTCGTTACATGGCATACTTCGTTTTATAAACAAACTTTTAGGCCTACTTCATGATCTGAGTGCCCCAGAATGATCACACCTAACCAATGAACAATAGTGAGCAACTCTATTTGTTAATAGCACTGTCTTGTAAAGTGTTTTGGTTCTTCTATTGCTTCCTCATCATAAGAGACAGTAACTTAGGACTTGGAGTAAGACTCTGTATCTCAAGATTTATTGTCCACTCCAATAAAGTTAACAGCACCAGCCATCATGATCCCCATAAGAAATAAAATATACACTTTGCAGCTACAAATGGGTTTTTAAAAAAGCTGGAAATACCATAACATTCATATTAAAAATCTCAGCTTCTTTTGACAAAATATATCTGCACACACACACACACACACATAAGTCATCACTTCATCCAATAATCACTAATAAATCTAAAATTTTTAGCTATGCCTCAGTTGAGAATCTGCCCCATCCCATTTCTTTTTTTAAAAAAGGAAGTTTATAAAGTATATTTCAGTAAATAGTTTTTTTTTAAAAAAAAGGCATTTTAGCAATAAGAGGGTAATCAGGGAGAGTGTGGGGCCCTTACTGGATGAGGAAGGTAATACAGAGACAGATGTGGGAAAAGCAGAAGTACTCAATTCTTTTTTTGTCTCTGTCTTCACAGACAAGGTCAGCTCCCAGACTACTGCACTAGGCAACAAAATATGGAAGGAGGTGGGCAGCCCTCGGTGAAGAAAGAACAGGTTAAGAACTATTTAGAAAAGCTGGACATACACAATTCCATGGACCCAGATCTAATGCATCCGAGGGCACTAAGGCAGTTGGCAAATGTCATTGCAGAGTCTTTGCCATTATCTTTGAAAATTCATGGAGATCGGGAGAGGTCCTGGATGACTGGAAAAAGGCAAATGTAGTGTACATCTTTAAAAAAGGGAAGAAGGACAATCCAGGAAACTACAGACTGATCAACCTCAGCTCAGTCCCCGGAAAAATCATGGAGGGGATCCTCAAGGAATCCATTCTGAAGAAGAGGGGAAAGTGATCAGGAATAGTCAATGTGGATTCACCCCCAAGAAGCCCCACTACCTACCTCGAGTGACAATGGAGGTAGTGGCAGCTTTCCACGGGGTGGACAGAAGTCCTGCAGCTGCGCGTCACTTCTGGGGGTTCCAGAAATGCGCTGGCTGCTTCCTTGCCCCAAGTCTGTGGCGTGCTGGGAACTTACTGGGTGAGTCCCCAGAGATGCACGCTGGGTCTTCCCTGCTCCACAGGAGGGGGGAGTTGGGCCCGGGGGCGCATGACGGGGGCTTCCTTCCTCAGCGGGAGCGGGGGGTGGGTCGGCCCCGAGGGGCGCGTGCGTGGGCTTCCCTGCTCTGCAGGAGCGGGGAGTCGGGCCCAGAGGAGGCGTGCGACAGGGCTTCCCTCCTCTGGGGGCAGGGGGAAGAATCCTGGGAGGAGGCTGGTGCAGGGGACTCTCTGGTCCTACTGGCACCCTGCCCCCGCCACAGAACCCTGTCCCCTGCCCTTCCGGCACCCTGTTCTCTCTCCCCTGCCCCCAGCCACAGAACCCTGCCCCCAATGGCCCCCTGCCTCCTGCTGCAGAAACCTGTCCCCACTGGCACCCTGCCCCCTGCCACAGAACCCTGTCCCCTGCCCTTCCGGCACCCTGTTCTCTCTCCCCTGCCCCCAGACACAGAACCCTGCCCCCAATGGCACCCTGCCTCCTGCTGCAGAACTCTGTCCCCACTGGCACCCTGTCCCCTGCCGAAGCACCCACTAGCACCCTTCCCCAGTACCATGTCCCCTGCTCCCACCAGCACAGTTGGGGCAACATTAGTGAGGCTTGCGGGGAGAGGGGGGGTTGGAGGAGGGTTTTTTTTTTTCGTCTCAGTTGTGTGGCCCCAACTGACTTTTCTGTAGGTCAGTGACCCCTGACTCAAAACAGGTTCCCTGCCCTTCTCAGAAATAAAGACAATTTTTGTGTTTGACATAGTATTTTATTTAAAAATGAAGCCTGGCCAACAAACCCCCAATTGGGGCCAAGCCCCCATCTGGCCACAGCATCAGAACACTCCTGCACTCCCCTTCCCCCAGACCTGAGTCTGTCATACAGTGGAACCCCCTGCCCTGAGCCCCTCACATACCCCAACCCAAATTCCTGAACCCTCACATCCACAAGCCTGTGGCTTGCTTAGTACCCCAACCCTACATCTGACCCCAACACTGCCCAGCTTGGAGCCTCTTCCCCGAGCCAGCATCCCCTTCTCCACCTCTTCCTGCATCCAGATTTCCTCCCAGAGCTTGCACCTCTCACCCCTTCCACACCTAAATCCCTCATTCCCACCCCTGAGCCTACACATCCTGTCTCAACCCAGCGAGGGTACGGCTAGACTTCAGGAATTTTTCAGGATTCCGGAGATATCACAGAAAAACTCTTCTGCATCCAGGGATGCGTTTGTTCTTCTGCTTTTTTTTAGTGGAAGAGCAAACATGCTCTTCCAGTCACCCCTATATTCCTCTTTCCATGAGGAATTAGGGGGCTTTCAAAAGAAGGGTTTTTTCTGACATTTGGTTCAGTCTAGTCAGGCATTTGGTTCAGTCTACAGAAGAATTGGGAAAAAAAAGCAGCAGTATAAGGGTTGGGGCTAGCAAGTGATGGAGAGGAGGAAAATAGAGAGGACAGGGCTTCAAGGAAGGGACAGGACAGTAGATCTTGGCTTGTTCTGTCATTTAAAAAGTGATCCTGGGTGTAAAAAGGTTGGAGACTACTGATCTATGTTTTGTTAGTCTTTAAAGTTCTATTAGACTATTGTTTTTTAAGTTTTTCCTTTTGTTATAAACTAGCTTTTAAAAAAAATTATAAGCACCCCCAATGCACTCACCCCTTCCCCAAAGCTGTGCAACTGTAGATACATCTCATAAATCTCTGTATTAATCATTTTCTCATTGAAATTTTTTATTTTAACTTTGAATCAAGTCCTTTTAGTATTGTACTAAGTCTTTAGTTTGTTGTATTAAGTCCTTTTATACAGAAACTTTGTATACTTTCATATAGAACATAGAAACTTTGTATTAAGTCTTTTTACATAGAAACCTTATATCTTGTAGATTTTGTACCTCCTTTTGCTTAATTGATTGTCCTGTTGAGTGAATGAGGTGTGAATGGATAAGGCATGAAAGATGAGCACCTCCCTGCACTTGCAATGGTTGGAGAAGGATGGAAGCCAGATCCAAGAACAATGAGAAGAACAATGGGACCTGTGAAGTGGGCTCATTGCAAGAAGACTGGACCTATGGATGCCTTGAGAGTCAGCAGCAAGAGCCTGCTTTTGGAAGCTCCCTCTTCGAAGGTGAATGGGGCAGCATTAAGACAACTAACTGCATATGCATATGATGACTCTCACAGATGATGCATATGCATGTGATGACTAATAGGGTAGATCTGCATGAGAGGGAAGATACTATACATCTAAGGCAGTGGTCCCCAACCTTTCGTGGCTGCCGGGCGCCCAGGGGCGGGGCCGCTCAAAGCGCCGTGCTTCCGGGGGTGGGGCCACGCATGTGCCACGCATCCGGGGGCGGGGCCGCCCACACGCCACGCGCCCGGGGCCGGCACCGTGCATGTGCCACGCGCCTGGGGCAGGGGCCACCCACGCGCCCTGCACCTGGGGCCGGCACCACGCATGTGCTGCGCGCCGGGGGAGGGGGGGGCAGCCCAGATGTTTCAGGGGGTGCACATAAATGCCCCAGAGGGCGCCGTGGTGCCCGCGGGCACTGCGTTGGGGACCACTGATCTAAGGGATCTTGCAGAGGAACCCAGAGCTTTCCTTTTGTCAACATGGGAGCATCGATCTGGCTCCACCCCTCCCCCACCTAACTCACCTGGCCAGTGCAGTTAGGGGGAGCAACTATTGGTAATAACAAGATGTGTGTGTGTGTTCATGTGCGTGCGTGCGTGCTGTATCATATGCATGTGATAAGTGTTGACTGCTATATGTGTGTATTACCAAAAAATGTGGCATTTTGCCTTTTCCCCCTGAAAAGATCCTGTGCAGTACTCTTAAGTACAACACAATCACCCCTCCCACAGAGCCAGGCAACCTCAGCACCCTCCATCCCAATGCACTCACCCCTCCCCCAGAGCCAGGCACCCCTAGCGCCCCCCAACCAAATGCCCCTCCTGCAGAGCCAGGCACCCTGAGCATCCCCCCAAACAAATCCCCCTCCCGCAGAGCCAGGCACCAGAGGAACCGGAGAGGTAAGTTAATCTTACTTTTAAAGTGGCTCGCAGTGTGTACAGAGAGGGAGCACATGGCCCAGCTCCCGGCTTGCTGCTCTATGCATCACGTTGGCCTGTGCGGCGTGAGCGCCGGTCCCACCCCAGCCCGGTGCCCTCCTAGCATGGCACCTGGGGGCAACTGCCCCTCTCATATCCCCCCTCCCTTGCTATGCCTCTGGGTTTCAAAGAGGATGGAGAAAGGCTGTTTTCAGTAGTGACGAATGGCAGAATGAGGAGCAATGGTCTCAAGTTATGGGGGCAGAGGGGAAGGTCTAGGTTGGATATTAGGAAAAACTATTTCACTAGGAGGGTGGAGCAGCACTGGAATGGGTTACCTAGAGAGGCAGGAATCTCCATCCCTAGAGGTTTTAAAGTCCCAGCTTGCCAAAGCCCTGACTGGGTTGATTTAGTTGGGGTTGGTCCTGCTTTGCACAGGGGGCTGGACTCAATGACCTCCTGAGGTCCCTTCCAGCCCTATGATTCTATGAAAAAATATCCTTAATATGCATCATGTTACCTACTAATTTCACCTAGATTTGCAGAATTGTTTGCAGGGGCTTCTGTGCTGCCTATAATCCAATTTTCTGTTGGATAGGTCACTTGGGTTCTCATTCAGTAATATCTGCTGACATAAGTAATTACTTCAAGAGAAAGAGGAGCTTTACCAGGCCACATGCTAGGAGTATTTCAAAACTATTGACCGTGTTTTACTTATCTCCATCCTTCTTTTCTCAGACAGAACTTTGGGAAACTAAACTAACCACTGAATGCTATTATAGCCCAAATTTTTGGTTCCCAAGAACATTATCTTTATACTTAAGGACCTGTCATTATCTTTCACCCTGTATCAGTAGGCTACTAGTAAACAGCATAGTATTTAAAACAAAACAGAAAAGGTTATATTATTCCAGTGACTCAACCTCTGCATGTAACCATTTATTCAAACTCTTGTTTCAGACTCCTATGCTGTGGGTACTGTGCTGCTGCCAAATGGCTACAGATTGGCTTTTGCATATCCCCTAAACCGGCAATTATTGACATTCACAACCCTGCAGGTTATTTTAGGAGTGAGGAGTGGGACAAAGAGAACTGTGGTGGAAAATAAAAAGGCTCCTCTTTATCTTCCATCTTTTTTCAGAAACTGTCAGAAATCTGGTGCCTCCAATCCAATCACAATTTTCTGGGGTGGCTACATGCTGATGAAAATGGGGCTTAACTCCCCTGAACTCAGTTGTGTGTCTCCTTCCTTTCACCTGTGGTAGCAACAGCAGCATCCATGTCACCAGCTCTCTCCAGCTACCCAGGCAGCAAAGATCAGAAACGAAACTTACCAGGAAGAGTGATCGCTCAGCATGTCAGCGAATCATTCACATTGCAGAGCGCTCACGGGCTCGGTGAGATATACTACCCTTCTAAGAGGAGAGAACAATTCCTGGCAATCACAGTAATGTTTTCTCTTCTCTGTTTATCTGAGCTTTCAGAAGCATCCAGAGAGTTTCCCTGGATCCCTGAGAGACTGTAGCTGAAAACGAAACTAAAGCTAATTCAGTCTAATTGTGCTATATTTTATCTTGCAGTCTGATGCACTCTCTCTCTAACTGCTAGGTTGCTCTAAGGCTGTGTAAAACATTGCATAGCAACTCCATCCATAGACTAGAATCTCCTATTTTTAAAATATACCTCTAATTAACAATAATCTGTGACCCGTCCTTCAAACATCCTCTTAAACAGAAACTACATTCCCTCTGTAAGTTTATGCTACTAGCAGAGATTTTACAACACTCTGTTTTTGTCTAGTGAGAGAAAGCTTTTGTATCATTACATCACTCTTGTTTCTGGCTCTCTGGTAGCAGCTCTTATTGATACTCACATTTGACTACCAAAAAAGTAATCCTTCTCTCTTGCAATAGAACAATCACTGCCATCCGCACAGTCCTAAGGGATTAATTGAGAAAGAACAAAGGAGAAAGATTCTTACCTGTTTCAAGTGCTGGGCTGAGAGGAAACTGGTAATACTCTGATGCTTTTGGTTATATATACCATGCTTACTAGCCCCACCCTGCTTCAGTGGCATAATTCTGGAGAAATGAAACAAACCACCTGGGCTGCTTCCTACTGTGAGCTTAGCAGCATCAACTACAGGAGTTTAAATTCATGACCCAAATATTTGGTTATTCATTACTGTTAATATTGTTTCACCTGTCACCAATATCTAATTAGTTATTCTGATCTCTCTCCAGCAGACTGTCCTGCAATAGGATACATAAGAATAAAAAAGTATTAATAGCCATATCAAGATAGTGAAATGCATTTAATTCTCTTACACACCATGGTTAAATCAGAAATTGCAGATTCAATATTTTTAATGGGTCATTTTTGCCATCTTTCTACACTGTGGTACTAGGAAAGGGGATAAGCTGCAAAGACAGGTGCTAAATTCTATTTATATAGTAAAAAATGAGCCATGATCTACTTAAGTCACTGGTTCTTGTGACAGATGGGGAAGCAGGACCAGCAAGTCAGGATTTTTACCTTAAAGTGAGGACAACTGAGGCATTTCATTCCGTGTACTGCAGGACCCTGGAGATAAGGACTTTTGTTGAAATGCCTCTTAAAACAGCGTACCTTGCTCCAGGTAAACACCAAAATCCAACTGAGGTTATGTCTACACTATTGGGCTGTATTGGAAAAAGGTACGCAGATTGGTTTTTTTGGAAGAGGCTTTTCCGAAATTTGGTCCCTTCTACACTGGGCCAAATTTTGGGAAAAAAACCTTTCAAAAGAGCCCTTCTTCCTCATGGGAGGAGGAAGACAGGGCTTCCAAAAGAGCACATCTGCTCTTCTGCCAAAAAAAGCAGAAGAGCGGACGCGTTCCCTGGATGTGATGGAGTTTTTCCGGGATACCAGAGGTATCCCAGAAAAACCCTGTAGTCTAGACATAGCCTGAGAGAAGTTCCTTATAAAATGATTTACCTGAATGTTAAATGCTTTTATTTGTAGCTACATGAGAACCCAGGAGCTGTGGTCAGGATGCTGCCTCTACAGCAGCAGTTCCCAACCTTTTCCAGATGGGGACCCATTTTGACAATTCAGGAAGACTTGGTGATCCAAGGCAATTCAAAAATGGGGGGAGGAGGGACGGCAGAGCCACCTGGGGACAGACTTAGCAACCCTTTTGAAATGTAATGGCTACCCATATTTGGGTCCTGACCCATAGGTTGGGAAACTCTGTTCTACAGTTTTATGGGCAATGTAGCGAAGGCAGGTTGTGGGTACTTTTGCAGTACAGATATCACACATGGAGAGCTGATACTCCCCTAGTGTAAATTGGTAGTGCTTCTCTGAAGTCAGTGGAGCTATGCTGATTTGTATCAGTTACTATCAGGCCCACTACATCTACTAGAGAGTCAGACAGCAGCAGCGGCGCAGGAGCCAGCAAACAGAGCTGTAAACAGGGGAGTTTGAGTAGGAGTTCTGTTGGAGGAGAAGATTTAGGTGAGAAGGCTGATTAACACAGAGATAGCAGTGGCCATAACCCAAGCAGTGGAGGACACAATGAGACTGAGTGGATGTGGCAGCTGTGGTATGTATATGATTCTGGAGGTGGTACCTGAAAGGAGTTTTGTTTGTATGAAGTGCCGCCTCATAGAACTGATGGAAGAAAAGATCCGAGGATTGGAGATGCGGGTGGAAACTCTGGTCGAGTTTAGAAGGGGGTTCGAGCAGATGATGGAGCAAAGGCATGAGGTGGCTGAAGGGAAAGCTTAGACATGCAGACTGAAGCAGGATCAAAGGCCTCTGAGGGGACTGCTGGGCGAAGAAAATGGACAGTGGAAGCATGTGACTATGAGAACCAGGCAGAGGAAAAGATGGGCCAGTGAAGGAGAAATAGAGCTCAAGAACAGGTATGCGGAGTTGGAGAAAGGAGAAGGGATACAGCAGGTGGCCACTGAAGGTGGAAAGGCAAGGAAGAAGAGAAGAGTGGCTAGTCCCATACATAAAGGGGAAGAGTCGATGGAGACAACACCAATAATGAGCACCAGGAGGATACAGGATGGGTTGAAGAAGATTACAAGGGAAGATAGGAATGGAAAGGACTTGCACCCAGAGGAAACATGGGATAGACCAGAGAATCGCACTGTCACCAGGAAAAGGCAGGTCTACGTGATTGGGGACTCCTTATTGAGAAGAATAGACAGGCCTGTAACCAGAGCTGATCCAGAGAACAGAAGGGTGTGTTGTCTGCCAGGTGCTAAGATACAGGATGTGGAACTAAGGTTGAAGAGGATCCTAAAGGGAGCGGGAAAGAATCCATTGATCATCCTTCATGTAGGAACAAATGATACGGCTAGATTCTCGCTGGAACGAATCAAGGGAGACTATGCCAGGTTGGGGAGGATGCTTAAGGAAATCGAGGCTCAGGTGATTTTCAGTGGGATTCTGCCTGTTCCTAGAGAAGGGCAACAAAGGTGTGATAGGATTATGATGCTCAATAGGTGGCTCAGGCAGTGGTGCTATAAGGAGGGCTTTGGGATGTATGGTCACTGGCAGGCATTCACGGACAGAAGACTGTTCTCTTGGGATGGACTTCACCTAAGTAGGGAAGGAAACAGACTTCTAGGATGGAGGCTGGCACAACTGATTAAGAGAGCTTTAAACTAGGAATTTGGGGGAGACGGCTGGGAGATGTCCAGGTAATCTCTACGCCGGATTTTAGCATTGAGAGGGAGGAAAACGAAGTAAGAAAGGATATAGCCGGGGGTAGGAGAATGGACATGAGGAGGAAGGGCAGAGTGGATACTAGTCTAATAGGTCATATTGGAGGTGCAATGTCCATGCCAAATGGGGTAAAGAATGTGAGTGAGGTGAAACAGCAAAAATTAAGATGTTTGTACACCAATGCGAGGAGCTTAGGTAACAAAATGGAGGAACTAGAGCTACTGGTCCAGGAAGTGAAAACAGATATTATAGGAATAACAGAAACATGGTTGAATACTAGGCATGACTGGAGTACAGGTATTGAAGGGTATGTGCTGTTTAGGAAAGACAGAAATAAAGGTAAAGGTGGTGGAGTAGCATTGTATATCAATGATGAGGTAGATTGCAAAGAATTAAAAAGTGAAGGAATGGAGAAGACAGAGTCTGTCTGGGCAAAAATCACATTGGGGAAGAAAACTATTAGATCCTCCTGGGATAGTGCTTGGGGTGTGCTATAGACCACCAGGATCTAATTTGGATATGGATAGAGACCTCTTTAATGTTTTTAAAGAAGTAAATACTAATGGAAACTGTGTAATCATGGGAGACTTCAACTTTCCAGATATAGACTGGAGAACAAATACTGGTAATAATAATAGGGCTCAGATTTTCCTAGATGTGATAGCAGATGAATTCCTTCATCAAGCAGCTGTTGAACCAACAAGGGGGGGAAGCCATTTTAGATTTGGTTTTGGTGAGTAGCGAGGACCTCATAGAAGAAATGGTTGTAGGGGACAACTTTGGCTCAAGCGATCATGAGCTAATTCAGTTCAAACTAAATGGAAGGATAAACAAAAATAAATCTGAGACTAGGGTTTTTGATTTTAAAAGGGCTGATTTTAATACATTAAGGAAATTAGTTAGGGAAGTGGATTGGACTAAAGAATTTATGGATCTAAAGGCAGAGGAGGCCTGGGATTATTTTAAATTAAAGTTGCAGAAGCTATCAGAAGCCTGTATCCCAAGAAATAGGAAAAAATGTATAGGTAGGTGTTTTAGACCAAGTTGGATGAGCAAGCATCTCAGGGAGGTGATTAAGAAAAAGCAGAAAGCATATAAGGAATGGAAGATGGGAGGGATCAGCAAAGAAAGCTACCTTATTGAGGTTCGAGCATGTAGGGACAAAGTGAGAAAGGCTAAAAGTCATGTAGAGTTTGACCTTGCAAAGGGAATTAAAACCAATAGTAAAAGGTTTTATAGCCATATAAATAGGAAGAAAACAAAAAAAGAGGAAGTGGGACCGCTAATCACTGAGGATGGAGTGGAGGTTAAGGATAATCTAGGCATGGCCAATATCTAAACAAATACTTTGCTTCAGTCTTTAATGAGGCTAATGAAGAGCTTAGGGATAATGGCAACATAACAAATGGGAATAAGGATATGGAGGTAGATATTACCAAATCCGAGGTAGAAGCCAAACTCGAACATCTGAATGGGAGTAAATCAGGGGATAATCTTCATCCAAGAATAGTAAAGGAACTGGCACATGAAATTGCAAGTCCATTAGCAAAAATGTTTAATGAATCTCTAAACTCAGGGTTGTACCATTTGACTGGAGAATTGCTAATATAATTCCTATTTTTAAGAAAGGGAAAAAAAGTGACCCGGGTAACTACAGGCCTGTTAGTTTGACATCTGTAGTATGCAAGGTCTTGGAAAAATTTTGAAGGAGAAAGTAGTTAGGGACATTGAGGTTAATGGCAATTGGGACAAATTACAACATGGTTTTACAAAAGGTAGATCGTGCCAAACCAACCTGATCTCCTTCTTTGAGAAAGTAACAGATTTTTTAGATAAAGGAAATGCAGTGGATCTAATCTACGTTGATTTCAGTAAGGCATTTGATACAGTACCACATGAGGAATTATTGGTTAAATTGGAAAAGTTGGGGATCAATATGAAAATTGAGAGGTGGTTAAGGAACTGGTTTAAAGGGGAGATTACAGCGAGTCATACTGAAAGGTGAACTGTCAGGCTGGAGAAAGGTTACTAGCGGAGTTCCTCAGGAATCAGTTCTGGGACCATTATTATTTAATCTTTTTATTACTGACCTCGGCACTAAAAGTGGGAGTGTGCTAATAAAGTTTGCGGATGACACAAAGTTGGGAGATATTGCCAATTCAGAAAAAGATCAGGATATCATACAGAAAGATCTGGATGATCTTGTAAATTGGAGTAATAGTAATAGGATGAAATTTAATAGCGAGAAGTGTAAGGTTATGCACTTAGGAATTAATAACAAGAATTTTAGTTATAAGCTGGGGACACATCAATTGGAAGTAACGGAAGAGGAGAAGGACCTCGGAGTCCTGGTTGATCACAGGATGACTATGAGCCGCCATTGTGACATGGCTGTGAAAAAGGCTAATACGGTCTTGGGATGCATTAGGCGAGGTATTTCCAGTAGGGATAAGGAGGTGTTAGTGCCGTTATACAAGGCATTGGTGAGACCTCATTTGGAATACTGTGTGCAGTTCTGGTCTCCCATGTTTAAGAAGGATGAATTCAAACTGGAACAGGTACAAAGAAGAGCCACTAGGATGATCCGAGGAATGGAAAACCTGTCTTATGAAGGGGAGACTCAAGGAACTTGGCTTGTTTACCTTAACCAAAAGAAGGCTGAGGGGAGATATGATTGCTCTCTTTAAATATATTAGAGGGATAAATGCCAGGGGAGGGAGAGGAATTATTTAAGCTCAATACCAATGTGGACACAAGAACAAATGGATATAAGCTGGCTATTAGGAAGTTTAGACCTAGAAGTTTAGGCGAAGGTTTCTAACCATCAGAGGAGTGAAGTTCTGGAACAGCCTTCCAAGGGAAGTAGTGGGGGCAAAAGACCTATCTGGCTTCAAGATAAAGCTAGATGGGTTTATGAAGGGGGGATGATTTGATGAGGTAACATGATCTTGGCAATTAATTGACCTTTCACTATCAGTGGTAAATAGGCCAATGGTGGGAAGATAGGAGTTACTAGAGAGAACTTTTTTCTGGGTGTCTGGTTGGCGAGTCTTGCCCACATGCTCAGGGTTCAGCTGATCGCCATATTTGGGGTCGGGAAGGAATTTTCCTCCAGGGTAGATTGGCAGAGGCCCTGGAGGTTTTTCGCCTTCCTCTGTAGCATGGGGCACGGGTCATTTGTGGGAGGATTCTCTGCATCTTGGGGTCTTTGAACCATCGTTTCAAGGACTTCAATATCTGAGATATAGGTGAGAGGATTATTCTAGCAGTGGGTGGGTGAGATTCTGTGGTCTGCATTGTGCAGGGGGTCAGACTAGATGATCAAAATGGTCCCTTCTGACCTTAAAGTCTATGGCTGTGTCTAGATTGGCAAGCTGTCTACACTGGCCGCTTTAATTTGCGCAAGAGCACTGACTTTGTAATGTACAAAATCAGTGCTTCTTGCGCAAATACTTTGACGCTCCCGTTCAGGCAAAAGCCCTCTTGCGCAAATGCTTTTGCGCAAGAGGGCCAGTGTAGACAACCCAGAACTGTTTTGCGCAAAAAAGCCCCGATGGCTAAAATGGCGATCGGGCTTTCTTAAAAACGCGTCTAGATTGGCACGGATGCTTTTCCGCAAAAAGTGCTTTTGCGCAAAAGTGTCCGTGCCAATCTAGACGCTCTTTTCCACAAATGCTTTTAACGGAAAAACTTTTCCGTTAAAAGCATTTGCGGAAAATCATGTCAGTCTAGACGTAGCCTATGAGTCTAAGCAGTTAGCAAGAAGTTCATGTCTGGTATAACTCTGGTAGATGTAGTATAAGCCATAAATCTATAGCAGATGCTCTCAAACTTTTCCTTATTACTGTACCCCTTCCAAATGTCTGATGTGTCTTGCATAACCCCAAGTTTCACTTCACTAAAAAAACCCCTATTGCTTCCAAAATCAGACATAAGTGTCACAGACCCCTATTACTGAAAAATTTCTTACTTTCTCAGTGTTAGCATATAATTATAAAATAAGTCAACTGGAATATAAATATTGTACAGATTGGACCTCCTGGTCTGGCTGCCTGGGGAATTTTCCGGACCAGGGAAGGTCTGAGGGGAGGGGCAGTCCCTCTGCTGGGCTCCTCTCCCCAGCTACCTGCTACCACTGCCCTCAGCCCCCTGCCTATGGCAGCCCTGCGGGCCCTGTGAACCCCAGCAGCCCCACGAGCTCTGGTGGGTGCCCTGTGGGCACTTGCAGCCACACCAGCTGCGGTGGCTACAGCCCCCTCTGCCCTGTGGACTCCAGCAGCCCCGCTGGCTTCCTGGCCCATTGCGAGCTCTGCTGCCCCCACCCCATGGGCTCTGGTGCCCCCGCCAGCTTCCCAATCCAGCTGGCTGTGTACTTTGGTGCCCCGTGGGTGTTGCTGACCCGCTGGCTGGCTCTGCTCCCAGCCCCCAGCAACCCCCGTGCTGGGGCTCTCTAGTCCCACAACATCCATGGTCCTACCATGCATGTTGCTGGACCAGAGTCCTAGACTACAGCGGTTCAACCTATACTTATATTTCCATGTATAGTATATAGCACAGTATAAACATGGCATATGAAATTTTAGTTTGCACAGACTTCGCTAGTGTTTTTCTTGTAGCCTGTTGTGGAGTGAAGCAAATAGATGAGTTGATGTACCCTGTGGAAGACCTCTGTGTACCCCCAGGGTACACGTAAGTGGTTCAGAACCACTGATCTAGTGGGCCTGATTATCTTTTTACCGGCCAAATTATACAAGGACAAGCCACTCAAATGGCACACTACATTTTTTGTTACAGCTTTGTAAACATTTGTAAAACAGTATGCTACATGAACACTACTAGTGAGTTAGGCCCTGAGTTAGGCCCAAAGCTCAGCAAAGCACTAAAATGGGTGGTTAAAGCTGATTCAAGGTCCTAACACAGGATCTGCCTTGCACTCACTGATCTTAGTGGAATCAGGAGCAGGTTCTGTTATTCCCAGCAGGAGTGGTGAGTTCTTTGGGCTCATGGTGCCTGGGTTCCCTGCAGCCCTGCATGGGGGGAAAAAGAGGGATATGTCTCCACGTGCTGCCTCTGCCCATAGCACTCATGTGACCAATGGGAACTGTAGCAGTAGTGCCTACAGGTAGCAGCATGTGGAGACCCCTGTCCAGGAGCCACTGACAGAGGGGGGTTGCCTGAGGTAAATATCCCACTCCCTCCTGCACCCTACTCCACAACTTGCACCTCCTCCTATGTCCCCGTCCCCCAACTCTTTCCTGCATATCCCCTCCTCCCCAAACTCTCTGCTAAAGCCTGCACCTCCACCACCCCAGTCCAGAGTATGCACCCCAAGCACCCAAACTCCATCCCAGAGCCTGCACTCCAGACTCCCTCCCTGACACAAATGCTCTCCTAGAGCCTTAGGCAGGTGGGGGGGAGGGGGGACTTGGATGGGGATGGAGTGTATGCTGGGGGCACCACCACAATTTCTACAAACCTGCTGCCCCTGGCTCCCAGGAAAAAGGTCATCTCCTAGATGATAGTGCCAAACCTTGCCACTTGCTGCACAGATGTGTGTATCCGTAACCATATCCACAAAAATGTGCCATGGATATCCGATAATGTCCAATTCTTTCCTTTCTTCCCCATCCCAATCCAGTGATATTGCCCTGAGGGCCAGTTGCAACAGAGTTGCTATTGTTCCTCCAAAACCTGCTGAGAGTCCTTGAGCAAGACTATAGCTACACCAACCCTGCCTTCTGGGATTTGTTCTAACCTACTTCCATGAGGTACAAGTCTAAAGAAGCATCACAGGCCCAATTCTGAGTTGTATCCAAGCTGTACTTGGTGCAATATACAAGTGGAGGACTGTGGAAATTCCCACTCACCTGCCTTTTTCTCCAATCTGTGAGGTATGTTCAGAGCCTGGGCCAGCCCCCACAAGCAGAGAGGATGGAGCACCATCCAGCTCCACTCCTGGCCTGGGGTCCCTCCTGCCAGCCCTGAACCCCAACCCCAGCTGTGGCCCCCTTTTCAAAGCTGTGCCGCCAACTCCAGTTTGGATCAGCACAAGGTAAAATGTTTGGAGATCGCTGCTCTAAGGCATCATTCTGACAGCCAGCAATACCAGAGCACAAAGGTTACCAGGGCTGAGAGAAATAGGCTGGCATAGAGCTGCTATGCTATTGCAGGTGGCTGGCTACTTTGGCTTTCTGCCTGCTTTGCACTTGCACAGCACCACAAAGCATTGTACATTACGTGCTGCCCAAATCTCCCCCAGAACATTGGCAGCTGCTACTGTATCTTCATAACTTCACAAAACAGCATCCTTCACAAGCTCACATTAAAGACAAAAACAGGTGGGTGGACTTCTTACTCTCTTGGTACATCATCCAGGGTGATTAAGAACCAGTAGCTATGAAGACATGCCCACTGCTAAGGGTATGTTTACACTGCAACTAAACACACACAGCTGGCTTGTCAGTTGACCCAGGCTAAGGGGATGTTCCATTGCTGTGAAAATGTTTGGGTTCAGGGAGCCTCCTGCCTCTCATGGTCCCAGACCCAGGCTCAAACATCTGTGCTGTGTAACTTTAGTGCCCTCATGGCCGAGATGCAGTCCACTCTGAAGGCAGCTCTGGCCAGGAAACGGCACATGCACGAATGCAGCAGGGGAAAGTCCCTTCCACCTCGGAGCATCTGTTCCAACGCGCACAGAATGAATACACATACACTGGAAGAGGACAACAAATATAGGAAGGGAAAATATTTATTTACAAAGGGAAAGATGGGGGGGGAGGGGGGAGAAGGTAAATCAGGGTTACATTGAACACAAGGCTCCTTAGCCCTGGTGGTACAGCAGTCTGAAAGAGGAGACAGCGAGGAATGCGTTTGTACACTAAGTTCAAGAGTTCTGGGTAAAGTTCCCCGTCCAACAGTGAGTACTGGGTGCTCCTGGTTGTCTTTGGTGATACAAAACTTTCTGCAACAAATCCCTCCAATGCCCTCTTCTGCTGCCTGCCGCAAAGCCACACAGAGCAATAACCTATTCACATGGCTAGCTAGGTAATCTGTTTTGATGTTTGTTATTCCTTATATGATCACTTAAAATGCAGCTTTTAATAATCTTATTTTTGCTTTATCTAAACCAGTGTGCATGAATCACAACTTGGGTGCAAAAGGCTGTTGCATATTCCTCTCCACATTGAGGAAGGGGATGAATTTTATGAGCTTACGCTAGACTGTTCTCTATACAGTGCAAGATGGGTTTACACTCCTGAGAGTGCGAGCCTGAGAAGATGGTTGTTGCCCTTGCTGTAGCCTTCCCAAGGAGGGGCTTGTCAAAGAGTTTGCATGTAACAGCAGCTGGGTGTGTCGCTACCCATACATATGCTGGTGAAAGTGCAGGCAGCAACCTGCTGAAGGCTTTGCAGCTTGAAACAGCAGTACCAGCGTAAGAGGTAGGGATGTTAGAAAGTGATTAACTGAATAGTCATCTAACTGCACAAAATATTATTGGTTACATGACTATTCAATGGTCCTCAGGGGCGGGGCCAGCAGGCAGCAGCATGGGGTGGCACCAGCCCCTGTCTGTGTGTGGGGTCTGATCTCCCCGTGGACAAGAGCTGTGCCAGCATCCCACAGAGCAGCCTCTGTCTGCAGCGAGCTTGAGCCTACCATGGACAGAGGCTGTTCTGTTGCAGCCTCTCCTGCCTTCCCCCCTGCTACCTCTAACAGAGGCAGCAGTGTGTGGGGAGGAGAGGGGGGGAGAGGAGCGGCAGACAGATCTGCGGAGCCAGCATGTGAGGAAAGCCATCTTAAAAGCTGGTTCCCTACATATATCAGCTCCTGCCTCTCCCCGCACCCCAGTTCCTCTGATAGAGAGGCAGCAGTGCGGGGGGAGGGGGAGAGAAGCGGCTCACATGAAGCAGCAATGCTGGGGTTGGGGGGGCAGGGCAGGTGGCTCTGTACCACCAGCTCTCACTTTCCCCTCCTGCTGCCTCTCTATCATAGGCAGCAAGGAGGGGGGGAGTGTGTGTAGTCAATAAGATTAACCAATAAGCCTAGGCTTATCAGTTAATCATCTACTCAACTACACATTGACATCCCTAGCAAGAGGGAGCCCAGGCTGATAGGTCAGGAACACAGTGGTACCCAATAGGGAACCTATTATACAATAGGAGTGAGGCCAAATTCAGCAGGTGCTATGTTGGATTTGATTTGAATTTACTACGGTATCTATAATGCCAACAGTTTCCTAGGTGGTTTACAGACAAATATTATTGTTACATGCCTGACCTGAGGTGCTTACAGTCTAAAGAGATAACCAAACAAAGGAAATAGAAGAGAAGCAACAAATGCAACAGGGACTGAACAGTGAAGCTAGGCATCTTTCTTGTGAGTTCTATAAGTTCTATAAGAAGTTTGTGAAACAATGCGCAAAATAAACTAACGGTGGGGAGCGGAGGAGCAAACTATGAAATTTAAGGGTGTAGATCATTTGCACAGAATTCTCGTAAGTGACCCTCTGGTGATTGCTAAAATTGGTTAATTATCAGTACACAAGTACATTAAGAGTAATGGCAATTCAAACTTTTCTTAGGAGATAAAGAATTATTAATACACTGCAGCAGAGTAATTGTTTCAACTACTAGGGGATTGAGATAGGAGAAATATAATTTGGTTTTATATCCTGTTTCCTCGTAAAACTTACAGCAGAAAGCAACCTATAAAAATTAAGACTTGTCATTTATAGTGACAGTATGGTCCCATTTTTATAATCCTGGCATATCTATCATACATCATCATTATAGACCAGAAAATGGATTAATTTATCTGCATCTGTCATTGAAACACCCATTTGCTTTCCCACCAGTTGTATAATATAACCACTGAAGGACAACTGGTTAAAATAGTATGTATGACTTTATTAGTTTACAGCAGTTATTTAAATGCTTATTGGTTTTATGACTGCATCCATATATAAAAATAATGTACACAACTTTATTAGCAAAATGTAAGATCAGATCAGGTTAGTTGGGATACAACCTTCTATCTGGATTTCAGCTGGCCAGCCATTATATCTGTTCTTGCTATTGTCAGAATGGTTGATCTGGTTTAAAAAAAAGCAAACAAATGTTCAGTTTATCACATATAGACTGTTGTCAGTAGTCTGGAAAACTTCATTTCGCTGTGTGTAGCAAGAGAGAAAAGATATGTGGATACCAGCACTTAGAAATTGTCAGATGCACTGGGCATTTTGTTTATCATAAACTGGCATGTCCTCACTCCATTCTGTTATATAATCATTCCTCAAAATGTTATCACCCAAACTCCTTAATGCCTGGAGCACCTCATAGACAATGATGCTGAGGTACCTCTTATAGGGAATCTGTTTCAGTAAGAAACACCCAACAACGTTCTGGAAAAGACGTGAAACTAGGGATAGTTCTCTATATCTTCAGAAAACAGAATAGTTTGAGAAATCTGTGGAAACTGAGCTGGGCCTAGAATACTAATTTTTCCTCCCCTCCCTACATCATATACATTAAGGTATGGAGAATATAAATTAAAATATCACTGGTATGGGAAGAAGTTCAGATTCAGAAAGGATTACTGCTAAATTTTCCTCAAGTGTGAGGAGGCTAATATTTTTTAAAAATGACTTATGGTTTTGGGCATCTCCTCCTGGGTGTCAATTCTGAGACTCATAAAGGGTCCTGATCTTCAGAAAATGCTGAGCATCTACCTTCTAAAATTCAATTTTTGAAAACTCAATTTCTGAGACACCTTTAAGGAAGTCTGAAACACCCTAAATTGCTAGTCACTTTTGGAAATTGGTTTCCAGAAAGAAGCCACAACACAAGGTTCTGAAGAGTTTCTCAAATTTATAGTTTTAAAAACCAAAAACCAAAATAACCCTTACCCTTTCTCTTTGAATATAATCTGGTAGCTTGAAACCTTTGGCAGCTATAAAGGCCCAGCTTGATCTGAACTTTATGTTCCATATTTCTTTACTCCCAAGTTCTGCTATTGCTTTTTTCGCATCATCCTTTAATCTAGAAGAGTTGAAAAATTAAACATTGAAAACTTCTGAAATTTAGAACTTTAAAAATAAGTTAGGTAAGAAAGGAGATAGTCTGTTGATATTTTGTGTTGGGTGTTCTGATTTCCTATTAATGAATAATTATAGCCTTCTTGTATCTTCTACTGAAGAACTGTCCAGTAACGTGCCATACAATTCACAGAAACAAATTCTACCCTCACTTCACCTGTGCAACTCTACTGATGTTAATAAAAAACCATGAGTTTGCACATGTGGAGCAGAGAGGAGAGTTCTATGTTGGGAAGGATTCTCTCTTGTACATTTAATTGTTTGAACAAATTTAGTGTAATCGGAGCGTCTTTGAGAAGTTCAATATGTGTTATATGAGTAAGTGTTGAATGGGACAGCATCAAATATCACAGGAGATGGTAAGTGATTAAACCTAATCATCACTCACATTGTAACAACTTTTGCTTCTCAGAAGGTTGCCAGTCTGAGTCGCAAGCCATTTATTATTCTAGAATGCACTCGCTTACCTGCTGCTTCCATCATCATGGGTCACCATCAAAAGGAGTGACCCTTGAGGTGCATTTTTAATGAAAGTAGTCATGGGTCCAGAAAATTCTATTGATAAAACAAATGATTCTTCAATTACCTGCATGCCAATGCACAAAAACACCTTACACTCAGCTTATTGCTACTTTTCAGCTTTGCTTCTCCAAAAAAACAGAAGTAAATTACTCATTTTTCTCTAGCCAGTTAATTCCCCCTTTCCCATTCAGAGGGCCCAATCCTAAAAAGACAGAGTGCCCTCAACTCCCACTGACACAATTTAGTTTTTTCTTTAGTATTAAGCTGTGAAGTACTACAGATGAGCAGAGTTAAATCTGTTTTACCATCTGTTTTATATTAATTACTGGAGAACTTTAGCAACTGTCAAATATTTAAATAAAAATATTTTCTATCCAAACTTCGTCTGCATGGAAGTGTCTACAAGAGACCCTGTGCCACTTCTATTTCATAATACTTTGGCTCTTACCTCCTTCCCACATGTCAAAAAACTCTGTAGATATTACTTTTCCTGTTTTAACTGCAATAAAGAAATAATACATTTTATATATGGTGGAAAAGGGGGATATGAAAAGGGAAAGTAAACACAATGGTTACAACTAACAATAAATGCATTTATTATTTTATGTTACTATGGTTTCAAGTATCAGAGGGGTAGCCGTGTTAGTCTGAATCTGCAAAAGCGATGAGGAGTCCTGTGGCACCTTATAGACTAACAGATTTATTGGAGCATAAGCTTTTGTGGGCAAAGACCCACTTCATCAGACGAAGTGGGTCTTTGCTCACGAAAGCTTATGCTCCAATAAATCTGTTAGTCTATAAGGGTATGGTTACACTTGCACCCTCTTTCGAGAGAGGGATGCAAATGAAGACATTCGAAATTGCAAATGAAGCCGGGATTTAAATATCCCGCACTTCATTTGCATATTTGTGTTATGGCGCTATTTTGAAATAGCGCTATTTCAAAATAACAGATGCTGTTAAGATGCGGTTATTTTGAGAGAAAACCCTTCTCTCGAAATATCTGGTAAACCTCATTGTATGAGGAATAAGGGTTATTTCAAGAGAAGGGTTTTCTCTCGAAATAACCGCGTCTTAACAGCATCTGTTATTTCGAAATAGCGCTATTTTAAAATAGTGCCATAATGCGAATATGCAAATGAAGCATGGGATATTTAAATCCTGGCTTCATTTGCAATTTCGAATGTCTTCATTTGTATCCCTCTCTCGAAAGAGGATGCAAGTGTAGATATACCCTAAGGTGCCACAAGACTCCTTGTCACTTATGGTTTCAAGTTTTCATTAGTTCCACATTTCCTTCCAAGTTCAGAACATTAATCTGGTGCGTACATATGTATATTCACTTATATATAATCTTAGTGATTCTCCTTGACAGCATTAATTCCTGCCGCTGATGGCATGCAGAAGTGATCTATAAAAAGGTGTCCTGCAACTGAACTCCACCAAAACTGTTTCATGGTAGAAAATATTTCTGCCCAGATTCTTGAATTGGCTTTACTGTTTCGGTTTATGTTTAAAAGAATGAGTGAATTGCATTATGAACTGCGGTGCTTGCCTATACACTTTATTCTAGTTCCTAACTAGAGCTGGATACAATGACTTAAGGTTTTCAAGTTCCTGTTGATTATGGAAGCAAAACTAGAGAAAATTTCAATAGCCCTAATTTTCAGTGGCTGGATGTTCATCACTTTCTAAAAAATCTGATCTCTTTATAGCGGCCCAAGTTAGGCTCCCATACCCACTAGTCATTTTAGAGAATTTTGGTCAATATTTATAATTAATTGTTATTGTTCAAAAATGTGCCTATTGTGAGTTCATGAAACAGATGCAAAATTCGAAGCAAGTCTTAAGACTTCAAAATTCTTTGATAAATTCATGGAACATATGTTTTTGCTAGTAGGAAAACTGCAAAAACAGTAACCAATTGTCATGTTATGCTTTCAAATGCCAAATTGAGTCAGGCTTTAAAATGAAAGACACATACTTCCATGCAGGGTTTTCTTCTGGAGCACGGTATGCTCCCACTCAGCAGGAAAATTTGGCAATTGCTGCTCACTTTCCGGCTCATCAAGACTCATCCTTGGCAGGATCATGGGAGAGGGAGGAGTATTTGGACTCTGTTAAAGTTTACTTTTCCCAATTCAGGAGGCAGAGGCCAGAAGTGGGGAAATAACATTCCAGATCTGAGTAGAGACCAGAGACTAGAGATGCCAAACTCAGGATGCTGGATTGTCTGTGAAACATCACTTTTTTCCTAAGTGGTGTTAATCTTGATCTGTATTTTTTTCTTCCTTAACAACAAAAACTCTTCATTCAGAAAACAAAGTGGACACCAATGTGAATTAATATATTAGACTGATGCTATAGTACAAATGTTCGATACAGTATGTAGTGGAAGGGTATATCTACACTACAGCATTATTTCGAAATATCTAATTTTGAAATACACACAAAATGCATTTCGAAATAGCACGTCCACACTGATTGGATGCTGAATCACATTTAAGGTCAGCCGGAACTGGTTTCAGCAGGGCATCAGGTCAGAAGTTACCTTGTGGCCAGGGCGGCCAGCAGGGCACCCTGGGAAGGGCTGGAGGCCCCCTATTTCAAAATAAGCATCTACACTGCTCTTATTTCAAAATAGCAATTTCAAAATTGGTGCTATTCCTTGTGGAATGAGGTTTACCAATTTTGAAATAAGCCCTTCACTATTTCAAATTAATTTCCAAATAGCAGTTGGCTTGCGTAGATGCTAGGAAAGTGATTTTGAAATAATGGCTGTTATTTCGAAATAACTTTGCTGTGTAGAGATACCCGAAATGTTTAATTGAATAGTACATTTGCAGAGGATTTGTTTTACTGTACTGCAAAGGTAGATACAGCCACTTTTCTATCTGAATGAGTAGATAAACAAAGAAAGATAATTAAGGAATGCATGGCCAGAAACTAGCTCTCAGTGGAAGGATGGCTATGTGTGTGTGTATATATATATATATATATATATATATATATATGCAGCCATTTACCTTCAAGTGTGTGTGGGGCAAATAGAACAAAACTTTTTTTTGTTATGTGCAACATTTTTGGGTAAAAGCAAACACCACACTGAATCTGAGCTTGTTCTCTGGCCAATGGGATCTGTGAGGATTGTACTGGAGCAGGAACTGTGTGTGGAGACCCCCTCCCAGGGGGCGCACAGTGGAGGCATACACACTGACCCTAGCAGCCAGCTGCTTTGAGTGGCATGCGCGGGCATGACAGGCAGGAAGCCTGCCTGAGGATCCCGTAGACTACAGGACATTGGCAGCCCAAAGTATCATGGTGAGCTGGATCTGGCTGGTGAGCTGTATTTTGCCCACCACTGCTACATTTTTGTAAGTGTCCAACAGAGAAGAAATGTTAGTTTAAAAATATAGAATGAGGATTGTTAGTTTGCTTAGAGATTGCATCTCAGATATGCATAATCATTTTTCTTAGTGTTCTACCATTGTCCTCATAACATTCTTCTCTTACTTACAATTCACAATGGCAATGTTTATACCTCGTCCAACATTACCCTTCTGTTCACTTATGAGCCTGAAATTGAGATAAATATGCTGTCAGTCAGGAATTGTACTTCCAGAAGAGCAATGGCATTTACCTGTGCAAAGTCCTTCCTTTAGATTTTTGTTTTTAGGTTAATCATTTAACTGAGGAATCTGCTGAAAGCAATGGAGCCATGTCTTAAAAGTCTATGAAGGGTGGGACAGTTTCTTCCAGAGAACCCATAATAAGCCTAGTTCAAAACCATAAATAAGTGCAGCATAAGAGTAAAAACAATGCTGAAGAGAAAAAAAAAAGTTTTATGGCACCATTCCATGTAGATTCATAGAATAGGCCAGTGTATCTTCTCAACAGCGGCACACCAACATTTTTACTAGTCACTAGTGATTGCAAGTGTCTCAGTTTTAGAGGGCCTAACTTGAAATACTATAAAGAGGCCCTATTTTGAGAACATGCTGGAAATCCAACCTCTGAAAATTAGGCCCTTTTTACAGTGTTTCAAGTTGTGCAGCGGAAGCCTGATGCACCAACATTCATTAGCCCCGCATTTCTCAAACTGTGGGTCCCAACCCCCCAGGAGGTCACGAGTAACTTAGAGAGGGGTCACGGTATCACACAGTTTGAGAACCCCTGCATTAGCCACTTTTGAAAATCTTGGCCCAAAGCATACAAACTAAGGTACAATCCTAGGTGCAAGGTTAAACAATGTTACCAAGATAGAGCAGAATGACTATTTTAGACACAAGCGCAGGGAAAACAAAAGGAACAAAGCAGACTAAAAGGAAAAAAAATCTAAAGTGTCAAAGAAAAATTTGTATACTTTCAGATAACATAGAGCGAGGAAGACTGGAAAGATGCAATAAAACAGAGAAAATTAGGTAGGGTTTAATGTTGGTAATGGGCTTAAAAAAAAAAAAATGTTCTCCACACAAATGGAACAGAATTATTCAGGGTTTAAAGTTAAGGTATCCAACAGTTGACACAATGAAGCAATACATGTAGCCAGAAAAGGGGGAAATTAAAATTTCAGGGAGATAGCAGCTTCACAGAAATAAGGACACAGAGTCAAGCTTTAGTCTCAGTAAAGTCAGTGAAAATATTGGCAAAGACTTCAATAAAACCAGCATGTGACCCCAATGATGAAGAAACCAGTGAGCTATCCCAAAGGGAGAAAACGTATGGAGCAGAGTTGACAGCATTGAAGAGGATTTTTAAAATATTTATAATCATTAAATTAAAACACACAACCTCTAAATCAGAAATATAGCCAAGGTTGGGCGGTGGCCCATTCACACAGGATCCAGGTCTACCCCCACTAACTCTCTCTCTCCTCTGGCCCCATTGCTTTCCCTGCCCACCGCACACTCCAGCAGTGGAGTGGGGCTGAAGGCTTGCCCTGCTCTGTCTGCCCCGCACTCCAACCGGGGAACAGGGTTGGGGTGCAGTGGCCTACACTGCTTACCCAGTATGCTGGCTGTGGAGTGGGGTTGAGGACTTGCCTCCCTCCATCTGTCTGGTGCTCTAGCTAGGGAGTGGACTTGGAGTGCCAAGGCTTGCCTACCTGCAGGCCCCCATGCTCTGACCCCACTGCCCTGATGGAATGCCAGGCAGGTGGAACAGGAAAAGTTCCCACACTTCAACCCTGCCCCAGCACTTTGACCCCACTCCCAGGCTGGAGCACCAGGCAGGTGGGTGGGTGGAGCTGGGCAAACCCACATTCCCCAGCCTGGAGTACCGGGCAGGTGGGAGGATCAGGGCAAGCTTGTGTGTTCTGACCCTGCTCCCTGGGTGTGCACTTAGGGTCTAGGGGGACTCCTGGCCAGAATGTCCATTGCCCCCTGCAAGGCTGGCAGGAGGGATTAGGCATGGCAGCCCTGACCTCTCCTGCCCACCCTCCCACCAAAAGTCGAGGCACACCCAAGTGTCTGGCCCTGGCTACACTACTGCTCTAAGTGATTCCCACCTTTGGATTTCCAACTGTGCCTCATTTGCAACATATCTGTCCTAGAATCACACCTGTACTTTAAACTGAAATCTCTTTGCAGATGGACTTTGTGTGTGTGTTTTACCATCCCACATGCTATCAGAACCGAACAAACTGGGAAGAGTCAAGGATAGACCACTGACATATGTGTATGTAAACTAGAGGAGAGCTGAGATGCTGGTTTCTTGCTTGAGGTGCTTAAAGAGTGTAGCATGGCAAATAATATTGAAAGTGAAAAACCCCAAGATCACTGTTCTTGTGTTATGTAGTCTGCGTTAATCCAATAAATGTCTTTTATAGTAAGAGTTTGGTTTGTCATTAAACCAAAAGCAAATGCCCTTGCTTGGATTGAAAGTAGACTAGGACTTACAGCTCATCTTCAAAACAAATCTTGGCCATTTTTTCCTTGCCACCGCCACTGAGTAATCGATAAGCATAGCTCCCAGGCGAACATGGAGACCAATGGTCACATTTCTGTCGTTTAGGAGGTGGGGCTGTAGTGAATAAGAAAACAGAACATGTTTTGTTTGAGCACCGTGTAAACATCAAGGTTATCAAAGTGACCAAATAATTTCAGAATATTAGAGCAAGGTCAAACAAGTACTTACAAAGGCAAGCGATCATATCAAAAGTAACCCAGATTTACATAGGCTTGAAATTAGCACCTACTTGCCAAACGAGGGTAGACTGGTGTTTAAAAATATTACAAGTTAGACAATCACTTAGACAAACAAATTTGGTTACAATTTGCAGGAGATAATGCTACTAACTTCTTCACAACATAATCTGAAAGCAAAATCAGTCAGGGTGCATCTAGACAGCAGCTCCATTTCAGGATACTTCTGGTGTCCCAAAATAACATTTCCCGCATCTTAACACAGTGCTTGTTATTTCAAAATAGCTTTAGAAATAATGGGAATGCTATTCTGACATCCCTGTAAACCTAGTTCCACAAGGATGAAGGGATGTTTCGGAATAGCGCTCTATTTCAAAATTTGGCGCTGTGTAGTCAATGCCAAATTTCAAAATAAGCTATTTTGAAATACACTCAATGTAAGGTATGCAATATGCGTAGCCCAAATTGCGTAGCTTATATCGAGCTAAAAGTGCAGTGTAGACGCATCCTCATTCGCATGGCTCTGTTGTAACTAGCATCACAAAATATTTACATACCAGATGCACTAAAGATTCATATGTACATTCATGTATCAACCACCAATTCCAGAAGACATTTGTCCATGCCAACAATTGGTTTTGCTCAATAATCCAAAGTAGTACTGATCAGCACAGGCTCATTTTCATCATCTGAATCAGATGTCACCAGCAGAAGGTTGATTTTTTTGGGTGGCTTGGTTTCTATTATTTTTGCACCAGAGTGTTGTTCTTTTTAAGACTTCTGAAAGTATGCTCCACACCTTCATCCTCTCAGATTTCTGAAGGCACTTCAGACTCTTAAACTTGAGTAGAGTGCTGTTGTTAACTTTAGAAATCTCACATTGGTACCTTGTGTGTTTTGTCAAATCCGCAGTTGAAAGTGGTAAAGCAGGGGAGGAGACACAGAATTCTCCCCTAAGGAATTCAGTCACTAATTTAATTAACATATTTTAATGAGTATGATCAGCATGAAAACTTCTCCTCTGAAATGGTAGCCAAAGCATAAAGAGCCTAGGGATGTGAAAGGTTGACCGGTAAGCATCACCTTTAATGAGTGACGCTTACCTGTTCCCATTAACCAGTGGGGGCTAGAGCTTTGCCATCCTGCCCACCTCCCCTTTAATCAGCTAACTGGTTAAACATGATGTTTAACCAGTTAACCAATTAAATGGGATTTTACAGCTGTAGAAGGGACTTACGAATATTTAGCATATCTGATCGTAAATACCTTGCAAAGCTGGCTACAAAATTGCCATATGAATGCTTGCTCTCACTTTCAAGTGACACCGTAAATGAGAAGTGGGCAGCAT
This sequence comes from Rafetus swinhoei, assembly GCA_019425775.1. Taxonomy (NCBI): domain Eukaryota; kingdom Metazoa; phylum Chordata; order Testudines; family Trionychidae; genus Rafetus; species Rafetus swinhoei. The sequence goes on from CM033437.1 coordinate 160,677,250, forward strand.
TACCTCCTATAAATGTAAACAAACTTGCTTGTCTTAGTGATTGGCTGAACAAAAAGTAGGACTCAGTGGACTTGTAGGTCTATAGTTTTACGTAATTTTGTTTTTGAGTGAATTGAAAAATATTTCTTCTAGCATTTTTTCAGTGCAAATATTTGTAATAAAAATAATAATATAAAATGAACATTGTACACTTTGTATTGTGTTGTAATTGAAATCAACATATTTCAAAATGTAAACATCCAAAATATTTAATAAATTTCAATTGATATTCTATTTGTTTAATGGTGTAATTAATCACAATTTTTTACCACAATTCTTTTGAGTTGATCACATGAGTTAACTGCTATTAAAATGACAGCTCTACTTATAATAATAGCTGCTCATTCATTCTTAAAATAGTACACAAGCAATCATTCATTAACTAACAAGCCATTTTCAGATTAAATTACAAATACTATGTTTCCCTTATAATATGCTGCATGTTAGCAGAAAAATATCAAGTGACTACATACGCTTAATTACTGGTTTCTCTCCCAATGCTCTGAAGATTTTCAATAGCTGATGATAGCGAATCTTCAGGAATATCTGCAAATAGGTATCCCAAATACCAAGCACATACTGATGCGAATGCTAGTCCTGATAACTTCGCCACGTCTGAAAAGAAACAACAAATCCATTACTTAATGTGAAATAAGTCTACAAAAGGATATTAAAAATATAGCATTTTCTATGGCAATGCTACACAAATAAACTCATTTAATACGGTGAAATTCAGTCCTGATGCACAGGCACTCCACACCATTTGAGATCTTCAGTGGGGCTGTGGACAGAGTGAGCATTGCCCTCAACAATGACCACCTTTTCTACCTCTACAGGAAAAAAGTCTTAAAAACAAAAAAACCCAAACAAACCTCAGTCTATCCTTTTGACCCTGGAAAAGGAGACATGTCAGAGAGTCCATGAAATCCACAATAGACCTTCCTATTGCTATCCATTTTAGATTGATGGCACCCAGTTTCTATGATGATAGGTAGCAGTTTAAAACCCTACCCTACAGTAAGCTTACAGGGGGCTTTCTTATCTTCTTAAAAATACAGGAGGAAACTAAGCTAGGCCTGAATAGGCAGATATGTAAATGAGGGTTGGGGATCTGGTTGAGGGTGGACTTCTAAACACCAGATTTGTGCACGTCTGGAAGCTCAGAAGCCTGCAGAGAAAATTGGAGTGACCATAGCCATTAGTCCAGTCTCTCTCATTTCTGCAATTGTGCTGATAATTCTAGTATAAACTATAATAGTGTCTATATGGACAAGGAGACTGGTGTGTATTTGCCATGTTTTTGATATTGAAGCAGATAAATACAGAGTCATGTTGTACCAGAAACTTGGCTACCTCTTCTTGAGAAATAACAATTTATTCCTGGACCTGGAAGTAAGTGTAATTCATGCTACCCAAAAGTTAATAAAATACCACATTTGTATATCTTTCACCCCAAAATGACCCAAGTGCTTCAGACTGTGAATATACACATTGTGTTCATTAAGAACTAGTTTGACCGCTGCTGAAATACAGAGTTTCCGTGGGGTTGCAAGATGTGGAAGGGGCAGAGAAAACATGGCAGGTTTTTCAACAGCACATAGCGGGCAGTTCAGACAAGGAAATGAGGACTAAACATCAAATTTGGAGATTCTTTTGTTTATTTTTAAGTTTCCTTTCCCAGTAGTAAATACAGGATCTATAGATGGTTCCCAAATCAAATTCCTGAGCAAGAAGTTAATGAATTCCTTGTGCTTTAGCACAATCCCAGCACTCTAGGCCCCCCATCTATCATGGAGGAGTGCGTGGGTTGAGTTTAAAAAGATAAATAAATCATGTTTAACTTATAAGTGCTGTTTAAAAACATTAACACCGGGGCTATTCAGAAACAAACATTTATGTTTCACATCCAATTCTGAAATTAAATTTCCCATTCTCTTTTGCTATGTGGAAATTTCTAAATTTCCTGCAAAATGGAATTTGAAAAACCAAAAAACAAAACCCACGTCAATTTCGGGTCAGGTGAAACATTACAATTCAATACAATCAAAATATTTTGACTCAATTTTGACATTTTATATTATAATTTAGAATATAAAATAAATATTAGAGAAAAAAATAATTTCAAAATGGAAAACTGAAATGTCCTAGTCCATGGAAGTCAAAACAGAACATTTTGACCATATCAGAATGCTTCATTTTGATTTTTTTAAAATGAAATCTCATCAAAATTGATACACGGCTGGGGAAAGTTTAGATTGCAACAAAATAGCTTTTTCTAACAGGAAAAACATTTTGTTGGAAAATTTTTGACCAGTTCTAATTAGCATCCAATTGATACAGATTTTTAACAATTGAGTTAAGTGACTCTCAGTCTATGCTGGAGATGGAGGTGATTAGATATTGACAACAAGTATTATATTTTAAAGTGAACTAAAACAGGATGCAATATATGTCCAAAATATATTCTGGGGTGAAAATTTGATATTTCAAAATACAAAATTGTATTGAAAAATTGGCTCAATCTTTAACACATTTTGGCCAGCTCTATTTAGCATTCACTGATTGCTAAACTCTATTTAATGATTTATCTGATTCAGAATGCTTGAAGTTGAAGGGAGTGGTAGAAAAACAAAGAACTGAATGGATTTAAGTAATGAAAACAAAGGATTCTTCTAAGGTAAAATATAAACACTGTAAGGAGTTGCTCAGCAGCTAGTTAAACAGGATTTGTAGTCACCTCACACAAATGCACAAACTCAATTATTTTGCCTTTTGCAGATCAAATGTGATACTGAATGTTGTCAATGAGAAACAGCAGAACTTTGATATGTTGAGTGATCATATGACAGATTTTCATGATCATAAAAAATATCCACGCTGTTTTGTTAAGACCCTTGTTTCAGGCTTATCAAGCTTTTTAATATTAGTTTAATTCAAGAGAAGTCTTGTTCATTTTCAGCATCCCCTGTGCCAGGCAAAATAAGGCCCACAGGCTGGATACGGCCCACCAAGTTGCTAGATATGGCTCACATGAGCAGTGGGAGCCTAACAGCCTGCCCCTTCCCCCTGCTCAGAAAAATTGTCTGTGGGACTCCGTTTGCTGACCCCACCTCCAGCATAATCTTTCAGCTCCCATTGTTCAGTTTCTGGCCAATGGGAGCTGACTATTTGAAGAACAGGCAGCACACAAAGTAACCTTCCCCTCCCCACAGGCTCACAGCTGTTCACAAACAGGGTCCCATGGCTGGCTGCTCTCAGTGGCCTTCTGGGACATGGAAGGCAGGGAACCTGCTAGGCTGCTGGCCAGAAGTCATCCAGGTAAACATCTCCCAGCCAGAGCCTGCCTCTGACACCCCAGTCCCTTCATTCCTCCTCAATCCTCTACTCCCACATCACGTATAACTCCAAACCCTCTTCTTCCCTACCTGCACTCATACCTCCCTCCCAGACCCTACACCCCAGTCCCTTGACCCAGGTCATAACTCCTTTCCAGATTCCACACCCCCTTCTGCACCCCAATCCCTTACCTCAATCTCCCTTCTGTATCCAACCTCCAACCCAGATGCTGCAACTTTTCCATTAATATAGTGGAAGAGCATGGCCCTTACCCACTTACCAAATGCCTGGAGTGACCCACCCATCAAAAATTATTGCCCACTCCTGATCCAGAGAAAGGCAAAGATCATTGTAAATCTGATAATCAAAGTTTTCCACTTGATCAAAAAAAAAACTTGCAATGTTCCTTTACTCATTAGCTTCAATGAAGTACAAAACATTTTAAAGAAACAATTGATGATCTTAGCCTTGGGTATCCTCCTTGAGACAAATTTCAACTGCCAGACTCACTTTTAGTGACTGAAAAATTAATTCAAGTTTTCTGTGCTTGAGTATTCTTCTCGAGCTAGCCTAGCTCTAGTGAAAACAGCAACACTACAAAGTAACACTTGAGCTAATTTGTTCATATTGGCCTTGCACTCGTGTGTGGCACTACATTCTTGTCTTCACTTACACAAAGGTATGTGCGACAGTGGGTTTTTTGTTTATACCAAGATAACAGACAAACATCCGACTCTAAAATCCCAAGAACAGACAACACATTTATATAGATCATCATGAGCTATGGGGGGGTATGTCTACACTGCATTCCTCTTTCGAGAGTAGAATGCAAATGCAGCCGAGCGAAATTGCAAATGAAGCACGGATTTGAATTTCCCGTGCTTCATTTGCATAATTGCATCCGGCCGCTATTTCGAAATACCCTATTTCGAGATAAAAAACGCTGTGTAGCCGCGGTTATTTCGAAAGAAACCCCTTCTTTTGAAATAACCCTTACTCCTTAAAAAATGAGGTTTAACGGTTATTTCGAAAGAAGGGGTTTCTTTCGAAATAACCATGTCTACACAGCATTTTTTTAATCTCGAAATAGGGTATTTCAAAATAGCGGTCGGACGCAATTATGCAAATGAAGCGCGGGAAATTCAAATCCGTGCTTCATTTGCAATTTCGCATGGCTTTCATTTGCATTCCTCTCTCAAAAGAGGAATGCAGGGTAGACATACCCTAAGTGAGGCTACATTCCTGTCTGTGGTTGACCTCACCTAGTTCACTTTTTAATACAAGTACTAGCGCCTTATCTTCACTAGGGTTTTACAGCAGGATAACTAACATATTTATTAGTTATGCTGTGGTAAAACACCATTTTTGTCAGTAACAACATGGCCTAAACTTCTGGGGGCATATACCAGGATCTTCAGTGTTTCAATTAGCTGAGTTGCTCCATGAATTCTCTCAGAGTGTGTCTACACAGCAGCGTTATTTTGGAATAATGGCCATTATGCTGAAATAATGTGTCTACACAGCCATTCTGTTATTTCGAAATAAATTTGAAATAACAGATGGCTTATTCTGACTCTGTAAACCTCATTCCATGAGTCATAATGCCTGTTCCGAAATAGCTATTTCGAAATAGCAATGGTGTGGATGTTCCACTGCTGCTATTTCAAAATAGCTCCTCCCCAGGGCCATTCAAAATAATTACTCCCCAGTGCCTCCTTGGGTTCTAAATCATAAGAACATAAGAACGGCCGTACTGGGTCAGACCAAAGGTTCATCTAGCCCAGTAGCCTGTCTGCCGACAGTGGCCAGCACCAGGTGCCCCAGAGAGGGTGGACCAAAGACAGTGATCAAGCGATTTGTCTCCTGCCATCCCTCTCCAGCCTCTGACAAACAGAGGCCAAGGACACCATTTTATTCCCTGGCTAATAGCCTTTTATGGACCTAACCTCCATGAAATTATAATTATCTAGCTTGTCTTTAAACTCTGTTATAGTCCTAGCCTTCACAGCCTCCTCTGGCAAGGAGTTTCACAGGTTGACTACACGCTGTGTGAAGAAGAATTTTCTTTAATGGGTAGCAGGTTTAAAACTAATAAATTTCATTTGGTGTCCTCTAGTTCTTCTATTTAGGGAACTAATAAATAACTTTTCTTTATCCGCCCTCTCCACACCACTCATGATTTTATATACCTCTACCATATCCCCCTTCAGTCTCCTCTTTTCTAAACTGAAAATTCCCAGTCGCTTTAACCTCTCTTCATATGGGATCCGTTCCAAACCCCTAATCATTTTAGTTGCCCTTTTCTGAACCCTTTCCAAGGCCAAAATATCTTTTTTGAGGTGAGGAGACCACATCTGTACACAGTATTCAAGATGTGGGCGTACCATAGTTTTATACAGGGGCAGTAAGATATTCTGGGTCTTATTTTCTATCCCTTTCTTAATAATTCCTAGCATCCAATTTGCCTTTTTGACCACCGCTGCATACTGTGTGGAAGTTTTCAGAGAACTGTCCACGATAACTCCAAGATCTCTTTCCTGATTTGTCATAGCCAAATTAGCCCCCATCATACTGTACGTATAGTTGGGGTTATTTTTCCTGACGTGCATTACTTTACACTTATCCACATTAAATTTCATTTGCCATTTTGTTGCCCAATCACTCAGTTTGGTGAGATCTTCTTGGAGTCCCTCACAGTCTGCTTCTGTCTTGACTATCCTAAACAGTTTGGTATCATCTGCAAACTTTACCACCTCATTGCTTACCCCTTTCTCCAGATCATTTATGAATAAGTTGAAAAGGATTGGTCCCAGGACTGACCCTTGGGGGACACCACTAGTTACCCCTCTCCATTCTGAAAATTTACCATTTATTCCTACCCTTTGATTCCTGTCTTTTAACCAGTTCTTAATCCAAGAAAGGACCTTCCCTCTTATCCCATGGCCATATAATTTACACAAGAGCCTTTGGTGAGGGACCTTCTCAAAGGCTTTCTGAAAATCTAAGTATACTGTATCTACTGGATCCCCCTTGTCCGCATGTTTGTTAACCCCTTCAAAGAACTCTAATAGATTAGTAAGACAGGATTTCCCTTTACAGAAACCATGTTGACTTTTATCCAACAAATTATGTTCTTCTACATGCTTCACAATTTTATTCTTTACTATTGTTTCGACTAATTTGCCTGGTACTGAAGTTAGACTTACCGGTCTGTAATTGCCCGGATCGCCTCTAGAGCCCTTTTTAAATATTGGTGTCACGTTGGCTACCTTCCAGTCATTAGGTACGGAAGCCGATTTAAAGGATAGGTTACAAATCACAGATAATAGTTCAGCAATTTCCCATTTGAGTTCTTTTAGAACCCTTGGATGAATGCCATCTGGTCCCGGAGATTTGTTAACATTAAGTTTTTCTATTTGTTCCAAAACCTCCTCTAATGACACTTCAATCCGGGACAATTCCTCAGATTCATCACCCACAAATGACGGTGCAGATTTGGGACTCTCCCCAACGTCCTCAGCCGTGAAGACTGAAGCAAAGAAATCATTTAGTTTCTCTGCAATGGCTTTATCGTCCTTGATTGCTCCTTTTATAGCTCGATCGTCTAGGGGACCCACAGGTTTTTTAGCAGGCTTCCTGCTTCTAATGTACTTAAAAAACATTGTTATTTCTTTTGAGTTTTTGGCTAGCTGTTCCTCAAAATCTTTTTTTGCTTTTCTTATTACATTTTTACACTTGATTTGACAGTGTTTATGTTCCTTTCTATTTATCTCACTACGATTGGACTTCCACTTCTTAAAAGATGCCTTTTGTCCCTCACTGCTTCTTTTACATGGTGGTTAAGACACGGTGACTCTTTTTTAGGTCTCTTGCTATGTTCTTTAATTTGGGGTATACATTTAAGTTGGGCCTCTATTATGGTGTCTTTAAAAGTTTCCATGCAGCTTTCAGGGATTTGGCTCTAGTCACTGTGCCTTTTAATTTCTGTTTAACTAACCTCCTCATTTTAGCGTAATTCCCCTTTTTGAAATTAAATGCCAGGGTGCTGGACTGCTGAGGTGTTCTTCCCTCAAGTAATCAAGTTAGCACATCCACATTAAGGAAGCCTGCCTCAGACTAATTTTGAGGCTTCTCTGTAGTGTAGACATGCTATTTCGAAATAAGTTATTTTGGGCTATGTCTACACTTCCCAGTCTTGCGCAAGAACATATGCAAATGAGCCATTTTTGTGCAAGGGGCTTTTGCGCAAGAAAGAGCAGTCTACACGGCTCCTTTTGGAAAAAAAAAAACAAACACAAAAACCATACACCCTCTTGAGCAAGAGCCGTTCTGCATGAAAATAAGTGGCAGTGTAGATGTACCCTCAGTGAATTGTGGGAGGACTTTTCTATATTTCCTGGGCATGTGGGAGGAACTGTAGGAAAGTGCTGGAGGACTAGCAGCACTTGAAGGGAGACAGCTTGTGTTCCTACTACGGAAGAGTCAGTCTTGTTAGTAGCTGATGAGTTGTACTAGCTCAAGTGTTAGCCTACACATCTCCATAGGACAGCCAAATCCAAATTATGATGTATTCCCAGCAATCAGTGCTCATTTCTTGGGCCTAGGTACTGAAGCTTGTTGTATGAAGCTGTTTGCAAATGCCAGCAGCAATCTGGGGTTTGTTCTCTATTTTTTTGGGGGGGGTGGTGGTGGAGAGAAATAGTAAGTCTATCAGTATCCAAGTATTGTCACAGAACTTCTCTACGTTCCTCAACAACATCTCTTTGGCTATGTCTAAACTACATTCCTCTTTCAAAAGAGGAATGTAATGAGGCCGATCGAAAATTCAAATGAAGCGCAGATTTACAAATCTTGTGCTTCATTTGCATAATCGTGTGAAAGCACTTTTTCGAAAAAGGGTTTTTCGAAAAAAAGCTCCAGTCTAGACGGGGTTCTTTTGGGAAAAAAACCCCTTTTTCGAAAGAACCCGTACTCCTGAAAAAATGTGTAAATCTGCTCTTCATTTGAATTTTCGATCGGCTTCATTTACATTCCTCTTTAGAAAGAGGAATGTAGTTTAGACGTGTCCTTTGAGCAGTGCAAATACAGAAGAAGCACAACACTCATGAGCCCGTTGCTGAATTTCACAAGGTCCATGTCTGCCAGCAAGATGGTGGAGACTAGGGATGTTAAAATTAGAATAATCAACTAATTGAATAATCAATGGAACTTGCATTGACTATTTGATTAGTCGACAAGGGCGCTTCCACTTTGAAATGTAGCAAGAGCTCGCCCAGCTCTTCCACCTTTGAAATTATTTAAAAGATTGAAATGCCGTGTGGAGTCCAGGGCCAGTGGGGGGTCTCCCTGAAACCCCTGTTGGCCCCAGGATTCATGTGGTGCTTCTGCTTTGAAATGTACAAGAGCTCTAGCGGGGACAGTTATACATTTTAAAGGTGGAACTCCGTTGCTGCGCCCCTGCTACCTCCAAAGGAGCTGGAGGGAACCGACTTTTAAGCCAGCTCCCCCCAGCACCCACTCCTCTTCCCCCCCCCCCTTGCTGCCTCTTTCTGATAGAGGCAGCAAAGGGGGGGGGGGGAAGCAACTAGTCGCTTACATCCCTAGTGGAGACACATGGGACAGTCAGAAGGAGGTTGGTTTTTTTTAAACACAGAAATTATGACGTAGAAAGTATTATGGGATGCAGAAAGTGGCATGGTGGGAACATGAGCTCCCCCCAAATCCCTGGTATCCTATAAAACACTGCAAATGATCCACAAGTCAGTTAGGCAGAGGGCTTGATGGGCAGGGTATCTACCATTGTTCCCTCTAGGGTGGGCCTGCGCAGGTGTACACAAAGAATTTTACTCCCGCCCACCTCATCAGCAGAACTGTGCAGCAGTAGTCAGCTAATGATGTGGAAGGTAAGCTGGTGGTGGTGGGCGGGGGGAGATGGTGGGTGAGCAGGGTCTCATGTTGGCTGCCGGAGCTGCAGCTGCATGGTGGTGGCTGAAGCTGGGCCCCAGAACCATGTGGTGGCAGGGGCCAGAGCTGGGCCCAGAGCCGGTGGCCACGTGGACATGCATGGCCCAATGGAAGAGTGGGAATAGTACCCATAGGAGTATGCTTGTGGGGGGGGAAAGTGGCTGATTAATTTCTTGGTGGTGGACAGTGCTTGTACGAGGTATGGGCTTGACTGTCATGCAGTAAAATTCAGAATGACGTGATGAATAAGGAATTTGATTATGTGGGACAGGGGTAAAATGGATGTACAGATGGAATGTACTGAAATGTAGTTCTAGCTAAATAGAGGAATGCTGTTTTCTTCCTAGTGCTTAATTGCTCCTAAACACGTTTTTAGTTTTATCATCCCTAATCATGATGGTATAATGTGATGCAGAGATAGCAATTCACCTTCTTGAAAACATTACATCCTTTATTTGTAAACATATCGTAAAATAGTAAAACATGCACAGCATTCAGCAGTCCCACTGCCATTAAAAACCAGACCCTCCCAAAAAAGAGCAGAAAATAGTTGATACACAATATAAACTCTCTACTGCTACATGACCTGTGGCCACACCTTCTGTTTTTCCTTCTTCACACATTTCTCTCTCTCTCACACACACAGGACAGCCTAAGAGGGGAGGGGAAATTTTCACTTGAGAGACTTTGAAGAAGGAAGGCTGCAAAGGATTTAGTTGCCCTGTTCAGCCGCTCATGAGTCCTGAATGCACACTTACCGCCTGAATGCACACTTACCGCCAGTTACTACTGGACTGCCTGTGCACTGTGTTATAAAGCAAATAATATTATTTGTCACCTTTCTTATACATTATTTGTATTAATAGACATTTAAGCTTTGAAGAATGCTTCTGAGTTGATCAAATCAGACAAGGGAAATGTGCACTTGATTCATCAGAGAGCTTTAGCTCTGATTTATGTCTTGTGTGCAGAACAAGCATTCTAGGTAACTACATTTTCTAAGTTGGCTATTTACCTGTAGTAAATCAAATAGAAAGAACTGAGGGCAGCGGTGGGGAGATACTGGATTGACTTTACCTCTGATCCAAAATAAAAGATAGCCCTGAGGCACAATGTGAATAGTGAGAAATATTCAATAAGCTGTTGTCTAAGTGTGCAATGGACAGTGTATCCTACACAAGCTGAGAAATGTTAGTCTGAAAGGCCAATTAACAGTTTTCTGAAAGGACAGCCAGATTTAACTGAGCAGGAAACCCAACTGCAGGAGGGTCTAGTAAAGGGATATAAACAGAGGAAGTTGGCTACTTAAAATTTTGCAATATTACATTTTTAATTTGACTTCATATTAAATAAACAAAAATTTAAAGTCATGAACCTTGTTAATTATCCCTTGTTTTAGTATTCTTTCTTCCATAGCATTATTAAAAATATATAAAAGATATTTGTTAATAACTTGGGTGACATGATGGCAAACATCCGAACAAGCACACATGACCTCAATATTGGTGCATGTGACAGGGTATACCAACTGTGCACTGGGTCGGCAAGAGTTAACCAGGCCTATATGGCTGAGAGAGCTCCACCCCACAGCCCTGCTGGGCATGCTCCAACTGGAGGACCAGTATAAAAGCCAAGGGAGCAGCTCACTCAGGGCTGACCATGGCAGAGGAAGGAGTTGCTGCCAGAGCTTGAAAAGGAGGAAAAGCAAAGCAGAAGCAAGCCAGCAGAGACTGGCCAGGTAAGGGTCCAGCTTGGAGGACACAGGTATGGAAGAAGCTGACAATCCTGGTCAGGGTAGGAAGTAGCCCAGGGTGGGGAACTGGAATCTCTGAGAGCTTGGTGTATTTTGGGTAAACTCCCTGCTGAGCTAGTGGTGGGACATGCCCACCAGTGACAGGGCCCTGGGCTGGTACCCAGTGCAGAGGGAGGTCCCCCTACCCCACCCCCTTAGCCCCAATAGGGGACACTACATCTGAACAACTGACTTGACTACTGGGCCCTATTGCTCTGCTGATGGAGGCTGCTACTGGCCTGGGGATGGTAACAATTTACAAGGTGGATCAACCAGATGGGGCCTCAAAGGCTCCATGCTCTGCCTCCTGACGGGGTGGGGAGGAGCTGGGCTTGCCACCCTGTGATGGTGCATAAGACAAAACTCATTTTGCTCATGGATGGAAAGTCTTAGAGGGAACACTGGTAAATACCTATCTTTGCACCTCATTTTACATCAACACAAGTGCATATGCAACATTTATGGGGGGTTAGGAGGCAGAAGCCCACCTTGAAAGTTTGAACCCTCTGGGTTTCATAGTTGAGGTCTATGTAAAGCTGCATGCCCTGGCTCCAAAGGCAGCTCTTAACTGCAAAAGAGTTTGAGCTGCTTGCAGCTTTGCCTTTGGGACAAGGAGTTTGTTATAAAAGGAGGGAGGCAGATGATTAAGAATAACAAAAGACTGATCATTCAAGTAATTAAATGATCATAGATCATCATGAAAACATTGCCAAGTACTTGATAGGGAGGAAAAAGAGTAGCAACGAGTGTTGTGTTGCTGTGATTTGAATTTGGACCAGTACTGTTAAACTTATACATGTTCTTGAAAAAAGGGGTAAATAGTGAGGTGGCAAAATTTGCAAATACCACAAAATTACTCAAAATAGCTAAGTCCAGAGCTAACTGCAAAGGGGGTTACGAAGGGATCTCACCAAACAGGTGACTGGGCAACACAATGGCAGATGGAATTGTGTTGAGAAATGCAAAGTAATGCACATGGAAATAAATAATCCTAACTATGCATACAAAAAATGGTCTAAAATACCTGTTGCCACTCAAGAAGATTATCTTGGAATCATTGTGGACAGTTCCCTGAAAACACTTGCTCAATGTGCAGTGGCAGTCTAAAAACTGACTATTGGGAATCAACATGAAATGAACAGGTAAGACAAAATATTGCCTCTATATAAAGTCATAGTATGCCCACATCTTGAATACTGTATGAAGATTTGGTCATCACATCTAAAAAAAATATTGATTTGGAAAAGGTACAGAAAGGGCAACAGAAAAGGTTGGGGGTAAGGAACAACTTCCATATAAGGAGAGTTTAACAAGACTGGGATTCTTCAGCTTGGAAATAAATGACTAAAGGATGGAGGAAGGGATATATTAGAGGTCTAAAAAATCATACATGATGTGGAAAAATAGAATAAGGAAATGTGTTATGTTAGTGAAGGAGTAAATAAAAATGACTCTTATAGGCAGCAGATTTAAAAAAAAAAAAGTCTTCAGTCAACCTGTGGAACTATTTGCCAGGAGATGGAGAAAAGGCCCAAACTATAACAGGAGTCCAATAAGAACAAACTAAGTTCAAGGAGGTTAGGTCCATCAGTGTCTTCTAGCCAGAATGGGCAGGGATGGTGACCCTAGCTTCTGTTTGCCAGAAGCTGGGAATAAGTGACCACGTCACTTAATGAATGTCTCTTCTGTTCATTCCTTCTGAAGCACCTGGAATTGGTCACTGTTGGAAGACAGGATACTGGGCTAGCTGGACCATTGCTGTGACACAGTATGGCCATTCGGATTTTATATAGAGCTGAAATGTATCTGCCCCCTGCTGTAACCCACTAGCCTCCGTTCCAGATTAGAGCTAGAACCCAGGAGTCCTGACCAATCAATCAATCTCTCTCTCTCTCTCTCTCTCTCTCTCTCTCTCAAGTAAGACCATACATTAAAATTTTAAGGCTAACCAGTGTCTCAAGTGACTTGCCACAAGATGTCAGAACACGTTAATATTAGAGCTGTGTGAGTCTAATATTTATTTAAATTGTCTTTCTTGTATATAGGAAATAGATACAGTGCTCCTGACAGCTAACTAAGTTATCTGCCAAAAAACCCTAGAGCTTTCCAGTGCTTTAGTAGCTCCAGAAAGAGGTCTGTGTGTGTTTGTGCTGCATGGAATCTACCCCCCCCCCTTTTTGATTCTTGGTTTGTACTGAGTAACACTGCTGTCCTCATCTGCTCCCCATGCTTTTGCTCTCTCCCACCCATCCGCCATGCAGAGATTTCCCAGAACCATGTGAAATGGCACCCCCCTCCAAAAGCACTGGTAGGGAGTACACGTAGCTGTCGCAAGTGTTCCCAGGCCAAAGGGTGGCTGTACTTATCGCCCACACTTAGGAGTGCAGATGTAGCCAGCCCTGGCAGAGAGCAGGTTTCTCCCACCTGGGACCAGTGTGGTTGTAGAGAAGGTGGGAATAGGGGCAACTCGTGAGGGGGAGACACCAGATTCCTCCCCTACCACTCCTAGCCCTGGGGGACAATCCCCCTCTGTCTGGAGAAAGGTCCTGCCCCTTTCTCCAACCTCTCTCCCCAGCAATGCAGTCCGGGGGACTAGCCGGGCATAGCGCTAGTAGCACGGGGTGCTCCCCGCCAGCCCAACCTCTGCTCCCCGTGCGCGGGGGATGACTCGTGCTGCAAGTGTTTATCTCTCTTCTCCCCCTCCCATGTCCCCCGGGGCGCCCAGAGGCTCCGCCGCCCCTGCCAGGGGCCATGCCAAAGAGAAGCAGGGCTGGGAGGGGACGAGCAAGCCCGACACGTCCCGTCCCACGAGCCTCCCGGAAGGGACCTTCAGCTCCGGTAGCTTGTGGGGCTCGGGGGGGTGGGCGGGGAGCCCTCCAGCTGCCGCCCCGCGCCCGCCTCTCCGCCCCACAGCCTCCCGCCCGACCGGGGGCGCCCGCCGCTGCTACTCACTGCTCCATGGCAGCCGCATCTTCCCGGGCAGCGGGGCTCCCTCGCAGCGCGCCCGCCGCTCCCCTGCAGCTGCTCTGCCGCGAGCCCGGCCGCGCCCCGGGCAGGGTGGCAGCAGGGAGCGCGCAAACTCGCCGCACCTGTGGGCCCGGCCCGGCAGGCAGGCACGCCCCGGGCGTGGGGGGAGCGGGCTGAGTCAGGCGGGGCCCGCTTGGCGGGCTGCTGCTTCCGTCTCTACGCCGGCTTGCACCTCACCCAGCAGCCAGGAAGCCGCCCCGCTGCTGGGCAACCGCGGCCGCTCAGCCTCCGGCCCCACCGCGGGGTGGGCTGTAGGGAGAAGGGACCCTGCGTGCGCCGCGCTCCGCTCGCAGCGCTTTCGCTTTCGCTTTGCCCGGGCACTGAGGGGGGGGGGAGGGAAAGGCTGCAGGCGCCGGTTTAGCCCAGCGGGCCCGTTCTCGGTTGCGTAAATGTCACAGCGCCCAGCGCCACCCAGAGCGGCCGGCAGCTTCTCCCTGGGGCCGCAGGCGGGGGGCGGCTGGGCACACGCTGCCTTTCCTGCCCGAGCCGCCCTGGGGCTTCTCCTCACCGCGGAAGCTGCGCTTGTCAAAGAGCCTCGTTTACGCACCTGCTCTCGCTCCCAGGCTGCTGCCCTTCACAAGGCATTTACCCCGCCGCGCTGGAGAGTCCAGCTAGCCAAACGGCTCCTGGATTTTGGTTCCTGGGCTTGTTTCCCCTCCTGGCACGGCCGGGATTTGTTACTGAACGCCGCCTACACACCGCTGAGAAGGAGAAACAGGGTGGGCAAACACACGCCGCAGCTCCCCAGGGACCACAGGACAGACAACACCAGCAGCTGCTGTTCCTCCCCTCTCCAGTGAGACGAGGCTTGATGCTTTCACCTCTAAGAAGGTTTACACGACTACACCCCCTAAGGATTCTGGACACGAGTGAAAAGTTAAATTTCTTACACGTACTATCATAGTACAATAGTATCAGTAAAAAAAGAGTGTGGGATGGAGAGGGGGGTCCTCAGGGCAGAAGGTTGGTTGGGGGGGTGAGGTGTTAAAGGAACGGTATGATGTGGAGGAATCTCAGGTCTAGGAGTACAGCCATTGCGCTGCCCAGTTGCCAGATCCCCCTGGCTGGCTAGGGCAGCATGCTACCCAGGCTGCAGCGCAGGGGTGGGCAGGATCCCGCCCAGCAAGCAGTTTCATGTGGCTTGCGGCCTGCCCTACTGCACCGCCCCAGGCCAATCAAGAACCAGAGGCAGGAGAGTGCACCAAGGCTCCTTCCCCCCTTCCGCCAGGGGTTTGCCCCACAGGGACCCACCAGCTATTCAAAGCAGCTGGCAGTTCCCTTTAGGCACCCCTAAGAGGGCATGGGGTGGAGAGAAGACAGTGGCCCATGACCACTATCAACAGTGAAGTGGCCCCCTAGAAAAATTGTTGACACCTGGTGTAGAGACACAAGCCATTTTTGTTGCTACACCAGCAGCATCTGGCACCCCATGGCCAGTCTCTTATCATATGCAGTGGCTTACTTTCACCTTTGTTCTGGAGGAGCAGGCTTCCCCCCCCCCAGTCTCTATTCAAAGGACTGCTCAGGTTAAGAGCTAAGACACTAAATTTGGTGTGCAGCTTCCTCTGATCCTAGCTTACAGCAAGGTAAGAGTTTGATTGTGCCAGGAAAATAGGATGTGCCGGGAATAGGATTGCTTCTCATAAAACCATACAGAAGAGAGAGTCCATCACCAGGCAGGTGAAAGGGACAGGCTGGGGGCATGTCCCCTGGGACGGCCCCAGCCCTGAACCTGTCCCCCTCAGGCACCTTTTAAGAAGGGTAGGGAGCTGAAGCCACCCTCCCCCATTCATATGGGAATATTGTTGGCTGTTCCCCTTTGTCAGGGAGCAAGGGGAGAGTACACAGTTTGCTGCATTCCTCACTTTGGCTAGGGAACACAACGGGCAGACAAACCTGGACCTGCTCCAGCTGGGGAACATGCACCCCTTCCCCAGCTGTGCCTGCTGAAGCTGCAGGGGCTATGGAGAGGTGCTCCTCACCTGGCCTCAAGCTGCTGTGGTGACAGATGGCTGGGGTTGTTCTCATTCCCCAGGGCAGCTGCCTACTGAACCCCTCATCCCCCGCTCCACTCCAGATAAATGATTTAAATAAAGAAAAGCAAAAATTGAGTTAAAGACCGAAGCAATGTTAGGTAAATCATCTAATATTTAAATAAATCAATTCAGAGAGGGAAAAAACAATAGGAATGATAGTTTAAAAAAGTGGGTAATTCTTGTGCCAAAAAAATTCAAAGTGATTCCAACTGATTAAACTACTCTAAAAATTTCATTTCAATAAAAAGTGAAAAGATCAGAAAAGTTAATTTTTTTCTGCATAATTCAAAATGTTTTTGGTTTTAAACACCTATTTCAACTAGCCCTAGGAATCGATCAATCTACACAGAAGAGTAAGGGGGAGCCTCCTCTGGGGTGGTGCAAGGAACAAATAAGAGAAAAATAATGAAGAGGGAGGGTAGCACAATGCAGAATTTAGACATAGCAAGTTTTGATCAGATAACCCACACCTTCTCCTAAATCTATGATTCATCTAGCTTCCCTCACCACCACCGCCCATAACAATTCTAGCATATTTACCATGGGGCAGATCAGTGACAGTATTTCTAATCCCTCCTCCAGAGGAGTGGCAGTACGACTTTTCTACTTTGCTAGGATAAGAGGTGAGGGCATGTTAGCTTCTCTTAATGAACACCCCAATATTTCAGGGAGCTCTAAGATTAAAATATATAGGAAAATTTGCGATGTTCACTCCTTTCCCCAGGCAGTAGGAAAATGTGACATGAGAAGGATGCCCCTGCCAGAGGAGGAGACCCTGCCTTGTAATATTCCAAACTACAGCATTAGCCAGCCATCTGCAGTAGTTGCTATTTGTTGTCAACATAATTAGAGCTGGTACAGGAGCAGTGAACTTACTGGGAAGCATAGCCAGGAGATCCAAGGAGGATAAGGCAATAAGGAAGCAGATGTCAGGAGATAAGACAGGTGGAAAACATGGCTGGAGTAAAGGAGTGGTGACTGGTGCCTGTTGGGGGAGGGAGTGCAGGAAGGCAGGGACCAAGTTCGAGTATTTCATTAAGCAATTAAAATATTGGTAAGGGCAGGGCCGGATTAAGGGGTGGGCTAGCCGGGCAGCTGCCCGGGGCCCCAACGTATGGGGGGCGCCTGATGGCAGCTGTAAGGGGAGCCATGTGCCCGGGGGCCACGCGCGGCACCCCTTAGAGCTGCCATCAGGCACCACGTGCCCGATTGCAGCTGTAAGGTGCACAGCGTGCCGGGGGCGGGGCCGTGCATGCACCACGTGCCCGGGGGCAGAGCCGCACATGCGTCAAGCATCTGCTGCCCGGGGCACAGGAATGGCTCGAGCCGGCCCTGGGTAAGGGCATGGGGGAGAAGTAGTGGCCCTCCTGAGTGCTACCATGAGTCACCTATGGACCAAAGGATACCTGAAAGCAGTAAAGCACCTGCAGTAATGGAGGGGGGAGAGAGAGTCAGAGGAAGTAAACTGATTTTACTTTTTAAAGTAAACAACTGCTGTGGTTACCATTGCAAGACAGCAAACAGGAGAGGTGGCCGGGAGATGTAGTCCTCTCTATTAAAAGTTTAATTCTCTCTCATAGCTAGTTATAAAGCGGCTTTGAATCTAAAACTGTTTAAAATATGACAAATGGAGGATTCTTTTCTCTAGTCTGTGACCACAACACTGAATTAATACTCAGAACAACTGTGAAAGTTTCCCTGCTTTGCACTATGCTTTCAATGTGACCTTGAACAAGTCACAATTTCTGGGTAAATTTTTCCAAAACCGAAGAGACTGGCTATCCTATGTGCCTCAGTTCCACATCTATAAAATGGGGATACTTCCCCCAACTTTAGAATACCCTTGGAGGTAAATTAATTAATGATCCATGTCCAGTGCTCAGCACTTTGGAAATACCATGAGACTTTCTTAGGCGGCTAATTATGGATTGTAGAGTGAGCTTAACACTTGGCATCTATTTTGGAAAATCTTGGCCATATTTGTGAGATACTTAGCCGCTACGGTGATGCATGACATAGAAAATCTACTAAAAACAAAAGCAGTTCTGGCTAATAGCCTGTAATTGTGCTAGAGCAGAGATGTTTAAGAACTGATCTATGTCAATATTTTTAACACACCAAGAATTTCATGGTTCTGGGAGTTGGTCCATGCAGGTGGACCCTGCAATCTCATGGAGCTCTACTAGTTGCAGAGTAACTTGCAGGATCAAGGCCTCTCTCTACTTTAAAGCAAAAATAATAAAATAGCTTCTCTGGGGACCCTTGAAGTCCTTCAGGAAACCTGAAAGCAAAGGTTTGGGACACAGGCCAGCCAGACTGAGAATATTAGATTAAGCCTTCTGCTTTTCAGCAAGACTAAACAAAAATACAAAAATATAGGCCTTAAATAAGCAGCAGAAAAAATGGTGAGCAGTAAAATAAGCACTTTCAAATAATGAGCTGGAAAAGCCAGTGAGACTGAAAGCCAGTGGTTGTTGGCAGCCAATTTATGATTTTGATTTATGCTTGACAGGTTTTAACCTGAGGGGTGGAGGTTTTGGTGCATATTAGCCCAAAGTCACACCACATAGGTGAAAATTAATTTCACCTTTTTCAGATAAAGGACATTAAAACTGACATTACAAACTTGAGTAATTACTTGCTCTAGAGATGGGCAAAATAAGTAGAGATGGTTTGGATGTACAGGACCGAATGGGGGAGAATATGAATGAATTTAACTGGTGATACAGAGCATAGGAGATTATCAGTAATTTGAGAATTAAAAATTCCTACAGAACATTGTGGGTAGCAGCACAAAACCCCACAAAAACATCTCCCAGATGCATACCAACCCAACCCCAATTTTGTTTTTATAAAAGTTAGATTTAAAACTACACTTAAGATAAACAAACATTGAAAAAGTAGGAACATTCACCGCTAAGATGAACTAACTTAACTGTCCCTGCAACGTTATGAAAAAAAAAAAAAAAAAGGGTCATGCTACTTTATGTATCTACTACAAAGTTTCATATGATCAGTGTCCATAAAAACCATATCATCCTCCTACAGTCATACATTTGGTAGAGCGGACAGTTCTAGCCTTCTTTACAATTATATACATTCCACAGGAGAAAAAATGCTTTACAAATTCCTTGTTTGACAAACAGCATATTGAGGCAATTTTTCCTCATTTCCTTTTTAAATGCTGAGTCTTGAGAGATGTTGAAGGTACTTGGCACTTAAGATAAAGCCCAATGATTCCAAGTAACAAAAATTCAAGTGTCAGACACTGATCTGCCAATAGAGATATGGAATCAGTTTTAGATCAAGGTCTATGGAGCACAACTTGGTTTTCTATATCATTTTGCCCAGCTGTACAAATACAATGGTTGTTCAAAATTTAAGCTTTTAGGTAAAGAAGTTCTTACAGTTCTGAGAAACAGTTTCTTAAAAAGCCAGACATCTTGCAAAGCCACTGGTTTAAAAAAAAAAAACAACAAAACCAAACACCCACACACAAAGCTGGGAGGCTATAATTGCAGAAGGAACAATGACAAATTAGTTGGGCATTTAAATTTAAAAAAAAAAAAAAATCGTGAAGAAAAAGATGTGCAGACGTCACATCTGAAAGATGACACAGGAGTGCCATCTTGTGAGAGAATGCAATAAGCAGAGTACATTAAATATTTCTAGATAAGTAGGATACTAAAAAAAAACAACCCTAAAAAAAGGTATTAAAAATTGTATAATGAAGTTTGTCCCTTTTTATCTTGTAGCAGGAACATTCAAGATACCTAGTTAAAATAGCTAAAGCATTATTAGTATAACTGTTTTCCCATCTGTCTAAATCATTCAAAAAGTTTCACTTACTGGACTAACATTTTCTGTGTCTGATCTCTGTCCAACGGTGAATAATTTTGAGGGAAAGATGAAGGAAAAATAGCTCATTTCTAAAGTATGAATGTTTAACTTTCTCCTTCGCAAAGCAGTGAGCCCTCTGCAGGTTTCAACTTTCAATCACTAAAGTGCTACTCCCACTTTAGAGTTCAAGGTTTATTGAGGGGTTATTATTGAGAATCTTACATTCGGTTGAAGGAATCTTGAATTTCACTGTGCTGGGAACAATATGGTTGCATACTGAATACTAGTGACCAGAAAGTGAAATATTACATGATTTAAGAGACACACTGAACAAGTTAGAACAATTACTCATTTATTTCAACAAGCAGAAATTTTAAATTTTTACAGTGCACATCAAAGAACAGTGGAACTTAGAAAGTACAAAAATACCAACTTTTAGAAAACCTAGTTATGATACGTAACAATAATTGGGAACCACATAGTACAGCAGCTGAAGACTAGCTTTACAAATGTAATATTCCCCCCCCTTTAAAGATTTTGGCCCCATCTTCCCTTAATTAACATTCAACTCTGAACCATTAAAATAAAACCGGTATAAAATACTAGAGAAATTTCTCCAGTAAATTGAATTATGACCTGAGGTGAAATTTCCATTCAGAGTATCATGTGGCACTGAATGTATTCACTGTTAAGAGTTAGAAACTGATACTTGATTTTCTCTTAAATAGCATGACATCTTAAAACATGGATTTGCTCATTTAGGTTTTTCTTCTAGATGACATTTTAGAACTCACATTCTTATAGTCACTCATGCTTGCTCTTTTGGGCAGTAATGCACACCTCAGATGAGGCATTAGGGTAACATGTTTCAAATGCACAGTAATAAAAAAAAAAAAAATACACCTGTTGCGAGGTTCTTAGGGCTCAGAGAACTTGGTAAGACAAAGGTGCTTCAACATTCTGCTTACCCATGACCTCTTGGGACCAATCCAGCCCATTAAAGTCAGTGGGAATCTTTCCATTGACTGGACTAAGGGTTGGATTGTTACAGCTTGGCAAAATATCTGACTTCCTTTTTCCTTTCCCCACTCCTGTAAAATCAGAGTCGACCAAATTACTCAACAAGAAAAGTAGGGGGCTCCAAAGATGGCAAGAAGGGCCTACAGGAAGTGGCACATCCAGTCATGATTGTGTGATGGCACAAGGACCAAACATGGGGCCTCTTACACTCAAACACCAGAGGCAGTTAGCTGCTTAAGGGCAGGTCCTAACTTACTGCTGACTCTTCTTGCAATTATTTCCTGATGTCACCTCCTTTAGTATTTTCTTTTCCTGTGTTCCCCCCACATCTCCAGATTTTTTCCAGGTTGTGAAAAAACACATACATAGGTAATAATTTGGCACTAAAGTTTAGAAACATTATTTTAGCTACCCCTATTAATTGGTGTGATTACAGCCATAATTTAAATCTGCAGTCACATGTTCAGCTTTATTCCAAAAGGTAAAGAATAAGGCCTTGCCTTGCCTCCACTATGAGGCAGACAGATGCTGCAGCAATTGATCCTCCAGTGGTTGATTTATCGTGTCTATTTAGAAGATGTGATAGTCAATCTCCAGGCACTCTCTCATCAAGGTCCGGTACTCTACCAGGATAAGAAGAATAGCTGGAGTCGACAGGAGAGCAGCCTCCACTGACCTTACCACATGGAAGACACAGCAGTAAGTATATACTGAATTCAGCTATGCTATTTGCATAGCAAAAGTTGCTTAAGTTAGATGGACCAAGCAGTGGGGGTGTTAGTGTAGAGAAGACGTAAGTTGTATCAAAAGTTTCTCTTCCTATTTTGCTCATAACATACGCTGGAGTAAAAAAACCCAGCTGAATACTGATGACAATGGTCACTTAATTTTAAATAGTACATTAAATACTTAAAGGTTATTTTAATTTGGAAAGTTAAAGTTACTTTCTACATTTTACCTTTTGTTGGCTGAAGTAGTATATTCTGACAAAAATGCAGACAGGATAAACTGCCTAACAGAGCCAACCATGCTGAATTAACAGTGAGACATTAAAATATTTGTGACGCTATGCCTAAAATGGCTAAATTAGACATTTATATATATTTTTAAAAAAGAACCTAGTTTCATTTACCTGCAAATAACCTTGTTTTTTCTGCATTATTGAGAGTGTATCTGCAATCATTACATAATATAGGAAAAACTATGGAGTGGATGCTTTGAGATTCCAGTTTGGAATTATTACCCCCGTTCTTCACACCACAGTAGATGCACAATTCTCATTAACATGAATAGGCACTTTAAGATAGTCTTATTTTTAAAAACATACCTACAAGTGAATTCTCACAAAAGGTGCCAGACTGGGAATTAAGATGTAAGTATCCACAGCAGAGCTACAGCAAACCCAGCAGCAATGAAGGCTTTTCTATTCTGCCCTGCCAACATGCCTCATCTCTGATCCATCTTTTAGCAAGGGCAGAGTACAGTCACTTCCCACACTATTTTACATAGCTAATCAATTTCAACTCATTCTTAGCCTCTCTGCCTATTATTGCCAGGTTTTTGCAGTATGGTTCTCTCCCCTCTATAACTGAGACCATCAATTAATTTCAGATTGGTAACTTGTCACCTAAGAGCCATTAGGCAAGAGTAAGTCCTGGGACCCTTATCGGCCTAGCGTAGATATAAAGCAAGTACCTACAGGTAAGATAGTCTGCAGATAGTCAAGAGATAGGAGTATGATAATGGGATACAACCTAACTCCCTAACTGCAGCAAGAATTTCAATTATGATAAAACCAGTGTTTGCAACAGCCAGAGAGTAGAGTTTGATGTACCTCTGTACCTTTGAGGTACATAATAATCTACAATCAATTGAAATATTTTGTTAAATTGTACCTAAAATTCATTTACAGAATACCAATGTTGTATGTTTTAAACTGATTTTAGAATAAAACAGTTATAAATTATGGACAGTTTACTTTTCTGATTTACACATTTCATTTACCTTCACACGTGTCTACAGATTACCTTTCCAAAGCACTTTCATGCTGGCAAATTTGAAGTCAGAATTGATAGACTAGTCCTGGGACCATTAAAAGAAGTCAAATCACTTCAACAGCAAAAATCATTCTGGATTACCTCTAAACCACAGAATCTAAACTCTCCTATTTAACAAATCCCATAGAGTTGCTCCTATGCAGTTCAGATTGTATGAGAATCCCTAGACCACCACAATACAATAAGACAATACAAACTACCTACTACCAAAATGATGTATCCTGTAATCAGCACCAAAGAAGACTTCCATGGTTATGGGAAAACACCATAGGATTCTACTCAATTACTTGCTTTCAACTAATAAAGATCAGATTATTAAGAACTTCGTGTTTCTTCCTTAAAAAGACTCAGATTTAAGAATCTGTATGGAGTCTGTCATTTGCTACCTATTGATCTACACAAAGGCAAAGCTCAGAACTAGAAGGTTAATGATGGATATATCAATGCAAAGTAAGTTCAATGTCTATAGCAGAAGATGCAGGCTGTTTAAAAATGTTCAGCTCAACTTTCATTACAAAATATAAAACAAAGTTTTCAAAATCATATTTATCAGTTCTCTTCACTGCCCGACTTGAAAAAGGTTGTCCAAAATAGGATTCCTGAAATTGAGCATGGGGCAACAGAATGCTTTGCTGCAGCTTGAATTCACTCACATGTCTAATTCATTAGGAAACAGTAAATGTTATTAATGATTAAAGAAGCTGTATGCAATGAATTATGGACTTTTCCACATTTGTCTGGTAAATACATTTAATATTAATTTTGGGGATGCATTGCATCTGAAAATTTGATAATAGTAGCATTGGAATCTATTGATCTATTACTCCATCATTTGGAGTATATTTGGTTATTGTTCTAAAAAGTGACAAATTGTCTTGAAAATAAATATTTATTTCTCCTTAACCTTGTTTTTGAAAGCATGCTTTAATTTCTGAATATCCCTGAAATAAATCAACAATAGTATCAATACCTTATGGCACTATTTCAAAAGTGGAAAAAAATCTTCCTGAATAAGAAAGACTAAGATTTTAGTCTATCATTGAGCTTCATCTGTCATAGAAAAATGCTCAAGTGCATTATTTTCTTAATGTGCTGCTGGCTAACAACTGAAACCTGCAAGAGTTCCCATTGCTTTTTCTGTTGCCAGAGCAACAAAGCAATACCCACCTGAGTATCTGCCACTGTAAGTATCAATTTAGTAGCTAAGATGAAGTTTGTGCAGCTAGCAGATGTAACTAACAGCACTTTAACCATAAGACAGATTTTTAGTGGAAAAGAATGCCATGAAAACTCACAATGTATTAATGTCTATTTAATTTCTGTTACTGGATTATTGCGTATGTAATTCAAGTACTGTACTTCTATTAAAATGTCTTGACTGATGACATTTAAAATGAAACAAACTGAAGGGCTTTTATATGAAATACAGTGCATTAAAAATAGTTTCTTGAACTACTTTGGAGGGAGCTAAATTATCAATACAAAATATAGCAAGAATTTTATTCAATAATTTGCTTCTTAAGATCCTTCTCAGTAATCAGCAAACTAAAGTGGAAATATTTTAAGGGCATACAGTCCCCAAATTAAGATAGTTCCACTCTCCCCTGTACTATTAAGCTAGACTCTGTACACCCCAATCTCTCTCACACACACTTTAAAACAAAATAAGAGGGAAATATATTTAATATTCTATCACAAACTGAAAAGATACTGTTTTCAATCACATTCCTATGTACCAAGTCAAATGGGGCTGAATTGAAAAAAAAAAATAAAAAAAAATTAAACACCATTCTTTCTGAAGCAAAATCTTTGGGTGAAACTCCAAACAGGAATTTTTTTATGTTTACACTCAATGCTCCACATGCAAATTTGTTTCAACAGTATGAACTTTCAATTATAAAGAAACACAGGGCCTCATTTTCAAAAGTGCTGAGCGCCCCAATACTAGATGAAATCAACAGAAGTTGTGGAGCTTTGTGCTGAGAATCAGGCACAATGCATTTTATTCTACTTTTGTGCAAAGAAAAACAAACAGTAAATTTCATCTGAGAGTATGCTATGTAACAAAAATGCCATGATATGTGAAAGAAAAAGAAACTGTTACCCAGCTCACATGAGGAAACAAAGATAGTGCTTTCCTAGTATGATTTTCATCATCTTCATATTAGAACTGACAAAGGGAAAAATAGTCTTTCATTTTTTAACAAGATAAAAAGAATTTATAGCGTGGATTTATAGTGATAAATAGCATAGGGGAAAATCTATGAAAATAAGCATAAAAGTAACACATTTTTCTCATTCTTGCTACCCAGATTTTAAAACCTGAAACAAGACATGCACAGAAATTTCCTGTTCCTCATTCCAAGAAAAGCACTTTCAGATGCAAGACCAAACTCTAGCTATCTGAAATGACAATGAAACCCCATAAGAGGCACTTTTAGCCAGGATGCTAAATGTAGGTGTTTAAAAAAGTGTAATTAACTTAATTTCTGAGCCTAACACTGTTCCTTCTTTCCACTGACTGTGCAAGAACTCTAAGGAAACCAAGGTTGAGCTCCTGCAACAATGGCTTACCACTAAGAAAATACTCAAATACTCATCAATATTTGAATACAAGGCCACATTCTAATCTCTGTTCAACTCCAGATTTATACTTGTACAACTGAGAATACTCTGATCCAAAGTGGTTTTTTAGTGCGCTTTTTAGGTGTACCGGACAGTAGTTTTCAGTCTTTTACCTAGCATTCCTAACACTGTCAATATATTTTTCACTAAGATGGACATGCCAGAGCTGAACTGACATACCTTACTGTGTTTAAGTGGCAAACTATTTTATAAAATGAGGATTAAGCAATGACTATTTGGGAGTCAAGGAAATACATCTTGTGGTAGGAGATTTCTTGTGGTTTAAGGGCAGTTTTGTGTCTGCCAAACATACCAACAATAAGTATCCTTATAAACTAACAGAGGTAGTCTTGTTCTATACTAAGATTGAATAGTTTTGCTTTTCCAATTTTCCTCTTCAATCTGTTTAGGAAGGACGGCCTATGAAGGGAAATGCACTCAAATGGACAACATGAGTTTATTTTTTTTGGCAAACTAAAATATCTTCTTGGCCTCACTTGTTTCCGTCTGCTATTCACCACTCTTTCCCTCTCCCCCACATTGTGAGCACTATTTCAAAATGAATTGCTGTAAACAGTAAAAATAGTATTTCTTTAATGCGATTAATAAGAAAAATCAATAAAATTAAGGTTTTTTTCTACATTCAAGGCTTGATTAATGTTAGATACTTAACAGTTCTTTTCTTCTTGTGAAGAAGGGATGAG
The DNA here is from genome assembly GCA_019425775.1 of Rafetus swinhoei. Classification (NCBI taxonomy): domain Eukaryota; kingdom Metazoa; phylum Chordata; order Testudines; family Trionychidae; genus Rafetus; species Rafetus swinhoei. The sequence continues at coordinate 160,703,690 of CM033437.1, forward strand.
CAACTTTGTTCATCTGATGGAAGAACACAATGTTTAAAAAAAAAAAAAAAAACACTGCAGAGAACTTAAAGATTCAGCTGTACCATTGAGGAGCAGAACCAGTTAAGGTAGCACTTGAGAGTGGTTATAAGGTTTTGGTTCAGAATCAGTGTTAGAAAATAAAGCTTAAAAGTTATGATGCAATATGCCTGGAGCGTATCCAGCACTAGGAACAGTGATTTGAGACTAAAGTATAAGGCCTTGGCTTTCTCTCCATGATTGGAAACTTTATCCTTCATTGTGTTAACAGAATCCAAAGTTCCTTGACTTTCATCAAATTCCTCATTTCCATCGATGACGCACTAATGACGACTCATCATTGACTACATCATTATCAGTGTAGCGATGCTGACAGCGAGGTGGAAGAAGCAGTAAGATTATCAAGACAAGGAGGATGATTCCACATAAACTCATGAGAGCATAGGAGATAATCCATAACATCGGTTCATGGAAGGTCACTGTGGAGACACAGTTGCTTGCTATATCTGCTGTTGTGAAAGGGCCTTCAATCTCAGATACCGGAGAGCCACCAACCTCTGAGAAATTACAAAAACAGAAACATTGTGTCAGCAGCCAACACTTGAGGATGGGAAGAGATGACTTTTCTTAGCAAGATTAAAAATAGAAACCTACAACAGTGGCACATTCAAATTGTTCTGTACTTTAGATGTTTGGAATAACTGCAGTAGCTCTGTGTTCTTCACAGTTTATAGATAAATTATACCTCTTATCCAGACTGTTGGGAGGGGAAAAAAATCAGGAAATGGTTGTGGTAAACCCCCTCCCTACCACATTAAGCTGATGTCAACATGGTATGACAAAACACTGTGATTTTCTATCCTTTCTTACTACTTCTATTTAACAAAGATTAGAAAAGCCCATCACTACCCACCCACAAAAAGGCTGTGTGTATACTACATCCCTCTTTCGACAGAGGGATGTAAATTAGACTCTTAGAAATTGCCAATGAAGTGGGGATTTAAATATCCCATGCTTCATTTGCATAATCACATAATGGTGCTTTTTCGAAAGAGCGCCATTATGCAAATGAATCACGGACTATTTAAATCCCCACTTCATTTGCAATTTCTAAGTGTCTAATTTACATCCCTCTTTCGACAGAGGGATGTAGTCTAGACACAGCCAAAATGTGTGGGGGAAAAAAAGGTTAAAGTAAAATTAAAAACATTTTAAGTAAAGAGAAAAGGTAGAGACATTTTCTTCCCCTTTCACGATGATAAATTCATATACTAAGGATTTATAGAACTGGGCTCTAAACATAAGGTACTCTTACAGTAACAGGGAAGGAGCACACACACACACACACACACACACACACACACACACACACAGAGCTTTTTTTGTGATGGTACTGCCGCAGTACCGGCACCTCCAGTCAGAACTCAACAACTTTTCCCCTCGAGTACTGGCACTTTTTCAGAGAGAGAGACAGACAGACAATACAGGTCCAGTATCAGTGAGAAATGGAATAGCCACATAGAGTAAGCTTTACAAGAAAAATCAACATTTCATTTAGCACAAATAAGTACTGAAACCCCATTGCCCTCATCCGCACATGGCACAGTGGGATGGAATGTGCATCAAGCACATAACTTTTAAAGAAAAAACAAACAAACAAACAAACAAAACAACCCATGGTATGCTCTGACCAATATCTGCTTCCCTAGAGACAGTGCAGAATGCATTGTAAAGATATTTGCCCCTGAAAATTGTGCCACAAAATGATGTTTTATATTTAATAAAGACTGAAGGGGAAAAAAATCATTGAAAGCGGTAGAACAGGCAGAAAATCCTGCTGAGGTCTGGGCAATTCTGCCTGTAATTTGGGACTATGTTGGCCAGCTCGGTGCAAATTCCCCCCAAATCCTCAGAATTAGTCTGAGGACATCATGGAACTTAAAGAGTTGATTAGCATTTATATGGTTGAATTCTGCTTGAGGGGTTGTAGTAAGTGTTTGTGTGTGTGTGTATATATATATATATATATATATATATATAAAAATAAATAAAAAAGGTACAAAGGCCAAAGCTAACACAATGATTTGCATTTCCAATAGCCTCAGTGCTATCTGATGGTTGCATGGTCATCTTACCAGTGACAGGAAGAGACAACATCACACTCTAGTACTGGTAGGCACTGTGCTACCAGAATGATTCCCAAGGATGCCAATCACCTTGAATTCTTTAGGAAAAAAAATTCCTAAACTGCAGAACTACCTAGTTATTGTTAGTTGGCAGATTCATTTGTAGGTGTCACAGCAGAGATGGTCTTGAGGACAGGTGTAAGCGAATGCTTATTGATTAATTATATCAGTTACATGCAGCAAAGCCACCTCCCTGGGAGCTGGGCGGAAAAGGCTTCTGCAGTATAAAGCTAAGTTTTATACTGCAGAGCCTGCAGCACAGGTAACCATGTAACCACTGTGATTTTCAGCAGTTACACAGTTACTCTATTACATGATTTTTAACATCCCTTGTGTTGTCAAAGAAGTCATGAAAGACAGAATTTTCTGACTAGTTCATAGTGCTATTTGTTATGTAAAAAGCAGAACAGGTGCACTGCACTGGGAAAGACGACATGCAGTGTGTTTCATAACTGAGGGGCTGTAGATTGTGAAGGGTGAATATTTTCTAGTTGAGAGGTTCTGAAACTGTGGTCCATGGACCAGCTCCATTCAAGTGGTCAGGGGCAGTTTCCTCTAAGGTGTGTGCCTGCTTGGCTGCACATCAAAAATGAAGGGCTACACACCTAATTAGTGGAGCTACATAGGCATGGGTTCCAGTAATTAGGTGCCTAGACCCTGGGGAAAGAGCACATGTAAGGTGAGGCGATGGCACTGGGGGAACAGAAGGTAGGTGGGGGAGCAGTGAGGTGAGAAGAGGGACTGGGGGAATTCGGGGACATGTATAGGTGCAGCAGCCAGAGAAAGATTACTTTCTCCAGTTCCAGGCCTGCAGCTGCTGGGGAGAGACACGGCCCTCCTTCCAAACCTCAGCTCTGTGGCTGCCATGATGGCGAAGTCTCCTCCTTCCAAATCTCAGCTCAGAAGCTGCTATGGCAGGAGTGGGGGAAGCACAAGCCTCTCCTTCCCCCCGCCCCCTGCATTCCCAACCCCAGCTCAGTATCTGCTGCAGAGGGGGAGAGACATTTGAAAAGATCATTAAGGCTAGGTCTACACTGCAGGTTTCTTGTGCAAGAACTGTTTGCACAAGAGTTCTTGCGCAAGAGCACGTCCACACTGCCATGTGCTTTTGTGCAAGAGTGTCCATGGCAGTGTGGATGCTCTATTGCGCAAGAAAGCTCTGATGGCCATTTTAGCCATAGGGGTTTCTTGCGCAAGAAACCCCTGTTCCCGTCCACCCTGTCTTCTTGCACAAGAGCTCTTGCACAAAAAGGATTATTCCTCGTGGGGAGAGGAATAACTCTTGCGCAAAAAGCCCTCTCTTCTGATGATCTACTGTCAACTTTCTTGTGCTAGAATGGGCTTGTAGTGTGGAAGCTCCGCAAGTTTTTGCACAAGAACAGATGTTCTTGTGCAAGAAGCCTGCAGTATAGACATAGCCTACGTGTTCCCCTGATTCTTTCAGCAATTTTCAAATGGTCCATGAAAAAAAAAAAAAAAAAAAGTTTGAGAGCTAAGAATTATGACCACTATTGCACTTCAACAAAGATAGGAAAAAAAAAAAATCGAGCCAGAATTCCATTCTAGGTACTCATATTACAATTTCAACAAATTCAAATTGTAAGTCAGTATGTTTTGCCATTGCCTTCAATGGGGCAAAAATTTGACTTCTGGGTAGTGCTCCTTTTTCAACATACATGCATGAATAATTTGAAAGATTTATAGTGAGACCAAGCAAATTTCAGCACACATTTATTTCAATGGTTTGTATTTTTAGATGTTGGAAGTTTCTGACTATTATTATTAGATAAAAGTGTAATGACTGGAAAAATTTTAGGGATAGTAAAAATGACTATTTACTATATACTTTCTATATTTGGTCATGAGCATTTCTCAGAAGAGACTGACTGATTTAGTTTAGAAAACGATCCATCAGTAATATGGTCAAATTAGTTTATTTTATTTTATTTTTAAAATACTGCTATTTTATGCTTTTCTCTCTCAACTCTGGTCTACACTAGGAGTCATGTCAAAATAACCCCCCTTATTTCAAAATAATAAGCGGAGTGTCCACACTACCAACCCCATTATGTCAAAATAATGGGCTGGTTATTTCAAAATCTTTACTCCTGCTTTCCTCGGGGAATAATGCTTATTTTGAAAGTTACTTCAAAACAGCGGTAGTGTGGATGCTCTGCTACTGCTATTTTGAAATAACTACTCACCAGATTAATTCGAAGTAATTACTCCCCAGTGATTCCTGGGGCTCTAATGCGTCCACAATAATGGCGCCTGCTTCAGACTAATTTTGAGGCTTTCCCATAGTGAGGGCATGCTATTTTAATTTTGTTATTTCAGGAGTTATTTTGAATTTAGTTATTTCAAAATAATTTCCTAGTGTAAACATGCTCTTAAAGTATGTCTCCACTACCAGTAGATCGATGCTGCAGCGAATGACCCACTGTGTGTAAATTTAGTTGATCTAGTGAAGACACACCAAATTGATCACCAAATATGCTCCCATGGACTCTGGTGCTCCAATGGAACAAGATGTGGAAGAGTTTCCAGAGTTTCTCACGTCGACCTCGTGCAGTGTACATACTGCAGTAAGTTGATCTAAGCTACATTGACTAACAGGGTTCAAAAAAAGTGCTAGATAGATTCATGGAGGTTAGGTCCATCAATGGCTATTAGCCAGAATGGGTAGGAATGGTGTCCCTAGCCTCTGTTTCTCTGTTGTGTTCCCTCCCTCTGTGGCATCTGGTATGGCCACTGTCGGCAGACAGGATACTGGGCTGGATGGACTGTTCTTCTGACCCAGTATGGCTGTTCTTATGTTTAGCTACATTATTCATGTAGCTGGAATTGCATAACTTAAGTCAACTTTAGCACATAGTGATAGATCAAGTTTCATACTATTAACACTCTATATTTCTTCCATAATTAATTCACAGCCTTACATGCTTAAAACAAAAACTTTAAAAGGAAGAATGTTATTACAAGTAGGAGGTATGGTTAAATAAAAGTTTCATTGCTTAAAAATCAAGAAGTCATATGATCTGAACATCTATTCCTGAGTGAGAGTTTAGCACTACTCCAAAACCCTTTCTTTTTATTTTGCAGACACACTGACAGGCTGCAAAGGCTCGAATGAAGCAGCCACAGTTTATGAACCTTCCTCCACCCACACCCCAGCTTGGGAGTTTTTTGGCCAATTTTTCCCAACAGTTTTAGAATACTCTCCCCAGCCTATCACCTGAGGACTTTTCAAAATTCTTATAAAGACTGTCTACTTCAATATACTCCTTCAAATAACACTGAGGTGGATTTGAAATTAGCAATGGGTGAAACACGTTTTGAAGCTTCCCTTAAATTAAGCTAAAAAGTTCAAAGGCTTTTGGACTTCTCTTCCTGCAATAATCAACAGCTTTCCCCAGCCCTCTATCAGATTTGCCTCTCGGGGGTGGGAGGAGCTGAAGTTTGAGGAAAGACAAGTAATGGAGAAATCGAAGGAGTAAGCGACCAAGAAGGGTATGAAGATTTGGGGACTCTGTATAATTTGTGAATTTTTTCCTTCAGAGTGGTGCGGAAACTGAGACAAAGAAAAAACAAATAATTTTTCCCCCTCCCCCCGCACACCAGATCTGTGTATTTATTATGCACTTAAAGAGCAATGGCGTTAGAATCCTATACAAAATCTATATGGGTGTGTTTTTTGTTAATCTGTGACCCGAAAGCACCTGCTGGAATTCTGGGAGAGGGTGCATTTAAGATACAGCGAAGCCTGAGCAGTCATCCCTAGTCCCAGGAACTAGGCAGTTGTACCACAGGATCTATGCTCTCTGGAAAATCAGCACTCTAGTAGCATGCCAAGATGGAGCAGTGCCTGGACTAAGTTTCAGAGGCTTAAAGCACATGCTATCCTGAAGTTGCATGGAGAGGATGTTTGACTGGCACATCCTGGAGAACTTGGAGATGAGTGAGCAAGAAGGGTCACCAGAGATAAGCTAATTCTTATCTCTACCAAAGAGATCACCACCTCAAAAGAAGTTGTGGTTCAGTTGAATGGCTGGTTTTGGTCCAATTCTTAATTTTTGTTAATTCAATTTTAGTCCCTATTTAAAAGGCCACAAAAGCAGCAAATTCAAAGTTCAGGTCCATGTTCTATCATTAACTACTTATCCAGTTGCAGCATAAAATCAGCGACAAGAAACTACGTTTTCAACAAGCTCTCAAAAGTGAGGACATGTAGTCGGCAAATCAGTTTATTTTAAGCCTGTGAATAGACTTAAGAGTCCCACCTAAAACACAGTAATAGAGTTGCTATGGAAGTTTGGTCCCTGTGGGAAGCCAGTTATGCTGCTTAATTTCTGCATACCATGCTGACCGTTTACCAGGCAGTGTCATGGTTTTCTGGTGAAAAATTATTGTACCAGACTTCTTGTATATCCATAATATGGGAGCTGTCAAGAAGTGAATTCAGAAAAACTAGTGTATCAACTCTGGTGTATATCTGTGAATCACTGTATCAGCACAACAGCCTGTATTAGACAGTGGCTTACATCAATGGTTCCCAACCACTGGTCGGTCCATGGACTGATGCCAGGCTGTGCCCATGCTGGCTGCTCTGGGACTGGGGCCGGGGTATACCCCGGGTGTGTGGCAGGCAACTGCTGGAGCTGAAGCCAGCTGTTTGTGGTGGCTCTAGGGGCCAGAGCTGGGGTACACTGCAGCTGGCTTCAGCTCTTGCAGCCACTTGGACTGCTAGACGTCTGTGTTCTCTGCAAGAAGGGGAGAGGAGTGCGGGGGTAGTGGCTAGAGCAGGGAGGACCTCCGCTGCCTGCCAGCCCTCAGCATATGGGGTGGCCCTGGAAAGGCAGAGCCCAGCTCCGAGTGAGCTGGGGTGTGGGTGCGTGCGCGCATGTTTGTGATTTTTTTTTTGTTTAGTGTTGTAGATATCTGCAAACTCGGATCTTGATTTTTTTTGCAAATATGCAAATGAATGTGCATAATGAATATGCAAATATCAAATGTTACCGGTCTGCCAAAAGTTTGTGAATGGGTTTGCTGGTCTGCGGTATAAAAAAGGTTGGGAACCACTGGCTTACATCATGTGATCTCTGTAGAAAGCAAGTTCTCATAATAAATATGGATAACTGTGTGACATTATACCATGGAGCTGAGGAGGTTGGTTGACAGATGAATTCTTCCAGGCACCAGAGACACCAGCTGGTGATCAGTTTACATCATAGCTAATGTAAATGCAGATTCTATTAGAATTCAGCAAATGTAATCGCTTTGTTTTGAAGTAAGATTATCAGAATGATGTACTGATGACGACAACAACAGTGGGCAGAGCAAAGGAGGAAGCTGTCAGGTAGCCAATTATGGCTCTTTTGGCTTTCTGTTCCAGCAATTTAGAAGCTGCTCTAGACTCAGTCAGCTGGCTAAGCTCACTTAAGGGACATCTACATGGCTACAAAAGACTAGTTGCACCAAGTCTCAGACTCACATTGTGGGTCTAAAAATAGCATTGTGGGTATTTGTCCTTGTGATGGAGCCCAGACTGAAACCCAACGAGGGGAATTACTGATGCAGTCTCCTATGTTTCCCTAAAGACTAGTTAAGAGATGAGATAACAGGAGTTCCACTCTTTACCCTGTGATAACATTTCCTTAACTATTTGCTTAGGATAGAATATCCTGTCAGTCTTGACTAAATTATGGTCACTTTTTCCACCTTTACCTACCTTCATCTTTTCAGATATTGGTGAAAGGTCAGAAAGTCACAATTTTTACTCTTTCACAAGCTATGTTGGTTTATTACTCTGATCTCTCCTTTATTACCAATGGCGGAAAGTTTGCATTAGCATCTACTTATCTGCAAATTGCGAACCTGTAAAGTGATCTTCCTTGTTGACAGAGCAGCTGATATAGTTTGATATTTCCCATAGGGAATACTTCTCTTACCTGCGCATGGACTAACTGCAAAGCCCACTCTCTTGTGAGCCCTGTCAAAGATAACATAGAAGCCCTCCATAACTGTAGCACCAATAACCAGGGCACTGGTGGAGGAAGAGATGCCAAACCGGTAGCATTCTAAATTCTGTCCAATCCCAAGCAAGGGTTGAATATAAAGCTGTTTATTCAAAATAAAAATAAAACAAATAGTAAGTAGCAGCAATGCACAGTATTTAGAAGATAGTGACATCAGCTCCTAGCTGTGGATGCATTCATAAACACAGCTCTTTATCTGGAATGTTCTCCAGAGCTTTTGATTTCTAATTTTGAGCACTCATTCATTTCTTAGGAGTTCATAAGAGAAAGATGAGTGTTGTAACTCACTTAAAACTGGGTAGAGTGTCAGTGGAGTTAAGAACCAGGAACACAGATTAAATCTGGATTTTTTATTAGCTGATACCTAAAGGTCACCTTCACTTTCATCTAAGCGATTGTCTTCACTTCGTACTCTGCGTGCGTGCGTGTGTGTGTGTGGGGGGGCATGGAAGCCAGGGATATGCACTCAAATTACAGAAATATTCAAGTGGATCCAGAGAACATTCATGTCAACTTCAAGCCTTTTTAAAAGAGTAAGCTCAAGTCAATTTTACCCACTCGGGGGGTGAAGTCAAACTACATGGTCCGTACGGAAAAAGCTTATGTCAAGCCTTTCCTCTTTTTCCATGTTAAGTGCATCTATATGTTTCAGTTGGTGAAGTAAGAGGGTGTCAAACTGAGGTTTATATTGCCATCAGAGCTGAAAAAGCCATCAGGAATTATATTTGTTTATGTTTAAAACAGAAGTGGCATATTATATTTTAAAAGCCAGGCAGTACATACCACAACTAGGTTATAATGATAATAAAAACAAAATTGCCAAAGGGAACATAAAGGCCCTTTGCCAAGGGTGCCATTTGCAGGAAGAAGTGCCATAGCTTCACTACCATAAAAAAATATAATACATTTGTTTTACAAAATGGAATGATCAAAATCAGCTGAAGCAAAATAAGTATTGGTGTCTGAGACAGAACTATTGCTGTTTAAAAAAAAAAAAAAAAAAAGTGTACAGTAGCATTCTTGGATTTTTTTTTCCCTGACAATTTAAAAAAGTTCTCCACCTGCTCCACAGTTAGTGAAAGAACAGGGATATTTTTGCAAAGCACCATTGACATTTTCCCCTTTCAAAATGTATTCTTCAAATTTCATCAAAACATCTTTAGCAGACCTGGAAGTAGCAGAGTTCATAAAAATCATTGAAAACATTTTTTTGTAAGCATGAACTCCAATGATAGTTAAAATAAATGACTGGGGTTGATTATCTCTGCATCACCAAAATAGCTTTATATGAACAGGATGAGCTGGGAAGCTGTACAATGCAATGATGAAAGAACTATGTTACCATAATGTTTAGCTCTCTGTTGCTGCAAGAATGATTTCACTGTAATGTGGCAGATTCAAACCAAATAATAAGATAAGTTCAAACCTGTGGTAGGATAGTGATTCGAAATGATCTGCTAGAGTTTTCATCTCTCAGGTAGATAGAAAGTTTAGGAAATAAGGACCATGGTGTTTCAGTTTTATCCCAGCATGCAAGCTGGGAACCAGTCCAGAAACCAGAAGAAAATGTTTGAATCTATGGGGGGAAAAAAAAAAAAAAAAAAAAAAAAAGATATGCACATTACATATTCTGTGATAATTAATATAATTACATTAATCTATAGCCATCAATTAATCACCATTAACTCTTGCAATTAATTGATGATTAATCAGTTTTAATTGCATTGCTAAACAATAGAATACCAACTGACATTTTATTTAATATTTTTGGATATTTTTCTACATTTTCAATTACAAAAAAACAGACTACAATGTGCACGGTGCTCACTTTATACTATTTTTATTACAAGTATTTGAACTGTAAAAATTACAAACAAAAGAAACACTTTTTCAATTTACCTCATACAAGTACTGTAGGGTAGTCTCTTTAGGGTTGCCAGATACTGTCTCAAAAAATACCGAACATGGCAGGAAAAAAAATTGGTTGAGGACCTCCTCCCAAAAAATTAACAGCCTTAAAATCCCCACGCACCACACTCCCCCAACCCCTTCCAGACACAGCAGTGGAAGAATGTCCCAAGCAGCCTTCCATCCAAGAAAAACAGAAAATACTGGACATTACACATGTCCAGTATTTTCTAGTTTGTTTGGGTTTTTTTACCCGACAGAGGCTGCAAATACCGGACTGTCCGGGCCAATACTGGACACCTGGCAACCCTAAATCTTGATTGTGAAAGTGTAACTTACAAATGTAGTTTTTTACATAACTGCACCTAGGTCTGGGGTGAGACCTGGGAAAAGAGCTTTGGGGTGCAGAAAGGGGCTCTGAACTGGGACTGAGGGATCAGAGGGCAGAAGGGGGATCAGACAGTTGGTGTGCAAGGATGCAAGCTCTGGGCTGCCCTTACCTCCTCAAGAAGCTTCCGGAAGCATTGACATATTCCTGTTGGCACCTACGTGGACGTGCGGCCAGGTGGTTGTGTGTGCTGCCCTTCTGCCCCGTCTGCAGGTGCTGCCCTCCTGTAGTTCCATTGGCTGGAAACTATTATGTAGTATGGAGAGTTATGGAGGGTAGTGCTTAAGGCAGCAGCAGTGCATGGAGCCCTCTGGCTGCTTCACTGTAAGAGCTGGTTGGCAGAAGGGGGACATGCCACTGCTTCTGGGAGCTGCACAGAGCAGGGAAAGCCCCAGACCTTGTTCCCCAGCAGGATCTTGGGGCCAGATTAACAATAGCAGATGGGCTGGAGTTGTGTGGGGAGGAGAGAGAAAGGGAGGGAAAGCTGTCGTTTGCAGCCCTCTGTGTTAGTGGCATCTGACTCAGATGAAAACAACAAACATGCATTTGCCCGCACTGCTTGGGATTGTTATTAAGCAGAGCCTGTTAGCAGCATGGACGTATGTCCTCTGGAATGGTAGCTGAAGCATGAAGGGACATACAAATCTTTAGCCCATTTGACACAAATGTTTTCTCCAACACTGACTACAACTGTGCCACATGATTGGCTATTTTCACTTTCAGGTAACATTGTAAACAAGAAGCAGGCAGCATTATTTCCTGCTAATGTAAACAAACTTACCTGACTGGACAAATGTCAGCAACTTATGGCTCACTAGATAGCTAGATATGGCTCTTCTGGAACCCTCTCTCAGTTCTATCTAGGCCCTCCCACAGCAGGGAGACAGTGCTGGCGCTACAGTCCTACGCCGCCCCCCGCCTCTCCCCCCCCCCACACGACTGGAATGCCAGTGCCAGATTCCTGCAGGGGATGAAGAGGGAGAAAGCCCCAAGCTTCCCTGCTGGATCCAGCGTGTGGGGAACAAATGGAGTGAAAAATGGCTCAGTGCACTACACTTTTCCTTCCTCTGCAACACACTTCTTGGTGGCTTTCTTCCAGCAAATGGGAGCAGCGGGAGGCCATGTTACACAGTGCATGTGACATGGCACGAAAACAAGCGCTCCCCACCCTCCCCACTCATCCCACCCGGCCAGGCAGCCTGCCCCCAACCCACTCCTGTCCCCTCCCTTGCGCCTGCCCTCTCTCCCCGGCCAGACATTCTACTCCCAGCCTGCTCCTGCACCCTACCTCCCACTCAGACCTCGCACCCTCACCCCCTCCTATACTCCACCTCCTGCCCTGATCCTGCACCCCCATTCCTATCCCATCCAGTGGTAATCCTATCCCACACACTTAACCCCTCATTTTTGGCCCCACCCCCAGAGCCTAGGTGGGCCCACAAAATCCTCCAACCCTGGAACTGCAGAAGAGTAAATCTGGCCAGAGGCCTCCCTGGTCCTCCCCCCACCATGGGGTGGAGCACCAGAGGAGTGAGGTATTTCACTTGGGGGCCACAATAGTGAGGATTGGGATGGAGGGCGGGGGTTGAAGTTTTGGTGGTTTTTTTGCTTCTCACTTGTGTGGTCCCTGATATAAATAAAAACAATGTTGAAACCTTTTGTGTTGGATATATTTTACTTTATTTTAAAATGAAGCCTGGCCAACAAGCCCCCAGTTGGAGCCCAGCTCCCATCTGGCTACAGCATCATAACACTCCAGCACCGCGTCCCCCCCCCTCCCCAACCCTGAGCCCTTCATATCCCCATACTCCTGCCATAACACTGCTGCACTGCCCCCCACATACCAACCTTGTGCCCTGAGCCTGTCATACACCCAAATCCTGCCCTGAGCCCTGATACACTCCAACACAAACTCCTACACCCCCACATGACCACCTGCCATAAGATTGACAGAAGACAGCCTAAATGCATGCAAGAAGCTGGATTTGACCAGTTCTGATCTAAACTTCAAAGAAATGTGCAAAAAGATGCAACAGCAGAAGTCCCATTAAATAAAGTCTGTGAGTACAACATTTAATGTATGCTATTAATCATTGTGTCAATTATTTATAATATTAAGTTGTATATTTTCAGTCATGCAAATGGGCATTCTTATACAGCTCTTTGTTAACAACTTGTTCTGAATTTTGACGTAGTTTGGCTCTTTGATTTGAAAAGGTTGCCGGCCCCTGGTCTAAGTGGACAAGAAGTATGACTCTATGGACTTGTAGGCTTTGAAGTTTAGAGTTCTTTATTTTGGAATGCAGTTTTTTCCATATTTCTACATCTGTAAATTCAACTTTCATGATAAAGAGATTGCAGCACAATATTTGTATTAGGTTAATTGAAAAATACTATTTCTTCTGTTTCTACAGTGCAAATATTTGTACAGGGAGGTCCTGAACAAGTTTGCTGGATCGGGGAGGTCAAGTCTCCCCTCCTGGCTGTCAGCCCTGCTCCTGCTGCCCCCAGCCCTACCAGGGCTGTGCTTCTCGCTATTGGGGGCACCAGTCTGGGCTGTTCCACTTTCCACTAAGTGGATCTGGGCGGGGCTGTGCCCCCACCACCAGCCACAGCCGGGGCTCTGCTCCCCACCACGCTAGCTCCATTCCCTATCACCAGCCCAGCTCCTGAACCTGGCCAGCCGGGGTTCTCTGGTCCAGCAATATCTATGGTCTTGCTGAACCATGGATGTTGCTGGAACAGAGAGTCGTGGATTTTAGAGATTTAACCTGTAATCAAACAAATATAAAATGAGCACTGGACACTGTATTCTGTGTTGTAAGTGAAGTCAATATATTTGAAGATACAGAAAACATCTAAAAAGATTTAAATAAATGGTATTCTAATGGCTTGACAGTCCTAATTTTAAATGCCTTAACATTCGTGCATGCTTTCTTCTCCCTTCATTAGAAGAGTTCTGGAATGGACAAATTACAGAAGAAGCAGCTTGTGCACATAAGCCATCAGTGAGGCCTGTCAACCCTTTTGGCTGTTCTGATCCAACAAATTGATTAGCATTAAGACATGCTATTATTAAAAAAAAAAGGAAGAAATCTTAGTGGCACGAACACGAAAGGATTATTACGCCTAGTGGCAGGATTCTAATTTAGCATTAGCAGCAGAAACAGAATAGTTAGAAATTTAACTAGCTGCAGTAAATACATAAGCAGGATGGTCAAACTCATGAGCTCCCTGAAAATACTGCAACATCAACAGACAGAAAAAGACAGTAAGTAGACTTTGCTCCCTCCCCACCCACTCCTCAAACTTTCATGTACATCTGGAGCTCAGCACAGATACTAAGGAATAGGTACACTTTAAACAAACAATTTAACAAAGTCAAGAACCTCCTCCCTTCTCCAGAGACACAATATTGTCTTCAAAGGACATTTTAGAGCAGGCATTAAAATTGTAGCTTGGAAGTTCAATGAAATCAAAGGAAACCTTTACACAGACTTTAGAAGACTTTGAATCAGGCTGTTAGTCTCTCTTCCTGTCTTACCCCTCATACAACTTTGTGCTTTTGAAATAAAATTGATTAACAGCAGTTCTTAATATAGCCATGGTATTACGAACAATAAACGCTGGCAGAACTTCCCCATCCAAGACAAACATCCCGTCCTACTTCCTGAAGCACATAAGTGTTGACATGATGCTAGAGAAGAGAAACACCTTCCTTAATCTTGTGTAGTACTTTGTGCCTGTTCCCTTATGAAGCAACACGCATCACACAATACCTTACTACAACACACACCATTACACCAAATACAGTGTTTAAGTGAGCAAAAAGGTTAAACCCACAGTTTATTTTTGCATATTCACTACAATAGACTCTCATCAGACATTGAAGCCATATATCCAGAAATTAGTTACAGAAAGTGCTAGTGGTGACATGTGTTTGCAAGTGTGCCTTACACTTTCTCTAAGTCATAATAAATGTGTGAATAAAAAAAATAACCCTACAGCTTGTAAATCAAAACATAGCCATCAGTCTTTTAGACATCAACATTTCCTAATACAATACCTGGCAGTCATTCTTATATACCACCCTCTTGCGCAAGAGCCAGTCTTCCTCATTTTTTCAGGAAGAACGGCTCTTGCGCAAAAACAGCTCCTAATTAATTATGCCAAATGAAGCGTTGGCAATATGTTAATCTGCACTTCATTTGCATAGGCTTTTGCAGAAGAGGGAAGCTGTGTAGACGTAGCCTATATCAGAGGCAGCGGGGTTGGGGAGGAAGCAGGAGCCAGTGCTGGGGGTGCTGGCTTAAAAGCCAGTTCCCTCCAGCACTGGCTCCACAGAGCCGCCTGCCCCTCTCCCTCACTACGCTGCTGCCTCTGATAGAGCCTGTCAGGGGTACAACAGGGAGGCTGCTGTGAAGCAGCTCCCATCCATGAGGGAGGTTCAAGCTCCCTACAGACAGAGGTTGCTGCTGCCTGAGCAACCTCTATCTGTAGCAGCCCGGGCTGGCCACAGACAGAAGCTGCTTCGCAGCAGCCTATCCCCACCCCCACAGCCTCTGTTTGTGGGGAGCTCAGACCCCCACGGACAGGGGCTGCTGCCACCCTGTGGTGCTGCCTTTGTATCAGACGCAGCAGTGCGGGGTGGCAGACAGACCTGGCCCACCTGGGGAGCTGATTTTTAAACTGGCTCCCCTCACCAACTGGCTCCTGCCTGGCAGCCCACGCTGCTGCCTCTGGTAGAGAGAGGCAGCAGTGCAGGGTGGCAGGGAGTGCCCCTGGAGTGGGTCCGGAGTGCACTGGCTGCCGGCTCCACTCCTAGGGACTATAGAAGAGTCAACTAACCGCTAAGAATTCATGCTGTTAGTTGACTATTCAATTAACCGATAGCTAACATCCCTAATCTGGGCACCTCACAATTTTTAAATTTAGCCTCACATCACCACTGATAGAGAAGTGTTATTATCCCTAGCTTATACATGGGGAACTGAGGCACACAAGGATTAAATGACTTGCCCAAGGTCACACACAGAGCTGGAAGTCCAACCTGGACTTCCAAAGTCTCAGGCTAACATCCTAACTACTGAACTGACATCTATTCCTTTAGGCTTCGCCTACACTGCAGGGTTTTTGCAGAAGAAGCCTTTCGCGCAAGAGTTTTTGTGCAAAAACTTCTTGTGCAAAAGTGCATCCAGACCTCAAAGCGCATCGCAAAAGCAATGTGCTTTTGTGCAAGAGAGCATCCACACTGCATGTACACTCTTGCGCAAGAAAGGTCTTATTGCCATTCACAGAATGGCCATCAGAGCACCTGTGCTTTTTCCCAGAGGGGTTTCCTGTGCAAGAAACCCCTGCGGAGCGTCCACACTTGCCTTTTTGCACTACAGCTCTTGCGCGAAAAGCAGTTATTCCTCGTGGGGAGAGGAATAACTGTACCCGCAAAAGCCCTCTGTTCTGCCGATTTACTTGCGCAAAAACATGCTTGAGGTGTGGATGCTCCAACTGTTTTTGTGGAAAAATGGCTGTTTTTGCACAAAACCCTTGTCGTGTAGATGTAGCCTTAGAGCAAGGACACTTCAACTGAGGCTACAGTGCTCCTCCCACATGAGGGGACTGCTTATTTTACAAAGAAACAGGTGGCATCATAACAGCAGTGTTTGGAGAAACATTTTGAGATGGTAATCTGCTCGTTTCCACAAAGTATTCTGAAAGTTCGAAGATGCCAATGGGCCAACCAGCACCAGACAGGCTGCTTTGTGTTAAGGGCTTCAGTATGACATGGCAGTGAGTCAATGGACTGGTGTGAATTTAAGCACACACTGAATGGTTACCTGGCTCAGGACACGGGGCTCAGCACATTGAAGATCTCAGCCTTAGATCTGTCCTACTGGAAAATAGTCTAGAAAGAAAATACTTCTTCTGTCTCAACTTCTCTAGGAAGACAGCCCTCCTGTCCCGACACACAGCTTGAACAGGGCCAGTCTATAAGGTTTTGAATGCTTGCTGTGATTTCAAGAATAATAGTTTGTTACATTACACTTGTCTGCCTTATTTTTATATGACCAAATCAATATATTTTGTGAGGCACGGCTTTATACCACATAACCGGACCATGGAGGCCACCAAAATAAAGGATTTTATTTGCATTTAAGAGCCCCCTCTCACTGTAACTTATTAACAGCATGTTAATCTAACAAGTGCCTTCCACAAGCAAAGCATGTTGAAATTTCTACTACAGCACTGACAGTATAAAGTACAGCTACTGAAATATATCTGATGTTAAGCATGATCCTGCTAACATTACTCATGTGAGTCAGAGTCTGAGACTCAGAATCCCCACACACATAGTCCTGATTTCAGTGTGACTGGTTCCAGAGCAAGATGCTTCCAAACAGAATAGTGGCAGAATCAGGCCCATCAGTATCTTTATAGATATGAATAGTCTCATTGACGTCCACAAGACTCTAATGACAAGCAGGCATTATGCCTGACAGGAAGTGCTTGCAGAATTAGTCCTTTATGTTTCATGAATGTTTCAAAATAAACAGTGAACTAATTGTCAGATGCTAGTACACAGAATTTGAGAGGCAGCGATTACATTATTGGTTCTTCGGTGCCTCAGAACAAGTCTTACACCACTGCAAATGTTCCCCACCTTTTCCATATTAGAACCCCGTTTTCCATACTGAGACCTGACCCCAACTAGAGCCATTGTTCATTTAGCAAAGTGGGCAAGTTGATCACAACCTCCAGACACACCAGGTTGTGGCCCCCTCAGGTTGCAAAAACTCATAAGCTCTTGTGTTACACAATACCTGAAAACGTTCACATACACACACGGTCCTTCAAGGAACAAGGCAGGTTTTACATGATCAGCTTACCAGAGATGTGCGCACAATTGCTTCAACCACAGCATTGAAGACCTTCTGGGGCAGGCGGAGGAGAGTAGTGCCACTGTCTACTATTGCTTTGTCTGCATTATACTAAGAGAACAAGAGGGAAGGAACGCAGTTAACATAATGTATGCAGGTTCAAGTTTGTAGCCAGTTGCTTTTTAACAATTACTAGACTGTTCTTTTCTCAGTAGCAGTCATCAACCCTTACTTCATGTAATCTGAGAGCGCCTCTGCAGCTGGCAGCCAGCATAAAAATAAGGACTAAGAATGAAAGACAATGAATGAAGGATTCCCCCCATAGTTGAAATGGCTCACCATAACTTGAACACTCTACAGGAGGCAAACGTATTATGACCTATAGTACTATGCACCTGGCTTAAAATTAATTAGGGAACTTCAGTCCTTATTTCTGCTCACCATACTGAGTCACCACCACCAACAGAGCCACTATAAAAAAATGTCACTTTTTTGTCATACTATAAGAAGTAAGGCAGAAATGCAAATGGAACTCTGAACCAGAATGGTGAATTCAAGTCTTGTCACATTATAGTCTGTGCTTGCCAAACAGACCTGTTTCTCTTCACTATACAGAAATCCAATAAATGAAAAAGCTTCACAAACATGAATACATAAACATTAACAAGGTGGTCTTTTTACAAAATATGTTAGTAACCACCAGTGTTTCCTGGAAGCCAGGGGTGGGCAATATTTTTGAGGAGAACTCCAAGATTTTGGAAAGTGGTTGAGGGCCGCACTCTTCCATGATATTAATGGAGGAGATGAGGGGTCTGGGATGGAGGTTGGGTGCAGAAGGGGAGCTTGGGGTAAGTGACTAGGGTGCAGGAGGGAGACTGGAGTCTGGGAAGGAGTTTGGGTAAAGGAGGCGGTTGTGAACTAGGGCAGGGGACTGGAGTGCAGGGGTTTGGGATGTGACCTAGGGTCAGAGGGGATTGTGATCTGGGGCAGGAGATTGGGGTGCCAGATCTGGGAGGGGGTATAGATGCAAGAGGGGACAGAGGGTTTGGGTATGTTGAGTGGGGGAGGGAGGAGAGGGTTGAGGCAGGGAAGGGCTGAGGTGCCAAAGGCAGACTGTGGCCAAGAGACTTACCAGCCAGCAGCCAAACCAGCCTGCTTGTCTGCAGAACTAAGGCTTGCAGAGCTTAAAACATTTCCCAGCCAGCCAGCCTTCCTGCTCGCCTGGACATGTGCTTCAGTGAATATCTGAGTTGAGGAGAGATGGCGTGGTTCTTCTTGGCTGCCCGTTATTTTGGCCAGAAACGGGATGGAGGTGACTGGGGCCGGGGGAAACTCCTGAAGCTTCCCTCCTCCCCTCCAGTTTTGAAACAGAAACGGAGCCTGGCAGCCGTGTTTCTGCACAGCGCATGGGTCTGCAGGGCAAGCAGGGGAGCCTGCCTAGGGCTCCCCACTGCCTCCGTGGCTGGATCTGGTGGCTTGTCAGGCCGGATCTGCACCGCGGGCCGTATTTTGCCCAGGTCTGCTGTAAGCTGAGCACTTGGGCGGCCACCCAGGAGAGATTCAAATGTTGCTCAGCTAATTAGCAGAGTGCCCACAGCGCTCAGTGCACATACCAAAATTGAATCCACACATGGATGGAAACAATTAGAGGGAACATCGGTGACTACTGTTAATGATAAAACATGAAATAGTAGTTTTTTCTATTAGCTGTTTTTTCTCCCTATCAATTGAACTAATATTGAGAGTTGGGTCTCGTGGCAAGGTCTTTAATGAGTTTACACTCTTAAATGACAGAAGTAATATCACAATTTGAAATCTTTTAAGTTTAATGAATATCAATTACATGGAAATATTTTCAATGCAGCTCTAATGTGGCAGTGAAACTCAAATCTTATTAAAATACAAAGAAACTTTGGGGTTCAGATAGTGCTTGATCCTCAGATAGCTGAGCACCACTAGAAGAAATGTGGAGAGCCTAAGCATTACCTCAAAGCATTCAGCCTTCACTCAGCACATGTGCAGAAATGCTTTTATGGAGCAGAGGGAAAACACAAACTAGCAAACAAGTGATAAACCCATCAGCGATTTTTATTATTTTCAGCTATTCCTCTACCACCACCAACTGGCATCTCAAAGCTGAACTTGGAAGTAATATATAGCAAAACAGTCATGTTGGTCACCCACTGCCAGAAATACAGGAGAGGGTGCAAAGAAAGCAAATTACTCACAATCTAACAGCTCAATGCTTTCTATGCCAGTCACAATGTGTTCAGACCCACCAGCGTGCAAAGCCTGCTCTCTTTAGCTCAATCTTACTGGATCACAGACAACAATCTGCCATATGCTGCAGCCATGCGGGCAGCTCAGCACTGCTCTACCCAAAATATTCACCCGGAAGGATCAAGACCGTAATTGCAATAGTACTAGACAGCTTCCCAGTACTGAAGCAAAAGAGATTTGTTTTTACACAGAAGAAAGGAGGACTGTTTCCTCTTGCAACTGTAAGATTTACAGAAGTGCTCTATTTCCTAATTCATTAGTAAATACCAAAGGGCAAGTCCCTACCGTCACAGTTCATCCTCCCAAGGTAATCATTGTACATTTATGCAAATTCAGAAAGACTAACAAGCTAGCTAATCTCATAACTACTGTGACCTTTGCCTACTGTTTATCTCCTAAATTTTAATTAGAGGGTCTGCTTTGATTGTTGCAGGGGCTAGGTCTTCAGTACAGTGACTAGCATAGCCTGGGCATTATAGAAATGACAGAAAATAATAGCAGCAAGAGTAACTGCAAAAAATATTAAATCTTCAGTTTTATCCCTGAAGTTAAAGTGGAAAATATTTTTGACAACTAAAAGGCTACTGAAGCAATGGCAACTCACTTCTCACTAGTACAATTAATCAAACATTCAAAGTGCCTGTAATACAACGGCTGCAGCTGTGCAATCCCTTGTGAACACTGGTGTATCTGCAGTATCTACCCACATTTCCCTTGGTCTAGGTTACTTAAACAAAACTGCACATAGTCTTGCTCATCCACTCAGAACCCTTCTTGGAGTCTGGTGTATTTGTTAAACACAAAATACCAAAAAAAAGCAAACAAAATCTTCCACTCAGCTTTCTGCTGGGCACTGTCTCTTTCCACTGAGAAAGAATATTTAAGAAAATGCCCAAAGGAACACACAAAACTTTCAGCTAAGTCTTCTTACCCAGTCCCAACTTCCTTTGTGAGGGACCACTACAGGAGACTCTGTCTCCCTGCAGCTTCACTTTTCCATTTCCCACTCTAGATTTAACCTCACTACCTTCCCTCTGGCCCTTTAAAGAACACACACCATATTGTTCAAGATATACAAAGGAAATCTGTTCTCTCTCATAGGTTGTCAACAACTTTTAAATATTGTAAATAGGACTGCCCTTGAAAGAGCTATACAATTTCAGAGTTTAACTTTGATTGCTTCACTTTTGTTTCATAACAAATGGATGTAATCTTTGCTTAAAAAGCAGTGATGTATGTATGTATGTTTGTTTTTAACCTACAAACAGTTTTCTCATTGCTAATACCTCTCTGCAGTCCAAGTTAAGGTTCTGGCCTCCAACCTCCAGTTTGAGAATTTCAACCTGGTAATACCATTCTTCCTTTATTGGCGTGTACCAGATATCACCCTTGTACAAACTTGGTTCAATTCCACCCATGACCTGAAGAGGGAGGGAGAGAGAATCATAAGTTTGAGAGAGTCATACAAATTTTTTTGGGGGGTGGGGATACTTGCATAAAAACTGAAACCACCATGATTACACAGGACACAGAAATTTTACTGAGCTCTATTTGTGAAGATTCAGTTGAACACAACTGTTTCATTATCTATAATGTTTCACCTAGATGTCAGAGAGCACTTGCTATAGGTAACAAGACCTCATCTTGAAATGCCCCAAGTACCAACAACATTTGCCAACTTCAAATTGATTCCCTTATGGGTGTTTCCTTCTTCAGTTAAAAGTAAAAGCATTTTAAATAGTGCTGCCAAGGCTGAATATAGGCAACCCACAAGAACAGGAATGAGCATTAAGCTCTTCACATTAAAAATTCACTTAAGAGTACAAAAAAGTTAAATATAGCCTAATAATGCAATTTTTAAATGCACGTAAGAAAAATACAGTATGGCAGTTGAGTCATTGCTACCATTATTAGTTCATGGCAGCATTTTTATTTCTGTTAATTGTGAATGCACTAGACCTTCATACTTACGATGCAGAGTCAAAGTACAAATCTTTAAACGATACCACAGAATCTCTACAGAAAGAAATTCCATGCTTGAACAATAGAAGTATTTTGAGAGCACCTGATCAGGATGCTGCTGATGATTATGAAATGCTCAGGAAAATCAGACAGGCTACAAAGGCAAAACAATGCAACAACTATCTTCATATTGACCCAGTGTGTGTCACCCAAGGATGGCATGTAGAGGTAAAGTTTTTAGACACCGTTAATGACTACTTTTTGAAGCAGCTTGTACTGAAACCCACAAGAAGAAAAGCAATTCTTTATTTAGTCTGAAGAAGAGTACAAGATCTGGTACATGAAGTAAATGTAGCTGAACTGCGGAGTAACAGTAATTAAATTTAACCTCTCGTAGGGGAAAAATGCCAAAGAAACCTACCACCGTGCCATTTAGCTTCAAAAAGGGGTTCTATAAAGCAGTGTTTCCCAATTTTATTTGGCCGAGGAACCCTTTTCAGCTTTTCAAAATTTCAAGGAACCCCTAGGTTTGTCAAGCAAAAAAAAAAAAAAAAAAAAAAAAAAAAAAGGGGGTGGGGGGGGACCCACCAATGCATGAAAATCACATTCCTTCCCAAGATCCCCCACCTCCCTTCCTTGAGGCCTCATCCGCTCTGTTCCTCTCCTCTCCATCACTTGCTATCCCTAGCCCTTATACACTCTCACTAGGTTGAGACAGGCGGTGTGGGGTGGAAATGAGAGATTTGGGTGTGGGAAGGGGTGAGAAGTACAAGCTCTGGGAAGGAATTTGGATGCAGGAGAAGGGGATGTTGGCTCGGGGAGGGGGCTCCAGGCTGGGGAGTGTTGGACTCAGGTGGAAGGTTGGGGTGCTGAGCAAGCCATGGGCTTGTGGATGTGAGGGACTCAGGGCAAGAAGGTTATGAGTATGATGGGCTCAGGGCACAGATTTGTGATGTGTGGATGGTGGAGGAATGTGGCAGAAGACTGAGGATGTGGGGATGTAGGAGTTTGGGGATGTAAGAGGCTCAGGACAGGGGGTTCTAGTGTACGATAGGCTCAGATTTGGGGTCAGGTGGTGCAGGAGTGTTATGATGCTGCAGCCGAGATGGGGGTTTGGTCCCAATCGGGGGCTTATTGGCCAGGCTTCATTTTTAAATAAAATATTATGTCAAATTCAAAAGGTTTTAGCATTGTCTTTATTTATGAGAGGGGTGAGGAACCTGTTTTGAGTCAAGGGACACTGACCCACAGAAAAGTCAGTCAGGGCCACACAAGCGAGATGAAGAAAAACAAAACAAAACAAAACAACCCCCAAAAAAACGACCCTCCAAAAACCCCCAAGCCTCACTAATGTGGTCCCAAATGTGCTGGTGGGGGCAGGGGACAGAGTGAAAGTGGGTGCTGGGGCTGGGGAGAGGCTGCTGCTGGGTGGAAGGATGCTGGCTCAGGTGGCGGGGTGCTGGGGTAAGGTGCTGGGGCAGGCAGGTGGCAGGGTGCTGGGGTCAAATACATGGTCCTGCTGGGCACTAGGATGACTAGCAGGGTGCTGGGACAAGGAACAGGGTGCTGCTGGGTGCTAGCGTGGATGGCATGTGGCATGCCCCGAACCTGGTGCACCTCTAGGCCGGTGTTGCAACGTAAGGGGAGTGAATTGGCTAGGTCTGAAGCATTCCCCCCACAGGCCTCAGCAAGCCTGGGGGCGGGGCTGAGCGGATGGGAGAAGCGGGGGGAAGGGGTGGCTGCCGGGTATCCGTCTCTGCCCTTTGCTGCCGTTAGCTGGGGTGCACCGTGGGCCAGCGGGCAGCTCCCAGGATTCTCTCCTTTGAGCAGGGGTGGCTTGATCGCAGCACGAGCTAGACAGGGCATGATTGCTGAAGCCCCCACCTTGAGGTTGTTCCCCACCTTAATCAGATTGCAGCGAGCCGGGTTATGCTGGTCTGTGCTGCACTCACATCTTTGTTACCTGTGTAGACAGCCCCTGAAACACTGGAAACTGAGCTTCTAGTCCAGCCTGGTGTGTGACCTCAGGCATGTCACAGCCCCCAATGTGCCTTAGTTTCCCCAGCTGTAAAATGGGAATAATGTTGGCCTCCTTGGGAAAGCCCTTTGAGTGTTACCAATGGGCAGAGCAAGGGCTGGCAAGGACAAGTCTTGCCTTGGTCCTGCGGGCTTGGTACCATTCCAGTGGGCAGATGGTGCCATCCGTTGCTTGAAAGTGCTTTGTGTCCGGATGAAATCAAATGAGGCAGTCCAGTGACAGACGGGTGAGTGGCTGAAAGTCAGTGGGTAGGGAGCTGGGTGCCAGGCGGCAGGTCACTGGCAAATTCAGCATACGAGGAAGGGGCTCCCCACACCTCCGCTCCCAGCACTTGCGGGCGGAGTTCACAAATGACAAAGCTCTTCTTGCTTCCCCACCAGCCAAGCCATCACTTTACTCTGGGTCTTTAACATGTGCTGTCCCTTGCCTTGGCTGGGCACTGCTCCGGGGCAGACCCAGCTTTGATAGCCCAGAATCACAGAAGTGCCCAAAACGTGCAGTTGGGGGGCACAAGCACCCAGACTCGTGATCCCCACCCTGCTGTTCTTTCCCCAAGCCCCCCCCCCCCACACTGTTCCACCCCCCAAAAATGCTCCTGAGCTACCTCTTCCTCCCAAGATCCACCCCCACTTGTATTCTCCCCTGCCATTGCCTGCCCTTACACGCTTCTGGCCCCCACCCCTGCTCCATGCCCTTTGGCCCTGGCCTGCCCAACCAGGGCTGCCGCTAGAGACTGGCAGGTTTTCTACCAGCTGATGCCAGAGCCAGGCACTCCCAGCACCTCCCCAACCAAATCCCTCCTTCAGAGACAGGCAACCCCAGAGCCCCTCTCCCCAACCAAATCCCCTCGTTCAGAGACAGGCAACCCCCGAGCCCTCCACTAAATCTTCCTCCTTCAGTGCTAAGCAACCCAGCGCCTCCCCCCTCCCCTCCCACAGAGGCAGAAGAACCAGTCAGACAAGTTAATCTTACTTTTAAAAGAGGCTGCTCCTGCAGCTGCCTCTGCTCAGTGCGCCCGGCAGGCAGCACGTGGCCCAGCTGCCGGCTCACTGATCTGAGTGTCAGGTGAGCTTGCGCAGCCTGCGATCGCTCCCACGCCGGCCCCGCGCCCCCCTAGCGTGGCGCCTGGGGGCAATTGCCCCGCCCCCCCCCCGGTATGCCTCTGCGTGGGAGGGGCCGCGGGGGCCGGGCTAGCCGGCTCCCTCTCTTTTTCAGAGGGAGGCGGGGGAGCGCCGGCTCCTCGCGGAACCCCTAGTTTTGCTTCGCGGAACCCCAGGGTTCCGCGGAGCACCAATTGGGAAACACTGCTATAAAGAAATAAGGAAACTAGTTAAATGGAAAATAAAAGAACAATTCCAAGTGTGAATGCCTGAAAACTGCACGGAAACTATAACAATAAAAGCTCGAACTAAATGTATCTCCCAAATTAAAACAAAAAAAAACAAACAAAAAAGGACCAGAAAATGTAAACCCAGCTTAACAGCACCACAAAAGGGGCTGTTGGTGGCAAAAAGTCTTCCTTTAAAAACTAGAAGTCAAACCTGACTGAGGAAAATAGAAAGGTGCATATATTTGGTTATGTCAAGTATATGACTACAGGCCAAGAAAGAATCTGAAGAGCAACTAGTTAAAGACAAAAAACTAATTTATTTAAAAAGAATGCATTTGAAGCAGGACGCCTCCCAAACAATCACTGAGGCCACTGGACAACTGAGGTGCTAAAGGAGCAATCAAGAAAGGAAAAGCTGTTGCGGAGAAGCTATGTGAAATCTTTCCTTCAGTCTTCACTGTAGATGAGGAAGGGAAGATCCCTACACAGTTGCCCTGGAATTGAGGGGTGAGTACACCCCAGAATGTGATCCAACTAACTGCAGCCATATTATGTGCATTCAGCCACTATGACCTAATGAAACAGAACACCAAATCATTAAGGTTTAATTTGAAGATAAACTTGACGTTGTCTCTAAAAGCCTAACTGGCAGCTTCTACTAATCAGAATGTGAGGAGAGGATAAACATGCAAACAATGGATACTGAAAACCTTGGTGGATGGACAGCCTTGAGTCTAGACCAGGGGTGGGCAATAATTTTTGAAGGGGGGGGCACTTCACAAATTTCTAAAATGGTTGCTGGTTGCACCAGAAGGGTCAGGGCTTCCCATGCACCCCTGCCCACAGACCCTGATTGGCCTGGGGGTGGGGGAGAGCAAAGTCTTTGCCCCCCCCCCCCAGCACCTAGAGAGAACTGCCAACTGTTTTGATCAGCTGGTGATTCCCTCTGGTGCTGTACGCCACTGGCGGGGGGGAAGGAGCCTTAGACCCTGCTGCCTCATTGGGCAGGATCCAGTGTTCTGCACCTCCCCATCCCCAGGTCTCAATCAGACTGGAGATGAGGGAGCAGTAGGGCAGCCGCAGACCAGATCAGCCCGCTTGGAGGGCCAGATTTGGCCCGCAGAGGCTGTCTTGCTCACCACTGGGGTAAGAGATTTGGGTGCAGGAGGGCCTGTGAGATCTGGGAGAGAGTTTGGGTGAAGGAGGCAGTTGTGACCTGGGGCAGGGGATTAGTTCAGGGGTTTGGGTTGTGACCTAGGGCAGGAGGAAATTGTGATCTGGGGCAGAGGATTGGGGTGCAGGGCCTGGGAGAGGGTATGGGCTCAGGAGGGTGGCAGAGGATTTGGGTTATGTGTGGTAGAACTGGGAGGGGCAGAAGGCAGGGGTGCTAGAGGCAGGCTCTGGCTGGGAGACTTACCAGTGAGACTCCCTGTCAGCACTCCTGGGGGAGTGGTGTTTTGTGTGCTACCTGTTTTTCAAACTGGCCACTCCCATTGGCCAATGGGATTGTGCTGGGTGTGGGAGCAATCATGAAGCATTGCTCCCCTCTCCCTTCCAGGCTCATGGTTTGTAAAACACCTGGAGGTGTTTTACAAATGGCCGAGCAGACACTTTTCTGAGCAGCGTGGGGGGGGCAAGGCAAGCAGGGGAGCCTGCCTGAGGGTTCCTGCTGCCTCCGCAGACCAGATCCAGTGGCTTGGTGGACCAGATCTGGCCTGCAGAGGGTGTTTTGCCCAGGCCTGGTCTAGATGCCTCTGATATTAAGATCACTGAAAGCTAGAAAACTGATGATATAATAGGGGTCATTATGACTTATGTATTTTGTAGGAGTTAGTTCTAAAAGGTTAACTAATAGAACAGGAGTGGGCAAAATACAACCAGGCGCCCTGCCTGCCCCGCACCCTGCTCGGAAAAGCAGGCTGAAGGACCACATGTGTCTGAACGCTGTGAAGCAGAGGGGAAAAGGCTTCACATGCTGCCCCCACACCCAGCACAGTCTCGCAGCTCCCATTAGCCAATTTCCAGCTAATAGGAGCTACCTGTCTGAAGAACAGGCAGCGTGCAAAGTACCCCTGTCCCCCTCCCCTCAGGCTTGCAACGTTCAGAGTAGCACAGAGGCGCCTGCAGCCGGCTGCTCTGAACAGCCTGTGGGGGCATAGAAGGCAGTGACCCTGGCTGAGGAACCTGCTGGGCTGCTGGCCAGGGAGTCACCCAGGTAGGCATCTTCCCAGTCACAGCCTGCCTCTGGCATCCCAGCTCCTCCCTCCCCCCAAGCCTCTGCCCCCCCACTTCTGCCCTCTACCCCATGTAACCCAAATCCCTGCCCCCTCCTGCATCCATACCGCCCTGCTAGACCCCACACCCTAGTCCCAGATCCCACACTCCCTCCTGTACCCCAAGCTCCATCCCAGACCTCGCACCTCCTCCATTAATATCATGAAGAGTACAGCCCTTAACCACTTACCAAATTCTTGGCATGCCTCCCTCCCCCCAATTAAAAATTTTGGAGCTATTTTTAGAGAGGTTTTTCCTGACCCCACCCCTTTTCCCCCCCAATGGATGAGCAACTGGCCACTGCAAGTCTGCTGTTAATTACTCAATATCATCTCAGAATATAGGTAAATATCTTGATGTCCTAAGCTTACTGGTTAAGTTTGTGTGAGCTTAAATCTAATAAACGGCAATGGTAGACAACAACATGCTTACTTGCATTACTCCATGATCAGATGGAAATTCCTGCTGATTTAAGGAATAAATCACCTGGGGAGATATAGTTAAGTTGCCCTGTTGGGTGTTCTGAAAACCCTGGGTTTCTAACGACACCTGAGCCATTCTTTTTAGATGACAAATCTGAGGAACTGTCCTAGATCGAGGCACCATTAGAGATGGTCTTGGAACAAACTGATAAATTAAACTATAATAAGGTCACCAGGATCAGATGGTATTTACCCAAGAGTTCTGAAGCAACTCAGATGTGAAATTGCAGAACTATTAGCTCTAGTGTGTAAACTATTGCTTAAATCAGCCTAAGTACCAGCTGAGTGGACAGTAGCTAATGTAACGCTGATGGTTTTTTAATAGGCTCCAGAGGCCATCCTGGCAACTGTAGGCCAGTAAGCCTAACTTCTGAACCAGGCAAAATGATTGAAACAGAATTATGAGAGACCTAGATAAACACAATGGCTGTGTCTACACTGGCATGATTTTCCGGAAATGCTTAAAACGGAACAGTTTTCCGTTATAAGTATTTCAGAAAGAGCGTCTACATTGGCAGGATGCTTTTCCGGAAAAGCCCTTTTCCGGAAAAGCGTCCGTGGCCAATGTAGACGCGCTTTTCCGGAAAAAAGCCCCGATTGTCATTTTCGCGATCGGGGCTTTTTTGCGGAAAAGACTGCTGGGCTGTCTACACTGGCCCTTTTCTGGAACAGTTTTCCGGAAAAAGGACTTTTGCCCGAGCGGAGCAGCATAGTTTTTCCGGAAAAACAGCTGATTTCTTACAGTAGATCGTCAGTGCTTTTCCGGAAATTCAAGGGGCCAGTGTAGACAGCTCACAGCTTATTCCGGAAAAGCGGCTGCTTTTCCGGAATAAGTGGCCCAGTGTAGACACAGCCAATATGTTGGGGAAGAGTCAACAGCTTTTGTAAAGAGAAATCATACCTCACCAATCTATTAAAATATTTTAAGGATGTCAATGAGCATATGGACAAGAGCGGTCCCCTTGTGTTCTGTGATTTTCAATAAAGTCTATTGACAAGGTCCCTCACCAAATAACTTCTTAATTTGCTTAAGAGACTGGGATAAGAGGGAAGGTCCTCTCCTGAATCAGTATCTGGTTAAAAGACAGAAAAATGTGTCAGTTTTCATAATGCAGACAGCAGGGTCCCCTAAGGATCTGTGCTGGGACATGTGCTGTTCTACAGAACTATAAGTGATCCAGAAAAAGGGGGTGAACAATGAGGTGGAAAAATTTGCAGCTGAACAAAATTACTCAAGACAGACAAGTCCAAAACAGATTGCAAAAAGCTAACAGGGATTTCAGAAAACTAGGTGACTATGCAACACAATGGCAGATGAAATTCAATGTTGAGAAGTGCAAAGTAATGCACATTGGAAAACAATCCCAACTAGACATAAAAATTATGGGATCTAAATTAGTTGTTACTACTTAAATATCTTCAAGTTACTGTGGACAGTTCTCTGAAAATATCTGCTCAATGTGCAGTGGCAGTCAAACAAAATGTTAGGAACCTTTAGGAGAGAGATAGTAAAACAGAAATATCATAATGTCACTACCTAAATCCATGGTACCCCCATAACTTGAATACTGCATGCAGTTTCCTCATCTCAAAAAAAGATATAGTAGAATTGGAAAAAGTCTGGAGAAGGGCTACAATAATGATTAGGTGTATGGAAAGCTTCCATACCAAGAGAGAGTAAAACAGCGAGAATGTTAATCTTAGGAAAAAGAGAGCCAACTAAGAGAGGGGAATATGATAATCATGAATGCTATGGACAAAGTAAATAAGGAAGTAGTATTTACCCTATCACATAACATAAGAAATAGAGGTCACCCAATGAAATCAATAGATTTTAAACACAAGAAAGTATTTCTTCATACAATACACAGTCCACCTCTGGAATTCTTTGCCTAGGAACACTGTGAAGGCAAAAAGGATAACTGGGTTCAAAAAAGAATTAGATATTTAATGAGGGATAGGTCCATTGATGGCTATTAGCCAATATAGTCAGGGCCTCAACTCCATGCTGTGTGTGTCCTTAGAAAACCTCCAACTGCCAGACACTGGGACTAAGAGTGTGTTTACACAACATCCTAAACTCAAAATTAGAGATGCAATTTGCGCTATGCAAACTGCGCATCTTATTTCAAAACAGACTATTTTGAAATTTGACGCATCTACACAGTGCCAAATTTCAAAATAGCGCACTATTTCAAGCCATTCCTTATCCTTCATGCAACGAGGTTTACTGGGATGGCAAAACAGTGCGCCCGTTATTTTGAAAAATATTTCGAAATAAGAGGCGGCTTGTGTAGATGCGGGGTAGCTATTTTGGGACACCTCTGGTATCCTGAAATAGCTGTGCAGTGTAGAGATACCCTAAACGACAGGGGGAAAAAATCACTCAAAATTTTCCTGTTCTGCTCATGCCTTCTAAAGTATCTGGCACTGGCCACGAGCTGTATGACTTGTATGACCATTCTTATGCATAACAGGATCAGAATTTTTTTTTTTTTGGTCATACACATTTCTCAAGTGCATTAACTTACATGTTTGTCAAAAATAAGAGCAAAAATCTGTAAGGAGTAGGAACCAGATTCTGACACCCTTAGTCACATCAAGTATTACTTTATTCCAAGCATCTCTATTAATTGGAATTACGTTACTTGCAGAATAATATACAATTCACCGTGATCAGAGGTGGTGAATCTGGCCTTAAGTGAAAATGTCAAAGGACAACACTTCTTTCTTACAAGTTTTAGTTAAAAAGACACAATGTAATATAAAACACAGATGACTCAAAGAAAAAAAAAAAGAAAAAGAAAAAGGGAAGAGTAATAATTTAAGTAAAAATGAAAGAATAAAGTGGCACTAACTTTTAGACATTAAAAACAGATCTATGTTTATTAATTTTGGAAGGCAAGAATGTGATTAATTTAGATTATTTTTCCCTTTCAGACTGACAGATACCCACAAGACTACCTCCGTTGGTACCACTTCCAGAAACAGGCATTCCAGCACCACACATCTGCAGAGAGAAAACGTTGGGAATCTTTGCTTGACTCACAAGGGAATCAAAAAACGTCTCCACAGAACTTGAAGGCTAGAGTACATTTTGGGAAAAAAAAAAAAAAAAAAGAAAGAAACAGCAGATAAATGCAGGAGTATTCACACATGAAAAACTGCATTAAGAATAATTTTAAAGTTTTTGTAGAAATAAGCAAAATCAATTGCATAAAATCCCTTTTCACTGGACAAAGATGAATTTCGGACAACTAAGTGATGAACAAACACAACCGATTTAAATAAGTTCATTAAAAGGAAAATGGAACAGACAGACTTTTGCCATTTCTCTTTCTCTAGATACTTCTTTACACACATTTTTATTCTTGGCCATTGTCACATGCATCCAGAAGGCATCAGTGAACTGATGATTGCAGTGTCAACTACTGAAAAAGCCTACCATTTCGCTGCTAAAAGCACTCAAGCGCACCCAATTTCTGCAGAACTATTTGCCATAGATTACACTGTGGGTCAGCAGAAGAATTAGGAATCAGTTTTCCCTGCCACTTCTCCATGGTCTAATGGCAGCATTTTAAAGAGGAAACATCCAGAATTTCAGATTTTAAGTCTAATCTTCAATGTCTTTAAGTCTCTTTTGGAAGGGATGGATGATCAAAATGCACTTAATACAATTAACTCTTGGTTTAATAACGTGTGACATACAATTCATATCTAGAGTGATACCGTGCCCCCTCACTGGCCCTCCACACTTCCTATGAAAGCAGTTAGGATGAGGTGATTTTACATTGAGATGTATCACTCCTGCATTTCATGACACTTGGCTATTTGTTTGGCACACAGAATACCAAGGCCTGATCCTGTGAGCTGAGCACCCTTAGAATTTCACAGCACCAAGCATCACTAAGAGAGCAAAATCCTTGTGTGCACTATTTGCCAAATCAGCAGTTTGCAAAGTAGCTGTCTTCCCTGCCTACTACCCCCGGTGACAGTGTACGAGAGTAAGGAAGGCTGAAGTCAATGTAATCACCATCCACTTAAAATAAAGCATTCTAGTTCTGATGGCAACAGATAAAACATTGTATGTTGCAATGGGTAAATCTGAATTTCTGTATTTCTCATTTCATCACTATGAATGTAGATTTAAGGTAGTCTGGGTGGTCTCATTTTAGCCTTCAGATCTCCAGAGTTACTAGAAATTTAAGCGTTTCTATCCAGATCTCCTGACTAATAGTAGAGCTGTATGTGGTTTATAAAAATAAAACTCTATGCACAGTTATGTAAATTTTGTCTCTTATTTTATCAATATACGTGCCCTGAATCTTAGTGGTCTGTTTGGTTTTTGTTTTAAGTAAAATAAGCAACGTGGGGCTTTGCCTAGCACATGCATTGGCTTCTAAGCAAGCCTAAAGATGCTCACTAATAGCACTTCATGCCCCAGCCTTTTACATATTAGGAGACATGTGGTGTCCTACCAGACTTTACTTACCAGGTGCTGGAGTTTGTTCCAGAGCCAGCCCTTCCACCACTAGAAGACTGCTCAGCCCAGATCACTGGCCACCAGACATGCTTAAATCATCGGGGGGGGGGGGGGGGAGGAGCTCAATTTAGATTTGTTGCAATCTGCCAAGCCTGATAGGCCCCTGGTGGATGTGGGTACCGCTTGCTAAGGGTTTATGGGGGAGGAGGAGGAGGAAGAAAACAAGGATTCTAACGTCTTTAAGGGAGTGCTCCATGCCATTCGAAAGCACCTTCCCCCATTAATTACTCAGTCATAATTTTTTGCTTTACTTTAACATGATAGGTTATGTGGGGAAGGAGCCTTACCTTGGCTAAGGCATCATAGGCAAGTCCAAGGATCCCATGCCATTTAACCGCTGGCAAAAAGAAATTCTCCGATTCCAGAATAGTAGCGACGTTGACAGTGTAAGTGCCATTGATTACCCTTTGGAATAGTAATGACGTCAGTGCCAAGCATTCCTACCCAACTTCCTTGAGTATACCGAACAGTGACCTCAGTGCCTTGTGATTTGTATGTACTCGACCTGAAATTGAAATGCCAAGTTAACTGAATGGTTTTAGACAGACACCTCATTAAACATTAACAACAATTCCATTCTGGATAAACAAGGATGTAATTCCTAGTTACATAGCAACAAAACAGTCTGAAATGCATATAACTTATCTTAACTGTAATTTAAGGAAGAACGTTTAGATTTAATGGTGACATTTACAGGAAGAGGGACAAAAGTTCTGTATAGAATTGGGGCAGAAAAAGTTTAGGAAGAGCAATTAAAAAAAAAAAAAAAAAAAAAAAAAAAAAAAAAAAAAGAGAGGCAGAAGGGACCATGAATTGTGAAAGGAAGGAAAGGTCAAGTCTATGCAGGGTTTTGGAAACTAAACTAGGTTTATGTTATTGAGCTTGGAGACTGACAAGGAGACAGATGAATTGAGGTAAGGTGAGGTTGATATGGTCCTACTTCCTGAAGAAAGTTTGAGTATTTCATGGCATTCCAGCTGTGGGGGGGGGGGGGGAGACAAGCAGGCATGGAGTGCAAATCAGGTGATTTGTGGCTCCTTTGAAAGTGCTGGGAGGGAGGGGAAGAAGCAGGTAAGTGCAGGGCTCCAGTCCATGAGGCGCACATGGGGCGGGGGGGGAAGAGAAGAGCCACGGGCCAGCAGGGGGGAACCCCAGTGGGCTGCTGCGACCCACTGGAGGTAAAGGAGGGCCACTCATGCAACCCACCCACTATTTGTGGTTGCCCATCCATGCTTTAGCTGTCTCCATCTCCCACAGCAGGGTGTTCTATATGCAAGCTGGGCTCTCCTGAATCCAGCATTCCTCTAGAGGCAGCCAGCAGCACTACAACCCAATTTCTGTGGGTCAAGAAAGTTCTACATGTACAACATTAATTTTTGCAAAATTCTGCATTGCACAGATAGGGTTGCCAGGTGTCCGGTATCCTACTGGACAGTCCGGTATTTGCCCAGTTTAAAAAAAAAAATCAGACAATACCAGACACGTGCAGTGTCCAGTATTCTGATTTTTCTGGCTGGGCACTGGACAGAAGCCTGACATGGGTGGGAGGAGTGGCTGGGACTCCCAGCCACTCCCCCCACCCCTGCCAGGCTTCTGTGCAATCACAGGCTCCCAGCACCGATCACGGCCCTGCCTCCCAGCCTGGGAGTCCCAGCTGGGAGGCGGGGCACGATCGGGGGCTGGGAGCCTTCAGCTGGTTGCTTCTGGCCTAGGAGTAACGCCTTGGGGAGAAGGAGAAGCCCTGTCCCTAAGTGCTGTTCAAGTAGGGTGTGGGGCCGAAGTCCAGGACAGAAGCCCACAGGTGCTTTGTGGTTGTTTAGGTGCTTTCCATGGGCTCTCAGCCAAAACTGAGTGGGGCAGAATTCCCGCTTCTTTCCACTGGGACACCCAAAGACTTGGCTATGGGGAAGTCACCTTCCTACCTATGGTCGCCCCACCCTCTCTGCCATTGTATTGCCCTAGAGTCTGCCTCTCTGCTTTGGGTAGCAGGTGGCGGCTTTGCAGAGCAGGCTCTGCTGCTAGGGTTGCCAGGTGTCCGGTATTCACCCGGACAGTCCGGTATTTTCGGCTCCTGTCTGGTAAAAAAATTCAGAGAATACCGGACACCTAAAATGGAGGCAAAAACGCCAGGCACCTGCCAACCCTACAAACACTCAGCGCCCGGCCTCCCCGGCTCCCAACACTCCCAGCACTCCGACCCCAGCCCCCATGCTTGCCTGGTTCCCTAAGGCTGCCGGCACAAAATGGCTGCTGGCCAAAAGACCTAGAGGAAGCAATGCTTTCCCCTGGGTCTTAGTGCTCAACTGCACCCCTGTTCCTATTCCTGCACTCATTCTTAAAAGGGGACATGCTGTTTTATTTTAATTTTTTTTTGGCTTAAGTTCTTGGAGTCCTTATTTCTCTCTCCCAAAAAAAAAAACAAACAAAAAACACTTTGGTCTCTCCCCCCTTCACTCCCAAACAGAATTGTTTCCCGTTTTTGGGGTTTCGGTATTTTGTTTCAACCATCTGGCAACCCTATGCACAGAGGTACACAGTTCTCTTCGGAGTAAGATTCTGCTTGCCCTTATGTATATATTTAGCAGAATATTAACTACATATAGCAAAAATAAGCTAGAAATAAAGCACACATTCACTCTGCTTTCACCCAACCAATGAGCATAATTAACCACTGGGAAAAAATTACCCAAGTTTGTGGTGGATTCTCCATCATTGACCATTTTAAAATCATATTTTTCTAAAAGATGTACTCTAGTTCAAACAGGATTATTTCAGAAAAGTCCTATGGCCTAGGTCCGTGGTTTCCAACCAGTTCTGAAGCAGAATTGACTATATGTGAACAAGCCACACTCAACCAGCCAAATAGCCACACATGGCTAGTGGTTAGCTTGTTGGAAACAATGGGCCTACGTCATTTAGGACATCAAATTATATGGTTGCAATGGTCCCTTCCACTGCCCCCCCCCCAAAAAAATCTATTAATATATGGATAT
The DNA here is from genome assembly GCA_019425775.1 of Rafetus swinhoei. Lineage (NCBI taxonomy): Eukaryota > Metazoa > Chordata > Testudines > Trionychidae > Rafetus > Rafetus swinhoei. The sequence continues at coordinate 160,739,002 of CM033437.1, forward strand.
TCTTGGCTCTCAACTTTTAGATGAATTTGTTTGGGTCTTAGATTTATATCCCAAGTCCAAAGGATAATCAAATACATGCCAGCCCCCAACAGATATTTCAGATCAATCTAAGTCAGTAGACTTAACAAAACTGATTAAAGGTTTTTTAGAAAAGAAAACTAGATGGATTTCATTACCAAATAATTTTAAAAAGTAACTTAAATGAAAAAGATTAGGCTAATTGAAGACTCAATGAAATATATTAAACCACCCTTCAAGCCAGTTCAAGTAAATCACTTGTGGAAAAGTAACAAGTTACATTCACCAACAAATATTTTTGAACAGCATGAGATATAGAATGTCCAAGAATTTTTTTTTCAGTATAGTGAGATAAATCACTCCATGTGCAAAAAACCTCATCAGGTTTCCATCCATTACCAGAGAACCTTCCCACTATCCCATGTTAGCATTGCTGAAAAATGGTAAATTTACACATGAAACTAACAGTAGTTGAATCATTTGAAAAGTTAATAGAAGATTGTCAGAGCACATCTGAATTCCCTAACTGATGAAGTGATCCAGATTCATATTATCTTGAATACTATCTACAGTACTTGCATATTATGCTGCTAGACTGTCTAATTACAATGTTTTGCTTGGCTTGTAGAAAAATGCACTCAGTTGAGCAGGCAATAGAGCATACTTCATGAATAAATCATCATATGGACATTCTTAGCAGTAACAAACTTTCTTTTTCTAAAACACTGATTGAGTTCAAGGTTTCCTCTAATACCCCATAGTTCCAAATGGTTTTGCTGGAGACTCAAGGGTAGGAAGATAAGTAGCAGTTAAGTATCTATATTGTATCATTTGAATTAAAAGAAGCCACAAAAAACTAAACACCCAGGAAATTCAGAATATAGATTCAATTTCTAACATTGCACTGACATATTTTAACTTTTCACACCGTTTTATAACAAAGCACTAATTCTTCCTTTTCTCTACCTCCCCCCTTTTTTGCCTTTTTATAAACTGTAATGAAAGTGTGTACTGATATTTAATGAAATCGAAATTGCATGAAATATAACTGAAAGAGAAGAGAGTTTTGAAATTATTTTTATTTTGTTTTAGAGCAATAAAAACAGTCACCCATCTTTAAACTCTAAACTACAAAGGGGTGGAATCCTGGCCCACTTACATCAATTGTAAAACTCTCCTACCCTTCCGTGGGGTCAGCATTCCACTCATAGTATGTTTATGCTTTTAAAACAAGTGTTTGGAATTAGAAATGTGTGATCTAGCCATGTTGGTATGTTCAAAATGCTTGTGCTACACAAAGACTTATGTTATGTTTAGCTAGGTTTTTCTGAATGTTTGTATTTCTTCAGCGTCACTTACCTTTTGTTAACTCTCTCCCAGAAGTGAGTTACGGTTGTTTATTTTAATGAACTTTATTACAAGCACAGCAAGAGCAACCTTAAGCCTGGATTTCTTAGATTTCAATGTCAATCTTTTATGCCAGTGTTTAAAAACAAAAAACAAAACACCCCACCATACAACACACTGACAATTACAACAGTCAAGTGTTTTGTGTGGCACTTCCTGGGTGGGGAGGGTGTTGAGAGGGAGTTAGGTTTGTTTTTAAATGCTCCTAAAGCTAGATATAAGATGGGTCCCTATACTAAGAAATCCCTGAGGAATAGAAGGGCAAACAAGGATTGCTCCTTCTCATCCCACCCCTCGTCTGTTGGCCACAAAGTCTCCGCATAATCATAGTCCCTGCCTGCCAGACTGAGAAAGCGGTCCTGAAATGTCCAACATCCTAAAGTTTATACAAAAAGGGAGACCTCAACCTCTGCAAGTACCCAAGAGGAGGATCATTTGCTACACAGCCTAGCAGGTATTTAGAAATTAGGTCTCTTGTGAGCCTCTGGATGTCTGCAGGCCTGGGGTGGTTTTAAGGCATGCTGTGGCAGAGGCAAGATGGTATCTAGTTTACTGGAGAATGGGGGTTCAGCAGACCCCCAAAAATATAGGGTAAGAGGAAGATCACTTTCCCCCCCTTCTACCACTGCTGCCCAGCCCCCATGAAGGGGGCCACACGCAGTGCTCCCTGTAAGCGGTGTGCTTGGGTGGACACCCAGGAGAGATTCAGGTGTTGCCCAGATGATCAGCAGAGTACCCACAGCCAGCAGGATGTGTGTCTACTGGCAATGCACATCTGCACATGCCTCAGTGCACAAAGTTTATTCCACACATAGATGGAAAAAAATTAGAGGGAACATGGTCAAGGATCACACACCTACCTTCCTGGCTCTTCCTGCCACTCTCCAGACTCCAACCAGAGTCCCAAAGAAGACACACTTCCTCCCTTCCTGCTCTACTTTCATCTTTTGGATACTCATCAAGGCCTCCCATAGCCCCCACCCTACAGCCTTAGGGATGCTCTGTGGGGCCCATGCTACAAAGCTCATAGGTCATCCCCATAATCCTTAACGATTTTGTAACCCCACTTTCACACCTAGGACTTAAATTTTGGGGGAGGTGGGAAGTCTGATTCTCCCACCACAAAACATATCCTGAGAGGAGCAAGTCACTGCTGCTCCCCTACTCCCACCCTGATGTGCCAAGATAAGCTTAGGACCCGCCCCTACAAATCTACTAAAATACACAGGGGGACTGGAACTGGCCCCTACTGTTTAGCCTCTGAAAGCTTTCTGGCCAGGAGGAAGGGTGGTTTCCCCTCATTCACAGCTCAGGAGTAGAGCTGGGTGAAATTTTTCAACAAAAACTCTCTCAGCCACTAATGTAGATCTGGGAACATAAATGTTTTTCCCCAAAACTGACATTAAGCATTTTGGTGAGTTATATGGATATGAGAGGAAAAAAATAATTTTCAAACAGTCAAAGCCTTTCCTTAAGTATTTTAACACAAAACATTCTGATTCAAAACTACTTTTGGCTTAGAAATTTCCTTCAAATTTAAATACATTTTAAGACATTAAAAATGCTCTAAATCCAGGCATAAGCCCCTTTTAAGAGTTTACAACTCAGGAACTTGTGTCTAATGCACTTTAAATCTGGCAGCGGAGGGGTGGGGTGTAGGAGATCATGCTCTTCCCTGAGTGTAACCTTCCAAATGTTAAGCATTTTTAATGGAGGATGGGGAGAAGGGTGTGAAGAGGAAAGATCTAAAACAGGGATGGGCAATAATTTTTGATGGGGGGGGGCGGCACTCAAAGATTTTGGAACGTGGTCAAGGGCCGCACTCTTCTATGATATTAATGGAGGAGGTACAGGATCTGGGATGGAGCTTGGGTGCAGAGGGGAGCTTGGGGTAAGGGACTGGGGTGCAGGAGGGAGAACAGAGTCTGGGAGGGAGTTTGGGTAAAGGAGGCGGTTGTGAACTAGGGCAGGGGACTGGAGTGCAGGGGTTTGGGATGTGACCTAGGGTCAGAGGGGATTGTGATCTGGGGCAGGAGATTGGGGTGCCAGATCTGGGAGGGGGTATGGATGCAATAGGGGATAGAGTGTTTGGGTATGTTGAGTGGGGGGAGGGGCAGAGGGTAGAAGCAGGGAGGGACTGGGGTGCCAGAGGCAGGCTGTGGTCAGGAGACTCACCAACCAGCAGCCAAACCAGCCTGCCTCCCTGCTGAGATAAGGCTTGAAGAGCTTAAGATGTTTCCCAGCCAGCCAGCCAGCCTGCCTATGTGATTCAGTGAATAACTGAGCCAAGGAGAGGGGGGGGCGTGGTTCTTCTTGGCTGCCTGTTTTTCAAACCAGCAGCTCCCATTGGCCCGTTTCTGCCAGAAACAGGCCAATGGGACTGTACTGGGGGTGGCTCCTGAAGCTTCCCCCCTCCCCTCGAGTTTTGAATCAGAAACGGGGCCTGGCAGCCATGTGTCTGCATGGTGCGTGGGGCTATAGGGCCGGATCTGGCCCGTGGCCTGTATTTTGCCCAGGCCTGATCTAAAACCTGATTTAGAATAAAAGCTCAGCTGCAACCTCATTTATAGAATGGTGATAGCTGCCCATAAACACTTATATTATCCTTAGAACCATTACTGAAGTTCAGACAGCACACAAGGACTCCACTATTAAGAATACCAGGGATTGCATTGAAGGGAAAATTCTGAAATCTCCGGAATCGTCCTATTACTGTCAAGTTCTCCACTGGTGTTTCCTGGATAAAGGACAGTCTTATCTGTTGCCATATTTCTGTAGAAATGTAATATTTTGCTCTACCCAAGGTAGGTTTCATTGAAGTCATTTTAAAAAAGCCAAACATGAAAAACTTAAGTTGTATAAAGAGGAATAAAAAAGGGAAAGGGTCTTTCGGCATCCCCCATCTTCAAAACTGTTTTGGCCATATACTTCAATTAAAGATCAATAGTTGGGGTTGGAAAGATTACGTTTCTTACTTTTTTTTTTTAAATCTCATCACCATTGTAGTGAGCAGGGATGGCCACTCACTGACCCAGAGGGGGAAGAACCCTTCTCTGAACCTGGGTGGGCTGAGCCAGGTCCTGCCCCTTGAACTCTCCGGTGGAGAAGGGAGGATAAAAGCTCAGCCCAGGAGCTCAGTGAGGGCTCAGCCCCAGGAAGAAGCAGAAGCCTGCCCTGAGCGCTCAAGCCAGGAGGGCCTGAAGGACCTTGAAGAGGCTGAGGACTGGCCTGGACCACTGGGCCCTTACTCTGAAGATGAGACCTATGCTCTGCCCAAGGGTTCAAGACTACCACGACCCTGAGAACCAGCAGCTAGCATGGAGCCAGGTAGATGCAGAGGGGGAGCTAGGAAGTAGTCCACGGGAAGCTGACGACTAGGGTTGCCTTTGGCTTAACCAAAAATACCGAACATCCCAAAAAAACCACCGGGGAAAAAATTCTGTTGGGGGGAAAAAAAAAAAGGGGGGGGGGAAAGACCAAAGTTGTTGAGCGCAAAAAGGACCCCAAGAGTTAAGGACAAAAATAAAGAAACAAACCCACCCCAGCATGGCCCGGGCTCTGCCACTCTTAACAGGCTGCAGGTGTAGCAGCAGAGTGAGAGCAACAGCAGCTCTTATTGAGCATGCTCAGTATGCCCTAGGTATGCCTTTCTGAGAGGCAGCTGTTTGCGATGCTACACCCAGGCAGGCTGTAGTAGCCATCTTCTCTCCCTGCTCCAGACCAGACAGCTCCCCTGCAGAACCAGGTAAGGGGCAGGCTCGGCCCGGATGCTTAGGGTTGTCAGGTCTATGGTATTTTTGCCCCCTGGCCTGGGGAACAGGGAAGAGGATGAGCTTCATTCTCTCCTTCCCTAAAGGGCACCTGATGGAGGTGGGAGGCTCGGGGCTAGAGCAGTCCCAGACTGAGGGGAAAGGGAGGTACAACCCTAGCCAGTGCCTTTCACCTGCCTGATGATTTGGTCCAGCAGATTTCTGTATGGTTTATGAGAAGCAATCCCATTCTGGATGAAAACAGCCAGACCCCGAGATGACAAGGACTGAAGCCATTTCAATTAATCTTGACCTCATATTTGGTGCAGAGATTCTACAGCATGTGGTATCTTACATGCCAGGTTTAAACAACTCATGCTGCAAGTGGCTTCACTGAAGTCAGTGGAACTAGTTGTGGAGTAAGGAGCTACTCAGCATGAGGAAGAGTAGTAGATGGAGGTGCTGAAAATAAGAGACATATGCCACATTCAGCAATTAATGGAAATCGAAGTTAGGGATGCAAGTGAGTAGTCAACTACCCGATAATCTTATCAGGTAGTCGAGTCAACTACTCGCTTCCCCCACTTGCTGCCTCTATATCAGAGGCAGCAGTGGGGGAGGAGCCAGTTCCCACCAGCACCATCTCTGCAGTGCTGCCCCTTCCCCTGGATATTTTTTCCCCGGTTTTGGGCAGCATGGCTGGGGTGAGAACAGGGAGTGCTAGTTAATAAGCACAGGCTCAACATCAAATCACACAACAAGGGGGGGTTACAGGCCCTGTGCTCCCCATGTGTGTCCACTCCCCACGTGTGTCCTCCCCTTCCCTCCCCGAGCTAGCCACACGCGGCATGGATGGGACCATGCAACACAGGTTTGGACCCTGTGCCCTGGCTAGGCGCTCTGGAGCGCTCCACCCCGGGGCATTTGCTCACCTATCATCTCCCCCTCTGCGTCCTTCCTACCTTCCCCTTCTCTAGCATCCAGCCCAGGGAAGGGTTTATGCCAGCTCCCCAACCCTTCCCTCACCTGAGCGTCGGGTTGGGAAATTGCAGTGCTTATTTTGTGGCTGGGGATGCTGTTTAGCTCCTGACTCAAGCAGGGGTAAAGTGTCTAGCTGCTCTGGGAGGACAATTTCCTCCTGCCTCTGCTGCCCCAATGCAGGCTTATTAATGGTTGCATTGAACAGGACAGTGATTGGCATTTCCTAATGGAAATGGTGCCAAAGTGTCCTGCCAGCTGGGTTCTCCCAGCTCCCCCAGACCTGGTGGGGAGAGGTAGACTGTCATGTGAAATGGCTCCGGCTTGTTTCCCAGAATCGCTATTTTCAACACACGCATACAAGCACATGCTGCAAATTACAGTGAACTGAATTAGAAATCAGACCTGGGTGCCCTGAGGTAACTCGGCACCCCCAGAATAAGTGGCCCAGCTCTTGCCTCTTAGCCTGGCAAGCAAAGGGCTTTCTTCAGTTCCTCACTTGCTGCAAATTTTAAATTACTGACTCTGCACCTGGCTAACCAAATCCATGTGGGTTGGTTTGTTTGCCCACATAGGGGTGTCAGGAACAAGCCGAATCCCCACCATTTACTCCCCCACCCGAGCTCGCTCACAGCAAAATTTGCACAGAAGTAGAAGGTTGCAGTTTGGAAATTACAGGCAACGAGCAAGGCGGGAGCAGCAGATTTGCGAGTCTGGCAGGTCAGGATCTCACCTACTCCCACCACACACCCTGATCGAGTGGGGATGCTGGGTTTGCACCCACCAGGAGAGATACAGGAAGGGAAGGGCATGGGGTGGCAAGGGAGGCAGAGAGAGGCAGGCAAGGGGGGGGCGAACCTGCCCCAGCCCTAGGGAGCTTGAACCTTTCTTCTCTGCCTGGCTCTCTAGACAGGGATTTTTCCCGGCGTGTGTCTCGCTCCCAAGGCAAAGGGGAAATGGATAGGGATGGCGACGGAGGTCTGGGGAGCCGAGCCTGCACCCTGCCCTCCCCCACTGCATCCAGCCACTCCTTTTATTGTTTAGCCTCATTTCTCTTTTCTTGGTCCTGCCAGTCCGGGACCGCTGTTAAAAAGTGTGGAGCTGCAGCAGGAGCAATTCTCCCCCCCTTCATTGACTAATCGATTAGTCAATTAACAGATTTGTACATACCTAATGGAAGTTCATCCACCTGATTTGCATATACAAGCCAGTACCCATGACATTCAACCCCATTCAAAGAGTTTTAAAAAGATACTTACTTCTCTGTATTGAAGTATGATGTTACATCAGGGGTTGGGGCACCTGCGACTGCAAAATTACTGCTTCCAGTGTCAACCAGAATATTTAACTGCAGAATTAGAAAAGAGAGGGGGTTCTGCTGTCATTCATTGGAAGCTCAGATGAAAAGAGAAGTACAATCTGAATTTTAGAAATGGAGATGAATATTGCTGGAGAAAAAACTCAAATATTTATGCCAAAAAAAAAAAAAAAAAAAAAAAAATCACTGTTAGGAAAGAAATGCTGCTGTGACCTTTCATCACATTAGTTCACTACAATAAAATAATTTGATAAACCCACGTGTCTACAAAGGAAGGGAAGGAGGAACAGAGGGAGAGCACTGAAACACTAAGGCTAAATCTACACCAGTTGTTCTCAAACTGAGGTCTGCGGACCACTAGTGGTCTGTGGCTCAAGCTCAGTCCCCCTTCCTCCCCCTGTAGTGAGGAGTTTGCACTGGTGTTCCAGCCTCAGTCCCCTCAGCAAGGTTGGAGCGCCAGTGTTCGCTTCCCGCTGGGGGGCTGAAAAAGCACTGAGCCTTGCTGCGTAATACGGCTTGCAGGGAAGTAACGGAGCCAGAAGTGGCTCCGCGTGCCATTGCTCCCCCTCCCCTGGCTGGGGGAACAGTAGCGCATGGACATGCTGTCTAGAGGCTTTGCCCACACTCCCATTGGCTGCAATCCGGCTCATGGGAGCAGCGGGAGGCTGTGCCTGGGAGCGGTGGGCACAAAGGCAAGTAAGTTCCCCCTTCCCCTCACGCTCAGAACCTGAATCTCCACCCACCCACCCACACACCCACCCATGCACTGCACCTTCCCCGCTGGCCAGACACCCTACCCTGCTCCTGCACCTTACCTCGCATCCAGACATCGCACCCTCACTGCCTCCTGCACCCTCATCCCTATCCCTTTCACTGGCAGCTCTGCCCCACACACTGAACCCCTCATTTTGTCCCCACCCCAGAGCCAAAGGGGGCCCACAAAATCCACTATCCCTGGTACTCCAGAAGAGTAAGTCTGGCCTGTGGGAAGCCCTGAATCTCAGTCCTCCCTGTCCCTCTCCCTCCCACCATGGGGCTGGAGTGCCTTAGGTGTCTCAGTTGGGGGCCACATTAGTGAGGGTTGGGGGGTTTGGAGGGGTATTTTTGCAACTTGTGTGGTCCCCAACTGATTTTTCTGTGGGACAGTGACCTCAGACCCAAAAACAGTTCCCCACCCCTCCCATAAATAAAGAAAACATGGGAACCTTTTGTGCTGGGCATAAATTAATATTTTACTTGATTTAAAATGAAGTTTGATGAACTAATGCAGAAAAGTTAAAGTGCTTAATCTGTTTAATTTAAACTAGTACTAGGGAGCTGTGTCCCTCTCTCCCTATGTTCACCAGCCTCCCTGTCTCTGGGGGTATGCAAGCCCGGCTCCCCCCGCTCCCGCCCTGGCTCCTGGGGAGTGGAGGGCTAAGGCTGCAGTCAGCCCTGGCCTCTTGGCCCCCACTCCAGCTGCTGGAGGAGGGCTGGGGCTGAGCCAGCTGGGGCTCTCCCCCAGCCACTGAGGATTGTGATCTAGGGCAGGAGGGGATATGGGTGCAGGAGGGGGCAGAGGATTTGAGTATGTGGAGTGGGGGGCAGAGGGTTGGGGTGCCAGAGGCTGGCTCTGGCCAGGAGACTTATCTGGGGTGACTCCCCGCCAGCAGCCCAGCACGTTTCTCAGGCTGCCATTCAGCCAGTGCATGTGTGAATAACTACATGTGCAGGGCCATGTGCGTGTGTGAATAACTACAAGCTAGAGGGGAGATTTGAAAGATAAATAGCCCAGCAGATGGTTTTCTGAGCAGCGTGCAGGTGGGGGTGAGGCAAGCAGGCGAGGCAAGCAGGGATCCTGCCTGAGGCTCCTCGCTGCATCTGCGGGCCAGATGCAGTGCCTGGGCCAGACCGTATTTTGCCCAGGTCTGCATTAGCAAGTGGTGGTCTGCAGAAAGGTTTGCATTGAGCCAGGTGGGCCACGGGTCAAAAAGGTGTAGACCAGTGGTTCTCAATTAAAAACATTAACACTCTTTAAAGTGGAAGGATGGGCATGGTACAACACTGGGAGAGACCTCTCCCAGCGCTCTATGTAAACCACCTAAGCAAGGAGCATAGCTCCTGTTATAGGCAGCCTATTTACACTGTCACATCACAGTGCTGTAACTTGCTGCACTCGGGGGGAGGGGGGGGATGTTTTTTACTTCCCGAGTGAGAAAGCTGCAGTGCAGTAAAGTGTCAGTGTTGTTAAGCCCCGAATTCAAGAAGCCAATATGTTCAAGTGCTTTCAGCAAATACCTTTTAAGGGTAAAATTTCATTCTGAATTGTTAGTATCCCATCATGTAAACCTCTAGGCAGCTTGTTGCCTGTAGACACACACACCTTGGGTAACATACCAACCACCAAACAAGAACTATAAACAGCTGCAGTCACTATTTGCACCAAGATCACTTGAAAAGCATATCTGCAGTTGGAGCTGACTACAGACTAGATTCTTAAAAACTTTGTGTGGAGGGGGGAAAGAGGGGAGACCAAAGCCTGCACTCTACCTTCAGTCCTAGATTGGGCGCGGGAGGGAGAGCACTTGGGCTGTGGCCTCCAGCAAGCCTAACAGCCCAAGAAAGACCTCATTACAGCTGGCTTGCTACTCACTCTGGGGTCCTGACCCACAGGTTGAGAACTGCTGGACTAGGATCTTGCAGCCTGGCTCCACCTATGAAGGTCTGCATTTGAATTTCGTTTTACTTCTTGGCTCCTGCTAAATCTTGAAAAAAAGTGATAAAAAGGCGGAACAGATAGAAACACTCAGAATTACTCTTGAGTTTATGTAGGACAGTAGACTTCCGATAATCCGGAACCTATGGGACTTAGGTGGTGCCGGATTATCAAATATGCCGGACTATCAGGAGGTACTATAAGCAGGTTATATATATACACTGTATACATTATATACTGTATATAAAGTGTTCTTAACCCTTTTTATTTTACATACTGTATACAGTATACTGTAATGGTTTAGTTTTTTTAAGCTTTTTACCCTTTTTGCTCAGTTCAGCTGCTGCCACTGTTACCTTGTGACTCATTTTTTGCCGAAGCTCACTCACTAGGCTCTTGCCATTTTGATGCCGGACTATCAGGAGTGCTGGACTATTGGATGCCGGACTATTGGAGTTTTACTGTACCTGATTCTGTGGACGGACATACTTAACTTTAGGCACACAAGTAGTCAATGGAACTATATGCATGCTTAATGTTAAGCACATGTATAAAGACTGTCAGGATCAAGAGCATACACTAATAACCTGGGCTTGAAAATGTGGTCATTGCATAATCAATCAATCCAAATTGATGGGGGAAGTTGAAGGGGGATTCCAAATGTAGTGCAATTCCAATATTACAGGTGTTAGAATTTATGGAATTTTTACCTCAGGGCACGCTGGTGGTAGAATTAAGTTGAGATGAAGGTTTCCTTTGAATCAAAGATAAAGTAAAAGATTTCAGATACCTACAGCAATAGCAACAGAGCTATCTGGGAATGGGAAGGAAAAGACAGATTGGAAGCAGGACAGAAAGTGGAGAAACAAGCATAAAATAGGACGGCAGCAGGAGCATTAGGATATTCATTTAAAAAAAAAATCTAAGGTAGAGTTTTGGTCAAGATATTTCAATTCACATATTATCCTGAAATGATCATTTTAGCAGCATCTGACTGGAAATGCTTCAAAACCAGAAATTCTCCAAAGTTAACCTCCTAAGGATATCAATCATTAAATGACCTTACGATTTAACACCTTCACAGCTGTATTGGGAGTACATCTCAATTAACTTTTACTGGGCAATAACTGACAATTCCAAAGATCATACTTAAAAAATAAAAACATTTCTGTCCTCACTTCCTTGGGCAACTTTCTAGTTTACCTAGCTAATAAAGCAACTTGTGATCCTTGAATGAGGTGATATTGTACATGTATGTGTTGCCTTTACAACTGTCAAATACATGACACTATACATGGAAGAGGACTTTAATTGAAATATCAAAACCACATACACTAAAACTTCAGACAGGCAGCCAGCACCACACAATTCATGAATCCCTGAATAAAAGCAATTTTACTGCCCACTTTACTGAGCAATACAGGATTTATTCTGTCTGGTTCTTAAACAAAGACAAAAATCCCTCAAAATACAAAGAACAGTAGAACACAAAAAGTCGCAAGCCCACTCTAGTATAACCAGCATTCACCAGACAAATTGCTATTCAAACTGACATTCTGAATCTGTATGTTTATGCATAACTAGACACTGACAGCTAATACACACACAGATATATTGTAATCTTCACAATAGATCCAGTGACTAGTAGAACATTTTGGGACAGCTGTAAATTACTAAGTTTTCCTTTTTAGATCTGCAATCCTTTTCAGCTCCTTTCCATCTCATGATGAAAACCCTTTCCACGCGGCCAGCACCAAAGCCTACTTTGCACTGTATGCGGCCCATCAAACACAAATGGCTTGTCTTTCACACTGAAAGCCAGGATCATCATGGTTACTGAGTGTGAGTATCCAATACCATCATATTTTTTCATGAAATGTCAGAGGAAGCTGGAGAAATCCAAGAGCAAAGCAACACAATTGAAAAGAGGTACAACCAAAAGATTAAGTTTGCAAGACTATTTAAGTGCAAAGCATTTAAAAAAAAAAAAAAAAAAAAAACAACACACATGTGCTTGTTTGTGCAGATTTCATGTACAAAGGAAAACCTGAAATTTATTGTGTTGCAGTTTCCAACATCTACATTTATATCTATAATAGGTACAAGACTACTTTTTCCTTGGTAGGTCACCTTTAATAGAACTGGAAGACATGCAGTGAACATCTGTAGGGACATTTCAGTGTTTTTTGTTGGGTGTAAGACCTATGCAGAGGTGAATTAAGGTTTTGTTGGGCCTGAAGCCAGAGAAAGCAGGGACCCCTCCTCACCCCTTCCATCTGCAATCTCTCCCCCTCCACCTCAGCTGGCGCTCCTACCAGGAAGCAAGGTTGGAGCACAGGGCCTTGCTCCTCTCCACCCACCTGCCACTCCTGCTGGGGAGCAAGGGTGCTAATTTTTCCTGGGTCTCCCCAATTGGCTGAGACCCATGGGCATGTGCCCTGCTGGTCCAGTGGCCAAATTGCTATTGTTCATATGAATGTTGGGTTGACCACTAAAAGGACTACACTAAGAGCATCTAATCCAAGAAGGGACAAGGTAGTAGGGATGTTAATTTTGGGGTGTGTGTGTGTGTGTAAACATATAACCACGTGTACCAGCTCCCATGGAGCCGCTTGCCCCACCTACCCTGCTGCATCTGTATACTATCACATCTCTACAAGGTAGTGACATTTTTCTTTGCTATGCCAAATTTGAACATGAAATTTTACACACACTCTTCTTTGTAGCTCTTCTACTGAAGACAATATAAAAATGCCATTAAGTAGTTCCAGTAGAGAGAATACAAAACCATACATTAATTTAAAATGCCAAATACTTGACATGTTATGACATAGTGAGGAAGGAGAAGGCCATATATTTACATGGCACATTCTATATCCTGATCTAGTCTGAAATGGCCAAGTACAATATCTACTGGGGGAGTCAAACTCTGTGCCAAGACATTTCAGAAGTTCCTAAACATCTCTCAGTACTTGGTTTTGGTCCAACATCAAGCAGAGTTCTCTGTATACTACTCTGCTTCAATTCAAAACAAGGATATAATGATTTGAGGGAGCTATTTATTACCACTTACAACTTCCTAAAATGAACTGGTATTTATATTATAATTAAGTGTGTTATGTGGAATCGACCATCTACTGTCAGAGTTGGTATCATGTGTGTCCAAGACTAGGACAATCCCAAGTCATTAACTTAAAGGGCTCCCATTCAAATGGGAGAGCCTTTGGACAATAGGCTGGATAAAGCCTACAAAAAAACAAATTTGAGACAACTTCACTGCAGGAAGAGGGGATGGAACTTCCCCAGCAGGTAACCGCCCCCCCCCCCAGTTATCCACACTGAGGCACAAAGGTGGAGAATTTGAGGAAGTATTCGCAGAGGGACTCAATGGGGCTGGTTGCTTGAGCAAGAGGAAGCCTCTTATCAGGCCGAGTTGAAGGACACTGCAGGCAGGGGCGGATATAGGGGAGGGCGAGCGGGGCCACCGCACCGGGCCCCGCGCTTCAAGAAGGCCCGCGCATGCGCCGTGGCAAAGGGGGGCCCCGCGAAATTGGACTGCCCTGGGCCCCCGCAAAATGATCATATGCCCCTGACTGCAGGAATCAGAGAGAAAGACTCCATATGTTTCAGGGGAGAAGCCTGGAGTGAGAGGTGTACATTGCAACACAGGGGACTTGAAACCCAGAAAGACACAGACCCAAAGAACACTCAAGAGTGACAAAAACTGATTCAGGGAACGGCCTACAGGTGTTTGCATTTTACCTTGAGCTGTATCCCTGATGCGGTCAAGTAAAAATAGTGATTTTTTTTTTTAAACTCTAGAGAGTGTCCCCAAATGATTAAACAGTAATCCAGAATGCCCACGAGAGCGCACGCTCTGAAATGGGTGTGCAGAAGCTACTGGGAGTCTTGCAGAGATAAGCTCTGGTACGGGGGTTTTAGGCAGTTGGGCTAAGGAGACTCACTTCCAGAAGGGGTATGACACTGTTTTGGTGCAGGGAGTGTATCAGAAATGCCAATGTACCCATTGTGCAATGGGAGCTTAAAGGCACATGAGTCCAAAAGCAACAACTGAAAGAGTGTTCTGGGGACACTTACCAGGGTGCCTTTAGGATTTTTTTAAACTTTTAAAACTTTGATTAATATCAATTTTAGAAGCTGCAAACCATTTGATTATTGATTTATTGTCTTTTTTTCCATCTGGCAGAACCTCAGTCATCTCTGTCTCTCATTTGCAAAAGCAAGTGGTATTGCTGTAGCATCACTATTGATAGTTACATGGAGTAGCAATAATGCCTTAGCTGGGAACCAAATACTCAAAGGTGCAGACATCAGCTATCCCCTCAGGAAACCGTATCCAGCCTATTATTGAGTCACAAGTTTCCTATTTTCTTGAAAAGAAGGCACTTATTATTGAAGTTTAGATGCACTGAAACGTCAGCAGCACTCTCCCATAGACACATTACCTACCTAGGTCCTGGCCTTCTCTTACAGTTGAGACCACACTTGGCAAAGTTATCAGTTATTACTTGCTGTTTTTATATTGGGGTCAGTTGGCCATTCCCCACTTTCTACCACCTGCATCCCTCACTGGAGCTCTGAATACAAAACTAACCACAATACACATCCATCTCAGAGGGGTAGCCGTGTTAAGTCTCTGAAGTGCCACAGGACTCGTTTCTACAGATACAGACTAAACAGAGTCATTAGGGCACAAGCTTTTGTGGGTAAAATCCACTTCATCAGATGCACTGGCATGAACACGGTCCCAGTACAAACTAATCACAGGTTACTGTGCCTACCTCATTTCACTGAAACTGCTCCCACCAACAATTAACACAACCTTGCCCTGGTCAAGCCCCAGGTCCTGCACTCTGATCCCATAGATCAGTATTTCTCAAAGTGGGCCACGGGCTCCCCTCAGGGCTGGCCCTACCATCAGGCGAACTGAGGCAGCTGTCTCAGGTGCCAGACAAAGGGGGGGGTGCCACTAGGACCCAGAGTGTAGAAAATTATGTCTGCTGCTGATGCATATGTAGGTAGCAGAGCAGTACCATGAGAGGAGTAGAACAGGAAGAAGGCAGAATTGAGACCTTTCAAAGTTTTGACCCAAGCGAGGCGGCATGGGGGCATCATTTGAGCTCCCCACCTCAGGTGCCAAAATGTTGTGGACTGGCTCTGGCTCCCCTTGACTGAAAACAGCAAACCTGAGCCTATGGGAGCCACAAGGCTCCATGGCTATGGACCCTTTAGATAAACAAAGTGGCATGGGCCCACTAGCAGCTTTATCATAGACCACTACGCTGCTTTCAATGCTATTTGTTGTATAACCCTAATGAAACCACATCTGATCTTTCACACTGAAGTATGGACCATGCAAATAGAGAGGGATGTGTGTATGTGTGCGCACGCGCTTCTGCCGCTAAACTAATGGACCCGATCCTTTTAGCTGCAGCAGCAGAGGTGTATACTTTTAGGCTGTGTCTAGACTGGCAAGTTTTTCTGCAAAATCAGCTGCTTTTGCGGAAAAACTTGCCAGCTGTCTACACTGGCTGCTTGAATTTCCGCATAAAGCACTGACTTCCTACTGTAAGAAATCAGTGCTTTTTGCGGAAATACGATGCTGCTCCCGTTCGGGCAAAAGTCCCTTTTGTGCAAAACTTTTGCGCAAAAGGGCCCCTGTAGACAGCTGAGATTTGTTTTCCGCAAAAAGCCCGATCGCAAAAATGGCAATCGGGCTTTTTTGAAAGCGTCTAGATTGGCCACGGGCGCTTTTCATAAAAAGTGCTTTTGCAGAAAAGCGTCCGTGCCAATCTAGCCGCTCTGTTCCGAAAATGCTTTTAACGGAAAAACTTTTCCGTTAAAAGCATTTGCGGAAAATCATGCCAGTCTAGACGTAGCCTTAGATACAAAGTTCACATATTCACGGTCTTGTGGCCTTTTCTTCACTGAGATGGTAGTGAGGACTGGGGATTATAAGTAACTTCTTACCTTGAGATAAAATCTAAACTGGGGGCGGAGAGAACCCAAGGCCCAGGGGCTGGATCTGGCCCCTGAGGCTCAGGGCTCCCTCCCAGCACTGGGGAGCCTGTGCTCCACTACGGGGCTGGAGCACACAAACTCTATTAGCCCGGGCCTCCTAGGCTCTGGTGTGTGAGGAGAATGCGGGTAGTGTTGTTTTCTGCTTCTCAGTCAAAGGCCATGCCAGTGAGGGTTGTTTTTGGATTTTTTGCATCTCATTTCTCTCACTTGTGTGCAGCCCCCGCGACTGATTTTTCTGTGGGTCAGCGGCCTGTGACTCAAAAGAGGTTCCCCACCCCTGTCCTAAGTGAAGACAGGGCACTTGAGTTTTCACCTGAATTAGTAGGCAGAATTAAACACATTTAGCTTGACCTGATAAATTATGGAAAAAACTAAGAACTGGTTTGCACTAGGCTTTTACCTCAATTTAAGAACATGTCTTTCTCTCCCCTCCCATCCCCCCAGTGAAGATACAAAGACCCATTTAGGAAGGTTGTTCCAGTCACATACTGCTGAAAATCTGTCCTCCCTTGCATTCATGCTTCCTACCTCTCCTGTTTCACATAAGCTTTATAGTCATCTTTTGCTGGAGTGCCCATACAGTAAACTATCAATAATTCAAAGGGGTTATTCCCTTAATATGCATAGAAACTCCAATGCTTGCACAAAATGAGAAGCTATGGTAAATCAGAGTATACTCTGATACATGCAAATCTCATGAGACACTAAAATCCTACCATAGCTGAAAAAACCCCAATCTCTTATTTTGCTTTTCACTTTTGTAATAGAGCTTACCAGAAGTAATTAGCTAAACAAGAAAAAAACAGTTAGGTTTGTAGTTAGTGATTAGCAGCCAGAAATCATTTGGATAATGTTCCCCTTCCCCACACAAATTTTTTTAAAGCTGGTTAATAGATAAGAAAATTAGCAGCCAATTTAAATACTGCCTCATTTAAATACAATGATGCCTAATTATACCATCAACCCATCTGGTAAGAATTGCTTGCAACCATCAAATAGGACAGAAAATGCACTCTACTATATACAATGTTTGCCCACAGTTGTGTGTTATTTATTGACAATGATTTTGCTAGTTGGGTTCTTTTACAATTTCATTTTGGAAAATTAATCATTTTATCATTCTTAAATATTGGCTTAAAAAAAAAAACCACAGTGACAGTATTTCTCTTACCTGGAACGAGAACATTTACAAAACAGATTTCTCAAAACAGAAGACTGAGCTTCACTATAGATGTGTTACTTTTGAAGATTTCCTTTTGAAGGTTTATTTCTTTAAATTCAAGTGAATTAGAGCAATATTTGGAACAATGCTTAGGTGCAGAACACCTCAGTGTGGTGCACAGCAATCAAAAATATGGCTCTTTTTGCACATAGAGCAGAGTATACATTTACAGCAAATGCTTTTCAAGTGAGCCTAGAACAAAGTACTGTCCAACTTTGCTAATCTCTATAGATGACTGAGACCCTGTTGTGGAACACCACATTTCTGGGCAGTTCCCAGACTACAGTTATGCAGTCACATTATTCTGTTGTATCCTGCAGAAGAACACAAAGAATGATTTACAGTTGTTTCTGACTAGCAGTTTTATGGCTGCTCTGACTCTGAATAAGTAGTCCACCAGCTTGACACAACTAATTCTGCAGCACTGGCTAATGAGGTAGGCAACCTGAAGCCCAGCAGGGTTCTGTGTGCGGCCCACAAGACATTTTGTTTACCGTTGCCCATGTGCAGGATTGCCACATTCTGCTGGTTTCCCTCTGCATAGTTTTTCTCTACCAGTATTACTAAAGTGACATGCACATAAAGCAAGGGAATGTGAAGTGAGGCATGTGCTGATTGCACACCACATTGAACCACAGTGGTGCTTTGACTGGATGCAGAGAGCGCACATCCTGCAAATTCTAGGTATACAAGTGTAATTTGCTAGCTACCCTATCTCAAATAGTTCTGCAGCACTTTAGAGACTAACGAAAAATGTAGAGGATCTCTCGAGTTTTCATGGGCACAACCCACTCGTTTCATCTAAAGAAGTGGGTTGTGCCCATGAAAGCTCATACCATTTGCATTTTTTGTTAGTCTCTAAGGTGCTACAGGACTACGTATTGTTTAAGTTTTTCAGTTAGGGTAAGTCTACGCTGCATTCCTCTTTCGAGAGAGGAATGCAAATGCAGCCGAGCGAAATTGCAAATGCAGCATGGGAAATTCAAATCCACGCTTCATTTGCATAATCGCATCCGGCCGCTATTTGGAAAGACTCTATTTTGAGATAATAAATGCCATGTAGACGCAGTTATTTTGAAAAACCCCTTCTTTCGAAATAACCATTAAACCTCATTTTTAAGGTGTCAGGGTTATTTCAAAAGAAGGGGTTTCTTTCAAAATAACCGCGTCTACATGGCATTTTATATCTTGAAATAGAGTATTTCCAAATAGCGGCCGGACGCGATTATGTAAATGAAGCACGGGAAATTCAAATTCGCGCTTCATTTGCAATTTCACTTGGCTGCATTTGCATTCCTCTCCCGAAAGAGGAATGCAGTGTAGACATACCCCCACGGACTAACATGGCTACCTTGGAGACTTTTATCCCCTCTCAGGAGACGGTCTTCATTATAATAGTTTTTGTGACCCACTGATGAAATGAAGGAGGGCCATTTATGAGGCCCACTCACTAGCGTAGTTTGCCCACCACTGGGCTAATGTCTCCAAGGAAATAGCTGTCTCTATTGGGCTGGCTCTTACACTGGTTACCAAAGGGAGAAGAAACAGCATGCCATTTCATTCAAGTGAACTAGGACAGTCCCAGGCTGACTGGGTGGGGCAGCAGTGGAAGGGCAAGGCGGAAGACAGAGACATGCAAAACAGAAGGAAGGTTTAAAAATGAGGGAGCTAATAAGTCTTGTGGGGAAAAAAAAAGAAAAGAAAAAGGCATACAATATAAAAATGGAGCCACAAATGTAAAATTACTCATTTCTCAACATATTTTGCTAGATGGGTGGTACCATACCTTTTACCGGTGTATCACATTGTTTGGCTAGGCTGCTAAGAGATAGGTGGATAAACACATTTTGCAAGTCAGTGAGTAAGCAAATGAAAACAACCGTGTGGATTAGCACCATAGAGAAACACACAAACATCTGCAGAATGATTGTAGTAAATGCTCTGTAGAATATTTTTTAAAAGAGTAATGGCTTAGCATGAGACTTCCCTCCAAAATTTCTTCTAGTTCTTCACTGAGCTACTACTGTTTATTAGCAAATGATTAACACACAAATGAAGTTTCTACTGCAGTGAGACAGAAGCAAACTCAGAAAAAAATTCTGCTATAGTATTTCACACTTTTCCCCTCAACTAATCATACATCCCTGGTCCTATTGAAGTCAGCGGATTTCTCTTTGTGGTGATTAAGGTTATTTACAACTTTCCCACAATTGTGGACTCTGACAACTGCACAGCGCCCCACTGAAATCAGTAAGGCTCTGTCCAGTTCATAGATCTGACCTTGAGAAAGCATGTTGTAGGACCTGAACCAAAGTTCCTTCCCTTCTCTATACAGTACTAGCCTCTTTCCTTTATTATAAGACAATGAGGGTCATATGGACTAGTCAACCTGTCTTGTGACATGGATTGTGCTTTTTTATAGTTCAGATTAGCTCATTTTTGCTAGTTTAAAGTGCTACTGAAACTTCCTAAACTGGCAATAGAAATATGAGCAGATGACTGTGGGACAGATGAACAGTCATTTAGAAAAGAAATATAGGAAATGCATTACATATATTATCATTTTGACAGAGAAGGCAACTACAGTTTAAATAAAATACAATAGTCAGCCAATCAATCATGGTAACAAAATATCCAGTATTTGTTACTGCGCTTTCTCTTATGCCAACCCCTCAAATGTCTACATCTATCCCATATATTTTATTAACAATTTTTTAAAATGTTTGTTTGGGTGGAAGATGCCTCTACTGACTGTCACGAGTAGAGCTCTACGTGGGTACAAATTGGTATTCACTTTTCCGCAGAGCTCTATTTTCAGGAAATGCAGCTGCCAAATCATAGAATACTAGGACTGGAAGGGACCTTGAGAGGTCATCGAGTCCAGTCCCCTGCCCTCATGGCAGGACCAAATACTGTCTAGACCATCCCTGATAGACATTTATCTAACCTACTCTTAAATATCTCCAGAGATGGAAATTCCACAACCTCCCTGGGCAATTTATTCCAGTGTCTGACTACCCTGACAGTTAGGAACTTTTCCTAATGTCCAACCTAAACCTTCCTGCAGTTTAAGCCCATTGCTTCTTGTTCTATCCTCAGAGGCCAAGATGAACAAGTTTTCCTCCTCCTCCTCATGACACCCTTTTAGATACCTGAAAACTGCTATCATGTCCCCCCTCAATCTTCTCTTTTCTAAACTAAACAAACCCAATTCCTTCAGTCTCTCTCATAGGTCATGTTCTCTAGACCTTTAATCATTCTCATTGCTCTTCTCTGGACCCTCTCCAATTTCTCCACATCCTTCTTGAAATGCGGTGCCCAGAACTGGACACAATACTCCAACTGAGGCCTAACCAGCGCAGAGTAGAGCGGAAGAATGACTTCTCGCTCACAACACACCTGTTAATGCATCCCAGAATCATGTTTGCTTTCTTTGCAACATCATCACACTGCTGACTCATATTCAACTTGTGGTCTACTATAACCCCTAGATCCCTTTCTGCCATACTCCTTCCCAGACAGTCGCTTCCCATTCTGTATGTATGAAACTGATTGTTCCTTCCTAAGTGGAGCACTTTGCATTTGTCTTTATTAAACTTCATCCTATTTACCTCAGACCATTTCTCCAATTTGTCCAGGTCATTTTGAATTATTACCCTATCCTCCAGATTAGTCGTAACCCCTCCCAGCTTGGTATCACCTGCAAACTTAATAAGCGTACTTTCTATACCAATATCTAAATCGTTGATGAAGATATTGAACAGAGCCGGTCCCAAAACAGACCCCTGTGGAACCCCACTTGTTACGCCTTTCCAGCAGGATTGTGAACCATTAATAACTACTCTCTGAGTACGGTTATCCAGCCAGTTATGCACCCACCTTATAGTAGCCCCATCTAAGTTGTATTTACCTAGTTTATTGATAAGAATATCATGCGAGACCATATCAAATGCCTTACTAAAGTCTAGGTATACCACATCACCGCTTCTCCCTTATCCACAAGACTTGTTATCCTATTAAAGAAAGCTATCAGATTGGTTTGACATGATTTGTTCTTTGTTCTTCAAAGGAGAAGACTGTGGTGCTGTCATATCCAGGAGCCAGCACCCCCTACTGGCAGCTCCTCCTGGCCAGCTGTGAACCTATGCTGCTCCCAGCCATATCTCCTGTCTGGAATGGTACAACCCTGTTGTTGTGTACAGCCAGACACACAGCTAGGAGGAGTTGCTAGTGCGGAGAGCTGGTTCCTGGGAACAGCGGCACCACATCCTTCTCATTTGGCCATTGCATTTCCTGGGAGTATAGCCCTACAGACAGAGGGGAAAGTAAAAAGGTGTGCCAATGTGCTCAGATCCGGCAAGAGCTGGCTGAACTGCAGAAAAGCCAGCAGGGAGCTATTTAAAGAGCTGGCAGAGACTTGGGCTGCTACAGGATAGTATCTGTAAGAAATTTTAAGTTACTTTCCCTGCTGCCTGCATATCAATGGATATCAATTTCTGTCTGAAGGCATCTATATCCATGGATAAACATATGTATCCGTGCAAAGCTCTATTCATAGGTACCTACATGTCCTTCAGTTAATTTCCAGCCATTCTTCCTAAACCTAACATTTGTTTTATTTTTAGAGAGACTTGTGAAGTTAAACAAACAAACAAAAAACCCACCTTATTTTTTTCAAAACATTACAGGAAACCCGCGCGTTACGACGGCCCGAGTTGCGACCCCCCGCACTTATGAGCATTTTTGTAAGTGTGAAAGGGGCCAAAAACCCTGACTTCGTCCTTGGCCTGCATGGATGATGGCACATGGTGCCTATCGTAAATGTGCATTCAAGTTATGACACCCCCGACTTGCGACGCTTCTCCAGGAATTGATCCCATTGCAAGATAGGGGCCTCCTGTAGTCTTCAAAAGTTGAGTTCTCTCTAGCCTTTCAAAAGTCCCTGATCCTGCAAACCTGCACATGCTTAAAATTCACATGCGCAAGGAGTCTCATTGATTTCAAAGTTACGTATACATTCAAGCATTTGCAGGATCAAGGCCCCAAATCTCTGCCACTCTGTGTAGATTTCCTGGTTTGTAGTAGGGAAGTGAAGGGTTAACCTGTTAACTGGCTTACACCTTACCAGCATCCTTACCAGTTGACTGGTGGTGGGCTCAGCCCCGCCCAGCCACACACCCTTGCCCACAGCGCTGCAGGACTCAAGCCAGACGGGCTGGAGTAGCCCCCCTGCCTGTGGCGCAGTGGGCTCAGCCAGAGCAACCCTTCTCCACAGTCCCAGCGCTGCTCCAGCTCAGCACCCACAATGGTTAACCAGTTAAATACTTCATTTAATGGAACCACCTAACTGGGATTTTACATCCCTAGTCTGAAGGGTTGCTCAGGAGCATTAGGCTGCTAGCAATTATTTTAAGATAGTGAATTTTGAAAACAAAGAATTCTATTAAAAATGCCTGGGGTAAGCCATACTCTAGGTGTATTAATAGCAGTGGTATTGCTTTAAAATTGTGGTGATATAATTAGAGCTCATGCCTCCTCTTCAGAGCAAATGCCATTTCATGTCTTAGAAAATTTACTCTGCATGACCCTCTGTGTGCACAAGAACAGTAGGCTAGTTCTCAAAATGAGCAGCAATGTCTGTCTGCATTTTGTAGGCCAAGTATTGTCCCTTATTAACCTGGGTGCACAAGGAATAGAATTTTAATCTCAGCAGCACTTTTCAAAATGTTGCACAATGTATTTAATAAACTGATATCTGTGGTGTAATAAAAGCATATACAACTTATTTTGAATTCACAGTGCATCAGATGCATATATAAAGATTTTAAAACAAAAACACAAATGCTCCTTGAAAGTTATGAAAACCTTAAAAGTCCTTCCTCCACCTTGCTAAATCCAAATTAAAATGTTTACCCTTTAGGGAGATTTTGGGAACTGAAGCACTGGCATTCTGCTCATTACACTATAGCATTTACAAGAAAGGAGATACAAACAGAATACCATTGGAACCAGCTTTTAGATACTACTGTAGGGGAGAAGTCTCAGCAAGGATGCAAAATGATATTAACATTATTTTAAAGTATTAGATCATTAAACTTGCTAGCGTCTGTACTGATGCTTAGGATATATTTATTTTTTACTTTCATACATACGATGTTTGAAGTACCTTGCATGCATGCATTTTTATTTAATTACATGAAATATTGAAGCTGACCAAAGCAATTTTAAGAGGCTTCTTCTACCTTATCTCCCAAGCACAAGCAAATATCAGGGAAGATGAACATGGCTTTAGAGTCATAAAATGTTTATTACCTTGAAGTGTGTTTATACAGACTCTGGAAGCCAGCTTTATAACTTCTATTTTGTTTTAACACTGTATATTTTCCTTTACACTAGTTTTTGCAGGATGTATATAGTTAGTTTTTGTTTTGTACAGAATATTTTTGTGGTATTCTAGACCTTGGGAGAGCACCCTATAGCCCCCATATTTCCCATTTATAATATAATAGTGATATTACATATAGAAGCATGGCATGTGTCAGGGAAAGGTTATGATTTGCTAAAATGCAGTGTTCCATCTAAATATGTATATCATTAGTGCGCATGAAGTTATGGTGTATTGCTGTCACTAAAACATGCTGTAAATTGGAGAATCAGACAGATATTAGCTCCCCAGAGACAACAACGAAAGTAACCAATGCCTGGATGCAGTGTCCAACCACCATCAACAGCCATTATCAAGCAAGGGAGCTACAATTCAATTACTCATCTGCATAAGGCCACAGCAGGGGAATTGCTCAGCCTTGCCTGGGGACTCAACAATGCCCATTAGACATAACCTGGATTAGTGTTCTCCAGGCACATGGAGAACAGAACACAGGGGAAACCATGCTTTACCTTTTTCCTGCCCCCAATTGGGCTGCAAGCAACAAATCTGATGAGAAGACTGAAGACTCCAACAAAGGAGACTAGCCCAGGTTTAAGGAACAAACATGCATATTAAGGATTAGACTATCCAGCGGGTAAGAGAAACTGCTTAATCTAGATGTTGCCCTGTCTAACAGGGTTGAGAGTTTAGACTGTGTGTTTATATTTTCTTTTGGTTATCACTTATAATTACTTTAAAAAAAATCTTTTGCAGTCAAACTAATTTTACTGTCTGTCTTCCCAGGTGAATTTCTATGAAGTGTTTGATATCTGCTCAGATTTACAAAGGCTGGCATAGATCCACTTTCCATTGATGAAGTGGTAAACCAATTAATAAATTTCTACTGGTCATCTTGAGCAGTGAAAGGCAGTGTATTCCTGAGGTACAAGGCTGGGAACTGAAGGAGACTTTGCAGGTGCCTCTCTGTGTGATTCGCTAGTGCCTCAGGGAGCATTCATGCGATCTAGTGGAGCATGGGGCTCCACATGCTGGTGTGCTGAGTGATCACAGCACCTGGAGGCAGTTTGCTGCTTGTCACTATTAAAGCATTGCGAGAGACAGCCCAGGCTGGAGAGTTAAGTGGGCACAGTGGTCCCACAGTCCCAGGCTGCACCCCAGGACTCTGTCACAATTTTATCTGAGCATCTTATTTCAAAATTGTAACTACAGTAGACTTCCGATAATCCGGAACCTTTGGGACCTAGGTGGTGCTGGATTATCAAATATGCCGGACTATCAGGAGGTACTATAAACTGGTTTTTATATATATATATATATATACACACATACAACACATACATACACATACATACACACACACACACTGTATCCAGTATATACTGTATATAAAGTGTTTTAACCCTTTTTATTGTACATACTGGATACAGTATACTGTAATGTTTTATTTTTTTAACCCTTTTTTACCCTTTTTGCTCGGTTCAGCAGCTGCTGCTGCGTTGTGACTTGTTTTTGCCGAAGCTCACTCACTAGGCTCTTGCCATTTTGATGCTGGACTATCAGGAGTGCCGTACAATTGGATGCTGGACTATTGGAGTTTTACTGTATATGGTGAATGGCAGATTCTAAAACTAAAAACCATTTGGTCAAAATGAAAAAACAAACGCAGCAGCATTTCAAAGACGATGACAGTTCATCTTTGTGTAAAATGCAAGCTTGAAATAAAGAAACTTTATTTCAAGAAGGCAAACCATGTAAAATATATTTCACCTTTTAGGCAGAGAACTGATTGTGAAAAGAATGCAGGGTGTGTTATCAGAATAATCAGTCTAAGTAAATCTACACAAATAAGACTGGAAATATCTTAGCTATAATGAAATATGTAATTAACCTAAATAACTTCATTCAGAAGAGCCTCTTGGAAAGTTACATAATGGGAAATGCTTGAAACTTTGTTTGTTTCTTAAACAATGAAATAGCAAAAACCTTTGCAAAACAGATAACTTGCAAATATGTTAGCTAAAAACAAATATGATTGCTATATAAACAGTAAAATGCTTTATGTACAAATATAGCAAGGTCATTTGACTCTATAACTGGTTAGAAATGTAAGAAGCCATTGAGTACAGAGATACTTAATATTAATTAATATTAAGTATCTGGTAATGCTTAAGCAGGTCCTCACCTAAATCATGAAGGCAAGAAGACCATCCTCCAAAGATTTTTTTTTTTTAAACCAGAGACACACACACACACACACACACACACACACACACTACAATCTTTAAGATTAAACAGTCATAAAAGAAAGTATAAGAATTCAATTTTAAAGAAGATTATTTTGAGAGCTGACTTGAATAAATAGAACAAAAGTGTTTGGACTTATTTGAAACAGAATTTCAATTCCTACTAAACCCTGAAGGAACTGAAGGGATTTTTTAAGAGAACTGACTGAAGAGAAATTATTAATAGTTAACTTTAAAGGTTATTTAATGCTTTGCCATCACAAGAACAAAAGGTAACTGAAGAAATATTGCATATCCATTAGGCAGACTGCATATTCAGGGGCTGAAGTGTCATCTATGAAGCCATCTCCAAAGGCTTGAAGCCAATGAAAAAGCAACAGCAGCTAGCTTTGAATTTAAATCAGCTGGAAAAGTTGTTCTCATAATTTCATGGAAACAGAAGGAAAAGAATATTTTATGTATAACTCTGAAGTGAGCATCCCTCACACAAACAGTCTACTACCGTTCTTACGCAGCAAGCACTTCACAATTCCTGTCCATCTCTATATGCAATCTGCCACAGACAGATGAGGGAGAGTGTGGAGAAGGAAAAGAGCAGACACAGAAAGAATTTACCCAAAGCATGTCACTCCTAAACTTCAACATAACTTTTTTATCACTAATCTAATAGGACATTCAAAGGAATTAGATTTAAACTCATATTGTGATTTTATTAGGATACTGAAATGCTCTTGCAACTTAAACAGTTCATCCAGTTTAAATAAATAAATAAATCACCAGATGATTAGCCCAGGCATTCCTGGAGATGGAGACTAAACCTCAGTAAACAAAAATACTGAAGTCTAACTTATTAACAAGCAACTAGATCATCTTGCCCTTAAAGGAATTGTTTTGCCCTTACATATATTTAACAAACTAAAATTGAATGAATAGCCTGTATCAGCATTTTTTAATTTTGATCTTTCCTGAGTTGATACAAGAAAAATATTTGGGAAGAGCTAGCCTACCACTTTTTATTTCACTGAACTAAATAGTTTTGATAAAATTGCTTGGGATCCAGCACTTCAAAATTGTCCCTTTTAACTCAACACTAGTCACTAGAAATTACCACAAACTCATAGCCTTAAATTAGACCCTCTGTACACTGGCAAACTTCATAGCCATAGTTCAGTGCAGTGGTCTCAGTAATCACAGTGGAAGATGGTGCAGGTTAGACAACAATCAGATACCTTGGTGATTAAAATAATATAATCCAACAAAATAATATAGTGAGGGCTCAAGCTTTTATCAGCCTGATGTTTTGAGAGGTAATCATAAATGCCACTGTATCTTTGGCAGCCACTTTTTGAGCCTAAACAGAACTATTTTAAGCCCATGTGACTGTCCAAGAGAGTAAGGGCTACTTACCTGTGCAAGGTTTGGCAGGACTGGTCCTCTAAATTTTGAGCATCTTGGAGAAAAACCTGCTTCTTTGCATGACAAGTGCCTAGCGCTTTGTAGGGGCACAGGTCCTGCAGGCTAAGGCCCGGATCCAGACTTAATACACAGGTAATAGAGAAGTAGGATGGTCCTGCATCATAGTATGTTGTCATCATCTACTCTACAGAAAGTGGCAAAATTCTGAAAGTAGCAACTAATAGGGTATGTTTACACTGCATTCTTCTTTCGTGAGAGGAAGGCAAATGCAATCGAGCGAAATTGCAAATGAAGCGCGGATTTGAATTTCCCGCGCTTCATTTCAATAATCATGTCCAGCTGCTATTTCAAAATACCGTATTTCGAGATAAAAAACGCTGTGTAGATGTGGTTATTTTGAAAAAAAAAAACCCTTCTTTCAAAATAACCCTTACTCCTTAAGCCTCATTTTATGGGTTTTTTCCTCAAAATAACCGCGTCTACACAGCGTTTTTTAATCTCGAAATAGGATATTTTGAAATAGCGGCCGGACGCGATTATGCAAATGAAGCGTGGGAAATTCAAATCCGCTTCATTTGCAATTTCGCTCGGTTGCATTTGCCTTCCTCTCACGAAAGAGGAATACAGTGTAGACATACCCGTACAGAGTTGTCAACTCTTACAGTTTCACTGCAAGCCTTGTGATATTTGATGCTTGCTTAAAGCCCCAGTTCCCAGACTAATGCAGTTTGGTTTGATTCTTAGCTTTCATTTAATTAAAAACCAAAAAAAAGACGTCTAGCCCTCAGGCTTGTGGTGAAAAAGCTTGAATTTGTGACCTGAGTAGCAGCTCAAACACACATGATGATTTTTAAAAAAGTGCTAACATTTAATAAAAAAACCAAAAAAAAAACCCACAACATTAAAAACCATCTGCTTTGAATGCTTGCTGTTGGCAATACTGCACCTCCCAGCCCAATCCTATGTCCCTTGCTCCCCCATAACCTCCCCAGAAATCAGTGGCAGCTAGGTGTAAAGGGATGCCACAGCAAACCTACTTTGTGTTACTAAATAATTACATACCACATCCAAACTTACATTTATGTTCTGCCACCAGTCTGGTATCATATAAGAAACTAAAATTACTCAGGCTAAAACTGTCCTTTAAAAAAAGGAATATGAGAGAGAGAGGTAGTCTGTGATTGTGGATATATTCAGAAGAGTTAGGGTTGCCAGATGGTTTAACAAAAAATACCGAACCCCCTGCCCCCAACCAAAAAAAAAAAAAAAGGGGGGGGGGAAGGAGAGCCAAAGTTGTTAAGCAAAAGTTGCACCACTCCCTCAAGTTTGGGACCACACACTAACCACCAATGCACCCACCCTCCCCCTGAGCCAGGCCCTCCTAGTGTCCCCTCATCCCAGTGCACTCCCCCCGAGACAGGCATCCCCAGTGTCGGGAGCCCCTGCTCCAGTCAAATCTTCCCCCTCACGCCCCGCAGAGCCAGTCACAACAATCTGACTTGTAAAGTGGCTGCTCCTGCCACTTGGCCCGACTGCCTCGCATTGTAGAGGGAGGCATCACATGGCCAGCTCCCGGTCTCTGCTGGTCACGTGGGCCCGAGCACCATGTGCTCTGCTCCCACCCCAGCCTGGTGCCCCCCTAGCTTGACGCCCGGCAACTGCCCTCTCTTGCCCCCTTTGCTAGACTCTGCTGCACTCCTCACTCCCGCTTTGCCAGACGTGGCAGGGGAAAATTGTCCCTGCCAGCCTTCCGTCCCAGGGAAACAGGAAATACTGGACATTGCACATGTCCGGTATTTCCTGGTTTTTTTAACCAGGTGGAGCCCGTAAATACCAGACTGTCCAGGTGAAAACCGGACACCTGGCAACCTTAAGAAGAGTTAATCTATTAAAAATAAAGATCCACAAGCTTACATATAAGAAGTGCATTATACCAACTCAACTATTCTGATTAGAAGTCTTCTCATGGTTTTCCTCTCCAAAATTAGCTTCTAACTTAATTTGTCAAGTTGCAGTCACCTTTCTTTAGCTCCATTATTCATTAGAATCACTGAGAATCTGGTATATGAAAAAACTTGTGTTCAATTCATACCTATTGTCTACTTAGCTTCAAAAGTCATACCATGTAACAAAAGTTCATGTCAAATGGGGGAGGAGGGAATCAACCATTATAATCCTGAAGTCACGAAGATCCAAATAGTTTGAGACAGGGGGAGAGAGAGGGAGAGACTGATTTATCTTCACAACATCCTCATATTATAAATAGGTCTGAGATAAATGGATTTAAAAAAATCATTTCAGCAGATAATATTGATTATTTTTAATTTGTTTATATTTTCACAGTTCTAGGAAACTATGGGTGGCAGTAGTCAGACATGTAATGAGAGCAGATTAAAACAGCTGAAAGTTTATAAACTCTAAAACACAGATTGTATATTTTGAAATGCGATACTAAGTAAATATCCTTAAATCAACAAATCTCTCTTTTCCTCTTCATTTGTTAGCCCATTTATAATAAAGCCTAATTCAAAAATCTAAATCACTGCATTTTGACTAATACATTCTCAAGCACTATTTTTCTTATTTTGCCCATCTGTACATTTAAGTTGCTATCAACAAATATATTTTAATGAGTTTGCTTGTATCCAGTGAAATAGAAGTTTACTTATGGTAGCTGATGAAAACTTAATCCTTTCAAGCCTAGCTATAACAGAGCATAGACATTTTTAATGATTGTGGGGGCCAAACTAATCCCTATTGGTAGGAGGATGGTGGGAAAAGTCCTGGGGGGGGGGGGGGAGAAATCACATGACACCTTTTACTTCTGGTCATGTCTCCATCTTGCCCTGAGAGTGTTGCCTCTAGAGGCATGGCTAATGGGAGTCAGGGTGTGTGGCTAATGGGGGTCAAAGAGTACATTTTAAAAACATTCTTTGGATGCACACCCTAATGAAATGTGCTGTGCATGCCTATGTTCCCTGGGCCACTTCCCCAAGCGATCCCTCTCAGTTCCTTTCCTCTGGTGCCTGAATAAGTCTGTCCTGATCCTCCATGGTACTCTGCCTTGCTCATAGTCCTCAGCTTGCACCCAGTAGGTCTTCTCACTCTCAGATCTTGCCCTTGAGGGGGAGGCCTTATAAACAAGCCCCAGCAGGCCTTTATGGGGCTGCAGGTGCTCCAATTAGCTTGGCCCTGTTTACTCAGGGAAGAGGAAACTGTTCACCCACAGCCCAGCATACTTGCCCTCCATTAGCATGCACCAGCCAACTAGTCTGGGTCTGTCACAATATGTATATCAAAAAACCCCACAAAACCAAACAAAACAAAACCTCATATTTTTACTTTATTACCTGACTTGTTTACTGAAGAAAAAATATTTACTTTAATGTAGAGCCAACCATAAATATGCAAAACAGCTGGCTCCTCTTGTAGCTTATATATGAAATCTTAACTAATTTCCATTATAATTCTTCATTACAAGGGAAGATGAATGACTTCACCAGAACCCAGCTTTATTTTCAGGTACATGGTTAAATTTGCAAGGCTGGAAATCAGACAATTATCTTTTGACTCACAAACTGAAGAAGTTTGATATGAAAGTCACTGCAACATAATGTAATTCACAGGACATGTTTACAGTTCCCCTTACAACTCTCCTTCAGCCTGTGTGTGAAACAATTATTCTCAGTTCAGGTAAAGACTTACAATCTATTCTGTGATCACAGCAGCTCTTCAAGTTTCAGTTTCCATCAGTTTGCTTAGTGAGATGGCAAATCCTGCTTCCTATAACTTCCTTCCAAACAGTACACTGAGGTGTGCCACTTCCTAAGACTTCTAGAAAATGATGACCTATGCAGTGAGTCAAATCAGAAACAGGAACCATAGGCTAATACAGCTCTCAACAGAGCCAGAACATGTAGGTTTAATAGGGTTCTCAAATTGGGATATGAAGTCTATGACAACTAGAATATACATAAAAAGAATTGTTACATAAAATCATTTCTCACACCTCTACCCTACTAGTACTAACCTTGTCACATGTAACCTGAAGCGCAATCAGATTACTGTGTCAAGGAAAGAGATCCAAATATCAAGGCACAACAGTTTCGAAAACATGGTTAACCGAGTAGCTATTTCTTTGAGTCAGGTGGATAGTGAGACAGGTTGGGCCTCCTGGCATTCCACCTGAAGTGCTGATAATACCACTGAGGCCATCTTTTCTGCTCACCAAGGCACCCTTTAATCCTGTCTTGCTCCACCAGCATATGTACAAGTAGAGCCATACCCAAATGCAGGAGACAGACACTGAGATCAGCTCTGCCACAACACCCAGATGTCTGCCTCCCTTGGAGTACAAACCCAAATTATATGAAATTTGCCTCCTCTTTCAAAGTGGAGGAAGGTATGCACAACAACTTCCCTCCCTTCCCCTCCTCTAGGCTAGAAATTATATAAACTGGGTTATATTATAAACCAGAAATAAGATTTAACAACTAAGAAAAAGTGTATTTTAAATGGTCAAAGAGGTAGCAAACAGAACAAAGCAGATTACTGTGAACACAAAGCACACAATCTAAGGTAGATTCATTAAAGAAACTGGTTACAAATAATAATTCCTCACTAGAGATACTATTTTAGGTAGAGTCCTTCACAAGCCAGGGATGTCTTTCTAGCCTGGCTCCAGTATTCCGTATTCTCCCCGCACTCTCATTCCAATCCTTTTGTTTCCAGGTGTTTTCAAGTATCTCCTTGGGAAGCAGACACCAACAGCAGTTTCTACCCTTAAATGAGGATTTGCAGGCAAATCTCCAAAGATGGATTGATTTAAATCACTGATTTAAAATTAAAGTAGTAAAAAGTTGTTTAAAAATATAACTGTAACTGCTAAAAATCCTAGAAGTTACATACGCTGCATGCTCTGGATTATAAAGCTTTTATATAAATTTTATGCCACAATTTAAACCACCAAAATACTTAGCATATTTCTTTAAACAATGGTGTAAATCTGATCACTAAAACATGTTAGTTTACAGTTCAGTGCAGCATTTTATGATGCCTAAAAGTTTAATTTTTTAGATAAGTTGATTTAGGAAATAGTGCATAATACTCATGTGTCTGCAGATACAATTTAGTTTAAGAAAATGTAAATGTTACACAAATGTGAAACATTTGCAATTGCAGCAGTCTGAGTTGCCAGCTATCCTTAAACTTTTTTTTAATTTTCAAATTTTATTAACTCCAACTGACAAGTCCTCAGAACACTAAATGTACAATGTTCTTAAAACTTCTACAACTAGCTTGCATCTTCTCCACACCCATTCATTTTGATGCAGATCTGATTTAAAGTTACCCAAAAAAGCTAAGACTGACTGCAATCAGAGTGCACTTAATTTTGGAGTAAGGCCCCATGAAAAACAAGTACAGGATAGGGTTCCTTTGGGAAAGCTGAGTTATGCTGAAGTAAAATAGGTTATGTCTCAACTGCAGGCTTCTTTCCGAAGAACCTTTTCCAGAAGAGATCTGAAAAAAACTTCTTCTGAAAGAGATTGTCCACACTGCCAAAACACATCAAAAAAGCAATCTGCTTTTTCGAAAGATAGTGTCCAGACTGAATGGATGCTATCTCGCATGTAAGCTGTGATTACTATGGGCAGAATGGCCACCAGAACACCTGTGCTTTTTCCTCTTTACTCTTCTTGCGAAAGAACTCCCTCTCCCCCGTCCACACATGCCTTTTCCAAAAAGCTCTTTCGGAAAAAGGCTTCTTCCTCGTAGAAAGAGGTTTACCAATGTCAGAAAAACCCTTCTGTTCTTTCGATTTTATTTTGAAAGAATGCAACTCAGTGTGGACATAATTGAAGTTTTTTTGGAAAAACGGCTATTTTTCTGAAAAAAGCTCTGTAGTGTAGACATACCCATAGGAAATAGACTATGGCATCACTATGGTCTGTGACCATAATGAGGTATGGTCATTATGCAATATAAAATAAAAAGCATGTATTATGTAATATAAAATAAGAAAAATGACATTCAGTGGCAACTCTAGATTTCTCTACTGCAGCTTTCTGTATTATATAATTGGGCAATTCTAAACCTAGTAAGCTAATTAACTAAGCCATAAGTATTAACTAGAAGGTAAGTTTAGCAACATCCAACACAGCAAACTACTTGGAAATTTACTTAAACACTTGTACTAAAAGTCATAGTCTTGAAGAATGATCCATTGTAAAGTTGATCCACGTGGTTTTTCAGACATACCCACATCTTCATCCATACATATCATTTTCTCCAAATAAGCAGTTTTCCTTACGATGTTTCATTCTTGCAGCTAGCCCCTACATCATCTTCTTGCACTGCTTACATTTGATAAATTTTCCTTTTACATCCAGGGAACAAATTTCTTCAAATATTCCCAGATAGGGTCTCTTTCACACCTAGAAGCCATGATAGTTTTTCTGTGGCAGAAGTATAGGTGAATATGGGTGTGGGGGTGTGTGTGTGCGCACGCGCACACTCCACTGTTCTTTTCTATACCGCCTCAGTCCTTTCTTATATATAGGTTGTACCTCCCTAAATTGGAACTCTGTGGTCCAGCAAAATCCATGCCGGACTATAGATGATCCTGGACCAGAGAGCTAAGCAGTGGTGGAGGGGGACTGAGGACGGGGGTGGATGCACCCTGCAGGTTAGGAGCCCCGTGATGGAGAGGAGGCAGGCAGCAGGGCAGACAAATATCATCCCTCGTTGCCAAAAGTGAGCATCCACAGTTAAAACAGTCGCTAAAGGAGCAAAAGCTTATCGGTTATTGCTATATACTACATGCATGCCCCCCGTCGCCCACACCTGGGCCAGTAAATTTTATAGCAGGCTGGCCAGCAGCCCGGCTCAGTCTTGGATTGAGAAGCCAGACCCGGGATACGGATGTTAAATAGTGACTAAATGACTAATCGAATAGTTGATAGGGCGATTCCGCCTTTGAAGAGTAGCAACAGCTCTACAGCTCAAAGGTGAGAGCTGATCCTGTGCTCCACACGGCGCTGCCAGTTTGAAACACCGTGTGCAGCCTGGGGACACCCCAGCTGGCCTCAGGGTGTACATTGTATTTCAAAGCAGCAGCGCTACATGGAGCCCGGGGGTCCGGCCCCAAGCTTCAAGCAGTACTGTGGCTTTGACGTACCTCCCTTTCTCTTCCCCCCTCACCCCCACCTCTTTCCAATAGAGGCGGCAAGGAGGGGAGAGGGAAGTGACTAGTTGACTAGCATGTCGACTATCCGATAAGCATTTGCTTATCAGATAGTCCACTAGTCCTTCACATCCCTAGTCCAGGACCTACCCCTGCTGCGTTTTCTATATGTTACCATGAGGAGAAGACACACACTGAAATGACAACTGCTTATTCAAACAAAAAAGCAATATTGAGCCAAAGCATTTGTAACAAGGTTCTTATTTCACCATCATACTTGTTAGACTTTTTCTATTTTGCTGTCAATGAGCTATGCCATTCCTCAAGTCAGCATATATGATGGTACAGCCTAGATAACTTTCCACATATACTGTACATAAAGCATGTATGACACACTTCTCATTTCACTGATCTGAATGCCATCTCACACTTGCTAGTTTATAATGCTGCAATGCATCAGTATTCGCGGATTTTGTACCAACAGATACTATAATTCAACTCTGGAAATATCCTATTTATTGGATATTGAAAATTCTGAAGAGAAGCTAGTCTAGGAGGTCAAAAACCTCACCTCTGAAATTAAAAAATTCTGACATCTGCAGTCGCTTTAGAGCCCTAAATAAACACCATTGTTCTGAGTCCAAAATTGTGCTGACAGAGGCAGCCTTCAAATTACCTCCTGCTGGCCCCATACTGTATTTATGAAGTACAATTCTATTGCTAGTGCCATTTAAATTATTGTACCATTGAACAATCTTTCAGATTGTGTTTTGGCATTTTACCCTTTCAGTAGAAAACCAAGAAGTGTCCTTTACATAGTTAGTATCCCATCTTCCTCAATTAGAGAGTTAAACAGTGTTCCCAGCTACAAAGCTACTGTTGAGATGAGAACAAGGAATGAAGATTTGAGGTGCAGAAGAAAGTGCTTATATCCTGCCTCCACACATGACTAACAGATTATACACTTAAATACTTCCTGAGGTTCTGAAGTGTTGATCTGCAGACTGCTCACACAGGTAAATCCATGAACAAATATCAAAAGGAATTATCTGGAAGATATCTGTCAAAAAGGATCAGATTATTTCCCTCCACCCCTTCAAATGGCAGAACCTAGCCTTTAATGAGAATAGGCTTGGATTCAAGCCCATCTACTTCAAAATTCACTTTTTTTTTTTTTTTTAAAGTACTGTATTTGATAATGGATACAATGAACAAAAGTGTTACAGTCAAGTAGTTTAGCCTCAAATATGGGTTAATTTGTGTATTATTTAAAGGGGGAGGGGGAAGGTTACTAAATATGATTGTAATATGAATCTCATTTTAAATAAAAAAATGCAGTTGACACCAATATGTGATTTAAACTTTTTGAACACACAAGCCATACACAACATCAGTTTGTTCTAATGTATGAAAAAAAGAGATAGCAAGTTATGTTCTATTTTACTGACAGGTTAATTGCAATGTTCATAAATTGAATTATGTACAGACCTAGAAAGACACTAATAATTTTAAAAATTCTAATTTACTCTTCATAATTTATTAGAAAACATACTTAAGTAAGGAGAAACAATTCTCAAGTATAATCATTACCTTGACAGTACCCCTTTAAAGCAGAGCCTTTTAATTATGACATTAATTGTATTGGATGCACTGCTTTTTTTTCCCCTTCAGTTAATAGGAAATTTCTCATCCAACCTTTTAAGCACATGTATAACGATAGCTCAAGTGCTCAATTCACAAAAACTCAGATGTTGCAACACTCAGCACTGCAGCCCCTAACTTCTAAGCAGCAAGCAATCCAGTGAAAGCCATCATCACACCTAGGCTCACCGTACAGTGCACTGGGAGAGAGAAGTGCAAAAGAGGATTGACAAAAGCCAGTAAACTGAGTGGGGAACATTGCTCCACCCTAGTAACCAACAGGATGGATATGAACTGGTAAGTTGGTTGCCTGGCAAGCATCACTCTTACTGGGTGATAACCGGATAATGGTTAACTGCTTCCCAGGAGCAACCCTGCACCTTGCCATGGGTGGAGGGCTGATCCAGCCTCAGCCTGAGAACTGGGAGCCAGCCCCAGCGCGGGGCCGGGAACAGGAACCTTGCAGGTGGAGCAGTCCCCTGCCCAGGATCCCACTTAGTTAGCTAGTTAACTGGTTAAACGTTAGGTTTACCTAAAGTTTAACTGATTAATCAGGATTTTACATCTCTAGCTAATAGCAGATGGTGAGGAGAGGGGAACTGCCTACAGCCTGCCCCCTTAGGGACTTGGGCACCTACCTCCACTGAAGCAGCAACATGTATGCCCATGAACAGAAACTTAGGCACTTTGGGGTATTTAAAAAGCAAAAATTTAGATCTTTTTAGAACTTCAAACCCCAGCTCATCTGGGGTCTAAGGCTCTCAGTGGAACCTACATCGTCTTGTGCATCTGGGTCCAAGGCTTTAGCCAGTTGTACAACCTATTTACAAAACATGACAATGATACACTGTCCTATTATCATCTTTGTTTTCTCTTTGTAGTAGGACCAAACAAGAACCAAATAGAGAGGAAACTAGTGGTTTCCCAGAGAGGTCTGAACTGGGACCAATCCTATTTAATATATTCATAAATGATCTGGAAAAAGGGGTAAACAGTGAGGTGGCAAAATTTGCAGAGGATCAACTGCTCAAAATAGTGAAGACCAAAGCAGACTGCGAAGAGCTTCAAAAGGACCTCACAAAACTAGGTAGATGACTGGACAACAAAATGGCAAATGAATTTTAATGTTGATAAATGCGAAGTAATGAACATTGGAAAACATAATCCCAACTATATGTACAAAATGATGGGGCCAAATTTAGATATTACCACTCAAGAGAGATCTTAGAGTCATTGTGGATAGTTCTCTGAAAACATCCACTCAACGTGCAGCAGCAGTCAAAAAAGCAAACAATGTTAGGAAACATTAAAAAAGGGATAGCGAATAAGACAAAGAATATCTTAGTGCTTGTGTATACATCCATGGTACACCCACATCTTGAATATTGCATAGAGATGTGGTTGCCTTGTCTTAAAGAAAAATATCTTAGCATTAGAAAAAGTTCAGAAAAGGGCAGCAAAAATGGAATAGGGATGTTAAAAGTATGTTTTTTTTGTAAACGTGTAACTGGTGAAATTTTCAGTAGTTACATGTTTACATGGGGGGTGGCTCTGCAGAACTGGTGCTCATGGGAACTGCCTCCCCCACCCTCTGCTTATCAGTTAACCATGTAAATGTGTATACTGACACATTCCTAGTTTGGAACAGCTGACATATGAAGATAAATTAAAGAGACTCGGACTTTTTATCTTAGAAGAGAGAGACTAAGGGGGAATATGATAGAGGTCTACAAAATCATGACTGGTATGGAGAAAATGAATAAAGAAAAGTTATTTACTTGTTCCCATAACATAAGAACTGGGGGGGGGGAAGGGAGGGTCACCACATGAAATTAATATGTAGCAGATTTAAAACAAACAAAAGGAAGTTTTTCTTCACACAAAGTGTAATCAACCTGTGAAATGCTTTGCCAGATGATGTTGTGAAGACCAGGACTTTACCAGGGTTAAAAAAAGAACTAGATATATTCATGGAGAACAGGTCCATCAATGCTTATTAAACAGGATGGTTAGGAATGGTGTTCCTCACCTCTGTTTTGTCAGAGGCTGAGAATGGGTGACAGGGGCGGGATCACTTGATGATACCTGTTCTGTTTATTCCCTCTGGGGCACTTGGCATTGGCCACTGTTGGAGACAGAATACTGGGCTAGATGGATCTTTGGTATGACCCAGTATGGCCATTCTTATGTTCTTAAAGTGCTTTCAGGATGACCCACCACTCCACAATAAAGTAATGTTGCACTGCAATAGCAGCTTTCCTCGGAGCTCCTATTGCCAACCCAAAACAACAAAAGAGAGTCAGCCCACAAAAATAAAATAAAAAAGCATGAGATTTTTAAAGTCATGAAACTTTAGAAATATGTTTGTAATTCCTTCTCACTTTCTAGTTTTTGAGCCTTTAGGTGTCATGTTTTCAATCACAACCAGGAGGGCTAGAAACTTAAAAAAAAAAAAAAAGCTAGCGTCTCATGAAATAACATGACTCCAGGAACTGGCGCTTTAAGAAAAACAAACAACATTTTGCAAGTCTCATGATGAAAATGCAAAAGCTGGCAATACTACAAAACACTTTTTACAGACTATCATTTCTCACAGCACTCTTACAAAAGATATGCAAGAACGACTATCAAGTAAGAGATCATCTCCAAAAGATGCCAATACCGATGGAAGTTGTGGGTGTTTCTAACCTTTGAAACCATCAAGCCGTAAGTTTTTTGTTTTTGTTTTTTTTAATAGCTGGACAGCAATAGAGGGACTATCTCCAGGTAATTTTATGGGAATTGAAATTCATGTTTTGCGATGAAGCCAGTCCCAATAATCACTTTATCCTTAAAACTTCCTAAATGCCAGTTTATAGGTCAGATTTGTGCTGACCCTCTGAGCAGAACAAACTGCCATTACAAAAGCTGCTTTCATGTTTAGCATTAATAATTGAACTGAACTGAGTGCGTAAGAGACACTTAGTCACTAGAACAAAAATCAAGTTGCACAATGGTTTTGATGGCAAGTGATCAGAATTCAACTGCATTATGCTATCTATTCAGAGGAATATAGTTCTTCCACCCAGGCTTCTGCATTGAAGTTACAAGGGAAATATTTATAGAGTTTTGATATAGAAACAATTTGGGAACACAGGGGATGAGTGAAAAGCAGGATGGGTGTAATCTGAGGACATTGCTACTCTGCAAATGTTAGGAATGCTCCAGATATACCACATTTTCCCCAGATTCCTCTACTGAGTGTATTTCAAAAGTTAAGCTTCTGACTCTTGTTTGTCAAATGCTGTGGGAAGGGGCAAATTAGGCAATGCTTTAGTAAAAATACATCTTTCATTCCACTTACTGAAGTTCTTATAAATTTCCATTCTAAGGCTGGCAAAAATAATACAATACTGAGTGAAATAATTTAAATTTGTTTGCAGATTATTTAAAGAAATAAAAAAAGTTAAGAGTGCAGTCAATGCATTCTTGCCAACACATATTTCAATCTTTAGTCTTGGAATAGCAGGCAGCCATAAAGTACACCTTTCACCAGAAATAGGACACACAGCAAATCCATGGAATAAAAAGACTTATGTATAATCACATTCTTCAAAACACTATGACATTTTTATCTTTCAAATAATTCTCAGAGAATGTATGTGCACTTGAATCTATTGGTAATAGAATGGGGAGGACTGGCAGATAAACTGGAGTGCTGATATGTCTACGATACTGTGCTATAAATCATCTTTCGTAAAGGCTGAAAGAGGAAGAGAGTTACTTCTCTTTAGTTGCTTAGCAGTTTATACTATTCACTGTGAATTACACTTACATCAGATATAAGTTTGTGATTTCAGAGTCAAGCAGAGAAGGAGGTGTGCAAAGCACCTAATTAAAAACACACCCAAAATAAGTTTTAACTGTAAAAGTCTTGATCCTGCCAATGTTTAAGGATATGTAGAACTTCACTTATAAACATCAATGGAATGTTTCAATGTTTTGCTCTGTGAAGACTCAATATAGTTTACAGAAAGTTAAACCCTAAATCTAGTTTCAGGTGTAAAATGATGAACAGATGTTAAGAGGGTCATTTTTAATTGTACTGGTAATACAACTAATAGTTAATATAAAGTAGTATCACTTATAGGTAAAGACTTGGGGGTACAGCATTGAAATGAAGAACACCTTTCTTAGTAATATACCCGAAAGTCTACATGAATCTCTATAATTTTGTTTTTCTATTTCAGAACCACTAAAAGTATATAGGTAGGAGATACTAATATTCTGTTTCCTTTTTCTACATACAGTTGTATTGTAGTTCAAAGCCCATAGGATCAGAGTACTGATAGAATCAATTCTGATATCCTGAATCTCACAGAAGCAAGTATTGGACATCACAGCCTAGTGGAAAAAAAGCCAGACACCTGGACAGCTTTTCAACATGGAGGAAAAGATTACCCTTTGGGTCAAGAAGAATTAAGTAACACCCTGATGAATCAGACCTGCTTAGCTCTCATAACATATATTCATCATAAAGCTATCCAGTCCTCTCTGAATCCAGGTACAGTACTACTCTATGACCTACTGTAAGGCATTTCAATTAGTCAGAATGACAATTAGACCAATCCTCCTCTTCTATCAAAGCAGAAAAAAAAAATTGTACACCAGTCCAGAAGCAGCTTATTAGCTGAACATTTCCTTTTTTACTACCGGTAAGCGTTTGTATGACTAACTTTTCGTTATGTTAAGAAGTCAGAATGGAAAAAAAAAAAAAAAAAAAAAAAAAGTATTTTCACATATATAGGGTTCCTTCATTCACTTAAGTATCATTAAAAGAGTGGGAGTACTGGGGGGGTGGGGTGGCAAAACTGACACAAAGGCCCAAGGGCATTTAGAAAATTAATCCTTCTCAGCTGACAAGTCATCCCCCCACCAACAGTCCACCAAAGCT
The DNA here is from genome assembly GCA_019425775.1 of Rafetus swinhoei. Lineage (NCBI taxonomy): Eukaryota > Metazoa > Chordata > Testudines > Trionychidae > Rafetus > Rafetus swinhoei. The sequence continues at coordinate 160,780,235 of CM033437.1, forward strand.
TCACATGGGATCCCATGACATAGATGAAAGAACAAATTATTTCCAACATTTTAAAGACTTGGTTGTCAAGGGGAGAGGCGGAGAAATAAGTCCCTCCACAGGAAGTGCATTCTTTAACTATTAGAAATGCACAGGTTACATTTGAAATAAAAATAAGATGTTTAAAAATCTTTGCATTATTGTAGCATTTAATGTAGTAAGAGTGGTTGAGTAATCTGGAAGGAATGGGGGAATATCTGACATTCAGCCTAGCCTACCACAGCTCAAGGCTGACTTCAAAAATAAGATAAGGTATGGTAAATGCAATATTTTTGATTGACAGAGCAACTCGTTTCAAATCAAATTGCTATCAAACAGGTTGAAATAAAGGGACTGGCTCTGCAGGATTTCTGTAAAATTACTGTGCCTGGGGACATTCATTTTTTATGCAAAGTGCCAATGAATAGAAATGCTACCTCCACAAAAGTTGCAAGCTGTATAACTACATAGCACCAGCCCTAAACAATTAGTTGTTTTTTTTTTTTTGGCCAACAAACAATACTGTCTGGCAATTAAAAGGCAACTGGAGAGGGGAGCGTGGGAGGAAAGGAAAAGGAGGCGACAGAGAGTCCAGTCCTTTCAACACTTTGCCGTCATTGCTCACATGTGCAACAATCACATCTAATTCACCAATACGTTTATGACATTTAAGATCTTCCAGTATTATATATAAAAAGTCACTCCTGGTTTCACTGTCTTTTCTTTTTGTAGATAAAGAAAAGACAGCGAAGCCAGGAGTGACTTTTCCTATTCTCCAGAAGCAATCAAAGGCACTCTTCACAGTCTCCAGTTTTCCACAGTACACTGGAAGGGTCTCTTGTGTCCCTTCAGTGGGTGATGCGTGTGTCCTGCTGACTAGTGCTTTTAAGCTGCGCTCAGGCTCACTTTACCTGTGACCGGTGGCACCTGCGGCTTTATTAAGGACGTGGCAGTTCAGCTGAAGGAGGGCACTGTTCAAGGAAGACGCACTGTCCCCTGCACCAGGGGCAGCTAAGTTGACCCCAGCCGTGGTCCCACTCCCAAGGGAGCGGGAGGAAAATGGGGAAAACGTCTCACGATGAAGAGTGACCAGCACGAGAAGAAAGTTTAAAAGCAACCCATGTTCCCCGAGCCCACCTGCCCCCCAGAACAGCCAGCCCCCCCCCACACACCACGAAAGAGCCTGCCCTCGCCCTGCCCCGCGAGCCCCATCCCCGGGGCCGCCTCACCTTCTGCGGCGGGGTCCCGAGCAGCATCTCCAGGTAGTAGCCCCGGCCGGAGTCTCCCTGCAGATTCTCCACCATGGCCAAGAAGCTGACGGCGCCCCCGGGCTGCGAGGCCAGGGCCAAGCCGTCCGTTTCGCCGGGGGGCGCCGGCGGGCGGCTGCTGCCCGGGGCGGGAGGGGAGCTGCTGGGGGCGGCCGGCGGAGACACCCGCAGGGGGAAGGAGAAGGAGCGAGCCCGGCAGAGCCCGGCAGCGCCAGCCAGGAGCAGGAGCAGGCAGGGAGCCGCGGGCAGCGCGCCCATCCCGGCGGCAGCGGGACTGTCGGGGGCTCAGGCAGGAGGAAGCGGCCGCCTGACCACTGGGCTGGAGCAGCCGGGAAGGAGGAGGAGGGCGGCTCCGGCTTCCCCACGCCCCGGCTTCATCTCGCACCCTCAAGCCCGGCTCCTCCTCGCACGCCCCCCGCCGGGGGCTACCCAAGAGTTTGCGCTGCCCTTGCGAACAGGCGCCAAGAAACTTCCCCGCCAGGCGCCGGCCCACGGATGTGACGGGGTCGCCGCGGCCAGCAGGGAAAAAGTTTCGCCGGGGCCTTAAAGGGGCGAGGGGAGGGGAGCAAACGCCGCCCACCCCCAGCAGGGCGGGGCCCGGCCCGGGGAAGTTTGTCCCCGCTGCCCTGCGCCGGGCCGTGTTTACACTGGGAAAGGGGAAGAGCCGGTTCCAAAGTCCCCCCGCGCGGTTCGATCGCCTGGAGCCAGGCGCTGGAAGGGAAAGCGCCAGCCGGGCCGGCTTCGGCAAATGAGCTTGTGCGCGAGCATGGCACTGCTTCTCTGCTCTTCATTACAGAGGCGTACAGAACCAGAGCAAGGCATAACCTCGCACCCAGAGGGACACTGAGCGCTGCCAGCGCTTGATCTTATACCTACCTCCCGTGGACACGTTTTTCCACGCCGTGGGGGCGTCCATTGTTATCAATTTTTTCGTTACGTTTGCGCAAGTAAATCACTTTTATAATCGCACCCTTGTCTGTGAATGTGCATTCATGCACTGCTGCGCCTCCCCCCACCTCCGAGAGCGGGAGAGAGATGTGTATAGTTAGGAAGTAAATAGAGGAATAAATTGTGATCCCAGACCCGAAGTCCTCAGCCTGTGTAAACCAGTGTAGCTCCATTGATGTGACTACGCGCATTCACACTAGCTGAGCATCGAGCTCAAGATTAGAAACGATGATGATGACTAGTTTACTGTTTGTTTCTTTTGTGGTAGTGCTTGAGAAACACAGCCTGACGGTAGGATCTCATTGGATCATATATACATTCTGTGAAAACAAGTCAAATTAAGGCTATATCTGTCCTGGAATGCGGCTCACAGCCTAGGGTTTGAGAGAGGTGAATAAACAAAATCGGGAAGAAAGTCAAGGTAACAATAAAGATAAATGAGTTTGCATATGTTAGTAATCATCCTTATCTCAGGCACTATTCATTTAAATGCATTTCTATATTAATGTGGTATATTGTTTACTGACTTGAATAAAGGGCTAGCTCCATGGAATAAATCCGGTATTGTAAACACATGAGGTTTTAAATATAATCATAACACAAATTATTAACACTCAAAAGATGTGAAATCTAACGAGCTTTTCCTCTAACTGCTGCAGCAATTTTTTTTTTTTATTTCTTCAGTAATGATAAAGTGAGTGCCAGATAATTAAAGTGAGATGAAGGTCTGAAACCTTTGAAAAATAATAGGATGCAAGTCCAATCAGTACCATTTCTGGCTCTTTTCCTCATGTGGTAAGTAAACAGGAAAATGTCCAGACCCAAATCACAAACCTCTAAAGAATCACTAAACAATTTGTTGTCCTGGGCAACCACCTGTTCTGTCTTTATGTGTAAGACAGCCCTCAGTTAAATGGCTTAAGGAGAGCTTTGCACTAAAGAGAGAGGACAGGCATTAACTTCTATTATTGTTATAATGCAGTTCAGAAGATCTCAAAGCATTTTACAGATATTTATCAACCCCCCACAACAACTCCATGAAGCAAAGTATTTTCCCCATTTTACAAATGGGACACCAGTGAACTCCAGGAACCACACGCTGGGGAGAAATGCAGGTGAGTGGGAACACTACTTAGACTAGAGTGACATTCCAGCCCAGATCCTCAATGGGAGAGAGGCACCTAAATACCCTAAGTATATGGACTTCTAGCTTTTTTATCACTTTCACTGTGTCAGGCATCTCATACATTTGAGGTGTCACAACCCTCTCTGAATGCTTCTCACAGTCTCCTGACTCTTTCAGGGGAGCATCAGTAACTCTGTTCCTCCCAGTTGTTGGTAACCAGGTTTGCTTCTTTAAAGGATTTGAAACCACAGACAGAGGAATATTTCTTTTTAGGGTCAAACAAAGATTTTTATTTTTCTATTTACTTTATAATTAATGTTGCATTTAAATCAATTCATTATCTTTGATTCTTTTAAGACAGTGTAATATACAAATAAAAAGTAGAAAAACAGTACAGTTAAAAAACAAGAAATAATAACTCCTCCTACAGATATACCCTCCAGATTTACCTTTAAACAATTTGTGGAGTTATCAAACATATAATACTCACCTTAAGAAAGATAGAAGCATTGTTTAGATTCAGGAGATATTCTTTTCTTTATGTCTTTCCTTTTTTGGATTTTTCGTTGCAACTTACAACCGGTGTTCCTTTTGGAGCTTATGTGCGGCAGCGAGATTCAGTGCTGGGGAGGGAGCCCTGGTTGATCAGACCTAGCTTTTTCGGATTCGCAACCCGTCCGTTCTTGGTCTGTTCCGTCCAACCTTACATAGCCTGTTTCGGTATTTCGGTATTCCTCCACTCGCCTGACAATTGCGGACGTTAGATTTTTGTTGTCTCATTCTGCCCTTTCAAAACTTTCGTCTGCTCCATTTGGGGTAATCAGCACTTTGTTGCATATTGTAGTCTGAGTTACTTACTTCCCTAAAAACGGGGTTACTGTTGGTCATCCAATCAAATTTTGTTTTTATCTTACATCTCCTGTATCTCACAATGCTGCCTTTCCTTTACACTTACAATTAAACTGGTGCTCATTTGACATATTCTGGGTAGGCCTCAACACCTTTCTTTCACACCAGTGTTTCACTTTTGGAACTGTTCTGCCTCTGCTGCTACTCAGAGCTTTCCCAAGAAGCAGACTAGCAAAGTTGATAGGATTCTTGTCTATTTCACTAAAGTCTATGCATTCTCAACAGCAGAGGGACATGGACCAGAGGTTTCTTAATTTCATTCTGCTGCTGCCTAGAATACTATCTGCTGCAAGAGAAACAGTGGAAATGCCAGCATGCAGATTCAGGTAGACACTACTGCTTAACTTCAGAGTTGTAAGGTTATCTTGGCACTCCAAGATTAGACACTATGCTTTTAAATGGAAGCTTAAATTTTTCAGCAATTACTTAGGACCCTGGCCAGGGTCCTTTGTTCTGTCCACAGACAAGTATATCAGAGAAATTTTTCAAGTCCTGCTGTACCTGGCCTCTCATGCCCTGCAATCATAGATAACAGAACTAGGCAATACTATATGGGTCAGAGTCAGACTCCCTGGCTATGTCTACATTGCAGGCTTGCGCAAGAACTGCTTTGCACAAGAGTACTGGCTCAAAAGTTCTTGAGCAAGAGCGCGTCCACACTGCCATGTGCTTTTGTGCAAGAGATGTGCTTTTGCACAAGAGCGTCCATGGCAGGGTGGATGCTCTCTTGTTCAAAAAGCTCTGATGGCCATTTTAGCCATAAGGGTTTCTTGCACAAGAAACCCCTGTTGCCCGTCCACACTACCCTCAAGAGGGCTTATTCCTTGTGGGGAGAGGAATAACTCTTGCACAAGAAGCCCTCTCTTTTGATGCTTTACTGTAAATTTACTTGCGCAAGAATGCGTGTGCAGTGTAGACGCTCCACAAGTTTTTGCGCAAGAACGGCTGTTCTTCCGCAAGAAGCCTGCAGTGTAGGCGTAGCCCCTGTGTCTAGATTGATAGCAGCTAAACAGCTCCAGAAGTGGTGTGTTCAGAGCTCCCAAGAAAGGTTATATTGCTGCAGTAATGACTTTTCTAGTCTTGCAATGCTGACTGACAGTTTATTCAGTAAACCCCATCTAGTCATGGTCACTATAGGGTGCGTCTACACTGCACCCTGAGCTCAAAATAAGCTACTCAATTTGAGCTACACAAATTGTGTAGCTTATTTCGAGTTAATTTCAGAATAGTTTATTTTGTAATTTGGCACAGTCTACACAGCGCCAAATTTTTAAATAAATGGCTATTCCAAAACATCCCTTAATCCTCATGGAATGAGTTTTACAGGGACGTCGGAATAGTGAGCCTGTTATATTTTGAAATTACAGGCTTGTTTCAAAGATGCAGAATAGCTTTTTAGGATATCAGAACTATCCCGAAATAGCGCTGCAGTGTAGCCGTACCCATATGAGGCCTACTCGCAGTTAAGCGTAGTCTTAGGCCCAAGACCCTTTGTGGGAGTGCTCAGAATGGCCTCACCCTGGCAAGGAAAAGGAAATTAGAAAACAATTTAATATCCCCTCACTGCAACAAGGGTATATTGTATTAGTCAGTTGTATACATTTTGTTTAAATTCTTGTGCAATACAATAAGTCTTCTCCTGATTCTGTTGCCAAGATAACTAGATGGTATCTCTGGATAATGCAGCAGCAGTCAGAAGAATGATCTATGAAGTATAAGCTTTTAAAAGTATATAACATATGTTCTAGTCTCTTCTGAATGTTCAGATGAAAACTAGTCTTTTTGTAATACTTAAGTTTATGCATTTGGTAAAAGTTTTACTCTATCTGGTCCTGTTACATGCAGGTCTGGGCTTTTAGAATGCTTGCTTAAAAATGATGGGAGTAAAAAACCTTCTGCATATAAAAAGATTGTATTTTATCTTATAATAAATTATGTGTACACAGCTTCACTGTACTCCTCCCTACACAACCATGGCAGAAGGAATTGTTTGAGTGCACAATGGTTTATTGTATGGTGTTTGCCACTCCTCATTTCTCCTTTATTTACTCTGGTGGTTTATTACTATGGCCCTAATTCCATTACATGCATGTGAATAGTCCTATTGAATACTCATATATATGACAGTGCCACTGCAAGATCAGGGTTTATGAAAGCAAGGCAAACAACTGAAAGAAGACAAGGTCCTTAAAAACCCCGAAGACATCCATATCCAAAATATTTCTTCACGGGCATATGGAACGTATACATTTAATACACAGCTTTGTGCACAAGCTACTATGTATTTTAGAAACTTTGTGTGTCTGACCGTCTTTGAGTCCATTTGTTCAAGAATTCATCCACAACTGGTGTGGAAAAGTGAAAAAGTTATTTACTTGTTCCCATAACATAAGAACTAGGGGACACCAAATGAAATTAATAGGTAGCAGATTTAAAACAAACAAAAGGAAGTTTTTCTTTATGCCGTGCACAGTCAACCTGTGGAACTCCTTGCTAGAGGATGTTGTGAAGACTAGGACTTTAAAAGAACTAGATAAATTCATGGAGGTTAGGTCCCATCAATGGCTATTAGTCAGAATGGGTAGGAATGGTGTTCCTAGCCTCTGTTTGCCAGAGGCTGGAAATGGATGACAGGAGAAGGGTCACTTGATGATTACCTGTTCTGTTCACTCCCTCTGGGGCATCTGGCATTGGCCACTGTTGGGAGACTGGATCCTGGGCTACATGGACCTTTGGCCTGATCCAGTATGGCCATTCTTATGTTCTATCTTCTAAATGGTGAGAGCTGGGATCACCAAATTTGGTATGCAGCTTCCTCTTATAACTTAAAGCAAGGTAAGGGTTTGGTTGTGACAGGACTATGGGATGTGCTTGGAATTTGATTGCTTCTCATAACATGGAAAAGGGGAGGCCTGGAAGGAGGGACAATTATACTGTAGAATGTCCACAGGAGGGCAGCAAGGGGACAGAGATGTGGACCAGGACAGCTATAACACCATTGGGTCAGCGGGGGACAGGACTGGAGAAAAGGACAGATATCTATATTTCAGAGGATTTTTCTGTTTTCTGTCTGTTTGTGTGTCGGTCTGTCCCTCAGTCAGGGGAGATGTACTTCTTTCCTGGCTGTACGCACTGCAGCTGCAGTGGCCATGGAAAGGCGCTTCTCACCTGGCCCCAAGCTGCTATGGTGAGAGAGGTCTGGGGTTGTCCTCTCTCCTCAGGGCAGCCTGGATACTGAACCCCTTATCACAGGCCCACCCCAGAGCAATTACTTAAATGAAGAAAAACATTAATTGAGTCAAGGACCCAGGCAATGCTGGGCAAATCTTCTATTTGCCCTGTTTTCTAAAATATCTTTATGTAATCCTGGTTTCTATAATATATTTCTCTTATTATAAATATGGATATGTTATTTGACTGAATATGTGTTTTGATGTAGGCATCCATGTATAGGTATAAATCTAACTTTATGAAGACACCTATTTAGATACAGAAATGCAAATATAATCAGAACTTGATTCACCCCTGTATTGATCCAGTTCAGTGGAATCACGCTAGCATAAAATGGGTGAACCAGGCCTACGGTATCTATAGCTATATCCAAAAGAGCCTTCCACTGTTTTTTACAAAATGTCATGTGTGACAGATAGGGAGCTGATCTGTAATTTTATGAATATTGTATGTTGAGCTGGTTTTTGGGATGTTTACTATATGACCATATTTGGTTAATATTCCAATGGGAAAACAAGCAGAAAGGTGGAACAATATGCAAGGCTCCTGGGCTTGCTTATCCCTGGATGGCTACGACATCCACACAACCACCCAACACCTTTGTCAAAACAGTACAGGCTGTGAGCTATATAGGCCCAAATCCTACAGCTGGGTCTGATTAATGGTGTTCCTGATTGGTCCAGCCACACTACTCAAGCCTGGAGGGGACATCAGGAAGTTATCTTGCAACTAGGTAGATCCTGAACAGCTGCCATGAAAATCCTGCTTCTTCGTTTTGCTTCTAGCTCTGGATTTGACCTTTTGTTCTGGTCACTGGTGTTCCACTGCTAGGCCTGACTATCCGGGCTCTGGCCCTGATACCAAGATTCAATATAAGCCACCCCCATGATAAATATTTGAAGGTAGTTATGAGAGAATGGGAAAGCCACTAGCTGTGAAGAGTCTAGATTTGCCTCCTGTAGAACTTATACTGATGTGGACAAATAGAGTAAAAGGCACAAAGGAATTCTGGCTGGATAAAAAGACATCCTCTCTTTTCAGACGAGGTAACTGTTGGGGGGCTATTCAGATTGACACAGTTACCTGCTGGGGTGTATGAAAGAGCTAAACCTGTCCATTCTATCATCAGAAGGTGATAAGCATTTGGTAAGATAGATGCTTACCTTGACTTTGTGGTTTCAAAATCCTTTTTGCTAAGTACATTTTCCTACTGTTAAAATAAAACAATGCTTTGGTTTTATGAAGGCTTTCTAGTCACAGCTTCCCAAAAGGATGAACTGCAGGTGCCTTGAACTTGCTGGGTAAAAACAGTTGCTACATAGAGTTCTATAGCCTTGGGCCTGATCTAACAGTGGGACAACTGACTGGGTAATTTCACCAAGAAGAGGTAAAGGCTTAAGGCCTGATAGCTGAGAGGCTGCACCCAGTCCACAAAGAGAACAGAGATGCAGCTAGCTCTGCAATCCTCCTGACATCACACCTCCACTCACTTTTTATTCAGTCCTAAATCAATGGACATTTTGCCAAGACAATGCTCAATAAAACTAAACGAGTATTTCACATGGCATTTCTTACATGAGAAATTTAAAACAAGGTAACAAGAAGTTATATGTACTATGTGTCAGAGAGTCTTTCTATCTGTCTGTCTGCCTGTTTGTTCAAGAACTCCTCCTAAATGGTAAGAGCTAAGACCACCACATTTAGTATACAGCTTCCTCTTGTCAACTTAAAGCCAGATAAGGGATTGGTAGTGCCAGGACAATGGGATGTGCCTGAAATGAGCTTGCTTCTCATAAAACCATAAAAGAGAGAGAATCACCAGGCAGGGGGCTGGCTGGAAGCATCTGCCTTCCTATTTGGGACTGCCTCAGCTCTGAGCCACCCACCCCCCAGGTGCCATTTAGGGAGGGTGGAGGAGGCTGAAGATCCCCCCACCTCCAATTTGTATGGAAACATTGCTGGCTGTTCCCCTTCTTCAGGGAGCAAGGGGGAAAGCGGACAGTTTGCTGCATTCCTCACTCTGGCTGGGGAGTGCAGGGGGCAGCTGAACCTGGAAATGCCCCAGCTAAGGGACATGTACCTCTCCCCTGGCGGTGCCTGCTGGAGCTGGAGGTGCAGCAGGCAGGAACAGGTGCTTCTTACCTAACCTCAGACTGCTGTGGTTAGGGAGGACTGGGGTAGTTCTCTCTCCCCAGGAAGCCCTGAGAAAACCAAAAATTGAGTTAAGGATCCAAGCAGTGCTGGATAAATCTTCCAGTGTTGTATAAAATAAAACTACAAGAGCTAATTCTCTCTTGCAAATATTACTGCATTCCTTGTCACAGTAAAATACTCTGAAGGTTGCAATACTGACAGATACTATCAATATATGTGGGTGTAAATACCAATGTAATATGAGTAGCAGTTCACATTATTTGCCATGTATATCACACAGATGGTAACGCATTTACCCATTACCTTTTTGCAGTTTCTTTTTATGACATCCTGGGCCTGATTCAGTAGACTGTCTCTGGGAAAAGATATAGCCGAAGTTCCAAGCAGCAGAGACAACAGATGCTAACTCAGCGGCAAGCCTGTTGTGTGGTGTATATGGGGAGAAGGGCATGTCACCCTGGCACTGGAGACAAAGAACAAAACAGTTGCTCTGGGCCAGAAGAGATATGCAGACCTTGGGAGTTATAACAACAGTACTAGGATTGTAAAAACATCTCTGTTTTTCCCCAAGTGGGGAGAGAGGCAGTTTTGGGACTAGCCTAAGAGCTGAGCATATGTACAAATACATATATGATATAACGAATCTGGACATGGGGGTTTCCCATTTTTTCAAAATGTGTTTGCTTACATTTATGTCATTGTGACAGAACACGAGTAGAGAGTCCGACTCTCTGGTCACCATATTTAAGGGCATTTGGATCATGATCTATCTCTCTGGTTGAAATCATTAAGTGAGACAGAAGGAGCTAATAGTCTTCCATCCATGCACTGTTTAAAAAGCTTCCTCAGCTCCTGCGGAAACATGTTCAGTCTCTGTTGGCGCATCTTGGAACTCATGCATTTCTTCAGCGCAGTACCCGAGACACAAGCCTGAGAGCCCAATCACAATATCTGGCAGAGCGGAGTCAGTCCCCAAGCCTCTTGGGATGGGGGAAGCTGCCTGGAGAGCATCAGATGCAACATCCTACACCCACTAAATAGAGGTTACTCCTCAGAATTCAGCTCAGCACTCTTGCAGTGTTTTCACCAGGCAGCAACCAGAGAGGAAAACTTATTTCTGGATTAGGATTTAAATTATCTTTCATTGATCTTCTGATTCCAAACATTCATAAATAACAACCAGCAATGGTTATACATTTATAAACCATGACAAACTAAACGTGATTAACTATTATGGCACTTTAAAAACCTCACTTAAACTGACAGGCTGCAAAGGTTATTCAGGTATGTGCAGGGCTTCAATCCACTTGGCCAACACTAGAAAACTAAAGCCTCAGGGGGTAGCCGAGTTAGTCTGTACAGAATAAACTTAAAAAACAACAAATGGTCTGGTAGCACTTTAAAGACTAACTAGTCAAGGGTCAATCCATTGATGATGTTAAGGATGGTATTAATGGTAAGGCAAATAGTAATGTAGGGCCAGAATTTAAAAAGTTCTAATTTTCCAGTGAAATATTTAAATGCTGTGGCCAGATTTTCAAAAGTGTTCAGCTGCCAGCAGCCCCCACTAACAACAGAAGCAGTTTTGAAAATCTGTCCATTGGCCACTTTGGGAGGTTTAAGTGAGTGGAGAATATAGTTTGCATGCTGCTACCAGTCAAATCCACTTATTTACTATGGCAGTAGTAGAGAGGGTGCAGGTAGAAAAGGGAATGTGGTAAACAGAAATTGAGGCATGGCCTTCCTTGACTGCACCCACTTACAGTTACATTACCACAGGTGCAGTTACATTACCACCTTACACTACCACTGTATAATTGTAAGGTGGTAATGTAACTGCACCTACTAGTGACTAGCAGAACCTTCTGAGTTTACCTCCTGCCTCTCCCACACAAGATTTAGAGTCTTATTCCTCAGGTCCAAGCTTCTCTGGTTTGCACGGGCCATATCTGCTAATTCTAAGATTGCTGAATATGCTACAGGAAATAAAATCACATTGTGATAAGCAGACAGGTGCAACCAACATATCTAATCGAGACACAGCAACCTGCATGTATGAAGTCCCCTAAGAACATTTATATTCTCTCTCTCTCTCTCATATATATATATATATATACACACACACATACATACATACATACACACACACACAGTTTTTCCTGCTACATGACAGAATGACATCATTAGACCCTCTGGCCACAAAAGTGGCCAAAGAGAGGGGGGTTGCCAAGCATAGCGAGCAGTGGGCACAGCTCCCTACTCAGTCTAAAAAAACCCACCAAAACCCCAAAAGCTATATTTTCATAAATTTTCTTTTGCATTGAAATGTGGATGAAAATTTAGTAGAAGTTTAGAATTTTGCCATTTTTGACCATGCTCATAATCAGTGAAGAATTGTGTGACACAGCTATATTACAGTGTTCATCCAACCAACTGCTAGAAAATGGCCAGCAGATTATACAAAGAATGTGACGGCAAAACTAATTATTTCTGCAAAGCCAAATAATAGAGTATCTGTCTTTCTTATCTGACACCCACAATCAATCCCAGCAGATTGCTCTCAGATCCAGTTTTTGGTTATCTACTTTTCTCTCTTTTTCACACTGACTAATTCCTGGAGGAGACTGTGTAGACTGGATATGTTATACAAAATTACCACCAGCCATAAAGATTTATGCTAAGATCTGCAACTTGTCTAAATTACATTCCGGAAACCACAGATAAGTTACTGTCCTAGGGTTCTAAATGAGATGTAACAATCTCAGATTAGATGTGAGTGACCCTTGGCAGGAGGAGGGAGATGTCGATTGACAAACTAGCCACAGTACTTAGCATAGACACAGGAAATAGAGGTGTGGGGAGTGCTGCAGCACTCCCAGGCTTTGTGCTCAGTGTGGCTCCATGCCATGGTCCTGGGCATCAGCCCACTCCCGGGGGCCCCATGCCCAGGAGTTCTGCTGCCAGCTCCAGAGCCTGGCCACTGGACCATTGCCTAGTGTTGTGGATGCTGGCCCAAGAGTCCCAACTGCCAGCTACATTGCCACTGCTCAGGATCCCAGCCACCTGCCCCATGGGCTCTGGCCACCAGGCCCTTGCCTGGGATCCTGGATGCTAGACCCAGGGTGCCAACCACTAGCCCCACTGCCACTGCTTTTGTCCCAACCACTGGCCCCAGGGACTCCACCGCTGGCCTTGGGATCCTGGCCATCTGGCTCTGCTCCTTGCCCTGGGCCAGTGCTCTGGTCACTCCAGCTGTGGGGTGGTAAGGGACATGGATGGGAGGGTGGCACAGCTCAGCACCCCCACCTAAAAATTGTTTGAGTGCCACTGGTACTTAGTGGGATTCATTTTAATGTGTTTGGGGAGGAGTTAGAATGCAAAAATTAGCTGTAGTCTGAGAATTGTAACTCAGTCCTGTTTTGTTTGGAGTTCTGAAAGTGGTGCTTTGTGTGTATAATTGTGATAATTTTAGAGAAAAATAGCAACAGGAATTATGGGACAAATCTTGGTCTCATTGAAATCAATGACAACATTATCACTGGAACCAGCATTAAAAAAAAAAAAAAATAAAATAAAAAAAATAATTAGACTCTTTCTTGCATATGTCCACTCTTCTAACAAGGAAATAACCCAACAATAGGGTTCAAATTTTTCCTGATGTTTCAGAATGATTAGATTTGCAATATTGGCATTCCAGCAAGAAAAAATATAATATTCCACAATGATCCAGATCTTCCTGGCAGCCATACTATGGTTCATGGATGGATGCCATAGTTTCAGGATTAACAGCAATTTTGTCCTCCATCCCCACCCACCTGGAGTTTCTTAAATGCACCCTCTTAAGGTTTCAGGCTGCCAGCTGTCACCTCTCTCAAGCGGACACCTACATCTTTCTCCTTCCAGACTTGGAGGTTAAATTTGCAGTTCTCTTACCTCACTGTGATTCTGCTAGCAGTTCTGACCAGGTTCCAGCTCTTATGGTTAACCTTTCTCTAGGGGCTACAACAGGACCTACCGGTTATCAATCAAACTTCTCAGTGAAAAATATGCAAGTAAAAGCATTACACAGAAAACATTTAAAATACAAACAAAACCATTTGATGCTAAAAGCTTATAAGAAGTCACTCATTATCTTAGATGGTTCTAGTGAAACCAAGTTTCTCTAACCCTTCCAAAAGGGTTCTCTCCCCTGCCAGTTCTGCTCCCACCCCCAAAGGTCCTGTCCATTTGCTGAATCACAACAAAGGCCCAGAGGCAGTTTAAACACAGTCTTTTCATACCAAAACACCTTTCTTTGTCTGGGAAACCCAGTTTGAACTAGTGTGTGCATCCACAACTAGTTTTAATCATCCTCCCAGCCTCTCTCAGCTGCTTTTTATTCCTGGTTGAGTTGTTGTAACCCTCACTATCTGAAGTTGCATATAATCCCTGGCCCACAATGTCTTATAAACCGTTCATAAAGTTAATGCAATATATTTTTCCCAAAGACATGTAGGCTGTTGTAATATCTGTCACAGTGTATAGCTATCAACATTAAAAAATATGCTTTGTTAGCATCTTCTTGTTCCTCTGCAGGCCTTCATTAAATTAAAATTTTATTGGGGCTAAAGGACAAAGATATTGAATTTTATTTCACACACTGCTCTCCAATGGTAGCTATAGTCTTAATTCACAATGTTCAGGGTAGATGTAGCTTTTTGAGTGTTATCTCCAACAACAAGAACAAAACAACTGCCTAAAACTCACACATAATTTGAAAACTGATAGTGAAGTACTGATTACTCCGGGCATAGGACCTTCTGCTGAGAGAAGGACAAAGCTATTTAGGTGTTTTTTAAAGTTTATTAGTAAGAAAAGCACATGCCATCTTAAAGTCATATGGTAACTAAATACTGGTGAATCAGTTTGTATAATATATGAAGAAGGATAAAACATCATGAATTCTTTTTCAAAACAGACCAGAAATATTAGTAAATTTGCAAAACACTGAGTTACATTTAAAAAATTATTTCCTGACTCTGCATTTGAATTTCTCTATTTATTTTAATCTTAGTAGTAGTTCATTTTTTCCTATCCTGATCTGGGCTCATAGGTCTCCTTGTAACATTTATGTGCCCCACTGTTGGACTAATTATACTTGCCTTTTGGCATTCTTTGTCTTCAGGAAACAATGGACCAGTGAAACTGTTCCAGTGAGGAAGATTCTCACAGGCAGGTAGCCAAAGAAGGCAAAACTTCAAAAACAGCTTAAGAAACTTCAGTTAATGCTGCCTTCATTTATAGTTGTGCAACCCACTGAAGTAAATAAGATTGGCTAGCTCTTTAAATGGGCAGAATGGGCCCATTTTTTAAACCAATTTTTCTTTAGTCTAATTCATGTTTATACTATTTCTTTTGTTCTGACATTCAAATAATCTATTGCAGGAGTTGGTAGTGCTATTTACAGTAATGTTTCCCCACACTTCCTGTTTTAAGACCCTGTTTTCTGTTGCTTATAACTGCCAAAATCTAACTGCTTGAACTGAAATTTTCCATGTTAGATGTCTGCCTCAGACTGAATTGTTTCGGAAAGGTTCAACAAAAACAAACAATCAACCCATCTCTGAGAAGGAGGCTAAAGGAAAACACGTTGTTTTGCCATTTAAAAAAAAATCTCAAGCAACCTTTTCATTGGGAAGCTACAGTAACTCTGCACTTTGGAGATGGGGCTTGAAATTTGACAGGGAGTTCACCCTTATGTCACCAATGTTTCTTTTGCTGCAACAGTGAATATTTCCTGGAACCTTGTCAAGTTAAAAGCCTCTGAAAAAATCTCTGTTTGCATATGCTCAGTAGAGACTTGTTAAGAGTATTGCAACTAAATTTTCTGAAAACACCATCTGCACTGAGTATACTCTATTTTCTTAGAGCTACTACCTTTTGTATGCACTATCATTATGGAGCAACTGAATATGCTCCATCTGGGGCTGCAGAGGCTAAGCAGAACTTTCCCTGCAATTCCCAGAGGCCAAAATGGTGCTGGGCACAGGAACAGCAAGTGGAGAGATTATCTCCCCTGTGGTCTTAATATGGTCTGCGGGTGCCTAGGCCAAGTGCAGGAGAAGGACATGGGGCAGTGGCAGCAGCATCCACAATGGACTGCAAAGTGGTGAGAAGACTGGGCTGAAGCTGCCAGAGGGTGCAGAAAAAACCAAAGGAGGTGGGAGAGGAGCAGGGGTTGAAAGGCGAGGTGGATGCTGAAGGATTGTGGTGGGGTATGGGTCAGAAGGCACAGTGAAGTGTTGGCTAGGAGCACAGGGGGACAGAGACAGGCTAGACGTACAGGGGTAGAAGGCTCTGTAATCATTGCAGCCCATTCCCCTGTGTAACCTGGAAACTGAACTCAGCATTTCTCAGTCTCTACATTTCTCTACCGCCAGTAAATAGATGAATAAATTCCCATAATAAATGCACAGATTTTAAGGCAAGAAGGGACTGTTCCGATCATTTTGTCTGTCATGCACAACACAGGCCAAAGGAATTCTAGCTCACATTTTCTGCATCAAGCCCATCACATCATTTTGAGCGATAGCACATCTCTTCTCAAATGCTGAAGGCTCTACCAGGTCCCTGGGTAAATTATTCCAATGATGAATTAGCTTCAGATTTAAAAATCTGTTAATTTATAGTCTGAACTCCTTCAGATTGGGCACCATACTGTTTGGACACCAAAACTGGGCACAACAAAATTGTGGACACCAAAATTGGGCACAACAGCAGCTGCGGAGCATCATTTAAAGCAGGGCTACTCAACTTTGGAAGCCCTGAGGGCCACAATGATACTCACAGCATATGCTGAGGGCCACAACTTAACTGTGGTTGCATATACATGCAAATATATATGCAAATTGCTTCTTCCACAATGACAGGCATGAATACAAACATTGAGCCTTAAGCCGCCGTGCCAGAGCCAAACGTGGCCAGTATGAGCCAGTCAGCACCTCTCAGGGTCTGCCCACAAAGCTAAGCAGCCAGCACTTCCCACAATGCCCCAGCATTCCCAGCACTTCCTACCTGGGGGCTAGAAACACCGACACCCTGTACCCATCTGCTCCAGCCAGCCCATCTGTTTGTGTCTTTCAATGATCACCCCGCCTGGGAGACACCTCACCGTTATGGAGCATGTTCCCAGTGGAGGTCATATTCAAAGAATCCCACCTGTGGGCCATGTGTTGAACCCCGTGAAAACTCAAATCGCACCGTGGGCCATGTGCTGAGTAGCTCTGCTTTAAAGCATTGTGTTCTCCACCCCTCCTTTCCAAGGCAATGAGCCTCCACGCCCCAATTGCTTTCAGGAACCTCAGCTGTAGAGGGAGACTCCTTTCATCTCTTCCCAGAAGCTGCCGCCTCCCCCACTCTCCTTCTTACCTGATCCTGCTAGCAAGTCTCACCCTTGGGTGATGGGCCTGTCCTGCTTCCTCCTAACCTGTCTGGTTCCCAGCTCTAAGATGTGCCATTGCTGTTTTGGCAGCTGGGAGGCAAGGGCGTGGCACACTACATGCTCCACACACAGAGCAGGGCGTGGGTGTTAACTGCAGTAGGATCCCAGCCAGGATGTATGTGGCTACTAGTTACAAGCTCACTGCAAATTACATCCCTGGACTGGCAACAGGCAAGAAAGCAAAAAAGGTGGCCAGCGTGGTTAAAAATGGGGCAGGTGGCAACAGTTTTTTCTACATTTCTGCTTAAAAGTTGCTGAAACATGGCTCAGGTGCTCCAGCCCTGGCTCTGCAGCCTGCAGGACACACTATGCCAGAAATGATTTTACTACCACCACCTAGAAAGTTAATATTGCCTTCCTACTCCTATTTCATATCCCCTTGCTTATATGTCCAAGGTTTGCATTCACCCTCTCAGCTACAGCACTGCATGGTGAGGGCATGTTCATTTGGTTTTCTACCACAACCCTGAAGTCCTTTTCAGAGTCCCCAGAATCACAAATGTGAGCTCCTTTTTTATTCCTAGATGTGTGACTTTGCTTCTGGTTGCGTTAAAATGCATGTGTGATGGCACAGTCTGTCCTATTTCTTGGTCTACCCTGCCAGCTGTCAGGACCCTTCTCGAGTTTGGGGGGTCTGATACATAAAGCCTAAGGCAATATGAAGAGAAAGGAAAGGGTTTACAGGATGAAGTAACATTTAAAAAGGATCCTGATACTGTATCTTGATGGGACTGTAACCTGGAGCCTTGCAGAAAGAATGGGGCACCTCTCTCACCCAGACAATAAGCAAGATGAGGGAAAGGGCCAGCCTAAATGCTGCCTTTGGAACAGGACAGATGTTGAAATGAGGAGGGCCCTGAGTTAGCTGGAAATTGACTCCAGCAGGTTTCCAAACACTATGAACCTGAGGATTAAGTGATGCCAGCTGATGGATAATAATTTCTGGAATTATCTAGTTCTAGATGCAAACTGAGGTTCTTGGCATGAGAGGAAACTCACTGAGATTGTTGAGATGACTGGGGATAGAACTTAGCAGGCTGGCTTCAGAGAAACCTGAAACCCAGAAGTACCCTTTGTTTATTTGGGACTTCTTGATTTGTTTTATTTGTTTAAAGCTATGCATTTAGGACACTAACAACTTCACAAATCCTTCCCATGAAAATATCAGAAACAAAACAATCATAGCAACAGTTAGATTTTATATAGGAACATTATCATCACATCTCTCTATTTAACAGGGTCTTACCATATTATGGAGTGAGCTTCATTACAACACCTATGTCATTTCTATTGATTTTATTAAATTGTGTGAAATCTCTATATACCTTTATAACAGACCAGATATGCCTATCAAATGTTAACATAAAAACCTGGACAGGTAAGTTGGTTTCTTTGGAGATGAATGTACTTTGTCTGAGCAGTGAATAAAAGGTAACCAAGTATCTGAGTTTCTATCTGTCCTCTATCTGTTGTATTGGGTGTATAATTGGTGAATGTATTGTCCATAATCACACCTTCTTTAACTATACCTCAATGGTTGGACTATCTGTCTCTTTTCCCCAATTGCTGAGCTTCTACTAGCAGATAACAGACTAATTATTTTCTTTTTGTGTGATTATTTCTACTAGGAAGTCCTAACAGGATTACCAAAAGATCATTTGGTAATAAATACTGAATAATCTGTGATATTTGGTTACAGATTTCTCAATAGTCTTTAATGATTGGACAAGTCCAGCACACATACATAGAATCTTCTCTTTCATCTGTTTGGCAGACTCATTAATTAAATAAGCCTGAGTGAAAATGCTTACAGAAGAAAACTTTTGAATGTGAAGCCTGAAGTTTGTTTAGCAAGTGAAAATCTCTTAATTTAACTATAGTGACATCCTGTTTGTAAATGGTCAATCTTGACACATATATGTATGTGCACACACACAGAATTAAAAGTTGAATTGAGCTGATAAAACTTGTTTTCTCTACTTCATTCTCTGCAGTAGAATATACCATTGGACTATTGAGTATGTGACAGAAATATTGTATTAATGTAATGTAGTCCTTGCATGCAAGTCTCTCATAGGCTATGTCTACACTGGCGGGTTCTTGCGCAAGAACGGCTGTTCTTCCGCAGACCGTCCATACTGCCTGCCCGCTCTTCCTCAAGAAGTTTTACAGTAAAGCATGGTAAGAGAGGGCTTCTTGCGCAAGAGCTATGCTCTTTTCTAACAAGTGTAAGCTCTCTTGCGCAAGAGGGCAGTGTGGACGTATGGCAGGGGTTTCTTGCGCAAGAAAGCCCTATGGCTAAAATGGCCATCAGAGCTTTATTGCACAAGAGAGCATCCACACTGCCGTGGATGTTCTTGCACAAAAGCACATGGCTGTGTGGACGTGTTCTTGTGCAAGATGTTCTTGCACAAGAACCCGCGAGTGTAGACATAGCCCTAGAGTGCTCTGTCTTATCATAACAAGACTTATACTTTTGGATGCTTATAGGCATATTTATCATTGCTTTTTCCTTCACAAATCTTTCCCCAGAGAATGAATGTACTGGCTACGTTAATACATTCTACAGACCTCCACAAAAATCCTTGCCTGTGCATTGGTCACCATGACAAATGTTTGGCCACTTCTGTATTTGAATATGTATTTTAGGCTTTAGACCTATAGGAAACATAACCCTATTAGTCTGCCTAGAAAACAAAGAATAAGAAACAAAACTCACTGCAGTGTGGCAGGTAATCCCCTTAGATGGACTTGCTGAAAATACAAATCTAAAGCAAAACAGAGAGCATTTTCAAGGATCACAGACCCTAGAAAAGCATCCATATTTTGATCACATAAAATAATCAGGCAATACTCAAGCCTCAGCTTGGCAAAGCACCATGTGTTTAACTTTAATCTCGTTAGTTATCTTAACCTTCTTCTGCAAAGCAGGTAAGCCTGTGCTTAAAATTAAAGCTTTGCTGAATCAAGGCCTTAACAAAATTATATGCTACTGTGAGTAATTTCCAATGACCACATGGGTTTGTAAGAAATGGTGGCAGGAGTGTCTCATGCTTAGTGACCCTTGCTAATGCCTCTGCTGTGATTTCCAATGTATGAAAAGTTGCTTGGACTGCATGAGTAGTTTTGTAGGAACTCTGACAAGAGCAACACTCTGGCTCGATAAAGGGTTAGTAGAAGATAAAAAAGACTGTCACTCTTCCCTCTATCCCAGATACACAAAAATTAGAACTATTGCTGTGAAGAAAATCCTATACCTCTTGAACTAGGGATGTTAAATTTTGAGTATTTGACTAATTGAATAGTCGATGCAACTTGTATGGACTATTCGATTAGTCAATAGGGAGCCTTTGCCTTTGAAGTGTAGCAACAGCTCTAGGGGCCAGTGGGGCAGCATTTCAAAGTGGCAGCGCCTCGTGGAGCCCGGGGTCCGTAGGGAAGTCCCCAGCTGATCCCAGGCTCCACGTGGTGCTGCTGCTTTGAAATGCCGCATGCAGTCTGGGGACACCCCAGCTGGCCCTGGGCTGCATGCAGTAATTCAAATTAGGAGTGCTTCGTGGAGCCTGGAGTCTGGCCCCAGGCTTCACGTGGTGCTGCCACTTTGAAGTATACCCTCCTCTTCCCCCTCCCCTTGCTGTTTATTTCTGATAGAGGCAGCAAGTGGGGGGGTGAGTGACTAGTCGACTAGCCTGTTGACAATCTGATAAGCATTTGCTTATCAGATAGTTGACTAGTTGTTCACATTTCTGTCTTGAACTTGGACCCTGAATCCTTCTCCTTCTCCCAAAAAGCATGAGTGAAATACCTTATCTTTGCCAAGGGATAGTGTAAAAACTACTCATCCATTAATATTAATTTTCCTTACAACAAACACAACATATAGCATTGTGTTAAGATGTTGCCCTGAATTATATGATTACTTCCTATTTTTCCCACAGGACACCTCTTTCTGTCTGTGCTCAGGAAAGAATTTTAAAAACAGCTGGAGGGGCAAAGAGGAAACGCATAGCTGCTTTGAAGGGAAGGCTGTCCTTATTTCATACTTTGGAACAAGCATTCACAAGCAGTTTACCCATGTGAAAATGTGACCCCAGTAATATTGCCAAGGTCAGTGAGAGCAGAGATGAGCTGCTGAGGAAATGCAACTTGGAGGGTGGGTTTTTTTTTTTAAAGCCTACAAGAGCGCTTCAAACTTCACCATTTTTTTCTGAGAGGAAAGCATATGGAGGAGAAGAGAGGATTGATAGTAGTCATGTCCTTATTTTACAGTAAGTTCCTTCCTTTTTCTCCTTTGGATATACAATTATTTATTGCAAAAACAGCTTTGTGAGAATAAAACATATTTAGCAGAACTGCCTACAAGTTAAAGCCTTCCCCCTCCAAAAGAAACATAGAGGGTTGCCACCTTTTAGTTGTTTGAGCTCTACAAGGGTACGTCTACACAGCAGGGCTAAATTCAAAATAAGCTGTGCAACTTGAGCTACGCAAATTGTGTAGCTTAAGTTGAAATAGTTTATTTCAAATTTGGGCACATCTACACAGCACTTATTTTGAAATAGAGCACTCTTTCTCCAACTTCCCTTACTCCTCATACAAAAAGGTTTACAGAAGTTGGAGTAAGAAGCCTGTTATTTTGAATTTATTTCAAAATCACAGGCTTGCTGTGTAGATGTGCACTATGTTATTTCGGAATAACTGGTGTTATTCTGAAATAATGCTGCTGTGTAGACATACCCCAACACATTGCATCATTATAGGTAAAGCTGATAGGACTACCTATAGCTAACATTGTCCGATGCCTCTCTTTAGAACAGGCTATCTTTACACCTATAATGTCCAGTACTTTCTGATTTTTTTCCCGGCCAGGAGGCGAAAATACCGGACACCTGGCAACCCTAGTGCCCGGGCCCCCCCGGGTCCCGACATCTCCAGCCCCCCAACCCCATGCTTATCTGGTTCTGCAGGGAAGCAAAGTTCTGGCTTCAACAAGAACACAAAATGGCCGCCGGCAAAAAGCCTATAGACCAAGGGGAAGCAATGCTCAACCGCTCCCCTGTTCTTATCCCTATTTTAACTCTGCACTCACTCTGAAAGGGGCCATGCTGTTTTAATGCTGTTTTATTATTTACTTTTTTTTTTTCTCAACAACTTTGGTCTCCTCCCCCTTTTTTTTCCCTCAACAGAATTTTTTCCCTGGTGTTTTTTTTTGGGGGGAGGTGAGATGTTCGGTATTTTTGGTTCAACCATCTGGCAACCCTAAGTGCAGGGCCCTCTCCTCTCCTGTCAGTGCTCCTGCTGACACCCAGGCAGTGTGGATGAGGAGGAATCTGCCTCACGTGAGAGCACAGGAGTGAGGAATAGAGAGTGAGAGGGAAAGTAGGAAGAGATGCATAGGGGGAGGGAGAATAGCAGTCTAGGGGAAGAGGAATAGGACAAAGGAGAAGAGGGGCTAGAAGAAAGAACAGCTGAAGACTGGAACAAGAACCTGGAGGAAGGATGTGGCAGAGGAACAGGGGAAAAGGCAGATGCAGGAGTAGTGAGGGCGTAAGAGGGCGAGAAGGATCTGAGATACCATTCTCCTGTACAGAACCTGGAATTGAAATCTAGGGGTCCTAAGTCCATACATTTCTTTGCTATACCGGGGGGGCTGACAGATTTGCTAGGCCCCTGGGCAAGGTGTGGGGGATGGCTTGTGCTCCTGGAAGGAGTGGGGCCTTGGGCAGAAGAGGCGGCACTAAGCATGCCAGATCTGGGTCCCGAATGAACTGCCCCTTTGCCTCCTCTCCCACAGTTGGCAGGCTATATCGCAAAGAGTTGAGAGACACACTGGCAAAGTGCATATCTCCTTCCCCTTCTAGTAGCTCATCCAAAGAGAGGTACCTTTGACTGGTACCAGTTACTCTGTCTGCTAGAGGACGAATCTGTGGATATTCTAATGACCCATATGGAGGGTCAGTGTGGTTCTACATAACTTTTTTTTCCAATTTTTAAGTTTTTAATAAAATTACATCCAAAATCTGTTAAAAGAATATTGAGGGTACAAAGTGAAGCATTGAAAAATTGGAAATGTCAGTAGTAAGGTTGCCCATGCAGCCTTAGTTCAGCCCCCTCATTTGTGTGCATTAAGATGTTGTCCTGAATTATATGGTTATTTCCTATTTTTTGCACAGACGGAAAGACACCTCTTTCTGTCTGTACTCAGGAAAGACTGTGCTTTAGGAACATATCAGGATTATGTAATGAAATAGGCTATTGTCTTCAGGTCTCCTGCCTCATTTGTTGTAGCAGTTGGAAAGTGTATAATGAATGAGGCAGGAAGCCAACAGGAGCTCCTTGCTGAACATACAAAGTGCTTTAAATGTAAAGTACTCAGACCCAGGGCTTCTCAAACACATCATTCAAAATTAGTTGACGTTTTTGACAATGTTGGGTTTGATCTTTTGTGCCTCCATTAAAACACCTGAGTATGAAATGGGGATAATAATACCACTTTATTGGAGTGTTGTGACAACAAATTCATTCATGTTTGCAAAGAAGTAAGATATGACAAGCGCACCACAGAAAAGCCCACGAGGAAGCTAATAGCTCCGTACTGAGTTCAGGATTTGGCTAGTGTATAGTAGGTAGTTTATGGGACCACAAACTGAATGATGAGAAAAAAAATGGAATAGCTGCCCACTCAGTGAGTATTGGCCATTTTGTGCACAGAACAATGAAGAGTGTCCTGTGGAAAAAATAGCTTGTAATTACAAATGTATCAACACATACAAAGCTGAAATAAGCTTGCATGGAAAGCCAGCAAGTGCTCCAGTACATGAATTCATTCACCACTGAAGTGCAATCATTTCTCAGGTGAAACATGATGGTTCCTTAACAGTGCCCAGAAACACTATACAACAGTTCAGGACAGAAAGCAAAGAATTCTTTATTCACTTAAAACAGCAGGAGGAATTTATGGAGGCATGTTGCCATCAGAACCCTGGATGTGTGTACAATGCTTTACAGTGTAGGCCAGTTATTCTAAAACCTGTTATTTTCTCAGTTCTGCAGGAATTGTTCAGCTAATGCTGTGCTAATGTACAAAGTGCATAAATAACATTATTGTAACTATTCCTAGGATATCTAATCAGTTTGCCTTTTCTGTCTTACACTTTTATTCTCACCTGGACCTCACCTATTCTTCTTCCCAACACTAATGCCTCTCTTGAGCATTCCTTAATTGATTCAAAACTTTCCATCATCACAAGAAATGGACTCAATGTTTTTCATGTACTCAGTTTAAAGTTGTTTCTTAAAATGTCTTTCCATCCTACAAAGAAGGATAGAGAAGTTTTCATACTGCAGTTGTTTGTGGTCTTCATGAACGCTGTCCTTCCCTCATTCTTCCCATACAACTCTTGTTTTCTCCCCACATTAACCCAACACTTCCATTTTCTCTATTTTTTTAAATCTTCCCTTGACCCAGCCCCACTGCAATTGAACGATTTGCCTGCTTCTATCGCACAGAACCCATGGGCCCTTCTGTACATTGGAGCTGACTACTGTTCTAGTAAGGGGCAGTGTTTATTTTACTTGTTTGTAGCTTTGACCCTGATTGTCATTGGTCTGTTTTGCACCTTGTGCTGATACACTGTCTTTTATTTCTTAGATTCTGGGAGTATTTTTTGAGTAAATCTGAATGTTTCTCCTGTGCATTCTTTCTTCATGATTTATCCTCTTCGTCTGATCGTTTCCTTTTCCTTCATCATTTTGGCACCTAGACTAAACTTTTTTTCAGTTTTCATCTGGCTAATCTGGCTGATTTTTCAAGGTGCTTTGATGGGACAATCTTTTTCCCTCCCTCAGGGCTTGTCTACACTGCAAAGTTTTGTTGCCAAAAAAACGCTTTTTGGTGAGAGAGCCTGGAGATCATTGACATTGCATGCAACAAAAGTTGCAAAAAATGCCGTTTCAGCAACAAAACCTTCCACCTCCACAAGGGACTTTTGCCCCTCGTCCTCCCTGTACTGTTGACAGTCATGCAGTGTTTACTACAAGAGGCTTTTTCTCATGTTTCTTAAACTCCAGCATGTTTCCCACAATGCTTGATTAGCCGCTCTGGCCAGCGCTCTGAACTGTGCTGCTCTGCAGCCATGTAAACAGGTAAACAGAAATGTACCCCTCCCCCTGCAAGCCCCTCGGACTTTAAAATCCATTTCCTGCTGGCTGGCTCCTCATGGTGTCTTCACAGGGAAGAAGGGGTGGCTGTCACTCAAGATGCTCTCCTGCTTGGAGCACTCCAGAGCTTTTGGATCTTACCAGGGTGTGGGTGAAGAATCAGTGCAATCACCACTGCAAGTGATGGACTGGGTCATGTTGAGTCACATTTCTCAAGCCCTGTGTGAGAAAGAGTATGAGCGAGACACCCTGCAATGCAGAGCCAAGATAAAGGAACTTCGGCAGTCATACCAGAAGATGGAGGCGAGAAACAGCCGGTCTGGTGCTGCACCCAACACATGCCGATTTTATAAAGAACTGGATGCAATCCTGGGTGAGGATCCCACATCCACAGTCAAGGACTCTGAGGATACGTCCCAAAACACAGAGTCAGCAGAAACAAGACTTAACCTGGAGGCAAGAAGTTCTTGATGATGAGGTAGAAGTGAATGAGGAGGAGGGGTTCACTCTGGGGTTACCTGATGCGACAGACAGCCAGGAACTATTCTTAAGCCCCGAGGTTCATGGGGAAATCTCAGCAACTGGACATGGAGCATGAAGCAAGGAAAGAGATGCAGGGTAAATTGCTCTAATGCAGCGGGAAGGGGGTGGTGGCTTGGGACTCCCAGAGGCTGTGTTTCTGTGAGCTGGCTAAGCCCTGCCTGGGTCAGTGTTATGTCCAAACAGTGCATTGATGCACGCAGAGATATCAATAGGATCTTGCTGGGAGATGGCGTGGAAGCCTTTTTCTGAGGTACTTATTAATTTTCTTCTGGAGAGTCTATGGCAGAGCTGCCCTTTCCCCACCACCATGGTATCACACTTGCCCAAACTATTCCTCATTTTGGGTACATCTAGACTACATGGCTCTGTCGACGGAGCCATGTAAAATAGTTTACTCGGCATAGTCAAAGAAGCGGGGATTTAAATAATCCCCGCTTCATTAAAATAAACATGGCCGCCGCGCTGTGCTGACGATCAGCTGATCCGGCACAGCGCGGCAGTCTAGACATGGCGTGGTTGACAAGGGAAGCCTTTGTTGACTGCTCTGGTATGCCTCGTGAAACGAGGTTTACTGGAGTGGTCGACAAAAGCTTCTCTTGTCAACCGCGCCGCATCTAGACTGCCGCGCTGTGCCAGATCAGCTGATTGTCGGCACAGCATGGCGGCCATTTTTATATTAATGAAGCGGGGATTATTTAAATCCCCGCTTCTTTGACTATGCCGAGTAAACTATTTTACATGGCTCTGTCGACGGAGCCATGTAGTCTAGACATACCCTTTGTGCTGCTGGTACCAAGGTGGCACAGAACTGGGCTGCATAAGGCAGTGGTTTCCAAACTTTTTTATATTGTGGTCCGGCAAACTTATTCAAAAACGTTTGGTGGATGGGCACTGAATAACTTGCATATTCATTATGGTCATTAATTTATTTGCATGTTCATTATGGTAATTAGTTTAAGCAGGCACGTGTCATTTTACAAACATTTCACCCTTACTCTCACACAAATTATGTAAGCAGCAGCATGTGGCCACCACCAGGGGATATGATCCTCTGTAAGGTCCAGTCTGCCATAGAGATACCTCCATCTCCCTTTCAATCTGCCAAAGCCACATTCAACAACCATGCAGCATTGGCTTAGCCTGTTGTTGAACTGCTCTTTACTGATTTCTGAGTGCCCTGTGTAAGGCTTCATGAGCCAGGGATGTAAGGGGTAAGCAGGGTCACCTAGGATTACTGCAGGCATTTCCACATCCCCCAGTGTAATTTTCTGATCTAGAAAGAAAGTCCCAGCCTGTAGCTTCCAGTGCAGGCCACTGTTCTTGAGGATGTGTGCATCATGCACCTTTCCAGAACACCATGCATTTATGTCTGTGAAACACCCACACCTTGTGATCCACAAGCGCCTGAAGCACCATAGAGAAGTACCCTTAAGACTGATGTATGGCGTGGCACTATATTGGGGATATGTGTACTATTGAATTGCCCCACCACAGTTTGGAAAGCCCATTTCTGCAAAGCCAGTTACTATGTCATCCACATTTCCCAGAGTCACAATCCTACGCACTCTAAACTGACTTGCAACTGAGCGGTAGCAATTGGGAGTCATCAGGTTCTACAAAGGAATGGCAACAGGCTTCTCCATCCAGAGAGCAGCTCTCACTCGGGTGTCCTTGTGCTGCAATTTAGGAGCTAGCTCAGCTCACAGGTCCAGGAAGGTTGCTTTAGGCATCCTAAAGTTCGGTAACCACTGGCCTTCATCCCACACTTGCATGACAATGTGGTCCCACCACTTAGAGCTGGTTTTCCTAGTGCAAAAGCAATGCTTTACTCTGCACAGCTGCTCTGTGACAGTCAAATGCAATGTCAAGTCAAGTCACTGTTGTCCATGTCAACCTCCTGATTTTTTAACATTTGGGGATGGCAATACTGAATATGAATGCCTCTGTTTCCCATCACAGGAGAGGTGTGGAAGAGGGCAGGATGTCTATCATGTCTGTCCAGCGGAAAATTGTTGAAGGATCTAGAGTGTGGTCTCACTGTCTTCCCATAAACGTTTGCTTAGACTGTGTCTATGAGTGAGCCTCTCAGCCCACATCCACAGACTCTCAGAAGTGGGGCTCTGCTAGGGAATGAAAAGTAGCAATGCAGATGGAGCTTGATGGTGCAGCTCGCCCCACCCCTTAGGTTCATAGCTCCAGGCACAATGGCTACACAACTTGTTTCAGAGCCTGTGAACCCTGCTAGCAAAAATCTGTGGACCCAGGTTGGGAGGTTTGCAGCCAAATGCAGGGGAAATGCCCTGCAAACCAATGGCTGCAGGTGTTGCAAGTGTCATGTGGCAAGACAGATAGCTTGAGGAGGCAAACCTGGAAGGGGACCATGTGTAATTGTCTGTGAGGAGGACCGCAAAGAGATTGAAGATCTCATAAAACAGCATTAGCTGTCACTGTTGCTATGGGGATAGATTGTGCCTTTAGACGCTGCCTTGAGCCAGGGATATTGAATGAGCAGCATCACGCCAGGTCTAGTCTGGTGAGACATTATTCCCTAGAGACACCTCAATGAGGCAAAATTCTGTCCTTGCTTCCCCTTTGCCCTAAGGAAGAGTGTATGTGTGTGGAATGGCTGTCTTATACTAGCAGTAAATTACAACCCCTCTACTAGCTCAGCTGTCCTAGCTGGCATGAGGGGAGGTAGAAATAATGCTCCCCTGTGAGTAGGTGAGCATTGTGTACACGGCACCCACTTCCACCATTTGCCTGAACCAAGGTTTGGATTCCCTCACGTAAGCAGGAGTGGAGGGGTTCTTACTTCATCCCTTCTCCTGTAGAGGTGTGTAGACCACATCAATCTAGCCCGTGGTTATCTGAATAATATATTGTGAACAAAACATGATAGAACAGTGTAATCAAAACACTGCAGCAGACTTCTTAACATGACAAAAGACTTGAAACATAATTGAAAGTCTTGAAAAAAGCAACTGAGAACAACTTGTTCATCTGGCTTGATGTCACCCTCAATTTGGCCCCTCGTTTCAAAGTTCTGTCACTCACTCTAATCTCATTCATCCTGATCGGCTGAATCAGTTTTTATGGCTGAATTCCAGTGAATTTTATGGTAAAATTCTATTCTTCAGAGCAGTGTCTCTGCCGCTGTCATGCCCAAGAAAAGTTGTGAATAGAACTTGCAGTTGGACCAGAAGCTGTGGCTGGTACTGGTCAGAAGTCTCTCCTCTACTCTTTGTAAATGAATGGACAGAGTCTGTCATCCCCACTCACACTGAGTAGTGCCTTTAATCTGTGAATGGCCCCACTGAAGTCAATGGAGCCATTTTCAGTGTAAATAATGCTACAGAATCTTGCCCTGGAAAATATTTCCTCCTTCTCCTACCTTTTTTTAGTTCTTATGAAAGATGGCTGATTAAAATGTCCAGGAAATGAAACATTCTGTTTTTCCACAGGTCAGGTGCAGCACAGACAGCTCCCTTTCATGGTTCCCTACTCTGCTTCTAATTTACACTGGAGGATCATCCCCTCCTCCCCGCACATAGACAGAGGAAGAGGAGGCTATGTTGCAATGGCCCAGCTGCAGTTGCACTGCTGTCACACTTCAGTGCAGACACTTACTACAGCAACTTGAAGAGTTCTCCCAATACTGTAGTAAAGTCACCTCCCTGAGACACCATAGCTAAGTCAATGAAGAATTAGAAGCAAGAGGAAGACCAAGGACAGGGTAGGCCCATTGCTCAGTGAGGAGGGAGAAATTATAACAGGAAACTTGGAAATGGCAGAGGTGCTTAATAACTTCTTTGTTTCAGTCTTCACCAAGAAGTTTGATGATGAAGGGATGCCTAACATAGTGAATGTTAGTGTAAATGCTAGTGTAATGCTAGCTGGGAGGGGTTGCAACTGCTTTGGAGGATAGGGTCATAATTCAAAATGATCTGGACAAACTGGAAAAATAGTCTGAGGTAAATAGTATGAAATTTAATAAGGACAAATGCTAAGTACTCCACTTAGGAAAGAACAATCTGTTTCACACATACAGAATGGGAAGCGACTGTCTAGGAAGGAGTACTGCAGAAAGGGCTATATGGGTTCTAGTGGACTACAAGTTAATATGAGTCAAAAGTGTGACACTGTTGCAAAAAAAAGCAGACATGACTCTGGGACGCATTAACAGGAGTGTTCTGAATAAGACACGAAAAGTAATTCTTCCACTCTACTGATTAGACCTGAACTGAAGTATTGTGTCCAGTTCTGGGCATCATATTTCAGGAAAAATGTGAAGAAATAGGAGAAGTTCCAGAGAAGAGAAACAAAAATGATTAAAGATCTAGAACACATGACCTATGAGGGAATATTGAAACAATTGAGTTTGTTTAGTCTGGAAAAGAGAAGACTGAGAGGGGACATGATAGTGGTTTTCAGGTATCTAAAAGGGTGTCACAGGGAGCAGCGGGAAAAATTGTTCCCCTTGGCCTCTGATGATAGAACAAGAAACAATAGGCTTACACTGCAGCAAGGGAGGTTTAGGCTGGACATTAGGAAAAACTTCCTAACTGTCAGGGTGCTTAAACACTGGAATAAATTGCCTAGGGAGGTTGTGGAATCTCCATCACTGGAGATATTTAAGAGCAGGTTAGATAGACATCGATCAGGGTTGATCTAGATGGTGCTTGGTTCTGCTGTGAGGGTAGGGGACTGGACTTGATGATCTTTTGAGGTCCCTTCCATTTCTAGTGTTCTATTATTCTAATTCTTCTGTTTACCTAGTGCTGTCTACTTTGGGACTTAGGTTTTCTTAACTGTAATGCTCAGGATGTGGATTTTTCACACTCTTGAGTAACATAGCTGGTCCAATCTAATTTTCTT
Source organism: Rafetus swinhoei (assembly GCA_019425775.1). NCBI lineage: Eukaryota > Metazoa > Chordata > Testudines > Trionychidae > Rafetus > Rafetus swinhoei. The sequence goes on from CM033437.1 coordinate 160,810,944, forward strand.
GTGTAGACCAGCTCTGAGTCTTGGTTAGTCTCTCAGTGATGAGTGCCAACAGCTGTGCTAATGAGTGACAAATTTGGTGCAGATGCTTAAGGTTATAGACACCCCCCCATCCATTAAATACTGCATTGAGAAACCTACTCATTTCCCACAGATCCCCAAACAATCAAATGCTAATAATTTTCAATCTGTATCAAGTGGGGCTGGATTCAAATTGATAATCCAAAAGCGAAACATTCCTTGTCACTCTTTCAGTCCCCTGAGCCACCCACACTTGCTTGCCAATTAACTTTTGAATTGCAGCAATTGTTTTCATTATTATTTTTATTGTAACTATTTATTACTGCAGCACCTGAGCAGTGCATGGCATTTAAAGACACATATTAAAAGCAGATGGCTCCTTTAATAAAGGAGTGTACAAGTTAAGGGCCAGATTGAGAATGTTCAGTAAGTAGTTCCACATAAGAGTAATGAGGGAAGAGAAAGGAACTTTTAGCCTTTCCTCCACTCTTAGAACTGGTTACAGTTATAGCACTTGTGCTACCCTGAGGGCAAAGGCCACAAATGTAGATGTATCTAGTTAATCCATTGGTTAAATAAATTAAAAAAAAAAGTGCACGTAATAATCTGATCAAGAACAAGAATATTACACACCTGTCTTAAAACAACACAGAATCAAGCTAATTGAAATACTAAAAGGGTGCAATGAAGAGAAGGAAACAAATAGGCTGTGTCTAGACTGGCATGATTTTGCGGAAGTACTTTTAACGGAAAAGTTTTTCCATTAAAAGTATTTCCGCAAAAGAGTGTCTAGATTGGCACGGATGCTTTTGCGCAAAAAGTGCTTTTGCGCAAAAGCATCCATGGCCAGTATAGACGCGATTTTGTGCAAGAAAGCTCCGATGGCCATTTTAGCCATCGTGCTTTCTTGCGCAAAACATTAAGGAGCCTGTCTACACTGGCCCTCTTGTGCAAGTATTCTTGCGCAAGAGGGCTTATCCCTGAGCGGGAGCGTGAAAGTATTTGCGCAAGAAGCACTGATTTTGTACATTACAAAGTCAATGCTCTTGTGCAAATTCAAGCGGCCAGTGTAGACAGCTGGCAAGTTTTTGCGCAAAAGCGGCCGCTTTTGCGCAAAATCTTGCCAGTCTAGACGCCCATATAGTTTGAGAAAGGCTTCACTTGCAATTGAGATTATTTCTCCAGATAAGAGACTTGACTAAAATAGTCAAAATTATGAAAGATAGAGTGATAAACAGTGTCAGAAACTTCTTTCTTAACTCCATCCCACAGTGAAAGAACAAGCGGTTCCTTCATGAGAGTGAAAAGCAATACATTTCAAACAAGCAAACCAAAACACAGTGCTTTATGAAATATGTTGCTAGTCACTGGAGTTGATGCTGCCAGAAGCTGAGCCAAAGGGCCCATCTGTCTATGGTGAGCACAGGAACAGTTAGGTTTATTTATTTAAAATATTTTTACCCCGCCTCTCTATTTAAAATATTCGAGGCGGCTTACAATTTTTTTTAAGGTTAGGTGATGGAAGGAAAGGTAGCTTTAAGCCACATTTGAATCACACTTTTTTAGGCTCTTCTCAACCCCTACGTGTAAGTCAGAGCAGCTTTAGAGTTGCTGTAGTTTACACTCAACTTCCCATGCCCCTTATTGGCCAGGAAGTAGAAAATAGCTGGAGTGTAGGGGCATTCTGGTGTTACCGCTTCCTGACATGGCTCACTGACACAGTCATGCCTCTCAACAGTCTACAGTAGAGATTAGGGGACACACAAGCATTGTACCTTTCTTTCAGGTCAATGTTGCGGAGGAAGGGGCATTACAGGTCTATTCCCTGAGGGCCAGTCCTTCCCACTTCAGATGGCCAGGGCATAATATTTACAGCCATGAAAAAAGAAAGCTACAAAGGCAATAATATCTAATGTTTCAGACCGTAAAATGCTTAAAATGCAGTAGTTGACTAGGAAGAAGTACCTTCCTTCATGGAGCATCACAATTGAAAAGGTTCATTCTTTTATGCTTTTGTCTTCCTCAGGAACATCTAAAAGGGTAATGGTTTCTTTACAGCAAATGTTGGACCTGATGTCACAACCCCTATTTTCCTAAAATAAAGAGAGGAATATCTCCGTTTTCTTAGCTCCCTCATTAATTTATTATTATTATTATTATTTTATTATTTTATTATCAGGTGCCGGTACTCCAGGGGAAAAGCTGTTGAGCAAAAAAAAAAAAAAAGGCAGGGTGGAGCTGGCATTGCCCCTTTAAGAGATGCAGCCCAGCCGACTGTCAGACATTTGCATACAGAGGTGCCAGTATACTCTATTCTTTCTAGGTAAGCTCCGACTGGAGGTGCCAGTACTGCGTACCGGGCAGTACCATCACAAAAAAAGCACGTATTATTATTATTATTATTATTAATATTGTTATTATTAATAATAATAATAACACGTAGGAGTACCTGTTGTGAACCAGGACCCTGTCATCCCAGGCCCTATACAAACAGAACAAAAAGACAGTCCCTGCCCCAAAGAGCTTACAAGTGAAGGTCTAGAAGACACGAGATCCTGTGTAGGGAAATTAATTTGCTGATGTTTAATTGATCTCTCCCAAAGACCTGCTGTTATGCTTTTCCTTGCCAGACTATCTTGTCTTAGGATATTTTTTACTTTGAGAAAATTAATCAGATCATTTTATGTATTATATCAGTAAGCTAATAATTAACATACGTTTAAAGAAAGAAAGTTAAAATAATGGTTCAGAAGGTGAAATATATTGGCAAACATAGCAATTAGAGATGGTCAGATTATTCATTTGTAGCGCTGTAGCCGTGTAGGTCCCAGGATACAGGAAAAAAAAAGATAGATAAGGTAATACCTTCATTAGGACTTATAGGTGACGACTTTATGGGTGTGTCAGAGATCAAGCATTTATGGAAAAAAATAGGAGGTGCTCAGTGTGACATTGCATCCCCTATTGTTTATGGAAACATGCACATGAATATGTCCAACTCAAATATACTTTATGTAAAATATTGCATGTAATTTATCGTTGGGCAGCTTGCAATCCCCTGAATGTGAATATTCTATTTGTATGCATGTACCATTTCTGTATCTGAAATGAAGAACATTAACTGTAGATTTATTATCAATATGCTCATCTTGAGAAAAATATATTTCCAGCCCATCAGAAACAACAATGAAGAGGCCAGACCCAGTCAGACAGCCAGCAGTCCATTAGTAAGAGACAGCTGAGTGGGGGAGAATGGTCTCTCTGCAGAGATGTTACAAAGACATGTGTCCATGTCACCTGATGTTAAAATCCATCTTGAATTTTCTACTTTTCCTAAGAAATGTTAGGGAATTGAATAAAGGTTTCCTAATGTATGGACATTCTATAGAAGGAACGGGAAGTAAACAATGATTGTCTTCTGTAGAGGTGTAAAAGTATAACCGCTTAAACAGTTAACTGATAAGCCTGGGCTTATCGGTTACCGTTAACTGTTATACTCAGGCTCCTGCTCTGCTCCTAGGGAGCTGGCTGCCACCCCACGCTGCTGGCTCTGTATCATTGGGAAGTTTAAAGTCTTTTATCTGCTTTGTCTGACTTCTGTTTTGTTCACTCTGATTTTGCCTCCAGACTTCAGTTGAAAGAATAAGAGGCCTGGTAGGTGCCCTTAGACTGTGTGAGCTGGTTAGACAAGATAGTCTGGACTGTGTATGTGGAACCCTGAAGTGGATCAGTTTAGTTTGGAGAGTCAAAAACTGACCAGTCATAAAACTGTACAAATGCTTCTCAGTCACAGAGGATATGCTGGTAATGGCGAAAGAGTATCCTGACAAGTGCTGAAAGAAGTGGTCTGGGATGAGGAAGCAGAGAGGACCTGAGATTAGGCGCCTGCTATCTTTTTAGAGCTCCATGCTAAAGTACCCAGAAGACTGTGGGTAGGAGCTCCTCTTCCTCTCCACTATAACAACAGGGGAGCATGCTACACGTTCTTAGTATAACTCTTGCCTTTCACCCGCTATCACTTACTCATTTCATCCCTATAAAGTTGTGGCCACTGAGACTTTCAAAATGAAATCCAAAAGACACTTCTTTTTGTAGGTAAATATTATTTTGTATTATATTATATATCTTTGTCTACAAAAGCTTTCTACACATTTTTGAAAGGCATAAACATCAGACTAAGAAAATAATTGTTGAACATTGTCAGGGCTGTGCAATTAGAAGTAAGTGTGGGAAGCACACACTGTGTTTGCTGAAGGACAGACTGAAAGACAGTGACCACCAAAAGAAATGGTAGAATTCCCATTTCTTGAGCCATTTAAAATCAGTCTTAGTGAACCCCTTGAGACTACAGATGGGAAGTCTCCAGTCTGGGACTCACTGGCCCAGCAACATCCATGGTCCGGCAGAACCACAGACTTTGCTGGACCAGAGAGCTGAGGTGACTGAGTGGCTGGTAGCCAGGGCTGGGAGCGTGGCTGGTGGCAGGGTCAAGGTTAGGGTCAGGGATGGCAGCCGGGTCAGCAGCATAGCTCGGGCCAGCATCTGGGCTGGGAGCACAGCTAGGGCTGGGGCCAAGGCTGGGGCCTGAAGCAGGGCTGGAAGTGAAACCAGTAGCTGGGGTGGGAGTGCAGCTGGGGCAGGCAGCTGGCACTGAGACATGAAGCATGGCTGGGGCTGGGAACGTGGCTGGGGCAAGTGGCTGGAGCTGGAGCCTGGTGTTATCTGCATTCTTCACCAAAAATGTTATCTGCTTAAACAAAGCACATGAGATCTTTTATAGGGGAAAAGGCAGCACGCCACATTTATTAAGAATACAACGTTGCATATGCTTTTCAATCATTTACACACAAACATACACACACACGCACAGTCTTGCCAGACGACGTCATAGTTACCAGTCCAGAGTCTGTATCAATTTAGTGGCCAGCTAGATTGAACACAGGAGGGAGCAGGGCCTTTGTCGGTCAGTCGATCTGATGCTCCTCTGGACTTGTTGGCAAGATGAACCCAAAGTTCCATAGAAAAGCACCCTGCTTTTATAATCCTTTTCTCTGTTAAAATCAATGTATTCCGCTGTGTCATTCTGTGATCGGAACGTTATCTTTTTGATGTCAGTGTTCCCAAAACATTTTCCAAGGCTCATCCTATAATCAATCATCTTTCAGGGGTGCCTGCTTGCTTCAAGGCTCGTTAATCTGCCAATATCCAATCATCCTATGAGTTGGGGTATGCATCGATAGTTATAAATGGCTTCTATGAAGCCAGGTTGTTTCGTCTTCACCCAGGCTTGCGACCCCTCCTTCTCTGGCCATCTGGTTCTGAGAAATAACTTTGCACCTTATCTTGACACATTCATACCCCTTTCACACACATAAGTAATGTTACAAAGGCTTTCAAGGCTATGCGGCACATCAACATCTGTATTGGTAAAACAAAAAGGCGTCGTAAATCAAGCAATTAAGGCCCCAGCCTTTAACATTCTTGTAGTCTCCATTAACACAGACACAATATGAGATCCTGTCTCTTTACTTACTAAAACTTTAAAACAAGGAACTATAGGAGATATATACTTAACTAAAGGATTTGACTTACTACAATATTAAATATAATTATATATACTACCTTACATTACTATATTACTAAACCTAAAATACAAATATATATATAAAAAAAAACCTTTCAATCTTTCAATCCTAACATTGGTGCATAGCCAGGGCAGGCAGCCAGGGCTGGGGTTGAAGCCTGAAGTAGGGTCAATGGCTAGGAGCATGATTGGGGCTGGCATCCAGTGGCTGGGCCTGGAGTGCAGCTGGGGGCTGGGACCAGGGCTGGCAGCATTGCTGGGGCCGGTGGCCAGGGGGTCAGGAGCATGGCTGGCGGACCTCTGGGAGAGCCTGGAGGCCAGAATTGACCTCCCCTTGTCTGGCAAACTCCCTTGTTCAGGACTGGTCAGGTCCTGAGGCTGCTGAACCAGGGAGGTCCAACCTGTAGCAACTTAGCAAGGCTAGATCCTATTCCAGCAAACTATTGAGCCCCCGATCTCTCTCTGGCTATAATGGGAGCTAAGATGCATAGATTGGCCCCCTAATTTCTTCCTTGTATAATTTTTATGTTAAAACAATAGCAAAAATATTTTAATCAATTACTCCCATGTCCACCAGATGTCAGTATATTATAGGTCTACAAAGGGCACCCGATCAAACTAAAACAAAAAACAGGACTATGTAGCACTTTAAAAACTAACAAGATGGTTTATTAGGTGATGAGTTTTCATGGACCAGACCCACTTCCTCAGATCAAATAGTGGAAGAAAATTGGCACAACCATATATACCAAAGGATACAATCAAAAAAAAAATGAACACATATGAAAAGGACAAATCAAATTTTAGAACAGAAGGGGGATGAGGGGAGGAGGTAAATGTCTGTGAACTAATGATATTAGAGGTGATAATTGGGGAAGCTATCTTTGAAATGGGTAAGATAATTAATGTCTTTGTTTAGACCGAGGCGTAACACCAGACTTGAAAGAGAATCCTCTGAACTGTCATTCATGCTTAAATTCGACACTTTACGCCTCGGTCTAAACAAAGACATTAATTATCTTACCCATTACAAAGATAGCTTCCCCAATTATCACCTCTAATATCATTAGCTCACAGACATTTACCTCCTCCTCATCCTCTTCTGTTCTGAAATTTGATTTGTCCTTTTCATATGTGTTCACTTTTTGATTGTATCCTTTGGTATATATGGTTGTGCCAATTTTCTTCCACTATTTGATCTGAGGAAGTGGGTCTGGCCCACGAAAGCTCATCACCTAATAAACCATCTTGTTAGTCTTTAAAGTGCTACATAGTCCTGTTTTTTGTTTCAGCTACACCAGACTAACACGGCTGCATCTCTATCATGATCAAACTAAATGAGACTAAATTCCTGTAAAAGAGGTACTAAGGTATCTTAAATGTTTCCCCACCTAAGTGCAGAAAATAAATAGGGGTGAACGGAAGAATGTGTAGTCTAGTCTCCTTCATACAGTGGAGGAAAGTTACTCTTTTCTGGTGTATCTATATTGGTCTCCAAGAAATTAACTGTTCAGACAAATGGCCAAATTTTCTGCTGGTGCAAATTGCAGAATTTCATTGGCTCCAGCTGAGAATTAGATCCCCCCCCAATAAAAAATTGATAAGCAAAAATAAACTTAAGTGGGGTTGTGACACTATCTCACAGTAGCCTTCTGGAAGCATGATTGTGATATCTTATTATGTATTTGAGAAATGTGCATCTGCCTGTTTGCCTGTCTGTCTGTCTATCCATCTGTGAGTCCATTTGTTCAAAAACTCCCCCTAAATGTTAAGAACTAAACCCACCAAATTTGGATTGCAGCTTCCTCTTCTCCTAACTTAAAGCAAGGTGAGGGTTTGGTTGTGCCAGGACAATGGGATGTGTCTGCAATTCAATTGTTTATCATAAAAGGGAAAGGCAGAGATCTGGCAGGAGGGACAGTTATACTGTATAATGATCATGGGGGGAGGTGGGAGGCAGCAAGGGGCCAGGGATTGGGACCAGGGCAGCTATAACCCCATTGGGCCAGCAAAGGCAGGGATGGATTAAGGAACAACTATCTACTATATAGTTGAAAGAGTTGTATGTTTGTGTATCTGTTTGTCTGAATGTCTGTCTGTCCCCCAGTTAGGGGACATGCACCTCTCTCCCGGGTGCAACTGCAGCGGCCATAGACAGGCATTTTTCACCTGGCCCCAACATGCTGCAATGAGAGAGGGCTGGGGTTGTCCTCTCTCCCCAGGGCAGCCTGCACAGTGAACCCCTCATCCTCAGCCACACCTCAGAAAAATGATTTAAATGAAGAAAAACAAAACTTATTTGAGGTAAAGACCTGAGCAACACCAGGTAAATCTTCTCGTTATTATTATATATTTTGTACAAAGTTTGGCTTTTGAGGTATCATTTTGTAAATCTTGATCTGTTGAACAATAATAACCCATTGGATTGTATGTACTATCCGTGTAAGTGAAATTATAACATATTATTTTAGGTGTCACTGAATTATATTGTGAGATTGGAAATACCCACAATCAGTTACAACAAAGGAGTAGCCATCCATAACTAGACAGTATTAATGGCTCCTCAACACACAACCCACTCCTAGAAACTTCTTGAAGAAGGCATACATGCCACATACAGATCATCATCGCAGCAAATATAAAAGAGGGGAAGTGACGTCATTATTTGGCCTCTTCTTCCTCCTCCTCCCTCTCTGCACCTAAAAGAACATCTGGAAGACAAAAGCTCTGAAGTGGGAGAGGGCGGACCCAGACTAGAAGGTAATCCCAGGAACTGTGTATCAAGGAACTGTAAGTTGCTTGTACCATCTGTCAGGGTGAGACATTGTTTGATTCAGCTTTTGCTTAGCCTAAAAGTTCAGGATTTGGAATGTGGGCTTATTTATGCTTTTTCTTATGGTAACTATCACTGACCTTACCATCATTTAAAATCTGTCTGTCTGTAGTTTCTCTTTTATATTTTACTTAACACTGTGCTTTGGTTGAAGTGCTTGGAAAATCTCAGCTCAGGTTAATAAGGGTTGTTTAAGTCCCCTACTCTTTATCAGAGTGGCAGACAAGGTCATGAGCTTATGCTGGCCAGGCTTCTCACCAGTACAGTTCTGGGGTGCAAGGTTGGGGATCTGGGAAGAACTGGCTGGAGCCCTTCTATGGGTTCATGAGTGGCTGGGAAATCATTCATGTAACTCCTGGGGGAGGGAGGATGTGCCCCTACCTATAGAGGGTGGTGTAAGTGCAGTGCCTGTCAGAGGTTTGGAGCTTGACTGTAGCATCCCAGTGCGAGAGGCAACCCAGGTTGGTGGGCTCAGTGGTACCACAGGCCTAAGTGTGCTCTGGCATAGAGAACATGGTGAAACACACATCTTGTTGTTCTGAGTGAGATTTGCACTTCATACACTAGTGTGGAGATCTTAAGTGAAGTATTTAAGTGTGATGGCTGAGAACAGTCAAAGAGATGGTTACCAGTTTGTTGTTTTCTGATGACTTATTTCAGGAAAGGAAAGTAGGAACAGAAAAGGCATAAAAATGAGCAAGAATGATGCAGTTGCAAGGACAGCACGGTACAAACTGCAAGCAGCCAAAAAGGAGAAAGAACATCAGCAAATCTTGGGGCTAAAGCAACTGGAAGTTGAGGCTCACCTGTAGAGGCTGTCAGAGGTTTGTAGCTTGACATCAGCACCACAGTGTAAGAGGCAGCCTAGGTTGGTGCGTTTGGAGAGCTCAGTGGTACCCCAGTCCAGATCGCACCCTGGGAGCCCCATTCCAGTGGTATTGTATGAATGCCCTAAATAGAAAGGCAACTCTATCCTGCAACTGGATCCATGTAGGTGGGCCATTGTAATTCTGCATAGCCTCCATAAAGCCAATGAAGGTCTATGTGGGTATAAAAATCCACCCATACAGATTGAATTGACAGATGAGGGCTCATATTAGTAATAGATTTTCAGTCTCTTTGCACCCCCATCCATACACAATCCCTTCTTCTGAATGTGTTGTTCTGGCAAGCACCTAGCTAGTGATTGATGTCACATCTTCATCTCTCTGTTGCCTTGCAAGCAAAGGGGAAACAGCAGAGGCAAAGATCTTCCCAGAGTAAGAAGGCAGCAGATGTAATTAGAGGACTCCCAGCTTGGAGAATTCTCCTCCCATCAGGTATTGGTGCTGCTCCACCCACTGGCAGGAATGCCTGAAGTCTCAACCATTCCAGCCACATTCAGCCCTTCTGCTGGTCCCACTGCAAGTCCCATTTACTCTAATTTCTGTTTAGCCTCTGTAACTTGCAGGACTGATAAATAACAAGTGTTTGTGATGTCACTGGCTCAGCATAAGTAGAAAGCTGGTCCAATCTAACAGGACGAGCCTCTGTGATATCATTGGCTCAGCACGTGGAGCTTGGGAAATGGAACTGTTTAGAGTATCTAGTTCAGCATCTCTACCAGTCTGAGCTAAGGTCAGAGCATAGCTTTTCTGAGGCCATTAGTCTGGCAGTTTTAGCATGCTGTGTCCAAACCAAGGCATGGGTCTTTAATCTTGCCAATATCAAAGGCTCAAAAATCACGAGTCAGGTTCCCCCAATTAGGGGTTTGTTTTTATGATGTTATGTGGTTTTGGTCTGGCCTTTGACTTTTGAGGCCTCTCCCACCCACCCTCCTCAGAGTGTCTGCAAGGCAGTTAGTGTTGTCCTTGATCTGAAATGTACTGGGCATGGGATTTTGATCCTGAGTGCTGGAGTCTCACCCCCATATTTAAGAACTTCTTGGCTAGCATTAATTCTGTCCCTCATCTCCAGATTAATCCTCTTCCCAACTTCTCCATCTGTTCTATTTTCCTATCTCTTAAGAGTTGCTTCCACCTTTCCTGGGGTTCTTCATCCTTCTTCCCAGGGTAGGGGATGGGGAGAGAGGAGAATGGACCAGAGGAGCCATTCTATTTCTCAGAGAAAGGGAAGGGGAGGAGGAGCTAGGTACTAGGTACTAGGATCTTGCTGCTCCCCTTCCATGAGAATAATATCTGCCCCTGAGTGGAGGAGAAGAACTTTGTCAGCTTCCTGCAGCAGCTGTGATTGGCTGTCTTTTCCAGGAGATAGGAAAGTGGGGCAGGCAACTAATCAGAGGACAGTCTCCCCTTTGTGTATTTGAAATTCATGAGAGGCACTGAAGTTCCTTGTGTCTTCCTTGGGCTGCCTCCAGACCCAGCCAAAATCTGTCATTTGCAGGACAAAAATGCAAGAATTGGCAACACTAGCATGAAGCCACTGGCTCACTGCCTCCAGCTGGCTGAGCTGATGTCAGACCATAGGCTTTTAGGAGCTTACTGGACAAAAGGTGAAGGAACTTGGAGGGCAGGGAGATGAAGTGAGTCATTCTCCTGCAATTTCACTTGACTGTTCCACAGGCAGTGCCTAGGACCTTAAAAAGATGGAGCTGAAATACTCCATGTGGGAATTACTTATGGGGGCTGGGACAATTTTTATAGTGGGGGTGCTGAAAGCCATTGAACCAAACTGTAATCCTGCATATGATGGAAACCACTTCAATTCAGCAGGTGCAGCAGCACCTATGGAGGAACTGAAAGGAAGCCTCATTCTGTCCTGCCCTATCATTTCAGACCCAGGCCTGTCAATTTGGATGAATCAAAATATTAGGAAGAGTGAGATCACTGAGGGTTTGGGCAGTGGGAGAATGGCTCTGCAAACTTCTCCAGTCTTGTACTAGTGTGTGCTGCAAGTGTTTGTTCATTTGTGGTGTGAGGTTTTTTTTCTTGACAGCCACTGCAGCGAAAACATTTAATAGGGAAGGACTGTTCCAGCCTCTCCAAACCCTTTCATGTTAGGTTTATAATGCCAGAGAGCCTGGTGCCCACCCCGGTAGGTGGGGCTGAGGGGAGTATAACAAGGCTGGAGGAGCTGCTGATGTGGAACGCTGGCTCCTAGGAGTGGCAGCTCCACGTTCTGCTCCTTTCGCTGTTGTGGTTCTTGGGTGAGCCCTTGCAGTTCCATAGATACCAATTTATATCTGCAGATATACATTTGTATCTGTGCAGGGCTCTATCAGTCTTCTCCCTCTGCTCTCCTTTAGATATGGGGTAGCTCAGCACTAAAAGTTAATTAACTCTCTCCATGTCCATGCTGGATTTGGAATTGAGATTCAGCATCTTGTCATGTGGCCATGTGAAGAAGTTTGGGTCTGCTCCTGAAGCCAGGCTGTACAAGGCAAGAACAGCATGGCTCATCCTGTATTGGGCAAACATTGAAATTCGTTTTGAAAATTATCAATGAGTGTTGCATAGCAGACTGATTTTTGTGCGTGTCTCTCTTTATACTTTTTTGGCCAGTACATTACAGACAGCCATATGGTCCAATAAAAAAGTCTGTATATGCTGTCTCACATAATATGCATGAAGACAGGATAATTAACACTGATTAAATCACTCTAAAGCATATATGAAACATAATCTTACAAATTAGTTAATTGGAATTGGTTGGCCCGTTCGTTAGTTTTTGGCTGACTACTAACAAGTCAAAGATGATGTCTCAGAAAGATGTGGATAGCATGCTTCCATTCTGTGCATTACTTGTGCTGTAAAAACACTTCCTGGGCCTATGGATGTTCTTATTTTCTGAATAAAGTAATCAGAGCAGGGTTCTGATTAACTTGCTCCAATTACTTGTGGGTTCATCATTCCCAAGATAGTAGGGAAAACTAGCAACACCAGAGTACAACCTGAACCTCTCTAGTTTGGCACTCTCCGGTCATAGCTGGGGTCCGGCATGATTTTAGTTAGCCAGCTATCCTAAGTAATCAGTGGAGAAATAAGCAGTTGAGCTTCTCTAAAAGTAGTTACTGATTCTCAGAAGAGTAGCTGTGTTAGTCTGTAACTAAAAAAATGAGTCGTCCTGTGGCACCTTAGAGACTAACAAAAATATATATGGCCTCATGAGCTTTCTCGCGGGCAAAACCCACTTCTTTAGATGAGCTTCCAGCTCATCTGAAGAAATGGGTTTTGCCTCTAAAAGCTGAACCACAGACCTACACGGCTGCCCCCCTCTGAGATTGCTTAAAATGAGAAGCTCCAAAGATAACCTTTCTGCCAATGGCAGACACAGGGGCCAGGTCCTTTTCTAAAATAAAGAACACTAAGGCTAGAGCCAGACTCATCTGCTTCTGGGTAGTTAAAAGCCAGCCTCTCTGCTCCCTTTTGGTAAGTAGCCCTGCCTCATGCTCAAGCACTCAGACTCTTTAGGCACGTGAGACCAGAGTACCTTTTATTTAGGGAAAAAGATAAAAACTGAACAAAAGAAACATAGTAACCATGTCTGTAAATCTATGAATAACAAACTGAGGAAAACCCAGTCAGTGTGTCAGTAATATGACCAACACCATACTTCCAATTATTAGTTGTCTGACATATTTAAGCCCAGAATTCCTAGACACAAAACACTCCCACATATTTAAAAGCCCACTCATGGGTCCAGGTGGACTAACCAGTAGTTAGGGATAAAAGTAAATGCTATCCTCTGTGTGACTACTCCTATTCAAAGAAGTTTGCACCACCACACCCCTAGGTCCTACTCTGATATGCTATTATCTGATTCAGTTCCATGCAGTCAGTGCTGTTGGTCTCATCTGTCCTCACCACAAATTCAGCATGATCCAGTCACACCCATCCATTCTAGTTCAGAACTCCTGGGTGGGGCACCCACGCACACACCACTCTATACTCCATGAGACTGATGTTCTAGGACAGAGCTGGCTAGCTTCTTTTGTTGAACTTTAATCCTGTTCCTAAACTATTTCACAGCCTATGAAATCAGGAAGACCCACTGAAGTCAGCATATATCTTGCAAATGTATATGCCTTTTCATAATATAGTTATTAGTAACAAATCTATTATCCTTTAGTCAATCAAAATACAGAGAAATTCCAACTGAAGTAACAAAGCACACCATGTGGAACTATGGGTAAGAATTTATGTAAATAAGGCTGGCCAGTTTTGTTCCCTCCCTTCCACCATAGAGAGAGTAGACACATTTCATACTTTCTCCACTCTCTTTCTCTCACCTTGGGAATGTCTACACTAGCTCGTTAATTCGAGCTAGGTAGGCAAATGAGGCGACCGGAGTTGCAAATGAAGCCCGGGATTTAAATATCCGGGCTTTATTTATGTTCCCGTCGATCGTCTTTTGAAATTTCACTAGCCTGAACTCACTGCGCGCTGCGCGGCAGTGAAAGCGATAGTCGAACTAAGTCCTTGGTTCGAATTAACTATTACTTCTCATTCCACGAGGAGTAACAGTTCATTCGAACTAAGAACTTAGTTCGAATTAACGTTTCACTGCTGCATGTAGCTGCACGGCAGTGAGTTCAGGCTAATGAAATTTCAAAATGGCGACCGGACGGGAACATGCAAATAAAGCCCGGGATATTTAAATCCCGGGCTTCATTTGCAACTCTGGCCTTATTTGCCTACCTAGCTCGAATTAATGAGCTAGTGTAGACATACCCTTTGAGAGCCAATGGGATATTGAAACAGGCAGTAATCCTTCTCTACAGAAACAGTGTCATTTTAAGGTTAGGGAAAGGAACAGAGGATCAGAAAAACCTGGTTCTATTTCTGACTTTGATTTCCAATTTGACCTTGGGCAAGTCATTTTAAACTTTCTGGTGACGTTCTGGCCCTGCTGAAATCAATGGCAAAACTCACATTGACTTCAGTAGGGCTAGAATTTCACTTTCCTTTTCTATTTCCCCATGTGTAAAATGGAGATAACAACATCCACTTTTGTACAGTGCTTTGAGATTCCTTGATGAAATGCACTAGGAATGTAAAAAGTATTGCTAATATCAGTCGAACTATAAGTGCTTGAGAAAGGAGGTGTTTTAGCCCTGGTTTACACTAGGGAGTTATTTCAAAATAACTCCTCTTGTTAAGAATAACAAGCAGAGTGTCCACACTACCAAGCTCGTTATTTCAAAATAACAGTCTGGCTATTTCAAAACAACAACTCCTGTTTTCCATGAGGAATAACGCTTATTTCAAAATAGTTATTTCGAAATAGCAGTATTGTGGATACTCCACTGCTGCTATTCTGAAATAACTCCCCAGAGTCATTCAGAGTAATTACTCCCCAGAGCTTCCTGGGGCTCCAAGTTGAGGTAGCACATTCACATTAAGGGAGCCTTCCTCGGACTAGTTTTGAGGTTTCTCAGTAGTGTGGAATTCTATTTTAAAATAGTTATTTCAGAAGTTATTATTTTGAAATGAGTTATTTAAAAATAATTTCCTAGTGTAGACATGCCCTTGCATTTCAGTTCTTAGTCTGATCTTAGGAATGGAGCAGATAACAGTTGGAAGGAACAGGGTGACTTACACATGATACCAAACTAACTCAGGGTATGTCTACACTAGCCCCCTAGTTCGAACTAGGGAGGCTAATGTAGGCATTCGAAGTTGCAAATGAAGCCCAGGATTTAAATATCCCGGGCTTCATTTGCATCTTCACGGGCGCCGCCATTTTTAAATCCCCCTTAGTCCGAACTCCGTGCCCGCTGCCTACGCGGCATGGAGTAGGTAGTTCAATTAGGATCTCTAATTCGAACTACCATTACTCCTCGCGGGCACGGAGTTCAGACTAAGGGGGATTTAAAAATGGCGGCGCTCGGGAAGATGCAAATGAAGCCCGGGATATTTAAATCACGGGCTTCATTTGCAACTTCGAATGCCTACATTAGCCTCCCTAGTTCGAACTAGGGGGCTAGTGTAGACATACCCTCACTTCCCACATCAGATGGAAGTTGCCCTAGCAGAGAACTCTGTGGTTTGAGCCAAATTTGTTTCTGTCTTTTTACTATTATTTATGGAAGAAGTCCTGGATCTTTGCAGCATTCCTTAAAATCTTACGTTTATTTGTAATGCACATCAAAAATAAAAAAGCCCTTTTAGTTTAAATACAGAAATATGTATACATCTATTTCAACAAGATTATGTAAATACAGACTGGATCTCTGACAGAAATAGAAAGAAATGACTAGAAAATAACGTTAAGGATCACAAGTAGGAGTTATCCTCTTGCTTAGAAGAGGAGGCTGTAACAGCTACTATAACATTTGGTGTTTTAAAAATACATATTGATCGTGTGATACAGAATGACCTATAACAGTCAACATGACAGTTCAGGAGCAAGAGATAACCCATTAAGATTAGGACTCATTAGATGTGATCATCTTGTTTATACTATGTAATGTGGGCTTCTTGGGTGCAGGGTAGCAAACTGCAGAATAAACAGTCTGAGCTCTTCTCTTGGTAATTTATTTTGTAAATTACTACCATGTGATACACATGTGTTAGTTACTTTTTATTATTCTGTATTTAGTTTGGCTTTTATAAAATTATTTTTGGAGACTGATAATTCACTTGGTTCAGTTGTTTTCCATTTAACTTAAAAACAAGGGTTTTAAAATTTTTATTTTACAACAAACAGGAAAGACAGACAAGGCAGTTTTTTATTTTGTAAATGCAGCACGCTGCTTTGCTACATTTTACCCTTCATAGATTATAAGGCCAGAAGAGATTATTGTTATACTCTAGTCTGACCTGCTCTATAAACACAGTTCATAGGATTTCTCTGAAGTAATTCCTGACACCATTGTCTCTCATCCACTTCTCACTGAGTGCGTCTACACTGCACCATAACTCAAAATAAGATACGCAATTTGAGCTATGCAAATTGTGTATGTTATTTCAATGCTATTTCAAAATATCTTATTTTATCATTTGATGCTGTCTACACAGTGCCAAATTTCAAAATAAATTGCTATTCCAAATTTCCCTTTAACCCTCATCGAATGAGGTTTACAGGGACATCAGAATAGCGAGCTCGAAATAATGGGCTTACTATGAAGATGTGGGATAGCTATTTCAGGATACAATGTTTCAGGATAATGAAGTAGAAATTAGATAGGGTAGAAATTAGAAATGGGCATAAGATGCAAAATGTGGTTATGTATCAGGGTATTGAACACATCAATGTCCTAGGGTGTTTGAAACTAGGGATTTGGTTTCACTTATTATAAAGTGATGGCCATGACAGGAATGTGTGTTTTTCAGATTCCCATCACAAAGCGTGTTGGCTTTTTAGAATTAGGGCTAGGATGTAGGGTTTAGGATTATCTTCAGTAGAAATTGAACAGTACTGACATTGTATAGTCAACAAGAGGGATCAAATATGCTATTCCACTGTTCAAATGTTCATGGTTGATCACAGCTGAATTTGGTTTATGGTTCATCTCTAGATCCCATTTATGCGAACCCCTAAGCTGCAGAGGTTTGGGATAAATGGTGATGGTTAAGTCTGTTGACAGTATGTGTAATTAGTACCTATTTTAAAATGAGATTGACTGAAATTAGGTTCTTAAGAAAACCCCACAAATCTCGCTGCAATTGATGTGCTACATAGTTCTCAGTATAATTCTGTGTATCTCAGTGATGAAGTAAGAGAAACATATCTGAACTGAACGCTCTTGATAGGGGTACAGCAAAGGGAACATCAGGAAAGCAAAGATACAGTGACAGGTGTCTACTCCCTAAACACTGGTTAGCAAGCATGAGTGCCAGAGAAATATTCACCAGACAAATCAGTGATGTTCTGTACTTGTTTGACAGGAAGTTTTACATAAGACTGAAATATACGCTACCTGGTAACACAAGCAGGCCTAGAGCCTCAAAGGAACGATTCTCCACTCTGCATCGGAACTGCCAACCAGTCATTGCCCTGCCAACTAGTAGAATCCTCAGGCCTGAACTAAGAATCCAGGCTCCTCCCACAATGCATGGGAGGAATAAAGCACCTAAAAATGGAATCCTCAGAATCCAGGAGATTGGATAACTGTGTAAGTCAGCAAGGAGTGACATGCAAAGGGGAGAGAGGTTAGGTGGTTGATCTGGTTCATGGGCCAGAGATAGACTGTAGACGCCATCCTTCTCTTGAGATCCTCAGCTGCAAACCCTCCCCCTGACACCTAAGCCAGGTCGGCTGCTGATGTAGGCTATATGGTAGCAACCAAAGCCATCTCTTACTCATGCTCTGTGCCTGTCTCTTGAAGAGCCAGACAAGGCAAAGCTACATAAACCTGTAGTCATGTTTGCAGTCACTGAACAACCAATCATTCCAGTGCTGCTAACTCTTGAGCCGGGTTGGATCAAGACCTGTTGAGGCCCTATGATACGAGACGTTTAAGAGGCCCCATGGCATTATCAAAAAATGAAATTTAGGGGTTTTTTTTGTATTTAGAGGCCCCTTATAATTTGAGGCCCTAAAATCTAGCTTACTTAGCTTGCATCTGACACTGTTATTGAGATTTGAGAGTCGATATATTTAGTGGCGAGGAGTCCTGTGGCACCTTATAGACTAACTGAAGTGTTGGAGCATAAGCTTTCGTGGGCAAAGACCCACTTCATCAGATGCATGTAGTGGAAATTTCCAGAGGCAGGTATAAATATGCAGGCCTGAATCAGGCTGGAGATGACGAGGTGGAGCCAATCAGGGAGGATAGGCCCACTTCTAGTAGCTGATCTGGAGGTGTGAATTCCAAGAGAGGAGAAGCTGCTTTTGTAGTTAGCGAGCCATTCACAGTCTTTGTTTAATCCTGAGTTGATTGTGTCAAACTTGAAGATGAACTGTAGCTCAGCAGTTTCTCTTTGAAGTCTGGTCCTGAAGTTTTTTTGCTGCAGGATGGCTACCTTTAGATCTGCAATTGTGTGTCCAGGGAGATTGAAGTGTTCCCCTACAGGTTTTTGTATGTTGCCATTCCTAATATCTGATTTGTGTCCATTGATTCTTTTTAGGGACTGTCCAGTTTGGCCGATGTATATAGCAGTGGGGCATTGTTGGCACATGATGGCATATATTACGTTAGTAGATGTGCAGGAGAATGAACCAGTGACAGTATGGCTGATCTGGTTAGGTCCTGTGATGGTGTTGCTGGTGTATATATGTGGGCAGAGTTGGCACCGAGGTTTGTTGCATGGATTGGTTCCTGAGTTAGAGTTATTATGGTGCGGTGTGTAGTTGCTGGTGAGAATACGCTTCAGGTTGGCGGGTTGTCTGTGGGTAAGGACTGGCCTGCCTCCCAAGGCCTGTGAAAGCGAGGGATCATTGTCCAGGATGGGTTGTAGATCACTAATGATGTGTTGGAGAGGTTTTAGCTGAGGACTGTAGGTGATGGCCAGTGGTGTTCTGTTGGTTTCTTTCTTGGGCTTGTCCCGTAGCAGGAGGCTTCTGGGTACACGTCTGGCTCTGTCACTCTGTCTCCTCACTTCCTCGTGTGGGTATCGAAGTTTACAGAATGCTTGTTGAAGATCTTGTAGGTGTAGGTCTCTGTCTGAGGGGTTGGAGAAGGGGCGTAAGTGGACGAGAGCTGAGGAAGCGTTCCAGGTCAGCCATAAAAATGTTGGCGTATTGTGGGGCCATGCGGGTGCCCATAGCAGTGCCACTGGTCTGGAGGTATATATTGTCACCAAATCTGAAATAGTTGTGTGTGAGGATAAATTCACAGAGTTCAGCCACCAGTTGTGCTGTGGCATCATCAAGGATACTGTTCCTGACAGCTTGTACTCCATCTGCATGTGGGATGTTTGTGTAGAGAGCCTCTACATCCATGTTTGTGTAGAGAGCCTCTTCTCTACCTACGCTACATCGATGACATCTTCATCATCTGGACCCATGGGAAGGAGACTCTGGAAGAATTTCACCATGATTTCAACAGCTTCCACCCCACCATCAACCTCAGCATGGACCAGTCTACATGGGAGGTCCATTTCCTGGACACCACGGTGCAAATAAGTGACGGTCACATCAATACCACCCTATACCGAAAGCCTACCGACCGCTATGCTTACCTGCATGCCTCCAGCTTCCATCCCGGACACACCACACGATCCATTGTTTACAGCCAAGCACTGAGGTACAACCGCATATGCTCCAACCCCTCAGACAGAGACCTACACCTACAAGATCTTCAACAAGCATTCTGTAAACTACAATACCCACACGAGGAAGTGAGGAGACAGATTGACAGAGCCAGACGTGTACCCAGAAGCCTCCTGCTACGGGACAAGCCCAAGAAAGAAACCAACAGAACACCACTGGCCATCACCTACAGTCCTCAGCTAAAACCTCTCCAACACATCATTAGTGATCTACAACCCATCCTGGACAATGATCCCTCACTTTCACAGGCCTTGGGAGGCAGGCCTGTCCTTACCCACAGACAACCCGCCAACCTGAAGCGTATTCTCACCAGCAACTACACACCGCACCATAATAACTCTAACTCAGGAACCAATCCATGCAACAAACCTCGGTGCCAACTCTGCCCACATATATACACCAGCAACACCATCACAGGACCTAACCAGATCAGCCATACTGTCACTGGTTCATTCTCCTGCACATCTACTAACGTAATATATGCCATCATGTGCCAACAATGCCCCACTGCTATATACATCGGCCAAACTGGACAGTCCCTACGTAAAAGAATCAATGGACACAAATCAGATATTAGGAATGGCAACATACAAAAACCTGTAGGGCTTCAATCTCCCTGGACACACAATTGCAGATCTAAAGGTAGCCATCCTGCAGCAAAAACTTCAGGACCAGACTTCAAAGAGAAACTGCTGAGCTACAGTTCATCTTCAAGTTTGACACAATCAACTCAGGATTAAACAAAGACTGTGAATGGCTCGCTAACTACAAAAGCAGCTTCTCCTCTCTTGGAATTCACACCTCCAGATCAGCTACTAGAAGTGGGCCTCATCCTCCTGATTGGCTCCACCTCGTCATCTCCAGCCTGATTCTGGCCTGCATATTTATACCTGCCTCTGGAAATTTCCACTACATGCATCTGACGAAGTGGGTCTTTGCCCACGAAAGCTTATGCTCCAACACTTCAGTTAGTCTATAAGGTGCCACAGGACTCCTCGCCGCTTTTGCAGATTCAGACTAACACGGCTACCCCTCTGATATATTTAGTGCTTCTTAAATCCCAGCTCCTGAAATTGAGAGGTTCTGAGATTCTTTGCTTTCTTTTACAGGGAACTGTGTGTGTGTGTTCCCATGATGTTTGCAGAGAAAAACTGGAATGTGAAGTAAGTTCATCTTAAAGCCCTAAACCAGAAGGCAAATAATAAATGTTGGATGGGTTTTTTTTTAATCTTAAATAAAAACAAAAAGCCAAAAAGTCTTCAGACATTTGAAGGTGTGATTTCTCAGTAAGCATAACTTCCCTGTGAAGACAAGAGGGAATTTCCCATGGGTCTTTTTGCATGAGGGAAACTGTGGTGGCATGACATGGAATCAAGTTTCCCTCAGTAGCTCTAGCTGTGTATCTCACCAGTCTGAAGGCTGGCCTGCTGGAAAGCCAGTCAGATGTGCACCAGATGAGAATACAATATCCATTTGCACAGCTGCAGCACAAAACACACCGCTAAATAATAGTATTACTATGCTGTCATGATTGAGCCATGTTCACCATTTTGGCTAAAAGCTAAGTGTATTTTGCCTCTTGGGCCTCTTCTGATGTGCTGCAGCACATGCTATGACTTTATTTGAAATGAGTTCTTGGTGCACCACTTCCAACAGGCTCATGTACCACTAGTGGTATAAGTACCACAGTTTGGGTTCTCCTGCTCTAGACACAAAGCATCTCATCTGAATGCATCAATTAAACTACAAGTTGAACCTCTCTAGCCTGGCAATATTTGTGTCCCATCATTATTTTAGTTAGCTGGATGCCTGTTTATCATGGATGAGGTCAAATTTCCTGTGGTCCCACAAAGTTTGTTTACAGTTGCCAGTCCTGGCTCTGTGTTCTGTGCCGTTATTTAGCTCTAATTTACCCTAAATATGTCTTCTAAGAGCCCAGCAAGCAGTAGAAGTGTTAGTAATGCTGCTAAATATAAGGATGGGTTTTATGCTTTATCTACTTATTTCCTTCTGCCAATGAAGTAAAATTGTGTAACAACACTAACACTTTGTTATGAAGACTTGGCTAGGTATAGGCTTATGTAGGGTGTATTGGCACAGTCATACATGATTCCGCAGCATTGCAAGTGTTGTTCCATTATTTACCACAGTAAAATAAAAAGACACACATTTGCTAAATTATTGACCTCCCGTGGTTCGGCAAATTCTCTGGTTTGGCACTGGTTAGGTCCCAAAGGTGCTGGACTACCGAGATTTAACCTGTATAATATTGGTGCAGTCAGTGAGACTGATGCCTTGCTTGCTGTGGCTCTTGAGGCAGAGAGATGTTAAGGTTTCCTCTACAAAAGTGGATATTTCCCATTATTTTCCATCCAGATGGAAAGTGGTTTTATAAAATTATCTCACTATTTTTAGTCTAACTTTTTTGCATGTAGTTTTCCAAATCTTAGTCTAGTTTAGACCCTTAAATTCAAGTGGGTGTATGTGTGAATGACGAGGGATTATGTATCAATGAAGAGCAAATGTTTATTTCCAGATGTTGCTCTGTGTGTGTGTGTGTGTGTGTGTGTTTATAGAATGTTGTTACTCAAACTAGTGTTAGAATTTGGGCGTAACCAAATTCCATGAAAAGATACTTTTAATTTTAATGCTTTTTTAATTATAAGTAAATCCTTTTTAGACCTGAAGTTTTAAAATCTCAAACACCATTGTTGCCCCCCTTCCTCTCAAGAAATTCTACGTGAAAATGTGTATATATACGTGTTTCCCAGCAGCCTAAATTAAGGATGTTAAATTTAGATTAATCAACTGATTGAATAGTCAATGGAATTTGCATCGACTATTCGATTAGTTGATAAGAGCACCTCCGCCGTTGAAATGTGGCAAGAGCCTGCCTGCTCTTGCTACATTTCAAAGGAGGAAGTGCCGCAGGGAGCATAGGCCAGTGGGCGACTCAACAGTCCCATACTGGCCCTGCGTTCCTAGCTTTTGAAATGTACAAGAGCCCCAAGGGGGATCTTGTACATTTCAAAAGCAAAGAGCATGGGGAGCATGGGGCCAGTGGAGGACTGCTTCAGTCCCCTGCTGGCCCCATGCTCCTCACGGTGCTTTCGCCTTGAAATGTAGCAAGAGCTCCACTCTTGCTACATTTCAAAGCCGGAAGCACCGCCAGTTCCCCACTGTGTCCCTGTCTCCCCACAGACTCAGTGCTGGGGGGAACGGGCTTTTAAGCTGGCTCCCCCCAGTATTGGCTCATGCTCCCCCCTCCTTGCTGTCTCTCTCTGATAGAGGCAGTGGGGAGGGGGGGAGTGATTAGTCAACTAGTTGCTTACATTCCTAGCTTAAATAGTTGTGTAAGAATATCTTTTTTTTTTCAAACTCCAAGGCACCAGTGGGGGATTAACAGCTAATGGTGAGCAATTCAAGCAATAACAGCGAAGACATGTGAAACTACTGATTCTGCACTTGCTACACTAGCTATTTAAAAAAAGAGAAAACCAAGACACTTGTGTATGACTCACTAATCACTGTCTGTGCTACAGAGTCAAGAGTACAAATGCCTTTTGTCATGAAAATGCTTGCTCCTTTGATCTCCACAACATTCTTTAAACATTTCTACAGAATAAGTACATCTTTTGGCACATTCTTTGCAAAATAATTATATCAAAATTCAGTGTGGGAGTGTTTGATCCTGTGGAGACTGGTGCTAATACAATTTTAGTAGCAGGTTCATGCTACACATTGCATTGCCTAAGAGGGGAGGAGAGTTTCCTACTTTTTCTAAGCAATTAGTTAGAAAAGTGAAATATACTGTTATGTAGAACTGCTGTATAGTGGTTGCCACTCACATGTTAACATTTACCAATAAATAACAGACAGTGACACTATTTATAAATATATCATAGAATCCTAGGGCTGAAAGACACCTTAGGAGGTCATCAAGTCCAACCCCCTGCCCAAAGCAGGACCAATACCAACCAAATCATCCCAGCCAGGGCTTTGTCAAGCTGGGACTTAAAAACCTCTAGGGATGGAGATGCCGCCACCTCCCTAGGTAACCCATTCCAGTGCTTCACCACCCTCCTAGTGAAATAGCTTTTCCTAATATCCAACCTAGACCTCCCCCACTGTAACTTGAGACCATTGCTCCTTATTCTGTCATCTGTCACCACTGAGAACAGCCTCTCTCCATCCTCTTTGAAACATCCCTTCAGGTAGTTAAAGGCTGCCATCAGATCCCTCCTCAGTCTTCTCTTCTGTAGACTAAATAAGCCCAGACCCCTCAGCCTCTCCTCATAAATCATGTACTCCAAATCATTTTTGTTGCCCTCCACTGGACCCTCTCCAGTGAGCCCATATCTTTTCTGTAATAGGGGGTGGGCAGAATTGGCCTTACCAGTGCCAAATAAAGGGGAATCATCACTTCTCTAGATCTGCTGGCAATGCTCTTCCTAATGCATTCCAATATGCCATTAGCCTTCTTGGCTACAAGGGCACACTATTGAGTCATATCCAGCTTCTCATCCACTGTAATCCCCAGGTCCTTTTCTGCCAAAGTGCTGCTAAACCAGTTGGTCCCCAGTCTGCAACAGTGATTGGGATTCTTCCATTCCAAGTTCAGGACTCTATACTTATCCTTGCTGAACCTCATCAGATTTATTTTGGCTCAATCCTCCGATTTGTATAGGTCACTTTGGACCCTCTCTCTACCCTCCAGCATATCTATCTCTCCCCCTAGGCTGGTGTCATCTGCAAAATTGCTGAGGGTGCAATTCAACCTTTCATCCAGGTCATTAATAAAGATGTTGAACAAAACTGGCCCTAGGGGTACTCCACTTGATGCGGACCACCAACCAGACATCAACCCTAAGCTGTTGGGTTCGACAGTCTAGCCAGCTTTCTATCTACCTTACAGTCCATTTATCTAATTCATATTTCCTTAACTTGCTGGCAAAAGAATTGTGAGAAATTGTATCAAAAGCTTTGTTAAAGTCAAGTTATGTCATGTCCACTGCCTTCCTCATGTCCACAGAGCCAGTTATCTCACCATAAAAGGCAATTAGGTTGGTCAGGCATGACTTGCCCTTGGTGAATCCATGTTGACTATTCCTGATCACTTTCATAGAATCATAGAGCTGGAAGAGACCTCAGGAGGTCATCAAGTCCAGCCCCCTGCCCAAGGCAGGACCAATCCCAACTTTACTCTCTTCCAAGTGCTTTGGATCCCCTCCATGATTTTTCTGGAGACTGAGGTGAGGCTAACCGGTCTGTAGTTCCCTGGATTGTCCTTCTTCGCTTTTTCAAAAGATGGGCACTGCATTTGCCTTCTTCCAGTCATCCCCTGATCTCCACAAGTTTTCAAAGATAATGGCCAATGGCTCTGCAATGACATTTGCCAACTCCCTCAGTACCCTTGGATGCATTAAATCTGGACCCATGGATTTGTGTATGTCCATCTTTTATAAATAGTTCTTATAACCTGTTCTTTCTCCACCAAGGGCTGCCCACCTTCTTCCAGTACTGTATTGCCTACTGCAGTAGTCTGGGAGCTGACCTTGTCTGTGAAGACAGAGGCAAAAAAAAAAAAAACAAAAAAACCCAAAACCAAAACCAAAACCAAAAACAAAACAAAAAAATAAAAAAACCCACATTGAGTACTTCAGCTTTTTCCACGTCATCTGTCACTAGGTTACCTCCCTTATCCAGTAAGGACCCCACAGCTTCCCATATCTCCCTCTTATTGCTAACGTGTCTGTAGAAACCTTTCTTGTTACCCTTCACATTCCTTGCTAGCTGCAATTCCAATTGCGCTTTTGCCTTCCTGATTATACTCCTACATGCTTGAGCAATATATTTATACTCCTCCCTAGTCATCAGGCCAAGTTTCTACTTCTTGTAAGCTTCCACTTTGTGTTTAAACTCAACAAGGATTTCACTGTTAAACCAAGCTGGTTGCCTACCATATTTGCTTTTCTTACTGCGCATCAGGATTATTTGTTCCTGTGCCTTCAATAAGGCTTCTTTAAAATACTGCCAGCTCTCCTGGACTTCTTTCCCCTTCATGTTAGCATCCCAGGGGATTCTACCCATCAGTTCCCTGAGGGAGTCAAAGTCTGCTTTTCTGAAGTCCAGGGTGTATATTTTGCTGCTCTCCTTTCTTCCTTTGGTTAGGATCCTGAAATGAACCATCTCATGATCACTGCTTCCCGGGTTGCCACCCACATCTACTTCCCCTACTAGTTCCTCCCTGTTTGTGAGCAGCAGGTCAAGCTGTACATGGCCCCTGGTTGGTGCCTTTAGCACTTGTACCAGGAAGTTGTCCCTAACATTCTACTAAAAATTCCTGAACATGCAATGCAGGCACACTAGCATATTTCCCGACATATTTATTTGATTGTTCAGCTGAGAACTTTACATATGTTTGGAGAGCTAATAAAATACAGGGGGATATTCCAATGATCAACACATTTCTTCAGTAGAAGATATAAATTCCACCCCCTCCTTCATGGCTACAGTGTGCAGAAGAGTGGTTCTATTGTGTGAGTGGGGATAAGGGGAAGCTGCTATGGATAGAGCTCTGTGCAGATACAAAATTTTGTATCCTGATCTGTATCCAAATAAATGAGCCATGAATGAGGGTACCTGTGGATACAAAGTGGATATTCTCATGGTTCTACATACAAAATCTGTATCTGTATCCGCATGCACAAAAATGAGCCATGGAGAACTGCATCCACATCTCTGGATGTGGATATGTGCAGATATAAAGAGGATATCCATAGATTTGCTGGGCTCTGAGCATGGGTATCTACCCCTGGTTTGTATAGGACATGCTTTATGGAACTCCCCCTGTCATGCTTCTTATGGAGGGCGAGGGAGACATAAGTTCCCCAGAGGTTACCTTAGCCATTGAGGCATAATGGCCTCTCTGAATCATTTTCAGAGCTGCTCTGGTTAGTGGTTTTCCTTTGCCTTCCACAAGTCAGGCCAGCTGGGAATGTGAGGCTTTGCAGATAGTAAAATCAGGAAAAAATGTTTTCCTTCTTCACTCCCCAACGTGTTTGCCAAAGGCCATGTTATCTTCATCTAAACTCACAAGCTTTAGCTAAAAGGAGATGGGCAGCTGAGGCTACATCTACACTGCAGGCTTATTGCGCAAGAACTGTTTTGTGCAAGAGTTCTTGTGCAAAAGGTCTTGTGCAAGAACGTGTCCACACTGCCATGTGCTTTTGCGCAAGAGATGTGCTTTTGCACAAGAGCGTCCATTGCAGTGTGGACACTCTTGCACAAGAAAGCTCTGATGGACATTTTAGCCATAGAGGTTTCTCGCGCAAGAAACCCCTGTTGCCCATCCACACTGCCTTATTGCGCAAGAATGCGTATTCCTTGTGGGGAGAGGAATAACTCTTGCGCAAGAAGCCCTCTGTTCCGATGCCTTGCTGTAAATTTACTTGCGCAAGAATGCACGTGCAGTGTAGACACTCCAAGTTTTTGCGCAAGAACAGCTGTTCTTGCGCAAAAAGCCTGCAGTGCAGACGTAGCCTATGAGTAATGCAAACCTACCCCATTTAATGATACATCACTGATTAGAACTAGGAGCTTTCCTCTGCCACACAGTGATCCTTAGTGAAGTTAAAATTCCCAATGCACCATCTGGTAGCAAGAAATGTTTATCTTATTTGCATTTCAGCTGTAATATTGTTATGAAAGATATGCAGCATATAACACAGACTTTTAAAGTGATCTCACTGATGTTCTGTGCGTGCGTGTGTGTGTGTGGGAGGGGGAATGGAACTGCTGCTTGAAAGTTTTGGGTAAATGACTAACAGCTCTTGCTTGTCAAAGAACCAAGAATAGAGATTTCTATCATGCTCAGTGTATATATATTACAGATGGACTAAGACTTCAGATCCAAACAACAAATCCATCTTTTGCTTTAGGAGATGGGTAACAGGATGATTTTTCTGGATTCCCTGACAAAGCATCACACCGAGAAATAACTTCTCTGTGGGGAGGACCAAGGATCAGCTCTTCTACTGAAGGCCATAACAAGGCAAAATATATATGTTGATATGTCTCTTTACTGGATTTAAGTTGCAGAAATAGCCTGTCCATTAGATCTATAATGAAATGTCCAGGAAGGCCTTTATATCCAGCCTATATCTACAAGCTGTGGAACTTCAATTAGTTTAGATGAAAGATGGCAAAAGAGACAGAGCTCCAAAAGGGGAATGGATTATGATCACCAATTGAGACATTTATTTTAATTAGTCTGTGTAGTAGTGAGACTGTATCTCTTTCTCTGGGTTCATATTTAAGTTTGCATTAATATTCTGTGGCTCATACATGTCTGCGAGTCTTTCATTTTGTCATCCAATTTCAATTTAAACTCTGGCCTCCCAATCAGTGTTTTTGAATCACTAGGATATTGACTAAGTATATAATTCTTATCTTAGACACTGAACAGCTGTTGCTGTTTGTATCAGATATGTAATTACAGCAGGGGGAGCTGGACAATCGGAGATTAACGGGATGCTGCTTAATCTTCCACCACATGGTTCCACTTTAAAAAAAAATACACACAAGAAATCCCATTACAACACATGGTATGTCTGCTGATGCCCCTACCCTCTGTTCAGTTAATAAGACAGATACAGTCCTCTTTCTAAAGTCACGGTAGGGCTCATTTTTGAATCTGTGGGGCTAGAGTGCTGCATCCTGGCTTATGGATGACTCCATTCCTATATCTTTTGCCACATTTTAAAAATGCACCTTGCATATACATAAATATGCACTTTCCAGAAGGGTAGATGATTCCCTCCCTCATACAAGTTGAAGGGAGTAGAGGATTTGGCAGTGGGACCTTGTCATGCTTTCTATGTATTACCTAGTGGGGTTCCATGGTTAGGGAGGTAGCATGGGGCAGAGAGTTCAAGTAGCATCCATTATATAGAGCATGACCCCTCAGAGCTGTGAATTTCTAAATCTTTAGTGGAACTACTCACATGCGTAATAGTAAGCATCTGCATAAGAGCTTGCAGGATCAGAGCCAAAGGTGACCATAGAAAAAACAGCATGTAATGTAAATAAACACCTGGCACGAGGGAGAGAGGAGCACTTTTTTGATGTCTAGAGTTGTGAAGATGGCACAGTATTCTCTGTGTTACTTTGAAGGTTGTATTATTTTTCATACTATCATCAGATGAGTGGTTGTCTGAGAAATGGCTGGACAAGGTAAGCTCAGACAAGAGAGAGGAAGGGAGAAAAGGAAGTTACATGTCATATGGGACCAAAGGAGACATTCCACAGACATGGAGTAGCACAGATGAAGGAACAGAGAAGCTTATGTAAGGAAACAAATACTTGATGAAAAATACTGACTTTTGTTAAAGTGTGAAAACGCATCTCTGGTGTAATGCTACATGCTGCCAGCTGAATTTTCCCCTTGATGTTCTGTTTATCTTCTAAGAATAATTGCCAGGTGGGTGAGCAGATGTCTCTGGGTGAGTATGAAGAAGTCTGCAACTCTTCATGAATAGGAAGGACTTCTGGCTTAAAGTAATTCTGAGAGGATGTTAGGGGTGTTTATACACACTCTCTAAAAGAGGTAATAAATACACCAACACGAGCAGCAGGTACTGAGCTACTATTTTATCTCCCTGTGAATGATAGACTTGGTTTGTCCATTTAATGAACTTATATGCACTATGAATTTTCTGGGGAGTATGCCTATTTGTGAAGACCCACCAATAAGCAGACTCTCAGCTTTCCACAGCAATCAGCTGTGATCTTGCAAACATCACTCAAAGGGTGTGTCTAGACTACATGGCTCCGTCGACGGAGCCATGTAAAGTAGTTTACTCGACATAATCAATGAAGTGGGGATTTAAATAATCCCCGCTTCATTAAAATAAAACCGGCCGCCGCACTGTGCCGACAATCAGCTGATCCAGCACAGCATGGCAGTCTAGACACAGCACGGTCGACAAGGGAAGCCTTTGTCGACCACTCCGGTAAACCTCGTTTCACGAGGCATACCGGAGCGGTCGACAAAGGCTTTCCTTGTCAACCGTGTTTGAATAAGCAATGTGGGTAGAAGAATATGTAAGCAGACATCATGAGAAGCTTTTCAAATGTTACCTATTTGTTAACATATCATTTCATTTTATGTTGGTGTGGAAAAAAAGGAGTGCAAAATTATGTGAAATGGACAAAATAATTCTGAATTTTAGAGATAATATGTTAACTAGTTTTGTTACCCTTTGTAATGAATAAGGGAAGGTGCACAATATATCAGTGTGTAACTATTTCTAGATAGGATAGTTTTAAATGGGTGTAATCAGCTCTTTGAATGTCATTTTCATATGCATTATTTCAGGCTTGATTTTGAAAGTGCTTTTTGAGTGTGTAGTATGTGTAAGCTTTCATCTGTTCTAGCTCTTTTTTCTAAAAGTAACTATAGTGTTCCAGAAAGTAAACATGCAAAGTAGTGTGCTTTGTGTGTGATGGTCTCCCCCCCGCCCCCCACTCCCTCCTGAAGAAAATTAATTCATAACTGCATCCTGCTTCAGGCAGTTTCTGATTTTCATAAGAATAGGCTTTGGGTCTTGGAAGGATTTGTTGACCGAGCTTGGATTTCAAAATAGCCATGTATTAAGTTCAGTTCTTAGTATTATGACTTCTTTTAGAACACAATCAATTGGAAAGGTGGTATTCAAACTTAGGGTATGTCTACACTGCAAAGTTAATTCAAAATAACAGCCGTTATTTCGAATTAACTTTAATAGTGTCTATACATGCAAACTGCTATTTCGAATTTAATTCGAAAGAGCGGAGCCCTTAATTTGAATTTGGTAAACCTCATTCTACAAGGAGTAACGCCAAATTTGAAATAGCTATTTCAAATTAAGTGCTGTGTAGACACATAATTTGAAATGGGGGGGCCTCCAGCCCTTCCCAGGGGAGCCCTGGTGGCCACTCTGGGCACAACTAAGAAAACTTACTCTTCTTTCCTCCAGCCTCAGAGCAATTAAAGGGGTAGACCCTTGCCACAGTACCTGTGCCAGCTCCAAGCCTGCCAGCCCAGAGCCAGCAGTGGCCACCGGGGCCCCTGACCCAGTGGCCCCAAAACATGAGCCAGCAAGCCACTGGCAGCCAGCCCTCCAGCGCTCCCCAGGAGCAGTCTGCCAACCCTGGGCCCTGAGCTTCCCCTCCCCCTTCTTCCCCTTGCTTCCCCCTTCCAGCTCCCTCCTCCCAGGTTTCCCCTTCCCCTCTCCCACCCTTTCTCCTCCCCTCTCCCACCTTCTTTTCCCAGTCTCCCCAGAGGTTCATCCCCCCCCCAGTTTTGTTCAATAAACCCAGTTTCTATTTTTGAACATACGTGTCTTTTGTTTGACATCAGGAAGGGGGGCTAGGGAGGGGTAAGTGGAAGGACGTGAGGGAGGAATGGGGCATGAGCCCCCGGTGGGGAGGACCGGGGTGGCTCTGAGGGCTCCTCGGGTTGGACGCTCCCCTGCAGGGCCTCCTGGATCCTGACAGCCCCCCGATGGACCCCCCGGATGGCAGCCTGCAGCAAGTGCAGCCGGGCTGAGGGCAACGACCCCACGAGACGCACCAGCATGCCTGGGGCAGCTCTGGCTCCATGTGGCCGAGTGCTGTGGTGTCCCGAGTGCAGGCACTCAGGGCACTCCAAGACAGGACTGCTTTGCTGCCCCTCATCGAGGTAGACAGGGCTCGCCGAACCGCAGCGAGCCCCGCTCGCCAGCCGTGCTGTCCGGCGATCTGCGCATGCACAGATCGTTCTGCGCATGCGCAGATCGCCCAAACCCGGCTCTTCCGGGTTGCAATCTACTTGCCACGGGCGAGTAGATTGCATTATTTGTCGAGCCCTGGAGGTAGACAAGCAAGCAGGGAACCCTGAGAACTATCTGTCCGGGGTGGGGGTAGGATCCCTTTAAGTACGGAGCTCAGTTAGCCTCAGGCAGCAGCCTCACACACTAAGTTCTAACCTGATGCCCTGCCAGCTCTGGTTCCGGCCAGCCTTAACTTCGGTTCAGGGTCCACTCAGTGTGGATGCGCTATTTTGAAATAGCAAAACGCTATTTCGAAATAGTTTTTGTGTATAGATGCGTTATTTCGAATTAGCTTAATTTGAATTAACTATTTCGAATTAAGTTAATTTGAAATAGCGCTGTAGTGTAGATGTACCCTTAGTGTATCTGATACAGGGAGCAGCATTTGAGAAGCATTGTACCCCACGTAACAAATCTGCCTAGCAGCATATAAGCAGTTAATGAGGCCAATTGCTTTGTCTAACTTGAAAACAATACTACTTCTAACTTACAGGGTCTTGAACAAGGCTGGGGAAGATGAGGGCCAGGTGTCAAATCCAGCCCACCGACCACTTTGATCCGGCCTGTGGATTGCATCTGGCCACTTTCTATTTATATCCTGCTGCCTGTGCCACTGAATTTCCATGTGGTAGCTCAGGAGCAGGATCCTATTTAAATGGCTAATGGCTCATGGTTGCGGCACTATCCTGGCAAGGGCTGGAGCCACAAGCCTTTCAAATAGCCCATGCAGCTATCAGGCAATGTGGTAGTGTCGGGGCTGGGAACTGCAAGCTCTTTGCTGTGTTTTTACTTCAAAGCCTCCAGCCCCAGACAACTCTGGGGGAAGGCTAGTCCCCAGTCTTCTGTGGGGTGGAACTGGCCCATGATCATGCACCAAAATTCATTAAGGCAAAGTCTACACTGCCACACTATTTCAGGATACCAGAATATCCCGACATAGCTATCCCGTGTCTTAACAGCAAGCCTGTTATTTTGGGCTTGCTATTCCGACATCCCTGCAAACCCCATTCCACGAGGAGTAAGGGATATCTTAGAATAGCAGGTTATTTCAAAATGTACAAAATGAGCCATTTTGAAATAAGATTTAAATAAGATACGCAATGTGTGTAGCTCAAATTGTGTATCTTATCTTGAACTATAGTGCAGTGTAAATGTAGCCTAAGTGTCCCCCGGGCGAAAATTATTGCCCACCCCTGGCCTTGAACAATGCATTTGATGTAAAAATATTAGGTTTGGCATGGATCATGGAATTCAAAATGGCCACCATTCACAAGACAATTGCTAATATCCCATGTTTCTAAACGTTGTTTTCCCATTCCCATCCCCAAATTTATCTTAATATCTGTGTAGTGGGGCAGCTGCCCCACTCTGGCATGGAAGGGATTAAAACAAGAGGTTGTGCAGAATCCCAGGCAGGCAGGGAAGGATTTATTGAGAGCTAATAAAGTGGAGGGTTGAAAGCAGCCAATTAGGGTCAGGCTGGGCCCTATAAGAAAGCTGCAGGAGTGGAAGGTAAAGGGAGAAGCTCTGGTTCTTGGAGAAGCATCTAGGACAGAGCAGTGCAGGGCAGAGTTGGGAGAGGCTAGGAGAACTCCAGGCTGATGACTGCCAGGTGGGGGTCCTGGCACAGAGGGCAGAGAAAGTGTGGGGGCTGCAGGGAAGTGGCCCAGGGAAGCAGGCAGTAGAGGAGAATTGGAGGATGACAGTAATGGCTGCTGCTAACTGGTCCCTGGATTGCAGCCCAGAGTAGCCCCCTCTCCCCCCACTACCTTCCAGTGACAAGAGTGGCTTTGTCAGACTGTAGTTTGCCCTTGGAGAAGGGGCTAGACCAGAGCCACTGGATCTGACCCGTGGCTGCCTCCCCAGAAACCTTAGGCAGAGAGCAGCTCACACTGTGCTCTGGACACCTGGGAGGGAGGAGGGAGGAGGAAGGCATTGCATGCTGCCGGCCCCCCAGCAAAATCTCTCATCTCTCATTGGCCAGTTTCTGGCCAATAGGAGCTGAGAAATTTTGCTACAGGCAGGGGCAGCATGTGAAGCCTCCCTCCCTCCCTCTCTCCCCTCTCCCATGCCCAGAGCAGAGCCATGTGGTACAGCCAGCCCATGAGCCTAGGACTGAAGCAGCCGCCTGCCTCAGGTTCCTGCACCTAGGTAAGTGCTTCCCAGCCAGAGCCTGCCTCTGGCACTCCACTCCCTCATTCCCCACAACAACCACCCAAGCCCTTTGTATCCCTTTCCTCCTCAACTCCCTCTCAGACCCTGCACCCGCTCCTACACCCTCCCCATCCCAGAATCCTCACCTGCACCCATATCCCCTCCCCGATCTGGGACCACTAGCCCTGCCACAAATCACAACCTTCTCCTTCACCCAAACTCCCTGTCAGACCCCACACTCCCTCCTGCACCCCAGTTCTCTACCCCAAACTCCCTTCTGCAGCCAACCTCTATCCCAGACCCTGTACACCCTCCATAAAAGTGCGGCCCTTGACCACTTGCCAAAGTCTTGCAGTCGTCCCCCATCAAAAATGATTCTCCACCCTTGGGCTAGACTGAGGACTGAGTGAGCTATTGAAGCTAGCGATAGAACGAGAAGTTGCCAGTCCCTCAGAAGGCTGGAGAGACAGCGGGGTGGGCACAGCAAGAGGGCAGAGTCCAGAAGTTGACACCAGGATCTGGGCATGATGTGGGTCTGATTATGAGGATGGTAGAGACCAAAACAGTTATGGTGAGTGAGACACCACTAGCAAAGGCGCATGGCTGAAAGAGCTGATTGCCAAAACAAGCAGCAGGAGGAGCTGCTGTGATGAGTCTGACCCCATTACACCCTGTCAAATGCATAAAATGTGATATTGCATCTTTGATACCTGAGAAGGGGAAATGTGAGAGGAAGAAGTTTGGGCCCTGATCCAAAGCCTATCAAAGTAAGACTCCCATTTGAAAACTTCTCAGCATATTATATTTATGTACCCTCTACAAAGTTTGTAGTTCTCATCCAGGGGAGAACTGTTTGACACCTTTTGCTTAGCAGCTATGTTTTCATGTATGGTACTGTTTACAAAACTGTAAGGTAAACAGGAAAACAAGCCAAAATATATTCAACTACTACTATAAATATATATCACATATAAATCACAGAAAACTACAATAGAAGGGTGCGTGGCTGACCAAGATTAAGGGGAGGGTATTATATCTTACTTGTGGCTGGATCCTTTATAGTAAACACTAACAACATTTATGGAGAAGTAAAAGACTTAACATTATCCAAGTTTTCAAAAACATCCAATTCAAGTAGAAACTGGGACAGATTCTTCAGTAAGAAATCAATGAGGAAATGTCAAGTGGTTACCTCTCAAATTTATAAAATAACCCCTAGGGTGTTCCAGTATGCCAAATCACCTTGCACATGTGAAAAAAAATCACTTAGTGCACCTCTCTGAGTAACCTTGTCGGAAGGGCAGAGCCTGCAGAGACTGGCATTCTGCCAGAGAACTGTAGGGTGAACTATGGCTGCCCCCAACCAGACATGTGGAATTCGTTCTTCAGTGCCTATTCCAAGAATGCACTGTCCACGTGTAATTTGCTCATGGGTCTTGTTTACATTATTACATTATTGTCTGCAAAAACTACATGTGTGTGGTTGGGCCCTGACTTGTGTAAAGATTTCATGGTAACTTTTCCTGGAAATCACAAAGTATTCATGATAGCGTTTTCCATAGTAAAGAAGAAAACAAAACTGTGGGAAAACACAAGTTTCATTGGTTTCTCTCCCGCCCTCTGCCCCATTATGTGTCTCTTATCTTCACCTTTTTTCTAATATCTAAAATAAAACCTGTTTTGCATTATGCTTACCCTATTATATATATTAGTAACTAAGTTTAGAGAAAAAAACAGCAAGCAAATGGTCTGGTAGCACTTTATAGACTAACAAAACACGTAGATGGTATCATGAGCTTTCGTGGGCACAGCCCACTTCTTCAGATGACTTATTTCTCCATTGGTTATTTAGGATAGCAGGTGCTTGTTGTGTAATATATTATTAGAAATCTCTGGGAAAAGACAAAATGAAACACTATTGCAATTAACATAATACAATTAACCTTACAGTACATTTGAATTTCTGCAGATCAGTTGGAAGTTAAGCAAAGAAAAGTTCTGGATGGTGCATAGGCAAGGTGGCTGTTATCATAAGATACCGTTATATTCGCTAAATAACTAAGTGTTATATGTTCACATAGCTACATGCATCCTGAGGAAGTATATTGAGGGAGGTAGCATTTTATTGAAAACTATACGTCTACACTGGCGCATTCTCACGCAAAAACTCTTTTGCGGAAGAGTTCTTCTGCAAAAACTCTTCCAGAAGAGAGCATCTACACTGGCATGTACTTTTCCGCAAGAGATGTGCTTTTGCGCAAGAGCATCCATGCCAATGTAGACGCTCTCTTGTACAAGAAAGCTCTGATGGCCATTTTAACCATAGGGCTTTCTTGCGCAAGAAATTCATGTTGCCTGTCTACACTGGCCTCTTGCGCAAGAACAGTTGCGCAAAAGGGCTTCTTCCTGAGCGGGAGCGTCAGAGTTCTGGCGCAAGAAGCCCTGATTTCATACATTAGAATGTCAGTTTACTTGCGCAAGAACACGCGGCCAGTGTAGACACAGCCTTGTAGTCCATGTTTGTTTCTTATCTAAGTGAGGTGGGCTGATCAATGTGTGTACTAATCTATGTAAGAGTGAGGAAGATCCCAGTCAGGGTCCCTTTAAGAAATGAACTAACAAAGCAAAGGCAGGGAAATGCATCTAGTCTCTGAAAGCTTCCTAGGTGAGAGCTTTTCCAGCTGGTTTACAAAATGCAAATCCCCTTAAAACATGTAAGCATTTTATGTGCAGCTGCCTTCATGCCTCCAGGAAATCTTTTATAATAAGTGCAGTAAGGACAATTTGCAGCATATTTCTTTGCTGAAAGCTGAAAGAATTTTAGGAAGTGCAGTATTTGCTGAAGCTGAACCTTACAGGATGAAATTTACTCCCAGGTAGAAGCTCAGCATCAGGCCTGTGTATCAATGAACTTTCACTTAAACTTTATTTTCAGTGACCTTCACTGGTGCATCAGCCTTGGGCTGGCCCTCTACACAACAGTGAATGTCACCTTTTAATATGGGTAGCCAGTGTACTTACAACACACTGACTACATCAAAAGAAAATGTTGGAAATAAGCTGGGGATGGAATTTTTTTTAATTGAAAGCCAAAGCATGACACAAAAATGAAAAATAAATCATTCTGACAGACGAAATAGGATTTACTGTCCCCAGACTTTCATTTTTCGTTTCTTTTAGCCTATTGCAGTGGCTGGTCAACTTTAAAAAGAAAAAAAAAAAGAAAAGAATCCTGCTGAGCAATGGGCTGTTACTTCCATATCGTTGGAATTTATGTTCAGGTCTGGTGACTGAAAACATCAGCAAATATATCCAAACCCTTTTCTCACAAGCATCACTTTCCACTGCTCCCTTTGGGATTTCACTGTGGTATGGACTCCTGTGTTGGACCTCACGCCACAGAAGTGAATTTCACCCTCTGTTTCATTAGCTCTCTCCCAGCATCCTGCCTTCCTCTGCTCCATCTCCCATGCCCGGAACAGTTTCCCAATCACCATTTGCAAAGCTTTTTCTGTCATACGCTCATTAAACCTTATATGTTCTGTGGTGCCTTACTATTCTGGGGATTCTTTCCATTGACTTCAAAGGGCTCTTGTCAGGCCCATAATGGCCACTTGCCACCACCACTGTGAATTGCATTGACTGTGTCATTCTTTGTTATGCTAGCCTGCTTGCGGATCATAAAATCTTGGGCGCAGGAAGCATGCTACATATTTGGCACAACTCTCAAACCGTACAGCACTGTGGTACTATACGAATAATATGACTATTTTCTACCTACTAATGGAAGAAACGATATTCTCTTTAGCTGATCTATGTTCCTATTCCGATGGGATATTTCCCCCCTCCCCACAAAATGGGTTTTCTGACATTTCTGTGACCTCTTAGAAGAAGAATTAGATGCACCAGTTACCAAGCAACAGAGAGTCAGGCAACACACTTTCAAAGAGCTCTAATTGCACATAATGGCAAGAACTGCATCCACATTCACAAAAGCTTCATGTACTAGAGACTTACTCGGTTGCGAGAATTCATTTACCTGTTTATCAATGTAGCATTAAGCTATAATGATCTCTATGTGGAGGAGGTGGAAAACTGAAGGGTACATGGGCTCTGGATCTGCTTTGCATACAGTGAACCACAAAGAACTATTGCCACTCGTTAGAATTCATGCTTCACATTTTGTTTGTCTAGAGAATATTTAAGGGTCTGGCTCCCAAGAAGATATATTCATCTCTATGATATTAAAACCAAAGGGAATGGGAAAAAGAACTGGCTTAAATCTTTTTGGTTTCTTACAAAATATTTCAGAGAGGCTTTCAAGCACAATATATTCTGACAACGTATCCTCTGAGATTAAAAAATGACACGTTTCATGATTCTCACAATGAAATCGCTATGAGAGAAAAATACATGTGCCCATGTTTGAAGGTTTTCTTTTTCCCCCCAACTTGTATCTCACTGCACATGAGAACTTGAATAGTTAATCCTTGCTTGGTGTGTCTAGGACAGTCACAGCCACTCCTTCCCACAGCATACCCCTGGTCATCAGAGGGCCATAATAGTATGTAAACAGCGTAACAACCCACTTTCCGCACAAGGTTTTCTAAAAGTTCAGCTTGGGGTACAGAGTGATTCCACACAGAATCAGAAGTTGTGAATGGACACCCAGCTTCTTTATTAAACCTTATTAGCCTTTGACCCTTAGTTTTCTGCAGGGAAGGTGTGTTGTCTAGTAGTTGGAGCAAAGGAATGGGATTTAGGACTATTTTCCACTCTGGCATTGGTTTGCTGTGTAACCTTGGGCAAGTCACTTCATTTCAGAAATAAGGAGATTATATGCCTTTTAGAGATAAGTAAATACATGCCCACAGGACACAGATAGTGTGAGGCTGGCTTTTCAAGCACTGAAGTATTTGCTAGGTGCCTCACAAAAACAGGTAAAGATTTAGGGCTTTGCTGAACTCCATTGATGTTAATGCGAGTTATGTTGGTGTAAAACTGATGTAAATTTGGGAAAAGAATCTAAATGTGATCTGGTCTAGCACAACCTAAATTGAGTATGATTCATTAGTGGATGATATCAGGATCATTTTCTGCATCTTCTTCCTTGAGCCATCTATGCCACATCTCTGCCTGTCTTGCCATCAGAAATGAATGAGTGCAATGCTCTGTAGGGAAGATGAGCTGTTCAAGGAGTTTGTCCTGGAACCTCATGAGGGCACTGCCCCAGTCCATCAGAGTAGTCCCATTAACTTCACTGAAACTACACTCATGTTTAAAAGTTAAGCCCCGATTGCATAGGAACCTGCATACAAAGTAGGTGGATACTCACCAGTTGAATCATTAGGAGATAAATGAAGTATAGATTAAATTACCCACATCTTTATGGACTTTTGGAGCTCTGCTTTTCTATTTAGGAACCTTTCAGTTCAGTAGCTGTATAATTGCCATGGTTTCTACTGTGACATTACCATGTTGTTTATTGCAGAGTATCTATGTAATTAACTTCTCACCCCTGTAAGTGGAACGTATCATGATTTTCCAATCTGCAAGATCACATTTTTATAACCATATTTTGACACATTCAAAAAGATTTCTGCCATATTTTTAGTCCCACAACTGGTTATTGCTTTTCAGAGACCCAGTCAGGGGAGAGAATTACTGTATTGGCTAACTATATAACATAGACATGAATTACCTGCCACTGTAAATGGCACAAAGTTTTCTCTGCAATTCTTTCCAGCTCATGAAGCTTTCGTTACCTACTTTAAGTAGGAATTGTTCATTTCGTACTGAATTCAATCAGATTTGCATGGATGTAGCACATTTAGATGATCAGTTGCTTTTTAAACAGAAATTTAAGTTGGATCCCCTTCTAATGACCTAACCTCCAATATTCTGCTCTCCTTAATATTATTGTATACTTACATGCTAACAGTATGCTCAGCATTGCTTATTATGCAAATATAAAGATGATCCCTACTCAGGAGAGGAGTGCAATCTAGGCCGCAGACACAGAAGAGAAAGGTCCAACAGAAGACACAGGAAGGAATTGCTGCAAATAATCTCCCTTCCTGAACATAATAATATTGTTGAGAGGGATTTTATTTTATTTTATGAAGGGTCTGGAAAACTGGATATGAGGGGCATGTCCAGAGGGATAGCATGAAACCATTCTATCCAGAGGGGTAGCATGAAGCATAGCAGCAAGGGGATTTAGAAGCACTTTTTAACATTCATACATCTTTCCCCCTGAAGTTAATTCATGCCCACTCCTGCAGTTCTTACATATGTGTATTACTTACTGAAGTCAACAAGAGGCTTACATGTAGGAGGGAGTCAGGATCAGGCCTAGAGGTTCTAAAATCTATTGCTATGAATTAATTTCAGCCCTGATATACCCATATACAATCAACATTCTGGTTTGAGAGAGAAAATTATCTTACAGCTATCGGGTAATTTCCTTGCAGATATATGGCTAGTACACATTCCGTTTTGCTAATTCATTACAATTAATATG
This sequence comes from Rafetus swinhoei, assembly GCA_019425775.1. Classification (NCBI taxonomy): domain Eukaryota; kingdom Metazoa; phylum Chordata; order Testudines; family Trionychidae; genus Rafetus; species Rafetus swinhoei. Next base: position 160,851,062 of record CM033437.1, read on the forward strand.
TAAGCAAACAAAAAGGAATTTGAAGAACAGTTACCCAAAAATTCAAAAAGTAATAGCAATTTTTTTAAAGTACATCAGAAGCAGGAAGCCTGCTAAAAAACCAGTCAGGCCACTGGATGATCGAGCTGCTAAAGGAGTTCTCAAGGACAATAATGTACATAAGAATGGCCATACTGGGTTAGACCAAAGGTCCATCAAGCCCAGTATCTTGTCTTCCAACAGTGATCAATGCCAGATGCCCTAGACAGAGTGAACAGAACAGGTAATCACCACGTGATCTCTCTTCTGTCATCTACTTCCAGCCTTTGACAAACAGAGGCTAGGGCAGTGGCCCCCAATGCGGTGCCTGTGGGCGCCATGGCGCCCGCTGGGCGCTATGTGCACCCACCGAGTGATCAGGGCTGGCCCAAGCCATTCTTGCACCCTGGGCGCACGGTGCACACGCAGTGCACGCGCGGCCCCGCCCCCGGACGCAGGGCACACGCGTGGCCCCGCCCCTGGGTGCCCAGAAGCCCCAAAAGGTTGGGGACGACTGGGCTAGGGACACCATTCCTACCCATCCAGGCTAATAGTCATTGATGGACCTAACCTCCAGGAATTTATCTAGCTCTTTTTTTCACCCTGTTAAAGTCTTGGTCTTCACAGAGAAACTAAATGAATTATTTTTATCAGTCTTTATGGCTGAGGATGTTAGGGAAATTCCAGAATCTTAGCCATTCTTTTTAGGTGACAAATCTGAGGAATTGTCCCAGATTGAGGGGTCACTAGTGGATGTTTTTGGAACAAATTGATAAACTTAACAGTAACAAGTCACCAGAACCAGATGGCATTCACCCAAGAATTCAGGAAGAACTCAAATGTGAGCTGGCAGAACTACTAACTGTGGTTTATAACCTATCCTTTAAATAATATGCAGTATCAAATGACAGGAAAATAGCAAATGTAGCACCAATTTTTAAAAAGAGGTGATCCTGGCAATTACAGACTTGTAAGTCTAACTTTAGTACTGGGCAAATTGGTTGAAATTATAGTAAAGAAAAGAACTGTCAGACACATAGATGAACATACCGGTAATTTGTTGGGGAGAAATCAACATAGTTTCTGTAAAGGGAAATAATTCCTTACTAATTTACTAGAATTCTTTGTGGGGAGGAGAGTCAACAAGAATGTGGATATAGTGTGCTTAGATTTCCAGAAAGGTCCCTCACCAAAGGCTTATAAGCAATGTAAGCTGTCATGGGATAAGAGGGAAGGCCCTCTTCTGGACTGATAAACTGGTTATAAGATAGGAAACAAGGAGTAGGAGTAAATGGTCAGTTTGCAGAATGGAATGAGATAACTAGTAGTGTCCTGCAGGGATCTGTACTGGGACCAATCCTATTCAACATAGTAATATTTGATCTGGAGAAAGGGGTAAACAGTGAGGTGGCAAAATTTACATTTGATACTAAACTGCTCAAGATAGTTAAATCCAAAGCAGACTGTGAAGAGCTTCAAAAGGACCTCAGGAAACTAGGTGACTGGGCAACTAAATGGCAGATAAATTTTAATGTTGCTAAATGCAAAGTAATTCACATTGGAAAACACAGTCCCAACTATATGTAAAAATGATGGGGACTAAATTAGCTATTACCACTCAACAGGAGATCTGGGAGACATGGTGGATAGTTCTTTGAAAACATCCACTCAATGTGCAGCAGCAGTCAAAAAAACAAACAGGACATTAGGAATCATTAAAAAAGGGATAGAGAATAAGACAATGATAAGACAAATCAATGATATGCCCACATCTTGAATGCTGCATGTAGATGTGGTTATTTCACCTCAAAAAAGATATATTGGAATTGAAAAAAGTTCAGAAAAGGGCAACAAAAGTTATTAGGGGTTTTGAATGGCAACCATATTAGAAGAGCCTGGGACTTTTCAGGTTAGAAAAGGGGAGACTAAAAGGGGTATGTTAGAGTGTTAAATCATGACTGGTGTGGAAAAAGTAGATAAGGAAAAATATTTACTTGTTTCCATAACACAAGAACTAAGGGTCACCAAATGAAATTAATAGGTAGCAGATCTAAAACAAACAAAAGGAAGTATTTCTTCATACAACACACAGTCAACCTGTGGAACTCCTTGCCAGAGGAGGTTGACCAGGACTTTAACAGGGTTCAAAAAAGAAGTAGATACATTCATGGAGGATAAGTCCATTAATGGCTATTATCCAGGATGGGTAGGAATGGTATCCCTCGCCTTTGTTTGTTAGAAGCTGGGAATGGGTGCCAGGGGAAAGATCACTTGAGGCTTACCTGCTCTGTTCATTCCCTCTGGGGTACCTGGCATTGGCCACTGTCAGAAGACAGGATACTGGGTAGATGGACCTTTGGTCTAACCCAGTATGGCCGTTCTTATGTTCTTAACAGTACTTGCTATATATCATTATACTTTGTACGCTGTGCTAGTATCACCACTGCTAATATTAGTGTTGTGAAAGAAGATGTACAACAACACTATAGTCAGGGAAGCAGAAAGTCACTTGGGGTCCCAGAGCCTCGGCTCCAGTCTGAGCCTGAACATCTACATTGAAATTTTACAGCTTGCAGCCCAAGTTTTGTGAGCCTGAGTCACCTGCCAAAGGCAGGGTGGGCATATAATAGCTGTGGAGACATACCCAATGGGGTGAGGATTTCACCTGTAATCTTGTAAAGCAACAGTTTCACAAGTTCCCAAAATAATTTCTAGACATTTGAGTTATTCTCTGGGTGAGTGAATTAACAGGTATACTTGCAAATTACATTTTCTGATCAATTTGATGGCAAGAGCAGAACGGATGATTCCCAGGCTCTCCAACCCGCCTCCTGCCCTTCCTAAAATGGTAGCTCCCCAAAAAGGATTTTTAAATTTACAAAATTAAACTGTTGCTTTCTGTTGGAAAGCTGTGGAAAATGGATTTCATTATATGATTAGCTCTGATTTATTTTTTCTCTGCAGTGAGCATTGTCGTGCGTAACAGAATGTTAACAATCTGCCATGAATTTTCTGTAATGATATTCCAGCTTTCTGCAGTCAGTAAATTCTCTGAAAGTGTTGCATTTTAAATTGGATTCGCCCCTCCTCCCTACCCCCAATATGGCCACCACCACCATGAAAATAAGCGAATTACACCGAATGAACAGGGTAACTCCAAAGTTTTCAGTGCATTGCTGTTCCTCTGCATAACCAGCACAGTACCTGCTTTGGTACTATCAGGAAGCCAGCTCAGAACCACAAAGGAAGGATTTGACCTCTTCTAAGAAATACCTTCTCTGGACCTATGTGCTAGTGTCTCTGGTACTAATTTCTGAATGCTGCTCTCATACAAGTGCCTTGCATGCCTTATTGATCTACACATTTCTAGTGAATTTGCCTTCAGAAGGCTGTGACACGACTGGCGTGCCCTGAGCTAGGACTCAATGATTTTTGAAGCTGTGAAAGAGGATGACTTATTATGGTCCTGCCAGCTACTTAAGTGATCATTCAGATGTGAATGTGTCACTACAAATGGTAATTCCTGTATCTTTGTATGACAAAGATGGCTGCTGAGTCCATGTCGATGTAATGTGAACCGTACTAGTTTCTGGAAGGCTTTATGCCAGTGGATCCCAAAGTTCGGAGGATCATTCCCCCCTCTTACTCCATTTCCCCCCTACCCAGAACTGGGGCCAAGAGTGAGGAAGCATAGGGGGGACGATGTAGATGTGCAGGAGGGGCCAAGGCTGGGGCCATAGCTGGGGGTAGGTCTGGGGCTGGGGCTGGAGCTGCCACCACGGTTCACGGCTGGGACCAGAAGCAGGCAGCAGCCAGGCTGTGGTGGGAACTGACAGCCAGGCCTTTGGCTGGGGGCAGTTCCATTCCCAGCCTCGACCCCAGTCCAGGAACAGAGCCATGGTCAGCGGCCAAGGCTGGGGGCAGTTTGGGGCCAGGAACAGAACTGCAGCAGGGACTGGCAGCCAAGAACTTGGCCAGGTGCAGATGGATGTGCTCCAAGGCTGGGACCAGAGCCAGGTGCAGATCTGGTGATAGGGAGCGGGACTGGAGCAGAACTGGGGGCAAGACTGGATGGCACACACTGTTCGCCCTCTGTGGGGGATGCTGTCAGGGTAACCTCTTCCTGGAATATGCTAGTGCTATATTATGCTGCCTTATTATTTGAATGTGACCCGGTATCTATTTGTTCATTGTAGGCCCAACATCAAGTTTGAACTGAGCATGCATATTGCTTGCAAACAGTGTGGAACGTGAGCTTTTCCTGTGTTAGAGGTGTGGCTTTTGTGACCTGTGGCGCTGTTCCTACAAACAGGATAGATTAGCTCTCCTGTTTCAGTCTGTTCTTATCTCTTAGGTGGATTTGTTACTCTGCATGGCAGGTAAATGATTTGTTTTTCCACACAGGCTCTCAGTGGTATGTGATGTGTTTTGTTTTTCCTCTCTCTCACAAGGGTGGCAGAGGTGACAGTTGCTTTGTGTCCATTCTCACATAGTGGCTAGTTTCTGAACACGCTATGCTAAAATTGTATTTAACAGCCAGGACAAGCTCATCAGTATTTTGCTCGGCCTCTTTTTTTATTTGTGATTTTGTAGCTTTTGTGACCCTGCAGATGTTTCTAGCTCTTGGCAAACACAGAGCAAGTTTGCTAAATTGGCCTTCTTCGGGTCTTTTACCAGTCACACTAAACACAGTTTTCTCTATAAGCAGATCATTCTCTGTGTTCACAGGCTCAAAGTGGTGGCATCAGTCTCAGACTTGTTATATAGTGTTTTCTCTCTCATTTCCTCACAAATTAGATGAGACCAAAAGTGATTCTGTTCAGAAACAATGTTCTATTTAGGATTGCAATAGCTTCTAAACATTAAAACTTTGTGCAGCATGCATGCCTCATTTCCTTTCTCCACTAACATGGTATTATACACTTGAAGAGGGTAAAATAAAATGGTTGTTTCCCTCTCTTTGTTACCTGTTTCTAAACCTTTGTAACATTTTTAAAGCATGCTCCCATTTCTTCCAGTTCTCTGTTACATTGTATCTAGAAACAATGGAGGTAATGGATTCTAACTGTTCTCCATGGGGTGCGTCTACACTGCACTGTTATTCTGGAATAATGGCCGTTATTCCAGAAAAACAATACTAGCACCTACACAGCAATTGCATTATTTCAAAAGAAAATTGAAATAATGGAGGGCTTTTTCTGACATCGGTAAACCTCATTCCATGAGGAATAACACCTCTTCCAAAAAAGCTATTTTGGAAGAGGACGTGTGTGGATGCCGAGTAGGGAGTTTTGTTGAAAAAAGAGGCCTCCAGGAAATCCCACAGGTGCCCTGCTGGCCACTCCATCCACACTCCTCAGGACTCTATAGTTCCTCTTCCTCTGCAGCTCTTGAAGCTTCAGACACAGGGGAAAGGGCTTGTGGCAGGAAGCTAGCCCTGATAGACTCCAGCCACAGTGCAGCTGCCAGTGCCTGACGTCTGGCTACCATGGCAGACCCCCAAGGTCCCCAAGAGACCCCTGCCCATCCCAGTGAGCACTAGAAGGGCTCCCAGGAGTCTGCAAGGGGCCGCAAGAGGTGTGTGCTGTCTTGGTCTGGGGTGGAGATCCTGGCCCTCCTCGAGGTGTAGGGCAAGGAGGAGAACCTGCAGGATCTCTGCTCCAGACGGCACAATGCCGATATCTATGGCCAGATGGCCGATAGCCTGGCCGCAAAGGGCCGTACCCAGACCCAGGAGCAAGTCCGGAGTAAAGTCAAAGAGCTCCACCAGGCATACACCAGGGTGAAAGAACACAGCTTATGCTCCAGGGCAGACCCCACTTCTGTCCCTATTATGACAACCTGAACCACATCCTGGAGTGCGCTGCAGCCTTCCCCACCCCTGGTGGTGGACTCGGAGCTGGAGACACCTGTTGTTGCCCACCCGGGAGCCCCAGCCGAGAAGGAGGAGGAGGAGAATGCGGCCAGCACGGTGATCACCATCACCCTGGAGTCAGTACCCCACAGCCTGGATGTGTTCCAGGCATCCTCTGAGGCTGGGGAAGGAACATCAGGTGAGTGGTCTTAGTTTTTCACACATACAGCGTGGGGGTGGTGGGCGCTGAGGGGTTTGGTGCGATCATCGCTTGGCCTTCTCGGCCTGGGGATCGCGCTGCAGTCTGTGCACGTGGATGCATGTGCAGACCAGTCTGTGCCACGCAGCCCCAGAAGGCAGCACTGGAGCACCCCGAGGCTCCTACTCACAGGCTCTGGGGAGAGAGAGAGAGAGAGAGAGAGAGAGCGAGCTCTGGAGTGCTGCAAACAGCACATAGGCATGCCTGCATGCTCCAGGCAGCACCTGCTCCCGGGGACAGCACTGCAAGGTAAAGGGGTGTGTGCTGCTCACCCTCCTCTCCACACCCCCCCTCAACCCCTCTCTCCCAGCTGCCAGGGAGACAAGGTCTCTCCCCTTGGGATGCCACCACTGCCGAAGCTGGCATGTATGCAGCACCGATGGAAGCCCAGGCAGCTCGAGGTCCCCCTCCTGCCCATTGGAGCCCAGTGTGACTGGCAATTTCCCATTCCTGCTTGTCTGTGGGATGGCGTGGGGGGAAGCTTGGTCCCCTGGGGAAGTCTGAGCCCTTGTAAGCCAGGGCCCGCTATCCAGGCCACGCATGGCCTTGCTCCCAGGACATCACCTTCCTCTGACATGGGAACTGTTGGTCTCAGCTCACAGATGAGGCCACGGCCTCAGGGACAGTGTCTCCAGGGATGACTGACCATATCTCTTCATTGTCTTCAGCCGGACCAGCCATGACTCTGGGGTGATCTAGACCACCCGAGCCAGCCGCCTGACCGGGGAGCTGCAGGCACTGGAGGGCCAGGAGGACCTCATGAGGGAGCCCGTCTCCATCCTCTTGGACATACAGGAGACGCTGGCCCAGAAGGTCCAGGACGACATGCAGTGGCGGAGAGAGACATGGACAGAGCTGCTGCAGTAGGGACACAATATGTGCGTGACCTTCCAGGCTCTCCTGAACCACCTGGAGCCAGCTCCTGCTCCTGCTCCTGCCCCAGTCCCAGTTCCCAGTACTGCTCCCCCTCCCATGCCAGCCCCTGGTCCCCTTCCCATGCCTGACTCTGCTCCAGCCCCCCATCCTGCCTATCCCCCTAGCCTCCCTGGACCCCCCGATCCCCAAGGTCACCGAGGTCCCTGCACACGAGGTGGAGGAAGCACCTGAACCACATACAGCTCCCAGCCCCAGCCCTGAGCCTCTTCTCCCCCCTCCAAGGTTTTCAGCCCTCCTTCTCCCTCCGCATTTCCAGGTTTGCAGCCCCCTCTCCCCCCCCCCAGTTACTTCTACTCCTAATAAATCACAACACAGTTCTGTTTTTATAAACCAAACAGTTGTTTTTATTGTGTCTGCAGGGTAGAGGGATGGAGGGGGGAAGGGAAGGGTTGTTGTGGGAAAGGCAGAGAGGGGCAAGACAAGGCCCCTATGGGGAGGCCCTGGGGAGTGTCACTAAGATCCTTGTGAGAAAATCTCCCTTAGGGCCTCCCGGATGTGCACCTCCACCTGATGGGCCTGAGGGATGGCAGCTGTGCGTGGCTGCTCAAAGGCCCTTCCCTTCTGGCCAGCCTCTGCCTGCCATCCTGGAAGGAATGCCTCCCCCTTCCTCTCCCCTATGTTGCAGAGCACACAACATGCTGACACCACCTGGGGGATGTTCTGCTCCCCCACATCCAGGCGGGTCAGGAGGCACCTGAACCTCACCTTCAGATACTTGAAGGTGCATTCTACCTGCATGCGGGCCCTGCCCAGGCAGGCATTGAAGCGGTCCTTGCTCGGTCAAGGCCAGTGTAGCGCTTCATTAGCCATGGCATGAGAGGGGTAGGCTGCATCCCCCATGATTCACAGTGGCATGTTCATATTCCCGACCCTGATACTGCACTCAGGGAAGAAAGTGCCGGCCTCCAACTTCTGGCAGAGGCTGGAGTTGTGGAAGATTCAGGCGTCGTGCACCTTCCCCTACTGACTGACAAAAATGTCCAAAACCTGGCTGTGGTGGTCGACCGGGGCCTGAAGAACCATCGAAAAGTATCTCTTCTGGTTGATATACTGCACTTCCTAGTGGTCGGGAGCATGGATGGGGATGGGGGTGCCGTCAATAGCCCCTCCCCCTGCAGTTGGGAAAGCCCAGGGCGGCAAAACCGGCAACGATGGGGTCCATGTCTCCCAGGTGGATGACCCTACACAGCAGGATGGTGTTGATGGCCCTTACAACCTGCAGAAGGAAACAAACAAACAAACAAAACAGAGAATCAAAGGGGGGTGCCAGAGCCCTTGGGAAGTCCCCAAGCCCTCTCCTGCCTTCCTCCTCACAAACACTCCAGGAGCCACCCCCTATGAAGCCCACCCCCTGCAGGGCTATGTGAGGGCGGGACTGCAGAACCACCTGGGGGCGGGACTTCCCCCACTACCCCCACCCCAGCCTCCGCACTCCCAATCACCACTTTTCCTAGAGTTCCCCTTTCCAGTACTTCCCCCCTGCATGGGACTGCAGCCCAAAAATGCCACATCTGCATGACAAGGGCCCCAACGGTCGACTTCCCTGTGCCGAGCTGGTTTCCGATGGATTGGTAACTGTTGGGCATGGCGACTTTCCAGAGCACGATGGCAACCTGCTTCTACAGGGGGATGGCAGGTCGCATCTGTGTGTCCTGTCATGTGAGGGCAGGGGTGAGCCAGGCACATAGCTCCAGGAATGTCTCCTTCCTCATATGGAAGTTCTGGAGCCACTGCTGGTCGTCCCACCTTTCCATGATGAGCTGGTCCCACCAGTCGAAACTGGTGTTCAGACACGAGAAGCAGCGCTCCACAGTGGGGTGCGGCTGAAAGAGCTGCGCTCCCACACACATGCTGAGGGTCTCCTCAAGGGCTGTGTTCTTGCAGGGTTGTGTTCTTGCAGGGCCTGGAGGGCAGCCTGCAGAAACTGCAGCATGACAGTCAGGGGCCGTCGCATGCCCAGAGGCAGCTCCAGCTCCATAGTGTCCAAAAGCAGGGCAACCAAAGCACAAAGTGGAAAGGCTTTGCTGTCCCTCAGAGAAGTAGGCAAGCAAGCAGAAGAACCTGAGAAACAGCTGTCTGGGGTGGGTCCCTTTAAGCATGCATTTCAAATAGCCTCAGGCAGCAGCTCCAGAAAGCAACTGCTGACCTAATGCCCTGCCTGAACTGGTTGTGGGTGGCCTTAAATGCAAGATAGCATCCAATCAGTGTGGATGTTACCTTTTGAAATAGCAAATCGCCATTTCGTTGTACTTTTTGTGTGTAGACATGCTATTTTGAAATAAGCTATTCCGGAAGATATCTTCTGGAATAGCTTATTCCAAAAGACGTGTGCAGTGTAAACGTACCCTAACTATCTGCCTTAATTATAACTAATTATACATATTTCTCATTTTGGAAAAGCCTTTTACACAAATATTGCCCTTGGGGCCAGTTCTTATTCCCAATGATATCAACAACAAAGCTCCCATTAACATCTCTGGGTCTGATATTTTTGAGATGTTGGGACAAAATACATAATTCTGCTGTAGGAAATATTTAGAAGAACTCCTGCACATGGTGAATGCCTTCATTTTTATTTTGTTACAGTATAAATGTAACTATTTTGTTATGATAGCAAGCCCCTCCCAAGACCATCTAACAGATTTTTTCTGAGTCATCACATTGATGACACAGGCCTGGTTTTTCCTCTCACCTACATTGGTTTAAAGTCACTCACTCGAATGGAGTAATGCCTGATTTATACAGGTGTCTGAACAGAAACTGATTCTGCATGTGGCCATTTATGTTTGTGTATTAGTGCCTCTGAGCAAAAGGAAAGTTGCTTGTTCCTGTGATTTTCAACAAAGATTATAGCCAATATGGTCCCCTTTCTGACTTCAAAATGGTCCTTTTCCAGCATGGATCTGTGTAAGCTCTAAATCCAGCCACAGAACAGCAGTGTGCTAATTCTGTAATCAGTGTACATAATAATCTTTCCATGATTGTCTCCTTGCAATAAACAAAAAGTACTGTACATAATTTCCCTTTTTGCTGTTGTAGTTTGTTGTTAATTGGGCTCTTTAGTATTAAGATCCCTAATGGAAGGAATAGATAAATAACAAGCTTTTATGCAGAGCATAGTTTCATTATGCAGAAAAGCTGAAAACATAGTGTTGTCTGTATTTAGTGCCAGCATTATAACAGAGACTTCTTTTATGGACAGTAAAGTAAGAAGTAAATTGTATTGTAGTAGTGCTGCCATTTAACTGTTCAGTGTTGCTTCCTTAAGATTTCCACTCTTTTCTGACCAGTCCATGATTTTCATGTAAAAATAAGTTGAGTAAAAATGTAACACTTCAAAATATGAAATCTAGCATTTAAAATTTTCCACTACAGGTGGGGTCTGAATTCTGCTTACTCTAATTCAGAATGTGCTTTTGGCAGTTAATCCTACATCTGATAGGACAGGTTTGAGTCAGTAGAGGATGGTGATAACATCTGAAGCTGGAAAGTAAATCTGGCCTGTAAACCTGGTCTGTAAAGAGTCCTCAGAGACAGTTTGTACCAACAACCATACATCATACTGTATGTTAAAAGGTAGCAGGTTTAAAACAAACAAAAGGAAGTTTTTCTTCACACAGCGCACAGACAACCTGTGGAACTCCTTGCTAGTGTGTGATATGAAGGCCAGGACTTTAACAAGGTTCAAAAAAGAAGTAGATAGATTCACGGAGTGTATGTCCATTAATGGCTATTATCCAGGAGGGGTAGGAATGGTGTTCCTAAACTCTGTTTGTTAGAAGCTGGGAATGGGTGACAAAGGAAGGATCACTTGATGACCTGTTCTGTTCACTCCCTCTGGGGTGTCTGGCACTGGCCACTGTTAGCAGGATACTGGGCTAGATGGACATTTGGTCTAACCCAGTATGGACATACTGATGTTCTTATGTTATGTTCTTATCTGAGTCAATACAGGTCATGCCCTGTCTACTTTTTGGGATCTTTCCTTGAATATGGCCCATGGAAATACAGGTTGAAACTCTCTTAACTGGGATTCTCTGGTCCGGCAACATTCATGGTCTGGCATGGATGTTGCGGGACCAGAGCGTCCCAGTGGAGAACCAGCAGTAAGGATCCCTGAGGAGCCAACAGGGCAGTGGGCTGCTCACAGGGAGCTGACGGTGTGGCTGCCCAGCAGGGCTGGGAGCCCTGGCCCGCAGTGTGTGTGCAGATGCCCAGGGAGCCCCAGTGCATCCGGTTGTCCGGAGCCCCAGCACGTGGCGCTTGCAGCTTCATGAAGCCCCAGCACCAGGCTGCCTGGCGAAGCCATGGTAGCAATAGCTGCCCAACAGGTTGACAGGGCACTGGGTCCAGCAGGAAGTGGGGAGCTGGCTGGAAGGCTAGCAGCCAGGCCAGGAGGGCTGGTGGCCGGGGTCCAAAAATGATCTTCCCTAGTCCGGCAAAATCCCTCATCTGGGATCAGTCAAGTCCCGAGGGTGCTGGACCAGAGAGGTCCAGCCTGTATTGTGATTCAGAAGAGATACATCCTCTCCAAGTTTACTGCACACTAAATCACAGTCTAGTTCTTGAACATCTGCCCTGAGTATATAGGACATTATGTAGCTCTGCTGTCTTTAGAGATTCTCTCCTAATCCCCAATTCTTGCTTCAGGAGGGAAGTAATTTATGTAAGTTATTCTGGGAAATTCAGGAAGAAGGCTACAACAATTGTATTCAGATCTGGTGTGACTGTCACTGTTGTTGTCTGAAACAAATATATTATGTTTGTGATTTTCCTGGAATTTTCCACTGTAGAAAAGAGGCATAACAATATTAACTCAATTAATTTTTACATGAAACTAATGGATTGGTAAGAAGAGAGTTGAAATCTTGAGGAAGCACCATTGAACAGTTAAGCGGCAGCAGTACTACAGTACAATTTGCTTCTTTCTTTATTATCCATAAAATAAGTCTATAGAGTAATGATGATTCTAAATACAGTTCACACTGTGGTTTCATATATATTTCTCTTTTCAGAAACCCCTTTCACCTGGGGAAACTCAAGAAGGGATCTATTTTAGACTACCTATCACCAGGGTCTGTATAGCACACATCCCCCTTAGCCTACAAAGTGGCTTCTATCTACATTAAAGGATTTTCAAAGCAATTTGCAATGAGCAACTCTATAACAAGAAGGGTATAAACAACTCCATTAAAAGAATGTTAAGGTTCGACATTTAGTCTCTTAAAAATTAGGAAATGCCACAATTAAGTTTGACATTGCAACTACCCTTTTGTGCATATCCATTATGGTGATCATGGTTAATATCACATAAAAAGACTTAAGCAGAGTCAGAAAGAAAAGCCAGGCCTGCTTTTGGATCCTAGGCCTGCCTTCATCATGCAAACACATCTTTTCTCGTATCATGTGCATTGAATGAGGCAGGGATTTTGGAAAACCAGAGTGTGTGATTTTATAATTGAAGATAATATCTTAGGCTATGTCTACACAGCAGCATTATTTCAGAATAACTAATGTTATTCCAAAATAACATAGTTCACATCTACACTACAAGCCTTTATTTCAAAATAATGTCAAGCTGGAGGACTTCTTACTCCAATTCCAGGTAACCCTCATTTCATGAGAGGTAAGGGAAGTCAAAGGAAGAGTGTTCTTCCTTTGACTTCCTGCTCTGTAGACAGTGCCAAAAGTCGAATTAAGCTATTTTGACTTAAGCTACTCAATTGACATAGCTGAAGTTGCGTAGCTTAATTCAACTTTAGCCCTCCTGTTTAGATGTGGCCATAGTGTTTACATACACAGGGAAAGAATTAAGGATGCACAAGACACCTTAATCCTGCCATTTTCATGCTTAACTTGACAACGTAGTTTTTGTATGTAACTGTCTAGGTTTCTTTTTCTTTTAATAAATCTGCAAAAATTACAAGTTTCTTTCCAAAGTGTGAAAATGTAATGTGTTGTGAGGGTCATTACAAGTTTTACCTCATTTGGTTACACAGCATAGATCTCTATCACTTGAGCTTAAGAGGTACCTGGTAGCAGCAGTAAGTCCTCCACCCCCGTTTTTTAGGTGTATGGACTAGAAAGGGATGTACACAAACTTTGCCAGTGGGTTGCACAATTATTAGCTAGAAAGCAGATGAAGTTTGGAAGTCTGAATTCCTAGATTCTGCCCCTGTATCTAAAGGGATTATGGTCTAGTGGAGACAGGCCTCATAGCCAAGCACATAGATTTGGTGTGTGTATTCTGAAAGGCAATGTAGCTAAGCAGAGGAGACTTGAGCCTGCCATTTTCCACTCTGGATCTTTTTCCTAGTTCTGCCTGAAGTGATATGTACAGCCTCTAAATCGCCCCACATCCCTAAAGTGGGAGAGGAGGAAGGGATGATAACTAGCCTGCCTTCTTAGGTGGAGGTATGAAGCATTGATCATCAACAAAAGCAGTTAAATGCACAGAATCATTAACTCTAGTTAGTGGGAAGACAGAATAAAACTCCTGTTCTCCTGACTCCTAGCTCATTTTATCCTCTCTTGTTCCAAAGGGGCTGTTGTGATGGTGATAGTGTTAACTTGTGTGTTGGTATCAGTTCTCTAGCTGTGTTCCTAAAAGATAGAAAGAACTGTAGGGACTGAGAATATGCTCAGTGCATTTGGCATGTTGAGGGATTTTTGGAGCAAGTCTATAAGCAGCTCCACTGAGTCTGTGCAAAAAGCAATTTTCAGATTCTCCTGACTTGGCCAAATTTGTGAGTGTTTTCACAAATAGGGGGAGCAAAATGCCACTCACTGATGCTTGGATCATCTAACTACCAAATTTTAAGTCCCTGTTCCAAAGGACTGAGTTGCTAGAGCTCTTCAAAGAAAAGAGGAAAAACTTTGTGACACTAGCAAAACTACTTATTCTCCGCTTATCTTGTTCTCAAGAAAGGCAGATCTATTTCAGTGATACCAGGAGGCCAGGCATGAAGGGTGGAAAGGGAGTGACCCCCTCCAGAAAACAATAATTGAAAACATCAGGCCAAATATTGAAAGTTTGGGAAAGTTCTAAGCAGTTGAAAATGGGGCTTTTGAATTATAGAATCCTAGAATCCTAGAACTGGAAGAGACCTTGAGAGGTCATCAAATCCAGTCCCCTGCCCTTACAGCAGGACCAAGCACTGTCTAGATCATCCCTGACAAGTGTCTGTCTAACCTGCTCTTAAATATGTCCAGTGATGGGATTCCACAACACCCTCCCAGCCAATTTATTCCAGTGTTTAAGAATCCTGACAGTTAAGAAGTTTTTCCTAATGTCCAACCTAAACCTCCCTTGCTGCAATTTAAGCCCGTTGCTTCTTGTCCTATCCTCGGAGGCCAAGGAGAACAATTTTTCTCCCTCCTCCTTGTAACACACTTTTAGATACTTGAAAACTGCTATCATGTCTCCTCTTAGTCTTCTCTTTTCTAAACTAAACAAGCCCAATTCTTTCAGTCTTCCCTCATAGGGCATGTTTTCTAGACCTTAAACATTAACATTTCAATTATAATGGAAAGTGTTAGGCAATGTTAACTATAGATGGTTTTGCCTCTAATATCTCTGAAGTGATACAGCCTGTGATTAACTCTTCAGCTGATGCCAAATTATCCAGTTCCTATATACAATGTTGATACATTTCTTAATTCTGTTCCATGTAAATGGACTGCAGTTTTGGTCTATGTATTAAATTTTGGTATGAGTATGCACAGCTTTCAAGTACCTAAAAGGGGGTTACAAGGAGGAGAGAGAAAAAAGTATCTCCTTAACCTCTGCTGACAGGACAAGAAGCAATAGGTTTAAATTGGAGCAAGGTAGGTTTGGGCTGGACATTAGGAAAAATTTCTTAATTGTCAGGGTGGTTAAGCACTGGAATAAATTACCTAGGGAGGTTGTGGAATCTCCATCATTTGAGACATTTAAGAACAAGTTAGACAGACATCTCTCAGGGATCATCTAGGTGGTGCTTGGTCCTCCTGTAATGGCAGGGGACTGGACTTGATGACCTCTCAAGGTCCCTTCCAGTTCTAGTGTTCTATGATTCTATCTTTAAATATTAAGAAAGAGTAGAACAGTATATTTGTAGTTCATAGCATAGAAAATGTTAACGTAGAATATATATTGGATCATTACATTCCATGGGCCAAATTATGTTCAGTTGCTGTGCAGTGCTTCTATGCAACCCATCAATGGCGGAGGGGGTGGGTACAGGGATAAATGGAAGTGGAATTTGGTCAGCTGAAATTTCCAAATTCATATTCCAACTGCACCATGCATCAAATAATGTGAGTGTTGACTGATGACCATCTTCAGACTGCAGTTTATGAAATGAACACCAGATGGGAGAGAAGCAATGTGTATTCTTCACCAGCCCCCAGCTCATGATGAAACATCTAAAAAACCCAAGACACCGAGGACCTGAATCAAGCCTTTTATATAATGCCACTTGAAAAATACCAGAATGGAATTTAAAATAGAATGGGTTTTACTTCTAACATTATTTTTTTATTATTTTTTGTATATTTTCCTCCAGTTTCATACTCCATTTCTCTGATGATCATTCATCAACCTCTTCCAAGCAATCTGCATCTAAATATCAGCTTACCTCTGATATTCAGAGGTACATCCTTGTGTATTCCTCATGCTACCAGTCCCTTTTTTTGTCATTCTGTTTCTTCTACATCAATTTCTCCCCCATCTAGGTGTTGTCCATCTGTCTGCCCATCTATCTGTTTGTATTAAAATCTAAACACTGAATATCAATTAAAATAACACAGATTGTTCTGGGGATGAGGTCATTTGCATGACACTTTGATTTTGCCCTTATTTGTGGTCAAACAGAATAATCATAAAAAGGGCTGTGAATCAGAATATGGATATAATTGAGTTTGTAAGCAATTAAAATCTGCTGTATTATACAGGGACACAGCAGGGCTGCCATAGTTAAAGGCCTGTCAGTGTTTTCATTATCATAACCCTTTATGAGAAATCCTGCCATTTCTTTCTCCACAATATATCTAACAACTGACCCTTCCTTTCTGTCTCTCCAGCTAAAATGCTCATTCATGCCTTTATTATCTCCTGCTTTCACAACTGCTACTGCCTTCTCTCTCTAGTTTCTCTGATTCCCATTTTGCTGCAGTGCAATCTATTCAGAACTATGCAGCAGATTAAAATTGCCATCCTCACCTATTTAAACCACATGCCCCCCCTCCTTTTTGCAGCCCCTCAGTATCTTTGTACAACCTTCATACAACCTAGACAGGGCTACAATAACGTATATGCATAAGTGGTTGGATAACTGTTCTCAGAGAGTAGTTAACAATTGTTCACAGTTATGCTGGAGAGGCATAACAAGTGAGGTTTTGCAGAGATCAGTTTTGGGACCAGTTCTGTTCAATATCTTCACCAACAATTTAGATAATGGAATAGAAAGTACGCTAGATACCAAGCTGGGAGGGGTTGCAAGTCTTTGAAGGAGAGGGCTAGAATTCAAAATGGTCTGAGGTAAATAGGATGAAATTCAATAAGGACAAATGCAAAGAACTCCACTTAGGAAAAAATAATCAGTTGCCCACATACAAAATGAAGGAGTACTGCGGAAAGGCATCTGGGGAGTCATAGTGGACCACAAGCTAAATAGTGTGACACTTGCAAAAAAGGCAAACATGATTCTGGGATGCATTAACAGGAGTGTTGTGAAGAAGGCTAGGTCTATACTGCAAAGTTAAATTGGAAAAAGAAATGCAATGTGCAGTTTGTAAATTGTGTATCTTTTTCTGATTTACTTTCGAAAGAGGCTTTTCCAAAATTTGGCACATATACACGGCGCCAAAATTCAGAAAAAAATGGTCTTTCAACACATCCCTTAATTCTCATAGAACAAGGTTTACATGGATGGTGAAAGAGCGCATCTGCTTTTTGGAAAAAAATTTCGGAAAAGCGGACATGTTCCTTGGACACAGCGTTGCTTTTCTGGGATACTGGAGGTATCCCGGAAAAGCAATGCAGTTTAGATGTAGCCTTAGACACAAAAAGTAATTCTTACACTCTACTCTACTGATTAGGCCTGAACTCGAGTATTGTGTCGAGTTCTGGGCACCACATTTCAGGAAAAATGTTGAGAAATTGGAGAAGTTCCAGAGAAGAGAAACAAAAATGATTAAAGATCTAGAACACATGACCTATGAGGAAAGATTGAAACAATTGAGTTTGTTTAGTCTGGAAAAGAGAAAACTAAGAGGGGACATGATAACAGCTTTCAAATGCCTGAAAGGGTGTTACAAGGAGTAGGGAGAAAAATTGTTCTCCTTAACCTCTGATAATAGGACAAGAAGCAATGGGTTTAAATTGCAGAATGGGAGGTTTAGATTAGACATTAGGAAAAACTTCTTAACTGTCAGAGTGGCTAAACACTGGAATAAATTGCCTAGGGAGGTTGTGGAATCTCCATAATTTTTAAGAGCAGGTTAGACAGACACTTGTCAGGGATCGTCTAGATAGTGTTTGGTCCTGCAGTGGGGGCCGGAAACTGGACATGATGACTTCTTAAGGTCCCTTTCAGGTCTATGATTCTCACCTTCCATATCCAACTCAAACATCCTGTCCTGGCCTCCAAAGCTCTGTACAACTGTCCAGCCCTAATCTCTCCTCTCATTTCTTACTCTCATACTCTCTTTGCTTCACTAACGAAGACATCCTCCTTACCCTTTTAGGCGCCTGTTCTGCAAGCTGCTCAGCCTTGGTGGAACATTGGGTATACACAGAGGCTACGTCTACATTGGCAAGATTTTGCGCAAATACTTTTAACGCAAGAGTTTTTGCGTTAAAGTATTTGCGCAAGAGAGCGTCTACACTGGCATGTGCTTTTACGCAAGAGATGTGCTTTTGCGCAAAAGCATCCGTGCCAGTGTAGACGCTGTCTTGCGCAAGAAAGCTCCGATGGCCATTTTAGCCATCGGGCTTTCTTGCGCAAGAAATTCATGTTGCCTGTCTACACTGGCCTCTTACGCAAGAACAGTTGCGCAAGAGGGCTTCTTCCTGAGCGGGAGCACCATAGTGCTTGAGCAAGAAGCACTGATTTCACACATTAGAACGTCAGTGTTCTTGCGCAAGAACTCCCTGCCAGTGTAGACAGGCAACATGTTTTTGCGCAAAAGCAGCAGCTTTGGCACAAGATCATGACAATGTAGACACAGCCAGAGTGCTATTGACTATGTTGGGGCTCTGGGTATTTGGGCAGATGTCAGCTTCTGCCTGTGTGGAGCTGCTTGCAGGGCTGGGCCTTAGATCCTTTTACTCTCATCTTATCTGTATACTTTCTTCCATGCTGGAACTTCTTTCTCTTTGTGCACATTATTTCCCTCCCTGAAACTCAATTCCTCCTCTAAACCCACAGACTCTAACCCCTAACATTGGGGTCTACCTATGCTTTTGACTATACACAGTTACATGGGTGGTGTTGTTTTATAATCCCTATATTGTCCATGTAAATTCCTCCTGGCTGATATGGGGAAGCATAGTGGAAAGTGCCCTTTGCAGTCACCTATGTGCACCATTCATGTAGGTGCTCTCCAGGGTGCAGCTCGGCTTGTTTTTTCTGTTGTCATTTTAGTGTGCAATCTAATATTTCTGATCTGAGGATCTGAGACTGTGTGAAGTATGTGGGTATTTGGCTACTTTTTTCCTTCCCTTCAGTGTTAATTGCCCTTACTTTTAAATAGTTAAGTTAATTTTAATGAATATTCTTTTGTGTGCATATTGCTATGGCAGGAGACTCTGTGGTGGCATGGCAGTCTTAAAAGTTCTTGATCAGTTCATACTGTCTGAAGAAACCATATTTTGGAGTTAGTTTTATGATTCCTTTTTTTTTTTTTTTTGGATGGGCATTTTCAAGCAGTAGCAGAGTTTGCTTTGTTGTGTCGAGAGATGATGGGATGAAGTGTGAAGGACAATAGGAAGTATTTAGTTTTGTCTCAAGTCTCATAGTTCCAACACTTTCTGGTGGGTATCCCACAATGTACAGTGAGAAAAATTCCAGAATACACAGAGCCTAGCGGAAGCACAATACACTGTGGTTTGTCTTTTCAGCATTCTGAACACTAATCTCAAAATAA
Source organism: Rafetus swinhoei (assembly GCA_019425775.1). Lineage (NCBI taxonomy): Eukaryota > Metazoa > Chordata > Testudines > Trionychidae > Rafetus > Rafetus swinhoei. The sequence continues at coordinate 160,870,258 of CM033437.1, forward strand.
TGCAGTGCTTTGTGGATGCAAAAGGATATGGCTTAATCTGTGGTAATGTGGCATGGATCCACTGCTTGTGCAACAGTTGTGCTGGATCACTGAATATGGCTACACAAAATCTGCAACAACTTATAAGTGTAGTAGACATACCCTTTAGTCCCTGTGTATAGATCGAATTTCTAGAACCCAAGCAGGGAGGGATTATGTGCATTCTGATGGCAGCCACCTTTGCTCAAGGTGCATTTGATGAAATATAAATAATTGACTACGAATATATCTAGACTCAGCACCATTGAGTTCTCCTCTGACAGGCGCTGCCCAGCAAGGTATAGACAATCTGCTTTTGCATATTTTCCCTGGCAGCCAGATCCCTCCTGCTCCCCAGCTAGAGCAAGTCTGTCCTTCTTTGCCTCCAAGAGCCCTTATTTATACAGCTGACAGCTGGGCCCTAATTGGCAATATCAACCTCAGGGGTGGACTTTGCTCTCAGCTTTCTTCCAGGGCTGGGTTTTAGCCTTAAAGGGCCAGTGTGAGGCAGATGCCCCATCACACACCCTTTCCCTTAAGTATCTCCCACGGGGAGGTGGGGATGGGGTGTGTGTGTAACCTAGTGCAGTATTTCTCAACCTTTTTTAATAAAGTATCCCTTTTAAAAAATATAAGTACCCCCAGTACTTACAGTTTTCAGACACCCAAATTTGTTTTCTACCATTGCAACACATTTGTTTAGACAACTTAATTGTAGTGGAGCGGCCGATGACATTTTGGGGTGTAAAAAGTACAAAAATAATAAAGCGCTGTAAACTTAAAACAAAAATTCAGTTTTCTCAAACTTCAGTTGTGTTGATGTACCCCCCAGACTTCTCTCGAGTACCCCTAAGGGTATTCGTACCACTGGTTGAGAAACACTGACCTAATGCCCCAGCATCTCCCTCAGCTGGGTATGAAGGGTGTCTCTCTGCTTCTGCAGGCTCTTCACCCTCTGGAGCAGCCTGCTCCTCTTCGTGGGTCTGGGTCCCCACTGAAGCACAGGCTGCTCCCAAGTGGGAGCCTGGAATTGTCTGGGGCCTCTCTGCCTCAGACCCTCTCTTATTTAAGGCTTTTGTCCTCACCACTCCCTCCTTCGGGGTAGTTTTGGGTTGAGCCTCTTTCTTGGCCTCCCGCCCCCCTTCCTGGGGGCAGGAACTCTTGATATGGCCTTCAGCATGGCAACAGAAGCACCTCTTGTGCCTTCCCTTTGCCCAGGCTCTCCTCCATGCCATTTGTGGCTTAGCCCTTCCCTCAGGGCGGTTCCACTGGTGCACTCCCTCTTCAGGTGCCCAGGCTCCCCACAGGCCCCCCATGTCCAGGGCCCCCCTGTTACCTTCACAGAGGTACTCTCCTGTTGTCCATCTTATCTGGGTGGCACCTCCCATTAGGTGGCACTCCCACAGGCGTAACAATTTTTAGGTCCAGGAGTGGCTCCCAGCTCTTGGTGCCTGGTTTCCCCCAGAGTCCAGGTGCCCACCCACCGCAGCAGGCAGAGAAGTCCCCTCTGTTGCTCAGCAAAGTGGGCCACCCATGCCCTCCAATAAACATCCATTTTTATCTTCCACCCACAGTTTCTCAAGTTTCTCCATGTGGCCTGGTGGCCAGAATCTGTGAGATAGCCCTCTTGGTCACAGGGTGGCATGGCCCACCACCTACAGTTCATAAATAGCCCCCCTTAGTCACAGGGTGGCACAGCCTAATGGCCAGAGTTTAAAAGTTAGCTCCCTTAGTTGTAGGCAGCGTGGCCCAATGGTCCAAGTCTATCCAATAGTGCCCTTGTATTGGGGAGGGGAGCCCCCACATGCCCACATTCTCCACCACATGTCACTGAGCGGACCCTCACTGCCCTGGTGCCTCCTTCTGGTAGCCCTGGGAATTGATTGTTAGCCTGCAGGGCACCTCCCGCTGGCTGGTGTCTCCCCATGTCCTCACTCCACACTCTCCATTCCAGACTGGTGTCATTCCCAGACCATGGTGTCTCCTTCAGGACACTGCCTTCTGGCAGTGCCCACTCCAGTGTCTCCTGACCCCCTTCTAGGCAGTGTTTATCTGTCTCTGCACTCTGGGGTCCTCCTGTCCCAGGGGAAGCCCCCCCCTCCAATTCCCCTATAGCCACCTTTCCTCTGTGACCTACTAACAGTCTTCATCTAGCCTCTTACCTCAGGGGCAAACGGCAGTCTGAAATGGCCACTCATCATTGACAAGGGGGTGTGGACCTACTGCCTTTTCCTATCCCTGGCTATCCTCCTCCTATTACTCTCAGGCCTTGCTTCAAGTCCTGCAGCCTGGGAGGAGGCCAGGCCAGAGCTCCTTAGCCCTACCTGCTTTTCCCCAGCACTGCTCTGTCCCAGGAAGACCCTAGAAGCCAGGCCCCTCCTGCTCACCAGCTAGAGCAAGTCTGTTCCACTTTGCCTTCCAGAGCCCTTATGTATACAGACCATACCTGGGCCCTAATTGGCAATATCAACTTCAGCTGTGGGCTTTGCTTTCTGCCCTCTCCCAGGGCTGGGTTTTAGCCTTAAAGGGCAAACGCCCCATGCTGCAGAGGAAGGCTGTAACAAGATTTGTTGTTGGAAGAGCACGGTATTGACTAGTTTCTAAATCAATTGCCATCTTTTTATAGGGTAAGTTTGGGAGGGAGATGGTAAAAATAGCACGGCATGATCTATTTATGGCCTGTATCCTGCCATGTATTTTATATGATGTATACCTTCACCCAGACAGAGCCCCGTTGAAATCAGTGGATGTTTATACCTACCTATGTACAGTACTTTTCAGGATTATTAGGGCTTTCTACACCCAAACCAGCTGTGGTGTACCCAGAATAACTTATTTGTAGTTATTGTTTATTAATTAATAACAACAGCTTATGTACTAATATTATGTAGGGAAGCAGTGTTATCTAGTGGTTATAATATGGGCTAGGGAGTTAGACACCTGAGTTCTATTCTTGATGTAGCTGCTAAGTCACAGTGTGACCTTTGGAAAGACACTCTCCATGCCTCTGTCCTGTTTGTTAATACTTAATGACCTTTGTAAAGCGCTTTGAGATCCCCGGTGAAAATAGAGATGGCCTGGGGGAGTGAAACGTCAAAATCTTCAACATTGTGCTATATGTATAATTTCAGATGCTCTACTTTACAATGCTAAAGAGCTTGAATTTCCTGATATCTCAAAATAGCTGCAGGGTTCACCAAATGAATCCAATGGCGTATTCCAACTTCAGTGCTAGCTGACAAGTTCTCAGTGCTTAGCACTCACACATAGTTGCAGAAATGAGCCTCAGTCACTAAAGCAACTTTTTACTGGCCAGCATGCTGTACGGCTGCCATAGTATGAACGCTAGGGAAACGCAAGCGTGCGCAAACACACACACATACAAAGTAACGTATAGAAAAAACATTGCTTGTTTGACCTAGAGTCCAAGGAAGATGCTGAAACAATGATGTAGGTGGTCTGATGCTCTTCATTTGTGACATAAGCTACAAAGATGCCCATATTGAGTGGAGAAATAGGATACTTAACAGAATGCATCATCAACATTCCAGTCATGAGGCAAGGAGGCAGCAGCAAGAAACTTGCCACTCTTTGCAACCGTTAAAAGCTTCATCTGCACAATGTCATAGGGATTGAAAATACATGCCTATTACCCTGATTAAATTGTGATTATGCTGATTGGGAGAGTCACTGATGAAACACTTGGATTTTTTTTGCTGCTGATGTTTGGGAATAGGCCCTTTATTTCATAGTAAAATATAAAGGTTAAAGAATGTATGTCAAGAGAATCTCGGTGAGACTAGCACAAGCAAGGAAATACAGAGTTACTTACAGCTAACATTTTATGATTTTTACTGGCCTTGGGGGAACAGAGGAAAAGGTAGTCCCAAGGTCACTTCAAATTGCAGGCCATTGAGGGGCATTTAGGCTATGCTATCAGAAGAACTTAGCTGACAGAGATGACCCTCTTAGGTACAGATATATATATGTTACATTAAAATATATCAGTGAAATGGAAAACAAAGAAAATAGCAAGCAATACATAGAGCACTGGAAATAAGATTTTTTTTATGTCATACCATTTGCATAGAAATAAAATGCATGGCAGAATTTAAAGCTTTAAAATTAAAATGAATATCAAATCTGTACAAGTCACCCTTATGTGCCCAATTGTACTTGTGGAGATCACAATAAATGAAGCATCCTAGAGACAACTGAAAGTTAAGCCATCTGGTAGTTGTTTGGTGGCTTTGGTAGGTAGCATTTATTGGTGGTCTCAAATGAATTGCTAGTTGAAAGCTGTCCAGATCATAAAGCCATGGATCACTAATGGCACAGATGGATATTTGTGTTGGCAGTATAATCAGAGGTCAGAGGTTAAGGCAGTTCCAGGAAACTTGACTACCACTACCTGAACTCAATCTGTAGGTACTAGATGGCAGTGTTCCTTCTAAGCTGAGGGGTAGCACAGCTTCACAGGATTAATCAGCCCTGCCTAGTCAGTCAGCTCCCTGCACTGAGTCCTGAGCCTCTGACTGGGCAGGGCTGATCCATCACCTGTGAAGCTTTGCTGCCTTGCAGCTTAGAGGTAACACTGATAAGATGGCTTTGCTTTCTTTAGGTGTCAATGGAGTAACTTTAAGGACCATTACATTTTCTTTTAACCTCCCTCCAGACAGACACATGGCAATAAAACATCACTGGTTGTAGTGGTACAACATGAGTGCCAAAAGATAAGAATTTACCACAATTTTCTTTCTAAAAAGGGGTCCTGTAACCTTCTTGTTCTAGTCTACCTTGAATATGTTTGCATTGTTTTTATCCAGGAGACATGCATGTTACTTTTTTGCATGGCATTCCATAAAGGGCAGAGTTAAAGTTAATTATATGTCAACTTAATGCCTGTAGGTTTATTCTTTAGGAGAATGGATGGTGGGCATATATGTGAGGGGTGAGGACTGTTCATATAAGATTATTCTGTATTTCCTGAGTTTTCTGTGGTTTTAAGTTTATGAAAACCAGTTATGGTTGCTAAGAGATAATAATACCAAGGTAAAATACTCAGAAGCACCTAATTGAGAATATGCTCTTGAGTCAATTGGTGCTTTGACAAACTTGCCCAATGTGTTTTTATGCTTCAATCATATTATAAGATTCATTTCAATACCAACTTTCACAACAGCTGGTCTTTGTTTTAACCTGAAGTGATGTTTCTTGTACAGCTGCAGGAGCTTTGCATTGACATGTTTACCAATTCTTTGATTTCCATGCCACTTTGTATTGAATCCCTGAGGTGAGGAATTGTGTGGTTTCTTGCCACACAAACTAGTTTTCTCCTCCCCAGAGAGGGTGTTGGATTCTTTAAAAATATGAGAAGCACCTTGTGATGACTAGTTCTCATGACAGAAATGACACTAGTGTTATAATGTTGAAAGAGTGAGAGAACCAATTCTCATTGATTTTGATTGGTGTGTATGTTTGTGTGTTTTGAAATTAGTAAAATTGACTTAACTCCCGATTTAACAAATTCAAACTAGCGTGTCCTCACTATGGGGAAGCCTCGAAATTAGTCCAAATTAATCCAAAATAGCGCATCCACTTTGAACGGAGCCTGCCTCAGACTTAGAGCCCCTGGAAGCACTCTGGGGAGGGCACCAGGAGGGTGGATACTTCCTGTGGCTGCTTGGTCCTGCAAGCTGCAACATGTGGCACCTGCCTCTGGGTGGTCTGGAGGCTTCAGCTGCCCTATAGGTCCCACTGCCCTGTGTTCTGGGGCCCTGACAGCCCCTGGGGAACCTTGACAGGGAAGATATAGGGGAAGGGGGAGTGTGGAGGTGGCTGGTGGCTTGCTCCATGCATGACTCGGAAACAGGCAAGCATGGGAAGGTGCCAGCCAGGCCAGCAGCCTGGAGGGGTGGGACGGGGGGGAGGGGAGGCAGGGAGACAGGAAGGCTCAGCTTCCTTCTGTGTCCCGCATATGCTGGGTCTGGACTGGCAGCATCCTGCAGAGAAAGAGCTTCTATCCCTGCCTGTTGGAGGAGGGGAGAGTCAGTGTTGGGGGAGATGTGTGTGAGCAGCAGATACCACTTGCCAGAGAGAGTGCTACTGGGGGTTCTCCTCCCCCTGGCAGGTTCCCATGCATGAGATCAGTTTCCTCCGCATCACGGCACTGGAGCAGCCTCTGTCCATGGAAAGCTCAGACTCCCTGCACACACGGGCTGCTGCCAGACCAGTCTCTGCCCATAGCTAGCCTGGGCCGCCATGGACAGAGGCAGCTTTGTGACAGCCTCCCCCGCTGCATCTCCCCCTTCACAACAGCCTCTGTCCATGGGGAGCTTGCCCCCCCCTCCCCCGCAGACAGGAGTTGCTGCCACCCTGTGCTGCTTCCTCTGTAATAGAGGCAGCAGCGAGGGGTGACAGGCAGCTGGTCCACAAGGGGAGCTGGGTTTTAAACTGGCTCCTCTTGAAGACTGGCTCCCGCCTGGGACCCCATGTTCCTGCCTCTGATACAGAGACAGCAGCACAGAGTGGCAGGGTGCTCCCCAGGCATGGGGCTAGAGCACCCAACCTGCCAGCCTCACCCTTGGGGAACTATAGAATAGTTGTGTAACTGATAAGAATTAATGAGATTACATAACTATTCAGTTACCTGATATCTAACATCCCTACACTGCTGTCTGGGGTCATGGAACCACATTACTTAGTGGTGGCTTGTCACGGGAAGGTGTCCCACCGCGGAGGCTGGAATAAGGGAAGCCTCTCCAGGAATCTTGTGAGAAGTACTGAGGAGTTCCTGTGTGAGAGTGTTATGGAGCTGAGTGCTCTGGACTGGCGCACCGTGTGCACAGGCTGTTGTGCAGCCCCCAGGTCGAGTAGCCGAGAGAGGAGCACATAACTCCTCGCAGCCCATTGCCTGCCCCCATTTGTAAATAGGGAAAGTTAGAGAACTCACCTGAAGTGCCTCCTCAGGTTCCTCAGAAGCCTGGGAAACGTCCGGTGGTGGTGGGGGGGGAGGGAGACCAGCTCTAAAGTGAGGAGCAGCTCCTGGTTGGCAGCTGCCTGGCTGGCCTTTGCCACCCCACCCTCCTATAGGACTTGATGACAACTGCAGGGGAGGTGACCAGCCCTCCTCTCAGGATGGCATCTAGCCACTCATAGTAGCAGCAGGTGTGTGGTGCCACCCCAGAGCATCCACTTTGCTCCCTGATCTTGTGGTAGGCATGCTGCAGTTCTTTTATTTTCATGCAGCACTGGTCGAGGGTCCTGGTGTGCCCTTTCTTGGCCAGGCTGGTTGCAATCCTGCAGTAGATATCTACATTCCTTTTCTTGGTGCAGGGATCTTGGAGGCTGGACTCCTCCCCCCACACCTCCATGAGATCCAGGATCACCACACCAGTCCAGGCCAGAGTTCTCCTGCATCCCTGGGCAGTGGAGGTTGTGGGAGAAGCAGAAGTGCTGGCAGCCATTGGAGGATGCAAGGGAGTATTGAGGTCTCTCATGTCTGCCTTGGGTCTTGGTCTCTCACACAAGGCTTGTGCAGCTGGCCACATGTGAGAAGCCCTTCTCCTCTTCCCAGCACTTTGAGAGCTCTACAGGAGGAGAAGAGCAGTGGAGACACCTGGCGTGGCCAAAACGTTCAGAACTGCAGCTGCAAGTGGTAGGACAAATGTTTTGAAATAGCGGCACCAGCACATCCACACTACTGTTATTTCAAACTTACTATTTTGGAATTAGTGTTATTCCTGATGGAAAGCAGGAATACAGATTTCTAATTAATTGGCCCATTATTTCAAAATAGCGGGCTTGGTAGCTCCACGTATAAATTTGAGTGTGGGGGAGTTATTTCGAAATAAAGTCCTAGTGTAGACCAGGGCATATTGAATTCTATTTAAGAAAATGCCATTGAGGAATTTCGGGAGCTGGTCCTCAAGAGGAGCCAGTTTAAAAACCAGCTCCCCTTGTGGACCAGCTGCCTGTCACCCCTCGCTGCTGCCTCTGTTACAGAGGAATTTACCCAAATGTACCACAGATTTAATTTTAAAGCCTGCTACCCTCTGGGTGGTAAAGAAGGAAAGTGGGAACACCTTCCCCAAAATTATAGCTTGCTACCAAGTGTATAGTGACATACTAAGGCCTTGACTATAACTTTAAATGTTTTAGTTTTACTTCAGGGTACTAGACATGATAAAGCTTTGACAAACAGGGGTGTCCATAAGAGATGCAACGGTTCATAAGAACTGATTTGGTTTTGTAAAGCAGCAGAGAGAAGCAATAAACAGAATTCCCTCTCCCGCACTTATAGAATGACATTTTTTCTATCATTAATATGGCAACTGTACAAACCCCTAGTTAGAATGGCACAGGACCGGCCCACAACATTTTGGCACCTGAGGTGGGGAGATCAAATGATGCCCCCATGCCCCCTTGCTTGGGCCAAAACTTTGAAAGGTCTCAATTCTGCCTTCTTCCTGTTCTACTCCTCTCATGGTACTGCTCTGCTACCTACATATGCACCAGCAGCAGACACAATTTTCTACACTCTGGGTCCTAGTGGTGCCTGTCAGCGTCCAATATCCTATGACTCCAAACCAAAAAATCAGAAAGAGGGAAGGAAGTGTTTTGTCCTCACGCTGAAGAGAAGAAGTAAAAGTGTATGAAACAAAGTGCTGAAGCGAGCATTACAAAAATCAAGAAACTGTTGCCAAGATTAAGGTCTGGGATTTTCTTTTTTGGCAAATCAGAAGAGGAACTGGATACAATTCAATCTCCTTGTGAGCAGACACATTCTGAGGCTTAAATCCTTTCTCTTTTAATCTTTGTCAGACAGAGAACTATTTCCAAGCAAGGAAGAGGCTTCATAGAAAGAAAGAAGGGAGACACCACAGAGAATAACTGTAAGCAAAACTGTTATGGCTACGTCTAGACTGGCATGATTTTCCGCAAATGCTTTTAACGGAAAAGTTTTTCCGTTAAAAGCATTTGCGGAAAAGAACGTCTAGATTGGCACGGATGCTTTTGCGCAAAAGCACCTTTTGCGGAAAAGCATCCTGCCAATCGAGACGGTTTTATAAAGAAAGCCCGATAGCCATTTTCGCCATCGGGACTTTTTGCAAAACTATTCTGGGTTGTCTACATTGGCCCTCTTGCAAAAAGCATTTGCGCAAGAGGGCTTTTGAGCAGGAGCGTCATTGTATTTGCGCAAGAAGCGCTGATTTTGTACATTACAAAGTCAGTGCTCTTGCGCAAATTCAAGCGGCCAGTGTAGACAGCTGGCAAGTTTTTGCGCAAAAGCGGCTGTTTTTGCGCAAAAACTTGCCAGTCTAGACGCAGCCTTATGTGTTTGAGATGTTTGTCAGTAGTAAATGATCAAAAAGTGTTCTGTCTTTCAAATTATAGCCACAATCAGGTCTCTCATTCTGTCCATGTTCAGTGTCATGGTTAATGGTAGCTTCCCTCACCTACAGTCAGAATTCTGTGGTAGATGGGTTGCTTGGCTTGGGACCAAGGGGCCCTTCCATACCCTGAAACGCTTCATATCATAGTGATAGGACATATCACATCATCAAAACAGCATTGTTTTGTGACAGGTAGAGGGATGGCAATGATTGGGACATCTGAAGATGCACGTTACTTTTCTGAACTTGTCAGGAAATAATGTTGCAGAAGTAAGCAAGCTCTAATGTTGATAAGACTTGAGGTTTTTAACCCTTTTCTTTCTATTATCTTGTAATGCCAAGGCTTTATTAGAACCAGCAGAGACCAGTGAGCCACAAAACATTTTCTTAAAAATTACAGAATAAAATCCTAATAGTATCATCTTTCTACAAATATGACTGTGTGTATATAATAGGACCTGCCTCCATCCCCATACTCCTTCCTGCAGAAAATCCTCTAGGTACACTTAAGAAAATCTATTTATCTATTTCAAGTCCTCTACACCAATATTACCACAGTCCCCTGTGCGTCTGCCTATTTACAGTGTTTGCTGAGGTGAAGGCCCTCTAAGCAGGACCTGAGGGGAACCAAAGTCAACCTACTCTGAATCTTTTGTGTGTCCAGGCTCAGGGAGACCTGTTCCTTTCTGTCTCCCCACCCACACTTCCTTTCAGTGACTCTTTTATTAGTCCTGGGCTCATCTAATTGAGTCCTTATCCCACTCAGTCCACCAGTCTGTTCAAATAATTTCCCTAACCTGCATTTCCCATGGATTTAGTTAGCCTCCACACGATCAGAAAACAGGCTCCCCTACTCACTCCCTGCACTGTCACATAGAGGAAAATGGTTTTCCTATCTTGAGAGAGAAGTATCAAGATTTTTGAAATGTTTCTCATCCTGACTCTGGATGAAAAATTGAAAACTCAAAATTTTACAATCCCCAAATCCTGCTCTTTCTCACTAACCTCCCCAAAATTGCAGATTGGGTGAATAGAAAGAGGTTCCGATGTGTGCAGATCTTCAGATCTGTGTGCAGATCTGAAGCCATTCAGGCGAATGTCATGGTCTCTGTAGAAGACTTGTCCCACCAAGCTGTCCTGTGGATCTTCCTCTCTTGGCTAGTCCAGGTCCTGTGAGAGGCATTCTGTCAATGGATTCCCCCTCCGCCTTGACTGTAAAGTAGAGGCCACAACCGGGCATCTCTGAGACTTAACCAATGTCAAGCATTAACTTTTTCACATGTGTTTCAGTAGAAATTTGCAGGGTCTTGACAGGCATGGTCAGGTTGGCTGCTGCTAAACTGTCACCATGTAGCCCCAAATTTTCTCCCACAAATCTGCATGAGATATACATACCACCCCCCAGCACACACACACCTATTTAGGAGCAAATATCTCCAGTGGCTGGTGATGGGACACTAGATAGGGAGGGCTCTGAGGGTATGTCTACACTAGCCCCCTAGTTCGAACTAGGGAGGTTAATGTAGGCAATCGAAGTTGCAAATCAAGCCCAGGATTTAAATATCCCGCGCTTGATTTGCATCATCCCGGCCGGTCGCCATTTTTGAAATTTACCAGTCCGGACTAACTGCCTGCGTCTACACGCGGCAGGGACCCGGTAGTTCGAATTAAAGCCCTAGTTCAAACTACCTGTTAAACCTCATTCCAGGAGGAATAGGGGGCTAGTGTAGACATACCCTGAGTTACTACAGAGAATTCTTTCCCAGGTGGCTGGCCAGTGGGTCTTGCCCACATGCTTAGGGTCTCACTGTTTGCCTGGCATTGGGAAGGAATTTTCCTCTGACTGGCAGAGACCTGTGTTTGGGGTTGCCTTCTTCTGCAGCATGGGTCACTTGCAATTTGAAATAGTGTAAATGGTGGGTTCTTTGTAACTTGAAGTCTTTAAATCATGATTTGATGATTTTAGTACCTCAGCTAGAGGTTGTGGATCTATTACAGAAGTGGATGGGTGAGGTTCTGTGGCCTGCACGGTGCAGGAGGTTAGACTGGATGATCATCAAATTCAGGCAAATGTGAACATATTTATGGTAGTTGGATGCAAATATAGACAGACTTCCTAAGGGTTCTACTATGTGTCATTGGGAAGGTGGGGCATTCAGCTTTTTTCCCCATCCTCCAATCCATGAAAAGTGTGTGGGGTGGTAGTGGTGGTAGTGGTGATGGCTACGGAATAATGTTGAAGAACATTACTTACCATTGTGACTGTTTCAATGATTATGATGATTTATAAAATTCTCCCTTTCTGTACCCTCTCACACAGCAGTATTCTGTTCTTCCAAGTCAATGGCACATTTGATCTTGAAGGATCTAAAGAAATAAGCCTTCTGCATCTTTTTTACATGAGCACAAGATCTTGCTGAATTAACTGTGGATGATGTCTATCTTCACTTATGACAATGTTCATATTTTGCTTTGAAAGAATTGTCTGTTTTCATTATTTCACTCTATTAGCTCCTAGCTCTCCTTTCAACTTTAGGTATGTGTGATAATAACTAAAGTCCTGTCACTAGAGCAGTTGGAAATGTTTTAAATGTTGAAACTTCAAAAATTTTGATGTTAAAATCTGGAAAAACTTTGAATTTTTTTGTGAAATCCCCTCCCGTTTTTCAACCTAGTATAGAATTAGTTTTGAATGTTTGAAATTTTGAATTTCTGAAACTACTAACTTCAAAAAAGGGGAATTTTTTTTACATTGTAAAATTGTCTGTTTTCTGTCAGCTGTACTAATTATGCACTTGCAGTATTGATCATCAGCTTTCAGATTTAGTAAAACTGAAAACCACCCACCCCATGTCCTGAATATTGAAAACTCAAGCTGATAAATCAGATGAACTAGCTAATTTCCGTTAGACAGTGCCATGCCCATCATCCAAAGTTTCTAGATTTTAGCAAACAAAGCCCTCCACTAGCAGACATTGCCACCCTTTCCTCATTTCAGTATCCAATGACAGTTGATTTCACCCAATAATTCCACACATTATTTTCCACTCACTAGGCTTCTGGACTCTTACTGCTTTTCTAATCTTTTTTATTATTTCCTAATAAATAAATAGAGTTAAGAGAATGCCTATACAATGTGCAGATGACATCCATCTGGAAAAGATTGCAAGCACTTTGGAAAACAGGATTAAAATTCAAATAACTTTGACAAATTGGAGAATTGGTCTGAATGTAACAAGATGCAATTCAATAAAGACAAGTGCAAAGTACTGCAATTAAGAAGGCAACATCTCACGACTACTACAAAATGGGAACTAACTGGCTAGGTGGCAGCACTGCTGGAAAAGACCTGGGGGCTATCGTGGATCACAAATTGAATGAGACTGAACAATGTAATACATCTGCAAAAAAAAGTTCATATTATTTGGGGTGTATTAACAGGTACTGGTGAGGCATCAGCTGGAGTGCTGTATCTAATTCTGGGCACCAAACTTTAGGAAAGATGTAGACAAACTGGAGAGAATCCAGAGGAAAGAAACAAAAATGGTAAAAGGTTTAGAAAACCTGTTTTGTAAGGATAGGTTTAAAAAATTGGGCATGCTTAGTCTTGAGACAAGAATGTCATGGGCGGCTAATACCTTCAGACATGTTAAGGACTGTTATAAAGAGGAAGGTGATCAATTATTCCCCATGTACAATGAAAGTAGGACAAGACATAATGATCTTAATCTGCAGCAAGGGAGATTTAGATTAGATACTAGAAAAAATCTTTCTAACTATAAGGGTAGTTAAACTCTGGAGTAGATTTCTAAAGGGAGGCAATGGAATCCCCATCACGGGTGGGGGGGGTTGTAAGAACAGGATGGACAAACACCTGTCAGGGATGGGCTAGCTTTACTTGGGTTTGCCTCAATGAAGGGGGTTGGACAAAAAATCTGAGGGTCTCTTCCAGCCCTATATTTCTATGAGAGCAAGAACTACAATATTGTCATTATTTCCCTCTTGACTTTTTAAAATAGATCATTTTCATTCAGACTACAAATAGTATAAAATGCTTTCAAATATATTCCTGTTCATATAAATACTTCAGAATGAAATAGAAATTAAAGTGGGAATCAATCAATACCTAAAGCCATATAAACTTTTGTGCGTCCACCCATGAACCAACATTAGGGTAATTTTTCCCCCTGGAGAAAAGGTAATATTTTGCTAATACTTTCTATCACACTGACACAGAGGCAGGTATAACTTGGTCCCAAATGTCTTTCAATGGAGCAAAATCATATCAAGACAAATTTTAAAGAGTGAGGGTAAATAAATATTGGAATAATTTATCAAGGGCCACTGAGGATTCTTCATCACCAGCAATATTAAAATTGATTAGATTTTTTAAAAAGATATGGTCTAGTTCAAACAGAAATTAATTCAGGGAAGTCCCATGGCCTGGGTGCATAGGAGATCTGACTAGCTCAGGCCTGGGAAAAATACGGCCCGCGGGCCGGATCCAGCCTGCCAAGTCACTGATCCAACCCTCAAGCAGGCTCCCCCGCAGCCCCATGCATGGGGCAGAAACGTGGCTGCAGGGCGCCATTTCTGTTTTAAAACTGGAAGGGAGAGGGGAAGTTTTAGGAGCCGCCCCGCCCCCAGCACATTCCCATTGGCCAATTTCTGGCAGAAACCAACCAATGGGAGCTGCTTGTTGGAATAACAGGCAGCTAAGAAGAATCATACCCCCTCTCCTGGGCTCAATTATTCATGAAATACGCGGCCAAGCAAATAGGCTGGCTGGCTGGAATGTTTTAAGCTCGGCAGGCAGGCAGGCTGGTTTGGCAGCTGGCAAGTAAGTCTCTTGGCCACAGCCTGCTTCTGGCACCCCAGCCCTTTCCTGCCCCCCCCCACTCAACATACCCAAACCCTCTGTCCCCCTCTTACACTCAGAGCCCCTCCCAGATCTGGCACCCCAATCCCTGCCCTACCCTAGGTCACATCCCAAACCCCTGCACTCCAGTCCCCTGGCCTAGGTCACAACCACCTGCTTCATCCCAACTCCCTCCCAGACTCCAGTCTCCCTCCTGAACCCCAGTCCCTTACTCCAAACTCTCTTCTGCACCCAACCTCCATCCCAGACCCCGCATCTCCATTAATATCATGGAAGAGTGCGGCCCTCGACCACTTTCCAAAATCTTGGAGTGGCCCCCTGTCATAAGCAATAATTTTTCCCTGGACTAGATGATCACAGTGGTCCCTTCCAGCCTTGGAATCTATGACTCTTTGCACTAAGCCTGTGACTCCCAACCTTTTCCAGCATACACACCTCTTTTCAATCTAGTACAATTTTATGGACCTCCCAAACAATATAGCTGTGCCTGCAGCCTGCGCATCCCTCAGCCTGCACTTCTTCCCTAACTGTGTCCCTCAACCCACGTGGGAAGCAGTGCAGGCTGAGGGACTTGCTGGTTGCCAGCACAGATCCTCTCAGCTCCCAACTTTCTGTGGACCCCCTACAGTACCATTGCGGACCACCAGGGATCCATAGACCACAGGTTGGGAACACCTGCACTAAGCAATGAAATACTCCATTTAATTTTGTAGTATTTTTTTCCAGTTTCAAATCTCTCCTCTACTTGCATTATCTTCAGTATAAAGAGAGATATGCCAGAAGCTATAGTTCAAAAGTAACTCATACTGTCTACCTGCTGTTTGCCCTCTTTTCAAAATTACAGTTAAAAGCTTCTTAACAGCCCTCCTTCACTTAAAAAATTGAAATTGGATACCATTACAGTGTATCTGAATTGATGATGAGTGTATCCCATTTTAAAAAAACCATTAGAGTAGCATCTTTCTCCAAATATAGATATTTTGGCTTGAATGGGATTATTTATCGAATAAAAGTACTATTCATTGAGAATAAGGCTATCATAAAAGGCCCTGTATTAAAAGTGTTTTTAAATAGTACCTTGGTCTATAGTAAAGACAATAAGGATACACGTTAACTTCATATCCACCATAAGATGTTGAAATAACACAGGGTTCTACAGGTAGAAACTCCCTGGCCCGGCACTCTCGGGACCTGACTGGTCCCAAAACAAGGAATTTGTTGGACTAGAGGAGGTCATTGCAGCCAGGGCTCTGCTTTTCCCTGGGCCATCTGGGGACTCTGCTTTCCCTGCAGTAGCCAGGGCCTTCTCCCACTGGGGCTCTGCTCTCCCTGCAGTAGCCAGGGCCTCCATTTTCTCCCCTGTGACTCTGCTGCAACTCTGGGGGCTCTGCTGCTGCCCGGCAGCTCTGTGCTGTGTCTGGTAGATTCTTGGTCCACCCAGCAGCACTGCTGCACCTGTGGCTCCATGCTCTGCTCGGTGGTTCCGCACTCCCCTCAGCAGGCCTAGTGTGCCACCCAGTATCCACTAATTCATTGGACTCCACTCATTCTTGGAGCAATGAGCATTTCCTGGGGTTCTCCTTCTGGTTCTCTTGTAGGTCATATAGTCAAAGCATCAAAAATAACCCTTTGTGCTGCTTTTTTTGCCTCCTTGACACAGTTTGGGTTCTGTGGCCCCTCCATCTCCTAATGGGAGAAGGAGTCTTTTGATTTGATGGGCACCACTTCAATCCCAGTCATAAACTAGGCATACACCTTTTATAAGCAGCAAACTCTCTTTAATAGGAACATACAAAACCTCCAAGGAAAGCCAATGTTTTCCTAGCATATGTCTATACTACCAGCCAGATCAAAGAGCAGCGATTGCAGGAGAGACACAGCCTCGAGCTTCGGTGGAGCCAGGCACTGGGCCAGGAATATTCCTGGTGCCTGGCTACCATAAGCCTATACAACTTGCCACCTATGAATATAGACTATACTAGATGTGATAAATCAACCACCGATCGGTCTCCACTTGACTCCAGTACTCCACCAGAATAAGAGGCACAAGGGGAATTGACAGGAGAGTAACTACTGTTGATGCACCACAGTGAAGACACTGTGGTAAATAGGTCTAAGTACATTGACAGAAGTTGAGTAACTTAGATTGATTTCCCCAGCCCCTTCCCCCCCCCATAGTGTAGACCAGGCCCTAGCTGCACCAATATAAAGTGATGGTTATTTCAAATCTGGGATCTCTCCATTTGGAAAAGATACATAATTTTATATCAATTCAGCTTTACAGCTACCCAACCATGTTGAAAATAAGACCATACATTTATTGGAGACAAAACAGTTTCATAAAAACAAATCTCATTCATAGGAGTTTGGTCTAGGGTATTTTAGTAGCTATTATGAAATATATCCCCCTTCCTACCTGCTTTTATTCTGATTGTGAATATTAAAGTTGAAAAAATTTCCAACTTATAATAAAAGATTTAAAAATTCTTCCTTATTTCATACAAAACTGTTAAAGTTACAATTTATATGATAGTATTTGGTTATCAGTGCTCACCACGAGAATTACACAGCAGTCATTAAATCTTATTACAAAGCAAAGTGCAGAAAGTAATTGCACATATTTGTAAGTAGCTTAGAATTGATTAAAAATGCATCAAGAGAAACGGCAAAATTTTCTTCAGGCTCTAGCCTACTAACCCCTTCTGGTAAACATTACACCAGCTCATTCCTCTGGTAACCATTCTCTGCTTTCTACTGAGGTGGCAAGATGCGGATTTTCCCTGTTTTTAAGGACAATGAAACTGCATGTGTGATCCACATCAATTGCTGCAAGCTGTGCAAGATATGGAAGGCCTGAATTCATATTAAAGTTAGGAAGCTTTAGGAGATGCTCATCAAGTAGTTCAATTTAAGCTGTTCCTCAGACTGTGTCCCCTGCTTCCTCTTTCCCACCCCCGGTTGCTGTCACAGAAGGCTGTATTTTCAAAGTGATGTAAGGGGAATTAAGTGTTCCAGTTCCATAACTGTTAATGTGATTCTTTTCATGGATCTTCTCCCCCCATCAACACCATATTGAGACTGTAACCTTATGTGAGGTTTTAGATATCCTTGTGAATTGCCAAACAAAGATATGTGTTAAGTATCTGACTATCTTTAGAAAGTGCCTGCATGTTATGAGGTATTTGCAAATATTTTTTGAAAAGTGTATTTAGTAACAGTCTTCTTCCTGGAAGGCTGGGAGTGGAAAAGTGTGAGAACACAATATGTTTGGTACATTTGATGTAAAGTGATGTAATAGGTTAAGCAATGTTACATACTATATTTTGTTTTATTATGTAATCACCTTCCCTGAACGAGCAAGAGTGTGTATGAGATGTGTGACCCGGTATATCTACCCAGCGCTGAAGAGCAGGGAGTTACCCTGGCTCAGCTGGCCAAAAGGGCCCCACCCCCACAATCCTGCTGGACATGCTCACTAGGGAGACAGGGTATAAAAGCCCAGGGAGCCACTCAGTTGGAGCAGACCACCAGAGGGGAAGGAGCTCAGGCCCAAGTTCCAGAGTAGCTGCAGCCCTAACCCCAGAGGCAGCAGCCGCAGCTCCAGTGACCGCCCTGGTCAGGGAGGCCCTCCGGGAGGGTCCAATCCGCCGAGCGATGCCCAGAGAGTGGAGCAGTGCACCGGGAATGGTAGGAAGTAGCCCAGGGCGGAGGATTGTCCTCCGGGAGCTCAGCGTGTTTTGGCAGGAATCCCCGCCAAGCCAGCAGTGGAATCCTCCGCTGCCGCCAGGGCCCTGGGCTGGGACTCGGTGGAGCAGGAGGGCCCGAGACCCCCTACCTCTCTGCCCCACAACCCAGCTCCCTCGCAGTCAGGAGGCTTACCTCTGGACTAGGTCTTCAGGGCTGTATATACCCTGATAGAGGAAACTGTACTTTGGACTAGGCCTCTGGGCCATGTTTGCCCTGGAAAAAGGGGGCAGTGACCCAAACTTTGGGGACTTCCGGACCACCGAGGGGGGTGTGTGTGTGTGACCCTCAACAAGCTGAAGCAAGTTCAGGTGCCTCCCAAAAAACAAGAGGTAGTAAAATCTTTTGCAATTCAGACCTTAGCAAGCTACTTTTTAATTTTAACTGTAGCACAGTTAAGCTACACAGCACGTCTCTGTCAGTGTGTTCAGAATTCTTGAAAAGTCTCTATTGTGTAATCATTTTCTCTTCCTTTTGGATTCACAGTTTTCTTTCAGCAGCAGCTGTGGGAGGCGATGAAGAGGAGACTGAAAGGTTTTTTTTAACCACTATATTGTCCATCATATACCAGACAAATCTCTTATCTAGCAAAGTGACCCCAGCACTTTTTGAATCCACACAGCATTACAGTCTTTGGTCCAGAATGCATGCAGTACAAGGAGAGGCCAAGGGACAAATAGTCCTGACCTATAATCTTGGCACAGTGGCTGGGTACAGGAGTCCTTGAGTTCTACTGCTAGCACACTGCAGGCACAGTAAGGAGTGGCTTGGCTCTATGCCTCCACTGAAGTGGTCACTTGGAATATGATGCACCTTCTTTAAGGGTGGCATAGAGAGTGCACCCCTGGGAACAAGAGTACCCAGCGAAAATACCTTTTCGGGGGAGTGAGCTATGATTTCTGTCTGTTAATTTACAAAACTGCATTGTAATTTTTTCCTTTCTGAATAATGACAATCCATCAAAACAGATAAAACTGAAGGGATTACGAAAGGATTTTACTCTTCTTTGTGTTAACTTTGAGGAGTTTTGAATAGCCTTTTTTCATAGCCAAGCAAAATCACACAATTTTGCAACTTGTTCTCAATTCATTATATGGGACAAGACCTGCCCAGCTACCCTTCATGTTAAGAACTCAAGCCCCATGTTGTGCTGAGTACATTCTTATGGGCTATGTCTACACTGCCCCCTCTTGCGCAAAAAATATGCAAATGAGGCAAAGCGTGGAATATTGCCATGCCTCATTTGCATAATTAATGAGGCTCTGTTTTTTCGCAAGAGGCTTTTGCACAAAACCCCTTCTTGCGCAAGAGCTGTTCTTACTCTTTTTTTCAGGAAGAGGCTCCTTTTTGCGCAAAAGCCTCTTGTGCAAAAATGGAGCCTCATTAATTATGCAAATGAGGTGCAGCGATATTCCACGCTTTTCCTCATTTGCATATTTTTTTGCACAAGAGGGGGCAGTGTAAACATAGCCGTAGAGTTTACTAGGGTTCACAGTGTGTGGCCTTAAGAACTCCTCAGTGCCAACTGGGAAAGGGTTTACCATTCTATACTAGAATCCCCTGACAGGCCTGGCAAATTCATGGCACCCAACACGTTGCTGTAATAGTATTTATTTATAAAGAATGTCATGCAAGGTTTTAAATCAAAGTCAGGATCACAGTGCTCCTCAGTCATTGCACGGTGCGTGTACAGATATATATATAAGAACTTGTGTATATATATGCTAAATATAAGTCTCAACCAGTTGACAGTTTGTGAGTCAGACAAAAATGTGGATTCACCTAGCGTGCAGCAGGGGCTATGTAAATTAAGCTTTGTAGGCCAACATAGTGGAAGCCAAATCCTTGTGACAAAAACAAGGTTTGGAAGTCACTGGAGCCTAAACCATCCTGGGTTATCCTGGCTCTGAGGGCAACACAGTGAACTTTGGGAATATATAAAGGCAAAAGGACACATTTATTCATCATCGGGGGAGCAAAAAGGACAGACCTTTTTGCCATAAGGAGAGGTGGATCCCAGTTATGTTGGTTGGTTGACACTGGTGTTGGTTTTAGGTGAGAAACTACTTTAGACAACCTTACCAGGCTAAAATCTTTAATTCACCTGTTACTCTTTGCTGCTTCTTTCATATACAGCCATTTCTGTTTCCATTATCCTGACTCAGTATCTCTTGAATCTTCATCTTAATTTTTTTTATCAGTGTTTGTTTTTGCTATAACTAAGTCTCAATGCTGTGATGATATAAAGGATCCGATCATGAGTGGTACCAGTCAGTCTCTGTGTACTGCTCTGTTGGGAACAGAGCCCCAAGGACAGGCCCACCAGTTGAAGGGGATAAGGAGACAGGGGAAGTTGCTGCGGCAGCAGTGGTGGCTGGAACCCTGGGCCCTTTAAATCATCACCAGAGCCCCGTGTGGTGTGCTCTGGGCAGTGCTAAGGGCTGGCAGGGAGGAAGGGGGCAGGAGAGTGAGTGGTGCTGAGGCCCCTTCCACCTGAGGCCCTGCTCCTTCCAGGATCATGGAGCTGCTCCCCACCCCCACAACTTGCTTAGGAACCCAGGGATTTTGTCAGCTCCCCTTCCTGAGAATATTGTTTGCTGGGGTGGGTGGCTAACAGACAGGTGGTATTAGGGAGCTGACACTTAAGCAGAAGCAGGTTTCCTTCTTACTGAAGTGGGAGAGATAATAAGGTGCCTTGCAGCTTGAGAAGCCATCATACAGCACTTCAAATCACAGAATTACATGAGAGTCCCAACTGTCATTTAAAATAAAAATGAAATATCTAGCCCTCTGGGTGGTAGAGAAGATCTTGCAAACATGAACCCCAAAGGCTCAAAACTCAGCTGGGCAATGAAAAGATTCCCAAATGCATTTTCTAAACCTTTCATCATTTTCAAGCCGGTCTCAAGATATTTGGGGAAGTTCTGCTGTTGGCCCAGATCATCTCCTGTACAGACATGTAAGAAACTGGAAATTCAGTGAATTTGTTTTCAACAAATTGTACTTTCAGAAGGGGACTTGGCCTACAGAACCTGCAGATTGGGACCAGCAACATGGTGCTGTTTCTGTTTTCTCTTCTCCCTTATTCCCATGTTAATGTGCCTCTAGTAGGGCTAGGCTTCCCTGGCAGCCACTGCCCTCCTAGGGCTTGAGAGGAAAGGGTGAACATGCCACAGAGCAAGCATTCTACTCTCCCTTATCCCCACTCCTGCTCATGCCTGAATCTGAAGGTTTTAACTCCAGCTACAGAAGCAGAAGGGAGAATTTGCCTGTTACTCCAATGCAACTCGCTTGAGCTCTAAGGAGGCTGCATTATTGCCCAGTGTTGTATAATGTGTCCATGGAGAAAGTAGTTGATCCATTAGTCTGAATATTTGCATATTTGAAAACAAATGAAACCATTTTTATTTTATTACTGGTGAGATTCTGATAAACTCACGGGGCCAAATTCCTCATTGTCTAATTCCATGGACTTCACTGGGATTATCACACGGATGGATTTTGCTCATTATTTTGTTTTCCAGATGAAATCTGTGTAGGATGTGGCTGCATGATAAATAAATCCATCTTGGGTTTTGATTTTAATGACTCTTCATCTTTGGTTTGGTCATCAGATTGTGATGGCCGTAATCTTTGTAGCCCATGGACAAGAGGGTGTGAATCAGACTTAGTCAATATGAATATAACTGCTGCAGCACTAACACCAGCTGAAGACAAAGGTTTCCTAGCAACTGGAACTGTGAAAGCTCATTGAATAGTAGTTCAAATGTGTAGAGCTGGAATGAGGATGGAAGTTAGTAGAGTCCCCATCCAAGTCAAAACAAGCTACATATTCAGGGCAGTCTGTTACCCCATTTGGGGTAGGTTTTAGTAAGGGGTGATTAAAAGACATTGCAGAATACCAGCCTAAGATGAATTCTCAAGCTAGGCTGCTCCTACGGCACTTTTCCCCTGACTCAGCCTTCCTACTAGGAGCGTCATTCTCTCAGAACCCAACAGTTCCAGACCCAAGTTCCCTCTTTCAGAAATGAAGGCTAGGGGAGCCACCTCCATCCTAGTGAATGAGCAGGAATTAATCTGCAGCACTCTGTAGGGTTGCAACAGCTGCTAACTGGATGGAGTAACATCAGAAACCTGGTGTGCTGACACACAAAGAAAGAATGAATAAGTATTTAGATTGCTCAAAAACCTGCATAAATCCTGAGTATGTGCCCAGCCTTGAATTCTGGGAGGGTCCCTTTAAAAAATAAAACACTTTTGCAGATTCTGGTGCTGAAAGAATCCCTAGCCTATAGAGTTACTGGGATGCTGAAGAACTCCACACCTCTTTACATACTTAGTAGTGTGCCAGCTGTACCACAACTCTAAGGCAAGCCCTAGCGGCTCTAGCATCTGCTGGGTATCAATGAAGATGCAAAGCCATGTCCCATACAAGGATTGTTTACTATGACTGGCAAAAGAGGAAGTTACAAATATCGTAAGTAGGGTGGCTTTGTTACAATAATTATAGCAATTCCTAGCTTGGCCCTTAGGACAGCTGCATTCCCTAGGCTTAATTTGCAGGTCCCACTGGCCAGACCTCAGCCCCACAACCTGTTGGCTCATTGGGGGGCCCTCCACGTGGTTCTCCAGATAAAGCTGAGTTCTCATTGGTAAGGATTAGTCTGCAAACCCTGCTCCACAATCTTTATTATGTATATCTACAGTAACTCCTCTCTAAATATCATGGAAATCTAGGTGTTGCTTCTGTACACCTGGGTCCCCTCCATTTTTTGGTCTGCAGTTGAAAGGTATCATATGGAGATACTGTATTTTTATTCTGTATCAGATATACTCAGAAAACATCCAGTCTACTAGCAGGGAGATTAAGACTCCTGTTGCATTAATCCCCACACATCTGGAGGTGGTTTGATTGAAAACTTACATTTTTACAGTGAACTGTGGATTTTAATGTTCCTTTTATCTTTAGAACTTTCAAAATTTCACCCAGCAACATTTCAGACTTCAATTTTCACATCCAGCTTTATTTCCTTCTCCAGTAACAGCTCAAAGCAGTAAAGGAATATTAATGAAAATATGAAGTGGAGTTTACTTCGACTTTTCACCATAAAAACACCTATGGCCAATTGTTCCTAATATTACAAAATTATCTCCTTTCATATGGGAATAGCAACATTTCCAAGTTAATAAAAAGGTTTGAAATCTATTTGAAGGCTTCAGGAGATGCAAAGTGCCACCTTTGCTATACCTCCTAGAAATGAAAAGATTGGATACTTGTTCACAATTTATTCAGTGGTTTAGAAGTCTCCAAATGTTCTCACTGTGACAAATACTTGATTGTCGTTTTGTGAATCAGGTGTATGCATCATCCTAATACACTCAAAGGTTGACCATTGTCTTCAGCAGAGGAAGAAACCAGGAGGTTCAACAGTGCTTTTTTATATCAAACCTGTCCATTGCTTCTGCCAGGTGTCTTGTAGGTTGAAGTTAGATGACAAAAAAATTTCTCCAGCTATTCAGAATGTTTGTAGGGACTTAATCCAAGTACAAGACAGGCAAACGAGATTTTCATGGAGTTGGAGCTTTTGGTTAGCAAGAATGTTCATATACTTACATAACATCTCTCTCTCACTGGATGGTTGGAGGAAAGATGTTTGTGAGGACTAGAAGTGGAGATAGTAGAGTGGACTTCAGGGTGCCAGTTACAAGACTTATAGACATTACAAATATACATTGCAGAGGATATCATGAAAATTCTTCAGGTCCTAGTTCAGGGAGACATCCCAGTTCAGGAAGCACGGTTACACGTATGTTTAATTTGAAGCATATGCTTATGTCCATTGAAGTCACTAGATTCACATGATTGAATGCTCTACTGAATCAGGATCTTTGTTTCTCTTCATTTTCACTTTTCAGTATTTTTTAGCTTACTTTAATACAGTCAATATTTTATCAACAACCAATCGGAATACCTAAGAGCTGGAGTTTGACTAATCAAAGCCTGGAGAAAATTACAATCTGATATCAGTACAAATAGGCAGATATGAGAATTTGCTCAAATACAATTTTTAGTACCTTCATTAGTGCTGTAACAGAAGGTTGAGGATGAGTTAAAGTTAGATGAGCAGTGTTCTTTATGCTGTACTTATTTCCTCTTGTCAGAAGATCCTGTGGAAGATCCAGGGAATGCATCCGCTCTTCCGAAATGTGGAATAAGGGCTCTTCCAAAAAAGGAGGTTTTTCCAACATTTGGCCCTGTGTAGATGGGCCAAATGTCAGAAAAGCCCCTTTCGAAAGAACAATTGGAAAAAGGTATGCAAATTGCGAATCACAGTTTGCATATCTTTTTCCGATAAAACCCTGTGCTGTAGACATAGCTTGAGTTAGATCTGTGCCTATTCAAAGCCTCATGGAATACCATAGATCTCCCTGTCAGTTGACCTCTCCCCCCCCACTATGACATCACTGGATTGGGTCTTAATTTATGATGTACAGTTTCACAAATTATTCCCAGAGGTTAATCCCAGCTTGTCTTCATCATCATGAATGGAAGGCCTGGAACACAATGAAACTGGTGCAATTCTGCTGAGTACAGGTGAACAAAACATGAAGCAATAAAGGGAGAATGCAGTACCTCTATGCAAAGAGGTCATGTCCCCTGGATCCTATGGAGAAAGCTGTGTGTAGGCTTCCTGAGCCTCAGCATGGAGGACGGAGAAAGAAATGGATCAGTGGATTCACAAGTACTTGAAACCAATAGCCAATACATTGTGCGGACTTAGGGCTCTACAGTCTGATCTGGAGGGGTAAATTCCATCTTGAGGAGACATCCCTGCACTAGTACTGATCAATCTAATTGGTTAAACAGAGTGTATCTGCAGCAAAACAAGCACTTAACTGTCCTAAGTATATGCTTAGCATTTCAGTTGGGTACTTTGTCTTAGCTAAAACCTGTATTTTTAGCAACCTCATTTGTTCAGAGCAAATATGGGTATGTCATCTTGAGCTGAAATATACCCCTCCAGCTCAAACTGTGGACAGACCCCCAAGAGAATGGGTACGGTAGTTATATGGGCATCTTTCTGCTCTGCTGCAATTTTATAGTGTAGGGAGAGTATTCAATCCTGATATCACCTGCTTTGGGCATCCTCATTTCACAGCCCATTGGCCACCCCATGGATCCTGAATTTGATCCTTCAGTGATTTGAGAGCCCAAAGAGATTTTTCAATGTAGTATTATATTTAAAGCATAGCACTGTATCTCCAAAGAACACAGCAGTAGAGTTACCCATGTAGGCTACATTACATTACCATAGTGATTTCAGTTTTACAAATATGTGTTGGCCTGGCAATGATGATATTGATTCTAAGGAGAGAATGGAGTTTATTTAACTGTAAAGAACTGATCTATGTTTTGTTTGTCTGGGCCTTTATGCGATTGCACCCACGTGCACAAGGAGTCTCCACCTTATGGCCTCACCTTTCAAAAGTAACAAGAGATTTTGAGAGACTCCATTTGTGCATGTCCTAAAGGGGCTGCACTCAGCAGTTTTTGTAAATGAAACCCTTTTAAAGTGTCTCAGATTGAACCCCCCCAAAATCACTAGCCACTTTTAAAAATGTAGGCCATATACAGCTATATAAATATATGGCTATATAGACACGCACAGACATCTTTCCTATAATGCAAACTGGTAAGCTCTCTCTGAGCTTAGACTGCATGCCAACTGTAAAATATATTTAATTTTGTTTCATGAGCTCTAAAAATAAAACAGTAAGGTAAAATAATACTTTTCCTTTTTATGCAAGTGCTTCAGACAGAATACAGAAAACGAAATATTGATTCAAGAGGCTAGCTGTATTGAAAACCAAATGAGTTTTTCGCCATTGCTGAGAGCAGACAAGCCCAGTAATCAGCCTGTTCAACTAATCATTACAACAGTGCTGTTTGTGGCACTTTAGTTAAGAGTCTGTCAGCAGTTTCATTATAAACCTCATTTTTCAGGAATTTATATGTTGGCTTTAAAAAGTTGCTCCAATCTGAAACATCGTACATATACACGTCTGGATGGGAATTAAGAAAACTGACTTGTCCAGCTGGTTGCTGAGGATCAGCCAGTGCACCATTAAAGTTAGTGGGAATCTAACTGCTTACATCAAATGGGAGTATGATTTGGCCTGCATATTAATGGGGGGTTTGCCATTGAGTTCAACTGGCCTCAGATTGGGCCCCAGGTATTATGTAACTGCTTCTGAGAAGTGGACTTCTAAAAATGCCTATAAGATATGTGCTCTCATCAAAGGGTGCCACTGCGATGTAACTCTTGGTAGAAGCCTTTCTGATCAGGCACATCCGTGAGTAACCCAACACAGTAGCACATGACAAGGTTTCAAGGCAAAGGTTTAGCAAGCTTTGATGTAGGCATTGTGATCTAAGTCAAAATGGTCTTTTTACCAAAGTGCTTCTGTCCATGGTGTACACAAGAGGAAATAACAATTCCTATGGACTATGAGCTAAATAAAATATTTAAAGCATTCCTAATTACCTGCAATACATGATCTGCAATGTGGAGCTGTTACACTAACCACTATGGAAGGCTGTTAAAGTGGTTGACTAAATGGGGATCTAAGCATCAAATTCATATTTTGGTAGACATCAAACTGCCCATTATTTAGGGGTGTTCAGACCTTGGGTTTTGCTTCTGGCCTATTATAGAGAAAGGGAAAATTTTGTAAAATGTGGATCTGGTATCATTGTTGAGCACCTTCAAAGTTCAGGGGCATATGGATTAGGGATGTTAAATATTGGTTAATTGAATAGTCGAGTAACCTCGTGAATTCTGATCAGTTAGTCGACTATTCTATAGTCCCTGAGGCAGGGTCGACAGCCAGTGAACTCCGGCCTCATTCCCGAGGTGCCCCCAGCCACTACACACTGCTGCTTCTGTATCAGAGGCAACAGCGCATGGTGCCAGGCGAGAGCTGGTTCGCGAGGGGAGCCAGTTTAAAAACCAGCTCCCATTGCAGACCGGCTGCCTGTCGCCCTGTGCTGCTGCCTCTGATAAAGAGGCAGCAGTGCCGGGTGGCAGCAGCCCCTGTCTAGGGGGAGTCTGAGCTCCCAGACCCGGCGTGAGCTGGAACTGAGCCGGGCTGCCTGCCCACCTGGCCCTTAATACACTTTAAAAGCAGAGCCACAGCAGGGGTAGGTCCCAGACCTGGCATGAGCCAGGACTGAGCCAGTCTGCTGGCCAGCCTGCTAAAAAATTTACTGGCCGGAGGTGAGGGTAGAGTAGGGAAATGCATGTAGTCTATAGCATTAATGTATAACTTATCGTTTAATTGGTTAATTGACTACACTATTACATTCCTCATTTGGATCTGTGGTTTTGCTTTGAGCTCTTCTATTAGGCAACTTTTAAAAATGCACCCTTACTTATCCTTTCCTAATATGTATTATATGGACACTTCGATAATACTGTAAAGGAAATACTAATACTATTATAATAATGCTATGAAAAGGAAACAAAAAGTAAAATAAAATTGCAAATAGTGTTTCAGGTCTGATGCTGTGTTAACATCTGAAACAGGTAAAGGTTATTTTTTTTTCAAAAGTGACTAAGGGATGGATTTTCAAAAGTATTTAGGATTCTAAAGCTGTAGGGGTATTCTTTCGAAAATCCCACTAGGTGCCAATCTGTATCTTTAGATGCTTAAGTATTTTTGAAAATCTGTCCCTGAATGACTTAGGAGCCTAAGTATGATTGAAAGTCAATAGTACTTAGGCTTTTAAGTGCTTAAGTGAATTCTGAAAATATAATTAAGACCCAAAGTTACAGAGTTGCTTTGTAAAATTTTGTCCTTTCAAGCTATGGCATGATAGGTGTGGCACTATGGGTTATGGTACCGCTACCTCATCATTTGCTCCAAAATAGCAGGCAACTCCACTGAAATTGCACTGGTGTAACAGAGAATTTGGGCTATTTTGTCCAGTTATTTCGGATTGCTTGAAGCAGCAAGTGAGAAATATGTATTTACAAGGAAAGGATAGAAATTAAGGAAGCTGGAAATTGAACAGGAAAAAGGAATATCATAAAATGTATTAAGGCCTTATAACGTTAATTTGCTAATTGTAATTGCACAAAAGGAGTCATACCAGTTGCAGTGCTGAGAAGAAAAAGTATTTTGTGAAAAAACACCAGCTGCCAAGGTGAAAGCCACCGGCTGTTTTTCTGGCATGTGCCATTAGGCAGGGGCTTGTGGAATAAGAAAGTGGGAAGAAACTGGAGATATCGTTTATTTGGTGAAGATTATGA
This sequence comes from Rafetus swinhoei, assembly GCA_019425775.1. Lineage (NCBI taxonomy): Eukaryota > Metazoa > Chordata > Testudines > Trionychidae > Rafetus > Rafetus swinhoei. The sequence goes on from CM033437.1 coordinate 160,898,607, forward strand.
TACTCTGACTTAATTTCTGTCAGTTACACAGAATTGCAAGCTTATATCCAGAATATGAAATACTACACATCTGAGAGAAAATAATGATCCCCATGCAGATTAATATTTCATTTCAAAACAGTACAGCATTACATTACCCTGTGAAAGTATTGATAGACTGTCTATTGACAAAACATGGATTCATCTAGCGATTATGTGACTGAGACTTTTTTATGAGCTATACCTAACTTTTTACTGTGTTAGATAAAGGATTACATACAGATGAATATTCTTTTTACTGTGTTAGATAAAGGATTACATATAGATGAATATGTGATTGGTCCTTAAAAACACTTCCCAAATTCTACATAATCCCTGCTCTCTACCACTATCCCCATTTTGATGTCTGGCGTTGCCTCCTTATAGCTAAACACAGGTTTGGTTCTCTAGTTACTGATTAGCTCCTAATTATCTGCTCTGCATAAGCTTTAAAGGGTGATTTACTGTAGTATTTTTGAGAGCATTAGGAGCTTGGATTTGACTCTAACTTCAGCTCAGTCACTATAATTTCTAATTTTGTGGAAGGTGGTTGTTTATAATGCACAAGATGCTTGTTTTTTTTAATAAACAGTTGCTTTAATACTTAGCTACTCTGCAATCCTGCAACTTGCTCCTGAGTCAGCTGCTCTGCTTTTTTGCTCCTTTGTTATTCTGGCTGAAAAAATGTCAGAGTGATGGAGTACCCAACAGCAAGCCTCCCTGAGAAAAAAATGAAGGGATTTGCTGAGTGAGCATGAGACCCACTCCACAGAGAATCCTAATATCTGATGGTAAATCCCTGAGACAGGACAGAAGAAAGCCTTGTTTCAAAAGAAAATACAGGACACGGCTACATTTCTATCACTTGTTTCAAAAGGGCCATGTAATGGAAATGTAATCCTCATAGAGGGGAGAGAAGCTAGGAAGCAAGAACTGCCTCTCAGTCATCATTTTATGATAGCTGTTTAGTAGCCTAGATATAAAATGATGTCCCACAAAACAACATTAATTGCACAGTCAAGCACTCATACCTTAGGAACTGGCAAAATTATGGTTGCCCGTGACTTATTTCAATTCAGCCCCTGGTGTGCCTGTGTTATGTGTCTTTAATTACACAATTATATATTATTACTCCCCCCACAGGATCCCTAACTCATTCAGCACACAGAATAGAAAGGGTTATTTTAACGTGGGCTCTAAAATGTAATTTCCACACATTTTAAATAAAACTTAAACTAAAAATGAACAAATCAGCTTGACTTTCCTCACGGGTCATCAGCAGGGTTGGGAGCTTTACATACACAGCACAGTCCTCTACCACTTGAACTAAGAGTACATGGTAGTGCCAAGTGGCTGCCAACTTCTGTGTGCGTCTGCCAATTTCTGTGTGCGTCTGCCAATAGAGGGAGACACTGCTGGTGGGTGTCTATGCTAGACAACAAAGGAAGGCTGAGACCTAGAATTTCTTGGTTCCATATCAGGTTTTGAAGGAGAGTGCATCCAGCTGTTACAGATCCTTCTGGGACCTCCTTTCCTCTCTTCTCCCCTGCTTCTACCATCTCTCCTCTGCCCAACTCCTGCCGCATCTTCCTCTCCTTGCTCTCCCCACTCTTCTTATGCTCCTGTCCCACTCCTACACTATAGCTCTTTCCTTTACTTCTTAGTTTCTTAGCCCTCTGCATTTGGGTCAGGCAGATTCCTACTTCTTCTCCATTCTGCTCCCATGGGCTCTCAGTGGCTGCTGGCCCCTCTGGCCTTGTGGGCTCCCACCACTGCTGGACTTGTGGGCTGCTGGCACTGTGGGCTCCCAGTGGCAGCCAGCCCTGCAGCAGGTCTTGCAGTGGGATCCCAGCAGCGATGGCTTGTGGGAGTTTAACTGATAACTGGAATTGATAAGCATCAGCTTATCAGTTAACTGGTTAAACTCTTATATCCCTAATTGAGAGTACAGAGGAGACTGCGGGCCTGCTCTCAATGCCTGTGCCTGCCATCAGGTCCAGGCAGGAGGTATAATTATAGGGAAAATCCTACTCAGCCCCACTCTCCATTCATTGAAAGGCGCATGCTCAATTGCTCTGTGGGGAGGGCACGTGCAGTCTGGTTGGCATGTAGGATGTATTTTATGTTCAGTGTCGATGGAATCTTCAGCTATCATTTCTGGCTACCAGTCTCTAACATGTCTCTAGTGAGCAGGCACAAATGATTTCCTTTTTTAAATTTGAGGCTTTAAACTACAAATGTGGGCAGTTTTTCACTGAGATGGTAAAAGCTGCATCCTGGTATTAGGACAACCTGCTTGCCAAATTTCAAGTTCCTGCTCTAAAGCATGGGACATCTCAATAAAACAGTCATTTTTCTTGACCTCATTCTGAGAAATGTCTGAACTATTTTAGTGAAACTTTCCAAAATAATTCAGCCTGAGACAAACACCCAGCTTGGGGAAATTGCAGCTTGAACAGCAAAGTTATGGTCAGTTGAAAATAGGATCATATAATAGAAAGTATTAGCAAACCTAATTTATTAGGGTTACTATGTGCCTTACTTGCAATACTTTTGAGTTAGTGGTCAGGGTCCAGTGTATAAATTGCACAGGTGTCAAACATCACAGACATAAGTGGTAAGTCTAACAGTTTCAACATGGAGGCTATGAACTGAATTGTGTGATAGGTTGGGTTTGGAAACTTAATTAACCTGTCACCCTTAGACCATCCCTTAGAACTTGAAATTTGACCTCTAGATCAGAACTGAGGCTTTTGAGCAAGGCAAAGTGGAAAAACTTGCCCTGCCATTCATGAGGCTGTACGGTTTTTGCTTCTTTCTATAATAAACAGAGGACCTTAGCTTCTGATTTCCTGGGTTCTGGCTTTTCATCCCCCCTGGATACAACAGAACCAGAAGATTTTCCCTAAGCATAGAAAACTCTACAGCTGTGGAAGGAGGGGGGCTGAGACTTGGCCATAATTTCACCTTAAAAATAAAACAGTCTTACAGCAGATCTCAAATAAATAGAGAAGAGTTGTCATAGAAATCTTTTTTTTTGCATATTAATTTATCTGAAAGATGTAACAATCGACTTTCATCTTACTGACAGATAAATGTGTTCCACTGCTGGCAAAACTGCTGACACAGTTCGTGGAAGTGAGGAAAATAATTTGTTCTGCCTGGTCCTTAAAGCCTCAAAAAGGAGAAATTTGACACCTTTGCTTTGTGTGGCTTTATTTTTCACAGCTCTAAAAAACAGAAGATGATGCCATTCTGTGGAGAGAGATGCACTACATTATTTTAGTGTTTTATTGTAAACAGTATGGTTTGGGAGTCTGCTTTACTTCCCTAGAGAAAAAGTTGTTTCACAGTGTACTGTACTTTCTCTAATGATGTTCTTAGTCTTCTAGGAAGAATGTGCAAGTAGTCTAGATAGGATGTACTTCTACAGCACAGATGAAATAATTCTTTGGATGGTCTCATTGGGAAGCTGCACACAGAAGCTGTCCTCTACACATTGATCTTTTCTGTCACACTGGGTGAGGTGGGGCTCAAACATCTCTGCAGCACAGTTGTCCCTGTCCTGAAATTCTGTACTCTCCATGCCCCAAGGCACAAAATAAGATTAAACTAGCTCAAAATAAGGTGAGTTATTTTGAAATAACTCCCCAGCATAGACATGCCCTCACGCAATGTGGCAGGGGTGGGGGAATAATAAGGATGCATCTACACTGCACTGTAGCTCAAAATAAGACACACAATTTGAGCTACGTAAATTGCTTATCTTATTTCAAAATAGCTTATTTCGTAATTTAGCGCTGTCTACACAGTGCCAAATTTCGGAATAGCAGGTTATTTCGATAAGTCCCTTACTCCTCATGGAATGAGGTTTACAGAGATGTCAGAATTGTAAGTCTATTATATTTTGAAATAACTGGCTTGCTGTGAAGAGGCGGGATAGCTATTTTGGGATACTCCGGTATCCCGAAATAGTGCTGCAGTGTAGACATAGCCTAACAGAAAATGTGAAAATGGCAGAAGTGCTAAATGACTTTTTTTCTTTTGGTTTTCTCCACAAAGGCTGGTAGCAAACATAGTGAATGCCAGTGAAAATGAAGTAAGACCAGATGCTAAAACAGGGAAAGAACAAGCCAGAATTACTCAGACAAGTTAAATGTCTTCGAGTCAGCAGGGCCTGATGAAATATATCCTAAAATACTCAAGGAGCTGACTGAGGAGATATCTGAGCCATTAGCTATCATCTTTGAAAAATCATGGAAGATGGGAGACATTCATAAGGACTGGAAAATAACATTATATTTGCCCATCCATAAAAAAGGGGAATAAGGTCAACCCAGGGAATTACACACCAGTCATCTTAACTTCAGTTTCTGGAAAGATAATGGAGCAAATAATTAAACAATCATTTGCAAACACCTAGTAGATAATAAGCCAACAGCATGGGTTTGTCAAGAACAAATTGTGTCAAACCAATCTAGTAGCTTTCTTTGACAGGGTAACAAGCCTTGTGGATAGGGAGGAAGAAGTCAATGTGGTATATCTTGACTTTAGTGAGGCTTTTGATATGATCTCACACTCCTCAAAAACCCCAGGGAAATACAACCTAGATGGAGCTGCTATAAGGTGGGTGCATAACTGATTGGAAAACCATTCCCAGATAGTATTATCAGTGGTTCACCTTCAAGCTGGAAAGGCATACCGACTGGGGTCCTTTAGGGACCAGTTCTGGGTCCAGTTCTAGTCAGTATCTTCATCAATTATTTAGGTGATGGCACAGAGAGTACTTTATAAAGTTTGCAGATGATACCAAGCTAAGAGGGGTTGCCAGTGCTTTGGAAGATAGAGTTAAAATTAAAAATCCTCTGGACAAACTGGAGAAATGGTCTGAAGTAAATAGGATTAAATTAAATAAGGATAAATGCAAAATATTCCACTTAGGAAGGAACAATCAGCTGAACACATACAAAATGGAAAATTACCACTTAAAATGCCTTACTGCAGAAAGGGATCTGGGGGGTCATAGTGGATCATAAGCTAAATATGAGTCAATACTATTGCAAAAAAAAGAAAAGAAAAAAAGCAAACATCATTCTGAGATGTATTAGCAGGAGTATTGTAAGCAAGATACAAGAAACTCCCCTCTAATCTAAAGTGATTATGCCTCATGAGGAGTACTGTGTCCCGGTTTTGGACATTTTAATAAAAATTATTAAAATGTTAACAAAAATGACCTGGAAAATAAGACTGAAAAAGCTAGGTTAGTTTAGTCTGGAGAAGAGAAGACTGAGAAGGGACATGTTAATAGTTTTCATGTATATAAAAGGTTCTTACAAGGAGGAATGAGAATAATTTTTTCTCCATAATGTCTGAGGATAAGACAAGAAGCAATGGGCTTAAATTGTAACAAAGGTGGTTTAGGTTGGACATGAGGAAAATCTTCCTAACTGTCATGGTGGTTAAACATTGAATAAATTGACTAGGGAGGCTGTGGAATCTCCATTGATGGAGATTTTTAGAGAAGTTTAGACAAACATTTGTTGGAGTGGTTTAGATAATACTTTCTTTTGTCATGAGTACAGGGGACTGGACTAGATGACCTCTCAAGATCCCTTCCAGTCTAATGATTCTATGTTTCTATGCTGTTGGGATCCATGTAGTAGTAGGAGCAGCGGCTTAGAAGGCTGGAGAATTGCTTGGTCTGGGATTGAGTAGAACTGAGAGGACTGGGGTTGTTCTGATCCACCTCCAAACTCACCAACTCTGTGGAGATTATTAAGAAATTATAGCCTCCTTTTCTATGAACACTTCTCTCTTGGGTGTCCATCAATAGCTGTAGCCAGGGAAGCGCTGGTAGTAGGAATCCAATGAGGCTGTGCTGCTGGGTGTGATGGAACACCAAATGTACTATATCCCAAAGCCTGAATGGCTGTCTGAAGAATTCTTTGTGGACTCAAAGGATATGTTGATTTCTCAGGTAGCATAAGGTTTTGGGGCTTAGCTGATCTGACCCAGCTAAGGCTGGGCTGGTGTCTACAAGTCAACAATGGCCAGAGGTGGTAGTCATTGAGCAGGGAGCAGAGTAATCACTAAAGCCAGGATTGATAAGTGAGAGTCAGAGACAGGCTAGGGCCAGAGACTGGAGATCAGAGAGCAAGTTGCAGCAGCAGGCCAGAAGTCTATGGTGTTGACCAGACAACTTCCCCGGGGGACCTTCCAGGGTTCACTAGAGGTACATGGGCCAATCAGAATGTTGCAGGTTGTTGACACTCTTCTGCATCATCTAATCTCCACCATGCTCTTTGGATGTGGCTATGCATGGCCTCCCAGTGGTGATGTGGGAATGTTAAGTGTCCCAGACTCTGAGCACCCCTGTTCTGGTCTTACAGCCCCTTATAGACAGAGCCACAGCAGTGAGGCAGCAGTAGAATGACTGTTGAGACATCCTCAGTGAGTGCCCCTCTCTTTCCTTGTGGCAAAAAAGGCCCCTAGTGGCCAGGGAGATGGATGGGGGGTATGTGTGAAAAAGGCCCATGCTGGATGGAACTCCCTGCCCTGAGCCCCCCAGCCTTAAGCCCCTCTTCACGTGGTGACAGTTGTGTTCATTGTTCTCAATGTATAATTTGTTGGTCTCACATTATTGAGCAACCAGTACATTCTGGTATTTTCACCCCAGTAATTTCAGAGATACAATACTGAAAGCAGGTTAGCAATTTTCACCTGCAAGACCATTAAGTATTTAGATTCAGTTTCCATAAGACGTGATTAGGCTTTTATGGGTATAATATGTACTAGTACTAGATTCTTACCAGGCATTGCCTGAGTCCTTCAGGGCAGGGGGCTGGCAGTGCGGGGGGTGCAGGAGGCTAGGGGTGTTGGGTGCAAGAGTCAGGGGTGGAAGGGAGAGCAGGCGGACGAGGGCAGAGGAGGTGTGAGAAGGAGGGTTCAGGAGTGAGGAGGGGCTCAGGGCTCAAATGAAATGGTGGAAAGGCATCTAGCTACAGAGCAGAGGGAATAGCAGGTATATTTCAAGCTATAGAGAAATATTAAAAAAGAGGCGGGGGACCTGGTTCTTGTAAGTCCAGTGCTAGTAGTACTACCTAGAAGAGCAAGACATAATGTGGACAGACTTTTGGCAAATTTCCCTAAACAAATTTGTTGATGGTCTTTAATCTTGACCTGCTATTGCAGGTTATCTCTGAGCATATATTGCCAATTGCATATTGCTTTAGCTGCATAGACATGTGGACTAAGATGAGGCCCATAAATGCATTTTCACATGTACTGTAAACAAGAGCTGAATCCAATTTTCCAAAGGCAAAAGACTAGTGCTCTCACACATTGGTCTATCCAGTCTCTTACAGCAACGTACTTACGTTTGAGATTCTTGCTCTCTGTGATCTAGGGCAGGGGTTTTCACATTTTGGGTCATGGCTTGCAAAGGCAAGCCACTAGTTGCCCCTGAGACTCTTTGTTTACCTGCCCCCCACAGGTATAGACAATTGCAGCTCCCATTGGACATAGTTTGCTGTTCTCAGACAATGGGAACGGTGGGAAGTGATGTCCCAGTCCACATAACTTCCTGCCACTTTCATTGGCTGGAAACGGAGATCCGAGGCCAATGGGAACCATGATTGCCCATATTCATGGAGGCTGAGGTAAACAAAGCATCTCACGGCCAGCTAACAGCTTGCTCTGACAAGCTGTGACCCAGAGTTTGAAAACCCCTCTCCTAGGGTATAGTACTGAAATATTTCATCCTGCTCTGATTTAGTAGGAGAAAGTCAAGCTCTTCTAAAAAGTGGGTTTCAAAAGATTTTGAATAAAAATCAGAATTAGATTTTAGGCAAAGAATTTGGTCAATACATGAGCTACTATAGTAATGGAAAGGTAGGCCCTTTCTCAGAACTTTTAATAAGGTTTAGCTGGGAGTCAGCTCAGAAAGAAGAAAGAACTGCAGCTGACTTGTTCTGGAAGAAAATACTTTTTTTTCATACTACAAAAAGTACTTCTTCAGGGAAGTCTGTAGAAAAGAAATGTTGAGCCCTGCACATATCATGAATGGATCTCAATATCTATAATCTTAATAGCAAAGATTACTAAAGAATTGTTCAATTTCCATCAAGAAGAAACCCAGGAGAACAAATGATATGAATCTTGAGGAAATTATGTTTAATGCATGCTTATGACGGTAGCTGTCTGCCTGAGAGCAAAAATCAATGGTTTATCCTTACACAAAGCACTCTTGAGGATATGGGAAAGCAAGGTCTGAATAAGTTTTTGAAACAGCGTTGGAGTAAGCTTAAAAAAATTAAACACCAACCCAGTCTCTGATTGCATAGTGGCATGTAATACTGCTTATGGCATGCCAGCAATTCTGTGTATATCATGTACATTTCTGTTGATGCTCAGTAGCTACATTTTACAGAAAGCAGGCTTTTTGGGTAAGGTGAAGAACAAAGGAAATGTCAAAACCCTGGATTCAGTTCCTGCCTCTGGCACAGACTTTCTGTGTGACTTTGGGGGAAGTCACTTAATCTCTCTGTGCCTAGATTCGCCTCTGTAAAATGGAGGTAAGAATATCTTCCTATGTTTCACTGGTGTTGTGGAAAATTCATTTTGTCCTGGAGATGCTTAGTGATGGGAGCCATGTAGGTAACTATAGAGACAGCCCTCCATTCTACCATTTAAGCAGTCTCTGTTGTGTTTCTTTATTTCTCATTTTAACATCAGTGCTGGCTTCTCTATCATTATCTGCTGTCGTGCATCTTGAGGAGGCCTAATTATAATGCAGTTCACTTTCATATGGGGAAACTGGGTTTGATTTCTGGCTGGTAGCTTGGAAATATAGTGTGTGTGAGAGAGACAGAGAGAGGGCTCAAGAACCCATTTTTTCCCCAGCCATTTCACAGCAGAATATCAATCTCTCTGTTTTAATTCAGTTTAGTTTATATGCATTAGTTTATCTTTGATGGGTCTTGTGGCTGCCAATCTTTCTGAAGCTTTGATGGACTTCTGATAATCTCAGTTTTGGGGTCTGATGTGTGGATGATTTAGTTTTGCCTAAGGAATTTGAAGTGGGCTGTGTCTTAAAATATTTACATTTATACCCATGTTAGTGAGTGATCTCACTAAAAAGCTCTTGCCTTGGATCCACCCCAAGAGGAAAATCCTAGCAACTACTGTCATGTAACTGAATCATTAACAACCAACATTACTCAACCTCAGCAAATAAGCACATGAGATACTAACTCCAAGTGCTCTGGGGTTTTGTGGCTGTTGGATACTCTCTCATAGTTGACACAATGCAATAAAGTATAACATCATGTGGCAAAGGCCCTTTTTCCCCTCCTCCCCTTGGTGAGATGAGAAACAGGTAAAGCACCCTATCTCCCACATCTGGGCAATCAGCCCTCCCCTTAGCAGAACTTTAGACTTGTCACATCCCCCTAGGATAGGGAGCTCAGCCTCTCCTCCTGAAGCTGCTCATTCCCCTGCTATCACTGGCTTAATATCTGTGGGTGCCCCTCTCCTTTTCTCTCAATAGGGGAAGGTTTAAAAAAGGTCTCAGGCAGCCCTGAAATGGAATCAGCTGATCCTAGCTGGTCCCAGGTAGCCCTCTGTCAGCTGATCCTAATCTGCCTGAGACAACCGCTTTTTAGCTGATCCTAATTGACCTACAATAACCCATTTCTAGTTAATAGGGGAGTGGGCTTTTACCCTTTTAGGGCTGCCTTTTCCCACTCTATTGCAGCCATCTGGCCTGACTGTCACCGTGGTTAATTTGCTGGTTGTTTAACTAAGGGGCACATTCACTCCAATGCAAATGACCTAGATAAATCTTCAAACTCTGTTTAAGCTAGTGCTTACTTTTTGGTTGGCTTTGTGCACACGAGTGTGGGGAAATATCACCATTACAATGTCATTTTCAGCTGGTATTCCAATGCTTATTTTTTTCAATTAGTCCCCAAATGTCTGGAGTATTAAGCATTTGGTAAAATGCCCAAGGTCACTTGACAAGATTACTGAAAGTTTTAGTCATTTGGCCAAATGACTGTCATTCAGTTGTAGTACACTTAGTCACTTGAACTGTCACTGCTTTGGGGGGGCCATTCTGTTATATAACTGACCATACTCTTTTAAGTGTAAATTTCACCCAAGCAGTGTTTCCATAGTAACTTGCTGTTTTTTGATCATGATGTCTTTCTCTGTTCAGGGCTACTTCTATCATCATGGTTTCAGGAAAGCTTTGGTTTCAGAAAGTTTCTCGGTTAAAATTGTCTTATCAGAATAGGTATGAAGTAGAGGACTCCTTTCTTCTTCTTCCTCCTCCTCCTCTCTGTATTTTAACTGAAGCTTGTAGTACCATCTATTGCAGATTGCTCAACACCTTCTATTATAGGACTCTGTTTTCAGTTGATATGTTTTCCCCAAACTTTAATCATTAAGGCTGAAAATTTCCATGTTGGGTAACTGTCTCAGGTTGGTGTGGGGGTTTCTTATTTAAATTTCAGCCAAAATTATGTGTGTACACTCACTGAGACAATGTAATAGACTTTTTTTTTTAAGCAGAAATATATAATGTCCCTGGTCCCTCTGAAGTTTACACTGATCTTCTCTTTGTAAGCCCAGGCTTATATTTTCAGAAATGACTAGTGATTTTTGAGCACTCAGAAACATTTTGAAAGATTCTGATTTTCAGAAGCACTTCTGAAAATCGCAGGGAAGTCCTACAGAGTCAGTCTGAGCAGTTGTTGCTGGAGGTTAAAGTAAAGCAGAGCAGGAGTGAAGCACAACTTTAAAAAAAGGAAACACTCCCCCTTTTCGCTCTGGCTTGGTTGAACTATGCTCTCCCACTGCTCTTATTCCTGTCTGACCAATGCAAGGAAACCCTCCACTCCTCATTCAGTCCACTTTAACCACTGGCAGTTGTTTGGACAAAACCGTATAGTACAGGTGATTGTGGTGATGTATGCACACCTCATTCCCATCTCCTGTTGGGGTGGATAAGTGCATGTGTGGGCTCAGTTACCATTTACCCAACAGTTTTGGGCCTCAGCATAATGAGAGTCAGGGTCAAACAGTGACCGTTAGGGTCTGGGCTGCATGGCCTAATGGCCAGAGTCAATGAGGTAGCCCTCAGATATGGGACAAAGTGGCCTAGCATCCAGGGTCAATATAATGGCCCTCAAGTATGGGTAGGGTGGTCTAGTGACCAATACCCAAAGGGCTTCCACATGGGTGTAGGGGGCACAGCAGCCCAGATAGCAGGGCCCATTCCCACCCATGGACTTAACAGGAGCAGAATGGTCTGCCACTGTCCCAGAGGGGAACCTTACTGAAACATGTTGACCTCACAAGGGTGGGTAATATCACTCGCTCCCCGTTCCTGGTTCATTTCCCACTACACTACCTGAAGATACAGCCCATGGAGCATCAGGGTCTCTGGGCTCCTCAGTGTGGGTAATTCCCTGAGACTCTACTAGCCACAGATCTCCTGTCTGAACTGTGGGATCTCCAGCTCCCATGGCCCAGGGATGAGATGGCTCAACTGAAGCCTTCACCAGAGGTCCTTCCTCTGCAACAGTCAGCCCAGACTGAGCCGGACTGCTTCCTTTTACATTAGCATAGCATTTGGAGCATGCCCAGTATGGTCTGAAGGGTGGGATTTCCTCTGCCCATCCTCCTCCTCCTCATAATCACATCCAGAATTGCATTGGCCATCGTAGATGAGCAATCGACCAATTGTCTCCACCATTGATGATTGTGTGCCAGTGCTTGAGTATCCATGAAATCCATTTCTGTCCACTCTTTTAAGGTGTCAATCCATCTCTACTTCTCTCTGCCTCTTCTTCTCTTCCCCATACTATCTCTGGGAGGATGATTGTGGATAGGCCAGATGATCTTGTTACTTGGCCATACCACTTAGGTCTTCATATGACCCAGTCATTGGATCATGATATTGTGGACCTCAGTGATGTGGTTGAATTCCTCTGTCCATCACGTGGGGTTAAACCTTTCTAGACCAGTGTTAAGATATGCACAACCTGCCACAATGATCATGTTGTAATGATGCATCTCACATGTCACTGATGCTATTGGATGGTGGAAACACAACTCTGGTTTGAAACTAGATACAGCCTTCTGTCTTAAGGTTATTGCTGGAATTTCCTCCAGGCTGCATACCATTGCAAAAACTGTTTTGTAAAGTATAATATAAGTGTTGAAGTTTGTATTGGCTGCCGGTTGAATATGCGAGTCACTGTTGATAATCCCAAATGTTCCATCATATGACTGACTTTAAAATCATGAGATTAAAGAGAGTGAAGGGAGCTTGGAAGAATTCATTTTTAAAAACAATTTTCAGGGATAACATTTTTTAAATTTTTAACCACTTTTTATTTTATGGAATTACATTTTCATAGCTGTATCAGTCAGACAAGCTTTTATAACCATCAAAACACAAATTGTCAACAGCACATGTTAAAATATACAAAGTAAATATCCTTAAATAAAAACCCTAAGAAATTCGCAAGCAGTATTTCTCTTACTTTTCCTATGATTAAATTATCAATAGAAATATTTTGGTCAGTTTATGTGTGTACAGTGAAATCAACATTTATGAACACCAATATAAATCTAGTATTTCAACTCTCTTTCTCTCTCACACACACACACTCACATACTCACACATACACAGTTCTTTTTATTTGCCTGCTAGTTTTTGAGATTTGAGACTGTTGCTCCGATTCTATTTCCGAGCTTTCTTCCACGGTCATGAGGGTGAGAAAGTAACTTTCTTAAAAATGAAAGCCAAGATTCTTATGTAATCATTTGTCTCCAGATGCTGGGGCTCTAAATAACATATCATGAGACTGGTGATAAAATCCTGCAAGTTAACATTGCTGGTAAATAAATGAAGCTTGAAATAATATGGGCTTCCTCTTTGTTTGACTTTGTAGTTGTTTACATGCCATATGAGCTCTTTCTTTTATTTAATCTGACCATCAGGATGACCAATCATAGTGTATTTTGTAACATTTGTACCTTTTTTAGCACTCATGATACGCACCATTAATCTGCCAATGGGGGTTGTTCATACCCTTCTCCAGTACTGTGGAGAAAACATTTTGTTTCTGGGGAAATCCTTTTCTGAGTACCCTGCCCCACCCTGCCCTATTCCTCTGCCTCCTTGGAGAAGGTCAGCAAACTGGAGCTGCTGAATGTCCTGAGAGAAGGCCTGGTGCTCCCCTGTCATCCTAACTGTAAGTGCAGGGCTGGAGTGTTCTTATATCACTCTTCCTTCTGTGCTCAACTGGCTGAAGAGTAGCTACTTCTATCCTAGGCCTGGGAGGGGTGATGATCCAGTGGCTATCAACCCCTTTCTAGGTCTGTGGCAAAGGCAAGAGTTAAGAACTTCCCCTTTGCTGCCATGCAGGGGGGCCCAAAAGAATTGCTGGGCCCCAGGACAAGGTGGGGTCTCCCCCATTCCACACTTCCAGAAGGGGTGAAGCCTCGGGCAGAAGAGATGGGACGGGGGCAGCCAGCACTTGGTGCCACCTGGACCATACCGCACTCCCCCAGGCAGCCTTAAGAGCCACCTAGAGCACGCTGGGTGGGATTCTGGTGGTGATTTAAAGGTCGAGGGCTCCAGCTGCCACCTCTATCACAGTAACAAAGACAACTGCCCCCTTTCTCCTCCTCTGTTGGTAGGTCTGCTGCCATGTCCCTCTCCAAGATTTCTAAATTGAAATGAGATTCTAAACAGTAGGGGAGGTATTGGAAATAAACTGCAGGGAGAAAGGATGTTATGAGCAGAGTATTTGGGAAGAAGGAGGTTAGAATTAAATGCTGAGATTTTATTCTGCCCAGCACTCATTAACTTTTGGGGATTTTGAAAGCGATGAGAGTGATGGCCATTCGAATCCCCTGCAGTGATGATTTCTAAAGACTTTGGCCCTGTTCCTGAGAGTTTTGCTCTTGCTCTCGTGAATGACATACATGCAACAAAAAGCTTCATAATTCCTGAGGCAGGTTATCTAGGAATAGCTTCATTTTAAACTTGACTTGTGCATAGCTAACCTTTATGCTTATCTGACAGATTTGTGGTAATTTAACAATTTTTGAGCAGAAAGGCTCAACAGAGGTCCCGGGGCAAATGGCCTATGAAACAACAGATTTCTATACAGGGATCAAAAAGAGAAGAAATCTCGCTGGGGGTCCCCTTATGGAGAGTCCCCCAGATTGTTCTGACATGGGGCAGGGGAGCTAGCTGTCCTTTCAGAATAAGCAACAGATCCCATTCTTAAAAACTACACATCTTGTGGGATCTGCAGGGTTCTAGTCATCCCATGGAGTCTGCACCTATTAGGCCTCAGCTGGTGTATTGTGGCCAGTTCTGGGCACCACATTTCAGGCTAGATGTAGAGAAACTGGAAAAAGTCCAAAGAAAAACAACAAAAATAATTAAAGGTCTAGAAAACATGTTTTATGAGGGGAGATGGAAAGAACTGAGTTTGTTTAGTTTGGAAAAGAGGAGGATGAGAAGGCATATGATAGCAGTTTTCAAGTACCTAAAAAGGTGTTTCAAGGAGGAGGAAGAGAAGGTTATTCTCTTTAACCTCTGACAATAGCACAAGAAGCAATGGGCTTAAATTGCAGCAAGGGAGGTTTAGGTTGGACATTTAAGAAAAACTTCTGAACTGTCAGGTTGGTTAAGCACTGGACTAAATTGCCTAGGGAGGTTGTGGAATCTCCATCATTGGAGATACTTAAGAGTAGGTTAGACAATCACCTGTTAGGGATGGTCTAGATGGTTCTTGGTTCTGCCATGGGTGCACAGGACTGGACTTGATGACCTCTCAAAGACCCTTTCAGTCCTACAATTCTATGGGACTGGTGCTTTTAGGGCCTCCCATGACTCTGGCTGCCCTCAAGACCTTCATGTGAAGCAGGATTCCCACTGCAGAGGGAGAGGCTGAAGAAAAGGTAACACAGGCCTAAACTATGCTTCCTTTTCATAGTAAGTTTCATTGATCTGTGAGCATACCTTATAGACTGATAGGCTTTAAGGCCAGAAGGGATTAACACATGATCATCTAGTCTAACATCCTGTACATTGCAAGGCCACAAAACCTCACCCACTCTCTCCTGTAACAGTTCCCTGACATCATGTTGAGTTACTGAAGTCCCCAAATCATTATTTAAAGACCTCAAATTACAGAGGATCCACCATTTACACTAGTTTAAACCTCCAAGCGACCTGTGCCCCATGCTGCAGAGGAAGGCTGTAACAAGATTCACTGTTGGAAGAGCACGGTATTGACTAGTTTCTTAATCAATTGCCATCTTTTTATAGGGTAAGTTTGGGAGGGAGATGGTAAAAATAGTACAGAGTGATCTATTTATGGCCTGGATCCTGCCATGTATTATATATGGTATATACCTTCTAGACAGAGCCCCGTTGAAATCAGAGGATGTTTATACCCACCTATGTGCAATGCTTTTCAGGATTATTAGGGCTTTCTGCACCCTAACTTTTCCCAGGAATCCAGAACATTTCACATTGGATGATCATGCATGTTGTAAGCCAGGCCTACACAACTCGGAAAGTGGCGAGGGCCATATTACTCCAAAGAAAACAGCTGCGGGCCACAAGTAGGGTTGCCAGATGCTCTCCCAAAAAATACCAAACACGCGGGCTAAAAATTTTTGTTGAGCAAAAAAAAAACCCATGCGTGTCGGGCATACAAAAAAAAAAAAAAGAAAACCCCGCACAGGAGGCGCCACCAGGCTTCTGTCCAGTGTCCAGACGGAAATTCAGAAAATACCAGACATTACACATGTCCACTATTTTCTGATTTTTTTTACCGGGCAGAGAGCACAAATACCGGACTGTCCAGTAGAAAACTGGACACCTGACAACCCTAGCTGCAAGGGTAGGTTGGGGGGGGGGGGAGGAGGGAGTGGGGAGTGATACTTTATTAAGAATTTTTCAATTAAATCAGGCCTGAACAACATACGGCTCCCAATGCCCTTACCCTCTTCTCTCCCAGCATCACCCTGTCCCCCCTCCCACTGACACCTCCCGTCCTGCCCTTTTCCTCATTGTCTCCACTTGGCCCCCTGGCATTTGTCTCTCCTGTACCCTGTACCTTGGTGCCTTCCCCTTTCTCCTGACCTTCTCCCCTCCCCTCAGCACAAGCCTCTTCTCCTCCCCTACCTGGCTTCTGCCTTCCAGTTTGTGGGGCTGCCGGAGCCTTTTTTGAATCTGGCGGTCGCCAGCCGTGATGTCACGACGCCATGTCACGCCAGCGTCCTGGCGTCTGCAGGCGTCCCACCCCTGGCTCGCGCCCCGCCTCCTCGCGCCGGAGCTGCACAAGAATCGCTGCACTTCCCCCTCCCTGGCGGCGCTCCACTCCTTCACCTGGCTGGTGGATCAGATGGGGGCCGCGACGCCCGTAGTCGTCACTGGCTGCACAGTGAGCCCCTGTGGGCTGCATGCAGCCTGCGGCGGGCCGTATGTTGTGCAGGCCTATTGTAAGTTATGCATACAAGCTGTAGAAATATTGGCATTAGACAATTTCTATATAATATATAGAAGTTTCACTGAATTCTGAAAGTTTAATTAAACTTTTCAGAACTGCTGATTATTAATAGAGTATGGAATATCTGTTCCATATGCAGTTTATAAAGTGGTTAACATCAATATATTTTTGTGTGGTGTGATATACTTCATCTGCTTTTTATATCAGAAACATATGGCATTAATTTTTATTCAAGACAATTTTAGGATTACTTTGAATATTATTATTCTGTGTTGCATCTGTGGTTTTCCAAAAATTAAAAAATAAATAAATTACAGGGTGAAAACAGAATAAGTATCTCCCATTATTACTATTAATAATAAAAGCCTAATGCCATACACGTGCACAATGTTTTGCAGACTGCAGAAAAGGTGTGTTGTTTCAGAAATGTCAAACACATGGCTTGCATGATGTGTTTGTGGTTCATGTGGCACATTCAGCATTTGCAAGAATCTAAGTTAAATATACATTATTTTGAAGAAAACCTTCCAAATGTGAACTAAGTATAGCCAATGTGGCATGACTTTCCTTTATCTGCAGACAGTTTAAAAAAATGTCTGAAGTGTGTGCTTTCCCCACCTACCATTAATCTTATTGGGGCATTGACATTAAAGCAAAATGACACTTTAAATGTCATCATTTACCATTTCTTTGCTTATTTTAGTAGAAGAGATGGGTAAGAGGCTGGGAGAAAAACTAGGTGGGAGAGGTGAACTGAGAATTCTTGAGGGGGAATTGTGACAGGGCGCTTGCCCTGCACTGGCCCCTTAAGGGCAAAACCCCAGCCCTGAGCAAGGGCTGAGAGTGAAGCCCCAGCAGAGGCAGCTCTTGCTAATGATGGCCCACTGGGGGCTATATAAAGAAGGACTCCTGGAAGGAGTCGGAGAACTGACTGCTGCTCTGGAGAGAGAGCAGTAGGGACCTGACTGCCAGAGAAGGGAGGCTTCTAGGAGGTACAGCAGTGCTGAGGAAGGAAGGAAGGAAGGCAGGCAGGCAGGCAGGCAGGCAGGGCTGGGGAAGCTCTGTCCAAGCAAGCTCCCAGGCTGCAGGACCTGAAGCAGCCAGGTTAGGCAAAGGCGGCAGGTCCACACCCCTTTGCCAGTGATGAGTGGCCATTTCAGACTGCAGTTTGTCCCTGAGGCAGGGGCTAGATGAAGACTGGCAGTGGGTCACTGAGGCAAGGTGGGTACAGGGGAACTGGGTGTTCCCTGAGGGGAGAGCAGGGTGCCCTGGGGAGGGGAGGATGCTGGAGTGCAAGCAGGATGAACACCAACACCCCCCACCCACTGGAAGGGGGCTCAGAGAGACTGAAGTTGGCACTGCCAGAGGGCAGTGTCCTGAATAGGCACCAGGGTGGTGAGTCTGCCCCGTACCAGGAATCAAAGGCAGAAAAGAAAATGAGAAATTGAGAGAGGAGGTTGGGGAAGGAAGGGACACAATGGGCAGAAATAATGGTGGCTCTAAAGGAGAGATGTGATGTGATGTGTACCCTCCACAGGCAGTAAAATGGTTAATATCAGCCTGAGGCCAATTTTTACCTGGCTGCAGTTGGAGAATGGCCAACCTTTATTAGAGCGGAAGCTCAGCTGTGAAGGAGCTTGGTGGTGCTATGAAGACAGTCTAGAGCAGAAGGGAGCTGCAGAGAGGAGAGGAAGGAACTCAGTAGTCACTCAGCACTGGGGCTAGAGACTGGAGAGACCAATAGGGTCAACAAGAAAGCCCAAGGAGACAATTGATCCTAGGATCCTTTCCTAAATAGTGAAAGCTGACAAGTGACCAGAAGAAAGACAATAGCAGCCACTAGAGTGGCGTGGGCTTTGGTAGTGTGCCCTGAAAAACTATTGGTATTTGGACTTTCAGGGAGAGAGTCCTGGGAGGTGGTTAGCTGAGGAACAAGCAGGGGAAAACCAAGCAGCCAAGAGGTTAAACCTGAGGCAAGGTGAATGTGGATTTGTCTGTACTTTGGGATTTTGATAGGGAAGTGATTCCAGGAAAGAGCCCTGAGGGAAGGATGAACCTAAAGAGATTAGGGAGAACTGGTCTGTTAAAAGACTGTGGTCAGAAGTCCAGTGAGGTACCAGGAGCATATTGTATAGACAAAACTTGCTTTTGATCACTACAGGGTCCCTGGGCTGAAACCCAATAGTGTGAAAAGGTTTGGGTTCCCTTACTAGCCACCAGAGAAGATATGTAGCCCATGAAAAAGACAGAATGGAGACCATGGGCCCAAAGTTGGGTTAAGACCTTTTGTGAGGACATTGTACTGTCTTGTGTTACCACATAAAGGGGGTTGGCGGGAGCTAAAATATGACCTAGCCATAGGGCTGAGTTACAGGAAGAAAGGGGCAAGACCAGTTGTCATAAGGGGTAGCAGAAGGGGGAGGAGCCTGCTATGCCATACCTAGTTGTAACGAGGCAAGTGATCAGTGAATGCACTCTGCTATAGGAGCATATTTCCCTACTCCGTGATGCTGACAATTAAATTCTGAACAACGATCCAAAACAAAGAAGTTTAGCTGGTACATTAAGGATATATTTTATACCCATCCTGAAACTCTCTACTCCTATGAAGTCAATGGAAAAAATACCATTAGGTTCATTAGAGTCAGGCTTGACACATTATCTCTACAGATCTCACATTGACTAGCATTGGTCTGAAAATGGAATTCCCATTCCATGGGAATTCTGATATTTTGAAACTTATCTTCATTCGGAATTGGAATGACATGTGGACATTTTCTCATGGAACAGAAATAAAAAAAAGTCGATTTGGAGATATCAAATCAATTTGTTTTAATGGCAAAACCTTGTATATTATATACAATTAATACTGAAGTATAATATAAATGTTGAAACAGTGATTTAAAATGATAGTCAAAATGAAACATTTTTACCCTATCTAAATGAGTCTAAATTATTAATTTCAACACTTTTCCAGTGAACATTTCATCAACCTGTACATTCCATAGAAAATGTTGATGTCAATGAAAAATTTTCTGACATAACTGCTCCATTGAAAAATTTATTTGTTTTTTATCCTGCTTTACGATCAACACCTTTGGGAAGTCTAGTGTGGATGGGAGTTTATTATTCAAAAATTTTCACTTTTTTATCATTCAAAACGTAATTCAGTCCTTTCCCTAGGGTGAGATTTATAGCCTGTTTTTACAAAAAGAAAGTTTAACTCATGATTAAAATCCATTAAATATCTGATGGAGAGGTGCCCATAGGCACAAGACGTTTAAGGCTCATTCACTAGTAACATTCTGTACTCAAACTTAGTAGCCTTCCTCCTAACTCAGTCTTGCCTTTAAGCAGGTTTAGTTGAGCCCTTATTACATCTGCAGAATGATTCTTCTCTCATGTATGTTCTTGGATAGACATGGCATGTTTCTACTCAGGAAAGTGTGCCTAGAATGGATGCTTGCAAGTTCTGAGTAACACTGGTCAGTAGATTGATTTAAGTAGGAGAAGCAGCACTGCAGAGGTTCTGCAGCAAAATATACTGAAAATGACATTTGACAAGGCCAGAGCCTTAAAGATTAAGTATCCAAGAGTATGCATTAGCTATAATTTGCACACGTAAGCACATGGTTTCCAAAATGCATATATACTGTCTTTTGAGAAAAAGAGCTCTCATAGATTAAGGAGAAAAAAGTTGTATTTATTTTGCTTTTGTTAAAGCAGAGAAGTGATTTTTAAGTGACAGCAATTACTCATAAGGTATCTTGTCACTATAATTTTCAATGGCTATGTAGTTATCCAGTAAGACTGAAAATTTAAAAGAAAACCTCTTTTTTCAAGTAGTAGTAAGAAAAACTATACTGAACAGATCAAATTCCTATGGAGATACAGTGAGGATGAATCTGACCTTAAATAGTAGTAATAATAATAAATACTTGTGCATTTATCACATTTTTCCATCTGAGGCCCTCAAAATGTTTTACTAACATACACCGCTATTGGGATTTTTGGATACTTTGCTTCTAAAGAGAATAGCTATAAGGTACTTTTATAGGTTATTTCCTGTTATTCTGGACATAAATTACTTTTCAGTTCTTGGTAACTGAAGTCCCATGGAACTCAATGTGGAATTAGCCACAGGAAATTGAGAAATTACAGTTTATTCTAATGCAGTAAGGAAACTCTGAAAATGTTCCTGTGTACTGAAGTCCATGTGAGACTACTCACTAATTGCAGAAGAAAATCAGGTCATGAAATTGCTTCCAAAATGACAGCGGGCCACACAGTATATTACATTCCTGTAACACACACAGGCTATGTCTACACTCGCAGCTTCTTGCATGAGAAATATGCAAATAAGGCTAAGCGTGGAATATTGCTGAGCCTCATTTGCATTCCTAATGAGCCACCATTTTTGCAGAAGAGGCTCTTGCACCAGAAGGAGCTGTTTACACTGCCCCTTCTTGCGCAAGAAAAACCCTCTTGTGCAATGCCCCTACGCTGATTATTTTCAGGAATAAGGGCATTGCACAAGAGGGGTTTTCTTGCGCAAGAAGGGGCAGTGTAAACAGTTCCTTCTGGCGCAAGAGCCTCTTCTGCAAGAATGGCGGCCGCAAGTGTAGACATGGCCACATTGTGCTAATATACCCTATCTTCTTATACAGCCGCTCTCCGAGTTACGAACAAGTTACGGACCAACGCTTGGTCCGTAACTCGAACTGTTCGTAACTCGGATCCCATAGAGTTACATGGCGACCGCACTGTTCATAAGCACGGATCGCCGTTCGTAACTCGGATCCGCATTTACGACCGCTTTGGTCGTAAGTGCGGATGGTCATAAGTGGAGGTGGCCATAAGTCGGGGAGCGGCTGTATTAGATTAGTGCAGCTTCCATTGTTGGATGAAATAGCACATCACGGAACACTGGATCTTAACCTAGTCTGTAGACATAAAATTATTTCAGGTACAAAGCCCCTTAAGTTATATTTTTCTCCAAAAGTAGAAAGACTTCTGCAGCAGCTGCTGCTTGTGAACCAGTGTTTAACAGTCACCTGAATTAAAGTTGTTCAGTGCATCACATCTCTATTCTGGTAGCTATTTTTTTGTGAGACTACAGTTATTCCACTATGATGTGTAGTTAAAAAGATGGGTGTACCAGTTAGATTCAGGTTTTAAAAAAACATGTCCACAGTAACATTGGCAAAATTTATTTTTGACATCCTCAGAACTAGGCCTAGAACTAAGTAGTCACTTTTTAGGGCAGTTTTGCACAGCAGCCACATAACATTATGTTCAGTGTTTTCTTTTTAACAGTTTGTAACTCAGATAGCAGAGCTCTTTGATACGTCAGCCTGATTTTGTTTCCAGTTTTAGGGATGTCTCGGTTGGGGGAAGTTCTTACTAAAACAACAAGGAGTTCTGAGGTGCCTTAAAGACTAAGGGTATGTCTACACTAGCCCCCTAGTTCGAACTAGGGAAGCTAATGTAGGCATTCGAAGTTGCAAATGAAGCCCGGGATTTAAATATCCCGGCTTTATTTGCATCTTCCGTCGGCGCCATTTTTAAATCCTTAGTCGAACTAACTGCTCAGGCACGCCGGCAGTCAAACATTAACTCGAACCAAGGACTTATTTCGAGTTAACGCTTGACTGCCGCTGTAGCCACGGCAGTTAGTTCAGACTAAGGGATTTAAAATGGCGCTCGACGGAAGAAAGATAAATAAAGCCCGGATATTTAAATCCCGGGCTTCATTTGCAACTTCGAATGCCTACATTAGCCTCCCTAGTTCGAACTAGGGGGCTAGTGTAGACATACCCTAACAGATTTATTTGGGCATAAGCTTTCATGGACAAAGGATTTTTGTCCATGAATGCTTCAGTCCAAATAAAGGTTCAGCCCAAATAAACCTGTTAGCCTTTAAGGTGTCACAGAACTCCACAGAGTTTTTGTGGATACAGATGAACATGACTACCCTTCTGAAGTTCTAACTGTGATTCCAAAAGACTAGTGCTAGAAACACAGTGGTATGTCATGACATACCTGTGCTTTTAGAATTGGTCAACATGTATGAGGAGTTCAAGTTGTTCCTTTCCACAGGTGCAACAAGGAACTGCACATTGGAAAGAACTGCTTGAACGGCTTTTAACATTGATTAATTTTAACTTAACTATAACCACTCAAAGAATGACCGAGGTATCATTGTTAATGCCTTGCTTCAGTCAAAAAGCAAACATGATATTTAGGCTGGTGTGAAGGATGTGGTAGAGAATAATAGTGCAAATATCAAAAGGCTCTCATTTTGAAGACTGTTCTACTTTTAACTTGTCAAAAAAAAAATAAATGGGAAAGGTCCACAGATGGGTAACAAAAATTATTAGAAAGACTTCCCTGTGAGGCGAGATTTAAACAAGTTAGAAGTAACTAGTTCAAGGAAGAACTTACAAGAGGAAACCTGATAGAGATACATAAAATAAATATTACGATAAAAGCTGTATGATGTGATCTGTTGGGGGAATGGGAAGTGCAGGTTAGCCAAATATTCTGGTTAACTAAGAGTTTAGATGTGGCAGGAGGTTGGGATATGGGAGAGGGTATGGGCTCTGGGCGGGGTACAGGATCGATGGTGGTCCAGAAACGAGGGGTTCAAGGTGCGGGAGGAGGATCTGGGCTGGGGCAGAGAGTTGGATGAAGGAGGTGATGAGAATTCTGTTTGGGGTGGGCTTTGGGATAGGGTCAGAGATGAAAGGGTTGGAGTGCAGGAAGGGGAGCCAGGCTGGGGACAAAAGTTTCAGTGTGTGGGAGAAAGTATGGGGTTCAGCATCAGGGAGAGAGTTTGGGTGCAGGAGGTGACTCAGCTGAGAGATTGGGGCACAGGAGGAGGTGTGAGGCACAGGATCTGGGAAGGAGTGTGGGCGTGGGAGGGAGCTCCTGGCAGGTGGCTGGGGCATGGGAAGGGTTCTGAGGTGCTGGATCTGGGCAGCACTCACCTTGGGTGGCTTGCCACAAGTGGCAACATGTCCCTGCAACTCCTGGGTGGAAGCATAGCTAGGCAGCTCTCCGCACTGCTTCTGTTTGTAGTCACCAACACTACAGCTCCCATTGGCCATGGTTCCTGGGCAATGGGAGTTGCAGAGACAGTGCTCAGGGCAGGGCAGGGGCACTGCATGGAGCTCCCATGGCTGTTCCTCCTCCTAGGGGCAGGAGGGACATGTCACCACTTCTGGGGAGTTACACAGAGCCAGATAAGGAGCCTGCCGGCCCCATGCCATCGGACTATAAACCAGACTTTCAATGAAGATCAGAAATGCTGCTTTATAGAGCTTTCTGGTAGGTACAGGGCCAGGCAACACAGCTTTTACTATATATATATATATATATATATATATATATTAGGAGTGACTTGGTCTACTGTGCTTACTGTTCCTCGTAACACAATAACAAAGGAACGACCCAAAGAAATTATCAGTAAATAAGTAAGGCAAGGATTTTAAAAATGGCACAAGGTTGGGTTTTTTTTTGTCTGTCTTCCACCATACAGTCTGTTATGGAAATTACTGCTACAAGCTATGATCAAGAAAAAAGATACCATAGGACTTCAAAAAAGAATTGATGTAATAGAATATGTAAAATAAATACATCTTCAGTTATATTGTCTAGATTAAAATGTAATGGTATATTACTACTTTTGCTTCTAGCCATAAGTTAAGTGCTAATTAACTAGGAACATGAATGAACTTTTCACATGGACATATTATTACATAAATGTCCATTCTGGGTGTCTTGTAGCTCTCCTTGAAGCATTTGTATAAAATGGGGCTAATGCTACTTACACACCTGTGTAAAATACTTTGAGCTCTCTGGATGAAAATTGTTAGAGGAAGCAGTGAACTTTATCTGGTACTGGACAATGCTGGAAGCAGACACCAGGTTAGATGGACCACTTGAATGATCTGGTATGACAATTTATGTGAAAACTAAACAGCACTACAGTTGCATGTTCCTGGTGTATTCTATCTAGTGTGTTAGACAACTGCTAAATTTGTAGCTTTAAAAGACACTTAAGTAACAGAATGATGCTGGAAATTTGCAGAAAACATGGTAGGATCACAGAATGATCAATTTAATTGAGAAGAATGTATAGAGGAATGACAGAATTTAGAAGCTGGGAAAGACCCAATAGAGTGTTCAGTTCAGGATTATACCCAACAATGGATTTTCTAATGTTTTATTCAATAGTGCAGTCACTGGCCAGAGAGGCCCTTATCATTCTCATTTGCATTGTCCCCTTTACACTGCTGTAGCTGTAGAAAGGGGCTATAAAATAGGAGCGAATTGCAATTATACCTACTTTAAGGCTTCTGCACATTGCTAAAGCAGGCACATTTAACATCTTGGAAAAGTGGAGCCTCAATAGTCATATGCATCCCATAGTCAAAGCTCAGGCACACATTTATCAAAAAGCCCATTATGTAGCAGATGGTAGAATAAAGTGGTTGTTTAAACACAATGTGACTCAGTGTAACCTGGCATAGCACATTATCATAATGTGCTGCATGTGTTTCTTCACAGTTCTGGACTAAAAATATAGCAACTAATAACTTTAAAAAAATCCTGGTACAGCAGCATGCCTTTTTTGTTCCTACTGGGATATCTGCAGAGTCATAACAGCAATTGCAAAACAATTGAAGGGGGAAGCAGAAAATGAATTATTTACATTATCAATAATATATAGAATACCCAAAATAGAAAAGAATTGGATGTATAATCAAGGGGATTTTTCTCTGTTGTTCATATGGAGCTTCACTAACTATAAGTGGCAGAAAATGTGTATTGGGGCTGTCTCTTAAAGCACAGTCATCAGATTGCAGTAGATGAAGTCTCATAGGATTTACCCAGGCACTGGAATACACTAAACCTTTATAAAACCCAAGCAAATGGAGCCATTCATAGCAGGATGAGTATATTGCCTGCACAGTATCCTGCCTAGATTGCATCCACAAAATCTACTCTAGCACAGGCTTCTGGAAGAGATGAGGCAAAGTGGAGCATTTGACTACAAATGTTAAATATGGCATCAGAGTAGACTTGCCTCTTTGGGCTATACAAGAAAAATATAAGTGATCAATGTACACTTGTGTAATGAGGCAGCCTCCCCACGTAAGCAATGTGAACAAGTTACATAAGCCAGTAATTGAATGGATTCCTAGAAGCCCTCTAAATAAGAATTACTTTAGAAAAGAGAAATCCATGCTATCATTTGCACTACGTTGGTGCCTTAGTATGAGAGGCTAATATCAATTACGGCTGTGGTTCAGATACATTCCTACTGCAACATATGTCTGAAACTTATTAGGCTGCCACTTTCAGGAGGACAGGCTTTCGTGTAAAGTTTCTGGGGCTTGTGATCAGGCCAAATATTCTATAAGAAAATATTTTCCTACACTACTTTGGTAATTGTACTTCTAGTCTATTTTGAAAAAAAAATCCTCATTTTAGGCTGACTGGCCGATAATTTCAAGGTGGTGTTTGGTCTCCTTTTTAAAGATAGATACTATGTTTACATGCCCACCCCATACTTTGGAATGTCACCTGTCCTCCATGGGTCCTTAAAGACTCTTGCTTATGGTTCCAAGATCATTCCTTCATGCTGATGGGATGGGAAAAGCTGCTGGAAAAATTGGTAGAACTTATATCATCACACATGGGAGTTTGACTACCATTTGTAAAACAGACATGCAACATGAGGGTGTTGGTAGGCTGCTTTTGGATGCCTAGATAGCAGCTGTGGCCAAGATCAATTTCTTTTCACGTGAGCCTTTTCATGCTGATATGGACCTGGCCACATTTTTCTCATGCAATTTTCACCTTGCGATAAAATCTCTGTAGTCAGCTTGTTATTGGAATAGCATGTTGAGCACACATTTAGATCAATTCTCTATGATCCATGCTGGGTTTCCAGAAGCTTCCATGAGGAATTAAAGACATTAGTTGGAATCTATATAGCCCAAGATGTTTTTGGACCTACTTACTTGAGAGATCATCTGTCTGTGTGACCTTTGGCCACAGTTGAGATCAGCCTTTGTATTTGAGCTGGGACTATTGTAGTCCACACATGTGATGAGAGTGGTTCACTGTCCCATGTGGTAGCACTTAGAGCACTTACAGAGAGAAAAAGTAGATGAGTTTTCTCTACAGTCTGAGCTGAGAGCCAGCTGGCTTTTAGCTCATGTGGTAGAGGCTCATGCACTAAACTCCAAAGGTCCCATTTTCAGTTCTGCCTTTCGGTGCTATGCGATCTATACACAAGTAAGAGAGAACTGCTGGGAGGTCATTCTCTGAGAGCAATGAATGCTTTTGAAATGCACTCCCTGGTTTGGTCTGCCAGAGCCCATAGTTGTTGATCTTCTGCAAATGCTGCAAAACTCATTTTTTGATTTCTTCTCTAAGGCTGTTGAGGAGGGAGGGTACTGAGGTAGGGTTCATTTGGAGAACCCTTTGTTTAATGTATAGAATAGAGCTCAAAATATGGCCTAATAGTCATATTTTTAAAATTTGAAGATATGTGGCCATACAGATAGAGATACTGATCAAATGACCTTGCACAAGCTCATGTCTTGACGTCGCCCCAGCAAACTGGAGGTACCATACCAGTGACCTCACAGAGGCCAGTTCCTTAGCAATATCTCAGGGTACGTCTACAGTGCAGGGTTTTTCCGGGATACCGGTATCCCGGAAAAAGTCTGCCACGTCTAGGGAACGCATTTGCTCTTCTGCTTTTTTTTCCGGAAGTGCAAACGTGCTCTTTTGGAAGCCCTGTCTTCCTCGTTCCATGACAAAGAAGGGATCTTCTGAAAGAGGGGGATTTTCCAAAATTTGGCCCTGTGTAGATGGGCCAAATTTCGGAAAAGCCTCATCTGAGAAAGAAATCAGAAAAAGCGATGCAAAATGTGGGCCACATTTTGCATAGCTTTTTCTGAAAAACAGCTGTAGTGTAGACCTAGCCTCACTGAAATAGGTATGCTGGTTCATTGACCTCACAGTGACTTGAATCTTGAAATAAGCCTACCAACCTAGGGGATTTGGCTCACAAATGTTTGACACCAAACCCAAGCTGCTGACTCTAATAGCATTGGTAAGGCTATTCCATGGCTGAAGACCAATGAAACAAAAACACAAAAATCAAAACATTTAAGTTTTTAAAATTAAAAATGGTCTTTTAGATAATTACATTTTCTATATAAAAATTTTTAAAAAGCTCAGATGAAATAAACATTTATTCTGGATTGAACAAAGCATTTTATTGGACCTGAAATAACATCAAATAGCCGACTCTTTTGGCTTAGTTCAGCCGCTAAACCAAAAGAATCAATTATTGGCATAGTGCTAGTCACCTGCATGTCCTGTTGTCTTTTACCTCTGTTCTTTCATTATCTTCGTCCGATAGCTTCATACAGATGCTGAATATCAGAAGTGTGAGGAATGATGAGGCTTTGTGAGCCTCTGCAGGTTAGGGATCTGTTGCCATTGGTCACAGATCATATGGTGTTTGTTCCCTTATTTGGACAAATGTTACTCCTTACCAGGTTTTGGATATGAATGCTTGTGGGAAATGAATTTGCAACTTACTTCCTGTGAGCATTTGTGCTAGTAAAATTCAGTCACATATGTTGATACAAAAAGGGCCTGAAGACAGCTGAAACAAATCTGTTTGAATACGTATGGGAATAGTCATAAGCACTTTTGCAGTATTGACCCAAGTCTACTAGAAGAAATAAATCAGTGTGAACAAAAATTAGATTGTGGTAAAGTGAGCATATACTCTAATGTAGAGAACTAACTTGAAAGGATTGGATATAGTAAACCAGTTCATGTATAGAAACAGAAGAACATCTGAAGGCCATGAGACAACCATACAGAAATAAAAGTCTTCCACTGGTATTTTAGTTTGGCTATTATCCCTTCATGAGGGAATATTAGTTTCATGGTTAGATCAACTTCTGTAATCAGCATCTAACCTTAAAAGTGTAGCTTGTGACTTAACAGTTCTCATATTTCCCCCAAAATTGTCTAAATCCCCCTTGAACTAATTAATGCTTCTTTCTTCTGTTGCTATACTTGGCAGCTTATTTTATATTTCAACCAAGCTGTGCAAAGAAATTCTGTCTCACCCTGCTTTTGGGGTCAAACTACTTAACCATGGCCTGAGACCTCTTGTTTCTGACTTCGTTATCTCACAAAGCTTGTTGGCATCTACATTCATTTCTTTCTTTTTCTCAATCTTTCTGTGCAGCACTGAGACACCAAACTGCTGCCAAATTGGTGTAACACATTCAAATCTCAATCTCTTTTTGCCAAAATTAATGGAGACAAATCAAAACAATCTAGCCTTTGAAGTTTAAGAATAACAGCCTGTTGTAGAAAAATCTTTATGCTCAGTGATAAGATGGCCAAGGCCTCTGAGAGTTCTGTTTGAAAAAACAACAACAAAATCTCCAGCACTTTGGAAAACCAGAGGTAGTTGAATTAAAGATGTTCCTATGATCTGTATTGACTACAGTACAGTTAATGTAGCTGTAATGGAAATGAAAATACAGTATTAAGTAATTAAATAACTAAAAAGTTTATAATATGACAATAATGAAAACAAATCTCAGATGAATCACAAGTTGCTAAAAGCACCAAATAAGGTGGAAATGTTGCAGAACAAAAACCATTTGTTTTTAATGAGGGCTAGGTTACATTTGTCCAAGTTTTACATTTTGGTTTGCTGAGTTGCCCAGAGGTCTTGGAATGGGAGACATGAGCGGTGGGTAAAGCCCCTGCTGCCCTGCCCCCCCCCGCCCGGAGGAGCCCAGAGCCCTGAGCACACCACATGGCCAGAGGAACTGCCCCAGCCACAGGGTGCTTCCCCTCCTCAAACCCCAAGCTCCCCATCTGGAAAAGCACTTTGTCTCTTCTAGAAGAACCTGTATTTTTATATGCAGGTTTTGGGGCAGCTGAGGAGGCAGTGTGCGCTATTCAGCTTTCTGGGCTTCTCAGTAATCTCTCTGGTGTCCAGAGATATTACCCAGGTGCCCAGGAAGCGGAGAAGCACATACTGCCTCCTCAACCACCCTGGAAACTACATAGAGCACAATAATCAGCAAAAACTTCTCTCTGCAAAACTGCCACAACCCACAACCAGGTATCTGGCAGCAGCAATTGCACCAGGTGAGGCTGAGCCTCCCCTTGGCCTAGTATACCTGCTACCAATGATAGGAGAAAGAAACATTCATTGCAAGGTCACTCGCTCAAATCAAGCCCAGGTTTAGTTAAATGGTTGAAAGTTGTTACTATCTGTTGGTCATTGGCGGTACGTCTATACTCGCGCCTTCTTTACGTCAGAAGTATGCAAATGAGGCTAAGCGTGGAATATCGCCGAGCCTCATTTGCATACCTAATGAGCCGCCATTTTTGCAGAAGAGGTTCTTGCGCCAGAAGGAGCTGTCTACACTGCCCCTTCTTGCGCAAGAAAACCCTTTTGCACAATGCCATTATTCCTGAAAATAATCGGCGTAACAGCATTGCACAAGAGGATTTTTTTTGCATAAGAAGGGGCAGTGTAGACAGCTCCTGCTGGCGCAAGAGCCTCTTCTGCAAAAATGGCAG
The DNA here is from genome assembly GCA_019425775.1 of Rafetus swinhoei. Lineage (NCBI taxonomy): Eukaryota > Metazoa > Chordata > Testudines > Trionychidae > Rafetus > Rafetus swinhoei. The sequence goes on from CM033437.1 coordinate 160,928,822, forward strand.
CTCATTAGGTATACAAATGAGGCTCGGCGATATTCCACGCTTAGCCTCATTTGCATACTTCTGATGCAAGAAGTCGCGAGTGTAGACATAGCCCGGGTCTCTAGTCTCCATGCAAAGATATCTGACACAAAACTCACCACCATTATGTGGGATTTTGGTGGTCTGAGTAGAAAGGTTAAGGGCTTGAATCTGCAAAGAAGAGCTCAGCAATATGCAAGGCTGGATATGGAAACTGTAGCCTCCTTCCCAGTAGTTGTTCTTCCAGGACAGGAGATACTTTAGTGGATATTTGCTCAGACTTGTGCCACACCTGTTCTGTGACTGATTTCTGTCTCCACGGCTGTCTTATCTATCACCTCACATCAGCCTTAAAATCTATGCAACTTATAGATGTCCAGTACATTTTTTATAACTTCAAAAATCCTCAGCCAACTCCTTTCACCTCAAACTATAAAATAAGGATTCATTTTAATAAGAAAATGTCAGGTGATTCCAAGTGAGAACCAGGAAGAACAATTGTCATCAGCAACATCAGTCCACACGGGGATTCTCCTGTGGATTAGGTAGTTCATTTTGGCTTCTTTGCTGTATTATGTAAAATAAGGCTCTATGAGAGAGATTTCAGTAAGAGCAAATACTGATACTTTGTAGAAGCTTGTTGGCAGCAGCCTAGACAAGATAAACAGCCTCCAGACAAACCAACCCCACAGAGTATTCCACTTGCTGAATTTTAGCAAAATAAATGAGAAAGAAAAACTACATTTAAGATGAGAAGTTAGTAGTACCCACTGGGAATCTGGGAGCAGATACTGCTAGAAGTTGAGTGCTTTTTTTTGACAGACATGCTAATTTCCTGCAATATCTTTGGGGGAATCTTACTGTCTTAAGTTTATATAATATTGTGAGTCAGGTATTGTATGTTATTCAATGGAGAGGATGACCACAACTCCTCCAGGAACTATGCACAATGTGTGGAAGTTGTAACAGGTTCAGTCACAGAGATCCCCTTGAGACTGTCACTTGATGTACTGAAATACCATTGAGCCAACTCTCCTTCCTTCCTGAGCACCCACTTTACTGTGTCTTGCTGAGCTAGCCTCTCCGGTTTTCTGCAGCACTGACAAAGAGGTGGTTTCACAGCCCTATGTGAAGTAATACAGATATTAAGATCAGATCAGCACTGGGAAGACTCAATCAAAGGAACTTGCAATAGCAGACAGGCACACAGCCCCAATGGAACCAGAACCCCAGATAAATCTGTCTTACTCTGTATAAATTTTTACACAGGGCAAGCTCATGTTGTTCACCCTCTTTCTTACATAAAGAGAGATGTGCACAGCTGTTTCCCTCCCCCCCAGGTAACAATTATTTGCACTGGGTTTATTAATAAACAAAAGTGAATTTATTAAGTATAAAAAGTAAAATTAAAGTGGTTGCGAGTAAGAGCAGACAGAGCAAAATAAGATACTAAGCAAAATAAAACAAAGCACACCGGCTAAGTCTAATACACTAAGAAGGATGTTACATGCAATACTTTACCTTTGGCAGTTCTAATCAACTTTTCTCACAGGCTGAAAAGTCTTCCAGCCTGGACTTGGTCCTTCCCCCTGTTCAGTCTTAGATGTTTCTCCAGCAGTCATCTTGGGTGGTAAGTAGGGGTGTCCTGGAGTCTCGCTGTAACCCCTAGGCTATGTCTACACTGGCAGCTTCTTGCACAAGAACAGCCATTCTTGCGCAAAAACTTGCTAGCTGTCTACACTGCACACGCGTTCTTGTGCAAGTAAATTTACAGTATAGCATTGTAAAACAGGGCTTCTTCCGGAAAAGTTATTCCTCTCCCCACGAGGAATAAGCCCTCTTGCGCAAGAGCTCTTCCACAAGAGGGCAGTGTAGACAGGCAACATGAATTTCTTGTGCAAGAAGCCGCTATGGTTAAAATGGCCATCAGAGCTTTCTTCCGCAAGAGAGCATCTACGCTGCCATGGATGCTCTTGCACAAAAGCACATGACAGTGTAGATGCGCTTTTGTGGAAAACTTTTTGCGCAAGAACTCTTCTGCAAAACAGTTCTTGCTCAAGAAGCTGCCAGTGTAGATGTAGCCCTATTGTTTGGTTTCTCACCTTTATGTAGATTTTGCCCAAGGCAGGAATCCTTTGTGTTCATTTCAAACTTTTTTTCACCTTCAGTGGAAAAATACAAGGACCGAGACAGGTCTCAGCATGAGGTGACCTAAACACATGTCCTTGTGGGGACTCTCAGCCCCTCCTGTGGACTGGTCCATAGGAAAAACAAACCCATTTACTGATAAGTGTCCTTACCCAAGAGTTATTATGTTTCTGAAATACCCTTAATGGCCCTCACTTAGAATGTCTATAATATTAATAAAACAGGTTTATACTTCATATTTCTAACTTAAAATACAGGAATGATACATGTACACAAATAGAATATACAAATTCAGCAGATTACACATTGATACCTTACATGATTTTTTTGCATAAAGTATTTTCCAGTTATGCATATTCATAAACATATGTCCATAAATAATTTTGATAGCCCCATGACAGGAGTGTTTAGACAATTTCGCCCAGATTGAAATAACTCCAGAGAGGTACCACCACCTGGAGAGGTTTGTATGTATTAGGTCAAACTGGATCCTCCAGTGACCAATAGACAAAGAAAGGTTTTTGGTGAAATAGTCTGAGTTTAAACTGACTCATTACTTTCTTTCTGATCCAGCAAATGGGCAGGGCCTTCTATGTGAAGTTGTGGGAGAGAAGAGGGTGGCACAATTCTTCCTGGGAAGGGTTGGAGAGATTTGGGTGTACTGAGGCCCCATGAGACCATTGGTGACTTAAACTAAACTCTTAGCATGAATGTTAAGAACTTTTATTGCTTTTATGTTTTTTCATTCACCTTAAGAATAAAGATGCGTGTTTATAAAGAAGTGTGTGATAAGTCATAACAGCTGCAATTATACTGTTCATAGCCTTCAGAGAGAAAGCAAAGCACAAATGTTGGCCTGCTTAGGCAATTTGGGATATCACAGTAATTGTGTAGCCTGGAAAATTGTGCAGTCAGGAGGGGGAGAGATGGGTTTCTGCTTGGAAGACATAGTCTGCCTTTAGGGAGGGAACTCCAAAGCTATGTTCCTCTAGCTTTAGAGTTCCCTACATAAAGGCAAAATATGCTGACTTTGCATGGGGGTAGGGAATGCATTTCATCTGAACAAAAGTAGTCAGTTCAGATTCTATCTTGTGGTCAGCTACAAAAAGTAACCTGCATTCATTTTTATTGACAAGTTGTTGAGTATCTTGTGAGAAATGTCCTATTGTAAATGGCTGAAGCGGAGCTTAGAGAAGACTAATTTACAGTAAGTTAGTCTCTCTCTCTCTCTCTGGGTGTGTCTACACAGCAAAGATATTTCGGAATAATGGCTATTATTCCGAAATAACTATGAGAGTATCTACAAAGCAATTCTGTTATTTTGAAATAATTTCAAAATAACAGATGGCTTATTCCGACTTCTGTAAACCTCATTCTATGAAGAAGAATGTTTATTCTGAAATAGTTATTTCAGAATAGGGGCTGTGTAGATGCTCCACTTCTGCTATTTTGAAATAGCCCCTCACCAGGGCCATTCTAAGTTATTCCTCCTGGGGCTCTAAATCGAGATAACATGTCTACATTAGGGGAGTCTGCCTCGGATTAATTTTGAGGCTTCCCTGAAGTGTAGACATGCTATTTCAAAATAAGCTATTTTGGAATAACTATTCTGGAATAGCTTATTCCAAAATAACTGGGCAATGTAGACGTAGCCAGTCTCTCTCTCTCTCTGTGTGTGTCTGTGTGTGTGTGTGTATACACACACATACACACACACACATACAGAGAGAGAAGGAGATACTTTTCCATATTTGATTTTTTGAGTGCCGTTGTTGAGCTGTCTATTGTTATATTAGTGCACCAGCATTATTGTTTTCTGAACTCCAGCTAAAATAATTAGCTATTTTAAAACAAAATGGATGTCTGGACATCTGCCTATAATTGCCAATGTCATGTACAAACACCTAAGGGAGGAGCTATGACCCAGTCTTCCTCCATACAGGCCATAAGAGCTGGCAGATTATGCAGGGACTGTACCTTCTGTAGCAACTGATGTAATTCCCCTGAGTGCTTGGCCTTCTGGGAGGCATTTTGTCCTCTCAGCAGTTGCAGGCTATGCATTACTCCCCAATGCAAGATTGTTGATTTTCAAGTCTGTAGTAACTAGTAGGAGGCAAGATTAATGCATGTTTTCTCCATTTCTGCTCAACATCAAGGGCATAAACATAGATGCTTGCCATTGCTGTCAGCTTGGCACATGTACCGGTCTACAAGAGGGCATAAAATAACATCAGGGTGCTCACCATGAAATATGTCTAAAACTGCACTCTATACTGAGCACCACTCTGACAAGTCCAATGGAGTCCTTAAACTACAGACTTGCTGATTTTGGGAAAATGAGAGCACAGAACTGAATGATTATGCATTTTCATGCTGTGTGTTTACAGAGACTCCTATGCATTGTATGTATCTTATGGCAATGATAAACAGAATTTTCAAAAGCATCTCAGTGAGTTAGAAATCAATGGGACTTGTGCACCTATCACATTTAGCTGCTTTTGGAAATCTCACCCATTGTTAAAAATGATATGTGAATGCATATTACCAAAGCTTACTGTACTATCAAAACATTTCTTTGAAGTACAATTTTCAGAAATGTCTAGAATCTGGAGAATCATCAAAGTACAGTGAAGACATACTGAGATCATATATCTACATTGTACATTTGTACATGCCATTATAAGGTGGAAAGTTACTTTATCATTGACTAGATTTGCTGCACAATAATAAATAACTATTGCAGTATCACAATAATGTGTTGCTATTATTTTATGACATTACATCATTGGACACTGATGTTGTGGCATTAGGAATCAATGGTAGAACTCAGCACATAAATTGCAATTAGTTATTTGTTCATATATCCTGCTTTTGTAAAATTCACAAGTTCAAATGTTTTTATTTATCTGAACTTATTCAGTGAACACCTTTTAAAATTTTTTACTCTTTCTGATACATCTACCTACGTGTGTCTTAAGCTATCAAAATTTTAATTTTAATGTAAAACTCAGAATGCAGCACCAGACAATATATTATATGATCCTTATAGATTTATACACTATGGAATAATATCCTTTTGACTGATATGTGGACCAATTCCACAGATTGTTCCAACAAAAAATATTTTAAAGCTAAACTGTTCAGACTACATGATGGTTCCTCACTACTATATATTGTAACTCCAATCTCTAGCTGTCCCATACCATTAGCCAGATGGAGAAAACAAACATCATGATAAATGGTAATGCAAAACACTAGTTATTTCTGGATTTTTAAAGGATATACAGTATGGGGGAGATTTTTCAAATGCACAAAGAGCATTTGGACACATAACTCTCATAGATATTTTTACACAAATTTGTTGCTTAATTGTCTTTTGTACCTTGGAAAATTTCCCTCCATATATCCACTAACTAGCATGTCTTATCTGATGATTCACAAAAATAATTAATCTGACCCAAAATGTGGTGAGCACAGCTTACATCAGTTACAGCAGAGTAGCTCTAATGTTGAGCATACTGTATTATTTCAAGTAGTTGGACCACAGGAAGGTTTGACTAGAAAAGAGATGTGTAAACAATATAAAAACTTAGTGACTTTTCATAACCATGATTTTAGAAAATCTGATGAATTTCTGAATTTCTCTGTAGAGTCAAAGCTGCCTAACTGGAAACACAGTTACTTTCACATATTGGGTTATATGAATATACTAGACATCAAGAGACATTCTAGTTAGATCCCTACCTAATTCATGGTCCGTTTTGGTCAATTTCATGGTCATAGGATTTTAAAAATGGTGAATGTCATGATTTCAGATATTTAATTCTTAAATTTCAAGGTATTGAAATTATAAGGGTCCTGACCTAGGAAGGAGTTGTGGGGACATCACAAGGTTATTGCGGGGGAGGTGCTGGTACCTTTACTTCTGTCTGACTGCTGGGGGTGGCACTGCCTTCAGAGCATTCTCACCCTTACTTCTGTGCTGCTGCTGATAGGGTGCTGCCTTTAGAGCTGGCTGCCCCGTCAAAAGCCACCACTTTCTGGCCACCCAGTTCTGAAGGCAACAAAGAAGTTACATGGCAATACTGCAATCCACTTAATATAACCATGTGACCCTCCTGAAGCCTCCTTTTATATCAGGGCCCCCAATTTGAGACATGCTCATCTCCCCCATGAAATCTGTATAGTTTAGAGAAAAAGCACACAAAAGACCAGATTTCATGTGGGAGATCAGAGTTCATGGACTATGCCAACATTTTTCATGGCTGTGAATTTGGTAGGATCCCAGTTATTGTTCTTTAGAACTCTACTAATTTGATACTGTTTCTAGGAAAATGTATATCAAGACAGCAAATCCACAATCAGCAGTTCAAATCCCTAGAAATACTTATTCTATTATGGTCAGGCCTGCTGAAAGGGAGAGGCAAAGGGAGCAATTGCCCTGGGGCATGGAGAGTCAAAGGGGCCCAGAGCTTCTGGCTGCCACTGCTGCTATTGCCCCGGGCCCCTTTTAATTGCTGCTGGAGTGTTGTTCTGCCATGCCACATGGCTCTGAAGAGCTGGGGGCGGGGGCACCGCAGTGTGGGCGGCACTAAGAGCTGACTGCCTGAGACTCTACCCCTTCTGCCTGAGGTCCTATTGCTTGCCTAAGGGCAAGCTGTGGCTGTTGGCCCCACTGATGATGTTCTTGTACATGGTGTTGAATCATAATTTTTTGTTTTACAACGTCTGTACTTCTGAGCATCACCTTGTTTCCAGATCCTTTTTTGCAAACAGAACAAGGTGAATTTGAACCATTGAATATTTGGAGTTCTGAATGTTGTTTTTTGTAAACTTGGGAAAACCAAAGCATCAGAAAAGCTTGTCCTTCCCCCTTAGCTCCACACAATGCACACTTGCTGCTTGATCAGAAGCATTGTGACATCAGAGATAAATGGCCATCAACACTCCAGTCATTTTGTTTTTTGGGGGAGGGGTCACTAGTGCCCTGGTTGTCATAGCAATGACTACCTTTGGTAACTGATTATACTCAGACAATCTTTGGTCACAGGAGGAGCTGTAATGGAAGCAGGCTAATTCTGGATATGCTCATCCTATGCTCCTGTGGGTTAGAATTGTGGTCAGGTGCTCTGGTTTTTCAAAGGACAATTGTTACTTTCCTCAATATGGGTTGCATGAAAATAATATACAGAACTCCAGCTTCATTTCTTGTGTATTTTTCATCTGTTTCTTACAAACTGGGGTGCTCTGACTTGCTAAATCTTAAAAAATGAGAAATAATAGCTCTGAGTCCATACTCAGTTTTCTGTTACACAGTTAAAATATTATGTAAAAACAACAAATGACCTGGTAGCACTTTATAGACTAACAAAACATGTAGATGGTATCATGAGCTTTTGTGGGCACAGCCCACTTCTTCAGATGCTCAGAGTTTTGGGTTTAGGATGTGCAGACCCAAAATAAATAGGGGAGAAGGAAAAAAAAGGAAGGCGGCGGGAAACATGGAGCAGAGGGTATGAAAATATCAAAAGGAAAAACAAGTAGGCAGAACTGGTAATCTATAAGCACCTGAAGATTGGATAGTTAAAAAGAACTAAGAATAAGGATCAAAGGATAGCAATTAAATAGGAAGGGTACTAAGTTAGAGTCACGGGGCCAAGGAAACAGTGGAAAAGTGACTTGGGGCATTTGGATGGGCACTCAACTATGGTATGGCACATCCAATGCAGGGACCAGCATTGTTCAGGTCCCTGTTACAATGATTGTTTAAGCATTATACAAAGTAGAAAAGTTTTAACAGGAGAGATTAATTGCCACACACTAGAGTATTCCATAGTCCAGTAGTTAGGATGCTCTCCTGCAATGGGCCAGACCCAAGTTCAAATTCCTTCTCCATTTCTGGGAAAGGTGGCAATTGAACCTGGGACTCACACATCCCAGATGAAACTGAGCTAAAAGTTATCAGAAGGGCACCACCTCTGGCCATTTTGAAGTGATGGAAAAAATCCATTTCCGATTGAACAAACCATGTTCTATTTGACCCCGAATGGATTCTTGTGATTCATTGAAACATTTTTCCATTATTGGTTTCAGTTCAGATTTCTTTTTGATTTTTTGTGGAACTGCTGATGTACCAAAAAAAAACCCAAAACAAAAACAAAAACAAAACACTTCTCACCCAGTTTGCACCGTGTTCTGTCCCTGTCCTTTCCGTTCTTACTTGAACTCTTTGATAATGAACTTCTGGGGGCAGAGACAGCATCTCACTGTATGTTTGGAAAGCCCATACTATATTCTCAGCACTATGTTAAGTAATGTAAGTAATCCAAACAACATCTCCAGTTATGTGGAAGCATAGAGAATAACAGCTTCAGGGATGGGGGGGAAAATAGTGTTTTTGTCTCCATCACTAAGGGTGAATTAAATTCCTTGCTGTGGCGAAGACACTGAAGTCCAATTTCATCTGCATTTTAGGGTGAAATCCACCCTGTGTTGAAGGAAATTGTTATTTTTGGGTGACAAAAGTAAACTATTTTACTGTAAGACAGGTTATTTCATCACAATCCCTCCCTTGCAAAAATCTTGCTATGTAGCTATGGCCATAGCAAAGCCTATGTCAGGTGGTGTTGTTGCAGAGGACTTTAACTCTAGTACTCCACTGGTGGCCACTTCCTCAGCTTCGCAAGGCCTCTGTGCATGTTTCCAGTGCTTAACCCTCAGCCAGGAAACCTCTTCCAAGCTAATACAAGGAACAACTCTAAGTCCAAATGAATATCTAAACTAGTTATTCTTCTGCCCCTTTTGAGCTATGATGAAATTTTCTGCTTCTTGGTTCCTGCAGGGCTTCCCTGATGCTGCTTCCTCCCTGCAGATTTTCTCCCACTAACTCCTTTCCCCAGGGAATCTTGCAGCTTCCCTCAGGGATTTCTCTGCTTATTATAGGCCCTATCTTGCAGCCTGATCTTCTCTATCTGGGAAGAGCACTGGAACTTCCCTTATTCTTCTTTTCTGGCTCTCCTTCCCCTAGACTGAGTTCGCAGCTCTGTTGAAGGAGTCCTCACACCCTATGTTTACACAGCAGCGTTATTTTGGAATAACTAATGTTATTCCAAAATAACATAGTCCACATTTACACTACAAGCAGTTTTTTCGACATAATGTCAAAATAATGTCGAGCTGGAGGACTTCTTACTCTGACTCCTGTAACCCTCATTTTATGAGAAGTAAGGGAAATTGGAGGAAGACTGTTGTTTCTCGGACTTCCTGCTGTGTAGACAGTGCCAAAAGCTGAATTAAGCTATTTTAATTTCAGCTACACAATTCACATAGCTCAAGTTGGGTAGCTTATTTCGGCTTTAGCCCTGCTGTGTAGATGTGCCCACACTGATTCCAGCCCCCGGCCCCCAATTGTGGTTAGTCATTGTAATTAAATCTCTATCACTCTCAGCTATGGGATAGTTGTCAGGTCACAGGTAAGGTAGAGTCAAGCTTGCCTTCAAAGGCCAACAAACTTGTGACACTTGGGCTACATCTACATTGCATCCCTCCTGCGCAAAAGCCTATGCAAATGAAGTACAGATTAACATATTGCTGCACTTCATTTGCATAATTAATTAGGGGCAATTTTTCCACAAGAGGCTTTTGCGCAAAAAGGAGCTGTCTACACAGCTCCTTTTTGCTCATAAACCCCCTCTTGTGCAAGAGCCGTTCTTCCTAATTTTTTCTGGAAGAACAGCTCTTGCGCAAGAGGGGGGTTTTGCACAAAAAGGAGTTGTGTAGACAGCTCCTTTTTGTGCAAAAGCCTCTTGCGCAGAAACGGCCCCTAATGAATTATGCAAATGAAGTGCGGCAATATGCTAATCCATGCTTAATTTGCATAGGCTTTTGCGCAAGAGGGATGCAATGTAGATGTAGCCTTGTTGTCTCAGAATCTGTTCCCTGTAAGCTGTGCACTTGTGTGAAGGCTTAGCAGAAATTCAAATACTTTCCAGCTGATTAGCAGAGCACCCACAGCATTTTTATTGGTGGTGCACATTTAAACATGCTTTGTAAATTTATTCTGCAGAGGGATGGAAAAAATTCACACATGGATGGAAAAGATTAGAGGGAGCATTGCTCATAACTCCAAAATAAATCTTATGCACTTCCAAAGCACAGCTTGATTAGTGTGTTTCGGTATCAGAACACTCCACATGGCAATGTCTGTACATAGATTTGGGGCAGAAAGATCAGTCCATTAGTACAGTGGTTTTCAAACTAGGGGTTGCGACCCAGTACTGGATTGTTGAATGTCAGGCCCTGGGTCTCATTGCTGCAAGGTGACAGTGGCAGTACTAAGGCATGCTTCCTGCCTGCCCTGGCACCATAGACTGTACTGCACCCCAAAAGTGGCTAGCAGCAGGCCCAGCTCTTGTGCGGGTGGGGGCTGGGGGGCAGAAGCACAGGGCTCCACACACTGCCCTTGCCCTGAGCACTAGCTCCACATTCCCATTGGCTGAGAACCTCCTGCTGGCTGCTTCTGGGGTGCAGCATGGTCTGTGGTGCCAGGAGAAGCAGGAAGCCTGCTTTAGCACCCCTGCTGCACTGCTTACTGGGAGCTACTCAAGGTAAGCCCCTCCTGCCCCAGCCCTGGCCCCCCCACCAGCCGAGTCCCCTGCTACAGCCCAAATATCCTCAGCCGCACCCCGGAGCCCAAACATTAGTCAAATTATGTTGGGTCGCAGGCATTAACAATTTTCTTCAACTGGACCATGAGAAAAAAAGTGTGAAAATCCTTGCCTTAGTAGAGCTGGTTCAAAATCCTCTAAGGGAAAAAACAGTGCTGATTAGTGAAAATCAGCAGTCAAAAAATGCTTCACAGGGATGGTCTGATTTCAACTTAGTTGTGATGGAATTCAGCAGGGTTGGAAACTTGCCTAGTTTCCTCTCAACTCACCTCCCCAGCTCCTCTGTAGCCTGGCTGGCTGGCTGAAGGGGAGTCAACAGCCTTGAAGCTTTGGCAGTCCCAGTTTCCAAGATCCACATCTGTGGAGCACTCCTATCAGGTAGATTGCCCCAGAATTGGCGCTCCCTTTCATGACAAATTTTAAAATCTTGAGTTTTTGTTTCAAACTGAAATGAAACCAGATTTTGAAATTTCAAACGCATCCACAAAATGGAATTACTTTTCCTTTCTTCGTTCAAGAACTTATTGATCAATTTAACAAACACATTATGGGCCTTTTCTTTAGTGTGTCCTGAATCTCATTTCCAGGGTGCGTGTGTTCATGCACAAAAGGATTAGCATTTTTGATAAGCTAACATCAGCACATAGGCAATTCATTCTGTCACTTCTGCGCACGTGCAAAACCCACTGGGTAAATGAAGCTTGTGCCAGAAAATTCTATCACTTGCAAGCACAGGTGTTAATGCACTAGGGGGCATTGGTGCAAAGTAGACTACTTGCAAGCCAATGCAGCCTGCTGAAAACTAGCCCATAGTTGCTTAACAAGAATTTTACTTTCAGCATTTGATTATCCTTTTGGGGCCAAATATGCTGGGGCTTCTTATCTGCATATTGACATGGTCGACTCTACACAGAGCATTGTTTTATTGCTAACCTAGTTTATAAAAAACTATTTTTAAGTTGACTTTGGTAGGTAGCCTATTTTAAATTAGGTTTGTGTGTGTGTGTTTAATGGAAGTGTAATATTTCTGACTTTTTTTAAAGTAATATCAAGCAGCAAATAGACAAGTACAACGAAGCACTAGTTTCATTTGATCTGATGTTAGACGAATGGGCCATGCTGAACACCCTTTTGTTGCCTCTTTGCTTTTCTAACATGATGACATTCTCTGTCCTTGACTTATCCCTTCTCTTGAATCAGTGATGACTGCCATTATTGCCTTTGGGCTTCTCTATGGCTGGTTTCAACCCAGTTAATCTTTTTTTATTGTTTCTTACTGATTTAGTTTTGTTCATTGCCCCCAATTCCCCTTCCCCTAATTCTCCAGCAACTTTGATTAAGCTCACAAGTGTGCTTAATACACAAGTGTTTTTTTTTTAAAATGGGATTTTTCCATACCATGCAGTATTCCTGGTAGATTTCTCCTAGCTCTAATGGTTGTCAGTGAAACATTTTGAGAGGCCTGTTTATAACAGCTTTAACCTCCTGCTTCCAAGCATTCTGACACAAAATATTAGTTGCACTGCACACAGTAATTCACTTAGATAATCTATTTGTGTATAAAAGCAAAACAATTCATAATAGCATTGTGGTCTCTCCAGTGGGTACAACTATCATGAGGTAATCACAGCCTTGGGGGATTAAAAGCACTCCTCTGTTCCTCATTTTCTATCAGCCCCCAAGGATGCGCTTATCCCATGCCAGTAGTCATATTCCTTGTCATGCCTTACTGCTTAATTGCAGCATTCTTTAAAAAAAATCAGGTGAGATATTGTTGAAACCTCTTTAAGATAGTATGATAGTTTCTGAGCTGTTAGCTATATATATTAATTAACTGCTCGCAGAAAAAATCCACAGAGGCATGCTAAGAGACAATGTTTTCTTTTCCTCCTTCCCCCACCACCCTCCTGATACCCTGGTGTAGTCTCTCTTCTGGTATCTCATACACTGCTCCAGGGTATTCATGTCAAAATATACCAGCTGAGAATGTAGGATAAGAACAGCCAGAGGCTTTCTTCTGGTCCTCAAGACATTTCAAATCTATACTTTCCTGATTATTATAATACCCTGTATCTTCAAGAGTACAAATATTTTTCTCCTGGTCTCCAAATAGGCAACTTATACAGCAACACAGAAAAGCAGTAATATAAGCAGAGAAGAGAGAAACCAGGAAAATACACCAGGGAAATGACAACTATAACATATATTTACTTTTTACATTATGAGAAACATTTAAACAAATTCCTTAACATTTATAACTGCACATCTATTTGAAATAATTGAAACTGAAATGTTAAAAGAAATTACAATTTGCTAATCCATTTACAATGGTATAAATTGCTTTTCATAGCCAACTGCCAGGCTGGCTGCTTTATTTAATAACTTTAATGCTAAAGTTCCCTGAGGCAAGGACATAGTTATACCACCAACTGTGGAAGGTTTTACTGAGGTCTCCTGGCTATTGTCCAGGTCCTGTGTGAGAGTTTAGCTAAAAGGTTCAATTGCATTCCTTATCATTTGCAGATTGTACAGCTGTTATATATGTTAATTCAAGCTAATTCAAGATGGAATAGAAAGCCTATAAACAATGTGTCTTACCAAATCAGAGTGGTTTATTACTATACAACAGTGACTCTGATTAACAATTTATTATAATAAAATGTGTTGCTTTTACATTAAAGAGTCAAAAATTTGGCAATTATGACTTTATTTACCAATACAATCACAGAAATACCTTCAGTATAAAAGGATTCTCTAGAAGAAATGGTATCTAGAAAGACAATACATAACCATTTGATAGACACTGTTGTCTATAATTCAGTTGTCTATGAAGCTTATTCCCATGGGGTCTTTCAAGAATATCAAGAAACCTTGAGGGTTTTCTCTCCATTTAGTTCCTCTCCCTCCACAATGACCCATATTGGGCTAAACATTCTCTTCAGGCTGAGGTCTGAACATGGCCCCTTTAGGCAGGATCCTGTTTGCATTTATGCTACTGTTACATTGGTGTAACTCCAGTGGCTTCAACAGAATTATTCCTAACTTATACTAATATAGGAATATAAGTCACTCCTTGTCAGCTTCAATGTGCTATCTTGGCAGTTTTCATTTAGCTAAATATGATATTTAAAAACATGACATTCATGTACTGAATATCTTTGAAAAATCAAATTATTCCTTAACCTTCCTAAAGCCATAACATAAAAAATAACTGTGCTGATTTTTTAGAAAATTGTATCTCTAATATTTATTATGCAGGATTATGCCTATTTTTGTATACAAAGAAAATACATTTTCATTTTCTGCAAAATTGTCTGTAGGTCAAGCTCTAAAATTGTTCTTCAACAGATAGTATAATTAAGGATTTGACCTGAATGGTGGAAATAGATTAGACAAAGCAGAGGTTAATGCTACTCATATCCATTTTCTTTTCTGCTTACGAAAGATGTGTTTACTTTGAGCAATGTTTAATTTCTCATGCATGCACCTCTGAGGTGGAGACTAAAGATAAATGAACATGCAAATAGTACATTTGCAATGATGGAGGGTGTTCTTTCTGTGTGAGAAATAACTTGATTCCTTGCTTTTAATATAAAAGTTAAGCAGAGACTAGAGTGGACAAACCAAGAAAAATTAAAGTGGAGATCTGCTGGTAACCCAAATGTTTCAAGAAGAATGGGGGCTTGGAAGCCTGGGAATGTGAAATGAGGCTTTTGACTTGAATGTCCCTGGTTTGAATCTAACTCTAAATCAAATTATATCAGGAAACCTCCTGTAATACGCAGTAAAGCTTTTTGGAAAGTATCAAGCTGCAGCAACTTCTGAGTTCTGAGATCATAGTATTTCTGAGTACTGGGGAGTTGAAAGAGAGAGAGAGATCTTGTGTATTGCTTCATCATACTACAGTGGAAAATACTGTGATGCCCCCCCCCCATGCTTAATGACAACTGACTGGTGAACACAAATATGCATAACTCAGGGATACTTTAAACAAAATACCTCATGTAACATATCAATGTTAATGTTACAACCTGCTGAATCTGTATATCCTATTTTGTGCATGTATCATTGTTGAATGTAAAGTTAGAAATACAAAGTTTAATTCTGTTTATAGTTTTAAATGTGCTAATGAGAGCCATAACTGGTGCCCTGGAAGCCTAACACCTTGGTGATCAACTCTACTGACTTATAAACAGCCTTGTTTGTCCTAGGCCCAGACAGTGGTTGGTTGTGGTAAGACATGTGATCATACCACCTGATACTGGAATCCATTTTGATCCTGGTGTTTTTCTATAGGAAGGAAGGATGTTGAACAAAACATTTACATCCTAGGGGAAAGTCTATTTAAGCAATGGGAAGCTATCAGTCTTTGTCTTCAGTTGGCCTTTGAAACTGCCTCTCCTCACCCACCCTAAGAGGATACTTGAACAACTCTGCAAGGCTGTAGACCCAAGTAAGAGTAAGGGTATGTCTAGACTACATGCCTCTGTTGGCAGAGGCATGTAAATTAGACATACCGACATAGTCAATGAAGCGGGGATTTAAATATCCCCCGCTTCATTAAAATAAAAATGGCCACCGCGTTGTGCCAGCTCAGCTGATCATTGGCACAACGCGGCAGTCAAGACGCGGATCGGTCGACAAGGAAAGCCTTTGTCAACCGATCCTGTAAACCTTGTTTCACGAGGCATAAGGGATTGGTCGGCAAAGGCTTTCCTTGCCGACTGATCCGCATCTTGACTGCCGCGTTGTGCTGACGATCAGCTAAGCCAGCACAACGCGGTGGCCATTTTTATTTTAATGAAGTGGGGGATATTTAAATCCCCGCTTCATTGACTATGTCGGTACGTCTAATTTACATGCCTCTGCTGGCAGAGGCATGTAGTCCAGACATACCCTAAGAGATCAGCTCTGATTTGAAGTTTTACCTGAAGTAAAAATAGCTGTTTAGGGTAAGAATTTGCATATAACAAGAACTAGCTATGTGATTTATATTCATTTTAATTTAGTAGCTTACTTTGATCTGTTTGTTTTCACTTGCAACCACTTAAATCCTATTTTTATACTTAATAAAAACTTTTTTGCTTATCATCAAGTCCAGTGTAAATAACTTATCTGGGGGAGCCACCACAGTGCATATCTCTTTCATTGATAAAGGGAGCTTTCCCTGTGTAAAACTTTTACACAGAGAAAGATGGATTTGTTGGGGAAGGTGTTCCTTTGGGGGGCTGGTTTTCTGGGTCCTGAGCCCTAGAACTGAGTCTTCCCAAAGCAGACGTGATTCAGTGTCTGCATTGCTCTGTGGGAGTGGGACGGAGGGAGTGCTAACTAACTCCATGCCTTGTCTGGGGAAGACCAGAGGATCTGACCCAGCGGGACAGGGTGGTGGGGAGCCCCAGAGAGCAAAATGGGTGTTAATGGTATGATACACACACTGGGGAACAATTCCAAGAGTTTTCTGTGACTACACCCTATCACAAATACTACTTTCAGCACCCATTGGCCACAGTTCCCATCCAATGGGAGCTGTGGAGCTGGCATTGGGAGCAGGGACAACATACAGAGCTTCCCTGAGCTTTACTTAAGGGCCATAGGGACATACCAGGCCTTCTGGGCCGCGGCATGGAGATTTGCTGTGGGCTGGATGAAACTAAGTAGTTTGCTGGATCTGCCCCACATCTGACCTAGAGTATCATAACATTGACTGGAGCATGCAGAGCCATATTCTTCTCTGTTACCTGTATGCAAATCTTTTAAGTCAATGAGAACAATGCTTGTGACACTGTGTGGAGAATTTGGCCTATGGCCTCATCACAGCTGGTTCATCTAGTTTACACAATTAAATTATTCCATCTGGAGGCTGGGAATAAGTACATCAAGCCTCTCTGTTTTGTGCAGGAAAGATGGGGGATGGAAATTATCTTACATAAGGATCAAACAAAATGTGTTATTCTTTGTGCGTCCCTCTCAGTCACTGACACACAGTAGTTGATGAGCTAGCTGGGTCTTGAGAAAGTGAGGCAAGCAGGGTTGGTCTCTCTAAGATTCCTCGGAATGTGTATTTGTATGTGGCTACAAGGATGCCTGATGTAATTTCAGGAACTTCTCTGGAGTAACATCCAGCATGAAGCTGTCCCTTTATGTTTACTTTGGGGCTGTGTCTCTTCAGTTACCTGAGTAGTATTTATAAGGTGATTTTTAGTAACTTGGTTGTTATTTAACTCATTATATTTCATGTTTCTTTTACTGTGTATTTTTGGGCTTGTGAATGATAAGAATAAATGCCATAACTATGCCATATTTCACTGTGACTATACATGGGTACATACTTCAGCTGAGGCTTGTGGAAGCAGATTAACCAAGATATAACCAATCCATCATGGATGGTGATGTTCTGAGCCATTGGATCAGCAGACAAGAAAAAAATTGAAAAACAAATCCCAGAACATAGTGCAATCCTTGTCTCGCGTTATGAGAATTAATTGATTAATTAGGTAGTTTTAGTAATGTTCTTTGAAGATGAAGTTATAAGTAATATGATTATTATAATCCCAAAGCAAGACCCGGAAACGATACCACTGTTACACAATCTTGAACATTTTGTATAGCTTCAGGCTGCATCATATGGCCAAGAACTGAACAAGCACAGTATTGAGTTGTCTGTGAGATTAGTCAGTGACATGCATATTCGTGGAATCCAGGGTATGCTAATGTCAGAGAAGACATTAATTTTAGGCTTTTTCACTGCCTGGCAGAGATTCAGAGTTAAATGTCATAAAACTTTCTGAAATTCAGCAGGATATAGACAGACTTTTAGTTCCTTAGGGCTCTAGAGTTTGATTTCCAACACTCCTTGTAATCTAAAGATTGGCTGTGCTGTGACTATTCTGAAAAAAAAGCATGACGGAAGAGTTTTCTGTTTCATTATTAGCATACGGCAATCAGAACATTTTGTTAGCTGTCATATATCTAAACACTAACTTCCACTCCCTCTGATACTGAAATGACATGCCCAGATCACTTCCAGAATCAGTTCAAGTCATATGCTGTTTTATGGATCCCTTGGTAAGGATTTCAGGAGAGGGGCTTTGTTTAATTATCTGTTCTGTATGGTGCCTTGCACACATTTAGATGTAGTATAAGCTATAAGAGGTTGCATTTGACATACGTGAAAAGCTATTGTTGCAAGAGTCTGTAACACACGTTGCACATTGTACTATATTGATCTATTTAAACCAAATTTAGCAATATTGTATGACACCATAGGTTCAGCACTGCTTGCTGTAGTTTCAAGCTCAGCAAAGTGAAAGTCACTTCTGATGCTTTTCTGAAATTTGGAAACTCTAGGAATGCACAAAGTCCAAGGACAGTTACTACAGACACAGTCACAAGTACAAAGTTTTGTCTGTATTTCTTTCTTTAATAAAACTTGTAATAAAGTTATAGTTACCCATGAATATATATATAAATCATAGAAAAATCCATGCAAGAATTATAACTAATCATTTTCACATCCTCAAAGAGGTTCTAGAGTATGATGGATTCTTCACCAGACAATCATCAGTAGAGGGATGATTCCTGCTGGGGTTTTCCGTATGGTGATCCTAGGATCTCCCTACTTCATGCAACCAAGAAACCCTTTTAATATAGTATTTCTGACTACACCTAATGCCTTATGCACATCCATAAAAGTTTCAACACTCTTTTCCTTATCTGAACTTCCACACCCAATAACTATTCGGGTATATGGAAGTACAGATAAGGAAAAGAGGATTGAAACCTTTATGCATATGCATAAGGTGTTAGTTTGTTTCTTAGTTTGTCTTACTTTTTAGCATCTATGCAAAACATGCATCTATGGCAACCTGAGGTCAGGACCGAATGTTCAAAGACATTACAATTAGGTGTCTGTGATCTTGGACAATACTTTGGGATCTATTGCAATCTTCTTTTTTGCAACATCACCTACTGGCACATCTTTTATAGTAACCTCGTGAGGTAACAGGCATAGTATTACCCACTCATGATAAGCGTCCTTGAGCGTATAACTTAATCTGGTAAATGAAACTCTTATAAGTTTCATCCTGTGGGCCTTGTATTTCAGCCTTGCTTTACTATAGACCAGTGTTTCCCAATTTTATTTGGTCACGGAACCCTTTTAAACTTGAAATAATTTTGCGGAACCCCTAACAGCCTATTTTATGGACATCAGCGCTGAGTAGTGACATCATCATCCCCACTCTCTGGCTAAGCTGGCATTACACAGGAACACTTATCGTGGCAAACACAAATTAAAATTGTTTTCAATAAAATTCATACATGCTTAAATATTATTTTTTGATATCATAAAATGTTATTGTAATGGAATTTTCTCGCGGAACCCTTATTTTCACTTCGGAACACCATTTGGGAAACACTGCTATAGACTCATAGAATCATACAATTGGAAGAAACCCCAAGAGGTCATCTAATTCAGTCCCCTGTGCCAGGACCAAGTACCATCTAAACCATCCCTGATAGATGTGTGTCTAACTTGCTCTTAAAAATCTCCAATAATGGAGATTCCACAACATCCTGAGGCAATTTATTCCAGTGCTTAACCACTCTGAAAGTTAGAATGTGTTTCCTAATGTCCAACATAAACCTTCCTTGCTGCAATTTAAGCCCATTGCTTCTTGTACTATCCTCAGAGTGAGGCAGAACCAAACTCTGATGTTGCTTTAAGTTAGGAGAAGAGGAAGCTGCATTCCAAATTTGGAGGCCCTAGTTCTTACCGTTTAGGAGGAGTTCTTGAACAAATGGACAGACACAGAGATAGACAAACTCTCTCAAATATATAGTAGATAGCATATGTATTGACCATAGCACTACATAACACAGTGAAAAATAGATGATACAATGAACTCAGAGAGTCAGAGTTTAAGGCCAAAGGGGACAACCAGATCATCTAGTCAGGCCTCAAATGTATCCGAAACCACTAGCATCTGTATCCATACACTAAACTTGACAACTGATATGATACTAAAGTCTTATAGTTCACAAGAGATTAAACAACTATGTGCCACAGAGGGAGACTAGGAGGGGACCAAGGTACACTGATGGCTGAGGTTCTGCAATAGCAGAGAAATGAGTTAGGGTATGTCTACACTACAGTGTTATTTGGAAATATCTTATTTCGAAATAGTTAATTTGAAATAAGTTATTTCAAAATAACGCGTCAACACACAAAATGCATTTCGAAATAGCGTTTTGCTATTTCGAAATAGCACGTCCGCACTGAGTGGAAGCTGAATTGCATTTAAGGCCGGCCGGAACCAGGTCCAGCAGGGCATCAGGTCAGGAGTTACTTTCTGTGGCTGGTGCCTGAGGCTATCTGATGCCTGTGCTTAAAGGGACCCCCCTAGACAGCCGGTTCTCAGCTTTCCCTGCTTGCTTGCCTACCTCAATGAGGGACAGAAAAGCATTTTCTCTCTGAATACTCTGGTTGCCCTCACTTGGGACACCACAACACTCTGCAACATGGAGCCAGAGCTGCTCCTGGGCACTCTGGTGCTTCTCGCGGACGCATTGCTGCGAGCCTGGCTGCACTTTCTGCAGGCTGCCATCTGGGAGGTCCATCGGGGGGCTGTCAGTATCCAGGAGGCCCTGCAGGAGAGCTTCCACCCTGAGGAGCACTAAGAGCCTCCCTGGTCTGCCCCACTGGGGGCTTGTGCCTCATTCCTCCCTCATGTCCTTCCACTTACCCCTCCCTAACCCCCTTTCCTGATGTCAAATAAAATACACGTATTTTCATGAACACAAACTGTCTTTATTTAACAAAACTGGGGGGGGGGGGAATGAAACTTTGGTGAGACTGGGGACAGGAGGCAGGAGAGGGGAGGAGAGAGGGTGGGAGAGGGGACGGGGAAACCTGGGAGGAGGGAGCTGGAAGGGGGAAGCAAGGGGAAGAAGGGAGAGGGGAGGTTCAGGGCTCACGGTTGGGGGTCCCAACTTGATTTTCATGCAAACCTGCTCCTGGGTTCGCATGTGGCCTTTGGTGGCCAGGCTGGCAGCTATCCTGCCATAGACAACCGCGTTCCTCCGTCTAATGCGGAGATCATGGACTTTGGGGGCATCCTCCCCAAACCTGAATAAGGTCCATGATCTCCACCCTGGACCAGGAAGGCGCCCGCCTTCTCTGGGCCCTGGCAGGCTCCTGGGAGCTGGCAGACTGCTCCTGGGGAGTGGTGGAGGGCTGGCTGCCAGTGGCTTGCTGGCTCATGTTTTGGGGCCACTGGGTCAGAGACAGTGACTGCTGGCTCTGGGCTGGCAGGCTTGGAGCTGGCACAGGCACTGTGGCCAGAGTCAACCCCTTTAAGGGCTTTAGGGAGCGGGGGAGGGAGAGGAGTGTTCTTGGTTGAGGCCGGAATGGCCATCACAGCACCCTGGGAAGGCTGGAGTCCCCCCTATTTCGAAATAAGTGTCTACACAGCACTTATTTTAAAATAGCTATTTCGAATTTGGCATTATTCCTCATGGAATGACGTTTACCAAATTCGAAATAAGCACTCCGCTATTTTGAATTAATTTCAAAATAGCGGTTTGGCTGTCTAGACACAAGTAAAGTTATTTTGAAATAACAGCTGTTATTTCTAAATAACTTTGCTGTGTTGACATACCCTCAGTGATATATACCCAAATAATTCTGGCAAATGACCCTCACCCACATGCTACAGGAGAAGGTGAATAACCCCCCACCCAAAATCACTGCTAGACTGATCAGGGAAAGATTCCTACCTTGCCCCACACATGTTGATCAGTAATATCCTGAGCATGTGAGCAAGCACCAGGCAGCCAAGCAGCTGACAAAATGCTCAGTGCATTGGCCCACCCTGTTTTGTGTCTCATGTCCAGCCATGACCCTTTCTGATGTTTCAGGGGAAGGACACCAAAAAGAACAACAACCGCCCCTCCCCTGCAAAAAAACAACAAACCCAGAATACAATGGGGGCAGGGTGGGAGAGAAGTGGTCTCCTGACCCCTGAAGGTTGCCGGCTGAAGCCCTGAAAAATGAGATTTTAGGAACAGAAGACATAACCCAGAAGGGAGTGCCAGGGCAGCTGTGTCCTGACCCCCTCCCATCACAAGCAACCACATCATACAGTCCCACTCAGAATAGTCTCCAGCTCTCTCAAAACTAATTAAGTTGGTAGCTCAAAACCAGTATTGCCTCTAATTTTTACTACCCCTCAGTGGAATGAAAGTTCTTATGCGCACCAATGTGGTGGTGATGTGTGACATGGAGGTGATGGGCAACACATCACCATACTGGAGCACATAGCAAAATTCATGTGGCGGGTGTGGGGCTAAGGGGATGATTGAGGGAGGGTTGGAGTGCAGGAGTATGAAGGTTCTGGCTGGGAGCTGCAGGCTCTGGGGTGGGCCCAGGGATGCAGGAGGCGGGGGAGGTATTCCAGGTTTGGAGAGGGCCACAGGGCTGGGGGTTGAGGTGCAAGAGGGGATACAGGCTCTGGCCTGAGAGTGCTCAGGGCTGGGGAGGAGGGTCAAGGCAGGTTAAAGGGTTGAGGCTTGGAATTACCTGGGTGGCTCCCTGCTGGGGATGGTGAGGAGGGGCTCCTTTTCCACAGGCATGGCAACTCTGTGCTGGGGTTAGCAGGGACCGGTGCCCCACACTGTCCCCATCCGCTTTTGAGCCTGTTTCACAAAGGTTGTGAATCTGTGGCAGCTTTCAACTGGGGAACCTAGTTCTTGATCTCAGATTATGGGGACTCTCACTTTCAGCTCCGGAGCTCTCTAGCTCAGCCTTCTGTGTGTCGGCCAAGATGGCAGCTGCCATTTCAATTGAGGTCATCCAAGATCTGAACTGCTGAGAGCCTCGGTGACTTGAAGCAAGCTCCATCGCCTAGAAGAAATATGTGACCCACTGATCAATGTATGTTACGTGGCCCACTCAGTGCCCAATTCACATTGCATCTGCTATAGTTCTTATTTTAAGAGCCTGGATTGTTAGTTCAAGCTGTAGATACTAATGAAAGTTACCTCTGAAGGTTTGTAGTTCAGTCTTTGCTGTTGCCCAATATGGTGGGTGTCACATAAATTCAAATGCTCCTCCTGACTATAAGAATTTTTGTCTATGTGAAAATGGCGCTCCCAAACCTCTGCTATGCATACTCCATGCTGGCTAGACATGTTATCCTGAAACATTTTTAATTGCATAAACATAATGCAATCTCTTCTCCGGCTGGTGCAAGTCCACTCAAATCAAATTATCTGACTCTACTGCAGTCAAGCACTGGTGTTACTACAGTGGAGAATCCAGGACCAATGGCCCATCCATGAACAATGTAAGTCTGAGACTATGAGCCCATTAAGTTCTTTGCTGTTATGTCTAGACCAGTGGTTCTCAAACTGTGGGTCGGGACCCCAAAGTGGGTTGTGGCTCCCTTTGTATGGGGTCACCAGGACTGGCTTAGGTTTGCTGGGGCCCAGGGCTGAGGCTCGAGCCCCACTGCCAAGGGCTGAGGCCGAAGCCAAAGCCCAATGCCATTAGCCCTGGGTGATGGGGCTTGTTTGGTGTTACATTTTGTCACACACCTTCATAAAAAAAACTAGCATAAGGACTGTTCTCTCTAAATGTTCTTTGTTGAGCGTGAGCTACAAATTCCACTGAGTACAACATTTAGACTTTCAAGAGTTTTTGATTTAAAAGCCACACAAAGTTAGAAACTCCTCACAGCCAGCCATGCTACTCCTTCTCTCCCCCCGCACCCTCACAGGGTTCCTGGGAGGGAGTTGTCACTGCAGTTTGGAAAGGACAAGAATAGGGAGATGAGCGTGCCCGATTCAGCAGCCACAAAGGCACTCCCTGATGGGGGCCCATTTCAGCACTGCAGCCCTTGGACACTACTGCCAGCAGCAGCAGGGCCCAGCCTCTCCAAAGAAGTCTCCATGCAGCCTTGGAAAGGACGATAAATAGTCTCCCTGCAGTATCTAAACAGCACCCCTGTGCTGCTCTGCCTCTCCTCACTGCTGGCTGGAGGCTCCTGCAGCCCTGAGAGCAGGCCTGCCAAGGGAGGAGTGGGAGAGAATGGGGCAATTGCCCTGGGGCCTAGTGATTCTAAAGGGCCTGATGCTCCTAGCTGCTGCTACCGTGGCAGTGGCAGCAGCTGGCACCCTGGCCCCTTTAGAATCGCTGCCAGAATGTTGCATGGCGTGCTCCAGAGCCCTGCACCACACGCTCCAGCCAGCTCTGAGGCGGAGAGAGCATGGTCTGGGTGGCACAAGCTCTGCCCCTTTTGCCCAAGGCCTGCCCCTTCTGGGAGTACAGAGCCAGCCCCTTCCACATTGCTCAGGAGCCAGGTGATCATGTCAGCTCCCCTGACTGAGAAGAGCTGCTCTGGGTTTTGGCAGGACCTGTGTGCCTGCTGTGCTCCCTCCAGAGCCCCTGCAGCCT
Organism: Rafetus swinhoei; assembly: GCA_019425775.1. Lineage (NCBI taxonomy): Eukaryota > Metazoa > Chordata > Testudines > Trionychidae > Rafetus > Rafetus swinhoei. Next base: position 160,953,107 of record CM033437.1, read on the forward strand.
CCCCCTCTTCCCATTATTCCCCCTCCTTGCTGATTCTAAGCTTCCTGCTGGTTCCTGATGTGAGAGGAGATGCCACAGGTTCCGGTAGTTTTAGTGTCTACATATGGGCTGTGCTCTCAGGCATGGTAGGTTGATGTGTGGCCATGTGTGGAGGGATGCTGGAACAATATGTAGAGTGGGGCTTGTGGCGGGTTTACGGGTGCAAGCACCGCTCCCCCACCTCCTGCCGGAGGGGTGGAGGGGCTCCGCGGACCCTCCGTCTGTATTTGCCCGCTATGCGGGTTGGGTGCGATCACCCCTCGGCCCAAAGGACCCGGGGGGTTCAGTGGACCCGTCAGTGCATCGCCCCTGTCGGGGCTAGAGGTTCGGCCCAACTGCGGGCCTTGGGGTCCCTGCCCCTTTCCCGCCCTCTACCAGGCGGTTGTGCGACCGCAGGGCTGGGTCGTGACCCCGTCACTCACGGTGCCCTCGTCGCGTCGGAGTTTTTGGTCCCTTGGGGGTGTTTCTGGGGTGGGGTGGGGTGGGGGTGTGGGGAGTGGGGGACCCGGGCCCGCCCTCTCCTCCGGGTCCCGGCCCAAGGCCCTGAGTGGAGCTCGGTGCCTACGAGCCGCTCTCCACGGCAGACGGGGCCATTGCCCTCAACTCGTTTGCCCACGGGCGCCAGAAAGGCCCCACCTCGGGCTCCTTCCACTCCCCGCCCACCAACCCCTTCTGTACGGTGTGCGTCGGGTCACTCACCCCGTCGGAGGCGCCAGGTCCGTCCCCACACGGTCCACCAACTGCCGGCGCTGTCCTTCTTCGTTGCCCGGGGGGCGGGAAGCCTGGTACCCCTGGCTGCCAGGGTGGCTGCTTCCTCATTCCCCCCGTCCTCAGCGTCCGGCCTCCGCCTTTAGCATCCCCGGGGAGTGACGTCGGGGGGGAGGCCCCGCCCCCCGCGCCTCCCCCTCCGCGTTCCTCCCGGCGTGCGCCCGAGGCTCCACCCCCCGGGGCGGGCCAGGGCTCCTCGGCGGGACGGTGCACCGTGGCTTGCGCCCATCCGCGCTTCCCCCGGCGCGCGCCCGGCCGCGCTGCCCGGCGTCCTGGCTCCGGCGGTGCAGAGCCGGCCCCGCCGCTGCCGGCCATGGCGGCCACTCCCCGAGCCGGGGAGATCCTGCCCCCCGGCTAGTGCAGACCCCGCCGGGTCCGTCACAGGGCTGCTGAGAGCCATTGAACCAAACTGTAAACTCTGGATATGCTGGAAACCACTTCAAACCAGGAGGTGCGGCAGCACCCCCAGCATCCCTAGTTCCAGGATCTGTGCATGAGTGTGCACATCTTAAAGGGAATGTTGGACATAAGGCAACACAATCAGACACTTTGTAGTAGCAACGGGGGTGGCTGCTTTCTTAGCAAATACTGATAAATATTCAGCTCACAAATACTGACTTGAACGTTCAGGAAAGTAATTAATGGTGCAAGCGGTAAACTAACAATTGTAGCTGTCAGCCACAGCATAGCTTTTCTCACCATTACCTACAATATATTTATGCTAAACCTTTTGAACGGCATTGGCATGTTTTTACATATCTGAGAATAATGTCCCCCAAAAATTCATGTTGAGCTTTTCTAAAAAGGGCCCAATTACTGAGGGGGTGGGGGGAAGGGAGAAAGGGGCGGTGGGAGGGAAGAGTGAGTGAGTAACTTTTTGCCACCTGAATTTGCATGTTAACCACTAGCTTTGATCTTAGTGTAATCCAATATTTTAGGAGCACGTGCATTGTTGGGCATGTGCAGGGAGGAATTAGCTTTTGATTAATAGTAAAAAGTGCAATGTGCTGGCTCTCAGCTAATATAATGTTCCTTTTTTAATAATTTCCATGAAAGCATTCTTAATTAATCCTTTTCACTTTTTGTTTGAACAAAGGTATTAATAATAAATACAATTATAGGTATATTAAATAAAAGAACTACCTTTAATATAGTACTTTTCAGCTGTAGATCTTAGTACTTCACAGAGGAAGTGAAGATACCTATTCCTATATCTGTAATGTAAAAGGACTGTTTCTTTACAAGAGATGAATACCACAACATACCTGTTCACTTTTAAAGGGGTCTGTTTACAGGTATCTGGACTATTTGTTTTAAAAACACATACACAGAGACAAAACACCTCTATGGATCAAGAGTATTAAAATTAGTTTCTCCCATTTTAATCTTCTTTGAAATGATATTTTACAAGGTTTCAACAGACTATGTATTTTTACTCCCTAAAACACTAAAATTTATACCTGGTTAAATTAAAACCTTCAGAGAAAAACAAAATGAAAAGTGAATTTCAAAATTTCACTCACTGAGATTAGCACTGCCCGCATCAATCATTACTTATGTGACCTCAATCCTTTTCTGCAAGCCATCCTCAGACTGCATAATGGCAGACAACAAAACCTTGCCTTCTAATCAATTGTTCAGTTAAATTTAAACAAAATAAATTAAATGTAAAGACAAAAGAAAGATCCAGCAACATTTCACATACAGTAAAGCCAAGGAAAACAACATGTACACATGTCTGCACAGGCATGCGTGTGCACTCTCTCTCTCTCTCTCTCTCTCTCTGAGAATATCTGCTAAGTAAACTTAACTGAACTCTCTCAGCCTTATCACCTCTTCCCCAAACATACCCAACAACCAAATTTATTTATCTAGATTTCATTACTGGATCCACAAAGACTTGTAAATAATTGAGGCATACAAGATTTAAATTATTAGCTTGGGCAACAGATATAGGGAAACTGATTAATGAAAATGTAGAAAAGTAAAAATAAGCTTCTAGAAGTAGTTTAGTCTAAAAATACTGGAAGGAAAATGAACAGCTACTCCTTGTGCTGGTTCTGTAAGAAGAATTATAAATTCAGAACAAAAAAACAAAAAAGAAATGAGCATCAAAAGGATGGAGGGAAAGGACTAGCAGCCCCAGATAAAGTGCTCCCATCCTCCTAAGCTTTCTGTGAGAGGAAGCACCAGAGGCTGGAGTGGATACTACAAGCATGGCAGTGCACTGGAAGCAGATATGCCATAAGCTGTACTAACAGAAATTGCTGCTTGTCCTGCACAATTCCCCATTCACCCTGGTCAGTGGGAATGGCAGCAGCAATAGTTATTGCTTCTGAATAGTTTTTTTCTGATTTTAATAGCCTACCACCAGAGACAAGTGATGTGCTGCCAGTTTCTCTAACTAATTAGTAATGTACTGTATAGAGATGCACTGTGAGAAAACCACCAAGTGATCCTTGGCCATCCCTGAGAGCAGTGAGTCTCTGCTTGCACGAGAGGCTCAATAACAGCCTGGCAGAGAAGTGAGAAGAGAGTTAAATTATTAATAATCAGTGATATCGAGTTGACTGTGAATTAATGACTATTCTGGTAGAACCCTTGTTTTAATGTATTTGAAACCCTGAAGAATAAGGCTCAAAGCACTGTCTGTCATTTAAACCCTGATATTTGCTCCATTGAGTTCAGTGATAAATATCTTATTGACTTTAGTGGTACAGGGTTAAACCATACTGAGTATTGTCCGGTACCACTGTTGTACTTTGCTTATGCTGAAGCTGTATAGCTAGCTGTTTCCACGACTGCCGGTAGCAAGAGGAAATCATCAAACTGATGTTTTGTCCCTTTGCTTTATTAAAATTACAGAGGATTGAGTGGGTTGTCGGTAGGGAGTCCAACTATTTCTTGTTTTCCTTTTTAATCTTTGGATTTGAAAATTGGCATCTTCCTCATTGTACAGTGCCTCTGAGGGAGGGCCACGTGTTTCCATTTCCACGACTAGTTGGGCCTTTCTCTGCATTCTAAATGGGATCCAGAAGAGATGCTCCCTTGGATTCCAGCCTTTGAAGGCTGTGACTTGCCTTAAGGGAGTATCACCTCCCCCACCAGCTCACTCCTGAACAGCCAGGAGAAAGGGAAAGATATTTCGCTCCATACCATGTTCTGTCTGTACCTTGTCAAAATGTACTAAGAATTTTCTTCACACAAATGAGCTTCCAGCTGACAATATATGTTTTTAATTTTGCTCACACAGTTATACATGGGCGGTTGAGAAGGGTCTGGGTTTTTTTTTAATTCTGGTAAATGTATTTCATTTTATAACTTTTGCTTTGGATTAAAAAGCTGTTGCCTTTGGCACTAAACAGCACAGCAGGTTAGTGAAAGTTAGATTTCCTTTCATTTCCATGTTAGAAACTACAGTCACCTATCACATTACATTAACAACCAGAAAGAAACGAAAAAGCCTAATACAATCATGTAGGCACTGGTAGCCAGATAGATGCATTTCACCTACTGCTGGTTGTTCACTCTTTTTATAAAGTGACCCCCTCATGTCAGTGCATAAAATGGTCACATATTTTCCCCTGATAGGCAGCTGGGAGTTTACTGTTAAGAATCTTTCAGGATTGTATTCATGATCTCATCTCCAGCTATGTCTAGACACTGTTCTTCCAGAAAAAGCTACGCAAATTGCAAGCTGCAATTTGTGTAGCTTTTTCCTTTCTTTTTTTCGGAAGAGGTTTTTCCAACATTTGACCCATTTACACTGGATCAAATGTTGGAAAAAAAACCTTTTTCAGAACATCTCTTCTTCATTGTAAAATGAGGTTTACAGGGATGCCAAAAAAGCACGTCTGCTCTTCCAAAAATTTTTTTGGAAGAGCAGATGCATTCCCTAGACGTGGCAGAGTTTTTCCGGTATCCCGGAAAAAAATCTGTAGTGTAGACATAGCCTCCTCCTCCCCCTACCCTTTCTTTCACAATAGGCTTGGGTTACTCTTCAGGATGCAACTGGCCTTGCCCTAGTATTAGCCACTCTGCTGGGCTCCCTTCTCACTGGGGGCTTGTTTAAACGGTGGGGTAGGGATGTGATTTCTAAAGTGCACCAAAACGTTACAAATGTATTGGACCCTTAGAACCTGCTGGTGTGCACTGATGGTTCCCCAGTGTGCTTTAACACATGCAGACAGAACACCGTTACAGCACACAGGGAACCTTTACTGTGCACAAGGGTTATGTCTGTACTACTCTGAAGCCCACCTCCTTCCAGGATTTTTAGAACCAGAGCTCCAACGCAAGCTGCAACTTCACAGTACTGTCTATACAGAATGAAGGCTAGAGTGAGCCCTACTAGCCTGAGTCTGCTGACCCAAGATGCAAGGTTCACTCCAAAAAGCAGTGCAGACATACCCCTACAGGATCCAGATGGACCAATTAATGCCCAGAATGTTTCTGTGCTCTAGGAATCAAAGCCTTGAAATACAGATTACCTAGTGGGTAGACAAGCCATGAATTATCATTCTCTGCTACATAATACAGGTTGAACCTCTCTAGTCCGGCACCCTTGGGACCTGGTCAGTGCCGAACCAGAGAATTTGCCAAACCACAGGAGGTCAATATTGTCTAGCAGCATCACCAATACTTCTACTGCTTACTGGGCTCTTAGAAGACATTTAGGGGTAAATTAGAGCTAAATAACAGCACAGAACCCTGAGAGCCAGGACTGGTGGCTGCAAACAAACTTTATGGGACCGTGGGAAACTTGGCCAGACCAGTGATAAGTGGACATCTGGCTAACGAAAATCATGCCCCACCACGGATATTGTTGGACCAAAGAGTGCCAGACTAGAGAGTTTTAACCTGTAATGTGTTGTTAGGAGGGAAGTAGTGATCTTTTGTTTTAAGCCATGGACTGGGCCAACAGAAATTTGAGTTTAGCTCCAGTCTCTGCCACAGAATTTGTGCATGACCATGGACAAGTCATTGAATCTCTCTCTGCTCTGAAAGAGTGTGATAATTAGAGCTGGTCACGAAATGTATTTTTTGACAAAAATTCCCCAAATTTTTCTTCGTAAGTTTTTGGGGTTTCATCAGAAAACTCAAAACCCTAAAAGCAAAGCTCCTTCAAATGGTCAAATGTAGACATTTACCCTTAAAAATTATCATTTTGCTGAGTGTGCCATTTTTCATCAAAAAATGGTTCAGAGAAAAATTTTTTTATCTACTTTAAAAATAATACTTTCACCTTTTCTCCATCTTGCCTGCTTTGATTGTTAACACTGTAGGGCTGGAATGATTTGTTGCTCTGGGTATATATACGGTATCTGGCACAATGGGAGTTGAATGGGGTCACCAGGTGCTAACACAAAATAAATAAAAGAACACCCACCCTAACACCCCCACTATATGAAGAAAATCAAGGAAACATCTCTAATTGAACTTTTCTACACATTAAAAACTTTAGGCTCAATTTGTTTCATGTTGGGGTGAGTTCTCATTTAATCGCCTAATAGGACATACCCAGATGGTAGATTTTCTGACGGTAGATGTGCTGTGATTTATGCCTATTAGCTGCTTTAATGCTACCATTACTGGCTTTCTACTCCATTAATTATGTTCCTTTGAGAGCTAGTTAGTGAATAGTAACATGTAGGGATTAATTCTTCCTCCCCCCCACTGTTTCCACTTTCTGCCATTATTTACCCTTGTTCAAAGTGTGTGTTAAATGCTTCCAGACCATAATGGCTGTGACTTTTTACCCCCATTTTCCATAAGAGTAATTGATTACAAAAGTTGCAAGGCAGTGAAGATTCAGTCTCATTCTCTTTAATTGCTAATATTGGGCCAAATTTTGCTTGCCTCAGACAAAGCTGGTTCCACTGGAGTCAGCATAAGCAGTTTGAGGCAAGATCCTTATTCCACTAAGACTTGTCACTACCTACCAAAATCAAAGGAATCATTCCCATTGTTTTAAATGGACACTGGATTGGACCCTTACTTGTATGGACAGTGCCCAGTGCACTTCAGTTGCTATATAAATAATACTATGAGTTCTCCTTTTTGAGCAGTCACTCACATGTTCTTTTATTATAATGTAAAACACATTTTAAAATATAGATTTGGCTGCAAATGCTCTTATAATTATTTGTTTCTTTATGGAGTGCCCCAGTCAGGAATAAGGGTCCCATTGAACTAGGAACTGTACTGAAAAGTAACGAAATCTGTCACTGCCCCAGAAAGCTTACAGTCTGGATGTCAGGCAGAGCATAACTGGGAGACAAATAAGGTGAATGTGATGTGGAAGGATGAAGTAACACTAACTGAGCAGAGGACAGTGAGTTGTAGGATGGATTCAGGAGGTAGCTCCACAAATTTTTCCCTGAGTGGGAGGCAGTATGAAGGAAAGTACAGAGGTACTGGATTTGGGAGTGGATAGGCCGACAATCAAGGCTGGCATTATTTGAAGAGCAAAGACTGGGGAGTGACTGCTTAATAATTGAGTAGAGATTTTGGGGTGGAACTTCCTAGTGAAGGGCATTAAAGACCAAGAAAAGTGGCATGTTTTTGTTGCAGTGGAACCAGCAGAGAGATCCAAAGAGAGGAGAAGGGATGGTGAGCTTTCCTAGATGGAGCATGGTGTTGAACTTTTCCCTTTCTAATGATCATTTTATACTGGCTGGTAAATTTCATCTTTATCAGAGATTTCTTAAGTGACAAACTTCAGATTCAGCTCTCAGTTTTCCATTTGGTCTTTGAGAGCTTTGATTCAAGGAGAAGCTTTGTGTCCTGTCATGCTACAGAATGCTTCTGCCAGGAAGTGTTAACCTTTTGGATACATAGTATTCGGGAGGGTTGTGATTTTTTATCACAAGGAATACATTGGTTTATGTAAAAGCAATTTCACGTAAGCATAATAATCATACACCCAACACTCTTTTTACACCGGTGAAAGATGCATTCTTGCTTTACAAAGGTACAGTCTACACCAGTGTTTCTCAAACTTTTTGGTCCGGGGCCCACCTGGCTCAATGCAAACCTTTCCACGGATCACCAGTTGCTAATGGAAACTCGATGTTAATTACATAATTACACCTGAGCTATTTTGCTAGCGCTGCAACTTGGGAGAACAGTTTAATTTAACCAGTAAGAAAGGAAACATTAATTTAAATTATTAAACAGTTTAAGCACTTTGACTTTCTCATGTTAGTTTATCAAACTTCATTTTAAACAAAGTAAAATATTAATTTATGTCCAACACAAAAGGTGTCAATGGTTTTTTTATTTATGGCAGGGGTGGGGAACCTTTTTGGGTCGGAGACCACTGATCCAAGGAAAAATCATTTGGGGACCACACACATGAGAAGCAAAAAAAAAAAAACACAACCCTCCAAACCTCCCCCCAACCCTCACTGATATGGCTCCTGACTGAGACACCTCACTCCTCTGGTGCTCCAGTTCCATGGGGGGAGGGGCAGGGACAAGGCTAGAGAGGGCTGAGGTTCAGGGCTTTCCTATAGGCCAGATTTACACGTCTGGGGTTCTGGGATTAGTGGATTTTTGGCCCCCCCCAGGCTCTGGGGTGGAGACAAAAATGAAGGGTTCAATGTGCAGGACAGGGATGCCAGTACATGAGATAGGGATGGCAGGTGCAGGATCTGGGAGGTGGGGTGCAGGAAGAAGGTGAGGGTGTGAAGTCTAGGTGAAAGATAGGATGTCTGGGCAAGGAGAGGGTTCAGGAGTAAGGAAGGATGCTGGAGCAGGGTGGGGGTAGGGTATCTGACCAGGGGAGAGGGTGCAGGAGCAAGGGAGGTTGCAGGAGCAGGCTGAGGGTAGATGTCTGGCCACGGAGGAGGTGCAAGTAGAGGCTGGGGGTAAGTGTCTGGCCGGGGGGATGGGGCAGAAGTGGGCTGAGAATGCAGGGTATCAGAGAGAGGAATGAGTGATAGGGTGGGGGTGCAGGGTTTGAGCATGAGGGGGCGGGAGGCACTTACTTGCCTTCTTGCCCCGTGCCTCTTCTAGGCACTGCAGTCATGGCACAGCCTCCCGCTGCTCCTATTGGCCAGATTCCGGCCAATGGGAGCAGCAGGAAAAGCTTTGAGGCAGTATGTCCATGCGCTTCTGTTCCCCCAGACAGGGGAGAGGGAGAGGGAGTGGCAGCATGCAGAGCCCATTCTGGCTCTGCTTCTTCCCTGCCAGCTGGATCACGTAGCAAGGCTCGGGGCTTTCTCCCCCCCCGCCCCCGCATTTCCAGTGGGAAGTTGCGCTGGCACTCCAGCCTTGTGGGGGGCAGCGAGCCTGGAGTGCCAGCACAGGCTCCGTGCTGCAGGGAGAGGGAGGAAGGGAGGAAGAGGAGCAGGAGTGAGCTCCAGCTGCAGACCACCTGGAAGATGGGACCACAGTTTGAGAACCACTGGTCTACACTGAGCACAGCTGATTACATTGTTAACTGTTATCCCTACAGTTGCTAGTGGAAACCCTCCCCCATACAATTCTAGCTATAAATTAATCAAGCACAAAAACAGGAAGGCTTTCTCATGATTCAGTGTTCAGCTGTGGGCTCCTTAGTTTGACAAAGTGCTTAAAGAATAGCACTAAAGATATTTCTAATACATAAGGACATTTCACAGGTGATTTCTCAAAAACAGGAAGTCCTGAAGTATTATCATCACATTTCATTCACTTCCCTTCTGCTTCTATGGTTTTCCCCTTCAAGGAGGTATAAATTAAGACATTATTACTGCAATATTTTTAGAAAACTTTCTGTAGCATTGTCTTTCAGAGATGAAATAAAACAAGACCATTCTGAGAAAATATGGCATTCATAAATAATTTCAGCTCATCCACAGATTATAAAAACAGGATGTAATTTGAACAATTTAGTACCAATTTACTAACCTTTAACAGCCTGCAAATCACAGTTTTATTTTTGCAGTGATGTAAATTACAGTGCCTTGATAGGTTGATTTGTTTTGGTTCACATAAGATGACTGTGAATAACATCTGCCAATTTTCATAACTAGATAGTTTTAAAATATATTTTCTTTAAACAAGATAAGATGTCCAGTACTTCTAGATGCTGACAGTCTGTGCTCACATGCTTTCGAGCTGTTAGTTTAGTCTAAAAACATTGGAAAGAAAATGAGATGCCACTCAACATGAAACCTAATAAAAAGTTAATTATTATTGTTACCACCAAGGCCTGATCCTGTGATAATCTTAGCCTAGGCACACCCTTACATCTCTGTGGCACTCCAGTGAAGCTAATAGGGCTCTTCCAAAGTGCAGGCGTCTGCTAGGTTACAGTCCCTTGCAGAACTGGGGCTGAAGTTTCCTCACATTCTTAGTGCTGGAGAAAAAAACCTCTACTATTTCTGATATCAATGTGTGGCAACTGATTGCCAAGCGGATTTTTTTTAATGTCTGTAGGTCACCAGGCAATCATTTGTTCTTTTTCTGTAGTGAACAGTAGCTGAAATCCTGAAATCCACTGATTTTAAAAATAAGGAAAACACAGGAACATAGGAATTTCCATATTGGATCAGACTGATGGTCTATCTGGTTCAGCATCCTGTCTCTTTAACAGTGAATGGTACCAGATGCTTCAGAGAAAGGTGCAAACCTCCCACAGTAGGTGGATACGGGATAATCCTCCCCGTCCAAGTTGCTAATAGAAATTAGCTTAAACCATGAAACCTGAGGTTTAATATCCTTTCCAAAAATGCGGTCATAAATTGTGAGAGTTCTGGATACCCTTGATAGTCATATAAATGTACAATCCCATTGTGAATATTGTTGCGTGCTTAGCCTCAATGATGTTCTGTGGCAATGAGTTCCACAGTGTGATGGCGCAAAGTATGAAAACAGCATTTCATTTGTATGGGTTTTGATAATCAATAGAGATGAAACTGTTTAATCTTTCTCCTTTTTTCCTGTGCCAGAACTCCCCTCCCCATGTGGTCTTTTTAATTGTAAATATGAAAAGAGTATTTTTTTTAAAGATAACCCCTTTCCTGCATTAGCCTTTTAAGTGATGAACAATGCCTCCCAGTGCTTGAGAAGAGAAGGGCAACTTTAGAAATAAAATTATGAATGTTTTAAAAGGATAGAAATGGACTTTATCATTATCTGATATACAAATATTTCCACCTTTGAAACTTTATCAGCGGAAGCCTGAGGAAGACAATTTTAAAAAAAATTAAACCCATGAAATTTCTCTTTAATAATATATGAGGTTACCTTAATAAATCCTTATGGAAGTTGTTACACTGGCAGCTAATGACTGGTTTTAGTTAATGACCCATTAACACATTAGCAAAGCAGCCACTAACTGTGATATTTGGAAGAATCAGTTTCAAAGGGACTATTAATATTAAAATCTGGCAATGATTTATTAACCAACACATTTTAAGGTATTATTTTCTACCTGGAGCAAAGAACATGCACTGAAGTGGCAGTGCTGGGAAATCAGTAATTCCATGTGGGTTAATAACCAATTTCACTTCCATCAGCAGACATAAATAAATTAAAATGCTAAAACTTATACCTCCACCCTGATTTTATTGCTGAGGCAAGTCTCACCAGAGGATGATGGATGATGAAATGAAACAAAATTCTATGGTCTTCCTATGTAAACTTGAAGATTTAGGCCCTGCAGATGATGTGAGGCCCAGTTCTCTCTAATTTGGTCGGTGAAAAAGACCTTCCATTTTCCTTGGCAGGGATATCTAAAGAGAACATAAAGAAAGGGGTATCCTCCTTTTGCAGGCTAAAGATATCAGCAGTTGAGGTCACTAAGTATACAGTATCCCAGAAAAACTCCACTGTATCCAGGGAACTTGTTTGCTCTTCCGCTTTTTTTTGTGGAAGTGCATATGTGCTCTTTTGGAAGCTCTGTCTTCCTCATTCCATGAGGAAGAAGGGATCTTCCGAAAGAGGGGGATTTTCTGAAATTTGGACCAGTGTAGACGGGCCAAATTTTGGAAAAGCCTCTTCCGAAAAAAATCAGATAAAGCTGTAATGTAGACCTAGCCTAAGGGTATGTCTACACTGTACCTGGAGTTCGAAATAAGCTATGTAATTTGAGCTATGCAAATTGCATAGCTTATTTTGAGTCAATTTCAAAATAGCTTATTTTGAAATATGGTGCTGTGTACACAGCACTTATTTTGAAATAAGTTGCTATTCTGAAATGTCCCTTATGTCTCGAGGAATGAGGCTTACAGGGACATCGGAATAGCTAGCTCATTATATTTTGAAATAACGGGCATGCTCAAAAGACGTGGAATAGCTATTTTGGGATACCAGAGGTATCCCAAAAAAGCACTGCAATGTAAACGTAGCCTAAAGGCATGTCTACGCTAGGAAATTATTTCAAAATAACTCCCAAAATAACTATTTTGAAATAGCGTGTCCTCACTACAGGGAAGCCTTGAAATTAGTCTGAGGCAGGCTCCCTTGATGTGGACATGCTACCTCAACTTAGAGCCCCAGGAAGCACTGGGGAGTAATTACTTGGAATGACTCTGGGGAGTAGTTATTTCAAAATAGCAACAGTGGAGCATCCACACTACTGCTATTTTGAAATAAGCGTTGTTCCCTGTGGAAAGCAGGAGTTATTATTTTGAAATAACTAGCCTGTTATTTCAAAATAACGAGGTTAGTAGTGTGGACATGCTGCTTGTTATTTCAAAATAAGGGGAGTTATTTTGAAATAACTCCCTAGTGTAGAGCAGGGCTAAAGAACATTCATCTTCTGTACCTGGGGATGGGGGAGACCAAAAATTGTGTGTGTCCATTTCTGTATTGCAAACTGGTGTAGAGCACCTGAGCATGCTCCAGAACCCCAGAAAGACATCTCTCAGGTCTGTGAGGCTACAGGGCTGCTGCTCTGTTGAGGATACCATTTTCATGGTTACTTCTGTCTTTGGATAAAGTAAAGCTGCCTGAATTAATAGTCGGCCTTTCTTTGAAATTCATAATATGTGGGAATGAAGATGGTCAGAAAGATGAGAGCTTGTGGGGAGGCACTGGGTATCACCCATGTTCTCCAAACGCATTCTATTCTATATCAGTTCTTACCCTGTTCTCATCAACATAAGGTTTGAGTGCCTCCCTGAAGTTCACTTAACAACTTGACTAACAACAAATGGTCTGGTAACACTTTAAAGACTAACAAAACATGTAGATAGTATCATGAGCTTTTGTGGGTACAACCCACTTCTTCAGATGACTGGACCTGTTATAGACTAACTTGGCCACCCCTCTGAAACTTGACTAACGGCTGTTGTGTGCTGTTTGTTCTCTCATTCTCTGTTCAGAGGGAGAATTATGAACTGTGCAATCTTTTGTGTTGGTATTGTTACACACATACACACACTGTCTCTATGTGTTTATATTAGAGAAGGCAAGATCAAAGAAATGCACCTCGCACTTCATAGTGGAAAGCAGTGAAGTTTGTGAAGGGTCTCAGTTCCTGTGGGAATTTGTTCCACAATCTGGGACTGGCCCCTGGGAAAGTTCTGTCTCCTACACAGATGAGCTTTACACCCTTATTATAGAAAGTTTTGTTGTGCAAGAGGAGTAAAATTGCAGACTATAGTCTTCCTCCCAGAGTTTTAAAATCTCTCTTCAAAACATACCTTTTTCCCTGAACCCTATAAAGACTAATTTTCCCTTCAGAAATCAACATATTCTTGGAAGCTAATGGTGCATGCATTACCAACCTGACCAGTCACATAACATCATTTCAGTGTCCCTCATTCACTCCCCTGAATTTGCAATCAGCATGCATCAAATTCCACCTCAACTTAAACTACCAATTCTTGAAAACAAGGATTCTTTTTTTATTTTGTCTACACTATGCCATTTAAGGAACAACTTTAGTAAATATTATTATTATTATTAATAATAATAATAATCAGTAGATCTCAAAATACTTTAGAAAGAAGGGCAGTGTCATTATCCCCATTTCATAAATGAAGAAACTGAGGCACAGAGAGGTGAAGTGACTTGCCAGAGGTTACCCCACAGGCCTGCGATGTTGCTGATACTAGACTTTGGGTTTCCTGAATCCCATTCCAGTTCTCTATTCACTAGACCACAATGCTTTGCCAGCTAAATATTAGTATTGTTTTTAGTAAAAACTATAGTAATATTAACACATATTACTAGTTGCTATGGAGGTCCTTCTTGGTATTGCCTTTATTCAGGTCATGTGAAATACACCCAGATATACGTATATCTTTCCTGATAAACTCCTGATGGGAATTAAAAAATGACTTTTTTTTTGTTTGTTTTTCTGTATGAAGACTTGGTATATAGTTTTGTGTTTTCTCTAGGATATTTTGAACAAGGGTGGGAGGTTATTGGATGTATTAGTGTAAAAAAAGTCTATGTGAAAAAAAGTAGAATGAAACTGGAAGGAAATGCAGGCTCTGGAAGTCACTTTTTAAAGTCTTGTCATCCCTAGACTTCTCCACTCTCTCTTTCCCCCTTTTCTATTCATCTTAGTCATTACTCAGATCACAGTATGGATGCTACTTTTGACTCTTCACTCTCCTGTGCTTCACAAATCTTGCTGCTTCTTTCTCCTCAAGGTCACCAAGACCTATGCTTTACATTCCACCCCCACAACCAAATTTGTTATGCACATCTGTACTATGTCCACCTCAACTTCTGCATCATCTTCCTCTTTGGTTTCCCAAAAATACATATATTGCCCCTCTTCAGTTCCTACAAAATACACCCATCGAGGTCAGCTTCCTTGCCTATCAATTTGATGGTGTCTGCTTTCTTTCTGAATCTCTCCACTAGCTCTCCATCTACTAATACCTTGTCACCCTTTTCAAAGTATAACACAACTCTGCCTCTGCCAGATTATTTTCCCTTGCAATGCTAGATGCTTCCCCACATCTTCTCCCTGCCACCATATTCCAAACTTAAACTTCTCACACAGTCACCTCCATCATGCTTTCATTCATGGAGTACTCCATGGAACAACTTTCCTGAGCCCATCTTGAAGGCTCCTATCTCCTTCACCTTTTAAAATCTCTCTTAGAGTTCCATTTTTGCTTGGTTGGCTAGAGGACTATAAGCCACTTATATAAAGATTATTTTTTACTATTCCCTTTCACCAAACTTTGCCTACCTGTGTGCTCTCTGGGACAGACGGTTTTACTCTGAAGTTAAGTACGCACAGTAGGGTTTGCAGGATTGGGGCCTTCAATTGTAGTGTAGCTCTTAATCCTTAGAGCACTGGCATTTTTATCTGGCTTAGACAATACATTTATTGGTTGAGAATTTAAACATGTTCTCTCGTTTACTTTAAAATTTGAAATTCAGCTATTCTTTTCAGCAAAAAAGATTTCAATCCCAGTGAGCCTATTGCGACTAAAAAACTACTGTGTAGGACACTATTTAAAAATAAAACTAGACAGACACAGGACAGTTTAAAAATTCTTTAAAAATGTAATGCTCCTTATGAAATAGTTCAATTTATTTTCCTGATTGCCTCTCCAATGTATCTTTCTATGTATCTTCCTAATAGCCATTCTATATAATCATCAGTAAACATTCAGTGGATACTATTGAGACCATAATATAACCAAAATAATGTTAATAATTCCATTTTATTATACCAGCCTTGGCTTTCTTCACTGTGGATATTTTCTTCTGCTTTAGGAACACACAGGACTACAACTGACAGAAGCTTTTGATAGGGTTAATACTTTCCTCTGTTCTGCTCAGAGGCAGAGAAGGTTAGCAGAGGGATCAATGTGATTAAAGCTGAAGGAGAGGAAAGATGTGCCTGTCTGCTTGCTTGCTGCCTGGATGTGGTGGTTGAAGGGTGGTGTATATGTAGCCTGGTTTCTGCAGATCTGGGCTGGATATTACCAGGGATGATCTTGTGCTTGCATTGGAAGATTTTTTCACCTGCGGATCTGCCTCTGCAAACCTGCTGGTGTCTCCCCTGAGCTAACGACACACCTGGGCTTAAAGCACCCGCCTCCCCTTTTTTCCTCTAGCTGCATCTTTCTGAAACAGAAAGCCAGCAAGCAAGTGTCAGTGGAGAACAGAAGCTAAAGGAGAGACAGATCACTTGCTTTAAGGACAATCAGACACATTTATGCAATCTCCAAGCAGCTACACACGGCTACCAGCAAAATAAGCTGGACTGATCTTCTCTCATAGCTTGCAGCTTTAACCTTACAGTTGACAAACAGGGAAACAGAAAGCAAGGAAAAGAGTGGAAAGCTAAGCACATAGCTGGGAGGCTAGGAAGGAGCAGGGGCATGTGGATATTGGCTATCTTCTTGTTCCAGAGCATCTTGAATGGTGAGCAATATAGTCATTTAGTTTGTGATTCATTTAATTTCAGCTAATTGGGAAGGGTGTCAAAAGGAATTAGATATTTTCTGTCTTTTCTGTTTCATGCATGGCACTGGTTGTTGGCAGCCATAGAGAGAAGGAAGAAATTTTTTTGTAATCATTTAAACTAGTTTACCTAGGAAACCGATCGTCCATAACTAAACAATATGTCTCCTACAATTGGAATTAGGTGCTTTTGTTTGGGTGTTAGTGATCAATGTGGTTTTGTTGTTGCAAGTATTATTTTCTGAAATAGGTGCACATTTAATTACTGTATATTGCTTTCAACAATATGTTTATTTATCTAAAGAAAAAATAATTTCTATACTTGGATTTGATTGGTTTAGAATTACAATTGTGAACTTGTCTTGCCTCTTTAAGTGAGATTATACGTAATTTATTGTAAAAAGGGGAAACATTTCAATTCAATCAGATATTTAATCTAGACATAGTGTTCATGTTTATTGCACTTATTATTATGATATAGTGGACACAAGCAAAACTTATTCAATCACATTTCCCTAATGTTGAGGGACCATACAGTTAATAAGTTATCCAAGAGCACTACTAATTTCAGAGGACTGAAAATATTTCAATATTAACTACCATGCACAGATAATCACTGAGGATTTTTTTTTTTTTGGAGGAGGGGAAGGAAAGGGGATTATTTTCAAATGTGGCACTTGGGTTAATATGATGTTTTTTAAAATGAAGAATATCATGTCAGCCAGACACGGGGTGTGCCAGCATTTTGCCATTTTCCCACAAAGCTCTGCCAATGTCCATCCGTCTTGACCTGCAAAAGCTGTTGATGGTGTTCTAAATTTCTACCAAGCAGGGATTGTGTGTGCTTTAAAAAAAATTATCCAGTAGGGACTGAGGAGAGACCACTATACTCTCTTCCTGTAACCTGAAGAAGATTTGAACTCTAGGTTTCAGAGCTGATAGTTTAGGCCCCAGTACTGAAAGCTTGTATGCAAGGTGCAGGATTGTTCAGGGGAGCAGGAATCTGCTTGTGTCAATTTGCAGAAATTGGAATTTTAGCATACTAGCTAGATCTTGAATTTCAGTATATCCTGCAGGAAAAAATGGAAATAAAATAAAAATTTCTCACAAAATAAAAATTAATTTTTTGGGGGGAAATATAGAAACCACCTTATCAAATTACTTGTTTCAGTAAGGTTTAAGTACTTCATTTTTATTTCTGTATTGTGAAATATAATAGCAAAATCAAAGGAGCCTAAATGGAGTGCTTCAACCATATTGAAATGAAGCACTTTGATAATTTTTCATCAGAAATTTGGATGAAATTTATAATTCCTTTGAAACATTTTCATTTAAGTGAATCAGGTTTTGTTTTTTTGATGGAAAAACACCTTGGAATTTTTTTTTAGTGTTAATTCACCTTCCTTGAATGCAAGGTTAACTCATTAGCATCTCTACAGCAGTATCTTCCCTCTGACCCAGCAGATTTTCTCTCATGACCCACCTTTTCTTTCAGTTTGATCCTGCAGTGAAGTCATAATCCTATGTTTATGAAAACAAATCTGATTTCTGAAATTGTTGTGATGTTATCAGTTGAGCATATTCTTCTTCTATCTCTCACTTTCTTGTTGCAGTGTTAAGTGGTACCAATTACCAAAAGAGTAAAAAGTTGGTCTCATACATTTAATGCATGACAAAAACAGGAAGTACTAGATGACACAGGAGAGCATGCTCTTGTTTGACCTTCTAACTAACCCCGTATCCAACCAACCCCCTACAAAATATTTGAATACTCTGGTCATTTTTTGTCATACAGTCACCATAAAAACTGTAGTAAAAATACAAGGGCAGTGAAAATGATGGAGGAAGGAAAGCATTCCATATTAGAAGAGCATGTAAAAAAATGAGAGCTAAGAGTGCTGATAAATTATGAGGGGACAGGACAACTATATAACATAATAAATGACATAAGATAATAAATGATAAAGAATAGACAAATCAGGTAATCCTATTTATTTACTCTGCATAATATAAGGAAAAGAGATATCATGAAATTGGGTATCACATTGGGCTCTTCTTGTGCCTTTTATTGATCTAGGCCTATATTTGGATCTACATTTCTGGAGTTGGTTAAGACTAGTAGAAAAAATGCTTTTGACCCATGCTTAAGCCTCTAAATTAATGTCTCCCAGGTGTAGCCTCTTTGACTATACCCCCTCCTATAAACTGACATTTAAATACTTGATTAAAGTGGCTGCCATTAAAAGCAATCAGTTATCAACCGTTAGCACATTGCTGTATCCGAGGTAACAGTTTTTCCTTATACTCACAAAATGAAATAACTGTGGTAACTGTTAGCAAATATTGACTTTTTAATGAGTCACCGTTACTTACAGGTGGCAAAAAAGGGAACTGACAATGATTAGAGGGTAGCCAAGGGTAAACTGTATTTTTTTTTTAAATCATTAAAGCAATAGAATGTGTGTCCATAATCTGCCTGATCACTCTGGTCCCAATCCTGTGAGCTGCTCTGTGCAGACAGGCCTCTGCACCTATGCAGAACTCTACAGAAGTCAGTGATCAATATGGGAAGGGCAGTGTCATGATCACCTTGCTCTTTCCATATTACTAAATAGTGTGAGAATCCTTGTATTTCTAGCAGATCTCATGTCTGGTACCCACACCTAGGCTATGTCTAGACTACATCTCTCTGTCGGCAGAGGGATGTAAATGAAGCACTTTGAAAGTGCAAATGAAGCCGGGATTTAAATATCCCACGCTTCATTTGCATAATCACGTAATGGCGCTCTTTCGAAAAAGCGCTCTTTCGAAATTGAAACTGCAGTCTAGACGCGGTTCTTTCAAAAATGGGGCACTTTTTCGAAAGATCCTGTAAACCTCATGTTATGCAAATGAATCGCAGGATATTTAAATCCCGGCTTCATTTGCACTTTCGAAGTGCTTCATTTACATTCCTCTGCCGACAGAGGGATGTAGTCTAGACGTAGCCCTAGTGAATATTTCTGAACATGTAATTCTTAACTTCTTTAAGTGTAAATTCTCCCCAGTTGTAAAATGGGGTAATGATGCTTTAAACAGAAAAGGCCTTGTGGGGACTGACAATGGTTGTGAAGTTCTTTGTAAGTGTACAGTATAAGGGTCATTCAGTTGCAAAGGTAGGAACCAGAAGTTCTGGACTCACAGCCCAGTATGTTCCTCTAATCCATGTAACTTCTATTCTATGATCTGTATTTCTTTTCCCTACCTATTACTGAAGATGCTTCTATTGAAGCTGATTTCTTCTTTAGTTCATCACTTCTGTCTTTTACTTAAATTAGGAATTCATCCACTGATGTCATAATGATGTCACTGACAGCATTAGTATGGAATATTTGTGACATCTCGGATGGCACAAAAAGTGGATGAAAACTTAATATGGAAATGATTAGTAGAAAGAAGAGAATTTCTGAGAAAGCCGGGTTCTGTTATTGCATAAATGGTCCTCATGATGTACAGGAAAAATTAAACTTCAAATATGATGTCACTCATTTTTCTTTCTAAATGGAGTGATTGTCCATAGTTTTCCAGAATGAACAGCAGCTGGTGCAAACGTGGAGAAGAACAGCCTGGTTTTTTTTTTTTTAAGGACTGTCCAATGAAGGCACAATGGTTTCTTTTTGGGAGGTTTTTTCTGCATCTCCCATAAAAACAAGGGAGCAAAGATAATATTCTCCATTTCCCCTCGTGCTGCTTAACTTTCTCTATGTTGGGGCCAGATTCTATCATGAGAGCTATACCAACTCAGTGGAAATAGTGGGATGGAGGAGCAGATGGAAATGCTGCAATTGCCCTAAGTGGGTAGACACATTTTATATGTGCTTTGAATTTCTCAGCTTTACACCTCACCTTTCCAATTCTGCTCAGGAACACTTAGAATCATAGAACAGAATCATAGGGCTGGAAGAAACCACCGAGTCCAACCCCCTGTCCAAAGCTGGACTAACCCCAACTAAATCGCCCCAGCCAGGACTTTGTCAAGTCGGGGCTTAAAAACCTCTAGGGATGGTGATTCCACCACCTCACTAGGTAACTCATTCTAGTGCTTCACTACCCTGCTAATAAAATAGTTTTTCCTAATATCCAACCTAGACCTCTCCCACTGCAACTTGAGACCATTGCTCCTCATTCTGTCATCTGTCACTTCTGAGAACAGCCTCTCTCCATCTACTTTGGAACTCCCCTTCAGGTAGTTAAAGGCTGCCCCCTCAATCTTCTATTCTGTAGACTAACAAGCCCAAATCCCTCAACCTCTCCTCATAAGTCATGTGCTCTATCCCCCTAATAATTTTTGTTGCCTTGCACTGGACTTTCTCTAATGTGTCCACATCCTTTCTACAATGGGGAGGGATGGGAGATAGGGGGCAGGGGGAAGAACTGGATGCAATACTCCAGATGTGGCCTCACTAGTGCCAAATAAAGGGAAATAATAACTTCTGTAGATCTGTTGGCAATGCTCCTTCTAATGCACCTTAATATGCCCTTAGCCTTCTTGGCTACAAGGACACACTGTTGACTCATATCCAGCTTCTCATCCACTGTGATCCCCAGGTCCTTTTCTGCCAAACTGCTGCTTAGCCAGTGGGTCCCCAGCTTGTAGTGGTGCTTGGGATTCTTCTATCCCAAGTGCAGGACTCTGCACTTGTCCTTATTGAACTTCATCAGTTTTCTTTTGGCCAATTCTCCAATTTGTATTCGTCACTCTGGACCCTATCCCTAACCTCCAGTTTATCTATCTCTCCTCTTATCTTAGTGTCATCTGTGAACTTGCTGAGGGTACAATCCATCCCCTCTTACAGGTCATTAATAAAGATGTTGAACAAAACTGGCCCTAGAACCGACCCTTGGGGCTCCACTTGACACTGACCGCCAATCAGACATCGAGCCATTGTATTGAGCCTGACAGTCTAACCAACTTCCTGTCCACCTTGCAGTCCATTTGTTTAATCCATACTTCCTTAACTTGCTGGCAAGAATATTGTGGGACACCGTATCAAAAGCTTTGCTAAAGTCAAGATATATCACGTCTACTGCCTTCCCCATGTCCATAGAGCCAGTTAGCTTGTCATAGAAGGCAATCAGGTTGGTCAGACATGACTTGCCTTTGGTGAATCCATGTTCGCTATTCCTGATCACTTCCCTCTCTTCTCTCCTCAGCTCCTCCATGATTTTTCCAGATTTTTCACTTCTTCATAGCTGTGCTGCCTTCCCCCCCTATCACATACATAAGAGACTTGGGAAGATTCATAGTCATACCTGTGCTGGCTGGAAATTTTCAAGCAGCACATCTACCACGGTGGAAGCCATCTGTGGAGGACACGAATATAGAGAACACGTTGCATCTCCTGGAACATGCAGATCTCTGCTCTTCCTGGCTCCTTCCACAAGCTGATTCTGACCAGAGGAGACCTGCCCCATTTATAGAGTTCAGTTCCACTTTAATGTATCTAATTACAGCTCTGTTTAAATCAGAGGAATTCCACGCAGGTAAATGAGGGCAGAATTTGACTCAAGAGCAGAGAGGAACTCCTTTGCACATAATTACAGTATTTAATGGATTGCACTTTAGCAATAGCTAGAAAGAAAGGGCTGAAGGTCTTTGAGACTGTCATTCATTTTCAAAAAAGCCTCTTGGAATCTGCAAGACCCCAAATTTCCTTTCAAGCTCCTGTGGCATTTTTAAAAGCTATGACTAAATATATTTCAGAAAAACTAGGAACCAGAATCTTCTTAGATCCCAGCTTTTTGTTCAGACCACTTGATGACTCAGCTTCCTTTACAATCAAATACTGTTTTAAAAAAAAGTCTCCATGCATCTGAGGAAGTGGTTTTAACCCACAAAAGCTTATGCCCAGATAAATCTGTTAGTTTTTAAGGTGCCCCTGGACTCCTGGTTGATTTTACAGATAGAGATTAACATGGCTACCCCTTCCTATATTTACTAGTGAAATTCCTGTGGCATATACTATATGGCCTGGAACAGTCAATAATTTTGATACTGCTGTAAGGCACAGCAGGGTAAGTTAACACAGATTGTCAGGCTCAGCTTTTTAAAGCCTTCTCTTTGTGCATACATCAGACATGTAAAGAGCAGCAGACCCTTCTTTATGGGTGTACTAGATGTGCCTCTATAATGCTGTAGAACTTGTACAGCTTCTTATGCTCCTGTCCAGTACCAACGACCAGGGCTAACCATCTTCTGCCAGTCTGTGCATTTCCTGGTGTTAACGGGTAGCAAGCAGGGCTACTGTTGAGGGCCCTATACCACAGGGAGCTCTGCAAAGCTAAGTTATGTGATTGAGCTTTTGCTTCAGCCCTTACATCAGGTGCAGGCTTTGTCTTTGGTGCCTTAGTTTCTTTTCTGGACCATCGTGAGTCCAGTGACAACCCTGCATGTAATACTGCAAGCCCAGCTCTTTATTCAAGATAATTTTGTCTGAAATCTTGGATGATCTGTTCTGTTCCTCCACTCTGTTATCTTACATACAATTTTTCCTCAGCTCTATCACAAGAACATGTTCTTTTATATCTGAAGAAATCAGCTATTCTCTCCCCTGCTTTTCTCTTCTTTACAAAAGAATTTCCCCCCCAATTCCCAAGGCTCCATAAAATTTCACATAAATGTTTGTATCTTTGTGTGTTGTGATGCAAAAATTGTCCAAAATGGATATGCTTTCTTAAATTCTTTCCGTTCTAGTCTCCATCCTTCCAGCCAATGAGAATTGAATGAGCTTCCTATCAAAGGCTGTTAGTGATATTCTTTAATCATTACAATTAGTAATCATCTAGTAGAGCTAGTTGGAAATTTTGGAAATTTCACATTTTTGGTTGTAAAAACTTGTTGAAATTTTAAGGGGGAAAACCTGAAATTTTTCATTAATTTTGTTTTTTGCAAAAATGTGTCCTGGTATTCTGATTAATTCTTAGTGTCCAAGAGGTGATTTTTAGTTCTTTTTTTGTTATTCTCTCACCCCCGCAATAGAAAAACCTGATAATCTCTGCGGAAACTAATACAATTTTATCAAGTAAAGCTCCCAAGAGAGTATGAGTTACGTATACAATCTTATTACCATTTTTGCAGGTACTAGGTTCTCTCATTCTCGATTTTAAAAAATAGGTTGTCTTATTTTTTTTTAATTTCCTGCAGGAAGTTCATAGAACTCTAGAAATAGAAGCTGCTGAAGCAAAGAGAAACTTCAGTTAAAATACTCATGGCATGGTCATTTTTTTCTATGTGCTTTCAACTTTAGTAGTTTAACATGAATACTATAGTTACACATATGATGTATTGATTCATGGACATATCACGACTAATAAACCACGGTGGGATCCATGAAGGGACATTGCTACATTCAGCATTATGACACCTATTTTTTAGGTTCCTAGAAAATCACAGGAATAACACAATGGTCTGTGAAACTGAGTTGGGCATGTAGGGTATGTCTAGACTACATGGCTCCGTCGATGGAGCCATGTAAACTAGTTTACCTGGCATAAGCAAAGAAGCGGGGATTTAAATAATCCCTGCTTCATTAAAATAAACATGGCTGCTGCGGACGATCAGCTGATCCGGCACAGCACGGCAGTCTAGATGCGGATCTGTCGGCTGGGGAAGCCTTTGCCAATCGATCCTGTAAACCTTTTTTTCACGAGGCATAAGGGATCGGTTGGCAAAGGCTTCCCCAGCTGACAGATCCACGTCTAGACTGCTGCGCTGTGCTGGATCAGCTGATCGTCAGCACAGCGCGGCGGCCATGTTTATTTTAGAACATAAGAACATAAGAACGGCTGTACTGGGTCAGACCAAAGGTCCATCTAGCCCAGTAGCCTGTCTGCCGACAGTGGCCACCACCAGGTGCCCCAGAGAGGGTGGACCGAAGATAATGATCAAGCGATTTGTCTCCTGCCATCCTTCTCCAGCCTCTGACAAAGAGGCCAGGGACACCATTTCTATCCCCTGGCTAATAGCCTTTTATGGACCTAACCTCCATGAAATTATCTAGCTTCTCTTTAAACTCTGTTATAGTCCTAGCTTTCACAGTCTCCTCTGGCAAGGAGTTCCACAGGTTGACTACACGCTGTGTGAAGAAGAACTTTCTTTTATTAGTTTTAAACCTGCTACCCTTTAATTAAGACTGAAGCAAAGAAATCATTTAGTTTATCCACAATGGCTTTATCGTCCTTGATTGCTCCTTTTATATCTCGATCGTCTAGGGGACCCACAGGTTTTTTAGCAGGCTTCCTGCTTCTAATGTACTTAAAAAACATTTTGTTATTTCTTTTTGAGTTTTTGGCTAGCTGTTCCTCAAAATCTTTTTTTGCTTTTCTTATTACATTTGCTTTTCTTATTACAGTTTAATGAAGCAGGGATTATTTACATCCCCGCTTCTTTGCCTATGCCGGGTAAAATAGTTTACTTGGCTCCGTCGATGGAGCCATGTAGTCTAGACATACCCGTAGGCTGCCTGTACACTGAATGGGAAGAGATAGGCACTCTCGAATGCAATGCACAAAAGCCAGCACCTGAGCAATTCCATGCCTAAGCTTGGCAATGGGAGATGCTGACAAGAGAGCTGTGTAGTAAACCTTACCCCTCTCTTGGGTGTAGGCACCTTCTTGCAGCCTGGACTTAGGCACTTATCTTTTCTTAGTGGTCTATGAATGGAAACCTGTCTTCTAGAGTCAAGTGGCTTAGGTGCCAAAGGCATTTCCTGAGGGAATGCGGTAGGCATCTGTCTCACTCCACATACAATGAGGTGGGGGATGATGATGGTGCCAACCACTTAATAACTTTTAACTCAGCAATTGGAGCACTTACCTAGGATATGGGAAACCCAGGTTCACTTCCTACTTGCCCGTGCACCACCTTTGCTAGAAAAGGAGATTTGATCAGGGGTCTGCTACCTCTCAAGAGAATGCATTAACCATTGAACTACAGGCTACTCTGATGTGGCACACCTTCAGACTCTCCTGCTCATGCTCTTGAATGATTCATGAGTCACTCTGGGGTTTAGGCAGGAGACAGGCATCCGGATGTCTTGAGGGAGATACTTTACATGCCCACAGAACTTTTAGCCTGAAAACTTAGGCGCCAAGTGAATTTAGGTGCTTACAGGGTTCATCAGGGGTTTTGTGCACTGCGTTGAAGTCTACTAGTGAATTTAGGTGCCTAAACATAAGACTAAGGTGCTTAAAGTTGGAGCTTAGATGTCTAAGAACCTTTGCCCTTCCCACCCTGAGTGTATGCAAGCATCATGGATAAGTCAAGAAAGCGCAAATATTTAATCAGAGGACAATATTTTTGCATGTTATCTTCATGGAGTAATGTATGGTTTGTGGTACAGATGAGGACATTACTCACATATATCCCTTAATATTACTGGGAAAACAAGACGTTTTTATCACAAGGAATCTTACCAATGGTTGCATAATGGAGGACATTTAGAATCTATTAGTCCAATTTGTTTAGTACTTATTTTATGTTCCAATCTCATTGTCTTTCACCATTAAGTTAATAACAATATTGATAGACTTTGAAATGGCTTTAAATTCTGAGGTGTCCCATTGAAAATATTCAATTTGTGCTGCTTAAATTCAACTTATTGTGATCAAAATGGTTGATTGTGAGTTCATGAAAATAAGTTAAACCACTTGTGAGTGAACGGCAAAAGGTTTAGAGCATGGTGGGGAACCTTTTTTGGATTGGGGACTGCTGACCCACAGAAAAACCAGTTGCACACAAGTGTGACGGCAAAAAAAACCAACCATAAAAAAACCCAAAACCTCTCTCACTGACATCGGAAAGGAGAAAGACACCTCTGACATTCCCCTTGTACACCAGAGCCTATGGGGGCCCAGGCAAGAAGACTTTGTTTGCTCCAGCCCCGTGGTGGGGTGGCGGTGGGGAGAGGGCTGGAGTGCCAGTGCGGGCTCCACAGTGTTGCGGGGGAGCCCTGAGCCTCTGGGGCTGGATCCAAGCAAGCTGGGGGCTGCATCCAGCCCCCAGGCCTGAGGTTCCCAACCCCTAGTTTAAAGATTGATTCTGAGAAGCATTCAACATTTATCTGAAACTTTTTTATATGAAATCAGGCATGAAATCTTGTGAGGACATAATTTCTCACAAGATGCCTCCTGGTTCTACTTGCTTCCAGTCAGGCTGGAAATATGGCAAGAAAAGTCTCCCTGAACCCCACCCTTTACTCCACACATAGTTTTGAATGAATCCTCTACACTTCTCATGATTATATGAAAATGAGGAGGGCAGTTTACCAAGCCTTTTATTTTCAACCAATGTTCAAATAGGATTGATTTGGTTACAATTTGAGATTTAGGTAAAAGTTTGGACTAGAATTTATTTCAACCTAACTCAATCACCAATTCTTCATTTTATCTACCAACAAATGTTTCTGATAAGCTTTTAGCTTAATAAAAATGGGAACATTTCTATATATATTGTCAATTTGGGGATTTTTCTATTGAAAGGATTGTAACTCTTTCCAATGGTACTCAAAGTATCCTGACAGGCAAAGAATATAACTTTTAAAAATTACCTTTAACGTTAGCTATTTCCATTACAGAGTTCCAACTGTAGCAGTTACTTTAACCTAGATGAGAAATTGATAATCAATAATGACCAAAAGATGCAAAAAGAGTTTCAGAAGCTGGGAGATGAACAATCTGTGATAATGGTCACTGGAGATCTGTCGTTTTACTCATCTAACCTTTTATTCCATGTTAATTTCTCTACTCTTCTGACCACTAGCTCTCACAGTGAAGTCAGCCCTGTTGTTAAATACTATCCTTAACTTTTTGAAGTAGATTTTGGAAACTAGGTACATGTATTAAACTGCAGTGAGGTGCTCCATTTGAAATGTTGAGTTATCTAGTGGAGAAGATTTGGGTGAGCTTCCTAAAGCCTTAGGAGCATGACACTACCTACCCCACATCTAATTGGGTTAATTGTCTCTATTATTTCCAATCCAATCTGTTTTTGTGAGTGAAATGCTTTCACAGAAATCCTTGAGGCCCAAATCAGTGTTGGCTTATAATCGGTAGAGCCTCATATCTTTGTCCATAAAGGAAAGGGAATTTTACTTCAGGACAGGATAGATACATCATCTTAGTAAGATCATATATTACTTATTAGAACATGAGATGTTCAGCCACATAGCAACCTATTCAATCTTCTTTATATTGATTTGGAGTTCACGTTTCTTTAAATCACAATTTGAGGTCTTCAGTAACTCAGCTAGGAGTCTTTTAAAGGAGTGGGTGGAAGAGCTTTGGTGGCCTTCAATGTGTTGGAGGTCAAACTAGATGATGATGTGTCTATGAGATTTGTTATAATAATATGTTAGATACACTATCAAAATCAAGTATCTAACAACAATACATCTAATCAAGAACAGGAACAGACTATATAAAGGACATCGGACTAGGTTGCTTACTTGACCCCCTGAAATTTCCTACATTTGTTATTCAGAATGCTGAATTTTGTGCTTTTTGTTCTTAAGAGATAATTGTCTTTTTTAACTTAGGTTATGTTGGGTCAGGACACATCAGGTTTGGAGTATGTGTGGACAGAACTGTTAGAGACTATTTTATTGCTTTAGATACTTTGTTGGAATTTGATGGCTTGTGTTTCCGAGTCTTCTAATGAGTTCCCAACAGCATGGTTTTCTGCTTTCATGTTCTAAAATATAACATCAACTGGAATGCTAAGGGTTTAAAAATGTAGGGGGCAGAACCAGTGTTCCCTCTAAGCTGTGCAGCAGCACAGCTTCACAGGTGATTAATCAGCCCGGTGCAGTCAGTCAACTACCCCGAGGCTCTGACTGGGCGGGGCTGATAAATTACCTATGAAGCTGTGCTGCTGCGCAGCTTAGAGGGAACACAGGGCAGAACCTTAGATGCTGCAAGCTGTCATAGCTTCACCGATGTCAGTAGACATATTGCAGTTATCATCAGTTGAGGCTACTGAAAGCTAGAAAGTATGGGTGATAACTTCCTGTGCAGAAGGGGAGTGTGAGGTTTGCGTACCCCTTACATGCCAGTGAAGCCCTATTTTCAAGAATCAAGAGGTATTTATGTGGTGGATAGGGCTTGTGCTGGCCTTCCACACAGGGTTAGATTTCATCTAATGATCTTGCTTTGATAGCGGCTTTTCCGATGGAGCCTAAGACAGCTTTTCTCTCTGATAGAGGGGATGTGATGAAAGATCACATAGAAACTGTCAGCTATTTTGATTTTCAGAAAAGACAACATTTATATTATGTAAAAAAATCAAAATGTTGACAATATTCTGGAAAATTGTTGGATTGTTTTGGTAAAATTAAAAAAAAATATTTTTTCATACCCTTGATCCACAATGTTCTTTACAGTAAAATATATTAAAAGACAGACCTGGCAAACTAATGATATCAAAAATAAAATAAAACTTCTCCTTGGATGAACATCTAATGCTCCTTAAGTCCCAAATGGACTTTATGTAGTCTGTTCTTATTCTTGATGGGACATATTGTTGTCTTGACTTCGCTAATACATCCAACAAATGACTATAACAATCTCATAGACTCATGATTATTTAGTGTGACCTCCAGCACATTGAAAGCCACCAAATCTCTTCCACCCATTCCAGTAATAGACCCCTAGCCTCTGGATGAGTTACTGAAGTCCCCAAATCATGATTTAAGGAAAGGTGGACCCAACTGATGAACCTGACCATTCTTGGTGTTCAGACTTGAAAGAGAGCATGACAACTATGATTTCAGGTACTTAGAGTATGGGTGATCAGGTGGCACTGTTTCTGTTTCCTGACTGGTTGATTGAAACATAAACAAAAAGAAGGAAAACAAAGCAATGCAAAGATGGCTGCATGAACAGTTTTGGCCCAAACCGTTGCCAAAACTAATTCACATGACATTCATCAATTTTGCTTGTCATCAATGCTTTTGCAAACTAAGAAAACAATTTACAGAAAAATGAATATTCAGGGTATTGAACCCCATTAAGGCAAACTGGCCTTTTTAATGTTAGCTCTCACCTCCCCCAACCCTGTCTCTACTCAGTATTCTCTGATCTCCTATAGGAAATATTTTTCCCCACTTCCCATATATTTCTTAAAATTTCAATGAGCAATTAGTCCCTGCCCCCATTAGGCCCAGCTATACTAATTTAAACTGAAAAATGGAGATTCTCCTGTCTTTCCTGACCATAACCCCAACTATAACATGATGCAGAAAATGAACCATTTGTCCCTGATGCAATTTTTCTGGTTTTCCTTTTGGTTTTTAGCTTCCTTAAGAATGACAACTGGAAGACTTTATATCATGCTTCTGATACTTTTAAGACCTATATTAATATATCAGAGAAGTCTCTCGACTATGCTTCTTTTCTCTTTGGCTATATTATTGAACTTTCTAGATCTGTTTCTCCTTTGATCTTATTTTTGGGCAACCTTTCTTGAGTTCTACTATAGTGAGCAAGGTCAGTTCTTGCCAAGTTGGCCATTTTTAAGACCACAAAAGAGATGTTTATTATGAATCTGTCGTCTTAAGTCCTTACTTCAATTATGTACCCTGCAAAACTCTCATTGGGATAATGCAGGATTCTCCGGACCACTAATAAATAAGACATTTTTGTTTTAAGTTTCATTAATTGTAACACAAATCTTGAATTAGCCTATTACCACTGTGTAGTTCACAGTATTGATTCTAGTTATTGTATTTTAATGTTTCTGTTTTTTGACTGGTCTTCACATAATGAAAGGCAAAGTAGAAGCACAGATTGGTTTAGATAGTGAGGCTGTAATTTACAGTTTTACTAAAAGACAAAAAAAAAAAAAAATCAGCTCCTACAGTAAAGAAACACTTCAGAGCCTACATTGTATTGGAAGTATTAGAAACAGAGTTTACTATTTTATTGAGAATCTCAGTAAATTATTTCACATGATTCTGTGTCTAGGCTATGACCTTCTAAAAGTGCCACCCCCTACTACTTGTCAACACATTAGTCATATAAAATTAAGCTGATGCCAAACAGATGCCAACTACAGAAATGTATAATATTCTACTATGTTCTTCTATTGGTCTTGTTTTTTCCCCCTGCTATGGATACTTTCTGCTGCTTTAAGACTGCAGAGGGCTAAAATTGACAGAAGCTTGTGATAGGGTTAATACTTTCCTCTGTTCTGCTCAGAGGCAGAGAAGGTTAGCAGAGGGATCAATGTGATTAAAGCTGAAGGAGAGGAAAGATGTGCCTGTCTGCTTGCTTGCTGCCTGGATGTGGTGGTTGAAGGGTGGTGTATATGTAGCCTGGTTTCTGCAGATCTGGGCTGGATATTACCAGGGATGATCCTGTGCTTGCATTGGAAGATTTTTTCACCTGCGGATCTGCCTCTGCAAACCTGCTGGTGTCTCCCTGAGCTAACGACACACCTGGGCTTAAAGCACCCGCCTCCCCTTTTTCCTCTAGCTGCATCTTTCTGAAACAGAAAGCCAGCAAGCAAGTGTCAGTGGAGAACAGAAGCTAAAGGAGAGACAGATCACTTGCTTTAAGGACAATCAGACACATTTACGCAATCTCCAAGCAGCTACACACAGCTACCAGCAAAATAAGCTGGACTGATCTTCTCTCATAGCTTTCAGCTTTAACCTTGCAGTTGACAAACAGGGAAACAGAAAGCAAGGAAAAGAGTGGAAAGCTAAGCACATAGCTGGGAGGCTAGGAAGGAGCAGGGGCATGTGGATATTGGCTATCTTCTTGTTCCAGAGCATCTTGAATGGTGAGCAATATAATCATTTAGTTTGTGATTCATTTAATTTCAGCTAATTGGGAAGGGTGTCAAAGGGAATTGGATTTTTTTTTAATCTTTTGTGTTTAAAGCATCGCACTGGTTGTTAGCAGCTGTGGGGAGAAGGAAGAAATTGCTCTGTAATCATTTAAACTAGCTTACCTAGCAAAGTAAGTGCCCATAACCTAAGTGTGTTACTATATATCTTCCTCATTCAAAATAAAACTGTGCTTGATGAAATAGGGATAGATGCAATTTTTCTTTTTTGGCTGAAAATAATACAGAATTTTGCCAAGCTGAGCATCAATCTGTAAGAGCATACTGAGTGAATTTGAAGGTCTTGTACATTAAGCTTTTGGTTTTTGATTTTTTTGTCATGTTTTTATATATCAATGTTTAAATGAGCACATGATTTGACCAAAGTAATACAGGCTTTTTATTTAAGGAAAAATAATTTGAAATTTTCTTTTGCCATCATTTCTCTGAGAAGGTACCTGCTATGTTTTCAACACACTCATTTATGTAAAAATATGCACTCATAAGCATTACATCATCTAAAAAAGGTTGAAGACTCTTTCAGTCAAAGTTATGAAGGGGAAATAATCATAGGAAGACAATAAAGAATAAACCTTGTTTGTGTACTCCCTTGCAACAGATACATGTTTTCACAGTTTTTAATGTTATTAATACAGGTGAGGTTTTATATATTTAATACTTAGACTTACATATGGTCAAAGACTAACTATGTATCATCCTAAAATGCATATTGAATTCTACAACAGGTAAAATGCTCATAAATGTAGTATCTTACAGGATAGAAAACAGATCATGTTGTATACTGTGATGCTAGTTTATCCTATTATTTTGTCTTTCTATTTTCAAATTTGAGAACATAACACTGCCTAAAATTCCTTTTACACTGATGGTTGAAATGTAAAGCTTTAGCACACAATTTTCAAAATAGGCACAGTAGATAGACTAGCAAAATGTTTCAAGAATGAATGAATGAGGGAGAAGCACAGGGTAAAGTGTAATTTTTTTCCCTTGGAAGATACAAATATAACTGAAGCCCCAAGCAAAGGGTGACAAATGAATGCTGGATGAGGGTGCCTTCACATCTGCTTAGGTATATACTGGATGAGAAAATACATTGACAGTCAAAGCAAATCCAGTATGAATATATAGACATATCATAAAATTAAGGCAATAAAATATGAATCAGGAAGGAAGGAAGGTAAGGAAGGAAGCAAGATGTATCTAGGTATATCTTTAAAATGTTTTGGTGCATAGGATACTGTATAATGCAATATGACCAAAATAACTCCCAAACTTTTTTTATTTTGAATTCCTCCTAGCTGTGAAGACATTGAAATAACTAGCATTAAGAATGTATTTATTTATTTTGTCAGATGGCATTGTAGTCCTATACCTTAGAGATGAGATTTGCTTTCAATAACACTGGAAGGATCATTGTGAAAGTATATTCGCTGATCAGGGCTATTCAGTTAAACAAGGATTTGCATAGAAAATTAGAACTGCAACATCTGTGTCTAAAAATTGTATGTCTTTGACAGACAGATATATATGTACCCTGCGCACACATCAATTCACAGCAGTTTAAATAGCAGGCTTTGAAGGTAGACTACCTGAAAAAATAAATAAATAAAGATCTGCAATTCTGAAGAGCAATAAATTACCCTTGTTTTCCTTTTAAGATAGAAACTGTTTCTCATACAATTTCAGTCATTTACTCACGTAGACTGCAGCAATTTCTCAGTTTCAACATTCACAAATTTGGACCAAAATTAAACAGAAAAAAAAATCAGAATACATAACACTCTAAATAGAAAAGATAAGTGCATTTTCCCAGATTTCATGCTGATCTACATACCTGTGTGTATGTGTTTGTTCATACATGGTACGTATGCACCACAATTCTTTAAATTTTACAACGTTGGAAATATCTAATGGATGGTTCTGTGAATATTTATTAACTTTAAAATGGTTTAAAACGGATATTTTGACATTAATTTTCAATGATAAAGTAGATATAAGATACTAATCTCTCTCTCTGTATGCAGTTTCTTATATGTACACACGCAGAGTATGTAAACAAACATAAAATTTGGGAAGGCAATACTTCTGCATTTAAGGGAGCTAAGGATAAATATAAAAGAATACATATGATAAGTGTTTCCTGAGGTAGTGTCTAGCTATATGTAAAACATCAAACTTCATTGTTACAGTGTTTTTAGTAATACTGTTGAAATTACAATACACTCTTTATGTGACCGTGGCACAATATTGGTGATATTTTGACAATGATTAATACTTTTGTGTTTGAAGGAAAGTACAGTGTACACAAATGCATATGCTATATTTACATTTACTTGAATTGGTCTGCTCAAGGTAGATAATATTATAGAATATGTGGCACTCTTATGATGCTGTATAAAAATTAACTATTGAAGCTTGACTTGTTATTGCTGTTACTGACCTGCCTTTCTGAAGTCCCCTGGGAACTGTACTATATCTACTTTCAACACACATGCACTCTTGCCACACACACGTATGTGCATCTAATTATGTTCTAGATATATTATAAAATTAAATAAAAATCTAGTATCACATAAAACGCTATTCATTTTAATTCCTTTTCTTACCTTTTTTGTTTAACACACATAGGGCCCAATCCTGAAATCTTTCTATGTGACAAAATTTCTATTGGAGAGTCCATGAATTGGCCCTCTTATCTCGCTATAATTTCTCAGCACAAATATCTCATCACAATACATGGCACCTTCACTACATGGACTTACTGTTTGCAAAATATCTTACTTATCAGTGCTATAGAGTATTAGTCCACTTCAATATCAAAATAATAGGACTTTGAAACACAATTTCCAAATATTAAGTGTATTTTTTATTGAAACCACTGATTCTATTTATTTAATACTCTTGGATTCTTAAAACATGGGTAAAATATTATTAACCATAAATACAGGTCCATTGGAGAAGATGGAGGTACACTTTCAAAACAGTGACTTGCACTGCACAGCTCCAACAGATAAGGACAATGATGGAGTTGCAACCCGGAGCAACACACTGAGAATTTACCTCTTGTATTAGAATATGCTAGATGCAACATTTAAAATGATTGTTATAAGTGTAAAAATCCATTTTAGTTCAATCCCAATGAGTGTAGGCATATTTTATTGATTAATTCATGGAAAAATCATAAAGGTCAAACCTTTTTTTTAACACATCTCAGAATGCCTGCACCCATGTGATACACTGGCTTATTTTAAATTTGTAGTTAAACATATTATTGCTCTGCATATTCAAATGTCAGTGTTTCTTGGTAACATTTCAACATGTTGACATAAATATGCTGAAACCATTTGCAGGCTTCTCTTCCACTGCAACTCTTGTTTGCCTGTGGTCCATTGATCTTTGAAATCAGTGGATCACCAGGACGTACCCAATACAATACAGCTGACACTAAAAATAAATTCTCTTTAAAATGATTTCTATTTTATATTCAGAATGAATGAATCTCAGGGTGTACATGTCCATCTTTGATCTATCAAAGGAGTTTTACTAGCATATCCAACTGGATGCAGGACAAGAGCCAGACTGTAAACTGGGTTGGGGGCTGAGTGAACAGACAGAAAATGTAATAAGGTACAAGAGGAATGATAGGAGCTCTTGCCACAAGAAACAATGCTCAGTATTGCTAGAAACAAACCAGAAGGCTATCATTTTTACTGGAATAAATGGGACTTATGCCCCCAATGGAAGGATTTTTTTTAAATAGCTGTGACACCAAAATATACTTTGAGTAGCCAAAACCTTGCTTTCAGGTAGTAAAATACTTTATGTGCTGATATATAGTTATTGACATGTCTGTGGATAGCTCAATCTTACTGATTCATTTTGACCTTGTTACTTCTGAGGCTTTTAATTCTTTTCTTTCACTGAGTATTAGTTGGTCACTGAGTGATTAGAATGAAATTTGCATTAACTAGACAGCTAGACAGAGTGCAACAGAAATCTACTCCTCCACATCAAGAGAGATCTCATTTCTCTTTTTAGTGATATTCCAGAGTATGGCAATTACTGAACATTTAAGAATCCTGACCAGCTTCACCAAACATAAACTAAGATATATGATGACATGCTGCCTGCATGTTAGTGTGTCAGTGTCACAGGACACTAGTGGGCAGCAAACCACACAAGACTGGCAACACTTCAAAACAGTGTGAATAAACAGTCACTGAAAGGAGGATTTGAAGGTAGACTGCCTTGCAGAGTCACTATCCCTTTTAATTTGCAGAGCTCACTTTTCTGTTTTCTTTTCCTCCTGGGAGCATTGAATAGCGATTATTAATGACAAGAAGACTACAGGCTACATTTGTATTAAAGTTGAAAATAAGGTTGATTTCCACAAATAGCAAGGTGTAGTGAGAGACTGGGGCTTGATTTAGCATACACTGAAGACAATGGTAAAACCCCCTTCACTTCAGTGATGCAGCAGCAGGCTTTTTGGGTATTAAAGGTCAGAGGAACTGGTGAGTGGGAAAGCTAATGGATAGCCTGAGGTTGGTTGATTGATTTTAACCTGCCTACACTCAGCAGTTCCACACTGTATTGAATTATGTCATTTACAGAGGTAGCATTCAACTCCCCACACCATCATACATCAGGCCTTTTCTTTAATTGAAGCTAATGGGTGCTCACCATTTTAGAAAATCAGGCTCTCTATTTAGGTGCCTAAATTATGGACTTGGGAGCTTAATTTTATGGATCCTTTTTGAAAATCTTGGTTTAAGCCTGTCTCAGCACCCCAAAGCTCAGGAAGGTGAGCCATAAATTATTTTCTAGATTATTGTTATAAAAGGTGTCTCTAGCAGGGCCAGGAACACAGGGCATGATTTTCAAGATGTTTGCTTGTGTTATAAATGATCTGATACAACAGGGATGGACACCAGTACAAAACCTTAAACCAAAACAGTGTATATGTTTTAGGCAGTTGCTCTAGCTACAATTAGTATTATTTTTTGGAACTAATTGACATGGTTTTGGTCAAAATGCTTGTCAGAAGGTGATGTTTCAGTAAAGCTGACATTTGTTGTAAAACTGTACCAAAACTGTATCAAATTTGTTTTGGGGGAAAAAATCCCAGAAAACATGTTTTGCAAATTTTTAAACATCCAGTTTCACCATTTTCAGAATGAAAGGTTTTGATTTTTCCCCCCCAAAATGACTTTTTATATACAAATTTTAAAAAATGTCAAAATTGAAACAAAATATTGCAAATGAATCAAATTGAAATCCTCTAATTGGTTTTTTTTCAGAATTTTGTTTTGTGATTAAATTTGGAAATTTTGACTTTTTTTCCCCTCCATTCAGAATGAGTGTGTGCATGTGTGTGGTGTCTTTTAAATCCTTTATGAGACAGTAATCCATTTTCCAATCAACTCTTTTATTTAAAAGTGATATCATTGCTAATAATTCAGATCATAGGTCAAGATATTCATTCTGAGTTAGGAAAAAATTTCCCCTAAAGACAGATCATTGTATCCATGGTCCATCATGTGGGTCTTAGAGCTTCCATTGAAGAATCTCATACCGGCTATAAATAGAGTGGAATGTTTTCTTTAAGTGTGTCTTTGGTTCTGATTTAGTATTGCAATTCCTATGGCATAGCAAAATGAACATTTCTTTAAAAGATGTGAGAATTTATTATCTTGCCCAGATTACTTAAAGTTGCAGCATATTTGCTGGTTTTTAAAAAATATTCCTTATTTAAAGAGCCTACCTTACTGGTATCATACCCTCTTGAACAATAAAGTTCACCGATGTATTGAAAACTATAAGGTCCTGAATACCTACTCCAAGGTGAATGAGGAGGGAAGACTGTTACATTACTTATTTCAAAGTGTAATTTGATATCTTTCAAGATCTCAATATATTGAAACAGTCTTTATTTATTTTAATATGTGCTTTATTTTTCCTCTGGTCTATTGAAAGATTTATTTTCTTGTATTATTTTATTACACACAACAAACCCCATCTTCTTAACCTTACTTATTTACAAAGCCATTTCATTTCATTAATCGATGGGCCTATACTATCTCATAGAAACCACGGTTAAAGTTTCAACAAAATGAAATGGAAGAAGCCTTTCAAAAGAGCCTTCCATATTAAAATATTCCAAAGCATTGAAGAAAATTAAAAGTAAAACATGCATTCCATATCTATTTGTTACCTGGTGTTTTTTGCCCTTGATTCTTCACACTGACCCCCAGCTATTGTTTGTTACTCATTTCTCGTGACTTTATAAATATTTTCTCCCTTTAAAGTAATGACTTAATCACCAGGACAAAAGAAAATAGGCTGCCTAAATATATCGCCTAGTGAAATGGGAGAACAGATATTAGGACATAGACACAGAGACAGGAAGAAGGAAAGGCTAGTGGATGGATAGTCAGAATGACAGAGATTAACGAGTCTTGCCTGCATTCCTATTTAAGTTATTTTTACTCAGGAGGCAGAGAGTAAGATTTAAGAATGAGCCAGCAGTCCTATTTATAGAAAGCCATTTTTAAATGCAGTGGCGATGAGAAAGAGAGGCACCTCCATACTAAACGCCTGCATCCCTGGAGCTTCCTAGTAACTCAGGGAGAGAGCAGCACAGCAAACTGTGCTGAATCACTGATCAGCCTATGTGCTGAACATTCTAGAAGGGCAGACCACCCATGAGCTCCGGAACACAGGAGAGCACGGGAACACTGCTGGGAGTGGCACTCATGGTACGTGTTTAGATGGCAGCTACAAAGCCAGATGCAAACAAACGGGAGTGCCGCAGCTCAGAGGCTATGTTGATGAAATACCATTCAAGGCACCTGAACGTGCGCTGCATCACCTAAGCTGAAGACCAAGCACACAGTTGTTAATCTAATGCTGTCAGTGTTACAAGCTGGGACAAAATTATATACCGTATGTGTGATGACTTGGAAACTACTGTGTAAAGAAAAACAGGACGCTCGCTCTCGTGTCCAACCTTAAGTGCTGTTGTCTCCTTGCACTTAATTCCACATTAATCACACAACAAAGGTTTGTCTTAAATTAGGGCACCTCTCTTTGTATTGTCAGAAAATAGTGAAAATGATATTCCCGCAGATTTCTTTTCTAATTTATTTGAAGGTATGGGTAAAATAAATAATAACTTTAAAACCAACCAAACTGCCCTGAAAAGATGGCTATTATAATAAGAAGAAATTAGAGACACGATTTCTGGAGTGACCAGAAATATTCTAATGGGATGGACAGTATTGTTAATATACTCTGACCTGAATTAATATGCATTGCATTGAAGCTTTGAATCATCCAGTTGTCTATGCATCTTTACTCATAGCTATGGCAATTATAAAGATAAAGCATAGACAGAGCAACTCCATGATAGGCATCTCCCAGGGTGTGAATTCCAGGGAAAAGAAATGCTGCCATGTTGTGTTTGCAAATGATTGACCTATGCTGAAATCTGCACGCTAAGGACTTCTGCCTTTCCCAGTGCAGAGTGGCTGCACTCATTGTTTCATTTTTATAGTTGCCATAGTATGAAGAGACTTGATGTAAGTTGGGACTGGCTCGTTAGCTTCAGTACTGCTCTTAACGAGTATTTTCATGACTGGCATATTTTAATTCCTATGAGGCTGCTAGTTGTTTAGTAGCATTGTTCTGTGATACTAAATGAGGGTGTAAGTGGGGAGTAAGGCTATATCTAGACTACAGGCTTCTTTCAGAAGAAGCTTTTTTCAGAATAGACCTTCCGAAAAAATGTCTTCTGAACGAGAGCGTCCACACTGCAAAAGTGCATCGAAAGAAAGCGTCCAAATTGAATGGAAGCTCTCTCTCATGTAAGCTGTGATTGCTATGGATGGAATGGCCACCAGGGCACCTGTGCTTTTTCCTCTTTTCTCTTCTTCCGAAATAACTCCCTCTTCCCCGTCCACACACACCTTTTTGCGAAAGAGCTCTTTCGCAAAAAGGCTTCTTCCTCGTAGAATGAGGATTATCAATGCTGGAAAAACCCCTCTATTCTTTTGATTTTCTTGCGGAAGAACGCAATTGCGGGTGGCTGTTCCTCAAGTTTTGTCGGACCGTTTTTCTGACAAAACTCTGTAGTATAGACATACCCTAAGTGTGTGAACCCAAGGAGATAAGCTGGCTGAGAAGAGCAGCCATACAGTGAAACATACAACTTGTGTATGTT
Organism: Rafetus swinhoei; assembly: GCA_019425775.1. Taxonomy (NCBI): domain Eukaryota; kingdom Metazoa; phylum Chordata; order Testudines; family Trionychidae; genus Rafetus; species Rafetus swinhoei. Next base: position 160,992,391 of record CM033437.1, read on the forward strand.
GTTATTTCAATACCCTCTGTGGGAGACCAGTAACACAGGGTGCATCTACACTTATTCCGTAGCTCAAAATTAGCTATGCAATTTGAGCTACGCAAATTGTGTAGCTTATTTCGAGTGTATTTCGAAATAGAGTGCTATTCTGAAATGTTACCTGATCCATGTGGAATGAGGGTTACAGGGACATCGGAATAGTGTACCCGTTATTTTGAAAGCTATTTTTAAATAACAGGTGTGCTGTCAAGACATGGAAAATGCTATTTCGGGATAACAGAAGTATCCTGAAATAGTGCCACTATCTAGATGTACCCACAGTGAGGTTAGTATTCCCTGAAAGGAGTCAGTTTCCTGCTTTGTTAGACAATGGGAAGGGTATGTATAAAACTAGAAATGCTAGCACTGGGTCTGATTGGTCTCCCCTCCCTGATGGGTTAGGCAATCGGAGACCATTTTCCCCACTTGACTTCACCAATGTTATTTTTTACAGTTGAAAGCAGAGAGAGGGTTTTTAAAAATGCATTTAACCTGACGGAAAAATAAAAGTAGTGCCATGGAGCAGCCAAGAATAAAAATATTAAATTACATTTTCTCTAGGCCATGAGTGTGGACTGCCATGCTACTGCAGCAGCAAGGGATCAACTATCTTTGTGCACTTAAGCATGGTTTTAAGTCCTATTAAGTCAGAGGATGAAGAAGATTAAATGCAGATAGAGATTTGGGAGGAGGGAGTGGACTTTCAAATCATGTACTCGCTCAAACCAGGGCCAATAGAAATCTCTAAACACAATATACGTGATTAGCTGAAGCTGACTGTTGGTCTCTTGATTTGTGTTTGTTTTACCAGGACCAAAACACTCTTGCTGTGAGCACATAAAGACTGGGAGAACAGGACATGTGCCACAAAGCGGAAGTACTATGTGCTGTTCTGTGAGGTCAGGCTAGTGGTGGTGAAAGAGGAAAACCAGTTTTCGATATACACAAGAGACATGTTTTAAATCTGGCTCCCAAGGCGTGGGGCTCCCTCCCTAGAACTGGGGAGTCTGCACTGTTGCTCCAACCCCTCTGCTTCTTCCCCATGAGGCTGGAGCACACAAAATCTACTAGCATGGGCCCCCTGGGCTCTGGTGTGGGAAGTGGGAATGTGGGAAGTGTCTTTTTTCTTCTCAGTCAGAGGCCACATCAGTGAGGGTTGGATATTTCTGTGGGTTAGTGGCTCCTGAGCCAGAAAAGGTTCCCCGCTCCTGTTACAGGTAGAAAAGGCCTATCCTAGTTTATCCTCCAAGGGGAATGAGGAGCACGGCACTGAACTCCAACTACCACTAAAAATCATGCTCTAATGGTTTGTTCCTGTTTAGTTCCTGCCTTGCAGTTTGTTTAATTGTGCACCCTTCTGGGCCTGGTGAGCCAGAAGTTGTTGGTAAAATTGAAACTTAATGATGCAATGTCATAATATCCACCCATTAATCTGGGGGTCCCTAAACAGGGTCTCAGTTATTTTGGGTATTTCTGGAAGTGTTTTTGGCATTTTTAAAAAAATTTCAGTCCATACTTTTAGCATCACAAATTTAGAAATATACTCTTTCTCTTTCCTCTCAGTCTTACTGTATACTTGAAATATTTACCCCTCTTCTCTATGCACTAAGCAACCTGTCTTTCATCCTTTATTACTATCTGTACTGCTGTAGATCCCGAAGCCCAAATCTGGATCATAGCTTCATTGTGCTAGACACTGTACAAATAAACTTATAATTAAAATGAGAGGACATGAGAAGAGAGACAAAGAGAGACAGCCTACAGACAAAGGGATCAGGGTAATGGCAGGCTCACATCATAGTTAAGATTAGGTGTTTTGGGTTTATTTTCTCTCATTTGTTTATATTATGAAAAGTCCTTTTAGCTAGCTTCTGTGGGACGGGGGTATTACAAGTAATGCATGGGAACAGGAAAGAGTTGCTGGTGTAAGAGAGGGAGGATGAGAAAGGGCGCTGTGTTGGGAGGTGGTAGAAAGAATCAAAGACATCTGAAGAGTCATAGTGGAAGAAAAGGGGCATGATGAAGTGGAAATGGCAGCATTTGTACCATGTAAAGGAGAAACAGTTTTCATGAATGTACATAGCAGCAGGGTGGGTAGAGGGCCAGATAAAGCCACTGAGTTAGAGATGTCCCATTTGCTTATCCCATGAAATTCCATTCAGGTGTGGCTTACATATAAGCTTTTAAAAATTGCCATTTTAGCCTAGTGTTTCCTGGATTAGAAATGTCTGGAAGCTGCTGGAGCAGCTGGGGAGAGAGAAAAAGACAGTGAACCAGACTCCTCCCTCAGTTCCTGGTACATACGTCTGTCCTTCCACTTCCCCCACACATATTCTGGGGGTGTCAAATGGGGCAGGAGCTCCCCCCAATTCATGGTTGTGGGGAGAGAGTCTGGACTTCCCCCAAAAAACACTGTACACACAGCACATGGTGTTTGCAGCCCATCTACTTTCTGAGCTAGCAGCCTTTTTCTACCAGCTGATTGAGTTAGTCTGGTATCTTAAGTGGTAAAAGTCTGTTGCATTGCTAGTCTATATTTACTATTTTTTCACACAAGAACCCCGCTACATTTAACGCATGTCATGGGAACACAAAGGGACCAGAATTAAAGTTGCACGAGCAACCATAAATCTAGCATTTTCTGACTTTCTAATATTTGACTTTGCAACCTAAATAAACTTATTTAAAAATACATTTTGAAATATATAGTGCTTTGAGAAGGTTATATCTTTAATGAATTCATAGGGATGAGAAAAGGAATAACTTAAGCCTTTAGTTACTATATAAAAAGATCTGATACAATACTGGCAGCTCCCTTTGGGTAAAAAGCAGACTGCAGAGTATATAGAGGTACGTGGCAGATACCAGCAGGGGATGCTGTTATCTGGCTAAAGATTGCTGTGCAAGGATAAACCAATAGGAGAAGAGTTTTTGTTGTTTATGTACTATGTTATCTCTGACCTTGGCTGTAGTGTCAAACTGTGTTGCCAGCTGTTTCTTCCCCACCCTCTGCCCCCTTTTCCCCAACTGTGATTGTTCTGAGATGACACAGTCTCCAAAACTTACTTGCTTTTGCTTTTTAAAAGATTAGCATGTAGTAAAAACAAGTGTAGATTTAAACTAAGTATTTAAAAACTAAAAAAAAAAAAAATCTAAAAACTTTGTCGCTCATGCAGCCAGGAACCCCTGCTGCAGCTAAGTGTCTGTTGCTGCATGAATGACTGATTGATTGATTTAAATCCAGGAATATTTGCAACATGGGTGTTTCTCACTGGCTCAGCAGCAAAACAAGTCAGTTGAATTGTACCAGATTCTCTAGCACAGAGAGATCTTTAGTGACATGTCTTTAAGAACGGAGAAATTTCAGCTCTTTACAGTACATTTGTCTAAAATAAAATACATATTGCTTTTAGTCCTTGAGATTTTGTTTTGGTATAATCATTTTTCCTGTACAGAAAATGCATACTGTACTTTGAGATGTAGTTCTTAAATTGTGGATGCTGAACTATATATTTTAAAATAGCATCCCCTCTAAGCATGTTGTAGAGAAATAGAATGGGAAATAATGGGTGCGGCATTTTAATTGGTTGCCTTTTTATTAATGTACAGTTATTTTGAGATGTATAAAGGATTATCGATAGAGGTCCTTAGTGGAGGATATAGTCAATTTAAATTAGCTCACAGTTTATCCCTTATGATCTGGAATCTTTAAAATATAGGTAGCACCTAATTATTTTGCTAGGTTATATTGTACTGGAGGGAATTTCTTTTATTCAGGGCTTGCTCACTACCATGTAATAAACTCCCACATCACTATACTTAATTCTACTAAACTCAACTAGAACAGTCAATTTCAAAAGGCTAACTAGTTGCCTTTAAATACCTCAAATCCCATTTTTCCTCAGAACAAAACAAACACAGTAGATTTTAAAAAACAAACAACCGTTTAAAATATTTTCCAGGTTGGCTTCTATCACAGTGTTTTCCCCCATGGTCTTCATACAAATAAATGTCATTTGATTACTCAGGTAAACATCAAGGGTATGCTTAATGTTGTGCTGCTTCAGGAAATTTTCTGCTGTTTCTGCTTTTATAACTGAAATGGATTTACAACCAAATTTCGCTGTTGTATTACACAGAGAACTTCACTTAATGGGTTTTTTTTCCCCTCCCCCACTCCCTCATCCTCCCTTTAGTTAAGCCACCAAAAGCAAGTAGTGCAGCATTGGACTAATTACTACCAAAGCAGGATTTGTAAAAGGATACTAATACTTTACTGTATTCCTGAAGGTCATTCAAGTGATCTACCCTTAAACACTCAAGCATTTGGCGGGAGGGGGAAAACTTCTCAGAAAAAGGGTCAGAGGAGATAATAATAAAATTGTACGGGCTGAAATATATGTCCACTCTTAAATTGCCCTGTGATAATCTAGTGCAGAACTGTTCTTGGGGTTTGGGCTGTCTAAATTAAATCATAGCCATAGCAAATCTGGTTCTAACGATATCTCTTCTGGGTTAAAAATAACATGCAATCCAGATGACAGATTTAAATTGTGTCTCAAGCACAGTAAACCTGCATTTCCTTTTTTTTTAAAGTCATCTGTGCACAATCTTGCGTCATTAATGTGCTGGGTGCCTAAGGTGTTCCTTCGTCTGCTTCTCTAGCAGCTTTTCCCCTCAAGTGATTATGCTAATTAGTGTTTGATCAGATGATTAAATTATAATTCGATTAATCCTGTGTGCTAAACGCTCTGAATGCATTTTCCATTGCCTGAATGCCTTGTGCTTAAGCGCCCCTGGTTGCAGCCTGATACAAGGCTTTTGGTTTTTCTCATGGATAGTGTTTTCTATTTTAAAAGCATCATTGATCCTCTTTGACATTAGAAAAGGAGAAACCTTTTTGTTTCCTACCTCATTACAAGGATCTGAAATGTGGCACCCCCCAGATTGAACTGAATTATATGAAGGGAGATAAACAAAAAGGAGAAGAGTTCTGTCTGTTAATATTTAGTACTTATATCCTTTTAATAAATTCCTAAGACATATAAATGCTGTGTTGCTGCTAAATCATTTTTGTGCCTACAATATTTCCCTTTCCAAAGCTGAAATGTTTCAATCCAAAGGACCGTTCTTTGCAGAACAATGTTTTTGTATTGTTTCTGGGTCCACCCCCACAAACCTCAGTTTTATCAAGTTTTCTGTTTGCATATCAGATACCGTAAATAATCTCCAGCAAAAGAAGAACACAGAATATATTGCATTCATAAGTTTAAGCTGCTAAAAGATTTGGACTTAGCTGCTGTTGATGCTTTCCCTTGAAGAGTGGAGACTTTTTTTTTTTGAATGTACCCCAAATAATCTTCCTAAATAAAACAGAGACGACACAGTTGACTTTTAAAGTTAATTTATGGCACATATTTAAATTTAAAAGGGAATAATTTTGGCTTCAATGTGACTTTTCCCCATCTTTGTCAGGGCAGAACAATAACATTTATAGGCACCAATGGCTTGTTTTAGCAGCTGCCATAGGACAGGGTAGCTGCAAGAGTTCAGGAAGTGTTGTGGTAGCTGAGGAGGTACTAATTTTATGTCTTTGGTTTAACTTCCAATCTACAGTGCAAACTCTTCCGGGGGGAGGGAAAGGGGAGAGGTTCCAACAGAGAGAATGCTGCTGAATTGCTTCCCAGGGGAAGTGTGAGAGACAGATGGAAGAGAGAGTGGCCAAGATTTGTGTATGGGGAACTCCCCTCTTTTCTTCCCTAGCTGCAGCAAGGTAGAGCAAGGCAATGGGGATGTTGGATTCCCAACCTTTTGTTACCTTGAGAGCTAGTAACCATTTCTGAAGCCCACCTTAAATGTTATTGAACCTTTGCCAGGCTGTCCATAAAACAACTTTGCTGGTAAGGTAGCTGTTCCATTATATAGTTGGGTGTGTGTGTGTTTGTTTGTTTGTTTTTACCAAACACAAATCAAAATAGGGAGGGTGATTAGGGTGCGTCTACATGGCAGGGCTAAATCAAATTAAGCTATGCACCTTGAGCTACATCAATTGCGTAGCTGAAGTCCAAATAGCTTAATTTGGCTTTTGGCACTGTCTACACATCAGGAAGTCGAAGGAAGGACACCCTTCCTTCGACTTCCCTTACTCCTAATAAAATGAGGATTACAGCAGTCAGAGTAAGAAGTCCTCCAGCTTGCCATTATTTCAAAATAATGGCTTGCAGTGTAGACACAATCTTTGTTATTTTGGAATAATGTCAGTTATTCAGAAATAACGCTGCTGTGTAGACATAGCCTTAGAGACTGGGACTCTTAATTAAACAGCCCCTTGACATATCATCTCCATATTGGTGCACTTAATAAAATTAATGTGGTAGAGCTCGGGCCGAGAGGTTTGGAGTGTGGGTGGCGGCGCAGGCCTGGAGCAGAGGGAGGGGCTGCAGGTGTGTAAGGGCTCTAGCTGGGGGTGTGGACTCTGGGGTAGGGCTGGAAGTGAAGGATTTGGGGTAAAGGCTGCCCTAGGGCTATGGCAGGGAGTGAGCGACCAATATTCCCTCTAATTTTTTCTACCTGTATGTGGAATAATTTTTGTTATGTGCACCAAGGCATGTGTGGATGTGCACCACCAATAGAAACACATACTACTGGGTGTAGCACCTGAATGAGCTGGGCAGCACCTGAATCTCTCCTGGGCAGCCACCTAAGAGCTGAGCTTATAGGGAACACTGATGAGGATGCTTCCCCAGCTGTCTCCTTGCAGCAGCACTTGGGATGGGATGGGAGAGGTACATCTCCCCAAGTTGCAGCAGGTCTGGACCTGGCCTGGGTACTGGCCAGCAGAGGGGCATCTCTTCCCCTGGCTGTGGCAAGTCAGGGGCCAGGCTAGGTTGGGGCTGGGTTGCATGTGCTCTGGAAATTGTATGTCCAGGTCAGACTTAGGCTGGGTTCCCTGAGCACATACATGGCACTCAATAGTCTGCTGCAGACTGTAGAGCTGAGAGGAAACTTAGACTGTCACTAGCATGAGAAGAGGAGACTTGCAAAAAAACAAAATAACCCTCCAACACCTCTATACTTTTGATAGCAAATGCTAAAGTAGCTATAAACTTTGGATACCTGCAAAATCTTCAGCCTGTGAGAACCTGGTCTTATTTTCATTTATAATTATTTGTATTACATTAGAACAGTTATACTAGGTCAGACCAAAGGTCCACCTTGCCCAGTATCTTGTCTTCTGACAGGGGCCAATGTCCAATGCCCCAGAGGGGAGTGAACAGAACAGGTAATCAGCAAATGATCCCTCTCCTGTCATTCATTTCCAGCCCCTGACAAACAGAGGCTAGGGACACCATTCCTACTCAGTCTGGCTAATAAGTATTGATGAACATAACCTCCATGAATGTATCTAGGGTTTTTTTTTTAATTCTGTTAAAGTCCTGGTCTTCACAAAATCCTCTGGCAAGGAGTTCCACAGGTTGACTGTGTTCTGTGTGAAGAAAAACATCCTTTTGTGTGTTTTGAACCTGCTACATATTAATTTTATTTGGTGACCCCCCAGTTCTTATGTTATGGGAACAAGTAAATCACTTTTCCTTATTTACTTTCTACATACCTGTCATGATTTACAGACCTCTATCATATCTCTCATTTGCCTCCTTTTTTCTAAGCTGAAAAGTCAGTCTTTTTAATCTCTCTTCATAATGGCACCCATTCCAACTCCCTAATCATTTTTTCCCCATTTCTGAACCTTTTCCAATGCCAATATATCTTTTTTCAGATGAGGTAACCACATCTATACGCAGTATTCAAGATGTGGGCATGCCATCGATTTATCGAGAAGCAATAAGATATTCTCTGTCCCTTTTTTAATGATGCCTAACATTCTATTTGCTTTTTTGACTGCTGCTGCACACTGAGTAGATGTTTTCAGAGAACTATCCACAATGACTGCAAGATCTCTCTCGAGTGGTTATAGCTAAATTAGTCCCCATTATATTGTATGTATAGTTGGGATTATTTTTTCCAATGTGCATTACTTTTCATTGATCAACATTAAAATTCATTTGCCATTTTGTTGCCTAATCACCTAGTTTTGTGAGAGCCTTTTGAAGCTCTTCACAGTCTGCTTTGGTCTTACCTATCTTAAGCAGTTTAATATAATCTGCAGTAGCAGTTAGAGGTCCTAGCTGAAATGGAGCCCACTTTATGTTAGTCACAATACTACAATGACATAGTAAGTCTTGGCCTACCCACAGCTTTTATACTGATTACATTATTTTGGTTAGATTTGTAAATTGTCTACTGAACTAGTTAAACCAGTACAACTCCTAGTGTGGACACAGTTATACTGGTATAAAGGTGCATATACCAATATAGTATACTCTGCTTCCCTTATGGGAATAAGCTAAACCAGAATAATCACTCCTTATAATGGTACGTCTACACAGCAGTGCTATTTCGGAATAACTGACATTATTCCAAAATAACATAGTCCATGTCTACATAACAAGTAGTTATTTCGACATAATGTCAAAATAATATCATGCTGGAGGACTTCTTACTCTGACTCCTATAAACCTCATTGTACAAGGAAAAAGGTGGAAGGAGAGGGCTCTATCTCGAAATAACTACTGTGTAGACAGTGCCAAAAGCTGAAATAAGCTATTTCAAATTAAGCTAGGCAATTGACTTAGCTCCAGTTGCATAGCTGATTTCGGCTTTCATCCTGCTGTGTAGACGTGCCCTAACAGTATCCTCACTGGGTAGCTACTCTGCTTGAACTATACTGATATATAGTGTCTATGGTATATAATAAGGCTTTGATACTGTCTCATGTTACTGTCTCAGAGACAAACTAGGGAAATATAGCCTAGATGAATCTACTATAAGGTAGGTTCACAACTGTTTGGAAAACCATACTCAGATAGTAATCATTAGTGGTTAAAGGTCAATTTGGAAGGGTATATTTGGGTGGGGGTTCTGTAGGGATCTGTCCTGGGTCCTGTTCCATTCAATATCTCCATAGATGGTTTGGATAATGACATAGAAAGTACACTTATAAAGTATGCAGATGATACCAAGCTAGGAAGGGTTGCAAGTGTTTTGGGGGACAGGATTAGAATTCAAAAGTATTCTGTTTAGGAAGGTATAATCAATTGCCTTACAAAATGGGAAGTGACTGTCTAGGAAAGAGTACTGCAGAAAACGATCTTGGAGATTATAGTGAATCAACTAACAAAATATGAGTCTGTGATGCAGTGATATCAGCTCCGCACTGGGCCACCCTTGTGGGCCCAAGAGGCCATGCCCCCTCCTCTCTGCTGCTATGCTTCAAGTGGAGAACCAAGATAAAAGGAGGCAGCCCAACAGGTGGGTGATGGAAAAGGAAGGCTGTGCACTGCTGGTTCTTGCAACACTGCTGGCGGTAGAACCTGAAGACCCAAACTATGCTCCAGGTGACTTGCCAACTATGGATACTGCTGGGGAAGCCAAGCCGCAGCCTGCTGAAGAAGCTGCTGCCTGTGCTATGTACCAGTTCAGAGGGAAGTAAGGCCTCCAGACTGTTTGTTTTGCCCCACCCAAAAGGCTAATCCCCAGTGCAACTGCCTGCCCCAGGCTGCAGTGCCATAAGACTGTTTGCTCATCCCCATCCTGGATGCTGTGAAGTCTCGGACTGTTTAATTGTTTTGCTGCTTCAGCAAAGAGGCTGCAGAACTACTGACTATTTGCTTACCTTGTCCTACCCAAGGGTTGCAGCCTGCTTGCTGCTGTTGTGCCTTGGTCAGGGGGCTAACTCCCCAGACTGTTTGTTTGGTTTGCTGCCCCAAGAGGCTGTGGTGTTCCCGCTTGATCCACAAGGCATTAGTTACAAAGTCCACCAATATACCAGAAAGAAAGACAGACAGACAGACCATTCTGGGTTGTGGTAGCAGGAGGGTTGTAAGCAAAACATGAGAAATAATTTTTCTGCACTATGGTCTGGTTTTGGACACCACATTTCAGGAATGATGTAGACCTGTTGGAGAAAGTCCAAGTGAGAGAACCCAAAATGATTCAAGGTCTAGAATACATTGAAAAACAAGTGGGTTTGTTTTGTCTGGAGAAGAGAACCCAGAGGGGGAAGGGGGAACTAATAAGTGTCCAAGTATGTAAAAATTGTTGTAAAGAGAAGGAGAATAATTTAATTCTCCTGAACCACTGACAATAGGACAAGAAGTAATGGGCTCAAATTGCAGCAAGGGAGATTTAGATTGGACATTAGGAAAAACTTCCTTCCTGTCAGGGTACTTAAGCTCTGGAACAAATTGTCTAGGGATGTTGCACAATCTGTCACTGAAGGCTTTTAAGAACAGGTTTAGACAAAAATCCTTATTGGGGATGGTCTAGATCAGGGATGAGCAATAAAACAGTGGTGGTTTGTGAGGGTTAGCCCCTCGCTGACCACTGTCACTATATTCACCTGTGCCTCTGTGGGGATTTCAGCTTTCATTGGCCATGGATTGCCATTCCCAACCAATGAGAGCTGCGGGAAGTGGTGTCCCAGTCTGCGAACAAATGGGATAACCATTTCAGTAAATCATGACCTTTCCAATGATACCTTATGTGAGCCATCATGCATAAATTAGATCTCATTAAGCATATTTTCATAAAGCATATGGAATGCCTCATTACAATAGGCATCTCAGAAATCAAGGATATATAGTTGTTTGCAGATTTGTTTGACTTTATCATGTACAGCAGAGAAACTTTTCTGCCACAGCTATTTCTAATATTCTCAGTAGAGTAGTGATAACCTGACTCTGAACTACAATTAAGAGTGTTTTCTTATTATGGTGGTTTTCTTTTTTCATTCCCCCCGACCCATATGCCAACCCTCAGAGTGTGTGTGTGTGTGTGAGAGAGAGAGAGTTAGTGTTGCTCACTCTTACATTTATTGGGTAAGGTAATTTTGGTGCCCAAAACTGGATCTGATACTCCTGTTTTCTAAAGATATATTTGTACGATGTTAAATGCATACAAACGGATGGTGTCTATCTAGCAGTTAAAGGCAGAGCTAATTGCATTATACCAAACACACTAATTGCATTGTACCAAATATGAGCACTGGAAGGACAAATCTAAGCCTAAGGAGCAACCATCACCATCCACACATGACTTCTCTATGTGGTGTGTCTGGGTTTTTAGAAATTCTCCCATCCTATTATAAGAGTTTATGTAAGGTAAAAGATTGGTAATGTGCAGCAGTTTACCACAATAGTGAACCCTTTTAAATACAGTGCAGGGACACAATGCTGTCAATTTTCTCATCCTTTTAAATTATGTACTAAATGATTTCATATTCTTTGTCACTTCAGTGGCATTCTGAAATTACAAAACTACTGGTAAATTTGGCAGATCACTGTTGCATGTCCTGACAGTTCTATGTATCTAGCATTCTTTCATGTTTCTGTTTGGGAAAATACTCAAGCTTCTCTGCTCTATTTTAATGTACAATGTGTATTTTTCCTTCTTTTTCAAGCTTTACCTTTAAAAATAGGCTATTATCCCTATTATTCAGATGAGGACTGTAATAATAAGACTAAATGACTTGCCCAAGGTCACAGAGGAAGTGTGCATTGGAGCAGAGAATTGAAGCTGGCTCTCCCAAGTCCTGGGTTAATGCTCTAGACTCTGGACTCTGGCATTCTCTCCTCTATGAATGCCATTTGGGGGAAAGCTGAATGCCATTTAATTGTAGTCTAGACACTAGGACAGAGTTGGGCAATAAGATGGCAGCAGTTAGCTCTTAGGAGGCCGCCGCCGCTGTCTCTGCAAGTATGGGTACTTTCAGCTTCAGTTGGCTGTGGATTGCTGTTCCTAGCCCATGGTAGCTACCGGAAGCTGTGCAAACTGGGACACAACTTCCCGCAGCTCCCACTGGCTGGGAAATAATACAATGGCGGTGGTCCACCAGGGACCAACCTTGGCAAACTGGATCCGGCCTGTGGGCCAGTATGGGTATGTCTATACTTCATTCCTCTTCCAAAAAATGAGGAGTAAGGGTTATTTCGAAGGAAGGGTTTTATCTCGAAATAACCCGGTTTTTTTTCTCAAAATGAAGCGTGGGAAATTCAAATCCACGCTTCATTTGCAATTTCGCTCAGCTGCATTTGCATTCCTCTCTCGAAGGAGGAATGCAATGTAGACATACCCTATTTGTCCACCACTCCACTAGGATATAAATTAAGGATGACAGAGTCACCTCCACCCACAACAGAATTCTCACCAAAATCAGTGGGTTGTTTACTTGAAGATCAAAGGGAGAGTGGTCTTTTGGTATTTAACATTATTATTTATTCAGGACTTGGTGGCATTTAGTCTCTCATTAGAAAACATGCTTGCCTTTAAGATCAGGACTTGTCTTGCCATTTGTTCCTATCCCCCTTTCACCATGTATGTGTTCCTGTTCCTTTCTTTATATCTCCTCTTCCAATTCCCTATTAGTTTCATTCTTATTCCAGTTGCTAAAAATGTTAAATGAAATAGATAATGCTGCCATTTCAAAGTTTTACAGATTTTAGAATCAACACTCCAATGACTTCTAATGAGGACAAGGGAGTTCACATATCTCTGTTATTTCAGGCTGTCTGAAGACTCAGGAAGACTGGTTACTCTCAGGTCACATTTTCAAGAGTTTATTTGAAAGTGTGAGGACTAGAGGCTAGCTTCCTTAAAAAATGAAAGCTGAGATTCTTCAGAATATGAACATGGTTTGTGGACCATATAAATACACCAAATGGACCATATGTGGCTTGCAAACTGGGTGTTTGATACCTCTGCTGTAGGAGATACCGGGATCTTCATGGATCTGGAGTGAAATAAGTTGTTTGGCTACCAAATAGCTGCTTGCTTGCTAGGATAATGAATCTTGATCCATCCCCACTCTCCCAGAGGTATAATGGGAAGTGGGAGGGGATCTTCAAGGTCAACTTCATAGAGCTTGCTTCCCCAAGGTCTGTTCTGGGAGATTTTCTTATAAGACCCACAACTGCTTTTGGGGTGTGTGTATGTGGTTTGATTTTAAATTAAGGTTTTCAGCAAATACCATTTGGAGAATGGGTCTTTTGTGTCCCTGCCATGAAGGCCAAGTATGCTTCCTCTTTCATGCATTCTAAAGCCAGAATGGACCATTGTGGTCATCTAGGGTACGACTAGACTGCGAGGATGTATCGGAAAAAGATACGCAAAATACACTCCGCATTTTGTGTATCTTTTCCCGATACTTTTGTCAGAAGAGGCTTTTCTGAAAATTTTGGAAAAAAACCCCTCTTTCGAAAGCCCCCCTTCTTCTTCATGGAACGAGGAATACAGGGGCTTCCAAAAGAGCGCGTCTGTTCTTCCGCATAAAAAAGTGGAAGAGCAAGTGCGTTCCCTGGACACTGCGGAGTTTTTTTCAGGATATCTTTGGTATCCCAAAAAAACCCCACAGTCTAGCCGTACCCCTAGTCTGACCTCCAAAATAACACAGAACTTGCCTAAAATAATTTCCAGAGCACATCTTTAAAAAAAATTGAATCCTGATTTTAAAATAATCAGTGATACAGAACTCCATCATAGCCCTTTGAAAATTGATTCAATGGTTTGTTATTCTCACTGTTAAAAATTTACATCATATTGCCTGCCTGAATTTGTCTAGCTTCAGCTTTGTCACTGGGTCCTGTTACACTTTTTTCTCTGCTAGATTGAAGCGTCCATTATCAAATATTTTCCCCCGTGTAGATACTTAGACTATAGTCAAATCACCCTTTAGCATTCTGTTTGTTAAGCTAAATAAGTTTTGCTTCTTGAGCCTATTGTTATAAGACATGTTTTCTAATCTTTTTACCACTTCCCCAATTGTTTGTCCCTTCCAAAGTGAAGAGATGCAGTTGCAAACCTTCTGGCTAAGGTTGACTACCTAGAAATCTATTTAGTGTCTTTATACTGCTCCTAAATATATAATGGCTATTGTGAATTGCAAGGAACTGATCTCAACAGGTGCTGAGCGAATGATGGCAAAGGAGACAGAAAGTGGCCTAAGATAGAAATGGGTATGTCCTGTAGAGGAACGAGCAGCAAATTTTTGGTTTTAGTTCATAAATAGTTGTCATCTCCACAGAAAAACAAGCAAATGTCATCATAAACAACTAAAAAGACTTGTAATTAAGATCAATGAGCAGGAGCATATGATAACCCTCTGTGCACACATCTTACACAATTTAGTCAAGTTAAACAGATTTAAATCAATGTACACACTTAAAGATGTGGATGTGGATAAGTGTAAAGTAATGCACATTGGGAAAAATAACCCCAACTATACGTACAGTATGATGGGGGCTAATTTGGCTACGACAAATCAGGAAAGAGATCTTGGAGTTATTGTGGACAGTTCTCTGAAAACTTCCACACAGTGTGCAGCGGCGGTCAAAAAGGCAAATAGGATGCTAGGTATTAAGAAAGGGATAGAAAATAAGACCCGGAATATCTTACTGCCCCTGTATAAAACTATGGTACGCCCACATCTTGAATACTGTGTACAGATGTGGTCTCCTCACCTCAAAAAGATATTTTGGCCTTGGAAAGGGTTCAGAAAAGGGCAACTAAAATGATTAGGGTTTGGAACGGGTCCCATATGAGGAGAGGTTAAAGCGACTGGGACTTTTCAGTTTAGAAAAGAGGAGACTGAGGGGGATATGATAGAGGTGTATAAAATCATGAGTGGTGTGGAGAGGGCCGATAAAAGAAAAGTTATTTATTAGTTCCTAAATAGAAGAACTAGAGGACACCAAATGAAATTAATGGGTAGCAGGTTTAAAACTAATAAAAGAAAGTTCTTCTTCACACAGCGTGTAGTCAGCATGTGGAACTCCTTGCCAGAGGAGGCTGTGAAGGCTAGGACTATAACAGAGTTTAAAGAGAAGCTAGATAATTTCATGGAGGTTAGGTCCATAAAAGGCTATTAGCCAGGGGATAAAATGGTGTCCTTGGCCTCTGTTTGACAGAGGCTGGAGAGGGATGGCAGGAGACAAAGCGCTTGATCATTGTCTTCGGTCCACCTCTGGGGCACCTGGTGCTGGCCACTGTCGGCAGACAGGATACTGGGCTAGATGGACCTTTGGTCTGACCCGCTACGGCCGTTCTTATGTTCTTATGTTCTTATGTTCTATGTAAGAACATAGTCCCATCTCATGACTTCCTGTCAGTACAAATACAGGGGTTGGAGGAAGAGGGAAGAACTCACCATTTACTTTATTTGATTTTTCTTCCCAAACAACTGCTCACTTAAAAATGTAAATAATCAGAATAAATCTGTTCTTAAAGATGCACAAGTGGATCTTATTCAATTTTATGTCCTGCTAAAACCAACTTGGATTTAAACATCAGGTACAATTTACCCCTCACTTTTCTTGGAAGAGCTAACTTAATCAAAATAGATGAGCTTCCACAGAGTCAATATTTCTTTCAACTTTAGACCTCAAGCTGGTTTAAAAAAATAGACAGAATATTTAGAAATCCTTTCTGATAGGGGAAGGGGAATCAAAGAGGAGATCTATGAAATTGTCACCAAAAAGAATATTGGAATGATTTAATTTTAAATGGAAATTTTACAGCTGGGAACAGTTATTTTTTTCTAGAAAAAATGGCACATACATTTATCAGACAAAATAGCACAGCAAGTTATTTTATAGAGTCTCAAAAACATACGCTGATGTATAATTTTAAAATGCACATACATGGACAGCCTGTGGATGAGACAGGATATAATTCATATTAGCACAACAGCTTCCTGTTTGCTTATATCATTGTAGTGTCCAATCAGATGTTAAGTAATGTGTGGAGAGACAGTCCCTTTCCTAAAGAGTGGACAGCCTTCCTATCTCAAGAGGCAATGCAGGCAGACAGATATTTTGACAAAATAGCTAAGATACATGTCTTATTGGTTTTATTTTAGTATTGCAAAGGCTTCCCCAGCCAACTTACTCCTCTGACTTTGGGGTTCAGGCAACCTGCTCTGCCATTACTGACCCAAAGTGACTGCCTTCCACTCTGGTCACCCCATATGTGACACATGAAGAAAGGAACAAATAGTTCTCAGAGAGTAGTTATTAACAGTTCACAGTCATGCTAGAAGGGCATAACAAGTGGGGTTCCGCAGGGGCCTGTTTTGGGACCACTTCTGTTCAATATCTTCTTCAATGATTTAGATGATGGCATAGAGAGTACAATAGGGTCATCATTCAAAATGATCTGGATAAACTGGAGAAATGTTCTGAGGTAAACAGGATGAAGTTTAATAAGGTCAATGCGAAGTACTCCACTTAGGAAGGAATAATCGGTTTCATACATACAGAATGGGAAGTGATTGTCTAAGGAGGAGTACTGCTGAAAGGGATTTAGGGGTCATAGTGGACAATAAGTTAAACACGAGTCAACGGTGTGATACTGTTGCAAAAAAAGCAAACATGATTCTGGGATGCATTAACATGAGTGTTGTGAGCAAGACATGAGAAGTCCATTCTTCCACTCTACTCTGTGCTGATTAGGCCTCAGTTGGAGTATTGTGTCCAGTTCTGGCCACCACGTTTCAAGAAAGATGTAGAGAAATTGGAGAAGGTCCAGAGAAGAGCAACAAAAATGATTAAAGGTCTAGAAAACATGACCTATGAGGGAAGACTGAAAGAACTGGGCTTGTTTAATTTAGAAAAGAGAAGACTGATAGGGGACATGATAGCAGGTTTCAAGTATCTACAAGGGTGTGAAAAGGAGGAGGGAGAAAAATTATTCTGCTTGGCCTCTGAGGATAGGACAAGAAGCAATGGGCTTAAAATGCAGCAAGGGAGGTTTAGGTTGGACATTAGGAAAAACTTCCTAACTGTCAGGGTGGTTAAACACTGGAATAAATTGCCTAGGCAGGTTGTGGCATCTCCATCACAGGAGATATTTAAGAGCAGGTTAGACAGACACCTGTCAGGGATGATCTAGATGGTGCTTGGTCCTGCCATGAGGGCAGGAACTGGACTTGATGACCACTTGAGGTCCCTTCCAGTTCTAGTGTTCTATGATTCTATGATAGGTAGTTACAGATTGATCAAAAGTGTTCTAAGAAGTCTGCTTCTGTCAGTCTTCCTTTTTTTCTCCTTTATCACATACAAACATCACTCCATCCTGCTTCCCTCCAAGGATTGGACTGGTAAGGCAATTCCCATCATAGTTTCCCAGGTAAAGGGTCCACAATATATCTTTACACGTATCTTATTCAGGGTTAGGCAACTAAAATTGCAAGTACTGAATTCCAAGAACTTGTATATATTCATGACTTCTCTTTGGATAATGCTATAGCATATATTAACACCTGACAGGAAAGTATTGACAACTGAAAGCCAAATCAAATTTCTCTCTCGGACATATCTAGATTTATTTTGAAATCAGGTATTTTATAAACAGGAAATGAAGTGGGAAATTCTGTATTAGACTTATGCATATTTGAGTTTTCTCTGCTTAATTAATAAGCCAAAATTACTTCTTTCTAGAGTGAACAATGTATTGATTACCACACTTAAAAAATACTACTCATGAACCAGATATTAGGCTTACCCTGGATAAGGAGCAATGGAATATGTACTTCCCTTATGAGCACTTCATAATTAACAAATACAAATGGGAGTGATTTTATTTTGCATAGACTTGATTGCACGCCAATGGCTTATGTATGATCAACCCTGAATTATCAAATAAAAAACACCTGACCAAGATCAAGCAGTTTTTTGGAGTTTGCTTAAAGATCTGAAGTTTTCTGACACAAACTCACCCAGTTAAGAAATCAGCTGTACAAGAAGAATGACTTAAGCCACAGGCTTATGGTATCTGCCTTCTCTGTGCAAAGAAATAAAAAGATCTGGGGACTGTCTCCTCAGTATGCATCTTTTAAGACAGCGTGCAAAGATTGTGCATAATATACAATTGGGAAATATCTGAATTTTTGACAAATTACCTTTTCAGAAGCATAGAATATAAATTGCTTAGAATCTGAGGTACATTTGATATGAGGGGGCATTTATTGATGACTGAAAAACAACAAACTTCAGTTAATATCTACATGCTCTTAGGCATATTGACTGACAAACTATACATAGTGCTGCTACCAGCATTTGAATTCTATCGATCTATAATTACTTATCCTATCTAATGAAAGCTTATAATTGATGAAATCCTAGAACCTGAAGTAATTAACTGGGATGTGCATTATAGTGGATAGCTAATATTTAACAGATGTACACATTGTTTTTCTTACAATAAAAAAAAATTAAACTGAGTACCGATTGAAGGAATTCTTAATTAGACATATTTACACTTCATTTTTATTTGTGTGTTTTTATATACTAACTTACCAGTGGAACAATGGTCCAGGGGTTATGGCCTGGACTAGACTTTGGAGACTTGGGTTTAAGTCTCTATGCTACCACAGTCTTCTCATGTGATCTTAGGCAAATCACAGACAAGTTATGCGCCTCAGTTCCCCATCTGTAAAAATGGAGCTAATAGTACTGTAATGCTCATTGAGTGCCCCAGACTCTACATCACTTTATCTGTCTCCACTGAGAGAAAAACCCATGGATGCTTAACTAGATGTCAGTCCCCTGATAACCACCAGCCTGTTAGCTTCCCGGTCTCCACACACCTTTCACCAATCCTTGCTTGGCCTTGCAGATTAACAATATCCCTGCACCTAAGTACTTCTGAAGTATCCAATTCTTGTTGCTGAACATTAACGGAAATAACTGGGTTTTCTGTCCATGAGGGAATAGTGTATAGACATTTTGACTAGTACAACCCAGGATTGGGTCCATTATAACATCACTGCCCTGAGAGACAGTGAAAATAATCCTAAATTTATTACCGAAACCTAAGATTTAAGAGAGAGTGAATAAGAATAATAGAAATAGAGATGGTTACATATAACACAAAACCCTAAAACATAAGCCTGGTCTAGGCTTATCAATAAAGCAGATTTTCCACCCCTAATCCCTGCCCAAGGATTCAGCCTTTTGCAGAGCTAGCTGATTTTCAGTGAACCAGGTTCCAACTGTTTATGAACAACTCCCACTCCCCAAGGGAATTCCTCAGTGAATGGATCAAAAATGTCCTTTTGTTTCTTCTTTTATTTCCACAAACTCATTATTTTATCCCCAGAGTCAGGACAACCCCTGTGGTTAAAACTTTCCTCATGTGCTGGCTCCATGATGTCTTTACATACTTGTACATATTCCATATGCAAAATGGCTGCCTCTATGTTAACTTACAAAGTTTAATCTACATATGGCAGGTAGGAGACTATACATCTCTTTGTCTGGCAGTACTTCTTTTTCAAGCCTGCCTGGGACACAGACTATATAAGGCAACTCTTTAAATATAGTCTATGTGTACATTTTACAATGATCATAAGACAAGCTTATATAGATACTTGACATGATATTCTTTATGAATACATACAATGAATGTGGTGTGCTAAGTGTAGTGAGTTTGTTAGGCCTGTTAGGTATGGTATAGTGAAACCTCTGCCAGCTGGCACTAATGAGCCTCTGTGTCACAAGTACTTCCCTACCTCATAGGGGATAAACATATTACATGGAAACTACGGCAAGCCAGCTACAATGGCAATGGGGGCTATAGAAGTATCTTAAATAATACTAATGCTCAATGAAGTTGCTATGCCAGTAAATCAGTCCTAAAAACAAGCCAACAAAAACCCTCATTCTTGAAAGGGAGAAAAAATAACAGGTGACTTTCTCCAGTAGCCAAACAAGAAATGCTCCATGCTCTCCTGCTTAGAAATGAAATATTTTTAAAATCCCCAACAGACCATGCCCACATCTCTTTCAAATACTCTTCACCTCGAAGGAAAGTGTGTGTGTGTGTGTGTTATTCAAGTGAGAAATATACTCCCATGTACCAATTTTATTTTTGTCCCTGGAGAAGGGGAGTCTTGTGAAGAAATCTGGTTGCAGGGTAAACTGAGAGTTCCATCAGCGGTTTCTGGAAGGCACTGTGCTGGGCATCAGGCAGTAATTGTGTTAATCATCCATTTTTAAATAACTGCATTTGAAGTTAAGTTGAGAATTGCTTTTTAGATCTTTAATTTGCTTTGGAAAAGTGAAATACTCCCCGAAGGGGTTTGTGCTAATCAATATTCCAACGGCAAATAACCCTGGCTAATAGTTGAGCATAGAATGCCCAGTATTGTGCTGCTTAAAGAATTCTATGGAAAAAAAAATACACCATATCAAGCTGTAATTGGCAGGTTAATATTTTTTTTTCTGACTGCCAGACATAGGGAGTTTTAGTCAACAAGAGATCCATGTAGTGGAGAATTGTGTTGCATTATCATCTTCTTTTTTACCTCCTTGCTAATATAAATGATGACAAATTGCATAGCTCTAAACTTGAAAGTCTCTAAATGGTGTTTTTGTCAAATCCTTTAGAATGAAATGCTTGCTTGGAGAGATTTTGAACTTCAGGAGCTGGCGGAGGGTCCTAATTATTATGCATCATGACACAATGCATTATGCATCATGGCTGCTTTTCTGCTTTTTAAACACTTGTTATGGATGATGAGACTAATATAAATGGACATACAGTGAGAGCTTCTGCAAAACATTCTTGTGATGTCATATTTTGTTTCTAGGGACTTTCATTGCAGCCTTTCTTGGAAGCCAAAGAATGTGCATATGTTAAAAGGCACTGAGAGGCACACTAATAATTAGGTAATTGTCAAGGCAAAGTTACCTTTGATCAAAGGTGCCCTGGTGGTAGACCATGTAACAAACTATTGGTGTAATGCTGGCAATAATTTAATTGATCTCACTGTTTTAAATATGTGAATGCCTGCTTCTACCCTCATTTATGTCAATAGCAAAATACTGACTTCAATGGGTTGAGAATCAGTCCCATAATACATAATCTTATATAATGTATGTTCATGGGCAGTGGGTATAAGAGGCAGGAGAAGGCATGGGCTTCCCAAACTGCTAGGCATGACCCTGCCCATACTCCACCCTCAGAATGCCCCATGCTTCAACATGGCTCCAGGCTGCCCCAGGGCTTCAGCTGCGCTGAGGCTGGGGACCCTTCCCTGCCTGCTCTAAGGCAGGAGACTGGGGCTGCCTGCCCTCCCCATGCTCCAGGGCCGAGGAGACTGGACCAGGCATAGCCTGCCCTCCCCATGCCCTGGGGCCAGCAAGGCTGGGATCATGCACTGCCACCCTCCCCATGCTCTGGGGCTGGGGAAGGCTCATGTAGGAGGCTGGAGACTTGCTCCTGTGATGGCTGTGGGGGGTAGCTCTTTTGGGGAGCAGGGCCTCGGGCACAAGGGGCAGTGTGCCCTTGTAGTCAAGAAGGCTAATGGCATATTAGGGTGCATTAGGAGGAGCATTGCCAGCAGATCTAGAAAAGTGAACCACCACCCATGTGCATGTTCCCTTCCCTAGTCTAATTTACACACGATCTTTAAATAGATACTTAAAGGTTGAGGCAGGGTTTTTTCAATGTTTAAAAAGGGCTGTGGGTACTGTCCATGAGTCAAAACTTTTCAATAAGTTGTTGTCAAATCAGGGTTGATTTTTTTGACTTCAAGAGCAGAATCTGTTTATATTAGGGTTTTGCATTGACTAATAGGGATGTGATGGAAAAGCCATATTTTGTCAGATGTTGGGGGAGTCTGCATATTTTAACAGTCTAGGCAATCTCAGTGAATATCTATCTCCTGTCAAATCTGAGGGAGAAAGCCCAGCCTGAGCAGATGATTAAGAAGTCAGCAGCAAGTAGTGGATTAAAAAAATGACTGCAGTTCCCCAGAAGGCAAATATAATACTGTACCTCATTTTTGAGGATGAGGGGGAAATACAGTTTCAGTGTCAGTGTTTGCATTTAAAGATGATTCCACTCAGTGACCCAGTGAGAGAGTCATGCCTCTCAGGAAAGCAAGCTTTTTCCATCCCTTGAATATCAAGAACATTAATCCACATGTAGCTGTGCTATGAATGTTTAAAGGTATGTTTGGAACTAAGGAGGATGTTGTTCAAACTTGAACCATAAAGATTTGTGCTCATTGCAGAGAGAGGGCCAAGGTACAAACAGGGTTGTTTATACCATTCAATCTTGCTGAAATGTAGAATTATTTCAATTTTAACCTTCTACCCCTCAGGGCCTTGATTAGGAGCCTTGCTGCTTTATCCATATCCCCTTCTCCTCCTGTGTGCCCCATGGTTTGCAGAGAATCCTGTTGTACTGCTGCTTGCAACTCTGTAAACTTTTCTCCTAACTTCTATAATGTTTCTATGTGGGGGACACATTAGAAGGCTCCTTGAGGTAAATTGGAGAAACCCAGGAACAAGACTTTAGCCAGGTAGGGCTGGGAGTGGCCTGCTAACAGCAGGGACTTGCTGGACTAGGAATCCTATATTTACAACTTTCAAGTCTTGTTTTCTACTTTGATATTAATAAACTCAGACTCTAAGGCAGGGTAAATACCCAGAGAGAAATCTGTGTGTGTGAAGTGTATTGAGGAGCCCTGGAAGAAGGGAAACTGTGGCAGGCTGCTGTAGAGTCATCCCTGGCTATGAGAGGGTATGTGGAAGCTGGCTGATTTTGTTACAGGGAGTAATGGAGGTGAGGCACATCTGCCTAAATACTTGGCACATGGTACTTTGACAACAAGATAGTATGGCTCTAAACCCCACTATAGTCTTCAGCTCCCTACCAATGAAATCTATTGAGGAAAGAGGATCTTTGAAGGAAAGTGTGACAGACTTCCTCATGTTCCCCCTATGTCTTCTAACACTTGTTGCTGTTTAGAATCAATAAGGAGGACACTTTTAGTTTCTTTTCTTGCTGCATCCATGGGCGGTGATGGGGCAAGGGCCAAAGCAGGCTTGATATTTTCCAAAAAGTAAAATTTAAAAAAGTAAAGAATCATACCCCGCAGCCATTTGATTATAAAAAAGTAGCACACTTTAAATCAGTAATACTTTATTTTATAGTATGTTGGTAGTTGGGTTTTTTTTCACGCCTGTAAATTTGAATCAAATTCAATGAGAGTTGTGTAATATATAATTCTCCAATAAATAGTTACTTTCTGGATAATGCTTCAACCTGAATGTCATTTATCACACAAGTATAAATAATTTTTTAATTTCCTTTTTAACAGTAGTGTGTTTACACTAAGTGGATCTGTCCTGAAAGGCTTGATCTAAATGGAAAGTTTAAGAAAGCATCCAGTGAGGTTGCTGCACCCAATTAAGTGCAGTTTTATGCTGTAGGCTGCCAGGTCAGCCAGAGGAAATGCTGATGCTATGATAAACCTTTACTAATTTACAGGAAGGACTAGTCTCACTTCATTGTGCTTGTTCTGTATAGATTTTTTTTAAAGCAGTGAAAGATCTATACAGGCAAGTATAGCTAAGATGTGCTGGTGCATTGTTTGTTCAAGTTGTAATATATTCAGCACCCAGACCTTGTTCTTAGAGCTTGATCTAGCTCCCACTGAAGTCACTGACTTGTGTGGGAGTTAGATCATGCTATTTGTAGCAAAGTGTGAGCTATAGTTTTGTTTGCTTTTATAATATTATTATAGTGTCAACGTAGGCACTGTAAAACGTTATAGTTTTGTAAAATATACTTTGTACAAGAGAGCCTCCAAACTATTTGTCACCTTTGTATACAGAGAAAAATACAAAAGAGAAATGAAACGCATAAAGAGACACTACATGTCTCTGAGTCACCTGCATTGTTATGAAGTACAGCTGAAATTTCTGGCAGAAGAAGCATCCAATTTAGTATCAAGTCTTGGTGTTAACATGTAATGTTACATATGCTATTATTTGTGTGTAATGTTCAGAGTGGCATCATGGAGAGTAGCAGGCAATGCTTTAAGATGAAATATTTCCATTCTCAGACTGCCTTCTAGACCCTTATTTTTGCTAGATATAATACTAAAACGATTCTTAGATAGTTGTACCCAAATCCTCATGTTGTAATTTTCACCAATTAAACTCATTGCAGCTGAAATAGTCGTCGTTTTTGTCTTGGTTGCTTTAGAACTCTAACGGCTTTGTCCTCAAATTCTATATGTATTGTGAATTGCCTTGAATTAGGCAGGTAAAAAAAAATTTACTAACTTCCTTTTGGAAGACAATTAGATTTCAACAAAACAAATTCTTTCACAGATTGTCTACTCTCCTCATTTTTTTGCATTCGAAAACCAAATATTTTCAGTATTTTGGAAGATTTTTTTAAAAAAGGCAGTGAAAGATTTACACAAAGAAGTATAGCAAAGATGTAGTGGTGCATCTCTAGACTTGAACAACAGCTAGTGATTTTTACACATTAATGTAAGGTTAGAGGCTTATTTAGCCATTTGAAAATAGCATATTGAGCACAAGCAATAAATCAGTTTCCACATAATTAAGAAATGAGCAGCAGGCTGTGATTCTGTTTGCAGATTCCAATGCCTGATTCTACAATCATTGCATTCTGTTGGATTTGACAATGAGAGGACATGGTTGACTTAAACTTGATGATCTTTCAGATACAGAGATCTTATCATGCTTAGATTTTATGCTTCTTCAGAACTTGGATCTCTTTTTCCGGACAAACACGTCTCAATATCTTTCTTTCTTTCTTTCTTTCTTTCTTTCTTTCTTTCTTTCTTTCTTTCTTTCTTTTTCTTTCTGTCAAACTTCATGACTGTGCAGTGACACATTTAACTTTTAAAAGTGTCATTAATTAAATAATGAGATAGGTTATGTATGGTGCAACCTGTGAGGAGTAAGCTATATATGTCATAGAAAACTGCAAAAGAAGAGGTAGTAGGTAAGTTTTGGAAAAAGTGTGGCTGTGCCAAATACACCTGATCGCTTCTGTTTTTTTCAGACTAAGCAATTCATTGTCAATATGGGAATACTGTCAAAGAAAAAAAATTAGTATCTTTCCTGTATAAGATTTTTGCCTACATGCCTTTAGCAGATGAATACTGAAGTGGTAATAAGAGGGAAAGCCCTAGTGGTTTGCTATTCAGAAGTCCCCGGATCAATTTCTTGCTGGAATGGATTTCTCACAAATAAGGATTATCCTTCATTTGTTGTTTACTCATTTGGAAACTTTAATGTGTTTTGCACTAGCCACATCAAGCTTTGCAATTTTATCTGTTACTGACAGAATGCAGTTATTTGTTAGCTGTTCTAATAATAATTATGGTTGAGTTGACAATTCCTATTCTCTGCTCTATTTTCAGTGTCACATTCATTTCCAAAACAATTATTTTTAGATGAAAATAAACCTCACATGCATATGCTAGAAGGGATTGTCTCCCCCAAAAGATTTTAAGATAATCTATTTTGCATGTTTTGTGGATTGGATATTGCAATAATGAATGAGGTATGAAATAAGAAACAGCTGTGTTTGGTGCATACTAAAATTGTGCATTTGAGTTTTTGATAAACATATCTTTTTTTTTTTTTTAAATTATTACAGTTGTATCCTGGTCTATGTTCATTAGGGGGCATCGCATCTTGAACAGTGTCAGATGCTTCCCTAATATGACAGAACCCGGGCCACAGACTGCCAGTCTGAAAACATTGTATTGGAATCCCTTTCCGTATGTCCATCACTACAGCTGTATGACTTGGCCATCCATATTGATCTATAAACTGGTGCCAGTGCTGGGTGAGTGCAGGCAGGGCTTCCAGACAGTGGTGCCAGGCCTGGGCCTCGCCTCGGGGCTGGGGGGTGCTGTTCCCCCAAGTCCTGCCGTGCTGCCACTAACCCCCTTCCCCGCAACACAGCACTCTCCCATCCCCCTAACGCAGTGATTGTCAAACTTTTTGACCTGTGGCCCACATGGCTCAATGCAAACCTTTCTGTGGACCACTGGTTCTAATGGAAACTTGCTGTTAATTACATAATTACACCTGAGCCATTTTGCTAGTGCTGCAGCTTGGGAGAATGGCTTAATTTAACCAGTAAGAAAGGAAATATTAATTTAAATTATTAAACAGACTAAGCACTTTAACTTTCTTGTGTTAGTTTAGTTTATCAAACTTTTTTAAATAAAGTAAAATATTAATTTATGTCCAACACAAAAGGTTTCAACATTGTCTTTATTTATGGCAGCGGTGGGGAACCTTTTTTGGGTTAGGAGCTGCTGAACTACAAAAAAATCATTGGGGACCACACAAGTGAGAAGCAAAATAAACACAAAACAAAACAAAACAAAACAAAAAAACTCTCCAAAAATCCCCAGCCCTCACTAATTTGGCCCTCAACTGAGACACTTCGCTCCTCTGGCACTCCAGCCCCACTGGGGGATGGGGAGGGGCAGGGAGGACTGAGGTTCAGGGCTTTCATTAGGCCAGATTTGCTGTTCTGGGGTTAGTGGATTTTGTGGACCCTCCCCCCATGCTCTGGGATCGGGACAAAAATGGGGGGCTCGGTGTCTGGGACAGGGCTGCCAGCAAGAGGAATGAGGGTACAGGATCTAGGTGGGAGATGGGGTGCAGGGGTGGATGAGGGAATGAGGGCTGGATGGGAGGTGGACTACAGGAGCAGGATGGGAGTAGGCTGTCTGTCCAGGGGAAGGGGGCAAGGGCAAGGGAAGGTGCAGTGTGTGGCCAGGAGGGAGGGTGCAAGAGAAAGGGTGGGTGCAGGAGTGGGCTGGAGGTTAGAAAGTCTAGCCAGGAGGGTAGGTGGCGGTAGGGTGTCTGGCCAGGGAAAGGGGGCAGGATCAGGCTGGGGTAGGGTGTCTGGCTGGGGGGAGGGTGCAGAAGCAGGGTGGAGGTAGGGTGTCTAGTCAGGGAGGAGAGGTCAGGAGAAGACTGGGGGTAGGGTGTCTGGCTGGGGGGAGGGTAAAGGAGTGGGCTGTGGGGTGTGTGGTCTCGGCAGAGGGGATACGTGAGGGGGCTGGAAGTGTGGGGGTCTGAGCATGAGGGAATGGGGGGCACTTGTTTTCGGGCACCTGCACTGGTCCCAGGCACCGCCTCCCACTGCTTCCATTGACTGGATTATGGCCAATGGGAGAAGCGGGGAAAGCCTCCAGGCAGCGCATCCACATGCTGCTGTTCCCCCAGCTGGGGGAAGGGGAGGGACCAGGAGAGTGTTGCTTCTCCACGAGCCAGATCATGCAGGGAGGTTCAGAGCTTTCTCCCCCACCCCACAGCAGGAAGCTGATGCTGGCGCTCCAACTTCGTGGTGGGGGGAGGGAGAGGCTGGAGTGCCAGCATCGGCTCACCGTTGTGGGGGAAAGGAGGGTGCCTGCACATGAGCTACAGACCACCTGGAAGGCAGCCGTGGAGCCCCCTCTTGCTGACTTGGGTGACGGTGGGGGGTGCATTTACACACTTCACCATCCCTCCCCGCCATATATGGGCCTGATCTAAGCCTTAGACTAATAAAAACATGGTTCCCTGTAGACTAGGGAAGGGTACTCTAGGCCAATTGAAGCACTTGTAGCCAATTAAGGCCCTGTAAGGAACCTAATAACTCCCCTCCACACACACACACACACACCACTTCAGGCAGACAGGGTGGAGTATTGAAAGAGAGAGGACTGAGGTTTGAAAGAGCAGAGGAAGGAAGGGAAACTCTCTTCATCAGTGTCAAGGACTGATGGTAGCCCTACCCAAGGGGAAAGAGGGTAAGAAGCCCACAGCGATTGAGAGGGGCTGGGGCTTAGAATGAAGAGGAAACCCAAATCTCTGCTACCATCTTCCTGGGCCACTAGCGGGGGCCCAGGAGCAGAGGCATGAGGTGGTGTCCTAGCCCCTCATCTTCTCCCCCCCCCAGCCAAAAAAAGTGTGAGGCCTACCACACCAACTCTGGTCATTTTATCACAATACTTAAGATCTCACACTTAATGTAGAGTGTTGCTCACATAGAATATTTGATTTAAAAAAGCAATAATACTCTGATTTTTCAAAATGATTTAATAATAACAAAAGGGAGCAATCCCAGGAGGAAGGGAGGGAGACAATCACCAAGGCAGCTCCCCCCCCATGAGTGTCTAGCATCCATTGGTCAGCACAGAGAGTGAGGGATTCTGATTGGCCAGCATTCCCTAGCTCCCAGGATTTAACCCAACATAGGGGCCACGTGGAACCTTTTGACACTGTTCCAGCAGCCTATTCTACCCAGACAGATGCTGTGGGTCTAGACGATCACCTGTTTACGGGGGCAGGAAGAAATATTTTCTCTTGTAGGCCAATTGGCGGGGGACCAAGGAATTTTTTGCCTTCCTCACAGCACCTTTGAGCCACAGTGTGTTGATTAGGAACATGCTTAGTACCTAACTTAAGTAGTTGGGTGGAATTATTTATTTGTCAGAACTTGTGGCCAGTTTCCAATGTGGTGAAGAAAATAAAATGAATGGTTCCTAGAGGTAAAAGACCTGTAATTTTGGAGACGGGCCTTGGGTTCATGTGATAAGGTCAGACTGGTAGCCCTTGCAGGCTGAGTTCCCCACTGTCCTGCTGGCAGTGCTAGGACTCAGAGAACTGAGTCTTGGGGTGTAGGCTAAGGAGAGCTACTCCTGCACGTGATCAGTTCTATGGTAAGGAGCCTTATAACTATTCACTGGAACAATGCGTTGTTGTGTAGGAGAGTATGGCTGATGGTGTTAAAAGTTTAATTAAAGTTGTGACCTATTGCTTAGTTGCATGTCCTCATTTTGCTGCTGTGTACACAACAGTATGCTTAGATTGATCATTTACATCAACGGAAAATGCTTACCAGTTACCTGAGTCTCTGGAATGTAGTTACGTTGCATAGGGTGTGAGGAGTGTGTATGTAGGGGGGAGGAATTGTATGTGAGGTTTAACAGAATGTATGCAATTTGGATTAGTGTTTATAATCACAGTTATAAATCCGCCTGTTTCAATGTCAGGAGTTCTTAGTAAAGTTAATGAGCTAATGCCCCATATGTCAATGGTGGAATGGGAATGGGTTACTGGGGAGGAGTCACGTGGTGATTACCTGTTTTGTTCATTCCCTCTGGGGCACCTGGCATTGGCCACTATTGGAAGACAGGATCCTGGGATAGATGAAGCTTTGGTCTGACCCAGTATAGTCAGTTTTTAGGGACATTCTTATGTTCTAATAGGCCCTTTTTATATACTAAATGGTTTAATGCGTTAAACCTATATTATATGATGTGGAGAGGCAACATCCCATTATAATGACAGAGAGAAAGGGATGGAGAGGAAAGGAGAGGGGGGCTGGTTGATCATCGGCTAGAATGGGATATGCAACCACACATTTCCAAGTTTCCATTTTAAATAAAAAATGCATGTCTGTAGTAATCCAAAGTCATTGCCATCTGATGGCTATTTATTGGCTTGTCTGAGGAGTTTGTGATCTCCAGCCAGTCCATCATGAACAAGTCCACTTCACCTCATGGCCCCTTTGTTAACAGACCAGAGACACTCATGCTAGCCCTGTCTCCCGGCTCATTCTAAGTTTTTACCCTTAATCATGTTCCATCCTACTCAGCATCAAGCTGGGGAAGCATGTACTGTCAATGTCTGTGCTTCACAAGTTTGTGTAGATGTAGTTATCTCTCTGAGCCTGTCAATCTAGTAACTTTCAAAAACATGCATTCATTTATTTATTTTAAAAAGAAAGAGATCATAATCTCTGTTAGTTCTTAACTCATGTTGCTTCCTGACAGGAGCACTACAAGCTATTCTAAATTTAATCTATGCAAAAATGTTGGGGGGCAGGTTAAGGATATTGCACTAGTGCAAACTGCAGTTGAGAAGTCCCAATGAATTTGTGTCTCTATAATATGTACTTTCATGCATGTTTTCCATCCATGTGGTATCTGAGCACCTACCCGGGATCCCCTTAGTCACTGCCTTTAAAAACTGGCAAAAGGAAAAACAACCTGACAGTTGTTCCATCTGTAGCAATTTTATGGGTGACAATCCTCATGATTTTAAAAGCAAAACACTAAGCTCTTGTGGTAAGAAGGCTGAGTTGTTTAAGCCATGAGGGAATTTTGTATACCCTTGTGTTGTATCCTGTTTAAAGTGATAAAGTTTCAGACTTCTTGTCTGAAAGTCACTTGTTTGCCTCTTTTAATTAGCAAAATACAACTAACACATTTTTCATAGAAACACTGGGATGTTCACATAATCAGTTATTGTTCACAAGTAATGAATAGAGGCAGTTAAACATTAGAGTCATAATACTTGTTTTCTGTGGAGCCCCTTCTTTTTTCCAATTACCACCTTCACAAGCGTTCCAAGTTTATAGCTGGCAAATTTGGCTACTGTGCATGAGGCCTTCTGAAAAATTTCCATTAAAATAAAAATGTCAAGCACACTGAGATGTCTTGTGCCCTACTGTGTTTGTGAGAGCTACAATAAGCAGATTTGTAATTCCCCATCTTACTAGATGACAGTTCTCCTAGACTTTTGAGAAAATGTGAAGATGTTGGCCAGGGAAGGTGTTTTTAGGCAGTGTGGAATTTGGTACAATTAGAAAAAATGAAGTAATGTATGAAGTAAGTATATAGCAGATTCTTGAAGGAGCCTGCTATATAGCTCACTGGTTTAGGTAGACTTTGAATCAGACCCTTAGACTTTACCCAAGAAAAATTCTGTTTTTGCTTTAAATGGGAGTTATGTACTTTGATTTCATGTCTGAATTTCATCCATGTCTTTTAAAGAATAAATCATATATCAGAAAATAATTATTTGCTGTTTTATGAAAAATTTAGAATTCTTTCTGGTATACTTCCCCCGGGTATAGTGACTGGTTCTATTTTAATCAGGTTCCTTATTACTCACAGGAAACTTGAATGCAACAGGAATCCACATGATGATTACAATTAGGATTGGTTACCACTGTGTCCTGACCTATGTCACTGTAACACATAATTTTCTTGGGCATTATTTGTTTTAAAATTAGCTTCTACAAATGTTAACTGAGAAATTCTGTAGTGATAATCTCCAAAATATTTGTGGAGAGTGAGGTTAGTATGTGTGTGGGGGTGTCTATTGCTGATTTTTTTTTAAGTTGGACTCATTGCACTTGTTTGTGATGTGGTAGTGTTATTTAGAGTCTGATCCATTAAAATATATCTAATAAAATTAGGCTGTCAAAGCTCAGCAGAGCTTGCTAAGTGCTATGTAAATTCAAACAAATGCATTACCTTTGCCTCCTTCTGTTATTTGTATAGGGCCGGATTGTGGTGCCCTTATTCATGCTGAGTGGTACTTTTTCACCATGAGTTGTCTCAGTGAATCTAACACGATTGCTTATGGAACAAGGTACTCATGTTGACTGGTACCTATGATATTATTGCTCACAGACATTAAGGGTCAGATTGAGACCCATTACTCTGGGCTGCTGTGAGAGGGTATCCCACTTAGGTTATGTTTAAAGAGCGATAGTGTGTGGGGGATGGTGCAATTATTTACACCCTGCCAGAGCCGGCTCGAGCCATTCCTGCGCCCCGGGCAGTGGGTGCGCGACACATGCGCTGCTCCGCCCCTGGGCACACAGCACATGTGCGGCCCTGCCTCCTGGCGCGCTGCGCACCTTACAGCTGCAATTGGGCGCGCGGCACCTGATTGCAGCTCTAAGGGGCGCCACGCGACCCCCGGCCCCGGGCGCGTGGCGCCCCTTTTAGCTGCCATCAGGTGCCCCCCATAGGTTGGCGCCCTGGGCAGCTGCCTGGCTAGCCCCCCCCTTAATCTGGCCCTGCACCCTGCTGAACAAGAGTACCCAAAATGGGGCTAGTTCAATGGGATTGCTTGTGGGAAT
Organism: Rafetus swinhoei; assembly: GCA_019425775.1. Taxonomy (NCBI): domain Eukaryota; kingdom Metazoa; phylum Chordata; order Testudines; family Trionychidae; genus Rafetus; species Rafetus swinhoei. Next base: position 161,024,254 of record CM033437.1, read on the forward strand.
AACTGTCCGATGGTAGGACTAAGGGATTCAGAAACTAGTGATCAAAAGCAGGAGAAAACTACTTCTTGCAAACTAGATTTGAAAATCTTCCCTGTAATAAACATGGTTTCAAGGCAGACTGCCAAAACCACAGCTCTTTAACAAAACAAACAAACAAAAAAACCCTTAGGCCATGGCACATGAAATTGTGTGATTCTAAAAAAGAAAAGCAATGCTCATTTTGCAAAGGTACAACTTTGTGTAACCATCCAAATTAAAACATCGTAGTATCTGAGGGCACAGCGAATCCCAATGGGTAATTCATTCTAAGCCTTATTTACACTAGTATCTGCAAAACTATTCTTGACCTATATAAATCATTGGCCGCAATAAGCTTTTATTTTAGGAAGGAGATTCAATGGGAGACTGTCTGCTTTGAAAACACATCTAATATGGTGAGTGAAACATCAAACAAGATTAAATCAAAAGGTGAAATAGAACCCCCTGAAGGGGAAAAAACCCATGCAATTCTATTTTCTCCCTTTAACTACATAGAACTTTCGCATTAGAAATAAACAGTATAATGTAGCGACTTTATGGGGTAAAACCAAGTCTGTCTGTAAGAAGAACTGAGTTCTTCTCTCTGCCCTTCCAGAATATCAGGTATAGCACTCACAAGCAGATTGCAATTTAGTTAGGCGCTACAGATAACCCATTTTCTCACAGTTTCTGTAAATTGAGACTCCACTAAGTGACTTAGAAAAATGTATATGTGCTAAAGAAGACTGTCCCATACCCTTAGTGAGCTAGTTTATTGCCCTTCATTTTATATTTTGTTAGAAGTTGAGCTTCAGGAGGTCATGAGCTATGTCTCAGCCTAGGGCTCAAAGGACATCTTTCCAATACACTAACAACAGTACATTTCAGATACTGCACTTAAAAAAGTATTGAATTTTAGATAAATATTTGAGCTGTTCCATTTTTTAAGGTAAGACTGGACTTTTTCCCCCCATTTATATGGCATACGCTAACATTTTTGTGTTTTCTCCAGTAATAATTTGGGCTTGCTAGTTTATAGTTGCATTAGCAATGAAATTTGTATTACCAGGGAAGCCCCACTGTTAGGGAAGTTTGTGTTTTGTTTCCATGGAATGCATTAGGATGCTCTAAAATGTGTAAACTGCATGTTTTTGTAAGTAGAACAAAAGGATGATAAGAGTTGTGACAAAAAAGCAAGGTAAGTATAAAAAACAAACAAAAAACTCCAAATGAATGAACCTGAATGAAGTAGATACTGATGTACATAATGAATTTTCAGGAACTCTTTTATTAGGTAAGTTTATGAAATTGTAGTGATTTTTTTTTCAAGGAATATTTTAATCTTGTTGAATAGGAATTAATTTATGGCAGATGTGAAGGTTTATGTAGAATACATCTAGTATTACATTTCCTTTGAACTAAAGACAATAATACCTTAAATAATTAATCTCTGAGGGCATCTCTTCACTCCTGAATTAACGCAAGTTATAATTCAAGCATTGCCCATAAACTCAAATTCTGTTCACACATAAAAACAAGATAGCTGCCCCCCTCAGGGGGTATAGTCTACAGCTTGAGTTAGCACAACTCGTCAGCTGCTAACACAATCATTCTCTGTAGCTCATGAGGAATTTTGCAGTGTGGCCACTTGTATAGACAGGGTAAGATGCATGGGGGTAAGATCATTGCTTGATCTAAATACTGTCTAGTGTGATAAGGGTTAAGGTTTTCTGTTCTTTTGGTAACCTCTCTGACTTTTCATGTATCACTTATAATCTATCCTTTGTAATCAATATACTTTTTTTATTGTGTATCTTTGCCAGTGAGTTTGCCTGAAGTGTTGGGCAAATTTGCTCAGGTTTATAAAGGCTGGTGTATAGCCATTTTCCATTGATGAAGTAGTGAACCAATTAATAAACTTTCACTGCTTGTCTGGAGCAGTGCTCGATTGCATATTCCTGATGTACAAGGCTGGGAGCTGGGGGGATTTGTTCATGCACTCTACCTGGGTGTGGGGCTCCACATGCTAGCGTGCTGAGTGATCACAGTGCCTGGATGGATTTGCTGCTTGTCATTAGCAAAGCATTGTAGGAGAGATCCCAGGCTGGAGCGATAAGGGGGACATAGTGATCCCACAGTCCCAGGTTGCACCCTGGGGATTCTATCACCCTCTCACACTTCCTCCCCAATATGCTATAAAAACTTCAGTGTGGTAGAAAATATTGACTGGCACTCCGTTCTGGACAGCTCTGGCTCAATTTAAACCCTGGGAGTAGATAATTATTATTACTGTTGCTGTGAAGACAAAGCCTAAGACATATGAGTACAATGAACCTATCTGCATTTCCAACAGTTGGGTTTGATCCGAACAGGAGGATGAAATTATGGCCTTGATCTTGCAAATATTTCTGCACCTGTGTAAATATTTTGGCTGAACTCAGCCTATTGATGTGATTTAGTAATTTTCATGCATCTGTCTGAAGGATTATAGCTTTAATAATTATTCCAGCTACCACTTAAACATCCCCCCTAAAAGTCTATAACTGTCACTGGTGACTGAAATCACAAGTATTCTGCTTGGATTTCTACCATTGAAATTTAGAAGTCATCTCTCATAAATGAATCAATGTAATAGTTCAATTCTGACCCTTTCCTGGGTAGATAGCTTTTAAAAATAACAGTTCAAAGGAACATTAAGAAGATATAGGAAAATTCAGGCTGCTGCCTTCAGTGCAGATAGACTACTATAGTTTTCTAGGACTGCTGCCAGCTTTTTGAGTGTAAAAAAGTAACCAAAATAGAATTGTATGTTGTATTGAACTGTTATCTCTTCAGTTCAATGTGCAAAATAGCATAATCTTAAATTCAGCATGCCATTGTATATTACTTTTATTTAGGCACAGACAGTAACTTTACAATCTTTCTGACCAGAGAATGAATAGAGCACTGCATTTATGTTCTTCTTAAGAAAGATTACTGGGGTAAATGGGTGGAGGGAGAGAAGAGAATACACTTCTACTGAAAAGAAAGTAACATATGCAATATACACAACTCCTACTTCCAGTCAAGCTCTTTTTATAAGCAAAGGACGGGTGGTGGGCTCCATTCCTCACATACAGCACAAATGTCCTAGAATAACTTTTTCTTTTAATAGGAAGACCTCTGGGCAGATAAGCGTGGGAGAGAGGAGAGAAATGAATGAAATAATTTATAAATGTCTTTTTTTATGTAACTAGTTTTGCAAATTACCAAAAACAAACTAGTTGTTTTTGCAAAATTTCAATCTTCTGGAGATTTGCTCTTCTCATTTCTCATAAATATTGGACTAAATATATCAGAAAATCCAGATTGCCCACACATAATTAAACAGTGTACATTTTGATGAGATGCTTTTTCCTGTGGGGGCTAAATTTCCAGTACTTTTCCATGATTACACCTAATTAATTTTAATAGAATAGTAAAATACAAGTGCTCCACTTGTAGCACTGGTTACATGTTAGTGAATATTAGAGGCTGTTTTGTCTGTAGGACATCTCCTATTTGGAGAAAACCATGTTGTCCACTGTTGGATTTTATGAGGCATCTCACAATATCTAGTGTGTTTCTTGAAGCCTCACCTTCTGGAGTCATTTGAATATACGAGACTCTCAGCTCTCATCCAAAATAAAAACACTTCTAGATCTCATAGTTACAGTAGAAAACTTGAAGACATGACATAAATACACATCAATGGATTAAAAAAAACCCCTTGAATTAAACACAAAATTTTTTGTCTAAGTTTTAAGCCTATCTTAAAGCAGAGGGCTTGACTTGTGCTTTTTGAATGTCTGGGATTGGTAAAAGAGAAAACAAGTAAATCAAGCAGTCAGTTATTTTCATATATTTCTATAAATATACTGTGGGCATGTTCTCAGTGGCATCTGTTTTCGAGCTGCTGAGGAGTTTGGAATTTTACACTAAGAGAGGGAATACAGCTGATTGAGAAAAGCAGAAACAGTGGCCTCAGTTTATCAAGCACCTTTGTCACATGGCTCTGCCATTTACATATGCATTTCACTTCCAGCAACATAAATGATGGATTCTCACAGATGTATTGTAAAAGTTATACCTCCTGGTTTATAAAGTAGGTGGAGATATGGGACCTTGTAAAAAAAAAAAAGAGTCCCCTTTGGTTACGCCCAGAAGGTGGGGGACACGCCCAGCTATCTACATGGGGACGGAGGCGGGGGTGCACAGGAGTTCCTGTTTCTTAGACCTTGTAGAGGGCGATCCCCACCCTTTGCAGGCCTTCTTAAATCCCCTCTGATGGGGGCTCAACAAGAAAATTAAATGTTCCAGCACACTTGAGAATGACATCTTCCCTGGGCCAGCTCAAGTGGAAAAGGCCAAAAGTGCTGCCTTAGTTGTGGGCTGTCTGTGTGGCAATTTGCAAGGAGTCTTTCTAGCTGTACTGCTGAATTGGGCCCACTCTGTTAGGTTTACCTTGGGAGCTTGCTGTGCTACCCAGAAGGTTGGGGGTGGACATCTCCAGGATGGAAGTTCCCCCGTGCAGCTTCAGGAGTCACTCCAGCAGCTGTCTGCTCAGGGTGATCTCTTTTGCCCAGCTTACTGTAGTAGTCTCCCTTTTAAAAGCATCTTCCCTATCATATATGATTGACAGGGCTGGTGTAAGTAGGCCAACATTGCAAACAGGCTATGCCTGGCACCTTCCCTGTCATTGTGGGGCCTATCCACGCTGTCACAGAGCTTCATAAAAAAAGGTTGGAGGAAATACATTGCTACTCGAGAAGTTGAAAACGTGAACCCTAAAGGCTCAGAAAATCACATAAAAAGACTAAATATTTATTATCTTTTAAAAATTCTTGTGATTGTTTTAAGTAAACTTTATGCATTTTCAGGTATCTGACTCATGCTTTTTGAATGTCTAGTGTTGCCAATACTGGACTAAAGCCAGAGAATTTTCAAAAAACCCAAGGGAATTAAGTACCCATATCCTATGGAAATTCAGAGGGAGTTAGATTTCTAACACCCATTAAACACCCTTGAAAATTCCAGCCAATGTGGAGACTACAAAAGAGTTAATGCATTAAAGTCAACATTGATTTGAACTTGAGTTGTCGGAGTCTGCATAGCAAACTAAAACAAAAGTGACATGAGAAAAGCAGTCATCCATTGTTGCCTGATGATAGAGAAGGTTTTGAAAATCAAACACTGCAATACAGCCTGGCAGTGCACAGAGAAAAAGCTAATTAATTATAAATAAGGTGAATAAATAATTTAAATGTATCACTTATTTCTCCTTTATAGTTTAATTCATGAAAAATAATTTCAATTAAAATTTTCAGCTCACTCAGAGATGCAAAGAGTCACTGTGTTCAAGATGGATGCAAAGTCCTTTATAATTTTCTTTTTTTAAAGTCTGTTTTTACAGCAGGGATGATATTAAAATGACTAGCAAGGAAGAGGGAGACAATAGCAAGTAAAGTTTCCTCTGATAGAGTGAGTTTATCTTTAATTTATGAATTAATAAGCATGTTTAGTTCAAGGCCCAATTTGTCAAAAATATCTTGGTTCCCCTAGAATTCATGTTATATGCATGAAGTAGACACAGTTTCTCCATAAATTATAATTTCCCATTTTCTCAAGAGCAACAAGAGATGATTCATTCCTCTCATCTTTTGGCCCAGGATGGCTCCTTTGTTCTACTGATGAGAGCTTTCTCATTCATTATGACCTTGTGGAACTATTTGCTTTGAGTCTGGTCATGAAACTGGGAAGGTTAGGGGAAAAGATTTGTATCTTTTTGTCTGTTGCTATGAACTAAGATGTAATTTGTGCATTGAAAACCTATTTTAGTCTGCAAGTCCCTAACAGAAGATTCTTGAAACATGAAAATACATCATTTGTTTAAAATCTTGGAATCATCATCATCCTTGACCCTGCACTTTTTTTTCTTTCTATGTCTCTTACACATATCATAAGTGCTTATAATCACACATGCACTGCTGTTGAGACTGTTGGATTCCTCCTCTTTCAATTAATTGTCTCTGCTTCCTTCCTTCTATTTGCTTGTGGCAAGCTACACTGTTGACTCTAGCAAACACACTGATTCACTAGTTCTCCCTTAATTTCAAGATCACATTCAATATCTTTTTACCCTTAAAATCCCTCCATACACTTCTCCCAGCCTACATCATGAAGCCTGTCACCACATGTAAAACGTGTGTGTGTGTGTGTGTGTGTAAATGGAGAATTCCTGCTGATGTGGCATGTTGTCAAGGTCCTATTAGCACTTGTTTGGCATTACACCAGACTCTCAGTATAGAGGTTTAACCAGCATATCTTTGGTATTATCACAAACTTACGTTAATAGAACTTTTATGCTCTGCCATAGCATGTGATCTGTTAATATCTCATATTGGAGATGGTTTACTGGGCAAAGGGCAGATGAGGTAGCTATCTGTACATGATGGTGATTTATCATATGGTTTTTCAGCCTGTTATGTGGATACCATGTATGCATGCTGACGATGCTTGTTTATATAATTTTTGAAACTACACCATACCAACCAAAAACAATAAAAAGGAAGAGGTAGAGTTCAGTAACAGAGCGACTGATAGGCACTACTGAGAAAAACAGAGACATTTCCACGTTGTTTGTAGACGGCAAGTTGCTGAGTGTTGGAGAGATACATGTACTTCTAGATGACAAAGGCTGGGAAGAAAAAAGCTTATATGCTAACATGAGTCCCATTTCATGAAGAGACACAGAGGCCATTGAAAGATGAACAGGGTGATGAATAGAAAGAGACCAGTTTCATAAAGCAGGTTGGAGCAAATGTATGAAGGATTTGAAAAATAAGAGGGAAATTTTGAACAGGTGCTTGAAATGAAAAAGTAGTCAGTAGAATTTTTTTTTAAGTACTGGGCGATGTGGTCATGGTGCCCTACGTCTGAGAAGGAAGACTGCAATGGTATGTACACACTGAAGTAGAAAATTGCAATTTGGCAAGGGCATGTAGAAGAGAACTGCAGTAACCCAGTTATCAGTGATGAAAACTAGCAGAGGTAGTGTCAAAGCTGTCACTTACAGAAGCATTGTTACAGTGGTGGTAATATGTAGACATGTATAAATAAGGTACATAGGAAGAAAGGGAGAGAATATATACATATATTGAGAATCTGTAGGGGTAGATGTTTGGTATCTGTATATATAATATGTATGCACAGAGTGAAATTCTGGTCTCAGTGAAGTCAGTGTGAGTTTTACTATTGACTTCAATGGGCCAAGGATTTCACTCAGTGTTTGTGAATAAACTGACTAGCTTGAAATCTTTAATGAATGTTAAGTAACCTTTTCATATTTTAGCTTTATAGAGTGTTTTTGGATACAATTGTGAAAGGAATGTATTATTTATTAAAGCTGCCCTGTACACTTCTGATGTAAAACAAGGGGTCCCTTTGGCATCGGGTCAGTTGATATAGGTCTCTGTGTGCATCAAATGTAAAGGAAAACTGTGGGGTGATTCCAACCTCCTTGTGGTCATGGAAGTATGTTGGGATCACAGTCTTTAAAACAACAACCTCTCCCCCCCTCCTCCCACACTAGTTATAATTAAAATCCCAAGACTCTGCACATAGGAAATGCTAGACCTAACCCTAAGACTAGTATACTGGGCTATGACAACTTTCAGAGTCTTTTGTTCCTATAGTCCAACTCTAAAAGGAGCATATTGGTTATCCACCACTTCGGGTGTGTAATTATTGAGCAAGAGTAGAAACACACTGATCACTAGTTCAGTCCGGTACAACTTTATAGAACCTATAACATGTGACAGAATGTGGTAGACTGTTTAGGTATTAAGAGTAATTGCTCTTACTCTCTACAATGGTTTATTGGCCTTAGTCGCAACTTTTAGAAATGGAAGGCTTAACTTTTTGTAAAGATTTTTAATCTTCCTTGTTCCCAGTGAATTTAATCTTGTGCTATCTTTGCAGCAAGAGAAACATGATGTATTATGGGCCAGGTATCAGTATTTATGTTTAATGATTTATACATATTTTCCTCTTTTCTGTATTCCCTTGGAAGAGCTAGTCTGTTGCATTCCTAATGAAGCATTTGACGGAAAAGTACTATGAATATTTTTAGTCACACAAAGTACATTTTTGTGTAAATCTAAAAGCTTAACCCCCATATGGCTTGCAAATTATGCTTTTTCAGTGGGTAAAGGTATAGTGGAGGAAAATATCTAGAAAAGAAATACGTTAGTGGTTAATTTTTTGTTTACCTATTACTAGGGCCCTTCCAAATTCACAGTTCATTTTGGTCAATTTCATAGTATAGGATTTTTAAAATAATAAATTTCATTATTTTAGCCATTTAAATCCAAAATGTCAGGGTTGGAACTGTAAGGCTCCTGACCCCAAAAGGAGTTGGGGGATCAGAAGTTTATGATAGCGGTGTTGCAGTGGTGTTTCCCTTCTGGACTGCTACTGGCAGCAATACTGCCTTCAGAACTGGGCAGTTGGAGAGCAGCAGCTGCTGGCGAGGAGCCCAGCTTTGAAGGCAGTGCCACTGCCAGCAGCAGCACAGAAGTAAAGATGACATGATATTACCACCCTTAGTTCTGTGCTGCTGCTGGCTGGATGCTCTCTGGCCACCACCTCTAAAGGTAGCGCAGAAGTAAGCTTGGCAATGCTACAATCACCCAAAATAACCCTATCCCTCCCCGCAACTACCTTTTAGTTCAGGATCTCCAGTTTGAGAAACACTGGTCCCCACTGTGAAAGCTGCATCATACAGGGTAAAAGTAGATACAACACCTGATTTCACACTCCGTGACACTTTTTTTTTATGGTCATGACTTTTGTAGAGACTAACCTATTACTTCATCAGTCACTGCTCTTGCTCATCAAAACATTAGGTGTTAACTTCAAAGGCTCATTTTGTCATTTGGAATCCTGAGACTTCAGCTGGGAAGATTATATCACAACTAGAACTAAGAGGATAACAGATTTTTTCTTTCACTGTTGATTCTAAAAAAACCTGAAATTCTTAGCCATTTTTGTTCAAACAAAATATTAGTTTGACCCCAAGTGAAAAGTTTTTTGTTTCAGTTTTGACTAGTTTTGATTTTTTTTTAAATAAAATTGAAGAAAATTTTAAAATTGAAGTACATTTTTGAATTTTTTCTGAATGAACAATTTGGTGAAACATACACATGTTCAAAATATTTCAGGACTGGTGGATATCTGTGTGGTTTTCCTTTCTCTTTTTTGCTTAGAAAGGTTTCAGCTGAAAAACATTGCCAAGCTCTAATATGACATTTTAATGAATATTATAATGGATTAATATACAAATGTCATTATCATGGAGACTTACTGCAAACAGTCATCCAGTTCAACCGCTGTTTTAATGGTCGGTTTTGGTCCCTGAGTAACCAAAGTAGGAAAATTTTGGAAAAATGTCTCACCACTGTTAGCACCGTTTTGTTTCCATAACCGTTAGCAACATAACGAGCCCATATGTAGACAGTCTGCAGATTTAATCACTACAGAATTCAAAATTACAGCTGCAGCTGGCAGCCCATGCATACTGGTGTTATCAGGACTGCTAGTGTGCTAGTGCTTGTGGAGTTGAACTGATGTTATTTGTTCATGGGAAGCTTTCAAAATATTTCACTAGTGCAGAAAAGCCAGTGACTTGTAGCTGTGCATTTTTTGACATTACACTCTACTACCACTCAGAAGCTTTGTGACATCACTAAGATTGTATCGCCCAGAATTTACGAGTGGGAAACTTCCAACAGACTGAATGAGAGGCAGCAGTAGAACTATTTTTATACACCTGCATAGTATGAACTAGGGAAATGTTAGACAAATTAGTTTTTCCATTTCAAGTTCAGTAGTCACAAGAGGTAAGAACTGGAAAGGAGTTCTGAGGCTTTTATGAAATTATCGCTAGTCTTCGCCTAAATCAGATGAGGATGGAAGAAATAGCTTGGATAAAATAAAAAGCGATCCAAAACGTTGTCTAAAATATGAATTGAACCAAAGCCAAACCAGAAGCCAACAACTAGCGTGCCAGTAGCATGGGAACAAATTGAACATTCTGAAGGTGTTTAGAAAAATCCCCTAGTAAGAGCATTTTACTACTTTATTTTCTCTCCTTGTTAGTTAGTAAAAGGTAGTGTAAAGATTAACCAAATGCCTGGGTAGTGGAGACTTTCTTTCAAGTTTTAGAATTCTGTTTCCTGTCACTGCTATAGCTTCCCTCCTATCCTATCACTTATGTTTTGTGTGAGAACAATACCTTGTTATATCTTGTTTATGAAGAGGCATGATGGCCTTGGCGTTTAACAGAAAAAGCATATTGAATTTCACTCCCCTCCATAGGTGCAGTGGAATATAGTTTGCATTTCTTGCAGCCATAGGATCAGCTACGCCCAAAGGGGGATTGATAGCTGATGGGAAGGGCAGATGGAAATATGGCCATTTTCCTCTACTGAAAGGGGGAGCAGCTATAAACTCTAACCAGGACTCCACCATACACTGAAACCCTGCTAGCTTTCCTCAAAGCACATGTGAGATGGGCATGTGCTATATCAAGCACATGGGGCTGGTGTCTTGGCCCTGGCATGTATCCAGTTGACAGTAGTGGAAGACTGGTCTTGCGATTTCCCACCACCCTTGCTCCTTCCGTAAGAAAATGAATGGAGCACCTCAACTTTAAATGTGATAGGGGAAGCAGAATGCTGACAATTCTGGGACGATATTGAATGTAGCTTTGATGTGAGTCTTCTGCGTATTATAATGTCATTTTTTGCTCAGGGTGGTTGATTATATGCTCAGCCTGTACATTTACTATGTATCAGTGTTTGAACACACAGTAGCATGCAGTTGGTTAAATATGCTCCTTTGTCCATCCTCTTCATAATAACCCTTCAGGCACTTGAAAATAAAAAGTTAATCTTAACTGTTCTTGCTGCATCATATTCCCATGATCTAAGTGCTCTGGCAAAGTGAAGGTTCAAATGTGGCCTATAATTGTATGGACTTTGTGACAGAGAATATCACGCTCTTGTGATGAATCTTAATAATGCCTCTTTCATTTGAATTGAGCATGGTGATGAATTCATTCATTGAGTGTGTGGTCTGTTTAATAACAATTATATTGCCTATTCTCATATTAATATGCTATATTTAAACCCAATCACTATAGCAAGTGTGTATTGTCTCTCAAGTAAAACACTCAATAACGGACTTTACTCAGTGCTTAGATATTTTGCCTCATTGTATTAAGATTAACAAATGCATGTATGGGAAGAGTTTGATTAAAAAGTATTCCTATTAATTTCTGTAGTTTTACTCATACCATTCTGTGCTTTGTAGAATGAACAAATCTTCTGTTTGTCTTTCTAACATTAGTCCCCCTTTAAATGTAGGTTATCAGCTAAAAAAGAAAAATACATTTTCTGTTGGCTTGTCCCATGATCGTCATATCAAGCTCATTAAATTCAGGCATGAATTTGGAGACTTACAGACTTGATCCAATGTGTTGTATCTGAAGAGCATCGCTTTCCTTCCATTGTGCCATTCAAAAAGGTGGACAAGTGTTCACGCCTGCTCATGACACATTTTGCAGAGTGGATATATCTTAATCCCATTCCTGCTGACTTTCTTTCCTAGAAGTGTGCCCTGTCCACAAGCTCGCTATAGTGGATATTATTTTTCAAGCTACTCTGATGTTAACTAGAAGCTCTTTTACCTTTTGTCCACTTATTTTAACTAAAGTTTCCTTAATAAGATGTTAGAACCCTTGATTGTTGTCATTCCTACCTGAATTTCAACCTTCTAGCTTTGGCCAAATCATTTGCTGCCTCACTCCTGTATAAATGAACATATGATGGAATACATCGAAAAGTCAATTTGTTGCCTCCTTCTGTTATGCTGAGCCTTTTTATGAATTACAAAAGAAACTCAGGATCATTGCCTGAGAGTTGACAAACCTCACACCATCTGCCTTTATTTCTGCTGGGTTTTTAGTGCAGTGAGAATAGCTATCATTTCAGCGATATCATTTGAGCTGATATATGCTGAACTACTGCTCCTTCTTGTGCCCTGTCCAGTAGGCCTCTGGAAGAAGGCATCGATACTCTTACAACTATTCTAACATTATGTGGTGTTGATGCTCACCTTTTTAGTTTAGAAATGAGTATGTAACCTTAGGAAATAGAGCAGAAAATCAATGTAAATCACAATATCATGTATGACATTTTAATCACATAAATAGTTCATCAGTGCATAATGAGGCAGTTGGTGAATTTTACTGTCAAAATTCACCCACCTTGGTAGATGTTTTAGCTTCCTTATTTGGCTGTTGATGGTTTGTAGTGGCATGGTCTCTGACATCAGAATTCACGGTATGCTGAGGCGATTTCTGACATCATTTGGCGTTACTCTCCCGGGTTCCTTAAGGAGCACAGATCCTGGAGTAAAAATGTTCTTGATTTATAAAATTCTTCAATAGATATCTTTAAAACCTGTTTGACATCCTGAACCATGTAGATTAGTGGATAGAACACTAGACTTGGACTCAAGAGACCTGGGTTGTGTTCCCAGTTCTGCCACTGGTTTTACTGGGGGACCATGGCAAATCACTTCACTTCCCTGTGTCTCAATTGCTCCATCTGTAAAAGGGGATAATGATACTGTGGCCTCCTTTTTAAATCACTTTGAGATCTACTGGATGACAAGTGCTGTGTGACAGCTGGCTGCTGTTATTGCTATAGAAATGAATCTTGATTATTCTCCACTTCCATCCTCTGTTTTAGTTTTAAAGTATAGATGACAATAAATACTATTTTTCTATCCTCCTCAAAATGTATCCTGAATATTCATCAGTCAAAGTATTGTATCCTAAAATATCATTAGCATTTAACTTTTCCACCAGAAAAAGCTACATGTCTACTTACTTCTTATTTGAATAAAAGAATTATTTCACACTTCAAGATCACATATTCTCTAAGGGATCTTTTAAGTTCATTGGTTACATGTTTCAGTGAAATGAGGGTGGTATTTTGATGACTCTTCCTTCAGTGTTCTTATGACAGTGGGTGAGGGCTATGTGGCTGTTTAAGTCCATGAATCTTTTTAGGGATTTCTAATAAAACACCCATACATTGTGTGCTTGATACGTTGTATAAGTCTTATTTTGTACACATGAGGATGGATATTTCTGACTCTACATGGGTTTGAGAGGAACCTAGATGATGCTACTTTTGTTCCTGGTATTTGAATTTCTTTTGTCCTGTATCTAGCACATTTGCCACCATAAATCTCATTTGCTGGGGTTATCTGTGGAGCCTAAGGCACCAATAAAGCATACACTGTTATTACACTTTCCCTTTTTCCCATATAGAAGCATATTTAATACTTCTGGATTCTTCTCAGCGGTAAGAATACATGTGGAATAAAAGATTTGAAATAAAAGCCTTTAAAATGAAGAGCATTCTCCAGTAGTTGTTTTATATTTTTAAGTCTTTGTCTCTATACTTCGAATATCCTAAAAGCATTATTAATATTTGATGGAATAGTGTGAGCTCTAAGTAATATAAATGTATAGCTGTGCACAATCCATCTGAGTTTAAATATTTTCAGTCCTATCCATTTAGGCAGAGCTTGGCATGTGCCATATAGCAAGGATGATGAATGGAATGTGTCCCACTGAACAAGGATGTGTACCAACTGGCTCATGCTGCTGAACCTGTTCATTTTTCCTAATGATTTTAATAACTTGCAGATGATCCTAGTATAAAGCACAAGTTATAGCATTTTGTTTCAGTGAATGCTCTAATAAAAGAGTTAGGTCCCCTCGCTTGTGTTGCAGGACTTGAGAACATTTTGTGAGGTCCTTAGAATTCCCCAGACACTGTAGAACTCATGATTGAAATCTTCATATTGTACTACTAGAGCTTGCACTGTTGTAGTGAAGGACATTAACTATCTTGATGGCAATGTATACTGGTTTGCTAAACTTATGTCTTGTAAAAAAGTAGATTCAGGATCTGGAAACTGTGGGTTAGAGAAAGGTCAGCAACTTAAAAAGGATATTAAGGATATAAGTAAAAAGCATATTGTGTTATATAAGGAGGAAATGGTGTGAGAGCCAACGCAAACAGGATAGAGATGTGTTCTGGGGAGAGTGTGAACTATGACCAATGAAGCCAGTTGTTGTATAAGAATTTGAATAGTTAGAGAATGACTTATCCGTCAGTCAAATGTTACATTTATTGTCTTTTGCCATACAAATGCAATAATATTATTCAGATTGATGCCACAATGCATGCTGATTTTATGCTCCTACTGGCCTCCCATATAGTATCAGTCTACACTAGGTATTTTCCCTCTGAAATGTCCTATGATTGTTAACATCAGTTGAACTCTACTGGTCATACCAATTGGAGAAGTATTAGTATAAGCCTTGGGGGTGTCTGGGCCTACCAGTACTTTTGACAGCATGTTTTTTAATCTTGCCCCGGTCAGGCCTAAATGAAACACTGGGAAGGGGTATGTGATGGATAGGAGGAGTGCTGGCCAGCATTCGGTGACTAAAGGGTTAAACTGAGGTAGCTAGCAGGAGTGTTGGCAGGAAAGCCAATTGGTACGACTTTTGACATTTGAATTGTATATAGACACCTGACTGCTCTTCTTGTGTATGAGTTCGAAGTTAAAGGCTGGAGGGAGAAATATGCAATAATCAGGGTTACCATGCCTCCAAAGAATTTGGGGCATGGAAGTGGACTGAGCCATGAAGGGATCATGAGTAAATAAGGGTAAAATGTATATTTAGTCACAATCAGGGTATTTTTCTATGTTTTGGTTGTTTGGTTAAACTTCTCTGTGTGAATTCCATGTGCATTCCCTCCCTCCCTCACCATATCTAAGCTGCAGCCTGAAGAGATTGTTTCTTTGTGTTTTGATCTGTTCTTTTCTCAGTTGCTCTGTAACACCTAGCAACCAAGTATGCGTTATCAAGTATATCTTTTGGTTTTGTTAATAAAATCACCTTTTTTAAGGTGATGATTTGATTCTTGCATCCTGGAAGGTAACAGGAGGTCTGTGTGTGTGCCTGCCTAGACTGAGAGGTCAGCTAGCAGAGATACAGTTTCTTTTTTTTTTTTTTTTTTTTTCAAGCTCTCTTGTGGCAAAAGAGCTTGGTGTACCCCTTGGGAAGAATTTCAAGTATTTCTTCCTGGTTTTTAAGGATTAAATCACTTGATGGTGGCAGCTACTTCCCAAAGTCAGTGAATCTGTGACTCTGGAGAGTTTTTTGTAAGCAGAGCCTATAGAGGCAAGGTATTTAAGGGCCCCCACCTTCTGTACTCAGAGTGCCATAGTGGGGAACAGCCCTAACAGGGTAAAAAACATTGTCTAAATCCGATTTTTAAAACTAAGGCCAAGTGTCATTTTAAGGGGAAAAAATCCTTTACTTTGGTCATACTGCTGTACACTGCCCCGTTCATCAACTTGCTGCCACTACTAATAGTTTTTGGCTTTACCATTTTGCTGTGTAATCTGATGTGGTTTTATACCACCCAGTCCTTCTTCCCAAATTCCCTCTCCCTGGGCTTGATTCGTACTACTACTGAAGAACTTCTAGGAGCTGGGAAGGTCAAATTCTCATCAAAGGGCTTTCTAAACTGCCAAATCTCAGTACAAAGTTTAAGGATACACCTCTGCAGTGTATGTATGAAGTACGAACAAGAATGGCATGTGTGTTTGTGTGTGGGGGAGTTATTTGCTGTGTGCTGAGCTTGTGTTTGTCTGTTTGGTTGGTTTGTTTGTTTGCTTGAAGGAGCTTCTAAAAGGTTTGAAATCTAGAAGCCTCTGTTAATTGGCTGAGCCTCAGTCAGGGGGAGGGGCTACCAGAGCTATATAAGCCTGTGACTCAGTGACCAGGGAGCTTGTGAACAGGAACTGCTAACAGGGAGTTTGGAGAGGAGGTTAGAGGGGAGGTTAGAGGGCACTAGTGACTTCTGGCCTTCTTTAAAACATAACTCTTATAATAATCTATATTCCAGAGGTTTAAAAAGAATCCCAGTTTATACTTAAACTTATTCATTAGAAAATGGAGACAGAAGCCCAGCAGCAGAGTGGGGCTATCCTGTTTATTGCGTCGAGTGTAACATGTATGATTACGCCCTGTGGGCGGGTGGCGTATGTGTGCACCTGTTGCAAGGAGCTCCTGACCTCAGAGACCGAGTTCGGGCTTTGGAGGCCAGGGTGGCTGAACTGGAGGAGCTAAGGGAGGTAGAGAGATATGTGGATGAGACTTTCTGGGACACTGTAGTACTGTCCCACCTCCAGTCTGAGAGCCCCAGTGCTCTTAAGGAGGATGAAAGTCTCAAGGAACAGAGCATTCAATGGGAGCAGAGGGAAACCATCCCGTAGTTGGGACCCTCCTCCCAGAGGATGTTGCGTATCCTCTCGCACTGAGGATACCTCTGAGGGGGAGGGAATGCCAGTTCGGAAGAGGCAGGTGTTAGTAGTGGGTGATTCGATCGTTAGAAACATAGATAGTTGGGTTTGTGATGACCGGGAGAACCGTATGGTCACTTGCCTGCCTGGTGCGAAGGTTGGATCTCTCGAGGCATCTAGATAGACTTATGTGTAGTGCTGGGGAGGAGCCGGTGGTCGTGGTACATGTAGGTACCAATGACATAGGGAAGGGTAGGAGAGATGTCCTGGAGGCCAAATTTAGGCTGCTAGGAAAGAGACTGAAATCCAGGACCTCTATGGTGGCATTCTCGAAGTGCTTCCAGTTCCACGCGCAGGGCCAGGTAGGCAGGCAGAGATTCAGAATCTCAATGCGTGGATGAGACGATGGTGTAGGAAGAGGGGTTTGGATTTATTAGGAACTGGGGACACTTTTGGGAGAGGGGGAGCCTATACAGGAAGGATGGGCTCCACCTAAACCAGGGTGGAACCAGACTGCTGGCACTAAACATTAAAAAGGCCGTAGAGCAGTTTTTAAACTGAGAGATGGGGGAAAGCCGATTGGTGTGGAGATGCACGTAAATCGGAGGGAGACTTCTCTTAGAGGAGAATCCATTGATAGAGATTCTCTAAGCTGTAGTCAGAAAGAGAGGAGGGGAGAGGGCAAACCATGGGCCAGAGCAGACAAAAACCACACAAAGGAATCCAATGCATCAGGGAAGGGCAGACAAATAAGCAGTGGCAAATTTTTAAAGTGCTTCTACACAAATGTTA
Source organism: Rafetus swinhoei (assembly GCA_019425775.1). Classification (NCBI taxonomy): domain Eukaryota; kingdom Metazoa; phylum Chordata; order Testudines; family Trionychidae; genus Rafetus; species Rafetus swinhoei. The sequence continues at coordinate 161,041,543 of CM033437.1, forward strand.
GGAGTCTGACTAATAAGATGGGTGAACTAGAGTACCTAGTATTAAATGAGGAGATTGACATAATAGGCATCACTGAAACCTGGTGGAATGAGGAAAATCTGTGGGACACAATCATACCGGGATATAAAATATATCAAAAAGGATAGAGCAGGCCGGGTGGGTGGCGGAGGCACTGTATGTGAAAGATAATGTAGAATCAAATGAAATAAAAATATTAAATGAATCAACATGTTCAATAGAATCGCTATGGATAGTAATTCCATGCTCCAAAAATAAGAAATTAGCAGTAGGGATATATTACCGACCACCTGACCAGGACAGGGATACTGACATTGAAATGCTGAGGGAGATTAGAGAGGCTACCAAAACAAAGAACTCTATAATAATGGGGATTTTAATTACCCCCATATTGACTGGATACATGTCACCTCAGGAAGAGAAGCGAGATAAAATTTCTCAATGGCTTAAATGACTGCTTCTTGGAGCAGCTGGTGCAGGAACCCACAAGGGAGAGGCAATTCTCGATTTAGTCCTGAGTGGAGCGCAGGATCAGGTCCAGGAAATAACCGCAGGACCGCTTGGGAATAGTGACCATAATATAATAACATTCAACATTCCTGTGGTGGGAAGAACACCTCAGCAGACCAGCACCCTGGCATTTAATTTCAAAAAGGGGAATTACATAAAAATGAGGAGGTTAGTTAAACAGAAATTAAAAGGCACAGTGACTAGAGCCAAATCCCTGCAAGCTGCATGGAAACTTTTTAAAGACACCATAATAGAGGCCCAACTTAAATGTATACCCCAAATTAAAAAACATAGCAAGAGACCTAAAATAGAGTCACCGTGGCTTAACCACCATGTAAAAGAAGCAGTGAGGGACAAAAAGGTATCTTTTAAGAAGTGGAAGTCCGATCCTAGTGAGATAAATAGAAAGGAACATAAACACTGTCAAATCAAGTGTAAAATGTAATAAGAAAAGCAAAAAGATTTTGAGGAACAGCTAGCCAAAAACTCAAAAAGAAATAACAAAATGTTTTTAAGTACATTAGAAGCAGGAAGCCTGCTAAAAACCTGTGGGTCCCCTAGACGATCGAACTATAAAAGGCGCAATCAAGGACGATAAAGCCATTATGGAGAAACTAAATGATTTCTTTGCTTCAGTCTTCACGGCTGAGGACGTTGGGGAGATTCCCAAATCTGCACCGTCCTTTGTGGGTAATGAATCTGAGGAACTGTCCCGGATTGAAGTGTCATTAGAGGAGGTTTTGGAACAAATAGAAAAACTTAATGTTAACAAATCTCCGGGACCGGATGGCATTCATCCAAGGGTTCTAAAAGAACTCAAATGGGAAATTGCTGAACTATTATCTGTGGTTTGTAACCTATCCCTTAAATCGGCTTCCATACCTAATGACTGGAAGGTAGCCAACGTGACACCAATATTTAAAAAGGGCTCTAGAGGCGATCCGGGCAATTACAGACCGGTAAGTCTAACTTCGTACCGGGCAAATTAGTCGAAACAATAGTAAAGAATAAAATTGTGAAGCATGTAGAAGAACATAATTTGTTGACAAAAGTCAACATGGTTTCTGTAAAGGGAAATCCTGTCTTACTAATCTATTAGAGTTCTTTGAAGGGGTTAACAAACATGCGGACAAGGGGGATCCAGTAGATATAGTATACTTAGATTTCCAGAAAGCCTTTGACAAGGTCCCTCACCAAAGGCTCTTGTGTAAATTACATGGCCATGGAATAAAAGGGAAGGTCCTTTCTTGGATTGAGAACTGGTTAAAAGACAGGAAACAAAGGGTAGGAATAAATGGTAAATTTTCAGAATGGAGAGGGGTAACTAGTGGTGTCCCTCAAGGGTCAGTCCTAGGACCAATCCTGTTCAACTTATTCATAAATGATCTGGAGAAAGGGGTAAGCAGTGAGGTGGTAAATTGCGGATGATACCAAACTGTTTAGGATAGTCAAGACAGAAGCAGACTGTAAGGGACTCCAAGAAGATCTCACCAAACTGAGTGATTGGGCAACAAAATGGCAAATGAAATTTAATGTGGATAAGTGTAAAGTAATGCACATCGGGAAAAATAACCCCAACTATACGTACAGTATGATGGGGGCTAATTTGGCTACGACAAATCAGGAAAGAGATCTTGGAGTTATCGTGGACAGTTCTCTGAAAACTTCCACACATGTGCAGCGCGGTCAAAAAGGCAAATAGGATGCTAGGTATTATTAAGAAAGGGATAGAAAATAAGACCCAGAATATCTTACTGCCCTGTATAAAACTATGGTACGCCCACATCTTGAATACTGTGTACAGATGTGGTCTCTCACCTCAAAAAGATATTTTGGCCTTGGAAAGGGTTCAGAAAAGGGCAACTAAAATGATTAGGGGTTTGGAACGGGTCCCATATGAGGAGAGGTTAAAGCGACTGGGACTTTTCAGTTTAGAAAAGAGGAGACTGAGGGGGATATGATAGAGGTGTATAAAATCATGAGTGGTGTGGAGAGGCCGATAAAGAAAAGTTATTTATTAGTTCCTAAATAGAAGAACTAGAGGACACCAAATGAAATTAATGGGTAGCAGGTTTAAAACTAATAAAAGAAAGTTCTTCTTCACACAGCGTGTAGTCAGCCTGTGGAACTCCTTGCCGGAGGAGGCTGTGAAGGCTAGGAATATAACAGAGTTTAAAGAGAAGCTAGATAATTTCATGGAGGTTAGGTCCATAAAAGGCTATTAGCCAGGGGATAAAATGGTGTCCGTGGCCTCTGTTTGACAGAGGCTGGAGAGGGATGGCAGGAGACAAATCACTTGATCATTGTCTTCGGTCCACCCCCTCTGGGGCACCTGGTGCTGGCCACTGTCGGCAGACAGGATACTGGGCTAGATGGACCTTTGGTCTGACCCGCTACGGCCGTTCTTATGTTCTTATGTTCTTATGTTCTTATTTGCAGTACGTAAAACTGCTGAAATGTGTCTTGGTATGATGGAGGTTTCAGATTAGTGCATGATCTTATATAACATGTGCTGACATTTCTGGGCACCATGGAGTGGGTTACTTTTTCCATTACTGGTCTGGTACAGCTCTTTCATGAGGTGGCATCTTATATTTTTTTCCTTTTGTTTGTTTGGTTTTTGGAGGGGGGAGGTACAACTACACTGCAGCTGTGTGGGTACTACCTAGTGAGAATAGAGACACACACTAGCTCTACCTGAGGTAGTGCACTAAAAATAGCAGTGTAGTTGGGGATAGCCCAGGTGATAGTTCAGGGTAGCCACCAAAGCAAAAATCCACCCCTTTGTACCTAGGTCTGTCCCTAGGAGTTTTGGTACCCTGTCCAACCCCTCCATGGGGGTGGGGGGGCTGCTCAGCCAGCATCTCCATAGGGAAAGGGAGTTGCGCTCAGGGCCATGGAGGCAGGAGCTGCAGGGGACAGGAGCAGGGCAGGGAGACTGCAGGGGTTGGGCCCACCCCTGCACTCACTGGTGGCAGTGGAAAGTGGAGCAACCCGGCCCCTGCCCGCTCTGCTCCCCAGCTCTCAGCCTTGTTGTTTGGGGGAAGGAGTGTGGGGAAGAGCTGGAACTACTCCCTTTTCCCTGCACTCATGCTGTCCAGAAGCAGAGCAAAATGGCAGGCAGGAAGCTGGTGGAGTGCAGTGGGCTGGGGTTGGGTCTCTCCGCTTACTGCCACCACTGTTGAGTACAAGGGCAGACCCAACCCCTACTGCTGGTACCAGTCTCCCCCTCCATTAATCCCCCAGGCTGAATCACTCAGAGGAACGGGTGCTTGTGGGTGGGGCGAGGATGAAGCAGGAGGTGCCTCAGGTCCTGCGCCTCCAGAGATGGCTCTGGTTGGTGCGGCCCACAGGGGCTGGCTAGGGGATGGAGCTAGTGACAAGACCCAGAGCTGCCCCATAGGTGGGGTACCATGCAATTTAGGGCAATTTGGTGCCCCACATTTTGTGATGTCCTACTCATCTCCGTACTTTGCATTTTGGTAGGGATGGCCCTGCCAATGCAACTTGGGTATATACTTGGGTGGATAGCCTCACTGGCAAGCACACTCCCAGATGCAGTGTAGCTGAACCCTTGTGTGGATGGGATTGGCAAGAGTGAAGGGCGTTGACTGGTAAAGGATTGCTTAGCAATTTTCCCTCTAGTCTTTTCCATCCAGGTGAGGAATATACATATTTTTACATGCACTGAGGCATGTATGAATGTCCACCATGAGTAGAAACAAAACCTTGTTGTGGCTGCTCTGCTAATCAGCTGGGCAGCATTTGAATCTCTGAATGGCCACACAAGTCCACAGCTTACAGGAAACACTGCTGCTTAGGGTGTGGGACAGCACCGGAGAGGATTTTTAATTCTAGTACAGTTATACTAAGCAATAATGATAAGATTAAGGACCAAGTGTCAAACTTCAACAAAAGACGTGATGCATAAAACATCACCTATACTCATAGTCTTTCTATTTAAGTTTTGAGTGAAATCGTTTGTTTAATGGGTATGTTTTATTTGTGTCTCTTGTGCTAAATTATTAGAACCGTATCACTTAGATTATGTAATGCAGGTTACTCTGCATATGCTGCTAGAGGTAATAAACCAAAGGATTAAATGCAGCATGTTTTCTAGGATAAACAAAAGCTTTGGATTGACCCAGAATTGCTTTATTGTGACCTTGTCCAATGAGCAGAGTTTAGGTAAAAGTGAGCTAACGGTGTGAATTTCAGGCCTGAGTTTACAGAAAACTTCACTGAGTCATAAGTATAAGAGGAAATAAATTTTCAGTTATCAACAGACAGGAAAAGCTCTGGAGAAAAGTCCACCCTCTGAGATTAATATTAGTTTAGAAACAAAACACTCTCTGGTCTGTGCAGAATTTTTGTAGCATACAAAAGAGGCTGAAATTAGCTGTAATCTTCAAGGGTAGACATATTTTGGTAGTGGGGGTAACCAGTGACTGAACTTCACAAATCCAGCAGAGATTGTCGGGCCATTGTCAGTCTTTCCACAGCTTTGCCTGACAAACTAGCTCTGGAACTGGATTGATTTAGGAACTCTTGTGTGTGTTGGGGGGGGGGGGTGTCATGTAAATGGTGTCTGCATTCTATTTTTATTACTGTTTTGAAACCAAAAATTTCTTGTGGGGTTTTAAAAGACTTGGGTTTTTTTGTGCGATTGCATATTCCCATTCCACTTCAGGCATACGAGCCCCACTGCATTCTTGTCAGAGACTTTCCCTCAGTATCCCCCCTCAAAGTTAAAGTTATGTCATGTACATCATCATTTCCCCTTGAATGCCTACCATCACTGGTACATACTAGATGCTCTGTTTTGGCTGCCCAGTAGAGGTCCATAGCATAGGAGAAATTGGTTACCAGGGCCTTATCAATGTCCTTGTTGAGCCTTTTGGGATTCCCCCCTGCTCCCAGGTTATCTCTGCACCCTCTCTGCTTCATCTAGTAGTCTAGTATCTCTGCTTCATCTAGTAGTCATCAAGGCCCATTCCACCAAGTGCAGCAGGTGATTACACCATCTCCTGTGCTCAGTGGTAGTAAAAGGAATCTGCTTATGGGAATCATCATCCCTTGGAGGAATCAGAGCTGGCCCTACCACATCCACATTTGGTTTTCTTCTCTTCCATCCAGGTTTGGCTTCCTGTCTCTGATGAGGCAGTGGTGTCAGAGGATTCCTTCTGTTGATGATAAAACCCAGCAGGACCTTTTAAAGGGGATGGCTCCTGCCTTGGAAATTGGGGTGGAAGAGGTTAGAGAGAGGTCTCAGAGACTGTTTGACATTTTTGCTTTTGTGGGACCTTTTTGAATGGTGATCCCAATTCCTGATGGAGCCCACTGAGGTGCTGTGACTGATTCCATCTTCCTTTCTTCCTATAACAAAAAGAGTTGGGTGCTGGCATTATATCTCCTTCCAGGGGGTTGAAAAGGTAACTCAGGGTGGCTGGTCCTCTCAGCTGCCAATGAGAGAGCACGCCAGGGTCAACAGGCCCAAAAGGCAAAAAAGATGCAAAGAAAATTGATCTCTTGTGTAGAAAATTTTATACAACTCCTCAGATTTGCTAACCAGAAGGCATTGCTGGGACAGTACTATTTTAACCTCTGGGACAATATCTTTAAGTTTAAAGAAAGACTGCTAGAGGACATAAGAGTTTTCACTGTGATGGATGATGAGAGAACTTTGCTTCAGAGAGGCTTGGATGTTGCAAACTCTACAGGTAGAACCATAGCATCAGCCATTATAATGGACAGATATTTTTGGCTACAGTCACTGGGTCTCCTTCAAAAGGCCATAGCTTTTCTCTGAGCAACGAATGACAAGCTACATAGCTGAAGGACTCCACAATTTTCCTGAGTCCCGGCTTCTTTTACCTTGCTGTTTTGCCAGCAGGCTTTCAGACCACCTGTGTACTTGGTCCTGCATCACTGCTATCTTCATCGTAGTTGAACTGAGAGGTAGCATGTGTGAGGAAGACCTAACTGAGCAATCACCATCACCTTGTTTATTGCTCAAGCATCACCTAAGAGATAAAGAAAGAAAAGATACATTTGCCATTAATTTACCAGCTTAGTGGAGAAGTTATTCCTGGTGATTTTTTTTTGAATTTGTGGAAGGCAACTTGTGAGAGCTGTATAAAACCTTGCATATGAATCAACACTGTGTCATGGAAAAGAAGTCTAGAATGTGGTGGGTCAGCAATCAGCCTAACTGTATAATTTTTTGAGAATAAATACCAGATATGTGCTTCTATTGTCCCTTCTCTTTGGGTACGTCTAGACGACAAAATTTCGGAAAGCAGACACGTTTTTTCAGCATCCCTGTAAACCTCATTTTATGAGGAAGAAGGGATGTTCTGAAAAAGGGGTTTTTTTCTGACATTTGGCCCCATGTAGACGGACCAAATATCGGAAAAGCCTCTTACGGAAGAAAAGTGGAAAAAGATATGCAAATTGCAATTTGCGTATCTTTTTCTGACTTATCTTTGTAGTGTAGACACAGCCTTTCTTTCAGTTAATCCCCACACACTCCTTTGTCCTCGTCTCAGTCTGTGTCCCTATTTCCCATTATTTCTTTTGCTTCTCCACTACTAGAGACATGCACTACCTCCTGCAGGAATGCACTCATAATTGCCAGTAATGGATGTTTTATGGGGAAGAGATGTGACACCGATGCCAATTCAGGATTGTAAGGTTGCGTTGCAGCTGATCCTATCATCTCTCAGATTCCAAACTCCACTGGAGGCCATAGTGTTAGCAACAGTGCTCCAAGTTATTGAGATTAATTAGAAAATGGGGTAACCAGACCTAAGTAGGTCACTTTTGTTTAGAACTGCTGATGGGCAGAAACAGGTAGCAGTCTGCAGATATTTCAGTATGCTCAGACTTTTGAAGTTTTAAAGCCTATTTATTTCTAAACCTAAACAGCAGCTTTGATATATTTTTCTATCCAGTCGTTTTTCAGAAATGTGCCCAGTGAGGAGACCTCCTGTTACACACTAGTGAGATAATTGGAGGATTCAATATTAGACAGCATTGTTTGCAATGGTGGTATAGCCATTTTGGTGCCAAGATATTCGATACACAAGGTGGGTGACATTATATTTTATTTTAAGCTCTTGAACTGATGCACACCAGAAGAAGAGCTCTGTGTAGTATTGAAAACTTGTCTTATTCACAAAGAGCTGTTGTTCCCATAAAATATATTACCTCACCCACCTTGCCTCTCTATTTGACATTATGGGTTTTTACATTAATCTTTCCTAAGCAAACAAACATACTTCATGGCAAATGTCCGTCTGTAAGAGGCATCTGTGTTCTGAGAATCAACTGACAGGAGGGCACTACTGTCAGTTGTGTTAATGGCACAATCTTCTTTTTGCCAGAGTAGAATAAAGACATCTGCTCTTATGTGTACAGTCCTCAATTCCCACCTATAATAGTTCACATTGTTTAGCAGAGGGCTCCTCTATGACCATGTGATTCAAACTGTTTTTGTTTTAATTCCTAGAATCTTTCTTTCTTTCCCTTTCCCTTCTTATTTCAGGTGAATACTGCTGTACTGACAGTATAGTTACAGTACGTGGACTCTGTCTCAATAAAACCCTAATAGCAAAGGCGACAAATTCTGCCAACAAATGTGGGTGTTAAGTTTCCACTAATTATGATGAGATAGGAATGCATGTATCCAGAGCTGAATTTGGTCCATCAGATAAAATAGATATGATGGTGCTGCAATATCAGTCTTTTCTCTTACACCATCTACAGCAGTGTTTATTTTCCATAAAATAATTTTATATTTTATAATCTTTCCCAAAAGTCTCTTCTCCTTTCTTCTGTCCCACATTCCCATCTTGCATATAGACCCTCTGTCTTTCGACCCTTTCGTTTCACCAAATTAACTAAAGCTGATTTCTTGCTGCCCTTGTCCTTAAACCTATTTCTCTGCTTTCACATTTAAAAGGAGAGAGCTGCTTTTGTTCACCTGTGAGATTGTTCTACAAATTTGATCAATTGTCATTTGCATTCCATTACTTTACACCAGCTGTGTTCCTATTGACAAGATGTCAGATGCATAATAATCCAGTACATTTTCACATCAATAATAATTCAACATTTTGTCCTGATGGCGGTCTTACAGAGGAATTTTGAAACCATATATTATAAATGGTGGTATGAAACCTTTACATTAACATTCAACTCTGCTGCATGTTCCTTTCAGTTTTTAGTGTTCTGTACATCACTTTCCATTAAGTTTCAGAAAGTTATACAGCTGCTTTTTAATATATTTTACTCTTTAGTGGGTGACAAATTCTTCTCTCACGTTGTTTATTTTGGCTTTTCCACATTGCCCATTGGGATGGGGGAGAACTTCAACTTTCTTTCAAGTTGTGGTCTAATTGCTACTTATTAAAGATAATGAACTATCTTACCAGTTATACTTTCCCGCTGTAGATTTAATTAGCATTTTCCCTCCTTTTGCTATGCTGATAGAGCTTAGAGGAGGGAAACTGAAGCAATTTGAAAGCTTGTTAGAAATTTATGAAGTGCTAAAATGTTTTATTCCCAGAGGCTGGTTTGCCAGCTGTCACTGGTAAGCCATTCGCTGCCTGCCTGTATGTATGTCTGTGATAGCAAGGGAGGCAGTAGGCCACAGTCAACAAGAACATGTACATCATTTGGCAGATTATACACTCCATAATTAGTGGGAAGTAGAGTGAAACTAATTATTTTTCTCCACAATTGGCCAATGGCATTTTAGAGGAGGATGGATTTGGCACTGGTTGAGGGAAGTGCAGAAAGAGCACGGTGATCCTCCATCTTTCAAACAATGTGTCACGTTATATGATCCCAGTAATCTGTTAACCTAATATACCTGCTTGAAAGTGCTAACTTTCAGATCCTTATGTTTTATATTGTACAGAAGTAACTTTTTGTGTTGATACTTAACCTGTGAAAACTTTCTAACCCATAAATAGAACCAGGTTGTGAAACTGAATTTTTTTGATTGACAGAGTAGTTTAAGGGTGTGTGTTCACTGCTATTACTCACACACTAAAGCTTAAATTCTGTGTTTATATGTACATGCACACTCCCATTTACTTCTGTGGAAGGACTGCGTGTGCATCCAAGGGAAGAATCAGTCCCAAGCGCTGGTTCCAATGGACTGATTATCCAGAAAAGTCAGCTTGTAGCATTTAAAGGGGTAAGCAGCTTATTAGGAGAATTAATACTGGTTTTTATTTTAGATTTCATTAAGCAAAACACAAATCAATCTGCTTCCATTTTAGAATAAGCCATTCCTTATTTGCAAGCAAGGCAGGTGCCCCTTAATGGCATATGCGAACATAGCATCTTGAAAACCACAGGGCTGACCTTTAAAGTCAATTTCTAGCTATGCATATTTAAGAAAAGACTTTTTCAAGATCTGTTCAAAGACCTTATTATCTAAGTGGAGTCACTTGAAGTACATGGCATGGAAACATATTACTAGAAAAAAAAACTACTGCAAATAGATCAGGGAGAATTTAGAAAAATAAATATAGTATTTTCCTCTTACCCTTAAAATCAGAAAGAGACATGATTTTGCTTTTTATAATTTTCCTTTTTACAGATTTAAAGTCTTACCTTACAGTCTTAATTATGCCTAGAAATGTCTTTGTGGGTCATTTAGTCTACCTCTGGATAGAGCAAGGTATTTTTCCTATGCTAGTCCCTCATGTGTTTTATTGATCATGCTCTTAACACCTCTAATGACAATGTGCCAACTATCTCCCTAGACAGATCATTTCTTTGCCTAATTGCTTTTGGTTAGAAAAAAGTATAATGTGTAACTTGAATTTTTTCCTCCTAATTTAGTTTCAAGGTGTTCACTCCTCATAATACCATTACCAGTCTTTGGAGATGAGCTTGCAAAAATCCTAGTCTCTGAGACATAAATTGAAAGGGGAGAAAAGGGAACTGGGGGCAACCTAACAATAAGGGCTTTTAAATTTAGGCCATGTAAACAGTCTGAGAACTCCCTCTTGCATGTGTGTGTAATATATAAACAGATGTGTGGACTGCATATTTAAATAAATATGATTAAAGTACATACATTTTTAAATAAAATGAAATATCTTTACAGAAAAACCATTGTAATTGTTACCATGAATAGAAAGGAGCAACAATTGGTAGTTTGTAGTCATTCTACCTATTTCCGAGGAGGGCTTTAATTGTGGATTTAAAAAAAAATTCTTTTAAGGTTTGACTTTGATTTTTGAATGCTTGTGGGTAACAATACTGTGCACAATTCTCCCTGAACCTACAAAACTCAGTAATAATAGTACATATTCATGAATCCTGTTGACTGCCATTTTATCTAGTAACTAGAACTATGTACACATACAAAGACATCTCTCATATACAGAACAGTTTTGTAATGAGCAATGGGTGCTAGAAGCAGCAAAGATGTTAGGTCTAGCACATGAAAGAGTGATAATGATGTAACAAGTCTCTGTTTGTATATAAATTCATAGTGTAATCAGCTTCCCACTAAACCCAACCAGGTAGGCTACAGATGGGTGTGGTGAGAGACTCTGGAAGAATGGAAAATAAAACAGTGTGTCTTTCTTGGAGGGTGGAGCTCCCTGTTGGCTGTAGAATTGGTCTCAGTGAGGGATTTCCAATTTATGATAAATGTGGGTTTTCAAGAATTGGTTTTGAAGAATTCTAACTTCAGTACCGGGCAAATTAGTCGAAACAATAGTAAAGAATAAAATTGTGAAGCATGTAGAAGAACATAATTTGTTGGACAAAAGTCAACATGGTTTCTGTAAAGGGAAATCCTGTTTTACTAATCTATTAGAGTTCTTTGAAGGGGTTAACAAACATGCGGACAAGGGGATCCAGTAGATATAGTATACTTAGATTTCCAGAAAGCCTTTGACAAGGTCCTCACCAAAGGCTCTTGTGTAAATTACATGGCCATGGGATAAGAGGGAAGGTCCTTTCTTGGATTGAGAACTGGTTAAAAGACAGGAAACAAAGGGTAGGAATAAATGGTAAATTTTCAGAATGGAGAGGGTAACTAGTGGTGTCCCCAAGGGTCAGTCCTAGGACCAATCCTGTTCAACTTATTCATAAATGATCTGGAGAAAGGGTAAGCAGTGAGGTGGTAAAGTTTGCAGATGATACCAAACTGTTTAGGATAGTCAAGACAGAAGCAGACTGTGAGGGACTTCAAGAAGATCTCACCAAACTGAGTGATTGGGCAACAAAATGGCAAATGAAATTTAATGTGGATAAGTGTAAAGTAATGCACATCGGGAAAAATAACCCCAACTATACATTACAATATGATGGGGGCTAATTTGGCTACGACAAATCAGGAAAGAGATCTTGGAGTTATCGTGGACAGTTCTCTGAAAACTTCCACACATGTGCAGCGCGGTCAAAAAGGCAAATAGGATGCTAGGAATTATTAAGAAAGGGATAGAAAATAAGACCCAGAATATCTTACTGCCCTGTATAAAACTATGGTACGCCCACATCTTGAATACTGTGTACAGATGTGGTCTCCTCACCTCAAAAAAGATATTTTGGCCTTGGAAAGGGTTCAGAAAAGGGCAACTAAAATGATTAGGGATTTGGAACGGGTCCCATATGAGGAGAGGTTAAAGCGACTGGGACTTTTCAGTTTAGAAAAGAGGAGACTGAGGGGATATGATAGAGGTGTATAAAATCATGAGTGGTGTGGAGAGGGCCGATAAAGAAAAGTTATTTATTAGTTCCTAAATAGAAGAACTAGAGGACACCAAATGAAATTAATGGGTAGCAGGTTTAAAACTAATAAAAGAAAGTTCTTCTTCACACAGCGTGTAGTCAACCTGTGGAACTCCTTGCCAGAGGAGGCTGTGAAGGCTAGGACTATAATAGAGTTTAAAGAGAAGCTAGATAATTTCATGGAGGTTAGGTCCATAAAGGCTATTAGCCAGGGATAAAATGGTGTCCTTGGCCTCTGTTTGTCAGAGGCTGGAGAGGGATGGCAGGAGACAAATCGCTTGATCATTGTCTTCGGTCCACCTCTCTGGGGCACCTGGTGCTGGCCACTGTTGGCAGACAGGATACTGGGCTGGATGGACCTTTGGTCTGACCCAGTACGGCTGTTCTTATGTTTTATTTTGTTCTGGGAGCATGGAAGGCCTGAGGCCCTCATTCTGGGACATGTTGCATGGTTAGGGTTGCCCCAGAGCCACAGACTCAGACTCCTAGTTCCATGACAAAGATCTTAGAAGCCCCAAGAGACCTAGCTCAAGCTGGATGCTCAGGGATTCCAGGTGCAGGGCAGGGAGCTGAGCCTTAGTTAGAATCCAGGCTTTGAGAGGCTTTTAGGGTTCTGGCTCCACAGCATGGAGTCTAGAAGATGGTGAGGCTGCCCCAAAGCTGTGGACCCTCAAAGAGAAGTCTCCCCAGCAATCCAATGAGCTTTAATTCTCTTAAATTCACCTAAAATTCTTAGAACCCGTGATGTTTCAACAAAAATAGATTGGATTCTGGAGTTGGCATTTCTGATTAAACTATTTTCCTGGACAGTTTTCAACTGGCTCTAATTAGCTGTTGTAGCAGAGAGGGGCATGGTGAGCTGGTAGCTCTGGCTGCATTAAGGCTTAGTGTTTTTGACAACGTGCTCTCCCCTCATGCATCTTATAACTATTGGCAGGTCATGAAAAATCCACTGGCTTCTCAGCAGTAATAAATGGAAAGCTTTCCTTGTGAGGGGAGGAAAAAAGGATTGTTCGTTTCTGAAAAATCTAAGCTATAATAACTTGTAAAAAGAGAAATTTGTTCTTAAACAGTGAACAGGTCCTTGCAGTTATTTTGTTCTTTGTTTTGTAGTGAGACCAGCCAACAAAAAGAATAGAACTGAAGAGATTTCATGAGAGAATATAGAATGTGTCTGCTCTGCGGCCTCCCTTGAGTTTTAGAACAAAATGCAGTTTTGATAGCATAAGAAAGAGGTATAACAATGCAGCTTAGTGGACTAAGTATGGAATTTAGAAATTACCACAACTTTCTAATCTAACCTAAAGTCTGATACAAAATCTCTCTGCAGTAACTTAACTTTTCTGTCTTAGCTTTCATACCTTTAAATGGAAATATTCTTTATGTGGGAGTGTTGTAGTAGTGATGCTCAGTCTATGGGCTTGATTTACCAGTGGAAGTCAATGTAATCCAGGTAGGATTGAGATATAAATTTGTGTCTACTGTTTGGAAGCTGGGATAAAATGTGATTTTTTATGTCAGATGGTCTTGCTGAATTCAGTTATTTGTTAAGGGAAAATGGATAATATGTTTGTTTTTAAGCTTTTTAAATTTTTATTTAAAATTTCATAATTGCAGGAAATTATGGGTGGATGGTTAGACAATGTGAGAGGGTGGGCAATTAATAACAGATGTTGACATTAAAAAAATTAAAGTTTTATAACAGCTAAAAGAGAAATTGTCAACATCACATGTCAGAATAGAGAAAGTAAATATCCTTCATCTGAAAATTCTCAGCAGCATTATTCCTTGCCCGTATGTAAATTCTGATGATCACAGATGGAAATATTTTCCCTTGATTTGTGTGTATAAGGTAAAATTGATGTTTACGGGGCATCTCTGCCATAAGTCACCCTGGTATACATCGGTTCCACGCTAATGTCATTGACTCTTGTAGGAACTGATGCATTATAAGTCCTCCCATTCCCTGCTCTTAAATTGTGAAAAGAAAGAAAGAAAGAAAACCAATTTGTGCAAATGGAAGTCAACTGCGGGGAAAAAATCCCCAATTTAGTTTGTTTCACTCTAAGTCCAAGTTTTTTGGAACATGTAGCGATGACGGCCTGTACCAACATTTAAAAAAAATATAATTCTTCCAAGCTTTGTTATAGATGAGAGATATTAAATGCTAAACTGAATTATGGGGAAAGGATGCTAGCCAGAGCTGCTCAGGAACCCTTCAGTTAAACATTTTTCATCTGAAAATGCAATTAATTGAAACATAATTTTTTGCAGCTATATATTGGTTTTAACACATTTTCTAGGAAAATTTCTGTGGCCCAGGATAGAAATTCTGATTAGAGACAGACGAGCTCCAGAATAGCTAAGATATTGGTGGCAAGGGCACTTGCCTGGGATGTAAGAGGCCCAGGATCCCTAGCTGGAATCCAGCAGGGCAAGGACTAGAACCTGGATTTTACATATACCATGTGAGTGCCCTAAGCAATGAACTATTGGCTATATGGAATAGCTCTTTCTTTTACATTTTTTCCTGAACCTTTTTGAAAGATCTAGTTTTTGTTCCTCATTGGAACAAAAACAATCCCACAAGCCCACAACATTTTGCAAAATTAATTTATTGTTGTCCGACTTGCCATCATGGCTCATGAAAAGAAGTTGGGAGGCAATGTTGGTACAACCTCTTGGCACAGCCAGGAAGGGGCAGTTTTCAATCCTTTGCACCAACAAGGGTGAAGTTGAATCCAACATGCATGAAATTCTGTGCAGATGGAAAATTCTGTGAAGGGGTGAGGGAGGGGAGAGAGAGAGAGAGAGAGAAATGAATAACAGAGACAAGCAGAAGCAAAGTGGTGGGGCAGAGAGAAGAGAATTTAGGGAGATAAGCGGACAATACAGAATAGGAGCAAAGGGATAGGAGATATAACAGGGGTGAATATGAGAGAGTGAGAGTGAGAGTGACTGATAAACTAATTTTAACCTGCAAGAAAAAGATTGTGTGTCACTATGGATAATGGAGCTTCAGGGGGTAGCTGAGTTAGTCTGTTACAGAAAAAACCTCAAAATGTCTGGTAGCACTTTATAGACTAACAAAACATGTAGATGGTATCATGGTTGTCAAAGGAGCAAATAAGGTGTTAAGTTTCTGTAAGAAAGGGACAAAGAATAATACTGAAAGCATTATGACATTGAATAAACACTGAAGTGCTGGTTGTGGTGAAGCCATGACTTGTTCAGTTTTACTCATCCCCACTCCAAAAGAATTAACAGAAATCCTGACAGAGACAATAAAAATTACTGGAGATATGGAAAGACATCCATATGAGAGTCTAAGAAAGAGCTAAGATTATGATCAAATTAGAGAAGAGAAGATGATGTGACATGGTTGAGGTGTATACAACTAGTAAATAGTATGGAGAACGTAAATAGAAGAGCTTTTTTTATTCAAGAGGCATAGGGCACTGAATGAAATTAAAAGGAAATACCACTTTAAGTAATGCATGGTCTGTCCAGCTCACTGCCTCTCAATACTGTGGCGATAAATAGCTTAGCTGGATACAAAATCATGCATTTATATGAATCAGAGAGCTGGCTGATACATTTCTGTCAAAATCAAGAACTGGAAGGGGAAAAATTGTGTTATTTGTCAAAAGGGTTTAGGAGGGCTGTTTTGTTCTCTGATGAGATATAATGAATATTCTCCTTCTCCACAGGTGTATGTTTTATCTTAACCTGAATAATGAAGGTTGCTATCCATTTTACATAACTACAGCTATGTTCCAAAGGCTGGTGGCTGAAGTAGGAGGAAGCCTGCTCCAAAGGCATATTGTTGTGTAACACTCCAAAAGGGCAATTGGGTACCCTTCTTTAAAAGTGTTTGGTATTAGATGTTCAGACAATGGCTATCTAGGAAAACCACTGTTTGCTAGAAGAGAATTGAGAGAGAGACTGAAAGATTGGAGGAAGGGAAGGTTATAAAGGAATGGAGGAAGGAGCTATGCAAGAAAAAATGTTACTTTTGAGTGGGTGAATTATATTAAAAATGCTTTATATTCTTATTGTACTTAGCTGAAAGATAACCCAGGTGTCCTCTAAATATGGGGAAAAGCAATGTGATGGTTATAATGAGCATCTTATGTTAATATTTATAGCTACTTTTGATTGTGCAGTAAATCAACTGAAGAAAATGACAGTAAATAATAATCTAAATTTCACTGGTATTGTTCAAACAATCCTCTGACTTGGCTAAGGAAGATGACTAGCTGCCCCCAGATACTTAGCTGATTGGGAAAGTTATCCCTTGAAAAGACACAAACATTCACAGCTTCTGTATGCAGGTGTAATACACTGTCTTAGTTCAACCCACCCACCTGCTGGGTGTGGTTCACTGTCCCATGTAGTGGCACTTAGACCACTAACAGTGAGAAATAAGAATGAGTGAGCTCTATAGCCTAAGCTGAGAGTCCTCTGGCTTTATAGTTCAATTTAAGAGCAATCATGTCTCCCCCTCAGCCTTTTTTTGGTTAATGTAAACAAACCAAGCTCCTTGAGTCTCCTTTCATAAGACAGGTTTCCCATTCCTCAGATCATCCTAGTGGCTCTTCTTTGTACCTGTTCCAGTTTGAATTCATCCTTCTTAAACATGGGAGACCGGAACTGCACACAGTATTCCAAATGAGGTCTCACCAATGCCTTGTATAACGGCAGTAACACCTCCTTATCCCTACTGGAAATACCTCCTAATGCATCCCAAGACTGTATTAGCCTTTTTCACGGCCATGTCACAGTGGCGACTCATAGTCATCCTGTGATCAACCAGGAATCCGAGGTCCTTCTCTTCTTCCGTTATTTCCAACTGATGTGTCCCCAGCTTATAACTAAAATTCCTGTTGTTAATCCCTAAATGCATAATCTTACACTTCTCACTATTAAATTTCATCCTATTGCTATCACTCCAATTTACAAGATCATCCAGATCTTCCTGTATGATATCCCGATCCTTTTCTGAATTGGCTATACCTCCCAACACAGGATGGCCATCAGAGCACCTGTGCTTTTTCCCATAGGGGTTTCTTGCGTGAGAAACCCCTCTGGACTGTCCAAACTTGCCTTCTTGCACAATAGCTGTAGCACTAAAAGCAGTTATACCTCAGAAAAGGAGGTTTACCTACGGCAGAAAAAGCCCTCTGTTCTGCCATTTAACTGCCCATTTAATTGCACAAGAACGCACTTGAGGTGTGGACACTCCCCAGGTTTTTGCAGAAAAACAGCTGTTTTTGCGCAAAAACCTTGTAGTGTAGACGTAGCCTTACACTAAGCTCCAGAGCTCCCAGATTCAAATCTGCTTCAGGTGGTTACATTAGCATGTAATTCATGTGTCCCTTTGCAAGGGTCTAGAAGAATATTTTGCTACAGGTATTTTAATCTAGGAAGTTTCCCTTTTATTTTAGATTTTAGAGTGTGGGGGGGGGAAGGGAGGGATTGGTACTGAGTTCCTTATTTTGAACCCTGCTGATGACTGTACTATGTGTATGGCTATGGCTACACTACCAGGTTATTTCAAAATAAGTTATTTCGAAATAATAATTCCTGAAATAACTATTTTGAAATAAGCTTATTCCTCTTCACAAGTAGGAGTTATTATTTTGAAATAACAACCTCATTATTTTGAAATAACAGGCTTGGTAGTGTGGATGCTCGCCTTGTTATTTCGAAATAAGGGGAGTTATTTCAAAAGAACTCCACAGTGTAGACATGTCCTATGTGATCACAGTCATGATAACACACTGTGCTAAGTAATCATGATTCATAACCACCTGCTGGTGAGTGATGTATATACATGACCACAGGTGATAATCCAAAGAAAATGGGTTCCTCTTTTCCCAAAGAGGAGATTAGTAATGGCCCAGAGAACCAACTCTCTTGCTTCTCTTTATTTGTATGTATGTATGCAACTATGTATATGTCAGTTAAATTTGAGAGTGGTCCCAAAGAATCTTTTTGCATACCACATCCAAAACAACTAGGCTGATGCTATGCATGTTGTTATGTGGCCATCACATTTTCTAATGGGTCTCTAATGTCTAAACAATTATTTGTGTTCCTTTTTGCCAAATCTAGTTCTATCCTTTTTGTCTCCCCTACTCTGCGTTGAGACTTTCTGTCTCTGCACTAAATTTCTATCCTGTTATCTGACAGCATTTTCATTGTACTTTTTGTACAAAGATCCAAACAGGACATTTTAAAATATCCTTGAACTACTGTTTTAGATTAAATAAATAGTTTCAACGCTGCCTTAGATAGGTGTGCTAGTAAATAAAATGCAGATGGAAGTCAAATTATTTTGAAAATTGCTTTTTGAATTACATTATCCATGATATCTACACTACACTATATACATATGCAATGCAGTTTTTTTTGTTTGGTGCTGAACTGTAAGGCCTCATTCCACTATTGTCTTTACAAGACTGATATAACATATGTCATCACATATATCATCAGCAGGAGAGTTTTAATGGCTCAATTACAATAACTTAGGCCCCTCCCTTACCTCAAATAGTACTTCTCTCCAGTAAATGTATACTTCTATTTTTTAAAAGACCTCAGATAAGCCCTACTTATAAGGTAATTTTTCTCCACTTGATGGTTGTATTTGTACTTTTTGTCTAGGAACTTCATGGTGTCTGCTGGTGTCGGGGGGGAGGGAAGAGACAGACCTCCATAGGAAAAATCATCAATATAGTCAACTAAAGCAATATGAAATCCACAAGAAGCTATACATAGTTACACTAAACTGTATCCTGTTAGGGGAGCTGGCTTTCAGAAATGTGAGCTACAGACAAACCCATTTTTTGATTCTTCCCCCCACTTCTCTAACTTAAATACAAGTGACATTTTTCTCCCATAAGTAGTTAGTGTTCACTCTGAATGATTCATTAACATTAATATAGTTTCAAGAAAATCTCTAGTTAATTTGAATATTTACAGGACTCTTGCAGAAATATTGCTAACAGATTTAGTATCTGCTGCATCAATTTTCTGTATTAGGTATTTAGCAGCAATAATTTCATGTTTACATTATTCCTTTTTATGAATGTGGTCTGTAGTTTGAACTCATGGTTTAAAAAAAAAAAAGAAGAGCTTTAACCATTTAAATCATATCCCCAATATGTATTTCAAAGATCACTCCTACACTTCATTAACTCTCTCACCCACACATACAAACAAATGTAAACAGCTTCTCAGAGAGAAGATTTTTTTCTTATCTCTATGGATCTCACAAGAAAAGCAAGGCTGTTGTCCTTCTAAAGAATGTGTCTAGACAAATAATTAGTGCATGGTAAGCTGGCGTGCAACTTTAAAGGACACTTCGGTTTGAACCTCTCTAGTCTGGCAACCTCAGGACCTGACTGGTGCCAAACCACAGAATTTGCCGAACCATGAGAGGTCAATACTGTCTGGCAGTGTTACCAGCACTTCCACTGCTTAACAGGCCCTTAGAAGACATTTGGGGTAAATTAGAGCTAAATAAAAGCACAGAACACTGAGAGCCAGGACTAGTGACTGGAAACAAACTTTATGGGACTGCAGAAAACTTGGCCACACCCATGATAAGTGGACATCCATCTAACTAAAATCATGCTGGACTATGGATGTTACCAGGCCAGAAAGTGCCAGACTAGAGAGGTTCAATTTATAGTGTGTAGTGCTAAATTTGTGAATGGGCCCTGCTACCATTCAGTAGTTTCCCTAATATGTTTGCTCTACTCCCATTTTAAAGTGCAATCTGAAAGCAAGACAGATGGACTGAGAGGTTACAGAGTGGGACATACCTGGTTAGATTTGCATCATGCATTCTTAATTTTTAAGCAGTAAGATCTCAGTAGTATATTGTTATTAAAGTTCAGTTTAATTTTTCAGCTTAGTGAAGTGCAGTAATCAATTCTGCAGTTTGTATGCATTCTTCAGGGAAGATAAGGCATGTTTGCTTATTCATAAGAAGCACGTGCATTGTAAAAGATTCTGTAGGGCCCAGAACTGGAAAAAGAAACTAATTTTCAAAGTTCTTGAGAATCAAGGACAGAGGATTTAAGATCTCAAAACAAATCCCAGAATGAGTGCCACATCCATTGAAAAATCAAGACATCAGAACATTATGCTTTACCTCTCAAATGGTTGCTTTAGAATATAAAATCAATGTTACTTTATCAAATTATCTCCGTATTCATTTCTGAGTGGGTCTCTTTTAAAAATTCAGCTTTACTTGCATAGAGGAACAAATGCTTCTTTTATATTGCTGTTTTCCTTGGTCTATCACCCAGTAATGACCTAGATTCTTAGAATTTTCAGGCAACAGTATTCTTAAAAAATAGTATGTGGAAAGACACTTTTTTCAAGATATTATCTCACTTAGTACAAAAGCAGAATAATTTTAAACCCATACTGTCAGATTAAAACTAGGCATTCTTGAGTTACAAAAAAACAACAACCTTTCATTTATGAAAACCGAAACAAAAGCAAAAATCCTTATTCTGATGATGATATTTTGCACTACTTGTTGTTTTTTTTCTAAACACAACAGGGGATTATTGGGTCTTGTGGGTGGCTCAACAGTTCTAAAAAACAGGCCATTTTTCAGAGGTGTTGAAGTACAGGTTTGATAAATTAACTTTAAGCACTAAGGCTTGACTCTAAAAAAAAATTTAGCCAAAATGTTCAGTGTCTTGTGCAAAAGAACTTGTGGCTGGCTAATGCATGCTATGCTGTGTTCCACATTTTACTAGCCATAAGAACAAGCAATGTGGGGAAGACCCCATCTTTGTGAGCTGCTGTTAGGTGTTCAAGCCTGGCTCCACCCTAGGCTTCACCCCACCTATTCCTTCCCTCACTTCACTCCCACCCCGCTCTGTTCCACCCTCTCCCACCTAACATCTCCTGGGTGGGAGGTTTTGGTGGGAGGGGAATGAGCTGTGTGTGTGTGGTGGGGGGGAAGGTGCCAGTGGATGTTGAACACCCATTATTGTTTTCTATGGGTGCTCCAGCACCTACAGAGTTGGTGGCTATGAATAGTGTTGCAATAGGGTAGAATAGCAAAGGTTAGAAGAATCTATAGGATTTTTCTTCACTCCGTGCACAGTTGACCTGTGGAACTCCTTGCCAGAGGATGTGGTGAAGGCTAGGACTTTAACAGGCTTCAAAAAAGAGCTAGATTGATTCATGGAGATTAGGTCCATCAATGGCTATTAGCCAGGATGGGTAGAAATGGTGTCCCTAGCCTCTGTTCATCTGGAAATGGGTGACAAGGTAGGGAACATGTGAGGATTACCTGTTCTGGTCCCTCCCTCTGGGGCATCTGGTATTGGCCACTGCCGGCTTATGTTTGTATGTTCTTATGAAGTGATCTTATCTGTGCCTGAGTATTTCTACCCTAGGTGTGACACTGCTAGTGTTGACAAGATAATGGGGAGCTGTTTGTGTTTAAAAAATAGACATCCTTTAAAAATATATAGTTATTTCACAAAATTTATCTTTTAGGAACACATGCACATGCATTTAAACAAACTTAGATGGTTTTGATAAGAGGTTCCCACTGATGGATGATCCTGCCCAACCTCCATAACGTATTTTGATCAGTCTAACTAGGGGCTTGTATATCTCATCACTGAAGCTCTTTTAATATTAGCAAATTGGATTTAAACTATAGTAAAATGAAAGATTTATTTTTTTTTTATTCTAATTGGAAAACGAAGCTATCCAACTCTAAAAATCCTTCTGTTGAATACCCTAAAGCAAAAATTTCTGATGTGGTATATTAATTTTTAGCAAATATTTTGCATTGTTAAAACATAATTTTCTGTTTGTAAAATTCATATCTCCTAGCAATATTTTGATTGATTTTTGTCTCTTTTTAATTGTAGAAGTTACAATTTGCATTTTCTAGCAATTAAGCATCACTTTTGCATGTTTCTGCTATGCTCACTAGTTAATTGTTGGTACTCTGTAGTAGTAGATCAGTCTGTTTGGAGATTTCAAGCTGATATTGCCCAGTCAAGAAGCGGAAGGCTAGGGAAAGGAAAAGTGTGGTCTTGGTGGGGATAGTTGAAGCCTTGATCCAATTTCTCATTTTATTCCCACAAATAAAGAAGAAAATACATTTTGAATGATCATTCTGGACAATTCCTGATACAACAGAGAGGGCAGTAGGAAAGGGAGAAAGGCAGAGCAAAATTATCTGAACCAGCTGCCCAAAGTGAGGGATTGATGAATGTGCTCTCAGTACAAGCTTTACTACACAACATTAGAACAAGCCTCAGGGATGCTAGGGATATTGGTCTGTACCCTGGCTTGGATGAGAGAGAACCAACCTGAATTCAAAATGTATCTGGGTAAGCAAATAAAAGCTACCAGTCTTCAGTTTGAACATATCCTCTGTGTATGGTTTCTTCTCTGTCAGTGCAAGTAGAAAATAGGACAGGGGTGTATTCAAATCCCTCTGCTGCTACTGTGTGCAATGTCTTTTTCCCTCTCTTAAGATTCTGGAAGGTGATCTTAAACCCACATTTCTTCAGTGTCTGTGCAGACTCCACCAGCTGCATTAGTGTCTTCCCATTTACCTGAAGTGGCCTCCTCTTCATGGGCAAAGTAACAACTTGAAATCCAATACTTTCTGGATCAATCCTAAGCTTTTTCTTTGACCCAGAAAATTATGTCTCATGTAATCCTTTGGCAGATTAGATCCAGCACTTTCACACAGATGTCTAAATGTCTCTGCACTACACAATCGGAGGAATACTATTCTTATAGCCTAGTACATTGGAAACTAATGAAACAAACAAATGCACTACTTTTGTATCTTATTGAAAAAACTAAAAGACTTACCTGACATTGCTTGGGTCTAGCCCAGTGTGGAGGAGGAGGAAGATGCCCAGGTCTGGGCTCGAGGGTGATCTGGGGCTTCAGGGGGAGCTTCCAACTGGTGCGCCTCAGGACCACGGGTGGAAGGGGGGATGTGCAGGCCAGCTGAGTGGCCTGGCAGTGTTTGGGGGAGCCACCTATAGGTCCTTGGGGGGCAGGGGCTGGGACTGTGCTGCTCAGTCCTGGTGGTGCTCTGGGGTGGGGGCAGCAGTGGGGATGGTGGGGTTTCTCTCCTGGTCTGGGGCTTGGGCCCTGGGGGGGAAGGGTTTGGGGTAGGAGGACCTCTTACCTGGGCCTGGCAGCCAGCAAGATGGTGAGCTCCCGCACCAGCTGGACACTTCTTTCCTGGTGCGGCTGCCCCCAGTGGTCATACAGCAGAACAGCTGTCCCCCCATGTTTGCTGCCCCCAGTGGTGACTGTGCACTATCATGTCCCTCCAATATGACCCTCCCTTTCCATGTTATGGAAAACAGTTGAATTCCAGGTACATTCCATTGTCCTGCTACAACCAAACCCTGACCTCACTTTAAGTTAGGATAAGAGGAAGGTGCCTACCAAATTTGGTAGTCCTAGCTCTTACTGTTTATGAGGAGTTCTTGAACAAAAGTACTTGCAGACAGACAGGCATATCTATATCTATATCTATATCTATACAAAGATGAAGTGTATGCCATATGTCAACAAATGCATGAAAATATAGCGTGAAATCCTAGCCCAGCTGAAGTTAATGGGAAAACTTCCATAAACTTCAGTGGGGTCAGGATTTTGTTCATAGTCCTTAACTCTTCCTCTCTCCTTTCCATTGTGCTTATCTAGTACATGCTGTGGTTATATTGCTATTCATTGACTTCTGCCTTGACTTACATAACAGACCAGATTAAGGAGTGGTTGTTGTTTTAGTTTTGATTTTCTTTGCTACTGCTGATCTGTTCTACAAATTGAAGGTTCTGTGTTAATTAAAATACAGAAACTGTTCAAAAAGGATAAATTCTGTAGAAATACTTTTACTACAGATTTGAGGGCCTGATCCTGTTCTTCCTACCAGGTGTGGTACTTCGTACTATGAGTAATTCCATTGAAGTTATGCTGTTATTCATGATTGCAATCTCTTTGCCCACTAAACCCAGAGGTGTTTGTAAAAGTGAGCCCTTAATTAGTGCTTGCAGAAAAAATCATAAAGCAAAAGCAAGGTATGGATATTTTGGAAGGTATAACTTCTACCTCTCCCTTGACACCACCTTTTTTCCTCTGCACATATTTTTAGGCACATAATGTAATGTTTATGTATATATGTACACACAAAAATATATACTCCTGTGTATTTCCTGATTTCTCTTTTACAAGTAGGTGTATAGTCTTGTATGATATGTATTACAGTGTGGGTTGGATCATCTGACTAGAAAGGAAGTCTCCTTGTGAGGTTTTTCTTATCTTAGTCTTGTTAGTCAGTGATATGCCAATTTTTAAAGGATAGAATTAGAATTAATATTAGTTTTAGTTAGTGTTAGAATTCTTTATCCCAGGATGGGTTCTGCATATCTTTTATACTACTTCACTATAATTGCCCCAGATATATCATTTTAGAGGTCCCCAAACTTTTCAGTCACTCCTCACCAACCTCTGTCCATACCCCTGTCTGGAAGCCGGGCCGGGAGTGAGGTTGTTATGGAGGGATGCAGACAGGCATAAAGGGACTTCAGTTGGAAGCAGGGCTGAGGCTGGAGCCAGAAGATGAACTGTGGCTGGGACTGGGAACCAGGTCCGAAGTTGAGGTCAGGGCTAGAGCTGGGACCAGGAGTGGAAACCACAGCCAGGCAGTAGTCAGGGGCTAAGTCTGGAGTGACAGAGCAGGGCTCAGTATCCCTCCCTTCCTGCCCTCTGTGGGGATTGGCCCAGGCCCCACCATACCACTGGAATGTTCCTCCATGTGTGCCCCCTTACTTTGTGCACCATTTGCATCAGATTTATCTGCTGGAGGTACATGTGGCAGCTGGCATTTCTCTAGACATCTGGGATAAACATGAAGGGTAAAATAATCAGAGACATTTAGACACCTTCATGCCAGCTCTTAGTCCTGTTCCAGCAGAAAGTGCTGTTAAATTGTGATAATGATTACACATAATGACTATTTCACACTTGGATTTTGCTTAAAAGATCTTTTATCTCATCGTTATTTGTACTTTAAATCAGGCTTCAAAATCTACATTGCTGCCAGTTATTTGATGTAGGTACTTAACTATGGCTGATGATAAGACAAAGTGGGAAAAAAAGGAAGCATTTTGTCAAATAGGTTCATTTTACTGGGCCTTAGTTGTTGTTTAATGTGACTGATGAACTGCAAGTTCAACTCTTCATTGACTGGGTTGTTCACATGAACGCATAGTGTGTCCATTAGACTGAAGGGTAAAAGATGGTTCTTACAGGTCTTTGCTATAACTAATGACTGTGGTCCAGATCATTTGGGGGGAATGGATGAGAGCAGCAGTGGCACACACTTACCAAGACACTGCACCATACCATTTTATGAAAAATAAGAAGAAATTGGGGTTACCGCCATCTTTGAAGTGCAGTGAAAGTAGGAATTTGAGGCATACTTTCAAAGTACTATGTAGACTTTAGGCCACACAACTAAAAGAGCAAAAAATGCTTTGAAAAGGTATCCTTTGGCTACTACAAAATGTTTTAACAGAGCTGAAATTACTGCATGCATTCTGAACCCTTTTATGCATCTTTTTCTACCCTGCTTTTGATTTGGTGAGACTGCCTTTTTACAAGTCTTCACTAACTACTACTCCTGTCATTTTGTGTATATATACATTATTTCATTGTCTGATGATGTAATATAACTGCTTAGAATGATAAAGTCACTTTGTCACTTCCGTTGGGCCTAATTATGTGAGTGAAACTTCCATTGTATGGGAATTGCACCGACGACACTACAAGTAGAACAGAGACAGTTTTCTTCCACGCAGTTTGGGTGTGGTCTGTCATTAGCAAGGATTTGCAGGACTGAAACCTTTGTATGTTCAGAAGCTTCAGGGGGTACCTGAGTTAGTCTGTATAGAAAAAAAACAACAAATGGTCTGGTAGCACTTTATAGACTAACAAAACATGTAGATGGCATCATGAGCTTTCGTGGGCACAGCCCACTTCTTCAGATGACTGGAGTTTTGAGTTTAGGATGTGCAGACCCAAAATGAAGATTGGGTTTACCAATCTTCAGATACTTACTGATTCCTTCTACTTTGCTGAACTTTCTATACCCTGTGCTCCCTGTCTACCCCCTCCCCCTTCCCTCCTATTTATTTTGGGTCTGCACATCCTAAACTCAAAACTCCGGTCATCTGAAGAAGTGGGCTGTGCCCACGAAAGCTCATGATACCATCTACATGTTTTGTTAGTCTATAAAGTGCTACCAGACCATCTGTTGTTGTTTTTTTGAAACCTTTGTGAATCTCTGTCCATGACAGGTTAAAAAATAGTTAAGATTTCCTTGTGATTTTCAATCCTCAGACCTTCTGGCAATCTTCCTGGGTCTATTAATTAAACTTGGTGCTCAAGGTAGACAGTCCAACATTATCCTGTTCGTGCATAAAGAGGTCTGTAGTTTTTGAAATGCTTGGTTTTTTATTAAAAAGTCTTATGCAAATTTTATATCTTTCTGCTCTTTAAAAAACAATTGTCAAATAGCAACCTTAGTTCAAATGTTAAACCCCTGCCCTCACTACCCAGATTATTTTACAGTAACTTTCAGCCAATAAGAAGAAAATGTTTTATGTAAATAAACTGTGTAAGGCAGCACCAGTACCCCGGGTACAGTCTTTAGATTAGTAGCTACAGGAGTTAAAACACAGGGTTTGTTTAAACTGAGCCTATTGAAAATGCAGTAAATAGACTAGTTGCAGTTATTTAACTGATACAGGCTTTAAGGAGCATTCCTGGAGGCCAGTCATTAATTTTAAGCCATTCACTCTAGTTTCTTCTGGATTTAGTTTAACAAAAACCTAAAGCAGGCAAATCATTTTGGAACAAATAAGGTACAAGCACTTGGAAGCTGATGTCCACTATACAAAGACAAAGGTGATACAAGATTAGACTAGCATGTATTGATAGGTTTAGATATGGCACTCTTCACTGTGGTATCTGAGCATGTCATGAATGTTAATGAACTCATTCCTAACATATCTGTGAGGAAGCAAACTTTTATTAGCCCCATTTTACAAATTGGGGGGAAATAACTCAGAGACTTAGTAACCTGCTCAAGGTCACACAAGACGCTTGACAGAGCTGGGTGCTGAGACCCAGATCTCCTGGGTACCAGTCTAATGCATTGTGGGATTGCTTTTTAGGAAGGCCATGAAGTCAAAAGTCTTGTATTTTATCAAGAAAATCTAAAGTGTAACTGTACAGCAGGGGTATATAAAATGCTTACAGTCTATGCCTCTAGTTACTTTTTAAATTCATTATAAATCTCGTCCCTTCAGATGATCAGCATACATGATTCTCTGATTTCTAGGACTGAATGTTATTTTAGGAATCTTTCAGAATGCTTGGGGATGCTAAATGGCTGAGACTGCAGTGAAGTTAGTCCAATATGTATCCCTAATTGGTTGATGAGGAAGTTAGTTTTCCTGTTAATGGAATGCCCCTTTTAAAAAGAAAATATTGTACATAAATAGAAAACCCAGGTTTCAGAGTGAGCCTGAGCCTCCCACCGGCCAAGGAAGTAAATGAGGCCGGTAAATAGAAGTAAATGAGGAAGAAGAGTATAAAACATTAATGCTCTTAGAGGCCAAAATGATGGTTGAAAATCATCTGATTTCTTGTGTATATGTGTAAGCAGGGGCTGAACTTCTGCTTGCTGTCAGCCAGCTAAAAGGAGGGGTGGGTGTGCCCACTACAGTTGTTTAGCTTTGCAAGGTAATTAACTGTTAACTGTTGACATGTAAATACTGCTCAGAAGAGAATCTGAGGTGTGGCTATGTAAATCCCATTCAGCCAGGGCTGATGGAAGGTCAGTGTTGGAATGGAATGTGGAGAATTGTATATAATTTGGGACTGTTGTGGGGTAACTAATCATGCTACCCCTAAATGTGGGAACTGTAAAACATGCCACCAGTGCTTGCAGGAGAGACACCACCATCATGGTTAGAGGTCTCGGAAAAACAAGCCTCCCCCCTTCCAGAGTTGAATGAACAGAGCTGGGGGAAAGGGTTAAAGGGTTTGAGTCAGCCTGCTTCACACCTGCCAGGTGTGAGCTATAAGACTGGCCCAGCCTGTACCTTTCCCTTTGTTTTAAGGACAGACCTAAAGCAGACTCCTGAGGAGTCTTTTCTTTGCTAGTCCAGTGAAAGCTGGATTCATTTGCCAGTCCAGCTGGTGGCTAAAGAGTTGAAATCACTGAGAGCTGAAATCACTGGTTTGGCTGAGTGCCAGACCTGTTGCACCAGTGAAGTGGCGGTGACTAGCGGCGTGGCGTGGAGCGGCAGCAGGCAAAGAGCAGCGGCAGGCAAGGAGCGGCCATCAGCGGCGTGGCGTGGAGCGGCGGCAGGTGAGGCGCGGCCATCAGCAGCGTGGCGTGGAGTGGCGGCAGGCGAGGAGCGGCGACCAGTGGCGAGGAGCGGCCATCAGCGGCGTGGCGTGGAGCGGCGGCAGGCGAGGAGCGGCCATCAGCGGCGTGGCGTGGAGCGGCGGCAGGCGAGGAGCGGCCATCAGCGGCGTGGCGTGGAGCGGCGGCAGGTGCCCAGTGGAGCGTCCAGAGGCGTGGAACGAGACAGCTGGTGGAGCGTGGCGGAGTTTAGTATAAGGTGCCCCTATCTATCCCCGCCCCATTTCTACCCAGGTTGGGAGGTGAAACCCGGGTGAACTGTGGGACTCTGGGTGGCACGGACCAGGGACAGAGACTTTTGGGGCGTTGGACTTTTTGGACTTCGGGCGATTCTTGGCTGGGGTGGGGGCTTGGCTCATGTTTGGGGTTATGAACTCTGTTTGTGGTGTTTTCCCCCAAGTTAATGCCGTATGACTTCTCTTTCTGTTTCATTAAATGTTTCTTTCCTACACTCAGACTCTGTGCTTGCGAGTGGGGAAGCATTGCCTCTCAGAGGCGCCCAGGGGTGCGTGAATTTCCCAGATTACTGGGTGGGGGCTCGAGCCGGTTCTATGTGAGATGGCCCCAAGATATTGAACCCAGCCCTGGTTACTGCCAGGCCTACCCGGCAGAAGGGTTACATATGTAATTCACTATGGCTTATCTAGTCTACTAGAGAAACAGAGGCCAAGAGTAATCAGTTCATTTTACTTTTTCTACACCAAGAGAGGAAAGTAACTAAAACTTAGTACTTCATGGCAAACTCCAAAGAGGCTTAAAAATGAAGCTGAGCAATAAGTAAAACTAATGAGGCTTCTCTTCTTTTCTATGCGTAGCTATGTATCTAAACTATATGTTGCCTACATAAGTAATAACTTGATTCTAATGCTTGACTAACATCAGATCATGTTACGAGTCTTTCTAATTTCAATACAAATTTTGTTCCATTTACAGAAGGGAGAATATTTGCTTAGACTCTGACTGTGTTTGGCTTTGTACTTGCTTTCCAAATAGACACAGAGGACAACTTATTTTGTCTGCTGCGCTATGCACTACTTGTGGACCATATCTTCAGCATGAATCTGTGTTTTCTTTGGTGCCCAACTCCGGCTTAGCCAATGCTAAGTATTTCTTATTGTGTTCTTAATGCCTACGTACTGGATAAAGGAGTGCCACTCTTGATTTGTTGTTGGGATGTTTGTGACTCAGCTAATCCAGCCTTGTCTAATATGATGGGCAAACTGACAAAACTAATGAAATCAAACTGAGATCCAGTCCCCACAGGGAAATGTCTGGTACAGTTGTGAATTAGCATTATGCTACAAAATACCCTACATATACTACATGTTCTGTTACTGTCTGAAAAGGGCAACAGGCTAAGAATTCCAAAGGGAAGTAACTGTAAATGAATTTTTAATTCAGGAAAGGGCTGCATCAAGCAAATGTGTCTTCCCCCTTCCCTGCCCAAAGGTGTTCAGTATGGCCCAAGTTGCTCTCCTGGCATGGATCTGGGGCTGGCATAGGTGAGAAGCAGATGTCTGAGAATTTGCTGTTTTGAAAAGAAATGGAGGGTTACTTAAGTATGATCAGTGAGGGTTGAGATAAAGGGAAGGATGTCCCAGTACTCTCCAGGGAGTGTCTCAGCTCTCAAAATGAATGAGCATGTTCCTGACATAATATAGTAGTGAATTTCAACCTATCCTTGGTGGGGTGGGGATAGAGAGGGCTACTAGAACTCAGAGGCTTCTTGTGGTTTTAAGTATGGCTGTACTGCCTGAGGAGGCTGCTAAGTTTAGTAAAGAATAAGATTGGAATACCCCCATGCTTTTGGCAATATTGCTATGGTTGCAAAACCTCTACTGCTCCATTTCTGGGTCTCTGTTGTACATACTGGGATTAGAATGATGCAACCAAAGTTTTGGTCTTAGTTCAATCTGCATTTTAGTTTCTCATTGCAGAACACAGTAATACATACATTGAATGTGGGAGAACATTTGATGTTTTATTGTGAACCATGAGAAAATTCAACCTTCATCCATTGGCCAATATACAGTACTAGAAGATTTACCTGATATTATTTTTTTTTCTTCATTTAAATCATTGCTCTGGGGTGGGGATGGGGATGAGGGGTTCAGTATGCAGGCTGCTCCAGGAAGAGATGACAACTCCAACCCCCTCTCACTGCAGAAGCTTTGGGCCAGGTAAGAAGCACCTGTCCCATGGCTGCTGCAGCTCCAGCAGGCACAACAGAGGGTGGGGGTGGATGTCCCCCGGCTGGGAAACAGACAGACACACAGACAAATGGACACACAAACAGACAAACTCTCTGAAATAACAATAGATAGCTGTCTCTTTCTCCACCCCTGCCCTCTGCTGGCCCAGTTGGGTTTTAACTGTCCCAGTCCCCATATCTGGCCCCTTGCTGCCCCCTGTGGTCATTCCACAGTATAACTGTCCCTCCTATCAGACCCCTACATTTCCATTTTATGAGAAACAATTGACTTCCAGGCACATCCCATTGTCCTGGCACAGCCAAACCCTGATTTTGCTTTAAGTTATGGTAAGAGGAAGCTGCATATCAAATTTGGTGGCCTAGCTCTTACTGTTTAGGAGGAGTTCCTGAACAAATGGACTCACAAATGGACTGACAGACAAACAGATGCCAATTTCTAAAATATTTATTACTAGAAGACTGACTCAGTATTGCCCAGTTCCTTCAGAGCAGGGGGCTGGTAGTGTGGGTAAATCAGGGCAGAGCCTTTGGGATGTGGGGGGCTCAGGGCAGGATGCTGGGGGTTGCAGGAATCAGGGCAGGGGGTTGGGGAAAAAAAGGAGCTCAAGAGAGGGAGAGGGAATGGGTAGCCACTGGCTTTTCCTTGTGGGTGGTGGGGTCCACCCCACCTCCTGGTTCGTTCCTGGGGAGGTGAGTGTGCTGCACACTATGCCCATTGGCTTGTCCCCGGGTTCCTTGTTGGGGCAGGGGAGCCCACGGGCAGGAGGGGCTGTGAGGCCATCCCCAACAGCACTCCCTTGGCACAACCTAAGGATGGAGAGGGGCATGCAGGCCAGTTGGGGGGTAGGTGTTTTGGGCAGCTTGGCGGTGCTAATGGTGGATGGGCTGTGGCTCTTCTGAGGGGTGATGGGGCTGCTGGCCAGGGCCTTTCTTCCTTCCTCCCCATCCAGCAGGACTCTTTCACCCCAGCACTGCAGCCAAGGATCAGGAGAGAGGGGTTTGAGGTGGGAGGGTCACTTACCTGGACTGGTGGCTGGCAAGATGGTGAATTCCAGTCCCAGCTGGTCACAGTCTTGGTGGTGCAGCTGCCACAGTGGTCACTCTGCAATAGAGCTCTTCCCTGTGCTTACTTCCCCCAATGGACACACTGTAGTATCGCTGTCCCTCTGATTAGCCCCCTCCCTTTCTAATTCTACTCCAGGCAGATCTTGTTTTACTTGCACAACCAAATCCTGACCCTGCTTTAAGTTAGGAGAAGAGGAAGCTGCCTACCAAATCTGGTGGGCCTAACTCTTACTGTGTAGGAGGAGTTCTTGAACAAACAGACTCACAGATGGATTGATAGACAGATGCACATTTCTAAAATATGTAGATCAACTGTGTGTTCTTTCTGTGTCACTCTGAAGGTAAATCTCTTTCAGGTTCTACTGCCCTATGTTTTCTTCTTCTATATACATTTTAGAGGCATCTGTCTTTCTGTGAGTCCATCTGTCTGTCTGTCTGCGAGTCCATTTGTTCAAGAACTCCTCCTAAACTGAAAGAGCTAGGATCACCAAATTTGTTAGGCAGCTTCCTCTTATCCTAACATAAAGCAACTTCACAGTTTGATTGTGGCAGGAAAATGGGATGTGCCTGGAACTCGATTGCTTTCCATAACATGGAAAGCAGGGTGCTGATTGGAGGGGTGTGATACTGCACAGTCACCATTAGGGCAATGAGTGCAGGGGACAGCTATACTGCAGAGTGACCACTACCAAGTGCAGAGACAACTGCGCTACTAAGGGAGTGTCCACTTGGGGATGGGGCTCACCATCTTGCTGGCCACTGGGCCCGGGTAAGTGGCCCCTCTTCCCCAAATCCTTCTCCCCAGCCCTTGGCCCAAGCTCCGGACCTGGAGTGGGGAAGGGGGGTAGCCACCACTGCGGCTTCCTCCCCAGGAGCACCCCCCTCCCCAGGCCTGGCTGTCTTGGCTGTGGGCTAACCCCCCCTGCCCTGGGTGGCCCGGTCTCTCTCCTCACCCTGGGCCCAGCCCCCCTCAGACCGGGCTCAGAGAGTACCAGTGGGATGCCTGCTCAATCATAAACTCCCCCCACCCTGGGATCAGACCTGGGCAACACCAGGTAAGTCTTTTAGTTATGTTATATTTTATAGCAACTCCAGACTTTCAAGAATATTGGGACTTTTTTTAGAAGGTTTTAGGGCCTGGTTTATAGCGGTTTTAAAAAACCATACTGTGCCATGTAAATATTGTAATGGGCCATACTGGGCAAAGTTTTTAGTAAAATTGGATGGAAAATAGAGTCCTATTTGGAAAGTGCCTTTCACTTTGTGTGTAGGACCATCCTCATGTGACGTATGTGCTCCCCTCACCATTTTAGGGCCTGATCCAACTCCAATTGAAGTGAATGAATCTTTCCATTGACCTCAGAGGCAGTTGGATGAGGCTTACATCAAGGAAAGGAAGGTCCTGTTTGTGACACAAGTAAAGCTGGTATGTAATAAAGTTCTGAATACAACAGGAGCTGTGATGTAAGAGTATTGATATGTAACCTAGTTATTTAGGGAGGATATGTAACTTTTATATTGGGGTAGTGCAATGTTGTTATACACTGTAATACTTGGATTCATTAGGGGCTGTAAGAACACAAATAGGAAAGCAACACTGTTATGTCCCAAAGAAGACCATCTAAATATCACTCTGGAAAGACAGTGAGCCAAGTTGTTAATTTCCAGAAACCAACAGATGATCGTCTTTCTCCTCTATCACTTTTAAATCATCAGGGGAGACACAAAGGACTTCTTGGACTCTTCTTTTGCCTCTGTCTGGTTATTCATGCCCCGCAAGCCACTTCCTTCATGCCCGCTCTTTCTTTATTCTTACCCTAAAATGACAAAGAGGCTTCACCAGAGATTTCCATTGCAAGAGGCAAAGATATCTCACTGAAAACAAGCTAACAAATAAAAGTCAAATGTGCCCTGTTAAAGCTTCTCTGGTATTTTAAAAAAGAAAATGACCCAACCCCCTACCCTTAATTAAACTGCCACCACACAGCTTAAAACATTAACCGCTCAATTACAGAATGAATAATCATTGCAGTATCTATTCCATGTGCATTTCCATCAGTCAAGACATTATTATTGGATGCAAAATTGAAGGCACTACACATTTAGGCCACAAATAAATGATACTTTCCTAACTAATTAGAGGCTTCCGTGCTTTTCACCCATGGTATTTGTCATTTAGTATCTATGTTCATGTCCCGGCTGTGCATTGTACCAAACAACCCCACTTTTCACACTTTCAGAGATGCAACTCATTTGTGGGCTTCACTTCTTATTTTATGGTTTGACCCGAGGACCTTTTATTTTAATTGAGGAAGCCTGCTTTGATTTTAATATACAATGCTATCCTGTGAGACTGGCAGTGTAAAAATGTGTGCTTTTTTTGTCTTGTAGCAGACTTTTTCTATGGAAAAAAACAATTGCCTAGTTAATTATCCCTATTAGAGGTTTTGAGGCTTCTTCGGATGAATACACCCTTGGAATAATAAATTGAGAGTAGGCACATGGAATAGGAGTAGCAATTTGGAAATACACAGTCTGGTTTTGTTCTTTTTGGACACACTGTAATTTTGTACTTCACAGCCCTAAAATACTAGTAGCCTGAATAACAGTACAGAATATGCTACATGGGAAGTAGTTCTATAGCTATGGAATGTATTCCATGAAAAGAAATTGTTTTTATTTTTTTGAGAAGCACCAATAACATAAGACATACTAAAACAAAATATAAGCTAACAAAACTTATTTATACATATTGTGTTTGTTTCATTTTGTCCCTTTACCATTCCATTGCATGTTACTGAAGTAACAATCTACTACGGGATTGAATTTCGTAGACTAGTATGGCCAAGATTTGCTTTGTATTTTGAATTGTGCTTTTTCAGACTATAAACTGATTCTGAGTATTTTAAGTATTCAGTTGCTACAGTGACACCAAAGAATAACTAGACTGATCTTGTACAATAAATATAAATTAAGACAGGCACAGTTCACTAACTGACACTGTGCCAGAACTTAAAAGAAATAAACATATAATTTCAGCATGGAATTTGACATAAAACAAACTCAATATCTATCATACAAGCACTATACATTATACAAGTAATAAGGGAGAATGGGAACATAGTCATAACACCAATACATGTGGTTTCCCTTTAGAAAATTGCCCTTACAACTTAATCCATTATCATGATTAAACCTTACAATTCGCCCCTCATTACCTTTTGGTGGTACAGTGTATCAAGATGGTGGTGAGATGTGTACTAGAAACAAAAGGGAGTTTGTAGCTGACTTGTTCAGTGTCTGTATCACGACCTGAGAGAGGAAGCAGGTAGCATATGAATGAAATTTACAGACAGTAACAGGGTGTAAGTTAAACAGACCCTTTGAAGTTTGAGGGAGAACCTCTTGGGGTAGTATTGCTCCAATCAAGTTTGCCTGTGGCATTAGGGAATGTTGTGACTGAGGGAGAAGTGGTCTGGATTGAGGAGTGAAAGTAAAATTATTTCCTTCCCAGTATGGGCACACCAGCTAAGGGTGTCCATGTAACCCCCCCTCCTCACACATGTGATTCCACCCTACCCTATCCCAGGGCCCCACTCTTTCCCCCTCCTCTCCTCTCCCCATCCCACACCGCTACCTGGGGGTAGGTGTGCTGCTACGACAGCCAGAGGAACAGCTGGCCATTTGCTGCTTTTCCCGCTCTTCCCCTCCCAGTGGGAAAAGGAGCAGAAACTTCCCCTTCCCCTAACCCTCCACAGAACCACCTCTCTTCCAGTGCCATGGGTACAGCAGCAGCCCTGCCGGCCCAGGACTGCCCCAGCCCCCAGTCCCTTCAGGGCCCCATTCAGGGAGGGTAGGATGGCTGATGCCCCCCAAGACTCATACCACGACTCTGTTTGCGATTCCCCTTCCAATCAAGGAGTGAGAGGAAAGCACACAGCATGTCTGCCTTCTTCTCCCTCCTGGCTGGAAAGAGCTGGGCCGGGGAGGTGTTGATGGGCATGAGCTCATCTTCTGATTTCTATTTTTGCAGGCCAAGGAAATGTGGTGTCTACATTCAGTCCTATGGGGAGCTGTGAATATGTCTAGATATAACTATGTCAGTAGCCAGGGACACAGGGAAGAATAGTGCCTCACCAGTCTTTCCACTCCTCGGTCCATGAGTTGAATACAGTGTTCCATAAGGAAGCCTTAAAATGTAGCTGGGTTTGTTAGACTTTGAGGACAGACCATGATGACTGAGGTGTCCTGTTTGTGAATTAGGGTTATGATGTCTGCTTGGAGGGGTTAGTAATCCATTCAAGACAGGTGAACTTCTGTCCCTAATGCTCATTTTTACATTAGGGAGTGACCAGTTGTATCAGATGTGTCATGTCAGTGGGTCTAGGGCAATGAGCTTTTGGGCTTTTCCACAGTCACTCTCAACTTTTCTGTGAAACCTTCATGATCTGGAGATCAGTTCTGTGGTGTGACTTGTAACATGGATTCTGTTGACTTGCACATAAGGGATACACTTGAAATATTCCTATTTTCCTTGGAAAGATTTTTCTACTTTAGTGAGAAAGGTACTCCATTTCTGTGCATTCTAGGCCTGGTCTAAAGCTCACTGGAGCCAATGGGATTCTCTCTCTGCTTTCTTCACTGGATTTTGGTTCTAGCGCCCTGATAGGGTGATGTCTGGAACAGCCTGGAGGGATGTGATGGTGTACCAGCAGGTGCACCACCATCTAATCGTGTTTTGATAATGTCAGCAAACGAAAAGAAGATTAACTGGATCCAAGGTCATGAATAGTGATTTTATTTATCTGTTTATTTATTACTGTTGAGCTAACACTGAACAGCATATGTGCAAAAGATTGGTTGGGAACCGTGAGAGCAATGTGTAGCAATTTGTTTGTGTTTTTTTTTTTTTTTTTTAAAGAATGGCTGCAGATTGAGTGGACATAAGTTGCACAATTATTTTCTTTGTAAGTACCAGTTGCCCTTTCAGACTTTTCACTCCCAGGTTCTCTCCTCCACCCCCTCCAAATCAGAGTCCTTTCAGTCCACAGTCAATTGTATTTCTCATCAGGTACTCCTTCCAGTTTTGTCAACAGCTTTCTGGCACTGAGGTGCACAGAAAGGAGTGCCATGTCCTAGGGCCATGTCCTAGAGCCATGTCCTAGGGCCTAGCATGCCACACAGAAAGGTACTTCCACCTTCTCAGATTATTGCATGATGATTCTAGTATATGGCCTATGGCAATGCTGCAATATATTATATAATGGAAGAACCCTTCATGGAGCTTAGCACAGGCCTCATATATCCCCCTTCCCTCCCCGGCTCTTTCCAGTCAGGAGGCAGAGGAACGCAGACGTGCTGTGTGCTTTCCTCTAGCACCTTGATGGGAAGGGGAACAGCAAACAGAGTCCTGGTATGAATCTCGAGGGGCATCAGCCCTCCTGCCCTCCCTGAATGGTGCCCTGATGGGACTGGGGGCTGGGGCAGTCCTGGACCGGTGGAGAGGCCACACTCCCAGCCAGCCTCTTTAACCTGCCTGGCTGCTTGCTGCTTAGTGTGGAAGCCTGCAGGAGAGCCTCAGGAGCTGGGCTGGGAGTGTGCTGCGCCTTCTCCCATAGCCGAGTGCCTCAGTTGGCTGGCTCCTCCTTGCTGGAGCAGTTGGCACACCTCCTTACTTTCACCTCTGCCTCTGGGAGGGGCAGCAGGGAAAGGAACAGAACATTGGCAGCTCCTCTGGCTGCTCAACTGCATCCAGCTCTCTCCCTCTCCCCAGCCTTGTTCTCCTGCAGGGCTGCTGCTGCAGAGAGAGAGCCAGAGGAGAGACAGCGCCGGGGAAGGGTTGGGAGTGGTAGGTGTGGTGTCTTTCTAATACACCATACTGGCTATAAAAAGCCACCCAGAGGGTAATGAGGGGAGAATCTTAAGATTTAATTATGATAATTAATTAAGTTGTAAGGGCAATTTTCTACCAGTCTTGTACATGTATTGGTGTTATGACTGTTTTCTCATTCTCCATTATTACTTATTCCCTGTATAGTGCTGGTGTACCAGGCCATGCTGGCTTATTTTCGCCTCTGTCTGGATTTCATGGAGAAGCCAAAGCTGCTGACGCTGACTTTACAGTCCACATTTTTCTCAAATGATAGGATAGGCTAGAACTTCACCCTCCACAACAGTGAGAGGGCCTGGTGTTCTCTACCAACTTCCTTCTGAGAACTTGAAAAGCAGGGCAGGCTGGAATATGTAGTTCAAAATAGCTGCCATGTTACTAGTCCTAGCTTCTGAAATGAGAAGATAGGGAAATAAGGAGATGTATGTGAACAGTATCATTTCCATAATATAGGAGACCTGGCAGTAACCAGGCTGCAGTTTTTCTCTTAAGCTTCAGTGCAAGTGAACACA
Organism: Rafetus swinhoei; assembly: GCA_019425775.1. NCBI lineage: Eukaryota > Metazoa > Chordata > Testudines > Trionychidae > Rafetus > Rafetus swinhoei. The sequence goes on from CM033437.1 coordinate 161,080,032, forward strand.
CTACAGTATTGAAAATGGACTAAAAAATACTGTATAAAACAATACTACAGTTACAGGGAGAGGAAATTCACCTGCTCCTTTTTTATATACTTTTCAGCTCTCTGATACATGAAATTTCAGTTAGTTTAATCTATTTAAACAGGTATAATGAGTCCCTAGAGAATGGAACTTACTGGGAGAGCTGGACAAAAAATAACTTTTCCCTACCTGCAAAATTTTTCAAGATACTGAAAAATGTCTTTCCAAAATTGGGATTGAAAAATTGAAATCTCAAATTTCCACAACCCCAAAATCCTCAAAATGTTTTGTATTGGATCAATCAAAACATTTTGTTTTAATTTCAACCACTTTTTTTTAATGTCAATTACCTTAACTTTCTAAATGAACAGTCAAAACTTTGAAACTTTTTTCTCAATTTGTTTCTAATTGAAAACATTTTGAAAACCAGAAAGTTTCAATTTTGACATATTGGCACTTTCATACTAAAAAAATACACTTAGTTGAAAGATATTTGACCAGCACTATTTAATTATGAATTGTTCAGGAAAGCCATTCAGAGTTACTTATGGAGAGACTGGTGAAGCTTGTTTCGTTACTGCAAGTAGGGGATGAGTTAGTGTTGTGTCTCCCCCTCCCCCCACCCCAAAGATAGAAGTATTTTGTAAATCCTCTTCTTTAGTAACACTATCTGTTTATTAAATAGTTCTAACTGTGAGCTGATCAAAATAAATTCTGAATGTTTTGTTTAGGAGAAAGAGAAACTTATGTTGCCTTACTTGAATTCTTACAAGAAAGCAGCATTGGGTAAGGACACTGAAGTGGCTTGTAGCAAGTAAATGTTTTTTTATGTTCATCTCTTGGTTTGCTTTTGGTTAGACTTACAAATTATTTTTCCATAGGGTATTGGTTTTATTGGTGCTTCCGTATTCATGTATATTTTGATATAGCAATCTAATATCCACATTACTGATTTATTGTCTATTATATTTTTTAATCTCATGATTGTGCAATTGACTTCATTTTTTGCTTTCTTTATCTGAAATATTTTGTGTTGATTTATCACTCTCCTTAGCTATCATTATTATGCTTCAGTGTACCCATTCTTTCCTTCATGCTCTTGATGCTATTCAGAGAGTCCTTTATGGCCTCCCTACAACTTTGCTGTCATTCAAAGCCATTTTTTCTCTACTTTTTTGAGTGAATGCCTTACTTCTGCCCTAATTTTGTTCCTTCTATGATCCCCATTTACTTTCTCATCCTTTAGTACAGAAGGCCAAATTCTTCCCTCAGGAATGAACAGCCAATTCCCTCTGACTTAAGAGGAGCTGTGTATGCTTCTAAGGTTTGAATTTGGCCATGATTCATTCACTTTCTCCTTCCTCTAATACAAATATTTAATAGCTATTGCAGTTCCAAATTCATTGGTCACAGGGGCAAGTCACTAGAGTGAGACACAGCAAGTGTATCATATACTACACTTCTCTGACCTCTTTCTTCTGGCTGAAGCTATTCCAGAATGGCTCGTGGAATTGTCCTGGCTATCATGATTATTTTTAGCTGTCCATTCAGATTTTATTTTGGGTTTATTTGTTCTTTACCAAACTGTGGGTTTTTGGGGAGAGGAAAGAATGTTTGACTACATTTAAAGACTTGTCTACGTAATCTGCCTTGTCTTCTGTGCCTAAGCACCTTGACAACTTCTTACAGTGGGCAAAAGGAGGTCTCTGCAACTTTCCCATTACCTTCCCCTTTCAGAATAGCTGCAGAATATTGCCATTTACTATGTATAAATTAGTCATTGACCCAGGGATATGAACTTGAGTCTTCTCTGATTGAGTGCCCTAGCCACTGTATTGTAGAGTTATTATTGCTTGCTCTCGCTGGCCTGATAACTATTCAAGTATTGGATACAAAGTGCAGATATACCATGAAGTGATGTATCCCATAGCTCAGTGGTTAGAAAACATTCCTGCCATACAGAAGACCCAAGTTCAAATTCCTGTCCCGCAGAAGGGAGGGGGGATTGAATGTAGGTCTTCCACATCTCAGATTGGGCTAAATGTTATAAAGGAGATCCTACTCCCCACACAGTTTGTGACTCTATCCCTTCCTTCATTTCCCTTGCTTTTATTTAAAAATGCCTAGAAATTTAATATTTTGTTCAACCAAAATGAATCTTTTGTCAACCTTTTTGATTTGATTATGTCTAAATAAATATTTGATGCCAGACTGGATTAATCAAAGGGAAAATGGGGAGGGGTTTTTTGTGTTTCTATAAATTCTGTGAATATAGGGCTGAATTCTTCCTTACATAATCAATTTGTAAGGGTAGAATTTGGCTCTTAGTGTATAAAATGAATGCAATGTAAATTAGAATGCTGATAAGTAATCACTAATGGAATAAGGTTTTTTTTTTTCAATAGAACTAGTATTAGATTTCAATAACTTTACAAATTTGACACACAGAAATTGTACAATTTAAATACATGCATATGTATATTTTCAGTCATCTATAAATATTGAAATTCAACTTTTACTAGAACTGTTCCTTATCAACTTCTGATATTTTGATTATTGTAACTTTCTATTACATTCCAATGCTATCATTTCTTAGATTAGTTGAAGAATGTGTTGTATGACTTCCTACCCAAACAGATAAAGGAGGTGACTCTATACAAACCTGCAATGGTCAAATCTAATGAAATGCAATTCAAATAATCTGTGGAAGTTTGAATACTTGTCTAAATCTTTTCAGGCTTCCCCTTCTGTTTCTTGTTTACTCTCCTTTCTTTTTCACGATTTTACAATGATCCTCAGAACTTCCTCCATCCTCAGAAACATGCGGTAGGCTCATGGTTCAAGCCATTTATTCCTCCCTCCCTGCAGGATTTTTATATAGGCTCTGAATCCCTCACTTACCTCTTCATTATGTTACAGTAAAAGGAAATTAGGCCTACAATTCATCTATTTTAGGAGAAACTAGGTGCATTAGAATTGAATTTGAAGAACAAATACACAAGAATATAAAACCAAAGGAATTATTTTAGTGCATTCTGAGGGGCATGAAAGCATATTTAAAGCTGATAAAAGGCTCACAGTCAGCGTCATTTACATTATGTGTCTATGAGTTTCATGGAGTTGGAGAACAATAGGATTCAAAAAAGGGTTGGACACTATACAGATAACATGAATATATTAGTTAAGAGAGTAAAAATAAAAACAAGTAATGAACAGTTTTGGAGGGGATCTATATCCCCATGATTCAGAGCATAAATCAATAATTAACAAGGGTGGTTGGGAAACTTTCCCTTGGGCAGTGTGAACTCTGGGGCTAGAGACACCTATGGACACTAGCAACATGGATCAAGCAGAAGAATTATTTGATTGTCTGGCCTTGGCCTTTAAATACAGTGTACTTATAGGTACATGGGAGTCATGGCTTATTAGAGAGCTGTGGGAAGTGACACTCAGGCTGGGAGACAGGATAATTACCAGACTATACTTACCCAAATGGGTGGCTATTAGACCCACTCAAACGCTGGAAACAGGTTTTGGTTTAGGGGAGAAAGTTATATTATCCACTCAAGGACCTTGCTCCACTTAGGCAGGTCTCCAGAATCTCTTCAGTGAATGCTTTTGTGGGTACAGGAGTCTGTGTACACAGAACAATTTGCAGGAGCAGGGCCTACATTTGTTTACTTGTATCCATAGCATGTTGTCCTCCATGCTGGAAAATATGCATTCGCATCTTCAAATAAACTTTAGATCCAGTTTTTAAAATAAATAATTAAGTTTCTTGTTTTCTGGAAGAAAATGTATGGTGCATTCCAACATCTGTCTTACCTTTGTATGCTGTACATGTATTCATACTCTCTTCCTATTTCAGGTTTTCATTTCTTTGTTTTCATCCTGAACCTGTTTGTTTTCCTCAGTTACTCCCTTCCCGTCCCTCCAGCAGCATTGTATGGCCTTACTGCTGTTTTCCCAACTAAGCACCCATATTTTTTATTTCAATAGTTAACACATTTTAAGGTACAACAGCATATAATCATATTCACCTCTGTATCTTAGTTTCAGTTAATTTTTGGTAAATCATCTGCTCTGTTATTCGGCAAATTCAAATTATTTTTTTCCGTGAAGCATAGTAGAGATACTGCACATTGTCCCATTCTGGTTTTTTCCCCTGCAGTATGATTCCAAACAGCTTGTACATTGTGCTCAACAATATTTCTATATTCTGTCTGTATATAGACAGAATATAGAATGTGTGTATATTATATAATTGCAATTACTTTCGAGGGATTCATTTGGCTTACCAAGATAAATGTGTACTGGGCACTACTTTAAAGTGAAGCATTATTGTATTGGATGAAAAGTTAATTAGGAGTATTGAAAGTTACTACAGAGGATACCATGCAACTGGAATACGTGTTATTTTCTTAAAGATGCATTTAGTATGCATCCTGTTCACTTGCATAGTATTTTGAGTTCAATTAAGCATGGAAAAGTTAGGCTCTGTGTGAGGTACTACACTTACCTACACAGAGCCTTCTCTATTTTATGACATTGACAATTTGGTATCCATCTCTTCATCCTAAATTGGAAACCTTACTGATTATACCTGAGTTTCTGTTGAGATACAGCACAGCATATTAAGAGCTAACAATGGTTCGGTGTATTTATTATTATGAGCATCTCTTCTTTGGAGATGAAAATGAAAACATGTTAAACAATATTTCAGTTCTAATTATAGAGGCTAGCTCTTATTGTTAAATTAACAATGCTCACTTACACATTTTTTTTCATTCTCTATCCTGTCACAATCCGTTTTGTTCCTTTAAAGTGTGTCTATAATTAGAAATTTGACTACATAGAAATTGCACCATCTTCTTCCTGTATGCATTCAGTTCATATCTGTTTGCTTCACTAAAAAAAAAATAAGTTTTGACTAAAACTGAACCAACCTTGAAGGATAGTAATAGAGATGTAGCCGTGTTAGTCTGGTCTTGCTGAACCAAAAGACAGGACTATGCAGCACTTTAAAGACTAACAAGACTAATAAACCATCTTGTTAGTCTTTAAAGTGCTGCATAGTCCTGTCTTTTGTTTCAACCTTGAAGGGTCTGTTTCATATGCGTTACTCTGAGCCAGCACCTGAACACCTGGTTGGCAGCAAGCTGTAAGCCATCCCCTCTCTGTTTGCTTGAAGAATCAGATTCCTAACCCTACAAGATCCTTTCACATTGCCTCCTGACATTTCCCCAGAAATCTCTCTCCACTTAGCTTTGCTGTCTTTTAGGTGGGCAGTCTGCTTTTCCTGCTACCTAATGGGCAGGAAAAGTAAGGAAACCCTCCATCTCACACAGCCAACCCTCCATAAAACTCAGAAGCAGGAGGAAATAGCATCTTGTAAAGATTAGCTTTGTGATTGCTAGGGGTTCGTCAGACCCCACACAAAATGATACATTTTGCAGATAAAGGCTAGTATTGAACTCCCTGGAAAATGTTTAATGTGGTTTGATACACAATAGCTACCTTTTAAAAACTTGCCAGTTATGCTGGATAAATTCTACTTCAGTGTTTATAGAATTCAAGCTGTAGAGAAGTGCAAATGGAGATAATACAGCAACCTTATCTATTTGTCTAAAGTAGAACTAACTAGTTTTTTGGGTGAACACTGCTCATATATTAAATGCAATTTCTCTCTCTCTCTCTCTACTTTTGGAAATGCAGAAGTAAAGCTTTTCACTGCCATATTCTCAAATATAGAGCAGAAGGGAGATGCTGCTTTATTAGAGGTCTCATACTTTGGGTGAAACCAAGTGAGGTTCTGACAGTCCTTCTTAAAAGAATAGGCGGATAGTTTCCTGGCCTGGCCTGCATTCACTCTTTCAATATAACAATCTACAGCTCAAGGCTTTGGGGGAGCTAATGCTGAGCAAACTATAGTTGACATGTTAGCCTGGACAGTCTCTATACTATATGCACCTTACTCTTTTTACTAACCCTGGTAAATTATTTTTACAAATTTTTGTTATTTTAAGGAACTGTTTGGTTTTTTTCATTATTTGCTGCATTCTTCTCATTACATTATAAATTGTTAGATAGACATCAGAGATGAAAAATATTCAGTTACTAATGCTAACCATCTTTGCCAGACAGGAAATTGTAGTTACTGAAGGTTTGACTGAAATAAATGATGGCTAGTATTTGATTGGTCCTAGCACGAATGCTTGATCAGCAATGGCAAGGGTGAAATTTGCTTCTTTCCAGACTAATGGTAATCTTGCTGGAGAGTAATTCTTTTTCTTTGTGCTTCGAGATCCATAGCATTTTGATTGGTTTATTCTAACACAACACAGAATCAAATGGTCCTATCCTATAGTAGGATCCAGTTGCTCTAGTGATCTTTATCAGCTATCAGAATGGTTCAAATTTGATTGTGTTGTATGGTTTTACAGTAAGAAATTACTTACAGAAGCAGAAAAATACTGAGCATCACTATCATACTAATTAGTAGATGCAAAATTGTTATATGTGCAGCTATATTTTCTTAGCTATTAAATGCCCATTTTTCTGTTTTATTTTGCAGTTTTCACCGAAGAGCTACATGCCAGCCTGTATTTTGTCAATGCATCTTTGCAAGAGGTAGTGTTTGCTAGCACCACGGGGACACTGGTGCCCTGTCCTGCAGCAGGGATCCCTCCTGTGACACTCAGATGGTACCTAGCAACCGGCGAGGAGATCTATGACGTCCCAGGGATCCGCCACGTCCACCCCAATGGCACTCTCCAAATTTTCCCCTTCCCTCCTTCAAGCTTTAATAACTTAATCCATGATAACACTTACTATTGCACAGCTGAAAATCCTTCAGGGAAAATCAGAAGTCAGGATGTTCACATTAAGGCCGGTAAGTGTGGTTCTTTACTTCATAACTCCAAGTTGTGAAAGGGGAAGACCGTGTGTTTCAGGCTAAAAGTGGTAGCCCTTGTGAACTGAAGTAAATGCTGGTCTAGGAGGGCAACCCCAAAAGTTCTTAAAATGAACTGAAACAATGTTGGTTTAGTCTGTTTTTATGGAAGGAGCAGTTAAAAGTCCTATCCCAAAGTCCATCAATAAAATGAGTTTTGAAAGATGCCAAGATGCCCAGCTGAACAGTTAAAATCAGGCCATTCATCAGAATCTCTTTTCTCTTCAAAGAGATGGCTATGGGGACTCTCCCTGCACTATTTTTTTTTTTTGGGGGGGGGAGGGAATGGCTGATAGATGATATTTTTGCATAACACAGTTTTCTCCTTATTTAGCCTGTCTTTAATTGTGACCCTGATTTGGGACTCTACAGAGATGAATGTGTATATTGATGTATAATAATAAAATGGTACAGTAAATACATAGGAATAGCTCCATGTTTAACTTAAATTACACAAAGGATTTTTTTGTATTGTGGGCAAAGTGGTTTAGCAACTATTTTCTGAGATAACTGAATAAAAAGTGGTTGACTCTAAAAAGGGAGAAATGATTTTAAATGAAATTGGACTCAAGTCTGTTACTACTATTCTTCTAGTGCACAGCACTCTAAAACCTGTTATCTAGACATGAATTAAAAAAATTCTGGGGGCAGATCCTCAGGTGATGCAATTGTCAAAAATCCTGCAGTGACTTCTGTTTACCCCTGCTTAATCGCCAGTTTACATCAGTATAATTTATACCATCTGAGGAGCTGTTCCAAAGAGTATCTGCAATCCAATTGCAAACCATGCACAATGCAGTGCTTTGGGGTTGTGGCTCTTTGTATGATTCACTTGGCAAATAAGAAAAAGCACAACTATGAAACATTATGCCTGCTAATAGTTTCTACTTCCAAACTTTTACTCTTACTAATGTTAAATATGACTTCAAAGGCATGCAAAGTGATACTTAAAAAGGACAAGGAAAAACTGACATCTCCAAAGATTAATAAAAATGTACTATGCAAAACATACAGTCTACAAAAATACGTTCATTTTCTGTGCAGGATATGCACTTTTTTGAACTGATTGAATCTGTAGACAAGAGATTTGATCTTTTAAGGGAGAGCAGATGTCTTATCAGCTTCCCTATGTGGATTTGCCAATGCATCTGTTTTCACTTCCTTTCAGTTCTTTCCTTGAGCTTCTTTTTAATCAGAAACTCTAAAGTGTTGGGTGGTTTCCTCATAAAATATTGCATGCTAATGATGCTTAAAGATTCAAATATGTGCTCAATTCACTATTCCTGTATGGACACACTAACGTGGCAGCTTAAAGACTATATCTTGAAACCTTGCTAACTAGAGCTTGTCTGCAGTGGCAAGGTACTGTGCTGTAATTTTCATACTCAGGGGTGTGAAGAAACACCCTAGCCCCAAGCACAGCAAGATACAGGGCTGTAAAGTGCCAGTGTAAATAGGCTCCCAGTGCTGTTAGCTACCCCCCTCGTGGAAGTGGTTTACCTAGGGCACTAGGAGAGCTCCCTCCCCCCCTCATTGCAGTTGCGACCACACTTACGCCTGCCTTATAAAGCTCTGATGAAGCAATGAGGTGCATGCAGCTGCAAGTATCTAAGAAGAAGCTGAAAATGTGTGCATATCTCCATTATACTCCCAGTCACGCAGATATACATACATAAGAAGTATTTCTGTAAATAAGCACTTGAATATACAAATCATTTTCCTGTTCTGTCTGTGGCTTGTGGGATGACCAAAGATACTACTTGAGTATCTAAGGATAGTCTATGTCACAAAGACATCAATTTGCTTGATTTAACAAGCATCAATAGCATAAACAAAGGAAAGAAAGGAATAGCTTTAGCCTCTGCAAAGGGGACGCTGCAGCATCTGACAATTCATATGACATCCTTTCTCCCCACGATCAAAACAGCCTTCCACACAGATAAACCATCCAGCCTTCCCAAGACTTCATATAGGGCTTGGAGCACAAATCCATCCCCTCCCCCTCCCCGCCCCAATAAATATATTTAAAAAAAAATATAGCTGTCATTGAGTTAGATACCAGACTATCTCCACTGATGATTCTCAGTCTCAGGGATATGCCCAATCCCATAATTCTGGGAGATATAAATCCCTCTCCCTACTATCCTTACAGAAACTGGGTAATATATTGCAATGTATAGGTGATATTCCTAGTTTGGGAGCCCTCTAGTGGGCCTTCCTATTTTCTATTGCAGGAGCTATCTGAACACTTCTAAAGTAGCAGTGTCTACAGATAGCAAGGCCTGTATATTTGTATATACATGTTGAACCTCTTTAATCCAGACTTCCCTCATCTGACAACTTCTGTTGTCTGGCATCTGTGAGTTCTGCGGGGCTGGAGCACTCATGGGATAATGCTGGGGGCCCGCTCTCAGCAGCTCCTCCTCTTCTCTTCCAGAGCTCCAGAGTGCTACAAATAGCTCATTTGCAGCGTTCAAGCTCTGGGGTGGAGGAGACAGAGCAGAGATAGGGGGTGCTAAGGTGAAGAGGTGGGATTGGGGCAGCTGCAGAGTGGCTGGCAGCCAGAAGCTGGGAACGCAAGCCCGCGGGCAGCAGCGGGAGCCAGGAGTGCAGGCTGGTGACTGCAGGGCTCGAAGCTACCCCGCCTCTTCCCCCAACACCCCAAGTCCTCGCTCCATCAATGCTGGCCCCTCTGCTGTTGCCATAGCGGAGCACTGCAGCACAGGGGCTGCCATTGATCTCTCCTGATCTGGCAAATTCCTTGGTTTGGGGCTGGTCTGGTCCCAAAAATGTCGGACCAGAGAGGTACAATCTGTAGTTAGTAAACATGCTTATTTGGGACCCAGTTATCAGTGTAGCTTCTTAGTATTACTAATGTTATGAGGAGAGCAAAGAGGTGACAAAATGTAATTTCTAGCAAAAACTATACAGTCCCAAATGTTCTGGCACAATATGCTGGAGCATATGCCCGACCAGTATTCTAGCTTGGTAACAGCAGAAAAGACAATGCCACGATTAGTCAACATAAAAACTACATCTTTTTGGTAATTAAATGCAGTATCCAGAGGAAAGGACAAACCACTGGTCCTAAGCCCTTCTTCACAGCAAGTGGAGAGAAACCCTGCTGCAAGCACGATGTAAACCCTGCTGCAAGCACCCTGCTGCAAACCCTTCATTGTTTGTTCATGTATAGAATAGCTCTTTGCTCCTCTCTAGCTCCACAAGTAAGTGCACAGTGCTCCTTCCTAGCCAATCAGAGGACTCCCTGGAGCTAGACATATGACTAGTGGTATAGTGTAACACAAAGCTAGACCCTTATTGGCCAGGAGAGGCAAGGAAACCCTAGATTCCATCCTAGGAAGTCCCTAAAAGAAAACAGACTGTCCAGTGGCTATCCTGTGGATTTTTGTGGATTGTGGAGGTGCCAAGAGGATGGTTGAGCTGAATAGCTTTTGGCTTTGTACATAATGTAGAAAAACTCTCTAGGCCAGATTGTCAGATGGGATAAATGAATATAGGTCCATCTTGTTTTCAAGTGTTTTTTCCAAGCAATTGTGAAAACTAGACTTTTATTTTCAAGAAACATCAGAGTCTTATGTAATCAAATGACTCTGGGATCTGGGGCTTCAAGAGAAACAATAACAATCACAAGGCTCATGATAAAATCATAAGTCTTGGCAACATTGTGAATGCATTAAACAAAAATGTTAGTGCATGCATATAAACAAGAACCGTCTCATGCTGTTTGGGATTGAACAATTACTTTTGTGATATCTCAACCTCCTTGGATACTGCAAAATCCAAAGATTAATAGGTTGGTTTGGAAATCTGATAGGCATGTGTCTTTTACCTTCCCATATGCCAAAATGTCAAGGTCCAGATTCTACAAGTCTCCCCAGCAAGAGATTAAGGCAATGGGACTAGTTCAGCCTTTGTCAAGTTTCACTATTTTGCAGGTGTTTGTGTATGTTTGTTTCTTGGAATGATTGCCCTGGAAGTGGCTTTTTTTTAATGGCATGACAGGTTTCTGTAACTGTACAAGCAGTTTAGAAAAAAATGTGAACCAACATTCACTAGCCCTGTTCATAACATTGTCATAATACCTTCTCAAAATAGCCCATGCTGCAAGCTATCCCTGAAGCATTAGAGGTAGAAGACAGTTAGCCACATAAAGAAAGAGATCCTTGTGTTTTGTGAGCCCTTCCTTGGGGCATAGAAAGAAGAGGGTAGCTGGCTTCTTCGCATAAAAAGGGGTTCCATAAGGTTGCTACTGTAAAAGAGCATATGTTTCTAACTATCCAGCAAGTCTGTGACCAGAGTTAGCCCCTTCGCCTCATTATTTATAATCAGTAATATATTTTAGACTAATGATGCCATGTTGTCTTAATACTTAATTCTGATATATTTTATTTTTAGACCTCTTAACCTTTGAACTGTATAATTGTCTAAGCAGGATGTAAAACTTAAAAAAAAAAAAATTCACCTTTATGAGCTAGGGCTTGCATTGTAATTTAAAAACCCTTCATTGTTCATGTTTAACTTGCCATTTGAATCTGGCTATACACTCTTTTATTTGTAAGGAGCTGTTGTAAAGGGATCACCATTTTATAAGTCCATGATTTCTTTGTTCCAGAAATATGCATCCAAGTACTGGGAAACAGGGCCGGCCCGAGCCATTCGTGCGCCCCGGGAGAGCGCGGCGCAGCCCTGGCCCTGGGCGCCCGGCGCATGCGCTGCCCCACCCCCGCCCGGTCTGGCATACCTGCATGGCGCCCCCTACAATGGGGCGCCCCGGGCGGTAGCCCGGTCAGCCCATAGCTTGGGCCGGCTCTGCTGGGAAGCTACTATAGCCACACCCACTTGAGTGAATGTGCTTACGCCTAGATTTTGCTCTTAGTGATTTTATTTTCCAGTGGGAATAGAGGAAGTTACTATACAATGGTCCCATACTGATATGATCACCATGGAGTTCTGAAATTGTTCTCAGCAGTAATAAGTTCTCGACTTGTGTGAACATTTTGCCTCTTGCCCCTTTCATTGCTTTGTATTCACTGAAACTGGCTTCCTCTTTCTCCCTCCCTATAGCTGCATTCTTGTAGTGGTCTATTCTCTCCCAGCCCAGATTTGGAGCAGTGGTGGTATTGAGCTCCTACTCCTTCATTCATGCCACTTCCCACCTTTTCCACTTTTGAACTGTATTCCATCTGGCATTAAGCTTTTTCTCCCTTTCCTGTTGGTCACTATCCACACATAGAGTTCTCATCTCGATTTCCTATTGATTACAGTGCCTGGATTTCCTCTTCTCCCATTTATATTCCACCCTCTACCCCAAAATGCTCAGCTGTTGTACTAACTTGGTAGATGCTGTTGCCTCTTTTTTTTCCACTCCCTGCCTTCTTCCTTTTTTCTCTGGACCAATTCTCCCAGGTCCCAGCAGGATCACTAGTATACTTGTTCCTGCTAATGTACCTAATCTTTTAGTTTCCCTTTTCTGATCACTAACCTATTTATTTCAGTATAACCTGCTCCATCTCTGGCCCCACTTTCCTGCTCAACCTTTGAGACCTTCAACATTTCTCTGCAAGTCTGAGCACACTCCTTCCTTCCCTCTCATTCACCTCTATTGATTCCCTGGCTAGCATGTTCAACTCTTCTCATTCTCCATCCTAAATTCCTCTCTCTTCCATCTTTCTGGGTGTCCACCTTATCCTCACACCAGGAGAAGGTTGCCAGCTTAATTCAACAGACCCACTACGTGGGAAGCTTCCAGCATTACTGAGGGGTCCTGTGCTCTCTCTGGTAAAGTAGAATGCTCAGCTGGTGCAGGAAGTGTGGTGTAAGAACCTAAGCAAGCCAGCATGTGAGTGTGTGTTGTTTTTCTCATGTGGAGTCTCTGTTTCTCTTGGGAAATGGTTTTCCCCTTGCACCTAGAATTAACTGAAGGATGAACATTGAAATGTGATGGGGTATAATATAGCATTAGAGTACGCAAGAGGGTCTTAAAGTTCTTTTAGGGAGACCCTTCTGATCAGCTGTGTAACATTATCACAGATTTTCCTGCTCAGACATAACATTTACTCTCTTACCTTGCCATTAGGATGAGAAAAATCTAATAATATTTTCTTTTCCTTTTTTCATCCTGGGTGAATTGTGCAAGACCAAGGCAAGAACTGGAAAAGGACATGATCCCACCTTTTGGGATTTGTGATACTGACTAAGCGGGCCATGTGGCACATGAAAGTGAAAGGGTTAATGGGCATGCGCTCATCTTCTGATTGCTATTTTTGCAGGCCAAGGAAATGTGGTGTCTACATTCAGTCCATGGCTAAATGACACCCACCTGTTCTTCCAGACAGGACTTCTTTCTGTTGAATTCTATCTTGCCCTGATCATCTCACTTATTAACAAAGACTCACTATTCTTTCATTTTAGTTTTACGGGAACCCTATACAGTCCGTGTGGAGGACCAGAAAGCCATGAGAGGCAATGTAGCGGTCTTCAAGTGCATTATCCCCTCCTCTGTGGAGGCATACATCACTGTTGTCTCTTGGGAGAAAGACACAGTCTCACTTGTCTCAGGTAGGCTATTATGGCTTTCTTTCCCTATTGGGTATGGTTTCTGTGTTTTCCATAATGCTCAAAGGTTCCTTGATGTTGATTGTAGCTCAATAATATTTCATCTCTCCACTGTAATTAATGTATTGCACATTTAGCACTGATGCATCCTCATGATTAGGTGTGACTTGAAGCTTTGAGACAGCTCTGGCTTTTTTTAGCTTGCTCCCAGGGAAATTAACATGTGTTTTTGTTTTACACCAGACAAGAAATCAGAATTTCTTGGCATTGTGGCATAGTGTTGACTTGAGTTTTTTAAAAGGAAATTCTATTTGCTATACAAATTTTTGGTTTTGAGTGTCATAATTTATTTGTTCTGTTGTGATTATCCTCCAGTGGTGAAGTTATTTATGGAGTAAAAGATCTTGAGGTACATTGATTGTGTTTGTTTTAAATGATGCATGCAATTGATTCCCATATTTTAATAGGCATACCTGGTACAAAAATACTGTAGACAACATTTGGAAGCTCTCACAGTGTGAAAGCTTGTATATATCCACAGACACACACATCATATAATAAACTCTTTGCTGTATGCCAAATATATTTATGTATATATTGAAGTTAAACTGTATGTTTATGAAAATAACTATATGAATTGCTGTGTCTACAGAAAATTTACTTTGCTGATGGAAAACTGCAAACTGTCATGCAAATAATTGAATTTTCTAGTTAGGGCCCCACAAAACAGCTACAGTATGCACTGAAAGTATCTACTAAGGCAGCAAAGATCCCTTTTGCTTTAAAGAATCCCATTGACTTTATTTAAATTCACAAACTGGAGTGTAGGTGTGAAACCCTGGTCCCATTGAAATCAATGGTGGGAATTCTACCATTGATTTCAGTGGAGCCAGGATTTTAGAGTAGCAATCTGACATTTTCTAGCTAATAGTAGGTAAGAAACCCAAAGAAAACTATATGCTGTATAGAGACTGTATGACATGGAAAGTGCACGTTGCTGTACTACAAACGAAATGTATAATGTGGATAATCACTGAATATATCTGCTATTATATGCTCAAAGAAATAACGTACATGCATAGGATGTGAAAGTTCAGCTGCTGAGTATTGCAGCAAGGGGACAATAATCAGAGCCATTTGTCAGTGCATTGCATATCAAAGATGTTTTTACACTTTGCTGTAGTCTGTGTTGAAATGAGTTAAAGTTTGTAAGTTCTCCACTCAGATAACCACTCTCCAATTTAGATACACGTAATGCTGACAGAAATGGAATTCTTTGTTTCTATGTATCCTGTGTTCTAAATACAACTTTCTGTCAGTCGTAAATATGTTGTTCAAATGGTTTTGTTCCTCATTGATGTTTTTGAGATTATATGAAACTAGACTAATTTGGTACAGAAATATAGTATTTTTAAGTGATCATTTGCTTTGTTCAGTGATATTGGTATCGTTTTAAATCCACTTTAGTCCATTTTTTTACATTGCCCCACGAGAGCTGTGATCCAACTATCTGATCTTCATAGGTGGAAACCTGCTCCATAGAGACCACCACTGAGCACAAGGACCTGCCTGTACATACCCAACACAAATACAGTATAGTAGCTGATGATGTAATTTGTAGTCTGCATTAAAGAATAGGATTGAGCCCATAAACTACTACAAATATCTTTATTATTATTGTAACCTGTTAAAATAGAAAATAGAATTAAAATTACCAAACATATAATGATGTGGGTTTCTATTTAATTTCTCTTCATCATAAAATAGATTGTTATTTTAATATTATTAAAAGTTCCTTCATTCGCGATTACCCATTCAGAACTACTTCAAAAAATTCACCAATGGGACTTGTCTCTTAATAGCCTGATTCTTACCCCTTTGGAAAATCACAATATCTTTGGATGGCTCAGTTTTGCTGGTAATTCTGAAATCTAGAATGCAATATATTATTCTGCCACCTCTTTCCTATTATTGTAGAGGGAAATGCTGTTCCGCCATAATGGCTACATAATACACAGAAACAATCTATCTAGTTAGGTAAGCTGCTGACTTCAACATCTGTCCTTCTAGTGGCTGAAGGAAGATAATAATAGTCTTGGGTGTGTCTAGACTACAGGGTTTTTTTTAAAAAAGTGGCCTTTTTTCAAAAAAACTTCCATTGCATCTAGACTGCTGCCACGTTTTTTTGTAAGTAAATCGAAAGAACGCAGCAGTTTTTTTTGACTGCAGAAAACCTCATTTTATGAGAAATCACGCCTTTTTTCAAAAGTGCTTTTTGGAAAAAAGGCGCTATGTAATGCAAACGGTGTTTTTTCGAAAGTACTGATTGTAGTCTAGATGCTCTTTTTCAAAAGAGGTTTTTTCGAAAGTATCTTTTCGAAAAAGCCTCTTTCAAAAGAGGCTTGCAGTCTAGACGTAGCCTTTTTTTACTGATCAGCTGAGCCTCAACATTTTTTTCTCGTAGGACTTTTGACTTTTTTTAATTGATGAAGCTGCATCCATTAATGATCTTGTTCTCATCCCAAAGCATCTTTACAGACCTGGAGAGCATTACAGTATCACCATTCATTCCTGTTTGTGGCTTGTTTCTCCATTAAGTCCATCCCGATTATGTCCCTGGAAGAATAAAAGCTGGAACCACATTCTTATGAGCTAGATATGGTGGGCTGGCCTAACAAGCCATTAGATATGATACTTATTTTGTATAGAACCAGTACAACAAGCCATTAAAAATGAAGACTTAGTACGTTTATTATGGCCTTGATCATATCTGAAAAAAAAAATCGTGTGCAGTCACAAAGCAAGTAAAAACTATCCATAGAAACTAATGCTCATTAAAAGGTTATTTAGCTTATCTTGCCATATCATGGAAAATACTTCAGAAAATCTGATTCTTGAGGTTGTCACTGTGCATATTAAATATAGAGTCTGTATTTAATTACAGTTTTTCCTCAAGAATTCCTCACTCTCAGTGAGAAAGGCAGGGAACGTTAGACTAGTTTTACTAGAAAGATTGTAGAGTTTGCTGTTTACTATTTCAGTATTTTAGCAATAATTTAATCATGGTAGCTTTTTTAAAAAAGTGATGTTTTATGAGACAATTGCCTTGCATTCTCTTCATGATCAATTCAATGATAATATGGCCATGAACTGAAATGGTGAATATCGATTAACCTCAAAGTCTTGCATTCCCAGTGCTGATGAATAGGATGCTAAGACATAACAGGATTATTGAGCTGTTTTCCACTAGCGATCAATATTTTGAGGGGAAAATGTATGCTAACAAAGGTATCAAATACAAGAACAACTTTCCCATGTTTATCTGATCTACTTTGGTGAAATATTGAAAAGAAATATGCAATAGCATGTTTTTGCACCTGACAATTTAATATTAAAACATTAATGACAGGATAGGATTAAAAGAGAAATGTGGCTGATTATCAGTAAGTAACGAATACTGTCAGAATGGAATGATAAAATGAGCAAAAACCACCACAAGAAATCTTCTAAGGATATGTATTTATTGGAGAGTATTACAGAAGGTATTAGACAAAATGCCATGGAAACAGTGGGATAAAACTAAATATACAGTACTGCAAAAGGGAGAAAGTTGAAAAGAAAATCTCCCATAAGAACTGTAAGACAGCAAGCTTAGACCCATGGGGTGAGGAGGAAAAGTGTGAGGCTTCTTTAAAAAAGTAAGCAGCCTAGCAGTCTAATGGGTGTTGCACATTCGTGTTTCAGAAGAGTGATTTCTACTTTTGAATTAGTTATACTTGTATATAATCATAGAATCACAGGACTGGAAGGAACCTTGAGAGGTCATCAAGTCCAGTCTTCTGCACTCACGGCAGAACCCAATACCATCTAGATCGGGGTGGGGAACCTCAGGCCCGGGGGCTGAATGCAGCCCCAGCTTGCCTGAGTCTGGCCCCTGAGGCTCAGCATCCCCCCTGCCCAGCTTTGGTGATCCTGTGCTGGTGCTCCAGCCCCCGCTTCTTTCCTACCACAGGGCTGGAACACACAAAATCTACGAGGCTGGGCCTTCCTAGGCTCTGGTGGGCAGGGGGAATGTGGAGAGTGTCTTTCTCCTCTGTTGGGAGCCACTTGTTTAAGGGGTGGGGTTTTTTTTCTTTTCACTTGTGTGTGGCCCCAGACTGGTTTTTCTGTGGGTCAGTGGCCCCCGACCCAAAAAAGGTTCCCTGCCCCTGCTCTAGATCATCCCTAATAGGAGTTTGTCTAACCTGTTCTTAAAAATCTCCATCCAAGGAGATTCCTAAATCTCTCTAGGCAATTTATTTCAGTGCTTAACTCCCCTGACAGTTAGTTACTTTCAGATATAATGTGGAGTAAACATTAAATATTAGTATCCTGATCCTGAATTTTAGAATAAAGGGACTTGCAAATGAGCCGCATTCTTCATTTCAGATTCTCAGCTATTGCAAAGTGTGTTAGGTGTCCTTTCCTTTTTTATGGAAAACCAGCTCTTCGCTTGCTTGCTTGCTTGCTTGCTTTTAAAAGAATTGCTGCTCATTGTAGATACCTACATCTAGACTTCTCAAAGAACACTTAGGAAATATGTCTTAGCTCAGATAGCATGGACCTTGTTTGTTTCATACTAGGGCAGCGTGCCTAGACATCTCTAAATTTGTAGTCTATTGGCTAGATTCTGTTTTTGACGGTGCATATGACGGTCCCACTGAGGTTATCTATGAGCAGAAAGCTGTCCATAGCAACTCTGGTATGTAATACAGATGTAATACACAGGACTTCTTATAAGAGTCCTTTTTCTATTTCCTGGTTCTGGTTTCATGACATGGATCAAGGTTAGTGCAAAGGTGAAGCAGTAGAAGTCCCCTTGAAGACATCCCCAGAAGATAAGCCCGTGACCTGCCCAGGAGCTCTGTGGCTGTATGCAGATTCCCCTTCATTTAAGGCACTGGTTGCCTATGTTTGGAGCCATCCAACCCAGTGTTCAAGAATAGCAGCTGACTGTAAAGTTACATTGTGTCATGTTATTTAATGATAACACAGAAGTCCCTGAATTGGTCTCTCTTCTCCATCTCCTTCTACTTTCCTTTTCTGTCCCCCTTCCCCCTCAAAATCACACAAGTTATAGTCCCACAGAACCTCTTTATCTTCTGAGAATGTTGTGCATTACCCTTCCTTAAGAATGGTGCAAAATAAAATATTATAAAATATGAATAGTCAAAGCATAAGAATGTTTATTAAAATGGTTAGGATAATAAGAATATTTGTAATGAACATTTTCACACAAACTTTTTTCCACAAAATTTTCTACTTCATTGGAAATTAAAAAAAAAAAATTTTAGAAATTACAAATAGAAAAATTATATCCATTCAGATTGGCACTTGCTCATCCATGTTTCCTATTACTAACAATTCTTATTAACTTCCCCCTCCACTGTATAGGCCTGGCCTAACATTGTTTAAAATGTGAAAAATAGAAAATTTGACTATGGTTTGGAGCAATTGGAAAAGAACTTGCACTTGTGTCTTTGAAAGGATTGTAGCTCAGTCTTTGAGACCCACATAATTTCTGGTGAATCATATTTTGCGAATCACACTAAACGTAGAAAAAAACCATAGAAATTTAAGTCATCTTTTGTTTTAAATCTTGTCATGTGACTACTAGCTAACTTTTACATATTCTCACTCCTTACTGTTTTTCCTTATGAAATTTCTCCCAGAGATTGCCATTCCATTAGAATCTGGCACAGTGCTATGTTGATTTTGTAACTACTGAAAAATAGTTTTTTTCCAGAAGGGCCTAAAGAATGCAGTAAAGTATATTTGTGCATGGCAACTGCAATGTTTTCTGCTGCCACTGCTGACCCTTGCCTCTCCATTCAGACATCAAAAGGGACCTAATGCTTGGTTCTGGACTCCATCTCTGAACTCTTTGCGTACTTCAACAAACAGCCTCAACAAACAGCAAAACCAGATGGGGAAGAGGACAGACAAAAGCAAATAGTCATGGATTTTTCCCGCGGGTGGGTACAGATATTTTAATAGGCATATGTAGTTTAGCACTAATAAAGAGGTTAACAAGAAGTACATGGATCCTTCTCCCTAAATTACCCCATTTTTCATGTCTAACAATAAACCTTGAAAAGATTTGAGTTGTATGAAGGATATAACCACTGAAAAAGGAAGAAAAAGAAGAGGGATACTATTTATTGTACATGATGGGGATTTACTCAGCAGTGAAAGAATAACAGGTTTGAAAGAAGATTTGAAATATGAATGGCAAGTAAGTCCCTGAAGGGCTTTGGTTGACATGGGATGACAGCTCTTGAGTCTTTCAGCTCTGCACTTTCTATGGGCCATAAATTAGACATAGCAGACCAAGGCTTGAGAATGTGTCACTGATGCAGAATGACCTCCATTTAATTAAATGAATTGCATAATTTGTAGGCTACTCTTTAAGTATTAACTTTAAAAGGTTCCAAGGGTGCTTGGATCTCTTTTCTGAAAGATTTCCATGAATTGCAGTAGTTGATATTAAGAAGTCTTGTTTGCCAGTAGTTACCACATAGCTCTGAATCTTAGATACCACTGAAGTTTACATCGATGCTTATATTTGGAGATTATGGCAGCATCTCAAAGGCCTTGTGGTGATAGAGATTTTTTCATGATGATTGAGATTTCCTGTTTGTGAATTTGGGATATGATGTCTGATTGGAGGGGTTAGTGATCCAGTCACGACAAAGCTGAACTTCTATCTCCAATATCCACTTTTCGATTAGGACGTGACCAATTGTATCAGATGTATCATGTCAGAGGGCCTAGAGTAATGAGTTTTGGGGCTTTTCCAGTCTCTCTCAACTTCTTTGTGAAACCTTCATGATCTGGAGATTGCTTGTAACTTGGATTCTATTGACTTGCAAATAAGGGATACACTTGAAATGTTCTCATTTTTCCCTGGGAAGATTCTTCTGGTTTAGTGAGAAAGCTACTCCATTTCTGTGCATTCTAGACCTGGTCTAAAGCTCACCAGAGTCAATTAGATTCTCTCGGCTTTCTTTACTGGATTTTGGTTCTAGCTCTCTAATAGGGTGATATCTGGAACAGCCTTGGAGGGATGCTATGGTGTACCAGCAGGTCCACAGCCATCTAATTATGTTTTGATAATATTAACAAAGGGAAAGAGGATTCATTGAATTGAAGGTCATGAATCGCAATTTTTTTAAAATTGTTGAGCTAACACTGCAGAGCATATGTGCAAGAACTTGGCTGGGAATGGTGAGAGCAGTGTTTATTTTTTAGAATGGCTACCTATGGAGTGGACATAAGTTGCACAATTATTTTCTTTCTAAGTACCAGTTGTCCTTTCAGACTTTTCACTCCCAGCCCCTTCTTCTATTAGGAAGCTTTTCCTGAAACCCAGCTCCCCCCCCCCCCCACAATGTAATACCATTCCTCCTGGTTACAACCATTCTCTCTCTATTTTATCATCATCCTTGTAATATTAATAGGCAATTACATGCCACACTCCCTAGTCATCATAGCCTCACCAAATATATATATATTTCCCCAGTTCCCCAAATCAGAGTCCTTTCAGTCCACAGTCAATTGTATTTCTCGTGAGGTACGCTTTCCAGTTTCATCAACAGCTTTCTGGCACTGAGGTGGCATTTCTGGCATTGCCGTGTCCTAGGGCCTCATCTGTGCCACACAGAAAGGTACTTTCACCTTCTCAGATTATTGCATGATGATTCCAGTATATGGCCTACGGCAACGCTGCAATATATTATATATGGAAGAACCCTTCATGGAGCTCAGCACAGGTCTTGTGCTCTGTTGCACAATACACCATGATCAGGCTCACTGGTTGTTGGGGGGTAGGGGTGAGGCAAAGGGAGCATAGGCCCCAGGGCCAGCAATTCAAGGAGGCCAAGGACTCTGAGCCATGGCCACTCTGGCGGATCCGAGCCATTTAAATTGCCACCCAAGCTCCATGCCACACGCTCTGAGGGCTGGGGGGAGGGCAGCACTCTAGTCTGGGCAGTGCTGAGGGCTGGCTGCCCCCCAATCCTACCCCTTCTGCCCAAGGCCCCACATTTTGCCCAGGAACCCACAGAAGCTGTCTGCTCCCCGACCACGATACAAGCTGTGAGCCTCAAACTATATTGGATTTTGGTTTTGAGTGTTTGCACACTGTTTGACATTCACACTCATGAATTGGTTCTTTCAGCAACGTTTCTCTCTCTTGTTGGAAATATCTACACATTGGATTATTTCTCCCCAGACATATCTGAATTTATCTGTATTTTTTTAGGTTGAATCACATATTATTGCCTGCCAGATTTTTCTTGCAACTCTGGTGCCATTATATTAATTCTCTCTTTCTGGAGATCATAACACTGCCAAGTATTGTCTGCACTCTTAATTAATTTGGTGTTTACCCATCCCCTGCACTGGATCTTTAATAAAGATATGAATTAAGACAGAATGGACTATTAGCCTTCATAGTCGTTCACTGGACTCCTTTTCTGTACCAGACGCATTGAATTTTATTAGTGTGCTTTATTTACTAGTCTGCTGCTTAGACAGTTTTTTTTATCCATGTGACTTTCTTGTATGTTCAAGTCATTTTGAATTAAACAGTTCAAGGAAGATTTTGTGAGACATTATCCAAGCATATCATTTCTTTGTGGACCATCCTCATTTAAGCCCCAATCTCATTACGGTTAGTACAGATGCAGACTGCTGAGCTAATGTGGATCCATATTGGCACAAATGGCTAGGAAGAGGGACACATCAATGTGGATCTAGCCCTCGCTTTGCAATTCTATCAAAAATAGCAATCATAGCATTGTTTATGGATTTTTAAAATTATCCCATACTGTTAGCTGCTTATGCATCTTGTTACTCTTCTAGATATTTACATATTTTTATATCACTTGATGAGTTGATATTGAGTATATTCTGAGTTTTCAGGATGATTCCAACAAAAGTCGGCATCTGACCTGAGAAAAACATCCCGTGATCACTGATGTATTTCATGTGAAGGGATGAAATTGACATATTAACTCATTCATTTTAATGAAAGCATGCCTTACTTCTCAGAACTGATGACACCATAAAGCTGTTGTCCTATATATATATATATATATATAGAGAGAGACTTTGCAGAAATTGATTTTTAAAAAGATTACGTTTAATGTATAATACCAATGTTTAATTTTAAGCATTTTTCTATGTTTATTTTATTTAAATTTTCATTGTTGAGGGAAATTATTGGGAGTGGGTGTCAGACATTATGTGATGACAGTAGATTTTGAGTTTCTAAAACTTTATTACCTTTAAAACACAGATTGTCAACATCACAGGTCAAAATACATAAAGTAAATATCCTTCCCTCAAACTCACACAGCATTTTTCTTATTCTGCTTATCTGTAAATTTTTGTTATCATTGGTGGAAATATATATATGTGTTGTTGTTTTTTTATCTGTGTGTGGTGAAATTTACTGATAAATACCTAATCATTCCAAGTCTATTTATTTATGGCTTAGCTGCTTTCAAAGTGGTAAAAATGTAGAAACTTTCACTAGCAGTGTTGTCTGACCTGTATTTTTATTTTGATATGGAGTGAGTTCATAACAACTGACATTGACATTGATTAAGCTTGAAATAGTATTTTCTGGTGACATTTTTTGACTAGTGTAACTGGTAGAACAACCCCATGAGTGGATATAGTACAGTTACCATGGATACACCTTTAAATGTTCAGAGGTTCAAACATGCAGACAGACATCCAAATTCAGATGCTTACTCTGATCCATCCATCTCTCTTGAGAGTCAAAATTGAACTGGAAAAGATCATTAGAAAATCCATTCTGTGGAGCTATCTGGTACTTCTTGATTTCGCTCTAGCTAAAAGTGTCATAAGAACAATTTTTCTTCATCTGTTTCTTCACATTGGTCTCCAAAATGAAGATAGTATATATTTTCAGTCTAAGTATTCAGTCTAAGTTTTAGGTTGCTTATGAATATGGGTCATTTTAAAATCAGTGGTCTCTGCAATAATTACAAGAACTATTTCTAATTTTCTGGGGAAAACACTGTCCTCTTGTTTGATGATAATTGGTCATCCCATGTATATAGAATACAGTTAAAACTTTTTGGCATTTGATAAGGGGCTCTCCAAATATTCTTTGCAAGTTATGGTGATTTGTGAGTAGAATAAAATCCCTTTGCTTTCTTGTGGGGAGAACCATAGACAGTTATTTTATTGTAAAGAAATGCATTATACTTTCAGGATATTTCTCTGCTTTAAGGCTACTGGTTTTCTAATTCGTATCTGCCCAGTTAGAAACAAAAGGTGTTTATTTTTATCATGCATTCAAATGCTATTTATGTTGAGTTAGTAAAAATGTTTACTCCAGGACAGAGACCAACATGACACTATACTTTCTACTGACAGCATAGTGTGATCCACACATCCCTGTCAACAAAAGCAGGTCAGCAGGATTGAGCAAGGGAAAAAAATCAATAAATCTTTGAATTAATCATGCAACTGCCGGAGAGAATTATGAGTGCATGAAATGAAGTATCTAGGTATATATCTATGGCTACTATATATATATATATATTTTTTTTTACAACTCAGTTCAGTCTTTCTTCCTATGCTTACCTGGTTTTGCTTCTATTTTAATATCTATTTGAATATGCTCTTCTAATATTCAGAATCAATTTAAAGCCGACTAATCAAATTTAGTTCACACAAAAAAATGTGTTAACTTTTTCTGTACAGCCACCGTCTGAATTTTATGTCAATTGGATATAATTAATACAAGAGTTTTAGCCTGATATAAAGCTAAGATTTTTCCATGTTGTGCAGTGAATTGGACTGAAAACAACTGATGCTTCATTGCACAGAAGAGTTAAAAATTCATGTCTGCACTGTTGATGTCTCAGGTGAGCCACTGTCCTCATGTCTAGTTGAGCACTTCTATAGCAGTGCAGTGGGGTACATAAGAACATAAGAACGGCCGTACCGGGTCAGACCAAAGGTCCATCTAGCCCAGTATCCTGTCTGCCGACAGTGGCCAGCACCAGGTGCCCCAGAGGTGGACCAAGACAATGATCAAGCGCTTTGTCTCCTGCCATCTCTCTCCAGCCTCTGTCAAACAGAGGCCAAGGACACCATTTTATCCCCTGGCTAATAGCCTTTTATGGACCTAACCTCCATGAAATTATCTAGCTTCTCTTTAAACTCTGTTATAGTCCTAGCCTTCACAGCCTCCTCTGGCAAGGAGTTCCACATGCTGACTACACGCTGTGTGAAGAAGAACTTTCTTTTATTAGTTTTAAACCTGCTACCCATTAATTTCATTTGGTGTCCTCTAGTTCTTCTATTTAGGAACTAATAAATAACTTTTCTTTATCGGCCCTCTCCACACCACTCATGATTTTATACACCTCTATCATATCCCCTCAGTCTCCTCTTTTCTAAACTGAAAAGTCCCAGTCGCTTAACCTCTCCTCATATGGGACCCGTTCCAAACCCCTAATCATTTTAGTTGCCCTTTTCTGAACCCTTTCCAAGGCCAAAATATCTTTTTGAGGTGAGGAGACCACATCTGTACACAGTATTCAAGATGTGGGCGTACCATAGTTTTATACAGGGGCAGTAAGATATTCCGGTCTTATTTTCTATCCCTTTCTTAATAATACCTAGCATCCTATTTGCCTTTTGACCGCTGCACACTGTGTGGAAGTTTTCAGAGAACTGTCCACGATAACTCCAAGATCTCTTTCCTGATTTGTCGTAGTTAAATTAGCCCCCATCATACTGTAATGATAGTTGGGGTTATTTTTCCCAATGTGCATTACTTTACACTTATCCACATTAAATTTCATTTGCCATTTTGTTGCCCAATCACTCAGTTTGGTGAGATCTTCTTGGAGTCCCTTACAGTCTGCTTCTGTCTTGACTATCCTAAACAGTTTGGTATCATCCGCAAACTTTACCACCTCACTGCTTACCCCTTTCTCCAGATCATTTATGAATAAGTTGAACAGGATTGGTCCTAGGACTGACCCTTGGGGACACCACTAGTTACCCTCTCCACTCTGAAAATTTACCATTTATTCCTACCCTTTGTTTCCTGTCTTTAACCAGTTCTCAATCCAAGAAAGGACCTTCCTCTTATCCCATGGCCATGTAATTTACACAAGAGCCTTTGGTGAGGGACCTTGTCAAAGGCTTTCTGGAAATCTAAGTATACTATATCTACTGGATCCCCTTGTCCGCATGTTTGTTAACCCCTTCAAAGAACTCTAATAGATTAGTAAGACAGGATTTCCTTTACAGAACCCATGTTGACTTTTGTCCAACAAATTATGTTCTTCTACATGCTTCACAATTTTATTCTTTACTATTGTTTCGACTAATTTGCCCGGTACTGAAGTTAGACTTACCGGTCTGTAATTGCCCGGATCGCTCTAGAGCCCTTTTTAAATATTGGTGTCACGCTGGCTACCTTCCAGTCATTAGGTACGGAAGCCGATTTAAGGGATAGGTTACAAACCACAGATAATAGTTCAGCAATTTCCCATTTGAGTTCTTTTAGAACCCTTGGATGAATGCCATCCGTCCCGGAGATTTGTTAACATTAAGTTTTTCTATTTGTTCCAAAACCTCCTCTAATGACACTTCAATCCGGGACAGTTCCTCAGATTCATTACCCACAAAGGACGGTGCAGATTTGGGAATCTCCCAACATCCTCAGCCGTGAAGACTGAAGCAAAGAAATCATTTAGTTTCTCCGCAATGGCTTTATCGCCCTGATTGCGCCTTTTATAGTTCGATCGCCTAGGGGACCCACAGGTTTTTTAGCAGGCTTCCTGCTTCTAATGTACTTAAAAACATTTTGTTATTTCTTTTGAGTTTTTGGCTAGCTGTTCCTCAAAATCTTTTTTGCTTTTCTTATTACATTTTACACTTGATTTGACAGTGTTTATGTTCCTTTCTATTTATCTCACTAGGATTGACTTCCACTTCTTAAAAGATACCTTTTGTCCTCACTGCTTCTTTTACATGGTGGTTAAGCCACAGTGACTCTTTTTAGGTCTCTTGCTATGTTTTTTAATTTGGGGTATACATTTAAGTTGGGCCTCTATTATGGTGTCTTTAAAAGTTTCCATGCAGCTTGCAGGATTTGGCTCTAGTCACTGTGCCTTTTAATTTCTGTTTAACTAACCTCCTCATTTTTGTGTAATTCCTTTGAAATTAAATGCCAGGGTGCTGGTCTGCTGAGGTGTTCTTCCCACCACAGGAATGTTGAATGTTATTATATTATGGTCACTATTCCCAAGCGGTCCTGTAACGGTTATTTCCTGACCTGATCCTGCGCTCCACTCAGGACTAAATCGAGAATTGCCTCCCTTGTGGGTTCCTGCACCAGCTGCTCCAAGAAGCAGTCATTTAAGCCATTGAGAAATTTTATCTCCGCTTCTCTTCCTGAGGTGACATGTATCCAGTCAATATGGGGTAATTAAAATCCCCATTATTATAGAGTTCTTTGTTTTGGTAGCCTCTCTAATCTCCCTCAGCATTTCAATGTCAGTATCCCTGTCCTGGTCAGGTGGTCGGTAATATATCCCTACTGCTAATTTCTTATTTTTGGAGCATGGAATTACTATCCATAGCGATTCTATTGAACATGTTGATTCATTTAATATTTTTATTTCATTTGATTCTACATTATCTTTCACATACAGTGCCACTCCGCCACCCACCCGGTATGAGCTTTGACCTCCAGGAGGAAAAAAATGCACCCCTGTGCATAAATGCCAAGCCAGGACTGAGTAGGCTGTTGTGAATAGTATATCACAGACAACCACCATCAATAGGTTTGATTTTTAAATGTATGTGTTTGAGCCCTGGCATCCAAATCTGGATTTCAGTCAAAAGTGTGCAAAAAACCAAAAAGGGGGTGGGGGACACTGGGGAAATTGATTTGATGTAAATGAAATTTGTGATTTGATTGAAACTAATTATGTTTCAGTAGACCTATGGGGTCTAAATCTTATAAACTTTAGTTTCATCAGATTCTCTTTTTGAAGGATTTAGCCTTAATTACAGTGCAGTGTATCATTCTATCTGTTTTCTATAGTAAAAAGTAAAGCTTTACTACTGCCCTGGTTTTGAGTCTGGTAACATGGACAGCTGATAAGATTAATGTTCCAGGATCTTTAAACTCTTATTGTCAGCCTGCTTTGAGGAAGAGCCTCTCCCACCTTCCCACTCCATACCTGCTGTAATTTTCAGCTGTAGATATTTGTCGTGTACACCAGTAGGAGGCTGTGTTTGGCTCTGCACCTAGGGAATTTGGCTCTGGCTAAATTCCATTTGGGGAGTGGCTCAGCTCTTGATGTTCACTCTCACTGTACATTCAAACTGATTTCCCCCTTTTGTTCGCAAGCTTTCTTTTCAAATAGATGGTGATACTTATAAATTCCCTGAGAATAATCATCCTGCTACTTGTGGAAGGTCAGGGCAACTCAGTTCAGGGATTGTGATTCAGCAGAGAAAAAAGGGGTTGATGTGGCGCTTTTTATCTTTCAGATAATTCTCTTGTGAAAAAAAAAATCCTTCTAAACATCGGTCTCCAAAAGGAGGACACCACATTCCAGACACACTCAGAGAAAAGTATTAAGGGTCAGGATTAAGCTGAATGAACAATGAAAAAAAAAATCTCTTTGGGGCTTGTCATTTTTTTTTTGTCTTTTAAACACCTTAGTGTTTATATAAATAATAAAATGTAGGGGGTTATTTAAAAGGACACAATGTAAAAATCACATTTCTGTGTTGTGGTGTTCTGCACTGTCACAAGTAACCCTCAAACAGTCACTAAGAGAGAATAATGGAAACATACTTTTTTCTATTTTAATACAGTTTACTTTGACCCATTTATGCACTCTTAGTGTTTCAAGCAACGCAGAGGAAAGAGAAATATTTATTTGAAAATAGAAAATTTGTAGTGTGTTTTTTTTTATCACAATAATTTGATCGACTGAATTAGTGCCATGTGCAAAGTGACTTAACTACTGTTTAAAAAATTGGTTAGATTTCATGTGATGGTGATCCTTTAAATGTAAAAAAATAGTATGGGTATTTTTCTAAAAAGGATTAAACTATCTAAAATACTATTCAATGCAAAAAAGAAGAAATTATCCTTACAAATGAAATGACTTGGCTCAAGCAAACTTCTAATTTAAAACAAAATATCAATGTTAAATCTTAAATCTGTAAATTGAGCCCTCTAATAATTTTGTGTGTGTGCAGTGTGACTTACCATAATCTTTTTATTGCAACTGGTTTATCTGAAGTCCTCTATAATTTCCTCAGTAGTCTCGCAATAAAAAAGCATAAGCAATTAATGGAGCGAGGGAGAGGTTGGAAAAAAGAAAAGTGAAACATAAAGAATGTGTCAAAGACTAATACACTTGCACCATGTTATATTTAAATATGGAATACAAGGCTGGGAACAATGCTGAAGTAAGAGATTTTGTGAGCTTCGCAGTCTTCCAAACATTTTTTTATTTAATAAAAATATTAGAGTTTCATAAAATTTGTCCCTGAAAATAATTCAATGCTGATATTCAACAACATTCAATTAAAAAACCCAAACATTTGTACCAAAGTGGAAGTTGTATGCCTTTCCAGAAAGTAACTTTAGAACTTTGCAACAGAAGCACAAAGCAATAGAAAGTGGTCAGATAGTATAACCAGTGGTACAACAAATACTCAGCTTTTTTTAATGTGAAAAACAAAGAAGTATGTACGTTGTGTGGTGCCGTGCTAATTTTTGAAGGGATTTTAAAAAATACTCTACTACTTTTTTCTTACCCAATTTTCCATATCCATTACAATTTTGTTAGTCAACTAGCATTATTAATAGTAATACTTTTCAGTTCAATAGGGCTTTCAATCCAAGACTCTTAAAGTACTTGGGGACAGATTTTCGGAAGTCCTTAAGGAACTTAATAACTCAAGCCCTGATGAAAAACAGTTGAAAATAGCCTTTTGACAAATATTAATGTTCTGTGAGGTATTAGTATTATTATCTAATAAGTGAGACATACCTTCATTTTACGTATGGAGAAAATGAGACCCAAACAGGTTTATTGACATGCCCAAATTCTGAGAATCTGTGGCAAAGCTGGGAGCAGAAATTGGTTCTCTTGGTGTATAGTCCTCTGCTTTGATCCTTCATTTTCATGTATTTCTTTATAAACACTGGATTAGCAGAACACTGATAGGATGTGAAACCTTTCTTAGTTCATTTCCCCATCACTTCCAACAAAGACATGAAGGAAATCAATGGCCACAGTTTTGTGGTGAGACTGCATTAGCTTTGTCTTGAGTTCTTGTGAGAAGGCCCCATCCTGCATGCTCTCTTGTGATTTGGTTTGCCATTGCCAGAACTCCCTTGACTTGAATTGGAGTTCCCTGTGTGGAAGACTTGGAAAGTGAAGCTTGCTCAAAGAATGAGATGGGAAATCATTGCTGATAAATGTAGTCTGTAAAAAAATCAAATAAAACTGTTTGCCTTTTGCTGCTCCACGTTTATTTAGATGTATTTTCTTATTGTGTGTGATATTGCCTAGTAATAAATCACCACAGGGAAGCAGTGCAAACTAATATTAAGAATGCCCTAAATATGTCAGACAAAACTGAAGATTGTCTGTTTTAATCAGTGAAAATGAATTGCATTTAAAACTAGAAACTTCTTTCTTTCTTTGTGACTCATGTCCTTTACAAATGACGTGCACTGTTGAAGTTCAAGTCACATTCTAATCTCTCCAGTTAATACCTTATCTGAAACGTGTGGAAGTTAAGTGGCTTAACTGAGGTTTTCTACAGTACTGTTAATTTCCCACATTCTTCCCCAGATTCTAGTATGGAGAAAAGAATGCTAAGTATTTCAGTTCAATTAAGGTAACATGTTGTATGTTAACAAACTCCTTCAGAACATTTGTGCAGAATATTGTATTCTCTCCTGAATTAAAACTGTTAGAGCTGAAATGATTTGTATGTAGCAGTTTAACTACAACATTCATCCAAACTGCTTCTCTTAAATGAAATCAATGCCATTTTTGCATTCCTAATGGGAACCTGTTTAGTTAAATACACAGGCATTTTTCATCTTCATTCTGTTTACAGGAGCATAAGATTCCTGAGTTGCTGAGGTGCAAGTAGGTATTGGCTTCAACCCAGTGTATTGAGGAACACTGAAGTAGATGGACACATCTATGTGCCTTGCTTGCTTCATTAAGACTTTGCTTTGTTGCCCTACATCACCAAGATTCACAACCCCAAAATTCATGAAACTCAGGTTTGAGGGATCCCCAAGATCCATGCAACTCAGGTTTGAGGGATGTTTTAAAATGTATCTTTAACACCATTATCACTACATTACAATTACTATATGGGTACTTTTGTAGTACAAATCTTGTTCTCGGGTGTTTATAAGATAAACATAAAAATAATTTGTGGACTCAACATGGTCTTGTAGGTCCAGCATTATTTTCATGACTAATATTAGGCCATTGTAGATTTAATGCTTTTAAAATCAGCAGGTGTGAGAACTGAACAACTAGTTTGAAAAGAAAATGTTGATGTACACTGTAAGGTTTGAGAGAGTGAGGGTCCATAAAAGCAGGACAGAACTGAGCATTGGTTTGATCTAGGTTTGGAAGCTGCCCCGGAATGAGACTTGTAGCAATTAAGTTAAAATGCAGACATACCAGTGAATATAAAACAATGAAAAATGTGCAAAAGAGAAAACTCTGACGTGCTCAAAGGAAAGCAATAGAATTTTATGTGCGGCTAACATGGCCTGCCACCAAAGGGCTGTGTCCCTCCAATGCCCTATTTAATGTCACCATGGAAGTTGTTGGAAACAGGGGTGAGGGAAGGTCATTCGACTGAGGTATCAGAATAACCATCTGCTTCTGGAATTTGGTCCAAGGAGCATAGTATAACTGCTGGTTAAACTCTTCCACCAATTCAAATATATTTTGACTGTAGTAGATCTTTTGTTTTTAATGTAATCATATGGATAGTCTGCCATTCTGTGTGTTTGCCTAAATATAAACAAAGTATTGGCTGAGTGAGATGGGAAAGATCAATGAAATATTGCAAAAGGTCTTAAAACAGATAATGAAACTACCTCCATTATCCAAAATGTAATTCCTTTTATCCTAGGATTTGTTAATCTTTGGGATTATTGTAAAAAGTGCTTGTGTGGTGCTTAAGAAATGATGAGGATAATTGGTTGAATTAATCAAATTTTGAAATTTGAACTTTTTTGGGGGGTGAAATTAGTCATCCTCAATCCCCACCCTGTTTGCTGTCTGACTAGTTGAAATTTTGGGAGAAACAATCCCTTAGTTCCTCTCAGATGCTCTGTTAAGAGACATGCTTAGATAACAGCAGAAATAGCAGGTGACATGTAGAGACTTCAAACTTCCCTTTGTACAAGGATTATTGCCTTCTGGCATGAATGTGAGACAACAAACGTGCTGCTTTTGATCAGAATGTCATGCCTGCCAACTAATTGTTCAAAAATGTAAAAGGTTAATATGTGCCACTAAACACAATCTATAAATCAATATATAAGAAAAATACTAGCAACAGTAGATGTGTGTGCAAACAGATTATATTTAAATGCATACCATAGTTTACATGTAACACACATACTTTGAATTATGCTTTTATATATAAAAGCTAACTGTGAGCTACTTTTTGTCCAGAAGGAGAGAAATGTGAGTCTAATCTAGTGATAAGCAAAGAACATTTGATTATTCCAATCATCAGCCTATAGGAAAGAAAGAGAGAGAGAGAGAGACACGAATCTGGTTTTTATGGGGGTGTTGGAGGGTATAGATTATTGTATGGAATAGCACAGAAATTGTTTTTGTTTCCTTACAGTGTCAAACTCCCAGCCCCTTGAATAATTCAGAATCTGAATTGGCTGTGCACTGGTTGCAGACACTGTTTAAGAGGTTAAATATGATAATTTACAACAGTTTATTGTTGTTTTTTAGTATATTTAACGTTTACAATTTGTTGCCCTCTTTTAATAAATTATTGGTTTTAGTTCAACACAGATTATTTGCATAAAGAATCTGCTGAGTTAGTTCTAAAAAGTGTATGGGTTTTTATTCTATATGAATACTTATATTGCAAGAGAGTGACAAAACTCCCATTATTTTGGGGAGTCCTGGATTTCACCCCAGTTTGTTAGGGGATGTTTCATTACTTTATGAACTATGAATTGCTAGTATTAATTTACTTATAAATTATGCCTTGACATTGTTAATCTTATTAAGAATACAGACATTACATATGGGAGTTTAAAAGGTTATTTTAAGCTTTTATTTTATGTTTGCACATTAGCAAAAAAAAAAGTTTCCTAAATTGTTAATTTCTGTTATTGTGTCAAGTTACAAGGTGTTAGACTTAAAGTTTTCAGAAGGTGGAGGTTTAAAAAGATTTTTTTTCCTGACATTTTAGAAGCAAATTCAGATAGCCTGCTGCATTCTGGCACCTCTTTCAGGTTACAGTAGTTGTATTCTTTTAAAAGCAGATTCTCTAAACTCGCAAACAGTTGTCATTGTTTCTTACCTGAAGGCAAGTGTTCACTACAAAATTATAAATCAGATTAAATTATGTTGATTAACAGCCATCACAGTAATTACATTGGTTTTGCATGTCCACCCTAGCTCTTTCTGTCGGTGATGCATATCCTCAAGAAGAATGCTTGCACTAGCTTTCGATAGGGGGCACTGAGACCCAGAGTTGTGCCACCTGGGCCTGCAGCTATCAGCCGCAGGTGACAGGGTTTCAGCAGTTGGCCTTGGGCAGACTTTAATACAGATCTACCATTTTTGGTCTGCATTTTCTCTCACTGCTTTTAGTTTTCATGATAGCCAGCTGTTGTCTGCTTAAATGAAGCACACAAGATCTTTTATAGGGGAAAAGGCAGTACGCCGCATTTATTGAGAATACAACAATTGCATATGCTTTTCAGTCACTCATACACACAAAGTCTCACCAGACGATGTCACAGTTACCAGTCCAGAGTCCGTATCAATCTAGTGGCCAGCTAGATTGAACACGCGGGGGAGCAGGGCCTTTGTCAGTCGATTGAGCCGATGTTCCTCTGGATTTGTTGGCAAGATGAACCCAAAGTTCCATAGCAAAGCACCCTGCTTTTATAATCCTTTTCTCCATTGAAATCAATGGATTCCGCTCTGTTAGCCTGTTACTGGAATGTTATCTTGTTGATGTCAATCATTCCCAAACATCTCTTGAAGGCTCATCCTGTCCTGGATTGTTAATCAGTTGTTTTTAGGGGTGCCGGCCCTTCACCTTTAGAGCCATCAATTCTGCCAATCTGATCAATTCTTGACCGTGGGTACACGCTGATGGTTTTTCTGATGCCAATATGTTTCTTCTCGCAGTCTGTCTTTTACAGTTTGTCTTCACCCGCATTGCCTCCCTTCTTTCTTGACCATCTGGCTCTAACGATGACCTTCACACCGTATCTCATTCACACAGTCTTTCACAAAATCCTTCCAAAGTAAACAGTACTGTTTTATTTTAAGCTAAATCAAAATCAAAATCAAAACAATTCATATCGAAGGCCCGGGCCTTCGATATTTCTAATCTCATTAACATAGACACAATATGAGATCCTGTCTCTTTACTTACTAAACTTTAGAACAAAGAAATATAGGAGATATATACTTAACTAAAGGATTTCACTTACTACAATATTAAATATGATTATATATTACCTTACATTACTACATTACTAAACCTAAAATACAAATATAAAAAAGAATAAAACTTTCAATCCTAATACAGCTGCCATTGCACAGTTAGTGGTTCTTGGCAGCTCATTTAAGGGTGAACTCCAAAGGGAGAAAAACATGTGCGTGTGTGTGTTGCTTTACAGTATATGAAAAACTTAGGCTATTTTTATTAGAAATTTAGGATTTGACCACCTTTGAGATTTGTATAGTGACTGAAGAATCAGTGAAATTATTGCATTACAAATCATAAGGGAGTGAAACTTAAGCAAAGAGAGAAGAGAGAGTCAGATTCTCTAAAATTTTTGATTTTATTAACATTTTTAAATTGTGAGGCCTTGTGATGCTAGAGAGAGGACGTTTTCATTTAGATTAGTCAACTACAGCTTCTCAGGTAACACAACTTCAAATATATATCTAAACTTCAAATATATATCTAAAACCTGGAACAAGCCTTTTAGGAAAAGCAGAGAGGATCAATAATATTACTGATAATTGGAAAGGTATAAAAAGGTGGAAAATGACTTTAGAAAGACAAAAATTGTATTCTTTTTTAAATAAAGAAACCAAAAGGAATACAACCCTGTTTTGTAATAATAATAATACTAATAATAAATAACATTTTTCAAAATAACTTTATAGGTCACAACAAGTAACCATAAATTCTGCCAGAGCATGTTCAAATTGGTCTTTCAAGTAGAATTCTTCCTCATTGAGATATCCAGTCACTTCACTGAGAAACAGAGCACGTGCGATTCTTTCCATTAGTACCCACCTGACCAGTGTCTGGACAAAACTGTTCAAATTCTGTTACTTCTTTCACTGGGCATCTTCATAATTGGAGAGGTACATTTGGCCTATATTGTACCAAAATCCAATAAGTTGCAGTACTGATCATTCGGAAATATTCATGCCATTTATTTTACCCTCCAGAATATCTTGTTTGTGTATCCATCTAAGCTTCAATCAAGAGTTGCTCTTTAGGAAATATATTATAGCATTACTTAAAGCAAGACTTTTTTTCTGCAGAGATGCTGTGCCTTTAGAGCTAAGATGAAGCACCTTTATTGAGCCATCTCCCTGCATATGGCTGGTTGATAGTCAGTTGATACTAAAGCTCTATCTTCACTACTAAAAAGGTACTTTTTTACTTGGGCTCACATGAAAAAATTAGAGGTAAAGTCTCAGGGAAGACTTTCAGGAGGGTAGCAAGGTCTCGGAAGGTTTGGTACAAGTGGAAGAATATGTCAAAGGTTTCCTTCTCAGTTCCAAAAGCTAACATTTTCCATGCCCTTAACATCCGGAAAATCAGAAGATATCCATCTTATACATAATTACACAGCTATAATGTGATGGCCACATCAAGTACAGTTTTGCAAGCTGTCTACTCAGGGTATGTCTAAACTGCAGAGTTTTTTTGGAAAAACTGATGTTTTTCCGAACCCCTTCTCCCCACTCCAGTTACGTCCACACTGCATTTGCATTCTTTAAAAAAAAAAATGGAAAGAGCAGAGGGGTTTTTCGGACATTGGTAAACCTCTTTCTATGAGGAAGAAGCCTTTTTCTGAAAGAGATCTTTTGGAAAAAGACATGTGTGGACGGGGAAGAGGGAGTTCTTTCGAAAGAAGAGGAAAGAGCACAGGTGCCCTGGTGGCCACTCCATCCAGAGTAATCACAGTTTAAATGTGAGATAGAGTTCACACTGAATGGACACTATCTTTCGAAAAAGCAGATCGCTTTTTCGATGCGCTTTTGCTGTGTAGATGCTCTGTTTCAGAAGAAGTTTTTTTGGAAGATCTCTTTCGGAAAAGCTTCTTCCGAAAGAAGCCTGCAGTCTAGACATAGCCATAGAGAAATGTTCTATTTACACATTTATATGAAATGCTTACTGGCAGTGATATAATGCTAAATTTTAGAATTCAGGAGTGCTGCAGAAATTGGCAGGTGATTCTCCGCAAGATAAAGCACCAGTATTTAAAACCTAAGATTTGACCATTTTTTTTTTCTGATTGAAAATCTGCACAACAGCAATTGTGAGATGTCACATATTAGTAATAAATACACCTATTATGACACAATTTGTATGTGTCAAATTTACAGCTAAGTAGCAAGGCACAGCCAAAGCACACGCATAGCTAATCAAAAAGCCCAACGGCTTGAGCCATTATTGTGTTACTCTAGTTTCAAGCTAGTGCAACTATATTGGAACTAAATTACTAGAGTAACACTGTACAAAAGGGAAGTAAAACAAGGGGAATCAAGCCCCAAATCTTCTTACATAAATCCACAGTTTTGCCCATGGAAAAATGTGCAACTTGAGCACAAGCAGTATTTGTAAACATGAGAAGCACTTGCTCACATTTTATTTACCTGATTGTGGGTCACAGAGTTAGGGAGAACATAATAAAATTCCCAGCCAACCTCAATTCTGTGACTACTCCCCAAGTTCATATCCTCAGTTTGGCCCAGTAAAGGGAGAAACTGTACATGGCATGTCACTTCTTCCCATACACAAGATTCAACAGATACCATTTGGAATCCCCTTGTCTTGTTTTAGACCCTAGATAGGCAGTGACGTTCTCAGAGATTCCATTACAATAAAATATAGAATAACTTTTAAAAAGAGTCTAGACTGCAGTACATGGACAACAAGGTGATATAGATAACTGTGGGTCTAGCTCTGGATGGAAATGTTATAATTTTTTTCCAGTTCCTTTTATCTGTGGCAGTGACTCCTAAATAATCAAGAAGTTCCTTCTTCACGACAGAAAATTGGCTGGTCACATGGTGCTGGCTCTCCTCTTTATTTCTGACTTTTAAAACTAAATTTTAAAAGAAAGTGCAATACATTACTTTCTTAATTATGTTTTACTATGTAACCGATTGCTATAGCCGACTTCCCAGGATGAGAGAGTTGTAGGATAGTCCATGAATAGGCACTGTATCCAGGACATAGTGATATTCTCTTTCTTAAATATAGTCCATACAATGGAAAAAGAGCAGATCAAGGATTGTATTGTATAGCCTTTAAAATCAAGCCACACATGAAGTAAGTGGTCTATCATATACAGAATTCAGTATATCCATTGTAAGAAAGTGGCCTGACCCCACATTTTGGAACAGCTTTTTATGATTGTGGATCATGGCACTTTTTGACAAGGAATATAGCAATATCGCCCTCAGAAACACACTTCTTCTGTGAAGAACTTTTGGAAAAAACATCACCAACACTCCTGCTCAAACTCAAACTTATTCTGGCACCTGAAGCAGTACTGTATCACATGTGTCTCATCTGTTTTGTCTGTAAGAGGTGGCTAGCTCCTTAGGCAGAGAGTATGTCCTCTTACATGTTTTTATAGCACTGATGGAATTATTTTCCTTTCTATGTGCATTACAGCAAGCGCCTAGTAGTATTTATAATGGTTCCAAAACAGCTTCCATTATAATCCTGTTTTCAGACTAAAAAAATAGCAATAAACGAAGAGCCAAATCAACATGCTTTTGTTTCAGTTTAGCATCTGCTTATTGTGATGTTGGGGATTTATAAAAACTCAAGGAAAGGTAAATACTTTATCTTATTTCTGGCTCTTCTGAGCTTATTTGGTGCAGTTTAAATGCTAACATTATTAAGCATGGAAATTTTTTTTTCTTTTCAACAAGGGAGTTTAACAGTTTCATTAACAGTTCTTTTGACATCTGTCATTACAGAACTAAAATAAAAGGTCAGGAAATGCACATGTCAAGGTTTTAACAGCAGTGTTCCCTCAATTATACTACAAAATCATAGTATCTTATAGCAATTTTTTATTTTAAGTATGTACAATAGCTTAATACATTATGATTTTAGATGTATGTAATATAATGTACTGTATGTGCTGCTCTTCCAAATTAATATTGTTGGAACCTCAGCTTTTGCGTTTCGTGACTTGTCCTTTTAACTATGCAATGCTGATGTTGATTTTTTTAAGTAGGTTTTTTTGGAATTTAATATATTCTTACAGGAGAGTTATTAAATTCCCTCTAGACAGAGAAAATGGCAAATGTCAAGATAAAGATATGCCATTAGAAAGGTCATGCAACTGTAAGTAAAATTTAGCTGCAATTGTAAGTAAGAGTTAGCCACAAGTAATAAAGGGATTAAATTAATTGACTTGTTACAAACAATATTCTACTTGATGCTTAGAAACCTAGAATATTGAGAATTGGAACTCCAAATGAAAAACAATGGGTTGGAATGGTAAAAATAACAAAAGGTTCAACTATAGTAAAATATGTCAAAAGCCAAAGCCATTGTAATTGACTCAAATATTTTGTACATAATTTCTTTTTAACCCATCAAAAGGAGTGTCAAAACCACGTATTTCCAGGTACCCTCCTATAAAAGTAAAGCATGCTATGAAAATAAACTCAATATTTAAATTCTTTATTAAAAATGTAGTTAATCCTCATATAACTAAAAACAAAACCAACAAACTAAGATGATATCCTATCACTATATGCCACAAACCTCCTACAGTACATGCTTCCTACAATGGCCACTCAGAATGTCATGACAATTGTAGGAGTAAAACTCAGAACCTGTTGTATCCAAAACACAGACTCTTGCCCCTGAGGCAAATCTCTGTTATCTGTTAGTGTCTTGATAGACATGCCCAACATATTAGAGCAATATTGATTCTATCCAGCTGAAGACAACAATATATTTCCACTTTAATCACTTGATTATAATGTATTGATTTGGGTGTGGCTGGGAAGCCTGTTGTCAAAAATAGCTGAATAAACTATTAAGCATACACAATGTTACAGGTAATCTCCATAGTAGCAGGAGAGGACAGCAAGACAATTCCCATCGATAAGACTGCACCCAGTGCCCCTATGCGGAAGACCATTCTGGTTTTAGTATTCAGAAATTGCTTTTTATAGGTAGCTCCTTTGAGACACCAATCCTAAAATTTGCAGTAGACATTGATTTTCCTGGTGTCAGTGTGTGGATGCAGTAGTCCACCTGTGCACTATCATCAGAGGGTTGCAGACTCAGGCTATGTCTACACTGCATTTTTTTTGCGGAAGCGGATATGCAAATGGTGCACTCATTTGCATATCTTCTTCCGATTCCTTTTGCAGAAGTTTTGCCACTAAAAAGCCCCATGTAGATGGGGCCATTTGTCGGAAAAAAACCCTTTTTTGCAAGATCCCTTATTCCTCAAAAATCAAGGTTTACAGGATCTTGTGAAAAAGGGTTTTTTTCTGACAAATGGCCCCATCTATACGGGCCTTTTTAGTGGCAAAACTTTTCCACAAAAAGAATCAGAAGAAGATAAGCAAATGAGCACACCATTTGCATATCCTCTTCCACAAAAAACCCACAGTGTAGATATAGCCTCAATTGCTAAAGAAGGGTACGTCTACACTACGGTGTTATTTCAAAATATCTTATTTTGAAATAGCTTATTTTGAAATAACTCATCAACACACAAAATGCATTTTGAAATAGCATTTTGCTATTTTGAAATAGCGCGTCCACACTGAGTGAACTCTGAATCGCATTTAAGGCTGGCTGGAACCAGTTCTGGCAGGGCACCAGGTCAGGACTTACTGTGTGGGGCTGCTGCCTGAGGCTATCTGAGGTCTGTGCTTAAAGGGACCCTCCTGGACAGCCATTTCTCAGGTTTCCCTGCTTGCTTGTCTACCTCAATGAGGGACAGCAAAGCATTTTGTCTCTGTGTGCTCTGGTTGCCCTCACTCGGGACACCACAGCACTCTGCAACATGGAGCCAGAGCTGCCCCTGGGCACTCTGGTGCTTCTCTTGGATGCATTGCTGTGAGCCTGGCTGCACTTTCTGCAGGCTGCCATCTGGGAGGTCCATCGGGGGGCTGTCAGTATCCAGGAGGCCCTGTGGGAGAGCTTCTACCCTGAGGAGCACTAAGAGCCTCCCTGGTGTGCCCCACTGGGGGCTTGTGCCTTATTCCTCCCTCACGTCCTTCTACTTACCCCTCCCTAACGCCCCTTCCTGATGTCAAATAAAATACACGTATTTTCATGAACACAAACTTTCATTAACGAAAGTGTGGGGGGAAGAAATGAAACTTTGGTGAGACTGGGGAAAGGAGGCGGGAGAGGGGAGAAGAGAGGATGGGAGAGGGGAGGAGGAAACATGGGAGGAGGGAGCTGGAAGGGGAAAGCAAGGGGAAGAAGGGGAAGGGGAAGCTCAGGGTTGGGGGTCTCGCCAGACCAACTTGATAGTCATGCAAACCTGCTCCAGGATTTGCATGTGGTCTTTGGTGGCCAGGCTGGCAGCTATACTGCCATAGACGTCCGCGTTCCCCCATCTAGTGTGGAGATCATGGACATTGGGGGCATCCCCCCAAACCTGAATAAGGTCCATGATCTCCACCCTGGAGAAGGAAGTCACCTGCCTTCTCTGGGCCCTGGCAGGCTCCTGGGAGCTGGCAGACTGCTCCTGGGGAGCGGTGGAGGGCTGGCTGCC
Source organism: Rafetus swinhoei (assembly GCA_019425775.1). Lineage (NCBI taxonomy): Eukaryota > Metazoa > Chordata > Testudines > Trionychidae > Rafetus > Rafetus swinhoei. Next base: position 161,120,924 of record CM033437.1, read on the forward strand.
AGTGGCTTGCTGGCTGATGTTTTGGGGCCACTGGGTCGGGGCAGTGACTGCTGGCTCTGGGCTGGCAGGCTTGGAGCTGGCACAGGCACTGTGGCCAGAGTCTACCCCTTTAAGAGCTCTGGGGAGGGGGGGAGGGAGAGAAGTGTTCTTGGTTGAGGATGGAGTGGCCACCAGGGCACTCTGGGAAGGCTGGAGGCCCCCTATTTCGAAATAAGTGTCTACACAGCACTTATTTTGAAATAGCTATTTCAAATTTGACATTATTCCTTGTAGAATGAGGTTTACCAAATTCGAAATAAGCGCTCCGCTATTTTGAATTTATTTCGAAATAGCAGTTTGGCTGTGTAGACACTAGGAAAGTTACTTCAAAATAAGGGCTGTTATTTCGAAAGAACTTTGCTGTGTAGACATACCCGAACAAAAGAAGCACATAGAGCTGAAAGTCCATAGTGGTAAAGGGTTAAACACAGCAAAAGTGATGATGGAGATGAGGCAATGAATCAGTATTGAAAATCAGCTTTTAAAACCATCAGGCAATATATTTTTAAACAAATAAACAAAGAACTCATGAAGTCTCTAATCATCTGGTATAAAATAGCTATGACTATCTGATGATCATGGATAGACATAGTCTCTAGTTAGCATAAATTATATTTGCTGCAAGATAAGAATTAGATTCTTGCTGAAAAGCACTCTGTTGTTTACAGGAGAATTCTGTTTCTCATTAGCTTTGAAAAGAAAGTGGAACAGTTGTAAGAGAAAGGGACTCTAAAAAAAGAGAGTGGACTAGAAAAAGGAACGAGAGAGAGACTAGTTAGAGAATGAAGAGAATAAAATGGAAAAGAGAAAAATAAAGGTCTACTGCTAGTCTCATTTTTTCTGTAGGACCTTTCATCCCAAAGGATCTTAAAGTGCTTTACAACCAGACACTCAAACTATAAAAGGAAACTTTTCTTCTAACCTCTGTATAGATAGGTGCAAAGAACATGTTTTTAAAGGCTTTGCAAATCTATTTTTGCTTCACATTGAGTGATAGGTATCCATGCAAAATTGGCCTTAGCCCTTTTTCATTTACTAAAATAGTCCCTTCAATCCATGCTCTTGGTTACCTTATCCATTTATTTATAACTTTCTTCCAAAAGGCATGGTTTTGTCTCTCTTCATCAAATGTTGCTTGGTGAGATCATCTGCAATTTTTTTACATAATGTTTAAGTTAATATATATATGTGTTACCTTGGGCTAATGTATAAATAACAAATTGACACTTCAGGAAGCTTTCCTAATTTTGGAATTGTAGCAAAGTCTCTGCAAAGACAAACCAGAATCCCTACTGGATGTAGACATCTATAGGAGACCCAAAAGAATGAGTATTTCACTGCTTTCAGAATAAGAAAATAGATTGTTGCCATTACATTGTTATCTTTATAAAGCTCATAATATGTTGTACACTGTAAAACTCTTGCAGCCTTACAGTAATTGTGAGTAATTAGCAGCTCCTTCATCTCTGACCTTAGATGTTCTTGCCTCTGACAAATAACTCCCAGGTTAAGTTTTGGAGAGCAAGTACATGACAAATGGTCACCACTATTAACCAAATACATGGCAAAATAGATGCCATGATTAGATGACATTAAGGCAAGGCGTTTTTCACACTGTAATGTGCTGATCTTTACAGATAGCTGATGGATTTATTTGAATAAAGACAACTACAAAACATGAAATGGAGTTGTGGATCATTGGTTCAAATAGGGTTAGTCTGCTGTTTAGCTGGTTTCAGTCAAGTTTCTCAGTGACAAGTGTCTATCTATTGCAACAATCACCATAATGCACTAAGCATTTGTTCTTGAGTTCTCTGGTTTTACTTTGGACTTCCGCCCTCATCTTAGCATGGGCTTCTCTCTTTGTATTGCAATTTGTATCATTCTGCCAAGCACGAAATGCCATTCTCTTCTCATTGATGAGTTGCTCGATTTCAACATCATTCTTATCAAACCAGTCCTGATGCTGTCTGGTGTGGTTGCCTATGGTTTCCTCACAGGTATTGATGATTGCTGCTTTCAGCTGACTCCAATGTTCCTCAGTTTCTTCTGGAAACTCTGATTCAAGTTTTCTTCTAAGACTGCCTGAAACTGGTCTCACTTAATGGGGTTCTTTGGATCTTGAACTTTCAGCTTGTGCCTGATATGCTTCTTTTGCAGCCTCCATTTGGGGGTGATCTTAATTTTCATTGTGGATCGAATGAGGCAATGATCAGTCCAGAAGTCATCAGCACTTGTCATTGCTCTTGTGAGAAGTGTGTCACTGTGATCTTGAGCACGAACTATGACATTGTCGAGAAGATGCCAGTGCTTTGAACGTGGGTGTCTCCAACATGTTTTGAACTTGTCCTTTTGTCAAAAAAGGGTGTTCATGATGTTAACTTTATGTTCAGCACACTTGGTCAGGAGCAAGAATCCACTTGAGTTGCTTTTGCCAACTCCTTCTTCCCAATTGTTCTTTTCCACAGGTCTGAGTCTCATCTAACACATGCATTGAAGTCCCCCAGAAGAATGATCTTATCTTATTTAGGTGTCTCTGATAAAAGGGTTTCCAGATGAGAGTAGAAATCTTCCTTTACATCCTCATCAGCGTCCATTGTTGGCACATAGGTACTCACAATAGTTATCTTTTGGGTTTTGGTGACCCGCAATCTGAGTGTCATAAGCTGCTCATTGATGCCTACTGGCAGCTCAGAGAGGCACTTTACAAGCTTGTTCTTTATAGCAAAGCCTACTCCATACAATCAAGGTTCTTTGAAAGATTTTCCCTTTCAGAAGTAGGTGTTTCCTCCTTTCTTCTCCCTCACCTGTCCTTCATCAGCTCTTCTAGTTTGGGACAAGCCAGCAATATCGATGTTAACACTAGTTCAGTACCGAATCAAAGGACAGGGTACCATCCACTGATTCACCTCATCATTCTTCCTGCAGCTGTCTTGCAAGGTGTTTCAGATTTCAAAAGATGAATTTAAAAGTTGATAGTGGCCTCCAATCCCCTTGGAATTTGGTCATCTCTAACTATAGTGACTTAAAGAACATTGCTATTTTGCCTGTCATCTTATAGATTCACAGACTCATAGGGTATGTCTAGACTACATGACTTCATCAACGGAGCCATGTAGATTAGGTTTCTAGACATAGGGAAATGAAGCGGCAATTTAAATAATCGCCGCTTCATTTACATCAAAATGGCTGCCGCGCTGTACCAATCAGCTGTTTGGTGGCACAGCGCGGTAGTCTGGATGCTCCGCGGTCGACAAGGGAAGCCCTTGTCGACTGCCCTGTTATGCCTCGTGGAATAAGGTTTACCGGGGCGGTCGACAAGGGCTTCCCTTGTCGGCCGCGGAGCGTCCAGACTACCGCGCTATGCCGCCAAACAGCTGATCGGCACAGCACGGCAGCCATTTTGATGTAAATGAAGCGGCGATTATTTAAATCGCCGCTTCATTTCCCTATGTCTAGAAACCTAATCTACATGGCTCCATTGACGGAGCCATGTAATCTACGGGTATGTCTAGACTACAAGGCCAGAAGGGTCCATCATAGTCATCTAATCTGATCTCCTGCACATTGCAGGCCACCGAGTCTCCTCATTCACCCAATCTGGAATACATCCCTAACCTCTAGCTGAGTTACTGAAGTCCTCAAATCATGATTTAAAGACTTCAAGTTACAGAAAATCCACCATTTACACCATCTTAAACCTGCATGAAAGTCATTCCCCAAGTTGCAGGGGGAAATGAAAATTCTCTAGGATCTCTGCCATTCTGACTGAGGCAAAAATTATTTCCCAACCCCAAATACGGTGATCAGCTGGACCCAGAGCATGTGGGGAAGACCCACGGTTCTCTGTAAAAACTCAGGGCCCTCCCCATTTAGTGTCCCATCACCAGTTATTGGTGGTATCTGCTCCTAGCAGCTGCAGATTGGCAATGTGCCATTAGAAGCAGTCTCATCATACCACACCATCCACAAATTTAACAAGACTTAATCCAATTAGATTTTTGCCCCCCACTGCACCCCTGCTAAACTCCTGTTTTTCCGCATTATTTACCCAAATACTACAGCCCCCATTCTGAGCAGTGGCTGAGCTGAGTTTATTCTGAGCAAGACTGAGTGAGCAGGAGATGACAGATGGCTGTTTGCTACCTTTGCAGCTCCCTGGGTTCAGCTGCAACCTACATCTGGCTACCTATATTTCCAGAGGCAATAGCAGCAGATGAGAAAATAATGCTTCAGCCACAATTCCTTTTCCCTGGTCACACTGCTCACACATCCCTTATTCCATAGACTGCAAGACAAGGGACATAAACTTGGTATGTTGGCAGCATACCACACTGGTTCTATTGTCTTTCTGCTTTTCCTGAAAAGATTTGGGCCTATGCATTTTCTCCTTTCCACATGAAGGCCTATTTCAGGCCTAACATTAACCAATTCTGAAATTCCAGTAGAAGCTAATGAACCCCAGTAATGACATATTACATCATGCAAGACTGCTGTTTTAAAAGACTGAATTTATAGGAGGCTTATGGTCTTTTTTCATCAGGCCTAGCAGTGAGGTGTGCTGTGTGATCTCTAATGCTTTGGCATGCTGTTTTATTTTGTAATAAATACAATGTATAACTTACAACTTATTTCTTGCCTCTCTCCTAAAATATGCTATTTGGTTGTTATCGGCCCCATTTGCTATGAAAGTTGCATTATGATTAAAACATCTTATTTCCCAAACCAAATGTAATTTTCCTTCTATGGCAGCAGTTCTAGTTTTTAAGGGTAAATGTGTCTGATTTTTTTAATGTGCTTACTTTTGTGCCTCTCTGCACATACTGTAGAGACATCTCATGGGAAACATCTTCTCTTTGTTCAAGCTTTACTCTCCAAATCAGTACTTGAATGTATTTCTATTTTGCAGATTGGCAATTTTGCAATAATTAAGCTTCACAAAAACATAGATTCATGTAGAATTCCTTGGGTGCTCTATGGTTCTGTTTAGCAATAAAATTCTACTTCATCTCATTGTAACCTATTGGTGTTTCACTGTTGCTCAATTGAATCGCAATGCTGATTCTCAAGAAGTACCAACTGCAGGTTAGGTAACTTTTAAGCCTGTGCAGTTTGACTTTGAAAAGTGTTAATCCAGAGTGTTTGACAGAAATTGGAAGGAGAAATTCTCTACAGATTCAGCAGCAGCCTGGAATTAAATAATGCTGATATTGAAGGCTGTGTAAGTTAGTGAACAAAGTGCTGGACTGGAAGTCAGAAACATGGTTATATTCCTACTGGTCTACTGTGTCATTTGGGCAGGTTACTTCACTTCCCAGTGCCTCTGTTCAGTGTTCCCTCTAATCTGTAAGGCAGCACAGCTTCACAAGTGATTAATCAGCCTTGCTCAGTCAGAGGCTCAGGGCTCCATGGACAGAGCTGACTGGGCGGGGCTGATTAATCAACCGTGAAGCTGTGCTGCTGCACAACTTAGAGGGAACACTGCCCCTGTTTCCTTTCTCCCTTGCCTATATAGATTGTAAACTTCTCACTGCAGGGGTTGCTTTTTACTCTGTGGGTGTACAGTGCCTTGCAGAATAGGCCCTGATCTCCTTGGCCTCTTGGCACTACTGTAATGCAAATTATTGTAACACTAGGAAACTACGAGAGATTCCATTTGTGAGAGTGACTTTATACATTTGCTGCACACAATTATTTGCTTAGTGGCTTCCTCAGAAGTCAATGATGGAAATGTATTCATGCTAATAGAACGTGGAGCCTTCGGCTGACTGAAAACGTCAGGACTCAAGCAAGACTTGTTCCTGGTGATATTTTACCTCTACAAATGCCTTGCCTTTTCAGTTCTACTCTTTGAACATATCAACAGAAATGATGAGTTGTTTTTATATCTTGATATGTAAAAGCTTTCTATAGTTAGGATATAGGAACGAACATACTGGGTGAAACCAATGGACCATCTAGTCAAGTGTCCTGGGCTAGAGTGGGTATGTCTGCACTATGCAGCTTTTAGTTACTATGGCCTTGTCGCTAAAAGTCACCATGTGTGAACGCTGTTTATCAGTACTTTTGTGGACAAAATAATTCCACCCCCCCCAATGAATGGGTATCTTTTTGCTGGGAGGAGAGCATTCACGTGCATTTGACACAGAAAAACCTTGTCATTAATAAGGGGGGTGTTTTAAGCACCCATGAATGACAAAAGTTTTGTTGATCAAGTGCAAGGGTAGACATACCCTCAGTTAGTTTTTTGATAAATTAGCCTCACCTAGAGACCACCCTAATTGGGTCACATAATAATAAGAGATAAACATTTCAGTTTCATATTTTAACTAAATGCTAAAATCTGCTCATAGTATTAATTTTACTAGGTCTAAGGGCCAGCATGAAGTCCATGTATCAGTTAAAATCCCAGTTAATCTCTCATTTGAGGTCTTTTGTGGAACTCCAATTGGGCAAAAGCCTGTGCTAGACGTCTGTGTATGGTGAGTTGACTAGCACACTTTTACGTGCTCAGGAGGCACCATATTGACATAAAAAGACCGAGTCTTTGATCCAAAGAGTTAATAATATATGTGTAATTATGCCAAGAAAAGACAAAAACAGAAAGATGTAGCAGAGGGATTGTAGGCAGAGGTTACAAACAGAGCTGGGTCAGTTACTAACTGTTTTGGTCTACTGATGGTTTCAAAGACACAAACAATTTTATTTTTATTTTAACATAATATCCCCACCCACCCACTAGGCAATAGGCTAGTATGTGTGTGCGCGCACACACATGCTTGAGAGCTAGAATTTGAATCTGATTTCCCCATACTCCAGATACATTCAACAGCCCAAAGGTAGGGTAAGGGAACCACCTCCTTGGCTGTGAATCTAGAGCCCCAGCCCTTTAGGTTTTTTTCTGTAACTATTCTGCAAATTCATGATAAATTCATGTATAGTTTCAGTTGACCCAAATTGCATTAGTGTTCACTGGGAATAGATGTGAGATTACCAAACTCATGCCACCTGTATTAAGTTAAATTCATGCCAAGATTCCAGAAGTAAACAGAGATAAGTGTTGTGTATATCTAGATAAAGATCTATTTCAGAAAGTTTCTGAATGCAAAATTTGAGCAATTGGTACAATTTGACACCCCGTAGGACCTAATTTTTCAGTGTCATCTTAGGATTGTTGCAATGTTACTTCTGTTATTTATAATTTGCAAGGTAAATTTCCTTTGCTAAATTATGACCTGATATAAATCAGAGGGACTCCACATCATCTAGGTTTCCCTTTTAACTGTCTTCATTCCTTGACTGGGAAGTTATCACATCTAACATCTTGGGAAGGTCATGTTCTGTGTATGTGTCAGATTTAACTAAAATCCAACACTTCATTCTTGATTTTTCTTACCCTTGAAACAGACAGGCAGAAAGACTGTACTTAATATTACAATTAACTGTCCTGAGGCAATTATGCTGGAAGACTGACATAGGCAAGTGATGGTGATCATGGTGATAATGCAACAGTAAACTGCCTTTTTCTCCAGTGAAAGGAGGCAAAAATGGTAGAATTGTACATACGAACCATTTTTTTCACACTGAAGTACATAATAATGCAACTTAGTTCAGTCTTGTCAGGTTGAGGAGGCATTAAGAAAAATAATGCACACATAGCTTATTTGACAGCCCAGCCACTAATGGAGTAAGTGACAATGGCTTTTTGCTCACTGCATGCCAGGGAATGCCTGGAAATTTTGTGAAAATAGATGGGAAACCACTCATATTCAGTTTCCCGAGGAAGCTGGGGGACTAGTGGTATGTCATTGTGAGATGAAATTATAAGAGTAGACTTGTACCAGTGAGAGAATGCAAAAATAGAGAGAGAGAGAGAGAGAGAGAGAAAATTCGCGATAAACAGAAATTAAGAATTCTGGATTCATAGACGTCATTATATGGTTTGTCTAATTTATAATATGGCAACATTCCAAATTAGAGTTCATTAGCAACATGGTAAAATTGCAAATAATTCATTTCTATTTAAATGGCTTTGTGTTGCAGATGACTGGCAGCATCAGGACAAGATTTAGTAGCCTGAGTTTGAGCTAACTGGTTTAGACAGCCAGTGGTGAGGGATTCAATTCGCAACAAAATAAATAAAATAAAGAAACCTGACAGGGTGGCTTTAGCTGCTGCTGTAACATTTCAAGGCTTATGAACCTGCAGCTTAAAAAAGATGTTTTCATATGCAGAAGCTTTTCTTTTCAAAAATGACAGCAGAAATTTTGCCCCTAAAGAAGCAGAAAACTGAATTTGGGGGATGATTACCACCCTTTGGGGTGTTCAAGCTCTGATACAACAGTCTGAAAGGGCTTTATTGTTCTTGCTGGGCCTAACAGGTTAGCAGGGTTAGCATCCTGCACTTTTATGGTTTCCTACGATTTATAGGATTCAGCATGCAAATGTGGAAAAGCCTGCAATGAATCCTATTATAAAACTTGATATATATATATATGTGACAGAAAGTTGTCACCTCAGGTACCTAAATGATGTTATTTTCCTTCTTCCTTGGACAAAGGGGGCAAAGTTGATTCACATAGACCTAAATACATCCATCAAAATGGAAGGTTAGATGAACAGGCTTGATATAGCTTGGAGACAGCCTGCCTTGTCTCAAAACAAGGCACTAGACTTGATAGGCATAGTTTTAAATACATTATAGACGAAAATCTGCTTTTAGCTATGTTGCGTTCTGAAACATTTCAGATTTGTGCAAAATCCGTATGCTTGTGACTAGATATCTTATTTTGTCACATTATCTTGGAATAATCTAGATCATAATGCAAAATACAGGGTTTTTTCAATTAATTACAAACAATAATACTTCCTTTTCTGCCAGATTTTTACCACAATACCATCAGATTTGATATTGAATAACCCCTATATTCTGATTGCAACATTAATAAATCTCTAAAGTAAATTAAAGAATAGCTCATATTTCTCAGTGTGAGGAATACATAATTGTTACCTGAAAATCTAATAAAAATGGATCACCTCGCTTTGCGAGAAATGATAGTTTATATAAAATACATTGAAAATGAGTATCACCACTTTGCCAATTAAATATAAATTAATATTATCCAATTACAAGAAATTGGAACAAACGTCTTCATCCCCAAAATCAAGTATTGGCTCAGCTCCACTGAGATCTATGGAATTACACTAGCAGAAAATGTAGCCAAGGATCCTTATTTTGTCATCTGTTCACACACACTGCCCATATTTAAATGTTTAAGTATTCTGCACACAGGTTAAGGACAAGGTTCTAGCTAATATGCAAATATTATGGAATATTTTTGAATGTTGTGGAAAGGCCAATAGGATTTAATTTGATGATAAGCTTAAATGGGTAGTCTCCATAACTGCTCCTATAACATGTCACTCCTGAACCCATAAATATATCTAATTTTATGGCATTATTGGTAATATAGCTATAGAATGTCTGCATCAGTCTTAAAGACCATGGCGTAGCGAGGGAGGGTGTGTGTGTGGGGGGGGGGAGGGGGAGCAGTTGCCCCCCAGGCGCCACACTAGAGTGGTGCCAATTTAGCTGCCAAAAGTTGTTAACTTTTTTATGATTATTCCTTATTTTGTATATATTCCAACAGCCGACTGTGAAAAAGGTTTCACTGAAACCTTCAAAAAGTAAATAGGATGATAGTTATGTTATATATATGTTACATATGTTATAGTATAACCTAACTATCGCCCTATTTACTTTTTGAAAGTTTCACTGAAACCTTTTCACAGTCAACTGTTGGAATATATACAAAATAGGGAATAATCATAAAAAAGTTAACAACAACTTTTGGGAGCTAAATTGGTGCCCCCTTAGCGTGGTGCCCGTGGGCAACTCCCTCCCTCACCCCGCCTCCCTTCACCACACCACTGCTTGAAGATACTGCAGTGAGCAAGAATAACTGCACAAAAGAAATTAAATGCTTTTAAAAATACAATAGTTGCCACTGAAAGGATCAGAATTTTCCAAGTAGTCTAGGATAAAGGTACCTCAAAGAGTTGTATGTGGTTGCATTTTTACTTTTAACAGACTGATTCAACAATCTTTTGATTTATACTTTTGGTTGTCTTCCAAGAAATGCCAACTCACTTTAACTGATAAATATTTATATAAATTCACTCAGAAATCCATTATGGCTTTTGTTTTATTCTTTACCTTTATTTCAATCAGTATATTTTATTTACCTAATAGTCAGCTTTTTTTTCTTGTTAACTTTGTCCATCTCGCTAACATTTTCCCATATAGGGCATATATAAAGTATATATAAGAGATTATTTATTGTGAAGTGGATCAGAAAAACATAAATGATACAATTCTACTATCATTAATTTTTTCATTATTAAATCAGTAATCAGAGTTTGAATCACAGACTTACAAATTTCAGGTTACAGGGGTTGATCAGCTGAATCCCTCTCTAATCAAATCTATCTGTGGTGTTTGAAAAATCTATCACCTCGATAGTCAGGAATTCCCTCCTCCATTCTTATCTTGCATGCACTCTGCATTCTACTTTCCCTTCTATCTGACATCCTGAATAGAGTATAGCACACACATGAAGCTGAAAATGAATTTGCTTGATTACTGTATGTGCCCTCAGACATTTATATCTACTGCATACTAATTAACAGAGCTGTGAAGATTTAAGTTGGTTCACACCAACCTGTATCATATCACAGAGTGCCAGGATCCCTTTTCTGCTGTCATCCATTCATTAGAGCTTAGAATGCCACAGTGATTGCTCTCAGTTCGTACTCTGACTGACTTATTTTGATTTGTAAGGTCCTCCTTTAAGGTAGTGATTAAATCTGAATTTGGACAGGCAAGCAAGACTCTAAATTTTCCCCTCAAATGATTTCACAAGAGGTTGTGACAGAAATTCTGTCTTTTTAAAGCCAGGGGATATAAAATGGGCACACATCAAGAAAATCCTAAATACAAATGCTCTAATATCTTCCCTACAGTCATTTACTTTCACTGGACTGGGACCAGGGGATTGAGATGAAGAAGGGGGTGTTTCCTGTGACTGGAAGTATGGCTGATGAGGAGTTTGGGGTTCAGGAGGGAACTCTGGACTGGGGAAGGAGACTGGATGTGGGAGGAGTGAGAGAGGTATAGGGTACTGGTGGTGCTTACAGTGGTTCTCAGGAAGCAACCATCTGGTGGGCCCTATGGCCTCTGGATGAATGGGCACCCAGGGAAGCTCTGCACACTGCCCTTACACCCACATACACTGCCCCCAGCAGCTCCCATTGGTCATGGTTCCCGGCCAATGGGAACTGTGGAGCTGGTGCTTGGGGCAGGGACAATATGCAGAGCTTTCAAGTCCATGTCTGCTCCAATGCCTGCAGGTAGTAGGGACCTGGAGGCCACTTCTGGGAGCAGGATAGGTAGGGATAGGTAGTCCCAGACCCTGCTGCACTGTAGATTGACTTTTAATAGCACAGTTGGCAATGCTGACCAGAGCTGCCAGGGTTCCTTTTCAAACCAGTGTTCCAGAAAACCATTTGGCAATCCTAGTTGACTAACTGGCTTAGAAACTTTTAAAAATCCCACTAGATTTCTCTCTGAATCTTTGTGCCCGAATACATCTGAAAATCTGTTCCTTAATCTTTATGTGGTTCAGTTCCCCTTCTGTATAACACCTACCACTGCAGTGTGGTGGCCTCTTTTGGGACCTCTGGTTTACAAACGGTAGTTAGCAATTTCTAGAACAAAAATTCTCTGCTTTAGGATGCTGTACAACATTGAAATTATTCCTTTTCCGTTTCCAATAGTAGACTGGGAAATGAAACCCCCTATGTATATCTCTAGACTATTTTCTAGGGGTATGTCTACATAGCAGAGCTAAAGTCAGATTTAGCTATGCAACTTCAGCTACGTCAATTGCGCAGCTGATGTCGAAATAGCTTAACTTGGCTTTTGGCGCTGTCTACACAGCAGGAAGTCGAAGGAAGAACACTCTTCCTTTGACTTCCATTACTCCTCATTGACCGGAGCACCCCTCTCAGTTCGAATTAGCATGTCTTCACTAGACCTGCTAATTCGAACCCTGGAAGATCAACAGCAGCAGTTTGGATCTTCTCTGTAGTGTAGACACACCCTAATAAAGTAAGGGTTTTTTCAAAATATCTTTATTCTGACCATTTTTTCAGTGCGCAGAATATCAAAATGTTGCTCACTAGCTGGAAAAGGTAATTACTGTATTTATTACAATTTCATTAGGAACATGACAGAACAGTAGAACAGTAGGTGTCAAAGTGCAATTAGTAACATCAATAACTTCGTATTACCTATTATACTGTTGTAATAGCAATGTTAATTCAGCTAAGAATCAATTGGCAAGCCTTCAGCCTTTCAGTTTAACTTATACCTTTATTGCAGTTGCCTTTCCTATGCCATTTTTGAGAGAATATAACACTTTCTACACTTTTTAATAGCCCTAATGTAGATAATTCATGTAGATATCAACATTTATCCAGTATACTGATTTTCTCCCAGTCCCAAGTACATACTCAAGACAAATGTGGTAGCTATGGTTTAGTACCCTCAGTGTACATAATTGTCACAGCTTTAACTCTGTCATAAAAAGAAGGGGGGAAAAAAGAGAGGTAAAACATTGAAGAAGGAAAAGATGAGAAGAGCAACCACAATAAGCAGGGATAATTGGAGAAAGATTATTTTGCATGTGTCAACTCAAAGTTTATTCCAGAATTAATAAAATAAAATAAAACCAGAACAAAATATGGAGCTTTCATTTCCTAAATTTTTTCAGTACAAAAAGTTTTAGAAATAATTGTAGGTAGGTGATTTCTTTCTGGTCTGAGGTCCTTCAATGACATCTGTTTTGAAAAAAGTCTATCACAGGCTGGCAAAGATTTTCCTTTGGCTCACCTTCTTAGCAGGTGGTGTAGCCCAGCAGAGAGTTGTGGTTTTATTACCTAATGAGGCAGTTTTAGCTCCCTAGACATAAATCTGAATGTAAGGGAGATAGCAATCTCCCTCCAAGAGATGGGATTATGGTGTGAGGCCTGAGGAAAGGAACTTTAGGAAAAGTCAAGCCTTGGTAGAATGTGTATCCTGGAATTTATGCAAAGTACAATTTTAGAATCAGTCTTTCTGTTTATAAAGCCAGCTCACAGGAGAGGTGATGATTTAAGTTTACAGTGAGTATGTGGAGTTTGTTTGGAACTGGGTGAGGATTGCAGACAACACTGTCAGTGGATACTACATAGACCTGGGAGTCAAGAGTCGTAAGTTGAAATTTTGGCACTACTGAAGTGAAGGACGAATTCTTATTGACTTAACTGGGGCAAGGATTTTGATTTCACTCTTAATTGGTGTTGTAAATACTATGAATAATCCACTACCTGATCTTAGGTCAGTCACTTGGTCCTAATGCTGCAAATGGCTGGTGGGCCCGCTGATTAGAATCAGAGACATCCTGTCCATAGGATGGTCTGAGGCAGCTATCCTGGCCCTGTGATTTTGGGGAAGCAGCAGCAGCAGGGGTCGCCCCTCCTGGCATGCTGCCCTCAGCTTCTCAGCAGCGGTGGATTACAAAGCACTCTGGTGTCACAGTGATAACCAACAGAATGCTGACTACTTGAGCCTGACTCTCTATCTCTTGTTGTTGCTAAAGCACAATGGAAGTAGATGACTATTATTACCTAAAAGTGAAGTGTGAAGAGAACCCTTTTGAATCTTATTTTTCTTCCTTCCTGCTAGATGTTTACCACACTTAGTTGAGGCGTACCAAAAGTAACATTATTTTGATTTTGAGAAACAGGTGCTTGTGTGTCTAACTCTAGACTCTGGATAGAAATCCTGGCTCAAAATCTTAACTGAATATAGAAAAAAAAAAATTGAGACAAATTTCATAGGACGCAAGATTAGTTAGAAATCTTCTCAGCTCTTTTTTACCCTCTACATCTTATGTGCATGCAACAGGGAAGTTCACTGACCCAATAAAACATAAAAATAAAACATAGGAAGAATGTAGATGCATCAATTCAGACATCAGAATCCAGTCTAAGATGTTCACAAAGACTTAGAAATGTCTTCCACACTTGCAAATACATTAATAATCTGTCTAGAGAAATCTTTACAACCCAAAGGCTATGAGTAGCATAACAAATATGGACATTTCTGTGCCAGTTCTAATGAAGCTTGTGTCATTAAATATCATTTTAAGGCTCTGCTTTCAATGAAGATAGGGGAAAGCTTCGTTTCTAAACTAAATGGGACTTCCTGTAAATGAGATTAGTGAAGGTGTGTGTGTGTGTGTGTGTGTGTGTGTGTGTGTGTGTGTGTGTATCTAAATACATCTGTATATTCAGAGCATGACTGAATTGAAACATCACCTGAAAATATTATGAATAAATTCCTAGAAATAGCATACAATAAATGAAGCAATATCAGGCTACGTCTGATATCCAGAATATCCCGGAAAAACTCCTCTGCATCCAGGAAACATGTCTGCTCTTCCGCTTTTTTTTGTGGAAGAGCAGACACGCTCTTTTGGAAGCCCTGTCTTCCTCCTCCCACGAGGAAGAAAATTTATAAATGGTATATTTTCAGAATGGAGAGGGGTAACTAGTGGTGTCCCCCAAGGGTCAGTCCTGGGACCAATCCTGTTCAACTTATTCATAAATGATCTGGAGAAAGGGGTAAACAGTGAGGTAGTAAAGTTTGTGGATGATACTAAACTGTTTAAGATAGTCAAGACAGAAGCAGACTGTGAAGAACTTCAAAAAGATCTCACCAAATTGAGTGATTGGGCAACAAAATGGCAAATGACATGTAATGTGGATAAGTGTAAAGTAATGCACGTTGGAAAAAATAACCCCAACTATACGTACAGTATGATGGGGGCTAATTTGGCTACGACAAATCAGGAAAGAGATCTTGGAGTTATCGTGGATAGTTCTCTGAAAACGTCCACACAGTGTGCAGCGGTGGTCAAAAAGGCAAATAGGATGTTAGGAATTATTAAGAAAAGGATAGAAAATAAGACACAGAATATCTTACTGCCCCTGAATAAAACTTTGGTACGCCCACATCTTGAATACTGTGTACAGATGTGGTCTCTCACTGCAAAAAAAGATATTTTGGCCTTGGAAAGGGTTCAGAAAAGGCAACTAAAATGATTAGGGTTTGGAACAGGTCCCATATGAAGAGAGGTTAAAGCGACTGGGACTCTTCAGTTTAGAAAAGAGGAGACTGAGGGGGAATATGATAGAGGTATATAAAATCATGAGTGGTGTGGAGAGGGTGAATAAAGAAAAGTTATTTATTAGTTCCCTAAATAGAAGAACTAGAGGACACCAAATGAAGTTAATGGGTAGCAGGTTTAAAACTAATAAAATAAAGTTCTTCACACAGCGCGTAGTCAACCTGTGGAACTCCTTGCCACAGGAGGCTGTGAAGGCTAGGACTATAACAGAGTTTAAAGAGAAGCTAGATAATTTCATGGAGATTAGGTCCATGAAAGGCAATTAGCCAGGGGATAGAAATGGTGTCTCTGGCCTCTGTTTGTCAGAGGCTGGAGAAGGATGGCAGGAGACAAATCGCTTGATCATTGTCTTCGGTCCACCCCCTTTGGGGCACCTAGCGCTGGCCACTGTCGGCAGACAGGCTACTGGGCTAGATGGACCTTTGGTCTGACCCAGTACGGCCGTTCTTATCTTCTCATGTTCTAAGAAGGGCTCTTTTGAAAGAGGAGGCTTTTCTGAAATTTGGCCCAGTGTTGATCAGCCAAATTTCAGAAAAGCCTCTTCCGAAAAAACTATTGGAAAAAGGTATGCAAATTGCGGTGCACAATGTCCGTACCTTTTTCCATTAGATTAGTGTAGTGTAGACATAGCCTCAGAGCCCTTTGAAAAGAACTGCCTCTTCATTTTCAGTTTTGAGTTCTATTTTGTCTATTAGTTGTGCCAGAAACAATCCTTGTTTGTCACAGGTCAGGTAGAATACATGTTCCACACCAGTCAGGTCCCATTTTTCCACCCATTTTCAGTGGTATAAAACTGCTGTTGACCTTTTCACTCTTTGTTCTGCAGAAATATCATTTCCAAAAATGTTGAATAATAGGGTTTGCCTAGGCTGGAGTGGGGAGAGGGAAAATTTGCCAGAGCCCAGCAATTCAAAAGGGTCCGGTGCTCCTCTCTGCTATTGCTGTTACTGCTACAGTGGCAGTGTTCAGAGACCCGAGCCCACACGACATATTCTGGGTGGCTCTGAGGGTAGGGGGAGAAGTCGCAGTGGGCGGTGCTGAGGGCTGGCTGGCTGGCCCCGCCCCTTCCACCCGAGGCTGTACCCCTTCCAGGAGTGTGGGGCCAAGCTCCTGCCACACACACACCTTGCCCAGGGGCCTGGCAAGGCTGTTGGTTCGCCTGAGCTGGCCTAAATGTGGAACCTTTATGAAGATCCCAGGCCGCTAAAGCCACAGATTTGCTATAGCCTAAGAAGCAGAAGAAATAATGGTCTTAAACTGCATTAAGGAAGGTTTAGATTGGACTTTAGGAAAAACTTCCTAACTGTCAGAGTGGTTAAGCACTGAAATAAATTGCCTAGGGAAGCTGAGGAATCTTCATCATTTTTAAGATGAGGTTAGACAAATACCTGTCAGGAATAGTCTAGTTGTGTATTGCTTCCTTGAGTACAAGGGACTGGACTTTTGGCCTATTGAAATCCCTTCCAGTCCTACACATTTATGATTCTACTAGCAAATTTATCTGGCACTGCTTGGATCTTTAACTCAATTAAAGGTTTTTTTCTTTAGAAAATAAAAGGAAAATGCATATGCGTTACCTAAATGATTATATTTTTCAAAAACACAGTGTTATTTTTATGAAGTTAATTTTTATTTCTGATTTCTTAAAAAGAGATTGTCATATTGTTTTTCCATGTACCATATATAATCATTCATGACCTGTCTTTTTTTGGAAAAAAATCGTGCTGTGAAGAGCGGGAGTCGGCTTATGAACGGGTTCTTCCCGCGACTGTACTAGGACAGTGGGATGTGCGTGGAATGCAATTGTTTTGCATCAAACAGAAACGGAGGGGGTGTTATAGCAGGGACAGTGAATGCCCATGGGAGGAAAGGGCATAAAGTGCCCTGACCCTGGGGAGCAGCCACTGGCTGGCAGCATTTCCACCGCTGCCCTGACCTGGCCACGGAGAGCAGTCACCCACTGTGCTGCATGGCCCCCCACTGCTCAGGGCTGGCCCTGGGGAGCAGCTGATGGGGAGGCTTGCATGACTCCCTCACCGCTACATGGCCCTAGGCAGCACTGGGTAAGTCATCTAGTTTAATAATAATATGGAAAGGAAGCTATGTTAATCTTGAAGATGATGGGGATGAAAACAGCTGTATTAAAAAAAAAAGCTATTCATGTATTTCATATTTTTCCTACTCTGTAATTATTCCTAATCAAACTACAACAAACAGTAAACACTAAAAATGAAATAAATGTAGTGACAGTTTGCCAATAATGAGCAGAAAATGTTCCATCTGTCTAGCAGTGAGTAAAAATGTGTGTAATTACTGCTCATTTTTCTTCTAATTGCTGAGTTATTAGTTTAAGTTTATGCACAACTGGTGAACAGTGCTGACTACCCATTCTCTAATTACAGTCCCTGCTTTTCTGTGCTTGAAAGCAGGAAAAGCAGAAAATGGAATTTACATTTAGAAAAGATGTCTCTGTTAAACCTCCCCTCTCTCCCCTCCCACTAATAGCAACTATTCAGTTTTGACTTAACAAGATCTTGAGACTAAATCCTCAGCTCATATAAATCAGCATACAGATTACACCAAATAATGACCTGGTCCTAAATTTTGCAGAGGAATTACCACTTTCTGTTTTAACTCCCCATTATCTGTCTTGTCTATTTTGGTTGTCAGCACTGTGGGGCTGGGACTAGGGATGTAATAGTTTAGTCGATTAACCAATTAACCGATAAGCAAAGCTTATAGGTTAATGCTATAGACTACACACATTCCCCTGCCTCCCCCTTGCCAGTAATTTTTTTTATTTACTGGCAAGTCCTAGCTTGTGCCGGGTCCAGTACCTACCCCCGCTATGGCTCTGCATTTAAAGTGTATTAGAAGCCAGGCGGGCAGGCAGCCCGGCTCAGTTCTTGCTTGGTCTGGGCTCTTAGACCCACTCCCCCAGTCAGGGGCTGCTGCCACCCCTCACTGCTGCCTCTGGGGAGTTTTTAAATTGGCTTCCCTTGCAGACCAGTTCCCATCTGGCACCACACTGCTGCCTCTGATACAGAGGCAGCAGCATGGAGTGTCAGGGGGCTCCCTCAGGAGTGGGGCCAGAGTGCATTGGCTGCTGGCCCCACCCCAGGAATTACAGAATAGTTGACTAACCAATAAGAATTCATGAGGTCAATCGACTATTCAGTTAATCGATATTTAACATCCCTAGCTAGGACCGTCAATTGATTGTATGGTGCCTAGCATAATGAGGCCCCTGTTCTCGATCATTCTTCAGGAAGTCACATTATACCAACAATACTAACAATCACCCACAGCTAACTAAAGCATTATGTTTGACTAGCAGTAATGACCTCAGGATCCCATAAAACATAACACTTGTGTTTATATAGTTAGTACCAAAACTAAATGAAGCAGGTATGATCTAAAATGTGAAGGAAGTCTGATTCTTTTATTATTCCTGGAGTCTTAGTCATTGACATTTTTAAGCTGCAGTCTTTTTGTCCCTAACTGAGGTGAGGAAAAGATGGATGATTTCTATAGGAAACAGATAGGAAAGGGTGTCCTGATCAGCCATTCTTTTGATATGCTTGTGTAACTACCAGTAACATTAATGGGGATTACACATATCCTCAGATGGGAAGAGTAGATTCTATAGATTAACCTACTTTAAAACAAAACAAAACAAAACATATAGCAACAGTGGAAGGACTTTCTTTCTTTCTTTCTTTCTATCTATGGATGTGGGGAAGGGGGAAAATCACGAAAATATATTTAAGAATCTCTGCTCTGTGCCTAAAGGATGGCAGTGTTCCTGCTTCTTTTCAGCTCTGAATAAATGTATTTGCTTCATGGGCTCACATGCATATTATGCATAATCCATTAGATACAGTTGCCAGCTGTTTGGTGAAGATAGGAAATGGTGGGCCTTCACAGATTTAAAAATGGCAAGGATACTTCACCCTAAAAGTAGCAGAAATGAAATAATTATTTGCATAATCTTTCTAGAGTCACCTAGGTTTCCTGGAAGCAGCTTAACATCTTTGGAATAATCTATTAGGAAAATATTAGGGGAAAATACTCCTTTTTCTCATGAACATATGCATTTTGATTTTCTCTCTTGGTCTAAAAGATTTACATTATGTTCTATTCATCTTAAGAATATTTTGTTTCAGAAAAAAAACACTCTTTAACCTTTGTCCACCCTAGAAGAATATCAGTGAAAGCTCAAGGTTGTCACCTGAAACAAATTGTATTGTATTTTTGATATTCTGTTCCAAACACAGAATATTATGAGAAAAGTATTGCTGATTTAAATGCTATCAATACACATTACTATTTTGGAGTTTTTTCTTTGAAGTAGAAGTACTTGTTGTGTTGTGCCCAGAATGAAAGATCCCCTCTGCCTGCTAACCAACAGAGCTAATGAAATGCTCTTACCATTACGCATTCATGTAGCCGGACTGAAATTAGTCAGACTTCTCTCATAAAGTAAGGCTCATTTGCATAAGTCAATTTTTACAGGGTCTGCCCAAATGGCAGTTTGTTTCACTATCTGTACGTGTTGTCTGGTGTTTAATATTTGGTTTAGACTATGGAGGATAGGTACGTGAAAGTGGATATTGTCGTTTCAGATATATAGATTTTAGATCAGGATCAGCTGTAGGTGTCAGTTTCAGTTAATGAAAATTAGCACTCAGAGGGCCTGTTCTCTCAGGTCAGCAAAGTGAATCTTGTAATGTTCGGGCTGGGTTTTTTGTCCCCCACATTACACTGCAGATGTGCATAGTCTGTGTTAATGGAAAAAGAGAGGCTGAGACAGCAGTGTAAGCTCCATAGAGAATTTCAAAGGCACCTAGCCCACTTAAGCTTCTTCATAAACACAGAAATTCAAAATCTATACTCCTGTTTTGCATTTATACAATGTGATTTTCTGATGTATGTTAAGCCCTCCTTAAAAATTTATTATACCTTTAAAAATTATGGCATAACAGTGGCTGTGTTTACTTCCTAGAAAATAACAACAATAACAAAAGGTTAAGTGCTTTTTAATCACCTACGCTCCAAATTTAACAGCTCCTAAAATATTTCTTTCAACCAGTATAAAATGAATCACTTTAAAGCTCATTAAAACCTATCCATTTTATTAAAACTCAGATTTGACCATTTTAAAGATTTTATATGCCACAAAAAGATCCTTACTTTTTTTTTAAAAAATCCACCACTTCGTGAATTTTTAAAGAAACACAATATTTCTGTAACCGGTGTTTCCTTTCTGCTGGTTTTGCAGTAACTTCTATCTAATGTGAACTGCCCTTTAACTCTTGTCTACACAAGATGCACCAATGACATTTCACCCAAATAAGTGTCCCCACAGCCTTTTGCACAGATATCTCAATTGGTTTACAATGATGGCTTTAGTTCAACTGGTGCAATTTTCTCATGAAAACAGAGTCTGACTTGTACGTTGGCATCTTCCATGAAGACGCAAACATCAAAAGCAATTCCAGTGTTAATTTCAGCTTCATTCGGAATTGGGAGGGTGGAACCTGCTTAGGGAAAATGTCTATTTTCCTACTAAAAGGAAAAGGTGTACAAGAAAATAAGTATTACTTTTAACTTGTAAAATGGTGTTACAAACCATACAACATTGAAAACCATAATAAAAGCTATAAAACATACCCTGTGTCTTCATAAAATATTAAGAAAAATAAATCTGCAGAATAGATAACACCCTTTAAGATACAAGCAACTACTGCTTGTTTATCATAACTGTAACATATGTGTAACATTTGTTTAATTCCCCAGTTTTCAGAAATGAGGCTGAAAGTTTTTAATAGCCTCCGGGTATCAAATGTACAGCCCCAGGCTCCTATTTGTAATTTAATAAGAGTAATTTATTATAAAGAGAGTAAAAACAAGAATTGCCCAGTAGCTATGAAAGCCCATTTACATTATAATTATCAGGCACAGCTAGAAAATAGATAAAAGGAGCATTATTCTAGCACCACCACAGCCACAGTGTAGTCTGCTAAGATATAACAGAAAATCATAGCTATAGAGAAATTTTACACGGAGGGAATAAATAGTTAGGTTATAGATGAAAGGCCATCCCCAGCTCAGCAGACTGGGTGATCCAGCTGGTAGTGTTACAATCCTCACTTCAGAATGTTGAGAAGAACTTTAAAACACACTTGAACTACCTGGGGTTGGATGGGAATTATAACAGACCAAAAAAGGAAAGTTGCAACCTTGTATCACTAAAATATTTCTAGATCAGTGGATTTTTAAAGTACTTTTTTAATTAGGTGTCTTTCTCGACTGCTGGTATGTCAGAAAATCTCAGTTCAAGGCAGCAATGTTTAATGATGCTGGTAGAAAGCTAATGCCCTTTTTCTAAATACAGTAAAACTCCAATAGTCCGGCATCCAGTTGTCCGGCATGCCTGATAGTCCGGCATCAGCTGGAACCCGGAACTTCTCAGGTCAGCTGTTCTCACAGCCGGGCCACTGTGAGCCACATGCGTGCTCATGGCCCACGCCGTTCTGCTCACGGTCCCCAGCACACACAGCGTCCAGCCTGCACGTGCTAGCAGCCGGCTTCTGAGCACAGGCAGCTGCTTTGGGACCCGGACATAAGGTTGAGGGAGAAGGGGGATTGGGTGACAGCAGGGAGGATAGGGGAAGGGGATTGGGTTGTGCACGGCGTCCCGGCCAGCTCATTGAAAAGCTGGCTGTTCAGCGCACGTGCCCCAGTGCCTGGAGGGAGACGTGCGGCTGTACCGGCGGCTCCGGGGCCCAAGCGTAAGGTGGGGGGGGGAAGGGGGTTGGTTTGGGAGTATGTCCCCTTATAGTACCTCCTGGTACTCCGGCATATCCGATAATCTGGCACCACCTAGGTTCCAAAGGTGCCGGATTATCGGAAGTCTACTGTATTACACAACATGGATTAGATTTTCAAAGAGGTCAGATTGCAGTTCCTATTTTAGAAACTCAAATAAAGTGTATGCCCAGTTATCTCAGTGTGGGCCTGAGGTTGGGGGTGCAGATAGTTCTGAGAACATTTTGAAAATCCGGTCTGTGTTAATGAGTAACCAAATTTCTGCTTGTGACTTCTACTTCTGTCTGAGAGAGCTATTCTCATAGAACTACATCTTGGAATGATTTTTAGGCACCTCATGATAGCTTCAAGATTAAAAATTAATGTAACAAATCCATTGAGTGTGTTTAAAGAAAAAGTTTTCCGAACCTATATAAGGTCCAGATTTATACCTTTTCTGATATTGTCTTTACTTTTAACTTATATGACATCAAAGGTACACTTCAGTCTGAGCTTTTTGGTTTTGAGGTTGGTCTCTGAAGGGTCTTCTGTCTCTAAGGGTATGTCTACACTTGCACCCACTTTCAAGAGAGGGATGCAAATGCAGACATTCGAAATTGCAAATGAAGTCAGGATTTAAATATCCCGTGCTTCATTTGCATATTCACGTTATGGTGCTATTTCAAAATAACAGACGCTGTTAAGACGCATTTATTTCGAGAAAAAACCCTTCTCTCGAAATAACCCTAATTCCTCATACTATGAGGTTTACCAGTTATTTCGAGAGAAGGGTTTTCTCTCGAAATAACCGCGTCTTAACAGCATCTGTTATTTTGAAATAGCGCTATTTGGAAAATTGCGCCATAATGTGAATATGCAAATTAAGCATGGGATATTTAAATCCCAGCTTCATTTGCAATTTTGAATGTCTTAATTTGCATCCCTCTCTTGAAAGAGTGTGCAAGTGTAGACATACTCTAAGGGTACGTCTAGACTACAGGCTTTTGTCAAGATACGTTATGTCGACAGAACTCAGCGGCAGTGTAGATGCAGGTATAGTTTTGTCAACAAAAGTCCACTTTTGTGGACAAAACCCTGTAGTCTAGACACACCCTAAGGGTGCATCTACGCTGCGGCGCTAGCTCGAAATAAGCTATGCAATTTGAGCTACGCAAATTACGTACCTTATTTGGAGCTTATTTCAAGATAGTCTATTTTGAAATTTGGCGCTGTCTACACAGTGCCAAATTTCAAAATAGACCATTATTCAAACAAGTCGCTTAATCCTCGTGGAACGAGGTTTACCGGGACATTGGAATAGTGTGTCCGTTATTTCAATTACATTTTGAAATAACAGGCATGCTGTCAAGTTGCAGAAAACACTATTTCAGGATACCAGAAGTGTCCTGAAATAGCGCCACAGTGTAAACATACCCTTATATTTCCTGTGCCTCAGATTTGTTACTCAAACTTCTAATAGTTTCCTCCTAGCTTGGTTCTAATAGGGCCTCATTGATATGACTGTCAAGGTGACTCATCAAATCACTGCATCTCAGTGCAAAGACTGAAAGACTGTGGTTATTTTGTTGCATAGATTCTTTGCTGGGTCTCAGAAATGTAAGAATACACTGCAGGTCCACCTGCTGGCCCTCTAGAGCATGTCTAGTGCTGTTGGTATGTGATTTCTGCTTTTGTTCTTGAAACTGAAAAAATCCAAGGATAAAACTTGATGATTATCCCATAATTCTGAAATAAGATACAAAACCAATGATGTGCGGTCAGTGTTTGTAAGAGGCTTCTGCATTTTTTTTCCTTTTGAAAATGGGTTAAATGATATGCATATGCTCCTCCTCTGCACCCTGTTTCTTTTATGAGGCACCTAGCTCATCCTGTCAGTAGCAACACTCAACAGAAGAGTGGTTAAGGCCCTTTTTTCTCACTCCCAACAATTGTACAAAAATTCTAGCACCTTCTTTCTGTCACAATACCCTTTGTGAGAAAGGTTTGGCTGTTCTCTTTCCTCAAGATCAGCTGTTGTTTCATACAGCGAGCTTCATAACCCCTATCACCATCTAGACTCTTTAGAGGACAATTCACTTGCTCCAAGATGTGCCAGGTTTAGAACCTTCCAGACTTGTTGTTCACTTTGCTCCATTGCTACTGAGGAGGCATCTTGCTGCAACAGCAGTGGGCAGAGATCCCCACAGTGTTAAAATGGGGGGTTGAGAAGCAAGAAGTGAAATTTAATAACATTTTCCCAAATAAATCTCAAATAGTTTGGGTATAACAGTCTAATTTTACCCATTCTTTGAAACTGTCACTAAACATATCTGGTTCCTTCAACCAACATGTCCCCAGGCATGAATGACCTAGCAAACAGAATGTGTGATAAGGCTATGGAATTTTCTGCTGAAACACAACTGAGAGTGGCGGGAGGGGGGGCAATAACATTCAAAATTACTTGAATAAAGGGAGAAAAATATAACAGGAAAACAACAAAGGCAAGTCAGAGTAACACCAGGTAATGAAACTATGGAGGGAGAAAAAGGAGGAAATAATTCAAAATAGCCACAAGTTACAAAACCCTCAAAAAGACAATATAAATAGTAGGTAAAACTTTAAAATCACTTTTTACTGTTCATTAATCACCACATTAAAAATAATTTGAAAGGTATAAACAGAGCTATATAAAGCTGTTGTTAACCGCAAATGCTCTCCATGGTGCTAACTGACTTTAGGTTCATACTAAAACCAGAAAATCTTATTTTGACCTAGTTGCCTTGGAGTTTTCTGCAAGGGGGGATTTTATAGATGGCTCTTCTTCAAGAAAGGTAGGCTATATGAAATGTGAATTCTGATTCAGGAAAACATCTCTGTTCAGTATAGAACGTAAGTGCATGCTCAAATGCTCTTCTGAATCCGGACCATGGTTCTCTAATTTAGCTTTTTTCCAGCATGAATGCAACTATTTTGTCCCATTAAATGTCTCTAATAACGCATATAAGAAATTTGGAATAATATGACATGCATTCTTCAGCCATTAATTTGCTGCAGTTTGATTATTTCAATGTGCATAATGAAGAGTCATGGTGGAAAATGACAATATAGAAATATATTCTTCCTACAACCCCCTCTTGATTTTAAGTCTCTAAGTTCTTGTCTTCCCTAGAAAATTAGGTCATTAATTAACATGATGTTAAATATGATTTTGTAATTAGTGGGGGGTGAACTATGTTTCAGCAGGTTGTGGATAATTCCTTCTGGGACCATAATGTCAATTATGATCTGCTGACATGAATCCTATAGTTCCAGTAGGATTTTTCCCATGACCAAGTGACATGATGGTTTCTGTCTATAGAGCCATGTTTTGTACAGTATTAAAATACAACCTTGAAGAACCATGTCATCTAACATGACCCCATTTTCAAATGATTACAAGCCTCAAGAACTTAATGTTTAAAGGAGAGAGAGAGAAAAAAGATTTTGCTTTGAAATGCCTCTTGATATTAATGGGACATTAATAAATCCAAATCCTTGCTGTGGAAACGTTATGTCTAAGCTTGAGCAAAATGTTAGTTTTCTACAATCCTTTCTGTAAGGAAAACTCATGCTCATGCCTTCCCCTTGATGATGCAGTAATTTCTGTGTATATATTCCTAGCTTCCATGTAAAAAAGATGAAAAGTCCAAAAACATCAAAATAAAGATAGGGAAATGTTTGATTTACAGTACTAAAAGGAGCTTATATGGATTTTAATGATGTCTGGAGCAAGAATATGTCCCACAATGGTGAAAAGTAAATAAAGGAATGAAATTTAATAAGACTATGTGCTAAGTGTCACATTTTATTACACAATGAATATTTAAAAATAACTTTTCTGACACATTTACTAGTGCTATATAAGGTTTTGTGTATCCCAAAATGTATGATCCTGAAAAAAGCAGAGCATTAAAAAATGGCCAGAAAGTCACTAAGGCTTTCAATGTGAATTGTGTAATAGCAGGGGCTTTCCATCAGGAGAGAAGCATGAGAACAAGTGTACTCACAATAAGGATATGTTTTGGGATGTAAGTGAATAGTGCTGCAGGCCCCCCTTTTTGATGATACCTTTAAACTGCCAGTTGCTCAATTCACTTTTGTTTTATTCTGTACAAATAAAAGATCTTGACTTCCTCACTTAGAAAGCAGTGTTTTTCCTCTTTGTAGTTCATGGAGTTTTTGGTGTTTATGTGGTTGAGTTCAAGAGTGTATCGTTGTATAATGAATGGTGAGTTTCCATTAGCAACTGGTGGTCTGTGGAAAGATTTGAATTGAGCCAAGTGGTTCATGTGCCAAAAAATTTGAGAACCACTGGTGTAATGGATATATAGTATCTCTGACCCATGAGTTCTACGTACATAAGAACAGCCATACTGGGTCAGACCAATGGTCCATCTAGCCAGTATCTTGTCTGCCAACAGTGGCCAATACCAGATGCCCCAGAGGAAGGGACCACAACAGGTAATCCTCATGCCATCCCTCCCTGTCACCCATTTCCAGACAAAAAGAGGCTAGGGACACAATTCCTACCCATCCTGGCTAATAGCCATTGATGGACCTAACCTCCATCAATCTATCTAGCTCTTTTTTGAACCCTGTTAAAGTCCTAGCCTTCACCACATCCTCTGGCAAGGAGTTCCACAGGTTGACTGTGCGCTGAGTGAAGAAAATCTTCTTTTTGTTTGTTTTAAACCTGATGCCTATTAATTTCATTTGGTAACCATTAGTTCTTATATTGTGGGAATAAGTAAATAACTTTTCCTTATTCACTTTTTCCACACCAATCATAATTTTATAGACCTCTATCATATCCCCCTTAATCTCCTCTTTTCTAAATTGAAAAATCCCCATCTTTTTAATCTCTCTTCAAACCCCGTTCCAAACCCTAACAATTTTTGTTGATCTTTTCTGAACCTTTTCCAATGCCAATATATCTTTTCTGTGATGAGGGGACCACTTCTGTGCGCAGTAGTCAAGATGTGGGTGTACCATAGTTTTATATACAGGGAATAAAATATTTTCTGCTTATTCTTTATCCCTTTTTAAATGATTCCTAACATTCTATTTGCCTTTTTAACTGCCGCTGCACACTGAGTGGATGTTTTCAGAGAACTATCCACAGTGACTCCAAGATCTCTCTCTTGAGTAGTTGTAGCCAAATTAGTCCCCATCGTATTGTATGTATAGTTGGGATTATGTTTTTGAATGTGCATTACTTTACATTTATCAACATTAAATTTCATTTGCCATTTTGATGCCCAATCACTTAGTTTGGTGAGATCTTTTTGAAGCTCTTCACAGTCTGCTTTGGTTGAGCAGTTTGGTGTCATCTGTAAATTTTGCCACCTCACTGTTTACCCCTTTTTTTAGATCATTTATAAATAAGTTGAATAGGATTGGTCCCAGGACAGACCCTTGGGGAACCCCACTAGTTACCTGCCTCCACTCTGAAAATTTACCATTTATTCCTACCCTTTGTTTCCTGTCTTTTAACCAGTTATTAATCCACAAAAGGACCTTCCCTCTTATCCATGACAACTTTCTTTACTTAAGAGCTTTTAGTGAGGGACCTTGTCAAAGGCTTTCTAGAAATCTAGGTATACTATATCCACTGGATCCCCCCCGTCCACATGTTTGTTGACCCCGTCAAAGTACTCTAGCAGATTAGTAAGGCATGATTTCCCTTTACAGAAACCATGTTGACTTTTCCCCAACAAATTATGTTCATCTATGTGTCTGACAATTTTATTCTTTACTATAGTTTCAACTAATTTGCCCGGTATTGACGTTAGACTTAACGGTCTGTAATTACCAGGATATTGGCATCATTAGGTATGGAAGCTGATTTAAAGGATAAGTTACAAACCACAGTTAATAGTTCTGCAATTTCACATTTGAGTTCTTTAAGAACTCTTGGGTGAATGCCATCTGATCCCAGTGACTTGTTACTGTTAAGTTTATCAGTTTGTTCCAAAACCTCCTGTATTATAAGTAGAGCAGTGTAAACTTTGCATACAGTAGCTGAGCTAGCATCTTGCCAGGAAAATAAAGTATACTATATATGCATTCACTGTGAGGACATGAGGATGAAAAAGAAAATAAGTTTTCTGCCCCAACCTCAAGATTTTGCTGTATGTGGTATTGTAGGTCTCCTGCATTCTTACTTTTTTGTCATTGTCTCGAAGATATGATGCTGTGAAAGGAAAGCAATTTTCTTAGTTTGAGTATCCACCTAAATATGTGATTTTTATGTCCTCCTAATCTGATTTTAAAGAAAAATGTGAGAATTAACTTTATTAATATTCATTGCTTATTGAGCTACATGTGCTTTGCGATGTGAGGGGGAAACCCCCCCACTGTCCCCAGGAGTTTACATTCTACTTGGATATCAATGGTAGAGTTCAGATACAAAAGAGGTATTGATAGACATAGTACCTTATTGATTCACTTTTTAAAAACAGAAATAGTATGGTCATCTTTCCATTTGGGGTCATTTGACTTTTTTTTTATATAACTTTTTTGGTTCTCTTTTATAATATAAAATTAGTAGTTGAATTGGGAGAAGATGGGGATTAACATGAGAATTGGAAGGTGGGAAAGGAACTGATTAAAGGGGAGATTATAATGGGTCATACTAAAAAGCGAATTGTCAGGTTGTAGGAAGGTTATTAAGTCAAGTTCCTGAGAGGTTGGTATATTTAACATTTTTATTACTGACCTTGGCAAAAAAATGGAGCGGTTGCTAATGAAATTTGTGGATGACACAAAGTTGGGAGGTAAAGCCACTATGGAGGAGGACTGGCATATCATACAAGAAAATCTGGATGGAATAATAGAAACGGGATGAAATTTAATAGTACAAAGTGAAAGATCATACACTTAGGCCTGGTCTACACTAGACTAGGAAGGTTGGCTTAAGGTATGCAACTCCAGCTATGCAAAATGTGTAGCTGGAGTCAACTTACCTTAAAACGAGCCATGGCAGCATCCACACAGCAGAAGGCTGATGGGACCAAACAGTCCTGTTGGCTTCCTTTACTCCTAACAGAATGAGGAGTACTGGATGCCGATGGGGGCTGCCCTCAGCATTCAATTTAAGGGTCTATACTAGACCTGCTAAATCAGATGCTAGAAAAATTGATCCCCAGAGCATCAGTCTTCTCATAAGTATAGATGTGCCCTTAGGGACTGACAACAAGAATTTTTGCTAGAAGCTGGGGACTTATCAGAAGAGAAAGACCTGGGTGAGCCATCAATGCAGTTGTGAAAAGAATGGCAATGCAGACCTAGAATGCATCAAGCAAGCTACATCCAGAAAAGACAGAGAAGTCTTAGTACCATCATACCAAGCACTGGTGCAACCTCATCTGGAATACTGTGTCTCCTATGTTTAAGAAAGATGAATTCAGACTGGAGCAAGTGCAGAGAAGGGCTACTAGGATGATCTGAGGGAATGGAATGCCTATCTTATGAGAGAAGACTAGAGCTAAATGGGGAGGGCTCTAAGGGTATGTCTAGACTACATGCTTCTGCTGACAGAGGCATGTAAATTAGACTACCCGACATAGTCAATGAAGTGGGGAATTAAATATCCCCACTTCATTAAAATAAAAATGGCCACCACGCTGTGCCGGCTCAGCTGATTGTCTGCACAGTGCGCGAGTCAAGACGCGGATCGGTCGACAAGGGAAGCCTTTGTCGACTCCTCCTTTAAACCTCGTTTCATGAGGCATAAGGGAGCGGTCGACGAAGGCATTCCCTGTCGACCGATCTGCATCTTGACTGCTGCACTGTGCCAACGATCAGCTGAGCCGGCACAGCGCGGCGTCCATTTTTATTTTAATGAAGCGGGAGATATTTAAATCCCGGCTTCATTGACTATGTCGGGTAGCCTAATTTACATGCCTCTGTCGGCAGAGGCATGTAGTCTAGACATACCCTGAGTTACTACCAAGAATTCTTTCCCAGGTCTGGCTGATCACCATGTTTGGGGTTGGGAAAGCAGTTTTGCAATGGGGCATTAGAAAAGTTAAACCTAGTAAAAATATGGGCAGTTTTTATGCACTTGATTAACTGAGAATTTAGTTAAGAATTTCAGTGACATCTGTGATCAGCTTTGTTAATCAAGAAAAGTACATAAATGTTAGCACACCATTTGGTGCTAAATGTCTTCATTAATCAGAGAATACTCTCATTCAAAAGACAAATTAGCTATGCATTGATCCAACTACCTCTGTTAACAGAAGATATTGAAAGAAAAGGAAATTTAACACTGTAATTATATTTCCTGTAAAAACTTACATTTGCTGCACAAAGATAAAAGTGGTAAAAGATCAGTACTATTTCATAAGCAGTGGTTAATGCTCTGTGGGACTTTGTGGTATTCTTTATTTCTTATTTATACGGAAGTGATGCAGTTTTATAGCATTTGCTAAAATGTCAGACTGACAATAGATGGCCACACAATCTGAGTGGACTTGACTAAGTAAGAGATTCTTTCTTCATGACTGCACTGTCAGTGTAGATGTATTGTGTACCACCTCTCCTGAAAATCTTACACATCTTCATGATTCAGTTCCCATGTGCAGAGACAATTGAATGAAAAGGAAACCTCCCATTCAGCAAGCAAGATTTTTTTCCCCTCAGAAGGTGGCACATTACTGTCTTCTCCTCTTTGGGAAGCTCCAAGTGAAAGCTGGTCATGGACTAGTTAAGGTCACTTAATGAAACTACATGCTTCTAGCGGGTAGCATCTCCACTCCAAGCAGCTCTTTTAGTTGTTGGAATTCACAAAGGGACATGCTAGATATGTTTGACACCCTACTTCACAAAGGGATATTCCATTTTCAATATCTCTGTCCTGCTCCAGTTTATGTTTAGTTTTAAAAGAGTAGAAATAAAAATCATAGTTAGCAGTAAAACACAGGGAAAGGGAAATGATTGCTGGGAAATTGTATATTCTTTTACAAGGGCATTGGTCCCATTCAACTGTTGTGTAGTGCCTCCTGGCACCTTAAGCTTGAAGAATTCTTGGAAATGTGGATTCTTGGGGGCTGCATGACTATCCCCAAGAGATATGCATGTCCAAGCCAATGAAGAGGAGTGTGACTACATTCCATCTTTTCCAGTGTGTAAAGAGCATTAAAAATCCATTTTGTGGCCCTATTTGTACGATAAATATTTTCTAGCTTTTTACTTTAAGTGTGTTTTACTATTGAGCGTGTGTTAGACTTTGAGTCTATAACTAAGGATAATCCTCTGGATTTCCTCAGTGGAGGGAATCTTTAAGGGCCTACCTCTGTTCTGCCTCATTCTGAAATGTTAGGTCTTGAGTGCCAAAAGGCTTTCAAAGGTGCACCTTGTGCCTGGGAATTTACCTGGAACTGGACATGCGTGTTCAGTACCTCATACGGTTTGGGGAAACTTACTCCCCAGAATAGTGTTCAGTCTTCTCAGTGCTCACCCCAAGGGTATGCTGGGATTGTCAGATGGACTCACTGATACTGGAGGCCTACCTCCCAGGAGAAGCCTTAAAGGAATAGACACTGGCACCTGAGTGCCAAGGTTTGGAGCAGGGCCCACAATGGCTATCAGCAACACTGAAGCCCAGTATTGCCACGTAAGCAAAGGCATCTGGCATCAGCCCAGCATCCAAAAGAAGCTCTAGTACAAAGTCTCCCCAAGCACTGCTTGCCATTTAGGAATTAAAATAGCACTGAAGCTATTGGCTGTGACAGTTTCAGCACTGATGACATGATTATACCTATATGGGAGTCCAGAGTTGACATCTCTTTGGGGTATATGAAGGCAATTCCTCTCTCCCTGTAGCCCAGAAATCCCAAGTCATCCCGGCACTTAATCTGTTGAGATGCCCTTCATCTGAGTGTATGCTTTAAAGAACGGAGAACAGAAAGCCTAGATTCCAATTCCAGTAGTGTTCTGAGAGAGACACCTTTGCACCAACTGGAGGAGGAATCACTGGCACCAATCTCCATCACCAAAGGCAGGACAACAGAAGTGGCTGACACTAGTACATGCAGAACTGACCTCAAACCATGTTTCTTAGGGAGTTGTGACCTGCCCAAAACTCATGTTAGATGCAGCATTCAAAAAATTAAACTATTTCTTTTGACAGAGTCATTTAGTAACAGAAAGAGAATTTAAATAGTTAAAGATATTTATCTTGTAGGAAAAGAAAATATTTTGAGTGCTGCTAGGTCACTCCACATTTCTCCAATCAATTAGCTTAAACTCTAGGAGAGAGTACTATTTTTGTATTGTTTGTTCCCAGTCCTGCCATCAGATGTGTTGAAGTGGAGCTAATGCTCCCTTGTAAAATCAATGTGTACTAGGAGAAAGGACCACACAGGTGCACCTATTTGTAGGAAAGGAGTCATTTTCCTTACTATCCATGTTCCCAGTAGCACCCAAAAGCCCAAACAGAGGTCTGTTCTGCTGGCTAGGTGCTGTTCCCAAATGTTGTTTTTAAGAGCCATTTTGTTAATGTCTAAATTTTTAACATGTATCTTGTTTCTTCATTAAGAGGCCGATTATGGATAGTGGCAGTGTTCTTTACTTAAGCAGTATTCCAGGTGGAGCTGATAGTTTTGTGCTTCTATATCATATGGGGAAAAGATTTTGTTTCTCTTGCCTTGCCAGCATTTTTGTTCATCTTGAGCTGCAGCTAAAGGAAGAATTTCTGCTCATGTTTAATAAATACAAAAGATTACTGTGTTCTGCTAATTGGATCCTGAGGCTAGCTGTAGCTTTTAAAAAACATTAATATAAACTCTGTCCCATAGCTTGTCTTCAGTGTGAAAGTTAACATCTAAATTTCATAATCTGTGTAGGGAGCTGTGCAGAGTTAGCTATGTACAGGAGGAGAGTTACACTTCCTTCTCTCCAGGCTGTTAGTAACCTCTACAACACAAGTGGGAAGAGTTTTAGGGAAGATCTCAGAAATATCCTATTTATAAACTTCATGGTGAAGAAAGGGGAAACACTCGGCAGTACTTAGGGGGGATAGAAAAACGCAACACCAAAAGAGATAATTTAATTTAAAAATATAAACACAGGTTCACTAAAGGGAGGTCATGCCTAGCAAATCTAATTCTCTCTTAAAAAATTATTTGTTTAGAAACATGATTTTATGTGAATAGCTATGGAAATAATTTACCTGAACTAATCTGTAAAGTTAGAGATCAATGTGTGGGATACTTGAGAGTAAAAAATAGGTTTAATTATCAACGAGGATAATTTGCATAAAAGCAGTTTGGGATGGAGGAAGGTGACTAATGGAATGCCACAAGGATTAATATTAGAAAGAATGCTATTCACTTTGTAATGACCTGAGGTTGGAATATGCAGTTTGGTGATTTAATGGCTGATAGAAAATTAGAGAGCAAATTAATGTAAAGCAGCAATATAGTACAATTCAGAGAATGTGTTAGATAGGTTTGCATTACCTACTTATGTAGAGCACAGGAGACTAATGATCAACAATGTGACAAAAGCAGTATAGACCCAGCAGAGATTCAAACAAAGTAATTAAAGAACAAAAAAGCAGGGCCATTGTGATATACTTTCTTGACCAAGAATGAGGAGTCCTGTGACACCATAGACTAACAGATTTATTGGAGCATAAGCTTTCATGGGCAAAGACCCACTTCATCAGATTCCCACGAAAGCTTATGCTCCAATAAATCTGTTAGGGTATGCCTACACTTGTACCCTCTTTCGAGACAGGGATGCAAATGAAGACATTTGAAATTGAAAATGAAGCCGGGATTTAAATATCCCACGCTTCATTTGCATAATCGCATTATGGTGCTATTTCGAAATAACAGATACTGTTAAGACGCAGTTATTTTGAGAGAAAACCCTTCTTTCGAAATAACCCTTATTCCTTATACAATGAGGTTTACCAGTTATTTTGAGAGAAGAGTTTTCTCTCGAAATAACCGCCTCTTAACAGCGTCTGTTATTTCGAAATAGCGCCATAACGCAATTATGCAAATGAAGCGTGGGATATTTAAATCCCGGCTTCATTTTCAATTTCAAATGTCTTCATTTGCATCCCTGTCTCGAAAGAGTGTGCAAATGTAGACATACCCTCAGTCTATAAGGTGCCCCAGGACTTCTCATTGTTTATGGAGATTCAGACTAACACGGCTACCCCTCTGTTTCTTGACCAAGAATCTAGCACCATTCATATATTTTATTTATATACAACTTACATATTTTGTTGAATTTTTTTGCAGACATCCACTCATTTTGATACGACACAGTAAAATATATCTTGAAAATCTATTTGCTTAGTGTAACCCCCAGATGAATCATTGAGTGTCAACATTAAATAGTAGATAATATTTAGTCCAGCCAAGAGTAGAGGAGACTCTACCAGATGACCTCTCAAGATCCCTTCCAATCCTATGATGCTATGATTAACCAGCCATATCTTCATAAATAAAGTGGTATAAGGAAAGAAGTTGCATGCTCAGTTTGTTTCCTATTTTCAGGAAATGCTTGCAGCATGAGATTGATTTTTCATGCCTTCTTCAGCTTTACCCCATCATTGTCTAAATCTCACTGTAGGACACTGCAGCCCAGCTGAGAAAATGATGAATCTGCCTGAATGCCAGAGGTTAATGATTCTTGCAAATGTTCCCATATCATTCATAGTAGCTGTCATCCCAGCCCAACCAGTTGCTGAGAGTCACTCTGAGATACCGCCTTGCCTGGTTTGTGCACCTCGGACAATGAGCCATACTCACCACTTTGACTGACTAGTAGGAGAATGGCAGTAATGTTTGCATTTGCACTACAACTGTTGTTCTATGATGAACACAGGATGTTGTCATCCCCATCATTAGCATTGTCATAGCCATTCTCAGCTCCACTGTTCCCATTAGTCAAGTTTGCAGTGGGAGCACTGACAAACTTTCTTTCCATTCACACTTGCCACATTTTCTTAGAAATAAACACTTGTGCTCGTATACCTCTCAAGTGATGGAGCAATTATTGAAAAGAGCCATGATGCAGTAATTAAAAAAAAAAAAAGTTGGCAATGGACATTGTAAAAACACCAGCCTTTGATTTTTTTTGGCTGGCATAAAATGTGTAATTGAACACAATTCTTCTAGGAAGCATGAATTCTCACTGCTAGAGCAATCTAGCACATCTGTAATACCCAAGACCTCAGACTGATGGTTGGACCCAATTAGAATAAATCTGACACTTTTGCGTATTTCCTGTGGTTCATTGCAAATCAGTGGTTTATTTGAGGGAAGAGAGTGCTTCCAGATTATATACTATTTAAAAAGAGTGGGAAATTCAATGAGGTACTGTCAACCTCACAAGTATATTATAGAACAGTGTTCCTTAAAGTGGGCTGTGGGCCTGCTTTGGGGAAAAGCCACTAGAGGGCTTGCACCATTTCGTTTACTTCAGTGCTTTTTTTTGTAAGAAAAAAGGTGCCAGTACTCTGGGGCAAACTTGTTGAGAAAAAAACAAACAAACCCACGCTGGGGGCCAAAATGGAGTGTTTATTTCCTTTAAGAGCCATGGTGCCGCACTGGGAGCTGGGGAAAAAAAAGCCACAGGCTTCCAAGCCACCCCAGGAAAACAGGTGCCGGTACGTGCGGGGGAAATCCTATTTCTTTTCTGTGGGCTGGGAAAATAGGCGATGGTACGCCGTTCCAGGCAGTACCGTCACAAAAAAAGCACTGGTTTACTTAAACAGTCCATAGCCATTAGCCTCACAGTTCTCATTGGCTCCAGTTTGCTGTTTCCAGCCAAGAGGAGCTGTGGGAAGTGGCATGGCCTATAGCTCCCTTGGCTGGAAATGGTGAACCGGAGCCAATGGGAGTTGTGAGGCTCCATGGCTACGGACCCATTATGTAAACAAAGTAGCATGGGCCCACTAGTGTTTCCTCCCCAAAGCAGGCCCATCGTCCACTTTGAGTAACGCTGATGTAGAACTGGGGGTACGTCTACAATGCGGGCTAAAGTCGAGTTAAGCTATGCAACTTGAGCTACGTTAATTGCATAGCTGAAGTTGAAATAGCTTAATTCGGCTTTTGGTGCTGTCTACACAACAGGAAGGTGAAGGAAGAACACTCTTCCTTCAACTTCCCTTGCTCCTTGTGCAATGAGGGTTACAGAAGTTGGAGTAAGAAGCTCATTATTTCAAAATTATTTCAAAATAATGGGCTTGCTGTGTAGATGCACACTCTGTTGTTCGAAATAATGAGTTATTTTGAAATAAGTGTGCACTGTATACATAGCCTTAGTGAGAGAGGGGTAAATTTTCAAAAAGTGTCCTGTGTTTATACACATGCAGCCCTGTGCCTACCAATAGCTCCATACATATTTTTCAAGCACTAACACTTTCATGCACAGGAGAGAGAATTTACCAGTCTAAAATGCATTTAGGCATTGGGAGTCTGTGTGTGTGTGTGTGTGTGTGTGTGTGTGTGATTTCCTACTTACATTCTGCAATTGATACATCTAGAGCAGGGGTGGGCAATAATTTTTGAAGTGGCCCTGGGCCGCCCCAGAAGAGGCGGGGCCTAAGCCAGAAGGGGTGGGACCAGAATGATTCTGGGCTTACCCACCCCCAGACCATAATTGCCTCCCCTTTTCCCCCCTTTGCCCCTCTTTGCCCCTGATTGGTCTGGAGGCGGGGGAGCGCGCAAAGCCTCCTCCCACCCTACCCCTGCCCTGCGAGGCGCATACTGCACTTCAAAGTGCCACGTGCTGCTCGCAGGGCGGGAGGAGACATCACGCGCTCCCCCACACCCAAGTCCTGATTGGCCTGGGGTCGGGGG
The DNA here is from genome assembly GCA_019425775.1 of Rafetus swinhoei. Lineage (NCBI taxonomy): Eukaryota > Metazoa > Chordata > Testudines > Trionychidae > Rafetus > Rafetus swinhoei. Next base: position 161,157,933 of record CM033437.1, read on the forward strand.
AGCTGTGCAAAGCTTCACTCGCCCTGCTCCCGCTCTGCGCGAGTGTACAGCACTTGTGCGAGCGTACGCTCCTTGGGGTTGGGGGAGCTTGGTGGGCTGGATCTGGCCTGTGGAGGCCCTTTTGCCCACCCCTGATCCAGAGGCTAGTGCTTGAAATATACTAACATGTGTTCGCAGGAACTAAGGGTGCGACTAGACAGCACCCTTCTGTTGGAATAAGCTACGCAATTTGCACTATTCCGAGTCTAAATCAAAAGAGCTAATTTTTGAAACTTGGCACTGTCTACAAAGCACCAAATTTCAAAATAAGGCACTATTCCGACAACTCCCTTTAACCTTGTGGAACAAGGGTTACAGGGATGCTGGAATAGCGCGCCTGCTATTTCAGGAAATAGCGGGTGCTTTTAAAGACGCAGCATTGCTATTTTGGATATATCTGGTATCCCGAAATAGCAATGCAGTCTAGACGTGCCCTAAGCTTTGGGTGCACATAAGGGAGACTGAAGTAAAATGGCTTTGAGATTTGGCTCGTGATTGTTTAGAAGCCCTTTAGAGGTCTTCAGCTAGATAATGCTCAATACTATAATATATTAAACCTCCTTACAAAAGTTTGATTGTGGTACTGTTGTTTTTATATTTACTGTGTTTGTTGGCAGTTGGGTAACAATGCCTCAAAAAGGTGTTATCTTTTTATGTGAGCTTTGGGATTATTTTTAGTAGGGTTCTTTATAAAGTTTCTGAGGAATTTTCTGCAAATTACTCCATTTCAATCCAAGGCTGTATTGAGTGTTTGTTTTGCTTTCCTAGAATTTGGACTCTTCCCTACCTTTCAGTATATTCAAACTAATTAAGAAACGTTTGGAATGTGAACACATCACAGTGTTTAGATTTCAATTTTCGATATCCTCTAAAGCTGCTTACCATAATTACTAGTAAACTTTCTTCTCCATTCACTTCTCTTCCAGCAAACTAAGTTTCATTTCACAGAATTTTTATGTGTCTTTGGTCTCATGTTATAATCCAGTTTCTTAAATCTTTGGACCGGTATTATTACTGAGAAATACACTTTCCAATTATTTATTTTGTATAATTTCCCATTTATTTAACTGGAGGTGATTACCACTACTAATACTTGGATGATTTAAAACCTGTTTTCTCATATACAGGTTTATGAAATTGATAGGGATTTATTATAAATATCTAAATTTGATAGTAGAAGAAACAAGTGTATTTTTAAATTACCAGTGCCAAACACTTCTCTGAATTACATTAGATCAGTGGTCACCAACCAGTAGATCGGGGTCTACTGGTAAATCTTGGAGCCTCGGACAGGTGATCCTGACTGGTTTAGTCAAGAGGCTATCAAGTGCAGCACTTCAGCTGCCCCTCCCCACACTGCTGTTTGTCTCCTGCCTTTGCCTTGGAGCTATTCCTCCCCCTGGGGCATCTCCTGCTTTCTGTGCAGGCAGGAGAGGGAGAAGAGGGGTGCTTTTGTCAAGGTGCCCACTCCTACTCTGTATCCTTTTTCCACAAAGTACAGAGGGGACACAATAGGATTTGGGATGGAGTTTGCTTGCTGCTTTAGGGAGTGGTCCGGGGTCGGGGTGAGCCTGCCTTAACCCCACTGCACCACCAACCAGGAGCCACCTGAGGTAAGCAGGGCCCAGCTGGAGCCCACATCCCAAACTCCTACCCCAGTCGTGAAGCCCTTTTGCACTCCAAGTGCCGAGAAGGGGTGGGAAGAAGGCAGGGCAAGGGTATTTATATTTGAGGTACATTTTGGACTGCACTTAAATTCAAAAAGTGATCTTGTGCTTAAAAAGGTTGGAGACCACTGCATTAGATGAAGATTTCAAATTAGGTCTAATATATGGAAACAGTAACAACTTGTACTTTTCTAAACTTCATTTTTTGTACTTTAGAATCTCAGCTAATTTTTTAAAAATATAAACCTCTAATACTTACTGTTCAAAAGAAACCCTTCAAAGCGAGAACTGAGGGAATGTTTATGGCATACAGCCCTCTGCAGTTATTACCTCGTTTGTGGGGGGTTTACATTTTGCTTGTGCCAGTGGTGCGTATCCTCACCAGGATAACTTATATTGATTGTACTGTCAGGATGTGTCTACACGGCAGCATTATTTTGGAATAACTGTCATTATTCCGAAATAACAAAGAGCGCGTCTACACAACAAGCCATTATTTTGAAATAATGTCAAGCTGGAGGACTTTTTACTCTGACTCCTGTAACCCTCATTTCATGAAGAGTAATGAAAGTCAAAGAAAGAATGTTCTTCCTTCAACTTCCTGCTGTGTAGATCGCACCGAAAGCCAAATTAAACTATTTCAACTTCAGCTATGCAATTGATATAGCTGAAGTTGCGTAGCTTAATTTGACTTTTGCTCGACTATGTAAATGTGTCTTTAGTGTGGGGCACTGTGGTACAAGTTCTGAAAGCCAGCAATAATCAATATAACCATTGAAGCGCATACAGATCCTACATTAATCTAATTGCATGGAGTCTATCCACCTAGACATTGGCTATGCATCTTTTGGATGTGGAGTTATTTACTAAGGATAGCTGGTGAGTTACTTTGTTGGGAGCAACGTTTTAGTGTAGACATTTACAGAGTTAGGTTGAACTGCCTTGCCTCTATCAAATTCTGTAATGTAGACCAAGGTTGATGGTAACCTACGATGATATTTCCCTGAATTTGCAGACTGAAACAATAACTTGGAGAGGTGTGAACTACCATTTCCATCTAGCGTTGACTCAGATATTCCTGGATAATGTAAATGTCAACCTTATTTAATTATTTTATTACTTATCAAATCTTGCAAGAAAAGATCTGTTATAAAAATCTGAACGGATTACTGAGAATGATAGCTTATTTGGTGTCTCAAGTCTGTGGTGCTTGGGAAAGTATAACCATTTCCCTGTCCACTATCAAGAATAAACTGAGGAGCCTAGCATAGCTTAGCAGGGCATCTGAGCAACTCCTGAAGAACTCTGCAGAGCCAATAGGAACAAATGGGAATCGAACCAAAGGAACCCAGTGCAACCCAATAGAACATACATGACTATATTTTGAGCACCTACATAATTTGCTTTGAGGGACACCTCAATTTGGTATGTCAAATTGACAGAAATGTGTTTGCAGATGGATCTTGATTCATAGGCAGGATTTAAAAGTGAATCATTGATGTCCCTGGCCCTCTCCATTCAATCCCTGAGTGAAATAATCTTGATTAATTATATATGAAAGATTTTTGCAGCACTAAGAGTCAACTGTAAGGTACTGGACTCAATTACCAGTGCCAGTCACATGTAAAATAATCACTTGCCAAATGGCTAGTGGGTTTGTGTAACATGCACAAGTTATTGTTCATAGCCCAATAGTATTTTAAGCAGAAATAAAGAGAAATAATATGGGCTGGTGCAACCCAAAGACAATGCAGGACAAAATAGGGAACCAAATTGAGCAGGAAACATTTTTTGTCATTGCAGAAGAAATTGTATATAAGAATTGAGCTTTTTTGTTGTTGTTGAGCACAAGCCAGAGGAGGAAAATTTTCTACTGTGTCAACAAGTATGTCACCTGTTCATCTGTGTGTAAGATAACCTTTTTAAATACTGACATGGAGATGGCATTCCAGCTACTATAAGTAAATGGGCAGATGATCTATGAGAGAAAAGCAAATACTTTTAGCAGTAATAACTGGAATCTTTCAATTGTGTTTGCTTTTCATTCGATGGTGTTTGTCAATGGCAGATGTGCTCAGGAAGTTTAGGCTGGAAGGGAAGAGGTGGGACTTCTCCTGCAGATGTTAATTTACAGTCCTTACAATAAGCCTGTCTTGCAAAAATCAATCAGATACAGATATGGTGGGGAAAATCAGACTGGAATAATTAGAAACAGCATTCTTTGTAATGTTCTCTCTTCCACACCTATTACTACTATCAAGAATGCTCTCTACCTTATACTAAATTTTTAAGATAGTGATAACAAGTCACAGTTTATCTTCCCCTGCCCTTGAAATTCTACATGTTAATGGGTACATGATGAGTTTATGGCACACATTGAATATTTAACATGTACATATATTTTACTGGAGTAAAATAATAATAATAATTAATAATTAATACAAACAAATAGAAAACCAAATCCAGCTAGTAGAAACACACAATGGAATTTTTTGGATTTGTAATTGAATTTTTCACTAATTACACTAAATTTTAGTCATGACACTGGCATTTATGAATCTATATTAACCGCACTAACAAAAATATTTTCCCAATTATGGTCCTCCACATTTTTCAGTTTCCTTTTTAGTAGCCATATACATCTGCTAGCATTATTGACCAAAAATGGCTGAGTGATTACCACTTGAAAATTAGCTATTATACATACTCAGAAATTATTTAAAGTGTCAGTTTAAATATTCATATTGATAGGCACTTAGATGCCAGGGTGATGGGCATGGGGCGGGGGAGGGCAACAGACTTGCTGGACCCCTGGTGGAGGGAGGGGGAGGAGTGGCTCTGTGCTGCTCCTGGAAGGGGTGAGGCCTTGGGGTAGGAAGGGGTGCAGCTGGTGGCTAACCACCCCTGTCAGCCCTTCAGCGCCACCTGGAGTGAATCGCCTGGAGCTCCAGTAGTGATTTAAAGGGTGTGGGGGTTTTGGTCAATGCCACTGTTGCAGAAGCAGCAGCAGCAGCTGAGAGTCCTGGATCCTTTTGAATTGCTGGGCCCCAGGGCAGTTACTTTCTTTGTCCTCCCCCCTCTCCCATCGGGCCTGGATGGGCAGGATTTAAAAAATCCAGATATTTACTAACACAGCAAAGGTACAAATAGGCACGAAAAGTTCCATATGCTTTGGAGCCAGTAAGAACACATGAAACTCAAGTTTAAAAAAACAACGTCTGCTATAGCAACTCACACAAGATGTGCAGGCAAACCAGGTAGCATTCTATGGGTATGTCAAGACAGCGGGGCTATTTTGGAATACCAGAAGTATCCCAAAATAGCTACCCCATGTCTTTTAAATTCGCCCGTTATTTCAAAATCATTTTTGAAATAAGGGGCACGCTATTCCAGAATCCCTGTAATTCTCGTTCCACAAGGGTTAAGGATGTCTTGAAATAGCGAGTTATTTCAAAATTTGGCGCTGTGTAGAAATGCCAATTTTCAAAATAAGCTATTTTGAAATACAATCAAAATAAGATATGCAATTTGCATAGCACAAATTGCATATCTTATTTCAAGTTTAGGGTGCTGTGTAGACGCACCCTATGTGTCATAAGAAGGTATACAGAAGTAGCAGTTCAGTGAATGTCCTAGGTGTGTATGTGTAACCGTATACAAAATATTTTCAGGTGGTGATGCTGGAATGAGAATGCCTTAATCCCACAGGCACTTTGAAGAAGCAATGACAAGATATTAAATTTAGGTGGTGAACATGCCACACCTCCCCACTGGTTGCATGTATGCTTGTGTGTGCTGTGAGCACCTCAGGGCAAGGACCACATCTTCTTGTCTGTCTAGAGAGTCCCAGGCACATAAAACAAATGCCTTCCTCTGCTGGAGAAGGGCACCAGTAGCTGTATTAATTCACATTGTGGCATAGCTCATTGCTACTGGGTGATGGCTCTTTAATTTTACATTTAATTTTCTTTGAAAACAAGGTTGAGGAGGGGGAGGTAGCTGTGCAATGTATTTTACACCATGAAAAGTAAGTTGTAGCAGGGACTCTTCCTTATGTCTGTTCCCCAAGAACCCCAGGCTCTTTCAGCAGCAATCTGTGCTCCCCACAACCATTTTAAATGTGTGGATTTTTAAAAATTATAAATAACAAGAATGATCCCCATAATGTTTGTGTGTGCTTTTGTTTTTTGTGTGATTATTGTTTTCTTTTTTCTTTTGTTTTGTATTTTACAATACATAATTGGTTAAAAGGAACTGGAGTTCCCCGAACTGCGGCTGATCGGGTGAAAGGGCAGTATGGCGTGGCATTCATGGTCAGGGATACATAAAACTATCACTTTGTTCTGCTCCACACACCTCTCTTGATACTTCTAGCTCATGCTGCCTGCATCGTTCCCTCCTACCTGCTTTTGGAATCCTTTCAGGGATTAGCCAAAGAGTAGGTTGTTGGTAAAAAGGCAGTTGGAAGTGAGGGATGAGGTAGGGGAATCTGGAAGGGAAAGAAAAGATAAGATCAGTTTGAAAGGAGGTGAGAGAGGGTAGAAAGAATGACAAATTAAAATATTTTATTACCTTTTTTCTTTATTAACTTCAAGGGAATATTTTGGTTGGTTGGTTGGTTGTTAGATCACAACTGTGCACGGTGAGGAGTCAATGCATGAATGTGATACCATCAAAAAAGGCATCAGTGAGCAAATCAGGATATCTTGGGCATTCCGTGTTCCCAGTTGTGTTGCCATGCCTGGATAATCGGAAAGCCACAGTCATTGACTACACTGGGTGCAGAAAAGCAAGACATTGGGGAAAACCTAGACCTCAGCCAATCCTTGCTTTACAACAATAGTTAACTTTATCTTTTGTCTCCTGATATAAGCTGGTAGTCAGGATAAAAGACTAGGGTAGGATCCATGAAGGGACTTAGCTATTACAGTGCCTACAAAAAAAATCACAGGGCAACAGTATGATCTACAAAGCTGAGTCAGACTTATGATGAATGGGGAGAAAGAGAGGAGCCTAAAAATACAATCCACAAAAGCCAGTATGGTAGGGAGGAAGCTGCCTAAACTAGCTAATGGGTGCTCCTGATGAGGTGTATTAAGACCCAAACGTCTCTCAGAAATAGGTACTTCAGAAGGGTAGCCATGTTAGTCTGTAACTAAAAAAAATTTGAAAAACAATGAATCACCTTGCAGCACCATAGGGTATGTCTAGACTGCATCCCTCTGTCGGCAGAGGGATGCAGATTAGGCAGGTCGACATTGCAAATGAGGCAGGGATTTAACTATCCTGTGCCTAATTTGCATAGAAATGGCAGCCACGTTTTGCCGACTCAGCACTTTGTCGGCAAAAAGAGGCAGTCTAGAGGGGGATCTGTCAAGAAAGAAAGCCTTTTTCGACAGATCCTGTAAACTTCCTTGCAGGAGGCTGACAAAGTGCTGAGTCGACAAAACGTGGCTGCCATTTTTATGCAAATTAGGCACGGGATATTTAAATCCCTGCCTCATTTGCAGTGTCGACCTGCCTAATCTGCATCCCTCTGCCGACAGAGGGATGCAGTCTAGACATACCCTTAGAGACTAACAAAAAATATAGATAGTATCATGAACTTTCGTGGGCACAGCCCAGTTCTGAAGAAGAGGGTTGTGCCCACGAAACCTCATGATACTATCTACATTTTTTGTTAAAAAACAGTCCCTGCAGGACTTTAAGAGTAATTTATTTTAGAGTTAGGTACTGAAATCCAGGCTGCAGAGAGGCTTGTATCTCTGTTTGCAACCCATGAAGCAGACACAGCTACCTGGACTGAGGCATCCTAGGTGCCTAAGCTCTTTCTTGCAGGAAGGACCAAGACAAATGCCTCACTCAGACCAGCTGACAGGGAGGGGAGGGAAGGGGACAATGGCCCAGTGACCTGGTGATTCAAAAGGGCCTAGGGTTCCAGGCCACTGCCTGGGCACCAGCCACTGGTGTTGGCTGGTGCCCAGGCCCTTTAATTTGCTGCTGGAGTGCTGGGACAATCGCTCCCAGCTCTGTTCCTTACACCTGAGGCCCTGCTCCTTCTGTGTAGGCACAGAACCACCCCACCCCATATTGTGCAAAGCCCAGCAATCTTGTCAGCCCTCCTGAGGGTGCGTCTACACAGAAGGGCTTAACTTGAAATAAGCTATGCAAATTGAGCTATGTCAATTGCGTAGCTTATTTCAAAATAGCTTATTTCAAAATTGGGAGCATCTACCCAGCACTTATTTCAAAATAGAACACTCTTCTTGTGACTTCCCTTATGCCTCATACAATGAGGGTGACAGGAGTCAGAGTAACAAGTCCTCCAGCTTGACAGTATTTTGACATTATTTTGAAATAACTGTCTGCTGTGTAGACGCGGACTAAGTAATTTTGAAATAACGTTAGTTCTTTGGAAATAATGTTGCTGTGTAGATGTACCCTGAGTGAGGGTCGACAGGATTGTCAGAGGAGGAGGATGTGTGTGTGAGAGAGAAAGAGAGACACTGTTTAGGTGTTTATTTGCAACAGAACAGCTTATTTGCAGTAGAACAGCTTCAGCCAGACAGGCTGAAGGAGTACCACCACCCTCAGCACTACTGCCACATCCTCCTGCAGTCAGATTTTAAAAGGGACCCAGTCTGGTAGGCATTCGCTGAGGCTGCCAACCAGATCAGGTCCTGCTTGTGACTCAGGCAGACAAACGCCTGTCTTTCCTCAGTTTGTGTTGGATCAGGCCCTGCATACATCTCAGGCTGATGACTACCTACCATTCCTTCATTTATTAATGGCTCTGGAACTTAGGCACCCAGTTGTCAAGAGGGAAGCACTAGTGCACTTGCCCAAGGGCTAAATCTTAAGTGATACCTCAAGAACTTTTAGGGTGTGTCTAGACTACAGGGTTTTTCCGAAAAAAGTGGCCTTTTTTCGAAAGAACTTGCCCTGCGTCAAGACTGCTGCCGCGTTCTTTCGAAATTAAATCGAAAGAAAGCAGCAGTTTTTTTCAACCGTGGAAAACCTCATTTTACAAGGAATGATGCCTTCTTTTGAAAAAAGGCATTATTGAACGCAAACAGTGCTTTTTCCAAAGACAGCATCCAGACTGCCTGGGTGCTCTCTTTCAAAAAAGCGGCTCTTTTTTGAAAATACTGGTTGCTGTCTAGACGATCTCTTTCGAAAGATTCGTTTGAAAAAACCTCTTTTGAAAGAGGCTTGTAGTCTAGACGTAGCCTTATAGTGGAGATGTAGGCACCAAGCGTCTGCCAAGCAGGAGTTTTGTGGATCACACTGGTCCTATGCGCAGATACTTAGGTGACTAACTAGGGATTATAGGTATCTAAGTTGCTTCATGAATCACACCTTAGGTATTGTCTTCTGGGCTGAACCCTTACTTTGAGACAGACCACTAAGTACAATGCAGACAGACTTAGAAAAGGAATTGAATTTTAACAATTGCACTAGTATTGGTGATGTGCTAGAGGGGATTCTACAACAGTGTTCCCTGTAAGCTGAGCACTTGCGTGGCCACTCAGAAAGATTCAAATGCTGCCCAGCTGATTAGCAGGGCTCCCACAGCTGACAGTATGTGTTTATACTGGTGGTGCACATCTGCACATGCCTTAGTGCACATAACAAAATTTATTCTGGACATAGATGGAAAAAAATAGAGGAAATGTTGCTCTTCAGGGTTACCAGGAGCCCCTTGTTGAAATCCCACTGCTGAGTTGATGGAAATAGAATTTCCTGCTGTTTCAGAATGATCCATGGGGCAGGGGCCTGGCCCAAAGCTATTATCATTCACTTATACAGTCTCATTCCAGTTCAGTTTCCAAGAAAGTCTTTGGAATTTTCTGCATTGTGGATGTAGGGGAATGCTAAAGACCACTTTCCTTATGTTCCTTTTGCAAGGAAAAGTAGGCAAAATCCCTTTTGTTCAGTTATTCTATGTGGAACTGAATAAATAATTTGTAACAAATAAATTATTTACATGTAGCCCTTCTCTCTGTTCACAGATTGTCTTATTAATTACCAAAATACTTGTAATGTCTGTTCTTAGTCTGTATATTGATTATAAACATTTGTGAAGGTTTCATTGGACACATAAGTCATTTAGTACTTTCTATTGCAATTAAATGAGAATAACTTTTACAATCAGGTTTCTGGAGTGGGTGCTCATGTTTACATGTTCAGAATTTGCTTTCTGCAAACATTCTTGAATATTATGTTAATTTGCCATTTCTGTGAACATTCCTCCCAGTAATTACATTCACTAGAATATTCATGGGAAGCAAATGCAGATGAAGAGCGGGAAAGATCTGAGGCATTTGTCTGGCTCTTCTTTTCAGACTTTCACACAGTCCATGTGAGAGGAGTGAGACCTTGTTTAGGAAATGGCTAAACAATTCCTGCTGCAAGCTGACCTATTCCTGAGGCTCAAAAATATTTCTGAAGAACAAATCTGAGGAACTCACACCACATGACAAATATAATTGTAACACTGTAAGCAGGTTGATTCACTAGCATAACTTCTCCTGCTAGTCACCATAGGAAATAGCTCTGACCATTGAGTGTGCAGCTTTCTGGACAGTGTCTCCACTCTCCAGTGTGTCTCTGTGGACCCACGTCATTCCTTGGACCATGGTATCCTCTTTAGGACATTGCCCTCCCACAGTGCTCACCACTCTGCTCTCATCCCCTTCCAGGGATATTAGCAGTCCTCAGTGTCACACCTACCACCGCGGTCAACTGAAGCCAAGATCTAGCCTCTCACCTCTGCGGCAAGCCACAGTCTATAAAGGCTACACTCTGTGGTAGCTAGATGCAGTGCAAGGGGAAATGGGACCCACTACTTTGGGTCCCAGCTCTGAGACCCTCTGGTGGCAGCTTTGGCCTGCCCTCCTTCCTCCCTTTAACTGCTTACGCTCCCTGGGCCCCTTCCCCATGGCCATTGCAGCTTCTTGGCCCTTGTATCAAGGCCGCAGGCTGGGAGGTATCAGGCAGGAGTCTCCCTCCGCTCCCATGAGCCTGCCCAACCCTACTTCACCAACAGCACTTCTCCCAGGGAACCAGTCCTGCACCTCCCTGGTCAGTACCCAATTGCCCCCTGCTCTGCTGAGCAGCTTCTTATATCAGGGATGCCCCAGCAAATGGCCCTTTGATTGGCTCCCTAGAAGCCTTTTCCTGATTGGAGGGGGTTTGCACAGGTTCCCTCTGGCCTGCTCTTTATCCCTCCCTTGCTGGAGTGGGGCAACTGCTCCACTATAAACACTTTTCTTGGACGATAACTGTACCCTGTCCTAAAAGGACAGGCAGAGAACATATGATTTAAATGTGCTTGCCAAGCAGTACTACCTTCAGCCTTAGTTCTATTTATAACAAAGTGCTTTTATTTAAGGGAGAAATTCCTAATTCCTTCACCATTACTTGCTGCAAACACATGCATCCATCTTCATCTAGTTCTGTGGTGTTTGTTTGTTTGTTTGTTTGTTTTTTGGCTAGGCACCTTTGTTAACATATTGACAACAAACGTCTTAGCAGTATTACTACTTTCTATCTGTACACGTATACGTGCAACTTCCTATAGGCTAGTCAGTGTGTCATCTGAAGCATTGATTGCTTGGTGAGGCAGGTGAGTTTCTGTTACAGAAATGAACCACTTACTCATTCCTGGTCAACGCCAATTAGTCTACCAGAAAGTAATAAAATGCACTTATAAAATTAGGGGATAAATCCTCAGCAGGTGTAAATATATCTAAGGCTATTACTTATTAGACATATGTTAATTTATTCTAGTGGAAGCTGCCGCTCATGCCATTTACTGTCTCTGAACGCTTCCTTACGTCCCATTCATTTGAAAAATAATTTTATTTTAATGCAGTTTTGCTAGACCATTTCCCCAAAGGTGAGCTCCAAAGCAAATATGAAAGACAGCTTCTCTAGCACCAAATCAGAGTTGCACTCTCAGCATCTATTTAAATCTGCTCATGTTAGACAGAGTACAGTCACCCACCTGCACTTTTACCCATCCCTCATGGCAACCGCCTCTACATTACACTTTGGTTCTTTTAATGAAAAGGTCCCACATTAGAGCCTTCCTTTTTTAAAAAAAAACCATTTCATGGCTGTTAAACAGCATTCATTTCAAAGCAAGAGCCCTTCCATGGAGAAAATGATTTGTTTGGAGAGAAGAATTCCTCCTTGGTGTTTGCCATATATTTATTTTGTCTCAGCATTGTAAAAAAGTATCATGTTGCTGACTCGGAAGGAGCTCATTATGGATAGCCTTCACCTCTCAATTTCAAAAGACAGTTCATTGAAATGATAACGTAATGAGTGTTAGATCAGGTGTATGTAACTGTTAGGCTATTCTTTTGATCAGTCTGAAATACCTTTGTTAAAAAGCTACTTGATTGATTTCCTGGCTGGTTTTTATACCGTTTGGCTCATCTGTACATACACACATCACGTTTTTACCACTTCAAAGTGGCTAATAAATTCACACGACTTGAGAGACTGCACATGAAACACTGTGAGTGCTTTCTACAGAGATCTGTTGCTTGATAGTAAGATCCTTAACTTTACGCTGAGCAGCTCCTTTAAAAATATCTGCCACAGATAAAACTGTGTCGCTGAAGCAGTCAAAGAATGTTAGCCTGTTTTGGTTTAACCACAGCTATGGCGGGGGGGAGGGGTTCTGCTTAACGTGAATAATAAATTGAGGCACTGTTATTATTTACTAACTTGTTTCCGTACAAAACAGTGGGAGTACAGGGTTATGATGTTTGAGGTAATTTGGTATTTAAATAAACCTAAATGAGCATGGATCATACACACGTTATTAGCTATGCAAAATATCCCCAGGTAAACACAAACCAATTGAATTGTAAAACTTTGGGTTACTTTACCAATACTCCTATTATTGGTTGAAGCACACACACTTTGCCTCAATTTTGAGAGCACATCATTCAGATTATTGTTTTGTGTTAAAATGTACGATTTTTCACAAAAATGTTTTTGTGTGAAACTAGGAGATTGTTTTTGGTCTCAGTCCAGTTTTGCTTTGAGTTTTTAGATACTTGTTTTTAACAATAAACGAACAAAAAAGAATGAAAAATATTGGGTCATAAACGTCATGAACTAAGTGGAAAGATTAGATCAGGAGTGGGGAATCTGAGGCCTGGGGGCAGGATGTAGCCCCCAGCTTGCCTGGATCTGGCTCCCGAAGCTTGGGGCTCTCCCCCCAGCATTGGGGATTCTGCACTGGTGCTCCAGCTCTCCCACCCCCCACTCCCTGCTGTTCCCCTGAGGGTCAGGAGCACACAAAATCTACTAGCCTGGGATCCCCAAAGGCTCTGGTGTGCAAAGGGGGTGTGGGGAGTGTCCATCTCCTTTTTAGTTGGGAGCCACATCAATGAGGGTTTGGGTTTTTTTGTTTTGTTTTTGTTTTTGTGTTTTTCTTTTTTGCTTCTCACTTGTGTGCGGCCCCCGAATGATTTTTCTGTGGTTCAGCGGCCCCCATCCTAAAAAAGGTTCCTCACCCCATGGTTTAGATGAATCCCTGCAAAATGAAACCCTGAGGATGTGCACAGATCTGCATAAAATACTGCATTTTGAATTGGCATTTGTTCCCAAGATAACAATACTCCCAGCACAGCTTGTCTTTTGCTCTCCTCCCACTAAGCAGAGATGCCAATTTGGATTTCACATCAAGATGATGTTGGGTGTTAGAAACAAAATCTATTATTGTTTCATTGTCCTTACATGGGCATATCTGTGACTTGGCTATGTATTTAGCATACCATTCAAGCAATTGTGTACACAGGCCTTGTCCAAGCAGTACAAATGTGAAGAGTTGGAAGCTGTTCTCTTGTGCACATTAAAAATCCATGTCAAGATATCAAAGTATAATTGAAACACCAGAGCTTTCCAGTGTTGTATAGTGTCAAAATGGCCACATATGAAACAAACATTGACAGTAAATTAAGGAGAAATAATTTTGACTATTGTTAGCACAGATTTCCATATATTTCTAGCATAGAAAGAGTATTGAGAGCCAAGACAAAATAGAATAAAAGTATTTAATAGAAACAATCAAAACCTATGCTCTGTGTGGTTTTTTTCTTCTGAATTTCAATGTGTTTATAATTACTCCACTATGGACAAAAGTGGTTTCTGTGTTTCTCATTGAGCCATTCAACAAATATTTGATTAAATCATGGAATACTTTGCAGGAAATTCCATTGTTTCACCCTAGGGGCTTCTTGTGTGACCTTGGGCAAGTCACTAACCCTCTCTTTGCCTCAGTTTCCCTATTTATAAAATTAAGATAGTACCACTTCCCTACTTTAGAGGTATTATGAGGATAAATACATTGGCACCTGATGTGATGTTCATACGCTGTTGTGATGGGAGAGACATGTGAACAGTTGCTTAGGAGACAGAAGCTTATAATAATGAGTCTTGCTTCTGCTGCTCTCAGTTCCAACTGACAGAACATATATGATCTTGCACGTCTACTGAAGGTGGAGGGATGTTTTACGGTGAAAAATATCCACAAGGGGTGAGGTAGCTATACTTCTGACCTAACTTTTCTGGGCTGTTGATCACTCAACTGGGTATGAGTCCCTACAAGCAAAAGGAAGACAACTGTTTTCTGATGGAGATGGTTTTGCTTTCAGTATTGTACCTGGTTCTTAGTAATAGGATTTATCAATACTTGACTGAAAGCAAGATGGCCTTAATCTAAATTCCAATATTTTTAAGTGTTTACAAAGAACTTTAGACTCTCTGATAGGTTGCTGAATGCCTTGCTGCCCATTTGCCTAAAGGCATTTGTGTGCCTTTGCGTAAGCAATAATAACGGCATCTTCTATATTATTTGTGGGGTGTGTAGTTATGTCTGAAAGACCTTTCTCGCCCCTCCCCCCCATTCCGAATAGGATCAGAATGCATCAGTTCCATTAGACAAAATGGTTAACTATCGATGATGTTTGTGAGATGCCAAAGCATGTATATTCTGGTCTGGTTCATCTGCAGCTATGTTTGGTTTAATAAGAGACCTGTGCAGGAGATGAAAAGGTTATGGGGTTTTGTTTGCAAACAGACTGTAGCTGTTTGAGATGGTTACTGTATCTGGTGGTAAATAAAAGAGAAATATCAAGGTAATTACACATGTCTGAATATAAAGTATGCATTTTCAAGCTATTATTAACAAGACAATGGACTCATTATAAATACACATGGCAATTTACTCCTCATCAGAGATGTTTATTGTTAGATGAGTCTTTTGATTAATACCTTTTATTCCTGAATGATTTAACATTATTGAAATTCATACATTCAGTATATTCTATTTTAGCATTGACAATATTTGGAAACTACTTTGTATTTAGGGAATACAGATATCCATCCATCTCGCCCATAATCAGATATGCTTATCATCATGGTGGCTGGGCACCAATATGATTACTATACATAAACCAGTATTGGGTTAAGAGAACTATACCTTCCGCAACACTTTTATATTAAGCCATTTATTAATCTGTTGGTTTTGTTTTAACATTGTGTACAGTACAGAAGTGTGTCCAGGCCAACCAGTCAGTCTTCTGAGTGACTGTTCTACTCTCTACTAAAACCATGTTTTACATATTAATGTGCAACCTAGAAGATTTAGGGTACGTCTAGACTACAGGCTTTTGTCGACAGAAGTTTTGTCGACAGATACTGTCGACAAAGCTTCTGTCGACAAAGAGCGTCTAGACTACATCCAGTTCTGTCGACAAAGCAAGCCGCTTTGTCGACATGGCAGTGTAGACGCAAAGGACAGTTTAGATGCAATAACGCCTTCTGTCGACAGAACTCTGTCGACAGAAGGCGTTATTCCTCGTAAAATGAGGTTTACAGCCGTCGACAAAACTGCTGAGTTCTGTCGACGTTATGTCGACAGAACTCGGCGGTAGTGTAGACGCAGGTATAGTTTTGTCGACAAAAGTCCACTTTTGTCGACAAAACCCTGTAGTCTAGACACACCCTTACTGTCATCCTAATTTCTAGAATATTCGTTCCTGGACTGTGGTTCATGGACTGTTGGGTCCAATGAGCACTTGCTGGTGGTCTATGGAAAGCTATGGCCATGTGTTACTTGTTCTGCTACCAGCTGTTACGCTACTTTAAACACAGAAAAAATGTATTAAAGTTTTTCCTAATATTACTTTTCCACATGAACTATTGGTGTATTTGCCCCAAAAAATGTTAAGGGAGGTGCTTTATGTGACTTTGACGGTCCATAATACAGTCTTTCTCTTAATTTAGGGTACGTCTACACTAGCTCCCTTGTTCAAACTAGGGAAGCTAATGAGGGCGACCGAAATTGCAAATGAAGCGTGGGATTTAAATATCCCGCTTCATTACGCATGTTGATCGCCATTTTGGAAATTGACTAGCCCGGAATAACTGCCCGCATCTACAAGGAGCAGTGAAACGGGAGTTCGAAGTAACCCCTTAACTCGAATTAGCTGTTACTCCTCCTGGAATGAGGTTTAACAGCTAATTCGAGTTAAGGGTTACTCCCATTTCACTGCCGCGTGTAGAACGCGGGCAGTTATTCTGGCTAGTCAATTTCAAAATGGCGACCGAACATGCGAATGAAGCGCGGGATATTTAAATCCCGCGCTTCATTTGCAATTTCGGTCTCCCTCATTAGCCTCCCTAGTTCGAACTAGGGGGCTAGTGTAGACGTACCCTTAGAGAACAATTTGATCTCTGCCTAGAAGCACCTATGCAGGGAGAAAATCTCTTATGCTTCAGATCTCTTTAATCTAGCAAAAGCATGTTGTGAACAGTGTCTGGAAGCTTGTCAGAATTTTATTGGTTTTTATTTCCAATCTGAATTTTAGCAATGTGCCAGTTAACTATTAGTTCAGATTGCTGTCCAGTTTAGGATAAATACTTTGTCACTTGACATCTTTAAAACAAGATTAGGAGTCTTTCTAAAATATGTTCTTTATTTCAACCTCTGGAGATTGGGCTCAGTGCAGGAATCACTGGGTGAAATTTTATGACCTGTGGTATACCAGAAGTCAGGTATACCGCACGCCTTAAAAGGATCTTTAAGGCTTTAACGGACCTTTCTGGCCTTAAAAATCCATTAGTCTATATAAAAATACTTCTTAACAGCAGGGAGTTAATCTCTATAATTTCTTCTGGACCCTACTCAATTTACTGAAGACAATGGAAAGAATACCAATAACTTGAGTGGGTTTGAGATCAGACTCAATCTGTCTTTCTTTCTCACACTCATGGTGCTGTTGCTGTCCCTACCAAGGACTCATTCAAGTGGCCTATCTGCCTATAAGATCAGCTTTGTACACAGAATAAGCTTCCATGGTATCATTCAGTGTATGAGCTGCAAATCAATCAATAAGTGGTTGTGTACCCCCATATGAAACCCAATTTTCCCCTCCCAGCATCCCTGTTGTTCCACTTACTGCTGTAATTTATTACCTGAATGATGGAAACTGAGTTTATGGGAGATGGAAAGGAAAGCCGCATACACAATGGGAGAGGCTGAACATGGTTTTATTGGCAGAGGATCAGCAGTTTGCGTCATCGTCTCTTACAGCTCATGCCCTGCCTTCTGATTCTGTCAGCAGTGCTAGGTTTCCAAGGTTACAGCTGTTTAAAGGCCTTAAGGTATACATTTCTTACCCTTTGTCTTTTATTTATTTACTTATGTAGTGTCCCCTGATTCTGGAACCTCAGTACATTTTATTGCATCTTCAACATATGGACCTATGGTGCGTTTATACTATTAGGCTTGTTTCCATTATTCCTGTCCAGTTCTGCCCTTTTGTACTGATTTTTGACACATCTTTTCTGTTGTTGCAGGGCAGGTTACACTGCCTTGGTAGGTAGCATTCCTAGTGAAGTAGCAATAGTTCACTGTTACAGAAATTTATATCTCCCTTTTGTAAGTTCATCTTAATTCAGGAAGTCAAAATCCTCTTTTCTTTACATGTATCAAACAATGTGCAGGCAGACATCCTCATCTTGGATGCGAATATTATATCCATCTGTTTTTGTTAACTTCAAGGGAACTAGATTTTTTACTTATCCACAGCACTGCATTATTGTAGTTTTTCTAAATGTATCAGTCAGATTACATGAAAGCCAAGGTTTTGTGCATTTTATACTGGCATTCTAACACAGATTGCTATGCTACTTCAAGAGCATTGGTAGCTAAATGGTGTATCTGTATTTGTACAACATCATTCTTAATTTCATTATTTCAATATGATTCCTTGTCAGATAAAATCACTGAGAAAATTATATGAGTCTTATCACAGTATGTCTGTGTGCCAAAGAAGGTCAGAAGGACAGCCTACTGACATATAGCATTGCCTACAGTCAATTTAGCATGATTTTGGGTTTCAAAATGATGTTAATATCTCTCTTATTAACACCTAGCTTGGAAATAAAATTCAGTATTTTTTTTCATAAATGTGTGTTCTTGTGTTTGGAATAATTATTGTAGAGTTCAACACTCAAGAAGAAGAAAGCAGAATGTATTGTTCATTTTGTAAATAGCAAAGCCATGCAACTAATGAAAAGGTAAATAGATGTTGATTATTGATCTATGAAATAACATAACAAATCACTCCTATCAAAACACCGTTTTAAAGAGCACACCCTCCACAATCATAGTTTTGGTAAATCTAATGTTTATAAAAAGCCAAAATGTCTTGTTCAAAACACCTAATCAATAACAACTTGAGAATTCAAGACAAATGCATTATTCATAACAGGTTAATACTCTGTTTGGGAAAATATCTCTATTATTGAGAATACCAGCTTATCAATCAGGCTCTCCTTCACTGATTTTATATCTTCTCTTCATGGATGGATATGTTGCACAACTAGTGCTCTTCTGATTTTCAACATAAAAAGGGACATTTACTGTAAGTAGAAGACAGAGCACGGGGTCAATATCACAATTACACTAATGAGGAAATTTAAAAACTTTTTAGGCAAGTCAGAAATTCTGGTTTGAAGTGGGGGTATTTTGTCATTCAAAATGGAAATAATAGGAGATGAAAAGGAATATGTTTGAGTAAGCCATGTGAAATTCTTTCCTGTCCTTATTCACCAAGCTGCAGTAACACTGGATTAAAAAACAAGTGTACTGCTATAGTTAATACTTGTCTGTAAAATAGCCACATCTAAGAAACCTACTGACCCAGAAACAGGAAAAACAAAATCAATTAGTGATTTAGTGGCAACAAGTCTGATGAATCACCACGTGATGCTGACATTGAGAATTTTCTATTTGCAGTGTCAGTCTTAATGATAGAACTGAGAGAGAGAGAGAGAGAGAAAAAAAACTGGAAAGATTATCACATCTTTGATACTCTCATTCCATATGGAGAACAGATCTGCTTAAACAAAGTTCTTATTCTCTGGTAGTGAATGGGAGGGGGGAGAGTCTAATTTAAAAAAATGGTGTAATCTTTTATCACCTGATTATTTAGTGAAAACAAAAACAGCTTCCATCACAACCTAATCTGCTTCCAACCATTCCATGCACACACCCAGCTATTTTCATTTCCTAGGAAAGTTGTGAATTTCACAGATTTGTGAAAATACATAACTCAGCATAAGTGCAATTTCACTGGGTTGGAAAATGGGAAAATACCTAGATTTTATATTTTTAAAATACCTACTATCTTATTAATGTGCTGATTGACAATAATGCTTAGTTTCACACGCTTACGTAGGTCAGTATTTCCAATAGAGATAGAGAGATGAATAGTGATGGGGAAAATTGAAGGACTGGAAAGCCTTTAAATTACTGGTTTTGATAATGCCACTAGAAATGTTGTGTAAACAATAGCCTCAAACTAGGAAATATGTATTAAAACAAAAAGTTCTGAGAGGAGAAAAATTATTTTTAAATTAACCCATTTTGTGACATGGGGAAATAAATGTGCATTCTGTAAAAAAGGCATATACCTGGTCTTCTGCATATGAATACCTTGTCCTCCTGCCAATAAGAAATAATGTTAATGGTTTATTTGGCCCTGGGCATGCAGTGAGACATAGCATGCTAACATTATGCATTTATAAATACAGGTATGTCTTCTACTGCCAGTCTTCTGTTTGCAGAAAATATAATCTTATTGATACCTTTCAGGGGAATTGTATGGGACTTCTAACCCTATGAGTACTGTCTTTATTCTTTTTTCATTACCTTATACCTGCAATATTCTTTGAGGTAAATTCTAACACAATCAGCCAACGGGCCCCTAAATTCATTTCACTTGACTCTCTCTGAATAATCTCTTCTTCCTTGTGAAATTATAAACCATCTGCATGCAGTTCCCTGTGGTGAGTAACTAATAATAATGAGGATTTGTTGATTTTGTAGTTATTTCACGTTTAAGTGGCAGAGACCCAAGAATTCAGAGGAATGAGATGTCATTTTTTCAACATAAAACAATATAATTCTTTTGAAACCATTAATGGCTCTCTCTATGTATTTTATTTTTAGAAAAAATGAAGGTATCAGATGTCCTGCATACATTCATGTTGGCACAAAAGAGTATGGGGGAAAATTCATTAGCCACTGAAAGTGACTGAATACATCAAAAGAAATAATATGTAACGTACATTGGAGTTATTACAGAAATATGGTAGTGATTAAAAGAGGACGACGGTGATCGGTATGCAAATTGACTCTGTACTAATAAAGCAAACCGTAACTCTTCTAATTGATACAGTTAAACTGTATGTTGAAAGAGTATGCTCCTGTCCAGGTTCAATAGGTTGCTTTGAAGTACAAAGTATTAAGTGAAAGGAAATGGTGTTGTCTGAAGAAAGAAACATTGTATATTGAGGAATGTCATGTTAAAAATTGGATACATTGGCATATTTCACCAGAAAGGAAATAATAATAAACTTATTCCTTAGAACTATATAATAGATGAGAAAATAACATTATCCATATATTGTTCCAAAAGGTGAATTTGTTTAATGTAACAATGTAAATCCCTAAACAGTATAGACAAGAAAAGCAGAAGCCAGATAAAAAGCCAAATTAACAAGTTAAAATTTGTGGCAGGAGAATGATTATTGTTAAACAGTGCTTCAGAGATGCTAGCTGTGGCCATTTATGAGTGTTATATTGTTGGTGTTCACCCTCAGAACCACCCCTTGTATCAACACTGTGTTGCCCTGCAGGGCTGGCCCGAGCCATTTGTGCGCCCCGGGCTCCGGGAGCGCGGCGCCGCCCCTAGGAGTGCAACGCATGCATGGCCCTGCCCCGGGCGCGCGGAGCATGCACGATGCCACCCCCACCAGGCCCGGCAGCCCCGTGTGGCGCCCCCTAAAATGGGGCGCCACGGGCGGTAGCCCGGTCAGCCCGTACCTTGGGTCGGCTCTGTTGCCCTGCATACCCACTGGTGGTAGTGTGTGGAGTGGAAGATATGCCCCCAACTCAATTCCCCCTTATGGGCTTTCCGTAAGGTCAACAAAACTTGTACATAGTGAAGATGGCCTTTCAGGGATCTAATTATTTAATCAAAGGCCTATCAAACATGCAATCACGTCTTTACCCCCAGTGTCCTAGCTGAGGAAGAGAAGGGCAGTTAAAATTGATCTGTCTTCCCCTGAAAAAATGAGTAAGTCCTATGGCAGCTTAGAGATTAACAAACATATATATAGCATCATGAGCTTTTGTTGGCAAAACCCACTTCTTCCCACCTGAGTCCATCCTTTTTCTTTCACCAGGAAGGCCCGCTTGACACAGGGCCATCTTTGGAGTCATGCCTACTGCCATCGTTTGGGGACAAGTTTGTTTCTTGAATTGAGGGCCCCAGCAGAAGGCAAAGCTCGACAACTCTTCTTTGGAGTGTTGTGTAGTTTCCAAATGACCTAGACCCCGTGCTGCTGTATGGTACGGTCCCTCCATGGGGACCATGCCTTCATCACCTTTAACCTTTTTGGAACCCACTCAAGGAGCACCTATCTTAGGTCCTGGTTTTTGCTGAGCTCCTTCAAGCCAGCTTTCTAAGCAGTCCTCTTCCTGAGGAGCTTCTTTACCGTGTACTTGGACTTCCAAGCTGAGCCCTCATAATCTTTTATAAGGCTCAGGTATTCCCTAAGGCTATGTCTGCACTGCACGCTTATTTTGGAATAAAAACTCCGAAATAGCTTATTTTGAAATAGCGCATCCACACTACAAATGCCCATTGAAATAGTGTGTCCACACTGATTGGAGCCTGAAACGCATTTAAGGCCCCCAGGAAGCACTTCAGGCAGGGCATCAGGACAGCACTCTCTTCCTGGAGCTGCTTCCTGAGGTTACCTGAGGCTCATGCTTACAGGGACATCCCTCCCCCTCTATAGCTGTGTCTCAGGCAAAGGTGAAGAGCCTATCGCCTTGAGGGACAGCAAAGACTTCTCACTGCTGTTCTGGTTGCCCTTGCTGACACCACAGCACTCCAGCCATGGAGCTGGACCTGCTGGAAAGCAGTCAATGGCTCTTAGACGTCCGGCTGCATCTCCTGCTGTAGTTACTGCAGGCTGCCCATGTGGCCCTGCAGAAACAGGACCCCCAGCTCATTGCAGGGCACCTCCTCTCCTCTCTCCAGACGCTACTCGTGCAGCACAACCCCTCCTGCCTTTCCCTGCACACCGTGCACCGCCGCTTCTGGCAACAGGACACCAGTTCCAACTGATGGGACTGCATTATCATGGATCAGTGGGATGACCAGCAGTGGCTCCAGAACTGTCACATGCAGACGTCCACCTTCATGGAGCTGTGTGAGTGGCTCGCCTGCCCTCTGGTGATGGGACACCCACATGCGACCCACCATCCTCTTCCAGAAGCAGGTTACCATCGCACTGTGGAAGCTCACCACACTGGACAGCTACCACTGTCGGGAACCAGTTCAGTGTGGGGAGATTGACTGTCGGGACCTGGTCATGCAGGTATGGTGCTCTCTTGCTATTGTTCCAGGAGGGTGGTGAACTGCTGGCATGGGGTTCTCTAGGGAAGTGGGAGGATGGTGGTGGAAGCTCCTGGTATGTGGGGAGGGGCGGGTTGGGCTCAGGGAACTCTTGAGGGCCCTGGCAACCTTGTGATTCCCTGTTTGGCTATGTCTACCCTATATCTTTTTTTCAGAAAAAGCTACACAAATTGTGCTCCGCAATTTGCATAGCTTTTTCCAATTGTTTTTCCAGAAGAGGCTTTTCCAACATTTGGCCCCATCTACATGGGGCCAAATGTCGGAAAAGCCTCCTCTTTTGGAGGAGCCCTTATTCCTTGTAGAACGAGGTATACAGAGCTCCCCAAAAGAGCACATTTGTTCTTCCACGAAAAAAAGCGGAAGAGCAAACATGTTCCCTGGACACGGCGGAGGTATCCCGGAAAACCCTCCAGTGTAGACGTAGCCTTTGTCTCCTTCTGCAGGTAGTGAGGGCCATCAACACTATCCTGCTGCACAGGGTCATCATCCTGGGCAGTGTGGATCCCATCATCACCGACCATCAGCCCTCTGATTATATCAACCACCAGGGGTACTTTTCTATGGTCCTGCAGGCCCTCATGCGTGCATCTTCAGGAACTCCAGCCTGTTCCTGCAACTACACACAGGAACTTTTTTCCCTGATCGTACCATCCGGTCAATGCCCATGTGCATTGTGGGGGACACTGCCTACCCTTTGCTTCCCTGGCTAATGAAGCCCTACACTGGACACTTGGACCCCACCAAGAACCGTTTTAATGCCAGGCTCATCAGGGCCCGCACTGTGGTGGAGAATGCCTATGGTCATTTGAAGGGGAGGTTCCGCTGCCTCCTCATCCGCCTGGACCTTGGTGAGTGGAACATCCCCCAGGTGGTGGCAGCCTGCCGTGTCCTCCAAAATATATGTGAAAATATGGGGAAGACATTCCTGCCAGGGTGAGGGGCCGAGGCCGAGCAGTTGGCCAGGGCATTTGAACAGCAGTACACATTTGCCTCCTGGCAAGCCCATCAGGGGTGTGTGTGCATCTGGGAGAGTTTCAGACAAGGACATGCCGCTTTCTGAGGAGGGTGCTGCTGGAGTCCCCTCCACTCCTTCCCCCTCGTCAACACAGCAGGCTCCCCTGGCACAGCACCAGTGTCCTCTGCCTCGCTGCATTTGCCCAGGAGTGTAGGCAACATGCCCATGTGCAGCACTGCTGTGTGTCAAGTATCAGAGGGGTAGCTGTGTTAGTCTGAATCTGCAGACTGCTGCGTGTGTGTATCTCTGACCCTATCCTCCCTGGTGGTGGCTTGTGGTAGGAAAGTGTCCCACCACGGAGTCGGGAGTAAGGCAGGCCTCTCCAGAAACCCTGTGAGCAGGAGTGTGAGGTTCCTGAGTGGCTGCTTCACTGTGGCTGCATGCTCCAGACTGGGGCGCCATGTGCACAAACATTCACAGGCTGCTGTGTGAACCCCAAGCTGAGAAGTTTGGGTGAGGAGTGCGCAGCCCCTCACCACACACCACCTCCCCCCGCATGTGTCTAGGGAAAGTAATGCAACTCACCTGATGGTCCTTCCCCCATCTGATCCCTGGGTGACATCCTGGAAGGGGGGTACCAGCTGTAGGGACAGGCTGACCTCCTGGCTAGCAGGCATGGGGTGGATGTTGGCCACCTCCTCCTCCTACTTGTCCTCCTCTCATCCTCCTCTACAGTCATGCCCTAAGGGAAGCTGACAATAGGCATGTCCAGGCTGAAGTTGATGATGAGGGGAGGTGAGGCAACCTGCCCCCCTCCCAGGATGCCATCCGGCTGGGTGAAGAAGCAGCAGATCTGGGGTGCCGCTCCTGATTGGGAACTTCTTTCCTTGGCATTGGCATACTCCTGCCAGAATTCTTTTATTTTCATTCGCGTCTGGTGCAGAGTGCAGCTGTGCCAGGCTGTCAGCCGTTCAGCCATAGAAATCCACATTTTGCCATCTGGCATGGAGATCCTGGATGTTGGAGTGTTCCCCCCAGATTTCAATGAGATGCATGATCTCCGCGTCAGTCCACGAGGGCGCCCTCCTCTTTTGCCCCAGGGCAGGGGCTTCGGAGGTGGCTGCCTGCTCCCTTGCAGCCATGTGGGGCTCAGAGGGAGCACGGGGATCTGCCATAGCAGCAATGATAGCAGTCAGGGCTCTGCTGTGTGGCATGTTGCAAGCTGGGCCTGCTGTGTGCCACAAGCCCTTTCTCCTGTGGCTGCAGGGGAAGGAGAACTATAGAGTTCTGATGAGTGTGGACAGAGTGGCTAAAGAGCACCTGTGGGGAGCCTTGGAGGCCACTTATTTCTAAATAACGCCAGCTGTGCTGTCTACACACACCCTATTTCAAAATAACTATTCTGAAATAGGCATTATTCCTCGTAAAACTAGGGTTACAGAAGTCGGAATAAGAAGCTCATTATTTCAAAGTTATTTTGAAATAATGCTGCTGTGTAGATATGCCATAACCAGTTAGCCACCACCCCGCTTCCTAGATAATTAACTATTCACAGGTGAATCTGGGTTGCTTCACTCTCATGAGCAGAGCCTGTTACAGGTTGGCTGATTCCTGACTGCATTTACAGAACTAGTCATCACAACAGGGGACATAATAAGATCCTAAATGAACGCGAGAAGGAACAGGAGCAGGGAATATCAAGTTAGAGTCACCAAGGGTGATTTGGGTAGACCAGGCCACAGGATAACTGGGACATGTCAATATATTGTGAAACTAAAAAAGTACATCTATGCACTGCTATATGTATAAAATCACGATTAATAAAGTCTTCTGAACAAAATGACACTGTAAGACAGAGATTGTGTAATCCACTGGATTTTTTATCATTTCTGCCATGAGACTGACTCAGAATTGTTTGTCTTCGGTCTAATGTCTTGGAAACATCCAAGAAAATTGCAATGATAAGTGACTGTCCATGTAAAATACAGTGAGTAGTCACAGCATAAATCAATGGAATTATTTTGTGACCTGTTTTAGGCTCATCATAAAATCAGGATTTAACCTAGATTGTAATTTGGGAATTGCTATATAGCCACATTTTTTCCACTATATCAACCCAACTCTAACTATGCAGCATGCTTATACATTAATCCTGCTCGTTAATTTAAAAAAAATAAAGTGATGGAGTAGCATGGCAAATAATGTATAAAAGGATTAGTGTACAATATTTACTTTTTTAAAGATGATGTAGCTCAGACTTCTGCAACACTTCTATAAATATGTAGGCCAAAGAAGGGGAAAGACTTGTTCAGCTGCGGTATTTGAAAAATGTCTTTCACATCAATCAGGAGTTTGTGGTGACAAACGTGTTCTACAGCACCATTACAGAGAGATCATACAGTATTGTTATCCCATGAAGCCACAAGTTTCTGCTACTATGCACCTGTTTCCTGAGGTAGTAATGATTCATAATGGCACCTGTGTTGGGTGTTACCACATTATCTTACAAGTTACAACCACCAGTGTAATGTCTTGGGAAAAGCATTCTCAGATTGATTTCTTATAACTCCATTGCAGTAACTATAAATAGGATGTGCCCTAGCATATTGGATATGTCAAAATTAAAGGAGGATATTAAGAATAATTATCTGTATTTCACAGAGGTGACTATAGTCCACACATTCCATGCCACTACAGAAAAGCTGCTTTCCTAGGTGATAGAGAAGTTCAGGATGAAGAAATATTTTCTTTGTATACATTCTTTAAATGTACTCAGAACAAAAAAGAATCTAACAATGGTATTGATCCATTACTAGATGAAAATGGTAACATTATCAATAATAATGCAGAACAGACAGTATTGTTCAATAGAGATTTCAGTTATCTCGGGGAAAAACAAATGATGTAGTCATATCATATGATGATGATGGCATACTTTCTATTCCACTAGTAACTCAGGAGAATGTTCAACAACAGCTACTAAAGTCAGATATTTTTAAATCAACTGGTGCAGATGATCCAAGAGTCTTTAAAAGAGCTGGCCAAGGACCTTACTGTACCATTAATGTTGCTTTTTCAGTGAATCCTGAAACACTGTGTCAGAGGGCTCAGACACAGCTTATCTTGTGCTAATATTTTAAAAGGGTAACTATTAATAAAGAATTTAAAGGAGAGCAATCTAATTCATAAAATAATCAACATAGTTTTATGGAAAATAGATCCTGCCAAACTAACTTGATACCTTTTTTTGATGAGAGTACAACTTCGGTGAATAAAGGTAATAGTGTTACTGTAATATAGTTAGACTTCTGTAAGGTGTTTGACTTGGTGCCACATGACTCTGTGTGGATGGTGATTTAAGAAACTGTTGACTCCAGCTACGCAATTTATGCTGTTGAAGTTGCTTATCTTAGGTCAACTTTCCACTCCAGTGTAGACCAAGCCTATGCATTTTAGTACAGCTAAATGTAAGTGTATATTTCTAGGAACAAAGAATGTAGGCCATACTTACTGGATGGGGGACTATCCAGGGAAGCAGTGACTTGGAAATGATTTAGGGTTCAGGGAGGAATAATTAACTGAATATGAGCTCTCTGTTGTGTACAAAAGTGCTGATGCAATCTTGGGATGTATAAACAGGAGAATTTTAGGTAGAAGTAAAGAGGTTATTTTACTTCTGTATGTGGCATTATTGTGATCATTGCTGGAATATGGTGTCCAGTTCTGTTGTCCACATTCAAAGACTTTGATAAATTGGAGAGAGCTCAGAGTAGAAGCATGAGAATGATTAAAGGATTAGAAAGCAGGTTTTATCGAGATAGATTAAAAAAAATCTATTTAGTTTAGCAAAGTTAAGGAGTGATTTGATCTTAGTCTATAGGTATCTACACAGGGAACAAATATTTAA
Organism: Rafetus swinhoei; assembly: GCA_019425775.1. Lineage (NCBI taxonomy): Eukaryota > Metazoa > Chordata > Testudines > Trionychidae > Rafetus > Rafetus swinhoei. Next base: position 161,185,524 of record CM033437.1, read on the forward strand.
TTGTTAGCTCATCAGTCTAGCAGAGAAAAGCATAGCACAATCCAAGGGCTGGAATCCAAAGCTAGACAAATTCAGATAAGAATTTATACTTTATTTCCTAACAGGGAGAGTAATTAATCACTGGAACAATTTACCAGGTATTGTAGTGGCTTCTCTATCACTGGCAATTTTTAAATCAAGATTGGATTTTGTTTTCTGAAAGATCTGCTCCCTGCATTCTGTCTCCTCTTTTCATGCCACTATCACAACTGTAATTCTCAGCCCAAATGGATCACATTCTTTTAGCTGCAGTAAGCAGCTCATACATATCCCTGTTATTGTGTTAAGCCACTAGAATGTGGCAAGCCATGTAAGATCTATCAGAAACAACAGATGAGATCAGAAGTTAACTAATGTTAATTTCAATGTTCCTTTTTCTATTTCCCAGTTGCAGTTAATATTTTTCCTCCATAAAGCTGGGATTCTTATGAATATCACCTTTCTTTATATGTTAGGCTTAGGCTTATACAGTGTTTAGAAAAGACTGAGAGAGGTCAATGATTGTGCATTTAAGAATTCCTAGAGGGTTGCAAATCAGACTTCCATGTGCTGCTATGGTACATAATTATCTTGTTTATATTAATATAATATCACAGAACTCTCTGGCAAGGAAGCTTTATTACATTCTATGTCGTCTGAAGAAAACAGCTTCGTTTAATTGCCTTTAGTATAATCATTCTTCTAGTGAAAGTCATGGAAGGTGGCCGCATCACAGAAGTAAATACAGGTTGAACCTCTCTAGACAGGCACTTTCTGGTCTCCATGGTCCAGCATGATTTTAGTTAGCTGGATGTCCACTTATTGTGGCCAACGTTCCCACAGTCCTATAAAGTTTATTTACAGACGCCAGTCCATCGTGTTCTGTGCTGCTATTTAGCTCTAATTTACTCCTAAATGTCCTTTTAGAGACCAGCAAGAAGTGGAAGTGTTAGTAATGCTGCTAAACATAAGGATGGTTTTTATGCTTTATCTACTTATTTCCTTGTGCCAATACAGTAAAACTATGTAACAACACTAACACTTTGTTATGAAAACAGCTGATAATCCTTGGTTAGGCGTAGGCTTATAAAGAGATGTATTGGTACAGTCATACATTAGTAAGCAGTATTGCAAGCATTGTTCTGTTTATTCGCTTCAGCAAAATAAAAATAAAAAGAGACCCACTCACTACAATATTGAATCTCTCTAGTCAAGTCCTGAGGGTGCTGGACAAGAAAGGTTCAATGGGTAATATATCTAAGTTTATGGGAAGGACCTAACAGAGGTGAACAGTGTCACCTATAAGAAGAACTAATTTTATTGTGGAAAGAGGGACCAAGAAGGAAGATAAGCCAGTGCAAATATGGGAAGAAATGGCAACGGCACTCCAGCAGTTAATGAACTGTCCAAGCTGTACCTTGTGCCTCATGCAGATCCAGAATCAAGAGTAGGTCTCAGGCCACTCAGCCTTGATAATTGCCAATGTGTGAAATGAGCAATCAAAATATGTTGTAAGTGACCAAATGCCAAATTTTTGTATTGTAGCAGCCATTGCACAATTGTTGACTATTTTAATTAACAACTGATGGATTCTAATACCTGAATGGTTTTAAATCTCTCTGCCCTTTCTGGCAGCTGGAGGCAGGGTGGGGGGATGGAAGGAGAAGAAGTCCGAGTTGGCAGGGGCACAGTCTGGTGCTATATTTACCTGTGCGTCCTCAGGTACAGCCACTTCCCAAAGTTCCCGTCGGCTGGGAATGGCAATCTGTGGCCACCGGGAGCTGCAAGCAGCTGTACCTGTGCAAATGCAGGTAAATATAGTGCCAGTGGCCCATCAGAGGCTAATACTAGTGAACTGTGTCCAGCCTGTGGGCCACTTATTGCCCACCCTGCTGCTCACCATATTGCATGAGAGTGATTAAAGTAGAACCAGGACTTTTTTATCCCTGGAGTTTCAAAGATGTTTAATTTGAGACAGTTTCATTTTCCTTTGCAGAAATCTGCAAGGGATGTTTTATTGCACTAAGTTGTTATCATTTAGATGCTACTGCTCTCATAGCTCATCTGCAGCTCTGTCATTTAGGATGTACATTTATAAGGTCCTGTTTCAGCAAGCAAACATTTGTCAAGTTCCTCACTCTGGCTGTCCATGGACTAGTGGCTTGACTAAAGATTAAGAGCTAACACCCAGAGTCATGGTGGTGAGTGTAAGTATTAGATACCTTGAAAAAAGGAGAATGGAGAAACATATCCTCCAGTATGGCACTGTACTCCTGGGTACAAAACACATGATATGTCAGAGCCTACAAAGAAGAGTTACCCCGTATTTATTGCCATTTTGAGAGCTTATCTTGTGTTTGACACGCATGTCATAAATGAGTAAAGGACTGCCCTCTTCCCCACTCCTTTTATTTAATTTAAACTTGGGTATCTCCTGTTCTTTTTCTGATTGAGAAAAAGAAATAGTAAAAAAAAATTCTTGTCAAGTTATCTTTGACTCACTGGGAAATGAATCCAAGTGCCCTCTGTTTATAATAATCCTACAAGAAAAAGCAGGAATAAGTCCATATGGAGTCCACAGAAACGCTGAGTATCTTCTGGGTAGTTACAGTTTCTGTTGTCCATTTTATGGCAGTGGAAGACTTCCTGAGAAATGGGGGACTATCAAAATGTAGAAGTCAATCTCATTAGGCAGTGGTGGTGTTGGCAGAAGATGCTCTAAGTAATTTTTAAAAAGCTGGTGGTAAGTGCCCTTGGTACAGTAAGAACATGCAGCAGGGCTCTGGAGAGCCATTCCCTCTAATGCGGACAGGCTTAGATTCCCCATAGGATGCCATTCAAGTTGCTTTTTTACTGCTCTTGTTTTTAATCCCTTGACATTATGAGCAGGAAGGACTGTATCCCACACACAGGCAAGGCTCAGTGTGCCTGATGGCAAATGGGATCTAAGTTCTGCAGTGAGATCGCAGCATTCTGAAGCACGTTGGCATGTGGCAAACTGGCATCTCCTCTGCAGCATATTTTAAATTTAGAAAATGGAGGATTTAAATGAATTTAAGTTGAAAATGAGCAATACAGTCATGATGACAATAGGCCCTATTCTACCTATTTTATATTACATGTCATTGATTTGACTCTGGCCTTACATTTCCAGTTTTCAATACACTGCATATTTGTCGGTTAGCAAAGCAACGTTAAATCAGAGAACTTGTGAGGGAAATCTGAAGATGTGGGCAAATGGGAGTTTTGACAAGGGCAGGAGGGAATATGGGAACAGGTTTGTGCTTCTGTAATATCCGTGGTGGCTGCATATTTCTGACAAAAGGATCAGCAATCAAATAGCAGAAAGTGGACATTTTAACAACTTTGTTTCTCAGAATTACTTCCCCATTGACATGAATATGAAACCCAGAAACTCATGTTAAGTTATCTGCCTTGTTTTTATGTTACCTATGGCACTTCAGAATAATTGCTTCAGACACAGCCTCTGTATACATTCACGTCTCATTTCCAAGGTTATCCAAGGTTATTAAATAATAATTTAATTTCTAGAGCCTGATGCTGTCATTAGTGATGCACTTGACACCTATATCTGTGGTTGTTGGCATGTTGCATTATGATGATGTGTTCACTGATGTTTCATGGAAAGTGTAGGGGTTTGTGGGGATGGGGAAGGGGTTGAAGAGGAGGATCATAGTGCAGATGGGAATCCACTAATTATTTTCCTTTTTCTAAGGATAGATGAACCTAAACTGATTTGCAGCTTCTTTCAATTCAGCTACATACAATGAATTTTTGAGAACTGAGAAGTGGCTTTTTTGGAAAATAATGGTGAAGATGGAGTAAGCTGTAGCCATGCTGAGAAAGGGAAACAGTAAAAATTATCTTTGTTTCTTTTGAGTTTCTGGAATAAAATCTACTTGTGAAAAGATGTGCTTAATGAATAGGGAGTAAATGAAATCTGCAAGGCTAATTTTTTTTCTGCTTTCTTTTTGTGATATCAACAAAGACTCCACTAGATTAAAATCAAAACAATGGGGAAAAAATGAGTAACTAAATAGAAGTCAATTGTTTTAGGTTTTTTACCCCCTACACTAGGTGCTTTATTTATATGTTTGCTGGCTTTTTCTATCAAGTAGCATCGTATATGATGCCATGACATTTTATTCATAGCAGTTCAGTAGTCTTCTACATGTCAGCCTTTTAGTTACGTGAGCCTACAGCAGTTTGCATTTGTCATTCTTTCTGATATGCTCAAAATATCGTATAGTGTTCATATACACACATGAAAAATTGCTTCCCATGGAGCTGAACCAAACTGCCTAATCAGAGCTATAAAATCAATAAATTTTTGAAAGGGTGGATGTTTAAAGAATATGCTAGAATTTTGGAACTCATAAAACATAAACAAGAGAAGTTGCCATCAAAACTCTGAACTATTATGATAGAAATCATAGATCTTCAAAAGTAGCACATCATTTATACTCTCCATTTTGACAGAAACAGCTTTTCATTAGGAAAGTCATGACCAGTAACTCTCTTGATGATGCCTACCTCACATACACATGCTGCATTATACGACTTGCTCAATGGCATGCCATGATTAATCACTTCTTTGTTATGGCTCAAAAATAGACACAAATCCCTAAAAAGCATTTCCTTATAGATCTCCTCTTTCTCTGTAGCTCTCTGTTGGAAATGTAAGTCTGCAGATTTGATCTATGCAGTGATTTTTGTTCCTAAGTACCTGTTCTTTTTTAGAGTACTACTGAATACATGAACTCTGCAAAAACCTGTGCAAAAATGACTCCCTTGCTGTATGCTCTGTCATTAGTCCCTGCCTAGAGTAAAGCCAGAGGCAGGCTGAGAAATAGGAAAATAGCAAAATAATGTATTTCATGGAGAATGCAGTTTGTTGCAACAGATATATCCCATTAGCACTATGATAACATTAGGTGCCAGGATATTCAGTCTTAACTAGAACATACATTGTACCTTGCCTAAAGGATTTACCATCAGTTATGTCTGTGTCCCAGTAGGGGTTTTCTTATTTTATTTTATGGTTTGCAATCACAAGTTAGGCCTCCCTTCAAATACATCTTTTATCAAAAATTTGGACCTGGATCACCTTGTAAATTAGGATCAGAGCATGAGGTTGGATTTTACTGCTCTCCCCTATTGATAAATGTTCTTTCTTTTAATCTAGCTAGCAGACAAGGCAATGAATTAAACATTAGCTGAATTGGCAAGCAAAATGCTGAAATCCTTTCCTTCTAGAGAAATGAGTTATTTCACCTATCAGGTGCCTAAATAACCTTCTGGTTAGTTAGAATTAAAAGGGAACAAACATTTAAATAAACCTAGCAAACAAAAAAGGTCCCCCAAAACAACCTTCCTCCCCCTCATCTTCTTAGCTTTTATGTCTTATTGGGAAAAATACAGTTTTATTAGCAATATTGTTTCCTCTGATCATCCCCTTTATGTTTGTTCCCTTGTAAACACATCATAAACTAGATACAGAATGTTGAATTTACAAAAGCCACTTTATTTCCATTCTAGGGAGAAAAATCCTAGCCATTCATATTACAATGAAAGTATAACTGCAAATTGGATGCAGGGTAGGCTTAATTAACTTCAGCGGCATTGACTTGGTATCAGATTCTGAACTCCTTACTCCTACCAATACAAAGTTAATCAGATGGTTTGTCTCGTTGACTTAAATGGAACTACTTGCTTGAGTAACTGCTCAATGTTGTGAATTAGTTTTTCATAGAGTGGCTCTTCTTTGCTACTCTCTTTTTGTACAAGTGGATCTCTTAGTGCTACTGTAGACCAAATAATATAAACCATCAGTAATATTTTCAGTTTATGGAGATTTTTAAGGTGTTTGGTTCCCAAACTAGCTGAGTGTGGGTTTGGATTGTACTAGTTAAATTATTCCTCAATCATATGCAACCAGTTTTTTTCTCACCAGCCTCTAATCAGTGCAAACCCCTCCCAAAAAGTGTTTTTTCTAAAATGTGCAAAAATTCTGAAATTCAATTATATTAAATGAATGTGAATTATATTCAATAATATTAAATGAAACTTTTAAATATCTTTATGGCTGACTTTCTTTAGAACATAGAATAAACAAAAGTAATGCAATTACAACATATGCTTATAAAATCAGTATTTGTACTGAACCCTTTTAGTTTGACATATCAGGCAAAGACTTGTGGCTTGAATTCTGTTGAGCTTTTTCCTTTCTGATTAAAGAGTGGTCCACAAGCAGTATTCCCTCTAAGCTGCACAGCAGCACAGCTTCACAGGTGATTAATCAGCCCCGCCCAGTCCGAGGCTCAGAGCTCAGTGCATGGACCTGATTGACTGGGTGGTGTTGATTAATCACCTGTGAAGCTGTGCTGCCCCACAGCTTAGAGGGAACACTGATCCCAGGATGTCTGATATGAGACTTAAAGTGGAGAGTATTCCTGTATGCAACATTTCCTATTGCACATATGCCCTACTTACTGAAATTTCCTATGTGCTTAAAAACATGCTCCTATAACTGAAGTTACAGCATGCGTGCCTGTCAGTATCATTTCCTTATTTGGCTATGATCCCTCTAACACCAAGGCATATATGTAATCTTTAGGAACGAGTGCTCTCACAGATGTTAATAGCTCTTACCTAGATTACACAAGTGCTTACACATCTAACTAGTCCCACTGAACATTGTTGTTTCACTAATGACCATTTTGACACAACCATCCATCATGTACTTATCTCATAATTCCGTACTCTCCCATGCAGTGCACAATGCTAGAATGCTTCCCCACTCAACTGCTCAACCTTCCATGCTTCCCTCTTCATAGCCTCTTCAGTGCAGTTATGGTTTGTCAGTATAGGCATCCATGTTCCCACTGACAATTTCAAATGTAGCGTCAGGGTTAAATATCAAATCTAATATAAAAATCTAATATAAAAATAAATAACATGGGACACTGTATTCATTATATTATCCATTTTCAAACTTAACATCCAGTGTGATGCACTAGAGTGTTGCAAAAATTAGGACACCTTGCAAAACTAGGGGATTTTTGCTCATCTTGTTTCAAGGTACATGACACTAAACTGAATCCTTGCTCTAACTGTGAAGATTTTTTTTATAGTGATGAATATTAAAATTAAATGAATCCTGGGATGTTGATCAGAATAAAAAGAGCTACCCAATTCTCCATTGATGTAGTGTATGTGATCCCTCGTGTTTCATGGGTTATACGTCTGCACTCATTGCCTGCAGTTTAAAAGGTACAGTATTACAGTGATTACAAATATGGTTCTAAATGGTGAACTGAGTTTCTTAGTATTATTGGGCCAAGACTGTAAAGTCATCTTTACTAAATTATTTAAAATAATATGTACCCATTTCAAAGGAACAATAGAATATCTCTTCTTCACTCTCCTCTCCTGTCCAGTTTATTAGATCGTCATCAATCCAAGTCATTAACCTAGAGTATTTATAAGACCTATAGAATATGTACCCAAGCTAAGAAATATTTTGATTCATGTTCGGGGGGCAGGGAAGATATTCATAATAATATGCAAGAGAGAATTACATACTTAGTAATGTCTGTGACTTTCTGTATGAATTTTAGTAAACTACATTTCTTTCTCTTGCCATGTACTTTAGAGTGGATATTCTTAACTCACATTCATAGCCAACATGTAAAATCCCTGGTCTGGCACCCTGTGGAACACACACAAAATATTTCTGCATTTTTTACTTTCTGCTCCCCACTAGACCTACATGAAATATAAATCTCTCATTGTGACATTCCAGTGTGAGTAATGGGGAGCTTCCAAGGAAATGGACAGAAACGTGCTTCACAATAAATGAATATGGTATCCACAAATCTTAAGGCACTTATTACATAAAGGGCAGCCAGGGGTTTATCCTACTGTGTACTCTCTCCTCACTATCTCTTCTGGTGATTGGCTTGGATCTAGTAAGGGGGCCCAGAGAATGTAGGAAAGAACTGTGAATAGTCATGTCTGCCTGTTAAGAAGGAAAGGGAAATAAAGAAAAAGTGCTTACTAAAACCTGCTGGGTGGTGATGATGTCAGAGGGCTGTAGCTGTGAATTAGATTTAAACTCCTATTCCAAGACCCTTGGGCTTATGGAAGCCAATTCAGTCAGAGAGAGAAAATACCCTATGCCTTCAGATGCTTGCTGTGTAGACATCATGGCCATTCAGGAGGGAATTCTTCATCCAGATTCCTAGCAGCTGTGTGCATTCACTTTGATGACCAGTCGTCTTTCTGATGACCAGAAGTCGTCTTTCTGATGACCAGAAGTAAACTAGAGAGAGGGGAAGATTTTTTATAAGGTGAAATAAAGAAAGGTTAATTTTGATATTTTGTCTTTTTCTGAGTATTGCCACTGGAAAGAATGAAAGTGGCTGCCCTCTGTTTAAGCTTGATTGTTACAACAGCTTAAAATTCCTCTCTCAACATATTTTAGAACCAATATTTCATTTGATCATATGCAGAGCTTAAGCTAGCTCTGGAAAATAAAAGGCAGATGACATTTTGCCTTTTCTTAACTAGGGTGTCTTGCATCTCAAAAAGATGGTAATATTGGATCAAAAAGTGTTTGTTTTTGCTATAGCTCTGCTATTGATAAATGTTCTGTCTTTTCATCTTGCTTCAGGAAGAAAACATGAATTAAACATTAATTGAACCATATTGACTGCCAGCGTGTAGAAATCTTATTGTAGATGTTAGAGCGTGCAGAAGGCTGCAGGGCAGATTGCTGTTTCTTCATTGATTATTTCAGTAGTAAAAGAGACTTGTTGAAGGAGTTCTGTTCTGATGTGAATAATATTTACTCCTATAATACTGCACGGGAGGTGAGAAGAACTGGAGTGTCATGCTGGGTAATGTACGGTCTGCTCAATTCAAGGGAGGTGGGAAGAGCTCCCCTTTAGTTATTCCTTGGGTTCTAAACTACATTAAGACTTTCCACTTTTGTAAGAGAAATAGCCATAGAGAATAATTTCATAATGGTATTTGTGAAATTTTCCCCTCCTCACTTCTTTCTGATACGAAAATGTGTGTCTGTCTTTTTCTTTCTTGTTGCGCTTCCCTGTGTATAGTAATAGGCTTTCCAGTACCCATAGTAACGCATATTGAAAGTGACTAGCAAAGAATCCCAAAGCTAAGATTCTTGGGTTAGATGACTGAACTGAATTTAAACCAAACACACACTAGGCTCAGAATGAAAGACCCCCCTAAAGCACTGAGTCAGTGAATGAAGGGAAGATTTAAAAACCTGCCAGGTCTCAAAGAAAAATGTCTAGTGGTTAGAGCAGGTGGATTGTTGGAGCATATCAAAAATAAAATACTCTGGCATGTATATTGTTTATAATTTTTGAACTATGCAAAAATAGTTTCACAGCTAAATAAGTTTTTCTTTCATTTGTGGGGGGTTGTAACCATTAATCCTATTTGACTCAGGAGCATTATAAACAGTAAAGCACACATATAACTTCATTGTTTCCCACTGCTTTTCTAGCAATTAAACAACCCTGTTTATAAATAGATATGTATTTGAATTTCTCAGGAGACCCTGATTTCAGTGCTACTAAACATTTAATATCTTTTTGTAGCAGCCGAAGTCTCTCTAGGGCTCACAATACCAGGAAATGTCATTTGCTTTTTTATTATGAATTTTGCAGATCAGCATCTCCCATAAGTCATAGTATAACAGTGGCCAAAAAGTGAGAGATACTGCACCATGATATGTATACCTATTTTCTTATTATTGGTGTTGGGCTTTTTGTTGTTGTTGTTGTTGTTGTTGAATGCATTTAGTGCTGAGTTGATGCAGAACTGGTGAAAAAGGTTTTCTAAAGTTCTTCCAGCTTAGTGAACAGGAGCAGCTAAGAGGGAGTTTTGTGAGGGAGTTCTCTAGGTAAAAGAGGAGTGATTACGGGACCCTTGGGGTAAGTGGCTGTCTGTAGTGTCTGTGTTTGTGTTTGGGGGTTGCTTGCTGGTTGCCTGAAAGATACCGTGTGCTGAGCTTGTGTTTGTCTGTTTGTATGAAGAGCCATGTGCTGAGCAGTTTGTTTGAAGGACCGTGTGCTGAGGCCAGCAGATGGAAGCTGCGAGCTTCTTAACAAGGATTTGAAATCTAGAACCCTCTGTTCATTGGTCAAGTCTTAACCAGGGGGCAGGGCTACCAGGAAGGGAAGGCCAATGCTGTATAAAGCCTGCTAGTAAGCGACCAGGGAGCTTAGCAAACAGGAGCAGCTAACAGGGAGTTTCATGACAGAGTTTAGAGGGGGAGTTGGAAGGGGGCTAGATATGTTTGGCATTCTTTAAAACTTTTAAACTAAACTAAAACCAAAATTACCTGATTTAAATAAAAACCCTATCAATAATCTAATTATCTGTAGGAGAGAATGCAGGCAGAAGCCTAGTAGCAGAGTGGGGGCTATCCTGTTTATGGCAACCAATGTAGGATGTATGATTATCAGCCCTATGGACTGATGGCATATGTGTGCTTTTGATGCAAAGAGCTCCTGGCCCTCAGAATCCATGTACAGGCTTTGGAAGCCAGGGTGGCTGAATTGGAGGAACTAAAGGAGGAAAAGAGGTCAGTAGATGAGCCTTTTTGGGAAACTGTAGAACTGTCCCACCTCCAGCTGTTGGGTCCTCCTTCCAGATGATGTTGTAGTATCCTCTCACACTGAGGATACCTTGCCAGGGGAGGGAACTCCAGTCATTAGGAAAAGGCAGTTGTTCGTAATGGGGGATTCGATCATTAGAAATATAGTCAGCTGGGTTTGTGGCGACCAGGAGAACTGTATGGTGACTTGTCTGCCTGGTGTGAAGATTGTGGATCTCTCGAGACATCTAGATAGACTTATATGTAGTGCTGGGGAGGAGCCGGTGATCATAGTACATGTAGGAGTAGGAGCGCGGTTCTGGAGTCCAAATTTAGGCTTCTAGGAAAGAGATTGAAATCCAGGACCTCTATAGTAGCATTCTCTGAAATGCTTCTAGTTCCTTGTGCAGGGCCTAGTTCTATTTGCTGATTTACAGGTGAAATTGTCTCTTTCATTACCAGTACATTTGATGCATCCGTTTCCTTGTGTTTACATTTTAACCTTATACATTAGGGCAATGCCATTTTTTTTTGCCTACTTAAGACCTAGGAAAACATTGATATGAATGCAGGGGAGATCAAAGTTTTCTGAAAACCAAATATCTACCCAAAAATCCCAGCAATTTTTCAACAAATAAAGGAAATCAGTTTATGTTCACCGTGTACTACTATACCAACTCTAAAAAAAATCTAAAAAATATTTTTGTGGCAATGGAGGTGAGGGGGCAGTATGTATTACTAAGGTACCAACCAGAGGACACCAGGAACTCCACTTTTCCCGTCTGAGAGAGTGCATCATGACATCTTCTCTCTCAGTTTTGGCGGAAAAGCCTTCTTTAACTGGTTGTGGGACTTTACTAGCTTCCTTCTTCATATGTCACCTGTTTACTTCTTATTCATGTATCTTGGTTCTCCCTTTCATGTTAATGCAAGTATGAGAATGGAATGTGTTTCAGCCACAGCCTGGGTCAAGGTCCAATGTTGAGAAGGTCAAATTTGCTTCTTCCTCCAATGGAGAGAAATCCTCAAGGATTACAGTTAAAGCATATGGACATTTTTCCCCTTCACAAAAAAATCTGAGAATTTACCTCCTGTAGGCAGGAGTTACAAGGAAAGGCAGAGGAGAGAGAGGATGAGACACCAGATAGACAGTGGGGTTCTTACAGAATGGGAAATGGCTGCTTGTATGTGTGTAACTGTTTGTTCCTTCCTAAGTGCAGTACTTTGTGTTTGTCCTTATTGAATGCTGTTTGCATTGGAAGCTATTTGCTGGAGGGTGAGGCACTTCCTATTTGGTGCTTCTCATGAAGCACTGTGGCAACTGAACGAAAGCACATGCCTGAATCTGTTTGTCCATGTGTGTTTGGTCTAGGGTAAATATGCACACACACGTATCACAGAATACATTAACCTAACTTTATGCAGAGAACTGTGGAAGATAATAGATTTTGCTGACTTAACCTAGCTCAGACCCTCTCCTGCCAGTACAGAGAAGGAAAGGATTACTGGAACAACAAGGAAAAAATAAATCCTTTCCAAATATGCTGGATGTGGAGACGAGACCAGTATGTCACTAGATATCCAACTGTGCATAAAAGTTGCATATATTCTTCCTTCTCAAAACTGCCTGTTACATAAGGTTTTTATTAAGGTTAGGTGATTTAGCTTGGATTAAATTCAACCCCATTTTAACACTGGAAGTTTGAGTGATCCAAACCAAATCCGATTAGGTGATCATTTCATGTGTCTTATGAAAGCGGTGAAATGTTAGTTAAGGTGAACACAGATTATTTGGTATTTGCCCCCTTTTCCCCTCTCCTGCAAATGATTTCAGATCATCAACATTATGGGTCTAACTATACCTCCTGGGAAGCAAGAAAAAAGATTCGCAGACTCACAAATGTTCCTTCCTAGCCTTCATTATTCTTTGCTTCCTCTTTTGTAATGTTGGAATTCAGTCCTCAGCTCTCTGAATCCAACTTCTTCTAACTGTAGTGAGCTTAGGGCCATCCTTAGGAATGATGGGGCCCTACACAGCACTATTAAACTGCCGCCTCTATTCCTGATGGCTGCAGGGGAGGAGGAGAACAACACGTTTATAGCAACGTGATTTTATAATCTTCAGCAACACATTAATGAAATATTTTTAAAACAAATTTTAAACTAAGGTCCTGTCGACAAACATAGTAAATTCAGAAACTGAGAACATATACCTGTGGTTGGCAAATACCTGTTAAATGGCTTTTTTACCACTTGAACCACTCTTTCACAGGTTCAAAGTTCTGATAATGGGTCTGGCAGGCTTTTTCACTTTTAAGTCAATTAGATCCTCTCTGGAGGAAGCAGAGCCACGGAACAGGGATGGGAAGAAGTAGGCGTGTGGACATTAAGACCCAGTCATGCCCCAAATTTTTGGGTGCCCTATGCAACTGCATATTCTGCATATGGGTAAAGATGGCTCTAAGTGTGTTTCCTCTGTGGAAACAGAAAAAAAAAGAAAGCACAGAGAGCTCTGAACTAGAGGGAGAGGAAGGAGAAGAACGGGATGCTGAAAGAAAACCAACACTATCCACCATCTAGTGATTCTTCACCAGCTGTATAGGTTTTGAAAGGCAACAAGTCATGGAAAGTACATACCAGGGGATTTTACATCATTGTGCAGGCCCCCACTGTTGGAGCGGATCCTGCAATCATTCCTGAAGCCTCTTCTTCAGTATCCATCTGTATTCCCTGTCTGTACAGGCTACTATGCCTGAGATTTGAAAGGAAGTGGTTAAATACTATCATTAGGCTTCCAATGAACTCCCTGTGACAACCTATATAGTTTCTGCTTTCTCTATATTCATTAAATGGCTAGACATTTAGATCAACCCCCCTCTCACTTTCTATATTTGTTGAACTCAGGCCTAATCATTATTTTTCATAATTTGAGGATAGTCCAGTCCACAATCCTGAATCCAAATACTTCTTAACTTTAGAAAGGTCTGATCTGAAATTCACAGTTGGCTTCCATCGCTTTAATGAACTGAACCATTAGCTACATACAGCATCATGCTTTGAAGTTTAGATCTGATTGCTGAAGTTTATTGCTGGACCAAATACCTTTCTAGGCATCTTACTAATGAGCAATACCCCACTGGTTCAATAGCTATGGCAAATAATATTGAGGGTCACATGCCTCCCTGTTCAATAGCCGGTATAAAGCTGAATTGTTGGTTGGGTTTTTTAATATCTTGGACTTTATTCTCAGTGTAAATGCAATGATATAGCATTGGTATCATGGAGTTGCAAATGGCCTCTTTTTTTTTTTCTGTTCACACGTTGGGAATTGTTCTCCAGTAGTAATAGTTTTGTCTTGTTTATGTGGGGGTTTATTTCCCAGTTTTATTTCTTATAATGCCAGGATCCATGATTTCTTGGTATCCATTACCATACTGTCTTTGTGTCACCATATTATCCTTGTTGTTTGTTTATTTGTTTAAACTCTGGTTAGACCCGCAGGTAATCATAACATCCTTCATTTTTAATTTTCTGGCTTCCTTCCTTTCTGTTCACATCTTTGTCATTATTTCAATTAGTGTTTTGTCTGATAACAGTAAGTACGTTCCTTGCTCTAACTTGTGAAATACCTAACTTCATTTAATCAAATATGAATTCAGTCACTGAAAGGTATTTATATTAGTTGCTTTACAAATTAATTACATAGGTTGTTTTAAATTAATATAACAGTATACCCTCACCAGCTTCATGCAGCCAACTTCTCCTGTTCAGTGGTGACCTGTCAAAAATTGAATTCTCATCTTGAATTTGGAATCATGGAATTTCCATTTTCTAAAATAACAACCTGGGTAATTCCTCCAGAAAGATATTACTATTAGACACTAATCTTACTGGTTTATGGAATCAGGGAATTATCAGAAAAAAATGAACTTTGCCATTATTTTTGGAATGTATTGATACTGGGATGGTAAATGTAAAGTACCACTTCTATATAAGATTTTTTTCTTTGAATGCACAGTAATAAACTATATATTTTTCAAGTGCTGCAATTAGTATTCTTGCTTACACAAAAGTACAGCATGACTCAACTGCTAATTTTGCAATATATTTAATATAGCTATTCCATAAATTTTGGCTGAATCTAAAATTTTAAGCGAGATTTCAAAAAAATATCAAGTTTGCATGTTTCTTCACTGTATCTTTCCCAGGCCTCTGCAGGTCTGGGAGTCTGCATGGGGGAGAAGAGGAGGCAGGGTCAGAGTTGGGGAGGGACTAGGGCAGGGCTTCCTCACCTTGAATTTGAGTTAAATCCACCAAAAAGTTAGCAATACAATCTAGATCATCTTTTGCCTGGTAACTTCACCCCACTAGAGAACCTCCTTTCTTTGTTGGGGAGAGAATATTCCAAGAGCATCCATCTGTTTCAGTAGCCATAAGAACAGGATTCCCATAGACCCCCACATTCCTAGGGAGCAGGAAGAAACAGAGGGCCCTAGAACCACCCTGGAAGTATGCTTATGGTCTAGTGCCTCCAGAAGAGTCTCTTGAGACTTGTGAGTTCTGAGAAATTGAATACCATTGTGATGGAATCCGCTCCTCCCCCCCCCGATGATTTATGAAATGGACTCATGGACACAAATATGCATATCTCAAAGGCGCTTTGGACAATTTGCTCCATGTAACCTATTAATCTTAATGTCTTAATCCACTGGGTCTGTATATCTTATTTTGGTGTATGTATCATTCTTGTGTGTAAAGTTAGATATATGGAATATGGAATGCTTTGTGGTTTTAAATGTGCAAATGAAAGCCATCAAGGGTGCTACCCACAATTTCTAGATGACCAACTATAAACAATCTCCTTTGTCCTCTAAATCTTAGCAGTGATTTGTCTAAGGAAGTCACATGTTCATCCTAACTGGTAGGAGCTGACCAAGCAATGGAAGGGTGGAATGTTGAAACAGAATTCCCGCCCAAAGTGGAATCTTTAAAACAATAGGAAAGTAGCATGTCTTTGTCTTTGCCTGGCTGGCATGGGCCACCCAAGGGAATGAACAAAAGACCCCATGGAGAGGGAGACGCTGTTTTGAAGAATTAGCTGGAAAAGGAACAGTTTTAAGGTGAGTTTGTAGTAAGTTTGCACTAAGGTTTTAGTGTCAGAATTAGCTAAGCATTTTCTGTTATTTTAAGATTGTAATCTACTTTGCTCTGCCTATTCTCACCTATTACCACTTAAATCCTACTGCTTTTGCTTAGTAAAACCACTTTTATTTACCACCAAGTCTAGTGTAAATAATTGTTACCTGGGGGAGCAACCAGTGTGTACATTCCGCCTTTCATTGTTAAAGGAGGCTTATCTAAAGAATTCATTTGGGGTTCAGATCCCATTTGGGGAATGGTATCCCAGGAAGCTGGGCCAAAAATTGCATTTTCCTCGGACCTGAAGAGTGTTAGTGTCTGTACTGCTTCTCGGGGAGGAGTGTGGGGAGTGATCTCAGCTGTATGCCTTGGCTGGGGAAGACCAGGAAGCTGGCTCAGAAGGACGGAGTGGTGAGAAGCCTCAGAGAGCAGGAAGGGAGTGGCAGTGGCCTTGTCTGCATTCCAGGAGGCACCCCACGGGGTTTTCCATGACTGCATCCCATTACAACCATATTCATTCCTCATTGAGGAGTTCCCTTGCATGAAGAGTCTGGAAAAATTGGCATGGGCTTTCCTCCTCCACTGGCCTCTCCCCCAGGCCTCTTCCCCCCACAAAGGAGAGAACAATTCCTACATGTGTCTGTGATATCTGTTCCCTGAAAAGTATTACAAATGCCTTGTACACATCCAGTAAGTAATTCTACATCTGCCTATGCTTTCCATAGTGCAATGTCTTCAGACAGTCATTTTAGTTGGCTTTCTCCTTGCTGGAGCACATGCCTAATGCAAACTAGTTGGAAAAATCTATACCATGAAATGTAAGTACTGATAACAAATAGAAGCTGGCAGGAGAGAAGATAAGTGTACCACTTAATTGGAAAGCGCTGGATTGAAATATGAATTCATCCTCCATACATAGAAATTACTTTGGGGACCAGCACTGACACTGAAATTCTGTATGCAGTTGGCTTTAGAAGAAGAAATACAGGAATACTACAAAAATGATGTATTCAGGTAAATATACTGTATGATCCATCTGTGTTAATGATGTTGCAATTACTCACCTCTTGCAATATTACAGCACATTTAGAAGTATAAAAACTAAAATAAACTTTTAATAATAAACATCAAATAATTGAGAATTACTTTAAAATACATTTTCTTTTTGAATTAGTAAGGCTTCTGCACAGCCAGATGTTCAAATGCCAATGCCTCAATATATTGAAATAGATATTTCTTAAAATGAAAAGAATATTTGCCCACAAACTTGTTCGGTGGGGATTGAATTATCCCTGTTGTCTTAAACCCAGTTTGAGGTACATTCTTCTTTCCCTGTGTGGGCAACTACATTAGTGGTTTATATATGTTATGGGGGGAAAAGACCAGACTCTTTCATGCAAACACAACACAGGTGAAGTTCAGCAAACAATTATTGTTAGTGTTGCAATACATATTTTTTCATCTAGTATTATTCATATTTATTAATCTTTTAACTAGGCATAATGGTATGTCCACAAGAAATTTTCAGTTGATCAAGTCATTTCCTTTAGGAAAATGTCATAGTACATAATAATCATCCTTGCAGAACATCCTTTGTGCGCATTAACAAAAGACATAGCAGTTCTATCATCCACTGCATTTTTAATGACTTGTAGCTTAAAAAATACTAGTGCAGCTCCAGTTTTCCCTATTGCATTTCAATTTTTACCTTATTTTTCAAATATTATTCATTTATATTTACTCTGGTAAATCTACATCATTCTGCCGATTCTGCTAGTTCCTTGTCCCTTCGTATATCTGCAGCTAGTATAATTATGGGCCATAACTACAGATTTCTTAATCAGCTGAATAAGTTCAATTGTTTTTTATTAAAATGGGTGAGTCCTATCTGTCTAGATCAGATTCACTGCAGGTATAAAGTCCTGCCAAGGACTGATCAAGATGCTATGTGAGCTTTTCTTCATTCTCATTCTAATTCAACCAGTCAATGGTATAAAACCTGGTTTTCTCAGGCATCTTCAATTTGCAAAAAATGATTGGGTCAATCTATTGTCCGTGCTGACAGCCCAAGATGCAGCAGCAGACCTGCTGTACAATAGGCAGCCTATGGGGGTCAAAGCCTGCATGTGGCTGATAACAGTGCTAGTCTTGAATGGAAAACACCATGATTAGTGAGCTTCAATCTGTCTCAGCATGGGACTATAGCTCAATGGCAAATCCTAAAGAAGCCATTTTTAGGAATCTCTTCTGTCCCTGAATTTTATTTAAAAGTAGAAGCTGCAGACTCAGAGATCTGAACACTGTCGCGCTCCCCCCTCCCGAACCCCAGTGAACCCTACAATAATGGAGAGGGAATGGGAGGAAGTTCAGAATTATTACCTTGCCTTCTCATACTATCCATACAACTCTACTGAGATCCAGCATGTTAGAATTTAATTGTGCTTTCTACTTTCTGTGCTTACCAATTTAGCAATGAGTGTGGTTGAGGATCTCTTATATAATTATATATAATCACTTTCTATTAAACTGATCATTTCAGAAGTACTAAAGAAAATTGTATATAGATATATGATTTCATATGTTTCATCTTGGAAGATCTCAAAGCACTTCAAAAATTGATATGAAGCATAAATTATATATGGGGATCCCTTTTTACCCCACGGATATTCACCACTGCAACATTACTCTCTGCTTCTCCCTCCTGACCTAGCTATACCCCTCTATGCCAATATTCTAGTCATGAGATTTATTGTATCAAATCTCTGTGACTTGTTCTCATTTCTAGAACAATTAAGTCATAATTCAGCGTGTATACGAATACTTCCAGTTCTTCCTATTTATTCCTTATGCTCCTTGCGTATGTGTAAAGACATCTAAGAGGCTGAGCAAGATTCCCCCACTGATTTCCCTCTTGTAACTTGTATGACCCGGTCATAATTTTTCATGCTCCACCCATTATCTTGCCCTCTGTTAAGATTGCCTTTTTTATGTTTACCTGTGGGCTTTTGTCACTGGCCCCATTGAACCTAGCTTAAAGCCCTCCTCACCAAGTTGGTGAATCAGTGCATGAAGATGCTCTTTCCTGTCTTGGTCAGGTGGAGCCTCACTCTTTCCATCAGATTTCCTTCCTGTAACAGATCTCCTATCCATTGGCCTGGTCTGTGCAGGATATGCTTGTCCTTGGGTAGGACCTTATCATCAACCAGGAGGTGGACAAGAACGTGATCTCAGTCCTTGACTCCTTCACTCTTGTTCCCAGAGCCATGTAATTACTGCTCATCTGTGCCCCACTTTTCAACTAATGGATAGCAGAACAGTGCTCTGAGATCTCATGTTACTAGAACTTCTTTGCTTTTACACAATGTACAGTATTCACTAGGATATTGTAAAGTCATAAATAATTAAAACTATTCTATGCTTGTCAGTGAAGTGAGAGGGAAGATACATGTTTCATATTGTGTTATTAAGGTGTTTATAGTGCCATACGTGTACATAGTAACTTATAGGCAAATAGAACTACAGAGTTTCTTCCTCAAGAGTTTTTTTTATTTTAAATTAGCCCAAAACACAACAAAAAGGCAACAGCTATTCAAGATGAGGAGAGGTGATTTGGGCAAAGGCATACAAATGTGGCAGGGACATGAGTATAAGTGATAGAACTGGGGACACTGGGGTGTGTGGCACCACCCCCTGGCTTGAAGTGGTTCCTATCATATTCAAGGTTTATAGATTGGTTCAATGGCTCTTAGGCCTGTACAAATTGTTCTAGTGCCCCTAGATTGAGAACTTAGCTCTGGAAAACAGTGGTTAAAGCCATTTGCTTCATGAATTCCTTGTTTGTTATTTATGTTAATTTAATTAAAAAATAAAATGAGTCCTTTTTTCACTGTTGGAATAGCATTGATAGGCTGTGTGGAACAAATTAGTGTTGAGGAAAGACTTGAATAATGATGGGATGACTCTTATGTGCATAACAGAGCATTAAAATCCTTGATATTTCATTAGGTGATTTTATTTTACTCAAAAAATAATAATTCACTACCTGCCAATGGTCAGTGATGTATACACCAGCACTTTCACACAAGCGATAATACAGTTGATGTGTCTTTAGTTGTTAAAAGAATTAGTAAATTAGTTTTCTGATGCTCTGGCAATTGTTTTTCAAAATAATGGCTAGTGGGCAAGTACCAGGCTATTAGAAAAAGCAAATGCAGCACTGGTCTTTTTTTAAAAAGGGCAAAAAACCCAATCCTGGAGAATACTGTCTGGTAAATCTGACTTCAAATGTGTCTGTGTGTGGTGTGGGGGTATGAGTCTATAAGAACATGGGCAGGGATTTTCAAAAGTGAGTTAGGTGCACAAATTAATAGAAAATCTCAGCCTAGGTGATTTCAGAACCATTAGCATAAACAGCATTGCTGTATAAGGAATAAACTGCTCCACACAAGAGTGGTAATTTTTGGATGGAATTATAAAATTGGTGGCTGAATGGAATAGATACTCATTTGATAAAGAAATCCAAGTTAAAATATTTGAAAAATTCATTCAGATTGGCTCAGATTGAATACTTCAGTATGTATTGCAAGCTGGTTGAAGGATCACATATAAAGAGTTTCAATTTTTCACTAGCAAGAGGATGGACACAATGGATCTCACTGGTCTTTTCTATGTCTAATATTCTATGATCCATCCTTTAAAATGTGGTGGTGGTTGAAACAGAATTTTCAGTAAAATGTACTCTCCAGTATTGCTTACATGAACTTTAAGCAGCAAATTCCTTACAGTATATCACTGCATTATCTTCTGTCCTGAATGGCAAAATCATTAAAGTTTTATCACACACCTGCACCTCTGAGTTGGCCTGCAGCACTGTTTCCTGGTCAGATATAATCAGTTTCCTCGTACCCGCTAAGAACCAGCATGGA
This sequence comes from Rafetus swinhoei, assembly GCA_019425775.1. Classification (NCBI taxonomy): domain Eukaryota; kingdom Metazoa; phylum Chordata; order Testudines; family Trionychidae; genus Rafetus; species Rafetus swinhoei. The sequence goes on from CM033437.1 coordinate 161,206,260, forward strand.
CTGTAAATCCAGACTTCTGCATACTTTGACCATTTTCTATATTTTACTTCCAAAGCAAAGTATTTCTGGGGGAGAAAATAGTACTATACAATCAGAAAACATACTAAAATGTCTTCTCTTGTAGTAGCCATGAACAATTGTCCAGCTGTGATTTGGATGCGCATATAGGTACATGTACACATTACCCTAGGCTTCTTTATAGACAACATACTATGTGTGAGAATGCCAGTTTGCTTCTTGATCATATAAATTTGATAAAAATGTCATCTTAACAACTTGAACTAAGTTTCTACTCTCAGCTGCTTACGCCATGCAGGATTATTGACTGGGGTGAGGGAAGCAAAGAGGGTGTGTAATGCCATATTTGTTTTTACACACTGATGTATGGGTATGTCTATATAGCAAAAACTGTATATGGGCTAGCCTACTCGAGTGAGTTTTAAATCTATCTGGCATGGACAACAACAGTAAAAACAGAGGATGAAGGCTTAATCAGGAGATCTTCAATGATCTAAAAATCAAAAAAGAGTCAGTCAAGCTCAGGTAAGTGAGCTCAAGAGAAAATTGGGGCATACTAAGACTTGCTCCATCATAAACAAACTGAAAGTGAAAATAATTTCAGTGTAGTGTTTTTACATTAGAGCCAAGAGTCAACAGTCATGTTTACATGCAGAAAGATTCTATGTTTTAAACAAGTGAAATATCTGTTCTAAGAACCACTTGAAAATTACCTTGTGAAATAATTTTGGTAGATGTCCACACAAAGGGTGAATTAAGAAGAAGAAGAACCATAAGGCATGATTCTTCTGTTGCTAGATTTTACACCAGTGTAATTCAATTGTTTCCAATACAGCTACTCTCAATTTACACCACTATTAATGAGAAGACAATCAGACAAAGGGTCCATTTTCTCTGTCACCTCTTAGTGTAGCGTAAGCTTTCTGCCTAACCTAAAATACATTCCATAGCTTATCAGTGGGAGAATTTGAGTGACCTTGCAATAGGAGAGGTTCTAGGGTGAAGTCTAAGCAATCTATGCATTATAGATCAGATTTTTAAAGGTATTTATGCACCTATAGATGCAGACTTTTGAAAATCCCTTTATGTGCCTATCTAAATCTTTAGATGCCTAAATATCTTTAAAAATTGGAACCTGGGTGCCTGTTTCCCCTGCCCCCTTCCCCCAAGATTCTTAAAGACACAGTTATTTTTCAAACGGGGTTCTTATGGCAGGTGTTCATCTTCCTTTTACAGGGACTTTTCCTCTTTCATTTCTTCACTAATGTCCTTTGAATGTTGAGTATAAAACTGTTCTGAGATCTTTATTTTTCTTTTTGGCTTCTTGGTAACAGTGCATATAATTAACAACCAGTCCAGCCACTTCACAGTGTGACATTTGCTTAAATGTGGAACTTCTTGATCTTTTCTGAATGTTTCTGCTCTGATAACTATTGGAGGTTTTTATTATTGTCCTAAAAGTCTGATATCTTACTCTTCACTAAATATATCCAGTAATATAGTAAGTACATCATCATCTTCTTCTTCTTCCTCTCTAGCTTTAACAACAGTGTGTTGTAAAGTAGAACAGTGGAAATGTTTTCTAGGCTTGTTGATGATCACTAAGCAGAAGACTTTTTAAATTTACATCAATCAGGTTGTGATCACTGAAACCCCATTCTTTGGGCAAAAGCAAGATCAGTTCAACATTATAACTAAGATATATTTTGTCAATAAAAAAATATTTTTTTTAACCTGTGATAAGTGTCTCTTGCACACTTTTCTTTTAGGTTATCGCCTCTGACTCTAAGATCAGAATCTTGATTTACCGCGTTGCAAGAGCATTAAAGCATTAAAAGAACATTCCTGAGTCAGCTGTGTTAGGATCATTACCAAGTTTTATGCAGTTACTAAAGGCTCATGCTGTTAAACAGATGTAATTCAAAATCATGTGCATTAAAAAAGCCTCCACTGGCTAAGAACTTACAAAATGGGAGGTAACAGACAGCAAATGCAATGCTGATGGAACTGGTAATACACTAAGCAAAAAGTGTTCTCAAACATGTATGTAACTGTTGTCATCTCTTTACAAAGTGACTCAGCAAACTTTCAAGGCTTCAGAATGATGTTTGGGTTTATTATGTGTGTTCTATGTGGTGTTTGCATGACTCGCTGGAAAAACCGCATGTAGGTTGTAGTGGCAGAACTTTGTGGATCTGTGCTTGTGGCAAATGAGGGAAGTGTGCTGCAGTGTGATGGTGTGTTTTGGGGTTTACTGCCGTGCCTAATTTGAGCCAGGGCTTGCCAGGGTTGAACCCCAGCACCTTTACACTTGGAAATTTGTAGCTCTGACACCTCTGGGCTTCCTGCATCAGTAGTCAATGTAAAAAAAGTTGCTTGAGCTCCAGCACCTAATTTGACCCTCAGAACCTCTTTCATTACAAATTAAGTTATGGTTTGCTGTATAAGCTATTGTGGTGCTATATGGAATATTATCATATAGATTTAAAAAAATCAACTTAAGTGTTCACTTTATAGGAGGATTTTGTGCCTACTCATATTTCTTTAAAATAAAAATCCTGTTGACTGAATTGTTCTCTTCTAATGTTCTTGTATAGTTGTGAGTCTAAAATAATGTGCAAAAGCCATTAACCCCTCTGCCCCCACAAACGTGCACAAACCATGGCCTTTAGAGTCTCTTCTCTAAGATATGGTGGTTGTCATCTTGAAAAATATAGTTGCCCTTTAATCCAAATGCCATTTTATATATATAATAAAAATGATTTCTGCCCCCCTAGTCAGCTCTATCCATTGGCTCATAAATTTTACCCCTTATTCTGTTGTCCCTGAGAAAGGACATTCTTTTACATGAAGCTAAAAGTAATCAGGAATTAAAATCCCTTCCAGTTGGTGAGCACATTATGATTTGTGAAATAAACAACAAATAGGAGTTGGAACTGGTAGAGGACAGCTGGTTGGAGCACATAAACCACAGCAAAGTGGAAGAGCTGACTTGGAAAATGAATCTCCTCCTTTTGTAATCTGAAGACTTGTTAAGTAAAAGAATGAAAATTGAATGCTTCTGGTGGTTTTTATTATTTTCATGTGGGTTCAGAGACACAACTGTTTTGTTAATCTTGTTTGTCTATCAACCATTACAATATGAAGAATGAAATCAGATGATAGCAAATAATAATCATACTGAAGACTGATTACTATTCAGCTACCCAATAAACCTGGTTTGTTGCAGCTGACACACAACTTTTCTGGAATAGTTATGATTAACTCTAAATCACTATTCTAAGTAGTGTATCCGATCAGATACTAGAAAGCTGCACTGCTCTAACTTGAAAACAGTGTTTTCCAGGATATTGTTGAAAACATGTTCAGGTAGGGCTCTTTCTCTCTTTCTAAAACCCCATTGCTTTATTTCTGATTAGTTTGAACCAGTGAGAGTTCTCACTGTCATTGATTGAGGCTTCAGTACCTGCAAACAAAACCATTAGAAGTATTTATAGTACTCTCCACAGAATGTCTTCAGCCTTAGCCATCTATCTCCTAGTGTACTTGGCAACATCAGTGCTGACAAACTCAAACTGTATTGGTGGGTTGTTTCGATGCATGTAGAGACACACTAAATATCTCTTGTCTGCAGTGTTGTACAACTGTTAGTCACGCCTGACTGGACCAGCGTTCCTGTTGTAGCAGGGATGGGGGAAGGCAGAAATGGTGCATGGGAGCAGAGGGTGAGTAGAATGCAGAGTTATTGGGGACAGAGTGGAAAAGAGAAGGGGAAGAGTAAAAAGGAGAGGAGTGAAGATGGGAGTGAAATGGAAAAGACAGAGGATCAGAGACAGCTGGAAACTAAAGTGAATAGGGCAGGGGAATGACAGGAATAGGAATGGAGCAGAAATCAGGGCATGTCTACACTAGGAAATTTTTAAACTGATTTTGAAATAATAACTCCCAAAATAACTATTTCAAAATAGCGCATCCACCGTACAGGAAGGCCTTGAAATTAGTCCGAGGCAGGCTCCCTTAATGTGAACACGCTATCGTAATTTAGCAAATATAACCCGCGGGTTATATTCTTTTTTACAAACCCCGCCCCGGCCCCCCCTCCCACGGGCTATAGTCGTGCACGGGTTATATAGGCTTTTTTTTTTTACTGAAATAGCAGAGGATCCCCTCCCGCCCCTTTCACTAACTTTGCCGGGCTGGGGTTAGGCTCCCAGCCCGAGACCGAACAATGTGGGGAAACTTACAAGGGGCACAGGAGCCAGGAATGCTCCGGGGCCAGGGCAGAGGCATCCCCAGCAGAGGCGCAAGGTGGGAGGCTCCCAGCCTGGGCTGACAAGGGGAAGGAGCCCGGAGCAAGTTGCGGGTGCGGGGCTCGGCGGCCAGCAGCAGCAGCGGGGAGTCTGCAGGCAGCCATGGCTCACAGAAGCGGGGCCGGGGCATGGTGCTTGTTGCTCCTGTGTGATCCAGACGGGCGCCCTCCCCTGCCTGTAAGTTTCCCCACGTTGTTTGGTTGCAGGCTGGGAGCCTAACCCCCCGCACCGTAAATATACCCCCGCACGCTAAATATTCCCCCGGCACAGTCTTGTATACCCCGCGGGCTATACTCATGTGCAGGGTATACAAGACTTTTTTTTACTGAAATGGAAAAAACCGCGGGGTATATTCAGGTGTGGGGTATATCTGGGTGCAGGATATATTCACTAAATTATGGTACTTCAACTTAGAGCCCCAGGAAGCACTGGGGAATAACTACTTTGAATGACTCTTGGGAGTAGTTATTTTGAAATATCAGCAATAAAGCGTCCCACACTACCACTATTCAAAGTAACTATTTTGAAATAAGCTTATTCCCCAAGGAAAGCAGGAGTTATTATTTCAAAATAATGGGCTTGGTAATGTGGACACTCCGCTTGTTATTTCAAAATGAGGGGAGTAGTGTAGACCAAGGCTCAGAGATTTGAAAGGATCTAGAAAATGGAGGAGTAATAATACAAGAGATACAGAAAATGAAGGGAGAGAAGAGCAAGTATTATTGCCCCATAAATTATAGGAAACCTAGACTTAGGTGAAATGGAGGAAAAATTCACCAAGATACACACTAGAGGGAAAGAAGAAATGGAGTGAAAAAAGGTAAATGAAAAAGAATAAAATGAAGGGAGACATATCTAATTTAATAGATCATTTAATTCAAAAATGTTACAATAACTAAACCTCTTCATTAATGTTGATTGTGCAGAAGAACTGAGTCCTAGCTTTTTAATGACTGAGAGAGGTCTACTAAAACTTCCACAGGCAGAGCACATGCACATGTGAATGTGGGAAATAGAAGGAAAGGATGATGAAATGTTGTGGACTGCTCTAAAATATTATCTGAGCTGAGTGCAACCACCATTATCTATCAGCTGACTGGCCCTGGTTCTGGGAGGAGATGGTGGGAAGTGCCAGCTTACTAAATAGATCAAGTAACACAACCATTGTGTGTAGTTCTTGCATCAAAGAGAAGTGCTGGCTGTAGAACTCAGAATTGACTACCCACAAGACAATCGTTCAATCCCTCTTCAGACTCCTGGCTATGAAACCCAGACAGTGAGTGAGATAACGCTCCCCTCCCATACTGAGCACTAGAGCCATCCAGAGACCCACTCACAACAGTCTCTAACATTGGGTATCTCAAATCTCAGGGTTGAGAAATACAGACCCCCTCCCATCAACTTTAGTTTGCTCTGACTGAACTATTTGATCCCTTGAATTATTTTGCTCCCTTTCCGCTGATGGGGGTGGGGAGCAAAAGGAGCAACTGTCTTCAGGACCTGGTGATTCAAAGGGCCTGGGGTTCCTGGCTACCACTGCCACTCCATGACTACTCTACTTTCACAGACATGGGCCAGCTCCAGAAGAAAGAGTCTCCTATAGAAATGAGCTTTCCCCCTGATACAGACAATTCTGTTGTACCAAAGGATGGGAGATGGTCACAATCATCTTCGAGCTTTTAGCAATCTTTTAGGTATCCCAGCCCCAGATACTTAGGCGCCTTGAAGGTAAAGACTGTGCTCTTTAACCTCACGTGATAGCTGTAGAGAACCATTTTAGTGAGCCCACCTGTACATTTTGTAGGTGTCATTTCCCCAAGGCTGACAGTTTCATGCCCATCTGGACTGTATTTGGTTTAGTCCAGTCAAGGGGTAAAGAAGACAAACATAAATCTAATTTTTTTGAGAATGGGTATTAGAAAATAAATTGGGGCTAGCAAAAACAAGAAACAAAACAAAAACAAAAACCAAAAAAAAATTCCCACAGCTAATCCTGGAAGGCTCTGGTTCAAGTTAGGAGTTAGCAGCAGCAGTATGTTAGATGGTTTGAAATTGCATTAGTAGGATGAGCAGGCAACTGGAACATTTGCACTTTATACTTGTTATAACAGTTAACAATATGTCTCCAATCTGGAGTTTGTATGTGACAACATTTTTAGAATCTTTCACGGTAGCATTAGCAAAAAGATCCATCTAATTTCCTGGGATAGGGGTTAATAAAATGTTGTAACAGAATCCTGGTTTTGAGTTGAACAGTTAATGAAGGTCAGCTTATGAAGGCCTCATTCTATCATGTCCTCGAATGCTAGGGAATTAGAAATATACAGTATAAAAGTTGTTTGCTGTTATTAAAAATGTTCTTTTGATACCATATGTCATAAGCTATATCTGTCTGAACATATTGCTGTGCTTTCATTGCTTTATGCAATGTTTTAAATTAAATCTTGAAATCAAATAAATCTTGCACTTGTGTCAAGCTTCAGAGGTGGATAAGATCTAAACTTCTGTTTTATAGTAACTTTATATTTAAATAGTGTTTCTCATCATCTACGATTGCAAGCACATCAGAACCTCACCTATCATTGCATGTGTTTATACAGAACCAAGCACAGTGGGGTCCTGATCCTGATTTGCACCTTTGAGTCATATAAATACTTAACCGTAATGGGGTAAACATTTTTATTTAGGCTCCTACAAGCTTCGTCTTATTCACGGTGAGTGAGTGACACGGTAACCAATGGGAATTGTAGTTTGGATGCCTCATGTCCCCATAGTCTTCTCCATGGGCTGGGTTCCCTAACCCGATGACATGTCTCATAATGCAGCACAACCATGTGACTCCTATTAAGCCCTGCAACTGGTCAGCAAAAGGAGAGACCTGGGTAAATAATGGGAGCTGTCATCTGACCATAGAAGTAAAGGAAGTAGAACGCACCTGAGATACAACTCCCATGAGGCACTATGGCTGCCCAGGTCAAACTGCTCTGAAACAAAATATCTTGATATCTGGATCTTGTTTTTAATTCGGCCAAACAAACCAAAATAGTTTGATTCAATTAGTATTTTGTTTCCATTTTTCTGATGAAAACTGGTTTTTGGTAAAAAGTGATAGGTTTTTGGATATTAAATTAGAAGTCAAAACTTCAGTTTCTATGGTGAAAATGAATGTGTGTGTTGTTGAAATTTTCCACAGGAAACCCCCATTTTCCAACCAATTCTAGCCTCTGCTGTTGGTTGGTACTCAGAGGCTCACATATATCTCTAAAGATCTACAATAGCCCGAAAGAGAGCAACAGTTATTTCTCTCTAAGAGTAAATCAGTTGAAATTTCTAAGGAGCCACTCTGGCTAAGGTCAGAATCCCACAGTCTTTGAATAAATTTTCATGGTGATGGTGGCAGTTACCAGCTACTTATATAGCCAGTGGTTGATGAGATCCCATGCTAGGACACCTAGCAACGTTAGAGGCTTTCTAGACATCACAATGAGCAGCAGAATTTATTTTGTTTTGCTTTGTTTTGGGGGCTTTTTTGGTTATTGCTTTTATTTCTATTAGAAATGGAGATACATAGGCCAGAGAATTTCTGGGATTAAGTTGGGTTCACTTTGGGATTATGAGCAGCACAGGACCCCACCCATTGTTGCTGGTATCAGTATTTTTATTTAAGAAAATGTCTTGGGTTACACAGAAAGGTCAAACTTGAGGGGCAAATGGGAAAAATGACACAGGGCCTTTACTTCAGAGTATTGTGTGGTTTAGAAAATAATGATAGTGAACATTGAGTCAATGCCATTTTACACCAGCAGTGATCCGGGTTTCAGGATTTGTAATGATTATTTTTGTATTGCTATCTAATGTTTTCACTGCTCTACAAACCACCTCCATTAGTAGCTCAATTTTTCAAATGAAAAATAAATCTATAAGGAGGATTTATTTAAAAAAATCTTCAGAATTGTATCTTTGTGTATAAAAGATCACCCTAATTTCTGAAAAATATTACATTAAGCACTAATAAAGTACATATATAAAATTAAATAGTAAAGTAGTAATAGAGACATTTTATTATGAAATCTACTTTCTCTGCAATACGTAAAACAGACTTTTGCTATAATACCAAACACAAAAATGGAATAGAAAATCAATGCATGACATTTGAAGTATGTTTTATACAAGTTTTAAGTATTTCATTTTTAATATATTTTGTGAAAATATCCCTGAATGTAATGTGAATGTTCCATGTTAGTTGTGGAAAAGTGCTTGGCTTTGAAATAAGAAAGAATCAGTTCAGCTTTGTAGTCTTTTAAAAATATTGTGCTTCTGCTGAAGTACACAACCATGAGATGGGGATATACTTTGGTTCTTGGCACCTCTTTTAAAAAGTTGCTTTAGACACATATACATATTACATGACTTTTCAAGTCATCTGAAGACATATTTCCTTATAAATTAACAGCAGAGAAAACTCAGAATAGAAAACTTCATTTCTTTGAGGCTCAAAGGCATTCATACTATAGATTTTTATCATGGGAAATTATCATGAACTTCATTGTGGGTTAGTTCACTAACTGTTCAACTTTGAAAATGTATATCAATGTAAATCTATATTTGGGTTCTGATTCAGCAAAATAGCTGCTTAAGTCGGGCTGAATCAGGGCCTTAATTCATGAGATACACTGATACTTTGGAAAGAGTAGACAAATTGAGACAGGAAATAAAACATACATTTTAAACAGCATAATTAACAGTTGGAACCATTTACAAAGGGTCATGGTGGATTTTCAATCACTAACAAATTTGAAATCAAAATTGGATGTTTTTCTGAAAGATATGTTCTAAAAATATTTTGGGGACATTCTAGAGCCTGTATATTATAAGACTAGATTATCACAATGTTCCTTTCTAGTCTTAGATTCTATGAAACAGACCCATTTAAAAAAATCAATTAAAAATAAACATATTAAGTATAATTAACATAGTTATTGAATTTTTTTCTGTGTTTGCCAAAACCCTGATACTTTTAATGTTTGTGATACAGCTGAAAGCACATTAAAAAAATACATGTTCTACAACAACAACAACAACAACAAAAAAGAACCCAACAATTCTTTAGGGGAACACATTCTTTTTAACAAAAAATGCAGTTTTACAATGAAGCAGTTTTGTTTGAGAAACTTCTACCAGATGTACAAATCACACAGTGAGCAATATTATCTTAACTGCATGTTTTCAATAGAAGAATATTAAAGATGGAATTAGTTATTGTTAGTGTTGCATTTTTTTAGGTAAATATAAACAGGTACAAAAAGTCTGTTGAGAATAAACTTCCTTGTAATATGGAACCCAGCCAGTAGTGTATGGATAATATGAGAAAACTAGTCATAACAGGGTTAGTGTGTTCAAATAACTCATAATAAGTATTTACTATTGTATTAAATATATGTTTACTATAGGTAGTGGATTATTAAATTGATGTTACCATTCATCTTTAAATAATTTAACCACTTATTTACAAGGCAAATTTATTGTCATTTTTCTGTGGATGCCAGGAGAAATTTCCTTAGAGTTTGGGTTTTTTTAAAAAGGGGATGGAGTGTGTATATGTGGGAGGGACGGGGGGAGGAAGAATACAGAAAACTAAAGTGAAGGAGTCCTGGGGAAGGAGAATGGGAGAGGAGCACAGAGAGGAGAGAAAACTGGAGTTGTTAGAGTGATTTGGTTTTAAGGATCTGGTCAAGTTATTGTTATTAAACTAACCAATTCGTTATTATTATTTTCTATTTGGAATGATTTGCAAACTATTTTAATCTTGCCAGACATGTAATTATTTGCAAAATTTGCCAGTTAGTTTAGAGGAGTGGTTCTTGGTATATGGGTTGTTTGCAAACTGTTCACTTTGGCTATAAATGTTTGTTATTCATTGTGTGTGAATGACTACCTAAGTCATTTTTGCGGTATAAATGGAGCAAACGATGAATGGCAAATAACAAACAAAAACAACAACAAAAAAGGGACATGGATATAGTTGACCCAATCAGCTGTTTGGAAGTGTATTTCTGCAACATTAAATATATGCCCTGGAAATAGAGTGACCAACTGATAAAACAGCATAATTCCATTGACTTCAGTGGAGCTACGCTAATTTAATCCATTCAGAGATCTCATGTTTTCCTGTTCCACACAGGTCAAGCACCATATATATTCCTCATGTTGAAACAGAGAAAAAAGGTTAGAGTTGGTAGACTTCATTTTTTAAAAAAAGGCATAGGTTCTCAGCATGTGTTCCATACTGACTTTTGTTCCTTTACCCCAATTTCTTAAACATGGGAACAACAGAATGTTTGATATCAACAGCTGATCTCTTTGCCAGATGTGAATTTAAGGGTCAAATGTCAGGGAACTTGCAAACTAGCGAAGTCTTGATCAACAGAGTTTAAAACTTTGATAAAACCTTTTATTGCCGCAGTAGAATTTTGAATGTGGTCTACATTTTTGCATAAATTAAAAACAAAAACATATGGACCTGATTGACCTAAACCATCTGAAAAGGAGCTGGGTGATCTCTGCCTTGTTTAAATTTCACTAATACAAACTGTTCATAAGAGGCTTTGTCCTTTAATCCTCACTGATTTTTAGACAATTTGTTGTCTTACAATTAAGTGCAGATGGTTTGGAGCTGTAATGCAGATAAACAAACGTGCTTAGGATGTTTCAATTTCCGGGCTGGATTTTAAAAATAATCTGGGTCTAAAACATAAGAAATCTGTTTTTATCTGATTTTAATGCTCTTTTACTGTAATCACTGTAATATGTCAGCTATCTATAAAATAATAACCATTATTATGTTTAGCAAAGGAATACACATTTTAAGAAGACTGGGTAGAAATATTAAGTAGACAATTCAGCCATGCTAAAAATGACTTGTAGTGCAAGTCAGATTTGGAATTGAAAAGGAAATAGTGCTATCATGAAATAGCGGTACACATTTGAAATGAAAACAAAATTCCCTCATTTAATACACACACAAAAAATAAAATCACTAATGATTCCAAAATCACTCAGATATGGCACTGCTTTTATAAATATCTGATTTTCTTTTGTTTAAGATGCAAATAAAGATGGACAATTTTGAAATGCCTTGTAATACATCAGTTGATAGAAAGCAGAGAAGAGAGTGCCTTATACATTTGAATACACCATCTGCAGTGGGTCCCTACGATAAAGATTCTTGGATGTTAAGGGGATAAGTGACAACTCTCCAATAACTTTATTTATATTGGGTTGTACCTGGCTCCGCAAGTAGTCCCACTGAAGTAATGGGTCTGTTCATGGAGGGCATTGAGAATCTATCCTTTTATAGAAACAATGTTGCTTATTTTTGAAAAGTCATGAAGAATTGGGCTGGCAAAATCTTACTGATCTTCAAAAAAGTAGAGCTGCCTTAGCAATTAACACAGAGTAAGGTAACTTCAATTCCTTGTAAAACAATGAGACAAATACAGAGAAGATAAAACACAAACAATTTAAAAGACATCTGAACCATTACCAGCATGGGTTTATAAACCTGATTGCTTGACAACCGTGACCATTTTTGATTGTATCACTACAGTATCAGTCCTGACCCAAACCCAGCAAATAGATTTTAGTAAAATGTTTGGTAAACTGTGTGATAATCTTACTTGAAAAATTAATTTTAACGTGGACATCAGTGCTCACACGTGAAGTATAGAAATTAGAGATTGAGAGGGGTTATTGGATCATCCTTTCTGTGGTGGTAGATTATTTTAGTAGGGGATGGGTTGGTGCTTTGTTTAGGTTATATTTATGGAGCCAGACCCCCCCAGGTGGTATAACTCCATTGATTTCCATGCAGCCGCATTGATTTACACCATCAATGTATGGTTGTCAAAATGTTTTTTAATCTCCAACAGCAGTAAAATATTGTCGGTGCTTGAAATACTGCTCCATAAATTGTTTACAAAGAGTGATTTAATAATTGAATATACACTTTTCCAGCCCCCATATCTGCTCACTACTTTGAGGAGGGACGAGAAATGATCTGAGGCCTACTTGCTTCTGCCCCTTAGGGAATTAATGCCAGTAATGGAGAATGCTCCTCTCTGGCTCTTCCTCTAAAGGCAGAGCTGAAAGGGGAAGAAAAGGAGGTGACAACAGGTAATAATTGAAGGAGCTGGGGTCCACCAATTGTGGGCAGCTGTTGCTGCTACAATAGCCTGGAAGTGTCATGTGCTGAGCTGCTTGCTGCTGGTTCCTTTCCCTGTTTGTGAAGTAAGGAGTAGAGATTGTGCTGTATCTGTGACTGAATCGTGGAAGCTGTCCAAGTCCAAGCTGTTCAGAAAGAACAGCTCTTCCCCAGTTCTCACCATTGTTTTATTATAGCAGCTGGGCACTCTCCTTCCTCTCTGGCTGGCTTCCTTTCTTTCATTCGCTCTTGCTATCATTAGCAGTGTCTATCCCCACTCCCTCAGCCACCTCCACATGCAGCTGGAGAAGTTTGGCTTCCCCTCCATGATCATTACAGTAATTGTATGCCCTCACAAGCAGACACTGCGTCCACACTGAATTTTTAGCACTGCTCCAACGTTTGTCTTGCACCTATTCAGGTGGAGGGAATGCTAATGTTGGTAGGGTGCAATGCTGTCTAGCCCTGCTCATGCCAGCTATGGGAAATGCTGGTGTAGTAAGGGCCCACAGGTGATTTATCATTACTCAATGTAGCATCCCAGGAAGACTTCAGGCAGGACACTGCTTGTTTGGGGTCTGTCTGCTTTCATCTCCACTCTCACCAACAGGTGATTCCTCATTCCTAGTTTGTTAGGAAGTGGAAGCAGGGATAGAAAAAAATGCAATACCGAATTCAAATGTACCTATTATTAAAACATCATTTTAAAACAAATGTTGTTAGTGTATAACCCAAGAGTACTCAGTTCTATGTGTGTGTTATTTCTCCAGACAATGGCATCCACTCTTTAACTGTTCCAAACTATGGGACTTACATCAATTCCTTAAAAAGATTATTACCCTATTTAACAAATCTCACCATCACAAAGTTACCTCCCACATGTGGTCTGAAATTCCTTTATTTTAGTTTTATCCAGTTGTCCACCCAACTTTGTACCACAGAGATTTGTGGATGAGACTTTCTGGGACACTGTAGTACTGTCCCACCTCCAGTCTGAGAGCCCCAGTGCTCTTAAGGAGGATGAAAGTCTCAAGGGAACAGAGCATTCAATGGGAGCAGAGGGAAACCATCCCGTAGTTGGGACCCTCCTCCCAGAGGATGTTGCGGTATCCTCTCGCACTGAGGATACCTCTGAGGGGGAGGGAATGCCAGTTCGGAAGAGGCAGGTGTTAGTAGTGGGTGATTCGATCGTTAGAAACATAGATAGTTGGGTTTGTGATGACCGGGAGAACCGTATGGTCACTTGCCTGCCTGGTGCGAAGGTTGCGGATCTCTCGAGGCATCTAGATAGACTTATGTGTAGTGCTGGGGAGGAGCCGGTGGTCGTGGTACATGTAGGTACCAATGACGTAGGGAAGGGTAGGAGAGATGTCCTGGAGGCCAAATTTAGGCTGCTAGGAAAGAGACTGAAATCCAGGACCTCTATGGTGGCGTTCTCGGAAATGCTTCCAGTTCCACGCGCAGGGCCAGGTAGGCAGGCAGAGATTCAGAATCTCAATGCGTGGATGAGACGATGGTGTAGGGAAGAGGGGTTTGGATTTATTAGGAACTGGGGACACTTTTGGGAGAGGGGAGCCTATACAGGAAGGATGGGCTCCACCTAAACCAGGGTGGAACCAGACTGCTGGCACTAAACATTAAAAAGGCCAGAGAGCAGTTTTTAAACTGAGAGATGGGGAAAGCCGATTGGTGTGGAGATGCACGAATCGGAGGGAGACTTCTCTTAGAGGAGAATCCATTGATAGAGATTCTCTAAGCTGTAGTCAGAAAGAGAGGAGGGAGAGGCAAACCATGGGCCAGAGCAGACAAACAACCGCGTACAAAGGAATCCAATGCATCAGGAAGGGCAGACAAATAAGCAGTGGCAAATTTTTAAAGTGCTTCTACACAAATGCTAGGAGTCTGACTAATAAGATGGGTGAACTAGAGTACCTAGTATTAAATGAGGAGATTGACATAATAGGCATCACTGAAACCTGGTGGAATGAGGAAAATCTGTGGACACAATCATACCGGGATATAAAATATATCGAAAGGATAGAGCAGGCCGGGTGGGTGGCGGAGTGGCACTGTATGTGAAAGATAATGTAGAATCAAATGAAATAAAAATATTAAATGAATCAACATGTTCAATAGAATCGCTATGGATAGTAATTCCATGCTCCAAAAATAAGAAATTAGCAGTAGGGATATATTACCGACCACCTGACCAGGACAGGGATACTGACATTGAAATGCTGAGGGAGATTAGAGAGGCTACCAAAACAAAGAACTCTATAATAATGGGGATTTTAATTACCCCCATATTGACTGGATACATGTCACCTCAGGAAGAGAAGCGGAGATAAAATTTCTCAATGGCTTAAATGACTGCTTCTTGGAGCAGCTGGTGCAGGAACCCACAAGGAGAGGCAATTCGATTTAGTCCTGAGTGGAGCGCAGGATCAGGTCCAGGAAATAACCGTTACAGGACCGCTTGGGAATAGTGACCATAATATAATAACATTCAACATTCCTGTGGTGGGAAGAACACCTCAGCAGACCAGCACCCTGGCATTTAATTTCAAAAAGGGGAATTACACAAAATGAGGAGGTTAGTTAAACAGAAATTAAAAGGCACAGTGACTAGAGCCAAATCCCTGCAAGCTGCATGGAAACTTTTAAAGACACCATAATAGAGGCCCAACTTAAATGTATACCCCAAATTAAAAACATAGCAAGAGACCTAAAAGAGTCACGTGGCTTAACCACCATGTAAAAGAAGCAGTGAGGGACAAAAAGGCATCTTTTAAGAAGTGGAAGTCCAATCCTAGTGAGATAAATAGAAAGGAACATAAACACTGTCAAATCAAGAAAAGCAAAAAGATTTTGAGGAACAGCTAGCCAAAAACTCAAAAAGAAATAACAAAATGTTTTTAAGTACATTAGAAGCAGGAAGCCTGCTAAAAACCTGTGGGTCCCTAGACGATCGAACTATAAAAGGCGCAATCAAGGACGATAAAGCCGTTGCGGAGAAACTAAATGATTTCTTTGTTTCAGTCTTCACGGCTGAGGATGTTGGGGAGATTCCCAAATCTGCACCGTCCTTTGTGGGTAATGAATCTGAGGAACTGTCCCGGATTGAAGTGTCATTAGAGGAGGTTTTGGAACAAATAGAAAAACTTAATGTTAACAAATCTCCGGGACCGGATGGCATTCATCCAAGGGTTCTAAAAGAACTCAAATGGGAAATTGCTGAACTATTATCTGTGGTTTGTAACCTATCCCTTAAATCGGCTTCCGTACCTAATGACTGGAAGGTAGCCAACGTGACACCAATATTTAAAAAGGGCTCTAGAGGCGATCCGGCAATTACAGACCGGTAAGTCTAACTTCAGTACCGGGCAAATTAGTCGAAACAATAGTAAAGAATAAAATTGTGAAGCATGTAGAAGAACATAATTTGTTGGACAAAAGTCAACATGGGTTCTGTAAAGGGAAATCCTGTCTTACTAATCTATTAGAGTTCTTTGAAGGGGTTAACAAACATGCGGACAAGGGGATCCAGTAGATATAGTATACTTAGATTTCCAGAAAGCCTTTGACAAGGTCCTCACCAAAGGCTCTTGTAAATTACATGGCCATGGGATAAGAGGGAAGGTCCTTTCTTGGATTGAGAACTGGTTAAAAGACAGGAAACAAAGGGTAGGAATAAATGGTAAATTTTCAGAGTGGAGAGGGTAACTAGTGGTGTCCCCAAGGGTCAGTCCTAGGACCAATCCTGTTCAACTTATTCATAAATGATCTGGAGAAAGGGGTAAGCAGTGAGGTGGTAAAGTTTATGGATGATACCAAACTGTTTAGGATAGTCAAGACAGAAGCAGACTGTAAGGGACTCCAAGAAGATCTCACCAAACTGAGTGATTGGGCAACAAAATGGCAAATGAAATTTAATGTGGATAAGTGTAAAGTAATGCACATTGGGAAAAATAACCCCAACTATACGTACAGTATGATGGGGCTAATTTAGCTACGACAAATCAGGAAAGAGATCTTGGAGTTATCGTGGACAGTTCTCTGAAAACTTCCACACAGCTGTGCGGTCAAAAAGGCAAATAGGATGCTAGGTATTATTAAGAAAGGGATAGAAAATAAGACCCGAATATCTTACTGCCCTGTATAAAACTATGGTACGCCCACATCTTGAATACTGTGTACAGATGTGGTCTCCTCACCTCAAAAAGATATTTTGGCCTTGGAAAGGGTTCAGAAAAGGGCAACTAAAATGATTAGGGGTTTGGAACGGGTCCCATATGAGGAGAGGTTAAAGCGACTGGGACTTTTCAGTTTAGAAAAGAGGAGACTGAGGGGGATATGATAGAGGTGTATAAAATCATGAGTGGTGTGGAGAGGGCCGATAAAGAAAAGTTATTTATTAGTTCCTAAATAGAAGAACTAGAGGACACCAAATGAAATTAATGGGTAGCAGGTTTAAAACTAATAAAAGAAAGTTCTTCTTCACACAGCGTGTAGTCAGCATGTGGAACTCCTTGCCAGAGGAGGCTGTGAAGGCTAGGACTATAACAGAGTTTAAAGAGAAGCTAGATAATTTCATGGAGGTTAGGTCCATAAAAGGCTATTAGCCAGGGGATAAAATGGTGTCCTTGGCCTCTGTTTGACAGAGGCTGGAGAGGGATGGCAGGAGACAAAGCGCTTGATCATTGTCTTCGGTCCACCCCCTCTGGGGCACCTGGTGCTGGCCACTGTCGGCAGACAGGATACTGGGCTAGATGGACCTTTGGTCTGACCCGGTATGGCCGTTCTTATGTTCTTATGTTCTTATGTCCCTGGATACATGTGGATTATAATATGGACAAAAGGTGTAAGGGTGGGTCAGCTTTTGAGACCGGTGTTAGGTCACATCTAATTTAACATCTTCACTATTTATCTGGAAGTGGGGATTAATTAACTGTACATTAATGAAATTCTTAGATCATATTAAATTAAGAGCGACTGCAAACATCACTGAGGAAAAACATTAATGCAATCGGTCTTACATATGGCATAAGCATTAAAAAATGAGTTTCAGCTAAAAGAATACACACTTAGGGTACGTCTATACAGCAACATTATTTCAAAATAACTTAGTCCACGTCTACATAGCAGGCAGTTATTTTGAAATAATGTTGAAATACTGTCAAGCTGGAGGACTTTTTACTCTGACTCTTGTAACCCTCATTGTATGAGGCGTAAGGGATGTCGGAGGAAGAGTTCTCTATTTTGAAATAAGTGCTGTGTAGACGCTCCCAATTTTGAAATAAGCTATTTCAAAATAAGCTATGCAGTTGATGTAGCTCTATTTGTGTAGCTTATTTTGAGTTAAGCCCTGCTGTGTAGGTTTACCCTTACAGTGCATTTACACAGCATTTCCGTTATTTCAAAATAGTTTTAAAATAATGGACAGCTTATTTCAAAATCTGTAAACCTCATTCCATGAGGAATAATGCTTATTCTGAAACAGCTATTTTAGAATAGCAGTAGTGTGGACTCTCCACTGCTGCTATTTCAAAATAGCTGCTCCCGAGGAGCATTCAAATTAATTACTCCCCATGCCTCCTGGGGCTCTACATCGAGGTAGCACGTCCACATTAGGGAAGCCCGCTCCAGACTAATTTTGAGGCTTCCCTCAGCGTATACGTGCTATTTCAAAATAAACTATTTCAGGAAAAAAATCTGAAATAGCTTATTTCAAAATAAGTGTACTGTGTAGACATACCCTAATACATAAGGAGAAAAGAGGGAGATGAATTTAAAGTAGATATTCTTTGGAAGGGTGGACTCCTGCCAAGACAGACCTTGGGGGTAACAGAGCAAGTTCACTTCTACTCAAAAGATGTAGGTAAATATGTAGGGATTTCTTATGCTTTTTACTGGCAGCAGAATATCCATTAACTTGTCTTGTTCCAGGTTCATTGTTGAACCAGGAAATAATAGTCTAAGTTTTCTAGAAAGACTCTACACTAGGACCTTTTATTATCCAATAGTCATCCAGTCCCGAAATCATGCTAAGCTTCAACTGTGTACAGGTCATGACATAACAGTTGCTTTAGGAGACATCAGAATGGCCACAAACCTCACTGCCATGAGAACAAAATGCAAAGCTCACTTGTTGGCTTTAGCTTTCTCACAGTAATTAAAAGAACCCCGGAAGGAAGGAAGGAAGGAAGATGTTTATAGCAAAGGATATTGAATAAGGCTAGTTTGCCTTCAGACGTGATTGACACCATATGTGATACAGTAACTGGTTCAAGAACACGTCTGTGTTTTATTTCTCTACAGTTTCTCTTATAAATACAAATAATAGAAAATCAAAAAGAAGAAAATTAAAATTGTAGCAAAATGTTGCTGGAGGACTGCCACCATAATAACCCATCATATATAATTCATGCTAAGCCTGCAGCTTCAAAACCTTGGATCCTGCTTTCTTCTGAAATATGCATTTAAAGAGAGCTCCTTTGCTTTTGAAAACTTGAAACAAAATCAAAATAATCCCTCTCCAAGGAAATGACTTGGAAGTTATGACCTGAAATTTTCTCTTTTGTAATGTTGAGGAGGAAGAGGCCATGTTTGTCCAATGTAAGGTTCTCCTTTTCCCTCAGCTTTTGCAAAACCTTCATTAATTTATCATAAATTGGGCAGATTTTGGATAAAGCTTAAATTCTGTATTTGTTTTAAGAAGAGAGGATTTGCTGGATTTGAATTTCATTTCTGTAGCCAGTCACAAGTCTCAAACATGCATGATAAATATGCACAATATCATCTCTATTGACTGCTGAATATAATGGTAGAAAATACAGCTAGTGAATAGACCTTCCAGGACATTATGTCATGGTTTCCATGGAGTCAGGAAATTTTGAACACAAAAAAATGGGTTGTTTCCCTGTTAGCAGAGAAATATGTTGAAGCAGACACACAATATGGTCACTGATTCTGGTATTTATTTATAATGACGCACACTCTTTGTTGGGAGTATTAATGAAAGGAAGGTTTGTGTAATTTCACTTCAAAACACCAGTCAAGGACTCTCACCTAATCTTTTGTACCATGCACCCTCTCCTGTTTTTCTTAATGTACCAACTGGTACTTGGCAACTTCTTCTCTTAGCTTCTAGTGCTAAATGTTTCATGTACTTGGACACGTCATCCTGGGGGTTAAGTAAATGGATCATCCTTTCTGTCTATAGCAGCTTTGTATCATTCAAATAATTCACTTACATTTGACCATTTCCTTCTTAAACACTAGGTTGTATGTTTCTGTTCAGCTTGCTGGAACCTTTGTCCTAGCTAGAGCTGGGTGAAATTTTTAGCTAAAATCTTTCAAAATCACTATAGTCTTTCACTAAGTTTTCAGAGGGGTATCTGAGTTAGTCTGTAAGGTTACGTCTAGACTGCAAGCCTCTTTCCAAAGAGGCTTTTTCAAAAGTATCTTTCGAAAAAGCCTCTTTCGAAAAAGAACGTCTAGACTACAACCAGTAGTTTTGAAAAAGCAAGCCGCTTTTTCGAAAGAGCACCCAGGCAGTCTGGATGCTCTCTTTTGAAAAAGCACAGTTTGCATTACATAGCGCCTTTTTTCGAAAGAGCACTTTCAAAAAAAGGCGTTATTCCTCATAAAATGAGGTTTTCGTGGTCCAAAAACCTGCCGCTTTCTTTTGATTTACTTTCAAAAGAATGCGGCAGCAGTCTAGATGCAGGGGAAGTTTTTTTCGAAAAAAGGCCACTTTTTTGGAAAAAACTCTGTTGTCTAGACACACCCTAACAGGAAAAACTTTAAAAACAACAAATAGTTTAGTAACACTTTAAAGACTAACAAAACATGTGGATGGTATCATGAGCTTTCATGGACACAGTACTATCTACATGTTTTGTTAGTCTTTTAAGTGCTACTAAACTATTTGTTGTTTTTCAGTTTTCACTAATTTGTCATTTTTGCCAAATTGTCTTGAAAAGCAAAAGATTCACAGCTCTTCATGTAGACATTTTCAAAATGAATTACTTTAATTTAGGGGAAGGAGATAGGAGGCTCCCTCTTCTGACTTTTTTTTGGTACTGGAATTTTCAGCATTTTTTTTTTTAATGCAAAAACATAAAACTCTCAATCTAAATGAAACATTTTGTTTTGGGACAAATTAAACATTTAATTCAACCTGAAACAAAGAGGAATTTATTTTAATTTTCAAATATCTGAAAATAATCAATTCAGCTTGAGCAGAAACCGCTGTCCTCCCTCTCCCCCCCTCCCCCCGAAAGTGTTCATGCACTAAAAAATCTGTTATTCACAGAGCTGTAATCCTCACCAGTTAACTCAACATTTTTATTGAACTAGGAATATTTGTTTGGACCTGTACTTTGGGTTGCTATCTCAGATATTTCTTTCAAGGGAGTAATAGATTTCATAGCAGTACCAAAATGAGAAGATACTATGGAGGAGTGTCTTTTGGTTGTTGGATCTGCATATTTAGGTGCAATAAAATTGGGGGTGAGGGATTCTCTTTCAGTGACTTACTTCTGCCCGTAGCTAATAACATGTTGCGGATAAGAAACAGCAAAGGAATAAAGACTTCATTATTTTTCTTTTAAATTTCCCCAACCACTTTCTATTAAACGTGAGATTTATAACTGAGCTTTCTAAATTCGGCTTCGCTCACTGTAAGTCTGAGGCACATTGCAGCCTTGCTTCTGCAGTCATCAATGCCAGGCAGGAAGCAAGATACTGCATCTTTAAGAAGTGCTTATTTGGCATTTACTTATTTAGTTAAAGATCATCACCAAGCAGAAATCCCTCGGGAGGAGTAGATGGTTCATTGGGCCCCATGGGGAGGGCGGTAATTAAACTCTGAAGGCGAGCACTGATGTTAAGCTAAAAGCTCGTCTTTAAATAGTAATACACTTGCAATGTAAAGTGGTAGGCCCTCGGGTGCCTGTTGACATAGCGTTAGGAGCTGGCACTTTTTATATAAAAGCTAAATTGAAGAAACTGTTATGAGCTCATCTGCATAAAGCAATATGATTCTGCCTGAGGGTGCAGGCAACAGGGAGTGATTAGCAAAACGTCTTTTTTCCTGCTACTCTGTTGCTCTGCTAACATGCCACTTGTCACTGAGAAATTTGAGACACCATATGCCAACCTGCAGCTACAGAGACCCCCTTGCTGATTGCACATTGAAGACTCCCTCTTCAGCACATGAGGTGCTGTCAAGACAAATTTTTGAGAGTATAGGAAACACACTGGAAATTAAAAAAAAAAAAAAAAAGCTAGTGTTGCCTTCGTATCCCTTCTCCTCATGCTGAATCAACCTGGTCCCAGTGAGATTTTATATTTTAAATGAAACGCTGTAACAGGGAGAGAGTTAAAATGTTTATTCTCCCTCAGGCGGGGTAGGCATGTGGGTAGACTTGTTCTACTTATTCTCTTTGCAATACAGAAGCCTAAGCTGCCTGCTTTTTATGATTTATTGAATAGCATTTTGTTAACTGGTTAATTATCTTAATTATATATTATATATAAAGATAATTAACAAATTAAATTGCTATTTAAAACCATAGCAAACAAAAATATTGAAAAACCAGTTAACATTGTGATAGCAACATACTAATCCATCACACCATTTCTGAAATCAAATTACTTAAAAGGGAATGGATAATTGAAAATATTTTTAAAAACTTAATGCACATAACAAATGTGGTATGAAGTATAAAGAAAGGCATATTTCATCACCATAAAACAACCTTAACTCTGACCCATAATTTTGCTCTTTTTATTCATATCCGTTGTTAAACTGGGAAAGTAATTGATATTGTTTACAATTATATGTCTAAGTGCTTATTTGACTCTTGTCACAATAGTAACTAAATAACTCACATTTATTAATGCCATCAAAATACTCTTTTACATATAGGAGCTGAGGTACAGACAGATCAATGACATGTTCAATGTAATTAATTATGAGTGAATTAATTACGAAATATGTTCTCATCTGTCTATGTTGTCAGCACATTTTCAATAGAACCTGGAGAAATGTAGTTTTTTAAAGTATTTTCTAGAACAGTGTTGTTCATCTATATGTGGATTTTGGTAGGTATCCCAGGTTTGGGGTAATTGTGATTTATTTTAGTGGCCTCACAAAATGCAAGCATCTTAAGAATATGAGTTGATTTTGAAAGCTGTGATGTTAATTATCCTAGAGATTTGCATATGAAGGTTCAAAAGCAGAAGCACTATTTCACTTAACTCTCTATTCCTGTATTATAAAATTGTATTTTGTGAAGTGACATTCCTACCGATCAGATCTATGAGCATTATAGTATAGAGAATGGTTAGGTGTGCCAACTTTTCTGCATCATAAATTGAGTCTTCTTTCCTAAAACCTCAGCTCAGTCTTCTTTTGTGGCACCTGTCCCAGAATAGGAGCTAAAACACATTGTTTGCTCAGCATTGCAAAACATAGAAACTGGTCCTGGGTGGATCAGCAATGATATATGGGTTCTTTCACAATTAGGTCATTGGTTTCAGATATAGGGCTGGTAGAGAATGAAAGCCACTTCTATCTACTAGATGACCTATGTAAAATGCATTAGTAGTTACAGTCTAATCCCTAAAGACTAGATGTCCACATCAAAAAAAAACAAAATAAAAAAACAATACCACAAGGTGCATTCTTGGTGATAGTCTCAGCAGTAAGGACAAGGGCTGGAGAACTGCCTATACTTTTACCCCTGGAGGGATTGATTGGAGTGTCTTGTTTGAAAGTAAAATCATTTGGGGCATTAAGGCAGAGGATGTGAAAGAGGGCACCTTCCGAAACACAGTTGAGGCATAATGAAAAGGCATGTTAGGGAGGCTTACATTGTCACTGTGCCTCTTCAGGGAATACATGGAGCAGGGGATTATCAAATTTCATTGCCCTTCAACCCCTTTGTGAAAACGAAAATTACTGCATGAGCCCAGGAGAGGGGACTGAAGTCTGAGCCTACCTGAGCTCAGCACCACAGGTTGGCGGGGGGCAAAGACAAAGCCCCATTGCCCTAGGCAGTGGGCCAAAGTCAAAGTCCAAAGGCTTCAGCCCAGATAACCTTGTAACCTGAGCATTGTTGTCCAGGGCTGAAGCCCTTGGCCTTGGGTTTGGCTTTGGCTCTGGGCCACAGCAACTCTAAGCCAGCCCTGGTGACCCCACAGTTTGAGAACCTCTGACGTAGAGGATTTCAGTGCCCAAGGCTGCCAGTTTGGCATCTTTCACAAGCACTACAGTTTATTTATATATTTGATTAAAATGGGTCCATGGCTGGGAATATGAGACTTGAGGGCTAATCAGTTTTTAGGATGTGACACACATGTTGATCTAGCATTAACTGTGGTATGTACAGATTCTAATGGCCAGGTTCTCCTGAAGTGTAACTCCATTGATTTTCACAGTTACTCCTGACTTACATTGCTGCAAGAGGGAAGAAAATCAGGCCCTATAGCATCACAACATAACGTAGACATCTGGAAGAACTTAAAAATGTTCCATTGATGACACCAATGCTAATTTCCAAATCTGATGATACTAACTCCATCTTGCATAGCAGGGAGAAAAGTTCCAGATACACAGAATGGCCTCCAGATTTTTACAAAAGTGAAGGCAAAGTTGTATTTGGAAAAAAGCTGATACAAATCTAGTGGACCTGTTGGCTGGTTTGAAATATTAGGGATCGAGACCCTCACATCTCACAAAGTTTAGTGATCTCGTTCATTAACATTTGTCTACTATTGTTTGCCCATTCTTTTAAATAGCAAAGAGCCTTTGCTGATAACACTGAATGAGCCTAAACCAAACCATAGGATGGGGTACCTTGCCATGGAGGATATCTGTAAAGTTCAGATAGCTCTAAATGTATCATGGAGCCACAAATCTGCAGCAGTTCAGGTGCATTATCAGAACAACATCACAAAATCATGATCTGTTTATAAGACTGTTTTTTTTTCTTTGATGTTTAAAATACTTCAAGTCTCTGGGATGAAAAAGGCTGGCAACTATTGATTTGCAACACCTCACCTAGTGGTGGTATAGGATTTCCTTGCAGGAAAAAGATTAAGTTCATTCTGCTGACTCACTGTGTCAGGTGATTCATTATCTCAAAGAGGAAAGAAAAGGTGGGAGCATCCAGAGAGACAGAGAAAATATGTAGGCCGTGGTTGTAGAATACTGAAGTAGGAATCCTTGGAGCAGTCAAACCAGGCCAGATGATTTATACTACACTTCATACTGTATTATAGATAATTTCTTAGTTGGGCATGGTCTAAGAAAAGGGAGTTTCTCTGGGTGGATTTTCAATATGTGAAAACGGACTTCATCAGGATACGTCTACACTACAGTGTTATTTCGAAATATCTAATTTCAAAATAATTATTTTGAAATAAGATATTTTGAAATAACGCGTATACACAAGTAATGCATTTCGAAATAGCGCATCCACGTTGAGTGGACGCTGAATCGCATTTAAGGCCGGCCGGAACCAGGTCTGGCAGGGCATCAGGTCAGGAGTTACTTTGTGTGGCTGCTGCCTGAGGCTATCTGAGGCTTGTGCTTAAAGGGACCCCCCTGGACAGCCGGTTCTCAGCTTTCCCTGCTTGCTTGCCTACCTCGATGAGGGACAGCAAAGCATTTTGTGTCTGCGTGCTCTGGTTGCCCTCACTCGGGACATCACAGCACTCTGCAACATGGAGCCAGAGCTGCCCCTGGGCACTCTGATGCTTCTCATGGATGCGTTGCTGCGAGCCTGGCTGCACTTTCTGCAGACTGCCATCCGGGAGGTCCATCAGGGGGCTGTCAGTATCCAGGAGGCCCTGCGGGAGAGCTTCCACCCTGAGGAGCACTAAGAGCCTCCCTGGTCTGCCCCACTGGGGGCTTGTGCCTCATTCCTCCCTCACATCCTTCCACTTACCCCTCCCTAACCCCCCTTCCTGATGTCAAATAAAATACATGTATTGTCATGAACACAAACTCTCTTTATTTAACAAAACTGGGGTGGGGGCGAATGAAACTCTGGTGAGACTGGGGAAAGGAGGCGGCAGAGGGGAGAAGAGAGGGTGGGAGGGGGGAGGGGGAAACCTGGGAGGAGGGAGCTGGAAGGGGGAAGCTAGGGGAGGAAGGGGGAAGCTAGGGGAGGAAGGGGGAGGGGAAGCTCAGGGTTGGGGGTCTCCCGGACCAACTTGATTTTCATGCGAACCTGCTCCTGGGTTCGCATGTGGCCTTTGGTGGCCAGGCTGGCAGCTATCCTGCCATAGACAGCCACGTTCCCCCATCTAGTGAGGAGATCATGGACGTTGGGGGCATCCCCCCAAACTGAATAAGGTCCATGATCTCTGCCCTGGACCAGGAAGGCTCCCGCCTTCTCCAGCCCCTGGCAGGTTCCTGGGAGCTGGCAGACTGCTCCTGGGGAGCAGTGGAGGGCTGGCTGCCAGTGGCTTGCTGGCTCATGTTTTGGGGCCACTGGGTCAGGGGCAATGACTGCTGGCTCTGGGCTGGCAGGCTTGGAGCTGGCACAGACACTGTGGCCAGAGTGCACCCCTTTAAGGGCTCCGGGAGGTAGAGGAGTGTTCTTGGTTGAGGCCAGAGTGGCCACCAGGGCACCCTGGGAAGGGCTGGAGGCCTCCTATTTCGAAATAAGTGTCTACACAGCACTTATTTTGAAATAGCTCTTCCGAAATTGGCGTTATTCCTTGTGGAATGAGGTTTACCAATTTCAAAATAAGCCCTCCGCTATTTCGATTTAATTTTGAAAAAGCAGTTGACTTGTGTAGACACAAGGAAAGTTATTTTGAAATAACAGCTGTTATTTCGAAAGCACTTTGATGTGTAGACATACCCTTACAGAGCAAGTGGAGAAGGGCACATGCTCACAGGGCTATATAAACAAAAGATGTTTCACTCCAATATTCTATCATGAGCTGACATTAAAAAATGTTGTCAATGTCAGAGATGGTACTTATTTCTCTTGTTCTTCCCCTCCCTGTTCTTTTTTTGCTCTGGCAGCTTTGACCATTGATGCTAATTAGTATTGAAAAGGACATTTTTGGCAAGGCTTTTAAATACAGCTTTTATCTTCTCTAGCAACAGGCAAAGTTGCAGCTAATGGTATTCGACATCTAAGAGTGACTGCAAGTATTTTTTTTTTTAAAAGAAGTCCTCCTTACTCCTGAAATTAATCAGCAAATCAGAGCATTTTTGTTTTCAATAAACAAATATATCAAGGGCTTGACCGAGTGTATCTAATCTATCCCATGAATTTAAAAGGAAAACATGAACATTGTCAGCGTTGCATTGAAATATCAAGAGTTCTTTTTATAAGTCTACATCACAAATTCTATTGTGCTGTTGCCTTGGTTACATGCACCTTTTAAAAACTAGTCTTCCCTTTTGGTGGTTATATTTCCTTCAAACTCGCTTTAGTTATTGACCTCTATATTACAGGTTTTGTACAGTGGTAATAGGCCAATGAGGAATAAACAATCCATCTGGGTTCTTGCAGCTATTTCTTATGTATTTAGCAACACCCAGTCTGAATTAGTATTACTAATCATACATTTATGTAGTTGCATGCACTATTGTTTTCAGAAGGTCTTGTAGTAACTTCAGGAAATGTGCTAATGCTGGCCTATTATTATTGCCAGCCATTATGATATGGGCCTAAGTACTACTTTTTTGTATAGGACTTATACTAATGATAAGTTTATGGTACACATCAGAACTAATGACTGGCTAACTACTTAGCATAAACCTGCTCACAGACATCTGACTACTGTTTCATGAGAATTGTACTCCAAACCTCGTTAATCTACTTCTGTTACCAAAAATGTGTCCCCTCCCCTTTTTTCAGTAATATGCATTGCACACTGCTGAAAATAAGGTGAAACAGATAGAGAAAATATGAAAGATGGAGTGGGTTCCTCTTTATATCTTTTTATATATTTCAGAGACCTGTATGTACAGACTTTTGGGGCTGTACTTTATGCTACAGTATGGTTTCAGTAATCTAAGGGGAGAAATGCACATTCTTTGGACTATTTCCTCTAAAACACCACTAAATTGCTAATAACACCAGTTTCTTGGGAGAATCTGGCCACTCAACTGGCTATCATAGAATCATTGCAATGAAAGAGGATCCCCCAGCATCACAGAACTGATGGGGAGGGGCCTCCTATAGTGCAACACTTCTCTGCTGTTGGCATATAGAAAGTGTTCAGAGTATAGGGAGCATACTAGAGACTTTTTCACCTTGCTGATCCCTTTCTGATGTATTGGGTCTTGGACCAAAATGAGATGAAGTCAGTGGAAAGATTCCCATTGATTGGAATGGATTTTGGACAAGGTACTTGGACCTTTGGGGCCATTGGCATCTGTCGTATCTTAAAGCAACACTAAGGCTACTCTAACTTTTACCTGGTAGATTGAGCCAACACGTAAATGGCCAAGTTTCAGGAGAATGAGAAGCTGGGCTACATATCAACTTTGTATTCCCCACCTGTACCATATACCTCACAGCCATTCCCAGGGCTCAGACCATATGTATTTGACGAGCTGATGTGTAAAACTAGTCAGGAGCTATGCAATCAGAAATAAGAATTTTCAGTATTCCATGAGGAGACTCTAAATGAAATATTTTATTTCCACTCATTTTGTCCCAAATCAGAATGTTTCCAAAATGTTTCATCTCAAACTAGTTCCAATTTGGACTCCCATACTTTCCTGTGGGCTGGACTCCTTGGAGACCTATCTCTTCCATAACATAATGTGGATTTTCCTCTGACAGAGATGCATACTGCATTATGGAGATATAGTATGGACAAGAAGCCTGGTCCATAGATGTTGCTGAGGGGCAGCAGGCTCCTGAACTGCAGCTCCGTGAGGCAATGCATTGCTCTGGGAAAAATCAATTTTAAGATAGAACTGACTCAGGATGAAGTATTTTGGGTCAATTCAATTAACCAAAATCAAATGTTTCAATTTTGGGAATGCTGAAATGCTTCATTTTGATTAAAAAAAAAAGTTGAAGCTAGGTGTTCTAACATTTCTGAAATGACATTTTTTGAAATTCTTGTTATGTGAGGGGGAAAAAAAATCAAAATTTCAACTTGTGTACCAATTTAGGACTCCTCCCTTAGCCCCACCCCTCCTCCCAATAAAACCCTTGTGAAATGTTGGGAAATTTCAAATTTTGTTTTTTCTAGTGGTATGTTATTTATTTTGGGATTTTTATAAAACAATAAGGTACACCAGGAGTTCTATGTTTGATGCACACAAAACACATTAACTAATAATGGACATTATGTGCACAATTGTTCAGATACGCTGTACTAAGCTATAAGGATAGGCCTAAAAGTAACTCATGAAGTTGAAATGAAATATTTTCCCTGTGAAAGGTAATTACTGTGCCTCCACAACCAATGTGAAAAGAACTCTTTTGTCTTGCGGGCTATTAAGGTTTTCTTGAGGAGCGAAGGAAACATAATAGTCAACATTTGCCAGGTGAGACATGCTTTTATTTCTAGAGAGCGTTTTTTTGGCTGGAGTGAGTGTTGCACTCCATAGTGTCTAAAATCTACAGTGGTTAATATGAGCTAAGATGTTTCAAAATAATAATTGGTTCCTACTTTTGGGAACAACATAGTGATTTGTTTCCATAGAATATTTGGAAATGTTATGGTTTAAAACACAGATAATAATTTTGGGTTAATGATGCAACTAAGGATGAGTTTCACCCCCAAAGAACCCTTATATACCTTTAAGTTAAGTCCTAAGCCCTCATCCAAAGTCTAAAGAAGCCTATAGAAAGCTCCTCCAATTGATTTAATTGGGATTTGGATCATTAACCTTGAACCATCATTCTGCACTGGAGCATTTACTTAGTGTATATGCACATCATCCTATGCTCCCAGAACACAGAACAAATGTTCTATCTAATCCTTTGGCAGTAAGGGTCAATTTTTCAAATAGGTACCTAATTTCTTCCTGTGGAACATGTTTACAGCAATGTTTTTTAAGCACAACATAGGCTCCTATGTTTGAGCATTTGGTTCAGTGCATCAGCCATAGATTCATATTACTTCATAAATGTTACACAGGGGCGGCAGGTTGGTATAATTTTTGGTGGTGCCCCATTAGCCACACCCTCTGACCCCTGTTAACCATGCCCCGACCCCCATTAACCACACCCCCCGACCCCTGTTAACCAGGCCTCTGGAGATAACACACTCGGGGCAAGATGGACGCATGACCAGAAGTAAAAGGTGTCATGTCACCCCTCTCAAAGGACTTTTCCCACCATCCTCCTACCAACAGGGATTAGTTTGGCCCCCCCAACCGCCCTTGTGCAACTATCCTGCAATTGCATTAACCCAATGTGTGTGACATTAACTCGGGGGCAGAGAGGCTGGGGGAAGTGTTCCCTCTAAGGCTATGTCTACACTCGTGGCTTCTTGCTCAAGTACAGCCGTTCTTGCGCAAGAACCCACAGAGTATCCACACTGCCTGCCTGCTCTTGCGCAAGAGCATTTACAGTATGCCGTGGTAACAGAGGGCGTCTTGCGCAAGACCTATGCTCTTTTCTAGCAGGTGTAAGCTCTCTTGCGCAAGAGGGCAGTGTGGATGCTCGGCAGGGATTTCTGGCACAAGAAACCCCTATGGCTAAAATGGCCATCGGAGCTTTCTTGCACAAGAGAGCGTCCACACTGCCATGGATGCTCTTGCGCAAGAAGTCTTGCGCAAGAAGCCACCAGTGTAGACATAGCCTAAGAGTTTCCAGAATGAATTTTTTGTTGTGCTCCAGTACTGAGTTCATGTGGCTTGTTTGGATGCGCCACTGTGGCACCCAAGTTATTAATAAATATTTTATAAACCTCTACCTTTTCCCTCTGCTGCCCTGTCTCCTCCCCTTGCTCCATCAGCTCCCCTGGTGCCTGCTGCCCCCCAACTCCTCACCCTCCTCTGCTGTCCTGACTCCTGCCCTTCTCACTGCCCTCAGCCCTCCTGAGACCTGCCCCCCTCCACCAGCCCTTCTCTGCTCCCTGTGCCCACTCCTCCAGTAGCCCCACTCTGATCATGTGAGCTACCCCTCCTCATCCCCTCTCCTAACACCTCCTCTACACACCTGCCCTGCCTCTCTCCTCTGGTGCTGGTCCCTCCTGCAGGTGTCTGCCCTTCTGCTTCACCCCAGAATCCCCTGGCACCTGCACCTTCCTTAGCCCTGCACCCTCCTGGTGCCTCCCCTTCCCTTACTGCCCCTGCCCCCTTTGCCCTCTTTTTCCTGATGCCCACCCCTCACCACTCTCTGCCCCATTCCCTCACACCCTCTGTGCCCTCACACATGACTTGCTCCATCCCTGCCTTCCTCATGCCCACCCTTCTTTCAAGCCTTCTCCCAGCACCTCCCCCTCCCCTCTAGCCCCCAATGCCCTTACCCTCTTCTCTCCCAGCATCACCCTGTCCCCTCCCACTGACACCTCCTCCTGCCCTTTTCCTCATTGTCTGCACTTGGCCCCCTGGCATTTGTCTCTCCTGTACCCTGTCCCTTGGTGCCTTCCCCTTTCTTTCCCCTCCCCCTCCGCACAAGCCCCTTCCTCTCCCACCCCTACCCCTATTTTCCCCCTTCCCTTCCCTTCTGCCTTCCACTTTGCAGGGCCAGAATCTGTGCTCGGGGCCCCAGAAGTCCCCGGACTCTGAACCCGGGAGCTAGGCCGCACAACGCAACACTGCACCGAGCACTTTTAAAATCCCGGGCCGTGATGTCACGTCACGCCCGGGCATCTCCCCGCTCACCTGTAAATGCCATGCATGGCAGCAGCAGCCGGCAGCGTGCGCCGGCAAGGGGGAGCTGGACTGAAAGCTGCACATGGCAGGGACGGTCCGGGTCCAGGGGGGACGCTCTGGGGCTGGAGTGAGAGGATGCGTGGGGGGGCCGGCAGGTGGGGGCCGGGGCCCGCTCCAGGCAGGGCCGGGGGAGAGACCCAGCTCCAAATATTGGTGGAGCAGGGCCCCCCGGCTCTGAATATTGCTGGAACACAGGCACCATGAGCCCATATAACTCGCAGCCCATGATGTTACACGTTCCTTTTCACAAGGTGTTTCTCTAACAAGACTTGCCATTTCAAAAGAAAAAGCTAAAAGCATAAATGGGTATATTTTCACTGCTTAAGTCCATTCTTAAAATGAAATATTTTACTCAGCTGAAAGATAATGAAGGAAAAGACTCTTGCAGCATTGGAGAACCAAGATGTATATATTTTAAACCCCAGAAGACAGCATTTTTACATGTTTTTTGTAGCTACAGTAAAGTGCCATTTCCTTCTGTCACTGTGGAAATCTCTTCTCCCTTATTATTGGAAAATATACTTTATTAAACCCACAAGACCATTTGATCCAAGAATGATATTGTGGCAGTAAAACCATGTTTTTCATAGCTTTCTTTGTTAGTTGATATAGTTTTATCATTTTATGTTCCTGACATTTCTATATATCCTAAGCCTCACTCATCTATTGGGAGATGTTTTCATTTCACATTAATTTTAAGACAGGTTTGAAAAAAATCTCCCTTTTATGAAGAAGCATGTTTCAATGAAAAGTTTAAAATTTCATTCAGTTTTTCTTAATGCTCCCTCATTCAAATTGTTAGCCCCTATTTTGTTCCTAAAATTTTAATGATCAATATTGCCTCACTCCTCTTCCCATTAAAGTCTATAACAAAACTTTCATAGTGCAAGAGTCAGCCCAATATTTGCTAATAGGTGATACTTCTAAACCATTTCTGTTTTGACCATTCTGCCTGTTAGATGTTTGCTCTGGAATTTGAACGTTTGCATTAGTAATAAAGAATAAACACTGGCCAATGAAAAGGTCTGCTTAATTGCAAAACACCTTTGAAATGTGCTATTCATCTATGAAGTTTTCATTGCTTCCTTGAGAGACTCAACTTCCTCTGAGGCCCAAGTTAATTATATTAAATATTACAACGTTTCTTTACACTTATAAATGAGCTGAAAAATGTGGACAAGTATTGAGTTAAAAAGAATATTGATACATCATAGATATTGTAAATTAAAGAAGAATGGTAATGAGAATTACAGAATATTTTTAACTGAAATAGGTTCAAAGAGACAATTAAATGCCAGAAAATACAGCATATTTGACCCACACATCAGCTAATATATGGTGGTAACAGAGCCCTGATCAATTATTTTAAAGAAAAGAATTAAAGATAAACTAAAATGTTAGAACTATATCTCTAATATAGGAATAAAGAAGGCAATAAACATGGCTATCTCTGCTAGGAATGAATCACATTTTCTGTGAATGTACAAGATGAAAGAATTATAGATTTGTACATTGCTTTGTGTATATGAACGTAAAATATAAGATAAAATTAAAATTCTACACTCGTCAGTAGGATCCAAACACCCTATCTTTCAAATATATTCAATATCACTGCAGGCTAGAGAACAAAAAACTAGAAAGACTTGAGTAGTAATAAGTACTGGAGTACACAGCGAACATATCTTCTCCTCTTATTATTCCTCTGGTATTACACCTGCCAATCTGAAACATAAGCTAAGTTGGAATGTAGTTGCTCACTTAGTTAGTGTTGATCCTGAAGAGCATGGAATATCTATGTTTCATTGATCTATCTCCGGACTCGTTTCTGGGAGCAGTTTCATATGATGAAAGGTTGCCTAAAACCTTTCATCATTTAAAAATAAATAAAATTTCAAAGCATGTTTGCAATATCTGTAATACCCCTATCGTTTGAAGCAAGGACTTGAAGCTTGGCAAGTGGATAATCCTGAGGCCAGTGAGGTGCCTTCTGCTGAAAATCCAGTCTGAATTGGCAGAGGTAGAGCTATAATTTATTGAAAAATCACTACTTGCCATCTGTGTTCTGCTCCATAGTGCTTACTGCAGGCTTGCCGCAAAGAAAAAAAGATCATTACATGTACCCCAGCCCCAATAAGGTTGTTCATTGACACCGTGTGCATGGGGTATGCTCTTGGGGATCTCTCTTCATATATCTAAAGCAGCCAGATGGAATCATAGATGCAACCACTATGCATGAGCGAGAGGGGACTATGGAGAAATTGGGGTGGAGGGAGGCTAAGGCATGTTCCCTGCTCCAAAACTATTTTCCTGGTCAGTGATGCCTATCACCAACCAACACTGCTTGCCTCAAACCTGGGGAGTTAAAAAATATACTTCCCATAAAATCATAGGGTTAGAGGGGACCACAAAGTACAACATGTCCTCTTGTCACTGCTTCTGGTCATTCAATGCCTTCTATCCCCTCCCCATCCTTGCTACTCTAAGGGCATGTCTACACTAGGAAATTATTCTGAAATAACTAAATTCGAAATAATAACTCCCGAAATAACAACATCGAAATAGTGTGTCCCCACTATGGGGGAGCCTCACAATTAGTCCAAGGCAGGCTCCATTATTGTGGATGCACTACCCTGACTTAGTGCCTCAGGAAGCACTGGGGAGTTATTACTTTGAATTACTCCAGGGAGTAGTTATTTTGAAATAGCAGCACTGGAGCATCCACACTACCATTATTTTGAAATAACTATTTTGAAATAAATGTTATTTCTCGAGGAAAGCAGTACAGCTTTCAAAATAACCAGCCCATTATGTCAAAATAACGGGCTTGGTAATGTGGACACTCCACTTATTAATTCGAAATAAGGAGGGTTATTTCAAAATAACTCCCTAGTGTAGACCAGGGCTTAATGTCAAGTCTTGTCTACTACAGGCAGCAGAGTGTCCAGCAGGAGGGCAAATATTATAGAACTCCCTACTGCAACAACAGCACTGGAGAAAGCTGAAGGGGTGTGTGTGTGTGAGGGGGGGATGAAAGCCAAGAAGTTACATAGGCAGCTTTAATTCTGGCATTTTCTAACTGCTGAGTGTTTGACTTTACAACCTTAATGTTTTTTAACATAGTTTTTAAAGAAAAATGGTTTCATATGATGAAAATTCCTATTGGCCAACTTAGTTACCAGCAAGGTTTGGACCTTTTGATCTACCACACAGAACTCTGCCACTTGAGCTAATAATGGAATCTTCTGGAATAGTAACTTTTCTTCTGTGATAAGTGAGTCATCAGAGGGGGATGAAACACACCCTTGCCAGTGGATTTGACAACTGCTTGCTGACAACAGAGGAATAATGGGAGTAGAGGTGGGTGAATAATGACACTGACACTTTTTGAAAATGAAAACAAGATAATGTTTTGGGTCAAACCAAAGGTTTCACTTGATCCAAAATAAAACATTTAATTTTGATTTTGAGCATTTTTAAACTTTTTGAGGTTTTAAAGGTTAACCTTTGTTTTAAAATTTCCTTTATTTTGAACCCCCCAAAAAATCTTCATTTGGAAAAAATGCTGAAATTAAACATTTCAATTTTTCCTGAATGTTGAGGGTTTTTTTTCCCCTCAAACTAACAATTTGGCACAATGAGCACAACTTTACCAAATATTTTGTTGTTACCAAATCTACATTTTTTTTGCTAGGAAAAAGGTAAAAAAATCTTGCCCCGATTTTATTGGAACTCGGGAAGCCTGGGTTCTTTTTCCGGTGGATAATTTTCTAATGACTGCAGTACCTTTAGTCCCTGCCCTCTAACTCCTCAGCCTGTCATAGAATCATAGAGCTGGAAGAGACCTCAGAAGGTCATCAAGTCCAGCCCCCTGCTCTAGGCAGGACCAATCCCAACTAAATCAACCCGGCCAGGGCTTTGTCAAGCCGAGACTTAAACACCTCTAGGGATGGAGACTCCACTACTTCCCTAGGTAACCCATTCCAGTGCTTCACTACCCTCCTAGTGAAATAGTTTTTCCTAATATCCAACCTGGACCTCTCCCACCGCAAGTTGGTACCATTGCACCTTGTTCTGCCATCCGTCACTACTGAGAACAGCCTTTCTCCATCCTCTCTGGAACCTCCCCTTCAGGAAGTTGAAGGCTGCTATCAAATCCCCCCTCGCTCTCTGCTTCTGCAGACTAAACAGACCCAACTCCCTCAGCCTCTCCTCATAGGTCATATGCTCCAGCCCCCTAATCATTTTGGTTGCCCTCCGCTGGACCCTCTCCAATGCGTCCACATCCTTTTTGTAGTGGGGGGCCCAGAACTGGACACAATACTCCAGATGTGGCCTCACCAGAGCCGAATAAAGGGGAATAATCACATCTCTGGATCTGCTGGCAATGCTCCTCTTAATGCAACCTAATATGCCGTTAGCCTTCTTGGCTACAAGGGCACAGTGTTGACTCATATCCAGCTTCTCATCCACTGTAACCCCCAGGTCCTTTTCTGCAGAACTACTACTTAGCCGGTTGGTCCCCAGCCTGTAACAATGCTTGGGATTCTTCTGTCCCAAGTGCAGGACTCTGCACTTGTCCTTGTTGAACCTCATCAGATTTCTTGTGGCCCAATCCTCCAATTTGTCTAAGTCACTCTGGACCCTATCTCTGCCCTCAAGCGTATCTACCTCTCCCCCTAGCTTAGTGTCATCCGCAAACTTGCTGAGGGTGCAATCCATCCCCTCATCCAGGTCATTAATAAAGATATTGAACAAAACCGAACCTTGGGGCACTCCACTAAAAACCAACCGCCATCCTGACATCGAGCCGTTGATCACTACCCACTGGGCCCGGCCTCCTAGCCAGCTTTCTATCCATCTTACTGTCTGTCCATTTATCCAATCCACATTCCCTTAACTTGCTGGCAAGAATATTGTGGGGAGACCATATCAAAAGCCTTGCTAAAGTCAAGGTATATCACATCCACTGACTTTCCCACGTCCACAGAGCCAGTTACCTCATCATAGAAGCTAATCAGATTGGTCAGGCATGACTTTCCCTTTGTGAATCCATGCTGACTATTCCTGATCACCTTCCTCTCTTCCAAGTGCCTCAAAATGGATTCCTTAAGGATCCCTTCCATGATTTTTCCAGGACCGAGGTAAGACTGACTGGCCTATAGTTCCCTGGATCGTCCTTCTTCCCTTTTTTGAAGATGGGCACTACATTTGCCTTTTTCCAATCATCCGGGATTTCTCCCGACCTCCACGACTTTTCAAAGATAATGGCCAAAGGCTCCTCAATGACATTTGCCAACTCCCTCAGTACCCTCAGATGCATTAAGTCCGGACCCATGGATTTGTGTACGTTTAGCTTTTCTAAATAGTTCCTAACCTGTTCTTTACCCACCACGGGCTGTCCATCTTCATCCCATCTTGCGTCACTTGGCGCAGAAGTCCGAGGAGCCCACCTTGTCCGTGAATACAGAGGCAAAGCATTGAGTACTTCAGCTTTCCCCACATCATCTGTCACTAGGTTACCTCCTTCATCCAGTAGGGCCGCACCCTCTCTGATCACCTTCTTCTTGTTAACATGCCTGTAGAAACCTTTCTTGTTATCCTTCACATCCTTAGCCAGTCGCAATTCCATTTCTTTCGCCTTCCTGATAACCCCCCGGCATTCTCGAGCTATACATTTAAACCCCTCCCTGGTCATTTGTCCAAGTTTCCACTTTTTGTAAGCTTCCTTTTTGTGCTTAAGTTCACCAAGGATTTCCCCTGTAAGCCAATCCGGTCTCCTACCATGTTTGCCTCTCTTGCTATGCATCGGGATGGTTTCTTTCTGTGCCTTCAATAAGGCCTCTTTAAAATACTGCCAGCTGTCCTGGACTCCTTTCCCCTTCATGTTAGCATCCCAGGGGATTCTGCCCATCAGATCTCTGAGGGAGTCAAAATCTGCTTTTTTGGAGTCCAAGGTATTTATTTTACTACTCTCTTTTCTTCCTTTGGTCAGGATCCTGAAATCTACCATCTCATGATCACTGCTTCCCAGGTTGTCACCTACCTCCACTTCCCCTATTAGTTCCTCCCTGTTTGTGAGCAGAAGGTCAAGCTGTGCACAGCCCCTGGTCGGATCCTTCAGCACTTGTACCAAGAAGTTATCCCCAACATTCTCCAAAAACTTCCTGGATTGCCTGTGTACTGCCTTATTGGTTTCCCAACAGATGTCAGGGTGATTAAAGTCCCCCACGAGAACCAGAGCCTGCGATCTGGAAGCTTCTCTCAGTTGTCCGAAGAAAGCCTCATCTACCTCATCCACCTGATTCGGTGGCCTGTAGCAGACACCAACCACAACATCACTGCTGTTGTTTGCTCCTTTAAACTTAACCCATAGACTCTCAACAGGTTTTTCTCCCTCTTTATACTGGAGTTCAGAGCAATCATAGTGCTCTTACATATTGTGCAACTCCTCCTCCTTTTCTCCCCTGCCAGTTCTTCTTGAACAGTCTATACCCTTCCATGACAGTGCTCCAGTCATGCGAGTCATCCCACCAAATCTCTGTTATCTCAATTAAATCATATTTCTTGGACTGGGCCAGGGTCTCCAGTTCTTCCTGTTTGTTGCCCAGGCTTCTCGCATTAGTGTACAAACACCTCAGATAACCAGTTGATCGCCCTATCTTCTCCATTCGAATCAGGGGGTCCTCCTTTGTTGCTCGTTCCTCTTTGCATTTCTTCTCGGTATCCAACTTTCCCACTCCCCTCAGGGTTTTGGTCACCGTCCCCCGATGAACCTAGTTTAAAGCCCTCCTCACTAGGTTTGCAAGCCTGCCCGCGAAGATGCTCCTTCCTCTCTTGGTTAGGTGGATCCCATCTCTTCCTAACAATCCTTGTGCCCGGAACAGAGTCCCATGGTCGAAGAAACCAAAGCCCTCTCTGCGACACCACCTGTGCAACCACGCATTTACTTCCTCAATTCGATGATCCCTGCCCAGTCCTTTCCCCTTCAACAGAGAGGATGGACGAGAACACCACTTGCGCTCCAAATTCTTGGATCCTTCTTCCCAGCGCTACATAATCCGCAGTAACCCGCTCAAGGTCATTCTTGTCCGTATCGTTAGTTCCCACATGGAGAAGCAGGAAGGGGTAGAGATCCAAAGGTTTGATCAATTTGGTAAGTCTGTCAGTCACATCCTGAATGCAAGCTCCCGGTAAGCAGCACACCTCTCGAGATTCCAGGTCCGGACAGCAGATGGATGGCTCAGTCCCTCTTAGGAGGGGAGTCCCTGACCACCACCACCCGTCGTTTTCTTTTGGGGGTGGTGGCCGTGGAACCCCCATCCCTAGGACTACGCATCCCATGCCTTCCAGTAGATGGTGTTCCCTTCCGGTTTCTTCCTTGTGAGGTCCCTTCCAAAGCATTCAGCACTGCAGAGCCTGTGGAGAGAGCCTGAAAGCGATTGCTTACCTCTATAGCATTGGGGGATTCCCGTGCTGGCCTTTTTTCCCCTTCTAGAAGTTACATGCTGCCAGTTCTCTTCCTGGTCCTGTACTGCCCTCTCTGTCCTTATTCCCCTCTCTCCTTGCCTTCACTTCCCAGACTGACTCTGCTCCTTTCATCTTCCCTTGGGGACAGCCGAAGAGAGGAGGTGGGGAAGTCAACCAGAGGCACATAGATGTCATGGAAAGCATCAGCCAAAAGGGTTAAAAGTTACAAGCTAGGAGTGACTGAAAATGTAGTTTTATAATGGAAACTATTGGGCAACCTTAAATATAGACATACATGTTGTCTACTCTTCAAATTTATATAATCATAGCTCTGAAAAATTCACAGCCATGACCAGCATAGGTATGTGAACAAAACACCCAGTGAAGACACTTTGAGGACAGTCTTCTGTTAGCATAGCTAATGCCGTTTGGTGGGAGCAGAAAAACTCCTGTAAGTATATGCTACATCTATGATGGGAGCTATGCAAACATGGCTTTGCTGACTCTAGAATGTCAAAATAGTCATAGCTGCTAGCCACACCTATAATATATAAACATACAAGATACATATATGTATATATCTTATTTCATGTACAGCAAAATTAACATTTATGGTTTATAGGTAATGACTATGTAAATGTAAACTGTAACCAAAAGTCAATTTTAAAAAAACTTTATGGGGGAAAAAAAAGTATTTTTTCAATGAATTTCCAGTTACGTGGAAAACATTAATCAAGATTCCATATGTATTTTATGCAGGTTATCACCATGTGTTATTTTCCTTTGATGTTGCCTGTGTATATTTGTTTATCTATTATCTATAACAGAAGGCTGCTGAAAATCCTCTTGCTTTCCTTAATGAAAATAAAGAAACATTTGTATAGCCTTCTCAGGTTTATTTAGTACTCCACACCTTAAAAGACATGTGGGAGAGAAACTGATTTTTATGGATGGTGCAAAAATAAGATAGGAAAAAAAAGAGCCTGTTAGAGAGAGAGACTGAGTTCTTGTCACTGATGTCATACTGCTCTCATTTTCTTTGGTTGTCAAAGTAACTATCATTTTGGTCCATCCAGTGATATTAAATAAGGATGTCAAGTGAAGTAGACAGAAAAGAAGAAAGAAAATGGGGACAGTAGAAAAGCACTAAAAAACAACAACAAACATTTCACATAAAAATGTGTAGCATACACTTTGAGAACTAATTTGCATAATATTTGATTTTCCACCTGATTGTGATAATCATTTTGATTGGAGGTCACTAAGTCCTGGTGTACAGTAGGGCTTTATTTTGAAATAATGCCCCCAAGGTTGAATTTATAAGCGGAGCATCCACACTACCAAGCCTGTTATTTTGAAATAACAGGCCACGGAATTTGAACTCTGTACTCCTGCTTTTCATCAGGAGTAAAGCTAATTCCAAAATAATTATTTCAAAATAATGGTAGTGTGGATGCTCTGATGCTGCTAATTCGAAATAATTACTCTCCAGTGCTTCCTGGAGTCCACATTAATGGAGCCTGCCTTGGACGAATTTCAGTGTTTCCCCATAGGGAGGACACATTTGTTTGAATTTGTTACATCAGGAGTTAAGTCAAATTTAGTTATTTTGAAATAATTTCCTAGTGTAGATATGGCATAAAATGATTTCCTTTCGAGTTTAGTTTTGATCTGATTTCCTTTTACTTTATTCTGATTTTAATAAGAGCTTAAACTAACCTCTTTCACCTTGAAAATAAGACTTTTAATTAGTCTGTGGCAATGTACATTACTTGTGTTAAAGACAGACTGCACCAGGGGAAAACTAAGGAAAAACCTGTAACGTAACAAAACAAAACTCTTCACTGTTCTGCCTGGAACAGGGGTGTGCAAAATATGGCCTGTGGGATGGAGCTGGTCTTTCTGGCATTTCTGACTGGCCCACCATGACTGGATAGGTCATAAATGCTTAATATGAAAAAATCTACTCAATATTCCTTTATGCAGTCACTGCTTATTTTTACACTTCAGTCAATCTCTCTCTCTCTCTCAGTAACTTTCTGAATGTTACATTTGTTACTGTTAGGACAAATGAGTATTATTCATGAATGGCATTTTCCTCCTACAGTTTCATACTAGTGACTGTAGTTTTAAAATACAGAAACTCGCTTATTCATTACTTGCTGCTGCACAGATTTGATTTTATTTTTTTAACACCAAAACAGTTTGTGCTCAGTTCCCTATTAGAAATTGTAGTACACACAGCATCTTTTTTAATTTTGACCTGAGAGCTTAAGTCACATCCATTGGAACAGTAGTATAGAGGGAGAAAGATTTGTATTCAATTTGTACCTGACTGCAAATAAAAATGTTGAGGTTGTCTGCCTTCTTTGGAGGCCTGCCGGGTGTGTCTCAATTTTCAAAAATCAACTGGAGACATGATGAAATAGTCCTGCTTATCAGGAAGAGCGAAGCGCTCACTCTCAGAAAATCTGGCCCTTTTTAAAGTGTCCCAAGTTGAGCTCCCAAAAAAAGATGAGGCACCTCAAGTCACACTGTTCACTAAAATTAAAATGTATGACCTCATATGTCTATACATGATACTAGGAAGGCAGCACTTGCTCCAAGCCCAGATCTTCTGGATCTTTCTACAAAAGACAGACCAGACTATGGTCTTTGTGTTTGCAATATTAGAAATACAATCCTTCTCATGAAAAATTATATAAAAGGTCCTGGTCTTCAGTGGTTATCTAGGTGGAATTTAAATAAACTCGGAGGGTTTTTTTGTTTTTGTCTTTTTGTTTTTGTTTTTTACCAAAGAATAGCACAAGAGTGAACATTCTGTGGGTGGGAAGGAACATGGAGACAGTTAGGCAAATCCACAAACATTATTAAATCTTTATGAAACATTTTACCGTCAAGTAAGTGCTGCGTCCTGGCATCATTTGCATCTAAACCCCATACATGAAAACAATCATTATTATGATTCATTTGTACTTCCCGAGAGCATTATATGGGTTATGTGAACTGTGGATGGAAAGAAGCTAACTGATAATTGGGAAATGGCCATAAAGGCAGCATCATATTTTCCATCTCCAAATCATCTACACTATTGGAATACTGTGAAACTATTATGGATGTATTAACCATGACCCTCTCAGTGTCAATTATCAGCTAAGCATTTTCACAGATTGGAACACCTGGCATCAAAGAGGCCAAAAGGATTTGAGTGGCAATAGAGAAGCCTTGATCCTATGAGAGAGAGAGGTTTAGGAGATGTAACCCCATCAGGGACTGTCTTTTTGTTTTGCATTTGTACAGTGCTTAGTGCAATGAAGTGCTGGTCCATGACTGGGGCTCCTAGGTGCTACTGCAAATCACATAATAAATAAGTTTTGTGTAGGTGGAGCAAATACTGCCTGCATATGGAGTAATTCCAGGGGGAAAAAACCCTGCAAACATATAGTTTTACTGACCAGTGCCTGTGTGTGTGTGAATGACACCCACCCTAGGGCATAAATCGAAACCAAAGGGATTTGTTAAAACACACACACACACACACACACACACACACACACACACACACACACACACACACACACACACACACACCAGCTGAAGTGAAACCACAAAATGTTTTTTAAAAACTGGCTTTCATCAGTAGTGCACTTTGTAAACAGCTCTAGGTGAACATTTCAAGCTGATCCTTGCTGACATACTGACACCTATAAAATGGTGCACTGTACTGGTGCATAAAAAGCACTCAGCATTAAGCTCTTGAAATAGTCAATTATTTAACAACTTATTGCATTTACTCCCCACTGAACGAAGGATCTTTATTGCACCAGCAGTCATCACAATTGGATCATCTATTCTACCATTCCATCTTCAAAACATGAACACAGCTGAGAGCTCCTATGAGGACAAAGAAAAGCAGGAATCCCAAGTTTTGCTAAATTATTTACAGGAAGAGAAAATGATTATTTATAACTTAAAACTCTGTATTGAATTGGACTATAAAGGTACAAATATGCAAAACAGAGGGTTTTCTGATTATTAAGATCAATGGGAATCCCAAAGGAAAATTGTTTTCTGGAGAAAATCAAACGAAGAGTTTTGAAATGTTGGCATTTACAAAAATTCCCCACATTTTTGAAAATTGTAAATGTCCTCGCAATGGGAAAAGCGCTCATATTTCCAAAATGTTATGCTTCATAAGTTCTTTCATTGTTTTGGGAAGGGGGAGTAGGTTTGGTAAGGAAATTACAAAGATTCATAAAGAGCTTTTGGTGGGGCTTGGAATACCTCGACTCTAAGGGTGCGTCTACACTGCATCGTTATTTCAAAATAACTATGTGAGCGTCTACGCAGCAATTCCGTTATTTTGAAATGAATTCAAAATAATGGATAGTTTATTCCAATTTGTGAGAAACTCTCCCTCAGGGACTCCCAGATGTGCATCCCCATCTGATGAGCCTGTCGGATGGTAGCTGTGTGTAGCTGTTCAAAGACCCTGCCCTGCCCACCTGGCTGGCCTCTGCCCCAAAACCCAGGGAAGAATGTGTCCCCCTTCCTCTCACAGAGGTTGTGGAACATGCAACATGTGGACACCACCTGGGAGATGTTCTGCTCCCCTACATCCAGGCGGGTGGTGGGGTCTTCGAAGGCCTTGAGACGCTCAAAGGTGCACTCTGCCTGCATGTGGGCCCTGCCCAGCTGGGCATTAAAGCAGTCCCTGCTGAGGTCAAGGTGTCCGATGTAGGGCTTTATGAGCCATGGCATGAGAGGGTAGGTTGCATCCCCCACAATGCACAGTGGCATATTCATGTTCCCACCCCTGATGGTGTGCTCAGGGGAGAATGTGCAGGACTCCAGCTTTTGTAATAGGCTGGAATTGTGGAACACATGGGCATCGTGCACCTTCTCCGACCACCCGATGTAGATGTCAGTAAACTGCTCGCAGTGGTTGACCAGGGCTTGCAGGACCATGGAAAAATATCCCTTCCAGTTTATGCAGAGAGATGCCTGGTGGTTGGGGTCCTGGATGAGAATGTAGGTGCTGTCAATAGCCCTCCGGCAATTGTGGAAGCCCATGGCAGCAAAGCTGGCGATGATGGGGTCCATATCGCCAAGGTGGATGACCCTGCGCAGCAGGATGGTGTTGATGGCCCTCACCACCTGCAAAAAGGAAACAAACAAACAACAAAACAGAGAATCACAGGGATGCCAGAGCCCCATTCCCCCCCCAACCACACCAGGAGCCACCCCCTATATAGCCCCCACCCCAGCAGAGCACCATACCTACATGATGAGGGCCCCAGTGGTTGACTTCCCCATGCCAAACTGGTTCCTGATGGATCAGTAACTGTCCGGCATGGTGAGCTTCCAGATAGTAATGGTGACATGCTTCTCAAGGGGGATGCTGGGTTTTATCTGGGTGTCCCGTCACATGAGGGCAGAGGTGAGCCACTCATACAGTTCCAAAAAAGCTCTCCTTCCTCATGAACAAATTCTGGAGCCACTGCTGGTCATTCTACCACTCCATCATGAGCCAGTCCCACCAGTCAGAACTGGTGTCCAGCCTCCAGAAGCAGTGGTGCAGAGTGGGGTGAAGGTGGAAGAACTGCGCTCCCAGACAAAGGTTGAGGGTCTCCTCAAGCTGATGGGGGTTGCGTTCCTGTAGGGCCAGGAAGACAGCCTGCAGAAACTGCTGCAGAAACTGCAGCATGACAGTTGCATGCCCGGAAGCAGCTCAGGCTCCATAGCTGGGAGTGCTGTGGTCTCCAATAACAGGGCAACCAAAGCATACAGTGAACATGCTTTGTTTTCCCTCAGAGAGATAGGCAAGCAGGAGAAGAACCTCAGAAATGGCTGTACAGGGGGATCCCTTTAAGCACGTCTCAGACAGCCTCAGGCAGCAGCTCCAGGAAATATCTGCTGACCTGATGCCCTGCCTGAAGTGGCTCCGGCTGACCTTAAATGTGAATTAGCATCCAATCAGTGTGGATGCTCTATTTCAAAATAGCTAAGTGCTATTTTGATATGCTTTTTGTATGTAGATGCACTATTTCGAAATAAGCTATTCCGGAAAATAAATTCCGGAATAGCTTATT
The DNA here is from genome assembly GCA_019425775.1 of Rafetus swinhoei. Taxonomy (NCBI): domain Eukaryota; kingdom Metazoa; phylum Chordata; order Testudines; family Trionychidae; genus Rafetus; species Rafetus swinhoei. Next base: position 161,251,230 of record CM033437.1, read on the forward strand.
TCAAAATTAGCGTGCAGTATAGCTGTACCCTAAGATAAGCAAGGAAAGCTTTACTTCTTAGATGTTTGTTAGATCAGAACTATAAAGAGGAACTAGTAGAAGTTTGAGGGAGCACCCCTGAGATAAAAGTGGAGCTTTCTGCTTGTTCTTTTCCAGTTGGAAATGAGCTGGAAACTCACAGCCCAGTACTCCAGATCAGCAAACAAAGAGAAGCTGGTAAACCAACCACTTGGCTTACATAATACTATACACTGCTAACCAGGTGCTTTTGCAAGTTAAAGGGCATTTGGTTTTATCTCAAGCTGACACAGCCTCTCCTTTGTTTACTATTTTGCTCTTTCTTTTGGGTTGGCCTAAAGAAAGGACAAGAACTAATTCCCCATAAAATTAGCCAGGATAGAGAAACATGTTGTGGATTCAGGTGTTTGTACAACATAAAATGTTAGAGTTCATGTGGATGTGTGCATTGAGGGGAGTATCTTTGTTTATTTTCTTTCTTTTGTGCTGCCCACCACTAAGGTCAAACCTTAAGTTATTTTTAAAGGTGACTTGCCTATGGAGAAAAAAAGGGCATATAGCCTTTTTTTGCTCCTTTCTAATGTATAAGTCCTGAAAGGTTGGCTTTTTTAATGTAAATGTTTCCTCTATTTCTTTTTGACATTATAAATCAAAATCTTGTTTGACCTAGAGGAGTTAATGGTTACTAGAACAAATGAAATTACAACATCATTGATAGGTGGTGGGAAGCAGCGGCACTGAGCAGAGATTGGCTTTTAGTTTGAATGTTACAAATCTTGGCTTTTCAGTTTTATATGTTTTCATGTCATAAACTCCAATAACTAATGAATACATTGGAGAAAGGATGTCCTGGTGAAAACTCTCAGGAAGGTCCACACATCTTCCAGCAAAACTAGTGAAGTCCAGATTACGCATTTCTAGACATTTTGGAAATGGATCTATTATTTCTTTCTAAGTTAGACTGATAGGTTGACAGAAATTCTGCAGTGCATGTCAACAAAGAAATATTTATTGGCACCTTTCTCTCATGATATGTGCAATAATACTCTAAGTACAATAATATTTTAAAAGAAGGTGGTAGAAGTCATGAAATATGAATAGGATTTTTGAAAGACCATACTTTTACATATTTTTTCTGCTATTCAACAATCTATGTTAAAATTATGTTAAACATTGCAGGGTAGGATTCATCCTCATATAACTCCACTGAAATGAACACAGCTACACTAAGATGAATTTGACCCTGAATTATTACAAAGAAACAAGGTGGGGGGTGTTTACATACTTCAGCCTTTTTATAGACTCTTTTGCTACCTTTTCTAGAGTCACAGCAAAACCAGAGTTGCTGTGTTAGAAAAATAAATCTGAGATGGTATGGCTGCTGTCAGTGCCTGAAACAATGTAAGTATGAAATGCAGCAATCACAAAGTGCATTTTTTCTCATACATAGTGCCATGAAACATCCTACAATGCTGAAATATAGTCAGCAGTGGGTGGCAAATAGACCAGTAAGTCCTTAAAAAACAACTACCAATATTATAGATATTATTAGATATATATCATGGAAAAACTACAACTCTAATAAATGGAACTTTTAAAAATTCAGTATTTATTATCAACATTTTGTCCATGCAAATATCTCAAAAAGGTGTAAAGCTTACCCCTATATGGTAATGGGGCTTTTTGCTCATGTACCAAATTTTTAAATAGAAGGCCTCCTTGTTAAGCATCTAATTCTGCATTTAAAATAGGTGGTTTCATTTTCAGTGGTACAGGTCAGCTCTTGTGTATGTCATGCAGAATTAAGCTTGCAGTTTCTCTCTGTGTTGGATAAATGAGTTTCCCTCCTTTGTCCAGTTGCTCTGAAACACAAAGAACGATTAATAAAATTCTTTGAACTTTCCTGTATATAATAAATACAAAGGGTGAAATCCTGGCCCCACTGAAGTCAGTGACTTAACTGCCATTAACTTCAAAGATTTTATTCAAGGTCTTAAATAAGCCCATCAGTAGTTCTAACATTTTACTAACATAAATAGCTTCAAATAATGAGCTGTTAACCCATCAGCAAGGGAGGTGCCCACGAAATGGTTCTTCTGTGAGTTCTAGTTTCAAATATTTATTTCAGACCATTATTGTTTCTCATATCTTTGCTATTTTGGTATGTTTTCAGCAATTCTTAATGGAAATAGCCTATATTATGCATATATGCCAAAATCTTCTCCATTCTCCCTCTGTCCCTGTAATGTTTTGTTGAATCTTCAAAAGTAAATGGGAAATTTAGGTACTTGTGATTGAATATTAAAATAGACATACAATGAAAAGAGAAAAAGCAAAGCAAATGGGAAGATATGGATGGGTGTCAGTGCAGAGACTTTTTTTCTAAAATTCTGCAAGAAATTCAGGTTCATCAACAAGCAGAAGACACGGGGAAGCCTTACCTTCCATTGAAAAATTGAAACAGTTATTAGTAGGTACCAGTCAGGAAGATCTTGCCTCTTCTCTAGAATTCAAGAGGGAAGACAGTGAAATGAAAGAGATCTTGGTACCTCTACTACTCTCCAATAAAACTTGCAGGGGATTCTGCAGACCATGGAATGGGATTTTTCAAAAGCACGTAAGTAGACAGGTTACAATTGCTTTCAGATAAACTTTTTCTCCTAAATCAATTAGGGTACATCTATACAGCAGAGTTATTTCGGAACAATGTCTGTTATTCCAAAATAACGTTATGTGCTGTCTACACAAGAAGCAGGTTATTTTTAAATAAATTTGAAATACAGGCTTCTTACTCCAACTTCCTGTAAACCTAGTTATATGAGGATTAAGGAAGTCAGCAGAATAGCAATCTATTTCAAAAGAAGTGCTGTGTAGACAGTGTCAAATTTTGAAATAAGCTATTTCGAAATAAGCTACACAATTTGCGTGGCTCAAATTGCGTAGCTTATTTTGAGGTATGTGCCACCGTGTAGACATGCCCTTTGGTAGTTTTGAAAATCCCACCTCATCACACCCATTTGTATTTTTAATTTCTGAACAAATACTACATTGCAAGGGAATATGGCATTTATATGATAATTCTATTAATAAGTATAGTTAACTATGCTTTCATATCCAATTTGAACATTTTAAACCACACAAATCTGTATATAAAAAAGGGGGGGGGGGAGAGCACACTGTAGTCAGAAGGATAGCTGAATTCTGAAGATACAGCTACTCAGACTTCACCTTTGGTCTCTTGTCTGAGAGGACCTGCTAAATTCTGATATTTACAGCTCCTTTGCTGTTGGTCAGAGTCTTCTACTGAAAATAAAGATAATTAACAGTGTCAATAGTCCTTTGTGTTTTTGAAAACCTTCCTTAGAGGATATGCTTTGTGACACTTTTAGTGACTTCATACTGAATTGATTGGAAGAGAGTCAAGGTTAACATACTGTCTGATAAAATGATGATAGGTTTATTGCTACATGGGAATGTGTGTCTGACTTTTTTTTTATTATTTATTTAATATGGAGACAGAACTAGAGTAGAGAGGTCACTCTTGGAACTGACTGTAATTCTGAGGAACATAACTTTCACTTTTCAGGCCATAATTTTCATCCAGCTAGGGATTCCAACTTTAAGTAGGTATGTGACGCTGGGCCACACGCTAATGGAAATCAGCTTTCATTACAAAGTCACAAACTCGATGCGTAATTAACGTTGATTGATATAAGAGTTCTTTTTCAAAAAATGTTGAACAGAGCTATCATGGAGTCTATTTTTTTCTTCCCCTAAAAGGCATAGCTTTGATGAAGTCTGATCATTGTAACAAAGAGAACGAAAACATACTCCTGTCAATGGACAGTTAGACAAATGAAGAATGTCATTCCCCCCCCCCCCCTTACTTAGCAATGACACAAATGAATAGAGAACTGGGGATTCAGAAGAAAATATGTTCTTCATTGCTCAGTGCAAATATTCTTTGGAATTTTCTCAGAAAGCAAAAGTGGATGTGTAGTCCCTCTTCCCCTTCCCCCCACACACTGTGTGTTTTCCCTTCAGACCTTGCAGATTCTTCCTAAAGTGACCCTCTATATAAGAACAAACCCATATATTATATGACAAAACAAATAGACAAGAGTTATTCTATTTCCATGGCAATATCAATTGATATTCTGCAGGTACAGCAGCTGCCAGTTAGGCCACTGACGAAATGAAGGCTCCTGAAGGCTCTTTGTACTGCAGCACTTGGCCAAAAATAACTTGGCATGCCACAGTTTCCCACAAACCCAGAGAGAGAGGAGGATTAAACTGACTGGCATGCAAACTGTCAGCTCATTTAGCGTCTTCACGCTAAGAGGAACAGAACAGTCACTGTAAACATTTAAGAGAAGAAAAATGTTTATGATTTGGCACATTATATTTATGGCCTAAAAGGTAAAACATTTAATGCTGTTGAAAGGAATATAAAATATGTTCCATCTAGTTCACCCCAAGGGCACCAACTAATTTGTTTTCCACCAGAACCATTATAATTACATACATTCTGAATTGGAATTAATTAGCATTTTTGGAAGTAACAGCGATAGAACTAAGCCATTATTTAAAATTCATTCTTATGGAAGTAAATCAGTTTTCTTAGTCAGTCTTGGACTTTTTAGTAATTTTTTTTTCTGAGGGAGACATAAAATGATTACTTCCATAATTATCTTAATACTGAAGCTCTGTTCATAATTAGCTATCACCACATGATATTAAAGTTTGCATCAGCCCTACCTGCTTTGGGTAGACTTTAGTGCTAATCAAGTGTTACGATAGTGCACCATAAGGGTATTCAATAGGAGCTGGTAGAATGAAACTCTTTTTTGACACACCCGTGACTAAGTGTATATGTAGTGTTTATACCTGTAATGTGTCTAAATGAGTTTATAGCGGTCCTGTCTGAAGCTAGGTCCCCCAACCCAGAGTTCGGGCGATGACCCAGCGACCACACCTCCTTATGTCCCCAAAATCCTCCAGTTCTGTGCTCCCCGGTCCCTCTCGAGTTCAGTAAATTTTGCACGCAATGCGCCGGTTATCGTGGTGATGCACCAGCCAACCCAAGCGGCTACTCCTCAGGGAGGGGAAAGGGGGACCCAGGCCCTTCCTCTCCACCGGTTCCCAGCCCAGGGCCCTAAGGTGTAGGGGTTGGCAACTCCCTACCCGACTGATGGGGCATCTCCCCGAAACTCTTCAGTCCGCGGGCGCCAGAATGGCCCTGCCCCGGGCTGCTTCCTTCCCCTCTCAAGGTCTGGTGTTTCTAGCTCTCCGACCCCCGTTCCTACCAGGATCCTCACCGACTTCTCCTCCTCCGGACTGCTGGCGCCTCCCTCGAGCCTTCTGCATCTCGGGCCTGTTCCAGCTTGTCCTCTCCAACTGCTCTTCGGGGAGGTCCTCCCGAACCTTGGACCTCCCCTCCTGACAGTCTAGTGCCCTTTTAAATGGGCCTGCCGGCTTTTGCGCCCTCCTGACGCTGCACCTTGCTTGCGTCCTGACACAGGCTTGCGTCATTCCCTGGATGCACCACTCCACCCTTTCTGCCCCCCCTTTGAGGCCGGCAGCTAAACTTCTGTAGCTGACACATCACCGGCGGCTGTGTGCGGCTTCCCCCACCCCTACGTGAAGCAGCGGAGGGTTTGCCGCCATCCGCCCCGCTCCCCGTCGTCTCACCCTTGCCGGCCACAGTGCGGGTCCCAGTCAACCCATCACAGAGTTAATTAAAACTAGAACAGACACTCCTGAGTTGCAGCATCTGGAAAAATGTGCTAGGAGGCCATCCAGAGGTACTGGGGACTAGATTGGGCACTCTATTCAAAAGCAGATGTTTGGGAAAAGGGATCTGGGCATGGAGTCTGAACTTGCTCATTGAGTTCTTCTTCACACAGCGTGTAGTCAACCTGTGGAACTCCTTGCCAGAGAAGGCTGTGAAGGCTAGGACTATAACAGAGTTTAAAGAGAAGCTAGATAATTTCATGGAGGTTAGGTCCATAAAAGGCTATTAGCCAGGGGACAGAAATGGTGTCCCTGGCCTCTGTTTGTCAGAGGCTGGAGAAGGATGACAGGAGACAAATCGCTTGGTCATTGTCTTCGGTCCACCCTCTCTGGGGCACCTGGTGCTGGCCACTGTCGTCAGACAGGCTACTGGGCTAGATGGACCTTTGGTCTGACCCAGTACGGCCGTTTTTATGTTCTTATGTTCCAAAATAGTGTTATGATAGACAAGTTGATTATAGATGGCATGGAGGACTTGTCACTTTTCAGCCGATAGCAGACTTTAGATGTAAAGATTGTCAGCTCAATGTATCTCACAAGCAGCTAATAAACTTGAAAAGGCCTCTATCAGCCTTTGAGTTTGCAGGTAGAATTTTTTGTGCACACTTTACTTTAAATGGAAATGGAACTAACTATTTGCTTTGGGACACAAATGGGTAGTTAAATGTCTAAATTCAAATATTTGCACTGGCAATTAATTACACCTTCAGAATGAAAGAGAGTTAGTCCAACACATTCTTGACTTTTATATCATTGATTAATAAATATGTGTACAGTATGCAACAGGAATAATTCAAAACACTACAGCTTGTTGTAGGTATGACATAAAATGTTACAGTTCTTACTACTGTATGGACTTTATTGTGAAATTATTTTCTTATATTTATATAAGTAACAATAGTGAACTTAATTTCCATTTTGTCATACTGAGGAGGCACTTCGCTTTTGCCTTTTATGGTATTTCCTTAATTGGGATATATTTTAAACACCGTTTCTATAACACAGTCGTAAGTGTTAATTTTAAAACAGTCCATAAGTCCACCTTGATATACTAAAATGGTAAGCAAAGGTAAATTTATGCCTTATCCAAATGTAATTATAGATTCTGCAGGGAATCTCAGACAGTAGAATACATTTAATGTATTTCTTTGGAAATATGCTGTCTGAAGCATGCACCGAAATGTACTAAACACTTATAGGAACATCATTGTGTAGTTTTTTATATTAAGAAAATGTCTGTGGAAAATGACTTTTTCTGAGTATATCTTTGGTATCTTATTTTTAGAGGAATATATTTGATGTATGCTTTATGTGGACATGAGGTGCCTCCTAAGTGTGTATCTTAAACATAGCCTTCTAGTATGACACCTAGTGGGCAATCAAGATAGATATTTTGTAGTGTCATTCACATTAGACAAGGATGATTAGCTTTTATCAGATCTACAAATGCAGCATGTGAGAAAAATATGTGAAGCAGCATAAACATTTCAGAGAGGTCCTTGTTGATGGCAATATGCATTACCTCTGTGGCCTGTAATGCAAAACATTTGTGTCATTTAAAGGAACATCAAGTATTTTCCATCTTGTTCACACCATTAGATATTACCGCAGGACATTAGAATATGCATCAGTGCAACTTGGCTAGTTTTTATGACATCTGTAAATACAAAAAGGAAGTTTTCTTCCTTTTGTGGTCCCCCCCCACCCTCCAATATAGCCCTAAAAGAATAATGTCCATGTTTAAAGTGATTTAAAATCCCCTGATATTTATTTTAAGAGCATTCAGGGATTAAAAATGAGATTCAAGCATGGACTAGAATGGTGTAGTTAGCAACGAATAAAAACGCAATTATATGTCAAGTAGTAGAAATCTATAGATGAAGAAGGTTTAAAGTCAAATCCACTTGTGATATACCCCTGCCTTACCCAGGTTTAATATATTTTGGTCATCTTTGCTCCTGAGCCCATGGATAGAAGATTTTAGGGGAGTTTTCATCTTGTGTGAATTCCTTTTAGAGAATTGCCTTTTTATTTTCACCTATTTCTTCCCTTCTGCTGTCCCAATAAAAATCCTAATGTACTTATATAAAACCAGCTGCTTGTCTGAAATTCAAATAAGGTAGCTCCACTTCCTAAAGGATTCCCTACAGAAAACAGAACTCGAATTTGACAGTGATATTGGTATTTTCTTCCAAAGTGAAACAGAAATCTTATTTGTTGAAATCAAACTGGTCTGCTACAGAACATATTCTGAAGACTAACCATTTCCAAAGACACTACATTTCTCACTTTGATTCTAATAATAATAGCATGATCATGTTTTTGACATATTCTTCCCAAAACAATTAAGAAAAAAGTTTAATTTAAATGTGAGAAAAATGACCATATGGAAGATAAATGTAAAAGTAGAACATTCAGTATTATAAGAAAATATATTGTTCTGAATATATTGAAGAAATCATTGTAGCAATATACTGGATTTGATGAATTAAAACAACTTTTGTTGCTGATTTAATGCCACATTTCCATGTATTACATTTTTCCCAGTAAAATCTTTGTTTCTATATTAGAATTAAACTACATTCCTATGTGAACTGTACTTTGATAGCATTGTTATTGGGAGAACTGTGGGGATGTTTTTGTCTTACATAAAGTATCTATTTAATATATTTTAGTCAGTCTCCAAAAATACTGTTTTGTGGCTTAAAAAACAAAATTATATACCAAATAAGCGCCCCATTTCAGAAAATTACATAACCATGGTAGTGGTCATGCCTTTAGTAATGTAAATATCTGTCTTTCCATTGCACTGAATGTAGGACACCAAACTGTTATATATAGTCCACCAAAGAGTAATCAGAGGTTAATAAGTTCTGGTCACTAAGAGCATGGGCGAGATTCAAAATAGCAGCCTACAGCTGAAAGATTTCTAATCCCCTTTAATATTCAGCCCCCAGGCAGGTCCATTTATTTTTCTGAAAGAAATGGAGTATGTTCTTTTCAGTTTTAAATGAAGTTGAATATAACCCATTTCATTCCATCCCCAGCTTGTCCTGAAGTATGACATGTTAGCTTCTTTTACAGTGATTGAAAAATATATAATTATAAGTGTACAATAAAGAAAGCACCAGAATCCAAATTTAGTCTGTAGTACTTTCTATGAATGTTTGCAGAATTATACAGTCATAAATATAGCTTCATATAACTCTTGTTTGGCTTTGTCTCTGGCCATTAAAAGATTTTAAAAATTGTAATGAAGTTTAGCCACAGTCTTTCTTGCCCTTGACTTTATTATTCCTTGAGGTTTGGATTAGTCAGTCTCCAGGTACAAAAACAACCTACAGTATCATTCATTTCCCCTCAGATTAAATTTGTAGGTTAACTCTAGCATTTTGTACTTTCTGTGGATCATTAATGAAATCTCTGGTAGAGGGTCCTAAAAAAGTAGATCAGCCCCATGAATTGAGTATTTTAATTATTTGGAATATGCATTCTTCATTAGTTCTCTTGGGACCAGATGCAGTGTACGTTGTTATTCTCCAAGTGCATGAGTGTTGGGGGTAGAGAAGTCTGTAACAAAGCTCTGACAGCAGTCATTAGTCTTTAAGATTAACAAGCGGTTTTATACATTGGCTGGGTATTAATGAAACAAGAGTGCAGTATGTTGCAATAAATGTTTCTCCAGTAGACTGGAAAGATGCTTCATAGTAGCAGAAGTCAGCTGGGTATTATTGTTCCTGTTTGTTGAGGGAGGAGGAGCTAGGTTCCTTATTTATGGGGCCTTACATCATCATGAACATGAATTGAAAAATCAAATATTCATAATAGCTGCATGTTCATTATTTGAAAAATGGGTCGACTATAGGCTTATCGGTAAAATGTTAGTGTAGAATGTCTTTATCCCTGTAAACAGAGGGACTGCAAACAGAAATAGAAATGGGGTTTTTAATTAGGAGCATTGTTTGTCACTGTCATTAAACAGGTCCTAAATGATCCTGTGCTGTGAATTTAAATCACAGGAGAATTATTTAATTGGAGTAGCCTAAGCTGCAGGGTTCTCTCTGACTACCACCCACACCTTAGAAACTGCCTGATCTCTTGCCAAAATGCACTGTGATTACTACAAACAGGTGTGAAATTTGAAGCAAATCAATAGTGTTTACCAAGCGAGAGCTCTGTTGTACGGACAGTCATAGATGTCAAGTGGAGCTCCAGTAAGAAAAGTAGATGTCTCTCTAGTGGAAAGATATGACATATTTCCAAATGTCACCTTAGGCCAAAAGTGTTGTTTCTAGAGACTTGGCAGGTAATTCGTTAACATACTTGGGAGCCAGGTATAATGTTTCTCAGTCTAATGGATTTGTGGACAGTATGCAATTGTAGTAATAACAATGATAACCACACCTTCTTCCCCAGTAGACATCCAAATCCCTAAGTGCCTTTAAAAATGTCAATGCAAATATCTAATGGCAAAGAAAGCAGCCATTTTTAGTTCAAGTCTTCTATGAACATTTTCTGCCAGTGAAGATTCTTTTCAAAATGAGCCCATAAGTCATTTACTATACATACCCTTCATTGTTAATTTTAACAGCTTAAATCATCAGTAATAAACATTATACAAACAACCCTACTCTGCATATCCTTGGAGGCATGGGGACAAGAAAATCATGGGATTTGCAGAAACCCAGAGGTCCTGTCTACAGCTGAGAATCTTTCTACTGTTGCTAATGTCTCCTCAGCTTTATGGGTATTAGCAATGCAGGGGATCTCTAGTGAAGAGTCTGCTCTCGTGTTTAACACAATATCATGTATCCTTGCTCAAAGCAGATCTGATTGACATGATACTTTCAGATTCTGCTAGCCTGTAGAGAAAAGAACCCAATGTCTCTCTTTTGAACCTGGGTATTTGAGTGGCTTTGTCTTGTGTCTCTCTTCTGTAGGGCAAATGCATAACTTAACTATATTACTAGATCCATTTACTTTACTAGAACTACTCTCATATATAAACTTGGGCACAATTTTAAGTACTTTGATATATCAAAACTAATGTCACTGGGGCAGCTTGAACACTGGAGTTATTTTCAGTTGAATCAGCATATTTCAAATGCTGATTTGCCTCAGGCGTTAAGATTGTAAGTCTTAAATAAGAAGATTAATAAAAACAGTTCTGAGTTCTTATGGCATTACTTTGTAGGTGAGAGATGAACCCCTTGAATTTCAGTACTAAAGGGAGAGAAAACAAAACATGTATGTCACAATACCTGACATTTTTCTTCTTAACTTTTTTTAAGCATTTCATAGTTCATGTAGCTATGTGACATGCTGTAGGAAACAAACCCTGATATGGGTAGGACATAAGACACATGACAGCTCTGTGAGAAAATGAGCATCTGCCTACTTACTTATTCTAGTTATTTCATGACCATGACAGAAGACATGCCCTTCTCCTGTCAGAAATTTATGTTAATTGGCCTCCTTTGGTAATGCAGGATGGCTGATGACAGAAGTGACTTGAGTTTGTGTTTCAGAAGTGTATTCCTAGTCTGATCAGGAGCTCCAAGAGAAAAAGCAAACGCAAAGATAGTTTCGGTCTTTATTCAGAAAGAAGTATTTCAAAGGTTACTGTTGTGAAAACAGAAGTGTGGCATTACATTAACACTTTCATCAGTGTGAAACACTTTGAAAAATGGAGGCTGATCAGGCTTTGGGTATAATATTTCCCTGCAATACTTCACAACACTGAAATACTCTTTTGGGGAAAAATGCTGATATTAAGATGCATTAAATTAACATATAAAGTCTTAAATTTTAAAGGTCAGAGTGAACAATTATGATAACCTGTGCATTACACAGGCCATAGAATTTCATACAGATAAATTCACAAGTTAATTCAACTATTGAAATGCATTGACTTGATGCTATTTGCAGTACACTAATAATTCTATTCACTTACATAGTTCAATATAATTAACTTTAAATTTATATTTTCTAAGCCATTAAATTCAGACATGCAAATATACAGAAACATAATGTGTAGTGGAAAATAATTCTGTCAGAAAAAAACCTGACCGTGAGTGGGGAACTTAGTGTCTTTTATCTTATGAAGTGAATTGCAGTATCATTGTTTGATAGGGTGGCACCAGGAACAGACTGCCTGGAAATGATTTGTGTCTAGATTTGAAAGCAAATAATTTTGCCAAAATTCAGGATAGCTCAGGTCAGGACTTCCAAGTCTTACTTGACTCATGATCTGTAGTAGTTATGAAACATAACATTTCTCAGGCATCTTAAATTTTAAAAGCCTTTAACAGATGCATAGTAATAGATCTTCAGAAGAATGCATCATCACTAGAAGCAGGCCAAATTCTGTCATCGAGATGATCATGGTTGTGTTGTTATGTGTTTTTTTTTTTATTGATGCACTATTCATGCTTTCACTGTCTTCGAATTCTGCCTTTGATAATACATGTCCTAAATAGAGTTCTACAGGAATAAATGAAAGCAACTCTTAGCCCTGCAGTTCAGATATAGTAAACCTAATTTTTGATGCCCCAATCCTACATAGAAACAGCTCACATTTCCATAGCTTTGTAGTCTCTGCAAGGTTAGCAGGGACAAAAAGCATTATATTTATTTCCTCCTGCAAAAAGTAAGTAGGTGTTTAAGTAGGTGTGACTAAATGTGTACAAGGACTAGGTCGGTTGAGCTAAGAGATGTCAAATTTATATAACTTCAGACTAGAACCCCACTTTAATGTATTTCTCACATTGTATTTGAAAGTATATCAGTACATATAGTAGGTATCTCCTGCACAAAGCAAACTATTATTTACATAGATAATGGGAAGGAGACCATTGGTAAGGCAGATGTGAAAACAGCATCAGCCCAAGTTAAAGTAATTCCTAGAGCTGTTTTCTAACCTTTTCCAGTCAGAGAGGTGTACTTGGAACTGTCTCTCCCAAGGCTGAAAGAAGACTTGTGGCTCTCGGCACCAGCTAGTGGGAGTCATGCTGTGACTGTGGTGCTGCATAGTTCAGACCTCAGAACACCAGAGGAGATGAAATTAGCCTCTGTACTAGTAATAATCCTTAACACTATACCCGGGGTGCCCAGTACGCTATACACTAGCCACTTGGGGCTATTTAGCTGGTTGAGTATGGCTAGTTCGCTATATAGCAGTGGCTATATATATATATACTATAGTGGCTACTGCTCAGAACTGGTTGGACACCACAGCATTACACTGTGCCCTAATGCTTACTCATACAGTTTACTCTCTGCACATATTAATGGAGAACTTGAGTGCACCTGGTTTGTAATACATATAGCAGCTCCCCTATACTGTTCACAGTTTGTTTAGATGCCCAAGCTATACCTGATTGGTATGTAGTATGTGGTCATTTTTGTTACCCCTGTCAGCCTCCTCTGAGAAGTGAGAGGAGAATGTCATTTGGATGCTAATAGGTATGCAGATGGTGCTTGCTGGAGAGACTCTCCTGTAATAGGGAGGGGTGGGGGAAATGATGTATATGTCAGCCCAGCTCCAGGGGAGTAGTGTTCTCTTCTTCCGAAGTGTAAACAACCAGACTGCAAAGGGGGGAAAGTTCCATGCAAGATTCACAAGCATTAATTTGTTAGATAAGCTCACATTACTGCAGTGCTTGACATCTTTTTAATAGAGGCAGTCAATAAAAAAGGGGAAAGCGGAGCTTTATTTGCACACAGGAACAGGCACAATGCTGGATTCTCAACTGGCACTGGAGTGATGAGAGCAATCCCCAAAGAATGTTTCCTCTAGACCAGGCCTTGAATGTTTAATAATGGTGAATTACCAGAACTCTTCAACCATAATGAAGGAATGAGAAAGCAATTAGAGCAAACTCCAAATCCCCTAGCCCTTAAAAAAAAAACCAGCCTTTTAACTCACTAAGTACAAATTTCTTTCCTTCTGGTTTTTGTTCTTCCATTTATTTGAAACCAAGGCTGAGAGAGAGGCCTTCTGCCATCCTGGTTTTTTTTAAAGATGCTGCTACAGAAGATAACAATATTCCCAGACACCACCACTTATTGAAGTGCTGTTGCATTTTGCACCCTTTCTGTAGCATTTTTAAGAGGGGATTATACAAAGTTCTTTGGAAACCAAGTCTATAATAAGCACAATTTTAAAACCATCAATGTGTCAATAATACATCTTGATCTTAATATAAATCAGTAGTGCCATGCCACTGCAAGTCAAGAGAAACAAGAAACCATTATCCACTGTTATTCTTTAGGTTTGTTAAGCAGAAGAGTCTATAAATCTGGTAAAGATGTTAAGGAAAAAATATTGATTACTAGAACTATAGAAACAAACTCTTTTGGACACTAATAACAGCACATTTCTGAAATCCTTAGTGATGTGCCAAATAGGTTAATGAGCATCTGTATCTAATCTACAAGTAGGCCGGGTACTTGGTACATATTGGGCACCACCATGTTTTTTGGTTTTTTTGGGTTTTTGCTCCATTTTAGGAAGTAATTGCACCTGAATATGCTGATTCAGAGAATAGTGTTGCATAGTCAGAACCAGAGGCAATATGTTACCTCTTTTATATCTCATCCATTCTTTACAAATATTAATTGCCTTATTTTCACAAATAAAAAAATACCAACACAACACATATAGTAATATATTTGTTAAAATTCCATGTTAAATATGACAAATGGTATTCGTGGGGCAATATTAAATTGGGCCCCCCTCAAGCTGCTTTGGGCTCCAGAGAATTGTTTAGTCTGCTTATGTGTGATGTGACCATTGGCCAGAACTTCATGGTTGGTTTTAGGATATATATATATATAGAGAGAGAGAGAGAGAGAAAGTGTGTTTGTGTGTTTGTATACATATAAATATATAAATATATGGACAATAAACTCTCCTAGATGACACTAAAATTGGAATCAGAGCAAAGAATGAGAAACAGTGCAACCAGGCTGAAGAGGATTTGGATTATTTAGGTAATTAGGTCAGCAGATGGCAAATGCAGTTCAATATAGAAATATGTAAAACAATTAGTCTGGGAAGAAGAAACCAATCATCCTAGCACACTAATCAAGAAAGAATTCATTGGTTATTGAGGAAAGGTCACTAAAACTATCAGGACTATGTACAGAGCAATAGTGAACAATGCAAACGTTGCTAAGTTGTGTGAGCAAAGGAATAGAATACAAAACCAAAACTAAGAAATCTGGTTACTATTTAAGAGATACTCCATGCCATCATGCAATGTGTGTTTGTGGTGATTACTTCCTTAGTATGATATGTGGGCTTGGAAATAGGAATCAAAAGCAAAGCCCTTACACATGTAATGCTTGAGACAACTATGTTCACAGAGAAGTGTCACACTATAAGATGTAGCCCACAAGATGAGGTGGACTTGTATTATAAGAGATTTTTTGGTCCCCATTTGGTATCATATAGGTAGTATTATTCAGCATACCATAGGAAGGATATTATCACCTTGGAGAAAATCGACAATGCAAGATCGCAATTCCAAATAACATCAGCTTTTAAGTTACAAGAAAATGCTATTGAGTCTATCCTCTGTGGCTGCAATGAGACTTTGAGATAACCTTGTTGAGATAGTCAGATCATAACAGTCACTTAAGGCACTGTTCTTTTTTCACGCCGACAAGGGATGAAAAAACTTCATCTGCAAATTAGAAGGAGAGTGGATTGGGAGTAACGCACACAATAAGACTTAAAATTTGCATAGCAGTATGAGCCACATTCTCTGCTGATGTACATTGATGCATCTACAGGGAAGTCAATGGAGCCATGCCAGTTTGCACAGTACAGTGTTCAGCACTATATATTCAAAATACAGTGAGAGAATAATGAGTAAGCTCACCTGCCTCACAGTTTGGTGTTTTGTAAGATTATTATCCTCATTTTACACAGGAGGAAATTGAGACTGGGTAATGAAGTGATTAGCCCAAGACCACATGCCAAGTCATTGACAGACTGGCATTAGAATTCAGAACCTCCTGATTTCCAGTCCTTCACACATTCTTCCAAACCACACTGCCTTCCAGCAGATGCATGCAACCAGACTAACTACAAGTCTGGGGCCCAGACAGAACAATGAATGCCCCCATCCCGAAAGGGATGGCTGAGCTTTATGACACTACTTTTTATCCTGTTGATAACACATTAGAGCCCACAATGTGTAAGTTGTGATGTTGCTTGATCTAATTAACATTTTTTTCCAGCTACAGCATCAGTGTTAACCAAATTTTGAGTCTAAATATAAGATGTAGAATTTGTTATTTTGAATTATAGGTTTAAATTAAATAAACACATTATGGAATGCATTTAATTAACATATAAAACATTTAAATAAGCACAGAAGAAAACACCTTAAAGTATCAAGTAAGCTAATTAAGTAACTCATGGTGAACTAAAGGAAAAGAAAAAACTGATAATTCAAGATGTAACTGAATATAACCAACAAAAATATTAAACATACAATACATTGCTGGTTCTGTGAGATATCAACCCCTGAGCAATGAGGAGATGGCTGGTATGGTGCATTACATCTAACAGGAAAACTCCAAGGAGATGGTCGGGGATGAAGGCAGAGGGAAAATCTGCACTTTGTTCTCTGGCTGACCAGTAGAGGTGTCCTCTTATCCTGTGTTCATGATAGTGGCTCATCAGTTAATGCTAGTGGTAGTGAATGAGGAGACAGACCCGGCTGCCTCTTGGCAAACGTGGCTGCTTGATTGGGTGGCTGAACTTGTCTGGCAAGAAGCTGCAGCCCTAAGGGAAGAAATCTGGTAGCACAGTGGGAGTTTGTTCCTCTTTAAAATCTCCCTGGCCTCAGCCCTGCCACTGGAGAGCCACCACGGCAGGCACAGCGCCTCCTTAACAGCAGAAGGAGGACCACAGTTCCCTTCCTGTTTTTTGTGACATACTGCCAGACCAGCAGGGGGCAGCAGAGTGTTCGGGCCACAGTGCAGAGAACCCTGCAATGAAAAAATGGAAGAAGTGGCATCCTGCAGAGATCGATCATGGGCCTAGTTTTATTCAAAGTTTTATTCAGAAATGATTTGGATATTGGCATACAGCAGGGATGGGGAATCTATGGCCCACAGGCCAGATCTATCCTGTAGCTTGCCTTGAACTGGCCTACGAGGCTCACCGCCTTGCAGCAGCATTAGACAGTGCTGACACTCCAGCCAAGGAGGGGTGTGGGGCTGCTGTGGCTGCAGCACCAGCACCAGCTCCCCACTATGGAGGGGTGAGCCCTGAGCCTCACAGGCACAATGAAGGCAAACTGTGGGCCTCATCCAGCCCACGGGCTTTGTCTTACAGTGAGGAGGAAGCAGCTCTGCACACTGCAGGGAAGCACTCCCTGCAGGCACCACCCCCTGTCATTCCCATGGGCAGGAAATTGCAGCCAGTGGGAGTAGTGGGAGGTGGTACGTGCAGGGAGTACTTCCCTGCAACATGCAAAAAAACTTGTGCCTCCCAGGAGTGGTGCCAGGTAGGTGCCCCAATCTCCTGGCCCTCTCACATCCCCCTCCTACCCAGACCCTGCACCTCCATCCTGCTCCTGCACCCTCTTTCCCACCCAGATCCCACCCATCTGCCTCACTCCTGCATCCCTTTCACCCCAGCCCACTCTTGGACCCCACCTCCCTCCCAGATGCTGCACTAACACCCTAATCTGCTCCTGCACCCTCCCGCTCAAACCCCATACCTACATCCCCACTTTCAGCCTGCTCCTGAATCCTACATCCCACCCAGACCACACACCTTCACTCCCAGGCTGCTTCTACACCCTCCCTCCAACCAGACCCCACACCCGTCCCCAGTCCAGTCCCCAGCAGTCCCTTCTCACACACTGAACTCCTCATTTTGGCCCCATGTCAGAGCCAAGAGTGGCCCCACAAAACTGACTAATCTCTGGCCTTCAGAAGAGTTAATCCAGCCCTGATTATAATCCCTGAGCCTTGCCACCTCCCCACCATGGGGCTGAAGCTTGAGGGGAGTGTCTCTTTTTTCCCTATTTCTCAGTTGTGGGCCACATCTATAAGGGTTCTTTTCTCCTACTCACTTGAGGGCCAGGTCAGTGAGGGTTATTTTGGTTTTTTTTTGGGGGCGGGGAGGTTGCTTCTCACTTGTGTGTGGTCCTCAATTAATTTTTTTGTGTATTAGTGGCCCTGACCCAGAAAAGTTCCCCAGCTCTGGCATACAGAGTACACTTATAAAGTTTGGGGACAATATCATGTTGGGAGTGGCTGCAAGCTCTTTTAGAGGACAGTATTAGAATTCAAATGATCTTGAAAACCTGGAGAAATGGCCTAAAATAAGAGGGTGAAGTTAAATAAGGAAAAATGCAAAGCATTATTGTTAGGAAGGAATAATCAACTGCACAGATACAAAATGGGAAATCATTGCCTAGAAAGGAACACTGCAGAAAAGGATCTGAGGGTTCCAGTGGATCACAAATTAAATACAATTTAACAATGGAAGAGTGTTTAAAAAAAAAAAAGTGAACATCATTCTGGAATATATTAGCAGGAGCAGGGAGGTCGACAGACTTGCTGCACCCGTGGCAAGGTGGGGAGCAGGCTCCACACTCCTGGAAGGGGCAGGGCCTTGGCCAGAAGATGCGCAGCTGGGGCATAAGAACATAACATAAGAACGTAAGAATGGCCGTACTGGGTCAGACCAAAGGTCCAACTAGCCCAGTAGCCTGTCTGCCGACAGTGGCCAGCACCAGGTGCCCCAGAGGGGGTGGACCAAAGACAATGTTCAAACGATTTGTCTCATGCCATCCATCTCCAGCCTCTGACAAACAGAGGCCAGGGACACCATTCCTACCCATCCTGGTTAATAATCATTGATGGACCTAACCTCCATGAATTTATCTAGCTTCTCTTTAAACTCTGTTATGGTCCTAGCCTTCACAGCCTCCTCTGGCAAGGAGCTCTACAGGTTGACTACGCGCTGTGTGAAGAAGAACTTTCTTTTATTAATTTTAAACCTGCTATGCATTAATTTCATTTGGTGTCCTTTAGTCCTTATATTATGGGAACTAATGAATAACTTTTCTTTATTCATGCTCTCCACACCACTCATGATTTTACATACCTCTATCATATCCCCCCTCAGTCTCCTCTTTTCCAAACTAAAAAGTCCCACTCGCTTTAGCCTCTCTTCATATGAGACCTGTTCCAAACCCCTAATCATTTTAGTTGCCCTTTTCTGAACCCTTTCCATGGCCAAAATATCTTTTTTGAGATGAGGAGACCACATCTGTACACAGTACTCAAGATGTGGGCGTACCATAGTTTTATACAGGGGCAGTAAGATATTCTTTGTCTTATTTTCTATCCCTTTCTTAATAATTCCTAACATTCTATTTGCCTTTTTGACCGCCACTGCACACTGTGTGGATGTTTTCAGAGAACTATCCACGATAACTCAAAGATCTCTTTCCTGATTTGTAGTAGCCAAATTAGCCCCCATCATACTATATGTATAGTTGGGGTTATTTTTTCCAACGTGCATTACTTTACACTTATCCACATTAAACTTCATTTGCCATTTTGTTGCCCAATCACTTAGTTTTGTGAGATCTTTTTGAAGTTTTTCACAGTCTGCTTCTGTCTTGACTATCTCGAACAGTTTAGTATCATCCGCAAACTTTACTACCTCACTGCTTGCCCCTTTCTCTAGATCATTTATGAATAAGTTGCATAGGATTGGTCCCAGGATTGACCCTTGGGGGACACCACTAGTTACCCCTCTCCATTCTGAAAATTTACCATTTATTCCTACCCTTTGTTTCCTGTCTTTTAACCAGTTCTCAATCCATGAAAGGACCTTCCCTCTTATTCCATGACAATGTAATTTACATAAGAGCCTTTGGTGAGGGACTTTGTCAAAGGCTTTCTGAAAATCTAAGTATACTATATCTTCTGGATTCCCCTTGTCCACATGTTTGTTAACCCCTTCAAAGAACTCTAATAGATTAGTAAGACATGATTTCCCTTTACAGAAACCATGTTGACTTTTGCCCAACAAATTATGTTCTTCTACGTGCCTAACAATTTTATTCTTAACTATTGTTTCAACTAATTTGCCCGGTACCGGCGTTAGACTTACTGGTCTGTAATTGCTGGGATCACCTCTAGAGCCCTTTTTAAATATTGGTGTCATGTTAGCTATGTTTCAGTCAGTAAGTACGGAAGCCAATTTAAAGGATAGATTACAAACCACAGTTAACAGTTCTGGAATTTCCCATTTGAGTTCTTTTAGAACCCTTGGGTGAATGCCATCCGGTCCTGGTGATTTGTTAATGTTAAATTTTTCTATTTGTTCTAAAACCTCCTCTAATGACACTTCAATCCAGGATAGTTCCTCAGATTCATCTCCCACAAAGGACGGTGCAGGTTTGGGAATCTCCCCAACATCCTCAGCCGTGAAGACTGATGCAAAGAAATCATTTAGCTTCTCTGCAATGGCTTTATCATCCTTGATTGCTCCTTTTGTATCTCGATTGTCTAGGGGACCCACTGTTTTTTTAGCAGGCGTCCTGCTTCTAATGTACTTAAAAAACATTTTGCTATTGTTTTTTGAGTTTTTGGCTAGCTGTTCCTCAAAATCTTTTTTTGCTTTTCTTATTACAGTTTTACACTTAATTTGACAGTGTTTATGTTCCTTTCTATTTATCTCACTGGGATTGGACTTCCATTTCTTGAAAGATGCCTTTTTGTCCCTCACTGCTTCTTTTACATGGTGGTTAAGCCACAGTGACTCTTTTTTAGTTCTCTTACTATGTTTTTTAATTTGGGGTATACATTTAAGTTGGGCCTCTATTATGGTGTCTTTAAAAGGTTTCCATGCAGCTTGCAGGGATTTGGCTCTAGTCACTGTGCCTTTTAATTTCTGTTTAACTAACCTCCTCATTTTTGTGTAATTCCCCTTTTTGAAATTAAATGCCAGAGTGCTGGACTGCTGAGGTGTTCTTACCACCACAGGAATGTTAAATGTTATTATATTATGGTCACTATTCCCAAGCGGTCCTGTAATAGTTACCTCCTGGATCTGATCCTGTGCTCCACTCAGGACTAAATCAAGAATTGCCTCTCCCCCCGTGGGTTCCTGTACCAGCTGTTCCAAGAAGCAGTCATTTAAGCCATTGAGAAATTTTATTTCTGCATCTCTTTCTGAGGTGACAAGTACCCAGTCAATATGGGGATAATTGAAATCCCCCATTATTATAGAGTTTTTTATTTTGGTAGCCTCTCTAATCTCGCTTAGCATTTCAATGTCACTATCACTGTCCTGGTCATGTGGTCGATAATATATCCCTACTGCCAGGGCTTGACAATCTATTGAATCTACTCACCCGTGGTGAGTAGATTTCAGCCCGGCGCCCCGTTTACTGGCGGCGCACGCATGCGCAATGCGGTTTATAAGATGCGCAGTGCAGTTGGCGGCTTTCGCCGCGGTTCGTCAAACCCTGCCTACTGCTATATTCTTATTATTGGAGCTACTATCCATAGTGATTCTGTTGAACATGTTGATTCATTTAAGATTTTTATTTCATTTGATTCTACGTTATCTTTCACATATAGTGCCACTCCGCCACCCACACGGCCTGTTCTATCCTTCCGATATATTTTATATCCCGGTATGATTGTGTCCCACAGATTTTCCTCATTCCACTAGGTTTCTGTGATGCCTATTATGTCAATCTCCTCCTTTAATACAAGGTATTCTAGTTCACCCATCTTATTAGTCAAACTTCTAGCATTTGTGTAGAAGCACTTTAAAAATTTGCCACTGTTTATTTGTCTGCCCTTTCCTGATGTATTAGATTCCTTTGTATGTGGTTGTTTGTCTGCTCTGGCCCCTTTTTTGTCCTCTCCCCTCCTCTCTTTCTGACTACAGCCTAGAGAATCTCTATCAATGGATTCTCCTCTAAGAGAAGTCTCCGTCCGATTTACATGCTTCTCCGCACCAATCGGCTTTCCCCCATCTCCTAGTTTAAAAACTGCTCTACGGCCTTTTTAATGTTCAGTGCCAGCAGTCTGGCTCCACCCTGGTTTAGGTGGAACCCATCTTTCCTGTTTAGGCTCCCCCTCTCCCAAAAGTGTCCCCAGTTCCTAATAAATCTAAACCCCTCCTCCCTACACCATCGTCTCATCCACGCATTGAGACTCTGCCAGTCCTCAGAGCTTCATGGAGCATACAGTGCAGCATTCTGGGAGCAACTTAAAGGGCCCACGATGCAGGCTGCTGCCACTCCTGCAGTGCCAGCTGAGAGCCTCAGGCCCTTTTGGATCACTGGGCCCCAGGGCAACTGCCTTCTTTGCCTCCCCCCATCAACAGGCCTGAGCAAGTGTCTTGTAAACAAGACACAGAAATAATACTGCTCTGTACTGATTAGGTCTCAACTTGAGTATTGTGTCCAGTTCTGGAATCTACATTTTAAGAAAGACATGGACAAAGTGGAGAAAATTAACAAGAATTATTTAAAAGTCTAGAAAACAAGACCTTCAAGGGAAGATGGGATGGGGTGGGGAAGAAATGGGTTTGTTTAGTCTGGAGAAGAGACAATTAAGAAATAACAGTCTTCAAGTACATAAAAGGTTGTTATAAAGAGAAGGGTGATAAACTATTTTCCTTAAGCACTGTGGACAGGACAAAAACTAATGGAATTAAACTGCAACAAGGGAGGGCATTAGAAAAACTTTCTACCTATAAAGGTATTTAAGCACTGGGAAAAATGCCTAGAGAGACTGTAGAATCTCAGTCCCTGGAAGTTTGTACGTGCAGGTTATACAAAAACCTGTCATTGATTGTCTAGTTAATGCACTCACTGCAGAGGCTGTAATAGATGACCTATGAAGGTCCCGTCCAGGTTTGAATTTCTATGATGTTTATGGAAAATGTGAATTCAAATTAGCTCCTACCTCCCTCTAAGTTTTTCTAGGAAAGCAGCAAGCTTACTTGTGATTTGAATGTTCCAAAACGTATACACCATTTATTAGAACTAATCCATATCAGTTAGGCCAGTCCCTTAATTAAGATCTTGGATCCTTCACCTTGAGTTGGCAGAAATGAATCACCCTTATGTTCTAGTGCCCTACATAAAACAGAATCCTTTAAATGAGGTCTTTTTTTCCTCTCTGTCTTTTTGATCTCTGATAAAAGTTTCTAATTATTCAGAGTATAATTATCATTTTATTCTGGAAATTTTGTTTGTAATATTCAATTAAGCATCATCTGAAATTCCCCCAAAACTATTAATATTTGACATTTTTTACTATATGGTGTTACTTAAAACCAGAGAGGTTGACATTGTTGCTGCTTCATGCGTATATAGATTTTAATGAACAATCTTTTTCTCTTAATCTAGACTTTCATCCTTTCCTCTTAGATAAATAGATGAATTTATTCAAATCAATTGTTTCAAAGTCATTTTGTTTCAGTACTGTAGCAATGAATTTCATTCCTCTCCTCTGTAATCTGCCACAGTTTTATATTGCATTATCTTGGTAATTTCAACCTGATTTTGCCGTATTATTTTGCAGAAATGATAATTCCTCTAAAACTGGATTGTTCAGAGCTCTGAATCTCTCCTTCAGTGATTATAATAGAATTTGCTCCTGTAACCAACCACACTTCCCATGTAAATGCTGTCAGTTTGTTTGCAGTATGTTGAAATATTTTGCATGTTTTACTCTTTCTACCATTTATTGTTGGTGATGGAAATGCTACTAATATTTCTCCTTTATTCCCTACCTTCCAGTCCTCTGCGCCTTTCTAAAAATTAGCAATGAATAGTAGCTACAAGAATAGGCAAAAATCTCAGTAATCAGATGTTGCTACTGTTGGCAACAGCTCTGGCAGTATATGCCCACTTTGTTAAACAAAGACATTTGTAAATCCATAAACTGAGAAGGAAAACACTCTTGCTTAACATATTAACATCAATTTTTTTCTACTGTTATTTTATTCCTTGTGAGATTGAGCCCCTTGTATTTAGACTGAAGAGATGTAAGAGACATGATGAACTTGCATTGCAGTGATTAAAGCTGCAGAACCATTTTACTAATTTTAATTCATTTGAAAGAAGTGTAGTGCCATGATTCAGTGGCTAGACAACTAGAGTGAAACTTAAGACCCCTTCGTTGTGTTACTGGCTCTGCTAATGACTTACTTCAGCTCTCAGTGCCTCTTCCTTCTCCCACCCTCTGTTTAGATTGTAAACTCTGTGCAAGCTAGTCACTCATGCTATGTATATCTACAGCACGTTCTACAGGGAAGCCCTGATTTTGGTTAGGACCTTTAGATGCTAACATAATACAAATAATAATTAGTAATCATGTATGCTTCCCTAATCCATAATTTTAATATTTCCAAATATAAGAATAATTGTAATCTTAACTGATGATCTGTAACATCCTGTTAGGCAAATCCAAACTTATAAGTAATATTTACTTGTTATAGGCAAAAAGAAATAGATTGTTGCTTTCAGGAATAATTAACCATGCAATTTTATTGGGTAGGGTGAAATCCTAGCCTCAGTGAAGTCCATGGTGAAACTGCCATTGATTTCAGTGGAGCTATGATTTCATTGTAATGATCTAGTATTAAAATGGAGAATTGGTAGGTTTGCAAAATATGGATAGACTTTTTTTGAAAATAGTAAGTATGTGAGTCATCTATCCATGTATTGTATATTAAATTATGACAATGTTCTTCTATTCAGAAAGCTATAACTTTTCAAAGGTGTGTCTTCTTGTACTTCAAGTACTACTTTTAGTTTTAGTCATATAACAACATATAATCTTAATTTGCTTTGTAACACCCTAAATCACAATGATGTCATTTAGGAGAAATATATATTATTGCATCTCTCAACATTGCAGGTTGAAATTTTGATGGGGTTTGAAGGGTTTTTCATGCATTTTTGATAAAATGAAGATTTTGTTGAGTTCCAACATTTTCCCTTTTTTGACTTTGAAAAAAATTGAAATGAAGATTTAATTTTGAATTTTCATTTTTCCATCACTGATAAGGAAAAAAGCGAGAGTAGGCAGGGTTTCCCTTACTTTTTTCAAATAGAAAATATACAAAAAAATGTAAATGACTAGTTTTTCAGCCAAAACTCCATTTTTCAATTAATATTTATAAACTCTAATCACTTTGATTTAAGACATGATTGAAGCACTCCTGTTTCTACAGCAATATTTATATAATAAAATGATACCACTAAAATAGTGTTTTACAAATTTAAAATAAACAAAATGACTTTGATTGCCAAACAGCAAAATATACTCTTATCTCCTGAAAAAAAAAAAAAGAAGCTGTCATCAGCCTGAGCTCATCTTGCCAAAATGTAAGCCAAGGTGATCAACATGGTGTTTAAATTGAGGAATCATTTAAAAATGGTGATGAAAAATAAAGCTTTCACCTGCAAAAAGGTCAGTAGGAAATACTTGGCATCCTGTCAGTCCAAAAATAGAGCAGGGCATTTTCGAGAAGTTGCATGTTTGTACTACCCAATAATGATTACAGTATGTTCATCTAGATTTCTTCTGATTTCTGCATCACACACACAGGGTGACTCTCTGAACACAAGATACTCTGCTTTTTGTATGGACCAAAACTCCACCTTATGTGAAATGTCATTTTGTTTCTCCCACTCAGACCAGTGTAAATCAGGAGTAACTCCACTGAAGTCAATAAGAGTTACACTGGTGTGAATGAGTGAAGAACTGGCACCCTGAGCTTTTCTCCCACATCTATAAAGAAAGAGTAATGTCAATGTTTACAGTATATGGTCTAACTACACTAAACTACAGAAAAGAGTGATGGCTTGTATCTTCTTGCACAAAACACTCAAACACATTTAAACAGCAGACGTCCATAATGTTGAATGTCCATGGCCACACTGTGGTGTTTAAGTGCTCCACAGAGTTAGTACTGATCTGATAATGCCAGGTTAATTGTGACTACTGAATGCCAATTGCCAGTCCATGACCTTTACAGCTTGTTGTATGTGTACTTTGTCTCCAGGGTAGGCAACATGGCCAGACAGGGCCAGTCAGTGGTGGCCGATGATGGCCATTGACAATGCATATGAAGTATCTCTAGTTTCAGAGTCCATGATTCAGATCCATATAAGAGGATCAGGAGTACAAAGGTTTGGTAAACCCATTGCTTTGTATATAGTTTCACCCTCTTTTGGCTGTAGATCCTAGGTAGGTACTATATGGCTGATACTGCTAAACCAAGTCTCCTTATGATGTCCATATGCCTGTGCCCATTTGACAACAATTTCCTGCCTAGGTAAAGAAAGTAATTCACTGCTTCCACGGTTTGACCAGAGGCACAGGCGTCTTCTATCACAATTTTTATGCCAACTCTCTGGATATTTGTTTTTGCCCAAACCACCCTTAACCCAAGGGCAACTGCCTTGTGCTGAAATCTCTCTACTGTGTCTTTGGGGTTGTTTGCAACCTGACTGAAGAGGATGACATCATCAACATAATCTGGGTCAGTAAAAGAAATTGAACCGACATTTAAACTAGTATTTCATGAGATATGGTCAGGGAGCCAATCCATTGTGTGGCAGAATAGGGCTGTGACCTGGACACATCCCTGCTTCACCTTGGATCTAATGTACCTGTGCTCCTGAGTCATTATGCAGAGCTTCAGTTAGCCTCTGGAGGATGCTGGGAACACCGAGGCCTCACAAGGAACTTCTAGAAGGCAGTTGTAAGGATAGAATCAAAGGCTGCCTCTAGGTCTATGCATATGGCTGTGAAAGGCCAATTGAATTCACAATGGTTTTCAGCTAAAAGATGGAAAGCAAGTATAGTGTCCATTGTAGATCACCTGATAATAAAACCGTGTTGCTCTGGACAATGACATTTCACAAGGCAAGGCAGAGGTTGAGCGAGTAGGACGTGTGTGAGGACTTTTTCAGGAGCAGAGAGAATAATATTGGCCTGTAGCTCCTGCATTCAGTGCATAGGCGTCTCCCCTGATTGAGTGTAGTCCCCTTACTAAAGGTGCCTCTGCTTATTTTCTGGAAAGTCCCTGTGCGCTGCAATCCAGCCTCACAGACTACAATTCCCATGAGCCCTTGGGAAAAACAGGAAGGAAGTTACTCTTGTGTGGGAGATCAGGCTCTCTCCATGTGCATGAGAAGAGAAGCCTAGCAGTCTGGGACTCTGCCCTTGGATTTTGGAACAGAAGGGGAGCCAGGCTGCTGTGGAGGAGTTTGATCCAGTCCAGAGTGCAGCTACAGACTGGGACTAGATGCCTTTGGAACTGAGATCTAGCAGGCTGCTTCTGATAGGTGCAGCATGAGGCTGTAAGTAATTGGGCCTAGTTGGGAAAGTGCTGCCTGGGACAGAGCTGCTGCCTAGCTTGGACCCACATACATACTGCCTGCAGAGAACCTCCATTACCACGAGATCTTGCATGATCTAAAAATAAAAAAGGAGTCATATAAAAAATGGAAAGTAGGACAAATTACAAAGGATGAATATAGGCAAACAGCACAGGAATGCAGGGGCAAGATTAGAAAGGCAAAGGCACAGAATGAGCTCAAACTAGCTACGGGAATAAAGGGAAACAAGAAGACTTTTTATAAATACATTAGAAGCAAGAGGAAGTCCAAGAAGAGGGTAGGCCCACTGGTCAGTGAGGAGGGAGAAACAGTAACAGGAAACTTGGAAATGGCAGAGATGCTCAATGACTTCTTTGTTTCAGTCTTCACCAAGAAGTCTGTAGGAATGCCTAACATAGTGAATGCTAGTGGGAAGGGGGTAGTTTTAGAAGGTAAAATAAAAAAAGAACAAGTCAAAAATCACCTAGAAAAGTTAGATGCCTGCAAGTCACCAGGGCCTGATGAAATGCATCCTAGAATACTCAAGGAGCTGATAGAGGAGGTATCTGAGCCTCTAGCTATCATCTTTGGAAAATCATGGGAGACAGGAGAGATTCCAGAAGACTGGAAAAGGGCAAATATAGTGCCCATTTATAAAAAGGGAAATAAGAACAACCCAGGAAACTACAGACCAGTTAGTTTAACTTCTGTGCCTAGGAAGATAATGGAGCAAGTAATTAAGGAAATCATCTGTAAACACTTGGAAAGTGGCAAGGTGATAGGGAACAGCCAGCATGGATTTGTAAAGAACAAATCATGTCAAACCAATCTGATAGCTTTCTTTAATGGGATAACGAGTCTTGTGGATAAGGGAGAAGCGGTGGATGTGGTATACCTAGACTTTAGTAAGGCGTTTGATACGGTCTCGCATGATATTCTTATCAATAAACTAGGTAAATACAACTTAGATGGGGCTACTATAAGGTGGGTGCATAACTGGCTGGATAACCGCACTCAGAGAGTAGTTATTAATGGTTCACAATCCTGCTGGAAAGGCATAACAAGTGGGTTCCGCAGGGGTCTGTTTTGGGACTGCTCTGTTCAATGTCTTCATCAACGATTTAGATATTGGTATAGAAAGTACGCTTATTAAGTTTGCAGATGATACCAAGCGGGAGGGGCTGCGACTAATCTGGAGGATAGGGTAATAATTCAAAATGACCTGGACAAATTGGAGAAATGGTCTGAGGTAAACAGGATGAAGTTTAATAGAGACAAATGCAAAGTGCTTCACTTAGGAAGGAACAATCAGTTTCATACATACAGAATGGGAAGCGACTGTCTGGGAAGGAGTACAGCAGAAAGGGATCTAGGGGTTATAGTGGACCACAAGCTGAATATGAGTCAGCAGTGTGATGCTATTGCAAAGAAAGCAAATATGATTCTGGGATGCATTAACAGGTGTGTTGTGAGCAAGACATGAGAAGTCATTCTTCCGCTCTACTCTGCGCTGGTTAGGCCTCAGTTGGAGTATTGTGTCCAGTTCTGGGCACCGCATTTCAAGAAAGATGTGGAGAAATTGGAGAGGGTCCGGAGAAGAGCAACGAGAATGATTAAAGGTCTAGAGAACATGACCTATGGGGGAAGACTGAAGGAATTGGGTTTGTTTAGTTTAGAAAAGAGAAGATTGAGGGGGGACATGATAGCAGTTTCAGGTATCTAAAAGGGTGTCATAAGGAGGAGGGAGAAAACTTGTTCATCTTGGCCTCTGAGGATAGAACAAGAAGCAATGGGCTTAAACTGCAGCAAGGGAGGTTTAGGTTGGACATTAGGAAAAAGTTCCTAACTGTCAGGGTAGTCAGACACTGGAATAAATTACCCAGGGAGGTTGTGGAATCTCCATCTCTGGAGATATTTAAGAGTAGGTTAGATAAATGTCTATCAGGGATGGTCTAGACAGTATTTGGTCCTACCATGAGGGCAGGGGACTGGACTCGATGACATCTCGAGGTCCCTTCCAGTCCTAGTATTCTATGATTCTATGATTACAGCTGCAGTTCTTCAAGCGCGCCCACACAAGCAAGAGTCTGGGACTCTGAGTCCAGGGGTGTGCATACCGGGGTGGGATAAATATTGGCAGCTAGATACGTTCCTTTAACTTCTGTGTACTTTGTTAATTGATGTTATTCACTGTTAATTTGTTAAATCCTGTTTCTTTAACTTAAGTAAAGGTTGTTCATTCTAATGCAATCTATTAGATGTATATTATTTATTATTTGTAATTGTTGTTCTGGAGTTAGATCCAGTTTATTGCTGGAATAAGTTTATTTCTGGAGGCTTCCAAGGCACACCAGTGTGTACAGGGCCAGCCAGGTGGAGGCACCGCCATTGTATGTTTCTTTATGAGCAAGGGACTGCAGCAAGGAGGTGGATAGGTTTTCCCCAACCAAACAACATCACCACTGGGGTACTCAGGATCTCCTTTTTATGTCAAGACCATCAGGTGCCCCGGCACACCTGTGAGCGTGACCTGCTCCCGAGTAACCCGGGGAGGAAAAAGGGGGTTACATGAGTGAGATAAAGGTCTCTCCCTTCCACTCCACTGGTACCTTCCCAATAGTCCAGGCTTGGACAAAGAGTGTCCAATATGTGGCATCGCTGAGAAGTTTGGATGTATGCGGTCAGATCCAGCAGCATGTCTGCTTTGCAGTTTCTTTATGGCACAGCAAACCTTTTCTAACTAGGGATGTAAAAAGTGTAAATAGTAACCATGTAACCAATTAAAATTCCAGCAGGCTTCTGGTTGCTGGCCCTGCGGCC
Organism: Rafetus swinhoei; assembly: GCA_019425775.1. NCBI lineage: Eukaryota > Metazoa > Chordata > Testudines > Trionychidae > Rafetus > Rafetus swinhoei. The sequence goes on from CM033437.1 coordinate 161,281,265, forward strand.
TCCCAGCTCCATGGGCTCCCACTCTCTAGCAGAATTTAACCATTAACAGGAACTGATAAGAATCAGCTTATTGGTTAACTGGTCAACCAGCTAAACTCTTACATCCCTACTTCCAACATAGATGCATTCAGACATGTTTCAGGGCCAGGGATTGCATCTACTGTCCAGAGAAGAATACAGATAGTTAAGTATGTTATCATAATATTCTTTCCATCTGACCAGGACTTCTTAAATTTAAGCATGCTTTACTATCAGCATTGTTTATTAGCTTAGACCCTTCACAAGGTTCAATTTTGGGTCAAAGTTATTAAATAGCTTTGAATGTCGGCTGTAACTTACTACATCTTGTTCCCTTTTCTGCCTCCTTTGCCAACTTCTCAAAATAAGCTGCGTGATCCACTTTTGTTCTTGTTCAAATACTTCATAAACGTTTATCAGCATTCATCATGGTGCTGTCTTGACTCAGATTTCTTTTGCAAAAATTCCTATCTTTTTGGGTATATAAAAACTGATGAAAAACATGACATACAAGTATCTGAAAATAGCATACTATAAAAATTTCTAAATTCTGGCAATAGCAAATGCTACACAAGTTTAATAAACCTACACTCAGCGATATTTGCAGAGTAACTGTGTTGGATATGTTTGATGCATTGGCTGAACTAAGAAGATCATAACTGTGCAATGAAATATTTTGAGGAAAAAATTAGCAAAACAAGAACAGTATCAGAGTTAGTCACAGGTCATTCAAAGCAATTAGCTCAATTTAAAATGCTCCAGATGCTATAATTTTTTTTTTTTTTTGTTAATGCAAGTGCTCTCTCACCAGTACAACATGTATCATTTCCTTCCCTTCAACTTAAAAATAAGCAAAAATATAAACAAGCATGAAGTATGCTTGAGATTCTTAGCTCATCTTACAAGGCTTTCTTTCTGGTATCTCTGAAGCTGGGTCTAGTCAGACACAGCACCCTAGGTAGTAGCATCATTCAGCTTGTTTTGCTCTTCTCAATCACTTTCCTTTCTGCATAGCAGGATTTAGAAGTATGAATGAAGTATTTGACCTTCCATGCTCTCTAAGATTTGTCAAGGTTGGTCTTTGTATTAAACCACAGTTTAATTCACTAGTGAAAGTCCTTGTTCATTAGGGTGACCATATTTCCATATGATGAATAAGGGACAAGTGAGTTCAATGATAATCAATCGAAACTATGCAGTAGTTCCCCTTCTAGCATCTCAACATGCAGTGGGCCCAGTGGGGGAAGGAAGGCATTGGAGGTCCAAGCCAGGAGACTGGGGGGCCTGGGCATAGTATAACTTCTATTTTGGGAGCAGGAGCCAGCAGGACTCAAGATAGCTCCATATGGTGAGTACAGGGAGGCATGGTGGCCTAATTCACCTCAGCGGGCCACCCCAATGGTGTTGGTTGTGGCAAGGGGAAGAATCAGTCAAAAATTATAACTCAGAGGTTTGGGGCTTAGCTCAAAAAGTTTGAAATACCCTCTCCCTACATCCTGAGCTTATCTCAAGGTGTAGAAAGAGTGGTAGCGAAGGGCTGTGTGTGGACAGAGAGGTAGCTCAGGGTGCAGGAAGGGGGTAACTAGAGGCTGTGTGCCAGCAGGGCTTCCTGTAATCCTTGTTTCCTAAAGGCTCTGCCAGCCATGGAGTGGGTCCGCTACCTCTGCAGCTCTTACCAGCTATGTGAGAAAAGTGAACTGGGAGCTGCAAGGCAGCTTCAACCCTCTGAACCAGCAGCAGCAGGTTGGACAGGAGGGAACACCACTGCTTTCTTAGCCATGGCACCAGCCAGAGGAGTATCTGCCCTGCATTGCCTGGCTCTGGCTTCCAGCCTCCAAAATGGCAAGTGCTCATGGAGAGAAGGAGATGTGGGGGTATGGCACTTCCCCAAACTGCTCTGCAGTTGCACTGCAGTTTTGGGGGACAACAGATCCCCAGTGCCCCTCAGCTCTGCCCATGGGCTCAGTGGGCTTTTGCCACACGGAGAGCACTGGGAATGTGGGATTCTGGGGTGGCAGTGGGGAGGAGTAATGACTGGGGATCAGGACTTCAGCCATGCAGCTTCTGTCTTCAGCCCCTTTGGGGCTGCCAGGGCTTGGGCATTCTGCCCCACAGCTCCTGGTTTCAGCAGGGGGAGGGAGAGGGTACACCAGGCAATGTTCTCCCTATTTTTTCCATCCATGTGCAGAATACATTTTGCTATATGCACAGAGGCATGTGTGGACGTGCATCATCAATTGAAACACATGCTGCTGGCTTTGAGTGGCTGTGGACGCCCTGCTAATCATCTGGGAGGCACCTGAATCTCTCCTAGGTGGTTGCCCCCAAGCACACAGCTTACAGGGAACACTGACACCAGGGAATGGGGCTTCTGCCTATACCCAAGCTCTCCTAACCCCCACAGCCTGGACCTCCATGGTACCCCTTCCCCTGCTGGGTCCTGGAGTTTTTATAGCATATTGGGAGGGGGGCTACTTCGTAGTTCTGATTGACTGACAGACCCTAGCTATCCCCTCCCTGCAGGATTTCAGCCCCACAGCTCCTGCTTTAGCCACATGGGTTTCAGCATCGGCTCCCAGTGATCCCGAAGAAAGGGCTTGCAGACCCCGCTGACAACCCCTGTCTTAGAAACACACTTACTCCACCTCTCACCACTCCCACACACACACAGCTTCTCTCCTACCTGATGTTGCCTCTTTCCCTCTCTACCAGCCCTGAGGCCATGACATGCTCTCACTGACTGGCCACCACTTGCCCACACTCAGCAGCCAGCCACAAACAAGACAGGTCTAGGGCTGTGCTGACTAACCAGCGAGGGAGCAGAAAATACTGGACAATTTGCCCTTAAAAAAAAAAAAAGCGGGTGAGAGCTTAAATATGTTACTGTCCTGTTAAAAATGGGATGGATGGCCACCCTATTATTCAAAAATGCAACAGTGTCAAAACTTGCCTTTGTGAGGTGAATGACCACTCTTCTGCAGGATGAAGTCCAGTAAGAATAGGCAAGTGCAATGACCATTTTGTTCTATATTATATCTGTGTCTTAATATTCTGAACATACAGTATGATGACAATACATATTTGCAGAGTACTTCTCTAAAAAGTGGTTGTTGTAGCCATTATGTATCAGGAGAGCTTTATGATGAAGAACCTTAAAGAGAGCACTGATATTATTTTTTTAATGTATGGGAATAGATTTGCAAGATGAACAATATGTGAGTTTTGTTTTTTTGGTGTTGTTTTATTAAGACATTTTCTTAATGTAGGTGTGTATTCTGACGATTTACAAATTATAGAATGGAAAAATCTTTGCTCCCTACTTTTTTTCATTCTTTAGTCATACATCTACAATACAGAGGAAGATCGAAGCTGCCACTGTCCATCTTCCAGGGTTCAAATTAGCAATCTCATAAAGACAGCTAATTTGAAGTAAGGGGAGAACTCCGGTCAATGCCTGTAATCCTGCTTTCATGAGGAGTAAGGGAAGTCAAAGGAAGAGTGCTCTTCGTTTGATTTCCTGTAGCGTGGACAGTGCCAAAAGCCAAGTTAAGCTACTTCGACTTCAGATATGCAATTAACGTAGCTGAAGTCACGTAGCTTAATTCAGTTTTGTCCTAGTGTACACGTACCCTTCAGATAGTTACCCAAGATAACTAAATAAACCAAGACTCCATTAGTTCAAGTGGTAGAGACTGTGCTATGGACCCTAGATTCTACTTTCCTTCCTTTTTCTCCCATGCAGGCAGTAAACATGGTTCTACATGATAGAATTTGGAAGAGAAGGCGTTGTGATTCAATTTCCTTCAAGAAAGGATCATTAAGAAATTGTTTATAGAAAACTATGTTAAAACATTAAGGTTGCCAAGTTGAACATTCAAAAGTTAGGAAATGTCAGGATTAATATTGCTCCTGCAATGTTCATTCCGCCCCCTTGTGTGTATGTATTAAGATACAGTCTATAGTTACATCATCACATAAACTTTGTTCTGCAGAACACCTTCCTCATTCAGTGCTCCGTGCAGATGAGGATTGAAGCAAAGTTGCTAGGAAGGATGTTCTCTTGAATTTAAGGGCCTGGGATGGTATCAAGGAGAGCTAAAGTCTATTTTTTGGCTTTGTCACAGATGTTATATGTGAAGCTGGATAAGGCTATATTAACCCATATGCTTAAAGAGGTCAAATTAGAGTCGTATGGGTGATCTTAATTCTTGCATCCCTAACTTTGAAGAGTTTGACTTTACAAGTTTAATAGTGTTTTCTTTATAACTATATATATTATTTACTAGTAGGATTGGTATACTGTGGTAAATACTAGTTAACATTTTCAGAACAAAGGGATAAATATATCCAAGTCTATCGAAATTAATGAGTTATCTGTCTAATTCTTTCAGTTTTGAAAATTTTCCCTGGTATAGTTTTGTAATACAGACAATAAAATGAAGTGCAAAACTCCTCCACCTATCTGCCTATTTCTCTCTTAATTTTTTTCCTCTTACTTTTTAATTTTGTATCTCTCACATAGAGCATGATGCTCATGGGCCAAATCTGGCAAGAACTTACATTTGAACGTGTTCACAATAGTAAGTGTTGCTCCTCATAGAAGATATTTTCAGGACTGAGTCCTGTTTTAGGATGTACAACTGGCAAGACTTGTGTTAAAGCTTAAAGTGCAGAACGTAATATTGTTTGAAAGCATATTTTGGATTTTATTTAGTCTGGTTTTTTTTATAGTGCTCTTTAGACACAAGACCAAATAAATGAATGAATACATCATTATATGAATTAATTTAAGGAGTTTATTCAACACCAGATGAGAATTCGAGTAATGTAATGTATCATTCAGCTGCTTATGCATCCAAAGTATGCAGTCTTTTTTGAGGCAAAATACTTGTGGAAGAAAGTGAGATTTTTGCCTGAGTGAGAACTGCAGGATTAGTTCCTGTGGTTGAGGATGTTGAATCGGATCCAACTACAACTGAAATCAGTTGTTTGCAGTATTGGTGCAGCCATGTTAGGTCCTAGGCTGTTAGAGGGACAATATAGGGGAGGTAATATCTTTTACTGGACCAATTCATAGGAACACCAGACCCTATCAGAGAAGATGCGAAACTACAAGACATATCTCTACTGCTACAATAGTCAATACTCCTCCACAGCACACTGTTCAAGATCCATGGGTCCAAGACTTGCCTATCACAACATGTGGTGCACCTAATCCAGTGCATTAAATGCCCCAATAACAACTATGTGGGCAAAACCAGACAATCGCTACACTCTTGAAAGAACTCACACAGGAAAATGATAAAAGACAAAAACACCATTTCACCTGTTGGTAAACACTTTTCATAAATGATCATTCCATATCTGACCTCTCCGTTCTCATTCTCAAAATAAACACTAGACAAGGAGCTTAAATTTGTAAGACATTACAAATTATGGTCTATATAAATAGCCTGGATTTATGTCTGATTATAATAACCTGTAATCCACTAACCCCCTTTTTGTCCTATGACTGCAGAGGTGTTAACGGGGGCCACCTCACCTTGAATGGTCTCTTATGATGTGTGTTAACTACTTATGCTAAACAATCTATTCCACGCTGTATTTAGTAATGATAAGTCTAAGTACTTTCCCCAGACCTGAAGAAGAGCTCTGTGCAGATCAAAAGCTTGTCAGGTGAAGCAATATATTTTATTGGACTAAATTTTGTTGGCCCAGTAAAAGATGCTACCTCACCAATCCTATGTGTCTATTGAAATCACTGGCAGTTTTTTCATTGACTTCAGTGTGGCTGCTTCTTTTGTAACTCTAACAAACTGTCTCTTCCCTGGTCCTCTAACTTCCACAAAAGCTTCTATTTATGCAAAAATTATAAAGAGGGATCATTAAAAATTCTATAAAACAAATTTTACAGACATTACATTGGTTGTAGTCTTATCAAGAGCCTACTCTTAGTTGAGGAAATTTCTTTTAAAGAGTTCTTACAGAAATGGTTGTAATGTTTGACAATTTCAAAGTAGAGTTTCTCTTACTTGAATATTGAGGTTAATTTTTTTCTTGAAATAAGTGATTTTCCTTTCTATTAATTAGAATTCTTGCAGTAAACTGTAATTCTGTAAGCAGTACATTTTCTCTTACATTCATTAATTGGGGCTGGCAGTTACGCCCTGTGTGGCCTGTTTTGTCCTTTATACAGCTTATATTTTAAGATGAAAATTTAAACATTGGAAATCTATGTATATTCAGTCTCCAGTTTAGACCTTTAAATCCCCCCTTCCCCCAAAAGTCAAACCCCCAAACCCAAAAACAAAACAAAAATATTGACAGCAAAGATAGATCCCCATATATTCAAGCTTAATCTGACATTTCTCTGCTAACAAACTAGGTGAAGAATTTATTGTTACCTAATAACAGTTCGTGAATATTCATGAAGTTGCCCTCCTGAGCCTGGAAGGGAAAAAACACTCAGAAGTATTTATGATACATGGAAGAAAAAAGACCAATACACTATAGACAGCTGTAGTTTAATGAGTAGAATCTAACACGGTCCAATTAAGCAGTATATAGTATTTGCCAGGATTTGGGAAATCCATCAATTTCACAGGAAATTAAGGTTGAATTTTTGCCATCACTTGGCCACATGGAAAGGATCCCAAATGACTCTGAGCCCTGAAGACCTAATTGAGAGCTGTGAGTACATCCAGGGTTTTCTCTCCTCTTCTGAATTTTACGCACACAATAACCACTTTGTTTATATCAGGTCTCTGAAGTGCTGCCTAGTGGAGTGCAGCTTTCTTTCAGATTGAGTGTCATGCAGTGAAGGTATGATTGCAAAGCCTGATGCCTGGGATTATTTGACTTGCAGTAGTGTTTGCCACCACAATTTGATCATAGAAAAAAATATTTTGCATTCTTCCGTTCCTTTACTTTTGCAGATAACACAAAAATGGATGGCTCTTTACAGAGAGAGCAAGCCTTGGAGGGGCTAACATTCTAAAGACCCAGTCTTTCTAAGAATGTTAGTATAGTCAGTCATATGCATAGCAGTTCACAGGATTGGGGACCAAGTTAAAATGTAGCTGAATAATAAGCATTAGAAACATTTTGGGTGGAATCCCAAACTACTGAAGTTAGAGGAGTTTTGACATTGATTTCAGTAAGGTCAGCATTTCACACTTGATGTCCAGTCCTGCTTCCATGGAAGACAGTGGCAATAGAAATGTGCCCTAATAAATACACTTGTTTTCTTGACCAAAAATATATTTAATCAAATCAGCTATCCCAAATAACAAATGAAGTACCTTTTATTATGTATAAATTGTTCTTTGGTAACAGAAAGCAAATAATGTAGGGTGCATTAGAAAAACCTACATGGCTGTTGGTTTCCCCATTATTATATGACTTTCATTTTCATTTTTCTCTCCATTTCCAGATTTTTATTCATTTTGTATTTGATGGTGTTGCTCTTAAGTGATAGTGTACATATCAAGAAGGTGCAGGTTTTTAAATTTTGTGACTATCCAGTTATAAATTGGAACCAGTCATACAAAATTGCTCCTATTTTGCATATCCACTGTCCTTTTTTTCATAGCTGGAGACACTAGAGATTTTGTAAACTGCACTGAAATGATTCCTTCCTTTTTATTATTTAAACAACCAGACGCCTTTAGAATTAGATTTGCCTCTTTTAGCTAAAGTGACATGTTTGTGGTGGTCAGTGTTATGAATTTGTAACACTTTCTTTTCTATTTTCCTTCTACCATGTTAATTTCCACTGTAATTTACATTGAACCCTGGCATGTGCTCCTCCAGCACAGGAAACAGGTAAATTTATGAGTTTCCACTTTTAGAGTTTCGTCTTCCTTCTTTGTTTGGGTGATATATAATTTGCCCACCTCCTGCCCCATGCCTGTGGAAAAAATGGGCAGATTACCCCCACAAAACCAGCAGCTCTCCAGTGATCTTCAAGGCCTTGTCTTGGCACTATTACTGAAAATAACGATGCCTTCAGGTGATGTAGATGTGTTTAGATATTTTGGCCGATTTCTCACGCTGCAAATGAGCTGCTCTTGAGACCCACAAAAACTATTTTGTGCAATCTTTTTGGGCTCACTAGCAGAATTTAAACCTTACTATTCCTGAAACTGCCATTAATGATGCTGGTACAGAAAACAAATTGTCTTGGAGTGACACCATGCTAGAATAAATTTCAAAGTACAGGAGCTGTATTACATGCAATGATGAGAAAAATTGTCTGCTCTATTCGAAACACTGCCTGTGTGTTTGGCACACTAAAAAAGGTTAAAAAAAAAAGGTAAAATCAAAAATATTATGAGAATGTTTTTCCCTAAATGGGCTGAGTTATTTTATACGGGAGAGAGAAAGAGACAGACAAGAAATAAACTATGGAAAAATAACTTAATTGGGCGGAGTCATTAATGACTTGGGAGTTTTAAGGTATGGACGTCTTCATCTCAAGAGCACCAATTCAATTCCAGTCATGGGTGCTAATCACAGAAAGTCACTTTTATTGCCTTACGTGAAATGAGTTGGATAGCCTTTGCCCTTTTCTAGCTGGGCACAAATGTAGTGAAAATAATCACTTTCACTCATTTCTAGAACAATACTTGAACCAAATCTTCTTTAAGGTTCAGAAATGTTGTTCACTTATGGTTTTTGGTAGGGCCTGGAACCATTGAAATAACAGGACAAATGCTGTTCTCCCAGTAATTCCAGATGAGACTGGAAGCTAAAGAACTGGAAATCTCATGTGAAAGATTTCAAGCCCAGTTTTTCAGACTCAGGTGCTTTGGGTAGTTCAGATAAATGTTTGGATGCTTATTCAGAGTTTATCTGTTCACTCACCATCTGTTGTTGTTTATGGATTTTTACAGGGACTAGGACAAAAGTGAGGAGAAATTTTACCTACACTAAAGAATTTATAATCTGTGCTATACAAACACAGAACCGAGTAGTTGCATTTAGAATAATTTAAATTGATCTGTCTAATGTACTTTATATGTCACCCATCACTTTAATAACAGTGCCTCACCATCTTTAATATAAGCTTCATAGGTGTAGCCGAGTTAGTCTGTAACTGGAAAAACTTAAAAACAACAAATAGTCTAGCAGCACCTTAAAAGACTAACAAAACATGTAGATGGTATCATGAGCTTTTGTGGGTACAAAGCTCTTCTTAAGAAGTGGGTTGTACCTACAAAAGCTCTGATACCATCTATATATTTTGTTAGTCTTTTAAGGTGCTGCTAGACTATTTGTTGTTTTTTATCTTTAATATATTTATCTTCCCATTATTCCTGTGAGATAGGACAGTGCTATTAGCCCCATTTTAGATTTGAGGAATTGAGGCACAGAGAGACTAACTGACTTGGCCAAGGTCATACAGAATGTCTGTGATGAAGCATGAACTAAACCTGAACTTCCACAGCCTAGGCTAACATGTTAACCACTGCACCATCCATCTCTGCTACAGAAGGATGTCAATAGTATTTCCTTTTCCATAAGGTACTACTCAATGTGAGTGAGGGCCACAGATTGGGCCTAAGTGAAAAAAGAGGAAAGTAGGGGGCTAATAATAAATACTGAGTCATTTTCTAACTAGGGATGTTAAAATGGTTAACTGATTAAATACTAGTGATGGACCAGTTTACCATTTAACTTTGGGCCTGCTGCCCAGCCCACAGTGGGTTGCTCCACGACTAGGGTTGCTCCAGCCTGGCATGGCTGGCCACCTCTGAAGTTCACCTCCAAGGGCCGGTTAACCAATAAGCCTACTGGTAAGGATAAGCCCTTACACTTACCGGTGTGCTTACGGGTTAACTGTTTAACATTCCTAATTCTAACTATCTTGTAATCTCTGGTGCTTTCCAGAGACAGCAGTTGGGAAAAAAGCAAAGAACACTGGGTGGTGGGAATCAGCAGAGGAAATCCATTTGGAAAAGGCATCAAAAAGAGAGTGAAAGTGTTTGCTGAACTTGATGGGGGTTGGGGGGGGACAGTGTGCTGGGCTTAGAGAGCAGTGTAAGAAAGCACTGTTATGAGAATGGGAGCAGGCAAAGGCAGCTATATAAGTAATGTTTCTCTTTCAGGAGTTGGACGTTTACAACCAGAGATCCCAGTGAGCCAACGCCAGCACATAGGGCTCCCTTCTCCCTGTCCCAGAAGCAGCCGTAGGGCCTCTTTGCCATAGTTACCCCAGGAGCAAGAGTACATTTTCTTAGAGGAGTAGGGAGGGAGTGCCAGCTCAGGACAACCTCTTCCTGCCACACCCTGAATCCCCAGTAGGGCTGATGTTGACATGTTCTCTCCACCTGAGCAATTCCTGATGTTCCTCCCATTGATATGCGAAGAGTAGTTCACACTTCTCAGACCAGTTTCTGCAGACTCAAATATCATTGCGCTGGTTCCGTTTGAGTATGTTTTCAAGCTTTTCTTCGCAATCATGAAATCTAGACCTCATTTTAACCATTGATTTTATGAAAGCTGAGATTCTGGTGAAATCATACTTGTGCAGGATCTGGAGCCGTAGGCACAGGCCAATGTTGTCTATGCCTTCATTGAACCCTGAGGAGAAACTGTTGGCCTATTCTGTTAGGCAGGAGATCAGACTAGATGATCACAGTGGGTCCTTTCTGGACCTACACATCTATGCTTTAATGGTGGCAGAGGGATGGAGGAAGCAAATGAAGTCAAGACTTGGGCCTTGTCCACACTGTAGAGTTTTGTTGGCAAAAGGCAGTTTCTGGTGGCAAACCAATGGAAGTGCACCTACTGCAATGGCACTTTAGGCAGCAAAACTCTTTGGTTTTGGTGCCAAAATAAAAGCACCTCTATGAGAGACATAGGGCTTTTGGCAACAAAATTAAAACAGCAAGGCCTCAGTGTAGATGCTGCCATTCATTATCTTGCCAGAACTGGCCTCCTCCAATATCCCACAATGCCTGCAGGTACTCCTCTTCTCACTGTTTTCAACTCAGCTGGCCTATGGGTTATGACAGCTCTGCTCTGCTGCTGTGTCCCAGGAACAGAGAGCAAGCCATTAACATGGAATGTTCCTGCTCTCTCCCTTAGTAGGAACACAGAGGGGGGCAGGCAAGGGGAGATGTGTGGACATGTGAGAGAGACACTGCTGTGCTGTGCAGAGCCATAGAGGGAGGCAGGCAGGTGCTGATGTTGGGGGTGTTCCCTTTTCCCTGCGTCAGGATTGGTTGCTTTTGGTGTCAGGACAGCATGCTGATAAACTCATTCTTCCATGACTCACACTTTGTCTCTTTCATATACTTCCCCCACTATCACATACACTCCCCCAAAACATGTTCTTTCTCTCCCCGGGCACATGCTCCCTGTCTCATGCTTTCTCCACCTCCCCCCACAAACACTTCAGTGGATAAGTGACAGACAATCTAGTAGGATGTCCATGGAATGATGGGATTGAAAAACTTGCATCATGTGATGCTGTACCTGCCCCATGAGGAATTGCAAACTCTTCCCCATGAACCCTGCAGCCAGTTACGCAGTGGTATAACTATCCACAGTGCATTACTCACTGTGTTGAGGAAAGAGCTACTAGCATGGATGCACTCTGCCAACACAAAGAGCATAGTGTGGACATATACCAGTGGTTTAATTAAAGTGGCATAACCTTTGGTGATAAATCTAGGCAGTGTAGACATATTCTTGGAAATAAAGAGGCGATCAATAATGTTTTTGAGGGCAGTTTCAGTGGAGTGGAGTTTATGAATCTTCACCTAGACTCCAAATTTTTCATGTCAGAAACCTGGATCCACCACTGACTTGGCTTGCTGTTTGACAATCAGCAATCACTTAGCTTTTCCATTTGTTGGTTTCTGCACCTGCATCAATTTTTTATGAGGATTTCATTTGTATAAGAATGCAAGGAAGATACTTCCAGTTAAACAAAACTTTAAAATTACCATGTGCACTGCTGAGTTATGCTGCATAATTTACCTAATTGCTGACTAGGAAGAAAGTATAGATCATCCCAAATAATTCCAAATAATGTATCTTCTGCTCTCTGGAAAATAATGCAGTATGAAATAACTGAGAGAGAGCACATTTAATTTTGTCACAAACTACCAAACTTTTATTTCTAAAATCTTTATTGCATACTCTATCATTTATATAGTCATCTTTGCCATTCACAGCATTTGAAGTTATAAAAATGCTATGCACCACAATAATGGACTGCAGTATAAGATAAGTCACTGCCATTCTATGCTTCTGACTAGAACTCACAAATGTGAATTATTTTTGAAATTCTATTGAAATATTTTCAATTACAATTGAGCAAATTAATATATGTATATGACTTTTTAGATTTGGTCTTTTAAAAATAATTTGCCTACTATTTCTTACACTGAAATAACAGATTGATCTGACACAGAAACTAGATATGTATTTTTAATAATTACACCACCATTACAGCAGTTCTGCCTTAATTAAATCTTCACAATTACACAGGCTTGTTATTGTATGTCATTAGTCTCCTTAATACCATTTTACCTATTATCACCTGGTTTTCAAGCATACATCTGTCAAAGGGAAGCTACTTTTCCACCTCACTTCATTGCTCACTTGACTTACACCAAAAAGCCTTTAGGCAATTATATTAACAATTATGAATTGTCTTGCTGAAAGTCACAGGAATAATAAATAAATGAACTACACAGGTGCATTAGACTAAATAAAACCATTAGAAGATACAGATTCTGGGGGCGCCAGTAAAGTTTTTCCTGTGGGCTTTGTTTTGCCATTTGGTCTAATTCTTTCTGAAATATCCCCATAGTATGCTATTTCATTGCATACTCCCTCACTTGATTTTGCTTTCTGAAGACAATAAGCACGATGTTGCTGTTAAATTCATCAGCTTGATTGATAGACTAAATGTAATTCCAGTTTTCCTCAATTTCACATTTTTGAAGAATTCTTTTTATTATTTGGTTTTATAATATTGTAAAATGTTTGAATGAATGCCCTGTTGCTTATTCAAGTATTTCATTAATATTATGAGCGTGTTATCAAAAGCTACACCATCCCCCCTTCACCCTAAACATTGATTTTTTTTTTCAGCGTGTGCATGGAATTGTGGACCGATTTGTAGAGTAAAAACTGGACAGAGTTATTATTTAATCTTACCCTGCAAGACCGGTGTTTTATTCCTACTGTTAAAGTTTATGGCAAAAATAAAATGTCAGTTACACACAGTGTACTAATGTATTAGTCATTTGCCTATTTCAAAAGGAGGAATAAAATATAAATTCAGCAACTACTAAATGGATTACTGGTAACAACTTCCCCTTCAGAAAAACTGTGGACCCTATTTTCCAAAGTGCAGGAAGAGACTTCTTAGGGTATATCTAAACTACAGAGATCGAGGCTGCTGCTGTCACTCTTTCAGGGTTCAAATTAGCGGGTATAGCAAAGACATGCTAATTTGAACTGAGAGGGGCACTATGGTCAATGCTGGTAGTCCTGCTTCCAAGAGGAGTAAGAGAAATCAAAGGGAGAGTGTTCTCCCTTTGACTTCCTGCAGTGTGGATAGCACCAAAAGTCAAGTTAAGATACTTCGACTTCAGCTAAGCAATTAACGTAGCCGAAGTTGCATATCTTAATTCAACCTTATCCCATAGTGTAGACATAGCCTTAGGGAGTTATTTCTCTTCTTGATGCCATCTTTGGATATCCTCATGTAGCAGATTTTTTTCTGATTGAGAAATGACACTTATATGTACATTTTTATCAATATCACTCAAGATGCCTTGCACATAATAAATAAGTAAGGTTGTGGGATAGGCTCTATGTCACTCAGAAATGAGGAGTATATTGTCTTAAAAGAAAAAAATCTATTTTTTTAAATTTTGTATATTCACTTTTCTAATGTCACATAATCTGACAGATTAAAGTGCCAACCCAAAAAGAAGGCAGTGAACTACTGCTGAAATATCAGTTTGGGTGCAGCTAATGTTTACCCAAGGTATTCAATCCCTATATGCTCTTTGACAACTCATAAATCTCTTGAGATAATGCATTTAGAATGTCACTGTAAATCAATTCTCAGCATTAAAATTACTTTGTTGACAACTCCATACCTTTTAAAGGGCATTTCCATTGCATGTTCTACTCCCTTCCCCATGCAGAATTCTCACTGATATCAATAGTAGCAGGGTGATAGGACCCAAGGTACTTAAATTGCTGAGACCATCCTGACTTGTCGGGTAAATGTTTTGTGGTTTTGATCTCTCCCTTTTTTTTTAAAGCTCTGTATACGGAAAGGAGATTTCAGTTAAAGCCTTTAATTGCAGCACAGTATCCTGTCCTTTAACCCAGCCTGTCTGTCCATGAATGTTCAGACATCAAGAGTAACTGGTTACGCAAATAATAGTAGGAGGATCTTAAAAAAAAAAGTAGCCATCATTAACCTATTCAAAACTAGATTTCTTTTTGTACTAAAGAAAACTCCAATTATTTTTCCAGATGCATACACGCTAATTTTTTATTGTTTGGAATCTGTAGCTTATAGTACCAATTTATGTGTTTACATTTATGCATATTCTCAAGAGCTTGCTGTATCATGACCTAAAATTACTTATTTTCTAGCCCACTACTTTATTAAAGAAAAAAAATCTATAACGTTAACTTTGTACAATGTGTGGCATGGAAAGAGTTTTGGACTTTTTCCAAGACTGAATGTGTAACAAAAGATGTAAGGTCAAATGAAAATAATCAGAATAATGAACTGACTTTCCAAGGAAGACAGTCATCTCATTACTTAACACTTTTGTTAATATGCTGAAAGAATAAAGTAATAAAAATATAGCAAATTGCTGCATAAACAACAAAAACCACTGTGATGGGTTCAGGCTCCCTTTAATGCAGTCATCCAATGTGCTGAGACTCTAGTGAGCCTGTTTTCCCTGCCAGCTTGGTCCCCCCCAATACCCTGTCTTGTTGAGTCCGACACATTCGCCTCCTGCAACATGGACACAGGATCCGGGCCTGGCCCCCAAAACTGCAGAGCTCAACTGAAAACAGCCAAGCGAGTTACCTGTTTGCAGCACTCAAGATACCCACCCTCTCTAGAGGCTAAAATCTGTCTTATGCTGTTTAAAGAATTATACGGTATAAGTACATGAAGTTTGCTCTCTTTCTCAATGTAAAGAGAGATATGCACAGACTTCTTGCCTCCCTCTCAGGTAACAATTACTTACTCTGGGTTTATTAATAAACAAAAGTGACTTTATTACATATAAAAGATAGGCTTTAAGTGATCATAAGAGATAGCACAGAGAACAAAGTAGGTTACGAAGCAAAACAAAACACGCAAGCTAAGCTTAATATAGTAAGGGAACTGGTTACATATACTATCTTGCCCTCAAAATTGTCTAAGCTTCTTTCACAAACTGGACAACCTTCTAGCCTAGGCCCAAACCTTCTCTCAGTCCAGCCTTACATGTTTCCAGAAATAATTTTGGGTGGGGCCCCAGGGGAGAATTGACAACCTAGATTACCTCACTCCCTACCCTTAAATAGGTTTTGCAAAAGGCAGGAGTTTTTCCTAGGCTCTTGTGGGGAAAATACAGTATCTGAGATGATTCCAGCATCTGGTGACATAGCCACAGGTCTTGCTAGGACCCATCATAGCCCCTCCTCCCAGGCTTATAGAAAAAACAAGTGTACTCACAGATCATTGTTCTGAGTATTGGGCCATTAAGTGATCTGAGTATCACTAATCTCCCTGATTTAACGGGACTATATTAATAACACAGGTTTATATTACACATTTAAGAGAAATTGGAGAGGGTCCAGAGAAGAGCAACGAGAATGATTAAAGGTCTAGAGAACATGACCTATGAGGGAAGGCTGAAGGAATTGGGTTTGTTTAGTTTAGAAAAGAGAAGATTGAGGGGGGACATGATAGCAGTTTTTAGATATCTAAAAGGGTGTCATAAGGAGGAGGGAGAAAACTTGTTCATCTTGGCCTCTGAGGATAGAACAAGAAGCAATGGGCTTAAACTGCAGCAAGGAGGTTTAGGTTGGACATTAGGAAAAAGTTCCTAACTGTCAGGGTAGTCAGACACTGGAATAAATTGCCCAGGGAGGTTGTGGAATCTCCATCTCTGGAGATATTTAAGAGTAGGTTAGATAAATGTCTACCAGGGATGGTCTAGACAGTATTTGGTCCTGCCATGAGGGCAGGGGACTGGACTCGATGACCTCTCGAGGTCCCTTCCAGTCCTAGTATTCTATGATTCTATGATTTCCAAATTCAGATACAGGAATGATGCAGGCATACAAATGGGTTAATCACATTCAGTAGATTACAACCTTTCCAATGATATCTCACATGAAGTATTTCACATAAAACATATCCCAGTTGTCATATTCATATTTATATTCATAAACATACTCCCATAAATAATATGGAATGCCCCTCACACCCATCTTAAATCAAACCATGAAAGACAGCAAGGGTCTCCTAAATTCAGCTGAACAACAGCCTTAGACTCCAGGTTTAATTCAGAAAGAAATTAACAAAGATGAAGTGATAAATTCATTGAACATGCCTCAATTGCTACATCCCAATATATAGAGTCTATCTTCGTGTTTGTGTACAGGCTGTTAGGCTGAATATTAAGATCTAAGGGAAAAGATGTTAGTGTCCCTGAGTAGAGAACACATCTAGGAATGACCATATGAGAGTGGATCAAGTCAGCTGACATTCTGATGAATGTTAAGGAATTAAATAAATACCTTTAATTTTGCATGAGGGATAATAGAAGGAATACAGTGTTGTTTGCTCATTGAAGACAAAAGTTAAAAGTTATACAGTTTATTTGGTGGTATATTTTTTGATGAAAAAAATGTAATGAGTTCAAACATTATCTATATTCACCTGCAAAACTATGTTAAATGAGGGTTATAGTTGCAAAAATAAAATACTCCAAAGCTGGGAAACACCAGAGCTATGGTTGACCATAAGTGGCATACCAAAGTGGCAGTGTTATGGATAGTGAAAATAGGCTGTTACAGGAGGAACCTGCTCTTTAAGAGGGTTGGGGCTCAGCTGCAGCTGTGCCACACTTACTCCCTCCTCCAGGTGAAGGACATAAGTGAAGTCACATGAAACAGGTCAGGTGACTAGGAGTGAGGTGCACAGGGAGATAAAAGGAAACCTATGGTTCCATAAGAGTGGAAGAGACAAGTTGAGAGGATCTCAGAGGGTGGGAAAAGATCAAAATTGACAGAGATCTGCAGGCAGGTATGTCCCAGGCATAGAGCAGAGCCTGGTAAGCTGGAGAAGCTTGCTAGAAGTGAAACACAATCCCAGGAAGGACAGTTATGCTCCCCCCATCCCATGGGAAAATATGTTTGAACTCAGGATGGAAGGCAAGGAATAGAGAATCATTCCAGAAGAGGAATGGCACAGGGAGGAATTCTGAGATGGAATTGAACAGAGCAACTCCAGGAAGAAGGACTGCAGGAGTCATTCTTTAAAACAGAGATGGAAAATAGCCAGTAAAGGAAGAGGCCCTGGAAAGGAGCATCAGGGCTGTTTGTGACTATAAAGGTAGACACCACAGTGTTCGGTGATTGAAGTGTGCTTAAGGTGGAGAGAAACTGAGGCAGGATGCTTACAGTGCCATGTTACACCTCCAAAGGGCACACACTGGCACAGAGCCTTGCACACAGGCTTATTATCATATATTTTCTCTAGGATTCATACTTCATTTGGGCCCAATTTCACAGCCACTGAAATCAATTGGAATCTGACCTTTGGCTTCAATGGGAATTGGATCAGGCCCTGACTATCCAAGCTTGACAGGGTGTACTATGCAATGTGCAGTGTTTTGAAGAGCTTCTTTCATACCTAAACATAGTCCACATGCTACATAACTATTTGGAGGTCTCTGCAATAGGTAGACGTGGCAGAATATCTTTAGGACAGAGCATCGGCTTTATCTCAGAATTCTTGAATATATTTTTGGTTTAAGTAGTACCCTTAACAGTGTGTTGAACTGATTCATATTTTTTAGAAAAAGAAAATGCAATAAAAGGAAAATTGAATGGATCTAGTGGTTCTTTGTCTCAATTATGGTGTGCATTATGCTTTTTTTCTACTAAAATCTAAATGTAATGAACAAACCAGACCTGACTCAATGGGAGTTGTGCCCATTTATATAGACCCTGGCTCAATAGGAATGTTGCCCATTTATTCCTGAACTTAATTTGGTTAAATCCTGCTTCTCATTTTACTGCTACTTTAAATCCAGCATTTATCCCTCCATAGAGCTTGTCAAGTGATTTGTTGTGAATAAATTAGCCTGCAAATGTAGCCCACTTTTCTGTTTTGCAGACCATTCTCAAGCCTATCATCTCTGCAAATGTATTTTCTTTCTTTGAAAGCATTTGATGCTTTAGGTCTTGGGGGTTAGTCTCTTCTGTTGGGAAGGAGAAAACAATTTAAAAACTCATTAAAAAATAACCAAGTATGCATTAACAATATACACACACTTGCACAAATATTTAGGATGTCTATTATCTGCAGAAGGAATCCCTGAAAGCCTGGTGTTAAATTTTTTGGTTGAATATAAAGGTGGTATCTCCTCTAGGGTCTGAGCCAAAGCTCATTAAAGTCAGTGGAAAGACTCCTATTGACTTCAGTAGGCTTTGGATGAGGTTTCTAATAGGGAATATTTATAAATACTATGTTTTTCTAAAATTGTTAAAATGCCTTTATGCCTTTGTAGTGAAGCAATTCTAAACACTTAAGGTTTATTTTTCCACAGAACTCTCATAATTACTTCTAAATGCTGCAATGTAGAAAACAGTTGTAATACTGCTCACTAAATTGGAATGCATTCACTTCAGGAACAGGAATCCATATGTCAAAAAATAGTTTATTTAAAACTTCTAATAGAAAATGTTCCATTTCACTCTCAGATGTACACTATGTAATATAGAATAGCATATTTGGAGCACATTTACATCCAGGTTGCCCAATAGTGCTGTTTTCTGTGTTGTAAGATTTTAGAGAGCCTAATTTTACAATGAATAACATCAGATGCTTTTGAAGAGCAGTGGGCACTGTCTGGGGTTCTCTGCTTGATGTTCCCCTCTGCCTTCCTTCTTTTGAGCCTATGTCCCTCATTCCCATCTCTGGTTTTTTTATTATTATTTGTTGTCTTCCAGACTTACTTGAGCCCTGGTTCAGTAGCTCCTCCCCTTAGGTGAGAGAAGGGGCCTTCAGATGTGGGCAGACTTGTGTCCACCCACTTCAGACTCTCCATAGATGCAAAATAAAAAAAGCAGTCATGTAGCACTTTAAAGACTAACAAGATGGTTTATTAGGTGATGAGATTTCATGGGGCAGACCCACTTCTTCAGATCATATTATGCCTCCAGCTTCCATCCAGGACACACCACACGATCCATCGTCCACAGTCAAGCACGCAGACACAACCGCATCCGCTCCAATCCCACTGACAGAGACCAAAAACCTCAAGATCTCTACCAAGAATGCCAGTCTAGACTGGAACAAATGTCAGGAAAAACTCCTCTTTCGGAAGCCCCCTCATTCCTTGTAGAATCAGGAATACAGGGGCTTCCAAAAGAGCGCGTTTGCTCTTCCGGAAAAAACAGATGCAGAAGAGTTTTTCCGGGATACGTCCCAGAAAAACTCTTGTAGTCTAGCCATATCCTTAGTGTGATGCACGCTGCCTGATTCCTTACTTAGACTATATCTACACTACAAAGAAAAGTCAGAAAAAGATATGCAAATTGCGAACCACAATTTGCATATCTTTTTCTGCTTTTCTTCTGAAAGAGGCTTTTCTGACATTTGGCCCGTCTACACGGGGCCAAATGTCGGAAAAAAACCCTCTTTTGGAACATCCCTTCTTCCTTGTAGAACAAGGTTTACAGGGATGCCGAAAAAACTCGTTTGCTTTTCCGAATTTTTTTTCGGAAAAGCAGATGAGTTTCTTGGACACGGCAGAGGTTTTCCAGGATACCTCCAGTATCCCAGAAAAGGTCTGCAGTATAGACATAGCCTTAGAGATGTCCCAATGGGCACAACTTTGCCATTTCTTCCTTATTCTTTTTAAAGGAAGCTAGGGAAATCAGGAACTGGGGATTCGACCCCTTAACTCCCTTAAGGCTTCTTTGAAAAATCCTAGTCCAAGATTATAAATAAACCAATGATACATTATCTATACTCCCCCATTGACCACCAGCCCAGTAAATAAACCTTATACAACTCTCAAATAGATTGTAAGCTGTTAGGAACATGGACAATCCTTTTATTTTCCTGTGCTTGCATAGCTCCTAGCACAGTGGGCTCCTGTCTCATAGGTACTATGACAATAAAAATAATACCAGCAAAAACAAATCCTTATCTTTTCCCTTCTCTTTGAAACAGAAGCATTGGTAACTCAAAGACACAATTTTGAAGATCCCCTTCCCCTCAAGAGACATAAACTGTTGGGGAAAGTGCAATAAAACATACAAACCCATGAGAACAATGGCTGACCTTAAAAAAAGCTAACAGACACTTAGGATAGTGACCATGCCAGGTGCCACTATAATAATCACAAGCCAATCAGAATCTAAACACAAACCAGATTTTTTTTTTGAACTGTCACATCACTAAGCAATTGGAAAAAAGCTAAATATATAAAAGCTAAGAAAACAGATACATTCTCTTTTATTAGCTGTCCAACAGAAAATGCAGCTGCTGCTGCTTTCTCCTGATTAGGAGTTGCACACCTTACAGGATAACTGTCCTGTCCCTCACTAAGGATTACCATTTCTTTTAAATCTTGAAACTTCATTATAATGGCAGTTGATTGTTGTGATGCTAGTCAAAGGCTTTGTTAGGAGAAAGAGGCTGGAGGCTCCTAGATGATCTAAAAAAATGCTGATTAGTGATTACTCTACAAAAGCAAGGTTTGGGGCCTACACATTGCTTTCATAGCTTCCACTCTCTTACTGTGCTAACCCTTATCTGAGATATTGTATGAAAAAAGCTAATTTACTTCCTTTTCTGGCCATGAAGTAGATAGGAATCTGTTCTTGTATTTAAACATTAAAAAACACAACCGACCAACTGCTGCAGAAAAACACTTGAGGGAAAGGGGTGAGAAGAGGGTAAGGAGTGGGCAAAGCTTATTGTCGTATTAATTAAAATTCACAGAACAAAATTGTTGTTTGTTTGTTATAAACACAAAGTCATTTGCCATTTATTCGCTAGGGGTAGTGAAAAATATGCTGGCATTGCATTAGTCAGCTTGTCAATGTGACCTTTTTTAATGTCACATGTCACAGAATTTCATGTCACACTAAGACAACGTGACAGGGCCTAGCAGTGGTTTTTCTAATGCTTCCCCTTCACATTCTCTAAAGTGTTTGCATTCTAAAGAGGAAAGGTACTGTACATCCAACATTTGGTGATTCAGTGAACTCTGAAAAGAGAAAGGTCACTGCAAGATATACTTCTCTTTTCCTCGTCCTTCTCCCTTCCCTCTTATGTATGTATGTATGTATTTTTAAAATTACATTACAAAATTCAGATAAACTAGCAAGGCCGTCATGATGCTTTATGCTTGGCGACAAGAACACACTTGAAATGTCAGTGCTAGTTTAGAATATCACTCAAATGCTTTATGCAATATTATCTCTTTACATCTAATATAATGAAAACTAAATGCAAATTCCTGAGTTCAATTCTAGTAGCAATCTGTGGTGGTTATGGGACTACAAAGTTACAAGGGCCATGAAGATAACACCATTTTTCTTCATTTACTTTTAAAAACCAAACCAAAACATTACATTAACGCTGAATTTTATGATAATACATAGAAATCAACCTTCATTTTGTGTACTATATGTGAAATGTTTGGCAACAGAAAATAGACCCTAAGATCTGTCATTAGTGTTGAGGAAATCCTTCCTTCTTACATTAAATATACCAATACTAAGGAAATTTCATGAAAGAGATAGACTTTGACACTTTCATTTTTCATATAGTAGAAGGTACCAAAAACTATCTCTACTCATCTTTCTTTTTCTTAGTATAGTTGGCAAATACTATTGTTAATGGGGGTGATTGCTGTAACATATAGTGTCAGATATTAGCTGGTGTAGATGTAGCCCATAATACATGTATAAATGCTTTTTTATTACTGATTTTGTGTTGTATTAGTATGGAATTTGATACACTACAAGTGGTGTATTTAACACAATTGCATTTTCTGAGAGTACATCTACACAGCAGTGTTATTTCAGAATAACTGACATTATTCCGAAATAACATAGTCCTCCATCTACACTACAAGCAGTTATTTCAACATAATGTCAAAATAATGTTGAACTGGAGGAGTTCTTACTCTGACTCCTGTAACCTTCATTTTACGAGGAGTAAGGGAAGTCGGAGGAAGAGTGCTCTACTTTGCACTTCCTGCTGTGTAGACAGCGCCAAAAGCTGAAATAAGCTATTTCGACTTAAGTTACACAAATGATAAGATGCGTAACTTATTTTGGCTTTAGCCCTGCAGCGTAGATGTGCCCTAAGTTTAATTTTAATTATTAAACATTATCTTTAGTAGGATGGGCCAACCCATATTGCATACATGATCTTTTTATTATTGGGTGTGGATGCTTTTTTATCAGATAGTATAGACTTTTGGAGGAAAGGTGGTGGAATGGTTGTTTTTTGTTTTGTTGTTTTGTTTTTTGTTTTGTATTAGCTAGAAAGACCAGATGTCCATCAATCTTATAGTACTTGCAGAAGATTTTGACCTTTGCACTGTTAGGGATCAGGCTTTTGCATAAAGTGTTTTAAGAGGTTCAGCAGATGTGGAAGACTTGGGATCCTTCTCCCTTGTTGTCATGTTTCTTGAAGGTGGTGACAACTGAGACTTTCATCTCATTGGGTTTTGATGAGAGACTCACCAGCTCAGTTAGGGGGCTAAATTAGGTTAACAATATCTTGAAGTCAGAAGGAATCATACTGGAGAAGTAGAGGAGGGAGCCCTAGAGAGCAGGAAAATCCTGGATGATTTTTCTGGATGATTTTCTGGATGAAAATCCTGTTGTCTTCCAGCTTGCCATTATGGCTGGTGTTTGTGTATTCTTGACTGACCAACAGAAGACCAATAAGCCAGTATATAGGACTATAATTTGCCTTTCCTCTCTATCTAATTTAATCTTTTAAAAAAGTATTTTCATCCATTATGCAAAAGTCATTGGGAGCACACACTGCTCATAGTCCAAAACCCGCTGTGGTCAGTGACAAGACTCCCATTGACTTCAGTGGGCCTGGGATCAGGGCAATGTTGCTATTGTCACTAGTGCAGAAAATTGGTTCACATAATTTCTTTGAAAGAATGGGTGCCATAATGGGTGACTGCATTGTAATGCTGAAGGAAACTTACTAGTTCTAGAGTAATGAAAGAGTTCAAAATGGCTGAATTCAATACAATGGAATAAATTAAAAGATATTTTCATAGACATTGTTGATTTATATTGAAATTCTTTGTATTAATCAAATGGGTTTTGTGTAGAATAAGTAAATGCCCAAACTTTCTCTCAAAACTTTTTAAAATTATTTTTGTGCATTTTGATTTGCTTTATTCTTTCTCTGATGTTCATTATTGTGGTTTAGCCTGAGCTATAAGTGAAAATGTCAAAATACTTTATTTCCAAGGCCATCTCCTAGGTATCAAATTTTGACATTCTCTCCTTACTAATTTTTTAACAAGTATTTTTATCCTGCTCCTTCTATCTTCCTTGCCTATCCTTCCACACACCTTTTAGGATGTTTACACACGTTTGCTGTCCTTGCAGAAGAGCAGAAAAGATTAATTCAAAACTTTACAAGTACTGCATCTCAGCTGGTTTTTGTAAGGCTACATCTCTACATGTTTATATTTATATTGTGTGTAATTATGGCATATAGCCAGAAGATTCTGTTTAGGAGTTAAGACATATGCATGTATCACAGATTGGTTCCAAATAATAAACAGCCCTGGTGTAATGGACTATGCTGGATTTTGAAGCCAGAGTTTGATAATGTTGTGATGAAGAATTTAGAGATAATAGTGTATTTGGCTAGTTTTATAACAATTTGGCATTTGTTCCTCACTTCATTTAGATTGTGCTGGATCAGATTTAAAATCATGTTCCTTGTTTGTTTCATTTTTCCCAGCTAATATCATCATTTCAGTGAAGATTTAGTTTTATTTTCAAATTGCTGCTTCACAGAAAGTCCATCGTGTTTGTAAAAATTGGAATCAAAGTGCTATTATTCTGCAAGTGTATGGTTCAGAATGAGGTGAGAGAGGTCAAGAAGGCTGGCTATGCATTCTGCATTTGATTTCACGTTTAAGTGTTCTGCTGTCCCGAAGATACATCTAACTGAGAGTGTCCAGATGGTGCTTGAGTCCAAGATGGGATATGAAAGGAATTCCTTGCTGAGTTGATCAGTTTATTCACTGTGCAGGTGGAAGGAAACAGCCAGGCTAATAGTGCTTGGTACATTCATGGTCCACACATTTGATTTCTCTGGATCAGCACAGGATTTCCTAGCTTCCATGATGACCAGTGGACTATCCCAGTTGACATCTGCATCTTCTCATGCAGCTTGCCATCTTGTGGAACCAGTCTTCGGGACATTTGAAAAAATGTAGTGTGTTCATTTTAACGTGTGTACAGTAGCCCCTGTAATATGTTAGGTCTTCTTCATACGTTCAGGAAAGGAGTGCCCTGACTCTGAGAAGCTCACAGTCTGAATTCATGTTGATATGATTAGATCTGTTGAGCAGGGTCTATTTTTTGTTGTATGTTTATGCAGTGCACAGCTCAACAGGTTCCTGGTCTGGTTTGGGACCCTAGGCACTGCTATAATACACATAGTAAGTGACATTGCTAATAATCAGTCATCTGTCTTTCAAACCATCACCCAAGGCTTTTTGTTGGGGCAGGCTTTGAGTGTTTCGTTAGGAGTTTTCGAGAGTTTCTATTCCTTCCTATTGTGGAAGTCCCAATAGGTGATTCTGGGGAATTACTCCTTGTGCCTGGAGGGCTCTGTATCCAAGGGGTGATCTCCAGTGGTACACTTTGCCTCCCTTCATATTAAACAGATATATGAGGTCATCAGGGAAGTGGTGAGGAAACATGGATTGTTATGCATTCAGCATGCAGATGACACCCAGTTCTATGTATTGATAACATTGAACCTGGCCGGTGCCACAGAACAAATAATCCAGTGTCTCTCTGGAATCTGAATGTGGACAAGGACAAGATAGCTCAGTTTTAATTTAGACGGGACCACCATAGTGACAATGGGTTGTGGGAAGAGCTTGGGAGTTTTGTTAACGCTGATGGCCACACACTTGGGTGAAAGAGTATGTCCAGAGTCTGAGCATCAGCTTCACCATCTTGGGCTTATGATGTCGTCAGAAAGGTGGAGGTTTTGCACATCTGCCTGATGAGGAGGATGTGACTTCAGCCCAGTTGAGACTTTGCACACCACCATATGTGTCTTTCATCTCAAGACTTGATTGTTGAATATGCTCTAGCTACAGCTCAAGCTACTGCAGAATGCCACTGCCTGCCTACTGAGTGGACTGTCCCACAGGAAGCATACATTGCCAGTACTACTATGCTTTGTGCTAGCTGCCAGCCCATTTCTCAGTGTAGCTGAATTGTGCTGGCTGTAATCAATAAAGTCCTAATTTGTTTGGTTTCTGGTGATCTGAGGAGCTATCTCACACTTTGTATGATATTACCTCATTTGTGATCTGCTGAAATCTGCAAGTGTGGATACAAATCAGAGGGAGCTGTTTGCCATATTCCCTGTGGTCATGCCACAGCTCTTTTCTTTCTCTTGTTCTGATAGAACCCTGATATATTAACCTTTCAGACAGGCTGCAAAGTCCATCTTTGCTTCCAGGCAGTGGTTATGGGTTTTCAGGAAAGGGGGCTGGAGAATGAAGGAGGTTTTAGGTTGTATCTTAGGGTATGACTAGGTAGATTGCCTTTGTTTCTATTAAAAGGAGTCTATGGGTATGTCTACACAGCAGGGCTAAAGTCGAATTAAGCTACGCAGCTTCAGTTACGTCAATTGTCTAGCCTAAGTTGAAATAGCTTATTTTGGCTTTGGCACTGTCTACACTGCAGGAAGCAAAGGAAGAACACTCTTCCTTCGACTTCCCTTACTCCTCATGAAATGAGGATTACCACGAGTCAGAGTAAAACATCCTCCAGCTTGACATTATTCCAAAATAAAGGCTTATAGTGTAGACACTATTTTGTAATAATGTCAATTATTCTGAAATAACGCTGCTATGTAGACATACCTTATAAGTCTATTAATAGGACTGCTTATATATTTGTAAGTCTTGTAAGGTGCCTAGAGATTTGAACATCAATAAAAATGAATATATAAAAATAGAGAATTTAGCACAGCTAGGGGTTAGCAGGTCTGTGAAATTAGCCTTTGGCCAAAATGGCTATTTCCTGGTTCAATATAATGTTCCCTGTAAGAACATGTTTTGTTCACCAATTACTATGTTGTTGTTGATAAGATGGTATTTCGTTACTGTCTGACCAAAAACAAAAGTTTGAGTCACAAAAATAAAAACACTAAAAACATTTCCAAGACTTTATGCCACAGCATAAGCAGTGTTCAATGGCATATGTGTGGAAAAACTTACATACATCACAATGTAATGTATACAGTGCCATAAATTAACAAAATGAGTCTATCGCTGTTTTTAGTTTAATAAAAAGAACTCCCAAATAGTGATAGTAGATCAATGAGCGATGGGAATATCAAACTAGCAAATTGATGTCTGTAACATGATGATACCCACATTTTCCGCTGGGGTTGAGGCTTTGTCTGTCTTCTGTAAAGAAAATTCATTAATGTTCGAGAATTGAGAATGGCTATATAACCAGGGTATACCCCAAGAACCGGCTATTTGGAAAACCACCTGTTCTTGGTATAGTGGCTAGCTGTTCCCCTGGTAATGGCTTTAGGAAACTCACAGGTATATGGCTACAACATTGGTTTGGAGATGAATAAGCTTCTCTAGATCTTTCTTTTTTTCTTGTGTATTGCCAGCCTGACTTCTACGCTGCCATTGTACCTCATGGTGCCTGGCACTTAGTCTGTGGCTCAAGGTAGGCTTTATGCTGTCACACAGGAATTGCATCTTGTCAAAATCCCTGGACTCTCATAGCCCTCTGGCCATCCCTGGCTCATCATGGGTGCTATTTCAGATTTCTTGAGGGAAGGGGATATTCCAGGGGCTACTTAGGCACCAGAAAAGTTCCAGGGGCTACTTAGGCATCAGGTTTTTTGCAGGTTTTTATTTTTAATAATACTTTGACAAGAGCACTGTATCTAATCTAATGAAATGTCTGTCTGTCTATTTGTCCAAGAACTCCTCCTAAACAGTAACAGCTCTGGCCACCAAATATGGTAGGCAGCTTCCTCTGACCCTAACTTAAAGCAAGGTCAGGGTCTGGTTGAACTGGGAATACTGGAAGTGGCAGGAATGGGGAAAATAAGTGACCTTCATCTGCACAGTGTCTAAGTTATGTGTTTAGCTATTTTTTAAAAAACTGGCACAGCTAATGTGAATGCAAGCTAAATTTACATTCTAGCAGGATACTGTTAAATGATTGCACCATTTTAAATAATGAATGACAAAGCACATTATGGTTATAAAAGTAATAATGATAATTACTCTGAGCAGAGCTAAGGACTGCGGGGGGGATGCTCTGTGCTCTGGGCAGTGTTGAGGGCTGGCTGCCCTCAGCTCTGCCCCTTCTGCTCTCGGTCCCACCCATTTTGGGAGCATGGAGCTTCCCCACCACATTGCCCAGGGGGCCGGCAGAGGCTGTCAGCTGTGTGTGTGTGTGAGAGAGAGAGAGAGAGAGAGAGAGAGAGAGAATGAATGTGTGTACTGGGGGAATGGGAAAGACATCATGCTGTCTCTTGAAGCCCAGCAGCAGCCGCCAACAGCAGCTCCCATTACTGCTGACCCAGAGGCAACAAGCACATATTCCTGTGTCCCCCCTCTAGCTCAGAAGAGACTGGATACATGGGTGGAGGGATAGGGACATCCTGAGTCATGTCCTTGACACATCCCAATTGGATTACTGCAATGTGCTCTACGTGGGGTTGCCTTTGAAGAGTCTTTGGAAACTTCAACTGGTCCAGAATGAGGCTGCTTGAGTTCCAACTAACACTCGCTATATGGAGCACATCATGCCAATGCTCTGGCAGCTGCACTGGCTTCCAGTAGGTTTCTGGGCACAATTCAAGGTCCTGGTGATAACTTATAAAGCCCTAAGTGGGTTGGGACCAGGGTACCTGAAGGACCATCTCCTCCTATATGAACTTGCCCAGGGATTAAGATCAGCTGGGAAGGCTCTGCTCCATGTTCCTCCACTCATGGAGATAACGCTGACATCTACGGGGAGCAGGGCCTTCTAAGCTGTTGATCCCAAGCTATGGAATTCCCTCCCCTGGGACATTTGACTGGCAACAACACTGGCACCATTTTGGCACCAGCTAAAGCCACCCTTTTTATCCATGCTTTAATTGGTGCTTGAGTTTATGTGTGAGTGGTCCTTTCAGTGTGTCTTAGTAGGTTTTATGCCCTCCTCTTGGGGTCTTTTATTCTATTCTACTATTCTACTTTTTATATATTATGTTTTAAAATTTTGTAAGCTGCCTCCAATATTTTAAATAGAGAGGCAGGGTAAAATATTTGTAAATAAATAACTAAATAACTAAATAAGAGTGTCCCTAACCCTGCACAGCAGACAAAAGGCTCCTTGGACTGGCTGACCAGGGGCAGTTCCAAGGCAGGGAGGAGGGAGCAGGAGCAGTGGGGGCTGCAGACAGTAGCACAGCAAAGCAGTGGAGGGGGGAGGTGCATCCCTTAGCATGGTGCCCTGGGTTATGGTCCAGCCCACCCATCTCTAAGGGCCAGTCCTGCTTGTGCAACATACAGTCAGATACTTCTGTCTGTGCCTCTGATATTTTCCCATCAGTTACAGGGATGGGCCTGCACTGCAAAGTTTGGGTGTGGATTTGAGCTTCTCCAGAGGGATTTGGGCCATCTAGCCTATTGCTAATTAATTCATGGAAGACACCCAAATAAAACTACAACTCATATATATTTCCATCAATAATAAAGTTACGAATTTTATAAGTGTTTTAGAAGAGAGGGAAAAGTGTTTAAAGTTCAGAGACCAAATACAATATGAGCAATTACTTCTCCCTCTCTTTCTATTAAAATGATTAAACTGCTGTGTTATATTGTGTGTGTTATTGCCTCTTTCTCGAGCTCTTAGAATTGCAGCATTCCATGAGAGGCAGCATGATGTCATTATAATCACAGAACAATTTTTTCCTGCTGGGAGGAAACACATTGTTTTCTATCAGTGAAAGAAAATGGATCCTTTCAACATTGCAAGTATAGTAAAACAAAATACCTTTTAAGTTGCTATCTATTTTTAATTATGGTAGACCTTTGGAAAGCAAGCCTGAGAAAATGCCACATTTTAAAGGAAAATATCTTTCTTGAGTCTTTGTTCTATTAGAAACAAAGAGGGTTTTTTTTCTCCTTCTGCAAAGAGATTAGATTGTTTTTGTGTTGTTTTAAGAGATATAGTTTTGGTGAATCAGGCATCACTAATACACCCATGGCTGTTTCAGATAGCAGACTGGCTTGGTGCTCCAATGTTTGTGGGTCAGGTGTGTTTAATATCCAAAGTAATTACCAAAGGAGCTGCCTGGGGTTACACTAAGTATTGCCTCATTAGCATTCAATGCCATTGCTAGAGCATGAAGGAGGAAAAATTCCCTCAGAAACATGTGAAGACAAGATAAAAGGAACATGCTGAGAAGAAAAGACAGTTGTTTCCTAATTAAGCGGAGGAGGAAGATGAAATGGCCTATAACATGTTCCCTGTGATCTATTCCTGCTTCACGTGGAAGTATGATGCTGCACCCTGATAAATTGTCAGCACTGTGATTATAGGTAAGAGCAGTAACTGATGTTTTATGCCACATGCAAATAATTAAATAGTACCACCATCCTTAACAATATCTGCAATATGGGGACCAGTGTTTGATAAATATTTGGATATTATGAACGTTTTCTGTCTAAAAATCTCACCTCCTCAGCCAATCTGATTTGGTTTTCATGTGGCATTGAGACATAGAGGCCTGACTGTCAGCAATTCTCATCAGGCCTGAGATACTCACCATACCTAATACCCTGTTATCATGATATATACCCAAAGGTTGCTATGTAATATATTATTGGAAAACCAATAAGTCACTGATCATTAATATTCTTGCATGATGTATATGCAGGGTGTGCTCAAAGAGGTATGGCTAAGTGCTAGAGTTATCTTCTTAAAGTGTGTTTGACAAACCATGCATAAGGACATTTTGCAGTAGACAAAGGAATATGTAGTTGTCTGTCCAGCCTGGACACCAGTCAGAGACAATCAACATCCATTTAAATATAAGGCAAACAATGCTCTCAAGCCAGGGAGAAGATAGCAAGGTGTCAGCACCCCAGTAAGAGATAAAAAAATTATCTGGGCTATAAAGAGAGGAGGTCTGAACATGAAATTATAAGTAATGGAATCAACTGATTGTGTACAACTGGGGAAGGGTAACTCTGGCCCATGGGCCACACGTGGTTCATCAGGCTTTGCTGCTGGCAGGCTGTTAGATGGTTGTTTACCTGAGGATCCATAGGCACAGCCACTCCCAGCTCCCAGTGACCATGGTTTATGGTCAATGGGAGCTGTGGGAAGCAGTGGCCTGATCCACACTGCTTTCTGCAGCTCCCTTTGGCTGGGAACAGTGAACTGCAGCCACAGGGAGCTGCAGGGCTTCATGCCTGCAGATGCTCAGGTAAACAAACTGTCCTATGGCCTGCCAGGAAGAACAGTATGAACTTGTCTGGGGCAAAACAATAATGAAAACTATTTAGAAGCTTCCACTGATAGAAAATATAGCGTCTGGCCTCTTGAGTAAAGTAGTATATATCCTATTGGTATATAATATCGCTCTAATAAAATGTAAGCTTTGACTTCCTATGTTTATCCAGCTATTAGCTAAGATTTTTAAATCTTTGAATGATTAGGGCTCTAGTTGCCTGGAGCATTTTACATAGCTGGAGTTGCATTCCATAAGTTTACCTTCCTGCTCTAGTGTAGACCAGGCCTCAAAGTATAGAAAAACGGAATAAAATAAGATTGTACTAAAAGAGCAATGCATGTCTCAATGATCATGTATAATTTTCTTGTTTTTGTTAGCATTGCAACACATTCTAAGTCTGCATGATTTTTGTAGAACTTCTGGAATGTTTTCTGGAATTTCTTTGTAATTAAATAAATTATTTATTTTAAGAGCACAAAAGCAGTGGCAAATCTACTGTAGATTTGTACATGGTACACAGACCACCATGTATTGGGGCACCATTTCAGATTTTGGTGTGTGTGGAGGGGGCGGGGGGGCGGTAACCTGTGCATGCCCTGATTAGGGCGGGGAAGAGAGTCAGAGCATTGGGGGGAGGTGGGACTGAGGACAGCAGCTTCAGCAGTGTTACTGAGCATACTCAGTACAAGCCTAGCAGCAAATTGGCAGGGGGGGAGGGGAGGCTCTGTGTGGCCCAGGCTCAGACACACTCTCTCAAGCCCGCCGCGAGCTGGGCAGGTGTTGCACCACGGCCACTTCCTCAGCTTTCCAGAGCCTCCTCTTAGCACTCCAGGCTCGCTATGGAGCAAAGCTGCCCCAACAGGCTGTGTGGAAAGCCTGGGAGTGGGCTGTGGCTCCTGCTGCGGTGGCCGGGGCTGTGCTGCCCGGCCTGGTGGTGCCCCTGGAGGGGGGGGGGGTGCAACTCGATGAATTCATGGGAGGGGGCAGGGTGTGTAGGGAGGAAGGAAGGTGGATTGGGTGTATGAGGGGATGGGCCGTGCGGTAAGGGAGGGAGGGTGGGGGTGAGGAGGATATAGGAATGGAGGCAAGGGAATGGGCAGTGTGTGGGTGGAGAGGCATTAGGGAAGGATGGGGGTGCAGGAATAGAGGAAGAAGGTGGGGGTAGGGATAGGCAGTGTCTGTGGGGTGGAAAGTGGGAGAGGGAAGGCTTAGGGAAGATGGTGAGTACAGGAATGGAGGCAGGGGAATCAAATTGAAGTACAGGTTGGCGGGGGAGCCGAGGCTGCCCAGCCCTGATGGCCAGCGGGGAGGGAGAGCTGGGGCTGACCTGGCCCACGCCTGGTGGCCAGGGGAGAAGCA
Source organism: Rafetus swinhoei (assembly GCA_019425775.1). NCBI lineage: Eukaryota > Metazoa > Chordata > Testudines > Trionychidae > Rafetus > Rafetus swinhoei. The sequence goes on from CM033437.1 coordinate 161,313,657, forward strand.
GGAATCCAGGGCTGCCATGCCTCAGCTTGGCCCTTCCCAGCAGCCATGGGGAGAGCCAGGGCCGTTCACCCCCAGAGACAAGGGGACTGGTGAATGTAGGGAGCAGGAGGCACTGCCCCCTAATATAAGTTTAACAGTACTTAAGGGTCCCAGTTCAAATCCCAGCAGCACAACACTCATTGCTACTCTTTCCCCCTCCTATCTTTTAAGTACCTGGCAATGTTTTCATTAGGATCTAATGATCTTTCAATTACTTGAATGACCAATCTTTTGTTATGCTTAATCACTTGCCTCCCTCTTTTTATAACAAACTCCCTGCCCCAAAGGCAAAGGTGCATCAGCTCAAACTCTGTGGCATTTAAGAACTGCCTCTGGAGCCAGGGCATGCAGCTTTAAGCAGACCTCAAGTATGAAATCCAAGGGCTCAAACTTTAGGGGGGGAGCTACTGCCTCCTAGCTCCCCTAAATGGCACCCTTGCTGTATACAACCTATAGTCAGACCTGCCACTATTTGTTGTGCTCTTTACACTTTATACTCCTTTATAATTAATTTCAATTTAGAATTTGGTTTCTAGACTCTGGAGTTCCTTGGGGAAGGATAAATTAATTAAATTAAAGGAATGCTGTCAATTTTAAATTTGGCTCCAAATCTTGATTCTGTAAAACAATAATGATAAAGGTTATTCTTATTTAGTCAGGGCACAAAGGTGTGACAAATGATCTGTTTCAAATAAAAATCTGTAAGTGGGAATCATTTAAGAACACTTCACCAGATGCCCAAAAAGCTGAGGAAAAAGGTTATAACAGTTTAAAACAAAATACCGTCTTCCAGGGGAAGTAAAGGCAGCTATAAATGTTTATTTTCTTGTAGAAAATTGATAAGGGAAGCCAAGTGACACAAAGAGAACTTTGTGGCCAGCAGAGTTAAGGACAATAAGTAGCTTTTTAAATATATGAGGAACACAAAATATCCTGAGAATGAAATAGCTCTCACTAGATGGAAGTGGCAGAATTATCAATAATACCATACAAAGGCAAAAAGTGTTTAATAAATATTTTTGTTCTGTGTGTTGGGGGATAAAATATAGTCTCATAATAGGGTGATGACACTCTTTCCATTCCACTATAATTTCTGGATGGTGTTCAACAGAAACTACTAAAGTTAGATATCTTTAAATCAGCTGATCCGCATGTTTCATATCCAAGAATTTTAAAAGAGCTGGCTAAAGTGCTTGATGGACTATTAGTGTGGATTTTCAATAAGGCTTAGATACACACTAGGCAAGATACAGCTAATGTACAAGTACCTACAGATGTGTAGCTAAGAACCTACATGGAAACAAATATTTAATAATGGGGTCTTCAATCTAGCAGAGGAAGGTATAGAAGTCAAAGCTAGACAAATTCAGACTGGAAATAAGGCATACATTTTTAACAGTGACAGTAATTAACATTGGAACAATTTGCCATGGTCCATGATGACTTCTGTTTTTCTAAAAGATATGCTCTAGGAATTATTTGGGGGCACTTCCATTTCTGCGCTGTACTGGAGGTCACTTTAGATATTCACAGTGGTCCCTTCCAGCTATAGAATCTATTAAAAACAATATTTATTGCAGACATTTGTAAGTGTCTTCAAAGGAGCTATATAGTTTCAGTTTTCAAGCAAATTATGCTTTAATTAAAGAAAGTTTCCTATTGTTTTGGTTTGTGCCTACAACCATGGGTGGCAGGTAGAGCTTCACTTCAGGGAGGCTAACTCCTGGCTCAACCCCTTTTATCCTCTCCTCCCTGTGACTGAATCTCCAAGGCCCTCTACCCCACCTGCAGCCAGAGCCCTGAGAACCCCTGCTCCCTTGTGGCCAGCCCCCCTAATCTGCTCTGCAGCTAGAGCTCCAAGACACCCCTCTACACACACTACCCAACAGCCAGAGGAGCACTGGGCTAGCTGGTGCCGGAGCCCTGCGATCCCTCTAACTCCCATCCTACCGGAGGAGCCTTAGACTGGCCAGAGCTTCAGACCAGTTGGAGCCATCACAGATGCACCTCCTTTCCACAGACCCCAAGATGCCCTGTGGGAAGATTAAAAAGTTCTTTTCTTTTTCTCTTTTCTGGAAGCTTTTGATATGCCTGCTGCAGGTTCCAGGACATCTGAGGAAGTGATATGGTTCACTTAGCTTCCTGGGTTCACCAATAATCTCTCTGGAGTTCAAGGAGATTACTGACAGACCAAGAAGCTGAGTAGCATGTACCATCTTCTCAGCCACCCTGGAACCTGCATCGCCCATAAGAAAAAGCAAAAATGACCCTCTGCTAAACCCCCAATTGGGGTCCAGTGGCAGTGGCAGCACCAGGGGAAGCAGAGCCTCCCCTGGCCTCATTATACCCACCACTCATGCCTACAACTTAGCTTTTTCCTGTGCTTAGCTGCTGAATCTCCATGAAGACAGTGCACTGATCCCCCACGATTCAGACACCCTCTGTGTGTGTGTGTGTGTGTGTGTGTGTGTGTGTGTGTGTGTGTGTGTGTGTGTGTGTGTGTGTGTGTGTGTGTGTGTGTGTGTGTGTGTGTGTGTTTAATGCCAGATCTTTCTCCACCTTACGTACCAGCACAATTGCAGCACTACCTAAGTGAGGGTGAGTGTGTTTGTGCTGACCAGTCAAGGATCAGGCTTCATTAAGAAAGAGGATGAGTGAAAATTGCTGGCTTTTGCAAAATACATGTTGCTTAGTGACAGAGCCAGACTTATAAACTCAGGCTTAACTCCTTCTCTATTTACCTTCAAGGCACCAGGAACTGTATTTTATTCCTGAGCAGTTGTTCACACTTTATTTTTTATACATGGAATGTACACTTCCAAGTGCCATAATTGTACTGCTAGATTCCCATAGGAACAGATAGATATTGGGCATTTGGCAAATGAAATTAAATCAAAGTTAGACTTCTACTATGCGGGCAATATAAATGTGCACCTCTTTTTTGAGCATAACTGATTTGGAAGCGAAGTCAAGTGAAATATGAAAATATAACTGTGTTTTGCAAATTCTCTCAATGAGAGATGTAGGGATCATATTCTCCCAGGGTCAGGCCTTAACACTGAAAATAGAGAGTGAGGGACAATTACATCCTTTCCTTGCAGTAATTATGGTAAATTGTATCCTGTTGTTTTGTTGCTTTACTACAAAATTGTACATTGTACATTAACTTCCCTGTTCTCTTTTCTTGTTGGGCAAGACGCAGTCTTCTTTTCACAATCACACGAAAAGGACTGTGTAAAGTGCTCAAGTTATTGTCTAAAATTACTGCAGTAATGGGGTAGATTAGGCTAACGAAGTAGATGTTTTTAAGTTTTCAGAATTTGTAATAGCTTAAATTTCTTTGAGTTCCTATACGACAATAGTTTGTATAACCTGAGCATGCCGTGTTTCTCCCATTTCCTGTGCCAGATATTTTTGAACAGCGGTGCCCAAATGTATTGAAACCCAGGAATTTGGCAAAGATTCATAGCTTGTGTTGTCACTCCAGAAATCTATGCCTTTTGAAAGTGGCTTTAGGATTACTGACCATTGCCCCAGTTAGATTTGAGAATTGCTTATATTTAGAAGCAACGATCATATTCTTAGAGCAAATGAGGCCGAGCGCCCTCCTTATCTTCAGTGGCAAAGAGACTGTATTCAGAAAATGTGTCTTCTGCAGTAAGAATATTTTTCAGATACACATCACAGAAAAATAGAAAGCAGAATGGGAAATGTTAAAAGATCCAAGGTAAAAGAGTGGATGCAAAAAACATAACTCCATTTGCACTGGATCAACATAGCGTTCTCCAGGTTGTCTAAATCAGGCTGTACTTTTCTGTTTAATCTTGAAAGCATTTATTCATAAATAAAGGTGGATAGTGCCAAGGGGAAGGTAGTCTAAAGTTTTTACCTGAAATGGGGCTACAGTCAGATAGAACTGCTTTTTCCTTTATGTGGAAGAGGTGTGAATAAAATTAAGTGGTTGCAACAGAGTTCATTGAGTTCAGTAAAAGTAATTTTCTAAAGTGTAGTGTTTCTATCTGGCAGTGTCGTAGAATGGGCTCATCCCAGCAGACTGATTTTTTTTCTACTATACTCTTACAACAGTACAGAAATTCACAAAGCCTCAAAACCCACTTCACAAAGGCCCAAATCCTCAGAGGCACAGAATACCTGCAACACAGACTGACTTCAGTGAGGTACAACCCACAGTAGTTTTTGTTGTTGATTAAGGAAGCAAATGTCTGGGTCAAGGGCTTTCAGTCATTCCAACAGAAGTAGTTACTATCTGGGGCAAATTGCCTCAATGAAGTCTTGTTGCTAACAGCCATGAGGGTGATATTTGCTATTATAGAAAAAAGCATGGATGGGACAGGTTCCCAAGTTGTGCATCTCTTTTGAATCTGCTGTAATTTGTATTAGTTCATATCTGACCCTGATCTGTACCATATAATTAGCAAATTTGGCTACACCTGACCCACTTTTTTAATGTCTGTTAACAGCTTAACACTCCCCCTCAATTTTCTTTAATATGTATTCTTTGAGATGTTTCATTTAAAAAATCGGGAAGAGGGGTTCACTTGGGCATTCACTTGACCTTAGTTTACCTGTCATGTCTGTCTGTCAGGTTGTAAACACTTCAGATTTGGGACTGGAAAGTCATTTCAAACCCTAACTGAAGGTGCACTGACTGGACTATATGTTAAGATCTCAGTTCTTCTACTGATAGTTCTTAATCTTCCTGTGGACTACACAACATTTACCAACAAAAAGCTCTTATTTTGTTCTCTGATGTAATTATTATTCACCCATTTTACAAATAAGGTAATTGATCAGTTGAAGCAGAATTGGGACTAGAACCTATGTCTCTAATATGATAGCTCACAGCCACATTACCTTTTAGGTGAAAGCTGTCAAATTATGTGTTGTGTAATCCATACAGAGAGTATAGGGCTTTTTCTCCCTCTAGTGGCTAGACCACAAAAGGCCTGATCCAAAGACTACCAAAGTCACTGGGATTAATTCCAGTGGGCTCTGGATCAGATGTGAATACAGTTTAAGAATCCACTACTATCTCTATGCTAACATTCATCATCATGCAATTCAAGTGACAAAACCTTGCACTTTTAGAGCCAGTCATCCACAGCTGAGTCCCTGCAGGTGATCCAAACAGGAGTTTCATTCAACACAAGTATGCTCTTGTCTAATCACTGTAGCACATGCTAGAACCCAGGTTTCCTTAGACTCAACATTCTAGTTCTGGTTCACAAATAGGTGAATAACTAGAGATAAAGTGCATGTTGGGTCTCTAGGCACCTTCTCACACAGAATAACAGCGCATCTCTCTCTATACCCCAACCCCTCATCTCCTGTCCTCCTGGTACTCAGAAAGCTGAAATAGTAAAAACCTGTGCTCCTGACAATTGCAGGTTCTAACAGTGTGATAACCCATAATAGAGAAAGTTATTGTGAAGATTCTGGGATAATTGTTTCAATAAATCTGTATCTGGAGACATTATATTTAAAGTTGAATTTGTATATTGCGATACTATTTTTTGTTTTGTTTTTTGTTAATGTTTGCTATAAGCTGTGATTTACACCAGTGCAATTTAGTTCTTTCTTGAAATTGAAGTATACATTATGGAAGCAAATCACAGTTTATAGTGACTTTGCCTGAATATCCCGGAGGTGTGCAATGAAGCAGTTGCACCCTATCACTGGTGGTCACCAATACATAGCTAGGAGAAATGCCCCATGTAGATGAGGCCTAAGCTTTATATCCAGATCTGACAAATAGGGCCAGAGAGGTTGTTTTGTTGCTGTTGTTTTTAACAAAAACAATACCATTTGTGAGATTACTCTTTTACTGTTGTTGTCCTCAGAGTTAATTAGCATATGCACTTCTCGTTTGCCGCCTTGTTTGTTTGAAATATTCTCGTAATCCCAGAAAGGTGCTTCATTCAAATGGAATTCTTCCAAACAGTTCTTCCCTCACTTGAAAGCTCAAAGATTAAAACTAATTAGGAAATTAAGTATCATAATAGGAAATGCTAAGATCCAAGTAAAGGAATGCATGCACAAAATCACTCCATTTGCATTGAACCAACATTTTGTGTCCTTATCACCATTCTGTATTACTGCTACCAAAATAGTAGGTGAGTTATTATATTAGCATTTATTTATTGTATAGTAGTACCTAGAAGTCCCAAACCATATTAAGGCCCCGCTATGTGAGGCATTACATACACACTTTCTAAGAGACCACCCCTAACCTGAAGTGTTTACAATCTGACAGATAAATAGAGGTGAAGTTACTTGCAGATGATCACACAGGAGGCCACTGGCAGAGATGAGAATAGGTCTCCTTTTCCCTTGCCAGTTCCCTAGCCACTAAATCACATTATGGGAAAGGAAAAGATAAAACTGACACTTCTGTCAGTATTAAAAGATCTTTGGAATTTCTAATTATTATAGATGACAATTTCAGAACGGGTGCATCTACACAGCAGGGTGTAACTCAAAATAAGCTCTGCAAATTGAGCTATGTCAATTGCGTAGCTTATTTCAAAATAGCTTATTTCAAAATTAGGAGTGTTTACACAGCACTTATTTCAAAATAAAGCACTCTTCCTCCAACTTCCCTTACTCCTTGTACCATGCGGGTTACAGGATTTTGTTGCCAAATCTTTCCAGTATAGACATAGCCTAAGAAAAATAGTGTTCTTTTAACGATGCTCAATTGGATGTGCAATTATTACTGGACCTGGTGAAATGTTTTCACAGATAGCTTATTCTTTGATTAGGGCCCCAACTCCCAGATTACAGACTCATTCTGATTTTCTTTCTCTGGTGCAATGACTATTCATGGTCCTTATGAATGACTATGAAGTGCCACTATGAATGACAATGAATAGTCATTGAGTCAGGAAAAATGATAAGAATGATACTATAACTTGCTGGTCAGGGTATTCAGCTGTGATGGGAGAGCCTCACGTTCAAATCCATGCTCTAGTCTAATGACTTTATTTATTACAAATGAAACAGTTTGAGAGAAGAGACTGAAGCTATGTTTACACTGGCATTTACAGCGCTGTAACTCTCTGGCTCAGGATTGTGAAACCCTCCCCCTCACCCCCAGGCACAGCAAGTTACAGCCCTGGAAAGTGGCAGTGTGAACCCGGCTACAGTACTGGGAGCTGTGTTCTCAGCACTGTTGGCTACCCCTCTCGTGTTGATTTACATTGAGTTCTGGGAAAACTTTCTCCAAGCACTCATAGTGTGGCACACTTTCAGCTTGTAAGTGTAGACAAAGTCTGAGAAATGCCACATTAGAATATCCTATAGTCTGGTGGCTAGATCACTGTCTAAAAACATGAGAGGCAGAAGTTCAAATCACTTCTCATCAGGCAGTGGAGGAAATTTATCCCAGGTCATGTTCTGAAACTAGCCCTCCTTTGCTTTGGTTAGAATGCCCAAAATGGAAATGTCAGGTGGGGGCAAAGTAAATAAAACGTTGTTTGCCCTAATTTTATAAGAGGTTTTGCAGTGCAACATGCCCTCAGTTCCCTTTTACTGCCGCGTAATTGGAATAGAGTCTCCTCTACTCGCACTAGTAACCTCTATGAAAATGATCATCCATTGTATCTAATAATATCTGGTTAGTGAGTTCATTTTTCTTAGTTAGATTGCATAGATTGCAGATAGTTGCCTAGTTTGGGCTCCACCACCCCATCTTTGTTGGGGAGCTAAGCCTCATGTTCAAGGATTGCAGTACTGCGCCACCTGCCCTCACTTGTTCTCAGTAGGTAATGAGCACAGCGCTGCCTTTGTTGTCTGGGGGAAACTCATCCTGCAGTACGCTGTGATGTCTGGAGGCCTTTTCCATCATGGACCTGCAAAGCTTGTCTCCTGTGCCTCTGCAAATTTCTCACGGAGGAAGCGCTCTGGCCTTGCATGGCATCCAATCCTGGACTGGTGGAACAAGCAATCTCCCTCGGTGGTGGTGAGTGCTCCACCCTCTATCACCCGATTACATCCACCAAAGCACAATAAGGCCAAGAAGAGAGCTGCAAGTGCTCCCATGGGCATCACATCAGGTCCCCATCACAGACTACTGCGAGGGGCAGGGTTTCCTCCCTGAGCCTTGCCTGAAGGGGCAAGACATTTTGTGCAGATCCTGCCTCACCACCACCCCCTTCAACTCCACACGTGGGGGGAGAGAGGGAAGGCCATAAGGAAGAACGAGGCACCAGTACTGTCAGATCCCATGCTGGCCATGCAGTGGTACAGCCCTCCAAGGCATGATCTTCCATGTCAGCAGGAGTCCCCACACTCTACTCTGCACATCCCTGTGCTTCCTGTAAGCTGTGTGGCTGGGCGGATGCCCAGAAGAAATTCAAGTGCTATGCGGCTCATTAGCAGAGTGTGCATTTCTGGCATGTGTTCAGGTGCCCTCCCTGCTACTTTAGAGCCGCTGCTCCTGGGACCTTCCTGCTGGCTATGCAGATCAGGAGAGGAGGATGCTGATGTCCAGGGATCCTCCTTCCCCTGCTCCAATACCTCATCTCCACAGAGCATGGCAACGGGGGCAGCCTGGCTCAAGGCTCAGAACTGCTGCAGTCTGAAGACTCCAGCATCTCAGAGGTGAGTGCCTTTCTTAAAGAGACAGAGCATTGTCTCTGAGACTTCTCCAGCAGCCAGTTCACACATTCTCTGTATCCGTCTCTCTCTCTCTTTCTCTTCCCTCCCCCAAAAACACTCTATCTCCCTCTCTCTTCCCACCTTGCACCCTCTCGTGCCCAGGTACCCCATCTACACACAGTGGGGGGAGGGGAGACAAGTCTCAGGATAGAGAAGGAGAGCGTTCAATGAATCTTTCAGATGCTTCCCCAGCAGCGAGCATACACACTCTCTGCCTCTTTTGCACTCAACCTCCAGTTCTGACACACTTATATTACTGTTGTTACTTCTTGGGACTTCCTACATGCACATATATTCTCTGTAATGTTATTCTTTCAATGTGTTTCATTTTAGTGCTTTGACTCATCTATACATTTCATAGATTTTATTTCTCTTACACTGAAATTTAATTCTTTGAGTAATGGGCCCTAAAATGCCTAACTAGTCCTAACTGGAGTAATTATCCATTTGGTAACTTTTAAAAAATATATCATATGTTTTGGGGGGGGGGTTTCTACTTATTTCAGCACTTTATTCTGCACATGGATGGAAAAAATTAGAGTGAACATTGTAGTGTGGTTTCAGGACCCAGGCAGCAACAGATTTTTGCTACTATCACATGCACGTATTGTTGGCAGAACAGTATGGATTGACAAACTGGAGTAGGTGGATACCAACACAGTACCAGAGAAGAATTGGTGTTACACAGTAAGCACATCTACATGAGTGCTAGTGGATATAATGCACTGAGCAACCACTACTGTGCTGATAATTGCATTTGGGAAAATAACTGATTTTTTTCAGCTTCCTGGTATTTCCAAATTTTTTAAAAAATGTATACCTGTAACTGGAGGTTCTTAAATATGTGTGGTCTGTATTTGTATTCCGAAGGTAGATGCACACATTTAGATGATGTTTGTCTTTCTGAGTTATTACTGAACCAGTCCTCTACAATGATCTTAGGTGGTCCTGCTTTCTCAGAGGATTTCATCATCTGATAGAACTCAAATGTGAAATTTGCCACCTACTAACAGGTTACAAACAACAATCATTTAAATCAAGTTAATCAAGTTACTGTACCAGATGACTGGAAAATAGCTAATGTGGTGCCAATTTTTAAAAAGGGCTCCTGAAATCATCCTTGCAATTACAGGATGGTAAGCCTGACTTTAGTACCAACAAATTGACTGAAATTATAGTAAAGAAAAGAATTGTCAGATACATAGATGTATATTATTTGTTGGGAAGAGTCAACATTTTTTTTTTGTAAAGGGAAATCATGCATTAATCTACTAAAATTGTTTGAGAGAATCCACAAGAATGTGGACATGGGAGAACAATGGATATAGTATACTTACATTTCCAGAAAGCCTTTTGACAAGATCCTTTACCAAAGGCTTTTAAGCAAATTAAGCTGGGATAAGAGGGAAGGTCCTCTCACAGACTGATAACTGATTAAAATAGAGGAAATATGTGGTAAGAATAAATAGTTAGTTTTCAAAATGGGGAGAAGTAACTAGTGGTACCCCCTAGCAGTCTGAACTGGGACCAGTAATATTCAAAATATTTATAAATTACCTGGAGAAGGGGTAAACAGTGAGGTGGCAAAATTTGCCGATGATACGAAACCATTCAAGATAGGTAAATCCAAAGTAAATTATGAAAAACTAGAAAGGGACCTTACTAAATTTGGGTGATGGGGCAAAAAATGGCAGATGAAATTCAATGTTAATAAATGCAAAATAATGCACATTAGAAAACACAATCCCAACTATGCATATAAAATCATTAGATCTAAATTGGCTGTTATCACTCAATAAAAAGATCTTGGAGTCATTGTGGATAGTTTTCTGAATTCATCCACTCAGTGTCCAGTGGCAGTGAAAAAGCTAACAGCATGTTGGGAATCATGAAGAAAGGGATAGATAATAAAACAAAAAATAACATATTGACTCCATATAAAACCATGGTACATCTGCATCTTGACTACTGCCTGAAGATCTGACTGGCCCCATCTCAAAAAAGATATATTGGAATTAGAAACGGGCAACAAAAATGATTAGGTGTATTGAACAGCTTTCATAAGAGGAGCAATTAATAAAACTGGACCTTGCACAGCTTGGAAAAGAGATTGTGTGTGTGTGTATATATATATATATATATATATATATATATATGTTAGGGCTGTCAAGCGATTAAAAAATTTAATTGTGACTAATCGCGCGCGCTGCCCCTTTGTAACGCGCATTTCAAAGGGGCAACGCTGTGGAAGTCCAGGATCAGATGGAGTCCACAGCTGACCCCAGGCTCTGCATTGCGCTGCCCTTTTGAAGTGCCGCTTCACATTAATTAACACATTAATCCTGCCCTGCGTTAATCGCAGGCGTTAATGCTCATCAGTTGACAGCTCTAATACATATATGTATATCCCTTGATTTTCCCATTAATTCCATAATTCCAGTTGGATAAGATTTCTTCATATGCTACATATTTTCACTCAAGAGGTGGCAGAATTTCACACTGAATGGCTCTTGTACATTGTATAGTTTGTAAAGCACCATGGGATCTTTTAGGCTTGCTCAGTAGTACATCAATATACGTAATTATTACTTATTATTCAATTCTAGTAAAATAGTTTTTGTCCCACCTTAACATAATGGGTTCTACCATGTGTTTATATCATTCCACAGCACGTTATTAGCTTCATACATACTTATTGTACCTTCTACAAATGGGATGTAAATTTTTGATACACATTGGGGGATGGGAAGGAACTCTTACAGCTCTTCATTTCTCTGTCCCTATTACTTTCTTATTGGCTTGCAGTTTTGCTACTGTTTTTTAGTGATGATAGATGAGATCAAAGCAAATAGTGATGAATGCCCCTTGTCAGCTTTAATATTGCTATTAAATTATGGTACATTAAATTTTTAATTAAATAAAATGTGGCAGATTGCTGGATTACATGATTACAATTTCAGGAAGCAGTAAACAGGTTACTCACTAGTTTGGAATTGCTGAAGGTAATTTAACATCCAAGATACTTCCACCTACTGATGATAATTTGGATTGTGCTTGAATAAATTAATTGATTGTGAATATCTGATCAAGAGAATTTTGGGGGAAGGGGTATTTCACAGTTAGTATGTTGTTCAGTTAAGTACATTTGATCTTATCCTTTTACATCACATAGTGCTTTCTGGCAATATATCATGTAATAACATGCAATGTAGCTATAAATGTCCAGCTGCAGATCAGAGGGTTATTGTAAAGTCAATGAAAACTGCACTTAACATTTCAACACAGAATTTTTCTACCTAGTTGTCTAGAAGTGAAACAGGTCTCCCCAAAAGCAGTTTTTAGTCATGGTTCAGCAGGCCAATGCAAAGCCTTCCCTATTCCTGTCTCTGTCAGGAGGGCTTTCATGGGAAAGGCTGCCTGCAGAGCAGACACAGAGGGTTATCTTTAGACCAACCTGAGTACTAAGGAGCAATCTCTGTGCCAGATAACCCTGATGAAGTTTGACAGCAAGAGTAGGGCCACAGGATTCATATTTATGCTGACTGTGGTCAGTAGTGATATAGTTAAAGCTGTAAATGTGTGTTTGTAGACAAGTCCATAGATTTAATATGTTTTAGATAATGGGACTAGAAGGGTGAGGTGGCCAAACATCTTTACATATATAGATATTGGAATGAATTGCCAGACATAAACAATTACTTGTGGGAGACGTATTGGATAAAATTCACTCATAGTTTCTTAGGCCACATCTCCACTTACTGGAGAATCAACAATTCAGAGATTGATCTTCGAGGATTTGATTTTTGCAGGTAAGGTAAAGACTTGCTTAATCAAATGCTGAGAGCACCCCTATCGATCGCGGTACTCTTTGCAGTCACAAGGAGTAAGGAAAATTGACAGGAGAGTTTCTCCCATCGTCCTCCCACTGTAGGGCCACCCAGAAAATCGATGTAAGGTATGTTGACTCCAGCTAGACACTTGCTGTAGGTGGAATTGCGTATCTTACATCGATTTTCTCCACCAGTGTAGACTTGGCCTTAGTGTTTCCTACTGGAATTTTGAAAGGACCTAACAGGGAACTGTTCCCAACCCTTTGACTTTCAGTGGAAGTTGGGGCATGACTTCCTGTTGAAAATTCCACCCCATGTTTATATGTAACTGGTAAAAATGAGGATATTTCAGAAATCCTAAACTCACTAAATTTCTTTCTATTCATGGCATTTTATAACCCTGCTTAGTTTGGGTTTGGTTGGTCTAACATCCATTTTTCCAGTCTACACCTGCTTTAGAGGCACCTGTCACATGATTGTAGATAACATGCTGACCTGGAGATTTGCCCTTTTTAAGGAAATGATATTAAACTAGTGGAGCCAAAAGCTACTGCGGAGGCCACTATCAAGTAGTAATGACAAATTTCAGAGCTCCACATTGTGTCTAAGATTGCATTAGATGTCCCTAAATGACCCAAGTTAGAAAGAGTGTGATTAAGTTACCTTGGCAATATCTTCTGTAGCTTCTAGACTTATATAGCTTGTTTCAGTTTAAACCCACACAAAGAGAAGTAGAACTGCAGGGTTACCATGGCAACAGCTGGGGCCTGTCAACACCTCTCTCACTAATAGTGACAAATGGTACTTATTACATCAGCACTAATTTCATCCGATCCCCTTCAGATGAAGATACTTAGTCCTTGCTGATCAAATTGTGTTTCTGTAATTACTGAGAACAGACCTTATTAGATGACAGTTCTCCTTACTCATTGCCTCATCTCATGCTGAGGCTCATCACTTTTCTAGTTTGACTACTTTTGAGGGTGTTTGACTACTGATGATGCCTGTTATGCAGTGTGCTCCCCATTCAAAAGCAATGTCTGTTTGTTTAATTCAGGAAGGTACAGACAGCAATTTAAACTATTTATGTTAAATTACTTTCTGGGTGGTTTTAAAACACATATGAAAAAGTGAAAGAGAATTCTCAGTAAGGTGTGAAGCAACATTATCAGTGCACATAAAATTGTGTACCATTTCTTTTGAAGAAACTACAAGTTTAATCTATGCACTCATGGAAAATACATTATGTTTATGTTAAGCTTGCATAATTTTAACAAGAAGCACATATTTCAACCATGTTTTTGTTACAGTACTAAATGTTTCACAAATACAAGTACCATAATACAGAGGCAAGGTGGCCCAATGAGTAAGGCACTAGACTGTGCCTTAGGAGAATCTGACCTCTATTCTCTACCTCTGGTCAGCTATGTAATCTTGGCCATGCCCTGTATACCCATTCCACTCCTGTACAAACTGGAGAAATGGTCTGAGGTAAATAGGATGCAGTTCAATAAGGACTAATGCAAAGTGCTCCACTTAGGAAGGAACAATCAGTTGCACAAGTACAAAATGGGAAGCGACTGTCTAGGAAGGAGTAACACAGAAAGGGATCTAGGGGTCATAGATGACCACAAGTTAAATATGAGGATATGGCCACACTGTCTTTTTTTTTTTCCGAAAGCCCCCTGTAAACCTTGTTTTACGAGGAAGAAGAGGGCTTTCAAAAGAGGGTTTTTTTTTCTGACATTTGGCCCCCTGTAGATGGGGCCAAATGGCAGAAAAGCCTCTTCCGGGGGAAAAAAACGGAAGAAGGTATGCAAATGTGAGCGCTATTTGCATACCTCGTCCTCCCCCCCCCCCCAAAAAAAAGTGTAGCTGTACCCTGAGTCAACAGTGTGACACTGTTGCAAAAAAAAGACTGAGAGGGGATGTAATAACAGCTTTCAAGTACCTAAAAGGATGCCATAAGGAGGAGGGAGAAAAATTATTCTCCTTCACCTGTGATGACTGGACAAGAAGCAATGGGCTTAAATTGCAACAAGGGAGAGCGGGGTTGGACATTAGGAAAAATTTCTGAATTGTCAGGGTGGCTATACACTGGAATAAATTGCCTAGGGAGGCAATAGAATCTCCATCATTGGAAATATTTAAATGCAGGTTAGACAAACATCTGTCAGGGATGATGAAGGTGCTCGCTTCTGCCATGAGGCCAGGGAACTAGACTTCATGACCCCTCAAGGTCCCTTCCAGTTCTAGTATTCTATGATTCTATGGTAGTACAAAGTACACACCAGGCCCTAAAATACTTAAGCATGTGTTAATGCACTGTCTCATATACTAAAGTGTTTGCAAGATTGGCACTTAAAACAATGAAACCTGACTTTTCTCCCCACTTCGGTGGGAAAAATGCATAATAACCACCATACCCCAAATATACTCCACAAAATATATTTTATAAGAAATATTGTACCATAATGACCTTTCCATTGAATTCTCTAATAACCTTGTCTATTCCAGTTTCTTTGGGTGAGCTTTTAGTCCATAAATTTGAGTGTGTATTACTAAGTGAGGATTGAAAGTAAGGCTCTATGGTTTTAGACTAAACAAATTGAGAGGAATGAGCAGTTTAACCAGATCTAAACTGCTCTAATGAGGTGGAAAACAAGAACACATTTTGCAGACAAAGAATTTTTAAAATAAGAGTGCCCTTTGTGAATCTGAAAAAATGTAAATGGGAAAAATATTTGAATTAAAAATGGCCATTGGGCATACACAATAGTCCTGTTATTTTCCATAATGTTGTTGTTATTTTGATATCAAAGTGGAAATTACTTCATGATCATTAGAATTTTATATTCTCCTCTGATTAAATGAGAAAACCATGCTGGATGGTTGTTTTTCACAAGACCACATGCAAGTGCTTATCTGTAGACAAAGATGACATTTTAGTTTCAGAATTAAATGAAACACTATCAAATCAATTCACATTATCATACTAACACAGAGACCCATACACAAAGCTACTGAACATTTAGGTTAAGACATAACTGGCAAGAATAAAGGAATGCTGAAGGAACTCATAACTAGAGTATCTAGGTGCATTATTGCAGGTATGATCCCCTATCAGAGACAGCTTGGCAGTGTTAAATTATTTAATGATAAGAAAGATTTAATGGCTTATTATGAACTATGAGTGATAAATTACCCTGTGATGCAATGGTAATCACAAAGATTAAGTATCACTTACGTCACACTTATGATCTATTTTAAAAATATAGGTGGAATTTTGGTGGTGCATAGGCTTTGTGCTGGCTTTCTCACAGGGTGAATTTGACCCTACATGCAGTGCATAATTGCTTACTTGCTATTTTTATAATATTTTTCAGCTTATTTGTTAAGGTCTTAAACCAAGATTTTAAAAAATAAGAGCTTCATATTAGTCTCCTAAATTTACACTTACTACTTAATTAAGTGGCTTCATTTTTCAAAAGTGCTGAACAATCAACACCTCCTTCTGTCTCCTTTAATTTCAAAGAATCACTAATAAAAGAGTTTTATATTAAGTGCCTTAAATATAATTTAAAAATAAAAAATTAAACAGGAAATCATCCTATTTAGAATCTGGTGATGCAAATTAGAGCTGAAAAAACATCTTTCTCACCAGATAGTTTTGATAATCAGACAGTTTAAAAGTTGTTTTAAGAGAAATATCCGAATGTAACAAAAATAAATAAGTGTTTTTATTTAAACTAATCAAGATTGCATCAAGTTTGACATAACCTTGCCTCTTTCCAAATATATCTCTTGGGATTCAAACAAAACTCAGAGGTTTTGGTTATAGTTTTCCCTGAGTTAATGAGAACAAAACTTGAGGTGTGTGCCCAAGTGAACGTAAGTGTAGGGCTTGCCTACACCGTGCTGCAAGGCAGGCTTTGGGGGTATGAATTGCAGTGTGCATTAAAGAGTCATACTTTATCTTCTCTTTGGATGCTGTGGACACAAACATGAAGTTATAAGATGGGTACCTCCTTCTCTTCCTCCTCTGATCTTTTTGTGTGGAGATAGGCATTTTCCTAAACTAGCCCCCTAGTTCGAACTAGGGAGGCTAATGAGGGCGACCGAAATTGCTAATGAAGCGCAGGATTTAAATATCCCGTGCTTGATTAGCATATTCGTCGTCGCCATTTTGGAAACTGACTAGCCGAAGTAACTGCCCGTCTACGCCGGTAGAGAAGCGATTCGAGATAAACCCTTAGTTTGAATTAACCGTTACTCCTCGTGGAATGAGGTTTAACAGTTAATTTGAACTAAGGAGTTTATCTCGAATCTCGCTTCTCTACGCGTGAGACGCGGCAGTTACTCGGCTAGTCAGTTTTCAAAATGGCGACCGGCCGGGAATATGCTAATCAAACACAGGATATTTAAATCCCGTGCTTCATTAGCAATTTTGGTCTCCCTCATTAGCCTCCCTAATTCGAACTAGGGGGCTAGTGTAGACTTACCTTCTCACAAGCAGTGGCTTAGGCTGGGTCCAAGGTCTGGTGGCTAGGCCAAGCATCAGCTAGTACGGCAATGTCCAGACTGCTATTTTTAGCACGCTACTTGGAATTCCTCTAACATAAATCTGTCTACCCTGGATGAGAAGCTCACTCTCCGCTGCAGTGTAGGCATCCCCAAAACTGCCTAATTCCAGTATTTGGGATGTCATGCATTAATTGATAGCAGAGATTGATGCATCCCTGCAGCCTGGATTTTGGTGCCAAATTTCATGAGTAGAGTGAGGTTAGGCCACACTGCTTCTTTTAAGTGGTGCCCCATTTCATAGTCTGGCATTTGTGGATTGCATTCTGAGGTGCCATTCTCCCATTCATTGTCTAGGAGTCTATGAACCTAACTCTGGCTTTGTGAGTAGCAGTGTTGTTCCAGTGATTTTCTAGGTACCTAAAAGTTAGGTATTGTAACACTTTGCATCCCAACTTTGGCGTACTCTTGGGAATTCAGGCCTTAGTAACTACTAACAGCCTTATATTATTTCCTGAGCTCTAACCCTTGCATCAGTGTAGACCAATAGCTAGCTGCTCCTGCTTTCAAATTCAAGAGGGCAACACAAAACTAACCCAAAGACTCTGCTTTCAATCCTCTGACTTACTGTCAGCTAATGAGCTCTACAAACTGCATTTTAAGAAATTCTAAAATCCACTACTGTAAAGCATGGAAGTTTAAGATTGTTTTCTGGCTGATAAGATATTTTGCTTTCTCTAAAAATAAAGCATCCTCTATGTATCCCTAAATAAGGCTTATGTGAACTTCTCTAGTGATATCCAGTTATTGATTCAATTCTATTACACTATTCTCATGGCCAATTGGTTTAAAATTTCACTCATTTTCTGGAAAAAATTACGAGGAATAATTCTCCAGCTCTCACTTCCTTTTTTCCTATGTTGGTTTGGTGCTTTATCCATACCAAGAACTGGGTGCTTATTTCTTTTTGAAATTACTCAGTTCAATTTTCTTGCTCTTAGTCTTTTTTAATATTAAAAACAGATGATTTAACAAATATCTTAGTATACTGTATGAATTAGATGTTACTTTCGATTTCTTTCTTTACTGCATAATAGTTTGGTTACAGTGTCATAGAATACACTATAGGCCTGATCCAAATTCCATTTAAGCCAATAAAAAGATTCCCATTGACCAGCATAAGCATTGGTTCAGGACCCAATTAAAAAAGAAGAAAAGAAAAAAAAGAGAGAGACTTCAGACATTATCAAATGTCTTGGTAACATAGGCAGCTGTATTTTGTATTAGAGCAATACTGTAGAATTTTTATACAACTTGTGGCATGCATTTTTAAAGCACAAATTCTTTTGTATAGATGTAATTATCTTAAAATAACATATGCTAGAGGCAGACTACATTCCTGCTATGCAATTTTTTTCATCTACATTTAACCACTGGGACATAACAGTGACATTCAAGGCAACGACATTTGGTCATTCCTCTGGGAAAAATATAGCCACAAATCATCCCAACACATGATTAGGTCAAATGGGAATAATCAAGTCATATTCATAACTCATTGAAAATAGACTATTCTGAAATTGCTACCTGATACAGAACAAATGCCTCATTAATCAGAAAGACATCAACCTAAGAACACTAGTAATGTCAGATAGAATTATGAATGACACTAGAGGGAACACAACATTCTGTACTACATGCAAGAATGCATCTATCTACCTATTAGCAATGGCATATCCTTATAGTAATTGTTCTACTGATCAGGGTACTGTAGAAACATACCAGTATATAAAAATAGACTGGGATGAAGAAGAAAGATAGACAAATTGACAAACTGAAAGATATCCAGTTAAATAAATCCTCTTTAGTATACTTCACAGGAGAGAGAGTGTCATAATCATAAATGTATGAATCCTGAAGTTCTTATTCAGGGAAAACTCACTTTTGAGAATGTAGGAATTTTTCCTGGTAGAATATGAATAATAAGCCTGAAAAGTTTCTCTTTCACCAACAGAAGTTGATCCAATAAGATATTACTGCACCCACCTTGTCTTTCTAAGGGCCAAATATAATTCACAAGACAACAGTGATTATCAGCACGTCATTTCTGTATACATACAAAATACAATGTGCATGCACTTAGGTGTATGAAATTTAAAATGTAAGCTAGCCAAATCACAATGACTTTTCACTGGTCCACCATAAGGCACAGTCATTACTAAGGGACTACATGTCTGCCACATTTCAAATCTCTATTAAGTGCTAAAGGCACTTGAGATGCATTTAAAAAAAGTTTGCAAACTATTATTTTTACAATGGCAAAATGATAAATATATTCATGCTAGTGAGGCTCAAGCTAGTGCACAAATCAGAGACATATGGATATTATGGATCTGCCTGAGTCTCAGGCTAACCACCTACATTCAGATGCAGGAAGTCTGATCCGCTTGAGAGCCTGAGCTGCTGCCCAGGCCCCAGTGTCTGTACTTCAGTCTGCACCATGCTGCTGCGAGTCTGTCTACCTCATCTGAGAGCTCATTCCTGCATATTTCCTTGAAGGCTTTAACTTGAGCTGCTAACCTGAGTTAAAAACCAAGCTGCTGGCTGTTTTAACCCGACTTAGCTACCGAGTGTTAGTGAACTAAAGTTAAGAACACACCTCTCTTTGCAGTGTGGACATAACCCTTAGCCTGTTGCTGACTTGTAGCTATTTATGTTTTTTGTAGCTTTGGAAAAGTGCTCTGCAATACAACTTCCTATATACAGAAATGTCTATTCTATTAACATTTCACAGTGTTAGCAATATTTTACTGATACGCCCACGGGTTTCACTTCTCAAGCAAATGTTAGTAGACTCTTCAGGAAATGGTAGCAAAGATTTTACAAAAACAAAAACACCTTGCCCGGGCACTCTCTAATGGATCTAAAAGTGACGATACTATTACAAAGCAATTTTAAAAAACAGCTTGAGAGAGAAGCTGCGGAACTTGGTTTCATTTACAAGTTTGACACCTGGAATTGAGGTCTGAACAAAGACCTGAACTGGATGGGCTGCTACATTCCACACTCAAATGACATAAAAAGCCAAGCACTGGGTACTTAGAGCCTACTCAATCGCCTCATTTAACATGCACGCTCTAATTGACAATATTTTGCACTGTTTTTTCCCTTCTCTTTCCCTCCCCATCCCCACTCTTTCTCTGCTATTTATTTGTATACTGGACCCCTAACTCCATTTACCTGAAGAAGTGGTTTGTGCCCATGTAAGCTCGATACCATCTACATTATGTGTTAGTCTCTAAGGTGCTGCAGAACTATTTGTTGTTTTTTAAATTTTTTCAGCTGCAGACTAACATGGGTATCTCTCTGAAACTTACCTGATAATAGTTCTAAAGTTTTAATATTGAACTTTCTGGTTTTAAAACCACAGGAAGGTAATTCCAACTGATACATGCTGACACTGCAAATCCTCACTCCTACATGACCTCTTCTGTGATCTAACTATTATGTTGTTCTGGCCATTTGATCTTAAAGTACAATATAAACCCCTTCTTGTGTCTTTAATAAGTGTAATTAATTATTTCCTGTGGTTTTTTTTGTTCTTATCAATGATGCTGAAGATCTGGTGGAATTGTATTAATCTTTTTATCTCCCGAAAGCCACAATAAGTTTTAACCACCTTTTGCAAAAAGTTACCTTAGATAAAGAAAATATTGTAAAACTTTAAATTCCCCCAAAATTAAATTTCTAGTCAATTTCTATTTTCTCTTAGTCTAGATATTAGCAAGTGTGACCTATTCTATCCAAAAACCTACATATGAATATTCAAATAGCAAGCCCCTCTCAATGCCCCATCTATCACAGCCACATTTCTCTTTTTAGTTCAGTGCCACAATGAGACCTAATGTAGATGTGTCTACTTGAGCTGGAAACTACACCTCCTATCTTTGGTGTACACATACCTTATGATTGAGAATGCGCAGAACACTATGAAAATGTTTTTGAGGATATAGACAAGAATCCAGAGTGACTCAATGCTGTTTTGAATAAGTTTTTCAGGAGATATTGTCTGCAACTTAATTAACTATCGGGGTGGCACAAAAATAAGTGAAATTGGGTACCATCTATCAAGGATGCAAAATCTGTGCACATGAACCACTGTAACAATGCCTTGAGCATTTATAAAGTATATATCACAACAGCTAAATCATGAGTAAAATTATGGAGACGTGTAAGAATCCTCATCAATTAGTATTTTTTTTTCTTAGTGTTCCCTAGGAATTTACCAGAATATGCTGATTGATAGGTATTCATTCCAGAACATTCTTTTAATGGCCACTGTTTTGGAAGAAAGATTTTATTGCTCACTGTGCATAATGCCAAATGTGCAGCATAATTCCATTAATAAAAAATGGAAGCAGACAATATGCAACTAAAATGAAGGATTACATAAGAAAGCAAGCATTTTAAATGCACGTCTGTTTGCAGACTGACAAGATGATTGATGGGTATGACTTTTGTATTTTTATGTTTGCACCCACATTGGAATATTAAGTTTTTAAAAGTAGGGTTTTCTGCCACAAGCACGATCCACAACATTCTATTGTTAAGGAAATAAAATAATTAATAATGTGGCACTTTTGAAAACAGAAAATAAATTAAATCATTGATTAAACTTTTAGCAAAAGTCCTCAGCCTTTCTAAGGTGGTGTTGAGGCCATCAGTGGATTCTGTGGGTTAGCAGAATCTCCTGGATGCATAGAATCAGCATAGCTTACTCCATGCCACCCATTCCCCCTTCATTTGGGGGAAGTTGTGATTGGGGATGGCTGTGCCCACTAACTTCTGTGTTTGGCCCGCCATGTGCAGTTGGAAAGAAGGAACCACTGAGGTGGCCATGTGAGGCAGATATCTGGATTATTAATGGTCTTGGAGACTTTGTATACAGGCAGTCCCTGAAAGATGGATCCGACTTACGCCGGATCCTCATTAAGAACGGGTGAGGGAACCCCGCACTAGCTGCGCCCCAGCAGACCACGCGCGCGCGCGGTCCCGTTCGCTGCCAGCGTCCTCCACGGCGAGAAAAGCGCCCGCCTCCCTGGTCTGCTGGGGGCGGGGGCGCAGCTAGTGCGGGGTTCCCTCACCCCGTTCTTAAGTAGGGATCCGACATAAGTCGGATCCACGTAACCCGGGGACTGCCTGTATACAAAGTGCTGGCCCCCAGCAGACCAGAGAGACGTGGAGCGGCTTTTCTCGCCACGGAGGACGCGGGCGGCGGGACCGCCGAGACGCGCCGCGGTCCCGCCGCCGTCCTCGCGGCAGAAAGCCTGGTCTGGGGGCGCAGCCAGTGCGTCCCCAGCAGACCAGGCTTTCGCCGATGCCTGGGCAGAGCAGCTGGGGCTGCCGGGTTGGTCCCACAGCGCCGAGTGCGGCACTACTGAACCAACCCAGCAGCACCCCAGCTGCTCTGCCCCAGGCGTCCCAAGAACAGCTGGGTGCTGCCGGTTGGTCCCGCCGCGCCAAGGGTCGGCGCTACCAGACCAACCCAGCAGCACTCCAGCTGCTCTGCCCCAGGCGTGTCCATTCAGCCACTGCTGGTCAGTTTCAACAGCAGCTGAATCTGGACGCCTGGGACAGAGCAGCTGGGCGCAGCCGGGTTGGTCCCCGCAGCACCGCACCTCGGCACTGTGGGGACCAACCTGGCAGCACCCCAGCTGCTCTACCCCATGTGTCCCCAAGTCAGCTGCTGCTGAAACTGATCAGTGGCTGATTCCAGGAAGCCCGGGGCAAAGCAGCTCTGCCTCGGGCTTCCTGTAGTCAGCCGCTGGTCAGTTTCAGCAGCGGCTGAATCAGGGACACCTGGGGTACAATATGTACCAGTTCCGACTTACATACAAATTCAACTTAAGAACAAACCTATAGTCCCTATCTTGTACGTAACCCGGGGACTGCCTGTAGTAGCCATTATGGATGTGTGAGCATGTGGAATGTAGCTGCAGAAATCAAAAGCTCTATTCCATGTTCGAAGTGGGCTCTGGAATCCAGAGAGCAGAACAAGCAATGCAGGATGCACCTTCCAACAGCTCTCATTGCTGTCATATGTTCAGATAAAAAGAATTTAGTTTTTAGTTACCAGCTTTCTGAACCTTAATAAGAATGACAGCAAAAGTTAGACTTCATTGTGCCCTACTAATAACATCTGCTGCACACACACGAGTCAAATAATCCTTACATTTAGGCAAGGCCTTTTGCTCTTTTAACAAGTAGAATTCCAACAATTCTGAATTCATGGTTTTCAGCAGTTGGGTTTGCCAGCAGCATTCATGTGTGCAGGGAAAAAGAGTCTGACTGGACAAATTAGATCTTCCATTCTCATTAGATCTAGAAGGTGATAATGGATAGAAGCCATTATTCAAACTGCATCTTAAAATCAAGGTCACTAAAGCAGGAAGACTGGGTCCTTGGTTTTGGGTTCAACTGCTGATGGCGTTTGTGATGCTTTCCCCATCTTCTTTTATATACAGGTCCACAAAACCTGAGGAAAGGCGTTACACCAATATCTAGATATTGCTGTTCAGTTTTCTCTACTTCTGAGTTCAGGTTGCAAGGATTTCTGTGCTTACTTGCTGGGACTTGTAGACTGGTGTTAAGGAAGGCGGAGTGAAGCCTTGATCTCTGATCTATTAGTAGTGAATGCTTACTCAAGAAGACAGGTACCAAGAACTTTTTGTCTGACATTAACTGGGCAGATTCTGATCTTATAAGCAAGAGCAGGAGGGAGAGAGAAGCTTTAAATTAAAAAGACAGAATGGTGGTACAAAAAAGCTACCTGTTGGTTAATAGTTTTATCTGAAGTTGAATATTTCTACTATTTAGATACCTGAGTTTTAAAAATAAAATGAAAGAAATATTTAAAAAATATCATAACATATGAATAAAGTTTGTCCCTTGTATGTGTGGAGTGGGGATTTAAAAAAATAAATGTAGAAGTGAGCAAGCTGCAAAATTCCTGTCTAGATCCAGATTTTAGAAGCCCCAAAGTGGAAACACAGAGTTGATTTGAATCCATCTCTACACATTAATTTCAAATCCAGTAAAATTCATTTTGTAATGGGTGAGAAGCTTCTTTTTTTAGTCTTGAAAGAAAACAACAACAATATAATGAATAATTTCAAATGAAGAATCAGTTTTAGGATTGATCTTTCTGACATATTGTGAAGAGAAAAAGCAGTGGCATTTGATAAATAAATTATTTTCTATGAATTATTTGCTAGGAATGGTGCATCTTTTAGTTCTCTCTCTCTCCTCTCCTCCCCGCATTTATGATGAGTTCTACTGATTTAATTGCTATTGGATGTCTTCACAGTGCCTCAGTCAAATGAAAAAAATCTCTGATGCTGGGATGCTGTGTTCTAGTTATAAATCTGTAAACTAAATATAAGACCATTACAATTCCAAATAGATTAAAAGCTGCTCACTTGCCCAACTATATGATAGGGAAAGATTATAACAGGGTATGTCCTAAATTGATTAAAGAAGATCTGTCAAATATGTGCAGTCCAATTACTTTCCTCTGTGTGTAGTCAAGAAAGGATTAAATATGGCCATGGCCATTCATGTTTTATTCTTACTCATGTATGAGTTTCAATCAAGTAGCAGAAACAAAAGACAGAACTATGCAGCACTTTAAAGACTAACAAGATCTCTTTGAAGCAATATGCATGTTTTAAGGTCATTGAGAGAATGGTCAGTCTGGTTAAAATGGCAAGCAACAGTTTTCTCTGTTCTTATATCTGATTCGTCAATTTTATGTGTTCACTTTTTTTTTATTGTATCACTTTGGTATATATGGTCGTGCCAATTTTCTTCCACATATAGATCTGAGGAAGTGGGTCTGGCCCACGAAAGCTCATCACCTAATAAACCATCTTGTTAGTCTTTAAAGTGCTGCATAGTCCTGTCTTTTGTTTCAGCTAGACCAGACTAACACGGCTGCATCTCTATCTCTAATCAAGTAGCAGAGATAGTAGGGACAACATTTGTAAAACTTGGCACTTAAAGTTCGGCACCATGTGGTCTGATTTTTTTCAGGAATGCTAAGCACTCAAAGCTCCCTCTCACTTGGTGGTATTGTGAGTGCTCATCACTGCTCAAAATCAGGCCACAGATTCAGGTGCTTAAATGTAGATTTAGGTGCCTAATATTAGACGCCCAAGGTTGCACATTTTGGCCTAGTGCACAAGAACAACAGATTATTTGGACAAATTGTGCTGTAATGTGGTGAAGAACTGTGCACTCTAATAGACTGTCAATTAGATGAAAATATAATTAGTCATTCACCTGTATAAACTGGGTGATTAAACAAAATAGTAGCCTTAAGGAGTGAAGTACTCTCTGATCCGTCACTCTGTGCCACTTGTATTCCCAGGCACAATTTTGGCTGGGTAAAAGTGTGTTGAATGGTGAGTGCAGATGCTGTATTTCTGACTAGTTCAGAGAGATTCCCTTAGAGAAGGGGAGTCAAAAGGCTTGTACTGACTCTCCTAAGCACCTACGGTGGAATCAGACAATTAGGACACCAAAAAACAACACCTAATGATTTAAACCATGTGACCATTCCTAACCACCTCAGCTCAGAATTTATCTTAAAATTCCCATGTGACTCAAGAAAGTTTGGGTAAATTGAGGGAGGAACCAGCACTCAGCTTCTAATTTTTCCTTGAGCAAAAAACTCCGTAAACAAGGATGTATTTTCCGAGATGCCATGTGAATGGAAAATGGTATCAATTTCTAGTGTTTGCAATTTTTATACAGCCCTGGATGGATACTTATTTTGAACAATCTGATCTTGTGCTATTGTTTAAAATAGGCATGCAGGGAGATCCAACAGTAGTGAGAACACCTTCCATAGCAGCAGGGAGGGAGATAGCATAATTCGCATAATCAAACTTTTCTGAACTGTTACTAACATTTCACACATCTCTGCAAATTGATAGTGTTTGAAATAGATAGTTGTTTGAGAGAAAGAGCCTGTGTGTGTGAATGTTCTTGAAATATTCCATCATATAAATATGATTTTAACATTAAAAATGCCATCTTGTCTTGGAGATTTAACACTGTTACTGCTCTTCTGGAGTTAATGAGTCGACATGTAACTTGGAGGCAGTGGTATGGTAGATTTACATACACTTGGGACAAAAGACACAGCTTTTCGATCAGACTAATGGCTTGGAAGTGGCTTCAAAAAGAGTGCTGGTAATCATGTTTGACGGTCTGAATTGATGGCTGATGGCTTGTAAAGGGCAATGCACTGGAGTGATTTCAGGGAGCTTTTAATAAGGCTTGGCAAATGATCAGGCTTTACAGTCATTCAGTTTGTAGATGCCAATATTTTTTTTTTTAGAAAGCCACCGGATCATCAAACAAAGAAAGCACAAAAATATAGACATTGCTAATGGAATCTGAGTTTCCCAATGAACAGAATGTCAGGTTTATGATTAAACTAAATCTTGTATAAGCAAATCATATCTAGTGTGTGTGTGTGTGTGTAATGGCAAGGGGCTGGTTGGGTTTTGTGACATCACTATATAAAAATTAATATTTGCTGTTTCCAGTAGCACCCACAAAAGGCCAGACCTTGTACAATCATAAAGGAAGGTCTGATGGAGGGATTTTTCTCCATCCCTGGACAGGGAAATGAAGCCAAACACTCCTTCACTTTTACTTGTTCTCCTTTTTTAAAAACAGCAACAACAAAATCAACAAGTGACAAGCCAGCAAATGATCAATGGTGGCTTAGGAATAAATTTTGGTTCAGCTCTCCCTCCTCCTTTTTCATGTTTTGTTACTTTGTGGGTAAAATTCCTTTTGAATATCTGGCAATATGATGGAACTCTTCCAGAAGACCTACCAGTTTTGTGCACAAAATAACACAAAACCCAACCAAACCCTTTCCATTACATAGTTGTAAGGGTCAAAGTGATACAGTTTTGCAATTGCTGCTTTTTCATGTAGCTTTTATTGGAATATTTCTATTGTATCTATTTGGATTGCCCATTTGCCTTTGCCACCTTTAGTGACCACTTCAAAATTACTTTGAAAGTCCTTAAATAATAAGTCCAGGCTTGACAAAGCCCTGGCTGAGATGATTTAGTTAGAGTTGGTCCTGTTTTGGGCAGGGGACTGGACTCGATGACCTCCTGAGGTCTCTTCCAGCCCTAGGATTCTGCTTACGTTTTGCTCAAAAACTCCTTAAAATTGTGCATCAGCCTGGACAATGAAGTGTAGAAGCCATCAATTGCATGAATTATATTTTTCCATATTGCTTCCCCTTGTGGGGCAAGATGCTCAGCTAGTGTAAATTGGAGTAGCTTCACCTGTGATATCTAGCACTGTTTAACTATAGCATCCAGAAAATAATATTACTACTGTCTAAACCCAACTTGAGAAAATAACATCTGGCAGTTATACTCCTGGAAGCTCCAGTGACAGATACATTTTCCATGTTATTGAAAAATGGAATATATTGCTGGGAAAATAAATGTCAGGCTATAGAATGTACAAGCTGGCATATTTTGTCCAACAATTAAATATGTCTACATGCAGAATGAGGTGTTTGTTCACAGTAGTTGTAATTCTAGTGCAATGTATTTATCATAGAAAACATATTAAACCTTGTGGTCTGTAATCTGCACCGGGTACCAGTCAGGTTTTAGTTGAAGTTTAAGGTGTTGGTTTTAAAATATTAAAACTTAAATGGTTCGGCTATAAAAGATCACTTTTCATTGCAATTGATTAGGTGACCTACTTTTCAGTGTGTTATATGTTCTCTTTCTGTGCTTGATCCACAGAGATTGAGAGTCTGTTACAGCTCCAAGATACAGTTTGATTCTGGTTCTTAAATGGAAGCAGTGGAGGGAGACTCATGCTTTTTGCTCTAACAGCCTTCAGTTCCATCTTCAGCATGTCACATATGATGGTAGGCAATGGGTATCACAGTAGCACAGGGTGGGGGATCAGTTGACATGCTCCAGTTAATATCCCTTGTGTCATTTCAGTGATTCTTGCCATTGGAGAGAGCTGGCAAGTTGTCTTTAACTATGAAACTTGCTGCTGCCCCTTTGGTCTGTGAAAAATCAGATATAGCAACTTTAGGGAGTGCTGCAAGAATTGTTTGTTTTTCTGGCTTTTTCTGGGTGAGATGAATTGAGTTGATTAGGGCCCAGAGCTAGGACAATTTTGTTTCAAGGTTGTATGTCTCTTTAAGAAGGCCTTTTAATATCTTTTGGATTGGTTGTGAGCTTGATTAAACATTCTGTATACATGTAGAGAGTTTGTGATAGTAATATAATAACATTCAACATTCCTGTGGTGGGAAGAACACCTCAGCAGACCAGCACCCTGGCATTTAATTTCAAAAAGGGGAATTACACAAAAATGAGGAGGTTAGTTAAACAGAAATTAAAAGGCACAGTGACTAGAGCCAAATCCCTGCAAGCTGCATGGAAACTTTTTAAAGACATCATAATAGAGGCCCAACTTAAATGTATACCCCAAATTAAAAACATAGCAAGAGACCTAAAAGAGTCACCGTGGCTTAACCACCATGTAAAAGAAGCAGTGAGGGACAAAAAGGTATCTTTTAAGAAGTGGAAGTCCGATCCTAGTGAGATAAATAGAAAGGAACATAAACACTGTCAAATCAAGTGTAAAATGTAATAAGAAAAGCAAAAAAGATTTTGAGGAACAGCTAGCCAAAACTCAAAAGAAATAACAAAATGTTTTTAAGTACATTAGAAGCAGGAAGCCTGCTAAAAACCTGTGGGTCCCTAGACGATCGAACTATAAAAGGCGCAATCAAGGACGATAAAGCCATTGCGGAGAAACTAAATGATTTCTTTGCTTCAGTCTTCACGGCTGAGGACATTGGGAGATTCCCAAATCTGCACCGTCCTTTGTGGGTAATGAATCTGAGGAACTGTCCCGGATTGAAGTGTCATTAGAGGAGGTTTTGGAACAAATAGAAAAACTTAATGTTAACAAATCTCCGGGACCGGATGGCATTCATCCAAGGGTTCTAAAAGAACTCAAATGGGAAATTGCTGAACTATTATCTGTGGTTTGTAACCTATCCCTTAAATCGGCTTCCGTACCTAATGACTGGAAGGTAGCCAACGTGACACCAATATTTAAAAAGGGCTCTAGAGGTGATCCGGGCAATTACAGACCGGTAAGTCTAACTTCAGTACCGGGCAAATTAGTCAAACAATAGTAAAGAATAAAATTGTGAAGCATGTAGAAGAACATAATTTGTTGGACAAAAGTCAACATGGGTTCTGTAAAGGGAAATCCTGTCTTACTAATCTATTAGAGTTCTTTGAAGGGGTTAACAAACATGGACAAGGGGGATCCAGTAGATATAGTATACTTAGATTTCCAGAAAGCCTTTGACAAGGTCCTCACCAAAGGCTCTTGTGTAAATTACATGGCCATGGGATAAGAGGAAGGTCCTTTCTTGGATTGAGAACTGGTTAAAAGACAGGAAACAAAGGGTAGGAATAAATGGTAAATTTTCAGAATGGAGAGGGGTAACTAGTGGTGTCCCCAAGGGTCAGTCCTAGGACCAATCCTGTTCAACTTATTCATAAATGATCTGGAGAAAGGGGTAAGCAGTGAGGTAGTAAAGTTTATGGATGATACCAAACTGTTTAGGATAGTCAAGACAGAAGCAGACTGTAAGGGACTCCAAGAAGATCTCACCAAACTGAGTGATTGGGCAACAAAATGGCAAATGAAATTTAATGTGGATAAGTGTAAAGTAATGCACATCGGGAAAAATAACCCCAACTATACGTACAGTATGATGGGGCTAATTTGGCTACGACAAATCAGGAAAGAGATCTTGGAGTTATCGTGGACAGTTCTCTGAAAACTTCCACACAGTGTGCAGCGGCGGTCAAAAAGGCAAATAGGATGCTAGGTATTATTAAGAAAGGGATAGAAAATAAGACCCAGAATATCTTACTGCCCTGTATAAAACTATGGTACGCCCACATCTTGAATACTGTGTACAGATGTGGTCTCCTCACCTCAAAAAGATATTTTGGCCTTGGAAAGGGTTCAGAAAAGGGCAACTAAAATGATTAGGGGTTTGGAACGGGTCCCATATGAGGAGAGGTTAAAGCGACTGGGACTTTTCAGTTTAGAAAAGAGGAGACTGAGGGGATATGATAGAGGTGTATAAAATCATGAGTGGTGGAGAGGGCCGATAAAGAAAAGTTATTTATTAGTTCCTAAATAGAAGAACTAGAGGACACCAAATGAAATTAATGGGTAGCAGGTTTAAAACTAATAAAAGAAAGTTCTTCTTCACACAGCGTGTAGTCAGCATGTGGAACTCCTTGCCAGAGGAGGCTGTGAAGGCTAGGACTATAACAGAGTTTAAAGAGAAGCTAGATAATTTCATGGAGGTTAGGTCCATAAAAGGCTATTAGCCAGGGGATAAAATGGTGTCCTTGGCCTCTGTTTGACAGAGGCTGGAGAGGGATGGCAGGAGACAAATCGCTTGATCATTGTCTTCGGTCCACCCCCCCTCTGGGGCACCTGGTGCTGGCCACTGTCGGCAGACAGGATACTGGGCTAGATGGACCTTTGGTCTGACCCGGTACGGCCGTTCTTATGTTCTTATGTTAGATGCTATTTACAAATCAAAATAAAATGACAGCAGGCATAAGTACTGACTGCTGCATTTAAACTTGCAAAAAGTTTTCATTACAACTCCTCATTTTCAGACTTCCCTATGTTTTATATGAAATCCTGGCCCCTTTTGATGTCAATGGGAATTTTGGCTATTGAATTCAGTGCAGCCAGGATTTCATCCCAGGTCTCTGCCAGAAGCTAACTTTCACACATGTCTGCACACACGTTTTTGCTTCCCCCTGCTTTTAAAGATTCAGCAAAAAATATTCAGCCATTTCAAAGCTAGGCAAGAATGAGGGAAGGAAAACTTGTCCCCTTGAAATTCTCTGCTATTCTTAACAGCAAAAACAGCTGAGGTTTGCAAAGCAGTGACTTGGCATACAAATACAGGGGTTCTCACTGAGTACCAGTGTTTTGTTTGCTTTAAAAACAATTTTATTTTAACTTACTTATATTATAATTGCCTGATAATTATGCACAAGTAAGTCAGTCTTCAGTGTTTTGAAGTGAAGTAGCAAAATATGAAGTGCATGGTATTTTAGCACTTTCACTTCCTATCCCAAGTGGTGTGCTTGTATTCATAACAAAATTCAATAATATGGCCTGAGGCATATTTTTTATAGTATTTTTAATTTTATATGCGCATTTTTAGATAAATTTGGCAATACATTTCAGCAAGAGAGGACAAGGCTTTGTATAACACCAGGTTGGTTTCTGAGCCCAAAACTGGCAAAAGGGAGTAAAAAATCATGCTTTCAGACTCTGGTGCAAAACCAGCCATTTTGTTGAATGCAAGTGAAGCAGAGCGACGTAACATAATGTGAAATAGTACAAAGCTATGTACAAAAGTTCTAAAAGTATTATGAATTTTACACTAAGAAGTTTAGGAGAATGTAAACATGGAAAGAAACATATAGGAGGATGGGTGGGAAATAAGCTAAACAAATCTTCAGAAAAATTATTTTGTATTTTGGTTTAGTTTTTTGTGGGGGGTTGTTTGTTTTGTCAAATTTTGTCAGATCTGATTCTGTTTGAAACATTTCTCCCAACTGTAATTAATACAATGATATAACAGATTTTTCATATCTTTTCTGATGTTCTGAGTCCCTTGATGGATGTTACTACTGTTAAGGCATCTCTATCACATTTCTTTTGATATAATATAGGTAAATTACAGATATATTTATTTTGATGAAACATTTTGTAGGAACAGAATCTGGACACACCGTATGTGAAGCAAGCAGGAAAGTTTATTACAAACAGCGCTGTCGGAGTGTCACGTCGCTTATTAGGCTGAGTGAACACTGCCAAACAATAGGTTACAATAGTAATAGAGATGTAGCCGTGTTAGTCTAGTTTAGCTGAAACAAAAAACAGGACTATGTAGCACTTTAAAGACTAACAAGATGGTTTATTAGGTGATGAGCTTTCGTGGGCCAGACCCACTTCCTCAGATCAAATTGTGGAAGAAAATAGGCATGACCATATATACCAAAGGGATACAATCAAAAAAAAGTGAACACATATAGAAAGGACAAATCAAATTTCAGAACAGAGTGGGGATAACGGGAGTAAATGTCTGTGAGCTAATGATATTAGAGGTGATAATTGGGAAAGCTATCTTTGTAATGGGTAAGGTAATTAGGGTCTTTGTTAAGACCCCGCGTAAAGTGTCAAATTTAAGCATGAATGACAGTTCAGAGGTTTCTCTCTCAAGCCTGGTGTGAAAATGTCTTTGAAGCAGTATGCAGGTAATCAAGTCATTGAGACAATGCCCTTTCTGGTTGAAATGGCAAGAAACTGTTTTTTCTTTGTGATACTGTCTGATATCCGTTTTGTGTGCATTGATTCTTTGGCTCCTGAGACGTTTGTCCAATGTACATAGCAGATGGACACTGTCGGCACATGATGATATAGATTATATTTCTGGATGAGCAGGAATATGTGTTCTTGATCTTATAACTGAATTGGTTAGGTCCAATAATGGTGTCAGCAGAGTAAATATGTGGACAAAGCTGGCAACGGGTTTGTTGCAAGGAAAAGTCCCAGGGTTGGTATTAGTGTGGTATGTCCTGTGGTTGTTGGTAAGAATCATCCTGAGGTTAGGTGGTTGTCTGTAGGAGACTATGGGTCTGTCTCCCAGAGCCTCTCGGAGTGTAGTATCCTGTTCTAGTATAGGTTGTAGTTTATTGATAATATGTTGGACAGGTTTAAGTTGGGGGCTATAGGTGATGACAACTGGTATTCTATTGTTGGTTTTCTTGGGTCTGTCTTGAAGTAGATGGTTTCTGGGTATTCGTCTGGCTCTTTCAATTTGTGTTTTTATTTCTCCAGGTGGGTAATTAAGGTTTATAAATGCTTGGTAGAGATCCTGAAGTTTCTGGTCTCTGTCGGTGGGATTAGAGCAGATGCGGTTGTATCGAAGGGCTTGGCTATAGATGATGGATCGTATGGTGTGTCCCGGTGTCCCGGTTTATGGATTTTGGGAAGCAGATAGAACAATCCTGGTCGGGGTTCAGAAGGTGTTTCTGTGTGGATTTGGTCCCGAGTAGATGTAGGGAGGTCTTTAAGGAGACAGTGTAGTTTCTTTTGGTACTTTCTGAGGTGGGATCAGAGGAGAGAGATTTGAAAAATGTGGTGTTGGAGAGTTGTCTGGTTGCCTCCTGGTTATAGTCGGACTTATTCATAATGACCACAGCACCCCCTTTGTCAGCTGGTTTGATTATAATGTCCGGGTTCTATCTGCTTCCCAAAATCCATATACCGGGACACCCCGGACGTCCCATCATCTCAGGTATCGGCACGCTCACTACTGGATTATCCAGCTATGTAGACTCTCTTCTCAAACCCTACGCAACCAACACTCCCAGCTATCTCCGAGATACTACTGACTTCCTGAGAAAACTACAAAACATCGATAACCTCCCTGATAACACCATCCTTGCTACCATGGATGTAGAAGCTCTATACACCAACATTCCACATGAAGACGGATTACAAGCAATTAGAAACACTATCCCAGAGGACACCACTGCCAATCTGGCAGCAGACCTATGTAACTTTGTTCTCACCCACAATTATTTCCACTTTGAGGACAACTTATACCTCCAGATCAGTGGCACAGCCATGGGTACCCGCATAGCCCCACAGTACGTTAACATCTTTATGGCTGACTTAGAACAACGTTTCCTCAGATCCCGTCCCCTTTTACCCCTTCTATACTTACGCTACATCGATGACATCTTTATGATCTGGACCCATGGCCAAGAAACACTGGAGACATTCCACAGAGTTTTTAACAACCTACACCCCACCATCAATCTCAGCCTGGACCATTCTACACGAGAGATCCATTTCCTGGATACCACAGTACAAATCACCAATGGTAAATTAGACACCACTCTCTACAGAAAACCCACTGACTCATACAGTTACCTTCATGCCTCCAGCTCCCATCCAGAACACACCATACGATCCATCATCTATAGCCAAGCCCTTCGATACAACCGCATCTGCTCTAATCCCACCGACAGAGACCAGAAACTTCAGGATCTCTACCAAGCATTTATAAACCTTAATTACCCACCTGGAGAAATAAAAACACAAATTGAAAGAGCCAGACGAATACCCAGAAACCATCTACTTCAAGACAGACCCAAGAAAACCAACAATAGAATACCAGTTGTCATCACCTATAGCCCCCAATTTAAACCTGTCCAACATATTATCAATAAACTACAACCTATACTAGAACAGGATACTACACTCCGAGAGGCTCTGGGAGACAGACCCATAGTCTCCTACAGACAACCACCTAACCTCAGGATGATTCTTACCAACAACCACAGGACATACCACTAATACCAACCTGGGACTTTTCCTTACAACAAACCCCGTTGCCAGCTTTGTCCACATATTTACTCTGCTGACACCATTGTGGACCTAACCAATTCAGTTATAAGATCAAGAACACATATTCCTGCTCATCCAGAAATATAATCTATATCATCATGTGCCGACAGTGTCCATCTGCTATGTACATTGGACAAAGCGTCTCAGACGCAACCGCCAAAGAATCAATGCACACAAAACGGATATCAGACAGTATCACAAAGAAAAAACAGTTTCTTGCCATTTCAACCAGAAAGGGCATTGTCTCAATGACTTGATTACCTGCATACTGCTTCAAAGACATTTTCACACCAGGCTTGAGAGAGAAACCTCTGAACTGTCATTCATGCTTAAATTTGACACTTTACGCGGGTCTTAACAAAGACCCTAATTACCTTACCCATTACAAAGATAGCTTTCCCAATTATCACCTCTAATATCATTAGCTCACAGACATTTACCTCCCCGTTATCCCCACTCTGTTCTGAAATTTGATTTGTCCTTTCTATATGTGTTCACTTTTTTGATTGTATCCCTTTGGTATATATGGTCATGCCTATTTTCTTCCACAATTTGATCTGAGGAAGTGGGTCTGGCCCACGAAAGCTCATCACCTAATAAACAATCTCGTTAGTCTTAAAGTGCTACACAGTCCTGTTTTTTGTTTCAATAGGTTACAACGAGTTATATAGGATGCTCAATGGGCAGATCAAAGTGATTGGAGGGGGAAAGATCCTGGACCGCCTGGATAGATGCTAATAGTAAGGCAAGATAAGAGCAATAATATAAAGTTACATAGTGTTTCCAGTAAAACAAGTGTTTAAACAAAGCAGACATCAATTATCAATTATCAGTTAAGTGGTGATATGTCTGTCAGCTTCAAGAAGGTATCTCTGCATGATGTGGTCCATCTGGGGATTAAAGCATAGACATTAGGAGTACTTAACAATGGCACATTGTTCCTAGCAGCATTAAATGTGTCATGTCCTGTCTCCCACCCTGAGCTAGGTGTGTGTGGGGGGGCGGGGGAGGAGGAGGGGGAACCATCATGTATTGTGTTTGTGTGCCAGTCCCAGACTCCAAATTTACAATAGGGGTTCTTAACAGAATATCATAGCCTGCCTCAGAAATTTTCATCCTACACATTTAATGGACTGAATGTATTGAAAGAACTAATATGACTTCCCAAAATGATTGCCAGAGACAACCCCTCCCCCCCAATATAGTTTTTTATACTCAAAATTTCTTGATATTTTGTTCATAGATTAAGGCCACAAAGGATCATTATGATCATCTCATCTGACCTTGTGCATTACACAACCACAGAATTTCATCCAGTAATTTCAGTTTCAATCCCGTAACTCCTGGCTGAGCTAGAGAAGAGGCTCTCAACCTTTCCAAACTACTGTACCCCTTTCAGAAACCTGATTTATCTTGTGTAACCTCAAATTTCAACTTCACTTCAAAATGACTTGCTTATAAAATCATACATAAAAATACAAAAGTGTCACAGCCAACTAGAATATAAATATTGTACTTATATTTCAGACTATAGTTTTGAGAGCAGTATAAACAAGTCATTGTACAAAATTTTAGATTGTACTTACTTCGCTAGTGCTTTTTAATGTGGCCTGTTGTAAAACTTAGGCAAATATCTAGATGAGTTAATGTGTCCTCCTGGAAGACATGTGTGTAATTCCCAGGCTATGCAGACCACTGAGCTAGAGCATATCTTTTTAGAAAAACATCCAGTCTTGATTTAAATACTTCAAGTGATGGGGAAGCTACCCCATCCCTCACTGTTAAAAATGTACACCTTATTTCCAATCTTAATGTAT
This sequence comes from Rafetus swinhoei, assembly GCA_019425775.1. NCBI lineage: Eukaryota > Metazoa > Chordata > Testudines > Trionychidae > Rafetus > Rafetus swinhoei. The sequence goes on from CM033437.1 coordinate 161,350,153, forward strand.
CTAATTTCGGCTTCTAGTCACTATACTTCGCAGATAGAGGAATGGGGCTGGAGGAAGGGCCTGGGAATTCAAAGGGACCCAGGCTGCTGCTACTGCAATAGTGATGCTGGTTGGATCCCTGGACCCTTTAAATAGCCACTGGAGTGCTGAATGCTCCAGGTGTCTCTGAGGGCTGGAGGGGCCGGGGCATTCTCCGGGTAGCACTGAGGGCTGCCTGGGGGCTGGTGTGGTTCACTCTGGATGGCACACAGGGCTGGCTGCCCCAGTCCCACCTCCTCCATCTGAGGCCCCACTCTTTTGGGAAGCAAGAGCCGGTCCTCCACACACACCTTGCCCAGGGGCTCGTGGAAGCTGTCATGCCCTTGGGGAAGGTAATGCCAGCAGTGGAAATATGTGTGTGTGTGGTGGGGGGGAATTTTCTGCAATATGTTGTGGAAGCGAGTCAGCCCTGGGTACATTCTGCCTGGGGAGGCCAGGGCAGAGACTAGAGTGGGAGGCAATGTTCCCTCTAATCTTTTTCAGCCATGTGCAGAATTGAATGTTAAGTGCACGAAGGCATGTGCAAATGTGCCCACCAGTAGGAAACAAAAAAACCTAGCTGTGGGTGCTCTGCTAATCAGCTAGGCAGAATTTGAATTCTCTTGAGTGGCCGCACAAGCACACAGGTTACTGTGAACACTTATCTTAAGGATTGCTGGAGTGAACAACTGCTGCACACAGGATCAGACAGGTTTCTGGAGATCAGACAGGACCTCCTGGCTCAACCCAGTCCATCCTTCCAGCCACCCTGGGGCCTGACAGAGACACCAAGCCCAGGGGTGGGGTGGGGGCACATGCACCAGCCACCAGGTTTGGGGACAGAGCTGGCACCTGAGAAAGGATGGGGGCATCAGCACATACATACTGTGGAGGTGAGAAGAGCACTGGGCACCAGCTACTGAAGAACTGCTATAGAAACAGCAATAGGAAGCACCAAGATGCCCCTCCCCAACCTGGAGTGGGCTGCCCTCCACCTCTCATCCCTCCCCCAGCCTTACTTGATCTTGTGATACTGTTGTCTACTACATACTATCAAATCTTTTCCTTATATATGTTTGTGGTAGGCTTCACTCAGAGGCCAACAGGTCTAGTGGAGAGACCATGACTCAATAGTCTCCAAAGGCCTGTGATATCCTTGCTGGGCAGTCCATAAACTTGGCAGCTGTTGCAGTCCACTGTTCCTCAGTGTCCCTTTAGCTTTTCTGGGGAGGGGAAAGTAGTGGGACCCAGGCTCTCCCTCCCCACTGGGTCCTGGCCAAGGCCCAAGGAGAAAGGGGAAAGGATTGTGTTTCTCCTCACCTGATATACCAGGCCAGCCTGGAGTGGGTAGTTTTCTTCCTCCTTTCTCTTTCTTCAGTTTGGGACATGATCACAACATTCTACCTTTCCTCCCGCAGCGGAAAGTTTCCAATCAGTCTCAGCAGCCCAAATAGTCAAATGGGTACTCCACTACCATTTATCAATATCCAGTTTTTCTCCCTTGTCAGGGGACAGAGGACAGAAAAGGGTCAGGTCCTTGGCTTACCAGTTGGTTGTTACCTCTGGTCCAGACTCTTCTTCCATTGATCATTCTCTTCCAGATGCTGCAAATTGACTTCACCTGCTCAGACAGCCTCTCCTTCACCCTTCCCCATGCTTGACTGTCAGAGTCCCGTTTAAACCACATCCTCCATTTGAAGAATAGTTCCCTAGCGGCTAAAGGGCAGGGCTCTCTTGGTTCTATATTGCTCCTTTGTGTGGGGGTCTGTTAACACCATCAGAAGGTGCTTATGGAGTGTGATAAATCACTACTTAACCATCCATTTGAAAAGTGAAATAGATTGTGCTTCTTAACTGTCACTGTAAGGCAGAACTTCCAGACTTTGAATGGTTCTGGTAGCTCATTACTGTGCTTTCAAATTTTTCAACATTTTCAATGGTAATTTAAAGATTTCATTTTTGTCTTACTCTCTCCCCACTTGTCCATTACTCATTTCTGCTTCCCAGCTATGAAGACTTGACAGCAGTTTGTTATGAACACTTAATTCAGAATATAGTGCTCTAGTCTTGATATTTACATGTATTCATTCTGTCTTCAAAATAGTGTCTTAGGTGACTGGACTCCCTCCTTCCAACTTCTTGTGTGTGAACAGTTTTGTCCACAGTAAATTCTCAATTTATGTATTATACATTGCTTTCATAATTTATCACACACAGAGGCCTTATATTATTTATCACATGCGTAAAGACATTTATGTGCAGACATGCAGGCGTAGGATATTTTCTTACATAAATACTCTTATTACTGTATTAATATTTAACCTTGGCTATATTCCGAGCAAAACTTACTCTTTAATGTTTTACAAATCATTTCATAAAATAGCTTTATATATAGCATATAGTATGAGTATCATTAAAGAGCAAATGTTGACTATGATACAAAATGAACAAATCATCACAATATTTTAAATATAGTGAATACCAAAATTAATTCAAATGTTGTGATATGGCACATTTTGGCTTCTTTAATAGCAACTTTTTCTTCACAGATTCTGATTGTCTAATTTTGAGCAGTCTTTTTGAAGAGAGATTTTCATTGACCTTATGATACATTTCAAAATGCTGTTGATGAAACAAAACTTTCTAAAACAAATTATGAATTTTACAAGCATTAAATATTATTTTACTTTCAGAATAATTATTCTATATAATGTAGCTTTCAACAGGGACTAGAACATAATCAAGTGTCCAATATCAACAGAGTTTGTTGCAAAGTGCTGATTTGTCTAAGTATTTCACAGAATTGTCTCCATTTGAACTTTCATCATGTCACAAACAGCATTCTAATGGAAATCTTCTAAAAAATGTAGAAACCTTGCGTTTCTCAGGGCTTCCAGGCTTCCTGATTTGGATCTATGAGGCCAGAAGCTCTGGGATCCCCAGCTCTAGCAGGGACTCTGGGGGTATGTCTACAATATAGAGTTTTGTTGGAAAAGCAGCCGTTTTTCCAAAAAAACCTGAGTTACGTCCACACTGCAATCAAGTTCTTCCGAAAGTAAATTGAAAGAACAGAGAAGTTTTTTCCGGCATTGGTAATCCTCTTTCTATGAGGAAGAAGCCTTATTCCAAAAGAGCTCTTTCAGAAAAAGGCGTGTGTGGATGGGGAAGAGGGAGTTCTTTCGAAAAAAGAGGAAAGAGGAAAAAGCACAGGTGCCTTGATGGCCACTCCGTCCATAGTAATCACAGCTTCAGTGCAAGATAGCGTCTATTCAGTGTGGACCACTATCTTTTGAAAAAGCAGATTGCTTTTTTAATGCATTTGTGTGTGGACGCTTTCTTTCGGAAGACGTTTTTTCAGAAGATCTCTTCCCAAAAAAGATTCTTCTGAAAGAAGCTTGCAGTCTAGACATAGCCTAAGTGGTAGGGCTGAAATTGACATGAATCATGTTGATTTCAGTCAGCCATAGCCTGGGAGCATATTTTGTTTTAGAAATACCATGTGTCAATGTTTCCAAAATAGACATTTCACAGAATTTGAAATGTACAGGATATTGTGAAAAAATGGTTTTGGTCTGAACTGAAACAAAAGCAAATTTCAAAATGTCAGTTTCCTATGAACCAGAAATCCATACCAGCCAGTTCTAATACTTACCTCAAATTAGAATTTGGACAGACCGTTTGAGTGAACTGTCCTGCTCTTGTGGAAAGGGCTATCAGATCTTTAATGACCACAAGTGGTCAGGAGCACTTCAGTTTTACATCTCAGCCAGAAGACATGCTAGGGGAAAGTCTTCCATGTTCTGTCACATTGTTGCTAAAGCAAATAGGTACAGTTTAAGTTAGAAATATTGTTCCTTGAATACTCTTGTCAATGACTGTTTTTCCTTTCTGCCTTTTTAAAAAGTCTGGCATTTTGACATATAGTCAAAAAATGCTTCAGAATCTAAAGGCAAGAGTAGCTCTGTAGCAGCAGTTTATCAAGTAGAAAGGTAGGCATTAGTAAATGGCCGTTTGCCTTAGGCAATATTACTTCCTCTCTCCCTGCTGCTTCCTCTAATCAAGCACCCTCCCACTCACTCACTTGCCCCCCCACCATGCACACCCACGTTTTGAATGCCTACAACCAAATGGGATTGACTGTGAAGCATACCAATTACAAAGACCAAAGAGAATTCCATTTCACAGCCTGAAATCCTAGCTCCCCAGGTGAAATCTGGTCTCTTCTTTGTTTAGAGTCATCTTAGAGGTATACGCAGGCAAACCATTCTACAAGGTAATAAGAGACTGTTGTAAAAGAGTTGCATCTTTAAGACCCAGTTTTGAAAGAGTAGGACAAAGACAACACATGTAATAGGTTGGTCACACTAACAGATCCCATCCAAGTACTTATTAATTATTAAAGCCCTTTTTTGTGCACTTGTCAGTTTGAGTAGAAGAACGATCAGCTGTTGGGCCAATATTGCAGATCAGCCTTAAATCATTTTTATTGAATTGGAAGAGCACTATGGCTATTTGAAGAAAAATAAGCGAAGCACAATGTATTGACCTTTTGAGCAAATTTTAAAAAATATTTTATTTTTCTTCTATCCTCTGCCTTCTGTCTTCTCCAATGTGCTACATTTTGAACACTATGCTCCTTACAATACAGAAAGTACAAAAGTCAACCAAAGTCTAATAATGGAGTTGCTACAAGTTTTGTTTTTTAAGTAAATTTTTTAAGGGTAGGGCAAATAGGGTGTCCAGAGGTACACTGTGTAGAATGTTAATACTAGGTACTATGATACGAGCTACTGGGATGGCATGGAAAAGAATTTTAACGAGAAATAGATCTTTTCCTGGGAGGTAAAGTCATTGTGAAAGTCTAAAGAAATAACTATGACCCTCATATCTTCTACTGAGGAAATTGCTTAAAAGGTTGACTATTTGGAGAATTAGCATAGAATAAATGCTATCTGTCATCCAGCTTTTCAGATTTTACCACATTAGTTTTCTTTTTATGACACTTATTTATGGCAGCTCACATCTCTAAGCCATTGTCTGCAGAAAAGAGAGTTCTCAAATTAAAGTTTAATATCAGGAAAGGGAAGCAAAAATAATTTTCATCTAAAGCCTTTATCTCTACTATTTTTAAGCCATCTGGTTTTGAAAAACAGGATTTTTCTTAACTTTGCAGTCTGGAAGAAACAGCCATTTTTAAAAGTCATGTCATATCAAATCATAAAAACTGCAGCATAATTCCTCTTAAAATTCACTATGTACATGGCTCCTTATCAAGTGAATTTTCCTATAAGAAAGTATCTGTAAGTCTTGTGGGTATTTAACTTTTTTTCATGCTATCAAAAGGAAATTGAATATTCCTATATGATGAATTTCATGTCTGTGCAGAGAGCTAGCAAAAGGGATATGCATCACTTAAATCCATCTTCAGCCCTAGTTTGAAGACTTAAATGAGAATTAATTCATAGTTTTCCTATTGTTCCTCTACATGAAGATAAATTTCACCCATGTTAGCAAATCTCCTAAATGCATGTTTAAGCATACTCCCTGGTATCTTTTATAAGAAATGCCCATCTTCTAGTCTTTGTATATAAATATTTTCAGTAAGATAGCAGATAATGTGTCAGAACACTGGGGGTACATCTAAGCAGCAACATTATTCGAAATAACTCTACAGAGCAGGCAGTTATTTCAAAATAATGTCGAAGTACTGTCAAGCTGGAGGACTTCTTACTCCAACTCCTGTAACTCTCTTTGTATGAGGAGTAAGGGAAGTTGGAGGAAGAGTGCTCTATTTCCAAATAAGTGCTGTGTAGACACTCACAATTTCAAAATAAGCTTTTTAGACATAAGCTATACAAAGACGTAGCTCAATTTGCGTAGCTTATTTCAAGCTAAGCTCTGCTGTGTAGGCTCACCCTGGTACAAACAAAAATACCATATCTCTGATTAAGTGGTTTTTACCCACGAAAGCCTTTGCCCAAATGAATCTGTTAGTCTCTGAGGCTTTGTCTACACAGCAGGGTTTTTGCGCAAGAAGCTTTTTGCGGAAGAGATCTTCCTCAAAAACTTCTTGCGCAAAATCGCATCCACACCTCAAAAGTGCACTGCATGGATGCTCTTGCACAAGAAAGCCCTGATGGCCATTAACAGAATGGCCATCAGAGCACCTGTGCTTTTTCTTATAGGCTCTTTTTGCGCAAAACCCCCCTGCGGAACGTGCACACATGCCTTTTTGCGCAAGAGCTGTAGTGCAAAAAGGAGTTATTTCTCATGGGGAGAGAAATAACTCTACTGGCAAAAGCCCTCTATCCTGTCGATTTACTGTATTTTTTGTGTGCAAAAATGCACTTGAAGTGTGGATGCTCCACCAGTTTTTGCACAAAAACCTTGTAGTGTAGACCTAGCCTAAGGTGCTACAGGCCTCCTTGTTGTTTCTGCAGATACAGACTAACACAGCTACCCCTATGAAAAATACCAAGCACATTTTCAACATCTTTAATATTGTCCTTGTTTATACCAACCCCATCTGCAGAATGGGCCTCAGAATGAGGCCCCTTGTGCAAAGATCCCTTCAGTAAGGTCCTCCTCTATCAGCTTTTCAGGCATTTGTCTCTTACAGTGGCTATGAAAGAACACTCTCCAAACTTGCAAATACGCAGGGTTCTGCTGCATGCCAAAGCCATCTGTAACGAAGACATATACCTCCACATTGACTATGGCTACAGGCACAACCATGTTTTCTCCCACCAGATTCTCTGACAGCCTCTTTAGATGGAAAGGGGAAGAATTGATTTCCAACCAAGATCTGCATGGGTTGAGCAACATATCTTTTATTCATTAAGGCAAAGTTTTACATGTGTGTTTCTTGTGAAAAACAGGATGAAAATAAAGGGGAAATTGTTTTGTGACTGTTAAAAATGCAAAACTGAGGAGGGAGAATATTTACTGTGGGTCTCTTTCATATGTAGTTTTTAAAAAAGAGAAAGCCGTATTGTATGCTTCTTAAAATAACTCGCACCTCAAATAGAAATAGAGCTGAGCAACTTGACATGATTTTTTTTTCAGATATGCAAAATGAATTCAATTTTAATCCCTAGATCCCGTAAAAAAAAAATCTAAACGCTGTGTAAATGGAGGGATATTTAACAGGACTATCTGGATCAAAGTATGGAGTCTATCAATGGGCTATATTTTTCAAATGATTTGATTTTGAATTGTACATACAGAGCCAGCAAATTGAAATAGTAATAACAGCACTTACAGGGGAGCCCACAGCCATGCTGGGTCCCTGGGCAAGGTGGGGGGCTGGCTTCGTGCTCCCAGAAGGGGCGGGGCAGTGGGCAGAAAGGGCATGACCCAGAGCAGCCAGACTTCAGTGCCACCTGGACACACACACACTAGTGCTACCTGGAGCATGCCATGCATGCCCATGCCTCCCCAAGCTGCCATGAGAGCCACACGGAATGCTGCAGCAGAATTCGGGTGGCAATTTAAAGGGCTCAGGGCTCCAGCAGCAGTGGGTGGAGCCTCAGGTCCCTTTGAATCACCAGGTTCCAGGACAATTATTCTCGTTGTCCTCCCCTGTTAGCAGGCCTGAGCACATACATGGTGTTTTACATGTTGAAAGTGCAGGCTTGCTGTGCACTGACCTAAATAAATGAGCAAATAGAAGTTGGCATGCCCAAGGACAAGTCATGCTAAAGACAAAGGAGGATGTTCTTGTGCTTAAAGCACAGGAGTAAGAGTCACAAGATTTAGGTTCAATTCCCAATTCAGATACAGAGTTCTGTGCTTCATTTTCCCCACTGATTTATAAAAATGAGATAGTAAATATTCCCTCATACAGATGTTTGGTGACTTATTTCATTAGTGTTTCTGAGCCCATCAGATGCTGTGTAGTGATGAGCAACGGAGAGGCACATATATGTAAATAAAAGAAATACTTAAATGATTTTTATGCTAAAGGACTTTACTCGTAATGATTTTGTTTCAGGAGAATGGGTTACATTTTCAGGAGCCTGGGTTAAATTCCTTCCTACGGAAAAGTATCAGGACTTGACATACATGCTGGTTATACCTCACTTCCTCTCTCTGACTAGAAATTAAGATGGATTTAAGTGACTCATAAACCATTAGTTGATCCTCTGCAGGTGGGTGAATGTTACCCATTTAAAATCACTATATTTAGTAAACATTTTAATTAGTTTCAAAAATATTCTTTGAATAAATGTTCTGTGCTTATGTAACCCACACACCTAGTGTGGTTCACTGTCCCGTGCAGTAGCATCTAGACCACAGCAACAGATAAGCACAAGAGACCTCTACAACAGGGGTAGCGAGCCAGCTGGCTTTTAGTTTAGAGAGTAGAGGCTCCTATATTAAGTTCCAGAGGTCCCAGGTTCAAATCCGCCTAGTGGCAGTTACAAGTGGGGGCTCATCTGGGATCTCAACTGGGTCTCTGAAGCTGAGGATGTGCTTCCTCACCTAGGGGAAGTATGAAACCCACACACCTAGGTTACGTCTACACTGTAGGCTTCTTGCACAATAACTTTTTGTGAAAGAGATCTTCCGCAAAAGGTTATTGTGCAAGAGCACATCCACACTGCCATGTGCTTTTGCGCAAGAGATGTGCTTTTGCGCAAGAGAGCGTCCACACTGCCATGGATGCTCTTACGAGAGAAAGCTCTGAAAGCCATTCACCTGTGCTTTTTCCGATAGGGGTTTCTTGTGCAAGAAACCCCTGTTGTCCGTCCACACATGCCTTTTTGTGCAAGAGCTCTTGCGCAAAAAGGCTCTCTTGTAGAAAGAGGAATAACTCTTGCACAAAAAGCCCTGTTTTCTGATGATCTACTGTACTTTTTCGTGCACAAAAGCATGCTTGTAGCATCATTAGATCATAATAGACCAGAACTATTTAGTTTTGTAATTCAGATTAGCAGAGCCACCTCTGTATATTCCTCCTACTGTAGTGGTCTTGGTGCTGGTACTTCTAATTCTTTAAAGCACTTCTCCCAACACATAGGCTACGTCTATACTACGATCCTCTTTCCCAAGAGGAAATGCAAATGGAGTGCTCGCTTACATATGTCGCGCTCTCATTTGCATTTCCTCCTCGGATCCCTTTTGCACAAGAGTTTTTTGCGCAAAAACCTCTTGCGCAAAAGGGATCCGAGGAGAAATGCAAATGAGAGTGCGACATATGCAAATGAGTGCTCTGTTTGCATTTCTTCTTGCGGAGGAGGATCGTAGTATAGACATAGCAATAGGGTACTGTTAATGCCATAAGAGAGGAAAATAACTTCTTCTCAAGTCCCCAACCCAAGTTATTTATTTGGGGTTCCCAGATCTGACAAACACAAAGTTAACCATTTCATCGAAATACTAAACTAAAATGTGTCAAGTGACACTTGGTCAAATAGGTGCCACAGGACTCCTCACCACTTTTGGTCAAATAGAGTGTATGCAATAGGTGAATTTACTGTGAATCTCTTAAAAGATCTTTCATGAGGAAGAGATACTGGGGTAATTTTTTTATAAGATTCTCCCTCCAATTTGAGATGCTTCCTTACCTTTTGCAGTTAATTGTGAGGTGATCCAAAATGGTAAGATATCAGTGTATTTAAAGCATGTGAAACTATTAAATTGCCACAATCCTTATCAAATGTAGCATAATATTGATTATATGCAATTAGTTACAATAAGGTTGCTGCTACAGGTGTTGGTAATGCTATCTATCCTAGGCTCTGATTTATGCTAATCATATTGTTTATACCTAAAGCGATTTTGAAGGTACAAACCATTCAGTCTGATGCATAAACCTAACATAAACCTAACCATTGTTCAGTTCAGAAGAAATGCAAGTGCTTCCTTTATATAATGGCTGATGTCCTGCTTGTTCTTAAAACTCCCTGTTGATGAAAAAAGAGATGAATTAGGGTTCCTGGTATGATAGAGTAAAATATAAATTTAGCTGTATTGTACCACTGGTCACCTATAGGCCATATATTTATTAAAGATTCACCAGCAAAAACTTGAAAGAACTGATTTTAATCCTCAGGCAGTGAATGTATTTAATCAAAAGCCTTCTTAAAATTAGCTAGTGATTTAAAACTTAGCTGCGTTCTTTGTAACTGAAAGAAGGAAAGCAGCTGACAAAGTAATGTCTGTAGAATCCTGAATCATCTAAAATTGCAGTATTAAGATGATAACAATTTTCCTTAACATGCTGGGGGATTGACGGCTAACTACTACAAGTCAGATTTGCAATTCCCCAGACCAAATGCTCTCAAAGTGAGATTTAGAGAAAAGAGACTGCATTATGTACATGTTTTGAACATTTTTTTATGCTCAAACAGCACAAAATAATTAACATTGACATAACACAATCTTGACAAATAGACATAAACATACAATTAAATGTTCTGCTTTATTTATCTGAAGTGTGGCCATGATTCACCATTCCCGGCCAATGGGAGCTAAATCACAACCACCTGACCTGGAAGAGTGGACACAAACCACAAGAACATCAGTTCTCACCATATTTCTGAAGAGGTTGAGATGAGCTAAATTTCTCAATATAAGGCTTGCTCTTGCATGTACACTGGTTTATTTTTCTGGGCTCAAGAGTTTCAGATAAACATCCAGAGTTCTGCATGTTTATCTATCCTAGATCCAAACTTTAGATTTTTGTAGGTTTGCTCATCACTACCATCATCTTAGCTTGCAGCAGTGCTGACAGAATAAATCAGAAAAAAATTAACAAAAGATCATCTGATTGTGTTTATAGCTCCTGTTTGGTCAGGATAGAGATTAGGCCCAGAAAGGGGAGGCTCGAGAACTTCCTTAGTAACAAGAGGGGATGAGAAAGTTGTCCAACCTTATTGGAGCTGAGGCCAGATCAGATAATCAAACATGCTGAGAAGCTGAGGGGCCCTGTCTGTCAGTCTCACCACTGAGTCCAGTTAATACAGAGAGCCAGATAATGGAGGGATAAATGGAATTCTACTGTACTTTATCAGAGGTCTGAATGAAATTTCAGTGAGCCTTGACTGGGCCCTACATTAAATCAATTAATCTTTGGCATCAGATCAGACTGTTGTAAAGAGAATATTTCTGGATCCTTTAACCTACTGCAAACCTATATGATCATGCAGAAAGTCATTATTATTTCAGTTCATAATTTCATAGCTCTTAAGGCCAGGAAACACCATTAACATTATCTCACCTGATCTTCTGCTTGACACAGGCTAAATAACTTTACCAAATAGTTCCTTTATCTAGCTTTTAACCTCTGATTAACCTGTAGCATATCTTTTAGAAAGTGACAATCTTTTAGAAAGTAATCTGATCTTGATTTAAAGATTGTAGGTGATGGAGAATCCATCATGTCTATTAGCAGAATTATAAATGAGCACAATTATTACTGGGCTAGAAAGCTATTTTAATAGAAACCTATCTAATTCTCTGAAAATTATGAAATATTAAGAAACTTGTGCTTGTGTGTAAATGTGTTAGTTCAAACCAATAAACTAGCCACCAATGAAAACAAGAAGTTAGGTCCTTTCCAGACCACAGCAGAAGCCATGTTTGAAAACATTTAAACATGTTCTTAACTTTACTCATGAAAGTAATCTTACTGAGTTCACATCAAGGTTCAAAACAGCTGGTATGAAGCTATTTGCCATACCGCCAGCTCTGAGAAGTTATTATCCTGTGTTAGCGTCTCAACTTTAATTTTGAGAGGTGTATCCAATTAGGCCTCCCAGCGAGGTTCCTCTGCCTCCGGGTCAGTGGGTGGCCACTTCGCCCCACTTCAGCAGGGACTAAAACAAATCCCCAAGTCAGTAGTCCAATACCCCGGCCTTGCTTCAGGTCAGGGCGAGAGGCAAACTATTCAGAGCCCGGCCTTGCTTCAGGTGAGGTAACAAATAAACCCTGTTAAAGAGCCCTGGGCCCTAGATCAGGGCGGGGCAGTGAACAAACACAGGTATAAGCAGTTCAACGGTCCCAAGCCTTGTTTCAGGCAGGGCAGCAAACACACAGAGTTCTGGATGCCCTGGCCCTAGGTCAGGGCGAGGCAATAAATACACAGAGGTATAAACTGGTTCAGGGTAGGGCGGCAAACAAACAGACAGTTTAGCAGTTTAGACAGCACAGGCCTTGTTTCAGGCAGGCCACAACCAGACAGAGTTTAGGAGGCCCTAGCCCTCGGTCAGGGTGGGGCAATAAACAAATAGTTAGTTCAGGCTCTGGCCCTGCTTCAGGGCAGGGCAGCAAATAAACACAGCAACAACAACAAGTTCCTTAGCCCAGGCCTTGGTTCAGGCAGGGCAGTAAACAAACACCATCAGTTCCAGAGTTCAATAATAAGCAATTAGTTCAAAGGCCCTAGCCCTGGTTCAGGGTGGGGCAGCAAACAATACAGTTTGTCTCCTGGTTCAGGAGGAGTGCAGGCACTTCGCCTGCGGTGGTAGAGAGGAGGAGACTGCCACCCAGTAGGGGGGTGGCAGGAGGAGATGCAGGCCCACCCACTCCACTGCGTCCCAGCCCAGGGCCCTAATAGAAGCAGCACGGTCGGCTGCGGGGTCAGTGGGGGCTCTGACTTGAGGCACTTAACAGTCCTCCCTATTCCCTGGGCCACTTCCCTTCTCCCCCTTGGCATGTACCCGGGTTTCTAGACGGTCTCTCGAGGAGTCAAGGGTGCTCGAGTTCAGCTGGGGTCCTGGTGGTCCAGGCCAGTCCTTGGCTGCTTGCAGGTCCAGTGGTCCTAGCCAGTCCTCCGGTACAGGCCAGTGGAGGCATTCAGGCTGGTCCTCTGGGTCAGGCACAGTAGGAGGACCAGGCCAAGCCTCGGCCTCCCGGGCACGGAGCACTGAGCAGGCCTCTGGTTCTTCTGGAGGCTGGGCCCAGACTGAGCACTCAGGCCTGGCTTTTACTAGCCCTGCCTCTGGGCTTCCGGTCAGGTGACTGGGAGGGGTTAGGTTGTGCCCAAAATGGCTTCCGAAGGGATTCCTCTCCCTCTGGATCAGTGGGCAGCCACTCCGCCCCACTACAGGGGAGCAGTGGGCGCTGTCCGGGGTTCTCTGCTCAGTGTCCCCATCTGGTTCCCTTGTTTTACACCTGTGACCTGCACCCCTTGACCCTTTAGTCATTATTTGTCCCCCGTTACCAGTTGGACATGGGTCCAGTTGTCCCTTCTGCAAGGCTGGGGCCACATGTTTTCAAATAGTGCTCCACTACAGGGGAGAGAGAAAAACACCAACCCTAACATTTTAGTTGTTATTCTGAAGTAAGCCTCAAAAGTATAAACTGAGAGCTTGTCCACAGTTAAAGTGCTGCAGTAGCACAGTTGCACCTCTGTAGCCCTTAGTGAAGGCATTACCTACACTGACAGAATAGCTTCTCCCATTGGGTATTCCACCTCCCAAAGAGACAGAAGCTATGTCAACAAAAGAAGGTGTCCCATTGAGGCTATGTCTACCTTACAGAGTTTTTCCGGAAAAACAGCCGTTTTTTCTAAAAAAAAAATCACTTACATCCACACTGCAATCACATTCTTTTGAAAAATAATCAAAAGAACAGAGGGGTTTTTCCAACACTGGTAAACCTCTTTCTATGAGGAAGAAGCCTTCTTCCGAAAGAGCACTTTCGTGTGTGGACGGGGAAGAGGGAGTTCTTTCGAAAGAAGAGGAAAGAGGAAAAAGCACAGGTGCCCTGGTGTCCACTCCATCCATAGTAATCACAGCTTAAATGTGAGATAGCATTCAGTGTGGCAGTGTGGACAGACTCTTTCGGATGAAGTTTTTTCAGAAGATCTCCTCCGGAAAAGCTTCTTCCAAAAGAAGCTTGCAGTCTAGACGTAGCCTGACATAGCACTGTCTGAATCAGGAATTAGGTCAACGTAACTATATCACTCAGGGGAATGGATTTTATAGTTATTCTGTTAGGGCATGTCTACACTAGGAAATTATTCTGAAATAACTAACTTCAACTTAATAACTCCCACTTTTACAGAATCAAAATAGTGTGTCCCCGCCAAGGGGAAGCATCAAAATTAGTCCAGGACAGGCTCCATTAATGTGGATGCACTACCTTGACTCAGAGCTCTGGAGGTTTTTCTCCTTCCTCTGTAGCATGGGGCACGGATCACTTGCTGGAGGATTCTCTGTATCTTGGGGTCTTCAAACCATCATTTGAGGACTTCAATATCTGAGATATAGGTGAGAGGATTATTCCAGGAGTGGGTGGGTGAGTTCTGTGGCCTGCGTTGTGCAGGGGGTCAGACTAGATGATCATAATGGTCCCTTCTGACCTTAAAGTCTATGAGTCTATGAGCTCCAAGAAGCACTGGGGAGTAATTAGGTCAAATTACTCTGGGGAGTAGTTATTTTGAAATAGTGGCACTGGAGCATCCACACTAACGCTTTTTCAAAATAACTATTTTATTTCAAGGAAAGCCAGAGTACCTAGTGTAGACCAGAGCTTAGTGTACAACAAGTCTGGGTATAACTGATGCAGAAATGTCAGTGAGTTTTCAGAGAACTGGAACAATAGCTCTGAGAAGTGTGAACTGCCCCATTCATCTCAATAAGGTGTTACATGCTCAGTGGTCATGATTTAAAAGGTTTAAATGAAATACTTGTTTTATTTCTCATGTCAGAAAAGATATGGGGGAATCACAGATATGCAAAATTCATTGAATAACATCTCATTTCAGTGCCAAAGGTGTTTTGACATTTGAGATATATCACAACTTATTCCCCCCACCTCCATCCCCAAGCAAGAAGGAGTTATGCTGGCCTAATGAGCCCAGCAGGGGCCCTGGGTATAATTCCCAAAGGGGAGCCAGTTTTGTTCAGAGGGACGCCTACTCGTATTTTGTTCATCAACAGGACTTACTCTGAGTGGCATCTTGTTTTGATGGCACACATGGATAGAACATATTTTCTTTGAGGAGCTTGGAAGAGTACCACCACTCTTTTTTATAACTCAATCTGGTTCATGCATAAGTGTTTGCAGGACTGTGGCTTCTGAACACTGTTTAAGTATGGCTAAGTCTAGCACATTTTCCCTGTCCAGAGTGACAGATTGTTTTGTTTAGAGAATCATGTTGTAACTATGCTATGCTAGTATGTAGCCATATGTCTACACAGCAACATAATTTCGAAATAACTAGCTGTATTTTGAAATAACTTAGTCCGTGTCTACATAGCAGGCAGTTATTTCAAAATAATATTGAAATACTGTCAAACTGGAGGACTCCTTACTCCAACTCCTGCAACCCTCATTGTATGAGGAGTAAGGGAAGTTGGAGAAGAGGACTCTATTTCGCAATAAGTGCTGTGTAGAAAAACCCAATTTCAAAATAAGCTATTTCAAAATAAGGTACACAATTGGCATAGCTCAATTTGCATAGCTTATTTTGAGTTAAGCCCTGCTGTGTAGATGCATCCCTAGAGAATAACCTTTATATCATTTAAATCATTTTACAACTTTGTTGCACTTATGGAATAAGTCTATCAAAATTCAACAGTGCTCAAGTTATTCTCTAAGGCTATGTCTAAACTACACCCCTCTGTTGGCAGGGATGTAAATTAGATGTATCGAAAGTGCAAATGAAGTGGGAATTTAAAATATCCCATGCTTCATTTGTATAATGGCGGCTGCCACTTTTTTTTCAAAACGGGGCTTTTTGAAAAAAAAAGGCAGTTTAGATGGCACATTTTCTACAGAAATGCCCTGTTTCAAAAGATCCTGTACTCCTGTGAAATAGTCGTGCAGTGTAGACATACCCCACGGCTTATTTTGAAATACCATAAAATCGCGTGTATAATGCGCACTTTTTCCCCCGGTTTTTAAGGGTTAGAACCAGGGTGCGCATTATACATCGGAGGTAATTTGTACAATATTTTTACCTCCCCCTCCCAGCCAGGCTCCAGGACAAGGCACGGCGTGTGGGCAGCTGGAAAGGGCTCCCCTCCTTCCCCCCGCAGGCGCGAGCTCAGCTGCCCTGCCCGCCGGCTCCTCACCTTGTCTGGGAGCCTGGCTGACCTCGTGCCTGCCGCGGAGGCCCCCTGCTCAGCTGCCAGCGCGCCGAGCTGACCTTGCACCTGCCGCGGGGACCCCCTGGCCAGCTGAGCTCGTGCCTGCCGCGGGGACCCCCTGCTCAGCTCGGCGTGCCGGCAGCTGAGCAGGGGGCCCCCACAGCAGGCACAAGCTCAGCTGGCCAGGGGGCCCCCGCGGTAGGCGCGAGCTCAGTGCGTCACATGAGCAGCTGGGCGAGGAGCAGGTTTCAAACTCCGCCGCTGGCTCCCCGGTACTGCACGTGCTTTTCCCTGACGAGCCTGCAGGTGGTTATATGGTAAAATTGCGAGTATAATGGGGGCGCGCATTATAGATAAAAGCTCAGTCTATTCCAGAATTCTAACATTTAAAAGGTAGGTGCGCATTATACATAGGTGCGCATTATACTCGAGATTTTACGGTAGCTTATTTTGAAATTGTGAGTGTCTACACAGCACTTATTTGGAAACAGAGCACTCTTCCTCCGACTTCCCTTACTCCTCATACAATGAGAGTTACAGGAGTTGGAGTAAGAAGTCCTCCAGCTTGACAGTACTTCGACATTATTTCGAAATAACTGCCTGCTCCATAAAGCCGGAGTAAGTTATTTTGAAATAATGCTGGTGTATATACATACTGTAAGATGGCTCTTTTGAGACATGTTTGGGAAACCATTCTAGATCCTTTCTAGAAAAACATTTTCTCAATTTGGAAGTGATGGGTACAACTGAGGAAAGTTTAATTGTGCTACATTATCATTTAGCATCTGATTAAAGCAACCATCTGTTCTTTTAATTTCTATCAATTAGGCTGCAATAATATGAAATCATTATATGTTTCCCACATGGTGAATATCAAATATGTTTATTATCCCTTCTTGGGAACAACATTACCCTTATTCAAAGGCTAATGCTATGGCTGTCCAAAAGAACAAAAATAAATAAAGTTGTTGCTTTTATGTCAGTGTTGTTTTGTTTTGAAAATAAATCCTTGAAAGCAAGGTAAAAGAATAATTAATGTTGGAGTCTTAAAATATGCTTATTTTCCTGCAAGAATATTTTACACTAATTCCACAGGAAACCATTCAAATACCCTTTTATGAATTATATATGAGAACAATTTCATATTGGAAACCCAGAGTAATCTTAACTTTATTACTAAGACTTGTAAAATTTTATTTTACTCTTTAATATTATCCAATCTAATGGATAGCATAAAAACCTTACATAAGAGCAATTTCATAATTGTTAATGTGGCTTCTCATCACTTAGAGAAATTAATACAAGATTTGCCAATTCAGATAAACTTTAATGAAGTCACTGGGTATTTAGGGCAGTAGGCAGCAGTTATTAAAATGAAAGATGCACTTCTGTAGATGCCATCCAGAAGGATTAAAGGACACAATTCAGGGTGACAAACTCCAATTTGACCTACTTTCCCTCCATCTATTTCTTTTCAAGTTTATTATTTTTTGTTTCCTCAGATGAAATGCTTCAGTAATGTCTCCTATCATAGGCAACTGGTGCCTGCAGGAGTAGGGGGTACAGGGAGCACCACACAGAGGAACAGGGAGGTGGTATGAGGGGGTACCCCTGTTAGCAATTAAGATTTTGGTTGGGGTATTGGGGGTCTCCTATATAAATGTAAACATAATGTTATTCACAATTGATGGTGATTAATTTGATAAACTAAAATTGTTGCTGGTAAAGTTTGTAGAAGGCACAAAAATTGATACCATTGTAAATAATAAGGAATAGGTCAATTATA
This sequence comes from Rafetus swinhoei, assembly GCA_019425775.1. Classification (NCBI taxonomy): domain Eukaryota; kingdom Metazoa; phylum Chordata; order Testudines; family Trionychidae; genus Rafetus; species Rafetus swinhoei. Next base: position 161,368,000 of record CM033437.1, read on the forward strand.
CAGAGTGATCTGTATTACTTGATAAACTGGTTTCATTTGAATAACATGTGTTTTAATATAGCTAGATGTGAGGTCTAGGAACAAAGATTATAGGTTATAGTTGCATAGAGTTTAAGGCCAGAAGAGATCATTAGATTATCTCGTCTGAATTGTTGTATATCACAGACCATTACATTTCCCCAGATACCCGTATACTGAACTAAAGCACTTCAGTCCTCAAAAGACTCAACGATTGTGTGCCACAAAAAAAGAACAAGAAAGTGTAAGGTGCCACCGATAACCAAGGCCCATGCAGGATGGGACTGTGTTCTGGAAAGCATTCAGAAAGAGCATCAGATGTGAACAATCAACATTAGTTACTCTGGCTAAGACTAGCATGCTTTTTGGATGAATGAACAGAGGAATATCAAGGAGGAGTAGGGAGAAGGTGTTACCTCTGCATGCTGCATTACTGAGACCATTACTGAAATATTATGTCCTGTTCTGGGATGGGAATTAAAAAAGAGCTGTTAAAAAATAGGGAAAGGTTTAGAAAAGAGCTGCAAAAGTGATTCAAGATCTGAAAGATCCACTTTACAATCAAAGATTTAGGAAGCCATTTAGTTTATCCAAGAGAAGGCTAAGAGATAAATTGTCCGTAAGTACCTGGTGTCTAATAATAGAGGCAGTCTTTAATTTAACAAAGTAAAACAATATCAAATAGATGGGAGCTCAAGCTAGGCTAATGCAGACCTTAAATAATGGACAAACTTTTTAACAGTGATAGTAATTAACCATTGGAATAATTTATTTTGTGGTTGTAGTGGTTTCTCCATGGAAGTCTTGGATCAAGCTGTATGTCTTTCTCAAATATATGCTCTAGCTCAACCTTAATATATGTGCTTCATATAGGAATTGCTATATAAGTGAATGATTATAACAATTCTCTTCAGGCCTTAAGACCTATGAATCCACAGTCTATTCATTCTGATAGTAAGGTGAAGTTGTACAGTGGAGATGGCAGGAGACTGAGGGGGACTGGGACTCATGGATTCTGCCCCTGTCTTTTCCACTGACCCACATGATATTTGACAAATCCTTGACTCATCTGTGTGACTCAGTTAACCCATCTGTAGAACAGTTATAGTTATAATATTAACAATATCAGTCTACCTCACAGTTGAGTTCTGAGGAGTAGTCAGTGTTTGTAATGTGTTTTGAGGTCCTGGTATGAAAGATACTATGTGAAAATCATGGTCCTGATTTTTCAGAGGTGCTGAGCACCAAAAATGCAATTGAAGTTAATAAGAGCTGCAGGCACTTAGCATCCCTGAAAGTCAGGCAGTAAAATTATTATAATTATCAAGTTTCCAAGGGGTTATTACATTCAATAGGAAGGAAAAATAAATGTGGATTATGAAATATATTTTGACAGTGTTCTTTTATTAACTGGGGTGAGTGTGATTTCTCTGCCTCTCTCCCTCCATTGACATCAGCTAACAGCAAACAAACAAAAAGCTTAAATTTCTCTGAAAAGATGCATATTACCAAAAAATCCTTGTTTAGCATATTAAGTAGGTAAATCAAAAAAATTAGATTTTGCTAGAGCAAAACCAAGAATGATTAAATTAAATATGCCTGGTGAATAGAAAATTCCCCAAGATCAACAGGATAATAAATGCATGTCATTCTCCATCCTGGTACATTGCTAAACACTTTTGAAGTACAGTACATAGAATGCTCAACACTTAGGCTTTGTTGCAGCTGACAGCCTGTCGGCTTTAATGAAAATGTTCTTCGTTTAGAAGGTGACAGGAATTACATACGTTTCCCTTTATTTTTGTCATCTTTTATGTCTAGCATTTTTATGGCTTAAAGGAGTTGGTTATAAAAGTGTTACATAAGTATGTAAAATATATTAAGAGAAAGAGGAAGAGAAATGCTTTAACCCAGTAATTATACACAGTGTGTGTTGGTGAGAAATGTATACTGTGTGATCAATCTGACATGTGGCAATAGCGCTTTATTTTTAGTTATCTTTAAAGAGAGAGGGGCAAAAATTCCTCAATAATGTAGTAAGTAAAGGTTTTATTTAATAGCTCCCTTTCTAATATCCTATTGTGAAATCATTTAAATAGTGTTAATATTATGTGTACATTCAAAGAGGCAAACCCATTTTCCTGGGGCTAAGGCTAGAAGAAGATTACATGTACATTAATAATTCCTTATTTCAAAATAATTGTGTGCAATACATTGTTCAGATCGTGATCATTTACAAATTCTCGGCATAGAATCATAGAACACTAGAACTGGAAGCGACCTTGAAAAATTGTCAAGTCCAGTCCCTTGCCCTCATGGCAGGACCAAGCAGCATCGTAGACATAATGTGATATTTCTCTAGCTTTCAGACAGGCTTAAAAAAAAGACTAAATTTGACTGGCATGTGTATATAGGAGTATGTGAGAACTTTTGCAGGCTGGAGTAAGTGAAAGAAGTCAGAGGTGCAAATGAGTGGTGTGGGGTCTTGGAGTGGCTCACATATCCATCCTTGTATGTCCCTTATAACAACAATAGGCAATATACATGGGTCTCAACAAAAGATTCCTTTTCCTATATTGGTAGGAATAATATGTATTAGGTGGGAGGTGTTGTGGCAATTCAACTTTTAAACCCAAGTTTTAAACCCAAGTATATGCAAAGACTTAAGCATGTGTGTAACTTTACACATGAGTGATCCCTAAGTGGGACCGCTTGACTGCTACCAGCCCCACTGCTGCAGGGTGTTCCCCAGGGTTCGTGGCTTAGGCCATCGCGCTGCTGCCAGCCCTGCTGCTGCTGGGGATTCCCCAGCTGGGGTGCTCGGCTGCCCTGTCCCGCTACTAGGGCTGGTCCCACTGCCACCGGGGATTCCGGCCGCCCACCTCCACCAGCCCCACTTCAGCCCGGGGATTCCCCAGCAGAGGCTGCCCAGCCCCACTGCCACTAGGGTTTTGGTGGGATTCCTTGCTGGGGCTGCTGCAGACAGGGGTTCCCCAGCTGGTGCTGGGACTCCCCGGTCACCTGTCCCTGCTAATGCTGGGGGTTCCCTGGCTGGGCCAGGAGTTCCCTGGCTGCTGCCTGGCTCCACTAATGCCGGGGATTCCCCAGCCAAGGCGGGGGGCTCCCGCGATGCCGCCTGGCCCAGCTGGGGCTCCCCAGTCCCTGCATTGCTCCCGCCTTCTCCGGGGCTCTTTCATCCAGCAACATCTGTGGTCCAGCAGGGGAGGTTCAACCTGTATCCAGCCCAAGATGGGGAAGCTAATGATCTGACCAGAAGACCAAATTTGGCGATGAATCTGGTCATGTACAAACCAAGGTCCATTGTGCACATGGTGCTGAGAAGAAGTAATAGAAAAGATAGTGATTCCAGTCACTTTTGGCTATTTGTACATGCAATTACTTTATTCTCATACATAGTTAGATAAATGAGATGGTTAAGTCCATATCTGTTGACTTAAATTACTTGAAATTCATTCCCTTCAAGTGTGATCATTAGAGTTAAGAGTTAGCCCCAACTGAGATTAATAAGGGCAGCTCACATCTCAGAGAGCAATCACGTAAGGCTTCCTGCAGTCACAGGAAAGCATTTGTGCATTGGTTATGCAGTTCACATCATGATGATTTCTCTGCAAACAAGGAATGTAAACTTTTTTAAAAATGAAAAGTCTAGATTCTACAGACATGCTGGTCAGATACTTCAGAAGTTATGGATCTGGATTGTGGGCTTAGTTTTTGGCATGATATGCCCGTGTCCTTTTTAGCACAAATGTTGGAATCTTTACTAAGAAAAATATTTTAAAATCTTGCACAGAAGTTAGGTTGCCAAGTAATGAGTGCAGGCAGAGGAGAGTGGATTGCACAGTTGTATTTCAGGGTGCGTTGACTGTAAACACTATGGGAAAGGGAAGGGTACTTAGCACGGTGCCAGGGGATGTAACGAAGAGTAACATGGTGGAATTAAGCAAATAATATGTTCACTGAATACCAGTGAAACACCATGGAACAGCCTTCCTAAGAAGTGGTAGAAGCCCCATCACTGGAGGCATTTAAAAGTAGACTGTGCAAATAATTAGAAAATGTAATGTAGAGGACAAGCATTTACTAGCTAGTGAATGCCCTAAATCAGGACTACTCAACTTTGGAAGCCCCGCGGGGGCCACAATGATACTCACAGCACATGTTGAGGGCCGCAACTTAAGTGTGGTTGAATATACATTCAAATAATAGCTTCTTTCACACTGACGGGCATGAATACAAAGATTAAGGCAAGACTACACAACACGCAAGCCCCATTTAAGTCAGTTCTGCTGATATTAATAAAATGCAATAGTTACCTGATTTCCACCCATATGACAGCACTTTTAATGAGCAATGACAGTTCAGGAATTGAACTACTAACATGCATCTCAACAGAAGTCCATTATATTGACTCGCCATTGTGGAGCGTGTTCCCAGTGGAGGCCATGTTCAAAGGATCTCACCTGTTGAGCCCCATATAAACTCAAACCATACCACGGGCCACAAATAAACAGGCTGCAGGCTGGATGTGCCCCACAGGCTGCGTGTTGAGTAGCCCTGCCCTAAATGATCTAATAGGTACTTTCAATCTACTTTCTGTGTTTTCACCACTTCCAAGGTTTGTCAGTAGAATTGTTCAACTGCTGTATGAAGAGTAACATGCACAGCCAACAAATCCCTATTTGGCTAAGGTTTACTCCTGGAAAAGAGCTTGTAGTCACATTAGTAAGCTCTTAAGTAAAAGAAGTGGCGCTGATTATTCTTACTGAGTTACTTATGCATTGTTAGATCAACTATACCATTTTCTCCAACCATTGTAATGAAAGATATTCCAGTATTTTAAAACACAAATAATGATTTTTCCCCCTTATGAACTTTAAATTGTATATTTCAAGCATAATTGTACTGCTCTGAAATACTGTCTCCCAGGAGGTGGTGTCTGCCTTCCACTCTGCTAAGAAGCCTATTTTGTTTCAAAGTAATGTGGGCTGAAACACAAACCCTGTGCATTTTGGTAATTAAAATTTTCAAGACAATATGAAATAGATCTGGTCCCTGGATAGTCCAAAAAGTAAAATAGCTTCATCTCAAGGTAAACACTTCATGTTTTAGGTTTGAGTATACTCCCAGAATGCCTCCACAGATATTCCCTAGCTGAAAAGCCTTTCCCCTCATTCTCTCTATGACATCTGCCCCATGTCTAGCACAGCTGCTCAGATTGAGCACTGAGCTCTGCATTTGATCCAAAGTGAGCAGGAGCTTGATGTCCTGTATATTTATGTTTCAACAGGAATTGTCAGCAGCAGCTCAGTATAATAGTTTAAGCTCTTTTGCAAAAATAAGGAAAAATAATAGATTCAAAGTTCAGCCTCACCCTTCTTCCACTAGAATAGTTGGCAAATATTGTCTAGGCTTCTAAGGAAGCAGGATCAGGCTAAGACAGTGTCATATCACAGGGAAAGAAAGAAAGAAAGAAAGAAAGAAACAAACAAACAGACTTTCTTTCTTTCTTTCTTTCTTTCTTTCTCAACCTGTGATATGGCACTGTCTTAGCCTGATCCTGCTTCTTTCTAACTCACTGTATCTTGTTCCAGAGGTCAGTCCTAGGCTGTGGTTTCTACAGATTCTTTTAAAGTTTTTAGATCACTGCTGAAATGGGATGGCTCAGGTAATTGTCTTCCCCACAAATACCATTTTATTTTGAATAATTGATTCTTAGAAGTGCTTATACCTTGATCCATTTGCAAGTGTCCTTCATATTGCTAATCACAGACAAATTCGTATGCAAACCCATGTCTGGTTAAAAGGAAGTGTTTCTCACATCCTTTTTATTGAATATTGGTTTATAGCTTTGTAATTCCTGTATATTTTCCACCATAATTTGAGAATTAGGATAATCTTTTGCAATATGCATGTACAAATGTTCTCATTTGTACATGCATATTGTTATCAAACAACAGGACAACAATAGTGCACTTAATATTGCTATATATAATTTATCTCTTCCTTTTATAAAATGCAGTAATATGTAGGTCTACAATTCCAGATGACTCTTCTCAGAGGGAGCTGGGTGGGTGTTCTTATGAATGTAAAAACTTGCACCGCATTCAAATTAGAACGCTAGATACCACATGATAGAAAATACTACTGTAAAAACAACTCTGTATTTTCTTTTTATGCCGTGTCTCTTAACTTCAATTTTTTCTAATGGAAAAACTTGGCAAAACCTATCCTTTCCCTGAAAGCTAGCTTGCTTGCATCCTCACTTTGTTTGTTTGTTTGTTTGTTTGTTTGTTTGTTTGTTTGTATTCCGGCAATGCTTGGAGGTACCAGATGAGATCCGCAAGCACCTTTGTGCTTAGTGCTGTATATATGTAAAGTAAGATATAGTCCCCATTCCCAAAAGGCTATGCTCTAAATAGAAAAGGTAGACAGAATGAGGAGAGAGTATTATCACAATTTAATGGATGGGGAACTGAGACACCAATGGTACATCTACACAGCAGTGTTATTTTGGAATAACTGACATTATTTCAAAATAACAAAATGCGTGTCTACACAGAAAGCCATTATTTCAAAACTAGCCAATCAGCCCATCATAAGACGGGATTTTCAGGTCTCTCCTCCATGTCGGTCTTCTCTCCTGAGCCTCCAGTCTCTCTCTCTCCTCCTCCTCCTACTGCCTTCCCCCCCCCCCTCAGCTCTCCTCCGCCTCCTGCCTCTCTCTCTGTCTCTCTCTTTTTTTCTTCTCCTCCCCCTCCTGCCTCTCACTCAGGGGACTGCGGAGCCCAAACGGCCGTTTGGGCTCCGCACTCCCCGTGGTGCATGGGGAGCATGGAGCCCAAACGGTCGCTTGCGCCACTTGCTCCCACGCGGCGGCCCGGCTGAGCGGCGCAGAAGTCAGCCGAGTGCCACGGTGGGAGGTGAAGGGGGGTGGGGCGGTGACGTTCACGGCCAGAGGGCGGGGCCTGGAGCCGCTGTCACGCTGCATGTTACCGCCCCACCCCCCTTCGCCTCCCGCCGTGGCGCTCGGCTGACTTTTGCGCCGCTCAGCCGGGCCGCCGCAGGGGAGCAAGCGGCGCAAGCGGCCGTTTGGGTCCCATACTCCCCATGCAGCACGGGCCGCCCAGAGGGAACAGCCAGCATTTCAGCAACAGCGCCGCCCAGAGGGAACAGCCAGCATTTCAGTGTTACAGACTCTCAGATATTGGGCTACTATATATATGATAATGTCGAGCTGGAGGACTTCTTACTCTGACTCATGTAACCCTCATTTCACAAGGAGTAAGAGAAGTCGAAGGAAGAGTTTTCTTCCTTTGACTTTCTTCTGTAGAGACAGTGCCAAAAGCCAAATTAATATGGTGACCATATTTTCCTATGCCAGATATGGGACACCTGATAAAATTGCTCAGATTTAAGTGAATTCAATGGCAATCAATCAGATCTACGCAATGCAAATGTTCAAAATAACATTAAGTTGACTGAGTGTAACCCACACACCTAGTGTGCTTCACTGTCCCATGCAATGGCACCTTGACCACAGCAACAGCTAAGAACAAGAGATCTCTACAGCATGGGCTGAGAGCCAGCTGGCTTTTAGCTCAGAGGGTAGAGGCTCAGATACTAAGCTGGCGGTTACATGAGCACCCATTAAAAAGACAAACTGCATTATTATAACTAATAATAGGTAAAAAATTAAACTATATACTTAAAATTAAATGGTTACTGCTCTTTAGAAGTGCTTGCCTTGTCCTCATCTTGCTGTCCAGCATGGTTGTGTGTGTGCTGGGCTGTGAGGTGGTGGGAAAGAAATGTGAGTTGAGGGACTAGGGAATGGAAGTTGTAGGCCTCAGCGGTGGGGCTGTGGGCAGGGGTGATGGGCAGGGTTCTGTGCTTCTGGCAGGGCTCCAGCAGGCTCTGGCTATAGGGAGTCGAGGGGATGTTGAATCAAGGGGCTGTGGGGCATGGCATGTGCCTGAGTCACTGTGTGCCTAAGAACTGCCAGTTTATAAGTAATGGCCTTGTGCTGACCTGGGCAGAGCAGAGCTGCCCTTGCCATCCATTCCCCTTTGCCTCTAGCTGCCCCCTGGCTCTGGGGACGGGCATCCCAATGCCCTGCTCCATTATCCCCCTTTGGGGGGATCCCTCCATTATTCCTCCCCTGGACTCTGAAGGCTTCTCCCCCATGGGGAGCTCCAGGCACACAGGATTAAGCCCTGTTGCTCTCATCTCATGTCTTGAGGGGGTGGGAGGGAGCAAGGATGGGGATTCAGCTGAAGTGCATGCTGGGGATTAGAGCCACTGGGAATGGGGGCTGTTGCTGGGAAGTGAGGGCCACCAGGTATGGGGGCTGCTGACCCATGGCAGGCGCTGGTGCAGAACGGGGCTGTCGGGGGGCTGAGGGTGCAGCCAGCCAGGGGGACTGCCAGGGAAGAGGGCTGTGGGTGGAAGGGGATGGGAGCTGCAGCCAGCAGTGGGGGCCACCTGGGAATGGGGCTGCTCAGGAGATAGGGGCTGCAGCCAGTGGTGGAGGCTGCCAGGGCAACTCTGTGGTGAGGGGTGTCGGGGAAAGGGGCTTCAGCTCTGCAGGGGCGCCAGCAGTCAGGGCTTCAGCCCCATGTTCTGTAAGTGCTGGCAGACCTCCCTGCTTCTTTAGGTGCACAGGGGGAGAGGTGACACACACTCCATATGCCCTACCCTTTACAGTATATATACAGGCTACCAGTCTCTAACTGTCTGGTTTCTATCGCTCTCTGCACCCTGCTGCACTCGAGATATCACATGCTGGTCTCCTGCATTTACAGCCAGCCACAAACAGAAGGCTGCTGTGGCTGCACTGCGGGGCATGCACATATGGGACAATTTGCCACTTTTTTAAAAAAAGTCGGGATGCCTGGAAGAGAGCTTAAATAAGGGGCAGTCCCGGTAAAAACAGGATGGATGGTCACCCTATGAATTAAGCTATTTCAACTTAAGCTACGCAATTGATGTAGCTGAAGTTGCATATCTTAGGGTGTGTCTAGACTACATCCCTCTTTCGACAGAGGGGATATAAATTAGACACTTCGAAATTACAAATGAAGCTGGGATTTAAATTTCCCATGCTTCATTTGCATAATGGTGGCCGTGGTTTTTTTCGACACAGGGCTTTTTGATAGAAAAATGGCAGTTTAGACGGGGATCTTTCAAAAATAAACCCCTTTTTTCAAAAGATCTTGTACTCCTCAAAAAATGAGGTTTACAGGATCTTTCGAAAAAGGGTTTTATTTTCAAAAGATCCCCGTCTAAACTGCCATTTTTCTATCGAAAAGCCCCATGTCATTGGAAAAAATAACCTCAATTATACATATAATATGATGGGGGCTAATTTAGCTACAACTAATCAGGAAAGAGATCTTGGAGTCATCGTGGATAGTTCTCTGAAAACATCCACGCAGTGTGCAGCGGCAGACAAAAAAGCAAATAGGATGTTAGGAATTATTAAAAAAAGGGATAGAAAATAAGACGTAGAATATCTTACTGCCCCTATATAAAACTATGGTACACCCACATCTTGAATACTGCGTACAGATGTGGTCTTCACACCTCAAAAAAGATATTTTGACATTAGAAAAGGTTCAGAAAAGGGCAACTAAAATGATTAGGGTTTTGGAATGGATCCCATATGAGGAGAGGCTAATGAGACTGGGACTTTTCAGTATAAAAAAAGGAGGCTGAGGGGGGGATATGATAGAGGTATATAAAATCATGAGTGGTGTGGAGTGGGTGAATAAAGAGAAGTTATTTACTAGTTCCCATAATATAAGAACTAGAGGACACCAAATGAAATTAATGGGTAGCAGGTTTAAAGCTAATAAAAGAAAGTTCTTCTTCATACAGCGCACAGTCAACCTGTGGAACTCCTTGCCAGAGGAGGCTGTGAAGGCTAGGACTATAACAGAGTTTAAAAAAGAGCTAGATACATTCATGGAGGTTAGATCCATAAAACGCTATTAGCCAGGGGGTAAGGAATGGTGTCCCTGGCCTCTGTTTGTCAAAGGCTGGAGATGGATGGCAGGAGACAAATTGCTTGATCATTGTCTTTGGTCCACCTCCTCTAGGGCAGCTGGCACTGGCCACTGTCGACAGACAGGCTACTGGGCTAGATGGACCTTTGGTCTGACCCAGTATGGCCATTCTTATGTTTTTATGTGTCCAAAAAAACTGCGGCCACTATTATGCAAATGAAGCACGGGAAATTTAAATTCCGGCTTCATTTGCAATTTCAGAGTGTCTAATTTACATCCCTCTGTCGAAAGAGGGATGTAGTCTAGACACACCCTTAATGCGACTTTTGCCCTGCTGTGTAAACGTACCCCCAATAGATTAAGTGATTTGTCCATGTTCATACAGGAAGTCTGTAATAAAGTTAGGAACTGAAGCCAGGTCTCCAGTCTTCTTACCCACGAGACTAACTTTCCTTTCAAAATTTTGTTTATTTTTATTTGACAGTGTTCACCTCTTTGATACAACCAGGTTTTCTCATGCATGATTCTTAAGGTGCACTGGATAGCATTGCTCCTCCTTATTTATTTCCCATTATTGTGGTTAGAATGATCAATTAGCTAAACACAACATGGAGAACAGGTCTTGTTCATTCTTCTGTGTTGTGTTTATTGGCTAAGTGCCTGGTTCTGTTAGCACAGCAAATAAAAAGATAAACAAAAATTGCAAAAACCTGTATACACCGTGGCTTTTTTTGTTGTTTTTGGTTAAAGAAGAGTGGATTTAAATGAAATGGAAACACATATATTCACATATTATATGTAGAGTCATAGACTTCACAGCCAGAAGGGACCATCCTGATCCTCTAGTCTGACCTCCTACATGTTGCAGGCCACAAAATCTCACCCACCTAGTCCTGAAGTAGGCTTATAACTTCTGTCTGAGTTACTGAAGTCCTCACATCATGGTTTAAAAATGTTTGAGTTCCAGAGAGCCATTTACACTAATTTAAAGCTGCAAGTGACCCATGCCCTATACTACAGTGGGGGCCAAAAAAATCCAAGGGTCTCTGCCAATCTGACCCAATGGGGAATTCTTCCTCAACCCCATATACAGTGATCAGTTAGACCCTGAGCACGTGGACAAGACCCACAAAGCAAATACCTGGCAAGGAATTCTCAATAGTAACTCAGAGCCCTCAAGTATCCCATTTTTGGCCATTGGAGATATTTGCTAGTTGCAGTTGAAAAAAGGCCATATGCCATTGTAGGTAATCTCAGCAAACTTATCCTACAATCAGAGAGTTGGAAGAGACCTCAGGAGGTCATCAAGTTCAACCCCCTGCTACAAGCAGGACCAATCCCAACCAAAAAAAAAAAAAAGCCCAGGCATACCAAGTGGCTGTTTATAATATAATATAATATAATATAATAGTTTAAACATTAGAGAAGAATCTCCACCACATTTCTACAATTTAAGGTACTGTGGGTCAAATGATAGAGCAGAACAATTCAGTCCTGTCCCTTTTTAAAGAGCAACCTCTGCTGGGCTTCCTTTCATCCTGAAATTAGATTTTGCTTCAAAAAAAATTTAATAATATTGCTGGGGTTTTTTTTCAGTCTTTGAATTTGAAAGCATTTCCTTTTTCTTGATCTATATTTATCTGAGCTCTTAATCTATGCTTAAAGCCCATAAGTCTCCCATTGCAATGTCCCTTCAAGTCATCTGAGGTTAGCTTTGCTGTCTTTGTTTTCTATTCTGAGGTCACACTTCAAAGAGACCTCAGGGCCTTCTCAGTGCAAGGTCCCAATCTTATTCCACATAGATCCCCCCTGCTGGAGATCTTTCCAGATCTGGGTATAAAAATTTTCTGTTTTTGCAAGTTTATCTCTAACTGCATAGGTCTCTCTTTACCTCATAATCTTATCTGAAAATGTTCTGTTTGTTTGCTTCTGAACAATGAGACCAATGTAGATTAATATTGTTTTATTATGAATATCCAATTATTCTGATGTATATCATTCCCCAGGTAAATTACTAGCATAAAATAATACTCTTTGACATTTAAAGTAATTGACTCAATTTCTTTATTAGCGAATTCTTGCTTATATTTTATTTAAAACACCTCTCTGGTATTCACAGCTGTAATAACCATGAGTATGAATTAGTGATATCTTTCTTTGATAATCATATGTCATATTTTTCATATATGTTCTTGTACTTTTATAACCAATCCACCTGAATTAATTTCTAGGTAGGCATTCATAAATGGACACTTTAAAATATAAGATTGGCAACATAATTAATATCTCTAGACTCTGATGAGGAAAACTTTATTTTTATTGTTTTATTGTTATTGTTTTGTCTTCTGAGGTAAAAAAAAAACGATCAGGCATTCTGAACACAGTAAACTCATATGTCTTTCAGGATCTAGATTTCTCATCACATCCACGGGAGCCTTGTATATTGTAGATGTACAGAATGAAGATGGATTGTATAACTACCGATGTATCACACGGCACAGATACACTGGAGAAACAAGACAAAGTAACAGTGCAAGACTTTTTGTATCAGGTACTTTGGAATTTCTTACACTCACTCACTCACTCACTCACTATCTATCTATCTATCTATCTATCTATCTATAAATCTGAGATTTGTGTCTGTTTGTCTGTCTGCAAGTTCATTTGTTCAAGAATTCCTCCTAAACGGTGAGAGCTAAGACAACTACATATGATATGCAGCTTCTTCTAGCCCTAACTTAACGCAAGGTCATGGTTTGGTTGTGCCAAGAAAACAGGAAGTGCCAGGAATGAGACTGTTTTCCATAACATAAAAAGGAAGGGGCACAGAGAGGAGGGACGGGATGCTGAGAGTAGCCACTGAGGGCACTGAGACCGCAGGGGCGAGCTAGACTGCACAGAGACCACTGGGGGCAGCCACACCACCAAGAGAGTGACCAGCATCTTGCCTGCCACCAGCCTGGGTACGTATCCCTCTACCCCCACCTCCTCTGCCCAGGACCCCCTGGCCCCACCCAGGAGCCTCTGCTCCCCGCCAAAAAAGATGGAACTGTGGCCTGGCCCTGGGCAGACTGCAGGCCATGGGGGCAGGTAGTTACTGAATGCTGAGGGAAGCCCCCAGAGCCCTGCCCCGCTCACACAAATAGCCTGCAGATGGGGTGGGGGGCATTGGAAGTTGAGGCCAGCCCCCAGAATGTCACCCCACCCAAAAAAAGCTGCAGGCCATGGGTGGGACTACTGGAGGCTGGAAGCATCCGCCAGAGACTGCCCCCCAGACAGCCTGTAGGCCATGGGGGCACTGCAGGCTGTGGAAGCCCCCAGAGTCCACCCCCCCACACACAGTCTGCAGGTTGCGGAGGGGCACTGCAGGCTGGGGGCAGCCCCTGAAGGACAGCCTGAAGGCTGCAATTGGGGCTGCTGCAGGTGGTGGAGCTCCAGCCCCCTGGGTGGAGTTGCCATCCAGGGAGCACACCACAGTCCCCCCCAGGAACAGGCACCACTGGAGCAGCACCATCCTCACCACCAGGGAGCCCTTCCACACCAAGCCCTGTCCCTGAGCCCCCCACCCACTGCTCTCCCTCCTGTACCCCACCCCCTACCCTGACACCCACCCTTGTCCTAAGTCCCTGCACAGGCCTCTGTACTCCCAGCCCTTGCCCTGAACTTCCCCACACTGAAACCTGTGCCTTCAGCCCTCCACTTCCTGCTCTCAGTCCAGCACTTTTCACCCCTGCCCTGAGCCCCCCAACCCTTCCAGTCCCCTGCCCCTCCACTGCCTTCCAAGTCCCCTCCTTATCACACCCTATGCCCTAACTTCTGCCCTAAACCCACCCAGCAAACCCTTTGCCCTCATCTCCCCACCCCTGCCCTCACTCCTGCACTCCTCAGCCCCTTTTTATTCTTTCAAAAGACAGATAAATTGCAAATATTGTCTACCAACAAGCTCTATTGTTTGAATCACTTCCCTTCTTGTATTAATACAAACTTTTTCCCTTCATTTTTGAAAAATACAGTCATTTAACTTAAGTATGTACATTTCCCTTTTATTTTCCAAACAAACCCAAAAACCCATTAAAGGATACATCTGCTAGTACTATATATTTCTTTCTTTAGCATATTGAACTGCTAAGGCAGAAACTACTGGCACTGATAATTACTTGTCTAGCAAATGAAATGCAAATGTAAGTACATAAGAATCTGCAGCACTTTTTCTGTAGAGTGAAATGTTATAAATTATTTTTTTAACTTTTTCACTCAATTATGTGTTTTCTAGTGCATCATATATGGAAAATACTGTCCACAATGCTATAATGTAAACTATTCAATGAAAATATTCATTCTCAGAACTGGGATACAAATGCAGGAGTTTCTGGCTCCTAATCTGCAAAATTATGCTGATATTTCCATAGTCAAATGGCCCTTTCATCAGTAATACAGATTTAGCTACACATGGTCTGTTCCTCATGTAGTTTGAAAGATTCACTTGCTATTTTTCTTCTACTTTCTAGTAAATATTGACTGAGATGGTCCACATTCTGCAATATTAATGATTTAGCAATTTTATTTTAACCACTGGGCCTGTGAATGAAATACTCAATGACATCATTTTCAAACCATCACTGAGGCTACATCTAGACTACATGGCTCCGTCGACAGAGCCATGTAAAATAGTTTATTCAGCATAGTTAAATAATACCCGCTTCATTAAAATAAAAATGGCTGCCTCTCTGTGCCAACGATCAGCTGATCCGGCACAGCGCGGCAGTTTAGACGCGGTGCGGTCGACAAAGAAAGCCTTTGTCGACCGCTCTGGTAAACCTCGACGGAGCCATGTAGTCTAGACGTAGCCTGAGGCATTAGCCTTCCTAATTAGAGTGCACAAAGAGTAAAAAAGCACATAAAGCTAGGAAACAGACAATTAAAAATGGAACTATGCCTTCCTGTATCTTGGTAATTAACCACACATACCCTAAAATTTCAAAAGAGGATGGGCAGTAATATTTGTCCAGGGATTTGGCTGAATTATACAAACAAATTTACACGCCTGGAAAAGGAAGCTATTTTCAAAATTGGATATGCAAGCTGCTTGGGAACAAAGAAAAGCTTCCCAAATAACATGGAGGTTGGGAGCTAGTGCGTATTTTGGTGAATTTTAGTTGATCTATAGCGCTTTATAAACACTAGCTTCTCACTTGTCACGGTCTTTCCATTAGATAAATAGGTGTGCATTACTATCCTAAGTTTTCCAAAGGGGATAATTGAAGAAAAAAGGGAAAGTGACATAACCAACGGCGATAGTGTCAACAGTGAGGTTACAAAGCGGGAGTCAGTGAACATGCTTAAAGTACAGCCAGGTTTCTTCACCCTACAAACTTACAAATGAGAAAGCAGATCACAGAGGAGTGTGTTCTTATTTTTATTTTACAATCTCATTATTTTTGACAGTATCACAGTTGTTGTATGTCTAGTCATTTTGGAATGCACGGGGTTGTCAGTGCCTTCCTCCATGTCCCCTGGCTCCTCCCCTCTGCTCCCAGTCTTAGCACAGGAAACTGGAGCTGAGTTTGAAGAGAGGAGGCAGCAGCAAGGACTGGGCTTTAGTGCTACCAGATAGGGGGAGAACCCTCACTTATACACATGGATCTCCTAGGTCACTGAATCCAGCCCCCTGCTATAGCAGGCAACCCTGCCATGTAATCCCATTCATACATGTCACAAGTTCCATCTTAAACCTAATTAGGTTTACAGCCTCCGCTACTCCTCCTTGAAGGCTGTCTGAAAATCACACTCTTCTGATGGTTAATGGGTCGATGTGTTTGTGCCTGTGAGTGTGAACGTATTTACACGTCTATTTCTGTATCCAGAAATCATTAAGCATCTGCAAAATCAGCCGTTTTTGTGCCCCAGACTATAAGTGCACATCCATTCACCCTTCCACCATCCTAAAAGGCCATCCTTCCTATTTGATGCCTAATGCATGGGTTATACCTAGGGCTTCTGGGTTTGTTTTTTGTCTGTTTAATTGATAAACACTGAGAAAACACTCATGCATAAATCTTTTTAAAGATTTAGACTGTTTTTTAGGGTTTAGACTTCTCCATGTAGACAAACATAAAAGTTTGTCTACAGAGCAATAATGAGGACTACCGGGGTGTGATTTCGAAAGTGCATGACTATGGTGTGCATTAATTAGCCAATATGGACCTGACAGGTGCTCTCTAAAGATTCCCTGCTGTGCTTTAAAGCAGTGCTGTCTGAAAGAGTAGTACATTAAAGCATGCTAGAGAACATTACCAAGAGATTACTCACTGAAGTGTATACAAAAAGCCCCTGAGTTTTGAATATCTACATGAAACTCAAAAGTTGCTCAAACTAAATTCTGAAAAACGAAATTATTACAGCAGCTCTAATGATGTCATTATAGCAATTACCTGTTTTGACTATCAAACAGCTGTTATAAAGGCATACCCCTGCAGATCAATTTGGGTATAGGAATGATCACAAACTAAAAACTGAAGGACTCTTCCTTCCCTGGGATTAATCCTTTATCAAGAAAATCTGGTGATTAAATCCACAAATCTCCGCTTCTTGCAGCTTGCCAATTGTGACTGAGATCTTAGGTCACCTACTGTCCTCCTTTCTTCTGTGAATGTTATTTAATGGTTGTTCAGATCCTTGAAAATATAAATTAGTACATAAATGCTAAACATTATTTCATTATTCAATCCAGAAGTATTTCACTATTCAGGTCCTATTATTTGTACTATGTCCCATGTGACTGAAACACTCATTCCTACTTTTCTCAGCTAGATGAGGAAATATAAGTCCAGTGAACTGGTCTGTCTATTGATCCCAGGTATTTTGTCTTAACAGTAAATGATGATTTTCATCCTTTCCGTTCAGACCTATAATAATGGTCCCATTCCCTCATGCAGTCAAGCTAAGACGGAACCAGTGTTTGAGTAGTAATAGTAAGGCTTTTTAAAATTCAGTCTTTAGGTGAATCTACACAGCAGGGCTTAACTCGAAATAAGCTATGCAAATTGAACTACGTCAATTGTGTAGCTTATTTCAAAATAGCTTATTTCGAAATTGGGAGTGTCTACACAACACTTACTTCAAAATAGAGCAGTCTTCCTCCAATTTCCCTTATTCATACAATGAGGGTTACAGGAGTCAGAGTAAGAAATCCTCCAGCTTGAAAGTACTTCAACATTATTTCAAAATAACTGTCTGCTGTATAGACGTACCCTTTCATGCTTTTTCATACCATTCTCCATCAACATTTGCTATAGATTATTGTAACTTTTCATGAGCTTATATTCCCTTTTTACACTTGGGCTCAGAATCGGGGTAAATTTGCAGGCTCAGTTATCTCAGTGGGATAGCCAAACCTTCTCAGTTTTAGTGAAAGTTGGGCATCTACGTCCTTTAGGAACTTTTGAAAATGACAGCCAGAATGTATTTTAAACATCATTTCCAAGTTTTTAAAAAGTTATTAAATCAGTTTTAAAAAATCAAACAAACTGACTTAAAGTGGCCAGGATGTTATGATCTTCTCACTGCATCAATGATTTTCACTTAGTCTATCACATCTGTTGTATTCTGCACCCTCATGAGAGTGCTACTTCATCTACCTTTTTGTTTTGATGGACCTCAGGTATTTTTTTGCACTCCAGCACCATGATAGACAATATCATCTGGTTGAAAGCTGAATCATTACAAATCACCAGCTTTATAGTGTGATTAAATATCCATAAAACAGCACACACCAAGGATAATGTACTGGTTAGTGCCCTGTTGAGTCTGGTTAGAAAGCATATCAAATATTATATGTGCAGCTCCTGTAGCCATCCCAGACACATCTCTGGTGGAATTAAGATCACATCCTCACGTCATTCAGTAGCAGAGAAGACCACTGTTCCTCCAAAGCTCCTTAAATATATATTATGTTGAACAGAGGTTACCGAAGTGTCTGCATAGCTTAAGGATCATTACTAGTATCCTATCCATATTGCATTTTTCCTGAGTTAACGCCATCAAAAGCAAGTTGAGCAGGGTGCCAAATAGGATATATATGGAAAACTCTTGTTAGACAGCATCTTCATGTTTTGGCTGAGGCCTGACACTACAAACCAAAGATGAAGGAGCTGCAGGTTAACCACTTTGTCATGATTGCTTTCAGCTTTTCTAAAACATTATGGGGAGAGTGTAATTTCTAAAAGCCACACAGGCACATCACAGAATGCTAAGAAATGTTATAGGTGATGATGCCAAAGAGAGATCCAGTGGCTACTATTGCACGTAAATTCATTGGTTTGGTATGGGTAGGCAGTTGGTGAAAGCATGCTGTAGAACTGATGTTCTTCCTGGAGTGATTGCACATGTCATTCCACTGTAGGTGCTTGTGTGTTCCGGGGCACAACAGAGACATTTTGCTTTTTCAATACCCATTGGAAAGGTATAAGCACTTTCTGCTGACTTGTGGGTACGCCACGCAGAGGCATATAGGGATGAGCCACCTTGACCCCTCTCTGTGAGTTCCCTTCTACTGCCCATGATGGTTGTCGGAGCTCCCTTTTCTTGCTTCTGCAAGGCTTTTCTTTTAGCCTGCAAGCAGTACCATTTTTAGAATCTGTGTAGGTAGAATCTGTGTAGAATCTAGGGTACATTAGTTGAAAAGGAAAAAAGATGAATTTTTTGTTGCTTGTATATCTCCGGTGCCTAATCTAGGTCCCAGTCCTGGTACTGGAGTTATGCTTCTGCTCCCTGGAGTGTAAGCCCTGCCACTCTTGTGGTAACGTGGTGCCAGTTAGTGACTTTGGCCCCAGCTGCTTTCTGTACTTGGGGAAGGCTCACCTAAGTAACAGTTGTAGCAACTGTAAGTGCTTTAAGCTTAGCTCTGAGAAGGGTTTTTGTTTTAATAGTAATAATAAACAGGTATTTTGTGGTAATGGTCAGAGGCCCCAATCAGATTGGGCCACACTGTACAGAGTGCTTCTGCAGCACAAATGTAAGAAAATGACAGCCCCTGTCCCAAAGAGCTTTCAGTCCAACAGACAAGACCAAACTCATAGATCATTATGGTGAGGTATCAAAGCATAAACATGGAGTTAATGTGTCACAGTTCTCTAGAGTAGAGATAAGTCACATGGCACTTGGAACTTGTTTGTATGAGGGAAACGTCTTCCTTGGGCATCTGGACAAAGAGCAGTTTGCTAGAGTTATAAGCTGTTGTTTACTTTTGCAGTCTAAGATTACTTTTTCAAAGTACACAATATTTATCAATTAGAGTAGAAGCACACCACCCCTTGCTTCTTCCCCATTTCTCTTCTGACAAGGGAATAATTCACTCTAGTAGTTCAAAACCCTCTGACCACTTAGAAACCGGTAGAATATGTTGGTTTAGTTCTAGGTGAAATGTGTTTATACTTTTTAGCTCTTCTGTTCTCTGATAAGTGATGTGAAGAATGACTGCCACCTGGAAAATATCCAGCAGGAGGGCTTTCAAGTAATCATACCAGGTTTAGTTAGTACATGATGCTGGATGTGAGCTAGCACTACTGAGATACCACAGTCTGGAAGACTGGTGCACAGTAGCAGTTCATAGTACATCAAACTTGGAGATGAAGGTTAAAGGAGGTTAAATAGTGACATAGTGCTTAGAAAATGAACTAAATTTAATTATCTACAGCGAAAATATCCATTTGTTTTCCAGATCCATCAAACTCAGCACCGTCTATTCTGGATGGGTTTGACCAACGTAGAGCCATGGCAGGACAGCGAGTGGAGCTGCCTTGCAAAGCATCGGGACACCCGGCACCAAAGTACCGTTGGCTGAAAGACAATGTTCCTTGGGAGCCAGATAGCAGGTTTCGGCAGACAGTTACCGGTCTGCTGATAGAGAACATCCGTCCTTCAGACTCAGGCAACTACGTGTGTGAGGTGTGGAACAACTATGGTACTGCTGAGGTGATAGGACATCTACATGTAAAACGTAAGTTCAGGACTGAATGTGGCAAGTATAATTTCAAACCCTTCATTGTGCTTGGTTTGCAATGGGAGGAAAAGAAGGAAACGTTTTGTAGTAGCTTCTTTTGTTGCTGATTTTGTTGCTGTGACTTGTTTTGTGGTAAATGGTGACTGCTTGAAGCTACTCAGTGGTTTGGAATGTTTTAAGCTGCCTCAGTGGAGATGGATTAATGGGCAGAATGCAGATGAGAGATCAGAAGTACAAAATGAACACAGTTCATCACATGGTTATGCAATTTTTCACACAAAGGATGTATTTTGCTTGGTAATAGAATTGGATGAATTGCAAACAGTCTTCCGAATAAAAGTGTCAAGCTCTGGTCATTGGGATTCCTGCTATTTGTTATTTTGAAAATTCAGATAATCCCCAAGTACTTATGAAAATATATGCAAATCCTGAATGCCTCATGAATTTTATCATAGATGATTATTAGCCTGAAATGCTGCATTGGAAAGGAATTATTTGCTGTTTGTTATTCTCCTGCTGTTTAATTTTTTTGCCATCTCACTTAGACTTCTAACCATGGAACAAGAATAAAATTGTCAAAAGGAAAAGTGCATGAACAATCCATTGTCTAAAAATGCTTCAGCAAATAATTACAAATAACAAGAACATCTAAAAAATCAAGATAATGTATCAATATTTTCCAAAGTAAAAGAGAGAGCTAACAAATAGTATACATAACAAATAGCTGAATCAGATCCACTTAACACCATACAGGCTCATAGCAGACCAGGAATATCTGGCAATCCTCAACGGGGAAATAATAATTTTTCAATTATCACATTATACAGTATTCTGTAAAACAGAATTAGGTTAACTAAGGAATTTCCAAGATGAACAAGTTTTCTCCCTCCTCCTTATGACACCCTTTTAGATACCTGAAAACGGCTATCATGTCCCCCCTCAGTCTTCTCTTTTCTAAACTAAACAAACCCAATTCTTTCAGCCTTCCTTCATAGGTCATGTTCTCTAGACCTTTAATCATTCTTGTTGCTCTTCTCTGGACCCTCTCCAATTTCTCCACATCTTTCTTGAAATGCGGTGCCCAGAACTGGACACAATACTCCAACTGAGGCCTAACCAGCGCAGAGTAGAGCGGAAGAATGACTTCTCGTGTCTTGTTCACAACATACCTGTTAATGCATCCCAGAATCATGTTTGCTTTTTTTGCAACAGCATCACACTGCTGACTCATATTCAGCTTGTGGTCCACTATAACCCCTAGATCCCTTTCTGCCGTACTCCTTCCTAGACAGTTGCTTCCCATTCTGTATGTGTGAAACTGATTGTTCCTTCCTAAGTGGAGCACTTTACATTTGTCTTTATTAAGTGGAGCACTTTACATTTGTCTTTATTAAACTTCATCCTGTTTACCTCGGACCATTTCTCCAATTTGTCCAGATCATTTTGAATTATGACCCTATCCTCCAGAGCAGTCGCAACCCCTCCCAGCTTGGTATCATCTGCAAACTTAATAAGCGTACTTTCTATGCCAATATCTAAATTGTTGATGAAGATATTGAAGAGAGCTGGTCTCAAAACAGACCCCTGTGGAACCCCACTAGTTATACCTTTCCAGCAGGATTGTGAACCATTAATAACTACTCTCTGAGTACGGTTATCCAGCCAGTTATGCACCCACCTTATAGTAGCCCCATCTAAGTTGTATTTGCCTAGTTTATTGATAAGAATATCATGCGAGACCATATCAAATGCCTTACTAAAGTCTAGGTATACCACATCCACCGCTTCTCCCTTATCCACAAGACTCTTTATCCTATCAAAGAAAGCTATCAGATTGGTTTGACATGATTTGTTCTTTACAAATCCATGCAGGCTGTTCCCTATCACCTTACCACCTTCCAAGTGTTTACAGATGATTTCCTTAATTACTTGCTCCATTATCTTCCCTGGCACAGAAGTTAAACTAACTGGTCTGTAGTTTCCTGGGTTGTTCTTATTTCCCTTTTTATAAATGGGCACTATATTTGCCCTTTTCCAGTCTTCTGGAATCTCTCCTGTCTCCATGATTTTCCAAAGATGATAGCTAGAGGCTCAGATACCTCCTCTATCAGCTCCTTGAGTATTCTAGGATGCATTTCATCAGGCCCTGGTGACTTGCAGGCATCTAACTTTTCTAGGTGATTTTTAACTTGTTCTTTTTTTATTTTATCTTCTAAACCTACCCTCTTCCCACTAGCATTCACTATGTTAGTCATTCCTTCAGACTTCTCGGTGAAGACCGAAACAAAGTCATTAAGCATCTCTGCCACTTCCAAGTTTCCTGTTACTGTTTCTCCCTCCTCACTGACCAGTGGGCCTACCCTGTCCTTGGTCTTCCTCTTGCTTCTAATGTATTTATAAAAAGTCTTCTTGTTTCCCTTTATTCCCGTAGCTAGTTTGAGCTCATTTTGTGCCTTTGCCTTTCTAATCTCTTGCCCCCGCATTCCTGTGTTGTTTGCCTATATTCATCCTTTGTAATTTGTCCTACCTTCCATTTTTATATGACTCCTTTTTTATTTTTAGATCATGCAAGATCTCATGGTTAAGCCAAGGTCTTTTGCCATATTTTCTATCTTTCCGGCCTTGGAGGAATAGCTTGCTTTTGGGCCCTTAACAATGTCCCATTGAAAAACTGCCAACTCTCCTCAGTTGTTTTTCCCCTCAGTCTTGATTCCCATGGGACCTTATCTAGCAGCTCTCTGAGCTTACCAAAATCCCCCTTCCCAAAATCCATTGTCTCTATTTTGCTGTTCTCCCTTCTACCCTTCCTTAGAATTGTGAACTCTATGATTTCATGATCACTTTCACCCAAGCTGCCTTCCACTTTCAAATTCTCAACCAGTTCCTCCCTATTTGTTAGGATCAAATGTAGAACAGCTTCCCCCCTGGTAGATTTTTCAACCTTCTGAAATAAAAAGTTGTCTCCAATGCAGTCCAAGAACTTACTGGATAGTCTGTGCCCCGCTGTGTTATTTTCCCAACAGATGTCTGGATAGTTGAAGTCCCCCATCATCACCAAATCTTGGGCTGTGGATGATATTGTTAGTTGTTTAAAAAAAGCCTCATCTACTTCTTCCACCTGGGTAGGTGGCCTGTAGTAGACTCCTAGCATGACATCACCCTTGTTTTTAACCCCTTTTAGCCTAACCCAGAGACTCTCAACACTTCCGTCTCCTATGTGCATATCCACCTCACTCCAAGTGTGTTCATTTTTAATATATAAGGCAACACCTCCTCCCTTTTTTTCCCTGTCTATCCTTCCTGAGTAAGCTGTACCTTGCTCAGGTACCAAGCATATCCGATAATCCGGCACCTTTGGGACCTAGGTGGTGCCGGATTATCGGATATGCCGGAGTACCAGGAGGTACTATAAGGGGGCATACGCCCAACCCAATCCCTCTCCCCCCACCCCTTATGCTCGGGTCCCGGAGCTGCTGGTACAGCCGCGCGTCTTCTTCCAGGTGCTTGGGCACGTGCGCTGAGCGGCCGGCTTTTCAATGAGCTGGCTGGGACGCTGTGTGCAACCCAGTCCCCCTCCCCTCTCCTTCCCTTCTCCAGAGCCAAACACCTCCCCTCCCTGCTGTCACCCAATCACCTTTCTCCCCCAACCTTATGTCTGGGTCCCGAAGCAGCTGTCTGTGCCCAGCGGCCGGCTGCTAGCACGTGCAGGCTGGACGCTGTGTGTGCTGGGGACCGTGAGCTGAATGGCGCAGGTCACAGCAGCCCAGCCTTGAAAGCGGCTGACCTGAGCAGTTCCGGGTTCCAGTTGATGCCAGACTATCAGGAGTGCCAGACAACTGGATGCTGGATTAATGGAGTTTTACTGTATATAGAATCATTGGGTTGGAAGAGACCTCAGGTGGTCATCGAGTCCAACCCCCTGCTCAAAGCAGGACCAATCCCAATTAAATCATCCCAGCCAGGGCTTTGTCAAGCTGGGACTTAAAAACCTCTAGGGATGGAAATTCCACCACTTCCCTAGGTAACCCATTCCAGTGCTTCACCAGCCTCCTAGTAAAGTAGTTTTTCCTAATATCCAACCCAGACCTCCCCCACTGTAACTTGAGACCATTGCTCCTTGTTCTGTCATCTGTCATCACTGAGAACAGCCTCTTTTCATCCTCTTTGAAACACCGCTTCTGGTAGTTGAAAACTGCTATCACATCACCACTTACTCTTCTCTTCTGTAGACTAAAAAAGCCCAAATTTCTCAGCCTCTTCTCATAAGTCATGTGCTCCAGACCCCTAATCATTTGTGTTGGACCATCCCCAATAAGTCCACATCCTTTCTGTAATGGGGGCCCAGAATTGGGCACAATATTCCAGATGTGGCCTCACCAGTGCCCAATAAAGGGGAATCATCACTTCTCTAGATCTGCTGGCAATGCTCCTCTTAATGCACCCTAATATGCCATTCACCTTCTTGGCTAACAAGGGCACATTTTATTTAACTCATGTATTTTACAGAATATAACATATCTATAACTATATATGTGTATGTGTGTGGGAAAGAGCGGGGGAGAGAGATGTAAAATAAATAATATCAAACTTCAGGAAGCATATATCATTCTATCTGTAAACAGTGACACTGAGAATGAAGTCAATTGGGCTATCTTACTGCTTTGTGTGCTTATCCCATAGTGAGTTCCACACAGGGGCAACCTAGCATCCAGGCAGAGCCCCATTGATGGCAGTGGGACTCCAACCAGGTATAGGGGTCTCTTTGTGGAGAACTTATTCTGGGACTGTGGCCTTAAAAGGCATTTTAAAGCAAACATGGCTATCTATTCTCATTCCAGTGAAGTGTGTTTGTGATTCGGCTTTTTTCTCAGTGAAAGGTCACCTGTTAGTCATTTTTTTAAAGATATATAATATCGTCCTTTTCTCCCTTCCTTTTGACTTAAATCTTCAGAGCCTCTGAAAGCCACAATCAGTCCACGGA
This sequence comes from Rafetus swinhoei, assembly GCA_019425775.1. Classification (NCBI taxonomy): domain Eukaryota; kingdom Metazoa; phylum Chordata; order Testudines; family Trionychidae; genus Rafetus; species Rafetus swinhoei. The sequence goes on from CM033437.1 coordinate 161,393,024, forward strand.
AAGTTAAAAGCAGTGTTGGTAGTCAAGTGTCCTTGTCCTGCAGTGTGACTGGAACTGAGGACCTAGAACTCTCCTGGTACCGAAATGGTGAAATAATTAACCCTGGAAACAATGTGAGGATCACAGGGATCAACCATGAGAATCTTATTATGGATGGCATGGCCAAAAGTGATGGTGGAGCATACCAGTGCTTTGTACGCAAGGACAAAATGTCTGCTCAAGACTATGTTCAGGTGGTGCTAGAAGGTTAGTCACTACCTGGTTTATTGGGGTTACTGGCTACCGTTAAGTGTTATGGTATGTATACAGCATATGCAATAAGCTAGTGGTCAGCAATTATAAAGAGAGAGAAGATCCTATGCCTGTAGGAAGGATGAAGCTAGCTATACACTTGGGGAGATATTTGTGCCTCTCCATGCTCCAGAAAAGCAATTGAGAGGGAATGAAGGTCCAAGTGTCAAAGAAACTGATTTAAAAAATATCCCTCCTACCTAAGCCCTACCAAATGCATTATTTTTCTGCTGCTATCCAGAATTCTGTCACTCCAGGACAAGAGAGAAGAGAGATCTGTACTGGGGATCAAATATTTCATTCCAAACACAGTTTTCAGGCTGGCTGTGAAATCAGCTGAAGGTCTGGAGATCATACTAAGTAACTGACACAATGTTCCGTATAATAATCAAGTGAGGAAAGTAATCAATTTGTACAGAGCCAGTTCACTAATGAGGCTGTAGTGTAGTCATGGCATGGCCACTATTTTTAGTCTTTATAGAAAAAGAAGAGATTACCTGCCAGGACCTAGTTACCTCGGCAACCATCTCTTGTGACTAAGAAAGCCTAAAGAGCATATTGATAATCTATAATGATGTCGAGAGAGTACAGGTTATCAGAGAGCGACAGCAGGAAAGATTTCAAAGACACTCCGGTCTTGCTGGGAAAATAATGTCTGCTTTCATCTCCAAAAAAGCCTGTCACTTTAATAAAAAAAAGGGCAGAGGTGCATACTGAGCACACTCACTGATTTATTTGTCGTGTGTCAGTTTCCATTCAGGATAGAAAGCTGATAGCTTTTTTGTCTTGTGAGAGATGACAGTGCTAATGCACAGCAAAGGAAAAGAAGAGAGAGAATTAGAGATGCAAAAAGAAATTTTAAATACTCTGTCACGCATCCAGTGGAACAGAAACAAAGAGAGAGGGAAAGGGAGAAAAAGCATAGAAGAAATCCAACCTAATGTCCTCTCTGAAATATTTAAGTGTTTCAATGTACTGGAAATTATAATTTTGATGTTCTTAGGTGATTGTGTTGGGAAGAGAAAATGCTGCTCTTCTGTTTATTTTAAAATCCTGCTAAAATACAGCACATTTTGAAGGAATAGCAATTAAACTCAGCACACACCATGACATTTTCCTCAGTTTCCTTTGTAATCCTGAGATTACTAGGTAAGAAGATGCTATTTCCAATGGAATTATTCTGGTCTGAGCCTCCATGAAATGTGCTGAGTGCACTGCATATTCTCTCACAACATTAGAGTTACCTATGCTTGCACTGATGTCCTTCCCCATTATATCTTGTATGGAATTAAAATAATTTATTCCCATAGGGCAAAGCCAACATGGTGGGAAGACAGGGATTTTCAATAGTTTTAAGCCATTTTCTATACTGTGATTAAATCACTCCCTTATAGTCTTTACTGGTGCTAATATGTTCTCAACTTTAAAACTAATTGCCTGACCATACTTTGCACTAGAGCCAGACAATGGCAAAAGAATTGTTTTCTAAACCTCTGACTAGACTGCTTCCTACATATTATGAGCTGAACCAAATGTATTCTTACCCCCAATTATATTTAAATCCATTCTAACCACTACTTTTAAAGTATATTTTTAAAAGGACAACAAAAAGTGTTTCAAGATCTGGGAAAGAATCTTCTCAATAATAATAGGGTGTCAGTTTTCTTACAAACCGTTACCCCCCTGTGCTATCCAGCTAGAGAACAATTTAATTCTACTCCATACTTTGTAAATCCTTTCTTTTCCTTTTTAGCTTACACATTGGAGACTTTGGTTAAATTGTGACATGGGTCATGAGAAAATATGTTTATGTCCTCTCCACCCCAGTACATTTGTGTGAAAAGCAAGCTATCACAAAAATGGTCATCATCAAGAAGACTAGCAATTTGTATTTGAAAAAGACTTATTTTAATACTGATATAAAAGAGAGATTGTAGAACTGATCTGACTTAGCAGAGCTGTGTGTAATTAGCATACATAAGTTACACCTGACTTTGGCCAACATTAGTCATCCTTAACTTTCAAAGGAACTGAAATGTATAATAAGTAGATTCCCAAACGTTTTAGGCTTACTCTATATTTCTTTGGCTTCTCAGTTGCCTATGGCTTCCAAGCCCTTTTCACAGGGGCATGGGAATTGCTATATCAGAACACACCAATGGTCCATCTAGTCCAGTATCATCTCTCCCACAGGGAGATAGGTGATTCGGAGGAAGGTGCAAAAGAAACCCTGCAGTAAGCAGTTATCAGATAACACATCTACAGAAAAAATCCTTTCTAAACCTTCATTGATTAGAGTTCAGCTTATGTTCCTGAAGGATGAGGGATAGCAACCTTTTTAAAACTTGATTTATGGGCTAAACAAAGGAAAAGAGAGCAGATTTTTTGATGCCTACATACTGTTCATTTGCTTTCCATTTCCTCTTCAGATGGAACTCCCAAAATCATTTCTGCCTTCAGTGAGAAAGTGGTGAGTCCAGGAGAGCCTGTCTCCCTTATGTGCAATGTGAAGGGGACACCTTTGCCTACAATCACCTGGACACTGGATGAAGATCCCATAATAAAAGATGGTAATCACCGTATCAGCCAGATTATCACCTCTGAGGGCAACGTGGTCAGCTACCTGAATATCTCTAACACTCAGGTCCGAGATGGGGGAGTCTATCGCTGTACTGCGAACAACTCGGCTGGAGTCATCCTGTACCAGGCTCGAATAAACGTAAGAGGTGCTTGTCAAATCAGCTCCTCAAAAAAAAAACACACATAACTCATTGTAGTGGAGAAGAAGACTGTTGCATGCATGGCTCTGAATCATGGAATGCCAAAACTGACTTTCTGTGGACCTCCCCATCTTCACACCTCTCTCCTCTCTATCTAGGAACTCTGTTGTATGGTTTAAAGTTAGAAGGACCCTTCCCTCTATTGACTTGTGAAGTCAGCTTTTTATGCAATCTCTTTTCCTAAATTTATGTTTTTCAAGCATGAGGGTCAGTGTCCTTGCTAGTATGTTTTCCTATTTTGGTTTTCGCTTGCATGTGTTTCATATTTTCCTCTCCTCCTTGAGTTGTATTACATTCATTGTAATTACTCATACATACGGATATGTTAGCTTGCACTTGTAGTTCTACATGCCATAATACCCATCCGCGTGATATTATATTTATTTACATCAGAACTTTGTCAGTGTTCTCATGTGTAACAGGATTCTAGCTTAGCATACATTTTAGAATTTGACATTTAATTAAATCATTCCCTAGCCTTTAATTTGCAATGCAGCAAAGATTTTTATCAGACAAGCATTCAATAATACAAACACATACCACAGCCCTAATTAGAAAACATGCAGTAGAGTGAGAGAAAGTAGAGCACATAAAGATTAGGGAGACTGCTTAAGTGGTTCTTAAAAACAAAAACTGCCAAATGTTAAGAAGAAATGTTAGGCAGGTTGCATTAACAGATGTAGTAAACATTTATATATTCAGCAAAGAATGAAGATTTCCTCTAGCAAGTATTCCCTTAAATTATTTTCAAGAGTTTCTTTTTACTTTTACAGGCCCAGCAAGCATCCGTCCAATGAAAAATATCACAGCAATAGCAGGACGGGACACCTATATACATTGCCGTGTGATTGGCTATCCATATTACTCCATTAAATGGTACAAGAACTCTGACCTGCTTCCTTTTAACCATCGCCAAGTAGCATTTGAAAACAATGGAACACTGAAACTTTCTGATGTGCAAAAGGAAGTGGATGAGGGGGAATATACATGCAATGTTCTGGTTCAACCCCAGCTGTCTACAAGCCAGAGTGTCCATGTAACTGTAAAAGGTAATGTTTTTACTGAAATGTAAAGCCAAGCAAACTAATGGTCAGATATTTTTTAATCAGTACAAGAATCTGCACATACAAAATTGTAGTGGTGATCAGAAAATAAGCAATAGGATAATGAAACTGCTTTTTTAAAATAATTGTGTTGGCATGATATGTAACCAGTGTTCATCTATAGCAGTGGTCCCCAACCTTTTTGGGGCTGCTGGGTGCCCGGAAGCGGGGCTACTCACGCGCCGGGCACCCGGGGGCGGGGCCACACACGCACTTGGGGGCGGGGCCACCCATACGGCGCGCGCCCGGTGCTGGCGCCACCCATGCACCGCACTCCCGGGGGTTGGCACCGGCGCCGCTCCTGTGCCACACGCCCAGGGGTGGGGCTGCCCATACGCCGTGTGCTGGGGCCGGAAAAGCCCATGCACTGCATGCCCGGGAGCGGGGCCGCCACCGCCCGTGTGCTGCGCGCCCAGGGCCGGTGCCACCCCTGTGCCGCGCGCGCCCAGGGGCCGGCACCGCCCATATGCTGCGCGCCCGGGGCCGGCACAGCCCCTGCGCCGCGCACCCGGGGGTGGGGCCACCCAAACGCTGCGCGCCCGGGGCCGGCACCGCCCATATGCTACGCACCCGGGGCCAGCACAGCCCTTGCACTGCACACCCGGGGGCAGGGTGTGATGACGCGTCGGGGTCCCCTGACTCCTGCACCCCTGTAATGGCACGAACAGACTCCACCAGGTAGTAGAATAGAGGGAGTTTATTGCTTCTCCAGGATACAGCACAGCACAGATGTAATCTGGTTACAGGGCAGGCCTAGGATGCCTCAGCCCCCCTTGAGATGGGGAGACTGGGCCCTAAATCCCAGCCCTGGCTTAGGCTGGTTCCTCCATGATCCCAGACAGAAAAACTAAAAATCACTCACTTCAGCCCTGCCCCCATCCAGGGTTTCACCCCCCTTCTTCCCATTTTTCCGCTCCCTGGGAGATACTGGTCAGACAGGTTTGAAGCCCCCTTTGCATAATGACTCATCCCCTGCCCTGCTGAGCCGTGCTGTAGACAGCAGCCAATGGAGGTCACTCACACTACGTCACACAGGGCCACCCAAACGCTGCGCACCCGGGGGCGGGGCTGCCCATGTGCTGCGCGCCCGGGGCTGATGCTGCCCATACACCGTGCGCCCAGGGGGCCGGCACCGCCCGTGCGTGCGGGGGCGGAGTCGGCCCCGTTCACTCGGCGGGCGCACAGAAATGGCCCAGCGGACGCCATGGCGCCCGAGGGCACCGTGTTGGGGACCACTGCTCTATAGATAGCATATAGTATCAATGCTTGCTCACTTTGAGTTGTGCCTTACCTGTTGTCTTGAATAGGACCACTTACCTTGTAAGGTATTGCTTACCCTGAAAATCTGGGAGGACCTGGATGAGGACTGTAGTGTTAGTAAAGACTGAAGACTAAAGATCATGGAATGCAATTTTGTTTGTTTGTTTGTTTGTTTGTTTGTTTGTTTTCTGAGATGACTCAGTGCCTGAAGATGGCTAATCATTCACCTGAATGTTATGTTTGCTGAAGTTTCATTGGTCATTATTTCTCTTCTTGATGACTAAAGTCAGTTTAGCAAGCTAGTTATTTTTCATCGGTTAGCAAATACAATGAAGTTTTGTTAGTTATAAATTGCATCTATTTCTTCTTTTGCTCCAGTAAGCAGTAAACTGATACAGGAGCTAAATTAATTAAACTTGATTTGAAAAAAATTAGAACTGTTCTTTTCAGGGAGATGTTGATGCTTTAAAGAGAGAACAATTTCTCTACATTCATTTTACTATTATATGACTTGCAATTGGAAACGGGATATTTGAAATCCATACAAAAGCTCCCATACAAGGATGTGGAAATGGACATGTAAACATTCAGAAATTGATAATGATAATTTCCAAGCATTGCATCCAGACCATTCACAAATACATGAAAGATAAAAAGCAAAAAAGTGTTCATTATGCCCAATTATTCTAAACTACAGGCAGAATCATGGATGTTCTAGGATAAGAGAGTCCCAGAACGCTGTGGGGGTGGAGGGGCCTGGGAGCCCAGGGCAGTATGGGGGAGGGAGCCTGGCGCATGGCTCAGCTGGGCTAGGGGGGCCAGAGTGGGGCAGGAAGCCCAACGCATATGGCTTCTGGGCTGCTGGGGAAGCTGGGAAGCCCGGTGGGGGGCATGGCAGGGGGTGGGGCCAGAAGCAGGGGGCCAGAAATGACCTCCCTGGTCAGGAAAAATCCCTCCTCCGAGACCAGTAAGGTCCCAATGGTGCTAGACAATGGAAGTTGTACTGTGATGTGGTCCCACATTGAAGATGACTAACATGTTCATTTCACATATGCCTACAGGAAAAACTAAAGTGCATTTTCCCCTTATGAATTTGTTCTAAAGCTTTTCTCCCCTTGTGTGTGTTTTCTTTGATTAATATGTGTGAGGCCTCAGACAAAATACCAGGAACATTTCTATGCCTTTTTCTTGTTTCGATTCCAGAATGATATTAATTGCTTATTACTTGAAGGGGTGGAGGGATTAAATTGTATCCAGTAGTACCCTTCAAGGACTGACCCATCATGTTCTTTAGCCCAGAAGCGGCCCTGTTCCATGCAATTTGTTATAAAAAGTTGCCAACACTGCAGCTTTTTATCCTATGCTCTATCTTGTCTGTCATCACAATAATCTTGCAAAACTGCTGTTGTTGCAGCTCTGTGAAAATGAATGTTAAATTAGTAATTGTGCTTATATCATCTCTACTGTTCCCCCGGTTGAGAATGCCACCTTTTAATTATATCATTCTTCAAGTGCTTATGACAGCTAATGTAATCAGATGTAGCTGGAAGTGCTCTTCCTATATTTGTAAAGAAAAGCCGTGGTGCCATACCTGTACACTTCAGATATCTAAACCAAAATGCAGTTGCCATTCTGAAGGAGATTTGATGCTTTAGATTCAGGGTATTTTTATCTAGACACCATGGCAAAAGGAGGACAGACATATGTATGGATTTAAATAGCAGACCATGACTTTTATTTTGACACAGGTGAGGGGTGTTACCCCCTCCCCCCATCACTTGATGTCTTCTAAACTAGGTATTTAAGTGGCTCCCATGCAGCAGTTACAAGACTCCTACCATATAATCCATGACTTGGGGTAGGATCTCCTCAGCCTAACCCATGGTAGTCAATAGTCTTCGAGTCCTACCACCCCCACCTCCATTAGGGGGACATAGGGAGAAGGTGGGCACCATAAGTGCCACAAGGTCTCAACCTATCCCATTAGCCTAAGGCCCATCACACAATCCCAAGTCTTTTTACCTCTGGGAACCATTCACTTGATCTTTTTAACAGCCTTGGAAACTGGCCACAAGTTATGATGAATTAATAACTCAACCGGGTAACTCAATTAGCTAACACATTTCTGCTTACCCTACTGTGTCTCAAAGGCATTCTTTGAAGGAAGGCAAAACAACTCTCCATGTTTTTTGTTTTGGCTTCAGAAAACTGACCTTGTGGGAGGAAAATATTCCTCCCTGATCCTCAATGGGTCACAGCATCTGCCAGGCTAGATTTCCATTCTCAGCTCCAGGTGGGTAGGAGCGTGGGGCTATTATAATGGAGATGAAAGAGGGCCCACATGGCCCAGGCTTCAGGTTAAATTCCTGGAGTTGGGGGATTTGGGCCAAATATTGTCCTTCCCCTCAGCTGGTCAATAGATTTCCGATACTGCAAGAGGAGAGAGAAACTACCTGGTGTTATTCAATGTGTATTCTACTCTTGCTGCTGGATCTCTCCTCTTAACCACCAGCCCAATTAAGTTTCCCCACCCATTGAGGTGGCTGGGTGGCATTTTGACTTCCAGTGGATAACAGATTTCAACTGGACTCTGCCCCTCCCCCTCAAACAATTCACAGGCCTTTTATTTATCTTGATTGGAGTTAGGTATTTTAAAAAAACAAACTAGATAAATCCATATCCTAACAAATTATTTTTACATTTATTACAAGATTCCAAAGTTGGGCTCTATTCTGTCTCCTTGTCAAATCTGAACAATTTTTAAGTTAATTATTATGTATTTTAGCTGTCATCCTGGACTGCTGTAAAATGTCTTAGACAGCTACACATTTTTTTTCTCCCATTAGTTAATAACTACATACAGATTTCACCCTGCATATTATATATAGTTTCTTGAAGCATTAGTAGTTAACAACAGTCAGTATTTGCCTCCTGCTTTAAAATACTGTAAACTATTATAATTTTTGTGTGCTATCTTTTCCTCTACAGCACTGTTTCTCAAAGTGGTCTGTGGACCCAGTTTGAGAAAGCTTCTATCGGGCTGCTCCGGTTTGTTTACTTACTGGATCCACAGCCACGGAGCCTCATGGCTGCCATTGGCTCCGGTTCATTATTTGTAGCCAAGGGAATCTGCAGGAAGCGGTGGCCTGGGTCATGCTACTTCTCGTAGCTCCACTTGGCTGCAAACGGTAAACCACAGCCGATGGGAGCCGTGAGGCTCTGTCGCTATGAGGCCAGTAAGTGAACAAATCAGAGCAATCCAGTAGCAACTTTCTCAGACTGGGTCCGTGAACCACTTTGAGAAACACTGCTTTACAGTTTCTGTAATAAATGTGAAATCTGCACAATACAATATATGAGTTAATTATCCTGAAATAATTTCATAGAGTTTAAGGCCTGAAAGGATCATTATTTCACATAATCTGACTTTCTGTATACCATGGACACTTGTATTTCATCCATTTCGTTTGCACAGACAACCTTAATTCTGGCATTTCCTAACTTCTGCATTTTTGCCTTTGCCACCTTAATAATAGTCCTTCAACATAGTGTTTTGTGGGTAATTTCCTGGCTTTTTAACCAAGCAAATTGAAAAAATAAAAATTCTATCATACTGCAGGACATTGATATCCATATAGGTGATCAACAGGATTATAACCTTTAGAACCGCTGCACAGAACTCTTTCCCTTGAATTGAAAGGGTGTTCTCCTGTTGGCACAGACTCTTCTGCTCATTCTTCCCAGTCTTGACCCATTCTGCTCTGGCCTGTCCAACCTGTCCTTGTTCTTGCCCTATCACTTCTGCATCTGTGTCCTTGTTCCAGTTCCATTCTCCACTCTTCACGAGTCTCCTTCCCCAGCCAGTCTTAGCCTTCACCTCTGAGCCCCATGACCCAGTCTCTTTGTCCAACCATTCTCAGTTCTCCCTCACTGTTTGGGTACAGCTCTTGTTTCCTCTGCATTTGAATTGTGCAGCTTTCTCCTCCATATTGACAGGACCCACAAGGGTGTGTGACAGGGTGTTTAAACCCTGCACTGCTGATGAAGGGTTTAAAGAGTTACCACAAACAACGCTAGCCTCATCCCTCTGGCTCAGAAGTTCCCAGGAGCTGGTGAGCAGCTCTGGGAAAGAGTATATGAGACTCTAGCATTCCAAGAGAAGACTCCTGGAAGCCTGCCTAGGAACCACCCCAACTCAATGTGCATAAAAGGAGACAGTGACCCTGGTATGCTGGCCTAGTAAGATAGGTCCAGCAAGCCCCAATGGAGGTTGATTAGGTGCTTGGTGCCACTACCCTCTATTCCTTTGGGAGCTGAGAACAGAGAAAAGAGACTAGGGGTATTGGAGCCAAGAACTTCATTTCCAGCAATCCCAAAAGATTAACTTATGCTATGTGGGTCCTAGAAACTCCTATTTAGGCAGAAGAGGGCACCCTGATAATTTTTCAGTGCCCAGCCACTAGGAAGTAGCCATCATCAGGCCAGAGCCATGAGGGGGAAGTACTGAGAGCACAAAGGAAATAGGCTCCCTGCTGTCAGTTCTGCTGCTTGTCCATGACCCTCCTTACAGCAGTCCAGAACTGAAATTGCCAGGAAAGATCTGTTCAGCACCTTGTAAGTCAGGCTTGAGCATGCTGAGCACAGATAGACTCTCTGGGGTCTTTAGATACGAAGTTCTAGCAAGTCTCTATTGAGCATGCGTGAACTGTGATTTTTCAAAAAGTTGCAACTTGGCCAACCGTGGATGGAATTTTTTCAGAGATAGTGAAAGACATGTCTCTGGCCCAGAAGTCATGAATCTGAAGTCCCTTCTACAAAGCATAAGAATATGAGAGCTTCTGGAAGGAAAGATTATTAGAACAGTTACATGAGCATAACAACACATTTCCCTCCCTCTTCCCCACACACAGACACCACCTTGTTTGGAATCACTTCAAACAACTTTGGCTAATTTTTTTTTAAATGTCAGCCTGTGGCAAACACTCAGCAAGGAAATTTCAACCCAGACAGTTAAGGTTTTGGTATAGTGAGTGAGTGAGTGAGTGAGTGAGTGAGAGAGAGAGAGAGAGAGAGAGAGAGAAATTTTTGAAACATATTGTTGAAAAATTAACCCTTCACATGGTGAGATCAAAACTATTTTAAAGTCAAGCAATAGTACAACCCACCAGAACTAAGTGATGAAGTTTTTGGTCAGTCTCATAAGAGATGCTTCCCGGATGAAAAGCCTGCTCCCATTTAGGGTTGACAACCTTCTACTCTCACAAAACCAAACACCCTTGTCCTGTCCCTGCCTTGCCCCTTCTCTGAGTCCATGCCCTGCCCTATCTCTGAGGCTTCGCGCTCCCACTCACTCCATCCTCACTTCCTCTGTCGCTTGCTCTTTCTACCTTCACCCTCTCATTTTCACTGGGCTGGCTCAGGGGGTTGAGGTGCAGACTCTGGCTGCGGGTGGAGGGGGGGGCGGCTCTTGAGTAGGGAGAGGGGTGAGGACTTTGGAGTGCTGAAGAGGACTCCAGGCTGAGTGGGATGTAGCCAAGAGAGTTTGGCTTATGGGAATGGACTCAGAGCTTATGCATGGGATTGGAGTGTGGGAGGGGAGAGACTCTGCACTGGGGTGCATGTTCCAGGGTGAAGCCAGAAATGAGTGGTTCAGGGTTCCAGAGGATGCTCCAGGCTGGGGCAGCAGTTACAGTGGAGAAGGGTGTGAGGGACATGAATGGGGATGCAGATTCTGGGGTGGGGCTGGGGAGGAGGAGTTTGGGATGCAAGAGGGTGTTCAGGGCTGGAACTGAGTGATTTGGAGAGTGGAAAGCGACTCTAGGCTGGGAAAGGAGGTTGGGGCACAGTTGGGTAAGGGCTCTGGCTGGGGATGTGAGTAATTTTTTCTCTCACCCTTCTTTTCCTATTGTGAACCCTGGGTCCCCCTTTTTCCACTCAAGCTCATCTGAAGAAGCGGGTTTTGAACATGAAAATTCATAATATTATATATATTTTTGTTAGTCTCACAGGTGCCACAGGATTACTCGTTTCTAATTTATGAGTGCTTGACTTCACAATACTTTTAATGTTGGGCTGGATATATTGGGGAGGGGGAGAGTTTTTTTTATGTATATGTCATTGACATAAACAAAGAATGCACTATGATACAATATCCTGATGGATAAATAATGAGCCTGTCTTTGTACAACTATAGAACCACTCATATCAGCCTTTTTATGCAGTTGCTTAGAAAATGTTTTTACAACATACCAAGGAATCCAGGACATACAGAGACAGTAGCTCAGATCAATCAGTTTCATTAGCAGACGTAATGTTAGCAGATATATATTCTGTTTGATTACCCTTTTCAGTTTGGAATAAATATTTTGATGAATGATTATCCCTGTTGATAAGGCTCAGTATACTGCAGTAAGGGAGAAACAAAAGAAATTTGAATGCTCCAGGGGCTAAATTGCATTCTGTACCTACTAACACACCATTGATGAAACTCTTTAGAAGAAACCAAGTGTGGGGAAGGAAATTTAAATAGCTAGACTGTGGCTAGTCCTGGCTATCTGCACAAGGCCCAGACACCGTCCTGATCTTTGCACTCCCAGTGCATAAGAACCAAGTGAGTCCAGTCCAAATGGAGGCCACTAAGCACTCCAAAGGTGATGAGGGTCAGGCCATTATTTGTATCAGCCAATGGATCTAGATCAGTCTAGGAAGGGGAGGTCACTCTGTACCCCATGAAAGGGTGAGTCAGAAGCCATTTGTGTAGGTGTTTCTGTAGGCATGCTGCAGAAAAATCCACTTAAGTAACAGTGACATAAAATGACAAAACCTCAGTTTCACTACTGCAGAAGGGGTAGAGGGTGGTAATGCTCACAGGGGAGACTGGAAAAACAGATTATCTGGAGGATGTGCTGTTTCAATAAATTCCCTTAGCAATTTCCTCCAACAAGGTTCCTTTGGACTTTTGGCCAAGACATTAAGACTGCTTCTGTCCTAGTGAAAGGCAGTGGTAGAAACTGAAGGTAATCAAAGGAATTTCTCACAGGTGCACTTGCTCTGGCAAGGAGACATAATTTAATCCTGCCTGTGTTAGCACTAGTGAGCCTTGACCACAATCCTCTTCTTAACTAAAAGAAGTGCTCTTGGCTTGAGTGCTCCCAAGACATTACATTGCTTGGCAGAGAGCTGAAATTTGCATTATTTTTCCCAGTCTTATTCGTCACTGGACTTTTCCTTGTCCTAATAGACAGTTTCTTGTCATGGGATTGGGAAAACAATCCACCGAGCATAGGGGAAAAGTCCACAGGCTCTGGAGACTTGTTTGCTCAAGTCCAAGTTTTTCTCAAAAAGGAAAAAAACCCTGTGTTATAGTTCTACTTTTTAGCAGCGCGATTTTTAAAATATTTGTTATGGTATAATTGCCTGTACATTTAATAGTATTATATGGCACTGTGTTGCCCTCCAGTGTAATGAAAGTTATACCAGCCCAAAACTGGAAAAATACAGTGGTAATGTGTGCCTTATATTTAAAAAAAAATGAAATACTTTCTTTAGGTGATGATAGATGCAATCTTTGTACAAATTGTATTTATTCAAACATGAGATATCAGAAATCTTTCTCTTATAGCCACTTTATTTTAAAAACATTGGGTCATATGTTGGCTAATAATTTTTTCTTGACTGTCATTTGTTCTTGACGTGAAGTATTTGTATTTTGTAACCTACCTGTTCAGGTTAGCTCACTGAAACTGTCTTAAACAACACAAGCATACAAATGTGTAATATCAGATTAGCTATTAGCAACAAGTTGGAGTTGTCACTTAAATATGAACGTTGGTCAAAGCAATGATACTAATAACATACTGGTTTAAAAAATATTCTCTGCAAGCACGCCAAGCTGCTACAGATTATGTATATGTTAACGTTTATACAACGGGAGTAAACAATAGTCTGTCTCATTTATGCTCTAATAATCTGTTTGGAGAGACAATGTGCTGGTCTTTCAATGTCACAACTAGTTTTTAAACTCCATCTGAAAACTGCTACATAGTGGTGAAATCAACCTACATATTATAATGGAAGAGGTTTGTGGGGGGGAGTAAATTCAATACCTTGCAAAAAGTTGCTCAAACATTTCAGTGTTAATTTGGTCCTCTTATTCCAGAGTCTCCAAAATCAGGGTGGGAATCTCATGAGATAAGTGAGTGTTTCTTGCAAATTTCTGGAACTCTCCACTTTTAGTTAGGTCAAATATAGCCCCAGACTATACATCTGCATCTGATCTCAGTGAAATCTGGAAATATAGATGAGGGAAATTATTTTTAGATGCTACATACACGTGTTCTCTATTCAGTCTGGACTGCTTTGCCTCTGCCTAGTACAGAATATGTTATGCTTTCAGAGTTTAATGCAATCTCTATCAAATATTTGTTAGCTTTGGAAGCCATGGCAAATAAAGTCATGCGATCGTTCTGCATCATGAAAACCTGTACTCCTAAATCAGTCTCTTTACTTCAAGCTACACTACTCTCAGGATCCTTCGAATAGACATTTTTGAATGGGTGAGGGGAAAGGCCAGGACTTTGTTCCTCTTTGTCTCCATTTTCACAACTATGGAAAAGTAACCTCAAAAACACAAAAGAAATTCAGCAAGTTGAAGAAAGAATAATTCAAAGTATCCTCACCCAACTCATGAATGGGAATTGGGACTGTTCAAATGTCCAATATCTGAAAACAATTTACTAGCTCAGTAAGGAATGTCATTGCTACCTGCAAGAATGTTTCTGCTGTCAACAACAGCAGGGCTTCCAAATTAAAATGATTTTTCCTTCCATTTCTAGACATCTATCCCATGATTCTGTTATAAGAGCTTGTGGAAATGGGAGGAATAAGTATCAAAACTTCACCTGTTTATTATTCCCCTGATTAATTTCTACACACAAATCATAGTCTTTGACATATTAAACCTAAAGTGTTTCATTTTTACCTCAGTTATACAAGGCCTAGACATAATCTTTAATTCCAGTTCAACTCTCTTAAAAAATACATGATGTGTTGAACTAGGCCTCTTAACAGCGCTTTCATGGGACTGAAATGGTGCACAGGCCTTTTACTGCCCTTCTGCATAGAAATTAATTTCATCCTGAGGTTCTGATCTTGTGAACACCTATGCATGTGCTTAACTTTAAACATTTGAGAAGCTTTATTTGAAGATAGTAGGGATAATTATGTGACTATGATAACTGTTTTGCAGATCAAAGTATGAGTAAAAAAATTTCCATAGCCTTATATGGTAGTATCCCAAGACATACTTTATAGACAAAGGTTGAGAACACTGAGAGAGGACTCCTAAGAATCATTACAGAAACTTAAGCTGCATGGAGGCAGGGTTGTCTAGTGGAACAGTCAAAAACCCAGCAGTGAGGGCACTCAAATGGGATGCCAGATTCCCAAGTTGAATTCCCTGCTCTACATCAGATCAGGAGCTTGAACCTGGGTCTCCCATCTCTCAGGTGAATGCTCTAACCCCTGGCAATTGACTATTGTGAGCTGCATTTCTCTTTTGCTCTAAATTTCCCCCTCCCCCCAAAAAAAATTTAAAGGTCAATTTCCATCCCAATGCATACCCCCAAAACATGCTGAAACCTCAAAAAAAAATTCAAAATGGAATTTCAGTTTTCTGGGCTTGTTTCCAGAAGCATAACTTGCTGGATCAGGATGTAGTAGTCTTATTTTAAAAAGTATTGAGCACTCACAGGAGCGATTGGCTTCAGGTGGAATTGTGGGTGATCAATATCCCTGAGGGTGTTGTCATCTCAGTTTAGATGTAGGGAATAATGCTTACCTCACAGAGATGCTATAAAGTTTATTTAATAAATGTATACTATTTTTATTATTATTACATTGGCAACATACCATCTGGCAGGCTGAGGACAGATTTCTTTTCAATAATTATCAGTATTTTCCATAATTATACTATATTTGCAATAACCCTTTTCTTTTAATTTTTCATTTCAGTTCCACCTTTCATCCAGCCTTTTGAGTTTCCAAGATTCTCCATTGGGCAGCGAGTCTTCGTTCCATGTGTTGTGGTCTCAGGGGATTTGCCAATCACAATCACCTGGCAGAAGGATGGCAGGCCAATCCCAGCAAGTCTTGGAGTAACCATTGACAACATTGACTTCACCAGCTCCTTACGGATTTTTAATCTTTCACTGATGCACAATGGGAATTATACCTGTATAGCTAGAAATGATGCTGCAGCTGTGGAGCGCCAAAGCCAATTAATTGTGAGAGGTAAGAGATGTAATTTGTCTGAAGGGCACCAATTAAACAGAAAATAACAGTATTTCCAAATTAGCATTGTTTGGTGGAGATATAATATAGTGGGATATTTGGTAATATCGCCTTTCATATTAAAGATCACAGAAAAATAAAGCAGAAAAACAAACATAACTTTTTCTTTCTGAAAGAACTGAGCACTGAACCTAATCAGCAACCAAGGAATACATTAAGGCACAGATGGGTGCCGGAGAATTTAATTTTTGGAAAATATTTTGAAGAACCAACCCACTCATCCTTTGAGGAAAAGAGTATTTAAATTGTTATTATATTAGTTTCCTGTTATTGGTGTTCTAGTTTAGTTTTCTGTATTTTTAATTTAGAAGAACAGAATCTCCTACAAATCATGTTAATAAACCAGAGCGCACAAATATTTCCAGGAACTGCCTTTAGAAGGAGAATGATTTTTTTCTCCTGCTTATCCATTTTTAAAATATGATTGCAATTAGCTAGATATTGTCCTTCTTTGTCTTTACACCTGCTTCTAACGCATGATCTCTGGAATGTGAATAATGAATATCAAAAGCTAGAAATGGAAAAGACCCGTTAGCAGATACACTCTGGAATTTCTTTTTCCTTTGGGGGAAAAAAACCAACGAGAAAAACAAAGACAAAGTTGTTGTTGTAAAAGATTTTCTGCAACTTTTTTTGGATTGCCATTAAAAAGACAAACAGAATCCAAAAAAATTGTATTGTAGGGCAAAGTGTATAGTTGTATTGAAATTTTGTCTCATCAGACAAAAATTTTTAGTTTTTAATTTTTTTTTAAATTGTAAGCCTAAAACTATAATTAAAAGTAGATATTTTTAACTGAAATTAAACTCCTTTTGATGAAAAAGCCATTTCATTAAAAAAGCTATTGATGAAAAGTCATCAAACTAATTCAAACAAAAACTTTCAACCAGCTTTATATATTATATATAACCCATTTCCCTGGGCCAGTGCTAGATTATTCTCTTTGAAATATTCTCAAATTTATTATCCTGTTATTGCATTATAACTATTTTTGTTATTATGTTATAGTAGTTCCTAAAGACCCTAGTCAGAACTGAGTCCCCATTGTGTGAAGTGCTGTACAAAGACACAGTACCTACCTTGAAGAGTTTATTGTCCAGAAAGTAAAAAAAAGTGACAAAGATGGGGAAGGGGAGGGGCGGGGTGGGGCGCTAGGGATACAATATACAAGCACAAACCCCATTTCAAGAAACACCTTAACAAGGTGCTTAAGTTCCTTTATATTCAAAACAGAACTTAAATGCCTGTTTAACTTGAAAAATAATCTGTGGCACTTTAGAAACTAACAAAAATATATATAGTACCATGAGCTTTTGTGGGAAAAACCCACTTCCTCAGATGAGCTGGAAGCTGGAGTGGAAATAAAAGGAGCCTAGAATTTATAACAGAAAAAGAGGCGAAGAAAAAAACCTACCTGTCAATTGTAGTGCCGGTGCTAATGAGGCGAATTGAGTGGACTACAAGTGCCTCATATTTAGCTTTTGATGTAAATGAGGTGTTAAATGCAGGGAAGGCTGGATTTATAATGTGACATCCAGCTAATGTCTTTGGTCAAGCCCAGGGAAACAGTATCAAATCTGCATATGAAGGTCAATTCTGCACTCTCTCTCTGTAATTGGCTTACGAAATTCCTTTGTAGAAGAATGGCTACTTTTAAATCCATGTGTGCAGGCAGGTTAAAATGTTCCCCTACAGGTTAATGTGTGTTACCATTTTTTATGTCTGACTTGTGTCCATTAATCCTTTGTCATAGAGACTGTCCAATTTCGCCAATGTACATGGCAGAGGGACATTGCTGGCACTTGATGGCATATATCACATTGGAGGATGCACAGTTGTATGAGCCTCTGATGTGGTGGCTTACATGGTTAGGTCCTGTGATGGTGTCATTCGTATGGATGTATGGACAGAGTTGGCAATGGGGTTTATTACTGGGTCAGATTCCTGGGTGAGTCTGTCTGAAATATGATGTGTGGCTGCTGGAAAGAACTGCTTCAGGTTAAGGGGTTGTCTGTAAGCGAGGATTGGCCTGTCTCCAAGGCCTGTGAGGGTGAGGGATTGTTTTCCAGGATAGGCTGTAGATTGTCAATGATGCGCTGGAGGGGGTTAAGCTGGGAGGTGTAGGTGATGACCAGTGGTGGTGTTATTTTCCTTGGGACTGTCTTGAAGAAGCAGATTCCTGGGTAGTTGTCTGGCTCTGTCAGTCTGTTTCTCCACTTCCCTAGGTGGGTATTTACATTTTAAGAATGCCTGATACAGATCTTGTAGGTGTTTGTCTCTGTCTGAGGGATTGGAGCAAATCCAGTTCTATCCTAGGGCCTGGCTGTAAACAATCGATCGTGTGATATGTCCTGGATGGAAGATAGAGGCATGTAGGTAAGAATCGTGATCAGTAGTTTTCCAGTATTATAGGGCGGTGTTAATGTGGCCATCATTTAATTGCATTGTAGTGTCAAGGAAGTGGATCTCTTGTATGGACTGGCCCAGACTGAGGTTGATGGCAGGGTGGAAATCCCTGTGGAATTTTTCAAGGGTCTTGTTCCCTTGGGTCCATATTATGCAGCTGTCATCAATGTAGCATAAGTAGAGGAAGGATGCTAGGGAACGAGTGATGAAGAAACGTTGTTCAAGGTCAGACATAAAAATGTTGGCATATTGTGGGGTCATGCGGGTGCCCATAGCTGTGCTGCTGACTTGAAGGTATAAATTGTCCACAAAATGGAAATAGTTGTGTGTGAGGACAAAGTCACATAGCTCAGCCACTAGGTTCACTGTGGCATCATCGGGGATTGTGTTTGTAACAGTTAGTAATCCATCATCGTGTGGAATTTTGGTGTAAAGAGTGTCTACATCCATGGTGTCAGGATGGTGTTTTCAGGAAGATTACTGATTCTTTGTAGTTTCCTTAGGAAGTCAGTAGTGTCTCAAAGATAGCTAGGAGTGCTGGTAGTATAAGGTCTAGGGAGAGAGTCAACATAACCAGATAATCCTGCTGTAAGTGTGTTGATACCTGAGATGATGGGACATCTGGGATTTCCTGGTCGTGGATTTGGGGTGTTCTTTTGTAGATCTGGTCTTCAGTTGTAGCAGGGTGTTTCATGAGCAGATGCTGTAGTTTCTTTTGGTATTCCTCAGTGGGCAAGATGCAGCATTGGTGTTGGTGTGTTGTCTGGCAGCCTCCTGTTCATAATCTGTCCTGTTCATGATGACTACAGTTCTCCCTTTGTTGAACTTGAAGTCATGCTTGTATTTCATCTGGGATTGAAGAATGTGCATAATGTGAAATATGTGCTCAAGTGTGTGTGTGTGTGTGTGTGTGTGTGTGTATGTGTGTGTGTGTGTGTGAGAGAGAGAGAGAGAGAGAGAATATGGTAATTTTCATCCCAACAATCATTTCTAATTGTGAAAATAGAATTGCACGAATAATGGAACCTTGACACCCTCTCCCTTTTCCCTCACAATCTCTGGATGGTGTCAGCCAATGGTCAGGGCAGTGAGTGGTGTGTGTGTGTGTGTGTGTGTATTATACACCCGAGACTTCAACTGCCAGGACCGGGGTCCCTTAGCAGTGGGCAACCTGGAGGAGGTTGACGGGCGCCCCAATAAGTTTACAGGGAGAGCTTATACACCCGAGACTTCAACTGCCAGGACCGGGGTCCTTAGCAGCGGGCAACCTGGAAGAGGTTGACGGGCGCCCCAACGGATCTGTCCTCTGGAAGCGACACGATCCAACGCTCAAGCTTTCCCTGTATCTGTCCCTTATGACCGGCTGGAGTTCTTTTAAATTGTGCTTGGTTCTGTTACAGCAACTGAAGGAGTCAAAGCTTAAACAGTTACTATTTTATTGTTACAGGGTAGACTTAGCTGTTAAATGCTACTGCTGTGTTACAGATAACACAGCCACTACAAAAGGACAGGACAGAAATTACACTTAAAACAGAAGTCACTTACAGGTACCATGAAACCCTTTTGATTCTCTGAGCTCTTATTAAATGCATGCAAAATAGACACCTAGCAGGTATATATTCTCACCCCTGCGTTCCAGACTTGGCGTGGCCAGCGTCTTTCTCTCAATCCCTCGGGAAGAAGTAGGGCGAGGTTGGGCGTCCCACAGACCTCGGAGACAATCAATACCTGCCAGCAGGTGTAGATGATTGAGCTCAAATGGGGTGAGCGACTAAACCCCTCTTTATACCCCTTGGGTCACGTAGGCTTCTTCCTGGTCTCAAGTGGCCAATTAGGAAAAATGGCTTTGAATGGCAAGTTTCCCACAAAGGGTGCAAAGCATAATTCACACCTGGGAAAATGCAGACAATGGGCACTTCTAGTATGTGATGGGCGAAGATTCCTCTCCTGGGACAGTGCAGGCGTGTCAATTACTGGTACTAGCCATCAGGGCGGTGGGAGGCCCTGGGTCGTCAGCTAGCCCATTTACTGTCTGGTTTCTGTTTATGGTAGAGTCAGGGACAGGCAGCACACCTGTGTTCCCAGGGCATCAAAGGCTGACTGCCTTTCTCTTGCTCTCTGGGGGGGGGAAACAAGATGGGGTTCATGTCTGGCTACAGATGGGCATCACCTCTATGTAGGAAATCAAAACAGGTTCTGATAATTTCACTAATTCCACTGGGACTGTGAAAGAGGATCTGTTCTATCTGGCCCCTGCTTGTGTTACTGCCTCCCCGGATGTTCTTCTAGTGCCCCAACTTGTCTCCTGTCCAGGTGGGTCCCAACTAGTCTGCTCTCTCTCTCCCCCCACCCATGCCACTACTGCCATTACCTCTCTCCAGTTTTCCCCTTGTCAACTATTCCTAAGAAGGAGGTCTTGGCTGGCATGTTCTCTCTTCCTATGTTTGCCATGCTGTCACCTCTCTTTGGAGCACTTCCATCCTCTCCTTGGTCATCTTGCCCTCTTAGGGAGAGGTTTGAGTTAATTTACTCACTGCCACTGCTGTGTCGCTACTGCTACTACTCCTCATTTGCTCATCTTAATAGGGGGGGATTGGCTGACCTCATTTGCTCCCCTCTGCTGAAGATCCTGCCTGTTGCTGTGCTTGGCTCCTTGCTTTTCCTTTTCCTAGAAAAAGTTCTTACAGAGCAGCCTGTGGTCTGACAGGAGGTCGCTTCTGTCCTGCATGTTCCTTTGGGACTAGAGAAAGCCTCCTGGGGTCCTGATGCTTCCAAGTTCTGTGGCGGTGGAGTGGCTGGTATGTTTTTCCCACCTTTACCCACTGTCACTCTGGTGGGGTCTCCTTTGGTGACCTCTGATTTATCCTCCCCTATCAACTTAAATGATAACGACTCAGTCAGTTTCCCTGGGGAGACTATTCCATTTCTAGGGTGATATATCACTGTTGAGAAAAGTTTTCTAAAACAGAGCCTAAATTTTCCACTAGGTGCCAGACTGACCCTCTCCTCCTCAATGTATCACTTCAGGCACCCCATTTCAATTCACATAGGTCAGCAGACAGCCATCAGAGAGTCACAGCAGGTCATTAATAATCTAGATTCAACCTGATCTAGACACTTTGAAATAAAATGCTAGAAATCTGTTCCCTTAGCCTACCAGTTTTCATCATTTCTCTTCCTATTATGGGTGTCGTGTAACGAAAGCGTTACATTTTTCTAAACGAGCAAAGCAGTTTTCCTTACATAATGGGAAAATAAATGGTACTTAAGCTCTTCAATTTTCTAATCCATATTGTGCAACAGCTTCTGAACAATATGCTCTGGACTTAAACACTGGCCTTACCAATTGGCAGGGGAAGGGTTCTTGGAAAGGTCTCATATATGTGAAAGTGTGTGGTTTTTATACAACAGTAGAGAGATATTAAGTGTGCTGATATGGAAAAATAAAGAGAAATATGACTGTTCATTGTAAACGTTTATTCTCCCTTATTGTTTTATACACTAATGTTATTCATTTTAAAAATAGAATTAAAATAGTTTTTATAAGAAACGATCATTAAATTTTTAAAATATTTGGGAGTCCAGATAATTTAACAGAACATAGGTAGATTTAAAATAACATCTACATATACTACAATCCAAAATTGAATTGAAAAGCATTTTGTCTGCCAACAGTTGATTTTCAGGGGCCCATATTTCTCCTTCAGTGGCTGTTGACATAATTTATACCTACAGTATTGGAAAGCAGATTAGGAAACTGTTTGTTACCAGTGAATGTATGAACTTTTGAAGGGGCCTGTGCGGGGTGGACTAAACCCCAATGCCCTGCTGGAGGCCTTGTCACATCCCGCCCCAGCGAGAGGAGCGAAAGAGAGGTCCTCCAAGCAGGATAGAGTGGCTGCCTCTGCTGTGGTTAATCAGGGTCCAGCAGGCTGCTATAAAAGAAGCTGCTGGACTAGGGCCCTGCAGTTCCTCACAGGAGCTTGACCCAGACAGATCTATGGACTGACTGGGAGGACAGCAGCACTGTGGACAGCTCCAAGTGCAAGCTGAACTTTAGCCCTGGGTGAGACCTGGGTGTTTAAGTCCAGTGGCTGAAGACTAGCCACAAGCTGATTACAAGACTTTATAGCACCCTGGACAGGTTTGTGGACAGCCTAGCCTCAGAACCCTGAGATGACTAGATGGAGCAGCATCCTTGGGAAGTGTCCCAGGGAGCAAGGAAGTAGCAGACTGTGGAGACTCCTAACCAGTCACTGCTACTTATAGGGTCCCTGGGCTGGGACACAGAGGAGGGGGCAGGTCTGGGTCTCCCCAGCAGTCACAGCAAGGGGGTAAGAAGCTTGGTGCCAGGCCGCATACCGGACACTCCCTCTCCCGCAGACAGCTGGGCAGAGCGATTACAAGGCACACCCTATGCCACAGAGGGGCACTCACGAGATCATGGACCCCTTTACAGGA
Organism: Rafetus swinhoei; assembly: GCA_019425775.1. Classification (NCBI taxonomy): domain Eukaryota; kingdom Metazoa; phylum Chordata; order Testudines; family Trionychidae; genus Rafetus; species Rafetus swinhoei. Next base: position 161,415,675 of record CM033437.1, read on the forward strand.
CCATACAGTGACTCATAAATTGGGGAGAAAATAATCTTCAATTATTCTCTCTCAAATCATAGTTACCTGTAATTTTTAATGCATATCTTTGTAAATTTGGGACGGCTGTCATATAATTTTTTTATGTTTTTAAGTGTTTTAATTTGCCTTTAGACACTGTGCCATTCTGCATGCAATGAAAGTGGTGATGGTGGAAAACATTTTCTTTGAATTGCATGCATCTTAGGTGAGACCCTATGCCATGGTTCAGCACTGTAGTGGGGCCTACTCATCATGGGTGGGGGGAAGGGGACAACTGCCCTGGGGCCCGGTAATACAAAAGGGCCCAGAACTCACAGACCTTCAAATCACTGCCGGAGCTCTGAGTGGGCGCTGGACCAAGGGCTGCCTGGGGAAGGTGTGGTGTTCTCTGGGTGGTGCTGACAGCAGCCTAGTCCCAGCCCTGAACCTTCTGGGAGCACAGAGCAGGCCCTCCCACGCAGCTTGCCCAGAGGCCAGGCGAGACTGTTGGCCCCATTGACTGTAGTGCTACATAAAAGTGCCAGAATGGCCCCGGTGCTGTCTGACTTATGCTGGAGGCCTCTTCTATAGTCCTTTGTTTTAAAAAATAAATTCACTTACTTGAAGGGAAGTCCATCCACCCTCTTCTTTCAAAGATGGCTGATAATCAAGCAAAATAAATGTAAATGAGGTTCACTTTTATAATGCTGTCTTCTGTCTGTCTTATAGAAAAGTCCTATAGAATTTACTAGGGATTAAACAAATAGGACTAGGTAAAATTATTCTACAAACCAATAGTAATCATTATTATTTTGATTATTTTCTTTCTGGTAACACCCTCAGTGTGCTACACATGCTATACAAAGACAAAAAAGGAAAATTACTTTTCATGAAGAGCTTTCACAGAATTTCAGAGAACTATATCCTTCCTATAAAATTATTAAATTATCTTACAGACTTAAATTCGGCCTTTTCTCTCTTCAATAGGCTGGTTAAAAATTCTATAGAAAGGCTATGATTAATCATTCCTACGGAGCTTTTGTATTGCAGGAGTAAAATAATAAGAGGAGTAAGAAGTGGTTTAATTCATGAGAAAACACCTCATAAATATAGTATGAATCCACAATTTCTCAAATGCTAGTAGATTAGAGATTTCAATGAAAGCAATATGTGAACATATCATGAGAATTGAGATAAAGCCTTTAAACCCCCTATAATGCACTTAGTGGAAATGTGCTTTCAGGTTGTGCTTGCTTTGTTTATCTTGTATTGTCAAATAGTTAATCAGCCAATTAGGAGTCCCAGAGACTTGAATGTTCCATAAAGGAAAAGAGTCTGTCTGCACATTGACATTTTGAAAAAAAAAATGTAGCAAATGTAGACTGTGACTGAAAAGTAAAGAAAGGAAAACAAATGGTCATTGCTCGTGTTGAACTCTCCCTTTATTTTCCTTGATGTTGTTTACAATGCAATTCTGAAGGCTATTGTTGAAAGTTTCATTTGATATTTAGTGTTCTTATTTAACAAACCTGATCAGTAAGAACTGATATGATTTCTTTCACTTGGGCAAAGAACATCTCTTTTCTAGAACTGCATAGAAAATGGTTTCTCTAAACCAGCTAAACTGACCTGGTAGGTCCAATGACCAAATTTAATAATTGTTCATCTCTGCTAAAATACACTTTGTAATGATCTTATTCATTAATACATCAGTGGCTGATTTGACTAATTCAATTTCTTCCATCATTGTGACTATGACCTAAATGTAAAGTACAAATGTTCCATGTAGAACTGGAGTATTGTATATTGTGCCAATCACTTGGATTATTTTGCTTCTCACTCCAGGGGCCCTCTAGAAAAGCTCCTGTTAGGAGTCTTCAGAGTTACTTTCTGGTACAATGTTTGTTAATGATAGTTTGGATCAGGAACACTTTCTCTGCTTTTAAGGCAGAAAGACCCGTTATGAGTGTCTAGTCTGACATCCCACATACTTTGATCATGCTACTAAGAATATGATGAATACTGTTTTTAGGAAAGATATCTGGATTTATAAAAGTAAAATTAAATTAAGGAACAGCAGTAGCTGTGTAATGATTATTTTAAGTAATCATGGGTCAAGTCCATCAATATCACATGGATGAACAGTATGTAGTTAGACTGCTGATTGACCTTATGCTAACTTATTGGGACTTTTTCAGACATGCAGATAATAAAATATTTCCCAGTCTTACAAAGTCACCATAGTACTAAATTTTATTTTTCACAATCTGTTTTGATTTCTCTGAATCTTTGTGTTCTCTTTGTTAAAGCCTGAAGCTTTGTCATGATTTTGAGGGGAAACAGCTTTTAGGCCCCTCTGAATATAACCCTTAAATAGTTTGAGCCTGTCAATGTAGTATTGATGATGTAAGCAAATCACTCTTTAGCACAGATCCATAAATCATAGGAAATGAGTGAAGCTTAAAGAAACTCACTGTTAAAGCATTGTAAAATATCTTTGTTCCAGCAACTTTGGTTGCTGAGCTTATAAAGCTAATATTCAGAAATTAATCACTCCATCATAGTCTCATTTTATTTTTAAAGATATTTTTGAAGGCAGGTGAATTGTAGGCAGGTGAGGCCAAAACATTAATACCACAGTGAGAAGAGTACCAAACTAATGGCAGTTTCCCCACAATTGACTTTACTTAAACTCACCAGTTTGGTCAACTCAGAGAAGTCCTTACCAAGCACATTGTCTTGATTTCTCCAAGGTCTACTTAATGTCTTGAAGACACTGGAGCATATTTATAGGGCAAATCTAGATCAACATCAAAAGATGAGAGATTGCTTGTGTGTGTGTCTGTGTGTTCCAAAATATGTCTGTAATGCTGCAGGAACCTCTCATATGGAATAAAATTGCAGGGGTAGGGAATGAGAAAATCAAAAACAAAAAACAAACCTGACAATGTCCTTTCTTTTTTATCACTGGTTACTTCCCATTCCAGTCACAGAAGAAGAAAGTCCTTTGGCTTGACTAGAAGACAAAAGAAAATTAGTAGATGAAAGGTCATTGGACTACTGTAGAAGTCTATGTCATTTTGTTTTGCTATTTTGCTTTGTTGTGTCTGTTGGCTTTGCTGGTTTACAATGGAAATTTAATAATAACAGTACTGTAAAGAAACCAGCTCAAGTGACACCAAACAACATTCTTGTAGATAGTATATACAGAGTTTGAATGGGCATAGAAATGATTTCCTTTATTACTCATAATTGCAAGGGTTGTAAGCCACAGTTGTCAATCTGACACCAAATTTGATAATAGCAGCAAATAAATTAATAATGATAAATTATATACTCACATTTGATCTTGAAGAATCCAAAATTATTTCACAAAATTATTGTTCCTTTTCATAAAACAAGTAATTACATATCATGCTTCAGAGCATCAGCTGATCACTGTGGAGCCGGGATTTCCTCTCCCTGGCTCCCCATGTACAGCACAATGCACAAGATACATCTTGACTGTTTTTTCAGCATCCTTTTAACCATCATGCTTATGGTAGGCTACTGCCAGAGGAACAATACTCAATGTGATGGGCCATTTTGTCTTAGCTGATATGGAACATTATGTTTGTATATAGATAGCACCATCGCACAGCGACCACAACTGTTGTGATAAAGTGGCAATCAGCTTGTGTACCACATACTGCTCATAAAAAGGGGAAATTTTGGCCAAGATTATCTGAGCAAAGTCATACATTATGAAAGTACCGTGGAATCTATGGTGTCCATAAAGAGCAGCCCACAGCATGGTTTGTAAGGCCTTATCTGAAAGGCATCACTCCCAAAGTACAAGAAACTCAGCTTATTCCTTTAGGAGAAATGCAAGATGATGATGTTTGGTTTTCATTTGATTTTTTATTTGATTTGAAAGTAGCCAAACTGCTACAAAAGAATTTCAAAAACCGATTACAAAGGGTGACCGCTGAACTGGAATTCATTTGCAAATTCAACACTGTCAGTATAGCATTGAATAAGGATCTCAACTAGTTAACATTACAAAGGCAATTTCCCCTCTCTGGATATTCACATCTCCACATCAAATGCTGTGAATGATCCCTGGCCATCCTGATTTGATTAGTTTCATTAACACAAGCAAAGTCTTCCTTATATATACTCCTGCTTCTGTAATTTCCACTCCGATTCATCTGATGAAGTGGGGTTTACCTACAAAAGCTTATGCCCTAATACACCTGTTAGTCCTTAAGTTGCCACTGGACTCCTTGTTGTTTATATTTTCCAAGTCACTTTAATGTGAACATTATTATACAATGGACATGTTGTCTAACTTTTCTAGAGCTTTTTATGTTCCTGTTTAACAGTAGATATTGTGGCAGCATATAGTTTTGTGAAAATTAGTGATCATGCAAAATAACCATTGTCAACCAGAGAAAAATAAAGACTCTTGAATAACTTATTTTGAATGATAAAATAAGTCCCATAGTTATATATATAAGGCCCATTCGTTTCGAGAGACAGTGGTAAGCAGCGGCAGTGACAATCTATGAGTTGTGCCTGGATCTGCAACTTCTTTCATGGCTTATGCATCCAATATTGGATTTGCACAGTCGATTACAATAGCTACATGCCAGTCTACTTCTGTTTTCATGAGTCTGAGAGGTTTTCCTTCTGAGGCGGAATTCTTTTGCATGACTTGCACAGGTCCTATCGAAAAATGACGTGCCCTGTTGTAATAATTGTCGCCAGGTGTTGCGATCTGATGACGTAGATTCCCAAGAGCTTGGATTGATGTTAAACCTTTTCATAGTGTTTTTACATATATCCTTGAATCTTAACTTTGGCCTTCCTCTTGCCCTTGCTCCACTTGTTAGTTCACCAAAGAGGATTTTTTCTGGAAGGCGTTTATCACTCATTCTCCTCACATGGCCAAGCCACCGGAGTCTTCTGTTGTTAAGGGTCGCTATGAGACTGGGTATGCCAGCTCTTGATAGGACATCTACATTTGATGTCCATTTGATGTTACATTTGAAACTTTGTCTTGCCTCTTAATATTCATGATTCTGTGAAGGCAGCAAAGGTGGAAACCTCTCAATTTTTTCTCTTGGCACGAGTAGGTAGTCCAGGTCTCAGATCCATAAAGCAAGACACTTAATACGCATGCTTGGTATATCACTATCTTTGTTTTCAATGTCAGTTTGGGATTGTTCCATGCTCATTTCGTAAGTCTGCCAAACATTGTGGTTGCCTTCCCAATTCTGATGTTCAGTTCTTCGTCCATGGAGAGATTTGTGGTGACAGTAGACCCAAGGTAACAAAATTGTTGAACCACCTCTAATGGACTGTCATTCAGAATGACCTTGGGTGGTTGAGATACACCTTGAGCAAACACAACAGTTTTCTTCATGCTTATGTCGAGAGAGAACAGTTTATTAATTCTGGACAGAGAATCCATCAGTGCCTATAGCGTATCTTCATTATGTGCGACAAGCGCTGCATCATCTGTGAATAGGAGTTCTCTAATGAGAACTTTCTTGACCTTAGTTTTAGCCTTGAGTCATGTTAGGCTGTGAAGAGAACCATCTAACCTTGTATGGAGAAATACATCACTGTGTGAGTTTAGAAATGCACAATTTAATAGGACTGAGAAGAATATACCAAACAGGGTAGGAGCAAGGACACATCCCTGTTTGACTCCACTCTGCACCACAAAGGGTTCAGATGTAGATCCATCATAGTACACTGTTTCTTTCATATCTTCATGAAAAGATATTATGAGCTTGAGTAGAGTTGGTGGACAGCCAATCTTAGTTAACACTTTGTACAGTCCTGATCTACTGACTGTATCGAACACGTTTGCTAAGTCCACAAATGCTATAAACAGCGGCTTTCCTTGCTCTCTGCATTTTTCCTGTAGTTGTCAAAGAGAAAAAATCATGTCCATTGTTGACCTGCCAGCCCTGAAGCCACACCGTGTTTGTGGATAGACTCGATCTGCGAGTTTTTGCAGGCAATTAAAAATGACAGGGGCAAAAGCTTTACCTGTAATGCTTAGCAAAGAGATGCCTCTGTAGTTGTTACAGTCTCCCTTATAGTCTTTGTTTTTATAGAGAGTAATGATGTTTGCATCCCTCATATCATGAGGGACCGCTCCCGCTCACCATCATTTTATAAGTAAGTCATAGAGGAAGGGGATAAGGACAGCCTTGTTAGCCTTCAGGATTCAGCTGAATCCCATCGTTACCTAGTGCTTTTCCACTGGAAAGAGCATCAAGTACTTGGGAAAGCTCTTTCACCTTAGGTTCTACATCTAGCTCTAACATTTCTGGAAGAGTTGGAATGAGGTTATCAAGTTCAGGATGTATTGTACACTCATGGGAGTAAAGACTTGAGTAGTGTTCCACCCATCAGGACATCTGTTGGTTTTTATCTGTGATCACCTGTCCATTTAGATGTTTCAATGGAGCAACTTTGGTAATGTTTGGTCCAAGTGCTTTCTTCAGTCTATCATATATAGTTTTCAGGTCGCCCATATCGAATGCTTTTTGAATTCCAGAACATAGATCGGCCCAATACTTGTTTGCACACCGCCTGGATTCTCTCTGAAGAGCAGATCTTGTATGGTGAAGCTGATCTCTTGAACTTTGCGATGGATTCTTTATGTTGTTCAGAAAAGCCTTGTATTTTTCTTCAAGAACAGGCCTAAGAATGTCAACGTTTTCATCAATCCAGTCTTTGTTGGAAAATTTCTGTGTTCTAAAGGCAGGTGTGGCACATTCATATATTGCAGCACTCAGCATGGACCATGTCTCGTCAACAGACTTCTGGACAGGTTTGTCTTCCATTTTGCTAGTGAATTCTTCCGCAAAGACAGAGCATTTCAGTGCATCTCTAGTACTGAGGGTGTTAATCTTTGGTTTTCTGCAATCCTTTGACGTATGGAGTTTCTTTGGAGCAATTTTCACTCTACTGATAATCAATGAGTGATCAGTGTCACAATCTGCACTGTGATACGCATGTGTAAATTTAACAGAGTTGAGATGTTTTCTGCAGACTAGTACAAGGTCGAGTTGATGCCAGTGACCGGATCTAGGGTGGCACCATGAGACCTTGTGGCAGTCTTTTAAGTTGAAAAAAGTATTAGTGATGGAGAGATGATTCTCAGAACTGAATTCAAGAAGCCTTTGACCATTTTCATTAATTTTCCCAATACCGTGATGACCTAGGCAAATGGGCCAGGACTGGTGATTGTGTCCCACTCTTGCATTAAAATCACCAAGAATGTACAGTTGTTCACCGGATGAACAGGAATCGAAAACTTTCTGAAGATTATCATAGAAGCGGTCCTTGTCTTCAGTGCACGACGTTAGTGTGGATGCATAAGTACTTATGATGTTAACATATCCTGACTTGGTGCTGAGCTTTAGAGATATAACGCATTCTGATTCAGCTATGGGTGTATTGCTAAAGTTCATCAGATTGTTTTGAACAGCAAAGCCAACTCCGTAAAGACGGTGTTTCTCTGAACTCAAACCCTTCCAGAAGACGGTGTAGTTGGGTTTTTTTACTAATCCAGCATCTGCCAGTCTAGTCTCCTGGAGAGCAGCAATGTCAACATTCAATTTATGTAACTGTTGGTCTATGACTGCTGTTTTACAGATATTGAATCTGTGTTTGTAAGATCATGATCAGGTTCAAGTCCAGGACACATTGTCCGCACATTCTAGCTACCAAGCCGGAGACAAGTTGGTTTATTGTATCGACTGTAGTAGCTGTGTATAGATGTGTGTGGGTAAGTGTCTCCTCCTGCGCACTGCATTGCCTGGGCTAGTGTTTGAGGAAAGTATGTTGCCCAAGTGGCACTGTCCCCCTCACGGTCGCCCCAGTTAGATCCAAAGGAAAGACAAGAGCCAGTATGTTAGCAACTGAGGTGACTGCAGGAGATACCAGAAAAGCAGATTGGATAAAACCTCACTGTTACCCGCCTTAGGGTCTCCACTCCGGATTATCTGTCTGGGTTTACTCCCATAGCCTTTGGATCTCCCGAGCCTACCCACAAGGCAGTGGGGAATTTTCCGTCAGGGTTCTCTTCCCTGGGGTGACATAAGGAGTCACTATCCCTTGGATGCCGGTGACCAATCAGGATTCATATGCCAATTGGATTATCCAAAGTAATCCAGGGACCCAAGTATCCCAGACCCTCAACCAGAAGAGTGAGGGGGTAGGGCAGCCTTATTTGATGGTGGGCTGCACTCGCCATGTCACAACATCATCATTGGGCACTTGTGACTTTTAGTCAGAGCATCAGATACCACCCAATGTCCCATAACACCCTGGTAATGTTGCCGCTGCTGGTCCGCGGCTGCATATTTGCACGACAAAGCGCACTTATTTTGCAGCAAACCTCTGAAAAGAGGCCCCCTCCTATCTGCCACCTGGAGACGTGCCGGGTAGCATCCAGCTCTGCCAACCGGCCCATAGTTATATAGTTGCATATTATCATACAGTATCATTTTTAGTGACTAAATTATTATGTTAATTTATCCTTGTATTAATAATGTGTAGGTGGCATAGTATCTTTCACCTTGAAAAACCAAGGATGAAGATATTGACTCTGTATTGGAAACATTTTTATTGTCAGCCTCTGACAATGTTACTAGGATTTTAATCTCTGAATACCCATGCTCTTGAATTGACCCATTATCCATTGACGCACATCACATCTCTATCAAACCCTGTCAAGCTGAGTGCAACACATTTGCATCCAATTCTGGAGAAAATTTAAGTATCTCATTAGTTTTAAAATGATGTCTCCTTTATTATAAATATGTTCACTCTCCAACATATCCTTGTATGAGGCTGGTACTATTCTAATCAGAACTATGCCTTTTGTTTCCATGTCTCAGGCAGCCACCTTTGTACACACCATATCTTTCTACCAAAAATTTTTACAGGATGTTTCCTGAATCAGGCAAAGTATTTTTTTTACAGAATTTTAGCACTCTATTTTCATGTAAGACTTTATGGATGGTCACCTCTTTATTGATTTGGGGAAATCTTGAACATAATTTGCTTCCCATTAGCAGTTCTCTAGATGAAACACACTGAAATCACTAGACTGTGAGCCATACATACCCAACTTTGTTTGTGTTACTGCCTAATTATGGGAAGGGGGTTAAGTGGGCCATGAACAATCAGTACCCCCAAATTCCCTTTTCTGCTTTTCTATTTGCTTGGCACTGAAAGGTACTTGTAGTAATTTGATTTGTTTATGTTAATGTCTGGAATAATGTGCACTATTGCCCAAGATTATGGTTGCTGGGGTTGCAGTTTTCGTGAATAGTTTTTATGTGAATTAATACAATACTTGAGTTGTGCTTGATAGCATGCCAATCCTCTGGAACGCTGGAATAATTATGAACAATAAATACAGTAGCTCTTTCCATTGCAAAGTAATAAATCAGAGCCTCCTTTTTTCAGTGACGCAGTGGACATTGTTTCTGACACAGCTTCTTTGGCTTGTTGCAGTAATATTTAGCACGTGATCTGCTCATTGTCTTTATTCATATTTGGTTAATAAACAGCTTCACAATACATTCGATTTTTCAGTGTCCCGGAGAGAACTTTTAAGATTTAATGTACAAAAGAAATTTATAAAATGATGGTTGGTTTTCAATAACATTGCTCCGAGAAGTGAGAACTGACCCTGTAGTGGATGGTACTACTTTCATAAGCCACTAAGCCACCCAGGACAATGTAGGACATTGGTATAGCATTGGCCATTCTACTGTTTCTGCTTTGCTTCCACTGCACTTTACCTTTCACAGGTCAGTCACCTAACATGGTTTTCTACCTGGGACTAAAACCACAAGATTTTTACATATTGAGGATACAAATAGTCTATACAATTTTGTTTTCCAAATGTGTGGTCATCAGTTAAGTACTGGAACACATCACCTAGGGAAGTGGTGGAGTCAGCCTCACTGGAGGTTAAGAACTGCTTGGACAAAAATCTGTCAGGGATGGTCTAGAGCAGGGATGGGAATCCTGTGACACATAGGCCAGATCCGGTTTGCTACTTGCCTTGATCTGAGCCTCACAGGACCTATCAAGGCAAGCTGCGAGATGGGTTCAGCTCATGGGCTTTGCCTGGCATGGGGAGAGAAGTGGCTCTGTGTACTGCAGGGCAGCTCCTCCTGCAGGAACCACCCCCCTGCTCCCATTGGCTGGGAATCACAGCCAATGGGAGCAATAGAGGGTGGTACCTGCAGAGAGTGCGTCTCTGCTGCATGCTGGGCTATGCAAATCCACTTCTCCTCCATTGGGAACTGTGCCAGGTAGATGCCCCAGTCTCTCCTCCCTCCTGCCCAGACCCCACACTCCCACTCCCAGCTTGCTCCTGTACCCTTCCTCCCACTTATCCCCACTGTGCCCACTTATCCCCAGCCTGCTGCTGAACTCTTCCACACACTGACCCCCTCATTTCTGGCCCCACCCCAGACCATAGGGGCAGGCCACAAAATCCAATAGCCCCAGTTTTGAGGGAAAACAGGGGTCTATCTTTTTTTCCTGCTTTTCAGTTGAGAGCCACATCTGTGAAAGATTTTTTTCTCCTTCTCACTTGGGGGCCAGGTCAGTGAGAGTTGTGTGTGTTTGTTTGTTTTGCTTCTCACTTGTGTGTGGCCCTTGATTGATTCTTCTGTGGGCCACTGGCCCCCAACCCAAATAAGGTTCCTCATCCCTGGTCTAGATAATACTTAGTCCTGCCTCATTGCAGGGAATTGGACTTGATGACCTAGTGAGTCTCATATTTCTATGATTCCATGGTTATGGTCCTGATTCAAAGCCTATTAAAGTCACCTGAAAGACTCCCATTGACTTTTGTGGACTTTTACATCAGACCGTGTATGTCTCAGGTCTTCTATTGTTTAGAATCTTTGTCTCAGAGTATTTGAAACTCTGTCATGGTTGTCAACTTTGCTTTTGAACTTTTGATGAATTTGAAGATTTGATTGACCCTAGTAATGAAACCTCATGATCCGCTCTTAGTGCCAATATTGTCACAAGTAGCTAATCTCCTCCACTGTGTATACTTACTGGCATATTCTGGTCAGTTCCTCAATGTCAACAGATCTAGTAAATTCTGTAACACCTCTATACTCAGATAACTCTGATAATTTCTCTCTCATTTGAGCGTGACCTCAGAGAAGTATAGATCAGCCAAAAATGTTAACATTTGTTTATAAAATAACAGACACTGTTATAATTCATGGTTTGAACCACATCATTTTAAGGTAAAGAGATCTTTCTTAGAGTTAAGTGGTATTGATATTTCATTATATTTGTTCCATGATATTTAGGTCTGTTTTTCTGCTTTATTTTGTTTGATTACCTCTTTTTCTACAACGCATCAGCATACTCAATACTTTGAAACAAAAAGGGCAACAGTGTGTGTGTGGGGGGGGGGGGTTAATTTTGTGCATGTTTTTTCACTGTCAAAAACTTCTTTGAATTAGTGTAAATTAAAAATAAGAAAAATCAAGAGTAAAAAAAGTTTAGTTATTAGTTTTGAATACGGAAAATTTATCTTTTAAATTTTGCTTTGTGTGACATTTTGTGCCCATTTCTAATTTTTATTTCTATTGAAATTCCAAGCATTGGCCAGTAATTTTCTGAACTGTCTTCTCAGCTGCACAATTTTTCAATGATTCCTTGTTTTTTCCCTCAGTTCCCCCTAGATTTGTGGTTCAACCAAGTGATCAGGATGGAATTTATGGTAAAGCTGTAATCCTCAATTGTTCTGCAGAGGGTTATCCTGTACCCACCATTGTCTGGAAGTACTCAAAAGGTATAATTTCATAATTATTTGGATCCATATTCTGGTACTCATAGTTCAATTTGGTAGCACCTTACTCCATGCAATTCTATAGGACTAGTTGTAGAGTAATAATGAATTTGAATGAGAAGTATCACAGTCTAGTTCCCCAATATTTAGAATAAGATGTACTATTAAAATGCATGTGTTACATCTGCATTTGTATGTATGCTGTTCATCTGTTGGCATTTGGCTGTCTACAGTGATTCTAGGTTCTTGAAAGTAAACCTGAATAAAATCTCGGTAAGTAGGGTGCAGTAAGGTAAATGTTGCTCTGGTTGCTGTGACTTTCAGAACATAGTTCATTGGTACAAATTAGGTTGGTTTTTTTTTTTTTTTTTTTTTTGGCTTTTAAAATTAATAACACAACCAATCACATCTTTTCAGCAAAGAGGAAAGGTCAGATATCATTAGCATAACCTAGTAATTCAGTATGCACTTTACATAATGCCTTAACATTTTATTTTTATGTAACAGAGCATTAAAACTGGCCCTACTTGACACCAGCTAACCACATGAAATTGACAGCTTTTTAATTAAAATGTACTGCCTGCTAGATTGTGTCTTTTGGCCAATTATCTGTTAATGCTTACCTTGTGTCAAAGCTGGTGTTCTTCAAGAAAACAACTGTATTGTATACATTAGTTAGATATTAACCCTTTACCTCTGTATAAAAGAGAATACCTTATTACATCAAGTTGTATGTGATTAAAAAAATGGACTTCTGGCTAAATTTTTTTGTTGTTTGGAGCAATAGCTTAGGCAACACTACATATAATTTTCAGTTTAGAATCACTGTTTTGCTTTACCAGTGGAAAAAAGTAAAAAGTGGATGGAAGAAACTATAGAATTAATTTAAACCCTTCACCATGTGCTTTTATTTTCACTTTCCCTGCTGTGGTAATAAGAAAAAACAATTCTGTGTTCCATTTGTATTCTGAACAGGGAGGCCGAATCGGGCTAGCTCGATTTCAGCTAACAGCATGCAAGCACCACTAGTCTTTTTTAGTAGCAGAAAAGAGAGAGGTTTAATTTTAATGATGTTCTATACATCTAAGTGAAAATCCTGTAAGAATCTCTGTTCTTAGCTCTTCTTGAATTATAGATGCAGTAGTGGTGTCAGACAGAAAGAAATTTTAGTTTATTTTAGAAGTGGTCAAAAATGGCCAAAACATCTACAGCTCCTGTCATGGAAAATATTTTAATGCTGACATTGTATTTTGTTATTATATCATGATTTCATCAAAAGTTTTAATTAAAATGTACAGTAACTCCTCGCTTAACGTTCTAGTTATGTTCCTGAAAAATGCTACTTTACAAAAGTACACTTTACAAAATAATGTGAAGCAAATCCAATTTCCCCATAAGAACAGCAAATACATAGGAAAAAGAGAAAAAAACATGAATCTAATTAATTCAGCTGAAAAATCATTAATGGCAGCTAATATGTGTGCAGACATTATCCTTATCCTTATCCTTATCCTTATCCTTATCCTTACAATGTTACCAAGTTCTGTGTATCTGCCAAGGTTATCTTTTCTCAAAAGGAAACTCTTTTGGGATTAGCGAAGATTAAATTTGTACATATAATTTTAATATTCCAAATGTTGTATTCATGGTTATGTCTACACTAAAGCTAAGTGAAATTCTTTGGATGAATAGTTTATATGAAAAAAAAAGAGCAGATTTTGGTGGACCAAAACTATTCATGATTTCAGGTTTAATTTGCCAAATAATTTCAGACAAAACAAAAATGAAAAATTGTTTGACAAAGCCACTGAAATGAAAATTAATTGTTCCCTCAGTTACACATACTGCAATTACACCACCACTTGCTTGGTAGGCATTACTGGAGTGCCAAAGAACAGACAATGGTAGTGAAAGATTACCTGTAAACACATTTCATTTCTGTTCTGTTGTAGAAAGAGAACTTGTAAAAGTGAAAGGGTAGATTAGTTGCGATACACAATTCTTGGTGAATTTGGTCAGGAGAGCATTTGTAGCATTAGAACTGGACTGAAACCATCAATATTGAAGTGGGAATAGGGAAGCAACAACATTCAGTGCAGACTTTGGCCAAATTCAAGCAATTGAACTTGCGATATTCTACCTTACTTATCCCCTGAATCATCCAGACTCTCTAGTCCCACACAAAAAAAATTCTGCTCAATCATTCGGAATTGGAAGTGGGGCGTTTTCTTGCTTAAGCAGGAACCTTAATGTTTAATAATGATTCTAGAATCAGTGGATTACAGATCAGGAACATGCACAATAACTCTGCTATTGAAGGGCATTATGCTTCACTTGTAGTAGAAGAGAGTCAAAGTATTAAGCATCAGGTGGAAAGGAAAAGTGGCCACATGAGATGTTAACCAACTAACTCTGTTTGCCCTTTTCTCCTTCACAGTTGTTCTATATAAGCCCTACTACAGAGAACCGGACAGGGTTCAGCCAGAGGGAGGCAGGAAGGAGTCCAGGGACAGTTACTCTGTGTGGCTTAATCCAGTAGGAAAGCAATATGAAAGCATGAAAACTCAATGCAGTCATGAGTCAAAGTAAATCCCACTCTTCAGTTTTTTTTCTGCTGAGGACTGTAAAGGGGCTCAGCCAATGTCAGCACAAATGCTGTGTGACCATTGTTGTGGGGGGAAGCCTGGGAAAAGAGCAGACAGGTTGGGATCTAAGGGGCATGATTGCTATTCCAGCAAATATTTGTCTGTCACAAGTAATGGCAGAGTACACCCTCCTTTTGAACCTACCTCCAGGAAGTGTGATGGCTCATGCCCTTCTATATCTGTCCTCCTTTTAACATGTAAAAAGAAGCATATGGCTCCATCCAAGTAGATAATTCCGTTCTGTACAACAATCCTCCATGTCTGCCAACTTATAACATGGATCTGAGTTCTGTATTTTAAACTAGTTGGTAAGTTGAGCCAATTATGTAGCTTTTGACAGTTTCCATATCTGCTTCCTGAGGGATGTGCACAGTTTGGGTTTTGTTTTTGTTTTTAAAAGCGTAACAGCTTTGTTCACACCTTTTTAAATTCTTTGCAGCTCTGACTGAGAAAATTAACAGACTGAAATCCTTTAAATTGTACATTGCATTTTAATCTAGTTTTACTGCTCCTACCCATGCCAAATATTGATGTTTGGATACATGTCTATATATTTGCAGGTATTAAGATTTATCTTTAGATGGTTGTTTCAGTCAAAAAATGATTAAACTGGTTTCTGTTTGTATAACCGATCCTGGTAATAGAATGTTTGGTATCCGTTATTAGTCATCCCAGTATACTACAGTTCTCAGTCTAATCAAATCTGTCTAATGCATATAAAATTCACCCATCACTATAGAATCTATGAGCCATAAAAACAATTTGAAATGTAACAATTATTGAAAAGCATCATACTACCTATTTTGCCTGATTTCCAGTCAAGGAATTCTCTGTGCTAGGCTACGTGTAGACTGCAGGCTTCTTTCTGAAGAAGCTTTTCCGGAGGAGATGTTCCAAAAGAACTTCCAAAAGAAAGCGTCCACACTACCAAAGTGCATCAAAAAGCGATCTGTTTTTTCAAAAGATAGTGTCCACACTGAATGGACGCTATCTCGCATTTAAGCTGTGATTGCTATGGATAGAGTGGCCACCAGGGCACCTGTGCTTTTTACTCTTCTTCTTCTTTCAAAAGAACTCCCTCTTCCCCATCCACACAGGCCTTTTTCTGAAAGAGCTCTTTTGGAAAACGGTTTGTTCCTCATAGAAAGAGGATTACCAATGTCAGAAAAACCCCTCTGTTCTTTGGATTTTCTTTTGAAGGAATGTGATTGCAGTGTGGACGTAAGTGAATTTTTTTCAGCAAAATGGCTGTTTTTCCAAAAAAACTCTGTAGCGTAGACATAGCCCAAGTGAGCATGGGGCTGCAAAGCTGTTCCCCACTTACATGCACACCTCAATACTGGGCCATCCCAGAAGCCACAATTTGTGGAATCACAAGGGGACTACTACACCGGTGAATGGAATCAAACTAGGGTTTGGGTGAGACTTAAGTGCAGCGTTGGCCTCATGCAGACCCTGAGAGAATTTGCACTGGTAGAAAATGATACCCATTAACAAATCATAAACATCTGAAATAAACTGAATATGATGGACACATGCAGGGGGGTATTATACGATACTATTCATCTAACCTTGGGAAGAAGGGGTTTGATTAAGGAGATGAATATGAACAACAACTTCATCTCAGCATTCCCTGATAATACAGGTCAATGAGCTAAATTCATCCCTACTGAGCTCCCTTGTCTGCAATGCAGTTATACCAGAGATATATTTGGTGCAGTGCCTCATTTCACTGTTGACAGAAAAGTGAGCAGTGCATGTTTTGAGTGAGTTGTGTGCCCCCTATCGCAAACTACACCTGCCCTATCTGAATGCTGTCCCAGGACACAGTGACTCAGAGATTATGTGTGATCAATTGTAGGAGGAACTATTCATTGATGTGTTTGTCCACATGTTACCATGAGGCTAGTAAACAAGGACTTTAAACTCCTTTGAGCAGTTCATGTTTACTACAACAGACATCTCTCATGATCATAGGGAATTTATTTGGTATATGCATAAGGAATGCAGACTTCTGTGGCTGCTCAGCTGTTATTTTGAATAATTTATCAGCCACTAAATGTACAATAAATGTGGCTTTTTACCCAAGAGCTTTCTGCAAATCTTCCTCTCTCTCTCACTCCTTTCCTTCCTCTGCCTCCACATCCTATCTTGTAGTGAATTGTAACTACAATTAGAATTGATAACCACTCAATGACTAGTTTTGGCAAAAGGCATTCAGCTTGTTTTGTAGATCGTTATAATGCCAGACAGCAACATTTCATTTTAACTGAATTTAGCCTGTAATAATAGGTAGCTGTTGCTGCTGCCTTTTCAACAAATTCTTCTTTCATCACTCTTCTCTCCTGATTAATCTTTTGGATTCTGTTGTAGGTGCTGGGGTCCCCCAATTCCAACCCATTGCCTTGAATGGCCGTATCCAGCTTCTCACAAATGGCTCCTTGTTGATTAAACATGTGCTGGAGGAAGACAGTGGATACTACCTCTGCAAGGTCAGCAATGATGTTGGAGCAGATGTCAGCAAGTCCATGTACCTCACTGTTAAAAGTAAGAACTAAAAACATTTTTTATGATCCAAAGCTGAGTTACAAAGATTTGCTTGTTACCTGCCTGTTACTGATTAAATGTTTTTTAAAAATTTGATATTGACATTCAGTTGCATATTCTTGTAACTGGAATGTCAACGTAGCTGGGTGATGTTTATTTAGGAACGTTACAAATGAATGAAAAGGCAGAATGTTGACACTATTTACTATTTAAGTGGTGTGAATATTACTTGGGTAAAGACAAGGAATGAAAAATGAAGGAGAGATACTATGAATATCTGCTAACAAACCACAAGCTTGGCTGAGAACAATGATGAGAAAATCCTGGACTAATTCTCAAGGTACCATAAGCTGCAATTATCATGTTTATTTTTAATTAGCCATTGGTCGATTTTTTCAGAAAATACGTGTTTATTCCTGCAAAATATTTGGTCAAAGCCTTTTCTATCTCATCTGAGATTTATAGGACTTAAACAAATCTTCTTTACTGTGTGAGCAAGAGGGACCAATGGAAATGTCCCACTGTTTAACATCTGTTTTTGTTCTGTGTTTATACAGCTCCTAGCACAATGGGTCCCTGGACCATCACTGGGGCTCCTAGTTGTAATAATAACAGAAACAATAAATATTAATGCTAACCTCTGCAAACACCTCATAGTGTAAATATAGGTGAGAATATAAACATGATGATATTGTCATGCAGTCTGGAGTGGCTCACAACTGAGAATGACAGTCTTGGGTCAGACTGACAGAAAATAGGGTAGACACCCCCAACAGGAGGTATGTTCTATCATTAGATTTCACTAAGCTCGTAACAAACGTTAACTCCTGGATCACTAGAACCATCTTACCATGGAGTCACAGACAGCCCCCAAAGGATCTCCAGCCTATTTTACCACACAGACAGGTGGATTTTATGGTATTAGTCGCCATCCCAAATATTACATTATAGGAGGTTACTCCCCATGTCACTTACTCCATGTCAATGGACACCCTCAATCTCACTTCAAAGATAGCAGCCAATTTGTCTGCTAAAATAATTAAAGGTCTATTAGCTAAGAAAAAGAAGAGTTAGTGAGAGGTTAAAACAGGTAAAATACATTTAACAGGTGAGTCTAAATTTATAAATCCAAAATTATAACAGATATGTAATAATCTGCTAGTCTCCAAAAGTCTTTCAAGGTTACCCAGGATAACTCTGGGGATGTCTGTCCGCACACTCAGTATTTCCACTCTGTTGGAATTTATAACTGTTCAGAGATAAAGAATCTTTCCTAGACTCCATGTTTTGTATCTTCTTCACACACAATGTTAGCTGACAGCTTCTGTACCCAGATGGGTCTTCTGTTGAATAGATAAATGAGAATAATATAACTAACATGTCATTCATTTTCATGAAATTCTAACCCCTGAATACACTCTTCCTTAGCACACCTTTGATCTGGGGTTATTTAATCACAGAGTATATATAATGTAGAAGTAATGTTATAGCAAACTGCAGGATACAGGCAGACTAAAACAATGAACATCCCCTTCCCCTTTCAGCTCTATTAGCATAAGAGTGAATTAGTCTGAACGCATAGTAACACTTAATGATTCTTTAGCATTCACATACAAGAAAATTGGCCTATGGTTTTCACTAGAGCTGGTTTACCAATGTCACAGATATATTCCAGAGGAGGTCACAATGTTGATGCATTTCTTCACCATAGAGAGGTACAGAAAACAGTGACACACACCAACAGACACGTTCCTGCAAATATTCCTTGTTGATTTATTAAAACAGCATTGATGGAGATCACCTGGGAGACCAAGTACTTTCATGCCTGTGGTCGTCCACTGATTGATTGAATGCTTTAACAGTTCTGGATGTCAATTGTCTTGACAAAGGGCTATCTTCGAAAGTAAAAAATATTTTCCCTCAAAGGGAGGGAAAATTAAGATTATTAATTCTTCACTGGATCTGTAATCTAGGATATATAGTTTTTGGAATACCAAGAATTGCTGATTGCCGTAAATGGATTGCAAAGACTAGTGTGAATCTTGTTACACCTGCTAGTATTACAGTCTCAAACATCTTCCATGCT
Source organism: Rafetus swinhoei (assembly GCA_019425775.1). Lineage (NCBI taxonomy): Eukaryota > Metazoa > Chordata > Testudines > Trionychidae > Rafetus > Rafetus swinhoei. The sequence continues at coordinate 161,434,798 of CM033437.1, forward strand.
GGAGTTTATCTTTCACCTAAAGTTATATACTTATTGGTATGAAGGAAAGGACCATTTTTCCTAATCACTGCAGAAGTTGCCAGAGTAATTGTGACATCCAAAAATTCCAAAACTAAAAATATGAGCAACTACTAATAGTTTTAATAAATCAGGGTTTAACTCCTGTTCCCCATGCTTCTGTAACTGGCCATTCTTGGACTAGTTTTCAACTACAGTAGCAGTACATTTCTTTAATATGCTATAGAAAAGCAGCTTCTCTCTGGCTGGCAGCTATGCACAGTGCCTGTCTGATCACTGCATGCAGTTTCATGTGTGATAAAAGAGCATCCCTTATCAAATAAGAGCAGGGGCCTCCCTGGAGAGTTAGTTACTGTTTGAATCTAATGAAAATCCCTCGAGCTCTAAGATAGCAAACACACATGTGTGCACTCTCACATATACACACTCACACACATACTGTTCCCAGCATGGGATCTGTAAAACAACTACAGCATATGCTCTTTGTATGTGGGTGTATGCTTAAAAGAGACTCAGCCTTAGCTTTAATCAAACATACAGTATGGGTAGTATGGTTTCTGGAAAAACATGCAGTTGTGTGCCCATGATATGGCTGAATTCCCAGTTATGCTAGGGATTATTATGGTTGAGAGGTAATAAACCGCTGTCATGCCAAAGGAAACCCTATACCTTTATGGTGTTCTTCAGACATACACAGATTTCTATTTGTTTTATTTTCCCCTCTGATTATTCTTACTCCCTTTTCTACTCAGTCCCACAGTGGCTTCTGTGCTATAATCCTCAGGGATACCCATGCTTAGGTAAAAGCTTCAGATTTCCTCTGTTAAATTCACTATGCAAGCCATTAATTCATCCTGCATAACATGTTTGCCCATCTCCATCTGTTCAGCCTAACTGCCTTCTTTTATTCAAAGCACAGAAATGTGCTAAAGGCAGTGGTTTCTGGGTGACAGGTTAGAAAGGAATATCTTTACATTTTCAAAGGGTATGTCTACACAGCAAAGTTATTTCGAAATAACTTTCCTAGCGTCTACACAAGCCAACTGCTATTTCGAAATTAATTCAAAATAGCAGAGGGCTTATTTCGAGATTGGTAAACCTCATTCCATGAGGAATAGTGCCAATTTCGAAATTGCTATTTCGAAATAAGCGCTATGTAGACGCTTATTTTAAAATAGGGGGCCTCTAGCCCTTCCCAGGTGCCCTGCTGGCGGCCCTGGCCACAAGGTAACTTCTGACCTGATTCCCTGCCAGAATCAGTTCCATCTGGCTTTAAATGCAATTCGGCATCCAATCAGTGTGGACAAGCTATTTCGAAACAGCAAAAAGCTATTTTGAAATGCATTTTGTGTGTAGATGCGTTATTTCTAAATAAGATATTTCGAAATAACTATTTCAAAATTAGATATTTCGAAATAACGCTGTAGTGTAGACATACCCAAAAAGAGTAACACAAATATTTTGCTACTTATTTTCTTTGTAGATTTGTTTAGAGAAATCAGCTTCCTTCCCTCTCCCTGGCCCATATTTCTTGACACTCTGTATAGAGTTTCAATATGTATATCATACTGTAGCATCTCAAATCACTTGGGAAAGAAATAAGTGGCTTAATACACTTGGGCTACATCTACACTGCAACACTATTTTGGAATACTGGAGGTTTCTGAAGTTTCGGGAGGTATCCTGAAATAGCTATCCCATGTCTTAACAGCAAGCCTGTTATTTCAAAATATAGACAGCCCCAAATTACAAAATAAGCTATTTTGAAATTTACTCAAAATAAGCTACACAATTTGCATAGCTCAAATTGCATAGCTTATTTTGAGTTACAGATGCAGTGTAGACGCACTTTTAAAGCTCTTGAAACCAGAATACGAAACTGAAAGAGACAAAAGGGCTGGCTCCTCCCCACCTCCCCCCCTTTTTATCTTATCTCTTGAATGACTGGCAACATGGGTTACGAACTACTGGAAGTATAACCATGAATTAAAAATAATAATAAATCTTATACACAGGTTATTTTTTCCATTTGTAATAAGTGTTTCTGTCTACTCCGTTTTCTCCTTTGTTTACCTTAACACTTTCAGAGAAGTTGTCTGTATTAACTAAGATGAACTCCATCTTTCTGAAAAACTGGATTCTTTCCTCTTCCATCATTTTTAGTATCACATGCAAAGTTATCTCCTATGAAAAGTAGGTGTTAACATAAGATAAGTGTCTTTATTAGTAATTTGTAACTGGCTAGAATGAACATTTAAACTAATATACTTTCCCGATTTATTGCTTCTTCCTCATTTTTTCCTCAAGCAGACTTACTATGCAATTCACATAGACTAAACAGCAACCTTGCTAGCACCTGATGGCAATTCTAGATATGTATTTATATTATTTAGTGTTCCAAATGATGCTTGTTGCAAGATGATTCACTTCAGAGAAAAGTAGCTGAAGCTGTATGGCTGATGGAGATTGTGCAAGGAATGAGTATTCAGGGGAGAGAGAACAAAGGACAGAGCCCTGAGGAAAATCAACCAAGAATAAGGAGGAGAAAGGGCCTCCAAAGTGAATGTGTAATCAGCAGCCAAAGGTCTAGAATGAGAACCATAAAAGCATGGTCTACACCTAACAATTACTGTCCATCTCTTTACCATTTGATAAACTCATCTGAAGATCACCATCGGGGACATATGTCTTCCTGCTGGGTTCAGCATATGCAATTTTCAAATTTCACATGCACCAAGATACATACATAAAATGGGGAGGGGAGAGAGCCCTAAAATAAGGCGTCTAGAATTGGACTTTTTCTAGTGGTGGTTGAGATTAGGGGATTTTAATGACATTCCACAGAGGATAATAAGCCTATTGAGATGAGGAAAGAACTAAAATTAATTGAAGGTTGTCCAGGAGTATATGAGAAGAGATGTCCATTTAAAATCAGCATCATTCAAAAACTATCTGCACAGACTGGTTCTTCTGAATACTGTCACACTTTAATTCCAAATGAGAGAGTGTATAACATGATAAAACAGTTTTGAAAGAATTTCTCCTAATGGGAGCCAAGCTTCGGTATAAAACAGAAAGTAATCTGTGATATGGTCCTATTCAAGTCGTCATTTGGATTCAGCCATGGTTTTCCTGATCCTTCCTAAATCCATCACTCTTTTGCATGCCAGTCTGGAGTCTGGTGACATTTAATCTGAACACTGAAACACTTCCAGCAAGTCCTGTCTACTCATAAAATCACTTCATTCACTTTCTTCTCAAAAACACTTCTTGACAATTTGCATTATACATGATTAATACATAAACCTAAAGCTCTACCCTACAGCCAGACTCATGTATCCTTCCAGCATGAATTTATTAATTGCAGATAATACTTATGCTAAGCTACCACACTTTAAATATTTTAGCTAAACCCTGCTACAGGTCTGTGCCAAGAGCTCAGAGCAGAGAAGGAAGCAGACTGGGATAAGCAGTGTTGTCCAATGGCAAGGGACCTGAGTTGGGAACCTGGGGTTTTAGCCCCAACTCAGCCTCTGGCCTGATAGGAGACCTTGGATAAGTTACTTCATTGCTCTGTACCTGTTTCCTTCCCACCCTATATAAGAACATAAGAACAACCATACCGGGTCAAACCAAAGGTCCAACTAGCCCAGTATCCCATCTTCCAACAGTGGACAATGTCAGGTGCCTCAGAGGGAATAAACAGAACAGGAATCATCACATGATTCCTCCACAGTCATCCATACCCAGCTCCTGACACACAGAAGCCAGGACACCATTCTTATCCAAACTGGCTAATACTCATTGATGGACCTGTCCTCCATAAATTTATCTATTTCTTTTTTGAACCCTGTTAAAGTCCTGGTCTTCACAATGTCCTCTGACAAGAAGTTCCACAGGTTGACTGTGCATTGCACGAAGAAATACTTCCTTTTGATTATTTTAAATCTGCTACCTATTAATTTAATTTGGTGACCCCTAGCTTTTGTGTTATGGTAACAAGTAAATAACTTTTCCTTATTCACTTTCTCCACACCAGTCATGATTTTACACAGCTCAATCATATCCACCCTTAGCCACCTCTTTTGTAAGCTGAAAAGTCCCAGTTTTATTAACCTCTCCTCATATGGCAGCCGTTCCAAACCCCTAATCATTTCTGTTATCCTTTTCTGAACTTTTTCCAATGCCAAGATATATTTTTTGAGATGAAGCAACCACATCTGCACACAGTATTCAAGATGTGGGTATACAATGGATTTATACAGAGGCAATAAGATATTCTCTGTCTTATTCTCAATCCTTTTTTAAATTATTCCTAATGTCCTGTTTGTTTGTTTGTTTGTTTGTTTGTTTGTTTTGACTGTTGCTGCACATTGAGTGGATGTTTTCAGAGAACTATCCACAGTGACTCCAAGATCTCTATCTTGAGTGATAATAGCTAATTTAGTCCATGTCATTTAGTACATATAGTTGGGATTAGGTTTTCCAATATGTATTACTTTGCATTTATCAGTATTAAAATTCATCTACATTTTTGTTGCCCAAAAAGTCACCTAGTTTTGTGAGATCTTTTTGAAGCTCTTCATAGTCTGCTTTGGACTCACCTATCTTAAACAGTTTAATGTCATCTGAAAATTTTGCCACCTCACTGTTTATCCCTTTCTCAAGAACATTTATGAATCTGTTGAACAGGATTAGTCCCAGTACAGACCCCTGTGAGACACCACTAGTTACCTCTCTCCATTCTGAAAATTGACCATTTATTCCTACCCTTTGTTTTCTATCTTTTAACCAGTTTTCAGTTCATGAGAGGACCTTCCCTTTCATGCCATAACAACTTACTTTACTTAAGAGCCTTTGGTGAGGGACCTTGTCAAAGGCTTTCTGGAAATCTAAGTAGACTGGATCCCCCTTGTCCGCATGCTTGTTGACCCCCTTAAAGAACTCTAGTAGATTAGTATGGAATGACTTCCCTTTGCAGAAACCATGCTGACGTCAATGTGGGACAATTCCTCAGATTTGGCACCTAAAAAGAATGGGTCTGGTTTGGGAATCTCTCTAACATCCTCAGCTGTGAAGACGAATTCGAAGGATTCATTTAGTTTTTTCTGCAATAAGCTTATTGTCCTATCGTGCTCTTTTTAGCATCTTGATCATCCAGAGGCCCCACTGGTTGTTTAGCAGACTTCCTGCTTCTGATGTACTTAAAAAAAATGTTGGTATTACTTTAAAGAACAGCTAGCATTTCACAGTCACTATCACTGTCCAGGTTAGGTGGTTGGTAATATATCTTACTGCTATATTCATATTATTAGAGCATGTAATTACTATCCATACACATTCTATATCTGGCAAGTCTTTTTAATTTGCAAGCTCTTTACAGCAGGGGTTGCTTTTCATTCCTTCACTGTGTTTGTACAACACCTGCACAATGAGGCCCTGATCTCAGCTGGGAACTCTAGGTGCTACTGCAATAAAAATGAATGATGGCAATAAAATAGGGAAAAAACCCACATAGAAGTACAAATTGTGGCTTATACAATGAAAATCTGAATCCTGTGAAGCTATTTCTTCCATAGTTGGAAGGTAACATGCTACAGTATCACTGAAGCATTGCAGTATTCATAGGTGAAAAATAAACGTACAACAGTCCACACCTGTCCTTCTTTGTGCACCTTTATTATGACAATATAAAGATACACTTACATGAGTTTGACTTGCCAAAATACCTACTTAAGAACGGCCATACTAGGCCAGACCAATTGTCTATCTAGCCCAGTACCCTGTTTTCCTACCATGGCCAAAGCCAGGTGCTTCAGAGGGAGTGAACAGAACAGGACAATTATCAAATGATCCATCCTCTGCTGTCTGTTTCCATCTTCTGGAAGTCAGAGGCTAAGGGCGTCCAGAGCATGGGGCTGCATCCCTGCTCATCTTGGCTAATACCCATTGATGGATCTATCCTTCATTAATTCCTCTTCTCTTTTTTAATCCAGTTATAATTTTGGCCTTCACAACATCCCCTGAAAATAATTAGTTCCATAGGTTGACTGTGCATTGGGTGAAGAAATATTTCCTTTTATTTGTTTTTAACCTGTTGCCTATTAATTTCATTTGGTAATCCTTGATCCTGCAGTAAAGCCAGTGCATTATTATAGAAAATTCAGTGGGTTTACCTCCGCAAAGTAACTCCAACTAATAACCCACAGTGTGCTGTGAAGGAAGATAGAAATTACCATCCATAGTATGTTAAAAATCTATTGTAGGAAGAACAGTTATCTCCCTGTGCAAGTTCACTGTGAACAAGCCAAACTACTCTGATATTTCGTCATGTGGCCCTCTTTTGCAGTGCCATGGTCAATAGATAGGGTTTTCAGTGTCAAAAAAGACACTCTGATTACATTGTGTTTTATTATTGTCTCCTTCTGTGTTCTGCCATCTTGAGTCAACGTTTCAAACTTCTTACCTATTGCAATCACTTTAGGCAAAGGGTGCTGAGTTTCTGGCCAAAGGAAAAGTGAGACTCTGTAGTTCAATGACCAGGCCCGCTGACAGGGAAAAGGCAATAGGGGCACCTGCCCCGGGACCAAGTGATTTAAAGGGGCCCGCAGCTCCTGGCTACTGTTGCTGTTAAAATGGCAATGGCAGCAGCCGGAGCCCCGAGGCCCTTTTAATCACCGCCAGAGTCCTGGGCATCACTGACAAGCTGACTAGGGGAATCCAGCCCCCACATCCTGACCCGTTTGCCCAAGGCTCCACCCCTTTTTAGAAGATGGAGCTGCTCCACCCACACCTTGCTCAGGGCCTGGCGAAGTCTGTCAGCTACCCTGTCAGTGGCTTAAATGTCTCATCAGAACAAGGAAGTGCGTAAAGGAACAAAATAATGAAAAATGAATGCAGTTAAACTGAAAGTAAGACTTATACCAAAAAAGCACCTTTTTTCTTGAGATACCCCACTGACATACCATTTTTTTTACCCCACCTTCCTGGCCACAGGGATGAGAGCCTTTGTTCTAATTGCAAGTAAATGTTGATGGCTTGTAGAACAAATTCTTTTTAATGCAATCTGGGAGAAGCTACAGAAAAGCTATGGTAAATGTTGAAAACATGAAAAGGTTCCCTAGACACAAGTACTCACTCTTGTTAGTATAACAGGCCCCTTTTTATCCTAATGAGGTCCTCCCACTATGAGAAATGAACAAGCTCTGAGTGCTGTTTGCTGCCTCTTCAGACCATCGGCACAGTTTTGATTTAAGGACTTGCGCTTTAATCACCCATCATGTGTCATTACCCCGACAGGCGGCAGCAGCCGCAAGATACAAGCTCCAGTAAATTGCACTGAAAGTCGCTGAAGCGACCCTTTGTTGATTTTCTTTTACAGCTATTCAATGGCAGATCAGCCGTCATAACAACACAGTGCCTGTGGCAACAGAGTGAAATTAAACGTGAAGTATGTTCAAGGTAGCTGGTAGAAAGCTGGAATATCCATTTTTTCTGTAGATTTGAATGCTTTTTACTCTTCTCACTAATGCGAAGCCTGTGGCAATTGGCTGAAATGACTGCTATATCTCGTCAGATAATTGCTGGATGCACTACAGTACAAATATTAAAGTGCTTTTGTATGCAAATCATTACATTACTATCATTTTTTAAAGAAGGGACTGAAATTTTGCTCTCTTTTATTTTTTAAAGAACCCTAAAGAAAGAGGCCATACAAGGGGGAAAATGTAACAGTGCCTTTTTCTTTCCCTGGAGACTAGCTACATCAGCATTGCCTCTGGCAAGAAGATGAAATGTAGAGACTCTCTCACCCTAAGGCATATATAGATAGGTATATATAGAGAGAACTGCAATATTTTATCAACGGACATCACACTCATTATCTTTTCTGGTAGGCAGTTGTCTCTCCAAGCCCGGTGGTGCTTGCATAACAAAATTAAACATGAAGTATATGTGGATTTTTTTTTGAATGCTGACAGAGAACATTGAGTTGGGACTCTAATTCTATTTTCAGAAGAGTTCTGTTTTCAGAGGCATCATAAGGGATGTAAAATGTTAAAGCATTGTTGCAGAGATGCTCAATGAAGTAAAGTCATTACCATTTCCTCCTTCAAAACCCTTCCTTCACATTGATTTGTACTATGAGGCCGGCAGGAAAATAGTCAATTACTACTGGATAATCTGTGGGAGACAGTGTAGTGTAGCCAATATTTAATTTTGTCATATTTAAAAACATGTAAATAATCATGATAGGTGAAATGTGCATAAACTACAGATATTTTGATTGTGTCCCTCTTTTCAGCCCTTGGTATGTTGCTTATCTTATTAAATTGCCACTTTTTTGGAGTGAGGACAGTGGCTCCGATACTGCAATGAGCACTGAGATAGAGCCCCACAGAAGGCAATGAAACTGACCGTGCACAAGCAACTGCCCAACAGATCTCATTACAGTGTTGAGATCTGTGTTTCCGATACATCTAGTGTATTATAGGTGGGACCAGAATAAATAATAGTAAAATATTTCCATTTTTGCCATTGATATTCTGGTAGTCCTGTTATGGCCATTAAATAGAAAACTATCCTGTTCATGTTTACCTTCATCAATCTTATAAACCTTTTGTGATAATGATAAGCGGATTAAGAATGGATATTTAAAATATACAATAGAGCTAGTTAAAGGGGTAGTATTCCCAGCTAAAAGAGCAGTTCACATGTGAAAGCAATGCAATTCCTGTGAAAAAAGAAAATTAATCCAGTGTATATAATAGGTGGCTGGTTGAAATGTAGAATGCCTCCCTTTCTTCTTTTCTCTTTCTTCTTCCCATATTTAAGTCTAATTCATTTGTCATAGAAATGCAATGTCAGTGGCACTAGAATATAATGGAATATAAAATAAGATGGTTAAGAGGCACACTTTAATCTTGGAAGGCTTCCATCTTACAGGAAGTATATTGGAAATTGTCCTCACTTATTGCTTGAGTTCTTTTTCTTTTCTTTTCTTTTCTTTTCTTTTCTTTTCTTTTCTTTTCTTTTCTTTGAAAGAATAATTTTCTTTTAAATTCTCAGTTTAGATGAGCCATCAGATGAAGCCTGTATGTAGATTATTTCTGAAATAATATGTTTTTCTAAATAAGCTTTTAAGCAAATATGTACCAACTGGCTTAGCAGTTTCACGATTACTCATACTTGCTTTACTGCACTGGACTGTTACAATATATTTGGAGAGAGTTTAGTATTTTTCTATCTTGATCCCTTATTGACCCAGATCATATTTTGTTATTCGGTTGTGAACTTTTCAGAGTTACCCAAAGTGTCTAGTGTAGATCACTATCATCTGCTTGAGAACCTTTTCTGTGCCCAAAAGAAGTGACTTTCCCCAGTTGCTGTTGGCAACACAGTTACTTCTATCTGGTCTCCAGAAGCCTCACTTTTTCCTAATTCAGAATAGCAATATAAACATTCCACTTTGCTACACTCGAGTGCCCAGTCCCTTATCTTCTGGATAGCCACAATGGACACCTATCAACTGCCTCTCAAGTCCCAGTTCACCAGTCTCCATAGCACAAGGCTTTTAGGCAGAGGTGCCAGCTTTCTGAGTTGAAGTACTTGTTTGCACACGCTGTTCAGGTATCGAGATGTTTGAATGTCCTGAATAATGCACTGATTCATTGCATAAAAAAGGTAAGCCTTCCATTGCCTAGGCCTATCTGAGCCCCATGTAGCCTTGCCCCTTCCCCTACGATATGAGCTTGAGGGAAGAAGAAACTCCAAGGGGGAACCAGAGACCCTTCCACAGCAGCAGCTATAGTAGGATAAATCTCACTTGGAGCACTCCTCCCCAGAGTGCCTTGCACCTAGAATTATGTTACTTAGCACCCCTCCTCCCATATCTAAAGGACAGCATGCCACCCCAAACAGAAGGAGGACATGAGGTCCTGGTGGATCATTATCATTGTATACTAGCCTCCACAATTGACACACTGGCCCCCAAATGGTCCCTTCCTATCAATCACTCATTCAGGTCTCCTTGGTTTTCTGACACTGTGTGCTGGATGAAGACAGAGGGCAGAAACTCAAGTACCAGTGGTGAAAACAAAGACTGGAACAGACAGAATGAAACAAAGAATTCTTTCGAGCCTATGCTAAAGCTGCATTACAGGCCAAGAGAACCCTCCTATCAGCCTCCATTGAAACTGCCAATCAATCCCTAGGGAGTTATCTGGGGTTAGAAACCACTTCACCAATCCTGAGTGCCTGCTATCTGCACCAAGTGCTGCAAAGAGCTATTTGCCTTCTTTGCTGAAAAGATTGCCCACGTCTGGGAGGATCACATGCATTCTCAAGCAGCATGGATCTGCCCCACCTTTACCGCAGCTAGCTGCCCATTTGCATTCCCAAAGTTCAGTACAATCACTCATCAAGAAGTTCTTGACTTCCTAGGGGATACTCAAACCAAGACTTGTGAAACCAACCCTGGCTCTTCCCGGCTTACGAAAGAGAGCTCTGTGCATCAACTTGCAACTCCTGACTGAAATAGCCAATGCCTCATTCAGGCTACGTCTAAACTACACCCCTCTGTTGGCAGAGTGATGAAAATGAAGCACTTCAAAAGTGCAAATGAAGTGAGGATTTAAATATCCCTCGCTTTCATTTGCATAATCACATCATGGCGCTGTTTCAAACAAGAGCCATTTCGAAACTGAAACCGCAGTGTAGACACAGTTTTTTCGACAACAGGGCGATTTTTCAAAAGATCCTTTACTCCTCATTTGGCCCCCGAAAGAGGGGTGTAGTCTAGACACACCCTCTGAGAGAGAATTTTCCCTTCCTCCTCCTAAAGTCCAATAGTGAATCTGACCAACAGTGACGATACCTACCCTGGATACATTGGCTCTAGCCAGCTGCCACAGTGTGAAACCTCCATTCCTGAGCAATATCATAGAAAAAGCTACTGAAAAGACACTAGAGAAAGTTAATACTTTAGACCCAGCACAATCTGAATTCAGTTCAGAAGATAAAATCAAACTTCTATAGTGGAACTGATAGATGATCCTCTGTCATCGGTAGGTGGCAGATATCCACTCTCATCTTCCTGGCCCTCTCTGCAGCATTTGACACTGTTGGCTATCAGTTAATGCCACTGTATCTGAGACAGGTGTCAGGACTCAAGGATAATTTGCTAAATGTTGGAATCCTTCGTGGAGGGATGCACCGAAAGAGTAGTTATGGGAAACTGGACCACCACAAATACATCCCTCACTTGTGCAATCCCACAAGAATCAATTCTCCCTTGGTCCTGTTCAACATCTACATGCAGTCACTAGGTGAACTGTTCTAAGGATATTAGATAGTATGTCTTTTAGTAGCCCCACTCCTAGGGAGCCACCTTGTGCTGCTGCTTCTGTATCAGAGGCAACAGTGCAGGGTGGCAGGCAGAGCCAGTCCACAAGGGGAGCCAGTTTAAAAATCAGCTCCCCACACAGACCGGCTCCTGCCTGCCGCCCCACACTACTGCTTCTGCCTAGGCTTATTGGTTAATCATTTAAACAGCTATACGTTAACATCTCTAAACTGGTCAGATGCAAGGGCTCAAATACCAGCAATAAGTAGGTGACACACAGCTTGACCTATCCTTCATCACATATAACCATACCACTATCCCCAAAATGTCCCAGTACTTGTTGGCTGAGACTAAACCTGAGCAAGACAGATTATGCTGGAGGGCAGTCTCTTTTGGGTGAGAGTACATACTCACATTGGCCAATTCAATCTGTAGTTAGAAGACTCTTGGGTTTCTCACTGACGTTGAGCTCTCAGATAACAGCAACTGCATGCTTTCTGTCATCTTAATTTGGCTATAATGCTTCATGAGAAAGTAAAAAAAATAACATAAGTGAAAACATAAAACATGAGTAAAACACAATAAAATAACACAAGTAAGCATAAAAAAGATAAGTAATAAACAGAAGAACAGCCAGACTGGGTCAGACCAAAGGTCCGTCTAGTCCATTATCCTTTCTTCTGAGAGAGGCGAATGCCAGGTGACCCAGAGGGAATGAACAGAACAGGTAATCATTATGTGATCCCTCCCCTGACACCCATTCCCAGCTTCTGACAAACAGAGGCTAGGGACACCATTCCTACCCATCCTGGCTAATAGCTAGATAATAGATAATAGGACCTATCCTCCATGAATGTATCTAGATCCTTTCTGAACCCTGTTAAAGTCCTGGTCTTCACCACATCCTTTGGTGAGGAGTTCCATGGGTTGACTGTGCATTGTGAGAAGAGATATTTCCTTTTGTTCGTTTTAAACCTGCTACCAATTAATTTCATTTGGTGACCCCTAGTTCTTACGTTATAGGAACAAGTAAATAACTTTTCCTTATTCACTTTTCCCAAACAAGTCATGATTTTATACACTAGGGATGTTAGATAGAGTGTAGTTGAATAGTCGTGTAAATGCATGAAATCTTAGCAGTCAAATTACTATTTGATAGTCCCCATGGATGGGGCCAGCAGCCAATGCACTCCCAGCCTCGTTCCTGGGGGAACCCTCTGCCACCCCTCGCTGCTGTCTCTGTATCAGAGGCCTAGCAGTATCAGAGGCAGCAGCACAGGGTGGCAGGCAGGAGCCAGTCTACAAACCAGCTCCCCGCGCAGACCAGCTGCCTGCTGCCCCACTCTGCCACCCCGATACAGAGGCAGCAGTGTGGAATGGCAGCAGCCCCCGTCTGCAGGGGTCCAAGCTCCCCCTTGGATAGAGGATGGTCCACGGCAGCCTTCCATCCTGGAGAACGATGACTTGACTTTAATTGCTTATGCCTTTACCATTTCTTGTCTGGACTACAATACTGTGCTATACCTGGTTGTGAAACTTGCAACTCTTGGAAAACTAGTACAAAATGCTGCAGTACATCTCCATAGCAACACAGGCTACTGTGAGCATGTCACACCTGTCCTTTGCTCTCGACACTGGCTTCCCATAAAATATTGAGTCAAGTTTAAGTCCCAGCTGTTGTTTCAAGAGTTCCAGGCTTGAACCCAGGATCAAAAAGACTTGCTAAAGCTCCAGGATAACTTTTCTCCTCTGGCACATTAGTACTCTCAACAATAACGGTGCAGCTCATCTGTGCATAAGACAGAATTTTCTTTGGGGACAGTCCAATGCCTTGGGTTGAGCTACCACAGGAAGTAATGGCCATCACAAATCTCACCACCTTCTGCTGCAGGTGCAAGATGTATTTCTTTGACCTTGCCTTGTCTCTAACATAAATACATAGCAATATATGTAAACAAAAACAAATGAAAAACCTCTCCCGAAACAAATTGCAACACTGCATCACAGTTCTTCCTCTGGGGGAGAAGATGAGAGAACAACATCTGACAGATGTAGAGTCAGGTTACTTTGTTACTTAGTGCACTACGGCAGAGTGCTCAGATACTACGCTAATAAGCATTGTGTTAGAACCTACATAGATAAGAGTAGCTGGGGGAACAGGCTCTAACTTAGCCCTGTGGGTTTACAGAAGAAACTCCTACCTAGAGAAGAGCCAGCCAAGACACCACAAGCTGGCTGACAGCAGCATTTGTGCCTTCCATTTTGTATGCTGGTGATGTCATATGCTGACTTCCACTGTCAATTTAATTTTAACCTAAATGGCCAGCATGGAAAGCAAAGATGTTCCTCAAAGCTGCTAGGCAAACAAAGCTGAAAGAGGACAGATAGCACTTGCTATGGCCCATTCTCTCTCCTGCTTCCATACGTTAATCACCCAAAAATTTATCATCACTCCTAGTTACCTACTTGCCTCCTCACCATAGATGGCTTCAAATCCCATGTTAACAAGGTTTCCTCACTGGCTCATCAAGGCTCTGTGCTGAGCGCCACTAGTGATTCAAAGCATCTGAGAGACAGCATCAGAGAATGAGATATGAGGGAAAACTGAGGGATATGAGGCGCTCTCTGGAGTATTTTACCTGGAAGTACTTGGTGTGGAGAATGTTGCCTGATCTAAGATTATGTTTACATTTCTAATTACCCACTGTTAGGGTAGACAGGGTCTTTGTCCTGGGATCAGGCCCAGTATTCAATTATTCTATGATTGGGAACCCTGATGTGCACAGTTGCAACACTCACACTATAGGAACTCTTGTATATTTACAAATATTGTTTATTAATACAGTTAGCACAGTCACAAACACCCCAGTTTCATAAGATAGGGAACATACATCCATATTCCCATACCATATACTTACATCATTCCTTCTAGAACAATCTTAGGTGTTAGCCCATCATCTTTTGCATTATCTGCACCTTCCCCATCACCAGGGGCCATCATTCTGGTCCTTCCAAGGACCACATCTTCTCCCTCTCACCCCTAGGCTGGGGTCCCACTTTTATACTATGTGACGCTGACATGTTTGATACATATTCACTAGGGGATGTTTCTAATGTTAAAGTGTCCTTTTCCTATAGGTCAATGTATCATTGCTCTCAACTTATTATCATATACATCAATTCGTTACCATGGGCCTTTGTGGTCATCTATCACATCATGTGTCCTGATTACTCAACTCAGCCTGAACCAATTATTTTGGGACTTTTATATAATGATGCATCTGTTGAGTCTGAGGGAATTTTTCCTACCATCCTATGTGGGTGAAAGGTTCCAGACATAAGTTCCCGTTTGCAGTCCTGGGAAACTATAAAAAAGCTATGACCGGTATCTGGGTGAGACCATGTCTCAACCATGGAAATCTGCTAACATCAGCTTCTGCTGATCTTGCAAATGGCCTGTTACAGCCTGGACAAAAGATAAAATATAGCCCCATATTATTTGACCTGGACTGTGAACTTATGTATGTTTTTTCATTGACATGCAACCCTGCCCTCTAATTGGCTGTAATGCAGACATGGAACTCCTTGGAAAGTGCATTCAGAGGCTGAACCATTTTGTTATACCCTAGAGCAGGAACCACTGCACTGCAAGGGAACCCGATTCACCAGACAGCCCTTGGGCTGGGCTGTACTGCACCCATGCTGCTCCTACGCCTAACAGCATCTGGACTGCCACACAGCCCATTCAGTGCATGGCACCGACAGGCTTGTGGATGGCTGTGTGGGGGGAGGCAGGGCTTTTTACCACCCATTGGCACCATATCAAGCAGCATATGCACACAGACAGGTACCAGCAGCAGGACCACTAATTTGGGGCCAGCTAAGAAAGGGCACAGACCTGTACCCAGACATCAGTCAAGTTAACACAAAGGGCCTGCGGGAATGCTGATGGTAGCTTTGCATATCCTGCCTCCCATTCCCCCTGAGTGCAGCCCTCTGGCCAGGTAGATATGCCATTCCCCCTCCCCCCACCCACCCCAGTCTCAGTTGCTCCAGTCTGAGGCACCGGGTAGGCAGGGCACACTGTGATGCAGACCAGCCTTTAGCAGATTTCTTTCAATACAACTCTTAACTATTACCTAATTAATCTAAATTAATACAACCATATTATTAGCATGATAGGCAAGTAACATGATAGGCTACAAGAATCATGGATAAATCATAAAATATGTAGACGTGTATAAATTGCATTGTAGGTAATATAGCATAGACATGTATAGAAGTGTCATCTGGGATTGTAGGGTCTGTTGTTTGTTTTCAAAAGGAATCTGAAAAAAAAGTGATATAACCTAACACAATGTTCAGAAAAAAGTGATCCAAATGTTTATATTTTACTTGAAAAATTTCTTTGTGTGTATCAAATTTTCAAAAAGTTAGACACTTTCAAACAATAGTTTCATCTCGGTTACTTAAACCAGTAAACCATGGAAGCTACAGAGAGGTTTTAAAGTTCTCTCAAAATGAAAAGGTTACATGACTCCAAATTTTCATTTTTCTGTTTTATCAAATCAACCATGTTTCTTAAATAATGTTTCAAAATATATGTGCAACTGTGAATAGATTTTTTTTTTCATTCGCGATAAAGCAAATGCAAATTACTTTCTGTGTGTGTGGGTATGTCTATGCTTGCCCTCTAGTTCGAACTAGGGAGGCAAATGAAGCACACCGAAGTTGCTAATGAAGCGTGGGATTTAAATATCCCGCGCTTGATTAGCATATTCGTGGCCGGTCGCCATTTTAAAATGCCAGTAACCCGAATTAATTCGCCGTGTGTAGATGCGGGTAGTCTGATCCAAAACCCTTCCTTCGAATTAACTGTTACTCCTCATTTGCACCCAACATTCCCTTTATAGGAAATATGTGCATGATTCATCATCACTTATTTTTGTATTTGCAGATCATCAGGAGTTGGGTCTAAATTTGCTAAAAGAAAATGAATACGCTTAAGTCTGTGATACATGGTATACTTCTAAAGAAGATAATGTAAAATTGATAAGCATGTCAGGCTGTTGGCACTCAAATCTGCTCTAGACAAAAAAATGTGTATTTGTTTCTTTGGCTGGCCCAGTCAGCAGGCAGAGACAATGAAAACCTATTTACATATTAGGTAAATAAAGCTATCAAGCTGACAAATGGGACAGAGACAGCTTCCCTTTATCTAGACTACAAAGACAGAGGTTTTGAACCTCAAGTGATAAGCAATTGAATCAACTGAATACATAGATGTGACATTACTGGGAGTACAGTCTGGACAGATGAACAGTTGTGTCCCCTCAGTTCTCCAGCCAGGGCCATCTTTTACATCAGGGGTCTCAAACTCCAGGCTCATAGGCTGGTCTGGGGTGGAGCAATCGTACAATCCGATCTGGGACTCCTGGTGGGATGGGAAGGGGCTATCTGTTACTGGCCCCCAAACCCTGCCTCTTCCCACCATCACTCAGTCCTCTCTCCTCTCCGTGGCACCTCATCCTCTGAGCTCGCCGCTTTGGGGATCACTGGGGAGAGGAGCTGGCGCTACACGGCAGAGGTCATGCCCTTGAATTCCCTGCAGTGGCAGGAGTCACAGAGGAAGCAAAGTGCACTGGGTGGGCACCATCAGAATGGGTCTGAATAGGAACTGGGAATGGCTCTCTCATTACAGTAAAACAATGAATGGTCCTGCAGCTGTAACCCACATACCTAGTGTAGCTCACTGTCCCATGTAGTGGCACTTAGACCAGTTACAGTGAGAGAGAAGAACAGGGGAGCTCTACAGCCTAACCTGAGAGCCAGCTAACTTTTTAGCTCAAGCTGTAGAGGCTCCTATACTAAGCTCCAGAGGTCCCAGGTTCAAATCCACCTGGTGGTGGTTACACAGCACCTTAGGCTGTGTCTACATTGGCACCCTTTTCCGTAAAAGGGATGCTAATGAGACACTTCGGAATTGCAAATCCGCGGGGGATTTAAATATCCCCCGCGGCATTTGCATGAACATAACTGCCGCTTTTTCCGGCTCGGGGTTTTGCGGAGAAAAGCGCCAGTCTAGATGCGATCTTGCGGAAAATAAACCCTTTTCCGGAAGATCTCTTATTCCTACTTTCAAGGTAAAGATCGCGGAAAATAAACCCTTTTCCGGAAGATCTCTTATTCCTACTTGAAAGTAGGAATAAGAGATCTTCGGAAAAGGGTTTATTTTCCACAAGATCGCGTCTAGACTGGCGCTTTCTCGGCAAAACCGAGCCGAAAAAAGCGCAGTTATGTTCATAAATGCCGCGAGGATATTTAAATCCCCCGCGGATTTGCAATTCCGAAGTGTCTCACTAGCATCCCTTTTACGGAAAAAGGTGCCAATGTAGACACAGCCTTAGAGACTAACAAAACATGTAGATGGTATCATGAGCTTTTGTAAACTTAATTTGAAGAAGTGGGTTGTGCCCATGAAAGCTCATGTTTCTGTCTACATTTTTTGTTAGTCTCTAAGTTTCTGCAGGACCGTTCGTTGTTTTTTGAGGGTTTTTTTTTTTTCAGTTACAAACTAACACAGCTACTCCTCTGAGACGTCATTAAAATAAGTAATTTTCTACTTAAGGTATTTTCTCCTTATCCCCATCCACCCTGATTGAATTAGCTCTGATGTTACACTTCTATCTCTGTGTCCCTATCTGTTTCTTTTTCTTCTACTTCATGCATCTGATTAAGTGAGTTGCAACTAATGAAAGAAGTAACAGTTATGTTCAATATCTTTATCAGTGATTTAGATGATGGCATAGAGAGTACACTTATTAAGTTTGCAGATGATACTAAGCTGCGAGGGGTTGCAACTGCTTTGTAGGACAAGGTCATAATTCAAAATGATCTGAACAAACTGGAGAAATGGTCTGAGGTAAATAGGATGAAGTTTAATAAGGACAAATGTAAAGTACTCCACTTAGGAAGGAACAATCAGTGACTGTCTAGGAAGGAGTACTGCTGAAAGGTATCTAGGGGTCATAATGGACCACAAGCTAAATATGAGTAAACAGTGTGACACTGTTGCAAGAAAAAGCAAACACGATTCTGGGATGCATTAACACGAGTGTTATGAGAAAGACACAAGAAGTCATTCTTCCACTCTACTCTGAGCTGATTAGCCCTCAGTTGGAGTATTGAGTTCAGTTCTGGGCACAACATTTCAAGAAAGATGTGGAGAAATTGAAGAAGGTCCAGAGAAGCAACAAAAATGATTAAAGGTCTAGAAAACATGAGCTATGAGGGAAGACTGAAGGAATTCGGCTTGTTTAGTTTGGAAAAGAGAAGACTGAGAGGGGATATGATAGTGGTTTTGAGGTATCTAAAATGTTGTCACGGGGGGGAGGAATTGTTCTCCTTGGCCTCTGATGATAGGACAAGAAGCAATGGGCTTAAACTGCAGCAAGGGTGGTTTAGATTGGACATTATGAAAAACTTCATAGCTGTCAGGGTGGTTAAACACCGGAATAAATTGCCTAGGGAGGTTGTGGAATCTCCATCTCTGGAGATATTTAAGAGCAGGTTAGATAGACATCTATCAGGGATGGTCTAGACAGTGCTTGGTCCTGCCATGAGGACAGGGGACTGGACTTGATGACCTCTCGAGTCCCTTCCAGTTCTAGGATTCTATGATACTGTGAAAGTTTATGCTATAATAAAATTGTTAGTCTTTACGGTGCCACTGAACTCCTTGTTGTTTTTCCTTAACAAAGACTGTAGCTTATTAAGTCTTATGTACTGTATGTATCTTGTGATGTTCTAAGCAAAGCTTTTCATTTTAAATAATCCAAGCAGGAGGCCAGATGTTCAGAGCCTTTTCTCTAACCCTATGCACCATGTGAATTTTCATTTCAGATATTAGCTTTAATAATATGTTTTAAAACCTGTAAAAAAACTTCCTTGAAAAAGACTGTAGCTTGTTTAGTCTTAGCCATTAAAAAGGCTGTTTTGTTTTGTTTAACATGCAACTCTTTCTATCTTTATTTCTTATACTTGAATTCACTTAATCTTGTGTATATTTTGTTAATACATTTGTTACTATTAACCTACTTAGTGCAGTGTTTGAAAGGAAAGGTGTATTTACCCCAGTTAAATTAATAAGCTGAAATGTGCTTTTGTCTCTTTAAAGGTGCAATGAACCTTATTGTTTTGCTGAGCTATCCAGGAGAGGACTGGATACTTCATGGCATAGGATTTTGGGGATATATGGGATCGGGAATGTGTTGGTGTCAACTTCCTAGTGAGAGTAGGGCTGTGGAGCTGTAGACAGGCTACTGGGGTCACAGTTGTCTAGAACATAGATTTTCAATACAGGTTGAACCTCTGTAGTCCAAAACTCTCTGGTCCAGAAACATCTGTCTTCTGGAATTATTTTGTTAGCCAGATATCCACTTTTCATGGGTGTGTGGCCAAGTTTTCTGCAGTGCCATAAAGTTTGTTTACAGCCACCTATCCTGGATCTCAGTGTTCTGTGCTGTTATTTAGCTCTAATTTACCCCCTAAATGTCTTCTAAGAGCCCTGTTAGCCGTGGAAATATTGGTAACGCTACTAGACAATATTGACCTCCCGTGGTCCCGAAAATTCTCTGATTTGGAACCAGTCAGGTTCTGAAGGTGACAGACTAGAGAGGGTCAACCTGTACAATATTAAGTATCTCTGTTACCCATAGAAGTTCTCATCCTTATGCTTCCATCATTATCTTTATAAGATTTTTTTTCTTTTTGCAAAGGAACCAATTTTGTCATGAGAGATAAAAGAACAGCATTTTTGTGTTCTTTTGTTTTCTACTTCAAACTGTTATTCAAGAGTTATGTGGTAACTGTGATCATATCCTTCTATGAAAATTCTATGATTATTCAGAATAAATACCATGTGTGTATCCTATAATAATAACAGTAAAAGCAAAGGTAAAGTATACAGTTTGGAGACACGCTAATGTTACAGAAGATGCAGGACAATAGGGGACTGTACATTAGGTCAAAGATTCCTGCAGATAAGTGAGTTTTTGGCACTTTGTTTCCCAGACTGCCTCTTGCTGTGCATTCATCATGTACAGTAATTCACGAAGAAGCACTGGCAAATGGTTAGTAAAGTACAGTTGTTTTCAGCAGCCTAGATAGATTTGCCCTGTGGGAAACTGTTTTTCTTTGGCCTGAATTTCATACTTAAACAAAGATTTCATCTCAGCATCAGTGTGTGAATGCCCATTAAAGTTTTTTTCTTTTTCCTTTCAGATATTTTCAGTGTGTGAGGGCAGTATGTACCATAACCTATTGCCTGCATGTTTCTTTGAAAGCAAGAACAGCCTTTGGAGCTGTCCATTTATAACAATAGTTACTACCTTTAAACTGTTTCAAGAATGTCTTTGTGGGACACAATCCATCATAAAGAACTAAAGAAGTGTGTCTAATTTTTAAATAAATTTCATTAGGGGAATACAGGGTTGAGTCTTGTTAAACAAAAACCCACGATTAGCTAATGAAAGGTCTCACAATATTGTCCCAATCTCTCAAAAAGGGGAAACTTAAAAAACAACAAATACCCTAGCAACACCTTAGAGACTAACAAAATATGTAGTTGATATCATGAGCTTTTGTGGGCACAACCCACTTTTTAAGATGAATGGAGTTATTAAAGGTCCAGTTTCTAAATAAATAGGGTTTGGAGGGGGGAGAAGGAAAAAGAAGGGGGAAAAAAAAAGAAAAAGAGGGAAGAAATAGTCAATTAAAGTGTCCATGCTACATGAAGCTGATAGAGAAGGTGCTAATTGTTCTTAAGTACCCATTGTTTAGTTTTTTTATGTCATATGTCTCTATAAGCTTCAAGAAAGAGGCTGACCATTGCATGGGAGATGGTTTTGGGAAGACTTGGAGCTGGAAGTGCTATTGGCATCTTCTTGCAGGATGAGGCAATTGTGCTGAGAGAATGCTGCTGGTATCAGAAGTGTGAGCCAAACCTGCACAGCATAGAAGCACCCTTGGTAATAAGGCAGGTGGTGACACAACCTCTTAGTGGTCTGAGTGAATCCCATGATATCACAGTTATACTTAACTATCTGCCCAAACTTGCATTAGCTCAGATGCTGTGATTTCCTTCCCCAGACCCAAAGATGAGTTCTTTGTAGTTTGAAAGCTTGTACTTTCCACCAGCAGAAGTTGGTAATAAAAGATATTACCTCCTCCACCTTGTTCTTCTCATCTCTTGGAACCAACATGACTACAACTACGCTGCAAACTGCAAGAAAGAGGTATTTTGTGACATAGGCATGTCACGCAGTTTCATACAACAATGCAGTATAACATGGTGGCACCTCTGGCTGACAAACAGGGATGATGTGTTGGGGGCACGAAGGATTACATGTCCCCCCTAACGCTGTGAGGGCGGGGGAGTGGCAAGATGCCAGCAGCCAGTGGGCAGAGCCATCTCATCCTATGGATTGTTCATCCAACACTTTGGAGGCCCTGCAAGGCCTATAACATAAAACATAAGAACATAAGAATGGCCATACTGGGTCAGACCAAAGGTCCATCCAGCCCAGTATCCTGTCTGCCAACAGTGGCCAATGCCAGGTGCCCCAGAGGGAGTGAACAGAACAGGTAATGATCAAGCGATCTCTCCCCTGCCATCCATCTCCACCCTCTGACAAACAGAGGCTAGGGACACCATTCCTTACCCTTCCTAGCTAATAGCCATTAATGGACTTAACCTCCATGAATTTATCTAGATCTCTTTTAAACCCTGTTATAGTCCCAGCCTTCACAACCTTCTCAGGCAAGGAGTTCCACAGGTTGACTATGCACTGTGTGAAGAACTTTCTTTTATATGTTTTAAACCTACTGCCCATTAATTTCAATTGGTGGCCCCTAGTTCTTATATTATGGGAACAAGTAAATAACTTTTCCTTATTCACTCTCTCCACACCACTCATGATTTTATATATCTCAATCATATCCCCCCTTTGTCTCCTCTTTTCCAAGCTGAAAAGTCCCAGTCTCTTTAATCTCTCCTCATATGGGACCCGTTCCAAACCCCTAATCATTTTAGTTGCCCTTCTCTGAACTTTTTCTAATGCCAGTATATCTTTTTTGAGATGAGGAGCCACATCTATATGCAGTATTCAAGATGTGGGCGTACCATGGATTTATATAAGGGCAATAAGTTATTCTCTGTCGTATTCTCTATCCCTTTTTTAATGATTCCTAACATCCTGTTTGCTTTTTTGACTGCCGCTGCATACTGCATGGACATCTTCAGAAAACTATCCATGATGACTCCAAGATCTCTTTCCTAATTAGTTGTAGCTAAATTAGCCCCCATCATATTGTATGTATAGTTGGGTTTTTTTTTTCCAATGTGAATTATTTTACATTTATCCACATTACATTTCATTTGCCATTTTGTTGCCCAAACACTTAATTTGGTGAGATCTTTTTGAAGTTCTTCACAGTCTGCTTTAATCTTAACTTATCTTGAACAGTTTAGTATCTTCTGCAAACTTTGCCACTTCACTATTTACCCCTTTCTCCAGATCATTTATGAATAAGTTGAATAGGATTGGTCCTAGGACTGACTCTTGGGGAACATTACTAGTTACCCCTCTCCATTCTGAAAATTTACCATTTATTCCTACCCTTTGTTTCCTGTGTTTTAACCAGTTCTCAGTCCATGAAAAGATCTTCCCTCTTATTCCATAACAACTTAATTTATGTAAGAGCCTTTGGTGAGGGACCTTGTCAGAGGCTTTCTGGAAATCTAAGTACATTATATCCACTGGATCCCCCTTGTCCACATGTTTGTTGACCCCTTCAAAGAACTCTAATAGATTAGTAAGACATGATTTCCCTTTATAGAAACCATGTTGACGAGGGGACTAGTGTGGGGCCTGGCACTGGCACTGGTGGTAGAAAGTGGTGCAACCCTGCCCCAGACCACTGTGATCCCCGAGCTCCCAGCCACATTGGTTCAGGGAAGAGGTCTGGGGGAAGCAGGGTTCTCCCACACTCACTGGTGGCAGGAAGTACAGCAACATGGCTGGGAACTTGGGAAGAAGAAGGGACGGGGG
Source organism: Rafetus swinhoei (assembly GCA_019425775.1). Lineage (NCBI taxonomy): Eukaryota > Metazoa > Chordata > Testudines > Trionychidae > Rafetus > Rafetus swinhoei. The sequence continues at coordinate 161,458,267 of CM033437.1, forward strand.
TTGGATCTCTCTGATTCTCCCTGCTGCCACCATTGGTGACTACAGCAGAGCCCAACCCCTGCTGCCAGCATCAGGGACTCCCACTAGTCTCCCAGGCCATGTCTCTCAGGAGAGCTGGTTGGGGGAAGAGGCTGGGAGGGAGCGAAGCAGGGTGGGAATTTGGGGTGAAGGTGAGGAGTGAGGGTGGTTTGGGATGGGAAGAAACGGGCCCTGCCCTGGGCTGAGGGTGGTGTAAGGAGGAGTCACATGGTGGGGAGGTCATGTGGCCAGTGCCCCTCATTATGTCTACCCAACAGTCTCCACTCCTGACAAAGGCTGGCCCTCTGCCACATATTTAAAGTCATACTCCCAGCTGAAATAAGGCAGAACAGACTTTATTAAAAGATTGTATGTTATGAAAATCCTCTTCCTATTTGCAAGCCTAATGCCCATCTCTAATTAAAATACAAGTAATTGCTTGATGAAGTTATTGTATTTTAATACAAATGGGCATGTATTCTAATGGTGAATATGACTGCCAAATCCCTGGTCCTCATGATTGTTGCTTATTCCATGCGGTACCTCTACCTGATCTTACAGCCAGTCTGCTTTGAAAAGTTCCAGACAGGGTTTTGCTTTTCGTTATAAAACATCTCTGCTTGGCTGGCATTTTTCATGCAGCCTAAATAAATAATTAGACATGGGAGTAAAAAGCATATGCAATTGTGGTGTGTCCTTGCTACTTTTATAAACATATATATTTTGCAAAAGATTTTGTCTGGGATACCAATAACAGCTTTATTCACTGGCCGCCTCCCAACTCTTAAACACAAGCGTTTTCAAGTGCCACCCCTATAGATGAATGGTTTTGAAAAAAGGTTTTGAATTTTGTTAATTTATAAAATCCATGGTGTAATGGTTCAAGTTTATTAAAATATTTCTGAACAACAAAGCAAGTTATAAAAAGACACCAGTTGTACCAGGATTTTCACTTCTTGGTTTTAGATCCTGAGCATAAGACTGGCAGAATGTCAAAGCTCTTAAGCAAGGATTAAAATAAGAAGTTGTGCAGAAGAACATACCTGCTTTTTCTTCCCTTGACCTGGAGGAGCAGCTCACTCATCTACATTTGCCCTGGCTGATGTGGCAATTGCTCCCCCTCCTGCTTCAATCTACTTTGAACATTGCTCCTAAGATTATTTGATCCAGAAGGGCAATAGTAGCAAGATGGATGGGGAGCCACATGGCTACACACTTACATGTTGTCCGTTATAAATGCTGCTCTCCAATAGTTGAGGCTGTTCCCCACTTTGAGGCTTTTGAGTGCAGAAGGTTTGGGACCTGCAAGAAACTTTAAAATACCTTGCCACTAAAGGCTTATGTTAAAAACACCCCAAGGTCACAGATTCCCTAGCCTTGGATTGGTATCACAGCATGGGCAGCAGGTAACGTAGGCAAGGGAAGGCATTGCCTTCCCAAAACTGCCTACACCATCCAGCTGCCCAGGAGGGGCTAAGGCTGTGCTGCGTGGCTCCCCAGCAACTGGGGAAGTCTGGGGCCATGCCGCTCGACGGCTCCAGCCCTCAGCTGGAGGTACACAGGGCTTGGCCTGCGGGGGGAGGTCATTGAAGGGGCAAGGTCTCAGAGGAAAGGGATGTGGCTTTGGGTGGAAGGGGTGGTGCTTCAGCTTGTCTTCCCCAGCTGGGCCTTTGCCTGCTGCCTATGCTTGTGAAGTACCCTCAAGCTCTTTTAACCCTCCCTCTGCAAAGATCTTGAAAAATTAACTTCACTTAGTAGTTTGGGTTTGCAGTCTTAAGCACATGCACACAGAACCTCTTTCCTTCTAGGACACAGGAATCAGAACATGGTCTTAAAGGGTGATTTTTATTAACAACAATAAAAGAGAACTCACTTGGTGAAACTTTACTTGGTTGATAGGTGTTACAGAGCAACTGAAAAAATGGATTAAAAAACATTGCTTGCCTTGGAGTCATTTTGGAAAGTTACAGTGTAAGGGGGTAGTTACATGTGCTCAACACAGAGAAGTCCAACAAACATACAAATAAAGAAAATAACTTGATCACTTCTGATTAAACATTCCCTGTTCTACTCACATATCTGTAGTTTCAAGACTTAGCCCTTCCTAGGCATGGATGTTGCTAGATTCTCCATGCCTGGCTCCCTGGGTTATTTCATGTCCTGCCAGGCTCTGCTCTGGCCACACAAGAGGAACAGGAAGCCCTACTGCTCCTAATTCAAAAGCCCATACTCTGTTTCCATTAGCTCTCCTGGCCTCCTCCCAACTCACTTCCTGTTTCACTAGCATTCCTGGAGACTCTCTAGGACCCACTGTTTATGGTTTTAACCCTTAAAGGCAAGACAGTTAAGGTTAGGCCAAGAGTTAACTACTGAGATTTTAGTTAACTGAATGGCTGGAATCTCCAGAAAAGGGTATTACTTCCTTCCCCGTTCATCTCACCAACAATTCCGTTCAGTTTCTTAGAGCCTGTCTACCAGAGACATTTCCCCAATTCTGCCTATATATATCTATATAGTATAGCTAAAATGATGTAGTTACACTGATATAACTCCCCATGTGAACACTCTTATTCTGGAATAAGAGTAGCTTTTTAAAGCTTAGTTTAAGCCACATCCAAAGCAACATAAAACTGGAAAGAGGCCTTCAGACACTGCAATAGGAGTGTCTGCACATGAAGTTATACCAGTATAAAAATGGTATAAAAATATAAAAAAGTATAAATTCACAGTGTACCTTATCCTGAAATCACTTCCATACACAACCAAGCCTTTAGATGGAGGAAGGTGAAGCCCCCACAAAGATAAGCTAATTTGAATGCTAGACCCTGATTCATGAAATCAACTCTGTTTAAGACAACACTTAAAATTGTTGAGGTTAAGGAGAGTTAAATACATGTTATCTTGAATCAGTCTCTTAGGGTACGTCTACACTACAGCGTTAACTCGAGTTAACTTAATTCGAAATAGTTAATTCGAATTAAGTTAATTCAAATTAACGCATCTACACACAAAACCTATTTCGAAATAGCGCGTCCACACTGAGTGGACCCTGAACCGAAGTTAAGGCTGGCCGGAACCAGTGCCGGCAGGGCATCAGGTTAGGACTTAGTGTGTGGAGCTGCTGCCTGAGGCTAACTGAGCTCTGTGCTTAAAGGGACCCTACCCCCACCCCGGACAGACAATTCTCAGGGTTCCCCGCTTGCTTGTCTACCTCAATGAGGGACAGCAAAGCAGTCCTGTCTTGGAGTGCCCTGAGTGCCCGTACTCGGGACACCACAGAACTTGGCCCCATGGAGCCAGAGCTGCTCCTGGGCATGCCGGTGCATCTCATGGGGTCGTTGCCATCAGCCCGGCTGCCATCCGGGGGGGGGTCCATCGGGGGGCTGTCAGGATCCAGGAGGCCCTGCGGGAGAGCGTCCACCCCAAGGAGCCCTCAGAGCCACCCTGGTCCTCCTCACCGGGGCTCGTGCCCCATTCCTCCCTCATGTCCTTCCACTTACCCCTCCCTAGCCCCCCTTCCTGATGTCAAACAAAAGACACGTATGTTCAAAAATAGAAACTGGGTTTATTGAACAAAACTGGGGGGGGGGATGAACCTCTGGGGAGACTGGGAAAAGGAGGTGGGAGAGGGGAAGAGAGAGGGTGGGAGCTGGAAGGGGGAAGCAAGGGGAAGAAGGAGGAGGGGGAAGCTCAGGGTTGGGGGTCTCGTTGGACCAACTTGATTTTCATGCAAACCTGCTCCTGGGTTCGCATGTGGCCTTTGGTGGCCAGGCTGACAGCTATCCTGACATAGACGGCTGCATTCCTCCATCTAGTCCGGAGATCATGGACGTTGGGGGCATCCTCCCCCAAACCTGAATAAGGTCCATGATCTCCAACCTGGACCAGGAAGGCGCCTGCCTTCTCCAGCCCCTGTCAGGCTCCTGGGAGCTGGCAGACTGCTCCTGGGGAGTGGTGGAGGGCTGGCTGCCAGTGGCTTGCTGGCTCATGTTTTGGGGCCACTGGGTCAGGGGCCCCAGTGGCCACTGCTGGCTCTAGGCTGGCAGGCTTGGAGCTGGCATAGGCACTGTGGCCAGGGTCTACCCCTTTAATGGCTCCGGGGCTAGGGGAGAGGAGAGTAAGTTTTCCTGGTTGTGCCCAGAGTGGCCACCAGGGCTCCCTGGGAAGGGCTGGAGGCCCCCTATTTTGAATTAAGTGTCTACACAGCACTTAATTCGAAATAGCTATTTCGAATTTGGTGTTACTCCTCGTAAAATGAGGTTTACCAAATTTGAATTAAGCGCTCCGCTATTTCAAATTAATTTAGAAATAGCAGTTTGCATGTATAGATGCTATTAAAGTTAATTCGAAATAACGGCTGTTATTTCAAATTAACTTTGCAGTGTAGACATATCCTTACATTATAGGGACAGATCAATGTAGCTTAGATCTACTTACCGTGGGGTCCACATCCATGTTGGGTAGACACTAAAAATTCTCCTGTGAACTCCTCTTACTCTTCTCTTTCTGGTGGAGTACGATGGGAGAGCAATCAGTGGTCGATTTATTGTGTCTACGCTTGGAATTTTTTGTTGATTTATTGTGTCTACACTTGGAATTTTACCAAATTTAAGGGAGGAGGAAATATATTTTGTGCTGAAAACAACTTCTGAGAATCTCCAAAGATTTTAGGATTTGTTGCCCACCCTCGATTCTATAAATAGGGATTTGCAATCAAACTGCAATAGCTTTGATTCTGTAATATGGTACTACAACTGACATAAGTGCATCAAAATGTTTGCAGTCAAGAACACCCTTTTTGCAGTTAAGAACGCCTTTTTTCTAAAGAGCTCTTTCAAAAAAAGGCGTTCTTCCTCGTAAAATAAGGTTTACCGCTGTTGAAAAAAATGCCACGTTATTTCGATTTAATTTTGAAAGAACGTGGTGGCAATCTAGATGCAGGTGAAGTTTTTTTTTAAAAAAGGCCACTTTTTTAGAAAAAACCCTGTAGTCTAGACATAGCCTATGTTTACATGGTTAAAGATATATATGTCACTACAGCATGGTTCATAGAACAATTATGAAGGGTATAGAAAGCTTGATCTGTCTAAAGCTCCTTTAAAGAAATTTTGCTTTGTATGTGGCTTACAGACAAGGTTGTGAGAAATGTATTTTCCTGTCTTATCTCTTGGATGGTCAGAGGATGTTGCATTAACAGTAGTAGGTTTGCTATCTAAATTACTTCAGCTTCATTAGGTTAGTCGAGAATGCTGATGAAGTATAATTGCTTTCAGGCTAGTCTTGGTGGTGCAAGAGTGACAAAGGGTCTGTAATACCATTAGGTTCGTGTTTCTCTTATTGATCTCCATGAGAACAATCATTAGTATAATTATTCTAATCCAAGATCCCATAATATAACAGTGAATAAACACTTCTTGGTTAATGTGTCTGAATTTATAGGTCACCCAATATCACTGCAGCAGGTTGTAAATGAGTAGATTTTAGGATCTGTGCTCAAAAATTACTAGGTTTTCCTATTCTGTTTAGATAAAATGGATTCCTAAGCTTTACTCAAATAAATCACTCTTGAAGTCTTTAATTATAGTATACACATATTAATGACACCATTGCCAGGAGATAATACAATGTCCCAAAGACCACGTGCTGCAGTTGCTTCCTATGAAAACGGTTGTGTGTGAGAATACAGCCTGTCACAAGATGTCAAAAGAAACCACATGGTGTCTTGCAATGATTGTGAAATTATCAGGTGTCACCATTGCATATTGGATAAACAATACCATCATAACTGAATTTCTGGTGATTTTATTAGGTGATTAATCGCTGAGAGAGCAAACAATTGAGATTGTAGACATCTTAAATGCATAGAATGATGCAACAATGAACCGTTTTAGGCATTTATTGTGATTGAATAACAGTACATTAATCATGAATCAAGGGTATACATGGTAATAAGTAGCGCTTAATAACTGTTTTTAGAATTTAAAAATGTGCAGAAATTGTCATATGCTTACTAAATACTAATTGATTCTTTTATAATATGCTGTAGTTAAAGCTGATTTAACATACCCATTATAGGTGTTATCAGTCACTACTATAACCCCATTTTCATTAAAGGCTAAGCATGATATCCTGACCCCATAGAAATCAATAGCAAAACTCCCATTCACTTCAATGAGGACAGGATTTCACTCTAATAGACCTTAAGGGTCTTACGAGTGCAGAGTCTTACTTGAGTCCTCTGCAATTACAATTAATTTCCAACTCAGGCCCTGATTGAACAAAGCTTGTAAGCATGTGCTTAACTTTTAGCACTTGGATTTTCCTGTTGCAGTCAGTGGAACTACTTGCAAGCTTAAGAGCTTTGTTGGTTGAGGGCCTGAATGAATAACATAGGCTACAGTATATGTTATTAAAGTTAAATGTCATACAAATAAAGCATAAATGATTCAATCAAACTACCTAGTTTACACTATGAATTGCTTTACTTTTTCCATTCCCATTCTCGTGCAAGCAAAACTCGCACTGAAGATCTACTTTTACTGTATTTTTTTTACGGAAAACTAGATAAGAAGGTCATTCAAGTGTCAAACATACTAGCCTGTAGAAAGAAATGAATGAGTATGAATGTGCATGTAGATTATTCTTGAAGGATCTACATTCTTGATTGGCAGTTGGAAATACACAGTAAGTCTGAGAGCCTCTAGAACATACACTGAGGAGAGGGTTAATAGTGAACAAAAACCCAATATCACTTTAATGTTGTTCCATAATAGAATCAATAGTTAGTCTTAAAGCTGTACAGGAATGGTTATAGACAAATACCCCCATAAATATACTATTTTCTGACAAATTGGTATCTCAGAGTGTTCTTAGATGAGCGCTGAAAAGTTCTAAGACCAGTTCATTGGCAGAGACTCAACACTGACAAGAGAGGTGATCCCTTGTTCTGTCATGAACTCAGACAACATCAAAATACTGTAGCCCGTGGAAGTTGCTAGTCCCTCTGGTTAGGAAAGCTCACAGTGCCAAATTTATCCACAGTATAATTCTTTTGATTTCAATGATACTGAATCATTCAGGAGCTGTCCATGTCTAAGCACATTTCATTTACCAATAGCATATATTTATTTTGGCTTATTGGTGAGGATGAAGGAGAAAAATACAGGGAGCCACATCCATAATAGAAGATGGAGGGAGAAGTTGGAGGGCTCTTTATCAGAACCAGTCCAAGCTTGAAAACCAGTCCAGGTTTTTAAGACAAAACATAAATGAAGTTTCTGGGCACCTACATTATTTCCTAATCATTTTGACAGGTTTGTTTTATGATATTTTAAGGTTTTATGTCTAAACCACAAGGCTATCTTTAATTGGTTTATATATTTTTGTTGCATTTGATTTTCTGCCACAGTACTGGGAAATATTAATACTATAAGACGGCATAGCAATAATATTTGCTTTTTATCATGTACTAATTCCCTCTCTGTCTCTCTCCCATCCCCATTGCTAGTAACTATATGCAATTGGCAGATCTCATATTAGTCTTGTTGCAAGTAGAGATGGTCCCAAGAGAAATTTCTAGAGCTGAAGACTGGAACATAGTGGATATTTTTTATCCAAAAATGGAACCCAAAATACTTGGCAGCTTCTAATTCTAAGCAGAGCCAAACCAGAATCCTACTGAGGTGAACATCCACAGACTCCAGAGAGTAATATAATATTTTGTACATTCAAGGAGCTCACAAATATAAATGAAAGAAGCCTCACAACAACATCCCATTGTGTTAAATAAATATTGCTCTCTCTATTTTACTGAAGGGAATCTAAAGCCTGGTCTACACTACAGGATTAGGTCAACATAAGCTGCAATGTGTCAACCTGGTTGTGGAAGTGTCTTCTAATGTAAGTGCCTATCAATGCCGATTTAGTAACACCATTTGCCTGAGTGGTACAGAGTCATAGTAGATGTAATTAACTTGATGCCATATCACTGTAGACTTTGTATTGCTTATATCAACTATCATTGGCTCTCAGCAGCCATCCCTCATGCTCCACATAGGCTATGTCTACACTGTAGGCTTCTTGCACAAGAAGCCTTTTGGGCAAAGGTTTTTACGCAAAAACTTCTTGTGCAAGAGCACGTCCACACTTCAAAGCGCATTGCAACAGTGATGTGCTTTTGCGCAAGAGAGCGTCTGCACTGCATGAACGCTCTTGTGCAAGAAAGCTCTGATGGCCATTCACAGAATGGCCATTAGAACACCTGTGCTTTTTCCCATAGGGGTTTCTTGTGCAAGAAACCCCTCTGGAGCATCACACTTGCCTTTTTGTACAATAGCTGTAGCGCAAAAGGGAGTTATGCCTTGTAGAAGGAGGTTTGCCTACTTGGCAAAAGCCCTCTGTTCTGCCATTTTACTGCTGATTTACTTGCACAAAAGCGCATTTGAGGTGTGGACGCTCTGCAGGTTTTTGCACAAAAACGGCCATTTTTGCACAAAAACCTTGCAGAGTAGATGTAGCCATACAATACACACATGTCTAGTAGGGATGCTCACCACCAACACAAGGAGTCAAATATGCACGCACACAAGAGATTTAATAACTGCAGTGGCTGTATGCCAACATAAGTTAGTTTGACATCTTTTAAGGCTGTTCCCTCATCTGATACTTCAAGTGCAGAAGTTGAAGACCCACAAGAGGCTTTGAAATACCTTGCCACTAAAGGTTTGTATTAAAACTTCTCAAGGTCACAGATTCCCTGGCCTTGGATTGGTATTGCTGCCACCACCCAAATGCAAAAATACCCTTTGAGAACTCAGGAAGGCACATTTGGGAATTCCTTTCTGTGGGATACCTTCAAGCTCTTTAACCCTGCCTCTGGAGAGAGCTTAAAAAACTGTAAATTCTCCTGTAGTACAGCTTGCAGTATTAGGCATGTACACAGAACCTCCTGCCTTCTAGGATACAGGAATCAGATCATGGTCTTAAAAGGGCGACTTTTATTAACAAAACAAAGAAAACACAGTTAGTGAAACTTTGCTTGTTTGCCAGGTATTACAGAGCAATTAAAAAAAATTTAAACGCTGAGAATTGCTTCTCTGAGATTCAGTTTAGAAAGTTACAGTGTAAGGGGGTAGTTACATGTGCTCATCCCAGAGAAGTCCAACAAACTCAAAATAAAGAAAATAAACCTCATCATGTCTGACTAAACATTCCCTGTTCTACTCACATATCTGTTATTCCAAGTTTTAGTCCTTCTCTAGGCATGGATGTTTCCATTGGCTCACCTGGCTTCCTGCCAACTCTTCCTGTTTCCCTAGCATTCTTGAGGTCTCACTAAAACCTACTGTCTGTGGTTTTAACCCTTATCGGCAAGACAATTAGGGTTAGGTCTCAAGAGTTAACCAGTGCGAAAAGACTTTAGTTAACTGAATGTCTGGAATGTCCAGAAAAGGGCATTACATTCATCACAGTATCATTTTGTAGTGCAGACCTGGTCTAAGTCTGAGAGAAAATAAATGATTTCCAAAGGACATGCAAGAAGCCTGTGACAGAGTTGAGACTTGAATTCCTATCTATAAAATGGGGATAATGACACTGTGTTTCTTTATAAAGCACTTTGGGATCTGATTTTGTAAATCCAATATACGAGCTAGGTATTCTGTCAGGGTACGTCTACAGTGCACTGTAACTGGAAATAAAATATGCAATTTGGGCTATATAAATTGTGTATCTTATTTCAATGCTATTTTGAAATACCTTATTTTGTTATTTGGCACTGTCTACACCATGGGTTCCCAAACTGGGGGGCATGCCCCGTCAACCCTCCCCCCCAAGTTTTGCTGCTATTTTTGTTTTTCAGCCCCGGTCAGTTCCTTTATTTATTTATTTTTTTTGCTCAACAAGTTTTGCTGCTATTTTTTGGGGGGGTGGGAAGGGCGGTGGGAGGGTTTCTCAAAAATCAAAAAGGGGGCACGATGCAGAAAAGTTTGGGAACCACTGGTCTACACAGTGCCAAATTTTGAAATAAAGCGGTATTCCAAAACGTCCCTTACTCCTCGTAGAGTGAGGTTTACAGGGATGTCGGAATAGTGAGCTTGAAATAACAGGCTTGCTGTTAAGACACTAGATAGCTATACCAGAGTATCCTGAAATAGCGCTAGAGTGTAGATGTAGCCTCATAGACCTGTGCTTTATATGCATTTCTATCTTTTTATCCTTTTCAGTGCCTTTATTCAGTCTTCATATTCTAGTAATGATGGTGACAATCTGATCGTTGCCATCCCATTTATGCAGGGGAGCCAACAGCCTCATTGGGCCTCTGGGCAAGGTGGGGGGCAGGGCTTGGGCAGAAAGGGGGACCAAGGGCAGCCAGCCCTCAGCACCACCTGGACCATGGAGTGCCCCCCTCAGACCTCAGCACTGTCTGGAGTGCACCACACTGTGCTCCAGCAGCAATTTAAAAGGCTTCGGGCTCCAGACGCTTCCACATTAGCGGTGTCCGTGGCAGGGGAGCCATGGTTCTTTTGGATTGCTGGGCTCCAGGGCAGTTAGTTGCTTCCTTTGCTTCACACCCCCAGTCAGCGGGCCTGCATTTGCCTTTATCAAATATCAGATTTGAATAAACACATCTTCATGAAATTAATGCCTTTCAATATAGCAAATATAGAGGGGTGACTCAATCTGGTTGAAAGCAAGTCCAAATCTGAACACAAAGAAATCCTTCTGAGACTTGGAAAGTCAAATAGGCTATGTCTAGACTACGCCAGAGTTCCGAAAGAGGATATGCAAATTCAGCAGGAATTTGCATATCTTCTTCCGATTTCACTTTCGAAAGCAGAGCTTTCAAAAATGAAAGTAGTCAGGACGCATTTTCTTTGGCAACCCTCCCCCCCCCTTTTTTTCAAAAAGCCACGTAAACCTCATTTTTTGAGGAAGGAGAGGCTTTTTGAAAAAGGGGGGGTTGCCAAAAAAAGCGTCCTAACTACTTTCACTTTCAAAAGCTCTGCTTTCGAAAGTGAGATTGGAAGAAGATATGCAAATTCTCACGGAATTTGCATATCCTTTTTCGGGAATTTTGGCGTACTCTAGACGAGCCCCTAGAGAACATTTAAAACATTAAGGCTACATCTACACAATATAAATGAAGCACTCATTAGCAACTTCTCGTGTTTCATTTGCATATTCTCTGCCCGAGGCTTTTTGCGCAAAAACAATCAGTGTAGACAGGTCCGTTTTGTGCAAAAAAAACCCTTTTGCACAAGATCCTTATAACTCCTTTTTTGAGGCATAAGGATCTTGCACAAAAGGGCTTTTTTGCATGAAACGGACCCATCTACACTGATTGTTTTTGTACAAAAACCACTTGCGCAAAAAGCATCAGAAGAGATTATACAAACGAAGCGCGAGAAGTTGCTAATGAGTGCTTCATTTGCATTGTCTATTCCGCAAAAAAGAGGCAGTATAGACGTAGCCTAATAGTTCTTGCTCTGTACTTCTTGTTTCTAGTTGAATCCAGTAGGGGAAGTGATAAAACAGCATAAAAGCATGTTCTTGCAGTATTTCTGTCCCAACCAGATGTACAGGTTGAACCTCTCTTGTCTGGCAGTCTTTGGTCCGGCAACATCTGTGGTCCAGCATGATTTTAGTTAGCTGGATGTCCACTTATCATGGGTGTGGCCAGGGCCAGTCCACAACATTTTGGCACCTGAGGCAGGGAGCTCAAATGATGCCCCCATGCCACCTTTTCTCCTGCCTTCCTGTTATGTCTCTTGTGCCCTCCTTCCTCCAGCACAGCACTCCACCATCTCTGTGCATCTAGAGCAGAGAGAATACATATGCACCAGCGGCAGACACAATTTTCTATACTCTGGGTCCTAGTGGCGCCCCCCTACAGTTTGGCACCTGAGGTGGCCGCCTCAGTTTGCCTCAAGGTAAGGCCAGCTCTGGGTGTGGCCAAGTTTTCTGTGATCCCATAAAGTTTATTTACAGCCACCAGTCCTGGCACTCAGTGTTCTGTGCTGTTATTTAGCTCTAATTTACTCTTAAGTGTCTTCTAAGAGCCCAGTAAGTAGTGGAACTGTTGGTAATGCTGCTAGAAAATATTGACCTCCTATGGTTCAGCAAATTCTCTGGTTCGGCAGCAGTCAGGTCCTGAGGCAGCCAAACTAGAGAGTTTCAACCTGTAGAAAATACAGGAATTAGACACCCAGATACTATGGTGATGTGCATGCACATTATATAAAATAAAATTCTTGACAGATGGCTTGTTTTCATAAGATTTCCAGCCTAATTTTCAGAAGATTGGCTAAGATTAAGATAATGATCCTAATTTTGGGGTGTTTTTTTTTTCTGAAATGACGTTCCAAACCTTTTGAGGTTTTCTACAAAACTCCTGCTTATTTAGGTTTACAGAATTGCAGTTGCCAGCTTGCTTTGCTGGACACATAAAGTAAATTTTCAATGGCCATTTTTTCACCTCCTACCAAGGCCAAGTCTCTACAACGAATACAACCTATGTAAAGGACCCAGCAGGAGCCTGCTAAGAAAGGAGGAGAGACTTGGCGGGGGCGGGGGGGAGGGGGAGAGAGAAAGAGTGTGTATGATATTATAGGCTTTTTGTTCTGACCAAACCCAAAGCAAGGAACATGAGCTTCAGATAGAGATGTAGAAGGGATTGAGATTTGTGAAGGACTAGAACACAGAAGATGGCAGAATCGACAATAGGAGTTGGGTGAGTTACTGGAGTTGCCAGCAACTTTGCAGGCTTCTGGAAAGAGAATCAAAGGATTATTATTTGTTAGCAGCTGTATTAAAAATGCATTGAACTGACACAACTGAGCAGGCTTTTCCTTTTGTCCCTACTGTGGATATGCCTGCATTTTTTAATTTTTTTTTTTTTTACAGTTCACTAGAGATCAACTTTCTAATGAGCTGCTCACTGTAGATCAAGCTCTGAACTGACTTCTTGGCTGATGATATGCTCATACAAGCAGCTAAATATAAAGTATTAATATTGGTACATTTTGGCTTACATGTCTCCACAAAGTTTCTAAGAGTGCCTTGGAGAAAGTATTGGTTCATCAGACTTTAAGTCTTTGGCAAACATAATGTTGCTAAAATTTTGTTTCTTCTAATTATGGGACAGTTTCTCCACACTTCAGTAAATCAGGCTTTCAAGTCCGTCACTTAGAAAATGAGAACCACACAGTTAGTGATGACCTCCCAGAATGTTGGTTTAAACCACTTGCCCAACATAATATAGGAACTTAGTGGCAGAAGATGGGCTAGAACTAAGTTAACCTGAGTGGAGTTCACATCCTTAATCACAAAACCATCTTTTGTCTTCCTGCACTTCTTTGTCTTATTTATTACATGCTATGAACTTCTCAAGCAAAAGAAACAGGCCTACAAATAGCCTAATTTACTAATCAACCCTGATTCATTGCCTGAGTACTGTCCATCCTGCAAACTAAATGAGACATGGTTTCTGTGGAACAATCAGTATGTGATCATTTAATTAAAAATTGTATCATTCTGCATAGGCACAAGGGGGCTGAATTAAGGTTTCCCAGGAAGCCTAAGTTCTGCCATTTCCCAATGTTTGAGTGCTCAGATTTGGAAATCTAAAAAATGTTCATTTGATGTAGGGTTCCTGTGTGTATTAAAGAGCCACTTATGGCTCCCGAACCTCAGTCTGAGTATCACTACCTTAATTAATTTGAACGGCTGTTCTAGAAGGTCCAGCTGGCCAAAAATTGACTTGAATTTTAGGGGAAACTTTCACAAAAATACTGTCTGGTTTTTCATATGCATTCAAAATTTCAACAATTTTTCAGCAATTTTTAAAAATTTCCCAATCAATTGTAACTAGGATGATAGGGAACTTACCTGTAAAATAGGGTTCATATTGCATGCATAAGGCAAGGAAGATTTGGACAACATAGAACTAAATTATGTCCTTCACTGCTCCTTTCCTTAGCATGTTGCATAGTTTTATTCTTTTCTCCCGTTCTGCCACATTTTTCTAAATGTCTTCGTTTGGTGGTGCTACTTTTTATTAGTTATAGAAAGATGATAGTTATTCACTATTGCCAAAGATTAGGTTGCAGGGGAGAGATTTAAAACAAATGCATTATACTCTGTTTATCATACAATCTTTATTAGATAAGCAGCTTTTGTCAGATAATAAATATTCTTTATAAGAGGGTTTCCTGTAATTCTAAGTAGATTTACACTAATGGGTTACATCAGTCACCATGTGTCAGAGTATTAACATGGACCACCTAGGGAATTAGTAGCTCTGCCAATTGATAATGGAACATGTAATCTTTTCCCCCTAGGGCCCCAGTTTGAATCTGAATATGTTAGTGATAAATGAAAATATCTGACCGCCATTTGATGCTCTTAGCCCAGCTTTGTAGTAAACAAGTTTCATAATCACAAGACTAATTGTTGTAATCAGCTCTAGGGATGTGAAAGGTTAGCCAGTCAGCTGGTAAGTGTCACCTTTCATGGGTGATGCTTACTGGTTCCGGTTAACTGGCAGGGGCTGGAACATTTCCCCACCATCCACAGGCAAGGGGTTGCGTCAGCCCCATGGGGCCAACCGCAGATAGAGGTGCTCTAGCCCGGCCGGAGCAGCCCCTGTCTGCGACAGGCCTGGGCATGCCACAGGCATATTCGGTTAACCGGTTAAACATGACGTGTTAAGCCATGCTGGATGACATGATTCACGTCTTGCTTTGCATGCAGCTGAGATATCACTATTGCCTTTTTTGTTTACTGCACATTGCCATGTATTTGGAAGTTGAGGTAGTTCCATTAAAGCAAAACATTAAAGGAAATTCTAAAGCAAACGAATGAAGGTCTTCATAGATTTTATGAAATGTGCCAGTCAGTGTTGGCAAAAAGGGGCCTGGAATCTTTTAACGTGTGTTTTGTCCATTAGATTGATAGCTATATTATAATATATAATATAGCCCAAAGCATTGGGATTTATTATGCCTTTCCTTAGCCCAGAGATAAACATAGTCTCTAAAGAAGTAGAAACATATTTTTTCAGCGTATCCTGAAAACAAAAACCATTATACTAATGGAGACACAAAGTATGAGAGTGATGAGAGGGGTGACTCTGTTCTTTTCAAGATATTTGAAATCCTGATTACAAATTATCTGATGCCATGAAAAATGGATTTTAAAGATCAGATCCTTTTGGTCCAAAACATCAGCTATAGCTCAGGAGAACACAGTGAAACTGTGGAGAAGGAGGAGGAGTACAAATATGGCTTTGTGCTCCCCTCATCCTCTAATGGCTGGACAGGTTGGTCACTCAGGTTACGTCTACACTGAACGCTTATTTCATAATAAGCTATTTTGGAATAGTTATTCCGAAATAGCTTATTTTGAAATAGCACATCTACACTGCATGGAAGCCTCAAAATTAGTCTGAGGCAGGCTTCCCTAATGTAGATGTGCTATCTTGATTTAGAGCCCAAGGAGGAATAACTTAGAATGGCCCTGGTGAGAGGCTGTTTTGAAATAGCAGAAATGGAGCGTCTACACACACCTTATTTCAAAATAGCTATTTCGGAATAGGTGTTATTCTTCGTAGAATGAGGTTTACAGAAGTCGGAATAAGCCGTCCGTTATTTTGAAATTATTTTGAAATAACAGAATTGATGTATAGACGCTCGCATAGTTATTTTGAAATAACTTTGCTGCCTAGACACACCCTCAGAGTAAGTCAGAGTAGGCAGAAAGCAGCTTTAAGTTGCATCAACTTCCATTGGCTCCCAGGGTTTCATGCAACAGCCAGATAGCAGCAGCATGTAGAGAAGCTCATCCCATAGAACTTGCTCCTAGGCTCAGGAGGGGGTGTCTCATAGAGGCTGCTGTTACGTTGGCTTGGTGCCCCTGGAAAATTCCACTGCATAGAGGCAGACCTCATCTGACTGGCTACACTGGCTTTATGGCGTCTTTGTGCTGCGAGCTGCAAAAACATGATGGCAATGCCAGCATCTGGACATGTACATACCAAGTTCTGTACAGCCAACAGCAAAATTTGGCCATCGGATTTGTATCTCTTTTGCCATGGATTTATGTAGTGGTTATCTGTACTGTTCTGTTTTAGTTCTTATTCCACACCCATCAGTACTTCTGTCATCTTTCATAAAATGTTTGAGAGGTGACAAACATCTGCCAAATGTAGTTCATTCTTTCTTTTCTTCTGCTCCCAGGGAGGAAAATTACATACAAAGTTGGGTTTTAAAAATAACTTTGTTATTTAAAAAAAAAAAGTTTATTGTATAGATGCTGTGGTGTGAATTGAAGAAGTGCACCTCACACTTAGAACAGAAAGAGATGAGATTTGAAATGGAACTAAGACACTGTAGCCATTGGTTACCATAATTTTGGACTGATCTTAAAGAAAGTTCTCTCACCTGTAGAGAAGAACTCTTTTCAATGGTGTCTGAGGGTCAGACTTGTCAACCACAGTCCTCATCCCAGAACTTTAGGTGATCATTTTGGTATCCTGGGCGCAAATCATTGATTTCCTTAAGGTCAGAGACTTAGGCCTAAAATATGACAGTACTCTATACATATACTGACTGTAGAATAAATGTAAAAAGCAAAAGATGCACCCACCCATTCATAAGCTATTTTATGCCCTAACACAGATTTAGGCAAACAAAGGGTACATCTACACTGCACAGCTATTTCAAAATAAGCTATTCTGGAATAGTTATTCTGGAAGGCTACGTCTACACTGCAGGCTTTTTGCAGAGCATCTACACTGCACGCGCGTTCTTGCACAAGTAAAATTTACAGTACAGCATCAGAAAACAGGGCTTCTTCCGCAAGAGTTGTTATTCTCCCCACGAGGAATAAGCACTCTTGTGCAAGAGCTCTTCCACAAGAAGGCAGTGTAGATAGGCAACATGAATTTCTTACGCAAGAAACCTCTATGGCTAAAATGACCATCAGAGCTTTCTTGCACAAGAGAGCGTCCACACTGCCATGGACGCTCTTGCGCAAAAGCACATGGCAGTATGGACATGCTCTTGTGGAAGACATTTTGCACAAGAACTCTTGCACAAAACAGTTCTTGCGCAAAAAGCCTGCAGTGTAGATGTAGCCGAATAGTTTATTTCGAAATAGCACGTCTACATTTCAGGGAAGCCTCAAAATTAGTCTGAGGCAGGCTTCCCTAATGTGGACATGCTATCTTGATTTAGAGCCCCAAGAGGAACTGGAGAGGAATAACTTAAAATGGTGCTGGTGAGGGGCTATCATATATATAGTAGCCCAGTGTCTGTGAGTCTGTAACGCTGAAATGCTGGCTGTTCCCTTTGTGGGGCGCTGTTGCCTGAAATGCTGGCTGTTCCCTCTGGGGGGCGCTGTTGCCTGAAATTCTGGCTGTTCCCTCTGGGCGGCGCTGTTGTTGAAATGCTGGTTGTTCCCTTTGGGGGGCACTGTTGCCTGAAATGCTGGCTGTTCCCTCTGGGGGATGCTGTTGCCTGAAATGCTGGCTGTTCCCTCTGGGCGGCGCTGTTGTTGAAATGCTGGCTGTTCCCTCTGAGCGGCCCATGCTGCATGGGAAGTGCGGGGACCAAATGGCCGCTTGCTCCCGTGCGGTGGCGTGGCTGAGTGGCGCAGAAGTCAGCCAAGCGCCACGGTGGGAGGAGAAGAGGGGCGGGGTGGTGACATACATGGCCAGGGCCTGCCCGTGTACGTCACTGCCCCTTCGCCTCCCGCCGTGGCGCTCGGCTGACTTCTGCGCCGCTCAGCCGGGCGCCACGACGGAGCAAATGGACACTTGCTCCCCCGCGGCAGCCTGGCTGAGCGGCGCAGAAGTCAGCCGAGCACCATGGCGGGAGGCGAAGGGGAGCGAGGCGGTGACGTGCGGCATGACAGCGGTTCCAGGCCCCGCTCCCTGGCCGTGAACGTCACCGCCCCACCCCCCTTCGCCTCCTGCTGTGGCGCTTGGCTGACTTCTGTGCTGCTCTGCCAGGCCGCCATGTGGGAGCAAGTGGCGCAAGCAACCATTTGGACTTCGCACCCCCCATGCAGCATGGGGAGTGCGTAGCCCAAACGGCCATTTGGGCTCCGTGGTCCCCCAAGTGAGAGGCAGGAGGGGGAGGAGAAGAGAAAGAGAGAGACAGAGAGAGAGGCAGGAGGCGGAGGAGAGCTGAGAGAGAGAGACGGGGAGGCAGTAGGAGGAGGAGGAGAGCTGAGAGAGAGAGATGGAGCGAGAGACCGGAGGCTCAGGAGAGAAGACCGATGTGGAGGAGAGACCTGAAAATCCTGTCTTATGACGGGCTAATTGGCTAATTTCAAAATAGCAGTAGTGGAGCGTCTACACACACACCTTATTTCGAAATAGCTAGTTATCTTGAAATAACAGTGTGGTGTAGGCGCATCCAAAGTGAGTTACCCTTTGTGGACATATGTTACTCCCTCCATTCTGGGTTACGTATACAGCGTCCAAGTGATTTTCCTAAATCATATTCTGTTAAGCAATTTTAATTTACAATTGGGAAGAACTAGTTGATTTGACCTCTGTAATTAATACTACATTCACTTTTCATAGGTCTTCTCACACTAGGGATGTTAAGTAGCGTTTAATTAGCTAATTGAGTAGTCAGAATTTCCATCGACTACTCGTTTAGCTGATACAGAGGCAGCAAGGTGGGGAGAAGCGAGTAGTGAATACAAATAAAATCTACTTACCAATCTGCTTTTAAACCAGACAGCCTAGTTTTTCATTTCCTGAGCAGGTTCCCCATTCTTCATGAACATTTTCCTTTTTCATACATCAGTTCAGAAGTCTGCTTTCCCTTGCAGAAATTGCTGACACCCCAACCAGCCAAAGATGAATATATTGCTGAAAGAAAACAAAACATAATAAGATAAATGCATGCTAATGTAAATACAGTGTCTTCAGAACTGTGATTAGGTTTTCATTCAAATTAGAGATAATTCCACTCACTTGCCTTCTTCTGAGAAAGTTATATTTATTAATATTCTGAATCTCCTTGTTTTTGTCTAAATTAGACTCACTTCTGGAGCCTGGGAGTATACAACTATACCTACATAGCATGTGTCTGTTTATGTATATGTGTGTGTGTGTAAACACATCTTTCAATCTCTATATAGAGGAGCTCCATCTACTGTATATGTCTATATGTGCCATACAGTGTAGTTGTAGACATGGCAGTCTCAGAATATTAGAGAGACAAGATGGGTGAGGTAATATCTTTATTTTGCTTTGGTATTGAGAGTACCTTTCCCAAACCTGAGAGAGAGCTCTGTGTGGCTTGAAACCTGGTCTCTCTTACCAACAGAAATTGGGCCAATAAAAGATATTACCTCACCCACCTTGTCTCTGTGTATATACCACACAGAAAAATATATATGAATAGATATATCTTGCTTCTCTTCTATTCTAGTTCTTATACTACCGCCATCACCATGGTATCAGATGCTATCTATCAATCTGTGCACTAGACTATAATTCATTCTGAAAAGGCAAAACAATACTAGACTTTCTACCAGAGCTTAAATTTTTATACATCAGCAGATCGTATTTCATGGCTTTTTAGCTCAGAACTGTGCTGTTATAGACCCAAGTCACTGTGCTTAAAAGTATACTTACTTGCATGAACGAGCATTGAATGAAAACCATTAGTGTCCCAGCATGCATTGCATAGTGGCACACATTTTTGTTGTAGCTAGAGCTTCTTAGTGTGTTTCTGCTTCATTTAAACCCCTCAATACCTCAATTAGTGCCTGCTTCTCTTCCCCTGGGAGGGACATTTACACATGTCACTTCACAAGGCTTGAAAACCTAAAAATCCCATGAGAGCAGCATGGTCATAAAATATCTCCTGATTAAAAGCTTGTGTTTTGCAAGGCCTGCCTGCCCCTGTTTTGTTTAATTTGTAAACTGTTCTGATTTTATCAAAGGACACCAACAGAAGATTTCAGGAAAGGCAACTAATAAGAGAGTAAATAGGAACACTTCCCAATGACCTTAACAGCCTCTCTTGTTTTTACTAATTTATAATCTGTAAGAGTAAGACACAAACATTTGAAAACTCAATGGGTTTAAAATTGTGGTGATAGTAATATTCTTTTTTAACATTACAACCTGGTGGTGTTTCAGTGAATTTAACTTAGGGTCAAAGCAAAGGGGAATACACCCAGGATTATGTACTACTACTTTTAACTACTGGAACTTTTCTATTGATCTCAGATTTAACTTTTGCATAGCAGCTAATAAAGCTAATGAAAAAGGATCCAAGAACATTTGCCAATACATTTTTGAGAAATCCATCCTTTCTAGTGTAACAATACTGCTCATTAATTTCCCATGGAGATGGCCTTAGTCCAATTCTCCATGAATCATGCTAAAGTAAAAATAAACTGTTTATAAATCTCCAATTAGTTATTCTTCTTATTAGCTATTAGTCTAGCTTCAGTCTCATATGATCTATCACAATTTCTCACAAATTTCTGCAGGCTTTTACTATACATTTAATTGTACATACAGGGCAATGCAGAATTAAGTTACATTCATTTCAGAACTATGTCATATGAGAGAGAGAATAAGAAATATAAGCACTGTTAGTCTCTGGTATGTTATCTTCAGACTGCAGTTTGCAGGGTTCAGGGTTCAAGCATAAAATGAGTGCAAGAAAAAGCTCGGGAAAAAGGAAAGACTTGCCTGTAGTGAATTGAAAGAAAAAAAACCTGTTATTAATGTATCTTTTGGTTAAAATTCATAGTTGCCATGCAAAATAAATCAACTCCTTTGCCCATAATCTGACCTGAAACTGCTTCTGAGTGAATAAAATATGAACCCTAAATGTTCACAGCCTTTACCCTGACATATTAAATCATATCCCGAGGCTATGGAGAAACCGCCTAGTGCTCAAGACATTGTCATTCTTTTTAAAGCTTAGCATTAAATAAGGCCTGTTCTAGTTTGGAAACACATGTTTCAGTAACACTTTTAATCAAGTAACTTCATTATATAACTGTAATAAGCCAGCAGAGATGATATTAAAGCATGTGCTCAGTGTTTATTAATTCCAATCTGAAGAAATAATTTTAAGGATTAAGGTTATCTAGTAACCGGGCCTTAATGCTGCAGTTTTACATACCATAAAGTCTTGAGTAAAAAAAAAATGTTTTGATCTGGGGATTGCAATTTGTTTTGTATTTGAGACACTGAGAAGAACTTTAGTTGTGTTTATAACTGCAGTTTATTATTTATATTCTGGTATTAAAATGCTGTGTGCTATATAAGCAAATAAAACAATCAGACACCTGCTATGGCTTTTATCTTTCATTCAGTATGCCACTGTTTCTCACCAAGTATTACTTTCAGAACTTTTAATGAAATGTAAAGTAAGTGTGAGGTATCTGTCAATCAACAACTGCTAGTTCAAGTATAATTGTAAGTCTGAAAGCCTTATATTTATATTGTGTGCCAAGTTTGATTATTTTCAAAAAATCACCTAACTAGATGGCCTGAACTAATTTAATATGCAATGCAAAATCTCCTGCATTTTAGTGCAGTACTCAAAACTAAAGATGAACGAATAATTCATACTGAATAATTAATTTATCAGTCTCCCCCTCATTTTCTGTTTACACAGTGTTCATGGGCAGATTGCAGAATTCTCAAGTTTATTTGTTTGAAATGATCTAAAATGTATTCCCATTGTATTAATACCTCACTAACAATTCATTCCAAAATATTTGCTATTTGATCTTTGAAATTCATACCATATTGGTTAGTTACATAAGTCACCTACCATTGCTTCTGTTCATCAAATAAATTACTTATATAATGAATGCAGGATGGCTTCCAAACATTACAATAAAATATACAATTTAAAATTCAACAACTATTCAAGTATTTGAGCTTAAAATTTGCTTTTTGCAAGTATTTGTGACAAAAAAGCTTGACTTTCATTATTCACTAGCCAATTAGCCCATCATAAGACGGGATTTTCAGGTCTCTCCTCCACATCGGTCTTCTCTCCTGAGCCTCCGGTCTCTCGCTCCGTCTTGCTCTCTCTCTCTCCTCCTCCTACTGCTTCCCCGTCTCTCTCTCTCAGCTCTCCTCCGCCTCCTGCCTCTCTCTCTGTCTCTTTCTCTTCTCCTCCCCCTCCTGCCTCTCACTCGGGGACCGTGGAGCCCAAATGGCCGTTTGGGCTACGCACTCCCCGTGCTGCATGGGGGGCGTGGAGCCCAAACGGTTGCTTGCGCCGCTTGCTCCCACGCAGCGGCCTGGCTGAGCAGCACAGAAGTCAGCCGAGCACCACGGCAGGAGGCAAAGGGGGGTGGGGCGGTGACGTTCACAGCCAGGGGGCGGGGCCTGGAGCCGCTGTCACGCCGCACGTCAGTGCCCCGCTCCCCTTCGCCTCCCACCGTGGCGCTCGGCTGACTTCTGCGCCACTCAGCCAGGCTGCCGCGGGGGAGCAAGTGTCCATTTGGGCTCCGCCGTGGCGGCCCAGCTGAGCGGAAGTCAGCCGAGTGCCACGGCGGGAGGCGAAGGGGCAGTGACGTACACGGGCAGGCCCTGGCCATGTATGTCACCGCCCGGCCCCTCTTCTCCTCCTGCCGTGGCGCTCGGCTGACTTCTGCGCCACACAGCCGCGCCGCCGCGCGGGAGCAAGCAGCCATTTGGGCCCCGCACTCCCCATGCAGCATGGGCCACCCATAGGGAACAGCCAGCATTTCAACAACAGCACCGCCCAGAGGGAACAGCCAGCATTTCAGGCAACAGCGCCCCCCAGAGGGAACAGCCAGCATTTCAGGCAACAGCGCCCCCCTAGAGGGAACAGCCAGCATTTCAGCGTTACAGACTCTCAGACACTGGGCTACTATATATATGATGACAAGCAAATAAGAAAGGATTTCAAAAAGTAGTTACACTGATTTTGAAATTTTGAATAAATACCAACAGAAAATATTTTGCAATATATACTCAGCTCAGCCATGTGTACACAGCAGCGTTATTTCGGAATAACTGATGTTCCTAAAGTTATTTCGACATAATGCCAAAACAATGTCGAGCTGGAGAACATCTTATTCCAACTCCTGTACCCTCATTGTATGAGGAGTAAGGGAGTCGGAGGAAGAGTGTTCTTCCTTCGACTTCCTGCTGTGTAGACAGCGCCAAAAGTCATACTAAGCTATTTTAACTTAAGCTACGCAATTTTGCTTATTTTGGCTTTAGCCCTGCTGTGTAGATGTGCCCCTCCACTGTCAGCCTTTGCTTCTATTAGAAATAGCACTATTTACCAAATAGATACCCTGGAGCTGATTTTTAGATTTATTTCTGTGAGTGAATTTAGTGTTCTTCAAAATGAGTGATTAATGTCGTATTAATATATAGAGCCACACATGGATATAAAATTTCTATCTGCATCCAACCCATGATTCGCAGACATGGTCTGTGAATAGACACATCCGCAGATGTAAAGTTGATATCTGCAGATTTGCAGGGCACTATTAATACGAACCAGCCATATTGCTGTCTTTTTCGCACAGCTATGACAGTCATAACAGGCAACATCATTTTTGTTCCCAGCCTGGGTTGCTCTGGAGTTGACTAAGGATGTTAAAAAGTGGGGGCTATGATGAGATGAGTGCTTTCACTTGTTGTATAGGTCCCAGCCCAGCAATCCATGTAAGCATATGTTTACCTTTAAGCATTTGAATAGTTATATTGACTTTAAGTTCTTTGCTAGATAGGGGTCATTGTATTTGAATTCAGGTCTCCAAAAGACGGAAACTAATGTATTAAAGTAAGGTGCCACTTAGTTTCCATCTACAGGGAAATTTGAAATTATATGCAAATTTTAAGTGTTTACCAGTAGGCTATTGTAAGTTTATTTGTATTTGAAAGGAAATTAGTTAATGGGAATCCATAAAGTAAATATGGGTAAACCAGTAGATCTAATTTGGATGTTATCTACAATAAAAGTATTTAGAAACAGGGATTTTTCTTTCTAAAGTTGAAATTCTTTTATTTTTAATCTTTACGGGTGTTTCAGTTTCAAAAATAAAAACCATTTCTTTTTCTAGCTAAAGTGAAATCTGGTCTATGTGTTATCACTGGAACAGCATTCCTTATACCCTGAGGGTTTCCTGCAATGGTTTTAAATACTAAATTTATTTTTCATTTGCATTATTTTGTTTCTTCTCCATGCTAAATTGTTCATATTACTATAGTCACAGTATAATATAGAAACCCCAACCAAGATCAGCCCCCCAAACAAAGAGTGACAGACAGCACCTACTGTGAAGAGTTAAATAGACAAGAGTGGGAGAAGAAAGAAAAGGGAAATGACTTGTCAAAGGTCACATAGTGGGTCAGCAATACCATCAGGAGCAGAATTTGTATCTCCTGAGACCCCAATCTGTCATCATCTCTACTAGACCACAGCACTGCTCAAATTGCTCTATCCTTGTTATCTGCTACATTTGACACTTCATTTTTCCATTTTTTTTCTCATTGGCCCTTCTTTGCTTCTTTTTTCATCACTTCACTTGAGCAGAACTTGAACCCCTGCAATGTTTGGATTTGACTCAAACCTCTGAACACTTCCATTTTAAAGATGGTTTGAAATTGAGCAAACCACATTTGCTCCATCCTACTGTAGAGAGCCTGCAACTGCCAGCTTCCCATCAACAGTTCTTTGTTCAGCTTTGAGGAATCTTGGGGAATATCGCACCTAATTGCAGCTTGGAGACTGAGAATGGTGGTAATCATTCAGTACCTGCACAGAGACTAGGTATTTTTAAAATTTCCCTTCCTTAGTAGGTGTTTTTCACTAACTGGTAGCTAAAAACAGAAAAAAGGAAAGAAACTCACATCATTGCTAATTTCTTTTAAAGGGTTTTTCAGTGGAATTTTGCCTTGCTCGCTTCAGTTTGCTAATGCCTCGTGATGGGTGAATCTAAAAAGATTGAGAAGTTTGGTTCAGATGGTTATCTCAAGCTTATTCTAATTTTAGCACCTCCTTGGTGTAGTAGAAGAATAGTCTTTCTAAGGGTAAATCAGTATGTCCATTTTCAGTTCTTGATAAAATAATAAGTGCAATGGTGGACAAACATTAAAGAGAGAAAACAAAAGCAAGTTAACAAACTATGCTGAAACTCAGTGTAACCCAGAAGTACTTAGATCACTGACAAGTTGGAATGAAATCTGCTCTAGAGCCTTGGCTGAGCGCATGATGGATTTTAGCTCATGCAATAGAGGCCCATGGTGTTAACCTCTGAGATCGCAGGTTCAATTCCTCCTGCTGATGATCAGGGCCCATTGGGTTTACATCAGCAAAGGTCCAGGTTGTATTTAATTTGAAATTTGAGGGTAAGATATCTGCACAAGTTCTTCTTTTAGCTGAATCAATTCAACAGTTCTTAACAGTAACCTCTTCTACTGAATTACGCACCTTGATTTTGGATGGGAAGGTTAACAGTCTCTAACAGTGGAGCCATTCTCTATGAAGTTCACTTTTAAAAAAGGGAAGATAACTGGTTAACATGTAAAAAAATTAAACCACCACCCTTCCAGAAAGAAGACCAGCTTTAAACCCAGAACCCTCCACCCCATTTATGATTAGCAATAGATCTGGGCTCAATTCAGATCTTGAAGATATGAATTGTCATACTGGCATTGACATATAGTCTGTATAATCTACAATCCTATCTTCAGCAGGGCTCAGCAGCACAGCACCAGATAACATGCAACCTTCCCCTCCTCCCCAATAGGCAGATGTGGGGAAATCTGACCATAGGGAAGCCTCCTCCTAAATCCTAATAACTGGAGATAGTTAAGCCCTGAAGCATGATACTTTATATCCTTTCTAAAACACTTTTAAACTACTACCACTATGTCTTCTTGTTAGTCATACATCCTTGTTTGAATCTTATTACATTTCAACCTTGACATTGTGCTGTGGGAGTTTGTTCCACTGTCTATCTCAATCTGAATGGTCCTAATATCAGGAGTTGTTTGGATTCAGGATTTGATTTCAGAACATTTCTTATGCCCATAAAGCCAAAAGGGCAAGAAAATTCTTCTGAGAAATATATTTTATTGGTTTTATTAAATAGATTGTTCAAGAGGCTTTGTTATTAAAAAGCACCATTTTTTAATTAGGCTGTTCATGCAGTTTTAGGAGTGTGACTTTGATCCCAGTGACCTGCTTTTGACATGACATTAAGAGGAGAGTCCTGGAGAGCTTATGGTTTAGGATCATTGAAAATAGATTGCACAGGGCAAGAAATCAGCTCTGGAAGGAAAGGAAATACGTAGTTGTACCAGTCATTGCCCTAGCAATGAAGAGTCAGTGCTGATTACTGTTAGAGGAAATGTAGGGTAAGAAGGGATAAAGTTGTCAATGAAGAATAAAATGATTTCTTTCTATAATTTTTTTAGTGCCCTTAGTAGGAAAGTTTGGATAAATGTAAGTAACCTCATATTTCTCATGAGCTATTTATTTGTTTCACACACAACAAATGTAACACTCCTTCAGCTGGACACTCACCAGATCTCTGTGTTTGGATCCTTATACAGTGAGTAGAGACCCTTGTGTCCTTCGGTTTCCCTTGGTCTTTGTAGACTGTCACACTGCCTCTTTCCAGGGTCTCTCGGCACATTTCCTGGGCTCTCTGGCAGTTACTGCTTAGCAGAAACAGAATCAGATGGCCCAGCTACCCCTGGACCAACATGTTAACTCTCCCAACAGCTTGTCCAAAGCCTCTCCCAGAGCTGACTTTTTGTGCACACTGTGATTTTACAGTTCATATTTTCAAGGACATGTGATAGGTGTAGCACATACATATAGGCTTTGCAAAGATTTACATTAGTGAAAAGTCTTTACATTAGCAAGCACAAAAGATACACAGATCCAGAAAAAAAAATAAAACTTCTATAAACATTTCCCTGCCTGTGGTTCTCTTACCACCCTGGAGCATTCCTTTGGCTTAGGTCAGAGTCTTCTGCAGTCCATGGCTTCTACTCTAAATCATAAAGTCTCTCTCTCTGATCCCTCCAGTCACTGTCCTTCCACATGCACTCTTCCTCTCCACCATGCCCGATTCAATGAGAGGCCCTCCCTTTTTGAACCTCCAGTCCCTTTTGGCAGCCTCATCAGGGAATGCATTGCTTAGTTACCTCACCCTGGAATTTCAAACTTGAAAAATTTGTGATATTTGTGTGGCAGTGATTTCTTTGTCCATTGGTATTCCATGTGAATGTTCAATCATCAAAGGCTAATTACCATCTATGGTTAGCTAGTGCCAGGAACAATAATTTTTCCTGTTATGACTTGGGAGTTTTATCTTAATACGAAGGCAAAAGGCAACAGAGAAGGCAAATAATCTACATTCAAAATAGAGTTTTCAGTGTGACACAGATACACTGAAGGTCCCCAATAATAACCAGAATTCCTAAGCTGCATGTAGATAGACTTCCCCTAAATCTTCACAATTTATAAAAGGAAAAGGATAGGAATAGAGTTTGGCTTGGAATTGAAACATCATTTAGTAAACTGTTTGCTGGAACAGTTAAAGCTCAAGAAAAGAGCCCCAGATCCAAATTTCCCTGGAACTTGGGGAAAGCAGATTCAGAGCTAAACTTCAATTTATTTATTTATTTATTTGCTTATTTGTTTTTGCAGCAATATGGAGCTAAATTAGGCCTTTGCCACTAGGTTAATGCATGGGGCAGTAGATAGATGCTATGAAAGCAGACTGTGATTCGGACATTCAAATTGGTAGATGAAATATCTGTGTTTTGTAACCACCTAAGGTATATTCAGATTCTTATGTATACTGCTAATGTAAAATATTAGTTTTGGACTTTGAGTTCTCACAAAAGTATTGGTATTATAGAACACTGCACTCAAATTCTGAATATATCAAAAGCTTTTTTTATGAAGCTGACCTTTTGAGTTTTAAATACCCCCCCCTTTCATTTTAGAGGCCATATGAGATTTAATGTGTGAGTAATTAAATTCATTCAGCAAGTATTTAAATTAAATTATTCTCAGACTTGTATTCAGGGCATTTTTGAACTACAAATCTATAACAGAAGCAGAGATACTTGATATGAGTTTTATGCTACTAGAGAAAAAATTAATGAATTCAAATCAAATATGGTGACTAGATTTAGCTGGAAAAATGATTTTTTTCAAACAAGAAAAAGGGTTCATTTAGACCATTTTGAAATTAAATGTTTTAATTTTTCATTTGGCAACATTTCATTTTGAAATGTAGCTCTGTTTATTTCAAGACAGTAAAAAAACCCAGAAACAAAACAAAATGAAAAACTGTTTTTTTCTTGTTTCAAATTTTAAAAATCTCTCTAAATATATAAAAATATTTTCCTGTGGGATGATAGAGTGAGGTCATCATGTCATGCTGCATCCCACCTCCTCCTCCTCTGCCCTCAGCCGCCCTGCCTCCTCCCCTCCTCCCCAGAGCCGCGGGTCAGGAGCCATGCGCCCTCCCCACTTGCAGAGGGGCTGGGAAGCCATGTGCCCTCCCCCATTGGCGGGGGGGCGGGGAGCCGTGCACCCTTCCCTGTCCCCGAGGGGCCAGAGCAGCGAGGCCCAGGAGCCGCACGCCTTCTCCCCTCCTCCCTTCCTGGGAGGCTGGGAGCCACGAGACCTCCCCCCTTCGGGGAGGGTTTGTGAGCCACTCACCTTCCCTCCTCCTTGGGGGGGCCAGACCCACGAGGCTTCCCCCCCACAGAGGGGGCCGGGAGCCACGCGCCCTTCCCACTCCAGCCATTGTGACCTGGAACACAGATTTCGGTGCCACTCAGGTTTGCACTGCTTGGTTTCAAGGTGGGTGCAGTTGAATTCATGCTACAACCACTCCTGCTCTGTACTTTTCTTTATTGAATTTCATCTTGTTGATTTCAGACCAGTTCTCTAATTTTTAAAGGTCATTTTTCATTCTTATCCTGTCTTCCAAAGTGCTTGCAACCCTTCCCAGCTTGGTGTCAGTTCCAAATTTTATAAACATAATCTCCACTCCATTATGGACAAACTGGAGAAATACTCTGAGGTAAATAGGATGAAGTTTAATAAGGACAAATGCAAAGTGCTCCACTTAGGAAGGAACAATCTGTTTCACACATACAGAATGGGAAGCGACTGTCTAGGAAGGAGTACTGCAGAAAGGGATCTAGGGGTCAGAGTGGACCATAAGCTAAATATGAGCCAACAGTGTGATGCTGTTGCAAAAAAAGCAAACATGATTCTGGGATGCATTAACACGAGTGTTGTGAGCAAGACACGAGAAGTCATTCTTCCACTCTACTCTGCGCTGATTAGACCTCAGATGGAGTATTGTGTCCAGTTCTGGGCACCACATTTCAAGAAAGATGTGGAGAAATTGGAGACGGTCCAGAGAAGAGCAACAAAAATGATTAAAGGTCTAGAGAACATGAGCTATGAGGGAAGACTGAAAAAATTGGGCTTGTTTGGTTTAGAAAAAAGAAGACTGAGAGGGGATATGATAGTGGTTTTGAGGTATCTAAAATGTTGTCCCGGGGGGAGGAATTGTTCTCCTTGGCCTCTGATGATAGGACAAGAAGCAATGGGCTTAAACTGCAGCAAGGGCGGTTTAGATTGGACATTATGAAAAACTTCATAGCTGTCAGGGTGGTTATACACCAGAATAAATTGCCTAGGGAGGTTGTGGAATCTCCGTCTCTGGAGATATTTAAGAGCAGGTTAGATAGACATCTATCAGGGATGGTCTAGATGATGCTTGGTCCTGCCAATGGGGGCAAGGGAGTGGACTAGATGACCTCTTAAGGTCCCTTCCAGTTGTAGTATTCTATGATTCTATGATTATCCATGTCATTAATGAAAATACATAATAGTACTGGACACAGGATAGATCATTGCAGGACTTCACTAGATACATCCTCCCAATCTACTGCATACCATGATAACTACTCTCTGAGTATGAGTTTCAACCAGTTGTGTGCCCACCATATCATAATTTCAGCTAAAGCACATCTCCCTAATTTGCTTCTGAA
Source organism: Rafetus swinhoei (assembly GCA_019425775.1). Classification (NCBI taxonomy): domain Eukaryota; kingdom Metazoa; phylum Chordata; order Testudines; family Trionychidae; genus Rafetus; species Rafetus swinhoei. The sequence continues at coordinate 161,488,364 of CM033437.1, forward strand.
AATATTATGTGGGATTCTGTCAAAAGCCCTCCCAAAATTAATCTATATCACATCTACTGCTTTCCTTCCTATCCAGTAACCCTGGCAGAAAAAGGAAATTAGGTTGGCAGATCCATGCTGGCTATTACTTATCAGCCTGTTGTCCCTAGGTGCTTATAAACTGGTTTCTAATAAATTGTTCCATTATCCAGATATCAGTGGTAGGCTGACTGGTCTATATTCCCTAGGGCCTCTTTGTTCCCTTTTTTGATAAACTCTACATTCTAAAATATCTATTTGGGGACTATATCCTGTACTGATAAGGGACTCAGTCAACTATATAATTTAATCATTCTTTCCATTTCATGATTAACCACATTTGTGAATGCTGTGTTCATACACTAGAGTAAAAATACCGTCTGAACATCATCAGTTAATAGCAAATAGAAAATGCCTGTGAACTTCTAAGCCCTATGCTTGCTCTGCTGAAATTCAACAGTGCAGGCTCAGACACTTGATGCTAGAAGTTGTACAACACATTTTCAAAGAGCCTCCATTTCTTTGCCTACGATATGTAATGCATAGGTGCAGCTGTCTGTCCAAAATTGCAGCACCAGGACCAAAAGTGTAAGTGCACCCACATATACATACAAAACCCACACTCGTGTCCATAAATTGGATAACTGTATAAGCCTAGTCTACTGATTTGTACATTTAAATGTAAATGTGTGCATGCCCCAAAAGCTAATACTCTGGATATATGATAGCTGGAAAGTCATACTTTGTGAAATAAATGATCTGGTAATACAGAATTATATTTCATGAGACTCCTGGACAAATTTGGGCCACTACTACTTTTTACAAAAGTGGGAATTCCTTTCAACTCAGTTTCCTCTTCCAAGTAATCTTTAATGTGGAACACTTCTTCATAAGAAAGTTTATCAGGATTTAACATACAAACAGTTTTACAAGACATAGGTGATCAGACTGCTTAATGATGCTTGATAAGTGCATCATAATTCAGAAAAAAACCTTTCTAAGAATCCCTGCTGTAATTAGATCCAATTTTCAATTCTAACCCACAGCTCCACAACCCTGTTAATTATCAGATTGATTTGTTATGGTTCAAAAACCCTTCCAATGGAAAGGGCTGCCTCCTGACATAGTGTCATATCCAAGCATCGATAACGCTGACATGTGAAAAGGTCATGCCACCAAACATTAGCATTTCAAAACAGCAATTATACTAATTCATTTAAAAAAAGGTTTCTTCATCTGTCCATTAGCAATGGCTCTGTCTGGAAGAAAAGACTGGAAAGGCCCTGCACTAAACTGACTGGCGCTATTTTCTTGCTGAAATCGAGACCCACAAAAATGTAAATTAAGCAAATTGACTCTTTGCCTGATAGAAAGAGGCAGATTCACCTGGCATAGAAGTGGAAAGAATGATACTGTGGAAAAAGCTTTGGAGTGTGAGAACTTGGCAAGGACACTGCCCATTCCACTTCCACCTCAGGCAAGGGTGCCTTTTCGAAAGGGTGGGGGAGCAGCAGCTATGCACTCCGGGACATGGCTAGCTTTTCATTCCATTCCCAGGTTGCTAAGGGAGTGAGGGGGAAGTGCTTGCATTCTGTGCATGCCTCTCACATGGTGAAGGGAGCTCACCAGCCAGGTGTGGGAGGAATGCATGGAATGCAAGCACTTTCCCCTCACTCCCTTAGCAGCCAGGGAACGGAATGAAAAGCTAGCTGCATCCCGGAGTTTATGGCTGCTGTCCCCCGTACCCTCTCGAAATGGCGCCCTTGCCTCAGAGGACCTAATTCAGTTCAGAGGAAGGTGGTTCCATTCAGCACACTGAGCTTTCAAACTTTTTCAGTGTGGGCTATAATTTAACTGAACAACAGATAACCTTTCTATTCGTAGTTGCCCAGGATCCCTTTCCTCCCCCCCCATCCCCCCCCATGACTGCATAAAAACCTTACAATAATTGTTTGCGTGGAAAGTACTAGTTCTGTTTTTAACTGCCTGCATGGTTGATGGTGGAGACCTGAAATAATTTATTTAAAATGCCAGTTGGGTTGTGATGGGGAATTTCCTATTACAGGCAGTCCCCGGGTTACGTACAAGATAGGGACTGTAGGTTTGTTCTTACGTTGAATTTGTATGTAAGTCGGAACTGGCGCCCAGATTCAGCCGCTGCTGAAACTGACCAGCGGCTGACTACAGGAAGCCCGAGGCAGAGTTGCTCTGCCCCGGGCTTCCTGGAATCAGCCGCTGATCAGTTTCAACAGCGGCTGAATCTGGGCGCCTGAGACAGAGCAGCTGGGGCGCTGCGGGTAGGTCCTGCAGCGCCGCACCTCGGCACTGCGGGACCAACCCGGCAGCACCCCAGCTGCTCTACCCCAGGTGTCCCTAAGTCAGCTGCTGCTGAAACTGATCAGCGGCTGATTCCAGGAAGCCGGGCAGAGCAACTCTGCCTCGGGCTTCCTGTAGTCAGCCGCTGGTCAGTTTCAGCAGCGCCGACTTGGGATGCCTGGGCAGAGCAGCTGGTGCTGCCGGGTTGGTCCAGTAGCGCCGCTCCTGGCGCTACTGGACCAACCCAGCAGCACCCCAGCTGCTCTACCCCAGGCGTCCTGATTCAGCCACTGCTGAAACTGACCAGCAGTGGCTGAATCAGGATGCCTGGGGCAGAGCAGCTGGGGTGCTGCCGGGTTGGTCCAGTAGCGCCGAGGAGCGCGCTGCAGGACCAACCCGGCAGCGCCCCAGCTGCTCTACCCCAGGTGTCGGCGATAAAAGCCTGGTCTGCTGGGGCCCCAGCAGACCAGGAGACGCGGGCGGCGGGACCGCCGAGACGCGCCCTGTCCCGCCGCCGCGTCCTCCGGCTTTGCTCGCGTCTCCCTGGTCTGCTGGGGGCCCCCACCAGCAGACCAGGGAGACGCGGAGCGGCTTTTCTCGCCGCGGAGGACGCGGGCGGTGGGACTGCCCAGACGCGCCACGGTCCCGCCGCCCGCGTCCTCCGTGGCGAGAAAAGCCTGGTCTACTGGGGCGCACTAGCTGCGCCCCCCCAGCAGACCAGGGAGATGCGGAGCAGCTTTTCTCGCCGCGGAGGACGCGGGCAGCGGGACCACGGCGCGTCTGGGCTGTCCGCTGCCCGCGTCCTCCACAGCGAGAAAAGCCCCGTTCGTATGTAGGGATCCGACACAAGTCGGATCCACGTAACTCGGGGACTGCCTGTATTTATGGGAATATGCTTATGAATATGACATAATAACTGGAATATGCTTTATGCAAGTGTTGTATCATGCAAGCAAGGTAGTAACAAACTTCAACAGGACTTTATTTACCAAAAGTGAAACCTCTTTACAAAGCTGTTGCACCCTGCTGTAGCTCTCACTCAGCCCTGGCTAATCTTCTCCCCCTTCCTTCCTGTTTCTGTGTTTCCAGACTCCCAACAGCCAGTGTTCCCAGTTTAATAATTACAAGCAGCATCTAAAACACCTCAGCAAGATACTTTATGTGAGATATCATTCGAAAGATTATAATTTATTGAATAAGTTAAGCCTATTTGTATGCTTGCATCATTTCTGTGTCTGAAGTTAGGAATATTGACTTATTTATTACCAATGTGTTCGAGTTGAGAAAACCCAATTACCAACCCATATAGTACAACAATGATAAAGCCAGGTATAGAGCTAATGCCCCATTAGCAAGAGACAATGAACTATGTGAGAACAAGGCTTCCTGTAAGTGTGAGGATCAACCTGTAAGAAATGGATATTGGCTCCTAAATAACCCTGTGACCATGTCACCTGATTCCGGAATTCATCTTGGATTCTGTACTTTTCCACAAGAAGGGAAGGGGGAGAAAAGGTTTGGGAGACAAAGGAGTCCTGCCTTAGGCAAATCCTATGTAAAGGTGGGGAGTCATCAATTCTCCCCTGGGACTCCAACCAAGATGACTGCTGAGAAAATCTAAGGCTGACGAGGAGGAAAGACTGGATCCCGAATGGAAGGGTGTCTAGTCTGTGCAGAGATGATTAGAGCCACTTTTTAGGTGAGAATTTACTTGTTACCAGTTTCATTAGTGTATTAAGCTTAATTTGTGTGTTCTGTTTTTATTGTGGTTAGTAATCTGCGTTGTTCTCTGTGCTATCTCTTATGCCCACTTAAATCATAGCAGGGTGTCCATACTATTACAGGGTGAGCAAGCTCAGTGGTTTCTCAAAACATCAAGTAATAGGGTATGTCTACACTACAGCACTAATTCGAACTAAGCTAATTCGAATTAGTGCATTTAGACCTAAAAACTAATTCGAATTAGTGTTTTGCTAATTCGAACTAGCATGTCCACATTGGGTGGACCCTGAACCGAAGTTAAGGCTGGCCGGAACCAGGACTTAGAGTGTGGAGCTGCTGCCTCAGCTGCTGCCTGTGCTTAAAGGGATCCGACCCCCACCCTGGACAGACAGTTCTCAGGGTTCCCCGCTTGCTGGTCTCCCTCCCTGCGGGACAGCAAAGCAGTCCTGTCTTGGAGTGCCCTGAGTGCCCTCACTCGGCACATCACAGCACTCGGCTATCAGCCCAGCTGTACTTGCCGCAGGCTGCCATCTGGGGGGGTCAATCGGGGGGCTGTCAGGATCCAGGAGAGCTTCCACCCCGAGGAGCCAGAGCCACCCCAGTCCTCCCCATCGGGGCTCGTGCCCCATTCCTCCCTCTCCTCCTTCCACTTACCCCTCCCTAGCCCCCCTTCCTGATGTAAAAAATAAAGGACACGTGTGTTCAAAAATAGAAACTCTCTTTATTTAACAAAACTGGAGGGGGGCGGAATTAACCTCTGGGGAGACTGGGAAAAGGAGGTGGGAGAGGGGAAGAGAGAGGGTGGGAGAGGGGAGGGGAAAACCTGGGAGGAGGAAGCTGGAAGCGGGAAGCCAGGGGAAGAAGGAGGAGGGGAAGTATAAAACTATGGTACTCCATATCTTCAGTACTGTGTACAGATGTGGTCTCCTCACCTGAAAAGAGATGTTTTGGCCTTGGAAAGGGTTCAGAAAAGGGCAACTACAATGATTAGGGGTTTGGAACAGGTCCCATATGAAGAGAGGCTAAAGAGACTGGGACTTTTCAGCTTAGAAAAGAGGAGACTGAGGGGGGATATGATAGAGGTATATAAAATCATGAGGGGTGTGGAGAGGGTGCATAAAGAAAAGTTCTTCATTAGTTCCCATAATAGAAGGACTAGAGGACACCAAATGAAATGAATGGGTAGCAGGCTTCAAACTAATAAGCGAAAGTTCTTCTTCACAAAGCAAATAGTCAACCTGTGGAACTCCTTGCCACAGGAGGCTGTGAAGGCTAGAACTATAACAGAGTTTAAAGAGAAGTTAGATAAAGTCATGGAGGTTGGGTCCATGGAGTGCTATTAGCCAGGGGGGTAGGAACGGTGTCCCTGGCCTCTGTTTGTGGAAGGCTGGAGATGGATGGCATGAGACAAATGGCTTGGTCATTGTCTTCAGTCCATCGCCTCCGGGGTAGCTGGTGTTGGCCGCTGTCGGCAGACAGGCTACTGGGCTAGATGGACCTTTGGTCTGACCCAGTGCAGCCGTTCTTATGTTCTTATGTTCTAAGCTCAGGGCTCAGGGTCGGGGGGTCTCACTGGACCACCTTGATTTTCATGCAAACCTGCTCCTGGGTTTGCATGTGGCCTTTGGTGGCCAGGCTGGCAGCTATCCTGCCGTAGACGGCCGCTTTCCTGTGCCTAGTGCGGAGGTCGTGGATGTTGGAGGCCTCCCCCCAAACCTGGATGAGGTCCACGATCTCCGCACTAGACCAGGAGGGCGCCCGCCTCTTGCAGCCCTGGGCAGGCTCCTGGGAGCCGCCAGCCTGGTCCTGGGAAGAGGCGGAGGGTTAGGTGGCAGTGGGTGGCTGGCTCATGACATGCCAGGTGCAGGGTCTGCTGGCTGGGCGCTGGCAGGCTTGCACCTGGCACAGGCACCGTAGCCAGACCTTGGCCCTTTAAGGGCTCTGGGGCCAGGAGGGGGGCAGAAGAGTTTCCCTGGCTTGGCCCAGAGTGGCCACCAGGGCAAGCTGGGAAGGGCTAGCCTCCCACTAGTTCGAATTAAGTGGCTACACAGCCCTTAATTCGAACTACTTAATTCGAACTAGGCGTTAGTCCTCGTAGAATGAGGTTTACCTAGTTCGAATTAAGCGCTCTGCTAGTTCGAATTAAGTTCGAACTAGTGGTTTGTATGTGTAGCGCCTATGAAAGTTAATTCGAACTAACGGCTGTTAGTTCGAATTAACTTTGTAGTGTAGACATACCCATAGTTCCAAGGGAAGTTGGGGACCAATCACACAGGCTATATGCTTTCTTTGCGTTCATCACAGGAACGTATTATCAGAATAAATTATTGTATTTCTCCTATGTTCCCTCTCACCCTACCACTCAGAAAGTCTTAACTTTTGCATTCCTTTCCAAGGCTTGGAGAGGTCTGAACATTCAGAAGGGTTAATTCTCCATCACCTCTATCCACCAACACTCCTCGTGTCTGCCTGCCTTTATCTTTATCCATAGGCGCTCACATCCGCTGTCATTTTAAACACTGGGTAGCAGCGTGAAGCACAAAATGGCACTATTTTCTAAACCTTGTGCTTCTGGTAATCTGTTGGGAAATCTACAGTCAGAGGACACACCTTCAAAACTGTACCCACAATCCAGTCTATGGGATTCCTGTCTATGCAAAAGATGCATGTTGCTGTCTTGAATAGATTTATTTCAGTCCATTTCTTAGGATGAAGGTTGTTTTCTCACTCTGCAAACTTTTTGGTCTGAGGGCCACATTGGGTTTGGAAATTGTATGTAGTGCCAGGTAGGGAAGACTGGGGGAGGCTGTGCCTCCCCAAACAGCCAGGCCAGGCCCAGCTCCTGCCCCCTATCCAAATGCCCTGTCCCCCAGCACCTAACCACCCTCTGGGGCCCCTGCCTCCTATCCAACCCCCCTGCTCCCTGCCCCCTGACTGACTCCCAGGGACCTCTGGCCCATCTACCCACCCTTGCTCTCCACCCCCGATCACCCTAGACCCCTGCTCCCATCCATCCCCCCTTGTTCCCTGCCCCCTGGCTGCCTCCCGGGACTCCCCACCATCTATCCAACCTTCCTTGCTCCCTGCCCCCGAACATGCTGCCCGAAGTATTGGGGCTGGCAGCATGGTGACCATGCCATCCAGGTGCTGGGGAGCTGATGCTAGAGGAGAGGTGGTGGGTGGGAGCAGTGGGGAGGAGCCAGGGGCTATGTGACCCTGCTCACCAGAGTTGGGCTGGCTTCTCCCCACAAGGCAGTTCCGACCCTGCTCCCCAGTGGGAGCATGGGGGATGAATTGAAGGGTCCAAATATGGTCCGCAAGCTGAAGTTTACCCCCATCTGCACAGCCACGAGCCCGGCTAGTCCAAGGCATTTGACGCAGGCTGGAGAGTGAACGGGGGGACTTGCTCCAATATGCTGTATAGAAAAGCCAGGGGTGGTCAAGAGCAAGTGTAACATGGTGTTTAACAGCAGATCAGAATATGTGTAACAGTGCTCACTGTTTGGCCAACAGTGGTGGGGAGAGGTAGTGGCCCTGAGTTCATTACATATTGGGCTCCATGGTCTACATGCCTGATTTCTCCATGGCCCATCTTGGCCTGCTTTAGAACATGTTGTTCAAAAACTTACCAATGCAATTAGACACAAAGCTGATGCCACACAATCCCCTCCGCACTGCTCTGCTGCTCCTTCCTTGTGATCAGGGCAGCTACTGTCAGAATCTAGAAGTCCTCTATATGTCAGTGCGTTCCTGCTCACGATAACAGAACAAGCAGCGTGGAGAGGCCCTGCAATGCAGCACTCATAAACTAACCCAGCTCCCCTGTGAGTCACTCAGATGTAGTTTGCTTTATTACATCACCCAGAGTCAATGGATGGTTGAGATTTCAGGGTTTGATTTTGTTGAAATGATATTTTAAGAGGAGGTTTGATTTCAGATCTGTCAGTCCTCAGCCTGTTGTTTTTAAGGAACCATGGGGGGAGGGAGAGGACATTCAGTAAAATACTTCTAAGCACCATGGTCATTACATCCAGGCCGTAAGATAGTTATTGAAATGAAACTTGAAAATTGCATTTTCTTTAGATAGATTGTGCCAAAAGTAAAATTTTACAGGGTTTTTTTTTTTATTCTGTGGGCTCTGGTGGCCCTGCTGGCTCCACTGGCTCTACTGCCCGGCCAGCCCCCTCTCCCAGCCACCGACAACCTCTGCCACTGGGCCTCTTTGGTCCCATATGGCTGGACCACAGATGCTGACAAACAAGAGAGTCCTGGACCAGAGAGGTTGAACCTGGATTATGAATGGGCTAAAATCATGTCCAAACTGACCACACAATATACTACAGATTGAATCTCTCTAGTCTGACACCCTCGGGACCTGGCCTGAACCAGAGAATTTGCCAAACCACTGGAAGTCAGTATTGTAGTGAGTGAGTCTCTTTATTTTTATTTCACCAAAGCGAATAAATAGAACAGCTCTTTCAATGCTGCTTAATAATGTATGACTGTACTGATATACCCAATATAAACCTAAGCCTAAATGTACAGGACCATGGGAAATGTGGCCACACCCATAATAAGCGGACATCCAACTAACTAAAATCATGCCAGACCGTGGATATTGCCAGACCAGAGTGCTGGATCAGAGAGGTTCAACCTGTAGGAGAAAATCAGGATAAGTTTAGCATCAGCTTTATATATAGGCATGTGCCATACATATGATAATTATACACTCTATACGTAGACTGTAAGCTCCTCTGTGCAGACACTTGTCTCATGTGTTGTTATACAGCTCCTAGCTTAATGGGGCCCTGATCTCACAGCACTGTTGACAATAATGCAACATATGTTTATAAAACGTAGAAATGTAAATGTGTGTTCTACTGGTCTTCATCTGAAGAAGTGGGTTGTACCCACAAAAGCTACATGTTTTGTTAGTCTTTAAGTTGCTGCTAGACTATTTGTTGTTTTTTATGGTCTTCCTCGGTCATTTCCGTTACATGTCAACATAGCAATGTGGCCTTGTGTATAAAGCTCTTCCATCACATCTTTCCAGGACACATACCTGACAGCTTATGTCTCATAGTAATTTTCTGTTTGTATGCATATTTTAATGTATTAAAGATGCAGGGATGGACTCAAGTTTCAAATCTAGATTCCTACACCTGAATATGTCAGAATTGTTTGGATCTCAAATGTAGCATGGAACCTTCTTCAATTAAAATATTATTTCTTATATTACCTAAAAATGATAATAAAACCATTGTCCAAGTATTGATGCTAATTAGTGACATATTAAGAGTATAGCTGAACCGGTGACTCCAAGGCCAGACCTCAAATAGAGTAGCTGTCTCGCTGATAAGCTGCCTTGTTTTTGATTTTTAGTTCCTGCTATGATCACTTCCTATCCAAACACCACTTTGGCAACACAGGGTCAAAAGAAGGAGATGAGCTGCACAGCACATGGAGAGAAACCCATCATAGTCCGCTGGGAGAAAGAGGATCGAATCATTAACCCCGAAATGTCCCGCTATCATGTTTCCACCAAGGAAGTGGGCGATGAAGTCATCTCTACCTTGCAGGTATCAAAACAAAGTGACCAATGGTTTGTTTATACAGTCTAGAGTGTTGTTTGCTTCTGCTTTTTGTGGATGAGGACATCAGGCACAACTGCCAATTTAAAAATAATGACTTGGAATCTGATGTGCCTCTTCTTTATGTTGGTTTGAGTATGGAGTAACTCCACAAAAGTCAGTGGAGCTGCAGGTCCAACAGCCACTGCAAATCCAGGGGCAAGGAGTGGGGAGGACGCAGCTCACACCCCTGAAAGAGGTAGGGTTGCCAGAGGGTTTGCCCAAAATACCGAATACCCTCTCCCCCTCCCCCAAAAAAAACACCAGGGAAAAAATTCTGTGGAGGGGAAAAAAAGGGGGAGACCAAAGTTGTTGAGGGAAAAAAAAAGGAGTTATTAAGCAAAAAAAATTTAAAAAATAAAACAGCATTAAAACAGCTTTAAGTGCCTGCAGAGTCAGAATAGGCATAGCAAGAGGGCAGAGGTTGAGCACTAAGACCCAGGGAAGGCTTCAGTACTTTAGGCTTTTTGCCGGCAGCCATTTTGTTTTCTTCATGGAGCCAGAACGCAGCTTCCCTGCGGAACTAGGTAAGCAGGGGGGCCGGGCCCCGTTGCCGAGTGTGTCGTAGCGTTGCCAGGTGTCCGGTATTTTCGCCTCCTGGCTGGGAAAAAAATCAGAAAATACCGGAATGTCTGGGTCAATACCGGACACCTGGCAACCCTAGAAAGAGGTGGGGCCTTGGGTTGTAGGGGCGGGGCCCTAGATAGTCAACACTTAGTGCCACCCTGGAGCAGTGCTCAAAGCTGGGTGGGACAACGCTATGTCACTCCCATGGCAATTCGAAGGAGCATGGGATTCTGGCCACAGCCACTGCAACAGTAGCAGTGGCCATGAGCTCTGGGCCCCTTTGAAACTCTAGTCCCTAGGATAATTGCCCGCTTTGCCCCTCCCTGTTGGCGGGCCTGCAGTGGAATCATATTGGTAGAAAACTGGTGTGGGAAGGAAGGGAATCAGGCCCAGTATTTTTCAAGTGCCTTTGTTCCTTGTTCCCATTTGGCCATCTGTGTGGCAAACAGATGGTGTAAAAAAAGTCAGAGTAATAATCAGATAAAATGTCCATTAAAATCTCCTAAGCCAAGTGAGGTTAAAAGAAAAGGTACCTCAGGGATGTGTGTCGGACCTGCATGGTGTCTGTTAGTATTCAGCAGATACTGGATACCATAGCAAAAATCGTCCAACCAGCTGGCAAGAAGTCATATTTCACAGCTTTGCTGTTACTTCTGTGAAATGCAGCTCTCTGGTGATATCACAGCTGTGAACAGGGCTCAGTAAAGCCTTAAGAGGCTGAGTTGGAAAGGCTATGGGGAGGACGTGCACCACTTTAACGGCAGTGCAGATTTGTGAGGCAAAGTGTTACATATGTACTTAGTGGGAGCAAGAATACAGATAGCCCTTGGTAAAGAACTGAAGCTATACTATTGGGCTGCTGCCCTGACCCTGCCCTCATTCTGCCTGGACATGCATTCTGGGTGCAGTATAGTGTCTGATGGTGCTAATTTGCCCCTTCTTCCATTATGGCAGCCTGCAGTCAAATAATGCTGCCTCCCCCCAACTCTCTCATCTTACAGCAGCACCTGGGCTCAGGGGGAAAGGCACCTCTCTTTGCCATGGCAGCTCTGAGGATAGGTGCCCTTCCCCCAACCCCAGCAGGGTTAGAGCTGGAGGAGCCAGGGCTGGGTTGGACTTGGAGGAGGGTTGTCCCAGCCATGGCTGGGTTTGGGGCCAGGCCACTTTGGCCACAGCAGGTCTGGATTTGGGTCACAACAGCAGGTCTGGCCCTGGTTCACCCCAGCCACAGCAGGTTCAGGGCTGGGCCACATTGGCTGGGTTCAGGCCCTGAGAGAGGCATTCCAGCCTTAGCAGGTTTCGGCTAGCATTGGCTTCAGCCTCCCTCCTCCAGTCAAGGCATTTTGGAGGCTGGGCTAGGTTAGGGTTGGGGGTGGCACAGCCTTCCCCAGCTGTGGCACATTCCTGGGCGGGTTCCTTGAGAGCTTGCATGGCACTGTATAGGCAGCTGTGTGACTGCACAGCTCACAGGGCACTTGGAAGAGAGAGAGAGGGAGATCTAAGTGTGTGTGTGTGTGTGTGTGTGTGTGTGTGTGTATACATATAGATACACACACATACACACAAAAAGATTTACAAGAATATTATTAAGGTTACAAAGTCAAACTCTCTCAGAAGTTAAGACATCTCAGACTATGCAGCATTATATGGGACTTTATATGTTAAAAGCACAGCTCCCATTGATTTAAGTTCCAGCTACTAGTGTTCAATGCTTCTGCAAATCAGATTCAAGGGTGTCAAGTCAGGCATCCAGAAAATGGGAAACACACAATTAGTGACCCTCTATGAAAAGCCTGGTGTAAGCGATTTGCCCTCTCTGAGTATCACGTAAGAACTCTGTGACAGCAGACACTAACGCTATTTCAAAATAACTGTTTCAAAATAAGCATTATTCCTCGTGGAAAGCAGGAGTTATTATTTCAAAATAACTGGCCCGTTATTTTGAAATAATGGGCTGGGTAGTGTGGAGACTCTGCTTGTTATTTTGAAATAAGGAGGGTTATTTCGAAATAACTCCCCGGTGTAGATCAGGGGAGCCATTACAGGGAAACTCCAGCTTCTACCATGTAACACTGTCTTGCAGAGAACACGCTCAGCCACTCTGTGGGTATGGTTCATGCACACTCTGGTCAGGTCTGGGAGAAGTGAAAGGATACAGCATGCTCAGTAAATTTGTGTGGATGGCCCATGTGCAGTCCTGTCACATCTAGTGTCTGTGACAGCAGATGCACGAGCAGTCTAGTCAGCACTTTAATCTGAAAGAAGGTTTGAACAAGCACAGTTAGGAGCAAGTCTGTGGAAACTGTAGCTGCTAAAATCAGATCTCTCCTCTGTGCATTTACAGACTGAGACTTTTAGAGTCTTATAACTTGACTGCATTTGGATGGATTTTCAAGGGGATGAAAAAAGGCACATCCCTTACACAAAGTGACCCCCCTGACAAATTTCAGGTCCCTGTTCCAAAGCAAGGGGTTGCTAAAGGAACAGTTTGAACCCTGGAGAAAAATAGCCTGAGGCAGACACCTGGGATAAAAAAATCTCAGCACAAATTAGAATCTGACAAAGCTATAAGCAACAGGCTTTTATGGGAAATGTTAGGCAATCTTAATAATGGCTGGCTCTAACTCCTCCACCTATAACATGAGTAAGTCTCTCTCTCTCTCTATCTCCCTCCCTCCCCTCTTTCCCCCTCCCTCCTCCCTCATATATATATGAGAAAAACGTATCTTGCGGGACAACAGAGTGATGTCATCACATCACTCTGCACCCGCAGGAACAAGTTCCACCCACTCCCAGCCTGGGCACTGTGGCCCCAGGCTGGTCACCCCTCCATTTCCATCCCCAGGGGCCCTGTCCTTCCTCTGGCGGCTGAGAGACCGCAGCCTGCACAGCCTGTGCCACCTCAGCCCTCCTTCAGTGGGGAGAGAGGGGCTGAAAAACCACAGCCTGCGGAAGGGGAGAAGCGGGCTGGCGGCAGATTAGTGGGACGCGAGAGGTCCAGACTGTCTGCTGCCGGAGGAGGACTGAGAGCCGAGGGCTGGCTGTGGCTGGCGGCTAGGGGGCAAGAGGCTGGGGCTGGCTGCGGCCCTGGCTCTCCTCTCCCTGGTAGCTGGGGGGCAGAGCAAGAGGCCACTGGCCCTCTCTTCCCTAGTGGCTGTGGGGAGAGCTGGACCTGCCTACCCCCAGAGCCAAGGAAGTTGGCGAGCACAGCGAGCAGGGGGCACAGCCCCTTAGTAATGTGTAAATATCATTATTATGGGATTTGCATCCAGGCTACGTCTACACTGCCGGCTTTGCTAGCAGTGCCTATGAAAATGAAGTGCAGATTAGCATATTGCGTGCGCAAACAGTTTTGCGCAAAAAAAAATCCACAATGCTTGTTTTTGCGCAAAAACAGCTTGAATGAATTATGCAAATGAAGCATGGCAATATGCTAATCCACACTTCATTTGCATAGGCACTGCTAGCAAAGCCGGTAGTGTAGACAAAGCCCCAGAGTGTCATGCAATAATTTCTGACACCATACATTAAATTGGATTTATTATGCATTTTGTCCATCTCACCTGTACTCTGACCACAAATCTATCTTCACTTGATTACTTCCAAACATAAGCTGTTTCAAACCTCTGCCATTTTCCTTTTAAAAAAAAAAAGTTTCTTTCCAAAGTACATATTAAAATTATCTTAGGTGCAGAATTCCAAGTATTTAGTCCTAGATCAGTGAGAAATTCAAGATCTGACCTCATGTAATGCAACAGAGCCAAATCTGTTCTATCACTAGAAAGGGGAGGTGCCCAGCTTTCTAGTATATTTAACTCTTGTACCTAGTCTTGATAGATGCCAGTATTTTGGACCTTACATTCATGCCATTACTATTTATTCTGCATAGTTACATATAAGCTTGCATATTCCATATATACATACACATACAATATCTGTGTACTACTGCAAGAGAAACAGCCTATATCATTTCTCCCCACCCCATATCTGAAAGATGCTTATGTTTATTTGTTTTCTGTACATACAGTTGAATCAACTGTTTCTTTTCAATCCTCCTCTAGATTTTGCCAACTGTGCGTGAAGATTCTGGCTTCTTTTCCTGCCATGCTATCAATTCTTACGGGGAGGACCGTGGAATAATTCAGCTCACTGTGCAAGGTAGGAAGAGGACAGCATAAGGAAAAAAACACAACTATTGTAGTACAGTAAGTGTATGCCATGCTCAGAAATCTGTTTTTTGGGGGGGAGGTGCAAGTCCCTAATTAAATATATTTCTAATTATCTGAGAAATTAGAAGGTGCATCAGAATCTTTTTCTGAACTCATATTTTCTAGCACCACAGATTCAGTCACAATAAAGCTTAAACTTCAGAGTCTTTGTAGAAATGTGCAGATGAGTAAAAGGAGTATATCTTATATGAACAAGTTAACAATCTACTTATCAGACTTAAATATCCACCAGCACTTATACTGTAAGGACAATATACTTGAGGGTTGCCTTATTTATTTTTTAAATCAAACAATCCTCTAAATTCAGGTGAAAGACAAAAGTGATTTGATGTGATTTTTTTCAGAAGAAATGTTAAACCTATTGTTTGTTTAGAAACACAATATTTCAAGTTTAATCCATCAAAATAAATTGTAATATATTTGTGCAACTCGGGCTGCAGTTGCCTTTATCGCCTAGGGTTGGGATCTCCTTCCTGTGGGGGCTTAGTCAGGCAGACAGCAACGGGTTGTGGTATGGTTTAAGGTGATGGTATTTTAGATGCTGAGCAGAGGCAAAACTCAGCCATTGGTTTGCTGGTTTGCCATTTGACACTTGCTCATGTGCTCTTATGCCTTGGAGCTTGCATATACATTTCTAGTATTTGAAAATCTCTTTCTCCCAACCCTTGGCTCCATGTGATGACAGGTTCCACAACACGTCTGAACCAACCCTGTCAAAAATTTAGGCAGAAATTGGGAGCTTGATTCTCATTTGCCCTAAAGTTCCTTTATGCTGCTTTGGCAATGCAAATGGTTCTTATACTATGCATAATGTGTAAATATGAATCAGGCCCTTGGTTTTGAACCCTTCTTTTATGAATTTACATTCAAAGGATTAGAACTCTTATTTCTCCCAACCCCCAATAGTTTGTATGTATATACTTTCGCATACATTCAAAATGTAGCAGTACCAAAGCAGTGTGACAGTTATAGCCAGAATACTCCCCTGGCATGAATACTCCCCGCTATGAGTTACCCTGATGTACCTCCATTCCACACTAAAGTCATTGACGCTTGTAGGAAGTGATGCATTATAAGTCCTCCCATTCCCCGCTCTTAAGTCGTGCAAAAAAAACCCCAATTTGTGCAAATGGAAGTCAGCTACAGGAAAAAAATTCCCCACTTTAAGTTGTTCTGCTGTAAATCCAAGTTTTTTGGAAGGTATCTTGGACTTATAGTGAGGTTGGCCTGTATTGCAAAAGGGATTGGAATTTAAGCAATACTGCAATATGGTGCATCTATTTAGGTACCACTAATTAGTAATCCAAGACAAATTCATTCTCTCTTATTTTGATAAATGACCTTTCCTTTCTTAAAGTCCGCAGAATGCTCTTCAATGGGTGGTTAAATGAGTATATAGATATTAATGAAGGAGCAGAGAAAACAGCATAAGATCTTCCTGTTAACAGCCCGCGTTAGAGCCATGCTCATTATTATAGCTTATACTTAATACCAGCATTCTTTTGACTAAAGCAGAGTCTGTCTATTAACTCAGAGCCACCAGACCCTCCTGAAATAGAAATCCGAGAGGTGAGAGCACGCAGCATTGCCCTCCGATGGACAATGGGATTTGATGGAAATAGTCCAATCACAGGCTACGATATTGAATGCAAGAACAAATCTGGTAAGGGATAGTCTTCATTTGCAAGTGATCCATTTCTCATAACTTGTTTTTATTCCTTCATTATTTTGTTTGTTCTGTAAACAGTGAATCATAATCAAAACACTGTGAGGTAAATTCTTCTTTGACAGTCTTTTTGTTCTTCTATCGTGGGCTTTGTCTTCTGCCATTTCACTTGTTTTGATTTCTTGTGTTATGACCATTTTGCTTATATTTGGATTGTTGCGCTTCCTTTTTTTATTGGGATATCCACAGATAACTGCATCAGATATCCTAATGCAGCCTTAGCCATTCCAGCTGGTAACAATGGATGCTGAATAATAATAGGCAACTATTATTATCTTTACCTCCTTCTATTTGTTTTTCTACTGCCCATTTTCCCCGGCAGAGTAATTTCTCTAAACAGGGACCTTTTATCTGGATTGCTGCAGTTTGGAAATGCTCTTCTGTTGTACGTACAGTTGTGTGAGGTTTCACCAGAACAGCAGGATTAGGAGCCAAACTGCAGACTTGGGAATGTACTAGGATAGATAAAGAAATCTGTACAGTAGCTTGCTGAACCACCAAGCTGAGTTTGCAGTAATCTCTAATGTCCTGCAAGGGACAGGCTAGTGGCACATATCTGCAGAACAACCTAAGCAGATATATTTCTGCTAGGTCAGCATTGAGCCATAGCTACATGCTGCTCATAAGTAAAGCTAACTCATCTGTCAGTATCATTACAGGAGTGCTAATTCATATTCTTAAAGGGAAAATACCGTTTTGGGAAATATAGTGACATTTTACATTTTTCAGTATTTGAACTTTTGGAATAAATATCAAAGCTCTGCCTCTGGGCTGCTCTGTAACATAAAAGGTGCATGTTGGCTTGAGTTTCAACTCTGTTTGGACAGGTAGCAGAAAGAATTATCAGTAAGGTCATAACATCACTTCCATTTATGCTTTCTCACACCTAACATGCTGTTGCTGTGAGCCATGCTACTCTGATTCATTTAATGTTCCAAATATGTAGATGAAAGGCGTGTGTCTGTTTGTTTCATGCATGTTGTATATGTGACATTGTAAGACATTACACACTCACCAATACAGTCTTTCAACATGTTGTGTGGGGAGGAGAAGGAAAATATTCTGCATAGGAACAAAACATGCAAAACAAATAAAGCATTGTGGCATAAACCTGAAAGAGTTATTGGAGAATGGTGAGAACCTGATGAACTGGAAGAAAATAACCATAACTCCTGAGTCAGGAAATCATCTCTATTCAGGAAAGAATTTAAACATAGCAAAGGATTGTCTTTAAGCACATATTTACATTCCATTGAAGTACATGCAAATCAAAGTCATGTTTAAAATTTAAGCCCAGGCTTAAATGCTTTCATAACCCAAGAAAGGACTGACATGGAAGCAGAGAACTATAGATGTGTAAGATTTACTTTGTTGATAAGCAAGCTTTAATATTCAAAAAGGACATTGAATTTGTTCGTTTTGTAATGCTTTCCATCCTGGTGTTTGTGATACTCTGTCTATGGAGATTACCTGCAGACATAGTCTAATAAGTGATGCATTTTGAATATATATAGTTATCAGTGCAAACATATTGCTGATGAAGTTAATAATCAGAGAGTATTTGTGCAATGTTCTATTTTTAACTCTTTGAAACTGATAACTAATTGTAAAAATTATATTCCACTACATGTCTTTAATATTTTGCAGGATCATCTTGGACATATTAGTTTGTGCAGCAGAGAAGTAGCAATCTTACCTGCACATGCTCTTTGGTGTGCAAAAATAGCATATTCATATTCCTATTTTGGGAGTTAGGAGGATGCTGTACCGCAAAATAGAAGCAAATGTCACACTTGTTTGTATAAACCACTCATAAGCACAGTTTCTTGTTTGGTTGGTTTTAAGGGAAAGATATTATGTAAAAATTTAAATTATATCAGTGAAATTATTCCCTATGAAATATTGGCTGGATTCTCAGTATAGCATGCATGGAAGGTATGCAGGTTAGCAAGGGAATATAACTATGTTACATGCACACGTCCATGTTTTTGGGTCTGGCTTTTCCTATTCACCCATAATCCACTCCACCAACCCAGAAGAAGAGGAGTTTAGAATACCATCCTTCCCTGACACACCCTCGTTCAACTCTAAGCCTACCTCTACTCTGCTCAGGGAATCCCCTGCATCAGGAACTTCCTGACTGGAGTGATCCATCTGCTTTCCTCTCCTTCTGGGCTGGAAGAGTGAAGTAAAGGGTCAAGGATGCAGCCCAGAATCAGGGTCTCTATTTTCTGTAAATCTGGTGGAATCTTTTCAGGTGATGATGCAGAGTGCATGCAAGGGTGAAGCAGTGAACATGATGTACTTGGGTGTCAAAACTGCATCCGAACAATACCACATGATCCCCCTGAAGCAAGGCTAACATAGTAGATTAAAAATGGTTATGTGACTAGAGCACATTACAATGGCAAAAGTTTGAATCTAGAAAGAAAAAGGAATGGGTGGAGGAATTGGTGCATGAGATAATACGTTAAAACTGTATAGCTAAATAAACAATGTGGGCCCAATCCTGCAAGATGCTGAGCACCCTCACAGTGTAGGCAATGGGCAGGTGGTCATTTGCATGGAACTACTGTGCCCAGTTTTTGGTCATCACTATGTAGACAAATCATCAAGAAAATAGGAAGGCAGAAAAAAGGCATTGGGAAAGTTAACTTAAGCTGAGTTGCTGGGGAAGCCAGTGCTGAAGAAAAAGAGAGTCAAAAGGGGTTGTTGCTGATTTTTTTCAGATTTTGGAAAAACAGTGAGATTAGGAAGATAAGATCCTTGAACTAATATTAAACCCACTGCTTAGTGTACATAGACAAAAGAAGGAAATAACAGGCTAGAAGATAATTTAAGCAAAACATTCACACAGCAGATTATAAGAATCTATAATGCCCTTCCAAGAATAAAAATGAAAATAGCTAGTGTAGTTATGTTTATAGAGAGCTAGATACTTAAGAAATAACACTGCAGTTTACTACTGGATATGCCAACTGACTACTTAGGTACCTGGGTCCTGACGATTGTAGAGCAGTCAGAATGGAGACAAGAACACAGAAGAAGTGATTCACCCCCTTTTCCCCATTCTACAATTTCTGCTTCAAGTGACAATTCATGGGAAGGCCTCAGGACACTACTTTCCCAGCTACGGCTCTGTGGCATATACATTACATCTAACATGAACATGAGTACCGTTGTTTTCTAATATTATATTATACTTGAGTATCTTATTTGCAAGTCTGAAAATGTGTGTCAGCCTAGAAATATCGGTTAGGCTATGTTTACACTACGTGTTTTGTCGGAAGAGGCAATGAAAATGAATCGCTGATTAGCATTTTCTTGAGCTTCATTTGCATAATCTATTCTGATCCATTTCTGCCCAAGACGTTTTTGCGCAAAAACATGCAGTGTGGACATGTCCATTTTGCGCAAAAAACCCTTTTTGCGCAAGATCCTCTCTGGGAGAGACATAAGGATCTTTCCCAAAAAGGTGTTTTTGCACAAAATGGACACGTCCACACTGCATGTTTTTGTGCAAAAACCTCTTGCGCAAAAATAGATCGGAATGAATTATGGAAATGAAGCGCGAGAAAATGCTAATCAGTGCTTAATTTGCATTGCCTCTTCCGACAAAACACGTAGTGTAGACATAGCCTCAGTCAATAAAACTCTACCTACAGTAAGCCATAGATTAATATTTTAAAATTTCACAGACAAGTCACCGGGGAGTGGGGAGGCTAACATCATAAGTACAGTATTTCTAGCAGCCTCCCAATCCAGCCATCAAGTCCCTCACAACTGTTCCTAAACTGTGACCCAATGCTATCTCCTTTTCTCTTTCTCTGATCCCAAACCCATCATAACACCCTCCACTGAAAGTTGCATTCCAAATCTTGAATAAACCCACTTGTAATTACAGTAGACTTCTGATAATCCGGAACCTATGGGATTTAGGTGGTGCCAGATTATCAAATATGCCAGACTATCAGGAGGTACTATAAGCGGGTTATATATATACACTGTATTACATTATATACTGTATATAAAGTGTTCTTAACCCTTTTTATTGTACATACTGTATACAGTATACTGTAATGTTTTAGTTTTTTTAAGCCTTTTTACCCTTTTGCTCAGTTCAGCTGCTGCCGCTGTTACCTTGTGACTCATTTTTTGCCGAAGCTCACTCACTAGGCTCTTGCCATTTTGATGCCGGACTATCAGGAGTGCCGGATTATTGGATGCCGGACTATTGGAGTTTTACTGTATTATCAGAAATCAACCAGATTTATTGCCACTTCCAGAATGACAGAAATGACCACGTATCTCTGACAAGCACCATGGGCTCGTCATCCATCATCCAAACCTACCAACTGCCCCTTTCAAGAAGCATTAGTAGCTCTGAATCTCCTGCAGTTTTAGAAGAGTGCCAATAAGTAGTTAGATATTGGGGAATACAGAAGAGAACAAAATTCCATTTCCATGACTTCCATGAGAATGTGACTCAAAGGTCATTTACATGAATTAAAGAACTGTAGCAAAGGCAGGTGAGGATATGAAGGGCCCATTAAGGAGCAGAGTAGGCAAGAAGCATCCTGCAGATTAAAATGGCATGCAATGTTTAGCAATCTATTTTGAAAATATTGCCAAATCACACCACATTACATTGTCATTAGCCCTTTTCACTCTACCCTGATGTTTCTATTATAGGCTTGATGTTGTACAAAGCTGGGACTGAATGTTGTGTTATAAGGTAAAGAATTATGAGCAAATCCTGGGCTCAAAGAGCAACCTAGCACCATAACAATGTCTGGGTTAGGCACATAATGACATGAAGCCTCTCAGGGCCCCAGCCATCAATCATGGCCCTTTCCCCATTTGGAATAGCAATGAGCCCCCTCTTCAGTCATTGAGAGCCAGGGCAACATAAGAACGGCTATGCTGGCTTAGACCAATGGTTCATCTAGCCCAGTATATTGGTTTCTGAGAGTGGCAGGTACCTGATGCTTTTGAGGAAATGAATAGAACTGAACAAATATTGAGTGATCCACCCCCTGTCATCCAGTCCCAGCTTCTGGCAGTCCAAGGGTTAGAGATACTGAGAGCACAGGGTTGCATCCTTGACCATCTTGGGTAGTAGGCTCTGATGGACCTATCCTCCGTGAATTAATGTAATTTTTTAAATCCCAGATATACTTTTGGCCTTTGCAACATCCCCTGGCAAGGAGGTCCACAGGTTGACCATATTTTGTGTGAAGAAATGCTTCCTTGTAATTGTGCTAAACCTGCTGCAAATTAATTTAACTGAATGATCCCCAATGGTTCTTGTGTTATGTGAAGGGGTGAATAACACTTCCCTATTCACTTTCTCGATAGCATTCATGATTTTATAGGTATCAGAAAGCTCCTGACTCTCCACCAGGAATGACTGCTGAGCCCTCATCCTCTCTTAAGGAATGGCAGCTTCCCATACTTATTTCAACAATTGAGGTGTCACTGTTGGATTGGTGGGACTCTTATCCTCCTTCCACACACACAGTCCTCCAGGACAAAGGATGGGAAGGGGTTGCAGGACTTTCCAGAGGAGTTGGTCAGGGAATTAACACAGGATTGAGATGAATGGGGTAATTGACCCCTTTCTGAGCTGTTGTCCTTTCCTTTCAGACTACGGCATACATTTTAGCATCCTTCATTTGTCACATTTTCAAGCTTTTCTTTACAACAAAGTGGGCCATAAACTCTTTTTTTTAAAATAAAAGTTGAGATTTTGATATAATCACATGGTTTCAGGATTCTAGGTTTGGGCTGATAGGCTAGCTATGCCTTCATCCATCCATCCATGGCCCAGTTAAATTACTGCTGTCTGTTCATCACATTACTCCAGCCTGCTAGCAGAAGGGACAATGGGTAGGAGAAAGCATGTAACCAGGTGTCTCATCATGCTGGAGCTTATTTATGTCTTCTCCATACCGTGGCTATTTTTGATGCTGCATCCTTGAAAGTTAGGGTGCATCTACACAATAAGTTAAGCAAATTGTGTAGCTTATTTTGAATCAATTTCAAAATAGCTTATTTCAAAATATGGCGCTGTCTACACAGCACTTATTTCAAAATAAATCACTATTCCGAAATGTCCCTTACTCCTTGTGAAGTGAGGTTGACAGGGAGTCAGAATAGCAAGCCCATTATATTTCAAAATAACGTGCGCACTCAAAAGACGTAGAATAGCTATGGTATCCCAAAATAGCGCTGCAGTGTAAACATAGCCTCAGGGAGCAAGGTGCAAAGGAAGGATTATACCTAGTGCTTAGCTTTCCTCATACCCATACATAGACTCAGCTCACACTTGCATTTAAGCACATTCTTTTATCCATGCTGTGCATGGATTTCCAGAAACACGGTCTTTTTCTGCAGCTTGACAAGGATAGCTTCAAGAAATCATACTGGTTTTAGCAAAGCATATCACAAATGTGTGTAGTTTTAAATAGTTTCGCTAGATGGCATCTCACACACAAAATAGAAATTCAGTGTTAGCAAAAATTATTACATATACAATCATCCCCCCAAATCAGTAGTAAAGTACAATATAAAACATATTCAGCCTGACTAGATTCTATAAATGGACCTTTGTGGGTCAATCATTACCTTTAGAATTAGTGAAAAGTACAACACTCATTTTCATAAACACTTTCACTCAATGTGCATTTTATATAGCACTTAGAATTGCCTGATTTTTTAAAAAAAAAAATCTCTTTTTGAGGGAAAAAAGGAACTGAAATTTTATGCTTTCTCTTTGCTTTTTGATGTATGATTCTTATCCATCCTGTGTATATTATTTCTAAGTTAAAACCCCATTAAATACATTGATTTTAAAATGCTTTAATGTGGTAGCAGGAAACCAAAAGAGTTATAAATCAATCACTGTAACTGACTGGATGAATTTTTACTTCCGACATCAGAACAACCATTTTATTTCTAATATCTAGCAGCAGGATTTAAATCAACTTTTGTGTGAGTGTGTCAGCTGCCAACAACACTAGAGAGAAATTAAACAGTTTTGTTCTTGTGTGTGTCTCAAGCTTTTCCTATTTCCCCCATAAATTTGGATCATAAAATATTCTAAAATCCATGTATTTTCTACACTCTGTCAATCTGGAATAAAATATAATTAGAAATCTTAAAGTTTCTGGTTTTCCATCTCCTTCCTTGTCTTAGTATACCATTATTTAATCTGCTAAGAATTTAGGGAATTTTTTCAGACTAGATTGTCTGATTTGAGTAACTTATTTTTTTTTAAATCTGACATTGAAGCAAATCTTTTTTTAAATATCTTAATCAATTTTGTAAAATACTCAAATCAAAATTATTATCTCCCATAAGGGAAGTTTATTAATTCCATATAAACTGGATCTTTTTACTCCAGAACTGTTGACATGACAACCTGAGATAGAGATTGTTTTTCCTCTGTGTTTGTTCAGGGCTAAGCACAATGGGACTCCTATCTTGGCTGAGGTCCTTATGCACTATTCTAACCACAACCATAGGTAAATATAACAGGCCAGATTCTCTGCTGCCCTGAGATTCTGCTGAGTTCATCTCAGTTGCAGGATCATCATGGAGCCAGTTGCAACTTCCTGATTCTAAGCCTAGCCCCAGAGCAGATTAGTGTAGCCTAATGGCTGCTCTTAAATGTGTCGGCTGGCAATAGTCCCCAAAGGTCCATCTGACAGCAAAAAAGAACCAGAATGAAGTGCATTCCAGCTATGCTTCCTTCTTGCCCTCCAATGGCAATGGCAGCACGAAGGGTGGCATAGAAGTATGTTTTGCCAGCGGTACATCTAGTAGAGAGTTTCCCCTTTCTGGATGCTTTTATGAACCATAGACATTCTTGAGGCTTGTTCATCACTGAATGATTCCCCATTTCATATTTTATGGTTGTTTAATTCTTTCTGCTGACGTATTTGGCATATACAGAATACAGGACTAACTGAACTATTGGTTTATGACTATCCCCGAATTGCAGTGTTTTAGGGGGTGATGGCTACTGTCATTAATTCAAATTCAGAGGGGTAGCTGTGTTAGTCTGGATCTGCAAAAGCGACAACAAGTCCTGTGGCACCTTATAGACTAACAGATGTATTGGAGCATAAGCTTTCGTGGGCAAAGACCCACTTCATCTTTGCACACGAAAGCTTATGCCCCAATGTATCTGTTAATCTATAAGGTGCTACAGGACTCCTTGTTGCTTTTGCATTAATTCAAATGTTTGTCTTCTAAGACACAGCATGGCAGTTTCAATCTGTGAACAAGAGCACCAATTGAAAATGTCCATAAAATGTACGGTATATTCAAAGCAAATTTTACAGAGGCTATGTTTAGAGAAGGCCTTTAGGCTTAGACATCTTGGGAGCAGTACTGCAAAGGTAGCAGTGATGAGTCCATAATGAATGGTGCAGTGGATTAGCGCTGCATCCACTGATGCCTAAACATTTAGAAGTTTTTAAATGAGCATCAGTTGATAGCTAAATATTTGGTCATTTTTAAATGCAGACATACAAAGAATGGTATTGTTCTGCAATCAACAAAAATGTTTAGCACATAAACAACCTGTACATCTTTTAAGGGTACATCTAGACTGCAAGGCTATTTCGAGATACTGGAGGTATCTCGAAGGAATGCATCTGCTATTTCAAAATAATTTTTGAAATAACAGATGTGCTATTTCGGCATCCCTGTAAACCTTGTTCCATGAAGAATAAGGGATGTCTCAAAATAGTGCTTTATTTTGAAATTTGGCACCGTGTAGAGGCGCCAAATTTCGAAATAGCCTATTTCAAAATAAAATCGAAATAAGATACACATCTACTATAGAATAATATATGTAGAGTGATGGCAAATTGTGTATTTTATTTTGATTTTACAGTACAGTGTAGACGTACCCTAAGAGATGCTACAGAGAGAGAGAAAGAAGTACATAGTGCCTCAAAAACTGGACACAGTATATTGTTTCCTGCTATGCTTTCCTATTTTTAACCTAGACTTTTCTGTCTGGTGAGCTTTTCATGATGCTGCCTGCAGTGACCCTCGCTATATACAACACCACGTCTAGCTCCCAGCTAAATCCCATAGGATACTGCAGAGGTTAAAGGAGGAATATGCAATACAGTGAGAAAGAAATGACAGATGACAACACATAAGAGATGTCAAGATGATTTAAAACAGATCAGTGCTGTTGTTTTATTTGGACTGATTTAATGTTACATTGAGGCAGTGTAGTTACTACATGTAACCAAATTCTGTCCTTTCTAATACTATGTGTCAAGCAATTTTAGTGAATAATTTATGCTAAATGCAAATAACCCCAGATTTCCTTAAATATTGCTTTAATCTGGATAAATTTCCTCTTTTTACAAGCACATCATGATGCCACCAGTGTTAAATCTCATTGAATTTGGATCTGCATCGTTAACTGGAGAACATGCTTCAGAGGCTTAGCACTCAATACTGAAAAGTGCCAAGTATATTGGCCCCCAGCTCACTTAAACTCACACTTATCTGCATAGCTCATTAGATAAGTTTGCAGGAGTGAGCCCTTAAGAATTTAAAATATAAAACATTTTTACCTTTCTAAATGATCCTTTGCATCTTTAAGCATCCTCCCTGTCCCCCTTCTTGTTCCTGTCAAACAACTTCCTTTCAAGACTATTTGTCACAGTTACCAACCTTCTGAGGAACACTGAATGACAGCAGGTCTCATCCTTTTCCCAGTCACAAAATAAAATTGGGGGACTCCTATCACTCCCATTTAATTATAAAAAAGGGAGGGTTGTAACAAGCCCTTTGGACCTGTTCATGCACTACAGGTTGAAACCACTTTCTTTGAGCACTTTGATCAAAGAGGAGTACTGGAGAGAAATTCTATATGCCATTTTCTCATAAGAGTGAGTTAGTTAAATATTGGAAATAACAAAATGAATGGGAAATTGTTTTTAGTTTTTTTCTCTCCCCCCATTTTCAAACAGACTCCTGGGATTCTGTTCAGCGAACCAAAGATGTCTCCCCTCAGCTGAACCAGGCCACTATCATTGACCTCCACCCTTCCTCCACCTACAACATCCGCATGTACGCCAAAAACCGCATTGGCAAGAGTGAAGCAAGCAATGAGCTCACTATCACTACAGATGAAGCAGGTATGTTCTGATGTTAGCTAAATCTCACCTGGGCACAAGTTTTCTTCCTTGCTAGTAATCTCTGTTTGTAATGCCAGCTACACTACTGCAGCTATCTTACAGCGGATTCCAAAATATTCCAAGAAAGCATGACTTCAGAAACCTCATTGAGCAGGCTTGTCATTAAAGCTGTTCATTGGCATCTAGTGGTCAAAAAAAGATTATGCCCCAAATTTTCAACCTTGGGGGCTAGAAACTGTGCATTTAAAGCCCTGTTAAAGCACTTCAGTAAATAAGAGCTACATTTTAGTGATGACTCAGCATTTATAAAAATCAGACCTGTTTATTTTTAGATGCCTAAATATCATTTTGGGTGCCTAATTTAAGATTCTCAGGATTAAAAATGTGTATCTACATGAAATAATGTCATTATTGAGCTATTCTCTGCCCATCTTGGCTGAAGGAAGAAACTAAATCATTGCAGTTAGTTTGCACTAGTTAATATTGTTTCCTTGAATTTAATTTTCATGCAGTCCTGCACTGCAGATAGCATTAGCCATTGCAGCACTTCTTCTCCAGCCAGGAGAGCAAGTGACTGACTGTTCAGTCAGACCATGGCCACTGTCTCAATCTCTCTCTCTCTCACTTTTTTTTTTTTTTTTTTTGGCAAGAGGATTCTGGCAACACTTTCCCCTTAATGCCTCTGTTAGCCCTTTTTGAGCCAGCAATTGATGTGTGTAGTGACTTTTTTGCATTCAAGTCTCCACGTGTCTCAGTTGCTGAAATGAAAAAAAAAAAGTTATCCTTTATTGCTTTTCTTTGCTCTGCCACCTCTCTCTTTCTGAAGCCAATGTCAGATCTTTTTGTTCCTGGAATTATATTGAATATAATGTTCAATGTCTGCAAATGCCTCCCTTCCCAGTTACTGCAGTTAAAAGAACAGAGATCACAGGTGGGATTTCCAGAGGAGCCTAAAAAAGTTCAACATACTGAAAGAATCTGCCATTTCTTGTTTGAAAAGCATACCTGTGCCGTGTATATTTTATTCTATGCTAACATGCTAATGCCTCCCTGCTGGGTTTTTTTTAATAAGATATGTGCTAGTAGTTGTTTTGGGGAAGCCCTATGGCCTTGTGTTTTACAGGAGGTCAGACTAGATGATCACCATGGTCCCTTTTGGCCTTGGGAACTATGGATCTATTTACAGTTAAGAGGTAAAATAATAATGTAAGTAGTGGGGAGCTGGATTGTGGCAGATAAAGCACAACCACACTCTAAAGCTTACATGATGATCTAGGGCAGGCTCTAGACACTCTATGGCACGTCAGTTAGCCCATGTATGAGAATTTGTCTTGGAGTGTTATTAATATTAATAGAAAACTAAACCACTGCAGTAAAAATGTGCCCCTTGCTGTGTGATCAGTCTAACTTCTCAAGGATTTGTGAGAAAGAATAAGAGTAGAAGGGCTTACTGTGGAAACGGCAGCAAACAGGAGACAACCTGAGCTGCATTCATTTCCCACCACCAACCCGATGCCCTTTTTCAGCATATCTTTTCTGCCCACAAGTAATGGCTGTGTTAGAAAAAGAAGATAGAATGAAGAGAATTCTGCATTATGGGTTTTAATTTGATATGATTCTTCAGTGGCAGGCAGGAGGTTTCTTTACAATGTATCAAGAAAAGGATGAGTAGATTGATTTTTTTTTTTCATGTTTGCAAGGTGAAAGTGAAATCTTTAGGGAAACAGGTTACCCTTCCTCAGAGCCCACAGTACCTCCACTTCCTTCTCTCTGAAATCCCCTAAAGAAATTGTGTTTCTTATATAGTCCCACAAGTTATTAGTATTTGCTGTTAATGAACATGGAATGTGTCTCACTTACTGACTTCCTTTTGTTTGGTAATTAACATGTCAGCATCAGCAATTGACCTCCCATTAAAGACTAGCTTCCCTTTTAGCAGGCTGAAACCTGGATGTCACATTTTATTTAATGCCTCCTGACCTAGTTTCAGGATGAGTGGGTCTTTCACTGCTCTCATTAGGGAGCTGTCCAGTTAGAGTGAAAGGTCAGTTCTGTGGAACCGCAGTCAAAAGTCATTGATTTATTCAGGGAACAATCAAAAGAGGGAAGGTCAGGTCTCGGCAAGGTGTATAATAACTGTTGTCTTGGTTTTGGTTTGATCAGTCACGCGATGTACAGAAGTGCAGTTGCTTGTCGTTGTTCACTGTAGTTTGCTGCTCTTATTTCAGATGGGTTAAATTAGCTCAGGGTGCTGGGCAGGAAGGAGAAGCCTAAGGGGAGAGATCAAAATGAAGGCTTGAGAAAAACAACAACATTAAAAATTTAAAAATCCAAATCCCTTCCTGGCAAAGGTGCAGATCACATCTCCTCCACTAGTGTGACTCCAGGCTACTGGTATTATTTATTACAAAGTAAACTGAAAAGGTTGCCTTCAGCAGGAGGAGAGTCAAGCAATATCCTCTGTCCTTTCACTAATCTGGAGCTGATTTCAAGGTTATTGGAGCTCCCCTCCCCATAACTTTAATAGCTACTGCTTTGAAAAATAGACTGGGAGAGCTCATTACTGTCAGGGTTTGGCAGGCAAGCAGAGGGGTTATTTTTCTTTGTTTCTCTGTATTGTTAGAGTTAGCAGTGCAAGATGAGGTAAAAGGATTCTCTTTCTGACTTTACCTTAAGATGCTCATTTATCTTCTTTGTGCCTCAATCTCCTCATCTATACAATGGGGATAACAACATTTACCTGTTTCAAGGGGATGTTCTGAGCCTTAAATAAATCATATCTGTAAATCATTTTGAAATGCTCAATGGAAGGGCCTAGAGAAATGTTTGTTTGTTTATTTATTACCTATAGCAAGCAAAGCTGCAGAAAACTTGGCTCCCATATGCAAATCGTTATCAATGGCTCAATAGATTTAGTCCATCAGTATAAGGGCATGATTACACTGAAGTTGAGAATGACCCAGGTAGACAGGCTTGCGCTAGTGAGGCTCAAGTGAGCATGCTAAAAATAGCAGCGTGGACACGGTGGTTCTGGCAGGGACTGGGGCTAGCTAGTCAAGTGCAGAACCAGAGGTGTTGGGGGGGGCTTGAGAGCCTGAGCAGCCACCTGCGCAGCAGTGTCCATTTGAATCGTGCTAGCTTGAGTCGTACTGGCATGAGTCTGTCTCTCAGGGCTGGGAGGCTCACTCACAGCTGCAGTGCAAACATACCCTAAGGATGTGCCTACACTTTAATTAAAACCCACAACTGGCTTGTGCCAGCTCACTGGGGCCCAGGCTATTGGTCAGCTGAATTGTGGTGCAGACATTCCAGACTTGGGCTGCAGCCCAATCCCTGGGACTCTCTCACCTCACAAGGTCCTAGAGAGCAGGCTTCAACCTAAATCCAGATATCTACAGTGCAGTGAAATAGCCCCACCGCCTGAGCCCTGCAAGCTCAAGCCAGCTGGCCCAACCATGGGTTTTTAGTGGCACTGCAGATATACTGAGAAATTAACATAACTTTGCATATTTTGGATGGTGTTTTTATGAAAAATCACCTTGGGTCCCAAATTATGTCCTGGAAATGATACTGAACATTCAACTCGTTGCCTTCAGGGTGGTAGTTAGATACCTGGCAACTCTTAATAATCTTGTGAGTTGTGGTGAATGTGTACAGTGAAATTGGCAAGCACCGATTTCACACCACCGCACCCTGTCACAAGCCTCTTACCATACATTTTATCACAGCACTCTCCCCTCTCTATGCCCTCCGTCACCATCCTCTTCCCTAGCCCAATGCCCTCACACGCATATACCACTATGCCCTCTGTCACAGCTTGCTCCCTTCCACCACATCTTCTATCATGGCTTCTCCATTCGCCATCACAAACTCAGCCACAGTGTGCCTCCACCATTCACTTGCCTCTACAATCTCTGCCAGGGCATATCTACACTAGGAAATTATTTCAAAATAACTAAATTTGAAAGAATAACTCCCAGAATAACAAAATTAAAATAGCATGTCCTCCCTACAGGGAAGCCTCAGAATTAGTCTGAGGCAGGCTCCCTTAATGTGGACATGCTACCTCAACTTAGAGCCCCAGGAAGCACTGGGGAGTAATTACTTGGAATGACTCTGCGGAGTAGTTATTTCGTAATAGCAGCCTCAGACGCCCACACTAACGCTGTTTCGAAATAACTATTTCAAAATAAGCATTATAATCCAAGGAAAGTAGGAGCACAGATTTTGAAACAATCAGGGCATTATTTCGAAATAACGGGTTTGGTAGTGCGGACGCTCCACTTGTTATTTCAAAATAAGGGGGGTTATTTTTAAATAACTCCCTATAGTGTAGACAAGGACCCATAATCCCCCTCAAGTCCAACTCCATTACACCATCTGCTACACCCATAGTCCATAAGATTATTACTCTTCGAGTCAGAGAACCATAGGGTGAAACTCTGAGAATTGACCACAAGGGTCATTTAGTCTAATCCCCTGCCAGATGCAAGACCTTTCTCCTTATACTTGCCTTTACACCTATCTCACCCCACCTCCAGCTCCCCATGGATCCAGTATGCAAACATTCACTCTGTCACTGAATCACTGCATTCTTTGCCACAACCCATTCAAATGCAGTTGTCTCCTTCAAAGTCCCTGAAACTAGGTCCTGTGTCTGCTCTCACTTACATTGATATAAATCAGAAATACTAATGTGAAACCAACGTGAGTTCAGAGCTGGGCTCAAGGATGTGTTATCTCAAGCATAGCAAAGCAAACAAGGCAAAATAGCTAATGTTTGCAGCAGTGTGTCTCTCTGATTGCTTTCCTACCTGCACAAGCTTCCTGTGCTGAGTCTCAATTCTTCAGACCAGAAGACCAAATGTCTAGCTAATATAAATATATTGCAGTAATAACCTCCATGGCAGAGACAGAGAATATGCTTCTGCATGTGGAGGAAAGAAATAAATTGCGGCCATAAAAGGAATTTATGGTTGCCATATTGTGACACCAATGAAAAAAACAGGATTTATCAGCTCATTGTATGGATCAAATGGGTTGCACATATCTACTATAGAATAATATATCTAGAGTGATGGCATTAGTATCTGTAAACAGCATCTAGAGCTGACTTAAAGATCAAGCAGAAACTCCATTCTTGATGTTGCACTCTCTCTGTTTTCATGACTGTATAGGACAATTAGGGTATGTCTGCACTGCAACTAAAACCTCACGTCAGGTCCATGCCAGCTGACTCAGGCTTATGGGACTCAGGCTGCGAGGCTGTGTCATTGTTGTGTTCACATTGTTGTGTTGGGCTCAGAATGTAGTCTGGGCTCTAGGACTGTGCATGGCGGGAGGTTCCTAGAGCTGAACCTCTAGCCCAGTGGTCTCCAACCTTTTTACACCCAAGATCACTTTTTAAATGTCAGGACAAGCCAAGATTTACCCCATCCCTTCCCCAAGACCCCACCTCTTCCTTGAGGCCCTGCCCTCTCTGTTCCCCTTCTCTCCATCACTTGCTATCCCCGGCCTTTATACACTCTCAGGGTATGGCTACACTGCCACTTTTATTCGATCCTCCTGTTGGAAGAAATTTTTCCGACATTTGGCCCGTCTAGACTGGGTCAAATGTTGGAAAACCCCCTTCATTTGGAAGCCCCCTCATTCCTTGTGGAATGAGGAATACAGGGGCTACCAAAAGAGCGTGTTTGCCAGAAAAACTCCTGCAGTCTAGCCTCACTGGGTTGAGACAGGAGGTGCAGGCTCAGGGGTGGGAATGAGGGAGTTAGGTGTGGGAAACGGTGAGAGGTGCAAGCTCTAGAAGGGAATTTGGATGCAGGAGGATGTGGTGAAAGGGATGCTGGCTCAGGGAGTGGGCTCCAGGCTGGGGAGGGTTGGGCTCAGGTGGAGGGTTGGGGTGCTGAGCAAGCCACAGGCTTGTGAACGTGAGGGTGCAGGAGTTTGGGTTGGGCTTTGTGAGGGGCTCAGGGCAAGGAGACTGGGAGTATGATGGGCTCAGGACACAGATTTGCAGTGTGTGTGAATGGTGCAAGTGTGTTGTGGCAGAAGACTGAGGATGTGGGGGTACAGGAGTTTGGGGATGTGAGAGGCTCGGGACAGGGGGTTCCAGTATATGGTAGGCTCAGATTTGGGGTCGGGGTGGGGTGTACAGGAATGTTATGATACTGTGGCGAGATGAGGGCTTGGCCCCAATTGGGGGCTTGTTGTCCAGGCTTCATTTTAAATAAAATATTATGTCAAACGCAAAAGACTTCAGCATTGTCTTTATTTATGAGAGGGGCGGGGAACCTGTTTTGAGTCAGGGGTCACTGACCCACAGAAAAGTCAGTCGGGGCCACACAAGTGAGATACAAAAACACAACCCCTCCAAACTCCTCAAGCCTCACTAATGTGGCCCCAGCTGTGCTGGTGTGTGCAGGGTGCCAATGGGTGCTGGGGCAGGGTGCCAGTGGATGCTGGGGCCTGAGGAAGGGGACAGGGTGCTGGTGGGTGCTGGGTCAGGGTACTTGTGGGGGTCTGGGCGGGGAGAGGGGACAGGGACCGGTATCTGGGGATCCTGCAGCTGTGCGCCAAGGCCAGGAAATGCGCGGACTGCTCCCCCGTCCCCCAAACAGCGGTGCAGTACCTGAAACGCTGGTCCGTCACGTGCCTGATGCCTTCCTGCGTGGGGTGGGAATGGGGGGAGGGGGAGTCCCGGATTGTGCCAGCTGGAGCCGGTGTGGTGGGGACTTTATTCCCCTGCTGCCTTCCTGTGCGGGGGGGAGAGGGAGTCCCGGACCGCACCAGCCCCAACCACTTGGGCAGCATGCGCCTTGCTCCTTCACTTCCCACGGCAGCGCACGCCGCCCAAGGAGCTGGAGCCGATGCAGTCCCGGACCCCCACCCCCTTCCCCACGTGCAGGAAGGCAGCAGGGGAACTAAGTCCTCAGCGCACGATGCTCCGGCGTTTTAGGTACCGCGCCAGCTGTTGGGAGGGAAGAGGAAGAGCAGCCCGCGCACTTCCGGGACCTGGCGCGCAGCTGCACAACTCCCCCACATCCTGCCAGAAGCCCGCCCTACCTCCATTGTCACTGGAGGTAGCATCAGTGTGGCATTCATCTTGAGGGTGGGGGGCAGCGAGGAGGGGCCCCCGAAAGCCTCGCGATCGACTGGTCGGGCCCCCAGGATCAACCAGTTGATTGCGATCGATGGGTTGGTGACCACAGCTCTAGCCCAAACCCGAATGTCTACATCGCAGTTAAACAGTCCCTAAGCCCGAGTTCAAGTTAGCTGGCACGGACCAATGGATGAGTGTCTAATTGCAGTGTCGAACATGCCTTAAAGTAAGGACCTACATGAGATGTATGGAATGGTTCCTCTTCACTATGTGTGCAATTCACCCCTGAACACAGGATCCACAAAAGGGGACTTGTACATGACTTCAGCGGAGCATAAGCTTTGCGCTGGATCTCTGTACAGTGGTAATATTTCACCCCATGTAAGCCAAATGGACTTCTTTCCCCATTTTCCCCTTTCCCTGGGCTGCTTTCATTGCAACTTCTATTTTCTCCTGCTTTCCCTCTCACAACTTAGTCTAACCCCCTTTATTACTTTGCTCTCTTTGTCATGTTATTATATTTGTGATTTCATACTTTTTATTCACACCACCTCATATATGTAGGAATCCTCTGCCACAGCTCTGAGATACTTATATCTCTTCCTTCCATTAAAATGGCTTGTTTGGGTTAGCTTTTTTTATTTCTTTTATTTTTTTTATAAAACTCCACTGCAACACTAACTGCTTCCAATCGTTATGTTGTGACTCTAACAATTGCCTAGTTTAGATGTAAGTTTCTCAGGAGCAGAACCTTGGCTTCCCACTTGTTTGTGACGCTCCACACATACCTTTGGTAGAATATAAACAATAAGAGAGACTCCCTCTGACCCACCCAGCAGAAACTGTGCCCATTCCATCAGACAGGCTATTCTTTATCTGGTTTCCACACTGATATATTTAGACACAGAAGAATCATTTGTGCAGTTTGTACTTCATAAAATAATTATTTGGTACCGAACATGCTCAGTCTTTAGTTAACAAATGGAATTTAATCAGACATTACATATTGAAATGATCAAAGCTGGTTGAAGAGTTACTGTGTTCCCTAATTCTGAATGGTTGCTACTGCCTGTTCAGTGCCAACACATTCACAACAGCTTAAAGCATATTCATTATATCAGTAGAGAAGACTTCAAAGGGAAAGAAAAGCATCTTGAGCATGTCACGAAACAAGGCTTTTGAAGGAAATTCACCCTGTGACTGTCTCCTGTTTTATTTGCAAACTTACTGAATCTTGAAGTATACTGTATTTCATTGTTACAGATACCAGCTAGTGGAGACTCCTTAGCCTTTTGGTTTTGTTTGAGTAAAGAGATACCTTCACTGCTTCATAGGCTGATAAATGGTTTCATACCAACCCAAAGCCTCTCTATTCTATGCCATAGTGTTGACGTTGACATTATATTTTGTGTTTATGTATTCTACATTGTAAGTAGCTGCCTCATGATGTGTGTGACTCTCTCTTACCAGCTCCTGATGGCCCACCTCAGGAAGTCCAGCTTGAGCCTGTATCTTCACAAAGCATTCGGGTCACCTGGAAAGTAAGTAAACATCACAGGAAACATAGACTCTAACAGTATTTATGCATATTCAAGGACCTGTTGTTAGGGTAAATATAATAACTGTGGATCAGAATTATGTTATTTTGAATACAGTTTGCAGATCATTTTGTCAACAGATCTTACAAACTTCATCAAAGTACAATATTTCCTCAGTGGTCTAAGGTTCTGGGGATGATTCCCCTTCGCTACTACTATATGTGTGGCTCTTTGTAGTGCATGTGTCATCAGCAAAGCTTGGCGTTTAGCATATAAATCTAAGAGCAA
Source organism: Rafetus swinhoei (assembly GCA_019425775.1). Classification (NCBI taxonomy): domain Eukaryota; kingdom Metazoa; phylum Chordata; order Testudines; family Trionychidae; genus Rafetus; species Rafetus swinhoei. The sequence continues at coordinate 161,523,672 of CM033437.1, forward strand.
AATATAATGATTGAAACTGGGAAGGGAGATATGCAATTATAAAATGCAACAAACTGCATCCTATTTAAAATTCCTGTGACCCATGAAGACAAGTGATTGTGCCCTGTCTTGTTCAATCAGGAAGAAATTATTTGCTATTCCTTTTTAAGGGGTCAGATATACAGCACTAATGTTTGCATCACCTTCATATCATATAATTATGTTTTTTGGTGTTGTGGTTTCCACAGGTAGCAATAGTTTGCACCATATAGCAGGGACAGTGAAGTTCCATAACATACCAGTAGAGTAGGGGTGGCCAACCCATTTAACAAAGAGAGCCAAAACAGCAGCAGAAAAAATGCAGAGCCACACCAGAATTGTCAAGCAAACAAACAAACAAACAAACAAACAAAAGCCCCAGAACAGAATTGTCGACCAAAAACAACAACAAAAATAATTTAAAAAAAAAGAGGCTGCCCCTTTAAGATGGCCGCCATCTTGGGCGCCATTTTTAAAACCCCGCAGCTCCAACCCGGTAAGCACAGGGAAGCCGAGGGTTGGGGGGGGCTAGCTGGCGGGAGGCAGGGGTCGTTGAGGGGAGTGTGCAGGAGCGGCTTTGCAAGCCAACACTTTTGGAGGGCAAGAGTCACATGAGGCTCGCAAGCTGCAGGTTGGCCACGGCTGCAGTAAAGAAAGCTTAAGAGGGTCTGGGCATGAGAGAGATGGGGGAGCACCGCAATTGGCCTCCAGGCAGTGTGTCCACGCTCTGCCATTCCCCTGTGTTAGGCCCCATTGACTTTCTGTGGGCGCTATGAATCTCATTGTCTTTTGAAAATCTCCTCTTACGCATTATGGACCCACATCTACTCAGATATTTATAGCTGAAATGAAACTTCCCAGCTCAAATTTTCAAAAATTGCCTCCATCATCATAAGTGCAGTTAAATGTGGGCACAATAATCTGTGCCTACAATTGTTCCCATTTAGACATTTGACTAGCTAGGCTGTGTGCTGTGTGCGCTGTCAGGAAAATAAATGCATTTAAATAAGTGAAACTGGAGTTGTGTTTTTCTTGGTCCTTTTCTTCCACAAAGGGCATTCGGAATCATGGCCACGGCTGATTTGCTTTTTTGGCACTACAGCGGTTTTCAACTGGTGGCATTGTACACTTTGCAATAAAAGAATATGCAAGAGCACATTATACTGAAAAACACAAATGACATACACTATAATGTAGCAGTAAGATAATTCATTGTAACTCATATACAAAAATGATAATAGTATTTTAGTGTAACAGTTAAATCTGTTACATACTCTATGTAACTGACATAAACAACAAAAGCAAAGAAATGCAAGTTTAAGTCATTTATCAATACAGAACATCTATTCTTCTATCCATAAATACATTCTTAACTCTGCTGCAACTATCATGCACTATAGACCATGAACTGCAACCTTCACTCTAATGCCATAAAAGGCATCAGAGGGGTAGCTGAGTTAGTCTGTAACAGGTAAAACTTAAAAAACAATGAATAGTCTAGTAGCACTTTAAAGACTAACAAAATATCTTAGATTTGGACTTCCAACACTCCGATCATCTGAAGAAGTGAGTTGTGCCCACGAAAGCTCATGATACCATCTACATGTTTTGTTAGTCTTTGAAGTGCTACTAGACTATTTGTTGTTTTTCATAAAAGGCATGATATTCACCTAGGGTATGTCTACACTACAGCATTATTTCAAAATATCTTATTTCTAAATAGTTAATTCGAAATAAGTTATTTCGAAATAACGTGTCTACACACAAAATGCATTTCGAAATAGCGTTTTGCTATTTTGAAATAATGCGTCCACACTGAGTGGACGCTGAATCACATTTAAGGCCGGCCGGAAACAGATCCAGCAGGGCATCAGGTCAGGAGTGCCTTTGTGTGGCTGCTGCCTGAGGCTATCTGAGGCTTGTGCTTAAAGGGACCACTCCCCGGCCCCCGGCAGCCACTTCTCAGGTTTTCCTGCTTGCTTGCCTACCTTGATGAGGGACAGCAAAGCATTTTGTTTCTGCGTGCTCTGGTTGCCCTCATTTGGAACACCACAGCACTCTGCAACATGGAGCTGGAGCTGCCCCTGGGCACTCCGGTGCTTCTCTTGGACGCATTGCTGTGAGCCTGGCTGCACTTTCTGCAGGCTACCATCTGGGAGGTCCATCGGAGGGCTGTCAGTATCCAGGAGGCCCTACAGGAGAGCTTCCACCCTGAGGAGCACTAACAGTCTCCCTAGTCTGCCCCACTGGGGGCTTGTGCCTCATTCCTCCCTCACTTCCTTCCACTTACCTCCCCCCCCCCTTCCTTATGTAAAATAAAATACACGTTTTTTTCATAAACACGAACTATCTTTATTTAACAAAACTGGGGGGGGGGGGAATGAAACTCTGGTGAGACTGGGGAAAGGAGGCGGGAGAAGGGAGGAGAGAGGGTGGGAGAGGGGAGGAGGAAACCTGGGAGGAGGGAGCTGGAAGGTGGAAGCAAGGGGAAGAAGGGGAAGGGGAAGGGAAAGGGGAAGCTCAGGGCTCAGGGGTGGGGGTCTCGCCGGGCCAACTGTCTCCCAGCACCGCAGATGCGGGGACCTTGGTGTCCCTGGGGGGATGGGGATGGGATGGAGGGTGAGGAGGGTGTGGAGGGAGGGGGAGAAGGAGTGGGAGGAGGAGCAGTAGCTGGGGAGGCAGCAGGCGCTGGAGCGGCAGGAGGCAGCACGCTCTGCACCAGGGTCTGCAGGTGTTTGCAGATGGTATGGCCCTGTGCAAACTGCTCCTGCCGGAGCTCCAGGTCTTCTTGCACCCAGTTCTGGAGGGTGTGGTGCAGGGCTTGCAGTGCCCCCAGGTGCTGCTGTTGGTACCTCTCCACTGCACAGGTGGTCCTGCGGAGCCCTCGGGTGTTGAAGCATGTCCTGGGCGGGGTGGTGCACCCTGCATGTGCAGCTGGTGCGGCTGTGGAGAAATAAGAGAAATGGTCAGTTCTCCCTGGGGACACAGTGGGTGAAGCCCAGCCCCCCTCTACAAGGCGAGGATGACCGTTCCCTGCACCGTCAGAACCGATGTGCTTGCACAGAGGCCATGTTTGGAATGTCCTGCTATCCCCGGGAGTGGAAGCTGCCCCAAGACCGCACCCATGCCCCTGTGGTGTGTATAGTGTGGGTGAGGAGGAGGAAGATGTCCCCTGCCTCTGTGTAGAGTGGCCTTGTGGAGGGAGGGTGTCCTGCTGTGTCCCACCCCGGGGTCAGGAGCATGTCATGTCTCTTCAAACACACGTGTGGCTAACAGGCCAAGGTCCTTGTGTGGCAGCCAGCTGGGGCCACGTGCCCAGGGGTGGCATGGCACATGCTCGCACGTGCACAGGTTGCTGTGTGATCCGTGGTAAGCAAGGCCCATGCGCGCAGTCTCCGGTCTCTCTCCCACCCCCAATAGGGGGACAGTGATGGCACTCACATGTTGTTGCCTCCCCGGATGACACTGGTTACGGGTCTGCTGGGATGGTTCGGGGGTCTTGGCTGCGTGGTACGCTCCCTCTAGGCTCCTGCAGCTCCTGGCACTCCTCCTCCATGCCTTGGTCAGGGCCCTCTGCTCCAGGATCGATGACTCCCGGGGTGGCACGGACCATCCCGTCCCCCAGGATGCGGTCCAGGACGTCAAAATAGGGGCAGGTGTCTGCCCCTGTTTGGGAGCTGCCCCTTGTGGCCCTGGCATAGGCCTGCTGCAGCTCCTTAATTTTCATGTGCACCTGCTCCTGGGTGCGCATGTGGCCTTTAGTGGCCAGGCTGTCAGCCATCCATCTGTAGACGGCTGCGTTCCTCTGTCTAGTGTGGAGACCATGTTCCGCATTCCCATGAACAGGGCTCGCCAGCTGCACGGTTCTGTGCTCTGCGCCGGCTCTTCCGGGGTGTAATCTACTCGCCTGTGGCGAGTAGATTACATTATTTGTCGAGCCCTGCCCATGAAGATATCCAGGTTTTTAAATTCCATCCTGGTTTTCCCCCCACTGGTAAAATATGAAGTTTTACAATCATGTAACGAGCAAGAAACTGTAGAAGTATTGAGGCTATAATGCCATACTGGCAGCTAATGCATTTTTGATAAGATGTGGCTTTTTAAAGAAACGTCTTCAATCACCCAGCAAGACTGAGTTATTCAGAAAAGAAAGAAAAGTAACTGGTCTATTATATACCAAAAGCGTGGTTCCAGTCCCACCTCAGGTCTCATGCATGAAGTTAGGCCCTGATTCTGCATCTGTTTTGCATACCTCTGCTGAAATCAGTGGGGATTTGCTGTGTGAGGGTTTAGTGATTAGGCTATGTATATTTGTCTTTACTACTTCTTTTTAGCTGAAGGTCCACACTAAAATAGTAAAAGAGGAGGATACCACTCTCTTAGAAAATATTGTTGCTGGGGAATTAAAGTATACTCTTGTCCTAAGAAAATATTCCTGCACGAAGCTTTGTTTCCTTTTTGGAAACCAAATGCAGTGGAAAATAAGCAAGGCATCTGAAAAGGAAATCCTATTTCTCTAGTTATAGGCTTCAATATGGTGTGCCGATGGTAGGGGGAGAGCTTAGTTGCGTAGTCTGATGGAATCTGTGTGTGTGTGAGAGAGGCTATGTCCACACTACACAGCTTTTAGCAAAAAGGCTGTGTTGACAAAGCCCTGCTGCTAAAAATTGGGTGCTTGTGAATGCTTTTTGTCAGCAGTTTTGCTGACAAGACACTTCCACCCACCACCCAGTGGGTTTGACTTTGTTGGCAGCAGCTTGCTTCTGCTGACAAAGCAGTATTCACACTTGTACTTGCCAGGAGAAAACCTTTCTTGTCATTCTGGGAGGAGGTGTTAAGCACCCATGAACGACCAAAGTTTTGATGAGCAAGTTCAAGTGTAGACACAGCCTTTGTGTTTGTACATGGACCTAAGTGATAGTTGTAATTTTTATAATAATTGTATATGCACCAAGAACATTCAATGGGAACATTTTTACAAAATGAAATAAAGAATTGTTCAACTCATTTTAGCAACTATGTAACCAACATTTCTATCACTAGTAGATCTTCTCATCATGTTAACAATGCTTATTTTATTTTATACTATATTTTATGCTACAGTCTGCTGAAATGGAAATCTCTCTACCAATCAGAGAGCAGGAGTCTTGTATGTTGACTCAGAACTATAGTATACAATACATTTACCGGGAACTCCTTTGAAGATTGGATACCAAACACTTGTTTTAATAGCTTCAGAGGGGTAGCCGAGTTAGTCTGTAACAGGAAAAACTTAAAACTTGTAAACTTAAAACTTTACATGTTTTAATAGACATTCAGCATGGAAATCCCTACATTCTAATGCACTACTGCCTTCAGGGATCATCTACGTGCCCAAAACATAGATGGCTATCTCAACTTCTTGATTTATCCAGGATAAACTTCCATATCTGAATTAGGTCTCAGAATATCTCACCATTACGCATTTAGTAAAATAACAGTCTAGAATTCTTTTTAATTCATTGATCATTATATCCTAGGTAAAAAAATAACTTGGCCTGAAATTTGTTTAGCGTATTAAAGAGTTGTTGCCTTATGAACAGTGACTCCTTCAGATTATTACCTAAAAATAAAGTGGTGTTCATTTAAAGACAACGTTGACTTTCTGTGCAATTCAAACTGTTTAAGGGAAAGAATGCATTTGAGTTTCTACATATATTCTTAACATATAATATGTCATATCCTGTTTAGGCTCCAAAGAAGCACTTACAAAATGGAATTATTCGTGGATACCAGATAGGCTACCGGGAATACAGCGCAGGGGGCAATTTCCAGTTCAATATCATCAGTATTGACACCACTGGAGACAGTGAAGTTTATACCCTGGATAACCTGAAAAAGTTCACCCAGTATGGCATGGTAGTACAAGCATGTAACAGAGCTGGAATAGGACCTTCTTCTCAGGAAATCATCACCACTACCCTAGAGGATGGTAGGTCCTAAGCAAGCAACTAACATGTAAAGCATTGCACGTATTTTGTCATTTTTTATCAGGCCTTTTAGTCCCACTGATGCATATGGTGACCTAATTGTAGCTACGGCTTGATAAGTGTTCATTATATAGTTGATAATAGAATGATTACATTGGAAAACATTCGTTATATTATAGCCTGCCTGTTGGGTATACAAGTGTCAACTTGCTAGCTATGTATTATAGTTCAGTTTAAGAAGTCTGGCTGTTCTGATTTCGTAACATCTGCAGTTGAGACAACTTGATTGAGAACATAGACTTTCTCAGAAACATCCTTGTTTTGATATTGAATCAGTTGCCAGTTCCATGCTCTCATCAGAGGATTACAGCGTGGTTTAATATCTCATAACATAAAAATACCCAAACTGAAGTAATTCTTTTTTTCAGATAAATCTATTGTGAAATCCATCACTGTGCTTCTGTATCAACATAATATACCAGCCTAAAATGAAGCAGGAGTTTTTCCAGAAATGTCAAACTAATTTTAAAAAACTCACAGGCACTTACTCTATATTTCAGGCTGGCCATTCAGAAAAGCAATTCCGAATTATTTTTCTAAACCACATAGAAGAGCACTTCTCAACTAATGATAGAGAGTCCTCTAGTGGAAAAAAAAAGAATCATTCCATATGCTGTAGAGAGAACTGATGCTTTAGAATAGTATAAAAGTAAATTCTAACATAAACAATCAAGGATGATATTCAAAGCCAGATTTCCAGCGATTTAAATTAATATTAATGGATTTATGGCAATGTCAGCTTACGCCAACTGAAAATCTGACCTTATTTATTTTAAATACTAACACATTTATTTTACATTTTTGAGAGTTACTATGTTAGAGGCATATGCTTCATAGAACATTGCATCTCCTGATAATACTAGACAGATGAAACACAATTCACATAAACATGCATGTTTTTACTACTGCAACTGGCATAAAGTGTTTCTGCTATATCTGGCACATATGGGCAAGTCAGTGAGAGAGAAGGGAGTGGATCCAAGGACATTTTGGGGGAGTGAAATGTACTTTTAAAAACAAAAGTATCAGTAACCAAGCAGTTCCATCAGTGGCAAAGTTAAAATAAGAGATTTTGCTTAAGTGATTAAAATTGAAAATGTAATAGAAAGGGTCTCTTCCAAGAAGTGGAAATGATTGTTATTTAATTTGTGTCTCCAATGAATTATAAAGAAAATATGTGTGTACATTTTAAGTATTTAGTTTCACTTTGATGTAATCTCCTGTCAGTTTCACTTGTCCACACAAGTTATATGGAACTAAAATTCACAAATATCTCATTCCAGTACCCAGTTGCCCTCCAGGGAATGTTCAAGCCACCGCTACATCACCAGAAACTATCTCAATTTCCTGGTCTACACTTGCCAAAGAAGCCCTGAATGGGATTCTCCAGGGATTCAGGGTTATTTACTGGGCTAATCTCTTGGATGGAGGTAAGCAGCTTTTTGCCAACCAATCAGGTGTGCGCCAATAGCAATGACAGAACAATAGGAAATTTATGGCAATTAATGTCACTTTGCCCTCTTGTATGTCAGAAAACTTTAAAAAATTTCTTTCATAGTCACTTATATAGATCATCATAAATGTGTGCGTGAATCTTTCTTTATAGATCTTAGAGCAGTTGACCGCTTATTACAAAACTATTTACAAACACACACATTTTCAAAAGAGAGTTTTGGCAAGTGTGGGAGCATCATTAGATCCTCTTTATCTCCTCAAAGATGAAGATACCGACTTTCCTTTAAAGAGTACTTTGCTAGTTTTAGCAGCATTATACCCAGACATCAAAATACCTGTTACCTGCTTATTTAAGGAACAAAATTAAACAAGGAAATTCTTGTTTAAATGTCACAACCATTTTTAAAATATATATACAAGTAAATACTAAAAGGTTTCTTGCTTTTAGAGAGAGAGAGAGAAAAAACTTACCAGGCACATCTTTTTCGAAAAGTCAACAGAATTACCTCTCAAACCATTTTGTATTAGGGTGAAGGAAAGAAAATGGTTGGGGTTGCTCTTTTTTTTCACCATGTATTTGAAGTACTCAGCTGTTTGGAATGTTAACATAGATCAGAAGGGAGGTGGATTAGCAAGGAGAGAACAAGTGAGGTGGTCAAATGTGCATGCTTTTATCACAATCTGCAATTTATCATGTCACCTCAATATTTGTTTCCTTCTTGTGGACTTTAGTGAACAATACATTTTAACTCTTTTTTTTTAAACTCGTGTTAGCAGTGCAGAGCTGCCTCAGTTTTGGCACAATGAGTTGGATTGTATTCTGGGGTGTGTATCCATCATTAGAATAGTTAATTCAATTCCAGTTGTCCTGCCAAATTCTGTCTTCTGCTAGTTACACCTGTTCAAATGTGAGGTTGCAAGGGTTTAATGAGGGCAGAGTGAGACCCTGAGGCTCACTATTACCGGGGAAATGCTCAAGTCAGAAATCTGTTGAGGTACTACTCATTGGTAAATTAAAAATAAAGAGGAGAAAATTTACACAGACAGAAAAATGTGTCAAGGATAATCATAATGAGACTCAAAGTTAAACATTACAGTCCTGATTCAAGAGAAGATAATTCAAGACAAGACAAGGTAATTTTTTTTTCATTGACATCAGTAGTCTTTGGATTAGGGCCTAATCCTTAGGCCCCACACTGCTGAAAATTTATATTACAGTACAGTCTACCCTGAAAAAGGAGCTATTGGATCTGAAATTTTAACTTTGAATGTTCTTATGTTATAAGTTATATTTTTGGTTCTTTTAAAGCATTTCTGCATTTGAACTATGTTTCCCAGCTTAATACATTAAGGTTTATGTGATGAGCCACATCTCTCTGTGCAAATGAACTTGGTTTTACCACATTCAAATCTTTTGTTAACTAACGCTTCTGACCATAGCAGACTTTACAGTAGAACTGGCCAGGTTTTTTTCAAACAAGAAGTATTGCTTGTTTAACTTTATAAAAATGGCTTTATTACAGCAATGAAAACTATTGTGAAAAGTGCTGACTTTTTCTAATGTTTTTATATGGAGGGAAACATTTTGCACCATTTTCTTATCCATTTAAAATTGTATGTATTGTCAATACCATTATGGAAATAGTTCATTTACCAAAAAGGTGGTTCTCAGTAAATGTGAAATTTCAATAACTATTTTGACAGTGGTTTTGATATTTTTGCTAAAATATCAAATTAAAAAATGCAAAGTAAACATTAACATGAAAAAGAAATTTGCTGTTAACCATGTGAAATGGAACTGACATAAAAATGTCACCTGTCATTTTTATTAGCTCTACTTTATAATATTGATCAGTGTGAGCATTTATTTATTTATAATCAAAAAATATTATTTCTCTTTCATGAGTGCATATTCTTCAATCAGAAAATTCCCTTTTATTTTCATACCAACATAGATATGTATAGTGAAAAGAAGAATACCATTGCCAGTAATTTGGTTTACTCTTTGTTCCCTAGAGCTGGGAGAGATTAAAAATGTCACTACTACACAGCCCTCACTAGAGCTTGATGGCCTGGAAAAATACACCAATTACAGCATCCAGGTTTTGGCATTCACACGAGCTGGAGATGGAGTCAGGAGCGAACAAATTTTCACCCGCACTAAAGAGGATGGTAAGAACTAAGAACGTCTCTATAGTCAGCCTGACAAGTTATGACACTGTTTGACTTGGCCCAGATTTTCAAAGAAAGTGCCCACAGCATCCAGGGCGTATGCACAAATTGGAATTTGAATGCATAGCTCTTGAGTTGTGAGCGCAAGCTCCATGCTGTGTACATAGTTTAAAAAAAAAACCTGGACATTTCTATTTATTCATTCCTTATATCCATGTTAAAGATTAAGATCCCATTTCAGGAAAGGATCTAAGCAGGTAATTAATTTTAAGAGTGTTAGTATTTTTTTTAAATGCAACAATTGAACAACTTTAATATTTTGGGAGAGTTCTGATCTGGAGAGCTCATATCTTCCACTTATGGTCATCTCTACTTAAAATGAGGACAGAGTATTCTGATCTTCAGTAATAAACTCATTCAGGATTATCATCAAGCCTCCTACTTCTATATCATTTGGAGGAGGTTTGTTTTGTTTTTACATCATTGTGAGGTTTTCCTGAAATCAATGAATGATATGTCCCTTTAATATTGATAGGGGCCCATTATGGCCATTCATCACTTAAATATGCATCCTTACCTCTGATATATGCAACCATGAATCCAGAATATCTTTAGTATCCCTGAAACGGCCCAAATATTTTCTTCCCAACTAGCAAATTTAAACAATAATCCAAGTGGCAAGGAAATCAGGCTAGAGAAAATGAGTTTGTATTTGAATTTTTGTAATAGTCTAAGCTGATTTTAGACACCAGCGATTAGCTATAGATGTGGCTGAACTTAGGAAATGAACCAGGTTCCAGCTGGGCATATGAAGTGAGGCTTCCTATTAAAGTGATATCATTTATGTTTTTGCATAACTTTTCTCTCCATGAGCCTTCCAAAAAAGTCATTGTTCCTCTCAGAGATCCTCATGGCACGATGAGAAATGGAGTAAGAACTTCCTATTTTAAGAATTCATTGCATTTGCCGTACCCTTTTCACTCTCAGCAGAGCTACTCATAAGCCAAGTGTCTTCTTCACCCATGGATTTATTTTACTGATCATTAAAAATTAAAATAGATTTTCTAATTGTCTCCTTCATTGGATTTAAATTGCATTTTCACAAACTATTTTATTTGATAGCATGGGGATTGAATTATTTCCTTCATATTTCTTTATTGGAAATGATACATTATAAAACCATAATTGAAACAATGAATCTGTATTCTTCATTAGATAGGCCCATTGAACCAGATCCTCAGCTAGTGTAAATTAGCGTAGTCCCATTGATTTCAATGGAACTATATCAGTTTGCCGAGCTGAGAATCTGGTTTTATTAACTCACTCAAGGCTGTGTTCAAAAAAGAAGCTTGAACTTGGGTACGCACTGCTCAGTATGGCCTTAATCTGCTGTGCCTGACTTCTGTATTACTGCGTAGCTGCCACATGCAGCTTTTCGGACTTGGATGATCCCGTAATATACATGTGCCTTTGTTTCTTTTCAAAATCACTTTTCTATTTTAAAACATTTTGTTCCTATTGTCTAGAAGGACTAACAGTATAGGCAGCAGGTTGTGTGTGTGTGCACGTGCATGCCAAAAATGTGGAGAGTTTTGTATGCTGCAGAGTCAGAATCCTGTGTTCAGGGCAAAGCTTTGCTGTCCCAGAGGTGATATATTGAGGCCTCAGACATACCATTCATGGCACCTTTGCCTCCCTACTGTCTGGTATTGTGAAGAAAAATAGGCTGCTTGTACACTTGCTGTGAGAGAGCTCTTGGGAGCTGCTCTGGAGCCCCACTCTCTCCGTCAATAAATTCTGTTCCTCATCCTAGTCCTCTCAGTGTCCTTGTCCTCTCCATGTTAGTTTTGCCCCTCCTCTCTCACCTACAGTCTTTCAATACATTTCCACCCAGCCACAGGGACAATACAACATGCTTCCTTTCCTGCATGGGATGAAAATGTGCTATCTAGGCCGTTTTTTAAGATCCTGTTGGTCCAGAGAATGAGCTTGGTGTCCAATATCTGATCACAAGGACAGCTGGGCAGCTTTAAGTGGTGTTTCGCTTTTCGGTATGGAGTCCTCTAAATACACCTTTATTCTGTCTCACCCTGGCAGTCACTGAAAAGCAGTCCATAGTACATGCCATGTTGAGCTTGTCCCTCATAGAAATTAGAGGACTCAAAGAGCTTGTGAGAATGATGGACATCTCAGGCTGTCACCAAAAAGATCACCTATGAATTCAGCCCTGTTAAGAACTCTATAGCCATTAGCCCATTTTGAGAGAACATGTGGGATCATTGGTCTTATCATCACCAGAAGCTATTAGGCACAGTCAGACAGGAATTTTCCAAAGAATACTTTTTCATGGGAAAATATGTTAGTCAAAATCTAAACTTTTAATAAGAACAGGTTGGTTTCAATCAATTTCTCAGTGTAAACTTTTGTGTAATTTCTCAGTGTAAAAATTTTATTTTTTTGAAGGAAATAAAATTATCAAAGTCCTGTTTGGACATTTTCAAAATGAATCGGTTTGAAACTTTTGATACTTTTTTTCTAGATTATCAGCTCTCAACGTTTTTTGAGATTTCTATTTTTCATCCTGTTGTGGGACAGAAAAACATTAAAAGTCTGAAAACCTCTAGCAGGTTGCGAAGACCATTTCCTGCCTAGCTATACTGTTAGTTCCATAGAAAAGAGAGACAATGGGTGGCAATGGCTACCAGTGTATGACTGTGAGTAGGTGAGCATATCTTACCAAATGTAAGGTCTGCAGAATATTCAAGAACCATATTTAATAAACATCCCAGCTATTTTATTGTATAAGCCCATTCTATGCTCCATGATAGAACACCAAAACCAGAGACATTCACAGCCTCGTGTACATTTCCTGAATACAGAAGCTGTATGTGTGCATATGTATGTTTGCATATATCTAGAGAGAGATAGAGATTACTGGATTTCAAAGTTCAGTAAAAACAAACTTGGATTTACATGTCCCAGCAATATTTCCTTCAGGGTTTTTTGAATAAACATGTAAAATGAAAAATGATTAGCAATTAAAGTTTGTCAGTATCTACATCTTATAGAAGAAAATATAGAAATCCAGTGAAAAGTAAAGCTTTTCATGTATCTGGAAAACTCTAGATCAATTTTGAATTAATCCTTTAGCAGCTGACAGCTAAGAGCCACTCCCGTCAGAACCTCTCCCAATGGATCAGATACTAATTTGGCAATACATTATTTTAAACTCTCATATCTAGTGGCAGTGATTTTCAGGAGACATTACTAACCATAAAGAATCTCCCACTGGGCTCAGTAATTACCAAGAAGAGCCAGGTTTCACTCTTCAGCAGTAGTCATGAATAGCATTTCTAATGAACTGATTATAAATATTGAGCTGAATGCAGTCAAACATCAATAATTTCTTTGGATTTACTAAATGAATTAGCCTTTCAGAGAAAGGATGGGAGGGAGCAATTGGGATGAGAATGATGAGCTCATCATTTGGACCCTTAGTAACATTCTCAATACAGTATAAATAGAAAATGCAGGATTTCAGGAACCCTTTCATAATATTTTGAATGGATTCATCTTAGGCAAAATTATAGTTAGAGGTATTTACCAATCATCTTTCTTACGTTGTTTTGAGAAAATATTAGATGTAGTTGACTGGCAGTGTGTGACAAAGTTGATTTATCTGTGCACATGTAGAAACTGAAGTTTTCCTTAAATGCATTTCAAAGGCTGAGGCATTTAGCTATGAAACTATATTTAGCTGCAAACATAGACCCCAATTACACTAGCTTCCTCTTGCAAGCAGACCCTACTACCTATGTGGGTCCTTTTAATTTCAGTGAGGATCTGGACATGTTTAAAGTTCTGTCTATGCAGATCAGCTTGTAGAACCAGGACCTAAGATGGCATGTATTTAGTAGCAAATTTTCTATGATACTGAAAAGACCAGCGCAGCAACCAAAATCTCCATTCCATGGGAGACTACAATATTATTTTTTTTAAAAGCAGAATCAGAGCAAAACACTAAAATTTCCCACAAAGCAAAAATTCAGATTTTTCTTTTATTTGGGACCATCAAAAAGGTTTGTTTCCATACTTTCAAAACATTTGTTTATGATAGTGTTGAAATGTTTTGATTTTTATGTTACATGTGTATCTATAATGACAATAATATTTAATGTAATGTAAGTTGAAATGATAATGTTGGAATGAAAATTTTCAACTCTAGCTAAACAAAACATTTTGACATTACCAAAATGAAATATTCTGAATTTTTCCCATAGAAAATTTTGTTGAAATGATCTCATTTACACAAAACATTTAGATTTTTATGGACTTGCATTTTCCAGTAGAAAAGCATTCTGTCAAAAAAAAAAAAATTCAACCAGCTCTCATACTAAATAGACTTTGTAGTATGTTGTAAGAAATACAGTTTATTGCATACTTGTCATATAAGTTTCATATTTATGGACATTTTGACATGCACAAATTGTACATAATAAGAAGAGGCTAGCTCTATATATCTGAAGTTGTAGATGATTATACAATATAATAATGCTTGAGAAATATGAGTGCATATCATTACATTCTTTCTGATAATGCAAATAAAAAGGGAGGCAGGGTTAATGTTGTACACAGAAAATTAATTTTGGCATTTCCTGACTTGAATTTTTAACTGTGCAGCCTTAATTAGTTGTTTTTCACAGTTTGCGGTGCAAATATTACATTATTTAATGAAATAAATAATTAAATGTGTGCATATATATGTGTATAAACATATGCACATTTATATCATAAATATGTAGAAAACATAATTTCACATATGCAACCTCTACAAAGATTCATTAGTATTTATGGGTGGGAGGTTGACATGTAAAATGTTAATTATAACAAACACTTCACTGAACGCAATTTTTTCTTTGGATTTCTTTCCCTTTTTTTCCATTTCTTGAGTACAGTAAAACCTTTGAGCTGTTTTCTTCTTAGATGTATTGTACTGTATAGATCAGTGTGTTTCTATTGCTTTGGTTCACTTTGATAATTATACATATTGCTCTTTCAGTTCCAGGTCCTCCTGCTGGAGTTAAAGCAGCTGCAGCTTCACCATCCACTGTGTTTGTGTCCTGGCTCCCCCCCTTTAAGTTAAATGGTGTAATCCGAAAGTACACCGTGTTCTGCTCACACCCCTATCCCACAGTAAGTTCTATAAAAGCAACTTTAGAGGTTCAGTATTAATCTATCCATATACATTTACAGATGTTTAGTGTCTAATGCTTTTCTTAGACCCCCTTCCCCTTTCTCTAGGTACACTTTTAAGGGGCTTTGCTGTTATGTCCTTTTTGTCAGTACTTAAAGCTTAATACAGCACACTAATTAGAAATCATTGCAAATCATAGGATTTCCAGGTTGATTTTAAAGGAACAGTTTCTTCTGGAGATTTTTAGTTGGGTCTCACCAGACCAATTGACAGCTCTCTCTGACACACTTACAGGGGGTAAATTGTGGAAACATTTATTTATGAACAACGTGCAATTGGCTCTGTGTTCCTTCCCTTCTGGCTTGGGCATTCATATGTGAATGAGTGTAATGGAGTGTGAACAAGCATATTTGCTTGTGAATATGTGTATTTGTGCCAGAAGCATTTGCCCTTCCTATATATAAAATTTATAACTTGCTGAAAATGTGATAAGGGAAAACTGAATTGAACATAGGCTGGTCATCTCATGCTTTTCTCTCTCCTTCAGTCAGGAAGGAATCCAGCTTTCTTAAAATCTGGGGGCCATCTATTATGTATAAACATCAATGTTTGTCTCTTTGATAACATATATATCAATACCATTTATTTATTGTATTTTATATTTATCTCTCTGTGGAAGAAAAGTGTGAGCTGTTAAATGAGAGTACACATCAACTATGATTTTTTTTAACTGAACATATCCTTAGTTTATGATGCAATAAAATGTTGTTCCCAAATTAAAATGAGGCCTAGGGGAATATCTTCAAAAGTACCCAAGTACCATTTTCAAAAGTGAACTAGGAACTGATTTTCAAAGGTTTTTCTAGGCACCTAAAGATGCAGGCAGAGCACTTTTGCAATTTTTGAAAGCACTTACCAGGTTATGTACCTATCTCTTATTGAAATCAATGGAAAATAGGCTCATAAGCTTCCTAGAGGCTTCGGAACCCCCACTATCCTGTCTGTATGTTCACCTAAATCCTTTTTTAGAATAATGTCCCTTTTAAAATGAGACTTAGTGATTTTTTTAAATAATGGAATTAGGGGTAAATTAGCAAAAAAGCACAGGATCCTGTGTTAAAACCCAAAATATCTTGACTTATGATGGTAGTAGTGTTAAGCTAGCTATTGCTTTTATAGTACAGACTACTAAGGGAGTTAGTGTTGTTCAAAGAGGGTTGTTTGGGTTTTACTGAACTAGAGCTTGACATGATGTCAACAGTGTACCTTGTAGCCAAGAAGGCTAAAGGTATATTGGGGTGCATTAGTAGGAGCATTGCCAGCAGATCTAGAGAAGTGATTATTCCCCTTTATTTGGCACTGGTGAGGCCACATCTGGAGTATTGCATCCAATTATGGCCTCCCCCCCATTACAGAAAGGATGTGGACGCATTGGAGGGTTCCAAAGAGGATGGAGAGAGGCTATTCTCAATGATGACAGATGACAGAACGAAGAGCAATGGTCTCAAGTTGCAGTGGGGGAGGTCTGGGTTGGATATTAAGAAAAACTGTTTCACTAAGGGTACAGCTATACTGTGTTTTCTTTTCAGCGCTCGCATTTGCATACCTTTTTCTATTTTTTTTCCCCAGAAGAGGCTTTTCGGCCATTTGGCCCCATCTATATGGGCCCAAGTGTCGGAAAAAAACCCCCTCTTTCGAAAGCCCCTGTACACCTCATTTTATGAGGAAGAAGGGGGCTTTCGAAAGAGGGTCTTTTTCCGTCATTTGGCCCCATGTAACTGGCACTATTTGCATATCTCTTCCGGAAAAACCCCCACAGTGTAGCCGTACCTTAAGAGGGTGAAGAAGCACTGGAATGGGTTATCTAGGGAGGTGTGGAATCTCTATCCCTAGAGGTTTTTAAGTCCTGGCTTGAGAAAGCCTTGGCTGGGATGATTTAGTTGGGATTGTTCCTGCTTTTAGCAGGGGTTGGACTCAATCACCTCCTGAGATCTCTTCCAAGTCTATGATTCTATGATTGTGGTATTTCAAAAAGGTTAATTAATAAGTAACTGTGTCTATGGTTTAGAACAAACACCAGGTGGTGCTGATGCTTCTTTTTGTTTTCTTCTCTCACATTTCCTCCTTCAGCTTCTTTACCAGAAATATTGCAGTACTTGGGTTTATATTACAAGGAGATCAAGCACTGTACTGTTCATCCAGTAACTGGAATTTTTTTGGAGTTTCTTGCTGATTATATTCTTTCTCTAGAAAATCTATTTTATTTTGCTAACACATCATTATTAGGCTGAAAATGGTTTTCTTGTGGCTTATAATACAGAGACATTTTGAGAGGGGAAATATTAGTGTTCTGCAAAAAAGGGGACTGCTAGGACTGACCAGAGCCACTGCTAGTGTTGGACTATGTTGAAATGTGCTGCAGCAGTTTTGTTATGTAATGTCATGGTTCCTACAGCCTATGGATAGGGACCCTTTTTGCTTTTTGCATACATTATTAATAAAAATACCATATGGTCAGACTTTGTAAAATACCTCCATAAATCTCTGTTGATTCATATAACTAAGACTTACCCAGCAGCATCTCCTATTTATTATAATTCAATTCTATCTTGAGTAGAGATGACCAATCACACTAAATTGCCAATATCTAGGGATATTAGTGGACTATATCCCTAATATATCCCTATAGAAAGAGATGTAGGGGTTATAGTGGACCACAAGCTGAATATGAATCTGCAGTGTGATGCTGTAGCAAAAAAAGCAAACATGATTCTGGGATGCATTAACAGGTGTGTTGTGAGCAAGACATGAGAAGTCATTCTTCCACTCTACTCTGCGCTAGTTAGGCCTCAGTTGGAGTATTATGTCCAGTTCTGGGCACTGCATTTCAAGAAAGATGTGGAGAAATTGGAGAGGGTCCAGAGAAGAGCAACAAGAATGATTAAAGGTCTAGAGAACATGACCTGTGAAGGAAGGCTGAAAGAATTGGGTTTGTTTAGTTTAGAAAAGAGAAGACTGAGGGGGGGGGACATGATAGCCGTTTTCAGGTATCTAAAAGGGTGTCATAAAGAGGGGGGGGAGAAAATGTGTTCATCTTGGCCTCTGAGGATAGAACAAGAAGCAATGGGCTTAAACTGCAGCAAGGGAGGTTTAGGTTGGACATTAGGAAAAAGTTCCTAACTGTCAGGGTAGTCAAACACTGGAATAAATTGCCCAGGGAGGTTGTGGAATCCCCACCTCTGGAGATATTTAAGAGTAGGTTAGATAAATGTCTATCAGAGATGGTCTAGACAGTATTTGGTCCTGCCATGAGGGCAGGGGACTGGACTCGATGACCTCTCAAGGTCCCTTCCAGTCCTACTATTCTATGATTCTATGATTCTATATCTGTAAAAACAACAATTTAGGACAAGGCCACGGTACTCATTTTAGGATCTCAGTCAGACGTTTTTTCTTTAAGACAACGTGTTTTGATTTTATGTTTGGTTTTGTTGGTTTGTTTGTTTCGACATAAAAACATCCCCAGATAAGAATAAGAATTTTAACACGGTCTACTGAAACCTGAACTGAGAGAGACACATTGGAAATAAAATTTTGCTTAGATATTGCATGTTGCAAAGAGCAAAGAGTTCTGTTGACATCATGTAACAAAGTGACCCTGTATCATCTTATGTTAGGAGACATGGTCTGAGGATAAAGGAATAAATGTATTTGGCAGGATTCCTTGTCCTCATTCGGGCCCATAGCCAGCCACACAAAAATGGCCTGCTGACGGGAGTGGGAGGGGAGAAGAGGGCAGCTGCCCCAGGACCCAGTGATTCAAAAGGGCCCAGGGCTCCAAACTGCCGCTGCAGCTTTTGCAGCAGCAGTGGTGGCCGGAACCCAGGGTCCTTTAAATCTCCACTGGAGCCCTGGCGGTGCAGTCTGGGTGGTCCTGAAAGGCTGGCAGGGAGAGGCTAGCCCCAGCCCTGCCCCTTCCGTATGAGGCTCCACCCCTTCCAGGTGCAGAGCCAGGGGCCCCCCACCTTGCCCAGGGGTCCAGCAATTCCATCAGCTTCCGTTCATATTCATGAGTCCATGTGTGCACTCATAGAGAATGCAACTATGTAGAAAGATTAACCTAACAACCTCCATTTTGGCTGGGCTGGGGAAGCTTCAGTGAGAAGATCCCTTTACTCCTGAAGGATGAGCTGAAGGCACCAGGCTCTGCCCATTTCCCTCTTCCCCACTTGGCAGGCAGAGGGATCAGCAGGGGAAGAGCTCTCTCAGGAGAAGAAAGAAGAAAAATAGGTGACCTCCAGCTTCGCCAGTTCTTCTACTCTTGTCAGATGCTGGTGCTGATCCACCTACTGTCAGGAGGGCCTAAACTCCCATAAAATCCCCAGCCAGCTATATCTCCTACTACTCCTGCCACTGCATATTCTTCTTCATGCTTCCTTTTTTCATCAATCAATGAAGAGGTGGTAGGACAAGTTAGAGTGCTAGCACAGCCGAGCTCCTCCAAGCCCTGGAAAGAGAGTGAAGGGGAAAACCTTCTTTCTGCTTTCAGTAAAGGGAAAGGGTCAGTGCTCTGCATTTCATCCCCCTACTTGAACTGCTGCCTGTAAGGGTGCACAGAATCCTCCATGTTGGCAGAGTGCCGGAGACTTTGCAAAAAGATACAAGTGAATAGGCCACAGATGAAAATAACCAACTTCGACTACATTTCTCTAATATTTTTATAAAGACCATCATGAGTAACATGTATAAGAGGCTTTAATTTGCCTGTATCCACAGGGGGAGAAAAGGCTGGCCATGCAGGGACCAAATGCCAGGTGCAGGTCACCTCTTTCTGGAGGCTCATCATTTGCTTGTTTTTCTGTTTTTGGAGACCCTCTGTGATGTTCAGGTGTGAGGATTGCCTCTCTTCCCTTTCATGCCTTTGTCAGGAGGGTGGCACAGCTCCTTCCTGGCTTGCTCTCTGTCCCAGGCTTCATAGAATCCCCTTCCCCCATCTCATTCATGGGCTTGGGCTGCCTTGTTGCTCCAGAGTCAGGCTTTAGTGCCTCTGTGTGGCCACCCATCCCAGCTGCTGCCACTGCCATTGCATTTGAAATCTGAAGGAAATCAGGACCTATCCTACTACCCCCACACACAGGTGATTTTCATATGAGACATCTTTAGGGGTGCTGCTGCCCATCCCCATGATTCCAAAGGTCAGGGACCACTCCCCATTGCATTGCTGCCCAAGAGGTCATCCACTTCCCAGGATCATTAGACCTGCACACAGAATGGGAGGCCATGCTAAGAAGAGACGGCCAAGTGCCTAAAAGGCATCGTACTTTTCCTATACTTCTTATACCCTATAACAGACCCCAATTCATGGTCCCCATTTCTCTATAGTTATGCCCACTGCATGACTTTCCCCAGGATATGAGACCTTTTCTCTGCTAAAGTGGGACTCTCCTCTCTACTGCCTTGTTGAGCCCTTCCGTAGAGACAAAGCTGCCTTTCCCTGGGTCTGGGATCAGTTCCTGAAAGTGGACATGTAAACATGTTATTACCATCTTGTGTGATCCCATTTGGGGAACTTCTGCAAACTTGGTTTTCAAGCCAGACCCCGCAGCTTTCTCCTGGTGGCTAAACTTTCTTCCTTTGATCACTGAAAGGCAAAGCTGGGACTTGCCTTTTCTTACTGCTGGGATTGTGGCTATTCTTGGTGGGAAAGGAAGCCAGAAAGCAAGACATATGTTCCCTGTTTCATTTAACCTGTTCTTGCAAGCAGGGTACTTTCACAAATCTCCCCAGGAGGAGCAAGGCTTTTAAATGTTAGCAAACCAGATTGAACTGAAGTTCTAGTTCTGTGCGTCAAGGGGGGAGCTGAGACTAGAACCAGGACACGAGGAGCAGAGGGGAATTGTGATGACTTTCAGGTGGTTGTCTATCTTTTCTCAGCATGGCCTCCCAGTCTATGCACAGGTCTATCAGTTCTGGGGAGTCAATGAACTTTTGAGTAGCAATGCAGTCAGGAGTGGCTCCCGGACACCTGGGAATTCTGGGGCTGAGCAGCAGCACCCCAAAACTTGTTTTGGCTGAAAATTGCATGGGTCTGTGGATAGGAGGACAGGGTGATTGGGTACAAGGAATGTTTCTGCGTCATTACATACCAGTAATCTGATTTACTCCAGATTCAAATGAGCTTTGGAAAGTAGGTTGGTGATGGCCTAGTCCTTTTGTGCATTAATCTTCCTATAGATCAGGGTGAATCTCCATCATGTTGGCCAGACACAGTTTGTCAGAGTTAGCTGCTGGCAGGTCGCCAGAGGCTTCGTCCACTGGTATGGCCCCTCGCGGTTCTTGTTGGCCGGGAATGGTGAATCTCAGCCACTAGGAGCTGCAAGTGGCCATGCCTGTGGACACATAGGTAAACAAACCGTCTGGTGACCCACCAGCAGCTAACCCTGATGAATCACATCCAGCCCATGGGCCAGCGTTTCCCCACCCCTGCTGTATATCATTTGGTTTAGTAAATACAAAGCAAAACTGCAGAGTAGCCTCCCCAAATGAGAGACTCACATGTCACCTATGAAGACCATTTTGTGCACCGAGAATGCTATGATTCAACACACTTTAAGTTGCTCTGAGGTAGCAACATAGTTAGGCGTGGAAGGATTAGATTTTTTTTAAAATGTAAGTGAAAGGTAGATTACATAGTTCCCATCCAAACCAGTAATTTCCATTGATAAATGTCGAAGTTCACAAATTGGCTAAATAAGAAAAATGGGCTGCTTGGGAACTTCTTAGAGTTTGATTTGCATTTGTTGACATGTGATGTTGACAGTTTATGTGTTCATGGTTGTAAAGCTTTAATTTTTTGGATCTCAACGTGTACTATCATTAAACTGCCCCATTATTTCCTGCAACGGTGCAAATTTAACTGGACAAAAGCTGAAAAAATGCTTCACAATAAGTATTGATTTTATCTGTCAAAATTATTAAAAAATATAAATCAAATTCTACCACACCTAAGCATAAAATATAAAACAGTGCTGGGGATTCCACTGGAAGTTTAAAAGCCAGACTAAACAGTTTGAATTAACAAAAACCGAACAATTACTGCTGGCCATATTGTGCACACTTCTTCACATTGCATCTCTTAAATAACTGGGTGGGTTTCTGAAGTGCAGATTTGCCAACATTTCTAACAGCCAGATTCAGTTTGCAAGGGCAGACTCTGTAGAAGTTCTGCTGATTTTAGTCAAAAGGAATGCTGAAATTTTCAGCTTGAAACACTTTGACTTCATAGGGCAGCATCTGCCTAGAATATTTCATACAGAAGAATTTAATTCACCCATGAAAATAGAAAAGCAGCTCTCGTTGAATTCCGAATTCCTGTCCAATATTCCAGGGGAGGACCCTTACGTTGCACAACATTGTGACCTACAAAATACAAAAATGAAGATACTGACCCATCCCTTTTAAAGCTTATTGCTAACCTTCATTGCTTGCAGAAACAGATTTTCATTTATCTAAGGGTGTGTCTAGACTACAGGGTTTTTGTGAAAAAAACTTTCCCTGTGTCTAGACTGCTGCTGCATTCTTTTGAAAGTGAATCGAAAGAACACGGCAGTTTTTTTCGACCATGGAAAACCTCGTTTTACGAGGAATAACGCCTTTTTTCGAAAGTGCTCTTTCGAGAAAAGGCGCTATGTAATGCCAACTGTGCTTTTTCAAAAGAGAGCATCCAGACTGCCTGGGTGCTCTCTTTTGAAAAAGTGGCTTGCTTTTTCGAAAGTACTGGTTGTAGTCTAGACGCTCTTTTTTGAAAGAGGCTTGTAGTCTAGACATAGCCTAAGAGACGAATGAACCAATTTAGATTAAATAAGAACTGGGAAGCAGAAAGAGCCTGGAAAACAGCATCACAGTACTAAGTGACAGGAGCCCCCCCCTGCTTGGGGAAAATAGCAGCATCGGGATAGGAAAAGGCAGTCTGAAAGAAACAGACATCTCATGCTCAAAGTGGGATAAGGCATAAGAAGCAGGATTTCATTGGTGGAAAGACAAAGGGAAAGAGAAACAGAACTTCAAATGTGATGGAAAAGCAGAACAAAAGACTTAAGGAAGGACTTGTGACCTCATGCAACATGTGGACTTATATAATTCAACAGTGTATGATGACAATCTATCAGACATATACTATCCTATATTAAAACCTAGATTGTATTGCCAGTTTCAAAAGCTCCGAGTTTGTCACAAGAGGTAGCATATTAATCAAGCAACACATTTACTGTTAGAAAGAAATGCCATTAAAGTGGGTTATTCTGCTTCTTCCATGAAGTGGGTCATTTAACTGAAAATAAATCAACTATTATGTCTATGGGATGGTTACAGATGGGGAAGAAGCAGAGATTTAAGTAAAACAGCACTATAAAAGGATACTAAATAGAAGAGAGTTAGCTCTTGTCTTCTGTTCTACCCATATTAAGATTTGAAGTAAGCTGACTTCACTATCACACTCTGATTCCCTGATAAGGGAACTCTAAAAGCAGCATTAGTTTGGACTGTTGTGCCTCATGAAGATTTAAATGGAAGGTGTGCAACCTCTGCTGATGACTTCAAATGTCCGAAAGATTTTGGTGGTACCTTTTCCTCCGACTAATTAAGGAGGCGTCTTTGTTGCCATTATCCATTTCAGTTTTCTCAGAAGGTATCATCCCAGCTATAAAATTGCGGATTTTTTGTTTAGTTACTGCATAAATGTTTCCATGGTAGACAAAGAAGTAATATGCACTTTTTGTAATTAGTAAAGATTTAATTACATGACAAATCATAATGGTTGAACAGTTGACTAGAGTGACTTCTAAATTACTTTTCAACTTCATTTGGCTTATTTTTGTAAAAGTGTCTTATATGACTGTGTGTGTGTGTAATAGAAAAATACGCTACTGAGGATTTTTTTTTATGTTAGAAAAAGTGTAGTTATATAAACTCTTATCATCGTTTTCCTTTGAAAAGCTATCTGCGTTGTGTACTGCTATTACTGCGTTCCCTAGTGACTGTGTGATTTGATATACCATACGCAATGCCATATGAAATCATAATACTTCAGCAGCTAATGGAAGAACTGTGATCCTTAAATGCATCTAAGTGCTTCATACTCTTCATCTTACTGAAACTAGTTTTCGTAGTGTTTACTGGTCACATTGAAACTCTGATAATTGCTTAGTTCCACAGATATTTGGAAAAATGACTCTTATAAATTAATACCCCCAAAAATTCAAAGTAGAAGTGTGATAGATCTAGCACAGATTCAGCGAGGTCTGTCAATACATTTATAAAAGTAAGAGTGGGAGATAGAGGGATCTAAAGAGGTTGTGGGGTAAGAGGAAGTAAGATTATGCTGGGCTAAGGAACCAAACCAGTCAGACCCTAAAGTATTCTGAAATTTGAGGAATTAAAAAAAGGTTAAGGATTGTTCAGCTTGTGGTTTACCTAACTAAATGTATGTACTGCTATGGTAGAAACTACATCATGAGCTTACTTTGTACAGTAATCCATATCTGTTTCAAGTTTGATTTGTACACAAACCAACTAATAGGAAAGGTGTATTACACTGTTGTACATTACACTGTTTGGCCTAGTGTCAGAAGCAACATACTGCTAGTCCTATGATCCCTTCATGCTGTGACTTTTGCACGCATTACTGCTCATGCTCTGTCTGCTGGCTCCTGTGATTGTACAGTCAGTAGAAGAGACAGATCCCCACACACCATTCACTGGAGAGCCACAGAATTAAGTGGGAGGAAAAGATTACATTCATACTTCCTCATCTTGCTGTTATTGAAATGACTTTTCAGATATGCCCATCATTACTCACTTTGACAGATTATTTTGTTATGCAGAACATATGCACTCAGTGCTGACTGCTCCCAGAAAATGCAGGAAGGCTAGTTATTACCGTTATTATCATTTATTCTGTTATTTACACAAATATCAAAAGAATACATGGCACTGTACAGGAGATGACCTGTGATACACAAATACATCCCTTTTCTAGCTGTCCAACTGCAGATACAGGCACACAATTGGTGCTTGTACAGAGGTTGCCTACATCCTGGCCCTGACGAAGATGTCTTTGTATCCATCTCTATCCCTCTCTAGTTTTAAAGACATGAGCAAAAACTGCAGAACTTCCTGATACAAAAACAGTTATAAACAAAGTGGGGTATGGTCATTACAGCTCTGCAGGCCTGGTAGATTAAGAGTAAATTCAGTTTTTTCAAAGAGGAAAAAGAGAAAATTGGTGAACATTGAAAAGGCAGAGTCAAAGGTAATAAAATATACAAGGGAGACCTGGTAGAATCAAGGTTGCTGGAGGGGTACTAAGCTTTTTGTTTCTAATCCACACTTAGGTTCATGCATTACAGGAAGCATCTGTCAATTTGATTACATGGCACTTTTATACATCATGAAAATATTTGTTTTTTAATACTTACTTTTATAAATCATACATTGACTTATTTATATTTTTTAATCTATTTTAAAAAAACACTTCTTTTCATACACCATAGTCTTGTTTTATAACTATTTGACAGCTTTATTATCAGCACAAATAATGGTAGCTTCATTGTTTTAATCTCTGTCAGCTTTAAATTTTTATTTAACATTTTTGCCATAGTGCATATCCCTAAAAGAGTTTGGAAATAACAGATTAACTGATATGCACAAATGGCACTCATATACTATATAATATCATTTTTTAAAGATCTGCCTTTAAAGCCCTACTAAAAATAAAACGGAACCTACCTTTTCATAAAACGATGTACTTGTCTCATTACCCAGCTTCAGATAAAGCAGTTGATGGACTCTAATAGCAACTACTCAGTATCTAACAATTTCAACATGTATGGATTTGTCACACCCTCTTCAACATATATCAGCAATAGAACTCACAACCTTTAGTTCCAAAAGCCCAAAGGGAAATTCTGACCCTTTTACAAGCAATGCAAAACTCACATTGACTTGATTGGGGTCAGGATTTCACATAGAGGGTTTTTTTAAATCAAATTTTAAGAGTAATTTTTCTTTAAAGTGTAACTCATTACAAATAGCATTGTTGGGGTTCTGTGATTATTTTTTTTCTTTAATTCTTCAAGCTCAAATATCTTCAGTTTACTAGTAAAACCAAGTTTATTTCTAACTGGAAGCTTTATAAACTCTATTAATGATGTGTAGCAATGAGAGACAGGGCTTGGCTGTAGTAAACAGCTAAGTGATTCTTTATTGAGGGTATTGGGCACATGTATGCTCTGTAACTCCCTGGCTCTCTGCTTTGCCAATTGAGGTACATAGCTTGTGCTGCCCCATTCAGGGCCTGCCTAAATGCCAGCCCACTTGGAATAATCATGAAATGGATGACTGAGGAATAGATTGCACTACAGGATGAGAGACTCAAAGTGGGTTTTGTCTTACTTGTCATTGCTAGCAATAAAGGTTCTTCTGGCTAATTTATTTCTTCAGCCCCACCTAGCTTTGCAAAAAGTCTTCAGTAGGTTTGCAAAAAGTGCCCCTCAGGAC
The DNA here is from genome assembly GCA_019425775.1 of Rafetus swinhoei. Taxonomy (NCBI): domain Eukaryota; kingdom Metazoa; phylum Chordata; order Testudines; family Trionychidae; genus Rafetus; species Rafetus swinhoei. The sequence goes on from CM033437.1 coordinate 161,550,096, forward strand.
TAAGCTAGAATGTAGAAAATAATTCTGTTGATGGTGATTTACAAGAAGGCATAGAATCCAGTTTATTATTAGTTTCGTTGACATTACCGTGTTAACAGGAGTAAAAAGGAGTAACAGTTTATTTTAGTCACTAATCTAAGAAGCCGTGATTCTGAACACCCAGAGGGAACAGGTCTATTGAATAAGAAAGTAACATTTATATAGTCACATTTCAGAATAGAATCACACTTTCTAGTAATGCTGTCATTTCTCTTTCATTTTAATTTGATGCTTTTTATGCTCATGCTGGGGGTGTTAGCTGCGCTGACTTTGCTGTTTCTTCACAAGCCAAAGCACAACTCTAAGTGAATCCCAGTTTCCATTCTTCTCCTCAGATAGTTCTTTTAATTCATCCTGGTCCTAACCTGGATCTCTCTGATCCCCTAGAAAAATGTGCTAGGAAAGGAACACTTGTGTTACCTTGGAATCTTAGCAGGGCCAGAGCTGAGAGACGTTTCCAATGCATCAATTGTCTTCAGTGCAGGATTGACAGGGATGCAGTGCAGACAAGGGAAGCAGCTTGCTGTTTTCCCCATTGGCTGTATATCCACAGGAAATCCTGGCCTCAGTCCTAACCCTGTGGATATCTTGAGTGCTGCATTGAGACACTCTTCCTCTGCTGTTTCCATAGGTTTGCCCCCTCAATGGCAAAACAGGTGGCCCAGATGACACTGCCTAGTTACCTATACCTTGCAGTCCCTCGGGTGAAGGCGCAGAGCTTGGAAGGGATGGTTAATGTTGTCTCCAACAGCGTTAACTATTCTATTTTAGTAATATGCTGAGGGTATGTGGGAGGGAAAGTGTGCTGCTGACAGAGGCTGTTTCTCTGATTGTCTTTCTGTTGCCTGGCTTCCACCGGGTAAATAGTCTACATGGATAATTAGTAGAGAGGATGTACAGAGGGAAGAATGTGTCATATAGCTTCCATTTTATGCTGTGCAGTCCCAGCTCCTTTTCCATGGTTATGTTCTAGGCTGGGCTTCAGACAAGGAGCTGCACCAGCTTAGTCAGTTACTCCTGGAGGAATTCTGTGTCACAAGTGTACATGCAGAATTCATGTCCCTCCAGTTTCTCCCCAGAAAATATATTTTGCTGGCAAGATGCTGTATTTACACCTTTTGCCCACAAAGGGCTGCTGTGGTACCAGAATGGAGCAGCTGGCTCATCCACAGTAGCAGCGGGCTGTGTTCCTCACAGCAGCCTGCCCACAGGGCCAGGCTAGGAGGAAAAGGATTGTGAGAGACAGATAGAGTGGGGCACATGGGGTTGCTGGAGGATGACATAGACTGGGGTTCACAAGAGCTAGTGGGGAAGATATACTGGGGGGCAGGGGCTGAATGAGAATGGGGGTGCTGAGCCACATGAGGATGAGGGCAGGGAGACCCAAGGATGGCTGATGGGGGTGTAGTGACATGCAGGGGCAGGTGGGGTGGATGAGCAGGGATGCAGGGACTCATGAGGTAAGGTGAGGGGGGTGAAGGGCCACATGGGAATGGGTACAGGGCTGGTTTAGGGGGGGTACAGGCACACAGGGACAGGGGCAGATGTTCTTGACTGAATGGGAGAGGTTGGGGTCAGACAAGGTCTTCATGAGGGAGGCACCCCAACTCTCTAACACTCCCTCTCTTCCCCCCAAAAAAGCCCTATTCCATACTTTCCTCACCCATACCTAACACACCAGATTCACTCCCAGGTGTCTTCCAAGCAATAACTTCTCTCTCCCTCCACTCCTCTGTTACCCCTGACTCCCACAAAGCCTTAGCACTGCTTTGAAGAGGGGTGGGAAATATAGTTCTGTAATGTGGTTTAAATGAAATATTGCTCTGAATTCCGTATTAATATGCCTTGTAAGGACTGTATTCATCAAAAAAATAATTCCTGAATCTTTTTTGTTGTCTGTATTGTTACAGACATATTTGCTGACAAGTATGAAATACATTACCAAAATAATTGAAACTGGTGTGTTTATGGTGTGTTATTTTGACAATTAAAATTTGCAGAATTCTAAAATATTGTGAGCAGAATTTTTAATGTATAGTGAAGGTGCAGTCAGTAGGGGGAAAACACTTGAGAGAAAGTGAAGCATTTCTTTCATCATAGAACATTCATAATGGGACATGTAAAGCCTAATGTATGACAAGAAGACATTTCCTATAAAGTGTTTTATTACAACTTTTTTTTTTTAGTTATTTAATCTTCTTGCTCATAAAGCTCCCCCCCCCCCCCTTCCTCCATGCAGTGTAAGTCTCTGGCATATTAGTCTAGCTGAAATGAAAGAAAAAAAGCTAGAAGTAAAATCAATTCCTTGTCACTGGAAGTGTTTGGAAGTTAATGTTAGATGTTGAAATATGAGAATTCTGTTAACCAGTTAGAAACTAAAACATTTTGCTAAAAAAAGTCTTACTAAAAAGTTGCCCATGGAATATCCTAGACATTAAATGAAGGTGCCCCAATGGTTTCACTCTCTACTTAAGTTGACTGCTCCCTGGTAGTAGTGGAAGCCATGTTAAACATATGATAAGTCTGGCAAAGTGACACCACCTCCTACAGAAGGAATCACAATGGCTAGGAAAAGCACATCAGACTTTGATAAGAGTATGATCAAGCAAATCCCAAATTAGATCTGGCCTCCCCAGAGTGGACATAGGGAAATCAACAGGTGTACCAGTACACCAGTGGGAGCAAACAGGGTTGGACTGGAGCTAGATAAGAGATACAGTAATTACTCGTTTAACACGTGCCCGCTTAACACGTTTTTGCAATAGCACAATTTTATTTTTATGTTTCTCTTTGTGTTTTAACAAACCACAGTGACGTGTGTTGCAAGTTATCTTGTGTTGCTAGATATCTAATGCTGATGTTGATGACCCAGCACCAACAAAATATTGACTTTGCCACCCCCACCTGAAACGCAAACCCCACCTTTTCCATTATCTTTAATGGGAAAATTGACCCTGCATAGCACGTTTTCGCTTAGCACGAACATTTTTAGAAATGCATCTGTAGTGTTAAATGAGGAATTCCTGTACTTTGTCAGATGAAGCAGACCAGTTCAAAGGAGCTCATACAAAGGATTGGCCCCATCACAGCAAGGAATCAGCCCTACAGCAGAATGAAGTAAAGAGTTATGGATTTTGTCCATGGTTACACTGGGAAAACAGATCATTTTAGAACATGTTAAGTTGACCAATATAATGTTAAACATAATTTAGAACCTGCTTAGCTGGGCCAAGTTAAGTTTAACACGTCAACTTTGAAGGGGTTAGCTGTGATCAGAAAATGCATTTGTAAACAGTATTCCTTTTCTGCCCTGGAGGCAAAATGGAGTTTAACGTGATGTTAGTTTTAAAATGTTCTAACATGCTGCATTTTTTCCCAGTGTAGAAGATGTCGGTTCAAGGGGTGTACTTTGCCTCACCAGTTTGCTGAGACTTTCTGTCAGGTCAAACTGCAGAGGTATTAATTGATGCCTGAGAAACAGCCTATTTATTCCCTTATGAGGGACCCTTATGTGAACCCTTTCAGGTCAAATTCTCCTTTGAAATACCAATTACTTGGAATTGGCTTTTACCACCTTGAGATATTTGTATTTTGAAAGGCATCCATGTATCCAACCTATCTGTTTTAATGAACCTTAGTTTGTATCAATATTTATTTGTAATAAAAAAATCTCAAAACAATTTTATATTGCATCATTAATACTCTACTAGCCTGCCATTAGCTAATGAATACCAAGTGTATGTTACAGATAAAACTTCTCTTTTGTTCCTTTGAATTGATTGGTTATCCTGGCTAGCTGTTTTTATAGACAAGATTCACAGATCCTGTATTAGAATAAAATAAAACTAGATGATCTGGCTGTGTATAGTTGCTAAATACTGGGGGATTCAATATTTGAGCTCAATTCTCTTCCAGCTGAACCTGCAGGAGAAAGCAAGTTGGTAACAGTAAAGGTATCAGGCAGCAATATCACAGCTAGCTCCTGATATTCTTCACTGTCTATTGTATTTATTATACTTTCATTTGCTGTTTGAGCCTGAGGCAAAATTTCTGTCCGAGAAGATCAAACTCTCAGAAGAATAAAGCCTCTCTGTACAATGTCTACTTACATACCGAAATCACGGTCCGTCCATAAATACCCACGCTTCTTAAATTACATAGGTTTTATTTTGGATCCACTATAAACTGTCTCACCACAACTAGCACAAGCTGGCACCTTGTTAGCATCCCTCCAGCATACCTCTGAAGCATATTGGTGTGGCAATGAGGAAAAGATTGACCTTCCACTCCCTGCACTGCATCTCTTACTGCCCTCATCTAGCACAGAAGCTGAGAATACCCATTGTGGGGAATTTTTGAAGCAAGAAGGAAAACAAAACTCATTTTGTGACTAAACAATATTTGCATGGAGTGGAGGTAGTTTAAATAGTTAGACCATCCAATCAGAGTAAGGAAAGATCAAATCATAGAATCAAAGGATAGGAACAGTGCTGTAAGACTTGGGTGACCCGCGACAAAACACGTTGAGTGAATGCCAACTATCCGATCAGACCAATGAATGAATATTCACTCAGGGTGATCTGACTACAACCCACTGTGCAATGTGTTCATACGAACTATTCATAGAGCACAGTTGTCAGATATGTTAATTAAAACTATTCGTCAACTCAGTTAAAAGAAACAAAGTCATAACGGTTGTGATCTATGCACAGACAGTTTGCAAAGAGAAAATAGGTCTAAATTCACTGAATAAATTGATTGTGAAATGTAGTTCTGTCCTATTAAGTACCATGTGCAGTCTATTTGGAGTGATTACCATCATTCATACCTAATGCCCAGAGGTAAAAGCCTTGAGTTACCCCATTCAACCATCTTTCTCTAGATACTGTTTATTTTAGTTTGGAAACATTTGTCTCTCCCATCACAGGTAATCAGCGAGTTTGAAGCCTCTCCTGACTCATTTTCCTACAGAATCCCCAACTTGAGTCGGAATCGACAGTACAGTGTCTGGGTGGTGGCTGTGACTGCTGCCGGAAGAGGCAACAGCAGCGAAATTATCACCGTGGAACCATTGGCAAAAGGTATGCAAGCTACATGCTGCCCTTCATAAAACAGTGTTTTAAGAAAACCAGTTACTAACATAAGTCAGTTGCAATTGGTGTTTTGGTTTGTTTATTTTTAAGGCCAGGTCTGCCCTAGGGGGCGATGTCAAACTAAACTATGCAGCTCCTGCTACCTGAATAGCATAGCTGGAGTCAATGTACCCTAGTTCGACTTACTGCAGCATCCCCACTGTGCAGGGTCAATGGGAGAAACATTCCCATTGACTCCCATTACTCTTCTTCCAGTGGAATACCAGAGTGGACGAGAGTGCAATCAGTGGTCAATTGATAGGATTTTTACTAGACCCACTAAATCGACCCATTGGGAGATTGATCCCTGCAGCAGTAAGTGGAGACAAGGCCTAAGTTTCAGTTCTAAGTTTACTGTAGGGTCTGTCTACTTGCCAATCAGAGGTATACCTGCCTTAGCTTTCATTGAGCTAACCTAGCTGAAAACAAGTATAGCAGAACTGTATGTGTGGGGAAGAGGGGGTTTAGTGCCCCACACTGGACATATTGTGGAGGAAGGGAGTCTACCCCCATCAGGTCTCAGACCTCAGGAGATTACCTCTCTCTTGGGGTGGAATTACACGTCTTCCTGTCCAAGATCAGGTATCAGGCTATAGTCCCTCGGGAGGCATGACTTATCTTCCGTGCCTGCAGTTCTGTTCCCCCCAGGTGCAATGACATGGGACAGAGTGTTCATAGGTGAACATGAGAGAAGCTCTTTTGGGGGAGAAAAGAGGAATACAAAGCTGTTTTATGCCAAGTCAGGACTTGCGAAATTGCAACATATGAAAGCAAAAGTCACACTATTATGATGTCATGTCCACTAATAGAAGGATGGTAGGCATTTTGCACACATGCCGGGTGTTTTGATAACACAATAAAATAATTTGAGACTTGCCAGTAAGCTGCTGATAGCTCTCTTAGTTCACTCGTGAGGATCAAAGTATTTTATATTCCAAAATGCCTGCTATAATTTCAAAGCTAGCCATTGCTTTCTAAGGAATTTGACCGGGGATTTTGTTTGTTTCTAGGTTAGTTTGTATTTTTTAGACAACTCAGAAGATTATTAGAAGTTAAGTTATACGGAAATGTTTGCGTTAAGGATTTCCAAGCTGCTTTACTATCTACTTTGCAAATAATTTTAAATAATATGAAAAGAGTATCTAGTGTATGGAAGGCAGTGGCCCTTACCTTAGAACTTAGTTCCTCCTCTGCCACTGACAAATTGGGCAGCCTAGTTTCTCCATTGATTATTATGATACTTCCCAGTATCCCAGTATTGATTATTATGATACTTCCCAGTATACCAACACATTCAGTATTCTTTGTCTCTGTGTTTGGCCAGTTTTTCCTTGGCCTTCCTCACTTTCTCTTTCCTCCTTCTGATACTCAGTTCAGTCATTGCTTAGCAGGACTCCCATCTTCCTTTTGTGTGTGTCCCAACCATAGGACCCTTATTTCTTTTATGATATTTGTTAACATGTCCTGCTCTGTGAGCTCTCTTCTCTCGCATTTTGTCTTTCCATGAAATATGTCGTTTCTTCCTCAGCCATCTGCAATGGTGATGGGCAGCGATCTGATTTCATTAGCTACTGTCATTGGCCAAATCTCTGCTGTGTTTGGTAGGGTGACCAATCCAATCAGATGGTATAAATTTAGTGTGGAGACTTCTGTTTGACCGGCTCTTGTGAAGCATTTCATGGTAGAGCCCTACAAATCTGTGGATGTCCACAGACCATTTTTGCAAATTGTGAATTGGCTTCTAGATACACATTTTGTGGTAAAATCCCTGCAAATCTGTGGATATCTGCACATCATTTGAGGATTGCTGATTGATCAGATGCAAATAGAAATTTTGTATCCACATAGGGTTCTACTTCGTGGTACAGATTTAGCATGTCCTTTTATAAGTTAAAATTTGTGAATTAAAAGAAAAGTAGTATTGCTTTTTTTACACTGTAAACATGTCCTGTGAGCTGCATTCTGTCAGTTTGCAAGTGGTTTGTGTTTCTGTGAAGTTACATGTTTCTGCTATGCACCCTAATGACGTAGATCACACAAAATGGTAAAAAAAAATCCTATCATAACCACAAATGAAATATCCACAGGGACCTTACATTTGATCTGTAACCTAGGGAGCAATTAACTTTTGAAGTTGCCTTCAGAAAGTAGGTAAACTGCACAAGCAGGTTGCTAAGATCATAGATAATCCCTGGTGAGGCCTTTTACTTGATTTCTGCTGTATGAACAATTTTTTTCTTCAAGAGATGGATCTTTCATTAGTCTAAAATAGTAGTAAAAAACAACAGAAATTATAAGTCAGCACAGGGGAGCTTAGGAGCTCCCAGAAATTTTGCAATTTTATTTTACTTTCTGGTCTTTTTTGGAACAATTGTTTGTTATTCTTGCAATTTTGGAATTTCCTATGGAACAGGAATTCTAGTTTCCTGCCATTTCTCCTCAGAAGTGGACTGCAGTTGCTGTTGAAACTTTAGATGCCTTTAAGGGGTCTATTTTGTAGATAAATTATAAGTCACTTCATTGACTGCTTTTTTCTTAGACAGAATGAGTAGCTTAAAAACATCCTCCGGGGGAGGGGGTGAATTTTTGGCTCCACTGAAGTCAGAGTGAGAGTTTGGCATTGATTTCAGTGAGCCCAGGATTTCACTCCAGGTGCTCAGTCTGTGGTAAGACTGTTGGGACTGACTAATTTCTTCATGCTATTCCTGTGATATAATTTGCAGTACTTCTGAAACCAACATCCCATCAAGGGTAATGAACTACCTGCAGATGTAGAATAAGCAGGTATTTGTTGGCTACTGTTTGCTTGTAATGGGCATTTTCAGTCTGGGTATGTCTACACTGCAGAGTTTTTCCAGAAAAAGGTCAGTTTTTCTGGAAAAACGATACTTATGTCCACGCTGCTATTGCGGTCTTTCAACAGAAAGTCAAAAGAACGGAGGGGTTTTCCCGACAGCGATAAACCTCTTTCTACAAGGAAGAAGCCTTTTGCCAAAAAAGCTTTTTTGGAAAAAGGCATGTGTGGATACGGAAGCGAGTGTTTTTTTGAAAGAAGAGGCCCCTAGGGAAGAGCACAGGTGCCCTAGTGGCCACTCCATCCACAGTAATCACAACTTAAATGCGAGATAGCATCCAATCATCACTTTTTCATTGTGCTTTTGCTGTGTGGATGCTTTCTTTGGAAAAAAGTTTTTCCAGAAAATCTCTTCCAGAAAAGCTTCTTCCGAAAGAAGCCTGCTGTCTAGATGTAGCCTCTGTCACCTTTTCTGTCAGCAATATACTGCAGTCCTACTTTCTAAGCTTCATTTTACATCCATTCCTCTTCATAGAATCATAGAATCATGGAACCATAGAGCTGGAAGAGACCTCAGAAGGTCATCAAGTCCAGCCCCCTGCTCTAGGCAGGACCAATCCCAACTAAATCAACCTTGATCATTAGAACTGATATTTTGTGTGTTTGTTGAAGAGACCACTTGGACTAATAAGCTTAGGTTCCTATAGCACATTAAGAGAATCTAGGCATCACAATTCAAAATGATTATATAATATAAGGCTTCATTTTCTCTTCATGAATCCCAGCAGTCCCACTGCAGCCCACAGAAGTAATTTCCCTTCACTCTTCAAGATCTGTTCTGTTATGTGTGATTTTACTTTAAATATTATTTGCAGAGGATAAGAACCCACTGAGATGAAACATCCCAGTTACAGTCAATGCTGGCTCTCATATTCATGTTTGTCTAATTGGCACAAAATGGATCACTAACTGTCAGTTCTGATAAACATACACTATTGAAGAGGGTCAGTATTCCAAAAGCACTAGGAAGTGAAGTTGTATCCAAATTCAGCATTTTGCTTTTTGGTACAGATTTAAGGGGAAAAAATGAATAATAAACAGCTTTGTGTTATGCAGCACAAAAGGAATCTATTAAAAATGACAAATCTGTTTTTCAAGGTCCCACAACTCAAAATGTCAAACTGAGCTTTTCCAATTCAAAAGAAAATTCCTCTTCTTTAACTATAATGTTTTAGTCGAGCCTTTCTCAGAGCATGCTGAAGAGAACAATGCATTGGCTTGTGTTGAACATCCTGCTGCTGCTGCAGCCTGAAACCTTTAAAACTGATGGTTTAAGCAAGCATGTGCTAAAGTGCAACAAAGTGGTGTTTCTTCTATGAGCCAGCTTATCAAATAGTTTCCTGATCCTAGCAACCACACTCTTCTTATTTTTAAAATTCACTGTGCCACATAGATTCCTCCTATACAATATCAAGTCTTTATTTTCAACGCAGACTACCCATTTTGACTGCACAAATGCCAGTTTTGTAGACACAGACTGCTGCAAGAACAAATATAGAAGGTGCCTTTAAAATTTTGCCTTGTATTGCTAAAATTGTCTGAGGTCCATGCTTTTGAGAACACAACTTGCACATCCACCTGAATGTTTTCAGATGGGATACCTTGCTGACTTTAGCAAGTATGTGATCACATTTTCCATGACCAGAACTCTGTTCTTTCCTAGTGACCTCCAGTTGCCAGAATGGCCCCATGGGTATCATTGCAACAGGAAGCAACTTAGATCAGAAAAAGGACTATTCTAATTCGCACCAGGGACTGGCTTTAGGATCAGGGGGAGGCACAAAGGTGACATAAAACTACATTTTCCCTCCAGATGAGTTGCATGCAACACTAGTGCAGCTGAAGATCTGGCTCTGTATGTCACTAACGAGCAGTTCCACTAAATTGCATCTTTACTCTCAAATATCCGTTTTACTGATGTGAACTCTTGACTGATATTCACAACTGTGGATACATTTTAATGTAACACTATATCATTAGGGGAGATTACCCTAATTGTCAAAATCTGTCTGTCTATTTTAGGCACTTGTATAGTGTCCATCACTACCATATTTAATCATTGGCACTTTTTTCCCTTGTGAAGCCAGAAAATATAGACCTAACTGAAAATCACACATCAAGTTATGAATCCTAGCAGTGCCACTTACAATCCCATGTTGGTACGTAGCTATCTAGCTGGACTTCAGGATCACAGTGTTTTATCTGGTGTAATAGTTTTATTTTTTACATTAACATTACTTTGGGTGCAAACATAGATAATGTCCAAGACTGCTTCCAAAGAGCCTATTGTATTCCCAAACTGCTAGAAAATGAGAAGGAAGAAAATTTTTACAAAGGTACAGTAGATATTGGGACAAGCTCTGATCACAGGATTACCTAGGTCTTCTCTACACAACGCAGTGGATCGATCCTGCAGCAATTGATCCATTGCCCATTGATTTATCATGTGTAACTCAGTCTCCAAGCACTTCCACACTGGTGTTGATGGGAGAGCAGCCCCTACCCACCTTATGCACGCACGATTTGCATAGCAGAAGTAGATTGATGGAGTGGTTGGTGTACACAAGGCCTTAGGTGAAAGTATATGCAATGAGGCTATATGACCATACAGGCAAAGTTTAAGGTGGCTTGACACTTGTAAAAAACGAGTCTCATTTATAGCAAGAACAGGGAATAAAACAATATTGAATTTTGGAGGAATGAATGTCGGTCATTGAAGACACACATTACTCATAACAGAGATTCGGAAAAAACCCTCTTGATAAATTCAGAGTGTTTTCCACTTTCACTTCACTGAGGTAAATAAGGTTTTCTGTTTGCTAGCTGAAATTAGGCAATATCATAGGATGCTGATAAACTATTCTTCCGTAACTGGTGCCTTTAAGATTCTTATGTGTGGTAGACATGACCACAAAATACAGGTAATTTGAAGGGAGGAATCCCTTTGAGATAATGTTCCATCTTAGCTCCTAACTATGGATAAACAAAAGATTAAGTTTTCATAGGAAAATAAAGAGGGCTCAGTGATTAAAAGCTTTGGGTATTTATTCTTCTTCAAGGCTCTTCCACCCCCAATCTTCTTTCCTCCAGATATTAAAATATGTGTTTAAATAAATAGCTGAAAATGTGGGTTGAAAATAATTCATTTCATAGAAACATAGCTTGGAGCAAATGGGCTTTTCCTTTTAATATTTATGTTTGCATTTGTGTGTTCTTACTCCAACTAATGTATGGAAAAGTGCTTCTCTGTTTCAGTCTTCCTCTTCTTATTGTTCAGCTCCAGCCAGAATTCTGACATTCAGTGGCACAGTAACAACCCCATGGATGAAGGATATCGTCCTTCCTTGCAAGGCCGTTGGGGACCCATCTCCTACAGTCAAATGGATGAAGGATAGGTAACCAGCAACTATATGTGCAGCTTGAATAAGACACTTCAGCTGAAAATCATGCAGCGAGCGTGTGCATGACACTACATGAATGTGTCAGGAGGAATCTACCCTTGCTTCACAATGTAGAGAATGGGCACAGCTGCAGAAGTGAAGTTTAGAATGTCCAATGGACTAAAATTTATTGACTATAAGGGTTAGAAGGTACTGAAAATGAGGGGAAAAGTAAATATTAAAAACTTTAAATATAGTTTTGATTGTTATTTAGATATCAAGGTTCGGGGAATATAACTATCATGTCAGTGATCATTGTGTTGCTAATGTGAATTAAAATCCATGGTAAATGCCAATAACAGTAATCTTCTAAAAAGAAAATATTCATGAGTGTAGTACATGACACACGTTGCTCTTTTCTAAACATACTGGTCATGCATTGGAGATCCATGCTTGTGACAGTAAGGGCAATAATTTGATCCAAATATTGGATCGGCAGTGATATTTAGAAGTTATGAGGGAGAAATCTATGTCACATACCAGTGACTTTGATGCGTTTTGCTACTTCAATTTACATTATGCCTCAAGTTGATTGCACTTTTTAAAGTGGCAGATAATTAAGGAAGGAGCTCTTTTGTAACCCTTTATTATCCAAATCATAGCCAGGGGATTCCCTATCCAAATACTGAACATTGGCATTCTCCAGCAACATGCTTCCAGTGCTGCTTGAACTAAAGAGGGTCCTGGCTTCTTCTTTTGTTTGATTTAATCCGATTGTAACTTCTTTAATGTATGCATTTTGTTTCCTGTGAGGTAGTAACGGGACACCCAGTCTAGTGACGATTGATGGGCGAAGAAGCATCTTTAGCAATGGCAGCTTTGTTATCCGTACTGTGAAAGCAGAGGATTCTGGATATTACAGCTGTGTGGCTAGTAACAACTGGGGATCAGATGAAATTATTTTGAATTTGCAGGTACAAGGTAAGCCAATTGGACTGCTTATGTAATTGTATTTTACAGTCTTATCATGGCTACTAGTTAATATGTAAGACTGCATGTAATATATATTTAAGTTGTATGTCTGCATGTCTTTGTACAAACATTAATATTTTTGAAAATTTAAATATTCAAAAACAAGACATTGGTAATCCAAAGAAGGGTTCGGCTAGTAACGGTAACTAGGCTGCTTTGCAATGTATCATCCTGTATATTTTATGGTACACATTTTGCAAGCTAAAATTAATATGATAAAGTCATTGGCCTCAATATGACTGTTCATGCACTTAAAGTTAAGCATATGCATAAGCATGTGCAGAATCAGGCCCAAAATGTTCACTTTCAGTTGGTTTTGAGATCTCTACAAGGAAAATAGCATCTTATGTTTTCACCGTTTAATATATAATTTTAAGGTTGCAAAATTTAACAATAGCTGAAGGAGTTTTATTTACACATCCAAAACCAAATTTTGCTTGACTGAGACCTAGCATGAAACATTTCATGATGAAAGGAGAAATGTACGGAAAGCTATGGTGACTATCGGAGGGCATATTCATATTTTCCCCTACTATAGTCTTATTTAACAGGTATTACCAGGTACCTGCTATAATATTTTTAAATGTATACAGTTACCCAACATGGTATTGTTGGGTGCACAAACAGTGTGAAAATGTGTATAATGCTCATGTCAACAAAAGCCCGCAATATGCACATGCATTCACAAGATCCCACAACTTGTAAGACTCTCCTCATTCCCCGTCAGTGCAAAGCGTGAGCAAATGACCCTTGCAATGGGCTTTAATTATCAAAAACTAATCAGGCTAGGGGAAAATTACTGCTAGATTGAGCACATGGATCACACTTTGGAAAACACTCTCTTTCCTGTCCCCAGATATACAATCCTAAAAATTGTCAGCTCAAACTGCCCAGCAATTTAGAACACAAAGAGAGAAGTGGTCTCTATGGCAGTGTAAGCATTTCTAGGTATCCCTATCATTTAAACTGGGAAACAAGCATCAGTGAATACATTAACTCACCTAAAATCCAGCAAAGGTGCTTGTTTGTAATGTCTGAAACATGATCACAATAGGGTAATATGGGACAGAAATAACCGTAACCGGAAGTCTCGTTTCTTGTATTCTAGTACGTGCTCTCATAATTGTATACTCTCAGAGTTATTAAACTGCAGTAACTAAAAACAAATCACTATTAATTCCTTTGAATAAAGGAAGGTTGGTATTTAATGTGCGCAGGGGTGACAGTTTGGCAGAAATTTTGGTGGTGTCCAGAATGCCCAGAGCCCACACCCTTCCCCCCACTCACACTCTCTCTCCCCCTCACCTCCTAAGACTCTGAGAGGAAGTTTGGGTGGGGGTGAAGGCTTTGGGAAGGAGCTTGGGAGTAGGCTCTGTGCTATAGCAAGTACTGGGGGCCAAAAAAGGGCAGGCTCTGAGAGGGAGTTTGGGTGCATATGGGGATCTGGGATGCAGGCTCTGGGAGGGAGTTTGGGGACTGGAGGGGGAAAGCAAGTTTGGGGGCAGGACAGGTGGGTGGGGGGAGAGGGTGCAGACTCTGGAGGGAGTGGGGTGCACAGGGACAGGTGGGGGAAGGGGATGAGGTGCCACACCTGACCCAGGCAACTTAAAGCGCCCCAGGAGCCTCACTGCCACCACCACCGGCAGCACAGCCCAGCTAGCTGCGCACAGCACAGAGGACACCCCTCTCTAGGGCTTCAGTGAGTCACATGCTAGCAGTCGTGAGGAGCATGCAGCAGGATGCTGTTCTAGGCCAGCTGCACTGCCAATGGCAGCGGCAAGGGCCCTGGGTATTTTAAGCAGCTGGTAGAGCTGGGGGATGTATGGAAGAAGCGTGCAGGGCAGTAGGGGGGCCAGGGTATATGGGAAACAGGGAGTGCAGGGGGCAACAGGTGACAAGTTTTGCTGGAGCCCAACCCTAGGCCAGAAATATTCCATGTGCCAGGGCACCACGGAGCCCATATTGCTTGTCATCCATGCGTATGTGGGATCTTAGATAGAGAAGGTGAGAACTATGATGAAAAATTGTATGTTCTGTCTTTTAGTGTGTAATATGTTCATTAACTCTCAGTAAAATGTACCAAACCAAAATGAATAAGGGAACAATGGCACAGCACTTCTGGGGTAAACAATCTTCCTTTCAATATATAGAGTTTACGTTTTCTGAAGCATTCATACTGTTAAGTAATTAAGATGTTTTGGGGCATAGGAAGCTGGGTTTTTTCTAGGCAGAGATACTCCTCTCCTTTGCCATTTACAGCACGACTAAATTTTCAGCACATGAAACTGAACTAAAAATGTGTATGTACCTGTTCTTGCCTGTGCAATTACCACTATTTGGTACAAACACATCTCTGCATGTGCCATTTATTTTATCAGCTGAAAATTCGGGCATTGCACTTAAAGCAGGCATGAAAATTCTTAGAAAGTAATCTTGTGAGGGCGAATGTGTTCTTTGTCGTTGGGGAGAAGATCCTGCAGGACAGTAGTGCTGAGAAATACAGATGTTCAGAGGAAAAAGTGGGGGAAAGTGAGAAAAATGAAAGAGAAAATTGTATAGAAATTTAAATATAAAAATGAGAGCTTGTCTGAGGATGTCAATTATACAGACATTTTGACAGAAATAATTTGCATTTTTTGCCATACAAAACAGTTATTTGATAAATGTCTGTTATAATGGTTTAAAGTTATGCATAATCATCTGAATCTATTTTCTGTTTTTAACTCTTTCCCATCCAGTGCCACCAGACCAGCCAAGACTTACTGTGTCCAAAACCACATCTTCTTCTATCACTCTTTCTTGGATACCTGGAGACAATGGTGGTAGTTCTATCCGAGGTAACAGAATTAAGGTTAACTGCAACTAAATTATGGTCTGTTTATGTAATAATGAACAACTGCAATAGAAAAAACCCCCCATATATTATCAGGATCCAAATCTGCAGTAGACAATGATAACGTCTTACAGCAAAATGCAGTTTCTTTCGGTTATCATTTTACTCGATATTCCAGCCTTCCCCAATTGTTCTCCAGCCACTTTTACTGCTTGTACATTCAGCCTTTGGAAATCCATTTTGGGATCTAGATTAGGGATGTAACAGTATAGTCGATTCATCGATAAGCAAAAGCTTATAGGTTAATGCTATAGACGACACACATTTCCCCCTCCTGCCTCCTCGCCAGTAAATTTTTTAGCAGGATGGCCAGCAGCCCAGCTCAGTCCTGGTTTGCGCCGGGTCCAGGACTTATCTCCACTGCAGCTCTGCATTTAAAGTGTATTAGGAGCCAGGTGGGCAGGCAACCCCGGCTCAGTTCCAGCTCGCTCCGGGCCCGGGAGCTCAGTCTTCCCGGACAGGGGCTGCTGCCATCCCACGCTGCTGCCTCTATGTGAGAGGCAGCAGCGCGGGGCGACAGGCAGCTGGTCTGCAAGGGGGGCTGTTTTTTTAAACTAGCTCCTCTTGTGGACCAGTTCCCACCTGGCACCCCATGCTGCTATCGCTGATAGAGAGGCAGCGTGGCAGAAGGCTCCTGGGGGAGTGAGGCCAGAGCACACTAGCTGCCGGCCCCACTCCGGGGACTATAGAATAGTTGAGTAACTGACAAGAATTCATGAGGTTAATCGACTATTCAATTAACTGATATTTAACATCCCTAATCTAGGTCCATCCGTTGGTCTGTGCTGCTTGGCAAAAAGAGTTTTAAAACATGCCTCTCTCTTTCTCCACTTGAAGCCAAAATAGTGAAACAGTATCATTTGAAATGGTTGCAGGAACTGGTACACAAGTAATAGGTATATTACTCACACTTTATTGGAACTAGCCAGTAAGAAGAGAGTTCAATATCTTGCTGTGCAAAAGGGTTCCCTAATATAAAACGCCTTTATAACATCTTGACATATTCAGCAGAATTGGTGAATCTTCTAAAGAAGTTAGGTAGCGGGTTTATCATTGTCTTTGCTTTTCTTTCAGGTTACATACTTCAGTACTCTGAAGATAATAGTGAGCAGTGGGGTAGTTTTCCTATTAGCCCTAGTGAACGATCCTATCGTTTAGAGACCTTGAAATGTGGCACCTGGTATAAGTTCACACTGACTGCTCAGAATGGAGTGGGACCAGGACGCATCAGTGAGATCATAGAGGCCAAAACACTTGGAAAAGGTACTGACTTGGTGTCTTCTTTACTCCAACAGCTAATGAGTGTGTGAACTCTCATCATGCTCTAGATGTAATTCTGTTGTTATGGTTAGAAAGAGAACCACAGATATTCCAATTTTAGTCATGTTGAGTATTTTGTTATTGCTTTTGAAAACATTTGTTTGCATTGTTATTTTAACCATGTTGGTTCCTGGGCATGAGAGAGACAAAATGGGTGAGTTAATATCTTCTATTGGACCAATTTTTATTAATGGAAGGAATAAGCCTTCAAGTTACACAGATTCCAATTCAGGTTGGGGGAGGAAACAAGAGTGTTTGAAGTTGGGAGAGACTGTTAGGAAGAAATGGTCATTAACCTCACTTACCCTTGTCTGTTAGACACAGCTGGAACTGTTTTCAATCTTGATAAAAGAAGTTAGCTCTGAAGCCCTTATATGTACCTTAGCTGCTTTTCTTTCTTGATTTAACTGGAATAATGTGCCAAAATGTTTTGGAAATTTTTACTTCTTAATTTGGAGCTTTTAGCATAGCTGTCCTTTTTTGTAAACTTAAAGGTGTACTGCCTTTTCCCTCTACCATTAATTGGACTTACCCATATGCTTCCAAGTAGAGCCAGTCAGAAAATGGAATTTCCATACCATGGGATCTTACAGTATTTCGACATTTGTTTTGATCCTGAAATGGGATGAAAAGCCAAAATATCAACTTCTTTTTGGGAATTCAAAATTTAGATTCAGAAACATGAAAACAAAACAAAATAGACATTTTTAAACAAAATGTTTCATTTCAAAATGTCAACATATTAATGCTTTTGTTTGTGTTTTGTTTTGAGAGAAAATTGTGTCAACATTAACGATTTCCCAAACAGTATTTTGATTTTCAGGAAACCCTGCATGCTATCAGGAAAAATTTGTGGCTGAAAAATTTTGATCAGTTCTATCTCAAATATAGCACTAGTGGGCAATTCATTAATGTAGAATTTTTTCCAAGTTTACCTGTCTTTCTCTGACACTTTCACTTAGTTTCTACAAATTTGGGGAGTTTTTTTGTGCAACAGTGAATAACTGTATTCTCCATTCTGACATGTTTGTTCTAGACTTTCAAACAGACTTGTGCATATCAGGGCCACATAGAAGTGTAAGCACACTATTCCTGGGTTTCAAAATTTGGGTCTCAGAAAAAAACCCTTTAAAACTAGGGGAGAAATATTTGCTGACTAATGGACACTTTAAGAATGATTTATGATAAAAATAGGACCCTCTTGTCAATTATTCCTTATTTAAGTATTTCAATTAAAATTTACTTTCTCTTAGAGCCACAGTTTTCCAAAGAACAAGAACTCTTTGCCAGTATTAACACCACTCGAGTGAGATTGAACCTTATTGGCTGGAATGATGGTGGTTGTCCAATCACCTCCTTTACTCTGGAGTATAGGCCATTTCGGACCACAGTTTGGACAACGGCTCAGAGGACATCACTTTCTAAGTCCTACATACTATATGACCTCCAGGAAGCAACTTGGTATGAACTTCAAATGAGAGTGTGCAACAGTGCAGGCTGTGCAGAGAAACAGGCCAAATTTGCCACACTCAACTATGATGGCAGTAAGTGCATCCATTTGAATTGTTTGCATTACATGTACTTTTTGTATAATATCTTTCTCTTCTATCCAACTGTCATTTTGATTTCTTTTTGTGACTGGTAACTGCAACCATGACCAGAAAAAAAATGTGATTGGCTGCAATGCCATTCCACAGAGTTTCTTTGTGACAGAACTTTAACACCCAGCAGCTCAGAATGCTGGATTAATAGTTAAAACCAAGGTTTTTTTAATCCAGAAAGTTATGTGATTCAGAAGGTTTCCTTATTATGTTATGCACTCAGTACTAGCTATAGTTCACATACCATGAGCTGACTTCTTAGGGTATGTCTAGACTGTAGCACTATTTTGGGATTCCAGAGGTATCCCAAAATAGCTATTCTGTGTCTTTTGAACCCGATATTTTGAAATAGATTTTGAAGAAACATGCTTGTTATTCCAATGTCCCTGTAACCCTTGTTCTATGAAGGTTAAGGGACGTTTCAGAATAGTGGTTTATTTTGAAATTTGGCACTGTATAGACAGCACCAAATTTCAAAATAAGCCATTTCAAAATTAGATTGAAATAAAATATGCAATTTGCGTAGCTCAAATTGTGTATCTTATTTTGACCTACGGGTGCAGGGTAGATGCACCCTTAGTGTTTTACTTAGCCCCTTCTGTCCCTTCTTCTCTATCTTTTTACACAATTTTTCTGCCCTTTCCTGAAATTAGAAAAAAAAAAAACAAGCACAATAATTACTGCATGACTAGATGTGCTGTTTTAAACTGCACATTAAGTTGGGATGTCATGAAAGGCACAGATCAGAATGTGTAATAAAAGAACTAGAGCATGTAGCCACTACAGTCATAGGACAAACTATTTTAGGAAGGCAGATCACATGCTTTTTGGTCAATAGACAGTAAATAATTAAATTTCATATAATGTTACCTAAGTGCCATTTAACTTTATGTACTGCGATATGGAATCTTCAATAAGAAGACAATAAAATGGTAAAGACAATTATATTTCATAAGAACATAAGAACAGTCATACTGGGTCAGATCAAAGGTCCATCTAGCCCAGGATCCTGTCTTCTGACAGTGGCCAATGCTAGATGCCCCAGAGGGAATGAACAGAACAAGAAATCATCAACTAATCCCTCCCCTGTCACCCATTTCCAACCTCTGAAAAACAGATGCTAGGGACACCATTCCTACCCATTCTGGCTAATAGCTATTGATAGACCTAACCTCCATGAATGTATCTAGTTCTCTTTTGAACCCTGTTAAAGTCCTTGTCTTCACAAGATCCTTTGACAAGGAGTTCCACAGTTTGACTATGCACTGTGTGAAGAAAAACTTCCTTTTGTTTGTTTTAAACCTGCTACCTATTAATTTCATTTTGTGACACCTAGTTCTTATTGTCATGGAGTGTGTGGAAGTCCTTGGGCCCTGCACCCCCATCCTCAGCTAGACATGACTCTCAGCAAGCAAGTAGAACAGAAGGTTGATTGGTTCATAGGGACACAGCGTAGCTCAGACTTCTTGTTACAGGAACCAGGAGCATTCGGTAGAATCCATCTTGGGGAAAGAGGGGGGGATCCAGAGCCCCAGCTCTGATCCCCTGCCCACCCACCCCCCCCCCCCAGGCCAGCTAGGCTCTTTTCTCCCCCAGACAGCTAAAAACTACTTCAGATGTAGCAAATGGTCACCTAGCCTCCAGGTAGCCATGACCCCTCTTTTGTTCAGATTCCCAGGCAAAGTGCCACCTGACTGAATCCTCCACCTAGCTTAGGTGACAGGCAGGCCTAGGCCATTCCCTATGTGCCTCCCCGCAGGAGCTCTCCCCTAGAGATCCCATCCTCCGATGGGCGTGCGTGCACACACGCGCGCGCGCGCGCACACACACACACACACACACACACACACACACAGAGTCACTGCAGAGCAGCACAGAACAGTAGGAATCGCATACAACACAAGAAAGCAACCAGTGAGTGTAGAAACAGAGTGAACACAGTGGGCTACAAGAGTGGACGGAACCCCCACTACATTATACTTATGTTTTGGGAACAAGTAAATAACTTTTCCTTATTCACTTTTTCCACACCAGTCATGATTTTAGAGACCTCTATCATATCCCTCCTTAGTCTCCTCTTTTCTAAGCTGAAAAGTCCAAGTCTTTTTAATCTCTCTTCAAATGGGACCCATTCCAAACCACTAATCATTTTTGTTGCCCTTTTCTGAACATTTTCCACTCCAGTATGTCTTTTTTGAGATAAGGTGACCATATCTGTACACAATATTCAAGATGTGGGCGTACCACAGTTTTATATAGAGGCAATAAGTTATTCTCTGTCTTATTCTCTATCCCTTTTTGAATGATTCCTAACATTCTATTTGCTTTTTTGACTGCCGCTGCACATTGAGTGGATGTTTTCAGAGAACTATCCACAATGACTTCAAGATTTCTCTCTTGAGTAGTTGTAGCTAAATTAGTCCCCATAATCTTGTATGTTTAACTGGGATTATTTTTTTCCAATGTGCATTACTTTATATTTATCAACATTAAATTTCATTTGCCATTTTGTTGCCCAGTCACTTAGTTTGGTGAGATCTTTTTGAAGCTCTTCACAGTCTGCTTTGGTCTTAACTCTCTTGAGCAGTTTAGTATCATCTACAAATTTTGCCACCTCACTGTTTACCCCTTTCTCCAGATCATTTATAAATAGGTTGAATAGGATTGGTCCCAATACAGACTTTTGGGGGACACCACTAGTTACCTCTCTCCATTCTGAAAACTTACCATTTATTCCTACCCTTTGTTTTCTGTCTTTTAACTAGTTATCAGTCCATGAGAGGACCTTCCCTCTTATCCCATGACAACCTAATTTACTTGAGAGCCTTTGGTGAGGGACCTTGTCAAAGGCTTTTTGGAAATCTACATATGCTATATCTACTGGATACCCCTTGTCCACATGTCTGTTGTACTTTAGTAGATTAGTAAGGCATGGTTTCCCTTTACAGAAACTGTGCTGACTTTTCCCCAACAAATTATGTTCATCTGTGTGTCAGACAATTTTATTTTTTACTATAGTTTTGACTAATTTCCCTGGTACTGACATTAGACTTACTGGTCTGTGATTGCCAGGATCACCTCTATTTCAATGGGGCACTGCTTCCAGTCAACTGGAAAATCTCACAAAGGGCAGCAGACATTTATGACGCTGATTATCCTCTTTGATAACAATGCTTTGGTAATGAAGATCCACAGCCAAAGTGACTATAGTCAAACTTAGAGAGAAGTATGATCTGGAAAAATGAACACATGACTAGGAATCAGAAGAGTGTGTAGAGCAGGTTGGAAATTTCATTTACATGAAATTCTGAAATAATTTGCTGTAGAAACACCAAAAAAGTCCTTCAGAGATGTGTCAGTGTTGCCAAAATGAAATATATCTCCCAGCTGCTCTCTGATGGGCTGCCAAGATGAGGGTGAGCCAACAGAGCTGGAGACAATTGTTCAATGGAAACTCAAGGTGAATTTTCCATTAGAAATCATTCAGAAGTAAAATTTCCAACCAGTTCTACTCATAAATACAATCCCTGACCTTTTTGACTCATTGTCTGAGCATAAGAAAGTCTCTTAACTGGTCTTTATTTCAGTTTCCCCACCAGTTGAAAGGGGATTATAATACTTATGAATGTATGAGGTGTCTAAGGGTACGTCTACACCACAGAGCAAAATTGAAGCTAAAGATGAGTGCTTGTTGGCAAGAACAGAATTTGGGTAAAGACTTCAGAAAATTCTGAGTTGTAGATCCTTTTCATTCTTTGGTTGGAACAGATGATAGGTATTTGCAGAGCTTATAGCAAATTATTAGGGTAAATGGTATGAGGAACCACACAGGAGCTACTTTTGGATTCCTAATTCTAAGGCTGGCTCTATTTTAATCCTGGCATTCATCACAATAGTTCAGTAGCAGCTCTAGTCTAAACTACACTAGTTGACTGTGCGCTGCAAATGTCCATCCAACAGCCAACACTAGCTGGAATTCAGTAAAACATTCTAGCATCCAGGACCAAAGGGTATGATGGGATATGTAGTCCCACTGGGAGGCAGGCCCATATAGAAAATGGGATCATAAGCCATCCAAACTATAACTCATATGAGGCATCACAGCAAGTCAGGCAGATGCAGATAAATATTTAAGTGATCCCCCCCCACCAAAAAAAATTGGGAAACTGAAATTATTTATAACTTTTTTTTTTGATAAAAAGTTTTAATATGTTGAGTTTTAGTGACAATTTGGAATGAGAATAAATCTTGAAATATCTTAATTTTCCACAAGATGAAAATTTGGGTTTTTGATCTGCTCTTATTACACATGCTAAACAACATACACTGAGGCTACGTCTACACTACAAGGTTTTGTGGCAGAAAATATGCTAATGCGGGACTCATTAGCATAAGTTGCGATCTCATTTGCACATTTTCTGCCAATCCGTTTTTTTACTAGGGTTTTTTGCGCAAAAACAAGCAGTGTGGATGTTTTCTTTTTGCGCAAAACCCCCTTTTTGTGTAAGATCTATATACCTCCTTTTTTGAGGCATAAGAATCTTCCACAAAAAGGGGGTTTTGCACAAAAAGGAAATGTCCACACTGCTTGTTTTTGCGCAAAAACCCCTAGCGAAAATTTTTTTCTCATTTGCAGAAAATATGCAAATGAGATTGTGACTTATGCTAATGAGTTCCTCATTAGCTGCAAAAACTCGTAGTGTAGACGTAGCCTGATTGTGTGAAGCTAGGATTGCCAGACATCTAGTTTTCTACTGGAACTCCCAGTCAAAAAGGAACCCTGGTAACTCCAGTCGCCAGTGCAGCAGGTGCCTTGGGCTAAGACAGGATCCCTACCTACCTTAGTCTATGTGGCTCCCATTAGCAGATGCTAAGTCCCCACAACTCCTAAGTACAGGGAATAGTAATAGAGATGTAGCCGTGTTTGTCTGGTCTTGCTGAAACAAAAGACAGGACTATGCAGCACTTTAAAGACTAACAAGATGGTTTATTAGGTGATGAGCTTTCGTGGTCCTGTCTTTTGTTTAAGTACAGGGAGATTCTCTCTGTGTGCTGCTCTCTCATCCACAGGTGCTGCCCCTGCAGCTCCCATTGGTCATGGGTCTCATCCAATGGGATTTGTGGAGCCATCACTCAGAGGTGGGGGCAGCACGTGGAGTGCCAGCTCCACAGTTCCCATTGTCTGGGAGCCATGATCCATGAAAGCTGCAGGGATGGTGCCTGTGGGAATGATGACAGCATATGGACACAGCCTGCCTGTGCCTAAGGGCCACAGGGACTTGGTGGCTATTTCCTGGAAGCCATGGTAAATGCTGCTGGCACCCTCAACTGCTTGTAAAGCCCAGAGTAGTCTCAAGCATCCAAACTCCTTCCTGCCAACTCCCCCAAGACTCCAACACCATGTCCCAGACCTGAGCCCCCTCCAGCACTCCAGACCCCTCATCCTTGGCCCCACTGCAGAGTCCATAACCCCAGCTGGATCCCTCAACCTCCCCCACACCTCAATTCCCTGCCTGAGCTTGGAACCCCCTTTTATGTCCCAAACTACTCATCCCTGACCCAGACCAAGAGCCCACACCACCAGCTGCACCCCAACCCCCTGCGCCAAGTTGGTGAATGTGAGTGAGGGTGGGGAAGAGCGAATGACAGAGAGAGGGGAGATGGAGAGAGTGAAAGCGGGGCTCAGAGAAGAGGGGGCAGTTCCATTTTGTGTGATTTAAAACGTTGGTAACACTGTGAAACATGTAATTCTATTAAACATGTACATATTTTATTAAACTAACAATATTCATGTATAATGTTCCAAGTTTGCACTTTATTTAGAATAGATATAAAACATTTGACGTATTTACCAAAAAACTATGGGTTTAATTAAAAATAAGGACATTATTTTATTATCACTTACATCAAAATATAACATCTGGAAAGATCTAGTTTTAGGTACTACTGAGCCCAACTCTCTTCCTAGCCAAAAGGTTTGTGTATCTATTACTGAGGACAAAATTTAATCCTTAGTATTCAGAAGAATTTGTGATGATATATTACAGAGATTAGTTTGTCCTTCGTTAGTTGCAGTGCTTTCTATGTCTTTATCTAATCATTTTCTCTGTCATTGCCTTAGCTAAGCATTTCTGTTCTGTGTAAATATGTTTTCATGTTTTGCTCTCTAAAGCTGCTATTATTCTTGGTTTTCTATATACAAAATAATAATTTGTTTTTAATGTGAACCTGGCAGCTCAGAAAAGGGTGGGGGGAATCTACAGGGTATGTATGAATAATGCTAATGTGTGAAATTAAATGTACTTATGTATCTGAAATAACCTTGGACATTGCCATCGCTTGTGCTTACCTAAAGTCCTTAAGAGTATCACTGTGTTTATTATATAAAAAAAATAGCTGTTCTGCAAAAAGGGTGTAGATCTTTACATTTGACCTATATTTATGGTGCTTACATTTCATCACATCATCATACTTGTATGATTCTATATACTAAACAAAGAGATATGATCCTATGACACAATACAGCAGTTAAAATGTAGAAGAGAATGTATCTTTTTCTAAACCCTACCCTATCCTTTCAGGAAGCAGTTTTATGCTTCAGTAGCTGGTTAAAATTAAATGGTTTCCATCTGCAACCATCAGAATCCACAATACTTACATATTTCTACTTATGCTCCACAGAAATCTACAATTTACAGCCCCATTTGTGGATGCACATAGCAGGATAATAGTAATCAGAATGTGAATAAGAAGCCTCCCCTGACTAAACAGCTTTCTTTAGAAAGTGCTGCATGCTGCTCATATCCCTGAAAAGGAAAACAAAGAGTGAATTATTACATTCCAGAAGTCAGGGAATGGTGCTAAAAATGCAAATGCATCCCAAAATGAAAAGAGCACCTGCTTGCTTCTTAGAATGGCTGTTCTTTATAAATTCTTTCCCTCCTCCACTTTTAAAAGTCTCATAGTTTCCTCATATCCTTGTTGTCCTATTTCTTTCATGAGTTAAACTCAGATAGCCTTTATCAGCCATAGAATTAGCAGCAGGTAAGTTATCTGAATTCAAGATCAATGTAGTGCTGCCCCCTTAGGTTATGTCTATACTACGAGACAAAGTCAAATTAAGATACACAACTTCAGCTACATTAATTGCGTAGCTGAAGTTGAAGTACCTTAACTGGGCTTTTGGTGCTGTCCACAATGCAGGATACAGCTTTTGGTGCTGTCTACAATACTCTCCCTTAGAGTTCCCTTACTCCTCGTGGAACCAAGACTACCAGAATCGACCGGAGCGCCCCTTTCAGTTCAAATTAGCTGTCTAAACTAGATCCGCTAATTCAAACCCTGGAGGATCGACAGTGGCAGCTTCAATTGTCCTCTGTAGTGTAGACGTCCCCTTAGACGCTTGATACAAGAATGTTTTTGTTTAAAGGGCCCATTTGATGTACATAGCAGTGAATGTACATTCATTTGTAGAGGAATACATGGTCATGTAAAGCTGTTACACAAATACTAATTTCCTGTAGTAAATAATGAAACAAATACGTTAGACTTTAGACATGCAATTTCTTTGTAATGATTAAATATGTCATGTGTGAAGGTATTATCTTGTATGCCCTTGGAAGATACAGTACAGGTTCAATACGCTGTAGTTTCTGAAAACGCAACCTTTTCTCTTCATTAATAGGCATCTAATGTCATGACACTGTTTCCAGGTACAATCCCTCCACTCATTAAATCAGTTGTCCAAAGTGAGGATGGTCTGGCGACCAACGAAGGGCTAAAGATGTTGGTGACCATTTCCTGTATCTTGGTGGGGGTCTTGCTGCTTTTTGTGCTTCTGCTGATTGTGCGAAGGAGGAGGAGGGAGCAGAGACTGAAGCGACTCAGAGGTAAGAGAAGATATTTGGCATTTATTCTCACATACTCATGGACACCTAGCATGAATGCATAAATGGGCCTGTTTACAGAAAATCTTGTGACAGTTTGTGTAGCATATGAAAAATATTTTTGTATATATTTTACTATAAAGTTTCATTTCCTGTTATATGATTAGTAAATATAGTAGTACAAGTGGGATTGGGTTTTTGTTTGTTTGTTTTTTACTTTTTCTTTACAGAAATGACTCTTTGGGGGCATTATGAAGAAATAACTTTCTGAAAAATGAATGTCTCATGTCCATATGGAAAGTGATTATTTTATCTGGGAAAAACATGTTCCATGAGGTTATTTTTTAAAAGAATTTTAGCATCTCTACTTACAATTTCTTAGAAAGAACATGTTCTTGAGGGAGGTGGGAAGAAATCCACTTTTCAAAAAAATATAAGCCAGACACCTAGGATAATCTGATGCAGTATCCAGATATAAATGAGCTAGAAAAATACACCCTTAAATTTTCTGAGGTTATGTCTACACATCAAAGTTAATTCAAAATAACAGCCGTTGTTTCGAATTAACTTTCCTAGTGTCTACACAGCCAAACCGCTATTTCGAAATTAAATCGAAATAGCGGAGCGCTTATTTTGAATTTGGTAAACCTCATTCCACGAGGAATAATACCAAATTCGAAATAGCTAAATCAAAATAAGCACTGTGTAGACGCTTATTTCGAAATAGGGAGCCTCCAGCCCTTCCCAGGGTGACCTGGTGGCCACTCTGGGCACAACCAGGAAAACTCTTCTGCTCCCCCCCCAGCTCCGGAGCCCTTAAAGGGGTAGACTCTGGCCACAGTGCCTGTGCCAGCTGCAAGCCTGCCAGCCCAGAGCCAGCAGTCTGTGCACCTGGCCCAGCATGAGCCAGCAACCCAGTGGCACCCAACCCTCCACCGCTCTCCAGGAGCAAGCTGGCAGCTCCCAGGAGCCTGCCAGGGGCCGCAAAAGGCGGGTGCCTTCCTGGTCTAGTGCGGAGATCGTGGACCTCATTGAGGTTTGGGGGAGGCCTCCAATGTCCACGATCTCTGCACTAGACACAGGAACATGGCCGTCTACAGGCGGATAGCTGACAGCCTGTCCACCAAAGGCCACATGCGCACCCAGGAGCAGGTGCACATGAAAATGAAAGAGCTGCAGCAGGCCTATACCAGGGCCTCAGGGGGCAGCTCCCAACCAGGGGCTGACCCGGACCCCTACCCCTATTACGATGCCCTGGACCGCATCCTGGGGGGTCAGACGGTCCATGCCCCCCAAGTGGTCATCAACTCTGGGGCAGAGGGCCCTGCCCATGACACCGAGGAGGAGGAGGAGGAGGAGGAGGAGGATGGCCAGGAGCCGCAGGAGCCTGAAGAGAGCGCGCCCCGCACCCAGGACCCCCGAGCCATCCCAGCAAGCCTGTCGCCAGTGTCATCGAAGGCCGGGGAGGCCTTGCCATGTGAGTGTCATCACTGTCCCCTTATGCGGAGGGGGGAAGGAGAGTGAGACCAGGGACCGCGCCTGTGGGCCTTGCTGACCACGGAGCACGCAGCAACCCCTGTGCATGTGCCATGCCACCCTGAGCATGTGGCCCCGGCTGGCTGCCACACAGGGGCCCTGGCCTGTTACACACACACATGTATGTATGAAGGCACATCATGCAGTGTCCCTCCCCGGGGTCAGGAGCATATCATGTGCCTTCATACATACATGTGTGCGGGTAACAGGCCAGGGCCCCTGTATGGCAGCCAGCCCTCCACAAGCCCCCTCTATGCAGAGGCAGGGCACATCTCCCCTTCCCCCCCACACCCACACTATATACAGCACAGGGGCCAGCTCACACTCTGGGGATAGCAGGACATGATAGTGCAGACACTTGCCGTTCTAACCTTGCAGAGGGGGGCTGGGCTTCACCCACTGTGTCCCCAGGGAGAACTGACCACTTCTCGTGTTTCTCCACAGCTGCAGCAGCTGCGAGTGCAGGGCGCACCACCCTACCCAGGACATCCTACCGCACCCGGGCCCTCAGCAGGCTGACCCGGAAGCAGGAGGAGTATCAGCAGCAGCACCTGGGCCCCTGCGAAGGCAGGTCCGCTGCCAGGAGCACTGGGTGCAGGAAGACCTGCAGCTGCAGCAGGAAAGCTTGCGGGAGCTGCTTGCCCAGGGCTGTGCCATCTGCGACCACCTGCAGACCATGGTGCAGAGATTGCTGCCTGCTGCCACTCCAGCCCCTGCGGCTGCCCCAGCTATCGCACCAACTCCCACTCCTGCTCCCCCTCCTGCTTCTTCCTCCCCTCCCTCCCCCCTCCCACCCCACCCGCTCCCCCCCGGGGACGCCAAGGCCCCCACACACGCAGTGCTGGGAGACAGGTGGACCAGCAAGACCCCCAACTCTGAGCTTCTCCTCCCCTTCCTCCCCTTGCCTCCCCCTACCAGCTCCCTCCGCCCAGGTTTACCCCTCCCCTCTCCCACCCTCATTCCCCCCTCACCCCAGTTTTGTTCAATAAACAGAGTTTGTTTTTGTCAACACGTGTCTTTATTTTATATCAGGAAGGGGGATTAGGGAGGGGTCTGTGAAAGGATGTAAGGGTGAAATGAGGCACAAGCCCCCAGTGGGGCACACCAGGGAGACTTTAGTCCTCCTCCAGGTGGAAGCTCTCCCACAGGGCCTCCCGGATATGGACAGCCCCCTGATGGGCCTCCTAGCTGGCAGCCATGCGGGGCTGTGCGTAGAGGCCAGCCAAGTAGTCGGCCTCTGTCATCCAGGCTGGCAGGAAAGCCGCCTCCTTCCGCTCACACAAATTGTGCAGCACACAGCACGCTGCCACCACGTGTGGAATATTCCGCTCGGAGAGGTCCAGGCGGGTGAGGAGGTATCTAAAGCGGCCCTTCAGCTGGCCGAAGGCACCCTCTACCACAATGCGGGCCCTGCCGAGCTTGGCATTAAAGGCCTGTCGGGAGGGGTTGAGGCAGGCAGAGAGAAAAAAGCTTTGCTGTCCCTCAGTGAGGTAGGCAAGCAAGCAGGAAAAGCTGAGAACCGGCTGTCAAGGGGGGGTCCCTTTAAGCACAAGCCTCAGATAGCCTCAGGCAGCAGCCACACAAAGCAACTACTGACCTGATGCCCTGCTGGAACCGGTTTCAGCTGCCCTTAAATGCGATTCAGCATCCAATCAGTGTAGACACGCTATTTCGAAATAGCACAACGCTATTTCGAAATGCATTTTGTATGTAGACGCGTTATTTCGAAATAACTTATTTCAAATTAACTATTTCGAAATAAGATATTTCGAAATAACGCTGTAGTGTAGACATACCCTGACTTACTCATATATCTTTTGCAAAAGATGTGATCACATTTCTTATTGGAATGGACATTAATTATATTGTATAATGTACTATATTATAGTAGAAGTGTAATAATAGCATACTTCACGGTTCACTTCAAATAGAAAATTTTAAATTGTCTATTTAACTCTGCTGTCCTATTATTTCTCATTTCCTTTGTTGTTGAGCTGTCTTTTTCTCTAATCATTTCCCTATTCATACATAAGTGTCTGCACTTCACATACATATTAAAACTGTGAATTAATGCAATTTCATTGTTTCTTGTGATGAATGCACTGATCAGTCCATCATAACTAATGGCGATGGGGGCTGAATACCATGTCTGCACCCTGCCCTGTGTGCCTCATGACTTGGTAATATTTGTGAAGCCTGCACAACAATTCATAAACCTGCACAAAGCCTATACAAGGCTTAATAAAATTATTTTGCTAAAAGTCTTTTGAAGCCTGCACTACATAAAGACAAATATTTTTAATCCTTAAAATGAGTTTATTTCCAAGTGCATGAAAGAAAATGAGTCCTATATATATCACGCAACATGTGATCTTGAGAATTGAAACTGGGGCCAGCCCTAAGTTTCCATGATCTTCATCCCAATTTTTGTATCCACTCTCCTCTTCTTCTTCCTGCCTTCCTGTAGGCACTTGTGTGTAAAACTGTGCCAATGCAGCCATCACAAAGAGGGAATGACTTTGTATTTAAAGCACAGCACAGTGAATCAGGAACACTGGATTCTGTGTCTAGATCTTCAGTAGGTTTCCTGTGTGACAGTAGTCATATCACACTCACCTTGCCTCTCTGTGCCTCAGTTTTCCTCATCATTAAAATGGGATACTGATATTTACCTACTTCTCAGAGACATTGTGAGGCTCAACCCTTAATGGCTGTAAAATGATTTGCAATCATTGGATAAAAAGCATTGTTAATTTTTTTTACACATCCAGAGTATTTTTACTCATAATTACTTTGATTTTTCATAGAGTATAAGACTGGAAGGAATTACTGTGGTTACCTAGTCTAACCTGCTGTATAATACGGGCCACAGAACTTCCCCGAATTAATTCCTGTTAGGGCATAACTAGAGCATATATTTTAGAAAGACATCTAACCTTGATTTAAAAATTGCCAGTGATGGAGAATCTACCACAGCCCTTCATAAATTGTTCCAGTAATTAATTATCCTCATTAAAGATCTGCACTTTGTTCCTAGTCTGAATTTGGCTAGTATCAACCTCATGCCACTGGATCTTATAATATCTTTGTCTACTACACTGAAGAGCCTTCTACTGTCAAATTTCCATTCCCCATCTAGGTAGACTCTGAGCAACTCACCCCTTAACACCCCTTAACTTTCTCTCTCATAAACTAGATAGAGCTTGTTGAGTCTTTTGATACGGGGCGTGATTTTCATACACAGAGAATGCAAAACTATCCTCAGCATTCTGCCAACCTAATCTAATGAAAACCTCCTGTGGAACATTATGGGGGGACTTTTCACATGTACTTCAGTGGGTGTAAAGATTTCATTATCAAGATATTCAAAATCCCATTCTGTCAGACTGTATAGAGGTTGAAACTCACAGGTTCTGAGTTTCTTCTCTGTGGGTGGCTGCTTCTCCTCCCACCCCACCCGTTCCTCCTCTGCCCCCTCCCCTGAGTGCACTCTGCCCTCTCTCCTTCTCTTCCGCCCTTGCTCCATCTGCTTCCCCAGCCCCTGTTTCCCTGCAGCTGATCAATGGGTTGCTGGTGGTTGCTAAGCACCCACTGGTTTTTTTCTATGGGTGCTTCAGCCCTGGAGCACCCATGGAGTCGGCACCTACAGGGAAACTCACTCTAAAGTTCTTCTGGTGTATTAAATTAATCCACCAGAGATGATTCAGTTCAGTGATAAATTACTCATGCCTCTTCTCCCAACATTTTCCAGTTTTACAACATCCTTTTTCAATTGTGCAAATCAGAACAAGACACAGTGCTGAAAATAGAAATATAGCATATCTACTCTTACTAAATATTTCTGTGTTCATACAGGGTGCGTCTACACTGTACCCATAGTTTGGAATAAGCTACACCATTTGAGCTAAGCAAATTGCATGGCTTATTTCGAGTCAATTTAAAAACAGCTTATTTTGAAATTTGGCACTGTCTACACAGCACTTATTTTGAAATAAATCACTATTCCAAAACGACCCTTCCTCCTTGTGTAATGAGGTTTACAGGGACATTGGAATAGCAATCCCGTTATATTTTGAAATAACGGGCATGCTTAAAAGACGCAGAATAGCTATTTCGGGATACCTTTGGTATCCCGAAATAGCGCTGCAGTGTAGACATAGCCACATATAAATATTGCATCAGTCTTTTCGGCCACCACGTCTTTCTAGCAGCTCATGTTCAGCTGATTATCGAGCATGACCCCCAAATAATCTTCAGAGTCACTGCTTCCCAGGATAGGACACCCCCAACCTGTAAATATAGCTTACATTCTTTCTGCTGAGATGTATGATGTTATACTTCATTATATTGAAACTCATATTGTTTACTTGCCTCCAGCTTACATATCACACTATATCAGTGGCCTGTCCTTTTCATTATTTACCACTCCATTATTTACACCGAATGTTTGTATCTTCTGCAGGCTTTCTCAGGAAAGGCTTTATGCTTTCTTCCATGTCACTGATAAAAAAATATTAAATAGTTTAGGCCCAAGAGCCAATCCCCGTGGGACCCCATTTAGACACACATCTGTTTTGAAGTTTCTGATTCAAAACTTTTCAGTCCTGGTCAGAAAATAATATTATGACTTTTAATCCAATTTCAGGATCAAAACAAACGTAAAAATGTTTCTTACAGTTACATTTTTGAGTCCTACCTGCTAATTTTAAATCAATTTAATGTATTTTATCTTTTCTCTCATTCTTGTTTCTTCTTCAAAATATTGTGTGGTACCAAGTCAGATATCACAAAGAAGTCTAAGTACCTTACAGCAACAATATTGCCATGGTCATCCCAAATTATAATCTCATCAAAGGAAGATATCAAGTTAGTTTGAGAGGTTCTGTTTTCCATAAACCCATGTTGATTGCCATTAATTATATTGCCCTTCTTTAATTCTTTGTCCAGTAGCAGCCATTTTATTTGCCTTGCATGGATGACTGGCCTATAATCACATGACCCTCCTCCACATGACTCCTCCCTACCCTGCCCCCCAGCCCAAGGCTCCCATGCTCTCCCCATCCTCTTCCATCCCGCCCTGTGATCCACCTCCTTTACCTGGAGGTGGGAGTTTCTGTCCTCCCTCTATGTCAGAGACTTTGGAAATGCAATAACAAAAAGAGCAGAATGTGGGGCCATTAGACAACCCCACATTGGCAGCTCCTCTGGCATGGCTCTGCCACCCCAGCCCTCCCACACAGGTGCATCTGTCCAGGATCTGTATAGCAGCCTTTCTGGAGAACAGGGTGGGAGCAGTAGAACCACACCAGAGAAGTTGCCAGAGCTCTGCTCCCTTCCCTGCTGCGGTTCCCAGGAGAGCCGTGAATCATAGGGCTCTCCCAGGAACTGCAGTGGGGAAAGGAGTAGAATGTGGCAGTGGAGCTACCAAGGAGGCCCCACACCAACAGCTCCTCTAGTGAGGCTCTACTGCCCCAGCCCTGTCCTCCAGTGGGGCAAATGTACAGATAGAGGAGCCCCTGCATGAAAGTGATGGGGACTGTACAGGCACATCAGAGGAGCTGCTGGGCAGCCTCACCTTCTGCTCCTGCTATGTCTTTCCGGCACACTAGACCAGCTACAAATATCTTTCTGGTATGACGTACTGGACTGTACCACCCAACTTGCATTGCTACATACAATTGTTTGGTTGGCCCCAGGTAATATTTTTAAATTTGGCATAAAAGTATCTTTTCTCTGTCCTTTGAACCCTTCCTAGTGTTTTAAGGCTTAACAGAAATCAACATTAATGGGCCAGACAATTTCTTGGCCAAGTCTCTTAAAACTCTTGGATGCAAATTGTCTGGAACAGCTGATTTTAAAATGTCTAACTTTAGTAGATGCTGTTTAACACCTTTTTAATTTCCTGTCATAATGGAAAGTATTTCATCATGAGCTATGATATGATCCTAATTTACTAAGACTCGTGGTGGATTCTCCATCTCTGGCAATTTTTAAATCATATCATATCATATCATATATGACATTATTTACATTTAAAATAATTATAAAAATATTTTTCCATATAAAAGTTTGTCAAGATAGTTTTAGGAAGTATGAATATTATTGCATGGTATTTGTATCTTCGCCCTCAGCTGTATATCTTCCAGAAAGGACCACTGTGAGCATTTAGTTTCTGACCTCCTGTGTAACACAGGCCATAGAAGTTCCCCAACATGGTTCCTGGAGCAGATCTTTTAGAAAAATATCCAAACCTGATTTTAAAATGGCCAGAGATGGAGAATCTACCACAAATCTTAAAAAATTGTTCTAATGGTTAATTACACGCACTGTCAAATATTTCTGCCTTATTTCCAGTCTAGCTTCCATTTCTAGCCGCTGGATAATGATGTACATTTCTCTGATAGATTGTAGAACCCATTTATAATATTTGTTCTCCATGTAGATACAAATAGATTATAGTCGAGCCATCCCTTTACTTTCTCTTTGTTAAACTAAGTAGATTGAGCTCTTTGAATCTAGCACTGTATGGCATGCTTTCTAACCCCTTAATCATTCTGATTACTCTTCCCTGAACTCTCTCCAAAGTAGCAACACCCTCCTGGAATTGTGCATACCAGGACTGGACACAGTAGTAGCACCAGAGACAAATACAGGGGGGAAATAACCTCTCTACTCCTATTTGTGATTCCCCAATATGTGCATCACAGGATCACATTAGTTCTTCTGGCCATAGTGCCACAATGGGAGTTCATACTTAACTGATTATCTGCTATAACTCCCAAATCTTTTTCAGAGATTGATGTCACTTGCAGTGCATTTTTCACAAAAGCATCCTCTCTGTAATCTCTATTTGGGTTATGGTTGTGATGTAGAATGGAGCTATGGCTTCAGTTCTTCCCAGGCAAATTATGCAACCTAGCCAGTATTCTTTCCCTTCTAAAGCATTTTAATAATTGTTTTTAAATGAAGAGACCACTAAAAAATTGTCCTCCTCCAATCTGACATGTTGTATGATTTATTTATTAAAGGACTTTCAGTACAGAGACACTACATGGTTTTTGATCAGTTGTTTATCCAAATTTTTTCAGTCGTATTGACTGAGGCACAAGGAAGACAATGACTCCCTGAGGTCATATAGTGATTCAGTAACTGAGTGTCTATCAGAACCAAGGAACCTGCTGACTTTCACTCTTTTTCTGCTATTAACCTTGCCCCCACTCTTACTGAAACAGTATCTCCTTTGCTTTGAATTTCAGTTCACTTTAATCCAAGCAGGAGATATCAGCTCATAATGATACCTGATAAGTGGCAACATCCAATTTAAAACTGCACTATGGCCGTGATTTCCCCAAGGTTAACCCTAAAGGGTTAAGAAATATAACTGATGAGATCCCAGGGAGCGAAAGTGAGTGCAGAGGCTGGATTTCCCATTTATCACATCCTGATATAGTCATGCACCAGAAGATCTTTAGCATGTGAAGTTAGCTTGCCAATGAGTCTGCATTTCTGCTTCAGTTAATGCTTCAAGTATATTATTGTCTTATTGCAGATGGCATAGGTGGGTTTAAAAAAAACAACAACAACAACCAAATGTGTAAGGTATTCACAGACTCTATGAGTCACCTTTCATGTAGTCTTGGTACATTAGTTTTCATTCACTAAGTCACTGCCATGTATGTGTAACCTGTGTATACAACACGGAAGGCACGTACAGCCATAGCATATTATGTTGGTGCTATTTTCTGAGAAAATGGACCAACTTGGCTAGTTGCTGTGCTTAATATCGATGCTGCAGTTAAACTGCAGTATTTTCTCATTCAACGGTTGTATGCACCATTGATAGTGCTGCAGGTTTCTTTCTGGCAGTGTGGGTGAAATTATGAGGAGATGCTCCCTTACACAAATGTTCTCAGGCCAGCTAAATAAGAATATGAATACCCTGCCACACATCTGTGGTGGTGAGAACATAAATACACTCAGGTTTTCCAGATACAGCGAGGATCACAATACAGCTGAGCAGGAGCTGAGAATACGTGGAAGAAGGTTGCTTGAAACCAAGGGGAAAGGACAAATGAGGGAGCATATTGATGCTGCATTGCATTTATTCCATATAAATGGCCTTGGGTGTTTCAGAGTGTATTTCCTTTCTAGAGCCAAATGGAAAAGCTACAATGAGAGAAAATTCCATAGAAAAATTTTTCCTTGGTTACAACCAGCATTCTAACTGTCTGTGGTCTCACTATGGGAACTATGAGTTGCTGATTTAAAGCTTCCTGCAGCAGGTCCGTCCTTAGGATTTATGGGGCCCTACGTAGTATGGTTATACTGGTGGCCCTATATCTGATGGCAACCTGAGGTAGGATGATGATTTTTCTAGAGATGTGATTTTATAATCTTCAGCAACACACTAATCCCTGAAATATTTTAAAGCAATTTTTAAACTCAGGTCCTGTAGACTAACACAATAAATTCAGAATTGACAGTATATACCTGGGGGTTCCAAATCCCTGGTAAATGACTGAATGACTCTTTCACAGATTCAATGTTCTGCTAATACGTCTGGCAGGCTTCTTCTAAATTAACTGAATCCTTTCCAGAGTTCTCACCGGGCTGCAGCAGCCACAGAAAAGAGATAGGAAAAGGGGCAGGGGTGCCCAGTGGTGCCAAAAATTTTCGGGTTTCCTACGCAGCAGTGTATTCTGCAAAGGATGGCCCTGTTCTGCAGGGTAGAGGGGAGTTTTTATGTATCGCAACAATGTTGTGAAGTCTGAGTTGAGGATCATATTTGGATCTGGTCTCTTCATCATCCCAGATATTACTGTAACTAGTCAGCAATAAAAACCACAACTGAGAACTGCAAGAAATCAAAACTTACTTTGAATCAATTGTTGCATTTTGTAGGCAATATAGTCTCCATTTTCCCTTGTTTTTTGTACTTAAAGACTTTACCAGGTCTTTAAGAGTCAAAAGTAAAACCATCATGGACTTTAGCTGGAAGCAGAAGCAGGTCCTTATATGGTTTTAAAATATTTTTCTTAATATTATGTAGCACCATTTGGAAAAATTGTCAGCTAACAGTTAACAGCAAAAACCATTGATGTAAGAGAGAGCAAGAGAGGCTCAGTGGCACAGGGATTCAAATTAGATGAGACATCTCGAGTGGAAAAAAACCCTCGTCTTTCCATTGCCTGCTATTTGCTCTTGCATTGAAGGGAGAAAAGAAGTTAGAGAAGACTGATGGAATGGAATGAGCAGCAAGGGGGATCTTTCAGAAACTTGGGTTTTATACTTCACTATGACCCTACATAGATAGATAAGGTGGCTGATGTCAAAGATAAAAGGTATCACAAGTCCATGGCGGATTTTAAAAAACAGTGCCCATTTACTATTATAGTCAAAGCTGAAAAAAAATCCATTAAGAAGGATGCATTATACTGGTGAAATAGTCCTGTTTCCTGGAACATGTGAATAGTTTGTCCATTGTATCCTACATCTTTGGAAGTTTAGAGACATGATATTTTAAGAGGACCATGTATGAGCAATTTGCAATACATGCAGTTGACCCCAAAATTGATTAATGAATATAAAAGATTTCTGTAATAGCAGGGGGAAATAAAGACAAATTCTGCTGATTTCAAACAAGGAGACAAAGGGGAAAAAAGGTAAATGAAGGGCTCTGTGTGACCAATTTTTGATCGAATGGCTCCTTAAGAGTTTGAGATGAAGAGATTTGTTTGAGATTTGTTTTCTTACCACATTTCTTTCCCTCAATTTCATCTGCATACGGCTTTATTGATGTGGGATTGCTCATGACCTGTGGTCTCAGCATTTTTAAAACTTTTAAAATGTTGTGGATAGCCATGTTATGGATAGGGATGTTAGATGGCATGTAATTGAATAATCATGTAACCACATGAAATTTTATTTGATAGTCCCTGGAGGTAGGGCCGGCAGCCAGTGTACTCCCAGTCCC
Organism: Rafetus swinhoei; assembly: GCA_019425775.1. Taxonomy (NCBI): domain Eukaryota; kingdom Metazoa; phylum Chordata; order Testudines; family Trionychidae; genus Rafetus; species Rafetus swinhoei. The sequence continues at coordinate 161,587,742 of CM033437.1, forward strand.
ACTCCCAGGGAGCCCTTTGCCACCCCTATGACAGGCAGCAGCGTGGGGTGGCAGGCTGGAGCCAGTGTGTGAGGGGAGCCAGATTCAAAAACAGCTTCCCACACAGACCAGCTCCCTCCTGCCGCCCTGTGCTGCTGCCTCTGATACAGAGGCAGCAGCATGGGTTGGAAGAAGCCTCTGTCTGCGGAGGGTCCAAGCTCCCTACAGACAGAGGCTGCTCTGGATCAGCCTCCCCTGCTCCCCCAGCTTTTAAGCTGGCTCTCCCCAGCACCGGCTCAGGCCTGTCCCACACCCCTGCTGCCTTTGTAGGAGGCAGCAGGGCAGGGCAGGTAGGTCCATGGAGGTGGCATGCACAGAGAGCCTGCTTGAAAGCCAGGTTCCTGTGCAGATCAGCTCCTGCCTGCCCTCTTCACCCTCCATGCTGCTACCTCTCTATCAGAGACAGCAGCGCAGGGGAGTGGAGGGAGGCGGGAGCCGATCTGTGCGGGAAGCTGGCTTTTAAGTCAGCTCCTCATGGGCACTGGCTCCTGTTCCCACCCAACCCCACTTGAGGCAGCAAGAGGGGAGGAGTGTGTGTAGTCAACAGGATTAATCAGTAAGCCTAAGGTTATCAGTTAATCATGTAGTTGTCTACATACTGACATCCTTAATTTTGGATGTGGGGATATGCACATCAATCTTTGTTTTGTTAAACATGCCACAAAAATAATTATATTCATTTTACAAATAAATAAAAGAGGCAACACTGAAAGACGGACTTTGGGTCAACCAGCCTTCAATCTCCCTTTGACCTATTCCATGGACAACAAGACCCAGAAAGGGCTTTATTTTAATAGTAATTGCAGTATTGCCTATGAGAATGTCTACACAGCATTGTAAGACTGGGTCTGTGTGACGACCTGTGCCTGCAGACTCCACGTTTCTGAGCCCGGATTTGAGCATCACGTTGCATTGGAAACTTGGGCATCACAACCATGCTAGTGTACCCACACTCACTGCTCAGATCTGAATCAGAACTTCAGCCTCACCAAGTATATATCATCATATCCCAGGGTTCTTGGCACTGTCACCAGCTGCAGCCTCTCTCAATGATTCCTAGTGGGATGTGGGAGAACTGTCCAGCAAGAGTTGATTGGAAGTGTTATGAGTGGTTTTAGCAAACCAACACATCCAGCTGAGCCATTTTGTGTCTGCGCCCCCACCCCCATCCCCACACACACCGAAAGCGAGAGCTATCAACATGGACCTTGATCCAATAGAAGAACTTCTCTACCATATGCTGTCAGTCCTATTTCAGGAACCAGGCAAAGCATCTGAGAGATGCCAGTGGACATTGCAACAGCAGTTTTTGACATTCCAGTCACAACTTAGCTGATGCTGTTAAAGTCTGTTGCCTTTGCTGCAAACTCCTCCTATGTAGCTTGGTGCTTCTGGGGCAGGGCCATAAGCACCAATCGGTGAGCTCACATTTTCATGCAGATGTGGGGCAGCCTGCAGTAGCTCCAAAATATTCACATCAAGAAGCAGATTTTCCTGGACACTGGAGATCAGTTTACCCCAACCATCTGGTGCCAGGACATATACTTGAAGGAGGTCATATACAAATGCAGAAAGCAAGTCACTATAGTCATCTAAAAGCTGGCTATCCCAAACTGTAGCAGGATTGACAAGTATCAGAGGGGTAGCCAAGTTAACCTACATCCTCAAAAACAACGAGGAGTCCTCTAGCACCTTAGGGTATGTCTGCACTGCAGGGCAAAAGTCAAATTAAAATACGCAACTTGAGCTACATCAATTGCATAGCTGAAGCTGAAATAGCTTAACTTGGCTTTTGGTGCTGTCTACACAGGTGTCTACATCCTTGTAAAATGCGGGTTACAGGAGTCGGAGTAAGAAGTCCTCCATCTCGACATTATTTCAAAAATAATGGCTTGCTGTGTAGACACGCACTTTGTTATTTTGAAATAACATCAGTTATTCTGAAATAATGCATACCCTTAGAGACTATCAGATATATTTTGGGCATAAGATTTTGTGGGCAAAAAACCCACTTGGTCAGATGCATGAAGTGGAAATTACAGAGTCAGGCATAAATATACTGGCATACACAAAGAAGGGAGTTCCCTTATCAAGGGAAAGAGCAGTAATATTGAGGCCCACTTCTCACAGGTTATGAGGAAGTGTGAATACCAAGAGAAGGGAAAATTGCTTTTGTAGTGAGACAATCATTCCCAGTCCCCATTCAAACCCATATTAATAGTGTCAAATTTGCAAATGAATTGAGCTCTGCAGTTTCTCTTTGGAGTCTGTTTTTGATTTTGTTGTTGTTGAGTGATGGACGCTTTTAAATCTGTGCCCAAGGAATCTGAAACGTTCTCCTATTGATTTTTTATGTCTGATTTGTGTCCATTTATTCTCTTGGAATTCACATCTCCTCATCTGCTATGGGGAGTGAGCACATCCACCCTTACTCCTTAGCACTGGTCTCCTTGATAATGTAACTCCCTTCTTTTCATGTGCTAGTATATTTATGCCTGCATCTGCAATTTCCAGTGATGAAATGTGGTTTTGCCCAAAAAAGCTTATGCCCAAATAAATCTGTTAGTCTCTGAGATGCCATAGGGTTCCTTGTTGTTTTTGCTACAGGACTGTTGCTAACCAGTTTGGAGTTAGCAAATCAGCTGTGGGGGTTGTCATGGCAAAGGTTTGCGAGGTGATCAGGTCTGTGATATACTCAGAAGTGGTGGGCATTACAAATGTCCCTGAAATAACAGCTGGCTTTATAATGGGGCCACCCATGGGACTCATGCCTATAGTTTGCCCTCCTCAAGAAGAACACCGGTACATAAATTGCAAAAGGTACTTCTCTGTTGCTATGCGGGGCCAAGTGAGGATCAGTGCTCCATTGTGGGAGACATTTACAAATAACATAATGTCAGTCTCTGCTCCAGACAGTTTACAATCTAAAAATTGGATGATATGTGGTAAATGAATACCCGGATAAAAGGGGCAGGAGGAAGGGAGGGAAGATACAGAGGCAAATTTAGTTTGGATCTCCAGGAGGAAAAATATATAATCTCAGAAATTGGAAAAACAGTAAGTAAATATTCATAATAAATAACATACAAAGCTTCCTCTCTCTGAAATGTATACTAAGGGGGATCTAGCTAATTTCAAATAATCACCATGGACTTCTGTGAATACTGGACAGTTTTTGAGTACTGGATGTCAGATTGAATTGCAACACCTGGGAGGAGCAGGATCCAACCTACTCCATCTTCCTATCTGTCAGAACAGCCTCCCTCCATTGGCCTGGTCTCCCATGGGACCTGCTTTGTCCTTGGTCCCAGCTGCTATCTGGCGGATTTAGTCCCTCCAGAAGGTCAGGCTGAGGATACAGCAGAATCATTATGACAGAAGAAACTTCAAGGTTGTAGTGTCTCAGTGTGGGACTTAGTTCTTAGGGGATTGAAGTGGAAAGTTTAAAAAAAAAGAATTAAAAACTAGTGGCTTGTGTGATACTCAGGGTTTCAGGGGAGCTTAATTAGGGTGCATTGCAGGAAATGGGATGGCCAATCCCCAAAGCTGGTGTTTATTCCAATATTTATAGTCACCAAGCCAGCACAACAGAGCTTCTGTATTACCTTATTGGTCGATCACAGATCCAAACCACACAGTTCGCTTAAAGTACCCAGCCTCAGACTCAGATTCCCCAGCCATATAAAGTTCTAACAATCTCAAGGGACCGGACACATTACCTTTCAGGTCAATAAATATTTCTGACCTTATCCCAAATACACACTTATAGGCAAATCTTATCAACTTAAATACATTTTTAATAAAATTTATTAAAAAAGGAAAAAAGAGAATTGGTTAAAAGATCAGTAAACATAGACATGAGTTCAGTTCTTGAAGTTCAGTTACATAACTGACATGGTCATCTTGTGGTTGCAGAAACTTCTTTTTATCCATTAAGCTATTTATCACAGACAATGACATTATCTCACCCATGATTCATCTAAATGTTAACATTACCTTTTGATCTGTGAATCAGCAGTTATAGTGATTGTCAGGAAATGTCTGCTTACCTGGTTAGCATCTATAAGATATAAATAAACACATATAACTAGTATTACCTCTAATTTCTAACACTACAAGTTTGCATTCAGAATTCTAGCCTAATTAGCATTGAATGGTCTTAATTACCATTTATATGCTTTTCTCAAGTGCCTCAAAATGTTGACTCTGGGTCATTTAGCCTGGGATTGTTTAACCCTTTCTGGCCATGTGTCCTTCTTGGCACAAATTTTGTTGCCACTATATGATAGTGATTGCAGCCCCATTTTAATAGGATAACATCACAGCTTGATACCCAAACCATGCACTCACACAGAACTTTACTCCTGCTTGGAACCCTATTGAAGTCAGTGGGACTCTGTGAGGGACGAAAGGTCCATCCATTGAGATAGTTTTGAAGGACAGACTCTTATGGGAATAAGGTGTTACCTACTGATTTGTATGTAGAGCTCCTTCTGAAGGCAAAGAGGTAGTTCTGTATAATAGCTAATGGAATGTTGTTGACACCTGATGGTGACCAAGCAATCCTACCCTTTTGTAATCTTCCTTGACCAATTCTCCAGTCAATCAAAGATTTGGTTTGGTGATTCCTAGATAGGAGACTGCCCATTCATCTAATGATTTGCTCCTATTGAGAGCCACCTGAAACTTTGTGAACTACTTCAACTCATCCTGATTTTTTTAAAGCTAATCGTGTTGCAGAAAGGATAGTATTAAGGCTTTTATTGGGGCTGTTCTAGTTTTTATATTGTCTCTCTCTTTTTTTACTGAATTTCTTTAGCTTTTTCAAGTTAAATTCTATTCTGTTCTAAAATTAGTTTTCTTCAAAGCCAAGAGGAATAGTTTCCAATAAAGCCTTTAATATGTTTTTGAGCATTTTCACTGCCACTGGAGAATTATACATGCTCTGAGTGTCAGAAAGATATATGATAGTCAAATGCTGTTTTAACAAAAATAAGGAGTTTTAGTGACTATTATGTCTTCATGACTGATCTGAGGAAAGATAATAATCTTTTATAAATGGCTTCTCTGAATCTTCTCCTTAATAATCCATCTGCCAAATAAACTTTCATTGTGGCACAAAAATTAAAGTGTTAACTAGCTACATTATCAGATACTAATATATGCCCTGTTTTCTTCTAGATGCAAAGAGTTTGGCTGAAATGCTTATGAGGTAAGAATAATGTTTAGTAATTACAAATTTAATAATCTTTGGTTCAAAGGATCGTATTCAAAATTGTTCCTCAGAATAATTTAATTATTAAACCTCCATTCCTGAATTCTGTCTATGTGCTAAACATACCATTTTAATCTCTCTTAGAGTATGTCTACACTGCATGGCTATTTTGAAATAAACTATTCTGGAATAGTTATTCTGAAATAGTTTATTTCGAAATAGCATGTCTACACTGCAAGGAAGCCTCAAAATTAGTCTGAGGCAGGCTTCCCTAATGTAGATGTGCTATCTCGATTTAGAGCCCCAGGAGGCACTGGGGAGAAATAACTTAGAATGGCCCTGGTGAGGGGCTATTTCGAAATAGCAGCAGTGGAGCATCTACACATGCCTTATTTCAAAATAGCTATTTCAGAATAGGCGTTATTTCTCATAAAATGATGTTTACAGATTAAGCTGTCCATTATTTTGAAATTATTTTGAAATAACGGAATGGCTGTGTAGACGCTCACATTGTTATTTTGAAATAACACTAGTTATCTTGAAATAATGGTGCAGTGTAGACACACCTTTACAAATTAGAGCAGAGACTGGTGTAGGGACCACCAGAGTTCCACAGAAATCTGGATGGTCACATGTTGCTTCTTGATTCCACCTATTACATCATATTAAAAGAGCTTGAAGATGTATTTGCATGCTTTCCTAATATTGGTTTTGCATTTAAGCAGTTGCTGAAATTGCTGCAGGGATTTTATTCAGTCAGTAAAGAGAGGTGATTAGTGCAGTCATAATGGCAAAAAGAGGTGATCTATGAGATGATACCTCTATTAAGATGCGAGACCCCTTCTATTAGTAGAATCAATTAGTAGACATGTTCAGATCCCTTTGGACATTTTGCCTGCTCACTGACTTTTATTTATACTATACATCAAGGGAATTGCTCTTCAGAGATCATCCTATTGAAGGCAATAAATGCCTGGGAACATTTATTTGAAAACACAATGCAATACAACAAAACACTAGCACATCATTGCTTGCTGGTTCTAAGTAGAGCTTTGTGAAAGTGGGACATTTTATTATTTTATTGTTTTATTCTGAGTTATTTCACTAACCAGAAATATACAGTGAAAGCTCTGTTACCTGGCATTCTGTTAACCGGAAAACTTTGTTAATCAGCATTGCTCCCAGCCACAATACTACTCACTGCATCTTCAGGCACACACACCGATTCTTGCCTGTCCAGCAGGCCATTGCAGGGTTCTGACAGCTGACACTGCCGGCTGATGTTATCAGCAGGTACCACCTACTTCTTCAGCCTGCCTTGAGCTACCAGGAGCCAGATCTGCCAGTAGGAGGCAGGAGCAAGGCAAAAAGCTTTGTTATCCTGCACATTCAATTAACCAGCAAGCCCCAATCCCTATGAGTACCAGATAACAAAGCTTTCACTGTAGTTATTTTGTGAAATGACAACAAAATTACTGTTCTTGCAACAATAACCTGCATATCTTCAGTGTTTATTGGTTTGTCTGGAAAAAAATGTCAGACTTCAAAACCATTGTGGGTTTTTGAAAATAGGACCATTTTGGTTTCTATTAGCTGAAAATAATATTTTTTTAATGTTTAAAAAAAAACTTCCATGATATCTGTTGATTTGCCAGATTGGACCATTTTCCAAAATTCAAATTCTCTGAGGTTTTACATTTCTTATGAATGTACTGCATACCTTAGTTATCATACTGTATCTTTCTGATATGATTGTGATAGAGTTAATCAGTTGGTCTAGGTTGAAATCTAGCCCCCCCCATCCTGCAAATGCTTACACACCTGTATAACCCCATTGACTTGAATAGCACTGCTTGTGTGTGCACAATTATCTATGTGCATGTTTGCCGAATTAGAGCCCTAGCTAACTGTAAATGACAAGTTGCATCTCACAAAGATAAGTGTATCATTTGGCAAGCCTCTGCTCAAAAGAGACTCAAAATTTACTTGCACTGATAAAATGGAGTAGTGCAGCTAATATGTTACCTATCTGCAATCACTTTTGCCTGTCTTTTGCCTGTATTTCCCTGGACTAATTCTTTAGCTACACTGCTTATATTTCTCTGGACTAATTTCCCTGGACAGTCATTCCCTCCTCCACCCCATTAAGAAACAATTCACTTGATTTTATTCAAAAAATTACCAAAATGGGCTTTTTGAATAAATGTGTGATTTAGGACTACAATTTCAAAAGTGACTTGTAATTTTGGGTGCCCATCATGTGGCACTTTCTCAGAGCATGTTTTCCAGAGAGTACATGCACAACGCATGCTGAAAAACTAGGCCCCTTTGGGTGTGTCTAGACTACAGGGTTTTGTCGAGTTCTGTCGACAGTAAGGCAACAGAATGCGGCAGTTTTGAGGTAAACCTCATTCTACGAGGATGTGACGTAGTGGAGGTACCTGGCTGGTTTTCTGGGGCACCGATGAGTGGTCCTGGTCCCTGGGGCTCGCCTCGGAGGTGCCTCTCTCCGCCGCTCAGCTGAGAACCGGTCTCTGCGCGATTCCCTTTCCCTCTGGGATTCCCGTTCACACCTGGACCGGCTCTCTGTGAACTCATCCGCCAGCCTCCCGCTTCCTGGGGTTCTCCGGACTTGGTCTTTGAGCCACAGCCTCAGGCTGGGTGTGCGCTTTATAGAACTGCTCCATCATAATCAGCTTGAGCAGTTCCTCTGCGTCTGGGCTCCAACTCCAGACACCCACTTGCGGCAGTATTGCGCCAGGCGGGAGGCCAGATCCACATAGGTCTCCGTGGCTCCCTCTGCACGCCCGGAACTTCTTCCTGTACATCTCGGGGTCAGCCCAAACTTGTGCAGCAGGGCCTCCTTGACTCGGTTGTAATCCCCTGGCTGTAGGTCTTCCAGCTGATTGAGCACCCGGTGGCCTCCTGGTTCAGTGCAGGGATGAGCTCCTGCAGCCAGTCAGCTGGGGGGACCCGTTGCAGTCCACAGGCCCTCTCATAGGAGCTGAGGAACCCGTCTATGTCGCCCATGTCCTTCAATTGGGCCACCACGAGCTTCTCCAAGCCTCTGGCCGCCCGGGCCTTTGGGGCTCATCTGCACTCGGCGCAGTTGGGGCCCTGCCGCTTCTCCGCTCGGCCATGGCCAGCTCATGCTGTCGCTGCTCTCTACGGTCCTGGACTTCCAATTCCTTCATCTGCAGCTGGATTTCTAGCCGCCGCAGCTCCGAGGGTTGGACCCCCTGGGTGGACTACGGCTTGCAGTGCTCCCCTGGGAGGCAGTCCGGTCTCTTCGGCCTCCAGCGCTCCGCCCCTCTCCGAGCCTGACACGCTCCCAGTGGGGTCTGGCTGTTCCCCACGGGACAGGATCCCAGCCCTGTGGCTGGTCATTCTCTTCCAGCCGGGCAATCAGCTGGGCCTTGGTTGCGCTCCGCACAGGCAAGCCCCTCTCTCTGCACAGCTTCACCAGCTCTGCCTTCAGCAGTTGGGTATAGGCCATCTCCCGCTGGTCCCTCGGTGCAGACTCACCAGTCTAGTGCTGCTGCGCCACGATTCTCAGGAACCGCTTCGCTCTGTTTCCAGCACGCCTGGTTCCACGGCTCTTGCTTCTACTGCGCCTAGTCCTCGCCGCTGGATGCTCCATCCACGGGGTGCAGTGCATCCACTTCTGACACCAGTGTGACGGCGCGTTGGGGTCCCCTGACTCCTGCACCCCGTAATGGCACGAACAGACTCCACCAGCCCGTAGAATGGAGGGAGTTTATTCCTTCTCCAGGATACAGCACAGCACAGCACCGATGTAATCTGGTTACAGGGCAGGTCTAGGATGCCTCAGCCCCCCTTGCGATGGGGGAGATTGGGCCCCTAAATCCCAGCCCCTGGCTTAGGCTGGTTCCTCCATGATTCCAGCCAGAAACTAACCCACTCTCTTCCAGCCCTGCCCCCAGCCAGGGCAGCATTTCCCCTTCCTTTGTCTCTCTCCTTGGGGGGTAGCTGGTCAGACAGGTTGAGAGACCCTCTTTGCATAATGACTCATCTCCAGTCCTTCTGGGCTGTGGTACCGATGGCAGCCAGTGGGGGTTACCACAGAGCCAGCATAGAAACCAGCCAGGTACCTCCACTACGTCACAGAGGAATAATGCCTTTTTTCGACAGAGTTATGTCAAAAAAAGGCACTATTGAATCCACACTGTGCTTTTTCAAAAGAGAGCGTCTAGACTCTCTGTCGAAAAAGCGGCTTGCTTTGTCGACAGAACTGTCGACAAAGCCTCTGTCGAAAAAAGCCTGTAGTCTAGACGTACCCTTTAAGAGTTATCTCAGCTTGGATAACCAAAAACTGAAGGTTCCCAAAAAGACTAGTTAACTTTTGAAAAATTAGGCCTCTTTTAGACAAAGAAGGCAACATCCCAATAACCCACAGAATTACATATGGTAAATTTCTTAATACATTATGAATAAGATTTCTTTATACTATACCAGAACCCAGTATCATGTACAAAACTAGATGGTCTAGAAATCTCCTTTGGGAATATTTGTGCCCTTGTGAGTAGATTTAAGAAGAAAGAGGGTTAAGGATGGACCTTTAGTCTTTGTGCTGAAAGCCTTTGTTTGGAGTATTTCAGTCAGATCCCAGGGGAAGCTACGCAAGCCCCCATTATTAACAGTTCAGTGAAAGTTATCTGATTTGACCATCATGCCTTAAGTTAATAATAGTTACTGGTATTTAAGCTCAGCTTGGTGATGTTACTTTTGGCAGCACAGTTCCAGATAACTTCCTCATTACTATTCATCATTGATTGGCACAAGGAACTAACTACCTTGTGTTTCTAATGTTGAACTCAGCTCTTTAAATCAATTGCTCCTTAAATCTCTAACCCAGCCTTCACATTTGCAAAGGAATAGTTTTCATACCTCTTTTGCATTAACCTACTTACTGACCTCAGGTCCAAAAATTAATGAAGATGCATGACTGTTGGCCAAGCATACACAATTACTTTAGTTTTACACTAGTACCATATGTAATCCCCTGGGGGTACACATGGGTATAAAAGATTCAGCCCTGTTTTGAATGTACAGATTTTTTCATTCAGTTGAAGGGGGAGAGGTTACTGTCTAAACAGATTATTCAAAATGATATTCATCTTTTTAATAAGTTATGTAAAGACATTTAGCATATCATGCATTTCACTTGCGAAAAAAAAAATCCAAACATTTATCCAGAGGCATTAAATAAGATATATTATGTACACACCATCATAATGTCTCAGGATCTGCTTAGCAACCTTGAGATAAATTTAAGGCTTATGATCACTACAGTCTCTTTTTATTATCCCAGAATAACTAAAACATAGGTCAATTATATTTTTCTGTTAGGGAGGTAGTCTCTGAAATCCTTATCTGTGAGACTATATTCCCCTGATTCTAATAGCTGGGATTTCCTAACATTAAAACCCACTCTACCATGGGTTGGGAATTTTTCAACATTATTTTTTGTTGGAATGTGCCAATTATTTGAAAAAACATTTATTCCTGGAGACAAATCAGTTTTAAAAGGAGTCTTTCTCATCTCCAGCATGGAATTGAGACAGAGAGAGAGAGAGAGACTTTGATGAAGAAGGTTTCTGGGGCGGGGGGAGAGAAGAGAATTGAGCAGAGAAGGAACTTGAAACTGGGATTCCTACATCCCATGAGTGTCCTAATCACTGAGTTATTGGTTCTTTTGGAACAGGTCTCTCTTGTATGTGTTTTCTGTCTTCTATAGATTACATTTTCATCCTGATGCAGAATGAAAACACATCTTAAAACTTTGAAATTTTTCATGAAATGGAATTCTTGTTTTCCAAACAGCCCTATAATTCACTAATTGCGTTATTGAAGGGAAATCAGTATTTTCTTGTTCTGATGTCTTTTAGCTTAATTATATACAAAAATCTGTTAAAACCTGTTGTCAAACATGAAATAGATTGCTCTATTCATTTGAATAGCTAACTAAGGCTGTCTTGGGACCTGGTGATTCTGCAGTTGTTCATAGAGATGAACTTCCTTGCAAACCTCTCCCTTCATTGTGCAGTGGGTGCCGAGGAGAATCAGACATTGCCGTCTCACTTGCCTAAGCACCAAAAGGGATATACAGGTGCAGAGGTGCTCAGTGAGACAGAATGATCCAATGATTAGGGCACTAGTGTGAGCCATGGGAGACCCAAGTCCAATTCCTTGCTTGGTCACAGGTTTCCTATATGTACTGGGGAATGTCCCTGAAGACTAGATTTCCATAGGTGTTTGGGTGCCTAAAGATAGACATCGCTGCCTAATGAGAATTTTAAAAGCATCCAAGCTGGTTCTCCTCTCATGAGAAACAATGGGAGTTAAGAATGTAACCTGTTCAGGGACTTTTGAAAATCCCATTAGGTGCCTCTCTGTCTTTAAGCAGCTGAATGCCTTTGACAGGGTGGCTCTTAGTCTTTCTGGATCTAGTTCCCTCTGTGTAATGGAGATAGTAGCACTCACCTAAAAAAGGTGCAGATTTTTAATGGTGGGAATAATCAATCATTGAAACAATTTGTCAAAGGTCATGGTGGATTCTCCATCACTGACAATTTTAAAATCTGGGTTGGGTGTTTTTTTCTAAAAGATCTGCTCTAGATTGGATCTGTTGGGTTTAGGTGCAGAACTGCTGCCCTCTTGGTGAGGGGAGGGAATTCCTCTTACAAAATGATTCAGAGAAAAGAAGCAGATGTGTATGGAGAGTTCCTTTCTTTTCTTTGCTATTTCCATGAAAAGGAGTGAACCAGTCCTTGGATCTCAGTGCAATATGGAGGCTTGTACTGCAAATTCTGCACTGCACATGATTATGCTACTGAGTTTTACTACCCATTTTCATTTACTTTTTAGTAGGTGACTCATTCCCAGAGTAATTTTCTGGTACACAGACTTTAAAATTGTTACAGCTTGTGTGATGATACAATAATTGTTTTGTAGTCTTACTCTAAAATACCAGATTCAATTAAAGGAGTTAACCCATGAATGCTAACAAGGTTTGTAATGTCTTACTACTGCAATGTCAACAGGACTAACGTCTTCACATTTACTTATGCAATTCATTACTATTAATGGAATTGCTAATTAATGTTTGATGTTTTTAAACAATTCTTACGATGTTCAGGATTTAAATCATTGCTGAAAAACAATTAATATGAGAAATATACAGAAGACACCATCTTTCCACTGGACCTATTTGGTCACCTTAAGGTTTCATTAGACAAATCTGAGAAATAAAAAAAAAAGTTTTCCTCAGCTTCACTGAACATTTGCATGAAAAGGATTCAATAAGGGCTTTTGATAGATAGCCACAGAATAATGGCAGATTCAGTTCCTCAACCCACCTATTTTTCTAAACTCCCTACCACATAGTTTGAATTAATACCACCTATTTGTATCAAGGTATAAAGAAAGAAAAGAAAATATATGAGAATGTTGGTGACTATGGTAATTTTATTATTAGCTTAAGCTGATCTGATTTTTTAGAAAAGAAATATTCAAGTATCTTTTCATTTAGGGGCATTTTAATGTTTGTGTCTCTTTTGTGCTTAGTAAGAACACCAGGACCTCAGATACTCTTAACAAGCAGCAGCAGACGCTGAGGATGCACATAGATATTCCCAGAGCTCAGCTTCTGATTGAAGAGAGAGACACAATGGAGACCATTGGTAAAATGTCAATGCACTTATGTTGCTTTGTATAATAACATTTTCTGTGGACTTTGCACTGCATTCTGTACACATAAAAAGGTCTCCTATTTGTAAGATAATTTGTAATGGTTGAGAAATGAATTGAGGCCATTTCTATATTTGAATCATTTTGAGCTTTAAGGAATCTGAGCAAATTTAAAGTAGGGTAGGGCAGCAAAAAATGAAATTTTCCATTCTGACATTTTCAACGTGAAAACTTTGATTTTTCCATTTCAAATTGCTGTTTTGTTTTTACTTTCTTTATACTAAAAGAGGTTATTTGTAAAAGGCTGAAATACAAGCACAAACATTTCAAAATTACTGAAATAAAATATGTTGAGTGACCCAATGTGATTTTTTTTCAGACTCTTTGCTTGTGAAATGAAAAGACTTAGATAAGTTCCTGGAGGATAGGCAGGGACAGTGTCCCTAGCTTCTGTTTGTCAGAAGCTGGGAATAGGTGAAAGGGGAAGGTTCACTTGGTGATGGCATGTTCTGATCATTTCCTCTGAGGCATCTGGCATTGACCACTGTTGAAAACAGGTTACTGGGCTAAATGGACCTTTGGTCTAACCTAGTATGGCTGTTCTTATATTCTTATGTTTTAGATTTCAATTTTTTGCCCCAATTTGGGACAAGAAAAAATATTAAACATTTCAAAAACTTGTGTAGGTTGAGAAAATTGTTTTCCAACCCAATCTACCTAAAACTCCCTATGTATATCTCTTCATAGCTATAGACAAAGCTATTCTGTCATCTCATACATTAAATAAAAAAACAATAAAAAATTAGATAAATTAAAACTAGGCCCAAAGGTTGGATACCAAATCTCCTGGAACCAGACTTACTGCTGTCATTCTGTTTTCAGGTTAAAAGCCACAAATAAATAAATCATGTTGTGCCTGATGCATTTGAAATCTCATGAAAACATCATTTTTTCCTAAGCATTCAGCCCAAAATGGCTGAAAGCTCACAAAAAGAGCTATACCGAATGGCAGGGCTCTCGTGGAAGTAGCTGATCTTGCCAGTTTTCTGCTATTTTGGACAAAAAGCAGTCTAAAGCAGACTTGAAGCTGGTTTAAGGAGTCATCAAAGGATGGCACTTTAATAAAGGAACCTCCAGTGATATAAAACATGTGTAGTGGTCACATTTCAGATGGGGTCAGAGGGCAGGAAAGCAGTGGAGCCAGCCAATATAACATAGCTCAGTTCTGAGGCTTCCTGTCAGTGCCATGATTGGGGAAGAATGATCTAATTTTGTCTCATCACATCCTGTGCCAAGCTAGCTTGATTTGGCAGTACTGGAGGATTCAGCCCTTTCTGTGCTCCATGATTTATAAGGTAGCTGTGAAAATGAGACCCACATGTACCTGCAACATGGACATTTTTGTTTTCAGTTTTATATTTCCAAAGTTCATTTCTGTGCTGCAGGATTTTTTGGTTTTTGTTTTGTTTTTTTACAAGTTTTATTCTGTAGGGAGAGTTCACTCTTGAGTTATAGTAGCTGGGCAATAGGGGATTATAATGGAAATGCTATTAGCTCCTTAACTAGAGCAATGTGATCGATGCCACAGTAATACTGTGTTGCACAACGCAGTAATAGTAAGCTGGCACTTTGACAGGATTTACATCGACTTTGGCAGGTTTTATTCATGACCTGAGTAAGAGCTCCTCTTTTGTCAAGGACCATGTAATTTGGTTTCATAATGTTCATCCTATTTAGGGCCTTTTTTGGGCAAAAAATGCTAGTTATGTTTCTGTGCAGCATTGTTCATGTTAATGTTCTCTCGTCAGTTGAAAAAAAAAACACAACAATTTATAGAAACAGTGGATCAGCCTCAGCTGATGGGTAAATTCACAGATGCACCATTGCAGGCAGTCCATTTAGAGGTGCATTAAAAAGCTATATATTGTGTGATAGCTAGAATTTTCCAGGGCTTTTATTGCTACTCAGAATAGATTAGAAAGACTGTAATAATGTAAAAGAAATTCTGGAGACTCAACCTGGATATCACTAAGCATACAAATGTAGTTGTTCTGCAAGCATGAAGTCAATGGATGATTTACTATTGATTATAGAAGGCCTGGAAGGGACTTCTTATTAAATCATGTGTGATAGAATGGGCAACATATTCTGCATTCTGTATAGCTTCTTTTTAAAAAATAGCACTGTGACCACAGTTGGAATAAAAAAAAGTACTAGCTGCAGCTCCCCCAGATAGCCTGCTTTGGTGCAGGGGTGGGAGGAGATTCTGTGTGGATAGTCAAAAGGAATCCTCAATGGATTGTGCTGTCTCTTGGCAGAAAATCCATGTAGCTGTGGATTCACAAGTGTTCCTTTCTTCCCTACTCAGCCTGGGGTCTAACTCCCTCTCTTACCCCATTCCACAAATGCTGCAGTTCAGGGGTAGGAAGAAACCCCCATTTATCTGTATTCAACAGCACACAGAGGATCAATACCACTTTGCACCATGCTCTCCAAGTCCTCTTCCTGTTGTGACCAAGGATGTTAATTATCGAGTAATTCGCTAATCAAATCGCCAATGCATTTTTGCATCGACTATTCAATTAGTCGATAGGGCAGCGCTTCCCCTTTCAAACACCGCCATGGTGTTTCAAAGAGACAGTGCCGCAGGGAGCCCGGGATTAGCTGGGGACTCCCCAGATGACCCCAGGCTTCACGTGACACTGCCACTTTGAAATACCGCGGTGGCGTTTCAAAGGGGCAGTGTCGCGTAGCTGATCCCGGGCTCTGTCTGGCGCTGCCTCTTTGAAATGCCGCGGCAGCATTTCAAAGGGGCAGCCCACATGGAGCCTGAGATCAGATGTGTGGTGGTGCCCCTTTGAAACGCCACCATGGTGTTTCAAAGCAGCAGAGCTGCATGGAGCCCAGGATGCCAGGCTGTATGCAGTGCTGCCACTTTGAAGTATCCCCATCTTCTCCCTCCCTTACTGCCTCTGTCTGATAGAGGCAGCAAGGGGAGGAAGCGACTAGTTGACTATCCTGTCGACTATCCGATAAGCATTTGATTATCAGATAGTCGACTAGTCAACTAGTCCTTAACATCCATAGTTGTGATGCTGACCCATGCTAGTGAAGTTCTGCTGCAGGAAGTCCCCTTTGCAGCATAAGAAAGAGCTGAGATTTGGCCCATAGGCTCTAGTCCCCAAAAGCATTTATACACATCCTTAACAGTAAGCACAAGATTTATCCCACTGATTTCTATGAGAGTGCTCAAGTACTTAAGCAGGTTTATAAGCACTGTACATGATTGAGACCCTAGCACTGCAGTATTTTTGTTCTGGTGCTGCAGAGGCAAAGCTAGCCAGAAGAGAAAGCACAGGATAGTTAACAATCTCCTTTCAACATCACAGAGACAATTGTTTTTGCATGGAAAACAAGTAATTAAATAATCCATGGTCATGTTAATCTGTGCTCTATGAAACATAAAGAGACTGGGAGAATGTGGATAAGTGTTTACAGAATACAAAACGTCAAAGTACTTAAGGCAAAGGGTTGTTACAGGCCTTAGAGTTTCTAAAAAAAATACACAAAAAGCTTATCTGCATCCCTTAAGGTCATCAGATCGGAAACGAAGGCCCATACTCAATACTCATTTATTTGATTTTATATAAGCCTGATGATTTAAACTATTTTGAAAGATCAACAAAAAAAAGTATTCCTTATTTTAATGCCTATTTTCTGTTGCTTACAGATGACAGATCAACAGTGTTGTTAACTGATGCTGATTTTGGAGAGACATCCAAACAGAAATCATTGACAGTTACTCATACAGTACATTACCAGTCTGTCTCACAAGCTACTGGACCATTGGTTGATGTTTCTGATGCCCGGCCAGGAACAAGTGAGTATAAAAGAGACTATAATACCTATAGTGGATATCATTACCACTGTATTTACATTATCATGGTACTTTCTGTATTTAAAATGCAGTTGGGGAATTATTTTGTTCACAGGAAATAGTCTTCCAATTGGAACCACTGCAAAAGTGTTACATATTAAGATTAATACAGTACAAGTTTCCTTTGAGTGTTAAAATGTAGATATAATTTAAGCAATTCAGATGTGAATTTTCCTCAAAGAAAATTTATGCTGGATTTTAACATCTAGAATGTATTGAGTAAATGTTTCTAATGGATTTTAATATATAATAGATATTTATTTTTCAGAAATCAATGTAGCAATAAACTGTGATTGTTTCTAACAGTCTAGGATTTGAGAAATACACTTTCTCATTACTGCATTTTGGAAAAAATTACATTTCTAGTTACCATATGGAATTCATTTTCCCAATTATGTCCAAGCTGAGATCGTCTTACAATGATTTAAACACCAAAATGGACAAATACATTATTACAATGCATTCTTCCTAAACTCTGTTATAAAGGTGTTCCATATCTATATAATTGGAAAAGTTGAATTTAATCTAAAGAGTATGTATTAGATAGTAATATGGCATTCTGAAAGTATATAAACTATTCTTAGGATGTATAGAATACAAAGATCAAGTATAGTTATTGATTTTTATTATATTGAAAAATTAAGATTACAAGAATGAACAATAGAATAGAAACCTGCAATGGTTTAAAATCTATTATTTGTAATGATGCAAGATCCTGCCCTCCAAAGTTGTCTTTTCTAGGGATGATTAGATAACACACCAGAATACTTACACTTTCCTTCCCTTATCTCCTCCAGATAAAAACCCATTGAAGACAATGGAAATGCTGTTACTTAGTTAAAATAGGCTTTTAATCAAGCCTGGTCCATATGTATCCCAGCAAATGTGGTGGGAAACGTGTTAAATATATTTATTGTATTTTTTAGCATTCCTTGAATATTTGAAAATAACACTAAGTGTAACCCACACATTTACTGGGTGTAGTATACTGTTCCAGGTAGTAGCAATTAGGCCACTTACAGAGAGAGAGAATGAGGCCAGGTCTACACTAGACCTGAAAGGTTGATTTAAGGTACACAATTCCAGATACGTAAAATACATAGCTGGAGTCAGCTTACCTTAGGCCAAGCTTGGTGCTGTTTTCACAGAAGGAGGCCAATGGGAGCAACTTCTGTCAGTTTCCCTTACTCCTCACAATTGTGAGGAGTACCGGCACTGACAGGAGCCACCCTCAGTATTCGATTTAGCGGGTCTTAACTAGCAATTAAGTCTAGCGGGTCTTAACTAGACCCGCTAAATCGAATGCAAGAAGATTGATCTCTGGTCCGGCAAGTGAAGACGTGGCCTAAGTTTGCTCTATAGCCTTAGTCGAGAGCCAGCTGGCTTTTAGCTCAAGTGGTAAAGGCTCATGCACTAAGCTTTAGAGGTCCCAGGTTCGGTTCCATCTATCAGCATTACATATGCACCATAAGTGCTGGAAGTAGGGGTTCTGGGAGTCCTACCCAGAACCGTCTGGCTTGAAGTGGTTTCCCTCACATATAGAGTTTGTTTGGTTCAATGTCTCTCAGCACTTCACTATAAAAATTATCTCAACTTCCCTGCTGTGCGCAGGGCCAATCTTAGAATTTTGAATAGCATTTCCCGAACTTAACGCACTTAAATGAATTTGAGGGGCACAAGGCGATGCAATTTTCAGTTTTCTCTGCTGCATAAGAACAGCCCTGCTGCTTGTGTTGATGACTAAGAATAGCTACCAGCATTAAAGCAGATATGTTAAAATAACAATTCTCCAAACAAGCTGGGAACTCAGATTGCTGATCCCCTCCATTGCGGAGACCATCCATGCATCAGAATCCATATATGTGATTGCAAAAAGTCTGTGCAATAGTCCTCTTTAACTTGTAAAACAATTGTTGTTCAAAATCTAAACTTTTATTCAGAAGACAAAATTGGGTATGACTACTACAATGCCTGCGCTCCAGCGGCTCTGCTAAGGCCTTCATTCCATTGGTTCGGTCTCCTTTTGGAAGTCTAGTGATTAGACTCTTCTGTTCCTAGCATTCAGGGAGATGGAAGGGGCACGTTTCACCCATGGTGCTCACCTACACTGGGACAGTCCCAGTCTGGAGTAAAATGTTGGCCCTGTTGAAGTCAATGGCAAAACATTCACAGACTTTAATAAAGCCATGATTTCACCTTTGGTCCTTAAATTTCATGCTAGTTTCAAGTTATTTCTAAGACTAAACCTGAGAAATGGACTCAAATAAAATGTGCGTGGTTTAGGTTATTTCTTTGAGATGACTCTGATACCTCAAAAAACTGAGGTCCTACATAATGTGCATGAATTTCAAAGGTCCATTCACCTTTTTTGTATTTGCAAGAACAGTTCCAAATATCCTTGGCCAAAATTTGTCCTCTGATCAAGTGGTTGCTCTCTTCTGCTAGAGGTAATTGTATTTCAGTGGTGCATAGTGTATATATTTCACAGTAGGTTACAGATGGTTTTGGGAACCTTCAGGATGAATGGTTCTGAAAACATATACAATGTTTATTTATTAGTGATATTCTTGGCTAGCTGAGATCTTATCAACTGTATAGCTACCAAGTCAAAGAATAGCTGCTCACTTCCCAGCTCCTGGAACTCTGCTAAAGGCAAAGAACTGTGCTGCAGCCCAAGCGTGAATATCTACACAGCAGTGAAACAGCCCCTTAGCCCATGCCCCTCAAGCTTGAGCCTCAAGTGTCTAACTGCAGCATGCAGCTGTTAGACAAAGGGAATCTAAAGAGGGCATCTTCTCCGCACATCCACTGCTTCTTGGGTTTCACATCTCCAGTGGATATGAGTTAGCCTTACAAAGCCACGCAGAAGAATAAGGAGGCACAATTCCTCCTCACTTGCTCCTCACTCCTGACTGTCCAAATACTGATATCACAATTCATAGTATTAGGGGAGAACAACAATAGTGAACAAACAGGAATGGGGAATGATTAATGGCAAGCCTCTACCCCTCCATCCAACAGAACTCGACTGTCATAGAAGAGGAAGAAATCTGCCAATGATGTGGTAATTTCACAGTTCTAAACACCCCCTCTACCACCTCCTTCACTCTGCTTCTAAAGTGTTGCAGCTATGCACCATGCCATGCTCAGGGCAGATTGAACATTGACAATCTAGCCTCTTAATAATTTCCTATGTTAATCTGCTATCTTTTCATAACTAGATACTAACTTTCCAACTATTGTCCTTGTTCTAAAAGGCAAGTATGATATAGTGTTTATCAATGGCATTGAGTTTGTATTTTTGCTTTGCTGTGGAGGAGGATCTGAAATAGAAGGTCAAAAAACATGGTCATTTTGTATTTATAAATAACGTGCACCTTTGAAGTAACAGGCTGTAAAGGCTTCACAGGGAATGTGGATTCAGAAACAATGCTCAAAGTCAATATCTACTGATAGTTTATCCTTAAACCCATTTCTGTTAAAATCACCTGCTCCAAAGTAATAGAACAGCCTTACCATTTGAAGATCAAAGAGCACTCTTTATTCCTTTACTCACCATTTTTACTAATCAAAGCTTCAAAAGAAAAATCTTTCCCTGATGGTTTAGTCACTTTCCATTTGCCAATTAAAAACTTTTCTTTTCCCTTTGGCTTATGAGCAAGGCCCTAACAAATTCATGCCCATGGAAATCATATCATGAACCATGAAATCTGGTCTTTGGGGAATTTTACTCTATACTGCAGGTTAAAAGTAAACAACAGTACCTCCTGATTTCTTCTGGCAGCCTCAGTGCTGCCTTCAGAGCTGGGCACCATGAAATTCAGGATTTTTTAAAAAGCTGTGCGAGTAAAATGTACAAAAATGGACTGTGAATTTAGTAGGGCCCTGTTTATGGTGGAAAACAAACCTTGTTTTTGTACCAGCACAACTGATGATGTCAGCAAAGCCCAAGCATTTGCTTTTGGCAGGTAGGATGTCTCTACACTGCAGGGCTTAACTCAAAATAAGCTACACAAATTGAGCTACGTCAATTGCATATCTTATTTCAAAATATCTTATTTCAAAATATGGAGAGTCTACACAGCACTAATTTCAAAATAAGGCACTCTTCCTCTCACTTTCCTTATTCCTCATACAATGAGGATTACAGGAGTTGGAGTAAGAAGTGCTCCAGCTTGACTGTATTTTGACACTGTTTCAAAATAACTGCCTGTTATGTAGACACGGACTAAGTTATTTCGGAATAGTGCTGGTTATTTCAAAATAGTGTTGCAGTGTAGCTGTAGCCTTAGTTTGCTTGTACTTCCTTGGAAGGATGAATGGATTGTCTCTGGATCAGCAAAGCATAAAATATTTTAGGATCTACACAAATAGTGGATTTCCTTTTATTTCTAAGGAAGAATTGGGGTGATTTTATTTTTTTTCAGACACTCTATGAATTTTTATGGATTACCATCAGGACTTGGAGGATTTTAAAGTTGGCCATGTTTTCAGCTACCCTGTAGCAGCCCTTTAATATGCAAGATCAATATCATATAAGCCCAAATGCAAACAAATAAATAATAAATGCATAGGGTTTTGATAGTGAGTAATACTGATGCATGTTAATGTTAAGTACGATCCCTAGAATAGGAAATGTGATAATATAATTTCCTAGCCATTTGTCATCTTTTCATTTATATTTTATAAATTGGGGTGGGGTGAGTTATTATGATTCACTTGAAGAGATAACGAGTGAAATAAAATTACATCCGAGTTGGGAACTGGTTGGAGCCCTTTATTTGTTCATTCCAAGACTTTTAAACATTTGTGACTGTAGAATTTTTGTGAAAAAAATGTTCTCATTAGGGAGGGTTCTCACTTCACTGAATCACATTTTCATCCTTAACTCTTTTTTGTAACGTTTTGTTTGTAACAGTATGTCAGTTACCACTTCATGTCAATTATTCTGCTAGTGATTTTTCAGTGACTAATTAAGAAACTAATGGCAAAGATGCTCTGTTTGTCAATCACAGATCCTACGACAAGAAGAAATGCCAAAACTGGGCCCACAGCTCGAAATAGGTATGCTAGTCAATGGACTCTCAACAGACCCCATCCCACTATATCAGCCCACACCCTCACCACAGATTGGAGGCTGCCAACACCCAGAGCTGCAGGATCAGTAGACAAGGAAAGTGACAGCTACAGTGTGAGCCCCTCACAGGATACAGGTATAATGTTGTTTTCAGAATTCCCCGCTAAAGACAGGACTGACCTAACTGGAGTAGAAATCACTGCATGAGATTTACTATATTTGCTGCTCAGATAAAGAGCTTTATTTTCTTTTTGAAGCATTTTAAAAATGCACCTACTAACTTCAGCTGTTACTGAGTTATGCAAGTGCCTACCATTTACGATAACAAGAATTGTGTATATGACTCCCTATACCAAAAATGCACTCCAAAATCTTTTTGGTGGTTTTGTTGGTAATTTTTCTGGTCACTGAAACTATGTACTTCCTGAGTTCTAAGGGAAAGGTATGAGAATTTGCTTCATGAAATGGCACCAGCCAGGAAGTGGCAGTATTAGCAACTGGGAGAATGGAGTCAAACCTGGAATGGTTCTAAGGTTTGAGCTACTATAAGGTAAGTTGTTTCCAGTGGTGTAATTTGCTCAAGGGGGGAAGACCCAGCTTTGGGCTCAATCAAGTACTCAATATCATCAGGGATATTGAACCAGGCCCTTGTTTTCTTTGGGAACAACTATATATCTGCTGAGAAGGGGGAAATTGAAGATGCAGTTCCTCACTCAATCTTTAGCCTTTTTGTATCCAGTTAAAATGCAGTTGTGGGATTGAATAGTGAATATGATTTTCTTTTTCCTCTGTACTGAACAAAAGATGAAGAAATGTACAGCTGGAAATGAGTTACATTATGTTAGCAGGGAAACACGCAGCAGTTCCAAAGTTAGATTTAAAAAAAAAACAAGCAAAATGTTTGTTTTGAGGTATGTCTCTGACAAGAGGAGGTGACTCCCTGTCTAGCTCAAGGTTGCCCAAAGGGAACTGCTTATATTCCCTTGGGATTTAGAAGAGCTACACAGGAAAGTCTCCAAACAGCCAGTCCCCAGAAGAGAAAGTTAACCAGAGCAGTATACACAAATAGCTTTTTTGAGGGGGAGGGGTGTTAAATGCAATTATTCTCTGAGTAAGAAAAAGCAGATGTCTACCTTGCCCTGAACTAAAAATATTTGGTCCAAAAATATATATTCCTAAAGGCCATGTCTACACTATAGATAAGATTGAAACAGTTGCAGTTGATCTTCTGGGGGTTGAATTAGCGGGTCTAGTGAAGACACACTAATTCGAACTGAGAGGGGCTCTCTGGCCAATGCCAGTAGTCTTGCTTTTATGAGGAGTAAGGGAATTCAAAGGGAGAGTGTGCTCACTTCGACTTCCCGCAGTGTGGACAGCGCCAAAATTCGAGTTAAGATACTTCAACTTCAGCTTCACAACGTAGCTGAAGTTGTGTATCTTAATTCAATCTTATCCCCTAGTGTAGACTAGGGGAAAGACCGTCAGTCCCTTCAATCCATATTTCAGAACCTTAAAGTATGGCTTGATTTTCAGAAGTGCTGAGCACTAAATAGCTCCCATTAATTTTCCCTGGGTTACTCAGAGCAGTAAGCAGCAAGCCTAGCAATATTTGTAGGATTAAGCTGTTATCTTTTAAGAACTCACACTCTCCTTTTAACTACCTTACAGTTGAATACTGTTCTCCTAATGGTATCCAGCATTAATATCAGGAACTTCTTATGGGCTATGCTTTTGCATAAAGTGCATTGTTAAATCAAATTAGGTGAAACACACTTGTAAGACTTATTCAGTTTAGAATCAAGGTACATTTACTTTTGCAGTACTAGATTTATGCATATCTAATCAGTGACCTTGATTTTTATTTTTTGAAGGGAAGGTAGGGCCCTAATAATGTACCAGTTAAATCTTAGGAAAAGCACAGTGATGGACTGCTCTAATGGCTCATGATATTTCTGCGCCAAGCTGCATGGAAATCCAAGTGACTCTCTGGGGCTGTCAGGAAGTAGGACAGCTGAGGAAGGCAGTATGTCCACCTTAGTTAAAAAGAGAATACTTTATGTTGCCCATCAGACATGCCTCTACCTCCAGCCAGTTAAGGAGTTTCATCCAGACTCCTTTTCTAAAAGGATGGTGAGGTTACTTCCACTAGCTATACATTCAGAATACTTATGCTCATGCTAGGTTATGGGTGTGGTCCTGCTTTTGTTATGCCCGCCCTATCCTGTAGACCAGGGCTACTCAACATGTGGCCTGCAGGCTGCATGCGGCCCGTGGCCCATTTATTTGCAGCCCGCGGTGCAGTTTGAGTTTACGTGGGGCTCAACACACAGTTCATGGGTAGGAGCCAAAACAAAAAAGGAGTCAATATAATGGTCTTCTGTTGATATGCGTTTTAGTAGTTAAATTCCTGGACTGTCACTGCTCATTAAAAGTGCTGTCATATGGGTAGAAATCGGGTAAATATTGCATTTTGTTAGTATCAGCAGAACTGACTTAAATGGGGCTTGCGTGTTGTGTAGTCTTGCCTTAATCTTTGTATGCATGCCCATCAGTGTGAAATAATCTATTTGCATATATATTTGCATATATATCTGCATGTATACGCAACCACACTTAAGTTGCGGCCCTTGGCATGTGCTGTGAGTATCATTGTGGCCCCCAGAGCTTCCAAAGTTGAGTAGCCCTGGTATAGACCATCTCCAGAGGTATCCTGTTAGTGTTTCAGTCCCCCCAAGAGATCACATTCTTCCATAAGGCAGGCCACAAAGCCTCAATGCCTCTGACACTGAAGCCTCCCAGGCTCCAGAACACCTGTTCCTTGCTGTGAGCTCTGCCCAGTGAGTCAAACTAAAGCAGACTCGTGTTCAGAGATGTTTATCCCCTTGTGATAATTCAGCAAATGTCTGCTATGTGGCCTTTTAAAGCAGAGTAGGGTTTTTAGCTGGAATACAGCATGAGGAAGTCCTCAGATTAGCATACAGAAGAGAGAATTAGCATAGGTAAAGAGAGAGTTTAGAGTGGCCAATGCTAGGTCTGCATCTAGCCTAGCTATTCTAAAATCCATCTCAGCTCTGTCTCTTTGACTTTCAGTCTTCCGTGAGAACTCCCATGTTGCTTTGTTGCCGGTTCTTATCACTAACATCTGATACCTCTTGCCTTTGTTCTCTGGAGACAGCCTGACTGTGTTCACATGTTCACCTGCTTTTGTGGTTAGGTGTTAACCTTTGATCATGGGAGTTTCCATTTTCCCTTCCAGAACCTGCGTTCAAACATGTTCAGCTTG
Organism: Rafetus swinhoei; assembly: GCA_019425775.1. Classification (NCBI taxonomy): domain Eukaryota; kingdom Metazoa; phylum Chordata; order Testudines; family Trionychidae; genus Rafetus; species Rafetus swinhoei. The sequence continues at coordinate 161,613,003 of CM033437.1, forward strand.
TTATTCTGGTCTCCAGCCACGCATCTATGTGTGTCAGACACCTCGTGTGCTGCTCTATACCTGAAAAAAAACCAACATTTTAATCCTTCATTCATTGGGTAGCAATACTGAGGTGCTAGGTACAGAATCATACTGGCGGTTCATAAAAATTTTACCAAAAAAAATCCCACATGCAGCACAAAGCAAGATTCTATTTTCCCAGGGTAATTGTATTTGATGGACAAGTAAAGTATCACTAGGTTTTCTCACCTTCATCCAATCATCATGTAAAAGGACATGCATGTGGATTCACTGCATGGCTAGTAAACATTAACAATGATTTTACAAGCCTGCTTCATAATCAATAATATTTGAACAGAGGTTGTTAATTATTACAAGACACCTTCCAACTCTATGCCTGCCCTTTAAGATGCCCAGGGTTTTATATTAGATGTAAAATTGGAAGGGGTACACAACAAAGGGGTAATAAAACCCCTTCCTTTTGATTTTTAGGAAAGGAATGGAGTCAGAGTGATAAATTCACTGTTATTTTAAAAGATGAAACAATTGCTTATTGAAGTTTATAACCAAACATGGCCACGCGATTAGAAATACTACAGCAGCATAGCTGCAGCACTTCAACATAGACACTCACTACAGCAACAGGATGAGTTCTGCTGTCACTCTAGTTAATCCACCTCCTTGAGAGGCTATAGCTAGGTCAACAGAAGAATTCTTCCATCAACCAACAACTGTCTACTCCGAGGGCTAGGTCAGCTTAACTCCAGTACACAGTGGTGTTAGTTTTTCACACCTCTGAGTGACATAACTAGCTAAACTTAACTTTGTAATTTAGGGCTGGACTAAGAATCAATAAATGAAACGTAGTAAGGGTCTACCAATTTTGATCTGCTTTCAAGATCTGGACTCAGGTTTGCAAAGCAAGGCAACTTGGACATAGCTTAGCATTTTGTGAATTGTCCCAGATTTATAGGTCACTAGCTTTAAACCGAGTGGGGACATGTCCAAAAGTGCTTTAATCATTCACATCTATAGGTAAGTTTGAAGGTGCAAATGAAATTGTCATATCATAAAAACACTTATGAATTAAAATAATTCATTTACCTCTTTATACTTGACAGGTGTATTGCTCTCCTTATGGAATAAATACTGATATAGGACTCCAGTATATGATATAAACAATAAAGAGTTGCAATTAACAAATTATTGCATCCAGTTACAGTAGCAGACTCATTTTATGGCCTACCTGTTGTTGCAGCTACTAGTAGTAGTAGTATCAATGTATTGAGTATTGGTATTGTGCATACAACTGTACAAAACCTGGATGAGGACATGGTTCCATCTTGTGGACCTTGTGAAAAGTGTGTACTCTCCTGATGTTCCACAGCAGAGAAATATAGCATTCCCAGAACTTTTCCATTTAATTAAGTAGAACGCTCTCATCTGCTTCACTTCTCAGGATTTGGCATTGTGCTTACAATATGCTTTACAGCAGGGATGAGAAACCTCAGGCTCAGTGGCCGGATGTGGCTCCTGGCTTGCCTGGATGTGGTCCCCAAGGTTCAGGGCTTCCCCCTCCCCAGCATTAGGGAACCTGCGCGGGCACTCCATCCCTTCCCCTTCCCCTCGCAACCCACTGTGTGTTGGAGCACACAGAATCTACTGGCTTGGGCCTTCCCAGGCTCTGGTGTGCAAGGCGAACATGGGGAGTGTCATTCTCCTTTTCAGTCAGGGGCCACATCAATGAGGGTTTGGTTGTTGTTGTTGTTGTTGTTGTTTGTTGTTTGCTTCTCACTTGTATGCAGCCCCGGACTGATTTTTCTGTGGGTCAATGGCCCCGACCCAGAAAAGGTTCCCCACCCCTGTTTTACAGCATGCAACTACTGTAATTAAGCTGTAATTCAATCTTCAAGAATAATGATGCTTGTTCAAGAGAAGTTGATGTCTCCAGGAATCGGTAATGGGAAAAGAGACACTTCTGTATCACAAATGACTTGATTCTGTGCCCATTAAAGTCAATGGTGAAGTTACCCTTGACTTCATTAGAGATTAATCAGGCACCAGAATACAAGCAGACTGGCAACAACCAAAAATGTTTGCTTCTGATGCAGCCATGTGCTCAGTGTGAGATGAATTGCTGGTTTCAGTCAGGTTCCTAGAAAACAAATGTCTGTCTCAGAATCATAGCCATTCTGTTGTACATTTGTTGGCATTCTCAGCAGAAGGACTGAGGTGTGGATGTGTATAGAATGTGAGCTATCCTTTTACTCCTCAAAGTGAGCCCTCTGGAATATGTCTGAGGCACAGTAACAGAACACTATATTGAAGCTGTTCTTGGCAGTGCTGTGTCTGTTTTGTGGATAAACAATGGTACTAAACTCACCTGTCAAAAAACAAAGGTGAGAGGGGAAGGAGGGAAACAGTAGTCACATTTTCCTGACTGAATAAAAAGAGTTTTTTTCTGCTTCTAAGCAAACAAGTCAATTCTTTTAAATGTGAAAGATCAAGAGAGAGTAAATTCATACAAATCATAGTCAGAAAAAACACACCATAGTAAAAATTCTTTAATATTAATGATTTAGATACTGAAATGACCACACTGTTATCTTTTTTGGATGTTTAGATCGAGCAAGAAGCAGCATGGTCTCCACAGAAAGTGCCTCCTCTACGTATGAAGAGCTAGCAAGAGCATATGAACATGCTAAGATGGAAGAGCAGCTGAGACATGCCAAGTTCACAATTACGGAATGCTTTATATCAGACACGTCATCAGAACAGCTAACGGCAGGGACTAACGAGTACACAGACAGTCTGACCTCAAGCACACCATCAGAATCGGGAATCTGCAGATTTACTGCTTCACCCCCGAAACCTCAGGACGGAGGACGCGTGACAAACATGGCAGTTCCGAAGGCACATCGGCCAGGTAAGAGCACAGAGCTAACCTTTTGGTAATTTGAGTGAGTCTTTCACTGTGTGCATGGTAGATAGGACAAAATATATTATAATGAAGGAAGAAAGCATTCATATTTAAGGTAAGCGCAGAGTACAGAATCACTTTTTAGCATAGCCAATGTTATATTCAGTGTAAGCTTATCCTCCTATATGCAGACAAATTAAAAACAATGGCATAATAACAGCCTTTCACTGGTTTCAAAGTAATGCTGCAAAGATCATTGAAATTGGTTTCAGACAGACATAAGACCCTTTCAGTGATGTCATTGAAGTGTTGTATTCTTCCCTTGATGTCTGTGCTTACAGAAATATAACTGTTTGACACTGGAAAAGAACAAAAATATGAAAAATATCAAGGGAGCATGCTACCTCAGGGGACTGACAACATAAGTTCTGGAACTAGGCCAGGTTTGAAGGGGTTTCGAACATATACAGGGTTTAAAATTTGGTTCAATGACACTTAGCCCCCTCATTATTAAGCACTGGAATAAATTGCCTAGGGAGGTTGTGGAATCTCCATCACTGGAGATATTGAAGAGCAGATTAGATAGGCATCTGTCAGGGATGGTCTAGCTGGTATGTGTTCCTGCCATGAGTACAGGGAACTGACTTGATGACCTCTTGTGGTCCCTTCCAGTTCTAGTATTCTATGATTATATGATTCTATACAAATTATTTTAGCACCCTTGACTGTCAATGGGATATGGGGTCTTCCACCATTAGATCACTAATTTAAATCCATCCCAACTTGTTAGTGATTAATAATGTCTGATGGGTGCTTATTGATTTTAGTCCAGCTCCTAAAAGGCAACAAATCCTATCCTTGGCAATATCCTTTTTATTTTATTTAATTTATTTATTTATTTACTTACTTACTTATACAATGCATATGTATGCATGGTGCTCTTTAAGCAAAATTATGTCACAATCCCTTCTCTGAAGAGTGTACAGTCTAGATTACACAATGCATGATGTGACACAAGGAATGATGACGTAAGTGAAGAGGTATTCACAAAGTTCAAAGGTTATTTACAGCATGTGCTCTATTAGTTCCATTTTTAAATTATTTTATTTGCAGTTTCATTTTCTAGTAAGTTTGTTCACTAGGTTGGGTTTGTGTTGGGGTTTCCTATATGTGTGTAGAAAACAACTCATATATTGTGGGTGCTTTCTTTACATAAATAATAAATACTACTTATTGAACAAAGGGGATTTTGAGGAAGAGATGAAACAAGCATAGCAAATAATGCTGGACAGATTGTTCCAGGAGCAGGAAGTAGCAGTCAGAGAACCAAGGAGGGGCTTCTGGGAGAAGGGTACAAGAAGAACGTGGAAGGACTCAGGAAAACAAGACGAAATGAAGTTGGAATAGTCTGGGTAGGTAATTCAGAAGGCTTAAAGGGAGGATGGGTAGCAGAAATACTTTAGTGGAGAAAATGGCTGATTGCCTCTCGGGTAAACACTGGAAACACAGACCCAAGAGTGGTGATCACTTGGGATATGTGAATCTACAGAAAAGAAGAATTAAAGGTATTTTTTTCTTGCTTTGCTGAGAGGAAATAGCCACATTTCACAGTTCAAGGAAAATTACCGTCTGCCCCTTCCAGTCAGTCAACAGACATGTTCTATAAGTTTCCCAGGCAAATAGTTTATTCTTCTTTCATTTTTCTAAATAAATTATTTATGCTGATTTAATATTTTTAAATGTTCTAATGTATTCTAAATAATGCACATGCACCCTGAGGGCAGCCAGGGCTAAAAATCAGTCCCCAGGCTTGAAACTCAAAGCTCCATAGTTTAAGATTTCAGCAGTTCCCCTCCAGTGACTCAGCTCTAAGGCCATCAGCTACATTGATTTGAATTCACACCCTTTTATTGCATATCACCTCTGCTTCCCCCCCTTCAGCCCTTTATGTGCTCCACCTCTTGCTGTCCTCTCCCTGCTCTGTCCCTTCATGCCCTGCCCCCCAGGCTCGCTGATCCTCCATATGCCCCCGGTGGGAACAGCTCCCTCCCAGTGCTGTGAAGAGAACCAGTCCCTGGTCACAGTGCTCAGCTCAACAAGAGCTTGGCTGACAGGCTGCTTACTTCTCCCACAACCTCTTGCTGGGCTGGTGCCACAGGACAGCTGGAAACCTGCTGGTCTGGGATGCTGGCCAGGAGAAGCCAAGCCCTGCATGTGCCATAGCCCCGTACAGTGCTGGCACAGGGAAGTCTCTTTTCCCCTCAGCTAAGCTCTAGAGTGGTGGTGGGGGAGAAGGGAAGTGATTTCCAGCTTGTTTGTGTCCTGACCCTGTAGGTTCCACAGCAGCCCCCCTCTTCCTTCCCCCAGTTCCAGTCCCCAAGGAGTGTAAGGTCACTCCATCCCCTAGGCGCTTTCCCCTGCTGAACAAGCTTTCTGTCTGGGTTCATTAAAGCACCTGCAGTTAGGTTCCCTGGGCCCTCGTGCACAATGCATCTTTAGGGATTAACCCCTTCCTGCCTATGCTGTAGCCAGGGCACACAGGTGTCTGGGTTATGTCAGTAGCCAGCAGCAGCCTGTTAGCTGCCATTCTACACCATGTAGAAAGGAAGGTGTGTTTGGGGGAGAGAGGGAGGAGATGAGCTTCACAAAGACATGGACCAGGTCTCCCCACCACCACCTCCCTGCACAGCTGAAAGCAGTTCTCATCCGTTCCCTAAGGCAAAGTGCCAAAAGGTTACATTCTAGTGTAAGCCCTGGCAGAAATTGGAGTGGATGGGGGATATGACGCTGTGTCTTCCCCCCCCTTCCACCCCACATGTTGCCTCTAGAGGACACAGCAACAGCAGAGCTGAATCCATCCCAGGGGCCCAGCCCGGAATGGAGGGCAGAGAGTGCCGCGCCAGGTCTGTTGATCATTCCCCCAGTATGAGAGAGGGGTACGGGAGTGTGTGCGTGTCACCTGTCCCCATGCAAATTGTAAAGATAAAAAGAATTCAACTATGCAGTGTTAGTCTTTAATAGGGACTCAGTCAACTTACTGCTAATTTGAACATTTGTACTACAGATCTCTGATTGACTGCCATTGAACTCACTCGACTATGAGTAATTTTATCAGGTGTTCTGTATTCAACAGAGGGAAATCTGGTCACCCTACCCTGGGGTCATTGTGGGTGTTTGGGGGAGCTCACAGGGTGCTCTATGGGGATAGCAACACATGGCACAGGACCCACCCTGGTTCCAGAACCCCTTCTGCTGCTGCAGGATGTAGCAGGCACAGTGGCTCGAGACCATTGCTGCTGCTTGGTGGGGTGCGGTCATCCAAGACTGTCCCAGCAGTGGCAGATGCCCCAGGCACTGCAGAAGTCTCGGAAGTACTAAATACTCACAGAAGCTGTGACTTCCATGACCTCCATGGAAGACTCGCAGCCATAATTAAGTCCCATGGATAATAAATGTTTCTTAACATGGGCTTTTGGTGATACTTTATAACCTAATGGCCTTAGACAAAGTATGGAATTATAAAGACGTTGATTCTTGAATACTAGGAGGAAGACAAATCGTTTCCCAGTGTCCACATTGCTGATGTGTGACTCAAGGGGCATTTTTTCAAGCATTTAAATCCTTAGAAATTCTGAGAAAGTTATTAATAATTGAAATCTAATTAATTAAAGACATCAATGTGCATCTGGTAGCATGAAGAAGAAATAAAAATGGCAAAATGTTTAGGTTTGCTAGATGGAAACATTTGAAGGTGCATACTTGAAAATGCTCTTTGATGCTGGTTTTCTCACTTAATGTCATTCTTTTTCAAGATTACATCTACCTGTCTGTTTCCATGGTATTTTTCTTTTCTTCTGTCTCTTGTATCATGTCATTTTCTGTAACCTATGCCTTCTTCTTCCTAATTTCTGATCTTATCTTTCAACCAAACTTCTGTAACCCTCCTGCTGCCAATTTATGGCTGTAGGCATCTGCATAAATAATAGCTTTTATTCAGAAATAATCCTAGGAAAGTTTTTGATTAAAAATAGAATGTATTTACAGGACATTCCACACTAGATTATAATAACTGGATATTTTCAAAGACTGGAAATATTGAGCTTAAACTGCCTGATGACAAGAGCTCCTTTTCATTAGAACAAGGTAATAGATGTAGATAGGCCCATCACATAACTTGCTGTATAGCAAGTCAATGAGTCATAGATTTTGGAGTATTTGGGGCTGACAGAGTACTCAGGTACTTAGCTAACCATTCCTTAGCCTGTTGCTCACATTCATGCAGACAAAACTCTGAAATCTTAGGGCTCAATCTTACAAACTGCTGGATGATCCTGTGTAATGCTAAGCACCCTCTAGTCTTATTAATTTAATTAATTTGTGGAAACATAGCTTCTCACAGTAGTGCTCAGCACCTTGCAGGATTGAGCCCTTTAGTAAGCAGGAGGTTCCAAAGCATTTGAGCCGGTGGGTTGAGTAAGCCACCAAGGAACCACTAATGGTGAGCAGTGGAGAGTTTGGGGCCCCAAAGGGAGCGAGAAAGGCAGGGCAGCCCATTTTCAGTTTTGATGAAGTCTCTATTCAGGGATCTGTATAATAGAATCATCCCTTATTCCCCACCAGCTCAGCTTCATTCAGAAAGTGTCATCTCAATCCAAATATTTGAATATTTACTTATCACTATGAATGACAGCTGCAAATAACCATTCCAGGTTGGCATTTTACATTGGAATTCAATTTGGATGGCTCATCACACACGTAGGCAGACATAAAATTTGATTTTTGTCTAGCACAAGAGATTGGAATTAGGACAGCCTTTTCAGAACCTCTGTACTTCAATTGCAACTCTAATTGTTTAAGTAGTAATATATCATAGAAGACCTCTCTGCTTACTACAATCGACTGTAAATCTTTCACTCCTTTGTGATGAAATTAGAAACTGTGATCTCTTTTTCTCTCCCAATCAGCTATATTTCTGATCTTCTGTGTTCTCATGCTCATGCTTACCTGCAAGAGGAACTTAGAATTGGCTTCTGCTTTAACTGGATTTCTGGTCCTATGTTATTCATAATGTTTAGTCTCTACAATTAAGAGAGACAGCTACATGAAGCTATACAATCATGGGTTTCACAATTAGTCCATTAAATTTCAATAAGAGTTATTTAAAAGAAAAAAAAGATGATGATAGGATCTAATTAAATGAACTGACAAATTTGGAAACAAGAATAATTTTATACTAAATTAGAGACATGCAGCATCACTGTAAATTCATTTTAAAATATTCAGGTGATTTATGCTTAAACAATGCAGATTGTCTAGCAAGTTCTGCTACAATATGTCTCTCTCCTTCTCATCACAAGTATTCCATCATTTTCACTTATATGAATAGAACATATTCTAATAAAGCATCTTTTTAAGGTACTATTGGAGGTGTTGAATTACTAAATATCCCTGTAGTTTTGCTTTTCTACATATGTACTTTTTTTTAGGAATCACAGCTGCAGGAGATGGAACAAGGAACTAAGTAATAATTGTTGGCATCCTTTTGTCTGTACGAGATGGTGGGAATTGCAGCCTGTAATGTAGATGGTTTGCAATGTCTCATGTGACTGAATAGTCCAATCCAAGATTTGCATGATCTTTGGCAATTATTGCAAATGTATGTATCTTGGTTGGGAGCTGCTTGCTTCCCATGGTCTCTTTTCTCTTCTAGCTGTAGGAATTAGCTTCTGGACTTTGAAACCCTGATGGAGATGATGGCTCCACTTTTTACGATAACTTGCCAAGGCTTCCCATTAGTCAGGATAAATTACAAATTCCTTCATATCTTGCTTGCATGTGTCTTTATAGCAGAGCTTGGGACATCCTGTTGTTCTTAGTTCCTCTGATAACTCCCTATGTAGCAAGGTCTTGCCTATGCATCCATCACCAACCTACTCAGATGGCCCAGTCAACGCAGTCATCTTTGATTAAGCAGGGCTGTCACAGTTGGCAAATTTGCCCTTTGAAGAGCCTCTGAGGATGGTGTGCTTTTAGATCACCATGATTGACAGGATGACCCCTCATCTGCATCATTGTGTTGGGATATGGACCCCACACAGCTCCTGAATGCCAATTAAAATGCCTTGAAGCACCTGTAAGAAAGAAAACCAGGCATCATTGATAATGAAGGCCACTTATGGAGGGACTGGGTGGTGATTACAAAGCCAGGAAGTTGAGAGCAGAAGAGACTGCCAGAGGAGAGAATTTGCAGTCACTCTCTGGGACTAGCGGAGGCTTGAGGAGGAAGCCCAGGGCAGGGACATAAGAGTGTGACACCATCCCGGACAGAAGGGGCACCCTGTGGTGAGTGAATACCTTCACTCCCCTCATCAACAGAAGCCACAATAGAATGAAATAAATTTAGTGTCACATGGGTGGAGGATGGGACAGAGCTACAGCGTGACGTATTCCCCACCGCTCCTTAGTGACTTGCTCCTTTGAGTATTATGTCAGGTGTATAACCCTAGCACTCCCCACCCAAAGTGGAGGCTTTCTGAGACATGGAATCCTATCTGTCCTCCATCCCTTGGGTGGCCACGTGAAGAGCTGCGCATGATCTAGCTTTTAGTATGCATATTATCCAGACCCTCTGATATAAATATGCTTATATTGTCCAAAAATTCTCTCATATGCCCTTTATCAATAATAACTTCTATGTGATCTTTAATGTCTAGTTGATTCAGTGCTAGGTGTGCCTACCAGAAGACTGAGGTCTCCTATAGCATAATGATGATAGGGATATGATTCTTTTGGAAACATAACATTGCCAGTAAAATCCCCAGTGAAGATGCAGTTACCTTAGTATCTTTTACCAGTATATCTTATTCCACTTACCAACCCACAATAAGTTATTCCAGTATAACTGCATCTATGCCAGTGGGGTTTGCCACTTTTAAATATAGCAGCACAATGAAAACAGCAAAATTTCAAAGTGATGACAAGTCCTTGAGATGCAGAATGCAATCACTTCTATGAAACAATGGCTCACAAAGGCCCGCAAGTAGATGGTGAAGATTAACTGCTGCATGCAGAATGCTGTTTTATGATCCCAAGCAAGAGGTGAAAGTTAAGAGTGGCCTGGGCACAAATCTTATTTTCCAGACTCACACAGTATGGATAAAAATAAACAACTCAGACCAATGAGGGGAAAAAATGAAGTATACAGTAATAAAGTTCAAAGAGTTCATTCTTTGCAGACAATAGCCCTGATCAGGCAAAAGAGAGATGAACTGGTATGCAAGGAACTCAAGGTTGTTGAAGCCGGGGGTTCAGTTTTCTGGCAAAGATTAGAGTGCAATATGGAGGGGAAATCTATACTGAAACTCAATTTCTGCTGAAAAGGGCTGGCAGCCATGAAACTGCAGCAGTAACTGAACCTGATATGAACTCAGCCATTGGAAATTTACTAATGACTGTGAGGCTTGACTCAAAAATAGCATTGACCTGAGAAAATGAATGTTTTTTTGTCTCCTTTTTACCTCTCTCTTGTATGCACTGGTTGAGACAAGAGGTGAGTCCAAGCCGTAGAGTCTGACTCCAGAGCCAATACAGTTGGACTTCCCTGAGCTGGCACCTTTGGGACCTGACCCGTCCTGAAGAAGGGAATTTGCTGGACTAGGGGAGGTCCCCTGCCACCAGTCTCCTAGGACACTGCCCTTCCTCCGTCTGACTCCACTCCAGTCTCACTGCCACTAGGTTCCAGCCTTGCTTCTACAGGGCTTGGGCTCCAGCATACTGCTCCGGGGATGGAGCTCCCCAGCCGCCGTGGCCTTGCTTCTGCCAGATAGCCCACCTGGGGCTACCCGGGGCAGAGCTCCTGGGCTGCCCTGCCTGGCTGGGACTCCCGGGGACAGGGGCTCACCAGTCCCGATGGTGGGGCTTCCTGCCACTGGACTCCCGATGGGCTCGCACTCCTGGGAGCTGGGGTTCTCTGGTCCAGCGAAATCCTTGGTGCTGCCAAGCCACAGATATTGCCGAACCAGAGAGTCCTGGATTTAGGAGGTTCAAACTGTACTTAATTTCTTTAAAGATTCAAGCTGTTTGAACCTGGAGTGTTGGTTCAAGCCCGTCTCTAAACCAAAACCTGCCTGCTGCCTGATAAATCATGTAGTTGCAAGTTGTGTGATTTGAAATTACCCATTATTATGACAGGTTTATACAGTTGATGAAATTGGTTGGAAGAGCACTGGTTTGTTTGTTTGTTTTTTAATTCTGAGTATAATCACTCTATTTTGCACTGGTGTAATCATTCTATTTTTCATCAAAAATTGGGCCAAATTCTCAATTGCCTTAAACCCAATACAGTTATTCTTGGGCAATGTGAGGGGAAAGTATTGGTAAAATACCACCAGATCCGAATGGCAGCATTTTACACCCAATTTGCAGAAGTGTGAATGACTGCATGAGATATAAAGCAATGGAGAATCAGGCCCAGAATTTCTACTTTGTGAAGGGGCCCGGCTTCCTTCTCCAGTTACATCAACATTGATGAGCTTCTAGGGATATCCTAGTGTGCTTTACCTTAATCTTTACAGTGCTTATTTAAATATCCTTGGATTTTCCCAGTTCTATCCTCCCCAACCTGCACATGTGGTAGAAGATGACATTTAGCAGCTGTCCCAGGATTCTGACTAAAAAGTGTAAAAAGGATGATATAATAACATAAGAATATCCATATTGCATCAGACTGATGGTCAGCCTAGCCCAGTATCGTGTCTTCCTACAGCTGCCAGTGTTCAGAGGGAATGAACATAACAATGCAATTACCGAGCTGTCCATCCCTTGTCATCCAGTCCCAGCTTATGGCAGCCAGAAGCTTAGGAATACCTGGAGCATGGTGTTGCGCCCCTGACCATCTTGCCCAATTGCTGTTGATGGACCTACCCTCCAGGAATGTATCTAATTTTTTTTTTAACTCAGATATACTTTTGGCTTTTACAATATCCCCTTGCAACAAGTTCCACAGGTTGATTGTGTGTTACATAAGTATTTTCTTATATTTATTTTAAATCTGCTGCCCATTAATTTCAATGAGTGGTGCCTGGTTCATATTTTTATGAACACTTTTTATAACACTTCCCTATTCAATTTGTGCAGTTCCTTCATGATTTAATAGATTTCTTTCCTATCCCCCTTAGTTTTCTCTCTTATAAACTGAACAGTCCCAATCTTTTTAATCTCTCTTCATATGGAACCTGTTCCATACTACAATACATTTTGGTGCCCTTCTTTGTTATTTTTCCAGTTCTACTATATCCATTTTGAGATGGGGTGACCGGATGGAGGGGGTTGCTTTCCAGCAGAATATTTGCATCCTGTGGCTTAAAACACAATAGAGAATATTTTCAATCAAGGTTATGTGTGCTGGAAGCAGTTCCAAGACTGATTCAAATCATCATCTTGATTCCATAAAAGAACTAAGTGGATCTGGGACCAGAGCTGAGAAAACTAGATGAATCAAAGCAGGAATGAAAACAATGGAGCAGGTGGAATTTTGTAAATAGAATTGCATATATTTTATAATAGTTTTTAATCTTCACCAGCCAGACTCTGAATATGTACCATGTGGCAGAACCCCTACATATCTGATTCTGAAGTTACTCCCTGGAATCAACTTTGCAGAAATGTCGTCTAACATTTTACTATTGTTTCTCTATGCTTAGAATAATAATTTATGTTTTATTGTGCTGTTGGTAAGCTGGGAACACCCCAGAAAAAATTCAGATCTGTGGAGTCTGCGTTTTGTCATCAGAGCAGCACATCAGTGATGAAAAGCTAGATTTCAACATCTCAGCTTTTCTTTTCTGTAGGATATCAGGGTTTAGCCTTCTTTGAGCTTTGACAAGCTAATGTTCTGCAAATGTAAGGGGATTGTTAGCCCTTTACTAAAACTCAGTGAGGGTTTTTGGTTTGCTAGCTCCCAGTATCAAAAGGGGAAGGGTCCATGAGAAATCAGGGCCCTGAGACTGACAGTCCCCAGGGACAATGGGAAGAGGCCAACACTCCAGGTCAGCCTGATTGACAGGTCAGACAGGCCAATGAGAAAATTAGGAGGTCAGGTTCTGTCCTCCGGGTGAGCTGGGATTTTCTGGGCCTCTCAGAGAGAAAAGGAGAGAGAGCTAAGAATAGTAGCAAGGGGTCCAAGCTGTGCTGAGAGGCAGACCTGCAGTGACAGAGCCAGACACACACACAGCCCAAGGAGTGCAAGCTGTGCTGAGAGGCAGACCTGCAGTGACCAGAGAGCAAAAGGGGTGAGAGAAGCAACGCAAGGAGCTGGAGGCTGGCAAAGCAACATAGTCTGCAGCTGGGTGTGGTGAGCAGCTGGGACCAGCAAAGGGGGGGAAAGAGGCTCTGGGCAGGGAGACACCACCAGCCAAGAGGCCTTGCAGGCCAGACTTGGAGAGGGATTGTAACTCCAACTGGGAGAAGGGTCCTGCCACCTAGAGCCTGAAGTCATGTGGTCACTGCCAGAGCAAGCATGTCCAGCCTGCAGCCCCCCCTGCAGCACAGCCAAGGCCTGAGAGAGAGCCCTGGGACTTATGAGGAACAGACTGTGAACTGTCCTTACACTCTGCAAACTGCTGTTTGTGATGTCCCCGTGCCACAAAGCAGGGCTGTGTGTTCTCTTTTAACCTCTCTCATTTTTTCCTTATTCTTTTCTTTGTAATCAGTTGCTGTTTAATAAATTATATTCGCTTTGAACTGTATGTAGTGATCAGTGGGTAGGGAAAGTATCCAGTGTGAAGAGAGTAGAGTGGGGACACCCTAGCCCCTGCCCCAAGTGACTATAAGGTCGGGAATTCAGCCCCAGAAAACCTGGGCCCAGCCTTGTTGGGATTTTGAGGACTCTGCTACGCAGGAGGGTAGAAGGGGAACCCCCAGGGTCAGGGAGGCCTTTGGGTAAAAGAAGTGGGAGCGGGGACTCAGATCCTTTTGCTGGTCCATTTCATCGGAGTAGTGTAGAAGCCAGGAAAGTTCCCCACAATAGTGGGGCCGTTCTCCCACTTACACAAACATGAAAGCCACTTAATTCTACACATAATAGGGACTCATTACAGAGTTCAGATCACTAGGTTGTGTCCTTTCCTTAATTGATTTACAGAGTGGGGTTCATTTTTGCAAGTTTTTATAACCCCACTGCTGCATTAACATTGAACTAGAAAAGTATTAGATCAGCAACTCTTCTGGTTTTGTATCAAACTGGAAAATATACTGAGGTGATTTTAATGCTTAAATCTTGCTGCTGTTTTTATCCCACTCTCTCTTCAACTTCCCTTACTCCTCATGGAAGTAAGACTGCTGGCATCAACTGGAGTGCTCCCTCAGTTTGAATTAGACGTCTTAAAGAGACCTGATCATTTGAACCCTGGAAGATCGACAGCAATGGCTTTATTTTCTCTGTAGTGTAGACGTACCCCAAGTATCTTTTATAGCAATGAGATAATAGATTCAACTCCATAGGCATAGCTTTGCACTGAAAGCAGGGGTTAAATTTATAGTTGGGTTTTGTTCAATTTAATTTGCATGTTCACATACTCTAGCCAATTGATGAAATGTTTAGATTGCAAACAATACAAGGGAGTGTTCAAATCCAAACACAAAATTTTGGTTTTGTTTGAATGAAAATAACAGTATGTGCAAACAGTTCTCTGGTTCTTTTTTTTTTTTTTTTTTTAAACCTTGGTTTTACAAAACCTTAATTTGGGTCTTACATTAACCTAAAAAGCATTGTTTTAATGTTAATGAATGAAACATTTCATCTTGCTTGTTTTGTGAGCTTCCTGATTTTTATATGCAATGTCACGGCAATCCCAGAGAAACCAGAAACAATTGTTTCCATAGAAACAATAAATGATCCAATTGTGCCATAAGAGGCTGTGGTCAGTTACAGGTGTTGCAACCCCACACCATAGGTTCCCTTTCTTTCCCTTATGCCATGGAACCGTATTGCAATTTTAGATTTACAACAGATCTTATGTGTTGGCATCGAAGTGGCAGTTTGTGGTGACTTTCAAGAAAATGATCATGCTCTTATCCAGGAGTGGACAAGATACTGTCCACAGGCTGGATCTGGCCCACAGCCTCCCTGACGCTCCCCCGCCCCTTGGCCAATCGGGTCCTCGGGGCGGGGGAGTGTGCAAAGTCTCATCCCCCCTCCAGAGGTGTGTGACACCAAAGGGAACTGCCAGCTGTTCAAAACAGCTGGTAGTTCCCTCTAGGCACCATGCACCCCTAGCAGGGTGGGGTTGAAAGATGTTGTACACTCTCCTGCCCCCAGCCACTGATTGGCGTGGGGGCAGGAGGTGTGTGCAAGGTCTCCTCCCCTGCCAGGGGTGGGCCGTGCCTAGAGAGAACAGCCCCCTTCCGCCTGAGGCCCTGCACCTTCAGGGGTGGCTCATGACCTCGTCCAAAATTGGTGAAGTGGCCCCCATGCAAAAATGATTGCCCACCTCTGCTCTTATCAGACCATAATGTGCAAGCTAACAAGTGTCATTGTACAGTGAGGGAATCAATTTAACAGCATATCTTTGTCATATTGCAGTTTTTCTCAGTGTGAAGGCTTCTTTAGATAGTTACATTTAATATGTGCATATTTTATTTTGTTCAAACTTTGGTGTCAGCAGATAGAAAGTTCTTAGTTTAGGTAAGAAAATCTAAGATTTCTGGCCCAGTTGATAAATTAGCAAGAATTAAACAATGCACCGGGTCAGCACCACTCAAATTATTTCCACTGTTGGGCATTACAGTGACTGTGCTTTGAGCATCACTTCAGGGAGTTATATATCAGTAACAGTCTTTGATTTCAAGTTTTTGCTGCTTCCAAATCATCCTAATATTATTAATAGAATTGAAACTCAGCCTAGCTTTGAGCTCCTCTTCGTAGGATTTCTAAGGCCACATCTATACTGACATAAATCACATACTCCTGGTCTACACTAGGGGATAAGTTCTAATTAAGATATGCAATTTCAGCTATGTTAATTGTGTAGCTTACGTCGAAGTATCTTAACTCAAATTTTGGAGTCGCCCACACTGTGGGAAGTCGAAGGGAGTACACTCTCCCTTCGACTTCTATTACTGCTCATAGAAGCAGGACTACCGGCATCAACGGGAGCACCCTCTCAGTTTGAATTAGTGTGTTGTCACTAGACCCACTAATTCGAAGCCTGGAAGATTGAGTGTGGCTACTTTGATCTTATATGTTGTATTGATGTGTCTATAGTGTAGATGCAGCCTACACTGAAGTCATTGGTTGTTCTGTTGGTATAGGAATGCTACCTCCCCAAGCAACAGTAGCTAGGTTAATGAAAACATTCTTCCATCAGCCTTGCTGAATCTACACTCAAGGTTAGGGCAGCATAACTGTATTGCTCTGTGATGTGGATTTTGAACACCCTTGAGCAATGTGGCTATGTCAACCTATGTTTTGTGTATAGACAAAGTTTAGGTCAGTTTTAACTATGGATTTCAAGAGCAGGACCTGATCTAAAGCCAAGTGAAATAAGTAGAATAACTCTCATTGACCTCACTGGGCTTACAATCAAGTTGTATTTGCTAGCTTAATATCCTACGCTATCCCAGGAATGTATTGTGAGATGTACCAGGTTCTAGAATGTGGAGATTCTGTGAGATGGTGCATATTGAAAGAACTTTCATTCAGTGCATCCAGTGAGCTGCAAGCCAGTGTAAAACACTGGTGTCACTAACCACCCGTAACTGACTTGGGTGTGGTTTTCTCTCTGTCTACTGTCATGGATAGGAAAGCAGCAGTGTTGTCTTCAAGTCGTTATTGTCAAGTCCAAATCAAGTCTCAAGTCACTACATTTCAAGTCTCAAGTCAAGTCTCAAGTCCCTAAAGTCACTTTTGAGTCAAGTCCCAAGTCGAGTCTCAAGTCTTAATTTTAAAAATGTCAAGTCACTTTTGTACAAGCCATCAATATCGGCATTTTCGGACAATTTTTTCACCAAGTCGATTTAACAAAATTAGCAAGTCTCAAGTCGAGTCTCAAGTCACAAACAATGAAACTGAGTCGAGTCTCAAGTCGAGTCACCTAGGCAACTTAAGTCGGACTAGAGTTCAAGTCATGGGACTTGAATCAACAACTCTGGAAAGCAGTGTTTCTAAGTGCCCTTATAGAACATGAAGCATCTTAGCTGATGAGCCAAAGATGTTGATTTACCCAGAAAGGACCTTTTTACAAGTTTTTTACAACCTTTCTGTTGCATTAATATTGAACTAGAAAAGCATCAGATATGCAACTGTGCTGGTTTTGTCAAAAATTGGACTCCCACCCACCAACTGTGTGGCCCAAAGAATACCATACATCCATTAATATCTTATTCATTCTTCATTCCAGCACCAGCAGTACTATAGCAGCACTTAAAGATGTGTCAGTTTTGCTGAGATATATAACTAAAATCACTTCAAAGATTCTGCAGGGTTCCCTGGTACTTCCTACTGTAGCAAATACCTTGTACACTGAAGATTATACAAGGACTACTGGCAATCTTGTACAATTGCCAAGATTGTCTAAATACAAATATTTGATTACGTGTGGGGCAACTGACAACTTTTTAAAGTCTAGCTCTGTATGTCAGTCCTGCTTCTCACAATAGTAAGAAGAAATTTATTTCATTTACTGTTTTATTAGAGGCTTCAAACTAGAGAGAGACATAATGTCTATGCTTCCTTATAGTCAGTTAATAGGTGTCATGTTTAAGTATGGTTCCCTGATTTAAAATGGTGTTTGGTCTCAGTTAAATTATAATAGCAGTGGTTTTACTTTAAGATGCTCATTGATTAACAACCTGTTTTAGGAATTAAAAGGCTTAAGCTCAAGTAACTGAGTAAATTACATTCTTTTAAAATGTTCCATATTAGATGGAATTTTTATTTTTGATCACTGAAGAACAAGTCCTCAGTGAATGTAAATCAGTTTAGTCCCTGTGAAATCAATATAGCTGTACTAGTTTACACAAAGAGAAATTCTGGCCATGAAACTCTAGGTATTACTCATCTTCCCAGTAGATATTTGGATTATAAACAGCAAGTAGCTGAATGATGATGAATGGAATCAACAGCAGGTGGGTTCATTTCATTGTGTGAAACTTAACTTCTAAATTATTAAAAAAACTAGGACAAATATATTTATGAACATGCAAACATCGGCAGTTTGCAGGAAGCAGTTAAGTATATAGGTCCTACAGAGATTTAATTTAAAAAGTCCCTCTTCAGACTACAAAGTGGAACCATGAAGGGGGCTAATGGAGTTTTAATATTGCAGTCTGGATATAGTAAATATTACAGAGAAGTTCTGCGTACTATATCCCCAAATGAATCTCTCACCAGCAGAGTGTATGTAGCGTGGAGATTTTACTTCCTGTGCATTATGTGCATTATGAGCATAGGTCCATGTTTTCATCTTGGGTTCAGATTTTGGTTTTGTTCTTTAGTACCATCCTTGAATTGTTTAAACACTTGTCTCCATCTCTGTGAGACACACTAAATCTGTAATGGACTGGGCTCAAATGTCATGGTGGTTATCCATATGACAAAGAGAAATTTAAGAGTACTGAGCTGCAAGGTAGCAAACTACTAAAATACATCCAAAGTTGAGTACCTGTAGTGCATCTCCTTCAAATGTTTTAACTCATTTCAATATGCCAAAAATATGAGGTTTTCACAGGCATTTGAGCTCCATTTGAAGGCATTCAAAGGAAGCTGAGACATAATGAGTTATTTCACAGATAGATTGCTAGCCAATCAGAGAATGAGCTACACTTTCACTTCCCTTTTTATGCCTTCTACATGACTAGTCAATAATAGAGCCCCTCCTTCTTTGCGGAACACTTTCCAACTTAGGCTAGGCAATAACTGTATGAGATCCCTGTATAGGGGATGTATTAGTGGGTCTATGATATGCTAGCTACATTGTGGTAAAAAAAGGAGTGAATAGGCTAGGTCCAGTCCTTCTGTAAGGGTATGGCTACACTTGCCCCCTGCTTCAAAGTAGGGAGGCAAATGAAGCATACCGAAATTGCAAATCAAGCCCGGGATTTAAATATCCCACACTTGACTTGCATGTTCCCGGCCGGTCGCCATTTTAGAAATTCACTAGCTTGGAGTAACTGCCCGCGTCTACACACGGCAGTGAAACAGGAGTCCGATTTAAAGCCCCTAATTTGAATTAGCTGGTAAACCTCATTGCAGGAGGAATACCAGCTAATTCGAGTTAGGCTTTAATCGACTCGTTTCACTGCGCGTAGACGCGGGCAGTTACCCGGCTAGTGAATTTCTAAAATGGCGAGCGAGGAACATGCAAATCAAGTGCGGGATATTTAAATCCCGGGCTTGATTTGCAACTCCGGTATGCTTCATTTGCCTCCCTACTTCGAAGTAGGGGGCAAGTGTAGACATACCCTAATAGAAGAGGCAGGGGATACTCAGGCAATAGTTTTTATAACTACACACTCTACTTCTTCATGCAGTTGAGCTTAACTCTTTGCTGAAGCACAGGCCAGTATTTTGTCTTTTCAGGACTTTTCAAAACCAATACACCAAGCTAAACCACAGGCTATTGCAGGTAAAACCTTAGTAAGTAGGCCCCAATCAATTTCAAACAGAGCATACCATACACAAATATTTAATGGGCACAAAACATGTTATAAATAGTATCAAACATTGTAAATGGTATTGGGAATACTATGAATAACTTATAAAGAAAAGCTATTGCACAGTAAATTTACAGGCATTCCTTACACAGACTTTTGCCCCTTTGTTTCTGTTACAAAGATTCAAATCTAAGGTTTCAACATAATACTTTCTATACTTTAGCACACACACTAAGACACATTTCATTCTGATCTTCTCTCAGATTTCTCAGTCTTAATAGTGTGACCATAGTATATAGGGTGTGTCACCTTTACTCTTCAGAGCTGGAGGAGATTGGCAGCACCTAAGTCCTTTCAGTGCCTTGTCTGCAAACAGCTGGTAGATTTTCACAGCTAGTGACTTTGCAGCCCTTGGGGTTAATAGCTCACTGTTGCTGGTGAAACAGAAGTCCGTTTCCAAACTGATACAGAGAGGTTGGGACCCAGCCCTCACAGCAGCCACTTTTTTTGGTCCTGTACTGATCAGGCACTGAATCTACAGGGTTGTTTTTAATACCTCTATTTACAACCTTCTTTTCCTCCACACACACTCTCTGATTGGCTCCACTCTGAGGGCTAGTAGGGTATAATTTGCCAGGTAGGTAATGAAAATTTCCTATACAGTCTCAGAATAGTTACTGAGCATGTCAGGTAACTACCACAATCTGTTCTGGAAGTTTCTGGGTCTTTCTAATAGAGGCTGTCTGCACAGACCATCCAGTTAAGATTGGTCTCCTCCCCACTGCTTCTCTTACCCTTCCCTGGAGAAACAAAGTCAAATGCTGTGATATAAAGCATGCACGTTATACTTCCTCTTAGCTTAGGCTAACCCCAGGGATTCAGCAACCAGAGTGAGCTCTGAGGCTGCTACCAATCATGTGTCCTGGAAAGGTTCCTATTAAAATTGAAAGATTGTTTCAGCCACCCTGCATGTTTTGTTATAGGGCCTAGAAGTTACCCCATGTGCTATGATATGCCCCAAAGAGTGGAGCTTTTCATAGCCCATTGCTACCTGAGGGCCCTGTTTGATTGAGAGCTAGTTGAGGAGTCTGTTCAGCTGAGTGGGCACTAATTTTCTTGGGAACATTTCAGTTCCCTTTCAGTGTGTCTTCAGCAGACAGCTGGGTTCATTCCCTGTTTGAACACAGCATTTTGTTTCATTTCCAAACAGATGAAATTAAATCGTCTAGAGGGACTTCCACACTGGAGCAAACTTTTTAAAAGTGAACATTTTAAAAATATGTGGCTAATATTTTTCTGTTCTTTTTACTATTTTTGAAGGACTAAATGGACGTGTGGGTCAATCCACACAGCTGCTAGGAGGTGTCATTCCCCACACAGATAGACAGCTTGGCATTCGCTGTGCTCCAGCTAGCACACTCAGGGTGTGTCTAGACTACACCTCTCTGCCGATAGAGAGATGTAGATTAGGCACATCGAAATTGCTAATGAAGCAGGGATTTAAACATCCCGTGCTTCATTAGCATAAAAATGGCCGCCACTTTTTTCGACACGGAGCTTTGTCGGAGAAAAGCGGCAATCTAGAGGCTGATCTTTCAAAAAATAAAGCCTTTTCCAAAAGATCCTGTAAACCTCATTTCACGAGGGATAAGGGATCTTTCAAAAAAGGCTTTATTTTTCGAAAGATCAGCCTCTAGATTGCCGCTTTTCTCCTACAAAGCTCCGTGCTGAAAAAAAGCGATGGCCATTTTTATGCTAATGAAGTGTGGGATATTTAAATCCCCGCTTCATTAGCAATTTCAATGTGCCTAATCTACATCTCTGTCGGCAGAGAGGTGTAGTCTAGACACACCCTCAGAATAACAATGTGACAACAGTGACACACATGGCAGTGTCTCAAGCCAGAGCCCCAGTTATGTACCCCAGGTGTCAGGAAGGCTTGTACTTGGGCAGCTAGCCTATGCCATTGCTTTTTTTACAGGCTCAAGCCAGGCTATCATGTATATATGTCTGTTCAGGGTGCTGCACTTCCCAGCTCCACTGTGGACAAGTAACTTTAGCTCTTGAAAGGATAGAGCTTTTTCCCCCTTATGGCTGGCCAGTTACTCTGCCAGTGAAAAAGAAGGGGAGGGAATGGAGCAATTTCTCTTTTTCCCATTAATTCTCTGGGGTCTACAGAGCAAGATATCTGCTCTCTGTCAGACTCAAACCCAAGGTCTGGGTCAGCCAAATAAAGAGGCACAAGGCAGATTCATCTTACTGTCATGCTCACTTGAATAAAACATGAGCACTATCTAACCCTAAGAGATTAGTGTTTGAATAGAGCCCTTTTCTTTCTCATATTTCCAGTTATTTCTTATGATTATTATAACTCCATAGCCTGTTCCTATGGAAATTATTGTGATGCAACACAGACAACTCTATTGGTTCAGGGTAGCATACAATGGACAATGTGGGCACTAGATCTTGTTTTAAATACTGACAACAACAATTGTAAGAAACATTACAGCTAGACTGAGACAACAACCCTAGTTAAGAATCTCCCGAATCCCAGATTTCAGCCGCTTGTAACTTTTTGAAATGTCTGTCTTTTGAACTGATGTTTCCTAGGTCTGCAGTCAGCCAGGCTGAATGGTTTGGGGTTTTTTTTTTTTAATGTTTAAGTGAAAATTGTTTTGCCATATTTGAGAATAAAACCCCTTTTCCAATATTCACAATCTTGCCCCCTTTTTTGAACCCATTTCACATCTCAAAATGTGTGGAGATTTGTCAGGAAAATGGCTGCCACTGAGGAGAAATACTTCAGGGGTAAAAGGGTGAAGATTGGTTTTGATTTGGCACAGTCATGATGCATTAGAAAAACCACACAGATATTGCATACCAAACTGGAAAGGGTACCTTTTTACTGCCCACAACACCCCCATAAAAAGTGGGGGAATTTTCTGAAGTTTGAAGATACTTAGGCTATGTCTTCGCAGGTAAAAGATGTGGGCTTGGTTTAGATTTGAGTTAATTGGTGGTTTGGTTTTGATTAGATCAAAATAACTCTCGCTGTAAAATCTTAGTGGAGGAAAAGCACAAGGAGTTTTTACTTCATTGTAGCTAGTCAAGGTAAGCCTGGTGTCCCTCAGCCTGGATCTGACCATTTTTAGCTACATGAAAATAAAAATTACCCTTGCCTGCTAGGATTTGACATCAAGTTAGCTATTAAAAATGCAAAGACTGCAAAAATGTGCTTTTTCTGTAATGCAATCACAGCCTTAGTAAACATCCCTTTTCTGGGAAAAATATATTGTAAATGATAAATGCATGTAGGGAAGTGACTTACAGTATTTTGGTTATTTTAATTTGCTAGAGAAGATTTCTTCTTAATATGTTCTATAGTAACTATTTCAACTGTTTTAGAGCTTTCGCCACACAGAATGAAGGATTAAGTTGATGCTCAATTATATGGGTTGGTTCATATTTGAATGGATGGTTCTTATTGATGTACATCATCCATTTTTCCAAAGACAGCATAGCTCTTATTTGTAAGCCCATCAGAAGGCTATAGATTCTGAATGGCTTTTGTACTAATTAAGTTTAAATGCATAAATTATTAAACATACTCATTTGCGGTGCTTACGCAGTTGAAAGGTTTGCTTTCATTGCTAATAAGGCATACGCCACATTGAAAAGAGGTAATTAGAGCATCAAAGGCAATGAACCATCTTAAAGCTTCCTAATGCTTTGCCTGAAAAATGTAACATTCAACTGAATTGTCCTTTGGCAGAATAATAACAAACTGGAAAACAAATATGCCAATGAGTCTGGAAATATGAGAAAAGAAAAATCTTGCCATGTTATTTCTGTAGCCATGGTTCTTTCCTCCTTTTTAATCTCCTTAAAATACCCTAACCCTTAATGTAGGAAGCTAAGTGGACCCCTGTGGTCCTATTTCAAAGACAGTTTTTAGTCAGAAACATTAGTTCTAACAAATCAAAGACTTTTTTTCATCCCATGATATGGCTCCAGTTCTAGCAAGGGAGGTAAGGGGTAAGTTAGATTCTTGAACGTTTTCTTTTTCAACACTTTTAATCATCTGTTTATCTTAGAAGTTGTAGCGAATGAAGCTTCTTTCTGTTACAAAAAACTATTGCTTCATTACAATATGAAAATGTGCATATCAGAATAATTAGTGCTCAAGGTAAATCAAGATAAGATGACACTGTGTTAGTGGATTTTGGAGAACAAGTTACACTCCTTCGTTTGTGATATATTAATGCAATCCTGTTAAAATTGTGCACCCCTTCATGTTGTGTGCGCCTTCATATGCAAATTACTATAAAATTACTGAATATTGTTTGTAAAGATTAAAGACTGTCCTAGCAGAAGTGGATTCAGAGAAATGTTTTCTCTTTCAGATAGTCCGGAAAGATCTCAAAGTGTATCTATTTTGTTTTCTATCTAGCGTCTTGAAAGTAAAACTTCAGCTATCTGAAGTTAAACACATTTCTTTTTTACAATCCATGTTTAATCCACTAGTCTCAGGAAGTCTCAGTGATTGAAATGCATATTTAATAGGAGAGTTAGGGCCTGCCAGTAATCCAAGATCTGGATTTTTCTCTGAGCTTTTTGCTGTTACATAAAGTATATTATGGAACATACAGTGCAAGCTACAATAGGTATAGATGACCAGTTGGTATGGCATTTTTAAGACGCAATCCATTTTCTGCTACTCTTAATGAAGTGGTACAGCTGTATCATCTCACATTAAGGATAGCAGGAGTTAAGCGTGCTGAAATCATTGCTGTGATGTGAGTGATCTCCAGGGGAAAAGCTGTTGCGGCTGAAAATGCTGTAGGTGATTCAATAAATACAGCGGGTGGCACTTGGTCCCTGAATCCTATGGAACCAATGTTCCAACATGGTGTCAGAGGGCGTGGTGCTACTTGGTGTCTCATAGGTCTTGGTGGCTAATAACCTCAAAAATAATTACAAGTATTAATTTGTGAACCCATGGACCTTTATGGGTAATTATATACCATAATTCTTCTCCCCCTTCCCCCCCCCTTTCAATTGCATGCACTGTTGTTCACTTCCTACCCCAGCCAGCTGAGGTTCATCACTGTGAAATGCTGCACTTCACCCTTGTGGAGGCTGCAGTCCTACAGTACTTAAAGTGACTCGTGTACATGTAAACTGCTTTGGGATGAGGTATCATGAAATGTAAACTAGTAATTATTAGGCCCTTGACAATTTGCCTTTCATTTTCTAAGTGGTAACCATATGATTATGGGCACACAGTTTTTCCTGTTTTTGTGCAAATGATGTTGCAGTATGTCAGCTGAATGCTGAGACAGGCACTACATCCTTCTATGTGGGGGTTAAATACAGTGTACCATACAGCTGTATTGGAAATGTAACTAGAATAAAACATATGGTGCCAGACACTGCCTGCAGGAGATCCACAGGAATAAACTGTGATTCTTTCCAAAAATAACTTCTCAGTAATTTTTCTGTCTGTGACTTTAAATCATGAATAGATTAAAAGCTATTTATCTTTTAGGCCACAATAACATTGCCTTCATTTTTAGAGCAACGTTAAAAATCTGCTTTATTGTAAAGTATTGAGTTACTTTCATTCCGATTAGTCAAAAATACCCCTCACCCCCCATCACTAACCCACTGGTGGGGGAAATTGGCGGGGCTGGCAATGAAAGGAGCACAGTCGTAGTAGCAAAGGAGCAACTTCCCAAGAGTCAATGGGTACTCCTCCCATGAGCATCTCTAGCACCAATTGGCCAGGTAGGGAAGAGGAGTGCTCATTGGCCAGCATTCCCTACCTCTGAGACGTTAGTCCAACACAGGGGCCATGTGGAGCCTTATTTAGTTCTGCTCCAGCTGCCCACCCAACTCACCCGAACTAGAAATGGGAACCCAGCCTAAGAGATGCTGCAGTTTTAGCCAGTTACTTCTTTAAAGTGTTATGAAAGATTTTTCCTCCTAGGGGCCATTTGGCAGAGGACCAGTGAGATGTTTGTCTTCCTTGCAGCCCCTTCAAGCCACAATGAGTTAAGTAGGAACATGTGAAGTATCTAAATGCTGTACTTGGGTGAAGTTGTTTATTTATCTCAACTTGTGGCTGGTTACCAGTGTGGGCAAGAGAATAAAATGAACCATTCCCAGAGGTTAAAGACCTGCAGTTTTGATGATGGATCGAGGCCTTGTGGTCTTGTGGGCTGAAGTCCTCACCCTGCGGTCCCCTTGGTTCCTTTCGTGGGGGAGAAGGCTCTAGCACTCAGAGAGGTGCTAGTTGCAATGGGATGCTAGAAGCAAATGTTGTTGCATTGTAATAGAAAACTATAAGCTTCCGAGACGACTCGTCCCCTTTTAGGGTATGTCTACACAGTGGTTAGATATCTACAGCTGGCCCGTGCCAGCTGATTCAGGCTCATGGAGCTAGGACTAAGAAGCTGTATACTGGTGTAGACATCAGGGTTCAGGCTGAAGCCCAATCTCTGAGATCCTGTGAAGTGCAGTGTAGAGCTCCCCAGTTATGTGGCTGTGGATGGGAGTGGATGCCCAAAAGAGATGAATTGTCATTATTGTGTTGTACCAAGAACCCAGATCTGAAGGTATTTCTCACCATCATCCATGTATCCATCTTCAACATCAAATCTTCTTTGAAGAAGGCATGCTTTATATTTTGCTTTTTTCCCCACTGAACTCCTTGACTTTTTGTGAGTCATTTTATGAAAGAATGAGACAATATTAGATTAAATTAACTGAATTTGTATAGCAGGACTAGCAGATGGGACGATACATGCATATGAACAATGATAGTCTACCTTCTGCTTTCTTACATGGTGCATGGTAACCACAGAGCAGTTCCAAAGAAGCTATTCTAACTCAACCAAGGGAGTGAGCGCCATCACTCTGTATGAAACCTCTTGCCTACAGAAATGATGGGAGGATGAGTACAATAAGACCTCTAGCCCCATCCATGTAGCATTATTGGCTACAAATTTAAATGTTCAGAAGTCAGGAGAGCAAAAAAGTTACAGTTCACATTTGGGGTCACCAAAGGAAATTGATAGGTAGCAAGTCTAAAACAAACAAAAATAAGTTTTTCTTCATACAGAGCACAGTCAACCTGTGGAACTCCTTGCCAGAGGATGCTGTGAAAATCAGGACTTTAACAGGGATCAAAAAATAACTAGATACATTAATGGAGGTTAGGTCCATCAATACTTATTAGCCAGGATGGGTAGGAATGGTGTCCCTAGCCTCAGTTTGTCAGAGGCTGGAAATTAATAATAGGAGAGGGATGACTTGATGATTACCTGTTCTGTTAATTCCTTCTGGGGCATCTGGCATTGGCCACTGTTGGAAGACAGAATACAGGGCTAGATGGACTTTTGGTCTGACGCAGCCTAGCCGTACTTATGTTCTTATGACAGTGTTACTATATCTTGTGTCATATTTATTTCGTATTCCTGGGTTGCTCTTTTAATGTGTACACTAATTAGTGAATATATGTGTTGTAAAACGTCAACCATAAGGAAAGGAAGAAGGATGCTATAGTGTGTAGGTCACCAGCCTCGGTAACCTGGAGACCCAGATTCAATACCCTGTTCTACCATAGATTTTTGCCTCAGTGCCTCAGTTTCCTATCTCTAAAACAGAGATGACAGAGCTTCTCTATCACTCAGATGGCGTTGTGTTGGGAGCTGGTGACCAGGGCCAATTAACTCTTCTGGTGGCTCAGGGCTACTAGATTTTCTGGGGGCCCTTAGTCTTTGGAGTGGGTCCAGAAATTAGGGAATCAAGCTGCTGTTTTAGGCAGGAGAATGGGTGCAGTGTAGGAGAGGGTGAGGGCTCCAGCTGAGGGTGCTGACTCTGGGGTGGGGTTGGGGATGAGGTGTTTGGAGTGCAGGGGGTTCCAGACTGCAGTCAAGGGATTTGGAGTGTGGAAAGGGGCTCAGGCCAGGAGGTTGGGGTGGTGGTGCAGGGTCTGGGCAGCAGTTTGGGTGCAGGAGGGGGCTATGGGTTGGGGCTGGGATGTGGGGTCTGGAAGGGGTTAATGGCTGGGGCAGGGGATTGGAGTGTGGGCTCTGGAAGGAGGAAGGGTGTGAAAGGGGGCTTAGAGCTGGGGCAGGGTGTTGGAGTGCAGGGTCTGGGTGGGAGTTAAGATGCAGTAGGGGACTCAGGTGCTTACCTGGGGCAGCTCCCACTTGGTGGTGGTAGGGAACAGGTGGTTCCACGTAGCCCTCTGCTCACTTTCGGGCATGGCCCCCTGCAGTTCCCATTAGCTAGGAATCAAGGCCAATGGGAGCTGCAGGGGACAGGGCAGCTCAGGGACAGAGCTTTCCAATGCAATGCTTGTCGCAGTGACACCATTCCAGCCAGGGTGAGCCACCTCTCCCACCACCGCCAGGAAGGGCTGGCCCAGAACATAGGGTTTTTAGGGGCTGCAGCCCAGGGCCCTGGGCTAAAGGAGCCTCCCATAGCCCAGAGCTCTCATCTGAAGCCCCTAAAGACCTTTTCTTAATCCAGCCCTGCCAGTTACGTCTGTTTTAAGAGGGCACATTGATATTACTGAAATGTCCCTAACTTTTTATATTTTAACTTTGTTTAAATTTGTAGCCTCACTGTTATTTCATCCAATTTTTGTATAATTTATTATGTTTGTGTTCAGTGGAGCTTTTAGTTAAAATTCTGGAGGGGGGAGGAGGGTCACTGAAGAACTGAAAACCAAATCAATATTTTTCAAAGTTCAATGTCCAAAGCCTTCTAACTTTTGGCCACCGAATGCCAAATTGTTTTGGGTGTTTAATAATAAATGATGGGAAAAAGTCCTTCTTTTTTTTTTCTTAGAAAATAAAATACATTTTGACCAGCTTCATTGCCTTTGTGTCACCAATGTTATCACTGGATTAGGAAAGTCTGGTAGTTTTGAAATCAGATTAAATGACTGCCTACCTGCTTGAGTTCATATTAGCCAAATAGACAGTTTTACTGTATTGCATAACTAAGAGGTTTCTTTTCCTATTTTTCTTCACAGGTGACCTCATGCATTTGCCACCGTATCTTAGAATGGACTTTTTGTTAAACCGAGGTGTTTCAGGCACTAGCAGAGACCTGAGTTTGGGGCAAGCCTGCTTGGAGCCTCAGAAAAGCCGAACCTTGAAGCGTCCCACAGTTCTGGAGCCGATACCTATGGAGACATCCTCCACGAGAGAAGTACAGTCATGGCAACCTGGTGCCATGGCAACATTACCTCAGCGAGAAGGAGCTGAGTTAGGACAGGCAGCTAAAATGAGCAGCTCCCAAGAATCCCTGCTGGACTCCCGGGGCCACTTGAAAGGAAACAATCCCTACGCAAAATCTTACACCCTCGTATAACAAAAAGAGCATGGCTGGACAGTGGCTGTAAATACTTACAATTTAAAAAAAATCAATCAAAGCTACCTTTTTTATTGAATTCCAATATTTATAATTAAAGAAGATTGCCAAAATATTTGAAAAAAATGCAAGCTACAGACAGTGCAAAGACTCTCCTGCTTTTTTTCTGTCTGAGTGTGAGCTTCATCTGACTGGACATCTAAATTTTTGGGTAAAAGAAGTCCAGTTTTCTGATCTCCACAAGCTTTTTGTGTTTTTACTGATTTTCTACAAAGTGCATGGGAACTAAATAAAACATTTTAACTGGAAGTTCCTTCACACAAGATTAAAAAGAAGGAAAACAAATCACCCTATTTGTGAATTTAACAGGGACATTGATCTGGGAAATCAAAAAGTCTTTTGTCATGTTTGCACACTTTTTTTTAATTAGAAAATGGGTCCTCAGTCGATCTTTTTGTTTTGTTGATAATTAGGATGAGTGCTATCAGTGGAGGGGGAGGGAATCAATTTGCTTTTGGTTTTTCTTTTCTTTTTTTAATAATTTAATGAGACACTCTTTGCATTTTGTCTATGCGAAATAAAAGGGTCTTCTGCCTTTATTTGTGATCTTTGCTTGCATTGCTTTCTGTTGTGCTGGGGTTTCTTTATGTCCATTAACTATTTCAACACTTCACCCAGTATACTTTACATAGGCAAAACCTTCACTGACGTTGCTATTTGGGTATTTTTTTGAAAAGAGATGTTCTAGTTGAAAGAGGAATGAATTCAGGGACGTTCTATGGTTTGTGTTATGCAGGAAGTCACAACTGTCCTTTCTGGCCTTAGAATCTTTTATCTGACATGGACTTTGGCCTGTGTAAGGAGAGCAGGGACATGCCTTTAAAATATATTGGGGTTTGCTCAGACATAGATCCTCTTGCTTATGAGGCAAAAGGCCAAACTGTTGCAAAGGAGTGAGGTGGTTGGACCAAAAGCAGCACTGAAATCTTCTGTGTTTATTTTGAACCTGATCCAAAACCCATTGAAGTCTATGGGAATCTTTGTATTGATTTCTATAGATTTTCAATTAGGCCCTTTATTAGCATTTTGAAAATGTAACAAGAAGTGTTTGGGTGTTCTTTTGCTAACTGGAGGCAAATCTTTAGTCCTTTATGTAAGCATCATTTCCATTGGCTTCATTGTGCATGTTATCTGTCAGGAGAGAATAGTGAAGCTTCTCCCTATGACAGGATAAGGTGGGTCTATCCAACTTTCCAGAAAAATCTTTATACTTCCTAAGCAATTGTAAGAAATGTGCTTTCTATCAGCCCGTCTTTTCCTTAAGAAGACAAAGACTGCTTTTTACCAAGGAGCTCCGCACTCACTGATCTTTATTGCACCTTTTGCTTACATGAAAATATTATTTATTTTGCAGAAAATAGGAAGTATTAAACCCACACAGTTTGAATGAATGAGCTTGGTGATCTCTAAGCTCCTATTTCTGTGTTCTAGTCTTTCTCTCTTTTACATAATATCCTTAGGAATGGGTGGCATGTCCTATTTTATTATGTAAAGACACTGAGCCTAGTATTTGAGCACATGCTATTGAAATCAATGGGACATGTACTTACATGGTTCATTGCATCGGAGCCTAAGCACTAATAATGTGGTTAGTACTGTAGAAGGGACAAAATGAAGATAGCCTAAGGCCTGTTCAGCTGGCAGCCAATAGAAAACTAAAGAGTGAGAACCATTTCCCCATGTAGGCCACTAACCTGACCAACCTGATACTTCAGCTGGTCAAAACCCAGCAAAAAAATTACAAATTTGCACTAAACTTTTCAATTTTGCACATGAAATTTCACTTAGAAGTGAAATGAAAAATTTAAACATTTTTACTGTAAACTTGTCACTTGGGGTTTTTTTTTTCATTTTGGTTCAAATAGAAATTGTTGGTTTTGTTTGGGATTTTAATAACATTTTCATCTTTTGAAAATCCAGTGAAAAATTCCAACACATGTTTCAGTGCTTTGCTGGCTCAGAAACAGAGTACTCAGCACCCTATAAGACTGAGTCCTTACTGCTCTGAGACTCTTACACACTTTTCCTTTTATTATTAAGAGAAAAACACATACCTATTAAAATGCCTCTTAAATAATTAATTAATTTACATAAAAATGTGTGAATGACCCAGGAAACTGGGCTTGACTGTATTACATTCAACAGACTTAGAAATGTCTGGTTGAAATTGCTTTCTTGTGGTACATGCAGTAAGTGTGGTTGCAGGTAAAGTTTCCATTTTAGCTTTTATTTTTGTATCTCCCTCCTCCCGCAAAATAGTGATCGAATAGCCAGCCCAGCTAAGCTAAGAGTAGATCATGAAAAAAAAAATGTCTAACATTCTTACATGTTTCATAGAAATAACCAGCTATGGGAGGAGTTGTTACTCAATATCTAGTCAAAGACAATCCTTGCTGCAGGCAGGTTTCTCCTTGCTTACACTGGTGTGAGTGTGTTAGTGTGGCCCACAAAAGCTCATCACCTATTAAACCATCTTGTTAGTCTTTAAAGTGCTACATAGTTTTTCCTTTTGTTTTAGCAAGATCAGTCTAACACGGCTACCTCTCTATTACCAGTGTGGGTGTGTTAGCTATCTCCAACACATACCCTTCATAGATCTATGTAGGGAGAGATGGCCAGGAGGACACTCATTACAACCAGTAGTAATGCTGTTAAAAGCTAATGAGACCTGAATCTCAGTTAACTCTTGTGTGAGGCCCATTCCTTACTGTGGAACATCTATGAGGTGGGGAGAATTCCAGAAATAGTTGTGCAGGAGCTACGCCTAAATAGTGGATCTTGCTGCTAGAGAGCCAGGGCCCAAGTAATGAGGCAGGCAATCTCAGAGCCTGTGTGTAGACAAAGACCCTTCTTTGGATTCCATACAATCAGCGTGGAGATTGACAGCTTCTGGGGAGACAAACCCTACCACGTGTTATTTAGCAGTGGGAGTGAGTGGGACAGAGGTGAAACCCCACCTACCAGGTAAAGCACAACCTCAGCGAGGATTCTTCCTCCACTGCCAAGCCTCTTTGCACAGATTTTTCTGCAGGAGATGGTGATTCCCCTGCAACTGATATTTGTCC
Organism: Rafetus swinhoei; assembly: GCA_019425775.1. Taxonomy (NCBI): domain Eukaryota; kingdom Metazoa; phylum Chordata; order Testudines; family Trionychidae; genus Rafetus; species Rafetus swinhoei. The sequence continues at coordinate 161,645,085 of CM033437.1, forward strand.
GTATCACACCTCCTCCAGTGCTCCACCCCACCTATGCTTGCAATGATCTCCTATTTGCTGTCCACCAACCACCCACACTCAGTTTTTTCCTTTGATCCACTGAGAAAAAGAAAACTGCCATAACCACTGGACCACCATCTGAAGACCAGCCTTCAAGCCTCTGCTTTGCTGCAGACTATCTGTATGATCTTGGACAAGTCACTTTGTCTTTCTGTTCCATGGCTGAAATCTGCAATTATCCCAGATCACAGGAGTGTTGCAAAGATAGTGTGAGATATTAGAGAAATGCAGGTCAGATACGTACCTAATGTAGTATTACTATTTGTATTATTGTAGCACCAGTGTGATAGATGCTGTTCAGACACGTAAGAGAAGGCAGTCCCTGCCCCCTATGGGCATGTCTACACAGCAGGGCAAAAGTCGATTTAAGCTACGCAACTTGAGCTACGTCAGTTGTGTAGCTGAAGTAGAAATAGTTTAATTCGGCTTTTGGCGTTCTCTACACAGCAAGAAGTTGAAGGAAGTGCGCTCTTCCTTCGATTCCCCTTACTCCTCGTAAAATGAGGGTTACAGGAGTCAGAGTAAGTAGTCCTCCAGCTCGCCATTATTTTGAAATAATGGCTTGCAGTGTAGACAAGTTTTTTGTTATTTCGGAATAATGTCAGTTATTCTGAAATAATGCTGCTGTGCAGACATATCCTAAGAGTTTAGGACAAGATATTACAGCTAGGGAGACAGACCAACGGGGGGATACAAGGAGAACAATGAGACAATATTGGTCAGCATAGTGGGCTGTGCTCTCAACCTACCAGCAACCTAGCTGTTGTCAAGCTTTTTGTAGGGTTCAAGGTGAAGGAGAGTTTTCAGGACAGTGGATAAGGTGTTAGTTTTGCAGCTGTTTACAGGCAGTGCTCCCAAGCATGAGGGACAGCATGGGGAAAAAAGCATGAAAGGTGCTTGTTTGAAAAATGCAACGAGTGAACCATGGAAGCTGACCTTATATGCTGACTGGAGGTGAGCGCTGACATTTCAATAGTGAACAGAGATGATAGGTAGAGAGCAGGTAGGCCAGGAAGGTGAGGACAAGCTGCTTTTGTTTCAATGGACACAGAAGAAGGAGTTAGTGGAGGGCTAGAGAAAGGGGGGATGACATGACCAATGACAGGGGAGGAAAATGATCTTTGCAGCAGCATTCTGAATGGATATGAGCGTGGCGTATCCATACCTCTATTTACCGAGGCCACAGACAAGGATGATCCCGTAAGCAAGATGTGAGATCATGAGAGCCTGGATGAGTGAGCAACATGGATGGATGGGAAACACCACCTTTTAGAGACAATGTACAGAAAGAATCCGAGTGGTTTCAAGAGAGCCTGGAAGAGAGGAGCTTGAGAGAGAGATTCAAACTGAAGATGTTTCTCATGTTACAGACCTGAGTGACAGGCAGGATGGTGGTGTTGTCCATAGTGCTTAAGAAACAAGGTAGTGGGGAGGGCTTTGGGCGGGGAGTAGGACTCTGAGCTTAAGCTGAAGGCTAGACATTCATAAGGGGATGTCAGAAATATGAACTGAGATTTTTGTTTGGACAAATGGTGATGAACATGAGAACATAGAACATAAGAACGGCCATATTGGGTCAGACCAAAGGTCCATCTAGCTCAGTATCCTGTCTGCTGACAGTGGCCAATACCAGATGCCCCAGTGGAAGGGAACACAATAGGTGATCTTCATGTGATCCCTCTCCTGTCACCCACTTCTAGACAAAGTGGGTCTGTATATCTAGATATTATCTCATCACACCTTTTTTCTAGCTTACATTTTGCCCCTTGTTTTATTTGTGGTAAATTGTGGGCTCCTTGTTGCAGGGACCATGTCTTATTCCATGTCTTTTAAAATGCCACGATCATTTACACTAATTGGCAGTCTCTGCAGAAAAGCCAAAGTTTGCATGGACTTGGAGGCTGGGAGAGATGGAAGTCTATGGGGAAACTTGTGCAACAGTTGACCATTCTTTAAATGCTTTGGACTTAACACAGGATATATAAGAATAGCCATACTGGGTCAGACCAAAGGTCCATCTAGCCCAGTATCTTGTCATCTTACAGTGGCCAATGACAGGTTCTTCAGAGGTAATGAACAGAATAGCAATCATCAAGTGATCCATCCCGTCTCCCATTCCCAGCTTCTCGCAAACAGAGGCTAGGGACACCATCCCTGCACATCTTGACTAATAGCCATTGATGAACCTGTTTTCCATTAATTTATCTAGTCCTTTCTTAAACCCTGTTATAATCTTGGCCTTCAGAACATCCTCTGGCAAGGAGTTCCAAGGGTTGGCTATATGTTGTGTGAAGAAATGCTTGTTTGTTTTAAACCTTCTGCCTATTAATTTCATCTGGTGATACCTAGTTCTTAAGTTATGAATAAAATAACATTTCTTTATTTACTTTTTCCACATCTGTCATTTTATAGACCACTATTATCTCCTCCCTTGGTTGTATCTTTTTCAAGTAGAAAAGTCCCAGAATTATTAATCTTTTCTTATATGGAAACAATTCCATACAACAATGATTTGTTGTTGCCCTTTTCTGAACTTTTTCCGATTCCAATAAATCTTTTTTGAGATGGGGTGACTAGCTCTGCAAACAGTATTCAAGATGTGGGTGTACCATGGATTTATATAGTAGCAATAAGATATTTTCTGTCCTCTTATCTCTTCCTTTATGATTTCCAACATGCTGTTTGCTTTTTTTGACTGTGACTGCACACTGAGTGAATGTTTTCAGAGAATTATCCACAATGACTCCAAGATCTTTCTTGAGTAGTAACAGCTACTTTTGACCCCATCATTTTACATGTACAATTGGGATTATGTTTTCCAATGTCTATTACTTCGCATTTATCAACATTTCATTTCATCTGTCATTTTGTTACCCAGTGTGGCAAGGCTTTTACCCAGGCCACCGCTGTGGCCAGCCTCTCGCTCCCAACCCCAAGGGTTGGGGTTCACAGCAGGTCTCTGTGATAGGGAGCCCAGCCACCCCCTTCTGGGACTCCCTCCCCGGCTGTTTCGGCTCTAATGCTGGTATGACTCGCTCTCAAACTTCTTGCTCTCTGTTTCTCCTTCACCTCTCCTCCCATCCTCTCACTCTCTCTCCCGGCTTCCAACTGCTGAGGCTTTTAAAGGCCTTCCGCCAGCCAGCCCCAATCTGCCTGAGCCAGATCCCTCCCAGTTGCTGCTAATTGTCCTGCAGCCCTCTGCTTCTATAAACAGGTCATTTACCCTTTTGGGGCTGCCTTTTTCCCCCTCTGCAGCAGCTCTCTGGCCTGACCCTGCCACACCAGTCACCCAGTTTTGTGAGATCCTTTCATAACTCTTCTCAGTCTGTTGTGGATGTAGTTGTCTTGAGTAGCTTAGTATCATCTGCTTTCCCCTTTTTCCAGATCATTTTTAAATATGTTGAATAGTACTGATCCCAGTACAGACTCGGGGGAATACAGCCATTTGTCTCTTTCTGTTCTGAAAACTGACCACTTATTACAACTCTTTTAACCAGTTCTTTTAACCATGACAGCTTACTTCACATAAGAGCCCATGTTGTGTGGTATTCTAAAAATCTAAGTACACTTATATCCACTGGATCCCCCTTGTCCACATGGTTGTTGACATCCTCAGAGAATTCTGGTTACCAGGGTTATCAAGTCAACACTTTTTGCCAGGAAGAATGTGTGTATGTGTAATTTCTATTTGTATAGAGAGACATACTGGTGAATCTGAACATGCTGCATCCAACAGACTCCTAATCATAATGATGAGAACATCTGTGTTGAAGTGCTTCATTCTTACCTGCCGCAAAAAGTCACAGAACAAACAGCCTTTCTGATTTCTCACTTCTTCTTTCTAACTATAATGTGGTGTCTTGTGCAGCAGCTGATTCAAACTGTGTGATCATCTTCCTACTATGAAGTCTAGAGCGAGAGTTTCAGCCTTCTGAGAATCTCGTCCTGGAGTGGGCAATAAGACAGTGGCCACCACTGTATTTACCTGTGCCTCCGCAGCTACCGTCAGTTGCAGCGCCTGTTGGCCGCGGATTGCCGTTCCTGGCCAATGGGAGCTGAGGGAATTGGCGCAGACTAGGATACCACTTCCTGCAGCTCCCATTGGTCTTTGCTAGGTTATTTCCACTTATGTCACAACAGTGGTTTAAGGGTTTATTGCTGCTGACTCTGATACATTCCAGAAAGAAAATTCCTTTCACTATTAATTTTGCCTTATCTTGCCTGAGCTTTCCAGGAGAGATCTCAGTACCTCCACAAAGAGACAGGTCTCTGACTAGGAAATACACAGGTCCAGGGCACATATTAGGTCAGAGCATAATGCTATGAAGAGGACATTCTATACCTGCTTTGGTTAAAGGCTGGGGGTACGTCTAGACTGCAGAGTTTTTTTCGGGATACCAGAGAAAGAAGGGATGTTCCAAAAGAGGGTTTTCTTCTGACATTTGGCCCAGTGTAGATGGGCCAATTGTCGGAAAAAGCCTCTTTCGGAAGAAAACGAAAAAAGATACACAAATTGCGGTTAGCAATTTGTGTATCTTTTTCCGATAGATCTTTGTAGTCTAGACACAGCCTGAGAGTTCTATCCCACAGATTATATTCCTTTATAGCAGCATTTCCATGCAGCATACTTTTAAAAGCTAACATAGGTTTCTAATGTTTCTAATGTTTATGAACTATATCAATATCATACCAGTTGTGGATTTCACACAATTAGTAGGCAGTGTCATAACAGGCTGGTTGTGGGAGTGTTCATAGGTTTCTGCAAATGGCTGTAAGTGTCTGGGTGAGTCTACAGAAATGTTATCTTTTGTCTGGCAATTGCTGTCTAGAGATGGGCAAAAGTTTTTGGATGAATATTTTAGTAAAAAAAATTCACCTTTGGTGAAAAGTTTCAAACCAAAAAATGAAAGAACCATCTTATTTTTAAACAAATTAGTTAGATTTTTTTGTTGTTCAAAATGACATTATTTAGAAATTTAGCTTGCTATAAGAAAAAAACAAGCAAACAAAAAATAGTAAAAACACAAACAAACAAAATAAATGAAAAATAAAATAACCCCTCCACACACAGAGAATTATAATATTTTCGGGTCACACAAAATGTTTCATTTGACCTGAAACAATTTTTTTTTCAGGTTTCCATTTCATCCACCAAACAGATTGACACAAGAAAAGCCACAGGTCTATTGTGCGTGGCTGCATCCTGCAAGATGCTGTGCTCTTTTTATGCCTTTGGTCAAAGCGGAGGGTCCTCAGCTTTTTGTGTGACTGAGTCTGTGCATATGGATACGTAAGAGTGTGATTGAGTGGATTGATTCTGAGAATACAACTGGCCAAATTCAGTCTTCATGAAAGTAGCTGCAATTCCAATAACTAATTGTAAATGCTTCTCATCCTATGACACTATTGGCCATTTACCATAAATCATTTAAAGCCTGAAATGAATTTCTTTCTCTGTGGGATAGTTAGAGATAGTTTCAGTGTCTCAAGGTGTTGAGTTGGCAAGGACAGCAATCAGAGTGTTTGGATAAGAAAAGTTGCCCCAGATTTGCCAATTTAGAGGGAGAAAGTAATAGACAAAGAACATACTCTATCCCCATTTTACAGCTTGGTAACTGAGGCACAGAGAGACTAAATGACTTGTCTGATCTCAAAGCAAACTAGGGAAATGTAGTCCAGATGAAACTTCTGTAACTGGTTGAAAGACAGTTGAAAGTGTGTTATCAGTAATTTACTGTCAAACCGGGTAGCTGTATCTAGTGGGGTTCCTTATAGGGTCTGTCCTGGAGCTGGTATCAATCATAGTTTTCATTAATGACTTGTATAAGGGAGTGGAGAGGATACTTACAAAATGTGCAGTGAAACCAACCTGTGAGCGGTTGCAAGCACTTTGGATAGCAAGATTAGAATTCAAAATGACCTTGGAGAATTGGTCCAAAATCAACAAAGTAAAATTCAATAAAGACAAGCACATAGTACTACATTTAGGAAGGAAAGTAGTACTGTTTAGTGGCACTATTGAAAATGATCTGGGGGTTACAGTGGATCACAAATTTAATATGAATAATGATTTAGCTGCAAAGAAAGCAAATATTCTGAAGTCTATTAACAAGGGCATCATGTATAAGACACAGTAGGCAATAGTTCCAATCTACTTCATGCCGGAAAGGCCACTGATGGCACAAGGTGTCCAGTTTAGGGCAGAACACCTTAGGAAAGATGCAGACAATTGGCAGAGTCCAGAGAAGAGCAAAAAAAAAAAAAGGTTTACCTTTCCTGACCTATTAGGAAAGGTTGGACATATTTAGTCTTAAGATAATAAGACTGAGTTTTGACCTGATAGCAGTCTTCAAATATGTTAAGGTTCTTATTCAGAGGATGGTGATCATTTGTGTTCTGTGTCCACAGAACAAGATGTAATGGGCTTAATAATGGGCAATCGAGATTTAGGTTAGATATTTGGGAAAGATTTCTGAGTGTAAGAAGAGTTGAGTACTGGAATAGGTAGAGCCCTGAGTGGATACAAAATTGGTATCTCCATCTGCAAAAAATGATTTGCAGATATCTGCAAATTTATAGGATTCCAGATACAAAATTTGTATCTGTATCCACATCTGTATCTGCAAAAAGGGACTCCAAAAAGATCTCACCAAACTGAGTGATTGGGCAACAAAATGGCAAATGAAATTTAATGTGTATAAGTGTAAAGTAATGCACATCGGGAAAAATAACCCCAACTATACGTACAGTATGATGGGGGCTAATTTGGCTATAACAAATCAGGAAAGAGATCTTGGAGTTATAGTGGATAGCTCTCTGAAAACTTCCATACAGTGTGCAGTGCAGCGGCGGTCAAAAAGGCAAATAGGATGCTAGGAATTATTAAGAAAGGGATAGAAAATAAGACACAGAATATCTTACTGCCCCTATATAAAACTATGGTACGCCCACAACTGGAATACTGTGTATAGATGTGGTATCCTCACCTAAAAAAAAGATATTTTGGCCTTGGAAAGGGTTCAGAAAAGGGCAACTAAAATGATTAGGGGTTTGGAACGGGTCCCATATGAAGAGAGGTTAAAGCGACTGGGACTTTTCAGTTTAGAAAAGAGGAGACTGAGCGGGGATATGATAGAGGTATATAAAATCATGAGTGGTGTGGAGAGGGCCGATAAAGAAAAGTTATTTATTAGTTCCCTAATAGAAGAACTAGAGGACACCAAATGAAATTAATGGGTAGCAGGTTTAAAACTAATAAAAGAAAGTTCTTCTTCACACAGCGTGTAGTCAACCTGTGGAACTCCTTGCCAGAGGAGGCTGTGAAGGCTAGGAATATAACAGAGTTTAAAGAGAAACTAGATAATTTCATGGAGGTTAGGTCCATAAAAGGCTATTAGCCAGGGGATAGAAATGGTGTCCCTGGCCTCTGTTTGTCAGAGGCTGGAGAGGGATGGCAGGAGACAAATCGCTTGATCATTGTCTTTGGTCCACCCTCTCTGGGGCACCTGGTGCTGGCCACTGTCAGCAGATAGGCTACTGGGCTAGATGGACCTTTGGTCTGACCCAGTACGGCCATTCTTATGTTCTTATGTTCTTATGTTATGTAAAAATAAGCTGTGGATATCTGCATCTACATCTGCAGATATGGATACCCTCAGATAGAAAGCAGCTAGCCGCAGATTTGCAGAGCTCTGGGAATAGGCATCTAAAGAAAGTGGTAGAATCTCCATCACAGAAGCTTTTCCATGATAGATTAGACAAATATCTGTCAGGGATGTTGTAGGTATAAATCATTCCTCAGCACAGGGAGATGGACTAGATGCCCTCTTTAGAGCCCCAACGGCTCTATGTTTCTATGAATGCTGACATAGCAGAGAACTGAGTTTCCCAACTCCTGAGTGGCACACTAGACTATTCTTTGTCACTTGGATTTGAATCTGTTGGCCTTAACTTCTTTGTGACCTAGCAAAGAAGCTAGTGTTGTAGGCAGGATTATTTTTGTGTTCCATATGCTGACTTATTTTTCTGGAAACCATAAAGCACTCAGTGAGTGCACTTTCTCCACTGGGCACCACTTCCCTGTGGGAAGTGCAAGGGGGGGCAGCACTGCTGCCCTTCTCCAGACTCCCCTGGTAATCTCCAAAGCCATGTCCAAAAGGGATGGAGTGCCATGGGGGCAGAGGCCAGGGCGGTGGCAGAGATAGGAAAAGACATGTCCCATACCAGCCCATCAGGAGTCCTGTACCAGATTGTGCAACTGCTCCAGCCAGGGATGGCCTGTAAGTTTGAAACCCCAGTCATAAAAAAGTGGCTTGTGATCAATTAATTTGGGGATTTGAGTTAGAACGATAATGATTCTGTTGTATCAAATAGTTTAAATGAGATTATATTGTTAAGGACTTTGATTCATGCTCCTTTATTCCTATTGGAATTCCCACTCTGTGGGATCTGTTAGTGTCTCTACACAGATTGATGACCTGTGTTTGCAGTACAGGGTACCTCCCTTCCATTAGGTTAACCAAGATAAATTGGTTTCTAAAAGTTCAGTGAGATTGTGTTTGCTGTAAGTAGTGCTATTCCAAGGGCCTAGTTTGAAGATACTTTTGTTCACAAATTTAAAACAAAAAAGAAAAACTTTATGGAGCTATGAGGCTGCTTACCACATTGGTTTCTCCGCCTCTCCATTATTACCCTAGCTTCAGTAATAGTGTAATTATATGCTTTTGTGAGGGAAAGTACATTCACTGCAGCCTGAATCAACTTGAACTTGGAAATTGCCAAGCACACACCACATTGTTGCCAACAGAACAAATTATCTTAAAACTCCCACAAGTCAGGAGCTAAAGGAAGGCTTGATTAAAGTTGGTGGCAGATTACAGCTTTACACCTGAACCAACACATACAGAGAACCAAAAGCTGCTAATTTTGTTTGGGGGTTTCAATCTCCATTAAAATAATCTAATAGCTAGTTTTTTTAGAAAACAAAAAGTAACAGCCTCACTTGTCTTTAATCCTGAACATTGAGAAATGGGTGACTGATAGGTGGTTTGGTAAACTATTCCAAGCCAGACTAGAGGGGGCTTGTTCATTAGGCTTTGATTTGTTGACAAACAGCTGCCAGCAGCTCTAATTAAATCACTCTCCTTGAAGGTGAACCCTTTTCAGTATTTATAAGCAGAGCAATTCAAGGTAAAGTGGCTCTGAAATAAAGCGATGGATTGCATAGACTCAATTCTATACTGTTGAAATAAGTGAGAGTTTTGACATTGACTTCAGTGGGAAGACAAAGAGTCAAATCTCATAATGCTGCCAAGAATGGGGGGATGGTAATAATAGAGGGGGAGGTTGTGTAACAACTGGAGAAGAGTGTGGCTAGAGGAGCTATTTTAAAACAGGTTTGGTCCTTCTACACTGGGGGAAAGGAAAAATGGGGTATATTTCTGTGTCATTGTGTTGGGATTTTATATGTCCCATACACCAGCATTTAAGGCGTAGGTGTCTAAATTAGCAATCTAAACCCATAGAAAGGCACCAAAATCTGAGTTAGGTACTGAGCTTGGCATTTCTAAAAATCAGGCCATTTGTTTGAGTTTCAAACTTTAAACCCTCAAATCTGAATGTGTTGGCCTTAATTCTTTGTACACCTCATTGAAAGTGCACTCCCAAAAACTGTCTAGGACACAGAAGTGTAGCCACTCCAGCAAGATTTCATGGAACATCTGGCTTGCATACTTACCTGCTCACACAGCACGATACATGACACATTGGACTTGTTTTGAATGTGACTTGAGTTTCACTGGGAGTGCATTGCCATTGGTACAGTCAGGAACACTGAAGGACGTGTGCATTTTGAAAGACAACAATGAAGGGGGAGCACCCCTCTCATCTATCTAGTGAACAGCGGAATGGGATTTCCAGGAGTTTTGAGTCAGTCTTGCATTGCAGATTCAGCTGTCACCAATACTATGGTTAGTTTGTTTATTTGTGTTTATAACAAAACAACACGAATAGACATTCTCCTGCGCAAAAGTGTGAAATCCATCACATTCTTGTCACTATCAGTATGCGTTTTTCTTAATGGAACAGAGCAAGGAAAGTTACTTATCTTCATGAAACCACATCAATCAGTCACTTGCAATCACATCCCTGGGAAGAGTTCTGTGATTGTATATCCAGGTATTACTAATTTAAGGCCAGCTCCTTTATCAAATGTTTTCCTCTCTGGCAGACAGTGTCTCCTCTTTATTTTGATCATTTTCTTATACTCAGTTCTTGTACTGAATTGATCACAATATTGAGTTGAGCTTCTGAACACTTTGGCCACAAGGCTACATTTATTGGCAATTTCCTAAAAGAGTGTGTTATAAGAACTTACATGGAGTAGAATTCTCAATCAGATGCACAGCTAGAATAGCTGGCTGAGTGCAAGAAAGATGGGAAGAGGTTAGAGGAATAGAATCCTCTCCCAACTCTCAGAAGTTCTGAAGCTTCATAAATCCTCGTGGTCTTAGAAATATCTCCTTCAAAGGGATATTTCTCAACATAGCAGCTGAGCTTCTGACCCACCTCCAGCACACAGGTGGTGTCATGAAGCTGAATTCAATGCCTGTTCTCACCCACTCGTGCAGCAAATCTACATCAGTTTCTCCATCAGGGTGCCTGAGCAGATGTGGAAAAAGAACCAGGGTTTTTCCCCTTCAAGCATATACAGGAACTGTTATTACAGAACTAACACTGTAGCAAGAAATATGTTTAATGAATAACAAAGCAACTAACATCTATTACTACCTATCCCTCGTGAAGTGTGGTTTAAAATGGAACAGCCAGACTAGGATTGGTTCTAAAAAGCCTTGATAAAATAATTTGGTATAGCCTCTATAGAAACAGTGAACAAAGCACTGGACTAGACGTTTCAAATAACACTTAATGAGCAGTATATTGGGTACTAATTGAGAGGACTTGAAATTTTGTCCTGAAAATTACTGACTGATGTTCTCAACCAATGAGTGATCAACTAGCACTTATGTATTTGAACCAGCCACTTATCTCAAAGTCCATGGAAAACTGAGCATAGCAGATTCCTATGTGCAACGTCTAAACACACCAGCAAAATGCAGAATAATAAATGGTATAGTGACATACCAAGGTGCAGATTAGACCAGTGAGAGACTGTTCCACCTGCCCTGAGACTTGGGGTGCCCTTGCAATGCCTTGCCACTGTAGCCTCCAGCTTGGACTGCTCATAACCAGCCACCACCATGCAGGTCACTCCCGGGATGGGTAACTACAGCCTATCAGTGATAAGGCTGGTAGAATGGCCCAAACAAATGCACAATCCCAACCTTTTCTCTAAAAAGCTATGACCTGCACTGTCCAGCTCTTTCCCAGTTGGTCCAGAAATGTTAAGGTTTATTCCTTTAGGCTATATCTACACTGCAGGGTTTTTGCGCACGAAGTCTTTTGCGGAAGAGTTCTTGTGCAAAAACGTGTCCACGCCTCAAAGCGCATCGCTTTTGCGATGCACTTTTGCACAAGAGAGCATCCACACTGCATGGATGCTCTTGCGCAAGAAAGCTCTGATTGCCATTCACAGAATCTGTGCTTTATTGGATAGGCTCTATTTGTGCAAAAAAACCCTGTGGAGCGTCCATACATGCCTTTTTGCGCAACAGCTGTAGCGCAAAAAGGAATTATGCCTCATAGAAGGAGGTTTACCTACACCACAAAAAGCCCTCTGTTCTGCCATTTTACTGTCAATTTACTTGTGCAAAAGCATGCTTGAGGTATGGACATTCCGCAGGTTTTTGCGCAAAAATGGCCATTTTTGTGCAAAAACCTTGTAGTGTAGATGTAGCCTTAACGTATACTACTCTATTTATCTATTTCTATTAAAATAAAGGCTAACTTTCCCATTCACAGATGCTGCACTAACACATGTGCCTATGCAGCCAATCTAAGATTCCAGGTGAATAGCTGCAAATTAACCTAGAGTGGGTAATTAATTCTCAGAGGGGGGTAGCCCCTCTTACTTGCCAGCCGTAAGAGAGAGAGGAAGAGAATGAGAGGCACAAGAACATAAGTAACTTGCTCTTTGATGGACTAGAAGCTTTTGTCACTGTGCTACGTGACCTATGACAGTGTTTAGCTCCCTCTGAGCACTCCACCAGCACTCAGTTTTCAGCATTCGTACTTTAGATGATTCCTTAAATCTGAAGGAACTTAGCCAACTTTTGATGCATGTTCGCGGACTCCTACTTGAACAATTAAAGTGATCAAAATATGAGTAAAAAGACAATCCAAATTAACTGGTGCCTGGAGAACAGAAAAGTTAACACCTACAATAGAATTAAGCAGTGATCAAAATATGTGACAGCCAATTGTGTTCACAGTAAAATAATAATGATAATACTAGAGACCCAAATTATGTCCCACTTTATAACCTGTAGAACCACAGTGGGGTTTCATGCTGAGAAAAGGAAGTCTGGATTAGGCACACATGAAGCAGTGTAAATGGTCTCCTGGGTGCACAGATGCTGAAAAGTTGCAGCTCAAATGCTAAAACTGCATGGTGACTGGGAATTTGCCACAGTTTTAAACCCAGCATGATATGCATGTTGACCTTGCTACGCATTTATATGTCTGTATTACAGGGCCAAACTGGTGCTCAGTAGTGTCGTTTGTATTGCTCTTTTTATAGCTTAATCAAAGTTTAAAACTAAACATTTAGGAAAGCAGCGTTGTCAAACATTGCTTTTGATCTGTGAGCTGTGCTAAGTGGAAAGACCTCAATTGTTGCCACGATGGCACAACTGTAAACTCAAACGTCACAGGAGCAGGTGCAAGTGTGGTGTCTCAGTTGAAAGAGGAGACTTTCCGTTCTCAAAGGCACAAATCTGCAATTCTGAGCACTACAGAGCCAGGGGATGACAGACCTTAGGAAAACTGGTATTTTGTTTCCTCAGGAGCTTTTCTATAATACCAAGGTCTGTGAGCTCTTTGCAAACACTAATGAATTTATCCTCCAACTACCCCTGCAAGGTAGAGAAATGAAATGCTTTATCCAAGGTCTCAACAATCACTTTATGGCAAAGCCAGATTTTTGATAATTAAGGGCCCAGTTCTTTAAAGTTATTCATTGATTAAGTGGTTGGTCACATAACTAGCCCTGTTAGGTTCAATTAAACTCTTTGTAGGCATAAAGTTACTTGTGTGTAAATGGTTGCAAGACTGATACCGAGGAACAGACTTTTTTCTCTAATCAACAAGCACCTTAGGGTACGTCTACACTAGATGGAAGATCAACACTGCCACAGTTGATCTTCCGGGGATTGATTTAGCAGGTTTAGTATAGGCCACTAGATCAGTCTCAAAAGGCATCCCCGTCAGCACCAGTACTCCACTTTCTCACGAGGAATAAGGGAAGCTGATGGGAGCACTTGTTCCTGTCAGTCTCCCGCTGTGTGGACAGTGCGGAAATGCGATGTAAGATACGTCAGCTCCAGCATATCTTACTTTGACCTTCCCATGTATTGTATATCAGGACTTAGAGACTAACCAAAATATATAGAATCATGAGCTTTGGTGGGTAAAACCCACTTCATCAGATGACTCCAATTCATCTGATGAAGTGGGTTTTACCCGCCAAGGCTCATGAGTTATATAAAACCTATATATTTTGGTCAGTCTCTAAGGAGCCACAGGGCTACTCATTGTTTTTAAAATTACAGACTCACATGACGACCCCTCTAAGACCTTTTTTATAATGTGTTTCTTCTGGCAAATATAAAATGTTAATGCTCCTCAAAGAAGCAAGCTTGACTTTCTCAACAGAAAGTGTGATATGATGTGGCAAGGTAAGATAACATGTCAAAAGCACTGGGACTGCACTACCCTTAATGAAATCACTGAAAGAGGGATGTTGCCTCGGTACTCTCCTTTCTTAGCATGCTTCTGTTTTAAAGGTTGCAAACTACCATGCCTTTTACAGGTCTCTATTTTGTTACATCACACCACTTGTGTTTCTCTTGGGGGGGCTTTTTCACACCCCTGAGTGATGTAAGTTGCATCAACTTCGGCTGTAGTGTCGACCTGCTCTGAGAGAGAGAGATCAAATACCTTCTTCAATTCTTCATTAGTGTATATTTTCTTTTCTTTACTCCCTGTATGACATACATCTGAGTACATTGCTTTGAAGTGGCCTTTTCCAGCTTTTTATTAAAATATAAATATGACCTTCACTCTAGTTTTAAATATTTGTCCAAATGTGCCTCCTTACTCTTTAGATATGCTTTAATTATAGAAAATATCCTGGGCATATTTAAGGCTTGGGTAGGTAAAGAAAAAAATCTGTGTGTGTGTGTTTTTTTTTAAATTTCCCTAATGAACATGGTAATTTCCTAAGTCTTGTCAAGAATCATTGTAAATTAGTTTCCTATAACAACTGTATTTGCAGTTAATCAGTATGCCTCGTTACTACACAATTATTTCCAAAATGGAAACGCGCACATTATCATGAATAGTCAAATGAGATTGGAGGCCATTAAAGCCTCATTTGCTCTACAAACAGAACTGGGATGATTTTTGAACTAGGACTTCCCACAGAATAGTTTTCTAAGGATCTGTGAAGCAAAGCCTTTTTTTAACAGGCTACATCTTTTTACTGAAAGAACCATAACTGACTAGGGCTGCTAGCTCAGTCTAATTTTGTTTGATTTTTCAGAATTGCTAGACTTTTCACATGTATCATAAAATCCTCAGAAGAAACTGAACAAAATTGCTTGATCTTTGAGTTCAATGGAGCTGTTACATTTTATCCTGGCTAAGTCACAGGTCAACAAGTTTATTTTTATGATTAGAGGGTGTTTATATAGATCCTCAAGTTTGTTTGTTTTTAAATCTATATATCACTTGTAAAGATGCTGGAGTAATTCTTCTACTATTCTACACAGTTTTTTCATCTGTTTTTATTTCATTTTTCAACTTTAAATTAAAGCCACAAAACTCCTATAAGAAACACAGCCAACAGTGACAGCTGGGGGTGTGGTTCCCCTGCTCACATATATATACTTCAGTAGGTCACTGAGAGCGAGAGTAAAATAAGTATAAATAACGAGTAGTCCTGTGGCTCCTTCAAAACTAACAAAAATATATAGAATCATTAACTTTCATGGGTATAATCCACTTCATCAGATGAATTGGAGTGGAAATAACAGAAACCAAGATAGATCTCTCTCTCTCTCTCTCTTTATATATATAAAACATTTCCTGCGGGACGACAGAATGACATCATCACGTCACTCTGCGTCCCACCGCCCCCTCAGCCACCATGCCTCCTCCCTCATGCCACGGGTTGGGAGCCACACACCCTCCCCCATCCCGGGGGGGGGGGGGCCAGGAGCCACATGCCCTTTCCCCTCCCCCTCAGGAGGCCAGAAGCTGTGTACCCTCTGCCCTCCTCCCTCTCATTCTCAGGAGGGGCTGGGAGCTGCGAATTCTGCCCCCCCTCGCAGAGGAGCTGGGAGCCTTTGGATGTGAAAATGAGGATGTAGCAATGTAATCACAGTAGCAAGGATAGTGGCAGTAGAAGCTCTGCTGAGCCATGCTGACTACCTCCTGCCTAAAAGCTGTGGGTACATACTCAGCATGACTCAGCCTTGCACCTGCTGCTGCTCGCCAGGCTACTGTAGCTAAGCTGCTGCTTATGCCAGTTTGATGACAGCTAAGGTAAGGATGTGCACAAGAGCAAGGAAATTACATTCCTAGCATGTAGTGAAGACAAAGCCTTAATGTTAAGGCCATAGAAATGTTAACCCTGATATGGTAACCAAATTTCTACAAAATATTCTTATTATCTTATTGAGAAACTGGCAAAAGAGCGGTACTCTGATAGAGTGGAAGTCTGACCATTCATCCAACACAATTTCTGCGCCTACATCAACACTATAGATTTTTGGATGTAACAAATATTTTATATACAGAGATTTTTTTCCCTTTGTTTTTTCAGCGTGCTTCTTCCTTACTGCTAGTGAAGAGTCGCTTTGGCCCACATCCTCAAATGTATTTAGGCACCTACATTTCACTGACATGAAATTCGCTTGTGTGTAAAAAGTGATCCCTTCTGTAGGGAGAAGAGAAATTCTTTATCATTTACGGGAGAAAAATGTAGTCTCTTCATTAGTAACGTACAGAAAGAATGAGAGAAGGAAGGAGGCATACAGTTCGCTAGTTAATTGCCCCTGGTCTACACTAGGGGATAAATTTGAATTAAGATACGCCACTTCAGCTACGCCAATTGTACAGCTTAAGTTGAAGTATCTTAACTCAACTTTTGGCGCTATCTGCACTGCAGGAAGTCAAAGGGAGCACACTCTTCCTTCGACTTCCCTTATTCCCCGGAGAAGCAGGACTGCCGGCATCGATGGGAGCACCCTTTCCGTATGAATTAGCGTGTCTTCACTAGACCTGCTAATTCGAACCCTAGAGGATTGACAGTGGCTGCTTCAATCTCATCTGTTGCGTAGACATGGCCTTAGGGAATGAGGAGAGAATGTAGATGGCGCTGATGGCACACATGATCAATTTTCCCCTCAGTGCATGCACTTATCTCCCATTAATGCTGAAAGTTGTCATGCAGCAAGAAGAATGCGGTTGCAAGTGAGATAGTGGCCTACCAGTGAACCAAATTCTGTCCTCACTTATCTCCAAGGGACCTTGTTGATGTCAGGGTCATGCTTGTGTAACTCAAGGATAGTTTGGTCCACTATGTACACTTCAGTTCCCCCCCCTGAAAAAACACCTAAATTTTAAATCCTCCAAGTTGCTCAGCATGGCAGTCCCTGGCATTCATGCAGTGCTCCTTTGACTTCACTGGGGTTTTACACTGAAGAAGGGGCCACCTGTGAAGAGCTCCTTGCAGGATTAGAGTCTGGGATTGTAAACTCTTCAGATCATGGACACGCCTATTACTCTATGTTTGTACAGGGCCCAGCACAATAGGGGCCCAATCTGACTATGGCATGTTGGCACCTCTGCAATGCAGATCATAATAATTGGCCCTAGTATAGTTTATCATTGAAAGTACAGGAAAATGTCAATTTTTAAAAGATACTCAACTGTTTTTTTTTTCTTTTCAAGAAAAAGAAACACATAAACACAATCCATTTTCCCCTCCACTGCAAAGCTTCCAATGACATACCAGAGCTGGACTGCAGACTTTGATTTCTATTCCATTAATTATTTCGTTGAGGAAAAGAATTAATACACACAGGGTGCAAGACCCACGAAGGAACCCTGGCTTTTTCACATAAGCAGGTTGTAAACACAATCTGGATGCTTGTATAACTGTAATGGCTTTGGAAATGGATATGGAAATCTTAATATGCAATTGATGGATGGTGCACAGATGCAGCTCCTTGGGAGGCATTTGCATTGACTATTACAATGTTTTCCTAATTAGATGCCTCTGAATTCAGATCTCCTATTTCCAGCAGGGTTTTTTTTATGTTGAACTACCCAAGAAA
Source organism: Rafetus swinhoei (assembly GCA_019425775.1). Lineage (NCBI taxonomy): Eukaryota > Metazoa > Chordata > Testudines > Trionychidae > Rafetus > Rafetus swinhoei. The sequence continues at coordinate 161,662,664 of CM033437.1, forward strand.
ATCAGTTCAATGGGCAGTTTTAGCTTACCCAAATGCCATCAAAAGAAAGTGGCTGAAATAATTTACAGAAGCAGTAACATGCTTCCAGCACTAATATTATCATTTCATGGTCTTTCGCTAGCTTGGGCAATAAACACACTTGAATTCTGCAAATTCATTCAGACACAAGTTTACTGTGTGTCTGCCACCAGAATGGGGCTAGTGTGTTTCTTTGTGTCAGAAGCCATGGTCTGCTCTCAGTTGATGGAGTCCTGCAAATCTTAAATATGGTCACAAAGCATCTTCCTCCTTAAGAGGAGATTAAGCGTGAGAAGTAAAACAAAGAAGGGCATTACCGAAGGAGGTTTGTTAGGTTGGCCTGGAGCACCGTAAATAGCTGGTTGGGTTGAAGGGCTGGATGATTCAGTAAATTTGGATATGACACATTTCACTTCTAGGTCATGGGTTTCAAAAACAGCCCAGATGAGTCGTGTCTCCATCAGTTAGCTGTTTCCATCAGCTAGCTGTTCACTAGCTCACGGGAAATACGTTGGTCATCTCACTTGTGTCCCAAGATAATAGGTGTTTGTGTTACCAGAAATGTCATCATCATTAAATGGCTTTGTAAAGAGTCCAGACTTTAAAGGAACATGGACATTGTGCTACCAAATCACCCCCCAGAACTTAGACCAGAATAACATGCCCTAGGACTTGTCCATTGGGGGACACTACACAGAAATGTCTACCACTGCTTTCCGCCCCGTAAGGATGCTGTGCATGTATACAGGACTTCAGTCTCCAGCATTAACAATCCAGGATCCCTCAGGAGTAATGCATTTGCTAAAGATAATATTAGAAAATGTTGGGATATAGAAAAATGAATAGGGATCTGGGAAAAAATACAATACCAATAGGGAGTCCAGTTAGAGCAAGCATTGTCCTTTGAACATATTTTTTCCCTTTTGTACTTGCAGCCTAGAAAAATAGTTGCACTGAACAGTGTCTTGTTTAATCTTCACAGTTGCTCTGTAAAAATACTTTCAGGGTCAGAGCTTTTCCCCCTCCTGACTGTAAGCTGCTGATTAAGACAGTATGTAATGCTGATTTAACTAAAAAACAGAAAATTACAAACAGGGCCGGGTATAATTGTATTCACCACCTGCTTATTAATATTCATTGTTTGGGAGTTAACTTTGCTAAATAAGAGTTTATGGAAAGTAGTGCTAGATGTGTGAATTAACATACTAAAATGGATACAGTAATGTAACTGGTGCCAAATCATAGCCACTCGGAACGTTGTGTTGGGGATCCGAGGTAAACGTGCATCAGCAGTAAAGTAGCCTATTTACCCCATCCACTCCTGGGTCACCTGTTTCTTCTCTAACAGAGAAGTTATCTGGCGGTCATAGCATTATATCTAAATGTCACAAAAAGAAACATCGTAGAAAGATTTCTGGTGAAATTTGCTTGCAAAAGGTGCATTTTGCTTTTAATAACATTCTACCTTTAACCCCTTTTGCTAGAGAAATGGGCAATTTTCAATGAATACGTAAGTAAAATCATAGCTGAGAGTTTTTTAAAAATGTACCTGAAATTAGGTTCCTATGACCCAGATCCTCAAAGGAGTTTGGGCATCTAACGCTTGCTGACTTTGAGAATGTGAAATGAGGTCCTCACCCCAAGCAGGTTTAAAACAAACAAAAGGAAGTTTTTCTTCACTCAGCGCAGTCAACCTCTGCAACTCCTTGCCAGAGGATGTGGTGAAGACTAGGACTTTAACAGGATTCAAAAAAGAGCTATATAGGTTAGTGAAGATTAGGTCCATCAATGGCTATTAGCCAGGATGGGTAGGAATGGTGTCCCTAGCCTTTGTTTCTCAGGAGGTGGGTGATAGGGAAGGGATCATGTGAGGATTACCTGTTGTGTTCCCTCCCTCCTGGGCATCTAGTATTGGCCACTGTTGGCAGACAGGATACTGGGCTGGAGGGACCATTGGTCTGACCCAGTATGGCCTTATGTTCTTATGAACCCCTACAAACTGAAAGCAAATCTGTTCAAAAAAACCTTTAATTTTCTTGAAGCCCAGATTGTGGAGCTGCTTTTAAATCCTTTCAGGGTGGACATAAATAGTTGAAACAAACACAAAACCTGCAAGGATTTTGAATGAAAAATAAATAACATGATACATATACAAAATGAATTACCCAAGTAGGTAACTACCTACCCCTCATCAACATAGCATCTGAGTACCTCACAACATGCAAGGGCTCAAAATTAGGTCAAAGCAGCTTCCTCCCTTCTCCTTACTAGAAGCATAAGGAGAGCTTATTTCCCTGGGTTTTCTTTGAGGGAGCTAAATTTCACTCCTGATTATTCATTGATTGGTGAAGTAAGTTTGCATCTGGCAGGAGAATTGACAACAGAAGCAACAGGCAGAGGTGTTCATAAAGTGCTAAGGCTTCCTTATAGCAGAGCACAGTTGCTCCTGATGGTCTGAAAAGAATTGTCCAAACTGGGTGTCCCCTATCTGCCTGTATTTTACAGATTCTCCGCTTGCTTTACAGATTCTCCCTCTAGCAAGACAGATGTAAAGCGGCACAGCATGCAACCTCTGACACTCTGTCCTCTGCAAGAGAAGAGGGGGAGACTGTGCCGAGTTTCCTCTAAGCCAGAATAACTAGAGCCCCTGCAAATCTGTGGATATCCATATCCACATCTATGCCTGGTCCACAGCCTGCAGCTCGGGCAGCCCAGGGGACACGGCTTGTTGCAGCTGGCAGCCGACAGCCAGTGTCTGGGGCTGGGTTGCAGGTCAGAGTCGGGGCTGTCCAGCATCCACTCACTTTGCCCCATGTCCAATTGCTCAGGCCACTTGGACACTGCCCGTGTCCCCACCATGATGGCTTGGCTCAGCAGCGCTGGCCACACTCCCTGCCCATAAGCTCCTCTGCAGCTGGGACCTCACTGAAATCTGCCAATGTGAGCAGAATGATCTAATGAGATTTTTCCTATTTCCTATTTGTATGTATCTTAAAGCCACAAACAAAGGGTGAGAGACACTTTTGATCTCCATATAGAATTAATTCTTCCTTTTGACATTCTAGTGAAAATTATTTTCCTTTTCTGCTCTCATTTCCTCTCCAGGGCTCTCAAACAAAATGGCTACTTCATGTGCAGATCTACCATTTCCTGCCTCTGAACCTTAGATTTAGAAAGCATCTATAAAGCTTAAACAGGCTACTTTAGGACTACTCATCAAATAATTAAGCCTTTTAAGGGTTACGTGGGCATCCATGAAGGATCTTAACACCTGTCCATGTGGAAATGTTAGAATTTTTACCTGCAACATATATTGGTGCAATGGATCTTGTGACTTCAAGTTGTCACATGTGTCCATGCAGATATCAGATTTTTTTTAAAGTATGCACATGGATCATTGTACCTGAACTGAATGTGTGCAGCTATCAGTATGCTTGGCAGGTGGGTAGTGGTGAAAATTTACCTCAGAATATCCAACTTTTCTTCACAATGCACATCTGCCCAAATAAGAAAGTTTCAAAGTAATCTGCTCATTAATTATAAGTCCATTTTGTAAGTTTGATTGAATATTTTGGAAGACTGTCAGAATGAATTAGATATCAAACCTGGGGCTGGACCTAGGTTATTTTCACTCTAACTTCATGAAAAGCTAAAACCATGACAACAGATCATGATTATAGCTCAATGCCCAGAAGAAATCCAAGGCATCTGGATTGTTCCAGTACTAAAGTACAAAGGCAACCATCGATTAATATGTCAACCAAATAAAAGAAAGAAATAGCAGCACCTCTCCTAATACACTGTCTTCAAAAATGGACAGTGATTCTATGGAGTAGTGGAAACTGATTGTTTTAAATACTGAATAGCAATCTAAACTTTTAAAAACAGAAATGAAAAATATAAATTCTATTTTACCACAACAGAATATTACTGACATAAATAACTTAGTAAGCTTTTCAACAATTTTAGCTGAATAAGAAATAACATAAGCTGTTTCGCTAGCTAAGAAAAAATAATATGGTCTGTGGACCATCATGTTACCGGGCATATTTTGCTCATTAGCAGTATTTAGAAAAAAATACCTATCACAGTACAATTCCTTTGGCTTTTTATTCATTGGGGCGGTTACAATTTCTTCTAAAATATTCAGCACTGACTACTGTTAGAGGCAGGGTGCCAGGCTGTGTAAATAATTGAGCTGTCCTGCGAGAGAGAGAGACACACACACACACACACACACACACACACACGTTCTCCCCAGAGCAGTGGGTCATGGAGTTAACACCCCATTGAGATGTCTGGGGCAGGTCACACGTCTCAAAGTTATTGTTTCAAGCTGTCTGCTGTCTCAGGCAATTATAACTGCTTGGGTTACACTAGATTCATGTTTTCAATTCTTTTCTTTGCAACGAGAAGGCTAGAAATGTAATTTTCTGCACATCCACCCCCATGGAAGCTGAGTTTCAGATATAACCATATGACACTAAAAGCAGAGACCCTAGACTTGGGGAACCTATGGGGCTCTTGACATAAGATACCTGTTTGTCCTAACAAGTTTGTGATGGGATTTACAGCCCCCCATAGGGCTTGGAGAGGTTAAAAGGTAATATTGCCCCTCTGGACCTGCCAAGCTTGCTTTAACTGGAGGGCCCAGTTAAAAGGAACTCAGAAACCCAGACAAAGGGTGATGGACAGTCTATGGGAGAGAGGAATTCCTCTCCAGGAAGACTGAGCCTGAAGCGGGACCACCAAGAAGGTAAGGCCCCCAGACAGTGTCTTCTCCAAACACCACACATGTTGAGAACCAAAAGGTCCTGCGGGGCTCTTCTCCTTTGAATTCTGTTAAATGATTGACAAGTTGACCGATGCAGGGGTCATACCCAGATTGAAGGGACATTAAAGTATGAAGAAACACAGGGTTGCAGACTAAGACTTGCTGCAGAAAGATTCCTGCTGGTGTTGCTTCCCACAAGGTAGTGCTGAGGGCAGGTCCAGTTCCATGTGCCCCTACCACACTCCGAAGGGCCAAGACCCAGATGCAAGTGGAGAACTGAAGATTCCCTGCTTACGATCAGGAACAGGCATCTCTACCACCCTATCACAGCAGCAAGGGTCTGGAAGTCAGGTGCTCCAACCAGTAGGCTACCCAGCCCTCCAAGCACTCTATCACACAGTTGATGGCTTTAAAGCTAAGGGTCAGAGTCCTGAAAAATATTTAGGCACCTAACTCCTGATGGGAGGGGGTCTAAATACTTTTCAGGATCTGGGGTGTGGTTCTTGAACTGGCCCTAGAATTGGCTCAAAAGCCAATGTAGAGTGTAAGTGTGAAGTACTGTCTTGGGACAATTCTCACTGAAGCCCATCATGCCCATTAATTTCATCACCTTGTTTAACTGGGAGCAGTTGTTAATGTCTGTTAATGTTAATTGTTTTTTTTTTCAAACGTCCCCTTTTACAGATAAAAAGTTTTACTCTATTTGCTAACCTATGTAATTCTCACAATAACACACATAAAATGGAATGCTGGTTTTTATTTTTTCAGTGCTGATGCTAATTCTAAAACAATTGGTTATCACTAATACTGTGACAATGTAAATTGGTGGTTACTAATTGGAAGTTGGTGTTTAATATATGAGGTTTAGCATATTATTGATGAGAGCTCTTTAACAAAACTGTACTGCACTATGATGAAACAGGGCTGACAAACCTCACCAAATGGCAGAAACCTTGTTCATCCTTGAATTATTGCAGTATGGTACAGTTCAGTCATAATTCTGTGAGAGATTTCAAAAGAGCCAATGGGTTTGTCTGCACTACAATTAAAAAATCACATCTGTCCTGTGCCACTGATTTGGACTCGTGGGGCTTGGGCTGCCAGACTGTTTAATTACAGTGTAGACTTCTAGTCTTGGGCTGGAGCCCAGACTCTGGACCATGCAAAGTGGTAGGACCCCAGAGCTCAGGCTGCAGCCTGAACTGGGATGTCTACACAGCAGTGAAACAATTCCACAGTCTAAACTCTTTGACCGCAAGGCAGTGGCACGGACCAGCCACAGGGGGTTTAACTGCAGTGTAGAAATGCGCTATGAGGCCTCAGAGAACAAATCACACTGACGTTCCATGGAACTTGTGTTCCTAAGTCCTGTAGGGGCTTTTGAGAGCCTCGTTCTCTGGGTATGTCTATACAGCAAAGTTATTTCGAAATAATTTTCCTAGCGTCTACACAAGCCAACTGCTATTTCGAAATTAATTCGAAACAGCAGAGAGCTTATTTTGAAATTGGTGAACCTCATTCCACAAGGAATAGCGCCGATTTCAAAATTGCTATTTCGAAATAAGCACTGTGTAGATGCTTATTTCGAAATAGGGGGCCTCCAGCCCTTCCCAGGGTGCCCTGCTGGCTGCCCTGGCCACAAGGTAACTTCTGACCTGATGCCCTGCCGGAACCAGTTCTGGCTGGCCTTAAATGTGATTCAGCATCCAATCAGTGTGGACGCGCTATTTCAAAGTAGCAAAAAGCTATTTTGAAATGCATTTTGTGTGTAGACACGTTATTTTGAAATAATATATTTCGAAATAACTATTTCAAAATTAGATATTTCAAAATAATGCTGTCGTGTAGACATACCCTCTTTGATTAAGGTAAATATATTTTTTCACTTTGTTCAGGACAAAACCAAAATGAACTGCTGTCCAATATTATGTAAGTATATCTAGGGTTGGGTTTGTTTGTTTGTTTGTTTGTTTGTTTGTTTGTTTGTTTGTTTCGGAGGTTTTTGCGTTAATTAGCCTAAGACAGTTACAATAATGCCTAAACTGGTGGGGTCAAGAATACAAGAATCCTTATCTGCCAACAAAGAGCAATCAGGAGGTGGAAATCGTCTGGTCACATTTCTCAGAGAAGAGGCACTCAAGAAAAACTAACTAACTTTGACTTCTCATCTCATCTAAAGAATATCGTTACTGACAGCACTACGTGATAATGGATTCTCAGGGAAAAATGTGGCATAAAGCATGCAAACAAAGGTAACCTTTTAAAGCTGATATTCCGCAGAGCCTTCCTGTTACCTAAAAATAAATATGTTGACACCAGCAACAGCAGAATATAAATCAAACTTTTTATTTGGAATCTATTTAGAAATAATGGGCTGCTTCAATAGATGCAGAATAGCTATTTTGGGATACTTCCGGTATCCCAAAATAGCTCTGCAGTGTAGACGTACCCTTAGTGTATCAGCAGTAGAGCCATTTGTCTGATAATATCTTAGCAGGAGGAAAGAGAAAAGAACAAATCTGAGGTAATTTTGGTTGCTTGGAAAAACTGTCAAGACCAGCTGATTCTGGCTGTGTCTGTTAGCGCCACTATTATTAAGTGTCTCCCTGAGATTCATATTATTATCTGAGGGCTTTAACATCTCCATTATCATGTCTTCCTTGACCCACATGTTGTTGCACTTCTGCAACTTTCAGGTTATTTTAAATTAAATTTTACAGGTCATGAGTCCATAACACAAGTTGTTTTTCTTTAAATGAGAACCAAAGTTAACTGAAGCATTCTTCATTCTGCTGCTGCTCTACAAGGGTGCACGTGTAAACAGAGTTGGCTGGATTCCTCAAACATTTCCCTAGGATATTTGTTTGAACATACATTTATTTGAATATACATTTCCCTTGGCTGTTTTGTGAATCTGTTTGGTGTTGGTTGTTGTTTGCATTGTGGTAGTTCCTAGAAACCCCAGTCATGGACCAGGTCCTCCTTGTGCTAGGCACCATACAAACACAGAGATGTTCCTGCCCCCAAAGAACATCACTCTATGTGGCAGAGATAAAAACAGTTTGCTGCAGACAAGGGATGACGTAGAAACAATAAGGCAAGTTAAGTCAGCCATGATAGGCAGCTGGTTTGATGAGACTGCCTAACCATTGTTTTGAACATTTTAATGGCCAATTTTACTGACAAGAATGCTTGTGGGTAGAGTGAATTTTATGAGAGTATTAGAGGATACACAGATCATGAATTTTGAACTTGTAAATGCAAGTATTTGCATTAGAAACCAGAGTCTGAGAGTTGTACGTATGAGTGAGTAATTTTGCCATCTTTATTTGAATTACCAGTACCTATACCAGGAGTGGGCAATATGACATCACTACACTGTACCCAATAGTATCCTCAAGTGTCCTGTTCTCTCTGTCCATTTGTACCAACTGCTCATTTATGGTATGTATATAATGGAGTTAGAACTGTAACTGACTGGTCACTGGCATTGAAGGATCACAATGAGTAAAATATAATGGTGTTTACCATTTATTGCTTATTTCATTAAAGGAATGTTCTGTCCCACTATTTCACTCCTGTCCAATTTCTTTTCTTTTCTTTTCTTTTCTTTTCTTTTCTTTTCTTTACTAACATTGAAACCTTTGCAGACATGAACTGTGAACGCTATTGTCAATTACTCCTTTAAATCAGTTTTCTTTACTATAAGGCTTGCAGAATCATACCCTCAGTGCATGGTCATGCATATATGTATGTCTTGAGCCATTTTAGGTAGATTGCTAATGCTAAAGAAAACATATGGTAATAGAGAAGTGCATTTTTATGACCATAAAAAGACCATTTATTGCTCCTCCTCTGTGAAAGTGTATACACTATGAATGTATAATGTGTGCCTTTCTTTTACACTCACCAGTACAACAGTATGGAAAATGAGCAAAAATGGACAGGATAAGCATTAATCTTTTGTTAGGCTATGGAAGTGTTAAATAATAGTTTTTCATTGTAGGATACTTCCACTCTCCAGTGTCTTCTCTGTCAACTCATCCAGTACTAATATCTATGGATATATGCATCACTACTGAGTGGAAAAATAGTATTGCTTTTTCTTCTGTCCAAATCTTATTCTATGTGTTTCCATTCACTGCTTAAAATGACTGATAATATTACATTATTCATTGTAATTATGGGACTTCAGTGAGTAAGGCAATATTGATGGCAGAAAATTTCTACTAAAATTGCCTTTCCTTGTAAATAATTATTTTCATTTCTCCATATATGATTTATTTAAATCCATTTTATCCTAGTTGTAAGTGATGTTAGCTCATTCCCCAGAGTCTGGTGGGTACCCTATGTCAGGAAAATTCAAGGGATAAACTGGGAGGGAGTGGAATGAGTAATCAAATATTGCGAACAGGTGAGTGCTAACAGGGAGTTTAGAGAGGGAGTTCTCCAGGTAAAGGAGAAGCAGATACAGGACTCTTGAGGGAAGTGGCTGTCTGCAGTGTGTGTTGTGTTTGGGGCTTTCTTGCTGTGTGCTGAGCTTGTGTTTGTGAGTGAGGTTTTTTTTTTTCCCTTTCCCCTTCCCCCTCCCCTTCACGGAGGGTGTGCTGTGACTAGCAGGTGGAAACTGTTGGCTTCTAATTAAAGTTTGAATTGTAGAAGCTTCTGCTGATTGGCTGAGCCTTGGTAGGGGGAGAGACTTTCAGGCAGTCCAGGGCTTTATAAAGCAGTGAGCAAGTGACCAAGGAGCTTGCGAACAGGTGAGTGCTAACAGGGAGTTTAGAGAGGGAGTTGGGAAGGGCGCGAGGTTCTCTTGACTTTCTTTTAAATCCTTTTTCCAGGACAGCAGGTATGGATGGTGATAGGTCTGCTGTTGTTAACTGCATAGCGTGTGCCGTGTTTGTCTTCCTCCTGGAAGAAAGAACAGATTTCATCTGCACTAAGTGCAAGCTGGTTGCCATTTTGGAAGAAAAAATTAGAGGACTGGAGGCCCAAGTGTTGACCCTACGCTCGATCAAAGAGGATGAAGACTTCCTCGATAGAAGGCCGTGTTTAATCCTGCAAGCACGGCAGGCGGAAGAGCCAGAGAGGGCAGTACAGGACCAGGAAGAGAACTGGCAGCATGTAACTTGTAGAAGGGGAAAAAGGCCAGCACAGGAATCCCCCAATGCTATAGAGGTAAGTAATCGCTTTCAGGCTCTCTCCACAGGCTCTGCGGTGGTGAATGCTCTGGAAGGGAGCTCACAAGGAAGAAACCGGAAGGGAACACCATCTACTGGAAGGCATGGGATGCGTAGTCCTAGGTATGAGGGTTCCACGACCACCACCCCCAAAAGAAGATGATGGGTGGTGGTGGTAGGGGACTCCCTCCTAAGAGGAACTGAGCCATCCATCTGCCTTCCGGACTTGGAATCTCAAGAGGTGTGCTGCTTACCAGGAGCTCGAATTCAGGATGTGACTTAGAGGCTTACAAAACTGATCAAACCTTCAGATCGCTACCCCTTCCTGCTTCTCCACATGGGAACTAACGATACGGCCAAGAATGACCTTGAGCGGGTTACTGCGGATTATGTAGCACTGGGAAGAAGGATCAAAGAATTCGGAGTGCAAGTGGTGTTCTCGTCCATCCCCCCTGTTGAAGGGAAAGGACTAGGCAGAGATCTTCAAACTGAGGAAGTAAATGCGTGGTTGCGCAGGTGGTGTCGGAGAGAGGGCTTTGGTTTCTTCGACCATGGGACTCTGTTCCGGGCACAAGGATTGTTAGGAAGAGATGGGATCCACTTAACAAAGAGAGGAAGGAGCATCTTCGCAGGCAGGCTTTAAACTAGGTTCATTGGGGGACGGTGACCAAAACCCTGAGGAGAGTGGGAAAGTCGGATACCGGGAAGAAATGCAAAGAGGAAGGAGCAAGAAAGGAGGACACCTGATTCGAATGGAGAAGATAGGGCGATCAACTGGTTATCTGAGGTGTTTGTACACTAATGAAAGAAGCCTGGGCAACAAACAGGAAGAATTGGAAGCCCTGGCCCAGTACAAGAAATATGATTTAATTGGGATAACAGAGACTTGGTGGGATGACTCACATGACTGGAGCACTGTAATGGAACGGTATAGACTGTTCAGGAAGAACAGGCAGAGGAGAAAAGGAGGAGGAGTTGCTCTATATGTAAGAGAGCACTATGATTGCTCAGAACTCCAGTATATAGAGGGAGAAAAACCTGTTGAGAGTCTATGGGTTAAGTTTAGAGGTACAAACAACAGCAATGATGTTGTGGTGGGTGTCTACTACAGGCCACCAAATCAGGAGGATGAGGTAGATGAGGCTTTCTTCGGACAACTGAGAAAAGCTTCCAGATTGCAGGCCTTGGTTCTCGTGGGGGACTTTAATCACCCTGACATCTGTTGGGAGACTAATACGGCAGTACACAGGCAATCCAGGAAGTTTTTGGAGAATGTTGGGGATAATTTCTTGGTACAAGTGCTGAAGGATCCGACCAGGGGCTGTGCGCAGCTTGACCTTCTGCTCACAAACAGGGAGGAACTAATAGGGGAAGTAGAGGTGGGTGAGAACCTCGGAAGCAGTGATCATGAGATGGTAGATTTCAGGATCCTGACCAAAGGAAGAAAAGAGAGTGAAATACACACCTTGGACTTTAGAAAAGCAGATTTTGACTCCCTCAGAGACCTGATGGGCAGAATCCCCTGGGATGCTAACATGAAGGGGAAAGGAGTCCAGGAGAGCTGGCAGCCTTTTAAAGAAGCCTTATTGAAGGCACAGAAAGAAACCATCCCGATGCGTAGCAAGAGAAGCAAACATGGTAGGAGACCGGATTGTCTTACAGGGGAAATCCTTGGTGAACTTAAGCACAAAAAGGAAGCTTACAAAAAGTGGAAACTTGGACAAATGACCAGGAGGGTATAAATGTATAGCTCGAGAATGCCGGGGTTATCAGGAAGGCGAAAGCGCAACTGGCAAAGGATATGAAGGATAACGAGAAAGGTTTCTACAGGCATGTTAACAAGAAGAAGGTGATCAGAGAGGGTGTTGGGCCTCTACTGGATGAAGGAGGTAACCTAGTGACAGATGATGTGGGGGAAAGCTGAAGTACTCAGTGCTTTCTTTGCCTCTGTATTCACGGACAAGGTCGGATCCTGGACTAATGCGCTAAGTGACGCAAGATGGGATGAAGATGGACAGCCCGTGGTGGGTAAAGAACAGGTTAGGAACTATTTAGAAAAGCTAAACGTACGCAAAACTAATAGGTCCGGACTTAATGCATCTGAGGGTACTGAGGGAGTTGGCAAATGTCATTGAGGAGCCTTTGGCCATTATCTTTGAAAAGTCGTGGAGATTGGAAGAGATCCCAGATGATTGGAAAAAGGCAAATGTAGTGCCCATCTTTAAAAAAAGGGAAGAAGGATGATCCAGGGAACCATAGGCTGGTCAGTCTTACCTCGGTTCCTGGAAAAATCATGGAAGGGATCCTTAAGGAATCCATTTTGAGGCACTTGGAAGAGAGGAAGGTGATCAGGAATAGTCAGCATAGATTCACAATGGGCAAGTCGTGCCTGACCAATCTGATTAGCTTCTATGATGAGGTAACTGGCTCTGTGGACATGGGAAAGTCAGTGGATGTGATATACCTTGACTTCAGCAAGGCTTTTGATACGGTCTCCCACAATATTCTTGCCAGCAAGTTAAGAGAATGTGAATTGGATAATTGGATGGTAAGATGGATAGAAATCTGGCTAGAAGGCCGGGCCCAGCGGGTAGTGAACAACGGCTCGATGCCAGGATGGCGGTCGGTTTCTAGCAGAGTGCCCCAAGGTTCAGTTCTAGGACCAGTTTTGTTCAATATCTTTATTAATGACTTGGACGAGGGGATGGATTGCACCCTCAGCAAGTTTGCAGATGACACTAAGCTAGGGGGAGAGGTAGATATGCTGGAGGGCAGAGATAGGGTCCAGAGTGACTTAGACAAATTGGAGGATTGGGCCACAAGAAATCTGATGAGGTTCGACAAGTGCAGAGTCCTGCATTTGGGACGGAAGAATCCCAAGCATTGTTACAGGCTGGGGACCAACCAGCTAAGTAGTGGTTCTGCAGAAAAGGACCTGGGGGTTACAGTGGATTAGAAGCTGGATATGAGTCAACAGTGTGCCCTTGTAGCCAAGAAGGCTAATGGCATATTAGGCTGCATTAAGAGGAGCATTGCCAGCAGATCCAGAGATGTGATTATTCCCCTTTATTCGGCTCTGGTGAGGCCACATCTGGAGTATTGTGTCCAGTTCTGGGCCCCCCACTACAAAAAGGATGTGGATGCATTGGAGAGGGTCCAGCGGAGGGCAACCAAAATGATTAGGGGGTTGGAGCATATGACCTACGAGGAGAGGCTGAGGGAGTTGGGTCTGTTTAGTCTGCAGAAGCGAAGAGTGAGGGGGGATTTGATAGCAGCCTTCAACTTCCTGAAGGGGGGTTCCAAAGAGGATGGAGAAAGGCTGTTCTCAGTAGTGACAGATGGCAGAACAAGGAGCAATGGTCTCAAGTTGTGGTGGGAGAGGTCCAGGTTAGATATTAGGAAAAACTATTTCACTAGGAGAGTGGTGAAGCACTGGAATGGGTTACCTAGGGAAGTAGTGGAATCTCCATCCCTAGAGGTGTTTAAGTCTCGGCTTGACCAAGCCCTGGCTGGGGTGATTTAGTTAGGATTGGTCCTGCCTAGAGCAGGGGGCTGGACTTGATGACCTTCTGAGTTCTCTTCCAGCTCTATGGTTCTATGATTCTATGATTGAGGTTTTTATTTTGTATTCCAAAACAAAACATATGTTATAAAACTGTGACCTTTAAAAATTTGTCCATTGCTTTACAGAACTTTAAATTTTTACAGTATCTCAGGACTTGTTGTGTTGCCTATGTATTGTCCAGAAAGAGCACTGCCCAGTTTTGTTTTAGATAACTAAGCACGCAATACGTAGGTAATGGTCTAAGTAATGTGATTTTACCAAAGGCAAAACCAGCATACCTTTAATGGTGACCAAAGTCATTCCAAACCATACAGAGCTAGGAAGAAGAGATACTTTCTTGAACCCAAAGGTTTCCATATATAACCAGGATAACTAACACCATTTTTTCCATGCTGTTGGAAATTGTAGTGAGTGTTTGGTTGTTCCAGTCAACTCTGGCAGCTGGGCAAATCTATCCTCCGCTGGGCTGCTTCTTTCCTGAGCTTTAGACAACTGATCTTAACCTTAAGAAGTTCTGAGGAATGAAAGACCCTTGAGAATATGGCTGAACCACTTAGCCTGTGTGAAGATTCTCTATCATGTTCCAGTTCTTATGTGCCACTTTAGTGGCACGAGGGGCCAACAGAAATAGATCCCTGCACATAATGGGGTTTGCTAGGCAATATACAGCTGCCGTAATGGAGCAATACTGCTTTCACCCACTTTCAGTCTCTCACTTAAGGGGCTTGTTGGGCTAAATTGGTTTAAATCAATTAACTTTAGCACAATTACACCGATTTATTCCAGCTGAGGATCTAGAACATCACAATGACGCAAAAGCCCAAAATGCTATGCTTTTTCCTCTAGCAGTATCACTTACAACTTAGACTGTAACCTTGCAGGATCCCCTAAAAAGACAGCTTTGGAGGGTGGGTAAAAATTACCTGGGACTGCCCTCTGAAGTCTTCCAGAAAAGAATAAACAGAGCCAATAAAAAATAACCCGTTACACATGTCCAGATCCATGAGCATATCTGAACCAGTAAGCACAGGGTTTACAGTTTTCACATCAATTGCTTGAGATGTCTTGTTCCTTATTGGCACTTCATAATATAACTTAGGTATGTTAAAATTAACAATGAACAAAGCTGTACCCCTCATACCCAATTCAGTTTTCCTTATCTTATCTTTGTGTGCTGGAGGCGTAGCTGCTTCAGATCTCTTTATTCTTGTCATCCATTCCGTGATTATAGAGCTGTCTTATCTTATATAACTAAATGACATATTTAGTACTAATAGCTTTTCCTCCCTATCTTTAGCTGTTTTATGACCTACAGTAGATAATCGACCGTGCTTTTTGTACACTGGATTAGATGAACTCTGCTGGTTTCTGTCATTTTGCCTGTGAGCAGTTCTTACTAATAAACAGTCATTGACTCAGCCAGACATCACAGAGGAGATGTTTGTTCAGGATGTGTCACTTTGGAATCAGAAAACAAAGGACCTCCCTAGTTTAGGAGAACCATGCCTTTCTATGTAGTGGTAAGGTTTTTGTCTGGATTTTGGCCAAAGCTTTCCAAAGTAACTAGCAGTCTTGGGTTTCTTAATTTTCTGGGCGCTCAACTTGAGATACTCGAAAGGGACTTGATTTTTCAGACAGTGGTGAACACCCACTCTCTGAAAATAAGGTCTCCCCATGATGCGTCAGGGCGGACAACCAAAAACTGAGATCTCCAAAATGAAAAAAAATGTCCAAATGTATCCCAAAACATATGAGCTAGTAACTTTTTCCAACTTTCCTCCTCTTCCAGCTGTTCAGCTTCCGTAAGTTTTCATGAGATCTAAACCCTGCCGGAGACACTACCTCTCTCTTTATGTCATGCTGCCACAGTTATGACCAACAGAGATGCCCAAACTGAGTTCCAGTGGATTTAAAGCAACAGGCTAGTGGTAAGAGTTTATTTTGTGGGAATAAATCAATGAAGGACATACTGGCTCCTCACTACTTTTCAGTGCCAAACAGCTTGATATTATTGTCCTTATGTACATGCTGCAAGTTTTATCTATTTCCTTAGTCATTAAAGTCACTATGTTTGTGGGAGCAAGGCATTTGTATGAGTATGTGTTCTATCGTGGTGTATTGGCTGTTAATTTTATTTAACTATGTATTTTTAACTTCATATCAAGGGAAGCTAGAGCATTGGAGAGGTACCTTTTTGTATCTATAAATACAAATACATAAATAGACTTCAAATGTTACATCAGGCACTAGATGTGGAGGTCTTCATTGTTGAGAGAAATCTAAACAATTAGTGAATCTACAGTATTCAAAACAAACTTCTCCCAAAAGATCTTGACTCTAAATATTCTACTCACCTTGCAGTGGGAGTCTCACCCATGAATAGAAAGCAGAATATTGGCTTCAGGATTTACTGTGCAGATCTGAGGAGAATTTGACCTTAATATAAATCAAACTTTAGAAATGTCCTCAAACTCAACTCAGAAACTGAACTCTCTGAACTGTGGGGACATTTGAATCAAGCTCCCAGTGTTCTTACTAGCTCTAGTCACCATAATGGGCTGAACCAAAACCCCAATTCTAAAAACACACAACTACAACTTTGGGAAAATTCAGATCGAAAAAATTAAAAATTTTGCTTCTCTGGCCCAGCGCTAAGAAGGGTCATTTTAATAAGCACATCACACAGAATTCCTTCTCTGTCCTTTCTCTTGCACTCAGGGCGTAGGATAATAATTTGCTATTGGACAATCATCTCAGCTATGGTGCCTGATATGCTTGTTATGTGGAAGATTCCAGACTCTGCCTATTTCCATGATGCGCTCTTACCATTTCTTGCCCACTTGCATAGGACAGGGAAAATAGTGGGTACATAGATTCTCCTCCTGCTGCTACTGCTGGAAGCAGAGATGCAGGGCTAATAATAACATTGGCATGATGTGTGTGTGTGTGTCTGTCTGATTCCCCCTTTTGCTTCTGTGTCAGCGTCATGTGGCGGGATACAGAAACTGGCCCCAAACAAAGTGAAGGTAAATTACAATTTTTTTTTCTGAAAAATATATTGCAC
This sequence comes from Rafetus swinhoei, assembly GCA_019425775.1. NCBI lineage: Eukaryota > Metazoa > Chordata > Testudines > Trionychidae > Rafetus > Rafetus swinhoei. The sequence continues at coordinate 161,679,265 of CM033437.1, forward strand.
TGAAAATATATAATCCTGGTTTCAATAAAAATGCATTTTGTTCATTTCAAGTGACCTATGTTTTTCCCGTACATGGCTGAAAGCTTTTAGTGTTGGGACTCTATTTTTTTCTGTCTTTGGAAGTACTACCAAAATTTATGTTTTTGGCTTTGTTATTGTTCTATTATCAGTACTTTATTATCGTTATATATATAGTAGGCAATAAAACCTTTTAAGTGAACAAGACTTGAATTCCTACTGAAATGTTGGCGATTAAAGAGAAATAGCAATATCATTTTGCCTTAACTCTAAACTAAATGTACCTATTTTATATGGTTTTGGAGAAGCCATATCATTATACCCCTCATCTTGTGAAATTGTATCTTACTTTAGAAATAGACCTATTGACATTAGTAAGGCTATTTATGGCATAAGCTACTATTCACTGTAAATAATAGTCTCACAGTCTGGCCCTTGTACAAATATTAAGTCATACCACGCTGAAAGTGGGTAGCAGTCCTCAGGCTTACTTTATGGGTTATTTTTAGATAAGCATATTCAGGCTTTTCCCACCAAACAAATCATTGCAACTAGAGACCAGTCAATTCTTTTGAATGAAATAAGCGATCCAAATCTTTTCTCGAATTCAAAAAAGTTCACTGTTGTTTCTGCACCTGGCTGAAATAATTAAGTGCTGGGGGGGGGGGGGGGGAACACACTAAAGTGTGGTCTAATTAAAATTCCTGCCCCGTATACAGGGTAAAGAGCTGTGGGTAAAGAGCACAGTTTCAGCATTATGAAGCTGTAGATAAGTTAGAAAAATAGGACAGGTACTTAACAGAAAATACATTCTTTTAAAAATTAAGGCAATTGTGCAGAGAATGGGAAAATATTGATTAGACCTCCGAGAGGATGACAGTGAATATGGGCCAGTAATGTGACACTGTCATGAAATTGCCAGGGACCATCTAGATTTGTGGTAAGGGGGGTATCCCATACAAAATAATCAAGGTGATTGGCACTGGTTATGTTTCAGCTGGATGGCTGCATTTAGTTTTAGGCACTTAGGCAAACTGGCAGAATTCACAGGATAGCAACAAACATATAAACATTTTAGAATAGGAGACCTGTGAGGAAGGTTAGTGGAACTGGGCATGTTTGGTCTACAGCAAATGGCACAGTGAAGGTTTAGGTACAATACAAAGAAATGTCTGTGGTTTTAAGAAAAGTCTAGAAATTAAATAAGTGGCCAAGGAAGGTATTAGACTCATAATGACTAAAGCTACTTAAGGGCAGGAGTCCATCTGTCAGTGATAGTTTAAGGATCATTAAAAGAGCAGTGCCACATTATAGGAGTTGGACTAAGTAACTCACTCAGGCTACATCTAAACTACACCCCTCTGTTGGCAGAGGGATGTAAATGAAGCACTTCGAAAGTGCAAATGAAGCGGGGATTTAAATATCCCGGACTTCATTTGCATAATCATATCATGGCACTGTTTCAAACAAGCACCATTTCGAAACTGAAACCGCAGTTTAAATGCGGTTTTTTCAACAACGGGGCGCCTTTTTGAAAGATCCTGTACTCCTCATTTTTTGAAGTGCTTCATTTACATCTTTCTGCCAACAGACGGGTGTAGTTTAGACGTAGCCTCAGTGCTGGACTGTAAGCACTAGACATATCATAGTTAATCTCAACTTTCTTTTTTAGATGAGTTCTTGGACCTTTTCATTGTGAAGATATAAATCAATGCTTTATTTTGCCTAGCTGTAAAATGGGGATAACAATTCTTACTTATTGTTATTACCTCTTAGGAGCATTGTGCTGATTAAAGAGCTAGCAAATGATCCAATGACCACTGGAGTCAATGGGAGTCTTTTCACTAAGCAAGTTTTGTACCAGACCCCCTAGGGTGTGTCTAGACTACATGGCTCCGTCGACGGAGCCATGTAAACTAGTTTACCTGGCATAGGCAAAGAAGTGAGGATTTAAATAATCCCTGCTTCATTAAAATAAACATGGCCGCTGCGCTGTGCCGACGATCAGCTGATCCGGCACAGTGCGGTAGTCTAGACACGGATTGGTTGGCTGGGGAAGCTTTTGCCGACTGATCCCTTATGCCTCGTGAAACAAGGCTTACAGGATCGGTTGGCAAAGGCTTCCCCAGCTGACCGATCTGAGTCTAGACTACCGCGCTGTGCCGGATCAGCTGATCGTTGGCACAGCGTGGCGGCCATGTTTATTCTAATGAAGCGGGGATTATTTAAATCCCCACTTCTTTGCCTATGCCAGGTAAACTAGTTTACATGGCTCCGTCGATGGAGCCATGTAGTCTAGACATACCCCTTATGTCTAAGTGATATATGTGTTAAAATTCATGCCTAATCCCTTTGGCCGTTGCAGCCCCTATATCCCTTGTTTGTTAGAACAATTTGTTCTGAGGGGGGAAAAAATATTATCAGATATTGGCAACCATACATGGATTCTACTATATGGGCAACACTTCTGTAACAGGAGCCTGGAGGTCTGAAGATTCCCGCTTAACACATACAAAGCACACACAATGTTTTATATGAAATGAATCAACTGAGTTTGGTTGTCTCCAAAGGAATCATCTAGTTAATCTCCCCAAATCTTCAAACCAGCCCTAAGCACAGTGGTGTGATCATAGGTGACGACAGATGGGTACTTTTGGAAACCGAAGAAGAAAAACTTGTTTTGCAGGACTGCACAAAAATGGTAAGAGTGTTTTTTAACAAATTAGCAGTCCTGTTGCAACCCATTTTACCCTTGTTTACTACATTTATTTTCTTTTTATTCAACCAACCTCCTCTGCTGTCTGCCATCCTCCTCCCCAATTCATATTTCCATAAATAGCTTCCCTGACATATTTACACTGCTATATTCAGCCAAGATATTTTGGATCAATTTCAAATGTGCTGCAACCTGAGGTATTTCTGGCTGAACTAGATTATACAGTAGCTGCTGAAGTGCACTTCACTAAACAGATTTGATGAAAAGTCTGAGCTGTAAGCAATCTAAAAGGCAGTGTTTGTTAGTGTCTGTACACGGTGTATGTATAGTTGAAACTATCTTTCCAGTTACTCAGTCTTTTAACATTGCACTTTTACATTCATTAAGATTGATTCCATGACTCATTCTAGATGGGTCACTTTGTACTCAAAAGACTGAATGTCAAAATTAAGATGCAATTTGCACAGTCTAGCAAAGCTGGTGGTGATCTGCATTATATAAGTACAAAAGCAAAGGGAGACCAGCATATTTCTTACAGCTGCATCCAGAACAACAGATTACTATTAAGGGTATGTCTACACTGCAGTTTTTTCAGAAAAATGGCCATTTTTCTGAAAAAAACTTCACTTATGTCCACACTGCAATCGTGTTCTTTCAAAAAAAAAAAAAGAAAGAAAGAAAGAACAAAGGGGCTTTTCTGACATTGGTAAACCTCTTTCTACAAGGAAGAAGCCTTTTTCTGAAAGAGCTCTTTCGGAAAAAGGCATGTGTGGATGGGGAAGAGAGAATTCTTTTGCAAGAAGAGGAAAGACGAAAAAGCACAGGTGCCCTGGTGGCTACTCCATCCATAGTAATCACAGTTTAAACACAAGATAATGCCCATTCAGTGTGGACGCTATCTTTTGAAAAAGCAGATCGCTTTTTCAATGCCCAATCTCTTCTGGAAAAGTTTCTTCCGAAAGAAGCCTGCAGTCTCTACATAGCCGAAGTATTAATGTATGGAGTGGAATAAATACAAACAAGACAACTGTCAATATCAAACTTGTACGCTAGAACTGGGGAAAGGATATTCAGAAACACCAACATAACCACACATGGGCACAGACTACATTGTGGGATAATAGGTAGATAACTGGATCAGAAAAAACATTGGTCACAATACAAGTGAGGCACCCAGGGGTGGCAGCTCACCAGGGTTCCAAAGGCAGAAAAAAATGTTCCGCTGGCCCTAAGAATGGACACCAAGTATAAGTAATCCAGGAAGACAATTAATAATATGAAGAGAACTTTGCAAATCTAGGGGAGTTGCCAGACCCCTCACAACAAGGAAGACACAGATATAGGTGTAGTAAAGAGAAGGCAGTTCCTTTATTGAGGCTGCTGAGGCACACTGAAGTTCTCTGGCTGTCTAGCTTACAAACACAGGAAGATAAATAGTATTACCTCACAAAATCGAGCTAAATCCTGACCTGAAGTAAAGAATCATGGAATGAGTAGCAGACTGTTTTACAAGCTTTCTCCCATTGAAGTATAGGTTAACAATTAAACATTTAAATCATCTTTCCTGTATCCTAACAACATTTAATAAACAGGTATGCACACAACTAGAGTGATAAAAAAAATTAAGTCCCTGGGTTTTTTTTACATGACTTAAGAATGTAAATTTGAACCCCAGCTCTATGGAATCACTGATCATTCATTGATGAGGTTGAGGGTTAACCATTTTGTGGGGCCATCTCACAGTAATCATTAGTATTGCAATCTCTGGAGCTGTTTATGGAAAGATGGCATCTTCATCATTTTCCACCTCCTGGTTGTCTGGAGGCTTTATTCATTGAATTCACAGTTATTCTCTTACATATGACAAGGGTCAATATCTACTCAACCCACTGTCTACTAGTTATGTTATCTTTGACCAATCTGTAACAGGTACTTTTTGGGGCTAATGTCCTTTTATTCACTCAGATCATCTGCTGTGGGACAATCTTTCCGTTTACCTGTCAGGACCTGGGTATTTTCAGTAGCAATGTAAACATACATGAGATATTACTATTCCAAAGGCAAGTGAATTAGAGTCCCCACTTGTTGTTTGAAAGTAAAAATAAGACACAAATGACAAATATAATTATAGCCCCAAGTATAGGGCAAGTTAGTAGCTGAATATAGGCCATGTTCTTCAGAAAAGTATGTCTCTGTCTGCAAACCCCTCTCACAACCCAACAGCAGCCATATTTCCCTACTAATGCTACAGGTTTGTGACAAAGAAGACCTTGTTTAAAACTGTTCTGCCTTGAACATGAGCAAAGAACCAATGAAAATCAAGCACTAGGCATGAGAATATTGCCCACCTTGATGGGAACCTGCAGTGAAGATGTGACATAAAAATACTCTGCTATAAAAGAATTGTCTGCATCAAAGTCTGTAATAATTAATCCAGTCATTCTCTCACTCCTTCTTGATCGTTCCACTGCGTGGTCAGACTTCATTGTGGGTTGCACTCTGCTCTTGAGATTGAAAAATAGTCCTATTGCTGAAAGGCCTCAGTAATCCATTTTCCAATAGCCCTAGTCATTGTGTTTCAACAATCCAATGGTTTTCGTTCTGCCCTAAGCATATGATTGAACCATGTGAGTTACAATACGCCAAGGGATGTCAGATAAAGAATAAAAGCCTATTGTTTTACTCATAGCTTTTATCCAATTAAGTAACTATTACAACATTTATGCTATTTCAGATGACACAATGCACAAGGTAAATGCAATCCTTTATTATTTCTTTTATTTTATTAAGACTTATTGAGCTAAACAAAATGGTTTTAAAACTATACTCCTGGTGCTCTTATTAGATAGTGTGCTGTATCTATTGAAAGATAAATGGGAACTCTCTGTTCTCTGTATGGTCCATATCCTGATATTACTAAGCTCATATTGGCAAGTTATTTGTGATTTAAAAAAAAAAAGAGGTAAGCAACAGAAAGCAAAAGTAGAAACAAAATATGGTTTTGTAGTTAAGGCACTGAGCAAGGACTCAGAAAATCTGAATTTATTCCTGGCTCTGCCACAGGATCACTGGCTAATCATGGGCAACTCACTTACTTTGTCTACAGGGGTGTTATGAGCCCAAATATATTAATTAAAAGCTAAGGTATTTCAGTGACCAAGGTGTGGTGGAGGGGTTGGTCACATAGAGTCATAGAACACTAGAACTGGAAGGGACCTCGAGAGGTCACTGAGTCCAGTCCCCTGCCCTCATGGCAGGACCAAGCACCATCTAGATCATCCCTGATAGATGTCTATCCAACCTGCTTTTAAATATCTCCAGTGATGGAGAGGCCACAACCTCCCTAGGCAATTTATTCCAGTGTTTATCCACCTTGACAGTTAGAAAATGTTTCCTAATGTTCAACCCAAACCTCCCTTGCTGCAATTTAAGCCCATTGCTTCTTATCCTATCCTCAGAGGCCAAGGAGAACAATTTTTCTCCCTCCTCCTTATGACACCCTTTTAGATACCTGAAAACCGCTATCATGTCCCCTCTCAGTCTTCTCCTTTCCAAACTAAAGAAGCCCAATTCTTTCAGGCTTCCTTCGTAGGGCTTGTTCTCTATACCTTTAATCATTCTTGTTGCTCTAACATAAAGTAACTAGAGAAAGAGAAAACTGTAGCTAGAGGCAAAGCTTATGTTGTGGTTCACTTAGCAAACCATGGAAAAATATAGAGGGACAGGAAAAATACATGCATTGTTTGGATAGGTAATGAACAGTTACAATCAGGAAAGAAAGAGGTTAGAGAGGAAAATCTTCCTCTACAAACAAATCTCTGAATGTGTATGGTGTTGGTGGGGGGGGGGGGAAGAGTTATTTCTAGAACTGTAGACATCTGGCAGAAAGCAGTGTAATTCTGACCAATAGGATCCAAATGGGGATATGTTATGTTCTCTGGTATTGATTTTGGGACCCACTGTGGATGGTGATTTCCTCACCTAAACCATTTTATTGCCTGAAATATGAGACAAAAATAAATGCTTCCCCTACCTCCTCAATACCACCTGTCTGTGATTTTTCACTTTCACCTCATTACAGGAAAAATCATTTAATTCTCACATTTGGCTGGCAGCTGGAATTCTCTAAATGAGGTAAGCAGGGCTCAGACTTGTTCTCTCTTCCCTTAGCAAAAAATCTCATAACATACGGTGCTACATTATGTCTCCAAGCTTTAAGCAAAGAGGAAAATAGGCATCTAGGCTGGATTCACTTGAAACACTGTGCTTGCTGGATTAATAAAGAAAAGACAGATGAGAGAAGACACTTTAATTACTTCATCCTAACGTTTTATTACATCAGGTAAAATGGTGAGAAATGGGACTGGAGAGAGTCACAAGGATGAGGCCACACACAAGTTCATTGTTGTACACCTGCCAATGAGTTTTTAAATATTCTGTACATGCATCTTAGTTTTATTTATTAATTTCCTGACAGATCACCTCAGGACTACCACTTTAAATAAACTATGCAGTAGTGACTAAGACTGGGATCCTCCCTTTTTCTTCTGGAATTTTCTGAACTGGGACTGTATCGCCACTGCAGCCCGTTCTGTCTCTGGGGCATCCATGTCTATGTCAAAATCCTCTTGAACTTTCTTCTGTCCATCTGTCCCGAGAAAATAAAAAAAACAAATTAATATTAATTTGGGACTCTGGTAACCAACTGCAACATGAGATGGCAGCTTTATTCCCCATCCCCCACTCAATTTCTCTCCCATGGTCTGTCGATAAAGCACCAAAGGCTGTTTGAGAGCCAGAAAGTAACTGAGACAGAGTGGTAGACCCCAGCAGCTGAACTCAAATTCTGGTCACGGCAGCTCCGGTTAGTTTCCTAGGAGTAAACCTGACAATGCTAGCCAGGCCTAACTGACCAATTGCGGAAGGGCTGGAGAGAGCGACAAGGCTTAGTAGCCCAGAAACTAGAAAGGGCACAGGAAGAAATTGCCACTGGGGAGGGAATTCTCAAAGTCGGTTGTAAGGAAGCTTTCCCCCAGCCCTCAGGTAGTGAATAGTGTGCTGTTGTACAATACCATAAAGGCGACGGGGAGGGAACACCATGCATGACCCAGATGTGGGGCTCACAAGAAGAGAGTCTCCAAGCAGTCTGAATGTACAAAGAAAGGCCAGGGTGGAGTTCTTGCCCTGTTACTGCAAACATTTACAGTTTATGTGGCTGTCCTTCCAAAAGGTAGAGTTTAAGCTCTCTTGCCATGTATGGTCATTGGGCACTGAAGAATGACATCAGAATGGAGCTGAGCATCTCTCTCCCTGATATGACAATATAGTGGCAGGCTATATCTTGGATGACTTACAGAAACTAGGAGGCCCACAAGCAACTTCCCTTGACTGAAAACTCTTGAAGTCAGTGCTCAAGCAGAAGTAACACACCTATACACCGTGACCGTCTCCTAATGCAAAGCAAGGGAGACATTTTTAAATCTATTATTAAAATGGAAAGGAACCCCTCCCGCCCCCTTTTTCCCTTCCACTGGAGCATAGTTATTGCAGCCTGAAGATTACTTCCAACCTTTTCACTTAACCCTCCACCACACGTTTTTTCATCCTTTGAAATATATACTTTCCAACGACCTAGCTCTGCTCCCCTTCTGTCTTTGTGTACGTTAGTGTCCTGTTTTGATCTCCCAACTCTATCAGTTCTGCCTTCCTCTTCAGCTTTGATCCCTGGTTCTTTGCCCAGCTCCTTGCCTTCCTTCTGACTGATTTCAACTTCCATGTTAATAACCTTGACTCTTGTTGCATTCACTTTCACATTTGTTCATTTCAACATTCATCTTGCAGCCCTGGGAAAACTCACACTCTTTGCAACTTTCTGTGGCAAGCACACAGACAAGTGAGTCATACTTTAGCTTAATCTCTCTCTTTCCTTTCACTGTAGTCTTGTTTGTTACAATTACTTATAATTAGAGTGGTGCTCTCATTATAGTAGAGCTCTAATTATGCTAAAGTCCTATTCATTTGGTTTCTGAACCAAGAAGGTAAAAGAAAAAAGTTCTGTTTTGTTTTCAAGGTTATTGTACTCTTTTTAAAAGCATTTTTAATAAAACTGAAATAAAATCTGAAATGAAAAGTCATTTTCAGTTGAAAAGTCAAAATGTGTCCATTTGAAAATTTCAAAAGGGCACATTTTGGCTTCTTTGGAATATTTGTTTGAGGGGTTTCAAACTTCTACTCTGTTTTTAATGCTGTAAATCATTAAAAACAGATTAAAAGTTTCAAACCCCTCAAACAAATATTCCAAAGAAGCCAAAACGAGTCCTTTTGAAAGTAATAGCAAAATGCTTTTAAGTACGTTAGAAGCAGGAAGCCTACTAAAAAACCAGTGGAGCCCCTGGACGATAGAGATACAAAAGGAGCAATCGAGGACAATAAAGCCATTGCGGAGAGACTAAATGATTTCTTTGCTTCAGTCTTCACGGCTGAGGATGTTAGGGAGATTCCCAAACCTGCACCGTCCTTTGTGGGTGATGAATCTGAAGAACTGTCCTGGATTGAAGTGTCATTAGAGGAGGTTTTGGAACAAATTGAAAAACTGAACAGTAACAAATCACCGGGACCGGATGGCATTCACCCAAGGGTCCTGAAAGAACTCAAATGTGAAATTGTGGAACTATTAATTGTGGTTTGTTACCTATCCTTTACATTAGCTTCTGTACCCAAGGACTGGAAGACAGCTAACATAACACCAATATTTAAAAAGGGCTCTAGAGGCGACCCTGGCAATTACAGACCAGTAAGTTTAACGTCAATACTGGGCAAATTAGTTGAAACAATAGTAAAGAATAAAATTGTCAGACACGTAGAAGAACATAATTTGTTGGGCAAAAGTCAATATGGGTTCTGTAAGAGGAAATCATGTCTTACTAATCTACTAGAGTTCTTTGAAGGGGTTAACAAACATGTGGACAAGGGGGGATCCAGTAGATATAATGTACTTAGATTTCCAGAAAGCCTTTGACAAGGTCCCTCACCAAAGGCTCTTGTGTTAATTAGGTTGTCATGGGATAAGAGGGGAAGATCCTTTCATGGATTGAGAACTGGTTAAAAGACAGGAAACAAAGGGTAGGAATAAATGGTAAATTTTCAGAATGGAGAGGTGTAACTAGTGGTGTTCCCCAAGGGTCAGTCCTAGGACAAATCCTATTCAACTTATTCATAAACGATCTAGAGAAAGGGGTAAGCAGTGAGGTGGCAAAGTTTGCAGACGATACTAAACTGTTCAAGGTAGTCAAGACCAAAGCAGACTGTGAAGAACTTCAAAAAGATCTCACCAAACTGAGTGATTGGGCAACAAAATGACAAATGAAATTTAATGTGGATAAGTGTAAAGTAATGCACATTGGAAAAAATAACCCCAGCTATACATACAATATGACGGGGGCTAATTTAGCTACAACTAATCAGAAAAGAGATCTTGGAGTTATTGTGGATAGTTCTCTGAAAATGCCTACGCAGTGTGCAGCAGCAGTCAAAAAAGCAAATAAGATGCTAGGAATTATTAAAAAAGGGATAGAAAATAAGACAAAGAATATCTTACTGCCCCTATATATAGTATGCCCACATCTTGAATACTGCGTACAGATGTGGTCTCCTCACCTCAAAAAAGATATTTTGGCATTAGAAAAGGTTCAGAAATGAGCAACTAAAATGATTAGGGGTTTGGAACGGGTCCCATACGAGGAGAGGCTAAAGAGACTGGGACTTTTCAGTTTAGAAAAGAGAAGACTGAGGGGAAATATTATAGAGGTATATAAAATCATGAGTGGTGTGGAGAGGGTGAATAAAGAAAAGTTATTTACTTGTTCCCATAATATAAGAACTAGAGGACACCAAATGAAACTAATGGGTAGCAGGTTTAAAACTAATAAAAGAAAGTTCTTCACACAGCACACAGTCAACCTGTGGAACTCCTTGCCAGAGGAGGCTGTGAAGGCTACAACTATAACAGAGTTTAAAAAAGAGCTAGATAAATTCATGGAGGTTAGGTCCATAAAAGGCTATTAGCCAGGGGGTAAGGAATGGTTTCCCGGCCTCTTTTTGTCAAAGGCTGGAGAAAGATGGCAGGAGACAATCTGCTTGATCATTGTCTTCGGTCCACCCCATCTGGGACACCTGGTACTGTCCACTGTCGGCAGACAGGATACTGGGCTAGATGGACCTTTGGTCTGACCCAGTATGGCCATTCTTATGTTCTTATGTTCTGATGGGTTTGGAAGTTCGGCCTGAAATTTGTAGTGATTTAACGTGAATGTGCAAAGAGTTTCAACTTGCATTTTTTGGGGGTGGAATGATTACAAAAAAGTTTCATCCAAAATCTTTCACCATGTTCTACTTATAAAATATTATAGCCAAATATTGCACCCACTCCCACAATGAACTGCATGCCAGGGGACCTCTTTGCCTGCATGGAGCCCCCATAGCTTTCTTGGGACTCTGTGCAGATCCAGGGTTCCACTCGTTTAGAACAACTTGCCTTGTCTTGCCTCCAATTGTAATCTACTGTATATTCAGGGCAGAGACCATTTCTGGTGTCTCTATAGCTTAATGTTTTCTCATAAGTCTTGCAATATTTGATGTGTTTCCTAAAGCCCTAGAAACTGGACTCATGGGACTACACCAGAAACTCAGCTGTAACTGAAAAAAAACTAAGGACATAGCTACCCCTCACAGTAGCATACATAAGCTTAAAATATGAATCCTAAAGGTTCAAAAGTCAGAAAGCAAATAAAAAGAATGCCAAATAGATTATTCTTGAAATCTTATGGTTGGTTATATTAAAAATCTCATTGTTTTAGAGGCACCTAATTCATGATTTTGGAATACTTGGGAGTGGAAATACTGCATGTCTTTTCAACTGTTTACTCAAGCTCTTACCACAATTTAGACACTATGGGCTCCAACTCAGTCATTTTTACACTGCGTGGAACCTTAGTCTCCAACAATTGCATTGCTCTCAGTGGAACTACTTAGTGTAAAGTAGTCTTCTTCATGAGCAAGGGTGATGCTAAGGTTGTCTATTAATAATTATTACTAATAATAAACAAATATGTTGACATTGCTATGTTTTTCTTTGTTAATAAGAAAATTATAACATTTATACAACTAATTCTCAAATAAATTATTTAATTTAAATTTCAGGAGCTTTGTATCTACTTTTTTCTTCTTACCCTATCTATGATGGGGTCTGTACCCTACACAGGCGAACAAGGAGTTAACAGGAGTCAGAACTCAGTTAGTCCACTTAGCTGCATCTGGAGAGTGTGTAAGGCTTAATTTGTTATTAGACCAAGCTGAGGCGATCATGAGACTTCTTCATAAAAGAAGGCAGTGAAAGCTACAGAGAAAATCCGAGAGAGAGACATAGAAATCCAGGAAAGAGGAGGTAGGAAGTTCCCTGCCTCTGGGAAAAGTGTGGGAAAGGCAGATTAGAAAAGCCCACAGGGATGGAATTAATCTTTGACATGTCCAGGAAAAGGAGCAAGGCATAGAGCAGCTGTCATGAGGGGGTTAGTGTTCTGTCGGGGAAGAAGGAGTTAAGCCTCAATTGGTGTATATCAGCCTGGTTCCATTGAAGTCAGTTGCACTACACTGATTTGCACTTGCTGAAAATCTTGCCACACCCTTTCTATTTTTCGGAATCATTTTTGTTCCTGTTGAAATCAGAAGTGTAATTCCTCTCGCTATAGCATTGAATATCAACATACGTAAATGATCTGATGATATGGAAACAAGCCTCATTTAGACACTTAGATTTAGAATTTAACAATATTCCAAAAAGGATTAGACATGCAGGGGACTGGACTTGATGGCCTTTCGTGGTTCCTTCCTGTTCTATTATTCTATGATTCTTCGTATGTGAGATCTGAGAATGTTCATAGTTATATTAGACAGAAGATATGTATCGATATTGTGATGGGGTATATAAAACCCCACAATGGCAGTGACAGAATAACAGGGAGTTCAGTTAATCAATTCTTTGCATATTGAAAGGAGATCTCTAATTATGGATTAAATTTTGCTGGAGGAGAAGCTGGCCACGTGATTCCGATAAAAGAAGGACTACAGAGGAGGAGCGACTGAGAATCTTTTCTGTTTGATGGTAAAGAAACATTAGAGGGGCCTGTAGCTAGGTGCTTGTATCCTGAGACTATTCCTGAAAGGAGAGGGCAGTTGAGAAGAAGACTGCTGAAGCAGTCCTGAGAAAAGAGAGACTCCTGGGATGGATGCCTGGAAGGTCACTGGCTTTATGGGAGCCAGGCCTTCATGGAGAAAGCCCAGGGAAGCAGCGCTCTGTAATAGAGTGACAGAGGGACAGAGATGAAGAGTTTGTGGAGAATAGCTTCTAGAAAGGATGGAAGAGTCTTTGAAGTTCCTTTGAATTGGGGCGTTGTTACCTGGGATGTGTGGGTATCTTCATGTGGCCTGGCTAGAGGGCCAACTTACTGCACAGACTATTGATGTCCAGTGGAGGGTGAGGAGCCGAGAGGTTGCAATGCCAGGTTTCATCATGGGAAGAGGGGCCTCTGGCAAAATTAGTCTATGTTACCATATGTGTTTTGTGTTAAAAGGATTAAAACCTTTCATGATTCCTAGCATTAACCAACTGAAATTAGCTGAAGAAGGTTAAGAAATTTCTCCAGTAGGCAGGTTATTCCATAATTATCCATTGTGGGGTTTCTAGAAGCTCCTTCTGAAATATCAGTTGATCACTGTCAGTCACTGGACTCATCTGATATGTCAGATGGACACATATAGCCTTGTTTTCACCAGGGGAAAAAGGTGTATTCTTAATTTGAGTTAGCTAACTAAGTTGTACTAACTCAAGGTAAAATCTTTAACATCATTGGCAACCTTTTGTGAAAACTACAAACTGCCCTGTTTTTAGTAGCATTTTACGGCAAGTTGGCTAACTTGAGATATGATCATACCTTTTTTTCCTGGTGAAGACGCTTTTGAAGGGTTTTCCATGGCTGTCAGTAACATTAGACTCTCCATAGAACATTATGTCCAAACTAAAATGCAACATAATATTTACAAACCACAAACTCCTAACATGTTCAAGTAATATTGATAGCCAAACAACAGGATTCCCCTTCTTTATGCAAAGATTATCCCTCATCTCCACTTTTTTATTTTATATGGGCAAGTTAAGCTGAGTCTTCCAGTTACAACACACTTCAAAATGACTTTACATAGTGAAATATCTGCCAGCTGCAATACTATGGTCATGTCTACATTATGCAGAAGATCAACGCTGCTGCAGTCGATCTTCTGAGTTAGATTTAGCGGGTCTAGAAAAGACCCACTAAATCGAGCTCAGAGGGTGCCCCCATCAGCACCAGTACTCCTACTCCTCACAAGGAGTAATGGAAACTGCTGGGAGTCTTTGCTCCCATCAACCGCCAGCTGTGTGAACGCCGATTTAAGAAACATCAACTCCAGCTATGCAATTAACATAGCTGGAGTTGCATATCTTAAGTTGACCTTCCGCTCTAGAAGACCAGGCTTATATGATTTGTATGGGCCAGTTTGGACAGCAGCTTCATCAGTAGGTGATACTATAGCCTTATCTTAGCATTAAACTGTTGTCTTGTATTGAAATGTTGTTCTGCTCTGGGGTGGTTAGCAAATTCAGTCCTCCTGCCTGTGTGTGTTGAATTTGTACTGGTACTTGCAACATCCAATAAATCTCTAATTCTATAAGGTATTACAGATCTATCTATTTCACTTCCAGAAAAAAGAATTTTGTCAGACTCTTCCTGTGAAGAGACAAACAATCTTTGTACACACTGAAGCGTCTCAGCTAACTCTTGAGAAATGTAGTGTAAGTGTAATTATGCACAAATGCCTTTGGCTAACTTTGTGCTTTCCTTCTCAAGTCTGTACTAAAATTAATGATGATGATACAGAAAAAAAGAAAATATCATTCGATTTTCCTCAAGAGTCATGAATACAAAACAGCCTTATGAGGCATTAGAGCAGGCATAAGAGCAGGGAGAGTATAGGGAAATACGCTTTCAAACAATGTTAGAAAATTAGAGAGTTAAAAGAGTTTCAGTTCCCTCTTTGCTCTCAGAATAGCTTCATATTGCCATAAATGAAGCAAAGATTGTTTTTCATTTCCTCGAACAACATTCGTATGAAACTGTGCTGCAGCATGGGCTGAAAAATATTAAGTAGTAATGACACTTCAGATCTTAAATACCATGCCCGCTCCTCATCCCAGTAAGGATCAAGAGGAGTTACAGAAATGTGTGTAGAATATACCTAACTGCATACATTGTTTTTCAAATACTGAATTGCAGTACTTAACAACTGACGCATCTCTGGTGATGAATGTCACACATACACACACACACACACACACACAGAACACTCATGCATGTGAGCACTTTGCCTCAGGTAGGATCAGTACCTCCGCAAGCAGCCTAGTGCTCAGAGGACTACACAGGTTGCAACATCCTTTATGCTTCTGAAACCCCAATCTGATAAAACCAGCCAAGACGGGCCTTGGTTAAAACAGGCCAAAATTGAATTGGGGAGTTTCTTATTTCTGGTCCCATGGACGTTACATCCATGTGGTAAAGTGATGGCACATCATCTTGTGCGATAGGGCAAGAGAATACCTGACCAAATTCCACAGCAGTTCCCATGAAGGCTCATCCTGTGCCAGAGAGTCTGAATATGCGCATGGAGTGTGGAGCAACAGACAAATCACGGTCCTCCCAAAAACCGTTGCCAGGAGAGCTGGGAGAACTGACAAGACCATTCTGATTTCCCTGGATTCAGAGTAGGAGGGAAGCCAGAGAGTTTCCATCTGTTCCTGGAATAGAGGCAGAGCTGGAGGTGTCAAACTGCTTCTTTCCTTTTCTGTCCCCCTGGATGGGAGTGGAATACAGCAGAAGGACAGATCCTGTAGCTGAAGAAAGGCAGCAGATGGGATCTCAGCTTGGATAGTTCTTCTCCCATCAGATGCTGGTGCTGAACCACCCACTGGCAGGAAGGGTTAGAGCTCTATAAACTCCCCAGCCAGGGAGAGCACCACCTGTTCCTCTGGTGCAGAACTGCAGATACACTGACCTGATATGGCCTCCTTTTATCAGGCGGTGAATAGGCAGGAAGGAAACTTCAGGGATCTAAGCTCTTCTACACCCAGGGAGAACATTGTTTTGGTGTTAGCAGAGGTGTCAAGCTCTACTTCAACATAGGCCTCCTTTCCTTAACCCTTGCTCAGCAAACTCACTTGCTAGTAAGATGTTAAAAGATACCACTAAGCTCACTGACTCAGCAATTCTACCTTGCTGCTCTAGCTGATGTTAGACTCATCTGAATTTGACTGCTATCAAACCACATGCTTCTATGATCTCACTAGATCAGCATCTCTAGTATGTTGGGGTAATTTCAAGGCACTAGTTTCTGAGCAGGCTCTTCATCCATCATATTTCTAGCTTGGTGGGTTGATGCCAAGGCTCAGGCCTCTATGAAGTCACTAGCATGGTGGTTTTAGTGAGTCAAGGAAAATATCTGTGATACTACTAATTACCACCAGACTTGCTTGTTTGCCTGGTCAGAGACCAGGTTTTTGTATGGGCACTTCCTTAACACCTCCATCTTATTGGGCTGGCTTTATCTTCAGCCATTCTATGGGTCAGCTCTGTTAGCTTCCTGCGTTGATATATAGGCACCTAGATACCTACTCAACACTGCTGGCTGGTCTGATGTCAAGTCATAAAGTTCTGTGAGTGCTATTGCTCAACTAGAGTTTGCTTGGTTTAAAGAGACAGCCCTCTGTGAGATTCCAGGCTGAACTTCAACTTGTTAGACATATGTGAAAGATCAGAGTTTCAGTCTGGATCAGCTCTTGCCTAGCTTGCTGGTATAATGCCAAGGCAAAGGCTTTTGTGAAGTTACTGTCTGTGTGAGAGGACCATGGCCCTATCTACTCTTTATTAACGTCAAGGACAAAGCAGGGGCTGTGCCTTCATGTCCCTGAGCATGGTGTCTGCTGTAGTGTTAGGCCAGTACATAGATTTGGGGGTTGGGGAATGTAGCTCCCTCCCGTTACCCCTGTACAATGTCATATCTGAATCTAATTCTAAAAATGTGAATCATCACAAGAAATTTGAAATCAATTTATAGGAAGGACATTGCTACAAATTAGCTCAGGAGTTACTGAAGAGCTTTCCTATCAATTTATTTACAATTCTAGGGAGTCGTGTATACACTGATATAATGTTGTTGTAAGCATTCTACATGGTGATATGGAGTTTTTTGTGCATGACAATACATGGGTTCTGTTTTTCTTGCTTTGCGGTATTAATAACTTACATATTCAAGTGTTATTTCCAAATCTCAAAGGTAATCCATTCTGTTAGAGAGTGTGAGATTGGGTTTGGTTTGGTTTTTATTTCTTTTGCAGTGGTTGGTTATTTGGAAGGAAGCAGATACCTGGACAGAATAACTTCAACCCAATAATCACCACCTAAATGTGAACAGCAAACCCGAGAAACTGCATCACTAGTATAACTGCACACGCAGTGTGAAAATAAATAAAGGTTGTGATTAGTGATTAGGGTAAATCTACAGCTACTTATCTGGCCAGCAGCAAGCAACTCCTTACTATCCCTAGACAAAAAGGGGGAAAGGAATTAATATTTTTCTACTAAAACTAAATTATCATTTGGTGTAAAGATGACTTTATTACTCAGCCAGAATCCTTTTTTTTCCCTTGGAATGACCTTTACTTTGGTAATGCAGTATTTTTATCTCAAATATGAAAAATTAGTTTTGATGTAGGGAAAAGATGGTGGTTCTTTCTGTGAGTTTAATTATTTTTTTTTAGCATGAAGCCTTTGAAGTGTCTGATTAATATTTTTTCCAGTAGTAACATTGTTTGAGAGCAGCAGTATTGTTTCTGACACAAGATAAATGCAATATCTGAAAACTACATTTAATCAGATCAAATATAATGAGGCAGAAAAGAACAGTCATAAAGGTAAGTTTACAGAATTCTATTTTAACCTAATGTACAACCTGCTAAAGAGGATTTTCTTCAACACTTAACGTAGGGACAAATATAGTTTGCACTGAAACAATATTTAAAGTTATTTCTTACTTCAGAAATAATTATATTTATGCACCAATTAAAGACTTTTTAAATCTTAAAAATATGAGATTATGCTAACTGGCATCTTGCAGTAATTGTGGGCGTAAAGTTATGTGCTTAATTAAAATACCAATAGAGGGATTCTGCTTCAAGCAATGATGACAACATAGAACATGCATGGCTATCTCAAGCTTCTAATCTCATCAGATCTTATTAGCTAAGATTGTGCCTGATCAGTCCTCAAGTGGCAAGCACATAGGAAAAACTCAGGGAGACACAGGAAGTGATGTCAATGGTCACCTGACCGCATTCCCTCTTCCTTCTGAGTCACTATAGAACCAATTCCTGACCAGTAGGTTGAAGGTTTTATACTTATGATGAGTTGAAAAACCAAAGGCCTCCTATCCACTTTTATTCAGCTCATGGTCCTGTAAAACTCAATGCAGGAATATGAGTATTAGCTCAATGTATTGGACAAGTTTGAATTAGGAATTCTCCTGCTGCCTTATTAAATTCCCTGTACTATTTCCAATGGATAGAGTATTCTTCTCATTTCCTGCCTAAGCTGTTGTACAGTATTGCTGTGTAACAAGGTAACTAAAAATCTAAACTGTTCTACCACAGAACAGGCTGCATTTCAGTAACATGTGAAGTGAACCTCCCTCTCGCCCTACTTTGATGCATCGTAAACTGTATTAAAATTATGAACTGTATGCATGGTCTGTAGGGAATTATGCAGACTGGGCTTAGCAGCGGTCTGTCTGTAGAAAGCCAGTTTAGAGTGTTTCATTAGCACTGAGTGAGGCTGATTGCAGATTAAGTTGAACAAGAGCACAGCTCTGTATATGTCACTGACTGTCTTCCAGCCTAACACCTCATGTTCCAGTTTTCCTGGTGTCCCATCAAGAAGTGCCTCCAAGGAACGTGGGCCCCCTGGCCTCAGTTCCATTGATCTTGATATATCTTCCCTAATTTTACAGACATTAAAAACAGTGAATAGTCTAGCAGCACCATAAAGACTAATGAAACATGTAGATGGTACCATGTTTTGCTAGTCTTTAAGGTGCTGCTAGACTATTCATTGTTTTTCAAGTTTTTCCAGTTACAGACTAACTCGGCTACCCCTCTGAAGCATTAAAAACAAAGCATTAACACTCAGCCCCCTCTTGGGATCCATAGCAGAGTCTATATCGCACAGACTGGGCAAAGCTAGAAATTTTTCACGCAATATGCCAATGTCTTATAATGGGCACAAAGAGGAATCACTTCATTTGTAATTCAAATATTTATGGTCGCTCCAGTCTGTACGTTGAAGTGACCATCAACATCCACTGAAGCAGGCATGTCTCTGACTGCTTTGATCTTGTTAGGATCTGCTTTAAGTCCCTCCGCTGTGAGCAAATATCCGATGTATTCACCTTTGATGTTTGAGTCACCGTTTTTTTTTCCTGGGTTGAGTTTTACACTCTTGTCCCCATATCACTGTAGAAAAGTTAACAGTCTTCTGCCATGGTCTCACTCAGTTTCTGTGTCATTGCTGCCTTTCCCTACAATGAGGATAACATCTGCTATTTGAACAAGTGGAACTTCATGAACACTTATGCTCTGCTCTGTCCATGTGCCTGTGTGGCTTCCAGCCTCACTCCCTGTGTTCCTTCCTGGCATCCTGTCAATAGCAGTCCCTCCAGGAAACATGGTAGAGCAGGGGTGGGCAAAGGGGCCTCCAGGGGCCAAATCTGGCCCACCAAGCCGGTGGATCCAGCCCGCAGCTGCCTTGCTGCTCCCCCACCCCGCACCCCTGGCAAGGTGGGACAGGGGGCGAGAGACTTCATGCATTCTCATCCCCAGGCCCTCATTGGCCTGGGGGCTGGGAGAGTGCTCGAGGTCTCCTCCTGCTTCGGCACCTACAGGGAACCACTGGCTGTTTTCAAACGGCTGTCAATTCTATCTAGGCAAGAAGGGGAGGAAGACTTCACGCACTCCCCAACCCCCAGTCAGGGTCTGTGGGCGGGGGAGCATGTGAAGTCTCATGGCCCAACCCCTTCTACATGAAGCTCCACCCCTTCCGGGGCAGCCCAGAGCCACTTCAGAAATTTGTGAAGTGGCTCCCTTTTAAAAAGTATTGCCCACCCCTGTGGTAGAGAAAGTATGATGGGTTGAGCAGTTCCTCAGTCTTAGGGAATAGCCTATTTGTTTCTCTCAGTTTTGGGGTTCTCGTATGCTATTGTTGTAAATTCTAAAAAATAAAGTAGGGTTATGCCACAACATTCCAGCAAGAGTGTGGTATGTTAGCTACCTTCACTGTGTGTCTGTTGTAAAACAGAATGTATTCTTCAACTGATAAATATATTATTTCTATTGTAGTAGTGCCTAGGAGCACTAATTATGAACTGAGACCCCAATGTGTTAGGTGCAGTGCAAACACAGAGTAAGTCTATGCCCCCAAAGAGCCTACAATCTTTATAATGTGTACTAATATTTTCAGAATGTTAAGTGTAAAAGTAAGATCATAATCCTTACTCAAAAGTAGAATACTGAGTACTTTGGAAGACTGTGCCACCCTGGACATATAACAAATTTAATTAAAATGACTTCACATAAATTATTAATTGTAATGGCCAATGGTACTGAAGACTTTGATGAACAGCAACACAAAGGAAGTATTCATCCTCAACTCTGATACAGCCTCCTTTGTGTTATGACTTCCACATTTCTCCAACAATGCCTCTTTTGCTTATGACATTTACAAGATAGTGTACTGAATAAACTCCAAGAAATGGAAGTGAGTATGAAGCACCATACAAAAGCAGCAAAAAAGGTGACAAGTACTGCAAAAGTAAGAAGAGACAAGGAAGAGGACACAGGTTTCAGCAGAAAACTTGTCAATCAGGAAAATGAGAGGACTCAGAAAACTCCAACATGGAGTTAAAAGGGGCTTTTTTAAATACCCAAATTTCAGGTAAGAGATGAGCAAAATGTTATGCTTCTTCATCTTTAAAGAGCCAAATGGGGGCTGTTTGGGGAAACCCTTGTATAAAAGAATAATTCTATTAGTAGCTAATAAGTCACTTAAACTTTTCCTAATAATTTAAATAACTCTGATATACTGGAGTTTGTATTGGTCACAGTGGTATATTTTTCTGTTACTAACGGCTCCCAAATAAGAAAATATGCATGGGGTATTTATTTTATTGGGGCAGATTAAGAATAAAAGTGTGCAGGGGGGCGATATCAGACCTCACAAAAGTTATCCTTATTGATGTTTAACACTAAACAATAAATGTTTGGTGTCAAAGAACTCAGGCACTTCAGTGTGTTGGTGATGCCACACAGATGTCATGACACAGCATCCAGCCCCAAGGAACCAGAGCTTCAGGGACTATTTTTCTGGAGAGAAACTAACAGACAAAGGGTGGCCATTTCCCCCTGCAGGCCACCATGTCCTGCCAACCAAACCCAGGAAATACAGACTCAACTGGATTGGCAGTGATGGTGATGACAATGACAACGAGTAGTGAAATTCAGTATTGTTGTTCCCTAAGCTCCCATTTTGCCCAAAGAATGCTGAATCAGTCCCAAGGTGATTTAGTTCAGCCAGAGCAAAGACTGTGGGATACTAATTATAGATTTATTTGAAATGAACAAGTGGCACTCCCTGAATGAGCATATACATTGATCCCTTTTAAGAAGTTTATTTAAATCTTCTACAGTAGGAATGACATTCATGAAATGAAGGATACAAGTTAGAAATGGGTATCCTCTAGAGTCTTCTTCCCTAGAGCAACACAACTTCTGCGGGCATCTTGGGAAAGTTCTAGATAATTTCTAATGTTTTTCCTTTGTCTTGCCCATTATTTAAACAGATGAATCAGCTTTATCATGGCCCAATGTGATCATACTGCCATTGAATACTGAAGACTATTTTGCACATTTACGTTATTATACCTAGTTTTCTAGGGAACAGACAAGCACCAAAGAAGACTGCATGATGCCACGAAAACTAAGAAAGTGGCACAAGGGGGCACTGTGTCAATGTAGTACTAAACTAAAAGAAAGTGAGAAGGGTGCACACAGCCAGAGAGTACTGTAAGTGGATTCCATAGAAGTTAATTAAAAACAAAACTATGTGCAGAGGAAAGGTTTATTCTGTTTAATCTAAATATCCTTCAAGTTAAAATTATGTATTGCGTTAACAGCTCAAATCCCCTACCCAACCCAGAAAGGGACAGATTTAAAATAGACAGG
Organism: Rafetus swinhoei; assembly: GCA_019425775.1. NCBI lineage: Eukaryota > Metazoa > Chordata > Testudines > Trionychidae > Rafetus > Rafetus swinhoei. The sequence goes on from CM033437.1 coordinate 161,701,410, forward strand.
GGTTGTCTGTGCTTTCTCACATTACCTTCAAACTCACTGGTTGGGGTGAAAGGATAGCTTAGCTTGAAAATAATGATATTGATTATGGGGTGATTTTTTTCTGAAATTCTTTCACATTTCCCAGTTAGTTGGCATGCCTTATTGCCTTTTTTTTTTTCTGCAGTTGAGCAGCCAAATACATCAGCTTCTTTTATTCTCCTTTCAATTTAGATCAAGGATACGAAATGTTAAAACCTGCTGATAGGATATTGGTTGAGTATTTTCAGGAACAAACATTAACTTCAACATTTTCAGCATAACTTGGCAATGTGTCTCGTGCTTCTGTACTAGGAGATTAAAGTTAACAGCACAGTAAAATAAAATGCTTCATGTGAACAAGGACCCAAGTGACAGTTGCTGTGGAAACAATCATGGAAGGGACTAGCCTGTGGTGAGCACAAAATCTGCTTTACTAGTCTGCTAATGTTGGGACAAATGATGGCTTCTCTTGTGCTCATGCACTGAAAGGGAAAAAGGCCTGTGGGGGCTCATCTAGACTACGCAGAACAGTCGAAAGAGGATATGCAAATTCTGCGGCAGCGTAAACCTCATTTTTTGAGGAACTTTCTTCTGTCTAGCGCACACTTGTGAAAGGTAGCCATGATCACCTTGCAGTTCTGAGGACAGCAAGAGAGAGGCGACAGACTAGATGTGTCTAGTGGGACCATAGCAAGGCTGATTTGTTCATAAGAACAGAGATGCTAGGCAGGGGGACTCTGACTAATACCTTTTTAAGGTACAACAAAGGCTATGTTTCACCATGGGCCTGATTGAATGCCTACTGAATCAAAAGTCTCCTGCAGTCTTTCGAGTGCCTCCAATCACTGCTGCCCAAGTAGGGAATCTCCTCTCCTTCCCCCTCACTGGAACTCATCCATCCTCCCCAGCTGCATGGGTCCCCAGTGAATTATACACTGAACATTGGCTGGGATTTGCTATACAGGAATTACATCATGAACATTATATAAATATTTATTTTAGTTTTTAGAAGCTCCGAATAGGCAAATCATTGATTTAGTGTTAACTGTTGGTAAACTTGCACAAATGTCATGTGGCACTTTTTTAACACTAGAAATTCACATGACAGAAGGAATTATTAAGAGAGAAAGAATGTGGAAAGTGTCAGTCTTCCATATAAAATACTAACACTAGGAATTCTTAAGAAGATTAAATTGTATTTCTTCCCAGCCTGAGCTCTAATTTGTTCATTTCTGACTGGGATCTTGCGGGATATACTGTACTAAGAATCCACTGGGGCAAAAGGCAACATTTCCTCCCATAGAATTAGCAGAGAACATCTATAGGCACACAGGACAATTTATTGTTAACGGAAAAACAATGACAATTGATTCTCTAAAAGACTAGAACATGAATCAAAAAAGGGCAGGGTGTCCTTCTCAGGTGCTTGTTCATTACGCATAGAGAGTTACTACATTGCTGGCAGGCTCCTGGAATTCTAACAAGTCAATAGTAGAGCTCTGTGGGATTTCTCTTTCCTGTCTTTTGTGTCTATATTGAGTCAGGGTTGATGGTATAGTAATGCAATTTTCCAAGCCTTTTTTTAAGCAAGAGAGAATAATGAATAAGGTCAGGCACCAAAGGCACTAGGCAGCACTTTGTTCAACCATTTCTTTTTTCTATCTAATGAAAAATAGAATTTTAACTTTTATTTTACATAGGGGTCAATTGAATCTGCACCATCTTTTGAACTTGATGTTTTTGAGAATAAAAAATAGTGCCTTTCAGGGACTTGGGGAAGGACTATGACTATTCAAAACACAATGCCTGCTTGTGTTACCCTTTGGGTGCAGAGATACCATACTGCCCTAGTGTAATGTCTACCTTCAGGACACAGTCTATCCATAGACTGCATACAGACAAATAAAGTGAAGTAACAGAACATTAAGGGTCATACCATGATCTCCTGCTTCATGGAGTATGTCTCTGATTATTCTACCTGTAGCCCTTATGCCTTTCCCCGGCACCAGAAAAGCGAACGTGCACTGATGTCAGTCACAAAGGGGGAAGGACTTTGTTAAGCTCTGCTGAAATTTTAGCAAATTCCCCCTGAGAATAACCAGAGATGCTTTGTATCAATCCCATATGGCTTTTATTAGTGATTAATGGAAAAGCTTATCATCCCATTCCTCAAAACAGGAGGATGGATTTTGCTCAAAAAATCACCTTCAAGCAGAGAAATGCTAGGAAGTACATGAAGTACTAGAATGGTAATGTTCAGAAAGGTCTTTCTTAGAAAAATATATGTTCGCTATTTTATATTCTTGTGGATTCACAAAGTTTCCAAGATATTCAAAAAGGGGGTGGGATTTGTCTATTTTTCTATTAAATCCTTGCAACAGAGTAAAATGGGAAAGGTCCCAGTGTGAAGTGGATGGGAAAATAAAGACGATTTTGGTAGATGTAAATTTTGTCTATGTATTTTCACTGAGGGTGTGTCTAGACTACATGGCTCCGTCGACGGAGCCATGTAGATGAGGCAGGACGACAAAGGGAAATGAAGCGGCGATTTAAATAATCTCCGCTTCATTTAAATCAAAATAGCCGCCGCGCTGTGCCGATCAGCTGTTTGTCGGTACAGCGCAGCAGTCTAGACGGGGACCTGCCGACCCCAGAACCCTTCGTCGGCAGATCCTTTATGCCTCGTGAAATGTAGTTTAGATGTACCCTGAGTTTTGACTTGGTGCCTTTTTTTCAAAACTGCAATTTAAAATCCATTTTATTAGGGAAGAATGAGCATTGATTTAATGAAGAACTTGCCATCACAATTAGAAATGTATTAAACCCAGTATGAGCTTAATTGAATCCTGGAAATAAAGGCTTTCCCCTCCACTAAGTGGTGTTTATGTGCATGTGTGTGGTGCATAAATACAGCAAAACAAAAGTTAAGAATATTAAGGGTGCAAAATTAAGTACTCGGAAGTTAAGAAATACCGGAGTTAAGGGTGCCTGCTCTTCTTCCCAGAACCCTTGCCTTATTGAATGCACAGGATGGATGGTGCTCAAATGAACTACGGTTTAATGTTTTGTTTCATCTCCATCATTCAGTGTGTAGCCCTAGGCCTTATTTACTGCACAGAATTCAAACCTTGCTCTGAAGACAGAAGTATTAATTTCCTCCTAGACTTTTCTGTGGCACTCCTCACTAGAGTGTGTATAATTAATGAGTGTTTGTTTAATTTTCACCAAAGATGGGTGAGATGAGGTGATGATATGATCCCCGTTTTACAAATGGGGAGCCAAGGCACAGTTCAAAGGGTCTGCTAATTTTGGATGCCTAACTTGAGACTCCTAGGGACTATATCCTTTTTTAGAGTGCTCAGCATTACATATGCTCAGAGCACAGCCCCTATTTACTTCAGTTGCAGTTGTGACTACTCAGAACTTCTGCAGGCTGGACACAAGGATTTCAGGTCAAGCCCTCAGAAAATGAGGAACAAATGGTGACTACCTGTGAAAAATTTAGTTTAAGGGATTTGACTGGCATCACACAGGAGCTCTGTGGTGGTGTAAGAGAGTAAATTCCAAATCTCCAGACAGGGCCGGCCCACAACATTTTGGCACCTGAGGCGGGGAGCTCAAATGATGCCCCCATGCCACCTTTTCTCCTGCCTGCCTGTTATGTCTCTTGTGCCTTCCTTCCTCCAGCACAGCACTCCACCCTCTCTGTGCAGCTAGAGCAGAGAGAATACATATGCACCAGCAGCAGACACAATTTTCTACACTCTGGGTCTTAGTGGTGCCCCCCCCACAGTCTGGCACCTGAGGTGGCCGCCTCAGTTTGCCTCATGGTAATGCCAGCCCTCTCTCCAGAGCAACAGTCAACTGTCTTACCAATGAGACCTTCCTTTCTCTCCCTGCAGTGCCCTACCTCCTTCAGTAAAAACATCCCAACTTCTGTAACAAATAAGGCCAGGGTCCTGCAAACAGCTCTTATCCTCATTGCATGACCCCAAGCTGAATGAGGCAAGGGACCTGTGGACAAATAGTATGTGACCATGCAATTAAAGACTGCATGACATGTATCCATAAAGGGGCTGAACTAGGTTTGCTTGGCTTTTCCTAACTTTTGGATTTTGCATGGCCACCTTAGTGTTCTTTTCACGAAACGCAGGGGTGCAACTAAGGAGCATGCAGGACATGTGAGGTATGCAGGCCCACAGCCACAGAGGGCCCAAATCCAGAGGTTAATGCCAGTGTGGAGTTCTGGAGAAAACCTCGTCTGCAGCTGCTGACAGCCGGGCTCATGGGACTCTCCTGCAGACTGCCTTGCAAAGAAGCAGATAACTAGGCAGGTGAAAGGGTTGGCTGGGGGGGTATGCCAACACCCCTTCCCCCAGTCCAGGGCTGCCCCTAAGCCCTAGACCTACCCCCAGCACCCTTTGGGGAAAAGGGCTGCAGCTGTATGTAGCCAGAATCTGCTGCTCTTCCCTTCCCCTGACTGTCAGGGAGCAAAGGGCAAGTATGCAGCCTGCGGTGGGGGGGAGGGGCGAGGGGGCTGCACTCTTCCCCTCACTCCCTGATTGTCAGGGGAAGAGGAAAAGCAGTAGTGACCAGGCATATGTGGCTGCCGCTCCCCTCCATCCTGAAATGGGGGCCATTGCCTCCTGCATTCACTCCTACAGGCCCCAGGCTTCTTCCCTGACCCCCTAACATGCACCTTGATTTCTGCACCCCCTACATCCTCCTGCCCTGAGCCCCCATCCTCAACCCCCTGACCCTTATCCTGAACCCCCAAGCCGCTATGACCTGACCCCAACCCCATCCCCTGTCCTGATTCCTGCATTGCCCAAGCCCCTGCCCTGAGCCCCCACCCCTGCTCTGACTCCTGTATCCCCCTGCCCTAAGCTTCTCCTCACTCACCTGACTCTCGCATCCCCCTCCCACACCCACAGCCTTTTTCCTTGAGCCCCCCACATCCTCCAACCCTGACTCCTGCACCCCCCACAGCCCTATGCCTGCCCTGAAGGACAGAGTCTTCTAGTTTTCCAATATTATTCAACCAGAGGTAGGCAACCAGAGTAGAAAATTTCAGCCCATAATAATTAAAGATTGACAAAGTTATAAGCAATTGAAAATGGATCTTATAATGGGAAGCGCCAACTAGCCTTAAGAGGTGTGTTACCAATCCTGCTTGAAAACTACTTTGAAACAAACACAAGATAATCAGTGATTTCCCTTAAGAATTCTATTTTCTAGAACTTCTCTCTTGCTTAGCTTTGCTCTTAATTTTAGATGCCTCCAAAAATATATTCCCGTGTGTGTGAATTTAAGCCTTGATAGATACTTTTTGAGTTCTGCTTGGATTTACAGACATATCAAATTGCCAATAAAGCTTATTAGCCATGCCATCTCTGTTGACACACTCAGTTGGCAATCTGTTTATTGCTCCAGACCTTAATCCATACAGACTCATTTTTCAATTCCTTGTAACTAAGGATTACAAAGCCTCTGACTTTGTGAGGCTGGTGTCTGGATGAAGGTCTGGAAATTGTATGTCTTTCTTCCACCCAGAAAAACACAAGTTGGGCTAGTGTAATAAAGGATTTCAGTTAGGATGAAAATCTCCAACTGATGCAGTGTGTGCTGGCACACTGGGAATAGGAAGTGTACACAGTGTACAGTACATCTCAGGACCAACTACAATTGTGCCATATAAAGACCAGCTAATTCCAAAAACTGCTCACGCTTTAGAACTGAACATAGATTGAACAACCTCAGTATTTTTACTTTTCTTCCCTTTCCCTCGAGAGCCTAACCCTTCTGCCCTTTCTTTCTCATCTTTAAATGGAAGAGAAGGAGGAGAAATAGAATGAACTGAAAGTCCACTTGTCCTCCAACCAGGATTTTAAACTCTTGATTCTAAAACAAGTATTTTTTGCTCAATCAAAACTCCCCCTGATCTGGTTGGAGAGGAATTTTTCATTTATTCATATACATTTTGAAGTTGTACATTAACTATATTGACTCAGAAAAGGGCATCATTGTGGACAGCTCAATGAAAACCTCTGCTTAGTGTTTAATTGTGCTTAAAAAGGCCAACAATACGGTAGAAGTGACTGGAGTGAAGAATAATATGGAAAATATTCCATCGCCAGCATATTAATCAATATGCCTCCTCATCTGAATTAGTATGTGTTGTACAGAGCGTCTTGACCTCATCCCAAACAAGATCTTGCAGAATTAAAAGAGCACATTGAAGAGCACCAAGAATGACTAGGGGCATGGAAAAACTCTCATGAAGGGGTACTGGAAAGCCTGGGATTGTTTACTTCAAAGGGGAGGTTAATGAGTGGGGACATGCTAAATGTAGATAAAATAAGAACAGCACAGAAAAAGTGGATTGGGAGCTTCTGTGGCAGATTCAAAATTTAAATAATGTTTCAGACAATGTGTCACTAGACTGTAATTGCCACAGAACATCAAGGCCAAGAGTTTAGCAATATTCAAAGAAGGACTGGATGTTTACATGGATAGCCAGGGTAATCTGGGTCTGAATGAGCTCTCCCCTGACATGTAGTGATGAGCTGGAGAAGAGGACTTCAGAAGCTGACCTTGTGTGCAGGGGATCCCAGGTGCTTTGCTCATATGATCATTTTTGGCTGGCGTTAAATCATAAGTCGTTTTGTTATTGGGTTCAGAGGGGTAGCCGAGTTAATCTGTACAGGATAAACTTTAAAAACAACAAATGGTCTGGTAGCACTTTAAAGACTAACAAAACATGTAGATGGTATCATGAGCTTTTGTGGGCACAACCCACTTCTTCAGATGACCCTGTTATTATTGGGGCCACTAAAGGGTTCCTATCCTTGTTGTATGAATCAAGGGCAGCAGAACAGCAGCTGGAACACCTTGATTTACGCATTTACCCTCAGCTGAAGAGCACTCACTAGGCAGGGGACATGGGTACCAAAGCCCAGTGAGTTGAGAAAGGGTGGGGACAGGTACTTGTACTTGGTGGTATGGCCCCTGCCTAGGGTCCTAATCATGATTTGACCCTCCCCGTCTGCACTGTGACTCAATTGAGAGTCTTGTTACACACCACAGAGATAAAATCACTGATAATCAGGTCTATGCATTGACCTGCTTTGGGACAGTGTGTCTGATGCAAGGGGCTGCCCAGTCAGCTTCCCCCCTCCACCACGAGCAGCAGCAGCAGCAGCAGCAGCTGAGAGCTGTTAAGTGGTGAGGCCACAAGATATCCCAGAGGGTAGAACAGGCAACCTGCAGGTCGGCCAGTGGACTGGACCTGATTCTGGGGCAAGCACATGGGCAGTGAAACAAATCACGTGCCCACACCCCAGGGTGAGAAATGCATTCACACAAATGCACCTCAGAACGCTAGGTATTCACTAACCAAGGACAAATGTGAGAGGGGTGTGGTAAAGGGAGAGGCATGTCAAAGGAACTTTTGGTTGCTGGACTTAAGAACCTGAGGCAAAATGATACTGCCCAGTGAACACTGGAGTGGGAGTCACAGATACCAGGCATAGGTGCTGGAACTAAGAATGTGGGGGGTGCTGTAGCACCCCCTAGCTTGAAGTGGTCTCCATCATATATAGGGTGTACAATTTGATTCAATGGTTCTCAGCACCTGCACTATAAAAGCTTTTCCAGTGTCCCTGGTACCAGGGGAATGTCCAAGGAAAACTGGTGTGGTCAGGGCATCCCAATGCCCGGCTACAATGGAACCTTGGGGACATAAGCATCCAGTGTAAGTTGAAATTATTTTTCTGACTGTTCCAAATTATATTGGGAGTCCATCCAATAGACATTAGCAAAGGTGGTTTAAAGCCATTTTGTATTTTCGATTGTCAGAAATTCCCCAGGTTCCCACCTGACTACCTTCACAAAGCATTATAAGACATACTTCTTCCTCTGGGCTTATTGATAATGCCTGTTGTTTGGCCTAGTGGAAGTGTTTTCCAGTTCAAAATTGTGTTGCTGTACTGGGGCATACTGCATAAAGAAGAATAGTTTCTGCTTTAAACCAAGTCATACCTAGTGCATTGCTGATACTGTGGTGCCATGTAAATATTTATAATATATAAGTGAAGCAATTACATGTTTAAAGTACAGATCAGTATGAAAAAATCGCAATTAAAACAAAAGTGTACAGTTAATGTTATAAAAATGAAATTCTTTTGTGCCTAGCAATATAAAATTGTAATGAATTAATATGGTTTGAATACGAGATGAATTGCAGTTTCTTTGTAGAAAATATTTCATAAGTATAAGAGCAAAGACGAACTTTTACTCAGGGAAATCCCTTCAAGTACTATTTTAACAAAGCAAGTAAATTATTAAAGCTAGCTTGAGCTTCAAACTACAAAAGACAAAGCTCATGGTGCTTAGGAAGTTAATGCACCACTAATGCACAATATAACTGAAGAAGTGTAGGTGAAGGAGTCTCTGACCTAGATTTTGTGTGATAGAAATAGGGACTTGTTCCAATACATTCTCAAACAGGAGGGATGGGAAGAGATTTGTGAAAGTAGAGACTATTTCAAAGAAATTGCCATGAGTGATTATAAAGGCTAACACTATCATTAACTGGTAGCACGTTGAGATCTTTAAATTAGATTAGAACCTGGATTGCTTTTGGACTGACAAGGAATAAATTGCAAACACATGTATAAACACATTTTATGGTTGGATGTGAGCCCAGCTTTCAATATATTTGCGATTCAAACATGGCTATTAATTTATATTGCCCCATACTTACTGTGGTATTAAAAAAGGGATTTCTCAATTGTCTACTGTAGAGTATCAGTTGTTTTACTAATAACTAATAAAGAATTAATAGCTTCCATACCTAGAGCTGATCAGTAATCAATGGGACCATTTGGATTATTAAAACAAATATAATGCTGATGGAATTAAAAGTGCAGAAACAGAACTCATGTGACTACTTTATTATTAATTATTACTATTAAATAATATTAATATCATTGCACACAATTGCTGGAAGTTCTGAGCTGCCAGTTCCACACTTAATATGTGCACTGTCTCCTCACATATGCACCTCTCTTCCCTCTCTGATATGTCTCGTACACCTGCAACATCCTCCCTGACTCTGTAAGTAGCCAAGTTTCCTCTTCTTCCAAAAATTCTACTTAAAAACCAAGTTGTTTCTAGAATCCTTCTGACTCCCATCCCATTGCTTTAAAATCTGACTCAAGTAAAATAAATACAAAAGTCCACTTTTGTCACCAAAACCCTGTAGTCTAGACACACCCTTACTCTTGCTCATGCTTTGTCTGCAATTCGGGATTAATGTAAAGTGGTGCTCAACACAAGCCAATGGCCCTCTGAACCTATGTCAGCAGCTGGAAAAATGCAGTTTTCCACTTATCCGAGTGCAACGGTTGGCTTTGGGACTCAGATGCAAACTTAACGTCTTTATGTGCTGGTTACTCCAGTATCTCCCCTAAGGCCACATGGTAAACATTGCAATGGATTTTGAGGTACATCTGGAACTAAACGTGACTACTCAATGGCTGAGAGGGGGAGAGAAAGAAGGTGAAAAAGACACAGGGATGTAGCTGGAGGGTCACTGAGTCAAGAGGGAGTGATAGAAGACAAGACTCAACATGGGGTGGATAGGAACACTAATCTCTTTTCTGCCCAGAACACCAGCTAATCTAAAAATAGTTTTGATTTAAGTCTTATCCTGTAGCACTCCTGCCATTCAAAATGTTGGCACCCCCTTACGCAGGGACTTCCAATTATACCAAATTACAAAGTGACTGTAGAGCATCAAGCTAAATATATTATGCCAGCGATATGCTATACATTAAAATCATAAAAACATTTGGAAGATGAATAATAGATAATCAAATTATTAACAGAAGAACTTTATAAATGGGGACTCATTTTTCATATCCAAAAACAAGTCTTCTGGGGGGAAAGAGTAGTATTATGAATTGGTTTATGTAGTCAAAATCAAAGTAATGTTGCTGCTTTAGAATGTACTGGTAACTAATGTTGTGTACTGATTTCTTTACTCCCTCATTTTTCACTTGCACTAAATTAAAAAGTAACTTGCTGGGCTGCTCCACTTTTATCAGGCTTTTTAGATATACGCTATTAGAGGTTTTGAACACTAAGAATGACATAATCAGCTGATGTAAATCAGCCTAACTTCTTGACTTCAATAGAGCTATGTCGATTTATACCAGCTATAAATCTGGCTCTGGCTCTGCATATAAAGTTCCACAGAGTCCCTAAAGATAATGGGCCAAATTCATCTCTAATGTAATGACATTGACTTCACTTGGTTCCTTATTAGGGAGGAACTTAGCTCATTCTCCTGTGTCAGCAGCAAAACAGAATCCCAATGGTGGTGGTAGCAAGATGATTTTAAAATGTTACCTGTTATTTGAAAGGAGAAGTCAGTAGGTGTCAGGTATGTGCCAATCATAAGAAGCGGCCTCATTGCTTCTGGTGTGTGGTGAAGCAGCACACTGATAATTATAAGCTGACATCATAAAGAAATATGGTACTTGTCAAGGGCATAATTTTAGTTACGCCCTTACTCGCTAACATTTGACAGGAACTTAAATACATTTCTGAGTGATTTAAGCAACAAAAACAAACAACAAGTTCAAAATTGTCTTTATTTCTGTGGGACCCAACAGCGGCACCAGGCCCCTGGGCAAGGTGGGGCGGGGGGAGGCACCAGGCTCCGGGAAGGGGTGGGGCCTCGAGCAGAAGAGTTGGGGCTGTGGGCCACTCAGACCATGGCATCTCCTCCCCCCAGGTCCTCAGCACTGCATGGAACATGCCTGGGCAGTGCTCCAGTGGTGATTTAAAGATCCCAGGTAGCAGCAGCTCTTTTGAATCACCAGGCCACAGGGCAGTTGTTCCCTTTATCCCCTCTCCCCCATCAGCCTGTTTATTTTAATGTATAACTACTCTATGAAAGTGCCCATCCTGGGCTTTCAGGCCCAAATTTTTCACATTGCAATGCCTAACTGAATTAGCAGCGAAGTGAAATGTGATGTAGGTATTTACATGTCTAAGTCTCACTGAAGGTCAGTGGGACTTCAGCTGCCATGTCAGTGAGGCATTGAAATGTTGTGAATAAGTACCTTAAAAACCTGGGCCTAAGTGACTAACATAAATGAACTAAAACAGACTCTCAGCAAGAACAGATTCGGTCACCCCAAATTAGTCATGAAAGCTAAGAGGCAAAGGGCACAATCCTAAACTGGAGTGTGGTAGAAGAAAAACTGAGAAGCACTTTCCACTCTCATTTCTGAAATACAAGAGAGTGTGAGAAAAGACAGTACTAGAGAAGCAGTGAGGCCTGGTGGATAGGGGTTTAAACTGGAAGTCGAGTAACCTGGAGTCTATTCTTGCCTCTTTGTTGATCTGTTGTGTGACTTCGGGCAGCTCACCTCACCTCCATTTCTCTTCCTATCCTTTGCCTGTCTTCTCTATTTCGATTGTAAGATTTTCAGGGCAGAGGCTCTTTTACTGCGGGTAGATACACCATCTAGCACAATGGAACTCAGTTGCACTAGACATTACCCTAATACAGTTATATGTAATAATAATTGATCCATATATCCTTAATCTTTCTGTTGGTTGCCTCCCACATGGGTACTGTAGAGCCGCTGCAGTTCTATTGATTTTCTTACTCCGTAACTGTGATGCAAGGGACTAAGGGAGGATTTCCCATAGAGAGCGCTCTTTATGATCCTCATTTTCAGAAAGGCACTTGAACTGAAAGCAGGCAATGGCCAGTGAACATTTGGAGAGTCACATGAACACAGGTGTGCATACATTCAAATCTCCAATTTGCATGTATGCTTTTGGTATTGAGATCCCAAAAGTGTGTCCAAATTTTTTCAAAAACGTGGACTTATCTGCTCATTTGTGCCCCATTTTAGATTAAACCATCTGTTCCACAAGCTAAATTTGAGTCAACATGTGACACTCTAGCAAAAACAGCAAACATCATTTTGGGATATATTAGCAAACATGTTGTAAGCCAGGCACAAGAAGTAATTCTTCTGCTTTACTATGCACTGATTAAGTCTCAACTGGACTACTATGGCCAGTTCTGGATGCCACATTTCAGGAAAGATGTGGACAAATTGGAAAAAATTCCAGAGAAAAGCACAAAAATGATGAAAGGCCTAGAAAACACGATCTATAAGGGAAGATTGAAACAATTCAGTTTGTTTAGTCTGGAAAAGAGAAGACTGAGAGGGGGCAGGATAGCAGCTTTCAAGTACCTTAAAGAATGTTAAAAGGAGGAGGGAGAAAAATTATTCTCCTAAACCAGTGATGAAAGGACAAGAAGAAATGAGCTTAAATTTCAGAAATGATGGTTCAGGCTGGAAATCAGGAAAAACTTCCTAACTTCCAGGGTGGTTAAACACTGGATTAAATTGCCTTGGGAGGTTGTGGAATCTCAATTATTGGAGATTTTTAAAAGCAGATTATAAAAACCCCTGTCAGCGATGGTCTAAATGGCACTTAGTCCTGCCATGAGTGAAGGAGACTAGACTTGATGATCTCTCCAAGTTCCTTCCATTTATATGGGCACATTTACACAGCAGAGTTATTTCGGAATAACTGACATTATTTCGAAATAACAAAGAGCATGTCTACAAAGCAAGCCTTTATTTCAAAATAATTTTGAGATGGCAGACTTCTTACTCTGACTTCTGTAACCCTCATTTCACAAGGAGTAAGGGAAGTTGAAGGAAGAGTACTCTTCCTTCAACTTCCTGCTATGTAGACAGCGCCAAAAGCCAAATTAAGCTATTTTGACTTCAGCTACACAATTGAAGTTGTGTATCTTAATTCATCTTTTGCCCTGCAGTATAGATGTGCCCTATGATTCTATGATTCCAAATAAGCCCATACACACAAGCATAAGGAAGCAAACAAACAAAAATCTGTATAAACTAATCAAGCTATTTTTCCTGCAGGCTGGAAAAAAAGAGACAGACAGAGGCAGTTATTGTTATCTCTATTTTTAAACACTTGGAAGGCACTCAGATACCATGATGTTGAGGGCCATATAAGTACCTACACAGATGGATTTGCTGCAGAAGCCTCAGCAGTGAGAATTTTTTCTGTCCCAATGTTCCAGCTAGCTGATTTTCTGCAGAAGGTATTTGCGAGGGCTTTGAGGGGGAAGAATGGTAGAAATTTCTTTTAAGAGGTTTAAATTTTCAAATAGAGTTTGGGGAATTGATGTAGTTCTTGTATATTTTTATTCCTTTAGGGACTTCTGAATTCTGTGTGCTTGTCTGGGAACATTTCATTAATGAAAAAGGAATCTTTCTATTCCAGTATGCTGGGTTTGGGGGTTTTGGTTGTTGTTGTTTTTTAAACAGTGTCATTAAAAGTCACATCAGGTAAACCCACACACACTTTATATGCAATGCTATATTCTTTCTGGTCAGAGATATATTTTCTTGGTGGAGTCACTGTAATCCGAGATAAATGATACAGGAACTGAAAACTTCCTGTGACGTACAGAGAGAGAACACTGACCAGACTATACAGTCCTGCTGTGCTGATGTACTTCATGCAACTTTTCATAAGGTGCTGGTCAAGAAAACATCTGGAACTGAAAGTTCTCTTTATTATTTAATGAAATATTCAGCTGCAATATAGCAATAAAAAGCAAAATGACACTAGACATATCAAAGAAGAAAGAAACTAGAGCAGTATCTTCTCTCTCAAATGCTGTATCGTTTTTTTATCATCAGTTTTTTCATATTTTTTGCTTAATATTCCCTCAAACAGTCCTTTCCAAAACAACCACATCATTCTTATTTTGGGGGTGTGTGTGTAATTTCAGAAAGTTTATACTGTATCCCATGCATACATCAGAAGTTGTGTTAATACTAAATAAACAATATAGAAGCAATTGTTTTTGGTTTGAAAGTTTCAGAGAATATTCTTCACTGCTGATTTCTCCCTCTAGGTAACTAAGCACACACTCCTCATCTGATCTGAAATTGTACATAGCCCTGGGTCTCAGAATTGGAAACTCACTTAGGAGAGGAAATGTAATTCATGTGTAAAATGAATGGAAAATGTGCAAGCAGCCTAATAGCCCCAGCTTAAAGGACAAGATTGCCTATATCTAACATATGCTGTAGGCGTGAAGAGATAGGAAGAAGGAAAACTGTGGGAGATGGTTGACATCCAAGCTGAGGGATCAAATCTAGTGAGTAAAGGGAAAAACAGTCATGAGGCGGACATAAATCTAGAAAGACCTGTATGATTTGGCTCCTGATTGCTTGTATGGCTGGCTCTCCTCCTAAATATTGTCTCAGCAGATAAACCACCTAGCGTGTTGTTTCCATCAGTCCCTATAGATGAATGCCTGGTGACTCAGTATAAGACTCTCAACTTTAAAACTTGCTTCCCACACTGATATGAAAGAGATTGAGTTTGTTGGCCATGAAAGCATGGTGCAGGGTCCACCTGTACTCCCAGGGCAGGACTGTTAGGAATGATATGTAATGTATGCTTAAATAACTATGGCAGAGATTTGGATCCCTTTTTATGCATACTCGGGCTAAGTCCACACTGGCACTTCACAGTGCTATCATTTTCTGGTTAAAAAAAACCCACCCCCACCCCAACATAGCAAGTTACAGTGCTGTAAAGTGCCAGTGTGAACTAGGCTACAGTGCTGGGAGCCATGCTGTCAGCGTTGTTAACTGCTCCCCTAGTGGAGGTGTAGACAAGGGTTTAGTTACAGTGTTGTAGTATTGTAATTGATGCCCGTGTGCTTAGGCATGTTCTTTGGAGGGGTATTTTTGCAATTTTAAGAGGTGGGTGTGGACATGAGGCCAGATTCGGGACTGCTTGAGATGTTTTGCATCACCATTGACATCAGCTGGACAGTAAAGGGTGTAAAGTGGTGCAGAGTTTGCTGGAATCAGTGGATCAGAAGAGGAAAGGAGGAGGGAGGGTATGTGCTACTGATGTGGACATCACATTCTGAAAAGCATCACTTCTAAGGAGAGGACATTGGTAAATTACAATGATAAAAAGAATTGAGGGCATCTGTCCTACAAGGACACTTCCCTTGCCACTCTACGTAAAACCAAGAAAGCTCAATTAGATTCAGAGACTGCCACCTTACTTAACTTGTAACTGGTGCAATTGGGTAAAATAACAGATAGTGCCTCTGTCTGGAAGAGATTTTTCCATTGATTCAGCAAATGCCTGCCAGACCTTTTGCCAGAGGCACAGCATTAGAGAGAAGGTCAAAATAAACAATGCTGTAATGTATATGGCAGTGTTATAGATCAGTCACTAACCTCTCCTCTTACAAAAAGTCATGACAGCTACAACTAAGGAGATACTGCAAAACATATTCCATAGATATCCCATTTGAATATATAAACAAATTAGCTTCAGAGGAGTTCCCTTTCCTTTTTTAGTTCATTTCCCGCAAATAACAAAGACTGCTCCTAGACACAGTAAATAATGAGTGTGTATTAGAAAATGTTAGTGGGAAATGAATTTTGAGTTCCTAAATGCAAGTATTTACCTCATTAATGCCTACAGGCCCCACCAGGGATTCTGGTACCATTGTGCGCTGCATTGTTCACAAGTGAAAACAAATATGATTGATTAGTTATCTGAAAGTAGCAATTCAGTAGCTGTCTCTGGATCTCAAGCTTCCCTATGATATGCAAGTGTAACCCACATACCTACTGGGTGCAGTGCACTGTCCCATGTAGTGGCACTTAGACCACTGAGGGCGTGTCTACACTAGGAAATGATTTTGAAATAATGAAATTCAAAATAATAACTCTCGAAATAACAACATTGAAATAGTGTGTCCCCCCTGTGGGGGAGCCTCAAAATTAGTCCAAGGCAGACTCTGTTATTGTGGATGCGCTACCTCAACTTAGAGCCCCAGGAAGCCCTGGGGAGTAATTACTTTGAATGACTCTGGAGAGTAGTTATTTTGAAATAGCAGCAGCAGCATGGCCACACTACTGCTATTTCAAAATAACTATTTCAAAATAAGCGTCATTCCCCGAGGAAAGCAGGAGTACAGATTTCGAAATAATCAGCCCCTTATTTTGAAATAATACGCTTGGTAGTGTGGATGTTCAGTTTATTTTGAAAATATTTCAAAATAACGCCTTAGTGTAGACAAGGACTTACAGAGAGAATGAGGGTATGTCTACACAGCAAAGTTATTTCAAAATAACAGCCGTTATTTCGAAATAACTTTACCAGTGTCTACACAGCCAAACCGCTATTTTGAAATTAAATCAAAATAGTGGAGGGCTTATTTCGAAATTGGTAAACCTCATTCCACGAGGAATAGTGCCAATTTCAAACTTGCTATTTTGTAATAAGCGCTGTGTAGATGCTTATTTCGAAATAGAGGGCCTCCAGCCATTCCCAGGGTGCCCTGGTGGCCACTCTGGGTACAACCAAGAAAACTCCTCTCCTTCCCACCCTCCCCGGAGCCCTTAAAGGGGTATACTCTAGCCACAGTGCCTGTGCCAAATCCAAGCCTGCCAGCCCAGAGCCAGCAGTCACTGCACCTGACCCATTGGTCCCAGCATGAGCCAGGCAGCCAGTGCCAGCCGGCCCTCTGCCACTCCCCAGGACCAGTCTGCCAGCTCCCAGGAGCCTGCTAGGAGCCGGAAAAGGCGGGCGCCTGCCTGGTCCAGTGCGGAGATCAGGGACCTAATTCAGGTTTGGGGGGGATGCCTCCAACATCCTTGATCTCCGCACTAAATGGAGGAATGTGGCCGTCTACAGGCGGATGGCTGCCAGCCTGGCCACCAAAGGCCACATGCGAACCCAGGAGCAGGTTCACATGAAAATAAAGGAGCTGAGGCAGGCGTATGCCAGGGCCACAGGGGGCAGCTCCCAACCAGGGGCAGACACAGTGCCCTGCCCCTATTTTGATGCCGTGGACCGCATCCTGGGGGGCAGGATAGTCCGTGTCCCCCAGGTGGTCATCAACCCTGGGGCAGAGCTTGCTGCCTCCTGCTGCTCCAGCCCCTGCTGCCTCCCTAGCTACCACTCCTCCTCCCATTCCTTCTCCCCCTCCCACTTCTTCCTTCCCACCTTCCCCACACCCCCAGAGATGCCAAGGCCCCCGCACCCGCGGTGCTGGGAGACAGTTGGGCCAGCGAGACCCCCAACCCTGAGCTTCTCCTCCCCCTTCCCTTCCTCTCCTTGCCTCCCCCTGCCAGCTCCCTCCTCCCAGGTTTCCCCTTCCTCTCTTCCCCCCTCTCTCCCTCCCTCTCTCACCTTCTTTCCCCAGTCTCACCCCAGTTTCATTTCCCCACCACCCCAGTTTTGTTCAATAAAGAGGCTTTGTTGTAATGAACACATGTGTCTTTTATTGTACAGCAGGAAGGGGGATTAGGGAGGGTTAAGTGGAAGGATGTGAGGGAGGAATGAGGCACAAGCCCCCAGTTGGGCACATCAGGGAGACTGTTACTACCTGCAGAACATGCTGCCAGGCTCGCAGCAACAGGTCCAGGAGAAGCACCAGAGTGCCCAGAGGTAGCTCCGGCTCCATGCTGAAGAGTGCTGTGGTGTCCGGAGTGAGGGCAACCAGAGCATGCAGAGACAAAATGCTTTGCTGTCCCTCATTGAGGTAGGCAAACAAGCAGGGAAAGCTGAGAACCGGCTGTCCAGGGTGGGTCCCTTTAAGCACAGGCCTCAGATATTTTGAAATAATGCTATAGTGTAGACATACCCTGAGTGAGCTCTACAGCTTTTGTTGAGTGCCAGCTGGATTTATAGATCAAGCTGTAGAGGCTCATGCATTAAGCTCCAGCTGTCCCAGGTTCAGTTCCGCCTGTCAGCATTACACAAGGTCTCCGTAAGTCCTTGTCTGGACAAAACTGTAACTGACTGACTGCTGACTACAGGGTGGGCGAATAGCTGGTTGGAAAGGCATGATGGAAATCTCCATGCATAATGACTTCTTCCCATGTGTTGCATATATGGCATATGAGTATCCATATTTCCATGAGCTCAGATTGTGTTATTTCCTGTGTGAAAAAAGAAATATAAAGAAAGACGGGCACAGAAGTAAGGGACTGCAAAATAGACCTGTAGCTTGTGTTCAGTAAGCAAAACTGCAGTTGTGGCCATGGCATGTCATAAATCTTGGGGACTATGAGATGTAGGCCACAGTTCCACTAGCATCTTTGTGGGTCCATCCTGAAACAGAGATCCTACAGTGAATGAGGAAGTACTTGAGAAAGGAACAGAAAGTGGGAAAGAAGGATGGCATTTATTAAATGATCACTCTAGCCCCACAGGATGCGTCTACTCTACCGTGCAAAACTGTCCTATTTTTCTCTTGACTCAGCAGCCCCAGAAAGCTGTCACAATCATCACAGGAAAATACACACACTTTGTAATTGTAGTTATTCATAGTGTTTGATGGCAAAATTGACATATGGAGAAAGTAATTTACAGGCACACAAAAATAAGACTTTATGTACCTTATGTGCTTTCAGAAGATAAGTCGCAGCTCTATTAATAGCCAAAAAGGATGTCTCCAAACTTGACGACAGAGCCCACTGGTTCTGATTAAGGATGTTAAGAGGCGGGTAATTGGGAAATCATGTAGTCAATACAATTTGCATCAACTACATGATTAGCCAATAAGGGAAGGCACTCAGAAGGCACTACCCCCGTGGTGGCTCTGTAGTTTAACTGTAGTAAGAGCCGGATGCTCAGGCAGCCTGACTCCTACTACATTTAAACTGCAGAGCCATAGCAGGGGTAGCTCCCGGACCTGGTGGCCAGTCCCAGCCACTCTGAACAGAGGCTACTCCAACAGCAGCCCCTGTCTGCAGCCATCCAGAGCAGCCTCTGTCCGTGGCATCCAGGGCTGGCCACAGACAGGGGCTGCACCAGCAGCAGCCCCTGTCCCCGGGGGAGTCCCAGTTGGGAGCTGGGAGCCTCCATGGACAGGTGCTGCCGCTGGAGCAGCCTCCTATGCCCCCTCCCACACTCTGATAGAGGCAGCAGTGTGGTAAGGGGGAAAGTGGTACCACAGAGATGGTGCTGGAGGGAACTGGCTTTTAAGCTGGCTCCCCCCAGCACTGGCTCCTGCTTTCCCTCTCCTTGCTGCCTCAGATATAGAGGTGGCGGAATGCGAGTAGTCAACTCGACTACCCGATAAGCCTAAGCTTATTGGGTAGTTGACTAATTTACTACTCTTTTACATCCCTAGTTCTGATGCAATTATCCCCCTGCATAATGTGCTAGGTTATAAATAGCTGCTTCTGTAGTGTCAGCTTGTAAATTATGTAAGAAAAATTTAGAAGGCTATAAAATTAAGTGAATGGTGACAAGTGCTGAGGTATGGAAAACCTCTCTGTGAAATCACAAGAGGGTATGCATGTGGAAAGGACAGGAAATCAGCATTACTTCTTTGGCTACTATTTGCCATTAGAATAGAAAGGACACTTTAAACACAGTAGGCCAGATTCACCAAAGTTGGTAAATAAAGTGTAAATTCCACCTCCCTTCATTAGGCTGGCTCCATGTGCCCAGAGGAGATTCATGCCATGAGAGGGCAAGCAGTGGTAGCATTGCTCTCTTCCACCAGGAGGAGCAGCTTTAAGATACAGTAGGGATGCCATGAAAGCTCTGCTAGTAGAGGTTGCTGAAGGGATACTATAAAACAGTAAATCCCCTGCCAATTCTGGCAATTCTCCACTGTCTGAGCTGTACTTGGACCTCTGCACATCTTCCAGTCAAGTTGGGTGGTTCAGGCTGTTTTGAACCTTCCCAATGCCAGGGCTTTATGCATAAATTTACAACTGAAGCTGGTGTAAACCAAAGCTTAATCTGTCTGATGTCTCAAAGAGCAGTGCTGCAGTCCAGTTAAACATTGCTTTCTTGGATTATCTTGTCTCGTTTCCTTCTTTTTATGGAAGGGCTGGGGAATCGGTTCAAACAGTGGTAGCCATGCTGAATAATAAGAGCCTCAAACTTACAGAATTTAGAGGTAGCTGTGTTTAAGATAATGTACTGGTTCGTGTCCTGCAATGGAGACGGAGATAAACTTAGGGCAAAAATTTCAAACATCAGTGAATACATGTTAGGTCCTTAAATTCATACTTAGGCCTCTAAAGTCATGTGGCCTGGTTTGCAGAGATATTGAGCACTGCCACCTCCCTCTGAAATCTGTTGCCATCTTGAAGTGCTCTGGAGTGAAATCCTGTCTCATTTTGCATAGGTAGCCTGGGAGAAGAGACTATGGGAAGCCTTCTTCTCCCCAACCTTCCCCATAGGACCTACAGAGCAGCATGATAGGGTATTAAAGAGGGCAGCAGAAGGAGAGACCAGCCAGTGCATCATGATTCCATCGGGGTCTAGTCAGTTCCCCAACTTGTTAGCAGTATGATTTGTGCACATGATCTCCCTCTGCCACAAGCCATCCTACTTTGCACTGGAAAAATAGTTCTTGGGACTGGTTCACACTGCTCCACTCCATCCCTCGCCGACTCTACAGAGCTCATATCGGTTTTAGGTTCTAGGAAGGAATCGACTGCCTTTTCTGAAGCCCAGTTTCTGCTGTTGTTCTTCTTCAAGAACCAACAAGTATCAAGGCCATCACAAAGCAGTCCCAGATGAGTGCATATGGGGGCTGTGACTATATTGCTCAAATGATAAAAGAATCTTCCCTCTGGGAGATTGGAATATGAGAAGTCCCAGCAGTGGATGTCAACATTAGATGATGCTAACAAGCTATGGATGCCACCTAGTGGAGATCAAACTAAACCATACTATCATGAGTGTTTACCAAGATGTCCACTACTATAAAAGGAGTCTTGAACACTCCTTGAACACTTGAGATTTCATTTCACCATATGAGTTGTGCTAAGAGCAATGCCATACATGTCTTCCAGTGGGGAGGAAAGGGCAGAAAGAGAGAGAGAGGGGGACAGATTACAATGGTTCTTATGATTAGGGAGTTTTACACAGTTTCCATTCATTGAAAAATGAGCTGCTTGTGACTGAACATAGAAGCCAAGTCTTTTGTTCCTGTGCGGGAGTGATGAGTTACATGAGGGTGATATAGATGTATAAAACAGGACTGCAATTGCCCCTGTAGTTTTGCCTATAAACAGTTGATAGTTAGTGATCCCCAAGCTTACAGTGAAAGACCAGAGGGTCTTAAAATACCCCTAGACTTAGTGTTGTATTTTGACAGGTAGAGAAGAAAATGGACGGGCAGAGGGAGCTGATGGAAACATAGCTGTCTGCTGTGGTGGTAGCTTTCTGGCTGCAACACTGAAAACAACAGGAAAGCAATGCTTTACACTGGGGAAGGAGTCTCAGAGGGGTAGCCGTGTTAGTCTCTAACTTTAGAAACAAATAGTCATGTAGCACCTTAGAGACTAACAAAACTATATGGGCTCATGAGCTTTTGTGGGCAAAATCCACTTCCTCAGAGGAGAGACTGGGGAAGGAGACTGGGGAAGGAGGTATTGCTTAAGCATTTAAACAAGGGTGGGCAGTAATTTTTAACTAGGTACCACTCAGGCACGGGGGGAGGGGGGGCAGGACACTTCCATGCTTCCCCACACACAGACCCTGATTGGCCGGAGGTGGGGGAGCTGCAAAGTCTTTGCCCTCCTTCCCCCACCAAGAGAACCGTCAGCTGTTTTGAACAGCTGGAGGTTCCCTCTAGGCACCTGTGCCCCTGTCAGTGGGAGGAGACTTCACTTGTCCCGCCCCCTTCCCCCCCCCGTTGCCCCCATGTCAATCAGGGCCTGGGAAGGGGGAGCATGTGAAGTCTCTCACTCCCTGTCTCACCCTGCAAGGGAGCACCGTGCTGAATCAACCATTAGCTGAGCAGCAGCTGGCAATTGATTTTAAGTGCTGAGCCCCTCGCAGGGCAGGAGGAGACTTCACGTGCTACCCCCCCCCTCCCCCAGCTCTGGGGGCAGGGAGAACACGCAAAGTCTCCTCCAGCCCTGCCAGCAGTGTGCGGTGCTTCTTGCAGGGTGGGGGCAGGGCGGGAGGAGATTTCACATGCTTTCCTGATTGGAGGCCCTGATTGGCCTGGGGGCAGAGGGATTGGCAGGGCCTCCGCGGGCCAGATCAACTTGCTTGGCAGGCCGAATCCAGCCAGTTGAGGCCCTTTTGCCCGCCCCTGATTTAAAGGGACAGGACATCACACTTATTACCGGTGGACCCAATAAAAAGAAAATCAAACTTGCATAGAACTCAGAAAAAGGTGTTTGCTAATCAAATTAAGCTTCAAAAAGAGCAGCTGGAACCAAATTAAACCTTATCCCATCACCCTGCCGCTGCAATCAGTATGTAAAGTATGAAGAATAAGAAAATGAAAGCAAAGCAGGGCAAATAAATGGGCTTATTCATCCCATGAAATGCCCTTTCTTTCCTGGAAACTGTGATGGGGAGTGAAGGGATTAATGTGGGCCTGAGAGAGGCAATTATGTTAGCTGGCTGCACCTGGAGAGAGAGGCGAGCTTCATTGATCATGAAGCCCAGCAAGGCAGAGTAGTCTGATTAGTATAAAGCCAGGAAGTTGAGAGCAGAAGAGAGCTGCAGGAAGTGAGTCTGTTGTCACTCTCTGGGCACAGAGAGATGGTGAAGAGGACATATAGGAGGAAAATAAACTGGGGTCCTAGCCCTGAAAGAAGGCTCAATCCAAAGAAGAATGGAGAGAAGTGGAGGAAGCGCAGAGAAATGGCAGCAAGGAATAGAGCTGCCAGTTATAGGCTCTCTGGACTTGGACTTAGTATAGAGTGAGGGCCAGGGTTCCCCTACTAGTCATTGGCAAAGTGGCACAGGATCTGGAGGTGGAACAGAAGACTTCCTGAGATGGTATAGGGACAGCTTGTCGGGTGGGACCTTTGTTACCCCAGAAGAAGGGGTGTAACCTGGCCAGAGGGCCAAGTAACAAAGAGGGGGCATCCCACTGCCTGGAAAAAAGAAAGTCACTTTATGAGTAACCAACAGAAGGGAGCACTAGATGAGGTATGAGCTAACGCCCAAACCTACTCACAAGGAGGCCCATCTCTTTCACATAAACCTTTCTAAGCATATGACACATCAGCAAATAAAAGCGCAACAATAGGAATATAATTGTGTACTTCTGCTATGAGCCCAAAATTCTTTTCCCATAGACAATGCATCAACAAAACTTCATCCACCCCAGTCTCTGCAAACAGGGATCTGAAAATGTTGAACCAAAATTCCACTCCTAATTCATGAGAATGCTTGAAAACAACTATATCTATGGTTCACTGATTGCTAGTCTCCAGTAGCTCTTCCTGGTCCTTTTAACAGTTAGATCACTTGCTGGTGGAAGAAGATCAATGACTAGCTACTATTAAATGCTGCTATTTGAGTTGTTTTCTTAGGATGACTCCTCAGCTGGGCAGAGAATGTATTTCTTCTTTTAAAATGGAAAGTATCAACTCTCGAGTATCACTGGAGAAATCATCAGCAGAGATAATGAGTGGTAGCAGCAGCAATGGAAACATGCTTAGGATATTGACATTTTCCAGAGCTCCTGCCAAAATATGTTAAGAAGGGTGTATAGCATGTGTAGGTATGTATACAATATACTCACAGTTTCCAAAGGAATAATTCACATTTGCTTAATTAAGTAGGGGTACTTAAAATACACAATTTATGGAACAAGATATAAAGTTACGGGTCTAACTGTCCTTTTCATATATTTGCTGCCTCATTTGGTTTAAAGTTGAATTCCAAATGGGTGATCAGCTTGTGCATGACCCTCAAGCAAGTGTGTGAGTTTGGGAGACCACAAAGGACCTACACCCCTCTTCCTGGGAGTTCCTGAACTTTGTTTTATAGATATGTCACTTGTTATCCTTACGTTACACGAAAACTGACACTGACTTTGCTTACATTGTGCATAATATATAGTCAATACCATGCATTAAAATGTCTCGTTTAACTAGAGATCTTATTTATTTTGGAACAAACCCTGCAGTCCTCACTTAGACAAAATTCACAATGAGATCAAAGGGCAGCCGGATTTGGCTCTCTAAGTCTGCATTAACTTAGGGATCGAACAGTTTTATTCATAAGGGAAATGATTTCAGTCCACCATGTGCTAAAATAGTAAAGAAAAAGACCTCTCCAACAAGTTTACCAATAATTAAAATACTTTCTCTAATTTCCTTTTAGTTAAGTTGAGGACGTGAATGACTTTGTTGTATTTGTAAACCTGCGCAACAAAATAAAATCCGTGCCTAATAAGATGTTAACTGCATAGTTTTTAGCATATTTGGAACCTAGTGTACTGATTTCATTATAACATTATATAAACAACACTGATGGGAAAGTCCTCTACCTTAATAGGAAAGTAAAACAGAAATAACATCACAGAATGAGTTAATCTCAAGAGGTACAGAAGTTCATTTCAGAAGAACAAAATTGACAGGCATATGCAGACCTTATCTGAACAATCCAAATCTCTCAACCCTGGAAAACATGGACTTGAAATCCTGTGAAAGCAAGCTTGATCTTGACATTTTTCAAATTTTCCTGCCTTCAGTGAGTCCACAAAGTGGGTGAGATAATATTTTTATTAGACCAATTTCTGATGATGAAAGAAACAAGCTTTTGAGCTTACCCAGAACTGCAAAAACAGTTTCTCTTTTGATTAGACGTGGGCCCTGAATGAGCATGTTTGCTGTTGTGCAAAAAAAAAAAGCAGAAGAGCAAACACGTTCCTTGGATGTGGCAGTTTTTCGGGGATACTGGAGGTATTCTGGAAAAAAAACCATACAGTGTAGATGTACCCTTAGCACTGAAAGGGATAGAAGAGCTGAACAGCTCAGCAAGTGAACCTGGAGGGCGGGCCAGGTCTGGTTAAATAGGAGTTTTAGCTGTGGGAGGAGCTGGGTGGTTACTATAAAGAGAGGAAGCCCAGAGTAGAAGCAGACGCAAGGGAAGAGAAAGAGAGAGAGAGAAAGAGAATATTAATGCTGCAGTCCTGTTGATAGCACTAGAGAATGGGAGAGACTGAGGGCATGTCTACACTAGGAAATGATTTTGAAATAATGTATTTCAATATAATAATTCCTGAAATAACTATTTCTAAATAGGGCATCCACACTACAGAGAAGCCTTGAAATTAGTCCGAGGCAGGCTCCCTTAATGTGGACCCAATACCTCAACTTAGAGCCCCAGAAAGCACGGGAGAGTAATTACTTGAATGACTCTGGGGAGTAGTTATTTCAAATAGCAGCAGTGGAGCATCCACGCTACCACTATTTCAAAATAAGCATTATTCCTCGTGGAAAGCAGGCATACAGATTTTGAAATAACCAGCCCCTTATTTTGAAATAATGGGTTTGGTAGTGTGGACACTCCGCTTGTTATTTTAAAATAAGGGGAGTTATTTTGAAATAATTCCCTAGTGCAGACAAGAGCGGAAAGGAAAGGCCCATAGGAAAATAGGCCTTAGGATTCCTGCCTAAGAAGAAGCTCAGATGAAGAATCAAGAGAGACATGGAGCAGCCATCAGGATGGAGAGAAGTTATATTGGTGAGCCCTCATAATAGGCAAGGATCTGGACTTCAAGGGAAAGAATGGCAGGAGACATTTAGTTGATGGATGGAACATGAGAGACTTAAGAGGGAGGAAAGGTCAAGGAAGCAGTTGACTTAAAGTTATACTTTTTGTTGGGTGATTCCAGGGGAGAGACCTGTGAGTCCAGCTGTAAAAGAAGAGTGAACCTAAAGAGGCCATGGAACCCGAGTAGATAAAGAATTATTGGAGCCAGAGATGAATGCTGGTATCCAGTGGGCCCAGAGGGACTATGGGAAAGTGTTGGCTGCAGGCTGAGGTAGGAAAGAAGCCTGTGGCAGACTGAAGAGAACTGCTATGGCAGAAGCCAGAGCCACTGCTAGAGTCAGAGCTTCTAGGACAGAGGGGGGCAAACTGGCCCACAGACCACATCCAGCCCATCTGACCCTTCAATCTGACCCTTGACCTCTTGCAGAGGAATGGGGTCAGGACAGCTTTGGCGGGAGAAGCCAGCCCAACTCCTGGCAATGCGACAAGCAGGGGTGTCTGGACCCTGGCCTCTTCCCTTCTATTCCCCCTCCCCTGCAGCCTCAGTTCCCCAGAAGCGGGGTGGCACCGCTGTAACTCAGGCCAGGGAGTGTGGCTGCAGCACTGCTGCCAGCGCCAATGCTCCAGATAGCATGGTCAGGGGGCAGGGAGCAGGGGGGGTTGGATGGGAATGGGATGGTCAGAGGGTGCCAAGCAAGGTGGGTTGGATGGGGTTGGTTAGGGAGTAGGGAACAGGGATGTTGGATAGGGGACAGGTGTTTCAGGGGGTAGCAAGCGGGGGCAGAGGGCTGGATAGGAGACAGGGGTCCTGGGAGGTCAGTCAGTGGGAACCAGGGGAGGTCAGATAGGGGGTATGGACTGAGCCATGCCTAACTGTTTGGGAAGGCACAGTCTCCCCCAGCCTTTCCTATTTAGCTCTCCACACAATTTCCCTACTTGATGTGGCCCTCGGGCCAAAATGTTTGCCCACCCTTGCTCTAGGAAGGGGAGCTCACCAATCCCTGCTGCCCACATTTGACTTTGATGCATCTGCCAAAGTGGGTTCCAGTCCACGAAAGCTTATGCCCAAATAAATGTGTTAATTTTAAGATGCCACGGGACTAGTTGGTGTTTTTGCTGAAACAGACTAACACTGCCACCCCTATGAAACTTCACATCTGATAAAAGTAATTTGTAAGTTTCTGTTTTACCATCTGAGCAGCTGTGTATGCTTACATAGCTTGGCCCTTGATAGCCCATTAACCGTGAAATGCCAAAGGAACAGCTTAATGGTTTTTTTCCTACAATCCACCATTTTCCTTTTCATTTTATAGGATGAAAAATGCACAGCATTAGGATTTGCATATCAAGTGTCCAGCGTGCTCATATATTTCAGCTTATGCATGCTGTCATTGTGTTGGTTGTTCAGGGATACTGAAACTTGAAAATCAACATGGAGAACAGGTTTTAACTATTAGAAGAACACACTAAAGTCAGTATCTGTTCATGGAGGAATAGCTAACATACTCAATTACTTGTGATAGCTCCATATCTCATGAAGGGCCATTGTAGTAAGGAAGGATATGGAAACATTAAGAAATGGTTATAAGTACTAAAACTCTTGCCTGAGACAATCCAAACTTTAGTTATTTTAGGTCTCCCCTTCCATGGCCACTATGAAGCACTGGAGAGCAATAATTGTGGTATTTTCTTAAGCATCAATTAAGCTACTTGCCAGACTTAATACAACTTTTTTCCCAACATACCAGTGACATCAAGAGAATCAAGTACTTGAGAGAGACAATTATGGATGAAGGTAAGATTTTTAGCATCGGAAACCAGGAGGTGCATACTTAATAGCTGCAAATCAACTTACATTTTTCACTGTCATTATAGATGCAACCATGGATGTTAGCTATGTTGATCAAATGTCCATTTGGCTTCACTTTTGTTAATATTGTTTGTATTAAAGGAAAAAAAGTAGACATAAAAGAGCATTTTGTAGGCTTTCAGACAGGTAAGTAAGGACTGTGGAAGCTAGAGACTCCAAAACCCTAACAGGTGCTCCAGTAACTTCAGATATCCCAGGGAGCCACTGCGACCTGCCCAGGAAGAGGAACCCAGAAACCTGAAAGCCACCCAGACTACAGATGCAGGAGTCACCGTAGGACATAGCCCAGGAAAGGAATTAGTAATTTTTCCAAGTAGTGTTTGTGTGCTGTGGCTAGATCTTTGTTAACTCAGTGACAAATGCGTTCACCAATGTCAGGGTACTGGGACCTGGTGGAGCAGGAAGGCTCACAACTAGCCTCCAGGTGCTGGCCCACCATTCTATTGACTCTGGCTACAAAGCCTCACTGCCCTGTGGACTTTACTCCTTGGCTGTGTCTACACTGGCATGATTTTCCGGAAATGCTTAAAACGGAACAGTTTTCCATTATAAGTATTTCCGGAAAAAGAGCGTCTACATTGGCAGGATGCTTTTCCGAAAAGCCTTTTTCCGAAAGGCCCGTGGTTAATGTAGACGCGCTTTCGGAAAAAGCCCCGATCGTCATTTTCGCGATCTGGGCTTTTTATGCGGAAAAGACTGCTGGGCTGTCTACACTGGCCCTTTTCCGAACAGTTTTCCGGAAAAAGGAATTTTGCGAGCCGGAGCAGCATAGTTTTTCCGGAAAAGCAGCTGATTTCTTACAGTAGATCGTCCAGTGCTTTTCCGAAATTCAAGGGGCCAGTGTAGACAGCTCACAGCTTATTCCGGAAAAGCGGCTGCTTTTCCGGAATAAGTGGCCCAGTGTAGACACAGCCCTTAAGTATCACATCCTGGAGATAAACTACAGGTTGGGGGATGGGTGAAGTCACACCACACTGGCCTCATCCCATCACAAGGAGTTAAAGAAGGAAGTTCTTAAATTCATGGGGAAACTTGTATTCTTTAAACTCAGTGCACAAGATTATGCTTTATTTTACAAAAGATAGACTAGTTTCATTTGTTAGAGTCCAAAGCTACTTGAATTTCAAATTCTCTTGATGATGTTTTACCAGAAATGGAAAAGTTGTGTTGACTCTCTTATCACACCAATTGGAATAGCTAGTGTTGAATGTGCAATGAACACAAAGAGACATGTCAAAAACTGCATACACTCAACACTATTACAGGCATGGCTTAATGGCGTTGCTCTCTTCATATTTGAGAAAAATGAGACAACAAGGTTGGCACTGCACAGCACCATAGAACAATGTGCCCAAGAAAAGTATAGTCATAGTGCATTGGAAATACACAAACCAACACAAGTTGAGTGAGATTCCACTTCCGTACAGGCTTGTTACTTGTTTTATGAAGTATTTTTTTTAATTTTTATGTTTAAACAAGCCTAAAGTGATGTGAAAATGTGGGCAAGGCAATATCTTTTATTGGACCAACTTCTATTGGTAAGAGAGAGAAGCGTTCAAAACCACACAGAGCTCTTCTTCACGTCATGTGATATGATGTCATATGACTACTGGACCCCATTCTGCATATTTGCTGACCACACTCTAACCTTTAAATCTGCGTTTGGAAGAAGCCCAGAAAGATACCTGCAGTACTTCTTCCTAGACAGTCGCTGCCCTTTCTGTGTGTGTGAAACTGATTGTTCCTTCCTAAGTGGAGTATTTTGCATTTGTCCTTATTAAACTTCATCCTATTTACCTCAGACCATTTCTCCAGTTTGTCCAGATTATTTTGAATTATGACCCTATCCTCCAAAGCACTTCCAACCCCTCCCAGGTTGGTATCATCTGCACACTTAATAAGCGTACTATGCCAATATCCAAATCGTTTATGAAGATATTGAACAGAACCGGTCCCAAAACTGATCCCGTGGAACCTTACTTGTTATGCCCTTCCAAGATGACTGTGAATCATTAATAACTACTCTCTGAGAACGGTTATCCAGCCAGCTTTGCACCCACCTTGTAGTAGCCCCATCTAGGTCGTATTTTCCTAATTTATTGCTAAGAAGGTCATGTGAGACTTTATCAAATGCTTTACTACAGTCTAGGTATACCACGTCCACCATTTCTCCCTTACTCACAGGACTTGTTATCCTATCAAAGAAAGCTATCAGATTGGTTTGACATGATTTGTTCTTTACAAATCTGTGCTAACTGTTACCTATCGCTTTATTATCTTCCAGATGTTTGCAGATGAATTCCTTAATTATTTGCTCCATTATCTTTCCTGGCACAGACGTTAAAATGACTGGTCTGTAGTTTCCTGGGTTGTTCCTATTTCCCTTTTTATAGATTGGCACTATATTTGCCCTTTTCCAGTCTTCTGGAATCTCTCCTGACTTCCATGACTTTTCAAACATGATAGCCAATGGCTCTGATATCTCCTCTATGAGCTCCTTGTGTATTCTTGGAGTTGGTTGCATTTCATCAGGCCCTGGTGACTTGAAGACCTCTAACTTTTCTAAGTAATTTTTAATTTATTCTTTTTTTATTTTAATTTCTAAACCTACTCCATTTCCACTAGCATTAACTATGTTAGGAATCCAGTCACCATCAATCTTCTTGGTGAAAACTGAAACAAGTTCTTAAGCACCTCTGCCATTTCCAAGTTTTCTGTTATTGTTTTTCCCTCTTCACTGAGCAATGGGCCTACCCTGTCCTTGGTCTTCCTCTTGCTTCTAATATATTTGTACAATGTTTTCTTGTTACCCTTTATGTCTCTAGCTAGATTGAACTCGTTTCGTGCCTTCACCTTTCTAATCTTGCCCCTACATATTTGCATTATTTGCTTATATTCATCCTTTGTAATTTGACCTAGTTTCCACTTTTTATGTGACTCCTTTTTCATTTTTAGATCATACAAGATCTCCTGGTTAAGCCAAGGTGGTCTTTAGCCATATTTTCTATCTTTCCTATGCAGAGGAATAGAAAAGATTTGCAGTCACAACCCCTGGTTTACAAAGCCAATACACTAATCCCTTGAGCTATGGAGCCACACCACGTGTAATAGACATTCATGATCCTGTCCATAATACTGAATCACCTCTAATCTCTGTTTCCATGAGGCCAGTTATTTTGGTATCTGATTCCATTTTCACTTGTGCCAGTTTATACCTATGTAACCCATTGACTTCAGTAGAGTTATTCCTGTTAGACTCTAGTGTAAATTCAAATAATAGTCTAAATAAACTAAATAGTCTAAATAAACTAGTCTAGTGTAGACTCTGGTGTTCACATTGAAATGCGAAAAACATAAATATGAATATCGTGATCACAAGTTTTAAAACTGATGTGAAGGGAAAGGCTGATACTATAAATGAAATATTTTTATATAAGAAAACAACTTGACTTGATATTCCCCAAAGTAAAATAAAATCTAGTCTTACCATTCTCACCAGATGTCTTGTCTTTTCCAGTTTTTGCTCCAGTACCTTGTCTCTGAAAGAAAAAGAAAAAGGTGGTTATTATATGAATTCCCTAGATTTGCATTCTTCCATTTGAATCATTATTAGATCCTGATTTTTTTCACTGCCATACATTTGTGAAGTCATTCACCCAAGTGCAAAGTGGGTTTGAAATGCTACAAAGTCAGAGTGGGTGTGTTTTACATTGATTGTGCAGAGAGGCAAATCTTCACATAAGATCCAAGGGAGTGGAGAATTAGGACATAGTCTATGTCTACACAGCAGCATTATTTCAGAATAACTGATGTTATTCCGAAATAACATAGTCCATGTCTACACAACAAGCAGTTATTTTGACATAATGTTGAAATAATGTTGAGCTGGAGGACTTTTTACTCTGACTCTTGTAACCCTCATTTTACGAGGAATAAGGGAAGTCAGAGGAAGAGTGCTCTAACTCTTTGACATCTAGACAGTGCCAAAAGCCCAAATAAACTTTTTTGACTTAAGCTATGCAACTGACGTAGCTCAAGTTGCGTAGCTTATTTTGGCATTAGCCCTGCAGTGTAGACGTGCCCGCATTTGGAGGGAAGGCTCCCCTGTCTCTCCTAGTTCAACACCTTATGGAGAATGACTATTTCCCAAATGCTTTAAATTCAATCAAAAATAGCTGAGACTATCAGAGTGGAGTCCAGCGACCATTTATGAAAATCATATAAAAATGCATTTGATAGATTTGCCTTCCATGCCATATGCATTCTTTGATCTGAAGGAAGTATATAGTCTTCCAATTAATGGTAATAGAGTCGGGAAAAAACAATCTTACCATAAGAGGGGCATTGAAACTCTTGTAAGCAAGCAGTAGGCTGTTAACACCTTCCCAACCCCCCGCAAAGTGTTCAGCCTTAATTTAATTCAGTCAATGGTCCTATTTAAAAAAATTATTAACTCTTGGAGTCTTTGTGTTCTTCACACTCTTTGATGATCCCGTCATGGTATTCAAAACAAGGGTTAGCTTTTTAATAACTTGAGCAAAGTAGGGAAGAACACACAGCTGAAAGTAGCTATTGTAGATATTATCACAAATTAGTACAACATAGCCCTAGGAGAGTAATAGCATAAATTCTCCCTGTACACAGCAGAATCAATAAAATCAACAAAATAAACAAATCACAAATTATGTTGAAGATCAAATCAATGTCTTTTCATATCTAGACAAGCCCTGCGCTGCACAACTAATTTTTCAAAACAAAAGCAAAGTCTTCTATTCAACATGTCACTTTTGATCACTTTTACTATTGATGCCTTCTGGAATTTCCCCTTGGATTTTCTAAGACAAACACTGGTTATCGGAGGATAGAGGCATTATATAAGATATTTAAGTGAAAATGAACACAAGTGCAAAAACATAATGATCTTACAGTAAAAGAGGATAAAGAGTATTGTTGCTACCATGCGTAGGAAGAAACATAGATTATGAATGCTTGGGGCCATATTAAATTTTAACTCAGTGGTTCTGCAGAATATCAAAAGCACATCATTAAATGTGTCTCCAAAATCAAAATCACTATTCATTTGTCGAAAGAGGAGGGAAAAGGGCCACAGAATATGCCAAATATTATACAGGTTTAATTTTCTATCACTGTTATTTTTCTACAGAATTCTCAATGCAATACACAAAGTATCTAGTTCTTGTGGCATTTAAAACAGTGCTAAATTAATCCCCTACATGTAGAAAATAGGTTAAAAAAAAGAATTTTCAAGCTGGGGTGGGGTTTTTTTTACATTAAATTACAATTACAGCATGAACCTTCCCATTTATTCTTCACCCCCCAAAAGCTTCAAGGCTTTGCTTTTGCCTCTGATCTTAAATTCTTTCCCAATCTTGCATTTTATTGACCTTTGCTATTACAATGTACCAATCAGCATTGCTATTCTTAGGGATTGTGGCCAGGTGTTAATAAACAGCTGAAAAGGGCTTTTTTATCACTGAGCCATTTTTTAATATTTTGAGATGAATATGTATTTAACAAATAAAATGTATTAGTTACTGATCCCTTCTGCATTTATAAAAGTGAAGAAATGAGGGGGAATGCATTTACTGGTTCAGTGAGTAGGGGAAAAGCAGTTTGTGTGATGTATCTTTATTTCATTAAGACTTTTGGCACAGTCCTACATCATATTCTCACAATCAAGCTAGGGAAACATGTTCTACATGGAGCTATTGTGGGGGGATTGCACAAGCTGTTGAAAGGCTGTATTCAAAGAGTAGTTTTCAATGGTTCACTGCCAAACTGGGAGAATGTGTCTAGTGGGGATTCACAATGGTAAATCCTGAGTCCTGTAATATTCAATATTTTCACTAATAACTTGGATAATGGAATTAAAAGTATACTTATAAAATCTTCTGACGACATCAAACTGGGAGGGGTTGAAAGCATTTTGGAGGACAGCCTTGACAAATTGAAGAACTGGTCTGAAATCCACAAAATGAAATTAAATAAAGACACTTGCAAAGTATTTCACTGAAGAAGGAAAATTCAATTCCACAAATACTAAACAGGGAATAACTGGCTAGGCAGTAATACTGCTGAAAAGGATCTGGGGGAATTAGTGGATCACAGATTAATGAGAGTCAACATTGTGATGCAGTTGCAAAACAGGCTGATATCATTCTGTCGTGTGTGGACAGGAATATCATATGTAAGACACAATTGGTAACTGTCCTGCTACTCCTGCTATATTTTGCATTGGTGAGGCCTCAGCTGAAATAGTGTGTCCAGTTTGGGGTGCCACACTTTAAGAAAGATGTGGACATACTGGAGAAAGTCCAGAGGAGAGCAATAAAGATGAGAGTAGGTTTAGAAACCTTGCCTATCAGGAAAGGTTAAATAAAACTGGCTATGTTTAGTCTTGAGAAAAGAAGGGACTTGCTAACAATTTTCAAATAAGTTAAGGGCTGTTATAAAGAAGCCTGTGATCAATTGTACTCCAAGGCTGCTGGATACAGAACAAGAAGTAATGGGCTTAGTCTGCAGCAAAGGAGATTGAGGTTAGCTATAAGGAGAATTTTCTAATTATAAGGGTAGTTAAGCTGTGGAAAAGGCTTCAAAGGGAGGTTGTGCAATCTCCCAGTGTTGGAGGTTTTTAAGGTCAGGATGGACAAAAACATGTCTAGGATGGTGTACATTTACTGGTCTTGCATCTGCACAGAGGGCTGGATTAGATGACCTCTTAAGGTCCATTCCAGTCCTACATTTGCATGATGTTACAGTTGGTTACAAGAGAAGTCCAGTTTCGCTTTTGGTATCTCCATTCGGGTGTGCCAGTTGCTACCTAGGCACTTAAAAATATGGATTTGGGTACTTACCTGCAGAACTGGGGTCACTGGCTGAGGCACACTGGTTTGACAATGTGGGACCCCATATGTGAGCTTGTTGGGATTTTTGGTTTGTTTAACTGATTACTGGATTCACAGACAGCTACGCTGTTACGCAATTACTCAAAAGAAGAGAGCACGCAGTTGCACAGAACTGCCAGTGGAAAAACAAAGGGATGGGAAGAAAGGCAGAAGTGAAGAACTGAAAAGGTATTCTGTGGATAAAGAAGAGACCAAGCGGAAGTGTGATACTAGTTTATAGTATATAACTAGCCATTCATTAATTATCCATGTCAATATATTCCAAATTTTGAGATTTTCATGAATTTTTTTTACCTAAACTTCTATTTTTGGTGGGAAAACACTGCAAAGAAATGTTTGGTTGAAAATGGTGATTTTTTTTGACCAACTATTGAATTGGTAAAAATTTGTTAACATTAAAAATGAAATGGTTGGAATGTTACCATTGTTTTATCATCTTTACCCATTTCTATATTCATCATGTGTGATGGGGTATACAAACTCTGCTCTGGACAATAAGGGCACGTCTACACCACAGGGCTAAACTCAAAATAAACTGTGCAACTTCAGCTATGCTAATTGCATAGATTAAGTCAAAATAGCTTATTTTGACTTTTTGTGCTCTCTACACAGCAGTTATTTTGAAATAGAGCACTCTGCCCCCGACTTCCCTTACTCATGAAATGAAGTTTACAGAAGTCAGAGTAAGAAGCCCATTATTTTGAATTTATTCTGAAATAACATTGCTGTGCAGACATAGCCCAAGAGGTTAAGGTCATTTTGGTTATGTCTACACTATAACGCTATTTCGGGAGACCAGAGTATACCAAAACAGCTATCCCGTGTCTTCACAGCAAGCCCATTATTTCAGGCTTGCTATTCTGACGTCCTTGTAAACTTCATTTTATGAAAAGTAAGGGACGTTTCAGAATAGTGCTTTGTTTCTAATTATGGCACTGTGTAGACAGCCCCAAATGATAAAATAAGCTATTTCAAAATACCATTGAAATAATGTACACAATTTGTGTAGTTCAAATTGCATATCTTATTTTGAGTTATGGTGTAGTGTAAACACACCCTCTCTGAGCTCAGACAACTCTCCTCCATTATACTTGGAAGGCACGCACAGACTGAAGGAAGAGTTTGGAAGGGGAGGAGAGCAGTTCACTTGTTGGGAGATAAGTAAAAGAACAGACTGTTAGTCCCAAGGTTTGAGGAAAGGGCTGGCTGAAGGCAGGAGCTTCAACTGACTACTGCTCAAAGACCCACCCACCCCACGAGGGAAGGTAGAGCCAGATTCTGAAACACTCTGAGAAAGTGTCCTTCCCCTCTCTCTCTTCTTAATTCAATTTCTTTCCATTAATTTCCCTTGCCTATCTATTCATGGACTACACAGAAATGGGAAAGCCTTTAAAGTGACCTGACCAGAGGGCCAAATCATAGGAACAGGAAGGTCACAGTAGAAGTGGAGCTGCCATTGGCAGGAGACAACTAGTGGCAAGGGAGCTCCCACCTCTCGACAGACCACAAGAAGATACCAGCAGTGAGTCAACCCCCTCAGACCAGGTCAAGAAATATAGACAACAGGCCTGAGTCCACTTATAAGTCAGTGTTTGTGCCTCCCACAGTGTAGCCTGTGACATAAGAGAATATACAGATGAATATGCATTATTAACAGTAATGGCACCCCGGAGATGTGGAAAGACAGCTGTACAGAGAGAGGAACAGTGAGAGAAGAGAAACCCAGTAGATTTCCAAGAGAAATCCATAAGAACAGCTATACTGGGTCAGACCAAAGATCCATGTAGCCCAATATCCTGTCTTCTGATAGTGGCCAGTGTCAAGTGTCCCAGAGGGAATGAATTAACAGAACATGTATCATCAAGTGACCCCTCCCCTGTCTCCCATTCCCAACTTCTGGCAAACAGAGAGGAGGGACACTATCCCTGCCCATCCTGGCTAATAGCCATTGATGGACCTAACCTCCATGAACTAATCTAGTTCTTTTTTGAATTGTGTGATAGTTTTAGCCTTTGCAAAATCCTCTGGCAAGGTGTTCCACAGCATGTGCATTGTGTGGAAAAAATGTTTCCTTGTCTTCATTTTAATCTGCTTCCTATTAATTTCATTTGGTGATACTTAGTTCTTGTGTTATGGGAAGGAGTAAATAACAAAACTTCCTTATCTACTTTCTCCATACCAGTTATGGTTTTATAGACCTCAATCACATCCCCCACGCTTCATCGTCTCTTTTCCAAGCTGAAAAGTCCAAGTCTTATTATGAGTTTCTCCTCATATGTCACCCATTCCATACCCCTAAACATTTTTGTTGCCCTTTTCTGAACCTTTCCCAATTCTAATATATCTTTTTGACATGAGGTAACCACATCTGCAGGCATTATTCAAGATGTGGACATACCATGGAATTACACAGAGGCAATATGATATTTTCTGTCTTATTAGCTATCTCTTTCTTTATAACTCCCAACATTCTGTTCACTTTTCAGACTGCAGTGGCACCCTGAGCAGATGTGTTCAAAGCAATGTTAGTCTGTTATTGATAAAGCCTTATACCAGAGTGTATGATCATAAAGTAAGGCTGCCTGAGAGCTCTCAGAGCACAATTCCCTACTAATGTAGAGCTAGCCTTCTGTCTATATATTTGATCTGAGACTATAGGAGTGAGTGTATCAGAGCATACATCAGGAATGCAATAAATTCAGAATTGCAGTAGAACTCTCCCCATCAAAGGACCAGGACATTTAAAAAGGGTAAGAAGAGGAAGTAAACTGTTCTTATTGTTTTTAAAATTAAAATCAGAAGCAATGGCAGTAGATTTGATTGCACTGAAAAAAATAAGTCATATTTCACTGGCACGTAGAAAAGAGGAAATGTGTTGTTAGTGACCTTCCTGGATCTTCAACATATGACCACATTCTCCCTTGTATATATAATCCATACACACATATACCCACACACACACCCCTGCACTCCCTGACTCTGAGAAGTTTTAAAATTTTCTTAATGTTGCTGAACCCAGGTGAAAGTTTCCTACTGGCTAACATTGCATTTGGTTTTAAATTGCATTTAAAAATAGGTAGCTGCCACTAGGGAATATATTGCATATTATTGGCAGATCAAAATCCTTTCAAATACCCCTCCAAAAATCTTTTAAGAAAGGGAACACTGGTGCTGGTGCCCCAGCTGCAAACAGAAGAACCTTCTGCCTTATGAAGCTAGTAAGGAACACCTGACTTTTAAAAGATAAAACTAGAATTTATTTTAATATACCTGCTTCTTAATCGTGTACTAGACAGGACAAGGCAGAACTGGGAGACAGAGAGGAAGTACTGGCTGGTACCTGATGACACACATGTACTTTCTCTCCCTCCTGCTCTGAAAACCCCTTGCTAAAAAAACATGGCAGTTGCCTCCCCAAAATCTGGCTGCCATGTGATCAGCTGGAAACTACAAAATCAAATCCCTCCATGCCAAATCAGCTCATTTGGATGTGTGGCATTGCTCATCCATCTGCAGAACATCTATTATGTACTATTTTAGGATTAGCTGGAGGTGGGGGATCCTTTAGAGAATCTATGACGAAGTTAAGAAACTTTTCTTTTTCTCATTGCTCTACTTTTACCTCCCCTTCT
The DNA here is from genome assembly GCA_019425775.1 of Rafetus swinhoei. NCBI lineage: Eukaryota > Metazoa > Chordata > Testudines > Trionychidae > Rafetus > Rafetus swinhoei. Next base: position 161,739,476 of record CM033437.1, read on the forward strand.
TGTTTCTCTGCTTGTTTCCGTGCTAAGGAAGCGGCACTGAATGTTAATGAGACAAAATTGTCATTCCCCATCAGTCTTTTGGGGGTAATTTCATCAAATTTAGAACACCCAGCCAACACTAGCTAGAAATACAAAGTGAGTCAAACTAGTCAATTATTTCTGTCTCACATGTGGATGTACTAAAAGACATAGGCAATGTTGCCTGAGCACCTTACAGCAAATACAAGCTACAGCAAATAAATACTTAAATATACAGCTACTCACTTGGATAAACAGATGTGTTTGAGTGGTATTTGGCACAACTGGGGGTAAGTGGACATACACCACTGTATGCCACCTTTGTACAGGTTGGACCTCCCTGGTCTGGCACCCTTGGGACCTGACCTGTCCTGGAGGATGAATTTTGCCAGACTAGGGGAGGTCATTTCTACACCCCCTGCTGCTGCCCCCCACCAGGCCTGCTGGCCTCCTGGCCGGCTCCTCACCTCCTGCTGCCCCACTGCCCTGACAACATCACTAGGCAGCCATCGCTGCCCCGTCTCTGGGACCCACAGGGCAGCTGCACATGCCACGCTGGGGTTTTGGGACTCGCCAGGCAGCCATACACCATGGATCTCTGCCCCACCAAGCTATGCAGCTCCCAGCCCCACCAGGCAGCTATGTGTGTGTCTCTCAATACCACTGGGCAGACCTGTTGCCACGTGCTGACAGACAGCTCACTATGGGAAGCCCACTGCTCTACCAGTCCCACAGGAATCTTTGCCATTGGCCCTCCATTGGGACTGTCTGGTCCAGCAACTTCCATGCCAGATCATGGATGCTGCTGGACCAGAGAATCCTGGTTAAGAGAGTTTCAACCTGTAGTACCTAGATTCTGGGACTAACCAGGAATGAGGCCAATTTCTGGCATAAGATGGGGAGGCTCAAAAGCTGCTCTAATGTATACCTGGCTGATTGCTGCTCCAAGATCCCCTTTCTCTTGGAGATGGACCCTGTGTCAGCTATGTATGCCAGCTTTTCACCACCCATTGATTTTCCTGACAAATTGAGAATTTACAAGTAGCTGGTGGAACCGATTTTCTGGCTGTTCTCTGCTTTTAAAGCAGTGTAAAGTGGCATCTGGCCCTCAGTAACAGCATCTATCCCTCAAAATTAAAATGCTCTTTGGGCATTTTGGCAGTTCCTCTGAGTATTTACAAGGGCTGTGTAGCATGCTATTTAACCATCTCTTGGTTGTACTAATTTGATTGGGAGTCTCCTCTGAGCTTTATGTCTGTGAGTACTGAAGGCAGGCTACAATGAACTGACCTAATTCAACCTGTAATGGCTGAAAAATTGTGCTTCCAGTGGTAATGATTTTATGTACATTTATAACCACCAGCCATATACGAACATGATGAGATTTCAGTGACAGACGTAATATTTTTCAATAACAGAACTGAAGGGGATACACAGAGCCGACCTGCCTTTTAGACACAGTGGCCATGATTCCGCTCTTGATTCTGCACCTTATGATCTCACTTACACCTGTGTAAAATGAGTGCAAAATGGGTCTAAAACACTACCAAATTAGAGGGCAGCTTCTTACACCTTTTTTGCACTAGTATATATATCTATACAGGCAGAGCCAACAACAGGGAAAAGGGAGGGGGGGGGGCAAAGAGGGCAATTGCACCAGAGCCTAGTAATTCAAAGGGGCCTGGGACTCTAGTAGCAGCAGCAGCACTGAGAGCCCTTAGACCTTTAAATCGCCACCGGAGCACCGCTGTGGCACCCCAGGAGGCTCTTAGGTTTGCCTGGGGAAGCATGGGCAGGCACAGAACACTCCAGGCAGTGCTGGGAGGGGATGCTGCAGTCTGGGCGGTGCTAAGAGCAGGCTGGCCTCAGCCCTGCCCCTTCCACCTGAGGCCCCACCCCTTCTGGGAGTGTGGAGCTGCCCCCTCTTACCCCATTGTTGACTCCCTTGTATACAGGGTTAAAAGGAGTGGGGAATCAGGCCACTTACACCTCACTGGAAAAATAGCCCAGCCAACATCCATAGGCTGAATATGTTAGTCTGCAAACAAGGAAAACTCCTATGAAGTCAGTATAGATCCCAGATTCAATTATTGTTCTTAATTAACTGGTAAAGACAACTTTTTAAAATTGCCAGTTTAGATCATATTGTCACTGAAAATTTGGCCTTCTTAATTTATTTTTACCATGATGTAATTAGAAATAGCTATTTTTGACATCTCAGGTGGAATAAACAGTCAAACTGAGAAACTCCTTGCCAGAGGATGCTGTGAAGACCAAGACTATAACAGGGTTCAAAAAAGAACTAGATAAATTCATGGAGGACAGGTCTGTCAATGACTATAAGCCAGGATGGGTCAGACTGATGTCCCTCACCTGTGTTTGTCAGAAGCTGAGAATGGGTGACATGGGCTGGCTCACTTGAGGATTCCCTGTTCTGTTCATTCCCTCAGAGGTATCTGGAATTGGCCGCTGTTGGAAGTCAGGATACTGAGCCATATGGACCTTTGGTCTGACCCGCTACGGCCATTCTTATGCTCATATGTCTCTTAACAGATTTGCAAAGATTTGCAATTGAATTTCACAAATTGTATAAATTATAGAACAGGGTACGGGAAATATAATAGTCATGTTTTAAGTTTTGTAAAAGCACAAAGGGGAAAAGCTTTCTTTCTCACCCTGTTCTGCCATTGCGATCCTGGAATTGATAAACCAGCACAGCAAGAAACCATTGATTTTGTATTCAAATTCAGTGTAATTTTCTCAACTGAGAATATTTACACTAACAGCAAATGTACTTGCCATAATTAGCACAAACTGTAGCCTGTCTAATATTTGGTTTATTAGCATATTTTGAATTAAAACATTATTAAGCAGATATTTCTCCAAAGACATTATAATCACATATTTTTTCTGAGTAGGCGGGAATTAATGGAATCTTTGCAGTTAATTTTGAAAGCAACTGAAACAATGTGCTGTCTTTCTCTAAACCCTGTTAATTACTGTGCACAACTTAAGAAGATATCCTTCATTATTCTGCGGGAGGTTGAGGGTTTGATCCTGCAAGACGTATTCATGTGAGTACCCTTTACTCAGGCAAGCAGGTTTATTCACTTTAATAGGCTTCCTCACAAAAGTAAGTGAAGTAGGACCAAGCCCTTGATGTGCTAATGTGAAATTCCTTTGAGCAACATGTTAGATTTTGTTTAGCGAATGGCAAACATTTTTCAGTTGGCCAAAGAACTAGCCTCACCACACTGCTTGCTAAAAAAAAAAAATTAGCTCCACATTGCTCTACAATAATACAGCCTGTACCTAACCTGTACCTAAGTTTGGGAAAAAAATGTAAAGAGAAATACTCTACATTTTTAATTGATAAAGCTGGGTGACACAAATGAAAAATGGCAATCCTGTCAAGCCAAAGGATCACTTCCTCTTACTGCTACTTCTTATCTTAGATTTAAGACCATCAATATATATCTCCTGGCCAGTCCTGCCAAATGTATATATAGTTTGGGTCAGGTCCTCAAGCCTTGGGTCCAGAGGTTTCTGTCTTGCCTGCAGAGAGAAAACTCCACAACAAGTTTCCCCTAAACAATTCTTAAGAAGTCAAGATTTTGCACCGAAGTGCCCCTAGAGACCTCTATTTGGAGGACAGGGATGCTCCTGGGCTGTATTCGTTTTTCTAAATAATCTCCCTAGAGCTGGTAGAGAGTTTAGATGTGCTCTGCATTATCATATCTGAACACATCACCATTCGGTCCTTCACTCTTTCTCCTCCCCTGGAAAGCCCTTTGTATGGGTGCCAGGGAGCAGAGGGACTATGTCATATCAACTGCTAAAGCCCAATCAAACACAACAATGGGATGATATCTTCCTGATGAGGGCCTTTCCATTGCTGGATCTCATGGGCATAATCTAGCCTTCCGTTTTTATTCAATCATTACTCATGCATGCATCCACTGACTTCAGTGAAAGTTTTCTTTGAGGGGGGGCTAAGTAATTTGGCCCACGGAGCTGAAGAAAAAGCCGAGCACGCTAAGTCCTGCTACTTCTGACTGCCAAGGAATGCCAAATGTATGATATGAAACTAACCAAATGTTCTTCTTTTTTGTAATTTTCTAAAGATCAAAACTCTGTGCAGCACCACTTGCACTACTATATGCTCGCTGCTGCTGCTCCGCAGTGATTGTCATAAGGCCAGATACTTGCTTCTAAGTAAAGGAAGCAGAGTTGAGGGGAAAATCTGAATTTCAGTCCTGTAAGAAATGCTGATATTTTGATGCTTGTTTTTGTCCTGAAACAGAACAAGTCAAAATATTGAAATTGTATGCAGAACAGGGTCTGAAAAATGTTAATTCCAAAATGGAAAAGCATTCCATTTTAGCACATTTGATTGACATTAAACATTGTGATACTCGTAAATCAAAATGGTTTGTTTCAGATTGTTGAATAGAACCAAAACATTTCATTTTGAGTCAATTCAACATTACATTACATCTCCCTCTTGGTGGTGCTACATTAACTCAGGGCATTTTGACTGGATATTTGATGGCTCATTCTTCCCTATGGGTTGGACTCCCTGGCCAGACTACATTGTCCATACCAGGTCAACAAACCAAAATATTTTGATTCATGTCAAACTAATATCTTTGGTTTTCCCAAGGAAAAAATATTAAACAATTCTGTGGAAAGTTTTGATTTTGCAGAAACTATAGTTCCAATAGAAAGATCATTCCCGGAGAATGTCCTTCAACAGGAAAATACCACAGTTAAGATGGATGCCTAGAGACAAGACTTCTCAGCTTTTGACAGTATTGACTGCAATGGCCAGAGTGGTAGTAGAGCAGGGACCTGGGGCTGATGGATACTGGCATGCAGAGGATGATATTTGAAGTCAGATTATACACCAGGTTTGATATTACCCAACTATTAGGACTCCAAATTTAAATAGCATCCTAATCTAAGTATAGGCATAAGACTGTGTGCTCATGACTAGACAAATGAATACTGGTGGGATTTTGTAACAAATTTTGCTTCATATTTCATTTTCCAAACCTCCATGAAATCCAGAAGAATTTAATTTGCTAGGAAACAAACCTGGCTGTAAGTTAGTTTAAGCCTGTCTTCAAGGGACAGCACAGTTATTAATGGCAGAAGTTTGCACCAACATATTGTGCTACGTCTGAACATATTGATCCCAACATTATTAAGATAGACTTAGCTCCTTCATACGCCTAAAGAGTGAAAGGTTGTTGTTTTTTCAACTGTACACTGAAAACAAATTTGTCTTCTCTTTCTCCCTGGACTTCCTATATATTCCAATAGAGACAGACATAAAACAAAAAAATGCATTACTGTATATTTCAATAACTTTTGCTAGCAACTAGCAAATGACCAACGTCTGAAGAAAGTTTCAGATTGTCCTACAAGGCAGCTTCCTGTTTTCACAGAAGGTCAAAAGTCACAGGACAAGTTATTCAATATCCAATATAGCTCCAAGGAGAAGCAGCAAAAATGGCTATATTTCACCTTTGCCAGGTGATGTCCAACCCAACAGTCCAGGCACAAGGAGCAATTTAGAGTGGCCATGGGGCTTATCTAGATTAGGTCAGCTGCAATGATTCCATGGGGGCTATTGCACAAGCTGGAGATTGAAGTTGAGTGCACTGCATCCAGACACCTTGTCTTTGGCCATGATCCTTATGTTGGCAGGTGCATGGAGAAATGTTGCAGGCCTGTTGTTGCTGCCTGCATGCCACTGGATGATTCCCCTGTGTAAGGAGAGCCATCAACTGGCCACTTAAGATGACTTTAATTTTGCTTTGAGGCACTGGGGTGGCTCAAATCCAATATAAGTAGACTGAGAATCTGCCCCTTATTGTTCAAACATGTATAGAAATGAAGCTGGGCCCACTCAAGCATGGCTCTGGGAGCCTAAACTAGAGCCAAGCTATTGGAAGTGACTCTACTGCATTGGAAAGAAAATAAACAGGGTGATATGTAAGGTCACAGTGACTGCCAGGAAGCAGTGTCAAGGATTTTCACTTACTCTGCTCTTTCTCATTCATAGACATAAAGCTGAAGAAAATCCAAGAAACTTGTACCAGTCATTCAACCTAACATTTTCCAGGTGCCTCTGGGTTCCAAACCTCACTGGATCTCATTCTCTGCTGTCTTGTGTCTAGTGTGGTCATTTATACCTGTGCAAAGTGGATTTAAAATGCTATCAAATTATCATGGTATCATTTTACACCTATGCTGCACAGGTGCAAATGACTGCTGATCATGGAAGGCAGTTAAAACCAGTCCTATTATGTTTCTCCTTGGAATTAAATGTATGTATTTAATATGTTAATTGTTGCTTTGAATGTGCAAAAAAAAAAAAAGTTCCTTTCAGAATTTTGCACGGAAAGCAGAGTAGCCAATTATGTCAAAAGTTCACAATTTCTTGTAACTTAGATTCACTTCTATGTTCCATTTATTTCTGAAATTTTGTAGACAACTGTAGGGAGGGCTATATGGAAAACCCCCCAAAGGGTACTGCCAGAATGCATATTATTATTTACTTATATTCTTTTTGTAATTTTGAATCTTTAGGTACAGACCCCCAGCTGATGCAAGCTGACATTTTGCCATTGTCTTCCATGCATCTACACAAGTTTGCACCAAGGGAGGATCTGGCTGAAAAACTCACATCCAAGATTCAAACGTTGGAAATTTTACATGAACCAGCAAATAAGTTCAATACACAAGCTCAGGGAAATGATGATCAAGTGGCTCACCCAATAATTCAGATGCTTAGATATTAGCACTGTCACATAGATTGCAAAGCTGATTGCATGAACTGCAAGCAGAATAGTAATAAACAGTCGAGTATTGCATTGTAAGGACATAAACTGACCACAGCATTTGGCTGTCCTATCTTAGGTGCAGCATGTGTACATATTCCTGCATGTGCATTTCAAATCGTGCTGTGTAACCAATGCATTGCTCTTCCTTTTCTCTCCATTGACTTTGTATCTCAGTGTCTCTTTCCACTCTCTTCCCTTCAAATTTGTGTCTATCAAGTATAACTTTTACAACTTTCCTTCTCTCTCCCTCCACCTTCCTCCTCCTTGTTATGCCCTTGAAATTCAGTAAGCCAGCCATGGCTTTTTAGTTGCAAAACATTTTGTTTGACTAACAAACAATGAGAAAATAAAGTCCCTTTTACACACACACACACACTGGCATGAAACTTATAGTGTGGGAAAGTTTCAGACAGTGAAGCTCCTTTGTTAAAGGCTGCATCGAGAACATTCCACTCTGTACACGCCAAGCAGGATTTAGCCATTGGGGGTCTAGAGGTCTATTAAATTGTACAACACTTTTTCCATGAGGTATAGTAAAAGACCCATTACTTGAGACATTTAAAACTAGACTGGAAAAAGCACAGGAACTGAACGGTAGAGAGCAATTCTGCACCAGCAGGGGTATGAACTAGCTGACTTATTTTATTTTTCTGTCTCTAAGATCTGTGATTAACAGAATTAACTTCTGAGAAAAAAAAATTAAAAGAAATAAATATCGCAGATCCTCACCTGGTATCAATTGGGCTACGTTTACACTGCATCCCTCTTGGGCAAAAGCTTATGCAAATGAAGTGTGGATTAGCATATTGCTGCACTTCATTTGCATAATTAATATGGGGTCATTTGTGCACAAGAGGCTTTTGTGCAAAAAGGAGCCTTCTATACAGCTCCTTTTTTGTGCAAAAACCCCCTCTTGCGCAAAAGCCGTTCTTCCTCATTTTTTTCTTGGTAGCCTTGGTGTGCCATGTTACACCAGCTGGGGACCTGGCCCATATGCAGAGTTTGACCAAACCATAACTATGCAGAGATATAGTGTGACCATATTTCCCTCTGCTGAATATAGGGCACCTGGTAAAATTACCCATACTCAAGCAAGTTCAACAGCTATTAATCAGAACTATGCAGTACATCAAATTGACTGAGACCCCATTAAAAAGAAATACTTTGTAGTTGGATTCTTTTTATTTACCCTCTGATCTTTAAGACTTTAGGGTTCACACAGGGAGGTGACACACCCTTACCCTTCCACATACACAGGAGAAGTGACACACGCACAGTGGGTGACTGACCAACTCAACCCTCCCTGCCCCGTACTCTCCACCCTCCATATTTGGTTGGGACTGACCTGCCTTTCTTGGTACCTTGGTGTCTTCTTAAGGCAATATGTAGGGGAGGAGTATTCACATCAAAATGTGGCTAGCAGCAGCCTTTTGGCATTATGTGGTAGGGAAGAGACAAGAGCTACTTCCAGCCACAAAGGAGGAGGAGGCAGGGAAGGGATAACCTGGCCCATGTCTTTGCACAGCTCATCTCTTCTTCTGCCCCTTCTTCCCTGTGGCAGGAAGCAGCTTGTCCCTTCCCACCTGCACAGTGTTGAAAGGCAGCTAACGCCTCCAAGCTGCTGGTAGCCATCAAGACAATCCAAATGCCTCCTGTTCCCTGGCAAAAGACCAGGCGGAAAGGGGTTAAGCCCTAAGGATGCACTGTGCCCCAGGGCCCAGGGAACTTGACTGCAGGGGCTTCTGTGAACCCCGCTAGAGCAGTGGCCCAGCAGAGGAGGGTGCCTAGGGGACAGAGCAGTGCTACACTCCCTGGGAGCAGCACCAAGAATGGCATGGGGGGCTGAGGGTGAACAGGTTGCTAAGTCCTTCCCTGGGAGACTGTTGTTCATGGTGTGAACGGGCTGGAAATCACTCTCCTCCTTTCCCCAAACCCCTCCCCCCCACCCACCACTCCAAAGCTTGGCTGAGGAGCAGAGAAGCTTCCCCATGCCAGCACTGGCCAGAGGGACTTGGGCTTTCCAGGGACACTGGCCCAGCCAGAGGCAGTGGGGAAAGGAAGGAGCCTGCTGGCCAGGCTGCTAGTGAGCTAAGTGCACCAACCAGGGGCTGGCTCTCCACACAGCATTGGGAGTGGGATGCGCTCTGCCACAGGTGACAGGGATATGGAGGAGCGATCAGTGGGCCTGGGGGGTGAAGGGGCAAAGTGGGGAGAGGACAGCAAGATGGGGACCAAGGACCAATAATGGGCAGCAAAGGTAACATGTAACTGGCCGCTGCCTGGCATCTGCCTGCACTCACCAGCCTCTGCAGCTTACAGCATGCAGCTAGGCTCCAGCCAGAAATGGGATGGGTGGCAGGGCCTTGCTGGCTGAGAGTTGGCATGCAGTGGGGGCTGTACTGGTGGACCAGCAGGGGAAATGGCTGGCCCCACACACAGAATCTTCACCCGGCACCACCCTGGTGCACACATCTCCATAGGTGGCCATCCCACCCCCCTTACCACTGGTGGGAAGGTGACGGGCAAGCAGGGATCCAGCCAGCAGCAGGACCTGCCAGCACTGACAGGAGTGAGAAAGAAAACATGGAACTATATGCCTGTTTTCAGTAAAAAGTTGAGACATCTGCAGGAGTCCTTAAATATAGTATAGTCCCTTTAAAACATAGGACATCTGGTTACCCTAGGACAGTGGTTTCCAACCACTGGTCCACGGACCAGTGCCTGACCATGAACCACTGGCTGCCAGGCCGTGGCACACCACCAGGCCCTGCCCATGCCTCGATAATTGGTTTGGAGGGAATCTAAGTTCCCTGTAAGCTGCACAGGAGAGAGGCTGCTAATTGAGCCCTGCCCAGAGATTTAGGGCTGCAGCACAGAGAGTTTCCTGGCTGGGGAGGGGCACTTCCTCAGCAGCAGAAGCTCCCTGCTACGGACAGCAAGCATTCTGGTAGGGAAGGGGACATAAGGAGGACAGAGAGAGGGAATTAGTAAGTATGTGGCTGGGACAGGACGGGGCCAGAGGATAAGGGAGTATGGAGCATGCAGTAAGTATAGGAGATGAGAGTTTTGATTACAACAGCTTCTTGGTTTGGGGGAGAGGGAGCAGATTGCATGGGGATAGGTGGGGGCAGTGGTGACATCTGTGCAGTGAGGTGGGGACAGAGGGGAGTTTGTTTGGGGTGTCGTAACTTGTTTCCCTCTGGGCTTCTGGCAGCAAGGCTGCGTCTAGACTATATCCCTTTTCTCAAAAAAGGGATGTAAATTAGACACTTCAAAAATTGCAAATGAAGCCGGGATTTAAATTTCCCACTCTTCATTTCCATAATGACGGCAGCATTTTTTCCAAAACGGGCCTTTTTGATAGAAAAACGGCAGTTTAGACGAGGATCTTTTGAAAATAAAACCCTTTTTCGAAAGATCCTGTAAACCTCATTTTTTGAGGAGTACAGGATCTATTGAAAAAGGGTTTTATTTTCAGAAGATCCCCGTCTAAACTGCCGTTTTTCTATTGAAAAGCCCCGTTTAAAAAAACACGCGGCTGCCATTATGCAAATGAAGAGTGGGAAATTTAAATCCCAGCTTCATTTGCAATTTTGAAGTGTCTAATTTACATCCCTTTTTCGAGAAAAGAGATGTAGTCTAGACACAAGAGTCCAACCCTGTCTGTCTCAGCATAGCAGCCCTGGTTGAGCTGCAGACATAGGACTCTCTCCTAGGCTGGGGAAGGCTGTATTGGGTGGTGCCAAAATTCCAGGAGGGTTAAAAGCTTTTCAGCTGCTTTTGAATACTGGAACAAAAGGCCTAGCTCAGGACATTTGCATGATTATATTTCAAATAAAGTTTACATAGGTGTTAATGGCTTAAGATAAGAAAGGAAAGTATTCTTTTAACAGAATTTTTTTAGAGTTGTAGATATCTGCAAACTCTGATCTGTTATGACATGTATTGTGTACATACAGATGCAATGTAAAATAACACATGACCTCTTAAAAATAATTACCATAATGAATATGCAAATATGCAAATAAAATGTTACTGGTCCTCCAAAAATTTGTGAATGGGTTTGCCAATCCGCGTTAAAAAGAAGATTGGGAACCACTGCCCTAGGAAATAGGACAACCATTTATGAGTGTTGTTTTTGAAGTATACAGACATCAAATGTGGAGATGGGTAGTGATACAAGAGCCTGTCATTAGACAAAACATTTGTGATATAACTGCTCTGGGTCTGCGTGGCTTTGAGCCTTTTCTATAGAGGCTGACATCTATCCTGCCTCAGCAGGGAGAAGGCATGCGTGAGCTGATGGATCTTTTCCATCTGTATAATAAAAAGAAATCAGAACAGAAAGTCAGTCTGCATTGGAAGTTGGTGAAGGCTGTCCCAGATCTCCACTTTAAATAAGGTTCAACCTCTATTTTAAGAAAATGTATGGACACATGATGTTTTATTCTTAGCTTAGCTAGCCCTTTTTAATTTAATTTTATTTTATTGCCAAACAACTTCAAGGGAAATGGAGAGACAGGTCAGTAGAATAGTGAAGGAGACCAAGATGCAGGTTATCCATCTTCACTGGAACCTCCTGAACATTGTAGCCAGCGTAAGGAAATAGGGTTATGGGGCTCAGAGTGATGTGAGTGCTGTCAACAGCCTTTCTGGGTCCCTGGGCAAGGTGGAGGGGGGAATCCACCTGGACCACAGCGCATTCCCCAACCCCAGAGCCGCCTGGAGCACATTGCATAGCAATTAAAAGGGCTCAGGGCTCTGGGGACTGATGCTGCTTCAGTAGCAGTGGTGCTGCAGTTGCCGTGGTGATGGTTGGGAGCCCCAGGTCCTTTTGAATCACTGGGCCCCAGGGCACCTGCCCCCTTTGCCCATCTCCCTTTCAGCAGGCCTGGATGTGAAGGCTCGGGAGCAATAACGATAGTACAAAGAAAAAGACAATCTCACACATACATGCACAGCTGGGCGCGTCTTTCTCCCCGTTTTCTTGTCTGAAAGGAAAATGGCCCCCCTTCCTGTGTGGTGGACTGGAACAATTCTCTCTTTTGCCACCCACTGTGGTACTAGTGGTATTACAGGTCCTTGGTTAGAGCAGGGGTTCTCAACCTTTTTTTTTTTCTTCTGAGTCTCCCCCAACATGCCCTAAAAGCTCCCTGGCCCATCTGCGCCACAGCGACTGGTTTGCAGCCCTACAGTAGCAGGGCTTAGGCTTCAGACCCCATGTCAGCCATGCTTGTGTGGGCCCAGGCTTCAGTCCCACGGCAGCTTGGGGCTCTGGCGTCAGGGGTAGGTCTCCAGCTTTGGCTTTTTTCCCTGGTGCCCAGCAAGTCTAATACCAGCCCTGCTTGGCAGACCCTCACGGACCCCCAGGGAGCACAGATGCTCACAGACCCCAAGGGGGCACAGATGCCAGGCTGAGAACTGCTGCTTTAGAGCACACAGTTACAGATCCTGGGTAGAGGCCACTTGCTCTTCTGTAGAAGACCGATATTTTCCTGGCCATCACAAAGACAGGCAAATAGTGGTGCAGAAACCAAATACATTTTATTCAAATCAGTAAGCAAATGACTGGTGTCTTTTCCCTTTGATAAAAAGACTGATTCTGTTCCCATTAAAGTCAGTGGGATTTTTGCTGTAGATTTTAGTGAGATCTGGATCAGGCCCAAAATATAGAAACTGTGTTCTCTCCGAAAATACTAGCTACTCAAAACAAACTTTTTGCAGAACCAGGTTAGTTTCAATAAATTTGGCATCTCGCTGCTATCTCTGAGCCAGGACTGAATTTTTGGTTTTGGCCGAGACACTGATAATTGGGAGGCGGGGACTCACTTGGGTGGTGGAAAGCACAAGTTAATGCCCCTGCTCTGCCTGATTAAAAGCAAGGGCTTGTACCTAGGTTTCCTATATGACAGGTGAGAGAGCTAATCACTGGGCTATTGTGTGCTTAGCTGCTCTCTCCAATTTCAAAAGGTCTCTACTGCTCTCCAATGCAGACCAAAAACAAAATTTCACAACCTCGTAATTCTTTTACTGGATGAAATTCTTGTTTTCCAGAGATGTGACTACAGAATAGAGTGTCCCCATGACAATCGGTTCCCAACGTTATAATCTACTAACTCACATCAGACTCAGAATCTGTGTTGCTCTCTCCCCACTTTAGAGTTGCACCAGCTTATAGTTACTTTCTCACAAGCAAATGGAAAGACATGAATCCCAGTAATAAGCCTCTGGTTAGTGAAATGTAGTCAATAGTAATACGGGGTTGAAATGTGTGGTACTTACACACCTGGAGGAAGCTTCCTGCTTTTCTTTTTAAACAACCCGGTCGCTAGTCTCTTTCACTTAAGCAGAACTTGAGTTTCCAATTTTCTAACTTTTAAGGGATATTTTAAGAGATGCCTGATCATGTTCTGATGCCTTGCTGAAGAAGAAAGTTGGCAAACTGACAGGTTTAACACATACTCTTCTCTCTTTTACCTCCCCTTTGGAGCTGCAGTTTGCCACCCAACTAATAAATGGGTGTAAGTTAAAATTACAAAGTGATCTTCCTTTGCTTTCCTTCCCACCATCTTCATCCTCTGCCAGCTGCAGGATTCCTCCCTGACTATATTATCTCCACTGTTTGAATAAATATTTATTTTCTCCTGATTTTGGCTACAGGCGGAGGTGGATATTGGGGGAGTGTGTGAAGAATAAGATGCAGAACGCAGCCACCAAAGAATGTTACCTCCTGGGTATTCAAACAACACAATGGCAGACAGTTCAATCAAAAGGGAAGAGTGCAGTATGTACTCCCTCTCCCAGAGCACACACAGCTTTGTTAGTCATTGGGGTGAAGTTAGAATATCATGGCCCTGCCCTTTGAGTTCTCTCAGGAAGGTTAGTTTCCATTACAGTGTTTGTATTCCATGCCTGGATTTTGCTGCAAATTGTGAAAATAATCGATATTTTAGTTTGTCAAAATTCCGTAAAAATGGGGGGCCTCATTTTGGATCTAATTGAAAATGAAATCCACTGAAATTTTCAGAGACAAAAAGTCCAAAAAATCATTTTGGGTCAAACTAAATGTTTTCCATCAGTAAATATTTAGCATTTTGTTTTGATTTTAGCTGCCTGTAAGGTTTGGAAGGGTTAAATGAAATGAAAAGACTTTTTGAAACAGAATGTTGTTTTCAACAAAAAATCAACACATTTCATTTAGAAAACGTCAATATAAGATGCTTATTTTTTCTGGATTCTGTGTGTGTGTTGTAGTGAAAGGGAGAGAAGGGAGTTTGACTGAAACAATCTGGCAAAACAGACACAAATTAACAACATATTTTGGTGTCTCCAAATCTGCAATTTTTCTTCAAAATTGTTTTGGCTGAAATTTTTCACACAGCTCTAACTATGCTGGTGCAAGGGCAGGGGCACCATTTCAGATTTTGTTCAGACCTGTTCATACCGTGATGGGGGAAGACAGTGAAAGCATGAGGGGGGCAGACTGAGGACAGAGGCTTCAGCAGTGTTACTGAGCATGCTCAGTACAAGCCAAGCACCAAAGTGGGGGGACTAATCCCATCTGTCCTTCCCCATACACATCATCATCTCTATCCAGGGGCTACTAAGGCACTGGGAAACTCTACTTTTTTTTGGCTGACAATTTAGCAGTTAGCTGACAGGAGGATTGAATATGATTACTATATAAAAGAAAGAAAATTAAATAAATATTAGACCCACTCAGCTCTAACACTAACATTTTCTGACATCTTGTGGCAAATCACTTAATGGACATTGGTTAGCCTTAAAATTTAAATATATATTCTTACTTTATTACTGACTTTGTGGAGAGAGACCCCATCAGGATTTCTGGGCTCTATTCCAGCTTTGGAACAGAAGTGGGGGTCTAGTGGGTTACAACAGGGGGCAGAGATATTTCAGCTCTATATAAGAACATCAGAATGGCCATCCTGCATCAGGCCAATGGTCCTTCTAGCCCAGTATCCTGTCTGCTGACATTGGCCAATGCCAGGTGCATCAAAAGGAATAAACAGAAGAGGCAATTATCATGATCCAGCCCCTCTGGCCTATTTTGTTTGTTTAAAATCTTCTGCCTATAAATTGAATTGGGTTAGCATTTTGTGTTATGTTAGTGAAGGAATGAATAACATTCCCTTATTCCATTTGTCCATGCCATTCATGATTTTCTAGACCTCTAACATATCTCCCCACCCTTTAGTCATTTCTTTTCCAAGCTGAAAAGTCCCAGTCTTGTTAATCTCTCCTCATATGGGAGCTGTTCCTCACCCCTAATTATTTCTGTTGCCCTTTCTGTAGCTTTTCCAAATATTATATATCTTTTTTTTTTAGATTAGGTGACCAGATCTGCATGCAGTATTCAAGAGGTGGGCATACAATGACTTTATATAGAGGCAATATGATATTTTCTGTCTTATTATCTATCCCTTTCCTAATGATTCCCAAATCTGCACCATCCTTTGTGGGTGATGAATCTGAGGAATTGTCCCGGATTGAAGTGTCATTAGAGGAGGTTTTGGAAGAAATTGAAAAACTTAATGTTAACAAATCTCCGGGACCAGATGGCATTCATCCAAGAGTTCTAAAAGAACTCAAATGGGAAATTGCTGAACTATTATCTGTGGCTTGTAACCTATCCTTTAAATCGGCTTCCGTACCTAATGACTGGAAGGTAGCCAACGTGACACCAATATTTAAAAAGGGCTCTAGAGGCAATCCGGGCAATTACAGACCGGTAAGTCTAACTTCAGTACCAGGCAAATTAGTCGAAACAATAGTAAAGAATAAAATTGTGAAGCATGTAGAAGAACATAATTTGTTGGACAAAAGTCAACATGGTTTCTGTAAAGGGAAATCCTGTCTTACTAATCTATTAGAGTTCTTTGAAGGGTTAACAAACATGCGGACAAGGGGATCCAGTAGATATAGTATACTTAGATTTTCAGAAAGCCTTTGACAAGGTCCTCACCAAAGGCTCTTGTGTAAATTACATGGCCATGGGATAAGAGGAAGGTCCTTTATTGGATTGAGAACTGGTTAAAAGACAGGAAACAAAGGGTAGGAATAAATGGTAAATTTTCAGAGTGGAGAGGGGTAACTAGTGGTGTCCCAAGGGTCAGTCCTGGGACCAATCCTTTTCAACTTATTCATAAATGATCTGGAGAAAGGGGTAAGCAGTGAGGTGGTAAAGTTTGCAGATGATACCAAACTGTTTAGGATAGTCAAGACAGAAGCAGACTGTGAGGACTCCAAGAAGATCTCACCAAACTGAGTGATTGGGCAACAAAATGGCAAATGAAATTTAATGTGGATAAGTGTAAAAGTAATGCACGTCAGGAAAAATAACCCCAACTATCGTACAGTATGATGGGGCTAATTTAACTATGACAAATCAGGAAAGAGATCTTGGAGTTATCGTGGACAGTTTTCTGAAAACTTCCACACAGTGTCTGTGAGCGGTCAAAAGGCAAATAGGATGCTAGGAATTATTAAGAAAGGGATAGAAAATAAGACCCAGAATATCTTACTGCCCCTGTATAAAACTATGATACGCCCACATCTTGAATACTGTGTACAGATGTGGTCTCCTCACCTCAAAAAGATATTTTGGCCTTGGAAAGGGTTCAGAAAGAACAACTAAAATGATTAGGGGTTTGGAACAGGTCCCATATGAGGAGAGGTTAAAGCGACTGGGACTTTTCAGTTTAGAAAAGAGGAGACTGAGGGGGGATATGATAGAGGTATATAAAATCATGAGTGGTGTGGAGAGGGTGGATAAAGAAAAGTTATTTATTAGTTCCCTAAATAGAAGAACTAGAGGACACCAAATGAAATTAATGGGTATCAGGTTTAAAACTAATAAAAGAAAGTTCTTCTTCACACAGCGTGTAGTCAACCTGTGGAACTCCTTGCCAGAGGAGGCTGTAAAGGCTAGGACTATAACAGAGTTTAAAGAGAAGCTAGATAATTTCATGGAGGTTAGGTCCATAAAAGGCTATTAGCCAGGGGGATAAAATGGTGTCCTTGGCCTCTGTTTGTCAGAGGCTGGAGAGGGATGGTAGGAGACAAATTGCTTGATCACTGTCTTCGGTCCACCCTCTCTGGGGCACCTGGTGCTGGCCACTGTCGGCAGACAGGCTACTGGGCTAGATGGACCTTTGGTCTGACCCAGTACGGCCGTTCTTATGTTCTTATGTTCTTATTCCCAATATTCTGTTAGCTTTTTAGTTTTTAGACTGCCACTGCACATTGAACAGATGTTTATAGGGAACTATCCACAAGGATTCCAAGATATCTTTCTTGTGTGGTAACAGCTATTTTAGAACCCATCATTTTTGTATCTATAGTTGGGATTATATTTTTCCACGTGCATTACTTTGCACTTAACAACACTGAATTCCATCTGCCCTTTTGTTGCCCAGTCACTCAGTTTTGTGAGATTCCTTTGTAATTCTTTGCAGTCTGTTTTGGATTAGTCACTTCACCCCTTTTTCAAGAACATTTATAAGACATTTAACAGTAGTGGTCCAAAAACAGAGATCCCTGCAGCACAACACTCATTCCTACTCTTCCCCCCCCCCCTATCTTTTAAGTGGAGTACTTGGCAATGGTTTCCTGATGATCTAGTGATCCTTCAATTACTGGAATGCTCAGCCTTTTGTTATTATTAATCACCCTGCCTCCATCTTTTATAACAAACTCCCTGCCCCAAAGGCAAAGCTGGGAGCAGCTCAAACTCTATTGCATTTAAGAACTGCCTCTGGAGCCAAGACATGGGCTTTAAGCATGTAAGAAATTCAGGGGTTCAAACTTGGGGTGCTACCGCCACCTAGCCTCCCATGAATGGCACCATTGTGCAAGGGTATAAGAGAAGAAAGGCTCTTTGTATACTAGCTATCCCACCCTCTATACCTGGTCTGGCCCTTGATATGTCTTCTTAAAAAATCATTAAGATAAATACTTGCTAATGCTATTTCCAAACTGCCACTCCTTTTGCACCTATTTCAGCTAACGCTTCACCACAGAAATGGCAGCAGGGTTGAATGACAGTGCTCATGTTTTGGGGGACTGCAACATCTTGCGTGACCTTTAACGAGAGACTTCTGTTCATGCCTAGGTCTCGATCTCTCATTCCTAACAATAGCCTCACATTTAATACTGGAGACAAAAGTGCCCATGACTTATAAAAAACATTCTTACACCATAAGAAAATGTCAGCGTGACCAGACATTGCCCAAGAAGTGTCACATAGTTAAATGTCTGTGATGAGACACTGTGATTCCACTGATGTGATATGTGTCACGTTTATGCCAGATTTGAGTATAAAGGCTCAATGGTGGAATAATTTATCTGATGTATTTTGGCATTTTTGTGTGAATAACTTATTCAGAATGTTTTTCATTAATTGACCTACTCTACTGCATGGGAAGGAGCTACAAGACTCTAAAGAACCCAATCTGAAATGCCCAAAGTGCGTCTAGACTACATTCCTCTTTCGAAAGAGGAATGTAAATGAAGGAAATCGAAAATGCAAATGAAGTGCAAGATTTATAAATCTTGCACTTCATTTGCATAATCGCGTCCGATCACTTTTTCAAAAAGGTTTTTTCGGAAAAAAAAAGCAGTCTGGACGTGGTTCTTTCTGGGAAAAAAACCCTTTTTCGAAAGCACCCTTATTCCTGAAAAAATGAGGTTTACAGGGTTCTTTCGAAAAAGGGGGGGGGGTTCAAAAGAACCACATCTAGATTGCTTTTTTTTTTTTTTAAACCTTTTCCAAAAAAGCGATTGGACATGATTATGCAAATGAAGCACGAGATTTGTAAATCTGTGCTTCATTTGCATTTTTGATTTTCTTCATTTACATTCCTCTTTCAAAAGAGAAATGTAGTCTAGATGCACCTCAAAAGCCTACTAGGAACAACTGACAAGCCTATGTTGATCCAAAGATCAGGCCCTTATCGAACAATTATTTCAGGACAGATTTACACAGGTATTTAGGTGGCTAAAATAGGTGCCCAGTGAGATTCTCAAAAGTGTCAAAGCAGATTAGCTGTAAAACTCCTATGGAAATCAAAAGGTCTTAGAAACTATCCCACTTAGGTGCTTTTGGAAAATCCCACCTCCAGGGCTGGATTTCCCATTAAACACAGAGGGCACTGGCATTTCAGGGATGCCTAAAAATTTAAATTTTGCTGTTCCTGTGTCCTCATAGAGGTCATGGCCAGCTGAGAAACAGACAGCACAAAAACCCCTGTTGGAGTGCTTCTTGTACTACCTAGTGGACAGCATGGGGCCAGTTAGTGCAGCCAGGGGCAGGGACATGGATCTCTATGGAGATTGGGGGTAGGGGCATTGGGCAGTGGGGGGTGACTGCATGGATGAGCTAGGCAGTGAATGGTTTGAGGGCAGAGGGGCTCTGGGCAGTTGAGTGCCTAAACATTTAAAATGGTGAAGTACTCCCACCACCTAGAGTGCTTATGAACTCTGGGCCACTGCAGGAGGTGAGGAGAGGCTCCAAACATCTTAATCCAGGGACACCCAAAATGTAAATCCAGCCCTCTTCACCTCAACACCACTCTGTATCTTTAGGCATCTATACACCTGGCCCTTTGTGACTAGTGACAGGGCATTTTTTCCCTACACACACTTGGGAAGAGAACACAAATGAGGACTTGACTCAGCAGTGCAATGCTGCCCAGTGGAATCCTAAGTCCCAAATTAGATGCTCGGGTTCCTGATACAATGAATGGGGAGAGTCAGGCACCTCCAGATGAAATGCACAAACACCAGCACACTGAGCATGGAGTTGCCTAATTTAGCCAAAAAAAGTGCTGCGGAATGGTGTGTGGCCTAAGCCCCACTGCTTAATGGGACTTAGGGGCCTATCGCTGCTCAGGATTCACAGCCAGGAATCTGCTTCTGGAGTTAGGTGCCTAAGCCAGGTCAGACCTTTCACCCCAAAAAACCTGAGGGGACAGAGCTGGAACCCCATTATGGGCCAGTGGTTTAGGCCCTCACTGAGGATGTCAGAGAAGGTTTTATGGAGCAGGGCCTTACCCCCCAGGTCTCCTACAGTGGAGACCTTAAACATCAGGTCTCCTAACCGGTGTCTTATGGCAAGCTCAATCGCCCCTGAGGAAGCAGTTCGACTTTGGAGGACATACTTAACTATTGATTGGGCCGGAGCAAGCAAGCACACATGCTGCATATCCCAGTGATTTGGGCTCTCTCCTGGAATATGGAGGAGTCCTGTTTGTGTCTCGGCTCTGCTATACCATTAAGTGTTCCCATACAAAGTAGAGCAGCTTCAAGATGAGAGACTCCCCAATCCCAGTGGTTAGGGCTCTCCCTGCAGAAAGTGGGAGGTCTCCTTTCATGTCCGTGCTTCACATCAGGCAGAGAAAGTCAGCCATTGGGAACCCCTGTCTCACACATGCTGGATGAATGTTTTAGCCCATGAGTATTAACAAGGGCACAGCCACCACCTCCTGTGTTTTGTGCGGAGCCTAGTCCAGCACATGAACTCACCGGGTATGGCTACAGGCCCATACACAGGAATTTCTGTGGAGGGTGCAAGCTATGGGAGGGGATGATGGCTGTCCCCCATCCCACCCCACAGCCCAGCCCTGCCCCCAGCCTTGCTCCTGGGTGAGGAAGGGGGAAATCAGCCCCAGCCTTCCCTGGCCAGCTGGAACACGGGGAAGGGATGCTGGAGCAGTGTGCTGCTCAGAAAAGTGGCTGTGGGGCTGTTTCTCTTTAAAACCATGAGCCCAGAGGGGATGGGGGAAAGCTTCAGGCATAACTCCCGCCCCCAGCACAATCCCATTGTCTGGCTTCTGGCCAGAAACTGGCCAATGGGAACTGCCTGTTTGAATAACAGGCAACACATGAAGCACCACGCTCCCTCCCCTCCTGCTCAGATAATCACACAAGCGCATGGCTGAGCAGCCTGTGCAGGCATGGGGCAGGCAGGGGGACAGGCTGGCTGAGAAACTTTTTAAGCTCTGAAAGCATTTAGCTCTGCAGGCAGGCAGGCTGGTTATGTTGCTGGCTGATAAGTCTCCTGGCCACAGCCTGCCTCTGGCACACCAGCCCCTCCCTTACCCAAACCCACTGCCCCCCTTCTGCTCCCATACCCCCTCCCAGATATGGTACCCCAGTCCCCTGCCCTAGCTCACAACCCCCCTCCTTCCCTAGGTCACGTTCCAAAACCCTGCACCCCAGTCCTCTGTCCTAGATCACAATTGCCTCCTTCACCCAAACTCCCTCCCAGACTCCACTCCCCCTCCTGCACCCCAGTCCTTTACTCCAAGCTCTCTTCTGCACCCAACCTCCATCCCAGAACCCGCACCTCCTCCATTAATATCGTGGAAGAGTGTGGCCCTCAATCACTTTTCAAAATCTTGGAGTGGATCCCTATTAAAAATTATTGCCCACCCATGATCTAGACCTTAGTATCAGAAACAAATGTGCAGATGTCAGTATTCCACAGTAAAGTCTTCTTATTTTTGTCTTTAAAACTTCAGTCTCTTCCCCGCCCCCACAAAAAAAACCCAAGTTAAATGTAAAGACATTTAAAATGGCATGATCACATTGACAATAATTGTATGCTTTTCAGCTTTCTATGGGAGTGGGCTTGTGGCCAGAAAGAGAAAACAAAACTGCTGACTTTTGTGCAGCATTAATACAAAAAATTAAGCAAGCTACAGTAAATGGGGTTTGAAGTGAAGGGTCTCCTTTTTTGTCAGGTCTGGGGTTTCTAAGCTCCACTAACAATGTGACAATGATTCGCATAAAAAAAACAATCCCTAGACCATCATCCTCTTTCCCTCACCATTCTCCCTTGTTTCCTTCTCCCACTTCTGGATATTTGATAGCCATATCTGAGCCATGCTTTTCAGTCACATTATGCTCAGATTTCATGGCAGATAACAAAACGATCTGCTGCAAATATGTATCTTAAACATCTCCAGATACTATGTTCCAGACAAAATCTATCAGAAGCCACATCAGGAGTTTAAACATTGCAGACTCCAGCAACTAAAATGAGTGTCTTCTGCCAACCTTTCTTTTTTGCTCCATTTTTTTTTTCTGTCCTGAGAGTGAAATAATCAACTAATGAACAATTAAAGGCATTCTTCTCTAGTGCAGTTGGTGAAATAAATACTCCAGGTGTAATCAGCCTCAGTATGACAATGACAGCAATTCTGTCCCTCGAAGCATCAATCATGGAGTTAAAAATTCTTAAATAGATACTTGGCAGGGGCTTGAGAAATGTACTGAAATGGAAAGCGGTATCCTCCATGATGAGGATTTGCTAGAAAGGCTATTTTGTGTGGGACAGGGAAATATATTAATAAACATATGGGATCCCAGCTGATGTGATGACTTTGATGCTCAAGGGAGTTCTTAGCTTACCGATTAGAGAAAAGTGAGGTTATCTCAAAGAGGGGACCCTACTACAAACTATTGTTCTGGGAACTACTGTATGAACAGCTGCTGAAATGGGTATGTAATAAAAAACTGCATTGACATGGTACAGATATAGACAATAATAATCAACCTCAAGTCATTTTATGTTAGGAAAAGTTAACACTTTACCCCAAAAATGATGCCATAGCAGAGCAAGTATCTCTGTTAATGTATGTGACAATGAGATACTTTGTATATAAAAGCTACACTATGAACTCTATCCAATTTATACAAATGTAGGTATCCAATCCACATATGAAAGACTGTAGGGTTATTGATGTCTTATCTAAGTATTATGTGTACATGACACATAGCAGGAACACATAATAAGGATTCCCCATGTCTTAGCCTGTTCTGATATGCACAATGTAAACAGAAATATGCCTGTTGTAAGACCCTTTTGCAAAGACCACTATACTACACCTCTCCTTATGTCTCCTCATTATGTTTATATCACAAATCAGTCGTTTCAGATATGGTAGAAAACATAGCAATAGCCGTAGGCAGAGGCATACTTTGTGTGGTTGTTAATTTTACCCTAACTGCCAAGAAAGGAACACCCATCTGTCAAAAAGGCAGTGATAGAAAAGAAGTCTCCAAAAATAAGTGCTAGGTAAGACATAATTATTATTAACTCAATTGATTTGGGATAAGAGAAAGAGCTGAACTATAGAATTCAGGGTTCTGCTGGCAGAACCTACCTGACATTTGGATACACCTTTTAAAATAAAAATATTGGCTTGTCACTGCCAAACTCTTTCCCTGCAAATAGAATAAGTGCAGTGACTGAATTTTCAACTTTCTTTTTTTAATACAGAAAGGTCCTTTCATGCTGGATAGTATTTGCATTTTTCCTTGACTGGTTATAAGGACACATGTAGATGTAATCTTGCCCAGGACAATAGCTATCCAGTTCATACCACTAGCAAACTACAAACAAGGCATTTTTCAATGAGATTTATAGTTGAATATCTAACTTTTACACCACTGACCTGTCAGCTCAATTTTTCTACATTGAATAAAAGCATAACATGAAACTTTAAAAGATGATAAAGCTTCTCTTATTTGATATCTCCAGAGTACCATGCACACCTATAGAGCTATATTTAGTAACAGATAACAAGAGTTAGTAATAATCTTTGTTAGAAACTGATGTTTCATAATTCGCAGCCAGAGATCAGATGTTTCATATGTCTGCAGGCAGTGCTAAGAGGTACAATGTAATCGTATTCTGTTTTTAAGTAAGTAAAAAATAAGAACTACCTGCTCATTTCCAAACATGCTTATTTAGAAGAGTAAGTAGAATATTTAGCTGTGTATGCTTTAAACATTCAAATAAAGCATTCTCTAACCCTGTTAACTATATGTATTAATTAATTTACTCAGTTATGCATGTCTTCATTTCTCAAACTTTAATTCCATAGTTAAGTTAAATTGACTTTAAAAAATACATCTGATTTTTCTTAAGCAGCATTCCCCTGTTACAGGTGTTATTCCTGCTTCAGATATCGACATCTCTCTCTCCAGATAATAGGTTTATCCACTCACCTCACTCATGTTTGTTTTGAAATGACAGCTCACAGATTTTCACTTCCTCACAACAGGGAGACTGTACAAAAGCTCTTTCCACTGTTCCTGGATTTTCTCTTAAAAAGGGTTGCCCAGTGGCATCATGCCGCCAGTAAACCAATAAGATGCATTCACCTGCTGAACTCCTCAGCATGCATCCAAGAGCACAAAGGGCCACCTAGTGGTACAAACTGAAAAGCAGATTCAAACTCCAGGTTGGGTTGTTCCAGCTAAAGGGCACATTCACAGTTCAGGATCATTGATAAGGTAAGAGGGAAAGCCTAGCGAGTATGAAATGTTTATTTTAATTGTAAGATGAAACTGTTTCACCTAGTGATAAAAAAAATATTCAAAAACAACTGTATCGAAAGCAGCCAGGAAACAGCAAACCACTTTACAAATCAGTATTCCTGAAAATAAGAGTTTCTGTGCTCTCCCATATTTACACATGCTTGTATTCATTACAGTCTCATACTTCCTCCAGATACTCAGCTTCTCTGTGTGTGTTTCCTGAAAGAATGAATTAGGCACCTGCCTCACTCCACAGAAAGCAGTTAGTGGTGGTGACCATCTTATAACTTTTATAGCTTAATGGTTAGAACACTCATATGGGATGGGGAGACCCAGGGTCAATTCCCTCCTCTGACTGAGGGGAAGAAAGTATTTGAAGAGAAGTCTTCTATAGCTCTCAGGAAAGTGTTCTAACCATTGAGTTATGGGATATTCTGAGGTGGGGCTCCCACAAGCTGCCCTGTTGAAACTTCTCGACTGTGGATAAGCAATTAAAAAGTCATTAGAACTGGGGGCTGTGCACGGAGTCTCCCACATAAGTGCCCTAATCACCAGGCTACAAAGTCATTCTCACCCTCTTTCTGGCCCAGTGTCTTTCTAGGTATTTATCCAAAGTGCTCTAGCTCCTGGGCTAAATGCTGTAAGACACTACCACCGCACCATGTCAGATTCTGAACGGGACCATTCCGGTAGGCATGCTTAAAGGCATCCTGCCAGATGGGCCCTACCTGCCAGTTAGGCAGCCAAGCCAAACAACTCTCTCCCCTGGGTTTGTGGATCATACTTGGAGGCAGGAAACCCCTACCTGAAGTGTGGCAGAATGCTTAGAAGCGGAAACTGACCATGCTAAGAGGCAGAAACTTAGGCACTGAGGGAATGTGGGCACCTACTGGGTTCCAGGGGAACTTAATAGATTACAGCGGAGCCTAAACGGGGGCTTAGTTGCCTACGTATTTTTGTGGCTTTGAGCCCTACTGCTTTTTCTTCCCATTACCCAGTAGGTCCAACACAGTTAAGAAAGAGTGAGCTGGATTCTGTTCCAGTTTGTCCATTATCAACAGTAGGGGTACGTCTAGACAATAGGCTTTTGTCGACAGAGGCTTTGTCGACAGATACAGTCAACAAAGCTTCTGTCGACAAAGAGCGTCTAGACTACATCCAGTTCTGTCGACAAAGCAAGCCGCTTTTTCGACATGAGAGTATAGACGCAAAGGACAGTGTAGATGCAATAACGCCTTCTGTCGACAGAACTCTGTTGAAATGGCGTTATTCCTCGTAGAATGAGGTTTACCACCTTCGACAAAACTGCTGAGTTCTGTCGATGTTATGTCAACAGAACTCGACAGTAGTGTAGACGCAGATATAGTTTTGTCGACAAAAGTCCACTTTTGTCGACAAAACCTTGTAGTCTAGACACACCCTAGGATTCACTAACTTCTGATGAATTACACTTGTGCAACCATGTGAAGACAATTACATTATGCAAGTGTGATTAGGGCCTAGGTGGAAGACAATCAATTGTATATGTGTAACTGGAGGGCTAACTGATCTGCAGCACTTTTATAACTAGTGAAGATACATAAGCTGCTGGAAAAAGCTTGGAATCTTGTTTGATTCTCAGAAGCCAAGTTGATTTTGCAGGGCTATCAACCGAGTGCATTTGAGCGGGAAGTCACAGAGGGTATGTCTACACTACAGCGTTATTTCGAAATATCTTATTTCAAAATAGTTACTTCGAAATAAGATATTTTGAAATAACGCGTCTACACACAAAATGCTTTTTCTATTTTGAAACAGCGCATCCACGCTGAGTGGAAGCTGAATCGCATTTAAGGCCGGCCAGAACCAGGTCCAGCAGGGCATCAGGTCAGGAGTTACTTTGTGTGGCTGCTGCCTAGGCTATCTGAGGCCTGTGCTTAAAGGAACCCCCCCTGGACAGCCAGTTCTCAGGTTTCCCTGCTTGCTTGCCTACCTCGATGAGGGACAGCAAAGCATTTTCTCTCTGCATACTCTGGTTGCCCTCACTCGGGACACCACAGCACTCTGCAACATGGAGCCAGAGCTGCACTTGAGCACTCAGCTGCTTCTCGTGGACGCGTTGCTGTGAGCCTGGCTGCACTTTCTGCAGGCTGCCATCCGGGAGGTCCATCGGGGGCTGTCAGTATCCAGGAGGCCCTGCGGGAGAGCTGCCACCCTGAGGAGCACTAAGAGCCTCCTTGGTCTTCCCCACTGGGGGCTTGTGCTTCATTCCTCCCTCATGTCCTTCCACTTATCCCTCCCTAACCCCCCTTCCTGATATCAAATAAAATACATGTATTTTCATTAACACAAACTCTCTTTAACAAAACTGGGGGGGAGGGAAATAAAACTCTGGTGAGAGTAGGGAAAGGAGGCCAGAGAGGGGAATAGAGAGGGTGGGAGAGGGGAGGGGGAAACCTGGGAAGAGGGAGCTGGAAGGGGGAAGCAAGGTGAAGAAGGGGGAGAGGAAGCTCAGGGTTGGGGGTCTTGCCAGACCAACTTGATTTTCATGCAAACCTTCTCCTGGGTTCGCATGTG
Organism: Rafetus swinhoei; assembly: GCA_019425775.1. NCBI lineage: Eukaryota > Metazoa > Chordata > Testudines > Trionychidae > Rafetus > Rafetus swinhoei. The sequence continues at coordinate 161,766,250 of CM033437.1, forward strand.
GCTTTTGGTGGCCAGGCTGGCATCTATCCTGCCATAGATGGATGCGTTCCTCCATCTAGTGCAGAGATCATGGACTTTGGGGCATCCCCCCCAAACCTGAATAAGGTCCATGATCTCCACCCTGGACCAGGAAGGCGCCTGCCTTCTCCGGGCTCTGGCAGGCTCCTGGGAGCTGGCAGACTGCTCCTGGGGAGCGGTGGAGGGCTGGCTGCCAGTGGCTTGCTGGCTCATGTTTTGGGGCCACTGGGTCAGGGGCAGTGACTGCTGGCTCTGGGCTGGCAGGCTTGGAGCTGGCACAGGCACTGTGGCCAGAGTCTACCCCTTTAAGGGTTCCAGGGATGGGGGAGGGAGAGGAGTGTTCTTGGCTGAGGCTGGAGTGGCCACCAGGGCACCCTGGGAAGGCTGGAGGCCCCCTATTTCGATATAAGTGTCTACACTGCATTTATTTCGAAATAGCTATTTCGAATTTGGCCTTATTCCTTATGGAATGAGGTTTACCAAATTCAAAATAAGCGCTCTGCTATTTCGAATTAATTGCGAAATAGTGGTTTGGCTGCATAGACGCTAGTACAGTTATTTCGAAATAACGGCTGTTATTTCGAAATAACTTTTCTGTGTAGACATACCCTGAGATACAATAGATCTCAAACTCCACATACTGTTCTTTACAGTTACTTTTAGGAGAGAACTAGATTTTAATGATAACTGAAAATCCAGATGAAAGAGTTATCCAAACCCAGCACACAAGAGCAGCAGTACCATTTTTGTTCAAACTTTCTTTAAAAAAAACACTACCCTGTGCTTGCTTTAATGTATTCCCTAATAGTGTTAGATTTAACACGCATATTCCCTATCACTGTATGATATGAGACTGGTCATCCACCACACGTATCGGGTAGCAAACCCAATTAAAACATGAAACATAAAAATAAACCAAATTTCAAAAGGCCTGAATGATTTAAAATATAAAATAAGCTTTAATCCCTTGGGACCTTAGTTGCCATCTAACCTCTAGGCCCATGCAATGGAAATGAGTCGATAGTTACGGCAGAGTTTCACAGCTGTCAATGTCACAAAAGAATCAGATGTAATTTGGAAAAATTGACAGTCTTACATCAGGAGACATGTAAGATAGAGCTTATTGTATAACATGAGTCATCTCTTATTCCTACAAAAAAAACCCAAAATATAAAACTGTTTCTGGGTCAGCCTATAAAATAGTGACGCAGGTAGCAAGTAGAAGTCTGTTCTCTGATTACCTGTGTGTCCCTCAGCTTTGAAATCAAGAAACCAATGCCCAGCTTCAGTCGTTATTAGTACGTTAAACCTTTAGAAGCATAAATACTGCTTCCTTGTCTCCACTCTGACTGGTTGCTTACTGCATAAGGGAGTATTTGAAAATACCCAGCCTTCAGATATTACCTGGCATTTACCTTTGGCAGTTAACTTTTTAATTAAAAGGTAAAAGGCATATTAATTATCAGTTAAGAATATTCAATCTCTGTTCAGGCAGGGAATTATTGTTTAAAAATTTGTCTGGCAGTTATTCTTTTATGTTTGGGAAGAGGTGAAATTAAAAATTTATCTCTTTCCTATTTCATGTTACTGGCACTGGCAAAGTTAAGGTTAAGGACAAAGTCTTCATGCTCAGTATTTGTTTCTTTCCACTTTGGGTTTAAAACACAAAAACAAAAGCAACAAGTTTTTCACCAAGTTGTAGAAATGAAGGGTTTCTCTTCAGCCTCATCTGAGAACCTTTATAGTTTCACTGCTCATGAAAGTGTGTTTTTTAATAAGTCGGCATTAGGAACAAGATCATTGTGATTGTCACCTGGTTGCTGGTGCACAAAATGTGTCTCTTTCCCTACCACATGCACCCTGTGCAAAGCATGATCACAAGGAGCGTCTCTGCAGTCTGTCTGCCAGTGTTCACTTCTCCATACAAGGAGGGGTCAGAATCCTTTTCCTCCCCACCCCTGACAAGCTGATCTGGCCAGGAACATGGGGAAGGGTTGCTGCAGTATTATGCTAGCACAGTAATTGCATTCTCCCTGGCCTGCCTAGTGTCCTTAATGTGGTGACTCTAGCTTTTATAATTTTTCCTGCCGGTCTCAATAAAGGAGAAGAAAGGAGTATTAGTCTGGTTACTGGTCTGCTACCTCTTATTTCTCAAATGGGCAGTAGCTTCAGAAAAACTGCTGCTGCCCATGCTGTAGAGCAACTTTGTTTGGTTTACGGCTGTTCATGGGACAAAAATAGAAAGACAAGGCATAAGAACAAGAATTTGGGGCTCTCTCTCTGATGGATACTGCCTAAGAATCCTCATAAAATATAGGTTTTAATTATAGGAACTTTCATTTCCAGAAAATAAGAATGGTCATACTGAGTCAGACCAAAGGCCCATCAATGTCAGTATCCTGTCTTTCAACAATGGCCAATACCCTGTGTCCCAGAAGAAATGAGCAGAACAGATAATTTTCAAATGATCCATCCCCTGTCTCCCACTCCCAGCTTCTGGGAAAACTGTGGTTAGGGACACCATCCCTACACATCTTGGCTAATAGCCACTGATGAACTTACCCTCCTTGAACTTATTTAAGGCTGTTTTTTTAAACCTGTTATAGTCTTGGCCTTCACAACATTCTCTGGCAAAGATTGCCAGAGGCTAACTGTGCATTGTGTGTGAAGAAATACTTCCTTTTGTTGGTTTTAAACCTGCTGCCTATGAATTTCAATTGGTGACTCCTAGTCTTTGTGTTTTGAGAAGGAGAAATAACACTTCCTAATTCACTTTCTCCACACCAGTCATGACTGTACCCTCTCCTGACTCCCTGATCTGCCTTTCCCCACCATTCCTCCCTGTGAAGAGAGATATTACATTAAAATATGAGAGTGGCCATATTAATGAAAAGATGTAACACTAGCCTTCCTATGCCCGCAAAGGGCCTCAGAGTATGCCCACCATCGAACAGCTAATTTTGGAATCCTGAGCAGACCCAGACCAATTCATCTCAAATCGATTGGTACAGATTATAACAGTGCTTGCCCCTTAACTGGATGAGCCGCTACATTCCACGCCCCGATGACATAAAAAGCTAAGCACTGGGTACTTAGAGCCCACTCCATTAACCTCATTTAAACCCATTCATCTGAAGAAAAGGGTTGTGCTCACGAAAGCTCATGATACCATCTACATTTTTTGTTAGTCTCTAAGGGTACGTCTACACTAGCCCCCTAGATCGGTCTAGGGAGGCTAATGAGGGCAACTGGAATTGCAAATCAAGCCCAGGATTTAAATATCCCGCACTTGATTTTCATGTTCCCGGCCAGTCGCCATTTTAGAAATTGACTAGCCCGAAGTAACTGCCTGCGTCTACACGTGGCAGTGAAACGGGATTCTGGAATAAAGCCCTAAATCGAATTAGGTTGTATTCCTCGTGGAATGAGGTTCTTCTATGAGGCATAACTCCTTTTTGAGCAAGAGTTCTTGGGCAAAAAGGCACGTGTGGATGCTCTGCAGGGGTTTCTTGTGCAAAAAGAGCCTATCAGAAAAAGCACAGGTGCTCTGATGGCCATTCTGTGAATGGCAATCAGAACTTTCTTGCGCAAGAGTGCCCGTGCAGTGTGGATACTCTCTTGCACAAAAGCACATCGCTTTTGCGATGCACTTTTGAGGTGTGGATGTGCTTTTGCGCAAGAAGTTTTTGCGGAAGATCTCTTCCACAAAAAGCTTCTTGCACAAAAACCCTGCAGTGTAGACAAAGCCTAAGGTGCTACAGGACTATTTATTGTTTTTTAAGTATCCTCCCTTGATAAGATGTACAGGACCTAGAGAGGCTAAAATAAAAAAGCATGTCAGTTTCCAGGGTTTCCAATCCCAAGCATTTATATCCTAAGTCATGCCTCAGAAAGTCAGAAATTTAAAATAATAAAATAATAATAATATTAATAATAATTAATAATACATGTCATGTTCTTTTTATTTTCTTTCTGGTGTCCATGCTTTTATGGCACACACAGGTCATGTCTTCAAGCATTTCTCCACAACCAGGTGGGTTAGAAAATTCTCGGACTGTCCTTTCTTTTCCTGTAATGAGCGGATTCAACCCCATGTACAGGGGGTTCCACAGGAAAATACATACAACCATTTTCTTAAAGACTGTTACAATACATACAACACATAAGGGGAGAGGAGGAAGTAAGGTTACCCAGGCATAATTCAGGGATTTCCTAACTTCTGAGTGCTTGACGTTGCAACCTTAACATTCTTTTAATGTAGCTTTTTAAAATGTAATTATTATTTATACAGAACCAAATATACTAGGCACTTCCCAGAACAAATAGGAAGTATTTCTTCACACAACGCACAGTCAATCTCTGGTACTCTTTGCCAAAGCATGTTGTGAAGGCCAAGACTATAACAGGTTTTTTTAAAAAACCTAAAAAAGTTCAAGGAGGGTAAGTTCATCAATGGCTTTTAGCTAAGATGGGTAGGGATGGTGTCCCTAGCCACAGTATTCTCAGAAGCTGAGAGTGGGAGACAGGGGATGGATCATATGAAAATTATCTGTTCTGCTCATTTCTTCTGGGACACAGGGTATTGGCCACTGTTGGCAGACAGGATACTGGCGTAGATGGACCTTTGGTCTGACTCAGTATGGCCATTCTTATTTTCTTAGTCTCCCACTGATGGTAGTGGGAGCAGAGAAATGTCAGATGTGGTGGCCTCTGAAGGTCCCATTCCATAAATCCAAATTCATTGGCTATGTAATTTGACCATAAAGTTCTATGTGATATGAGCCACAGTGATCTGCTTGAACCAAAAACACAACATACATAGAAATAATCATAAAAAGTCAGATAAATTTAGTTAGGAGCAGAGTGGAAATTCTCTTTCAGAGCAAACATTGCTGGTTAATGGAATATGGATCACGGTTGGCTAACAAATAGTTTGTCTCAAATGTAAAACTCATTAACCATGGTTTTTATGTGTTTTTCTTTTCAAGTAGTAAGTGAGCTCATCTATTATAAATAACTAGGAAGAGTTCCTGAAGGTCAGAGGAATTTAATCTTACCATCTCTTAAATATTTAGTTTACCATCTCTTTGTATTTAAAGTTTCAGAAGCTAAAACTTTAATGGTGTTATGAAATAGTACACAGATGATTTCACCTGATATTCAAAAGGAGAGTTGGATAACATACATTTGATTCATGTAAGGCCAGTAACTTGCTAACTGCTCTTTTAGAACACATCACTATGAATAAAATAGGAATTGCTAATGAACATTAATTTATCCCTTTTGTGCTGTGTTTTGCAAGTGTATTGTTACGTAGCCCCAAGAAATGGCTGCAGAGCGGAGCCTTGACTTCTGATTAGACCACAAAAGGTATCTCAATGCAGTCTTTCATGTTAGATGACAGAGAGCATCACACAAAAGGTTCTTGTCTAGAGATGGGGTATATTGTATTTCTATCAGTATTTCCAGATCTGTGAGTTTATGATAGTGTTGCCATATAACATGCAATTAGGGATGTGACCACAGCTTTAGATAGACTTGAGGTGTGTGTCTCCCTTTCCTCTATCCTTCATCTGTTTGTGTTGCTAAATTGCAAGGCCTTCTGGACAGAGATTTTCTCCTTATTGTGTTAGATTTAATTATGCTCCCTGTTAGATATTTGCCTTCAGTTTGACATTGATTTGATAACAAATTTAAATTCACTATAAAACATCAAAGTACTTTTACTAATATATATGCCTTTGATATGACCATGATCAAATAAGGAAAGCTAATTCTGAGCAGAGAAACCAAGTGCAGAACATGGGAAAAAGTAATTTCTACCCTACAACATATATTGATTTGTTGATGAGATTGTTAAAATAATGGCCAGAATAACATCTCTGCTAGTCTGGAGCACATCTGGAGTAACTCTGTTGGGCAAAGTGGCCTCAGTGGAGTAACTCTGGATTTAGAGCAGCAAAACAAAGATGAGAATTTGCCGCAAAACTGAAGATGTCATTTTATTCTCTGAAGTCATGTGCATTTACCTCCCTTTAAAACTGTGGCACTATTTTTGTGCATTTCCAAAAGCTTTGTTGGGATGTTTTTCTTATTTTTGATTAATATTACAGAAATTGAGGTGCAAGTATATAAATAATCGGAATACCATATCCCCCCTGATAAATCTATTCTATTATATATGCTACTGATTTTTTAAAAATACATGACTGATTGGAGTACAAAGTAATCATTGTGTCCTGTTGAGTGTTTTTATTATAAATTACCTTGTCAGTAATGCACACTCAGAAGCTTACCTGACTGTTGGGAAAAGTCATTCTCCTAGCACTGAAATGCCATTTCTAACCCTAGGGAAGAAATCATCAGCTGAAGTAATGGAACTGAAAGAATGATAATAGATTTATTACTTAAATTGTTGATTATGCCAATTGACCTTTCAGTCAGATCTTTAAAGCATCATAAAGTTCACTTGCTTCTTGACAGGAAAAAAATCATATCCCAGTGCTACTAATTATATTTATTTGAAAACTGTGTTTGCGAAGCAGAAAACAGAGCTAGAGGAACAAGCTGAGTTCAATGAACTATTACCTCTGAGCTCTGCAACTTCAGATGACTCTCTGCTCGCGACTGCAGCTAATGCTATCATGCATGCCTAGAAGGAGAAAATATTATAACCGCACTTTAGAGCCTTTCATAGAAATTGCTGTCATTATAGCCACGTTAGCCATTGCTTTGAATTATCACAGGCAGTGACCCACCAACGTATGAGAAGAGTGCTGCAGAGCAAGAGAACTATAAAGAGGATGGAAGTTTAAATGTATTACCTTTCAGAGATAGCTATTCTAGCTACATTATAATAACTGTTCCTTGTGTAAAACAAGAGTGGAGAAATATGTTTGATGTCTGTTAAGCAATTCTTATCCAGTTGTAAACTTAACAAATACAAGCAGGTGCACATCTCAGTAATGCAACATTGGTAATTGTAGCTCCTGGGATCTTCTTACGGTTTCTGTTCTAGAACACCCTAATGACCTCAGAATGCATCTGTCGTTAATTCTATCTTCTTCCACCCCACAGAAAGGGATTTTAACTGATGAATTTAAGGAGTCTAAGATTTATTAATAATGAAGTTGCTGATTGGAGCGGTATAAGGGGGTAGGGAAAAAACTGAGTTTGGTGGACAACCTATCAATATCCATTAGAAGTTCTTCATTAATTATTCCTGATGGAGTTCATTGTGATAAATAAACAGACTCTGCAATGCAGGGCAAAACTTATCAGCAGGCTGGTCAATGAGGGCCAAATGATATAGATTTCGTTACTTATGCTTATTATTTTGGTAGCCCCACATTGCTGTGTGCAGCACTTTTCAGCCCAGTAGGAAGAAGAGATGTCTGCTGTGAGGTGCCTACACTCTGACAGATAACATAATGAGAAGTGACAACAGACCAAGGGTAGAGGGAAAGATGAGAAGTATTTGTGAACTAGGGATAAAGGACCACTGCTCTAGAAAGGGGCATTATTTACAAGGGCCCACCTGTTTATGGGTGCATAGTTCAGAGAAAGGCTCCAGGAGCCTGCTCAGTAGATGGGCATAACTGCAGTCTTTATTCTTCCTAGAGCACAGAGATTGTTTCCTGCAAGCATCTCTAGAATGCACATTATAGTAAGATGGGAACTAGTGGGGCCAAAGTCCTACCTCTTCTGCATTGACCCAAAGAGCTGGTGCGGCACAGCACAGATGGCTTGCTGCAATCCAGAAGGACATAGCAGGAGGCTCATGCTACCACTGTGCTCTGGAAAGCCCCAGCAGGAGGCAGAATTGCACTCAGGTCATGCCACTCCACACCACATCAGTTTGAGCTGTGCTTAAATAGTAGGAAAAGAACTAAATTGAATTGATTTCTGTATCCTGATAGGAGCTCTTTGTAGATATATGCAGCCATGAGGGAAATTTAAATAGATATATGTGGATAATTAGTTATGGCAGGAGTGGGGATTTGGCCCCAGCTTGCCTGGATGTGACCCCCAATGCCCTGCTGTGGTACTGGAACACACAAAATCTACTAGTCTGGACCCCAGTATATCCTGGTGTGTGAGGGGAATGTGTTTTTCTCCTGCCCAGTGAGGGTTTGTCTTTTTTTTTATTGCTTAGGTGTGGCCCCTGACTGACTTCTCTGTGGGTCAGTGACCCCTGAACCAAAAAAGGTTCCCCAGCCCCCATTTATGGGATTTCCAAAAAGCAAGCTTTATACCTGTTATAAAAAATGACCATTCAACTATCTTCTCTGGGGGCTTCAAAAATCTATGTACCCATTCACAAGTCATTGTTTTATGAAGCAAATACCAGTTGCATGAGTCTGATAGTTACACAGAAAGAGATGGATCCAAAGTTCATTGGAGTAAATTGAAAGAATTCCAAAGACGTCCATGAGCTTTGACTCAAGCCCCCCAAATCTGGGTTCCTGTTCATGACACAAAAATCATTCCATGAAATCTCCCCAACCTGAATCTACTGCTGAATCTACCATGTCTGAATTAAACACGACATTTTGTATTTGTTACCTCTTTCCTCCACCACCCCATCCCTTCCACAACCTCCACTTCCCACTGTATTGTTGTCATGCTGTGTAATAAACATAAATAATCTTTATACTTTTGAAAGAAATGAAAAATGACAATCTTGGATGCAGTCTATTTTGGCTCAGTCTTGTAATAGCTCTAAATTTAACCAGTTTATAGCTATTTAAATTATTTTTCAGTATGAACAGTTCTACTGAGAGTGGTAGATTTTCAAAGGTACAAATGGCTGTTATGTATGTGCCTTTGAAAATCTCCCTGATGTGACTAAGACCAAGTGTACACTGCCAGTTATTGTGCAGTAAATCAGCCCCCAGCACTGTCACATTCGAGGTGTCCACACTAATAAGGCACATAGTGTGTATTAGCTCTGCAGTTACTGCGCTCTAGGGAAACAACCTCGACGAGCAGTGTAGAGCTTGCTGCACTCTAGACAGAGCCATGAGGTGCCATTGTGGACACTCTGGTGTAGTACTGTGTGTTGACTGGCCTCAGGCACCCTTCCCACAATTCTTGCCTCTCTGCTTATCTGTTTGAACTCTACTGCCCTGCTCTCAGGTGCCCAAACCTCAGACCCTCCCTTTGCGTTCTTTCTGAAATTTGAAAGTCCCCTTCCTGTTTGCTCAGTGACATGTATGTGTTCTCTCCAGCTGGCCATGCCTTCTCCACGCTCCACGACATCTGCCACTTGGAGCCATGCCAAGGTGATAGACCTCATCTGAGTTTGGGAAGAGGAGGCTGTCCAGTCCCAACTGCGCTCCAGCTGCAGGAATTATCATATCTATGGGGATATCTCAAGATGTATGATCGAAAGGGGCCATGACTGGGATGCATTGCAGTGTAGGGTCAAAGTGAAGGAGCTGTGAAACACCTAATGCAAGCCACAAGAAGCAAGCCACTACTCTGGTGCTGCGCTTATGACCTGCAGGGTGATATACTTGTGGGTGATCCCACCTCCATTCCAAAGACCCCCCTGTAGATACTTTGGGGGCTCAGGGACCACCAACAGTGGACCAAGCCAGGAGGAAGAAATTGTGGAGGAATGTGCTGAGGGAAAGGGGAACCCAGAACCAGAGAACAACTCAGCATCCATAAATGCTTGTAGTCAGGAGCTGTTTTGTACCCCCAATGAGGCGAGCCAGTCGCAGTAGTTGGAAGCTGCAGAGGATGAACCTGGTAAGCGGGTTTGATTCCTGGAAGCAATCAAACAAGTTGCCAGGAACAGGAAGGTTACAGAAAGGAGGCTCAGTTCTGTGTATTGCTGCTACCAGCACAGGGCTGCTCAGATGCTGAACAGGGCATTGATGCAATCTCATAATTCACAATAATCTGCCTCACAGATCTCATCAAAAATGTCATGCAGCTGCTGAGCCAGGCATCTGCGTAAATTTGATTGCAATGCTACTGTGCTGCCTGACCCCTGAGGGCTGCCTTTCCCTCATCACCATGCCGTTCGGGAAGGAGAGACCATCACTGTGCAAAGACAAGCTGCGTATGGGCCCAGATGTAACCCATGGTCAAGTAAAAGACCTTCCTTTACTTCCCTGCTCACCCTAAGCCATGAGGAATCTTCCAGGATGAACGCACCCTGTGGAAATAAATGGCCATTACTCCCTCCCCTCCTCCTCCACAGAACTCTCCCCAAGTCACACCTGGCCAGAGTACAGTGCATCCATGTACAAATGAAAACCCCTGTGCCCCCGCACCAAGGAATTCCCCTGCCCCCAGTGATGAACTTACCATTGTGGGGTTCCTGTATCTTGCCCCCGGACAGTCAGCCAGTGCTAGGTTTGTGAATAATGCTTGTGTTTAGAAGGGGTCAGCATAGTGCTGTGTCTGTGTTAACAATGTACCCTCTCTACTGTGTTGCAGTTTTGCCTTGACAGAGATGACCTTGGCATGCTTGTCTGAAATGATATCACCTGTGGAGAGGTTCATAAAGTCAAGAAAATGCTAGCAAACAAAAAGGAAGGGGGGAGGAAATGGAGGAAGCTGAGAGCTGGCTGCTAGAAGGAGTTGGAGCTATGAATGGGAAACATGTGTACACGGAGAGTAGGTGGCTTTGGCCCAGATCTCACCCACAGAAGCCTTCCCCAGACTGGATTAGGGGTGCCAGTGGCCTCGGGTCACTGCCCCCAAAGAAGGAATTGCAGGGACTGAGGGGACAATGCACCTCTGTGTGAAGCTTAGTAAGAGAGGTATGTGGACCCCACCAGAAGAGGTTAATATGATAAGTAAGGGAGGGAAGGCTCTAGTAGAGGGCCTGGGCAGCGTTAGGTACAGTACCAGGCGTGTGGGAGGATTTGATTCTATTTCCACTGCCATGGAAGCAGAAATGGGCTTTTCCTTTCCAGATTTATCTAATACTCACAAAGGGAATCTAGCACCTGCCTTCCAGATTTGAACGGAAGTGCTCATGTTTAATTTGGACTACTGTTACATCATTTCTCCAAAATCACATACTGATCCACTGTAATCTGTTGTAGAAACGGCAGGATAAAATTGAGCAACAAATGCTGGCATCTTCCCAGTGCAAAGTGGGGCCTGGAGTTGCTATTTTCAACCACCATTGCCAGGGGGGTTGTTTTGTTTTCTTCTTTTAAAAAGCAGAGAGCAACATTGCATTGGTGAGCTCCCCACAGAAACAAAGCATGGAGCAAAAGAACACAAGGCACCTCAACTGTTCCTCATTATGTGGGAGTGAGCTCAGCACACAGTCCCATGAACGTGGCTTTCCTTATCCAAAAATTCTGCAGCCATTGCTCATCATCCCAGGCTTTCATGACAATGGGATCCCACCACTCAGTGTTTGTATCCCACACCCAATGGTCAGCATCTCCTTGAATGCCACAAGAAATCTCATGTCATGCGTACCCCGCATGGACTTCTCATCGTCACTTGGCAGCTTCAGGAATAATTCAACTGACATTTGTGGCATGTTAGTGAGACCTAATAGCATTTTCGTCAGCAACTGGGGATCCATTCCCGCACACTGAGGAGGCAGAAGGTGCAACGCAGAAGCTGCTGAAAGATGGTACCAACTGCAAACAGAAGCATGGAGATTGCTGGGATGTGAAGTGATGCACCACAGGGCATCGGGATGGGACCCACGTTGCCCTGCACCTCCCCACAAACCTCTGTGGCAGGAGAGGAAGAGAAGCTCTGTGGGATAGCTGCCCACAATGCACCACTCACAAAGGCACTGCAAATGCCACAAGTGTAGCCACACTAATGTGCTGGTGGCTAACCATGTGGACACCCAATAGCATTCTTGCTGCTGTGCTCTGTAAGCAGCACCTTAACGGCCAGCGCTTTACATCTCCCAGTGTAGACATGGCCTAGAGCTATACCAGCCTTTTGAGCTATATCCTGCTTCTCTTACTCATTCTAAACTTCTCCTGAAATCAGCAAAGGTTTGTGTGAACAAAAGGAGCAAGATCTGGTCCTCTGCCATATCCTGAAAGGAGTATGAGATTATAAATTCTTCTCACATTGAGCTTACATAATGAAACATGGAGTGTCATACGCTTCTAAAGCTTCTAAGGAGAAATGTATTCAGTGAACTCTGTGTTATGTTTAAATTGCTGAGGTTGCTCAGTACATTGTGTTCAGGTGTTATTTTTCCTATAGCTTTTGCTCAAACATTTGCTGCCTTGGCAACTAAGTATTGTGGCAAAGCACTATCTCACCCTTTCAACTTCCCTACAACAATTCAACGGTAGCCTCAATACCCTGAAGCTCTTCAATGAAGGATCAGATGCAATTCTCACAAAGGCAATAGAGATTAAAAAATCCTTTCACTAGCTCAATTCTGTTTAATCTGTACAATGTTTGAGACTATGTATAACGGAAGGCTCTAGTCCACCTTATTTGGGGGGAAATAAATATTCAGTCATTAAGGTGATTACCTTTTGTGGGCAATGGTGAGAGTTTGCATCTGTTGCTTTGCCCACTCAGATGTGAGATGCTTTCTTTTGTAAAGAGAAACCACTGCATGAAGTTAAGGCTATTTTTAAATAGCTGTGACTAGGTGGGTTCAGGTAGCTTATTCCTAATACCCTGTGAAATACAAAACTGAAGGAGATAACTTTAAGAAACCTTACTCTGGAATGAAATACTGTATGTCCATGAAGTTCTTGTTTCCAGGGCTACTTGTAAAGAATTCAAATCAGAACACTTAATAATGGAACATGGAGTGGTTTTACAATAGCAGGCAATAGTAGTGTTTGTAAACAACATAGAACATAGATATAGCCAGAATAAGAAAACATCACTGAAATTTTAATAATAAAATCAATGTCTACAGGTATAAGAGAGCTGTGCCTCCATAAAGTGCTTCAAATGCTGCTTACAATTTACAATTTAGGGGGATAAAAATCCTCACTTAATAGTACACAACTTTCAAGAGAGCCTAAAAGACTAGAAGTTAAGGATGATACATAGTTTGTGTGAGATGTCTAAGAACAATACATTTGGTAAGAAAATGTACCACTGTTGGGGTGCCCAGGTGCCCAGTATTTGATTGGAGAGTCCAGCCAAAAAAGGGACCTGACAACATCTAGTCAGGACACCCATTTCCGGTTACCGCAGATGGAGGAGGTGGGAGGTGCTGAGTCATCACCCACACCAACCTCCTACTTAGCCAGGACATTTCCTATCTGTTCCCTGCCCCGACAAAGTAGGCGAGTCCCACCTGACCCAAGTGGGGTGGTTAGAGAGGGAAAGCAGCAAGCAACTGGGGATAAAAGAGAAGAGGAATGGACAGGGATAGAGCTTTAGGGGGAATAGACATGGCAGGGGCAGGACCTCAAGGGAAGAGGCAGGGCAGGGGAGGTTTCGGCACTTGCTGTTGAAATGTCCAGTTTTTAAATATTACCAAGTTGGCAGCCCTAGCCAATGTCCTTGAACATTTTCATTTTCCCAGTTTATACTTTTAAAGGATACTGTTGGCATTAATGAACCTAACATGAATGCTATGTAAGAACACACCATAGCTGAATGATTGAACTGTAGTTTCGGACAGCACAGAAAACTGACCCAACCTGTCAGCGCACACGTTTGGTTTGTTGCTCTACACAGCTCTGGAAAAAAAATCAACTTTTTTAATATAACCCTCTTTTTCCTCCCCGGGTTACTCGGGAGCAGGTCACACACACAGGTGTGCCTGGGTTCCTGATGGCTTTAACATAAAAAGGAGATCCTGAGTACCCCAGTGGTGATGTTGTTTAGCTGGGGATTCCCTATCCACTCTGGGTAGGTCTAGATCACATCCCTCTGTCAGCAGAGGGATGTAAATGAGGCACTTTGAAAGTGCAAATGAAACAGGTCTTTAAATATCCCACGCTTCATTTGAATAATGGCGTCATGGTGCTCTTTCGAACAAGCGCCATTTCAAAAGTAAAACCGTGATCTAGATGCAGTTCTTTCAAAAATGGCAGGCTTTTTCAAAAGATCCTGTACTCCGATCTTTCAAAAAAGCCTGCCATTTTTTAAAGAACCACTTCTAGACCGCGGTTTTACTTTCGAAATGGCACTTGTTCGAAAGAGTGTCATGACATGACTATGCAAATGAAGTGCAGGATATTTAAATCCCCACTTCATTTGCACTTTCGAAGTGCCTCATTTACATCCCTCTGCTGACAGACAGATGTAGTCTAGACGTACCCTCCTTTGCTGCAGTCCCTGGCTCATAAAGAATATGCAATGGTGGTGCCTCCACCTGACTGGCCCTGTACACACTTGATGGTGTACCTTGGGAGCTTCCAGGAATAAAATTATTCCAGCAATAATTTGGATCTAACTCCAGAACAATTACAAATTATAAATAATATACATCTAATTGATTACATTAGAATGAATACACCTTTACTTAACAACGTAAAGAAACTGGGTTTAACAGATTAACAGTGAATAACATTAACACAATACACAGAAATAATAGGAACTTATCTATCTGGCATTTGCACTGCCATCATTTATCCCACCCCCGAGTGTGAACTCCTAGAATCCCAGGCGCTTGTGTGGGCGCGCTTGAAGATCTGCAGCTGGAGTGGAGGTTCTCTGTAGGTTGTGTGTGTGTGTTAGTCCAAGCTGTGCAGCCAGCTGCAAACTCCCTCTGCCACTGGAGTAGGCTCCACCAAATGCCAGCAGCTCTGGTTCACTGGGCTGGACACTCTGCTTCTCTTTGGACTCAGAGTTAGTCTGTATCTCTGAGGTCTGTCCCAGGCAGCACTTTCCCAAAGAGCCCATTTACTTACAGCCTCCTCCGAGTGCTGTTTTTTATGTAGTCCTCCTCAGCCACAGGCACAGCCAGAGTCTCTCCCCTCTAGGGCAATCAGCAGCCTGCTAGATCCAAGCACCACAGGCTTTCAGTCCCAGACTGTAGCCACAACACAACAGTTCCTGGGCTGGATATAAGGCTCTTCCACAGCAGTCTGGCTCCCTTCTCCCAAAATGGAGAGCCCCAGACTGCTGAGACCCTCTCTCAACATGCCCGGAAAAGTCCTCTCTTCCTGGTTTCCTCAAGGGCTCATGGGAGTTGTAGTCTCTAGGGATAGATTGCAGCACACAGGATCCTCCCAGAAAAAGTCAGAGGCATCTTTAGTAAGGGGACTACATTAAATTTGTGACATTTACAGTACCATGAAAACATCATGTTATGTTGGCATAATTCACATTGCTGTGTCCTTATGCCTGCTATAGAATGAAAACTGCAGGATCTAATTCTGGGGCTTGGTGTGTTTTTAGGGCTGGAGCTCAGTGAAATCAATGGAAGGATTCCTTGGTACTACTCATTTGATACAAATGGAGAGACTCTTGCGACTCTGCTGCTGGTGGAGCCTTTGGCAGACATGAGCTGATGCTTGTTCCCCTTCCTTGCAGACCGTAATGCAGGGTAGGCATGCTGAGGTGGCAAGGGGAGTTACTGGAGCACGCTGCTCTCTGACACTACATCTGCACTGATTCCTCTTCTGCAAGAGGAAATGCAAATAGAGCGCTCATTTGCATATGTTACTCGCTCATTTGCATTTCCTTTTCCTTTCCCTTTGTGCAAGAGGTTTTTCCACAAAAAAGCTCTGTGTAGATGGCTCCTTTTTGCACAAAATACCCTTTTGCACAAGAGCCGTTCTTCCTCATCCCAGGATAGATGGGCCAAATGTCGGAAAAGCCACTTCCGAAAAAAGAATCAGAAAAAGATACTCAAATTGTGTAGCTCCCTTTATTGAGTGAAGGCATTTCATCTGTAGTGTTGAAGCTGCAGTCTCTTTGTTGCCCATGCTTCTGTCGTATAAAGCATTGTGAGGCATACCATTGTGCTATATAGTTGCGCTTTCCAGTCTCAGTAGCGCATGCTTCTCATACACAGCACCTGAGATACTGTCCCACTCCTCCAACACTCCCCAGTCTGGACTGTTTCTCATGCTCAAGGTCTCCATCTTCTCTAACCCAGCCACCAAGTTACTTGAAATGATCAATCAGATTTAAGCATACTCCATTAATCTCTATATCCAGTTTCCCCAATATATTAATGTAATTTAAAAGTTTAAAAAATAAAGTTGAAATAAGGGTTTTCCACCTCATCAAAACAAAATGTCTGATAATGTTTCATCAAATCAGCATTTTCTGTTCTGCTGGAGATTTTTTAACCAATTCTAAATGTTAAATAGCATTTCTTCTCAGTACAATTTTCATATTTGAACCACAATACAATGGAGCAGGAGAGCTGATTAACCATTCACTTGTACTGAAAGTCTTACCAGAGCTGTATTTTTTTCTATTCTGTGATAGAATTCAATTTTAATATTGGTATAACTTTAAGCCTGATCATGGCAATAAATGGAAATTCCCTAGAAGAACTCTTGTAGATCTGAGCCCTACATTTTGTTGCAAATTTATTTTCTCTTCAAGTTTGTTACTTATTTACTTTAATCTGCACCAGTATTAAGGGATACCAGATACAATCAGGGTTTGACAAACCCCGGTGAGAGCTACTCACCAGCCCCGCACTGTGCATGCGCCAGACCGGCACTGTACATGTGCGAAGCGCCGGTGAATGGGGCGCATGGAGCGACCGGATGAAATCTACTTGCCACAGGCTGGAGGACTCAGTATATAGAGAAGAAGAGGGCAATCACACATCCAAAATCCAATTCTTATGATGAATTGTCACGTGAGTTCTGAATCAACATTTTTAGTTTTTCAACTGACATTTTTCTGGTTTTCAATCAAAAACTGGTTTTTTGTTTTTGTTTTTTGTGTTCCATTTTTGACAAACAGTTGAATTTTTCTTTAGAAACCAGACACTTTTTGCAAGAAGTTTTTAGTCAATAACCTATTTTTTTAGTATAAAAACATCAGTTTCGATTGAAAATCACGAACTAGCCTTTTGGAAATCTTAGTTCACATTAGAAAATGGAAAAAAATTGTTGATGGAGCTTGGGATGATCAAAAAATATAAATTAAGTCATATAAAAGACATTACACTAACCAGCAATAGATTGTGCTGTTCCAGACTAATAAATCTCCAGCCTACATAACCTCTGAACTTTCAGCTGGCTGTGGGTGAGCAAATCTTTGTCCCCACAAGGAGCCACACTGACTTCCATGGACTCCACAGAATGGCCCTTTGCCCTTGGAAAGTCCCATGGAAGTCAATGGAATTCTGCAGGGTGCATCTGCCTGGATCCTATTAGAGGATCAGGACCATCATTTGTATGCAGAATTTTGTTGAAAAGGTGCATGTTAAAGTCAAGGTTGTTAGTTCCTCATGGTAGAAATAGTTCATTATATGAAATAAATACAGCTATGGTCCTTTTTTCAAATATAAATGAAATTATGATCATCTTTCTGTGTTGCAGGAAGTCATACAAGTGTAAATTTCAGTGATCCAGCAACCTCCTATACAAGAGTCACATTTCTGATTTTTCCTGGCTTGACTGGATAATCAATGGGTCTTCGTGGTGGTGGTCTTTTCTGCTGCACCTCATAAGGCACCTAGGGATAATTAATAGATGATTACTTATTAAATTATAACAGAATGAAATCCATCAAGTGTCCCACTCAAAACCCAAGCATAAAGTAAAACAGGATTGGGAAGAAAGAAAACACATAAGTTTCACAAATGACAGCTGATTGTAAATCAGACAATTATGGCATTTGTTAATGAATCATTTTCAGTATGAGAGCTGCACCGTCTGTACACCTTTCAGGAAAAGACTGTTAGAATGCCTCTTCTCTGATCTTTTTACTGACACTATTCAACCAGCTGAACTAAGGCTTCTGGTGTTGTTCTTTTAATACTACAACTAAAAATATTAAACATGTTGACTAAAGGAAAGTAATATTTTAGATGTAGGTGGCCTGACTTTGCAGTGTTGATTTAGGGTGAGATTTTCAAAGGCTTTGGCTGCACTTTGCTCCCATTGTACGCAATGGGAATGTTACAATTAATCACAGTGAGACCAGAGTTAGGTCTACATTGAGCACTTTTGGAAATCCTCCCCTAGAAGATTTGTGGTTAGTATAACAAACTTCTGTCCTTAATTATGTATGAATATCACATGAAAGAGAAAGAACACAGGAGAATAAGACTCAGAATCCTTAACTACTACAACCCAAATATATATATTTCAAATGATTAATCCTAAAAAAAAATACAGAGGTTTAAGAAAATAGTTCCTTTTTAAGGAGCTCTAAAGACAAGAAATTACCTGCAAAATTATAATTGTGCAACTTCACAAATGTAGTTTCACACTGCGAACCAGCTGGGAATTACAGCCAATGGTCCAGGCCCTCAGCCATGGCTGAGGAGCATACAGTGCAAATCAGGACAGGTGAGACAAAACAGTTGGCTTTGGGCTCCCCAAACTCTGGATTATCTCTGTACCAGTATCATTTCCCAGTGGGACTAGCACCAATTAACTCATAAGAGGCCTGACTGTAGGTCCACTGAAGTCAAAAGGAGTCTTTCCATTCACTTCAGTGCGGCTTTGGATCAGCTTTCCAAGATGAGAAAGCTGGATTTCTGCTACTGAACAGTCCTCCTGTGATTTGCTTGAATCTAAAGTGCATAAAAACTGTATTCTCTTGATATTTTGTCTGTGTTTAACATCTTAAATAATGCATCAGGTACATATAAAATATTTAATAGGTGATAGATGAAAATGTTAGATAACAAATGTGGACAATATTGCTCTAATATACAGCTTTAGATTTAATGGCTCCAAGCACCTCAAAGAAAACCACAGGATAAATATAACTATTCTAGGAACATATCATAAGACAGCTGCCTTCTGTTTCAAACATGAGTCTGTTTCTTCTTTCTTCTGCACCACTGAAACATATGTTATTTGCCAAATTTACCCAAGCTTATTAACTATTTATTTCAATAGAGAGTGAATAGTGCTTTTAGAAGTGCTGAGGTGGCTTAAGAGACCCTTTCAGTCTTGGAGACCCTTAGTCTCTTAGCAATAAACAGCCTGAGGACTTTGCCTATTTCCCTCAGGAGAGTCACTTGTAATTTCCAGAACACCAAGGATCTTTCCTTTGATCTGTGGTGCCTATGAGAAGAATTAGCTGATAGCAATTGTTCCGTTTATGGCCAAACAATAGTGGGCATTTCTTGATACTTCAGTTGTAGTTGGTTGTTATGTCAGACCATCTGAGACAAGTCACATAAAAGTACAGGATCATTACCCTCAGAAAAATTTACAGATTTACAAAAGAAATGATGCTGATACCAGCTGAAAAAAAATCAGAAAATAAATGTGATGCTTGCAGAAAACAGCCACTTGCTTGTCAGATACTCTGGTCTGCCCATCTACATAAATTAGATTGAAAAGATGAAGCTAATGGTGGGGACATTGGGTTTGTTACATAATAACACCTAACAGAGACACAACAGAAATGCCTATTTCGGAAGTGGCTCTGAACTTTTTTTATTAAATCTCATGTTCAGCAAAGTGCAGACCCATGACATTTCCATAGGTTTGTTGCACCAAAGTATTTCACCATCTTTGACTTTATTAAAAAAGGATTTGACAGATGTTGCATCAAACACTACTGCATATGGGGTTTGGGACCATTGCAATACAATGCCATAACAAGGTCAATTTTTGATTGTTGCTGTTGTTTTCATAAGGGTGAACTGAAAGGGGCAGTCTTGTGTAAAGTTATAGCCAGATTAGCATGGCACTATTGCTTGTAGATGAGTATTCTACTGCCTTGGGAATCCCATCCAAAGGCATGGACAACTGCAGCAATTGCAAACCCTCTCTCCATGTAGGAAGGGGTGGGGCACTCCCAATGAAGGCACTATAGCAAGGGTGGGGAAAGACACTCTCCACATT
Organism: Rafetus swinhoei; assembly: GCA_019425775.1. Lineage (NCBI taxonomy): Eukaryota > Metazoa > Chordata > Testudines > Trionychidae > Rafetus > Rafetus swinhoei. Next base: position 161,786,196 of record CM033437.1, read on the forward strand.
CCCCTCACACACCAGAGCCTAGGGGGGCTCAGGCTAGTAGAAATTGTGTGCTCCAGTCCCATGGGGAATGTCGGGAGCTGGAGCATCAGTGCAGGCTCCCCAATGGTGCAGGGAGCCCTGAGCCTCAGGGGCCAGATCCAAGCAAGCTGGGGACCAGATGTGGCCCCTGCGCCTTAGGTTCCCCACCCCTGCTCTATAGAAAGGGATTATGCCCCCTAATGCATAATGCACCTGCTTCACTATTGCCATGTATCTTGTGTAATCATTTACACCAGGTCTAAGTAAATGAAAAATGCATCACCTGCCTCTGGTAAATTTGACACTCACACTGCACTGGTGTAAATGCCTTCACAGGTGCAGTGAATTAGGCCCAGTTGCTGCAAAATACCCCTGCAGACATGCAGCTCTGCTCAGACTCTAGCTAACTGGAATCATGTAGCCCTGGGCAATTTAGCCTCTGCTAATGAAGATTTAAAAGATCAAGTGCATAATATGATTTCATACATGAAACTCAAATACTTAGGAGCAAGAAAGTCACTTCTTGGTTTAAATCATAATTTGCCCTGAGCTTGGTTTTAATTCAAAGCTTTTCCTTTGTTGGAACAATTCAGCACCTACGTGTTTCCAGTCATTACAGGATCATTTTCACACATCATGGAGAGTGATGGTTTCACTGTCACTTATGTCTGACATGCTGGAGGGAGAAGAAGCAACAGTGAGGCGGGATTTGTTTATTGAAGTATTTGCTGCTGTACTGTCAATTTTCTAAAATGGTCACAAGGATCCCCTCTGCCAATTATGAAGCAAAATTAAAACATTCCTTCCTCATAGCTTTACGTCTCTCTACCATCATAGCATGAAATTCTTCATCCTTGACAGTGGTCAGTCAAAAGCTCAGAACTCTGCATGTTGTTTATCGACTGCCCTCATGGTTACTGAAAACATAAAGCTTTTCCTATCACAGTGGCTTGGTTGGAAGGAACTGGATACCCAATCAATCTTTCCATCTATTATAGATCTTCAGCTACACAAAGGGTTCATCTACACTACACCGAGAGCTTGAAATAAGCTATGCAATTTGAGCTACGCAAATTGCGTAGCTTATTTCAAGTCAATTTCAAAATAGCTCATTTTGTAATTTGGCGCTGTGTACACAGCGCCAAATTTCAAAAATAACCTGTTATACCAAAACATCCCTTACTCCTCATGGAATGAGGTTTACAGGGACGTCGGAATAGTGAGCCTGTTATATTTTGAAAAAAACGGGCTTGCTGTTAAGATGCAGAATAACTGTTAAGATGCAGATTTAGCCAACAGGAAGTAGTAGTTCATGGATGAAGTGAAGGATAAAACTGGTGTATGCTGCATCTCATTTCATGGGTGAATTCTTTAACTGCATTTCTTTAATCCCTGAAAGAAAGATTTCAGCTAGTAAAAGCACAGTGCAGTCACTTTTAATTCCTATATGAAATCAATTAGATGAATGAGGTGAGCACATCTCCTAGTATGAAACAGAGATCTGAACTGCAAATTGATTTGACTGATGGCAGCTCCTCAGACCCTGATGCTGTGGAAATGTAAGATGAGCTGAAGGCCCTGCCTATTGTTACCCAGCCAAAACTCCACCTCCAACAGCATGAGAACAAGTTGCTGAAATTAATAGAGTAGAGGTGTTTCCAAATGCGTCTGTTTGCTCTATGCGGTTTGCTTACAGTGCTAGCAACTGGAGCTGCTAGGGAGCACATGACTTAAAGGTTCAGTCCTTACTCAATGCCTGCAATCAGTGGGAGTTTCCCCTGCAGGTTCAGGCCATTGTTACAGTGCAGCTTGCAGCAAAAGGAGTCTGTGTGCTTGTAAGGGTGGTATGTCATTACAAGGCCTAACCATGGCATTGCCTTCCCAAAATTGCCTACACTGCCCAGCCACCCAGGAGAGGCTGGGGCCACACCGTGCAGCAGCCCGGTTCCCAGTAGCCAGGGAAGGCTGGGGCTGTGTCATGTGGCTCCCCAGTGGCCAGGGAAGGCTGGGGCCATGCCACATAGCAGCCCATGTCCCTGGCAGCCAGGGAAGGCTGCCCCAACCCTCAATTAGGGGTTGGGCGGGGCTTGTCTGGGGGGTGGGGAAAGGTTGTGAAGGGGCATGGTCTCAAGGAAGGGGTGTGACTTTGGGTGGAAGGGGTGGGGCTTCGCCTGCCTTTCCCAGCTGGGCCTTCACCGGCCGCCCTTGGGCCTGACTCTCTTACTGAGGGTCCTCTTCAAAAGCTTTTCCAATCATGTGGATTCCACAGGTGGGACTAGATGCCAGCCAGCTGATAGGTCAAAAGGCATGTCCTATTTGTTTCGCCTGACCCACGTTTGCTTCTTTTCATTCTATTTTATTTTAATTATTTATTTCAATAGATTAATTGTCCAAAAAGCACCCTTCCAAAGGCCTGCATACCCTGACAATAATTCAAATGCACCATATCACTGCTTTTACTGTGCTAAAATCATGTCACATGACAAACTGCCTCCAAACTGCCCTTTCCCTGGGCATCTAAAAAAAATCATAAATGTGTCTCTTAACTGGAATTGCCTTTTCTACAAATGTGTCATGTCCATTTCTTGTCCTCTTAATCAAAATTCACCAACCAATGAGCAATGTAACAGGACATACTCAATGGTATTCTTCACCCTGGTGTGTGAAGTTACTTACTGTCACAGACTTGTATTTCTTTTTTTGGACTTTTAATTCCATTTTGATTTTCTTCTCAAACAATCCACACAGTCCCCATGAGGTTATATACGATGCAATAAAAGTGGCCACTGCCCTGGCCTCGTTCCCTCTTAAAACCATAACTGCAACTAAGTAATATTTCTAATTTATAATATAAGCTGTCATTTATAGCCGTTAAAAGGAGAAGCAGATCCCTCCCCATTACTGGAGCCACAACTCACTTTAGATTGAAAACGAAGGACTGCGAATATGTGCCAAATCTAAGCCTGATGAAGCTCAACTGAAGGCTATTGACTTATGCTGAGAATGGATTTTATCCACTATAATATTACATATGATTTCACAAAGTGATCATCTTGCCTTTCAGAGACATCTGTGGTATACTGAATGACCCAACGATAGGCTCTTACTATAGCGCCCAGTCCTGCAAGATTCTGAGTGCTTTCAATGCTTGTTGAAAACAAAGGAAATTGAAGAGCTCAATACCTCACCAAAGGAGCTCAGCCCCTTTGCAGTTGACCCTCATTTTACTGGGGCAAAAATACCTGTGGTCTTGGTCCAAAGTCCACTAATATCAATGTAAAGATTTCAGTTCAGCGTATGTTATATTATGCCATGTATAGCTGAAATCAGTGCTTCAAAGAAAGTGAAACAACGCTAAGGGCCAAAGCTAAATGCATTGCGAATATCTTATTCCCAGGGCTCAAATGTGGCCTACAGCTTACCCAGTGATTGTGAGCAAGAAGCACACTTCATTAGCATCACTGACATTAACAAAGTGACTGCAATTAAAACAAATTCTCATAACTGAATTACCTGTGGCTTTTTCTTCAGCTAATGTCATCTTAGTGAGAGACCTTCTAGCACCTTAGCTAATATATTCACAGTAGAGACCTTCTAGCACCTCTAGACAGATGCCCTGGCCTCCTCTTCTGCTTGCTGGCAATTTTCTCCTTAGTTCAATAATTTATATCATATCATTTTCAAAGTGATAAATGCTACAGAATTAGTTTTCCCTATGATGATTTGTCAGGTCTGCTATAGTCTTTTGCCCGATCAGTGCAGTTGAACCCGATCAGTGAAAAAGTTCCTGAAAGTGTTCAGTATTCATATTCTGCAAACATTTTACATAAATTTCTACTCTGATTAGATCAATTTATGACAGCTGTGGTCTATGTTGTTCTGTGTTGTCAATTTATATAAAGAGATACTGCATCCACCTGCGTGCTTTACTCCCAAAGATAGAGACAAGGATTTCTCTTTGGTACCAAGTCTTATCTAACAATTTAAAATTTGCACTTTGTTAATCACTGAAAAGTAAGTGACAAATTTGATGTCAACATGTTTAAAGATCCTAATTACAAGCCTGATACAAAGCCCATTGAACTCAGTAGAAATTTTAGAACTAGGCTGACTGCAAATGCTGGATTGGGTCTACTTAATGCTACACCAGCTATAATGTAGTTGAGTCCTTAATGCCTAACATTTTTCACATAATAATTTTCACATAGCGCTGTAATACCAGAATGAAATGCTGTACAGAAGAAATGTTTAAATCAATCAATTACAAGTACAAAGATGTTATTGATATTATGCGAAGCACAACACGGAAGCGCATATTTAAAATAAAAGTGGAAATGAACACAAACATGGAACTCAATAACAGAGGAAATAAAAAAAGAAAAAGCCCAACAAACACCTTTCTGATATGAATGGAGGAAAAATGGAAGGCCACTAATGTTTCTGAGAAAATACAACGACAGCAAAAGTACAAAGGCAGCAAAACAAAGTAGTAAAACAAAGTTTCTAAAAATCAGCCCTTGATGAGTTGTGGTGGAGTTGAATGAAGCCTCCAATTCTGTTTCTGGTCCAGTAGTGCCTATGTGTGCAACCAATTCTCTCCTCCTTCTGATTTCAGTAATTGCCTGCATAATGGGTACGGAACCACCTCTCCTCCTTGATCTTAGGATCCACTCAGTTCTATGGGTATGATATTTTTGATGTGCTCTACATAGCGTGTAATTGCTTCAATAGTTGCAGTGTAACTTCGACCAGGTCATCCACAAGGTGGAGCCAGCAGCCAGTTACGTGGCTAATATTCCCAGGGCCCCACTTCAAGGTGGAGCCTAGCAGCCCCCAGTGCCATCCTGTGCCCCCACTTCTGAAACCCTGCCATCCTCTGCTCAGAGCCTCTCTATGTCAGGAGGCAGCAGCGAGGCCTGGCAGGCAGACCATTCCAGTTGAGGAACCGTTTAAACCAACCCAGTTAAAAACCAGCTGCCCCTGATGCAGACCATTTGCCTGATACTGATCTGCTGCCTCTGATACGAAATAGTATCAGAGGGAATTTGAGAGCAACCTCTGTCCTGGCGAGCCCAGTCATGAACCGGCCACGAAGGCGAAGGCTGCCTCGTGGATGAGACGGGCAGCTTCTGTCTACCATCTGAGAGCTCAGCCGCTGACAGCCGCTGACAGGCTGCTTTGCGCACAACCTCTCCTGCCTCTCCCCACCCACTCCCTGCTGCCCATATCAGAGGCAGTCAGAGGCGGGAGGCGCGGAAGGGAGGGGTTTGAGCAAGTGGGCTTTCCTAGCTTCCAGCTGCTGGGAAGCCAACCGCTGGGGAGGCCAACTTATGTCAACACTTGCAACAAAAAGAGCAGCAGCTGCTAGTCTCACCGACCCAGGCCCAGGTCAAAGTGAGCTTTTAGACTCATGGTCATGGCTCATGGCTCTGGAGCAGTAGATCACAGGCTCCTGGGAAAACTGTGAGAGCAGGTTCAGAGCCCAGGCTTCTCCTGTTGTCCAAGATCTACAGGGGTTCTTTTGGTCCAGGCCTTAGCATACCCTTCTCTGAGTCCAAAGATGACCGGGGCTCTGAGACTCATTATTGCAGGGCTTTTTGGTCACTTTGTGTAGCAAGCCAGACTAGTCAGATGCATCAGGGCTCAGACCCTCATTAAGAATTGGTGGGAGCAGGGCTTTGTCCTAGCACATCCCCTCAGACTGAGGCTCTTGCAATGCGCCTTTAAAATGTTTTGCTGGTATTCAAGGTCACTAGGATGCTTCATGTTTTGCCCTGGTATTTACAAGGTCTTTCTGAGTTGTACTCAGATCATTGCCCTTACTCAGACACTTCAGTACTGCTTATGGTATTTATGCTGATTATCTGCTGCAATAGTATCAACTGAGAATGCCCAGGGTCATTTTCAATCACAAAGAATACACCAGCATTTTTTTATTGCAGATTACAGCATTAAGTATTAACAAGTATTAACGTGTTTGGGGAAGTGTTTGGGAAGGAGCTTGGCTTGGAAGTCTAGCTAGGAGAAGGAAAAATCTGATTTCAAATCTGATTTCAAACCAAGAATGTGCCTAGCCAGTTTATAGGCTACTCTAGATCTGCACCTCAGTTTAACCCAAGTTACCTGCTCTATAGTCACCTCCAAACCACCAGTTTGCAAATACCAGCCAAGACCATACAAACTGTGAAATGGAAGCTTCAACGTGAGAGCAGTAGCTGCTTCAAATGGAAATACTTCAATTAATTCCTATGAAGCCCTTATGGAGTAACCATAGTAATTCCTGACAGATTTCTTTCAGTATGTTTTGGAAACACCTCACAATTTGGACACCCACCCACTTACATATTTCTTTTTAGTTAGGCATGGTTTTAGTGAATCACTAGCCTGTACTCAGTCAAACCCAATAAAGACTTACAGTGGTGATGTGATTAAAGTTGTAATCTCATCCTAAGAACATGAACAACATGGATACAGGTCTTGGCACCTCGTTCTGTACCAGTCCAGGGATAGCTCATTAAAGAAAGTGGCTGCAGGGTCTAAAGCAATGCAGGCACATAATCTCTAGGTCAGAACATAGAGCCACATAAATGCAAGGTCTTAGCACCTATGTCACTTCATCATGAGCATGTAAGCTCATTCGTGGCTGTCTAAACAAATGCAAAACTTTACCTTGATGTCTGGAAGCATATACATAAATACTACGATGTCTAGTCTCTCCTTTGCAGGAGTATTTGTCACTTCATACAATGGCTACTTGTTTAAAGTCCACAAAGTGGAGTTCCAGAGGTCCCAGATCTCTCTCCTGGCAAGGCAAGGTATGTAGCATAAAGACTGATTAAATGAACAAAACTCCCTTTCATTTCATTAAGGCCAAGATTTCACCCTTGTGGGGAGTGAAAATGCGAGCAGCCAAATCGACAGTTCTGAAGAGGTAACGTCTACCAGCCCTAGTTCGAACTGGGCCAAAGACAAATGATTAAATGAACAAAACTCCCATTTGAAATGATTCATTAAAGCCCGAGTTTAAGTATCCAGCCATGAGAGAAAATGCAGAGCATACAAAGTCTTTTCACTGGTGAAGGTATGTTCAAATCGCACTGATTAAACCAAGAATTAATGGCAGGCGTTAGTTAGACAAACCCTTGGTTCAAATAACGTCAACTCCGGGATTTGAAGCGGCTGTTAGCATAATCTCACTGATGAGGGTTCAAATCACGAAGTTCAGAAACCAGGAGGTATGCTTGGGGCGTTAGTTGCATTCGAACCGCATCCTTGGCGCGCCCTTCCTGGTTCCAAATCGGCGTGATTGTTCCCCACCTCCGACAGGAATCATGCTCCTTTGAGGAAGTGGTGGTTAAACCGGGGTTTCAATCCCGCTTTCGAACTATTTGTCTGCTCTGGTACATCCTAATTCGAAACTGAGTCCAGCATACATGTCAACTATTTGAAAACTAAATCATAAACCAGCCGCATTGACTGTTGTCTCAAGCAAGATCATGGCTAACTAAGTACTTATTAAATCCTGCAATATCCAAATGTACAAGTGAACAGAGTACAAGAGGCATTTGTGAAATTGTCAAGTTTGCCCTTCATTTGACAAATCACTAGTTGTTTTTTTGATAGAATTTCACAGAGCCTGAAGCTTTTCAGGATTTGTTTACTCAAAGCGCCTTGACCAGAAAGGAAACAATGCTGACGATTGGTCAGGTAGTCAAAACCGTTTCAGGTATGGCCTGCAATATCATCCACAAAGTGAACAGATGCAAAGGAGGCATTTGTGAACACCTTGTGACAGTTAGCTTTTTAAGTCCTGACAAACATGGTTTAGGAATGGTAAATTTAAACTGCTCGCAACTCTGGCTTGATCTGTTTCACAGGCTAGATCAGTGTTTCTCAGTGCTCACGCACAGCATGAGTGAATTGGCATTAACTAACCACCTGGTTTTCAGTATTTACAAACCCGTGCCGCTGAGCGGGCCTCAGATGTCCCGTTAGCTCATTCTCAGACACCTGTGCATGGCGGAACTGCGTTGAAACGATGGCTGGCCCATGCCGCTGACTATTCAACGCTGGCTGCAAGAAAGGCAACGGAAGAGTACATTTTGCTAAATGGGAGCAGCGAGGCTACGGTAGCCTATTATCTTTACACTTTACAAGTAAATAAACAAACGTGTAGTATTTCCAATTAACATGTTCCATGAAGGAAATTGCACTTTTAGTATATCACATTAACTAAAACATACCCTGGCTAAATCTGTTTATTTGGAACTGGTGCAGCGTACGCTACATCACTCTTCCATGCGCTCCAGTATTTGCTCCTACAGCTCTTGTGGCCAGCGGGCAGTGGGGCTATCCTCAGTAATGTTGGCCAGTGCTTTCTTGCCAATATTGTTCTCGCTCTGGCTGCAAACACCAAGACGTATGCCAACAGCCAATGGGATCTTATACGGCTGCTCTTGCGCCAAACTCCATTAGCTGCCTCTACACTAGCTGCGCGTGTTCTTCTTAAGTAAACCTGATTCTAATGTATAAGAAGCGTAACAGGTCATTTCTCAAGGAGTGGGAATGCTTTCGTGAAACCCCTGTCAAAGGCACTGAGCTAGATATTATGGAAACCAGCCCTCTTGAACAAAGAGCTCTTCCAGAAAAGGGCCAGTGTAGACAGGCTCCTACATTCACTTGAGTCTATCCTCTTCATTCCATAAGAAAGCCTATGGTTAAATGTCCCATCAGGCTATTGTTCTTCAACTCCAAACCAAACAGCATCTGTGTCTACAGTGGCATGGCATCGATCTTGTGCAAAGAAGCACAAATGCCATTAGGCTCTCTTCTGGAAGAAACTTACTGCCTGAAAACACTGGCTTCGTGATACTGCATAGTTTTGCATGAGAAACTGCCAGTGTAGGCGTATAAAAAGGACTTCTTGCGTGAGAATCTCATCCAGCTCAGAGATAAAGCCCTCTTGAACAAAGAGCTCTTCCAGAAGAGGCCAGTGTAGATCCTGAAATGAACCTTCCATATTATCTTGCCAAGAAAGCCCTATGGTTAAAATGTCCATCTGGCTTTTCAGTGCACAGAACCAGCTCCAGTGGCATGGAGCGCAGAAGACAGTCTTGTGAATTATAAGCTGCCATCTTTTATGCCACATGCCAGAAGTACATTCCTATTTTCTGACCAGTGGCATTTTGATAGATGGTCAGTCCAGAAAGAACTCTTCATCCCCACTCAAATAGTTTTTGCATGAAATGTTTCAGTAAAATAGTCCATTGCATTAAAGCAAGTTCAATAGCATGTCACGTGCCACATTACCCTTTCATGTCAAAACATCATGTACAATGCTGAGGACGGATCCAGCCTAACTGGAAATTCAGATGAAATCGACAGCCTGCAGAGTTCAATTAGCATGGTTTGAATAGGCCTTGTCATGCATGCAGTGCAGTTGAGGACACTATTAACCTTTCATTTGCAATAGGCCATACAGAACCCCAAGATGGTACACATGCAACCACTTGTGGTCTAGAAAATTTTTTCAGGCATAAGTTCAATGGGTTTGTAGGAACAATGTGATTGGTCAGGTAGTCAAAACCGTTTCAGTATGGAGCATCCACAAGAGAGGCCAGGGAGACACCTGTGTGTAGAAGTTAGCTTTTTAAGTCCTGATAATGGTTTAGGGAATGCATTTTTGCTAAACTGCTGCTTTCCGGTAGCCTGTATCTTTACACTTTACTATACAGGCTAGATCAGTGTTTCTGAAAGTGCTCCATGAAAGCACTTTGAGAAACACATTAACTGGCCACCCTGGTTTGTTTATTTACTGGTGCAGCGGCCACGGAGCCTCATGGCTCCCGTTAGCTCCATTTCGCTCTTTGCAGCCAAGCGGAGCCGTGGGAAGCAGTGGCCTGGCCCATGCCGCTTCCTGAGGCTTCCCTTGGCTGCAAAGGACGAAACGGAGCCAATGGGAGCCGCGAGGCTCCGTGGCCGCAGCACCTGTAAATAAACAAACCGGGGCGGCCAGTTAATGTGTTTCTCAAAGTGCTTTCGTGAGCCCTATCAAAACACTCATGGCACTTTGTTGCTCCTACATTCACTTGAGTCTATCACTCAATGTCATTCCAGTGCTTTCTTGTAATAGCTATTGTTCTCAGCTCCAAACCAAACACACCAAGGCTGTGTCTACACTGGCGCGATCTTGCGCAAAAGCGGCTGCTCTTGCGCAAAAACTTGCTGCCTGTCTACACTGGCTGCGTGTTCTTGCGCAAGTAAACTGATTCTAATGTATAAAATCAGGACTTCTTGCGTGAGAATTCTGATGCTCCCGCTCAGGAATAAGCCCTCTTGAACAAGAGCTCTTCCAGAAGAGGCCAGTGTAGACAGGCAACATGAATTTCTTGCGCAAGAAAGCCCTATGGTTAAAATGTCCATCAGAGCTTTCTTGCACAAGAGAGCATCTACAGTGGCATGGATGCTCTTGTGCAAAAGCACATGCCAGAGTAGACGCTCTCTTCTGGAAGAGCTTTTGCAGAAGAACTCTTCCGCAAATAGTTTTTGCATGAGAACGTGCCAGTGTAGACGTAGCCCAAGAGATTTTCATGCCCAGAGGAAGAAAAATCCTAGAGGAAATGAACTTCCATATTATCCTGATGGTGAGTTTCTGATTTCAGTGAAGACAGCTCAGCTAAACGTGTATGAGAAGACAGTCTTGTGAATTATAAACTGCCATCTTTTATGCCATCAAGTACTCTCACATTCCTTTTCTGACCAATGACATTTTGATAATGGTCCAGTCCATTCTCCCTATCCCCACTCAAATGAGTTTCCATGGAGAAGTTCCAGTAAAATAGCCATTGCATTAAAGCAAGTTCCAATAGCATGTCACGTACTTACATTACCCTTTCATGTCAAAACATTGTACAATGGAGGGACCGGATCCACACCCTAACCGAAATTAATGGAAACACACCTGCAGAGTTCAGTGTGGTTTGAATAGGCCTTGTGTACATGCAGTGCAGTTGAGGACACTAGCCAACTATTTGCAATAGGCCATACACAGAACCCCAATGGGCCGCATGCAACCACAGGTCTAGAATTTTTTCAGGGGCAGTTCAATGGGTTTGAGAGGGATTAGGTGGTTGGGAATAGAAAAGGACATACAGTAAAACCTGTGTTATCTGGCACACCTGGGGATTAGGTTTTGCTGATTTTCTAAAAATTCCAGGTATCTGAGGGGGGAGGGGGACAGGAGCTGTGCAGGGCCTATGGGGAGGGGGCAGGAGTGGTACAGGGGCTGGGATGTGGCCTGCTGGGGGCCACGAGCAGCGGGGCAGGATGCGGCCTGGTGACAGGGAGTGGAAGCCGGGGCGGCGATGGCGGCCTGTCCGGGGTGGGGGGGAGTCATGGGGGGTGCGGGCTGCCAGGGCGGCCACAAGCGGCAGGGCAGCCAGGCTGCTGGGAGCTGCGGGGGGGATGGGATGCAGCCTGGTGTCAGGCGGACGGAGAGACCATTCGCCCCTCCCCCAGGTATGTGCTGCATGCACGTCTGGCAGAGGCAGGGTTAGGGTTAGAGCGGCCCGGCTTAAAGCACCAGGTTTTTTGGGGTGGTTTTTGCTTTTAAGAAGTTTTTTCCAGTTCGGAAATTTGCTGGTTTCTAAAGTTTTCCGGCTAGTTAAGTGCCAGATAGCACAGGTTTTACTGTATAATGAGGAGCCTAGATCTTGTGTAGTTATACCTAAGTCTGGTAGCAAAGTATAATGTCATTGTTATGAAAACAAAAATATTTTAAAGCAAACTTTAGCTTTTTAATTTTAGATGCAAGTCTAAGAAACTAGTATTCCCATTCAGGTTGTCTTGAAAAGCAGCCGTTTCAGAGAAGCTAAAAAGAGATCATGCTCAATGCCAGAATGGAGCCCTACTCGGCTTTTAAATTTTGAAGTCCTTTAGAAATCCATGATCTAAGTATAGTACTGGTTGAACCTCTCTGGTCCAGGACTGTCTGGTCCAGCAACATCTCTCTGGTTCAGCAGGACCTCAGATGTTGTTGGACCAGAAAGGCAGAGTCCTGGTGGCCCAGGGCAGCCCCACGACTGCGGAGTCCCAGCAGCCCCGGGACAACTGAGCTCTGGCAGCCTGGCACAGCTGAGCGCCAGCAGTCCTAGGGCTGGCAGTGGAGCCAGGAGCCTAATGGCCTGGGGAAGGGCAGCCTGATGATCTGCTGACAAACCCCAGGAGAATCCAGAGTCTGTCAGCAGAGGGACCAACCTCCCCTGGACCAGCAAACGGACTGGTCAGGTCCCGAGGGTGTCAAACCAGAGTGGTCCAACCTGTACATATTAACTACACGAAGGTGTCAAGATCTCAGCGAGTTATTTTCCAATTACCTCTGATGTGGAACTGACTTCTAATTCTTGTTCTGGGCGATAAAAATTGGAGGCCCTTGGGGAAGGAGGAGTGACTCCTGTAACAGAAAAATACGTAAGATCATTGTTATTCACTGTCTAATATGGCATGAACCATAAATCATTTGGGTATAAAATAAAATATGATTTGTTACTGTAGGTTTTTTGCAGAGTTACTTTCTACCTAATGAATTATCAAGGAACTCATCTAGGAGACTGTAGAACCTTCTTGCTGAAGTTTACTTAAGCTTGTGTAAGCTTGTATTTTATGAAATAGCAAAATATTGCCTCTGCATTGAGGATTTGGTTGAGATTTATATTTTCATGTCTGTTTATATATGTTCAAGAACAGGCTTCCAGGATAGGAGCTGGAAGCTGCATTCCATTAGTCATTTGTCACTAAAATCTGAAATCTCTAATACATTTTCATACATATATTCAGCAACATGCATAAAAGGATTGCAAAGGACAATTGTTTTAATTTGTATTTCTGCAGGAAAACATACGCTCTTCAAGGAATTGGACTGTCTCCAAATTTTCTACCTCCACCTATATCTTCCAAACATGATACATCAATCATTGATATACCAAGTCTATAGATACCACTGTGTGCTCACCATAGCTGAATTACAAAAAACAGCACTTTAAAATATAGCTGTTGCATTTTTAACTATTCCATTCTCCAGCCCCAAGATTATACCTTCTTAAGAATATCACTGAGGCCATGTCTAGACTGCAGGCTTCTTTCGGAAGAAGCTTTTCCAGAAGAGATCTTCCGAAAAACTTCTTCTGAAAGAGAGCGTCCACACTGCCAAAGCGCATCAAAAAAAAGATCTGCTTTTTCGACAAATAGCATCCACGCTGAATAGATGCTATCTTGCATGTAAGCTGTGATTACTATGGGCTGAATGGCCACCAGGGCACCTGTGCTTTTTCCTTTTTCCTCTTCTTGAGAAAGAGCTTCCTCTTCCCCATTCACACACAGCTTTTTGTAAAAGAGCTCATTTGGAATAAGTATTCTTCCTCATAGAAAGAGGTTTACCAATGTTGGAAAAACCCCTCTGTTCTTTCAATTTACTTTCAAAAGAATGCGCTTGCAATGTGGATGTTACTCAGGTTTTGTCAGAAAACCGCTGGTTTTCTGACAAAACTCTGTAGTGTAGACATACCATGAGAGAATAGTTAATTGTTTTGGTTCAGTGGCCAAGGTGAAAAAGCAGGAGGAAATGTCAGTTTGTTTAAAACTGAAATTGCATTTTGGTATTTTTCACTGTGTGGGTTGAATTAAACAGTTCAAACATCAGTTAGAAATGCATTTTTTCAAGAAAATATGCATTTGAAACAAACCATCAAATCAGGTCATTTTGAAAATGTCAAAACAAAATATTCCAACATTTCAAAAAAGTCAGCCTTTTTTGGCCATACTAGTCACCAAAAATAACCTGAATTCTTGAAACATTTTTGTGTTCCCAAAAATGTATTTGTGGGTGGAATTTACTATTATCCTACCCCCAGCACAAAATTGCCCAACTCTAATTAAAGATTCGATTACATAGTAAGCTGAATGTATAAGTGAGGTTCACCATTCCATAAGTATATTGTTCATAATCTCATCCTCTTAAGAATATCTCTGTGTTACTGTATAAGATAATAAAACAAAGAAATATCCACATATGCCTGAAAAAGCTATGAGGATATTGAAATATTACAATGAGATATCATTCCCAGATTAGTACTTTTATAGGTCATTCATCATGTTTGAACCACACAACATTTTTTGCATGAATTAACTAAAAAATACAGTAGTACCAACTATAATTATTAAGTAACATGAGTAGCAAAACAATAATAATGAATGAGCATTAAAACATTGATGAAGTTATATTCAAAGAAGCATCTAAAGTTCCAAGAGTTAGCTATACTATCATAATTTCTGCAAAACTGTGTTGGAAATCTCAAACTAACAGTCTCTCTTGTGATGTTTCTTGCATTTTCTGCTTTCAGTCAAACTGTAAATCACGGGAAGAATGGCCTTTCTTGTGGGATTTTGGTACCTCTGTCTCTAGCCCACAGGAAGTGAAAAGGCACATGAAAGAATTTTAAAAATAGTAATAAAGTTTTTGCAACTTCACAAATGCTCAGTTCACATTCATTTAGATTCTGGGGCAAAGTTCTATCCTTACAATTTACTTGGGAAGTCTCCCTCATCTTCTGAGAGATCTGAACTTTTCTGAATAGAGCCAGGCAAAGATCCATGTTTTCCATATTTTATCAGGTAGTCTAAGACATTGTTTAAGTAATATAGAATAAAAAAGGTGCATTTATTGGAATTCTGTGAATTGACTCTTTTGCTTGTTTCATTGTCACCGACATGTTTGACTCACTTGATATTTGTTCTGAGTACACTGTGTCCTCTGGAATGTATCCAGAATTTTCATTACCATTGCTTCTCCCAGTCTTCACATTGCCATCATTGCTTTTCTTAGTTGAAACTTTTCTGGAAATGAAAGTTTCTATAATTAAAACCTATATTTTATGAGGATCCTTAGGCCGTATCCAACAGAGAGGCCCAAATTCTCAAAGGTATTTCGGCACCTAACTCTCATTGATTTTCATGGACGTTAGATTAGATACCTAAATACCTTTGAGGATCTAGGCAAAAGGACTTGCAGATGTAACTTTCAAAAAAGTAGAGAAAAATCATTTATAATCCTTGAAAGAATTTATCAACTGCATGCACAGTCTTGTATAAAGTTCTGATCAGCTGCTTAATCAACATTTCGGAAATTAAGATGCTTAACATCTTAAGACTTCAAGTCTGTGACCCATTTCAAAGTTTTCTATGGTTTAGTAGGCCACTTTGGTTGAGAGGCAAGACTATAGCTTTGCCCCTGCCTTCTTCATTCCCAGCTCCCCTTTGTAGTGATATGCACACCTAGAGTTAAATGGAGGGTGTACAACTGGGACAGGTCTTTTTGCTAGTTGTGTATAGCAACAGAAGTCTTCATGTGCGTTCCCTCCCAAACATAGCATGTAAGGCTCTGTCACAATCTGGCCTATGGCTCTGATCCTGCAAAATATTTACTCACATGCTTAACTTCAAGTAAGTGCATTTTCACTCTGAAGTCAGTAGGGCTGCTCATCCATTTAAAATTAAGCACATATTTAAGCATTTGCAGGATGGGAACTTACATTTGTATCGAGCGGGATACAAATAATATATCTGTATTCATTACTCTGTTATGCTACAAGATACAAGGGAGTGATACAAATAATATATCTGTATTCATTACTCTGTTCTGCTACAAGATACAAGGGATATTAATCACCATTTGTTCCAAATAGCCCATGTCTGGGGTCCTCCAGGCATGGCCGATCTCTTTGCTTAGGTGTTTGAGGAGTGACAAGACAGCTGAGGACAGGGATGTGTGGA
The DNA here is from genome assembly GCA_019425775.1 of Rafetus swinhoei. Lineage (NCBI taxonomy): Eukaryota > Metazoa > Chordata > Testudines > Trionychidae > Rafetus > Rafetus swinhoei. The sequence continues at coordinate 161,802,039 of CM033437.1, forward strand.
AGAAGGGCTGGGAATTTTATAGTTGGAGTGGAATTTTTTTATAGTTGGAGTGGAATTTTTCCCCATTATTTGGGGAAATTCCTGCATTTATTTCTGTACTTTTCATACAACGTACAACACTTAGATATTAGATATTAGCTTAGCATTTCAGACAGGGACATTTTCAATGCTTCTATAGATCTAACTAAATAGATGGGTCCAGATTTAATGCATCCGAGAGTACTGAGAGAGTTGGCAAATGTCATTTCAGAGCCTTTGGCCATTGTCTTTGAAAACTCATGGAGATCGGGAGAGATCCGATCTCAGATGATTGGAAAAAGGCAAATGTAGTGCCCATCTTTAAAAAAGGGAAGAAGGACAATCCATGGAACTACAGATCAGTCAGCCTTACCTCAATCCCCAGAAAAATAATGGAGGGGATACTCAAGGAATCCATTTTGAGGCACTTGGAAGAGGGGAAAGTGATCAGGAATAGTCAACATGGATTCACAAAGGGCAAGTCATGCCTGACCAATCTGATTAGCTTCTATGATGAGGTAACTGGCTCTTCAGATATGGGAAAATCAGTGGATGTGATATACCTTGACTTTAGCAAAGCTTTTGATACTGTCTCCCAAAATATTCTTGCCAGCAAGTTAAGGGAGTATGGATTGGATAAATGGACTGTAAGATGGATAGAAAGCTGGCTAGACTGTCGAGCCCAATGGGTAGTGATCAAAGGCTCGATGTCAGGTTGGCGGTCGCTTTCTAGCAGCATGACCCTTGGACCGGTTTTGTTCAACATTTTTATTAATGACCTGGATGAGGGGATGGATTGCACCCTCAGCAAGTTTGCAGATGACACTAAACTAGGGGGAGATGTAGATACCCTGGAGGGCAGGGATATGGTCCAGAGTGACCTACACAGATTAGAGGATTGGGCCAAAAGAAATCTGATGAGGTTCAATAAGAACAAGTGTAGAGTATTCTGATGTGTCTGTTACTCATTTGGTTAAGTAGGAAGTATTGACAGATATTGCTGGGCAGCTTTTTTATAGTATAACTGACGATCCTTTAAAAAGCAGAGGACGTCATCTAATTTGTCTGCCAAACTGTCTCATTTAATTTGCATCAGTCTGTCTCAATTTCAATCTTCCTTCTGTACAACAGAAATTCTAGTAGGCTTGTGCTCTGTGCAAGCAGTAAATCTACTGTCATCTTTACAAAAACCTGGAAGAGAGAGCTCTTATGGTGCACAGTGACCTCCTGTGGAATTTGTTGCAAATGCTGAGTGTTGAAGCTGAAGGAAACCTAGTGCAAAATATGAATATCTAGACATACAGGAGCACATCTAAACCCATATTCAGGAAAATATTGAGCATACACCTAAGTTTTAGGTACCTGCATAGTCTCAGTGGTTTTATTAGAATTGCTCACATGCTTATAAGTTAAGCACATGCTTAGGTATATTGCTGAACCTGGGGTTGAGTAACTATGTCATTTTAATAGTTTTCAAAAGTTTTATGGGAACATCAGTCACAGTCTTCAATAATATGACGGTGCTGATTCTCTTCAATGAATGTAATGGGCAGCTTTCTGACGGGGGGTGTATTTTTTTTAAGGTAGTGATTTACAGTATCTAATATAACTTCCAATTATGTAGAAAAGGCTGGGTAATCATTGTGGGGAGAAAAAGAAAAGTGGAATGAGATTTTGGGCTCTGCCTCTGAGGCTACATCTGCACTGCAAGCAAAGGGTGTCATTCCCATATAAACCACACTAACCTGAGGAAAACTGGCATGAATATAAATAATGGCATAGCCACAGCAGCACTGGAGCCTGGCTTAGCCATGCCAGGTACGTCCTCACAGGGACTGGGCAGCTTTGTACTCAACACAAGTACACTGCTGCTGCTATTTATACTCACTAGCGTGAGTATGTGTACCCAAGCAAGGAATCATGCCTTTACCTTTCAGTGTAGTCTAAGAGGCTCAGCATAAACCTCAGGGTGTGTCTAGACTACAGGGTTTTGTCGACAAAAGTGGACTTTTGTCGACAAAACTATACCTGCGTCTACACCACCACCGTGTTCTGTCGACAGTAAGTTGACAGAACGCAGCAGTTTTGTCAATGGCGGTAAACCTCATTCTACGAGTAATAACGCCTTTTGTCGACAGAGTTCTGTCAACAAAAGGCGCTATTGCATCCACACTGTGCTTTTTCAAAAGAGAGTGTCTACACTCTCTGTCGAAAAAGTGGCTTGCTTTGTCGACAGAACTGGTTGTAGTCTAGACACTCTTTTTCGACAGAGGCTTTGTCAACAGTGTCTGTTGACAAAGCCTCTGTCGACAAAAGCCTGTAGTCTAGACGTACCCACAGACTAGAGAGAGTAGTGTTGGGGAGGCTTTGCTGGTGGCTTTGAGACATCTTCACTTCCCTAGAATTCTGAGATGCTGAGGGAGCCAGTGATGCCCCAAAGTAATTTAGAAGGGCTGCCTATCAGTGATAGTGCTGCCCAGAATTCCCTCAGTGCTATAGATTGTGGCCCTCCCTCGTTTCTCTTGGCATGACCCTTACTCCTACTCTTACCGTGGGAGCAGTGTAAGGGCACTAGGAAATAATTTCAAAATAACTAAATTCAAAATAATAACTCCCGAAATAACTATTTTGACATAAGCGTTATTCCTCGTGGAAAGCAGGAGTTATTATTTCAAAATAACTGGCCTGTTATTTTGAAATGACGGGGTTGTTAGTGTGGACATTCCACTTGTTATTTCAAAATAAGGGGGGTTCTTTTGAAATAATGCCCTAGTGTAGACCAGGGCGAAGCTGCCTTGCACAGTTCTCTCCTGGTTAGATCTGGGATGCTAATCACTCATTTATGGCACCACAGAAACATAAAAGGGGCATAGAAGAGCGGGAAATCCATGATTTTCAACTTACCTCAACTCCTTTTCATAGGTGGACTCTGAAAGAAAGGAAGAAATTGTTTTAAAATGCAGAAAAATAAAATAAGGCTTGTTGCTGAGATTCTCCTACTTTCTCACACAGTTCAGACTATATTTTAATACAGAAATTGCCTCATAGCTCCCTTTCTCTCCCCTTCCCTTTGCAGTAATATTACAACCTGGTGCACTTGCTTACAATGAAAGTTAATAATAGGAAAGGAATGTACTGAATGCATTTAGTGCTGCTATACATTGTATAGTTGTACAAGTCGAGGGCTATGTCTACACTGCAGAGATTTTCCAGATACTGGAGGCATCTGGAAAAGCTCTGCCACGTCCAAGGAACGCATCCATGGAACAGTTTTGGAACAGTTTCTGAAAAAGCAGATGTGTTCTTTCGGTATCCCTGTACTCCTCATTGTATGAGGAATAAGAGATGTCCCAAAAGAAGAGGTTTTTCCAAAGTTTGGTCTTGTGTAGATGGGCCATACTTCGGAAAAGCCTCTTCCAAAAAAAAAAAAAGCAGAAAAAGATACACAAATTTCAGTTTGAGTATCTTTTTCTGACTTTTCTTTGTAGTGTAGAGATAGCCTCAGTGTAGATGTACATAGACTTTCAATAAAATTTGTGTTCTAAGTCATTTAGTCACTTCTGAAAATCTTACCCTTCCCGCTTACTATAGATGGAAATACTAACAAGCCACCAATTCCGTCGGAAACAAGTTACATCAGAAAAAGTCAGCTTGCAACTGCTTGCATAATACAAGCCACTGGTTATCAGAATCACCTCTCTGCCCTGAATATTCCTTACTAAACTGTTCACTATGCTTTAACTGAAATAGTAGATTAAGTCTAATTGACAATTTAAAAAATGCATAGCTACTAGCAAAAACCCACTTACCTTTGTTTTTTAGGCAGCAGTATATTATTATAAAAATAATAATGATCAGAAGAAGAAAACCAATTGACAATGTGACTGCAAGTATAATAGTCCGTGTGCGTGTACTGTCGTCTTGCTTGCCATTTTCTATTAAATGAAATGAAGAAGCATTACACTAGAAGAGCTGCAGTCTGTCTTTCTCTGAAGACTATGACCATCTTTCTGAAAGCATTACTGAATTATTTGTTGATTATTTAAAACATTATAGGGATTGTGTTTCTTATTTGTTTTCAGAAAGACTTTACCCTATATTGATGATACTGAATAACACATAATGCCTTGATCCTAACAATCTTTGTTACAATTATTCTCTTTATTTTCTAGTTCTATTTCTGACAAACCTAGGCTGCTAATTTTTTTCATTTTTTTCCATTTACCCTTATTTTATAGACATTCTGAGCCCAATCTAAAACCCACTGAAAGCAAATGGGAGTCTTTCCATTGGCTTCAACAGCTATTAATTAGCTCAGACTCATTGTGAACACTTCATAAAACCTCAGTTGTCCACCGTAAAGGACATGTATGTTAATAGTACATCTATTGAGTTTGAGTTTGCTAAATTTAACAGGTTCCTGCAAACTGGACTAAAACATAATTTTGTATACTGATGTACAATAATACATATATGGTGTTTTCATATAACTAGGATTTGATTTTCCCCCCTATAAATGGATGATTTCAAAATCATTCAATGTATCCCTTTTTCTGGCTGTCACAAAGAAAAGATGCTCACTATATCACCCCCAAAATAATCAACATTGACATTGATACCTTTTCCCCTTTAACTAGTTGTCTACATATGTCATGACCATGAGGGTTAGCCAGCAACCTGGGGACTAAGGGGTTAACTATGTCCCTTACCTAACCAGGTAGCCAGCAGCCAATAGAAATGTAGGTAGGAATTTCAAACTGGGACAAAGGAATTTTGAGTTTTCCCTCCCTTGTTCCTGGGCAGTTTTCTCTCCAGCTACTGAGGAGACAGGCATGTCTCTCACTCCAAGAAAAGGCCCTTCACTATCTGTACGTAGGGTAAAGTTTAGATAAATCCATTAGGTTTTATTGTTTTATGGTTTGGGAATGGGAATCTGATGTCTGTGCATTTAGAAATGGGTTTTCCTCTCCTTTGTAACTAAGCTCTTGGCCCATGGGGAGGTTCCCCCATGAGTATATTAATTGGTGACTTTTCCATCTAGTCATTATGCTTGTAATAGAAGTATTGTGGTGATAATAAAAGTTATTTTTCTTTTTTATTAAGCTGGTATTGGCTAATTTTCTTGTGTCCTGCTTTTACTGTAGGGCTGAGATTTCCCAAGTGATCTCTCCCTGGGCTTTCTTATCATTACTTGGGTGGTGGCAGCGGATTTTTATCCCCAAAATCTAGGTTTCTAAGATTTTGGGGGGAAGCTTTATACCAAAGCCTGGAAAGATAAGGTTTTGGGGTACTTTTGCAGGCCCCCACTTCTGCATTCAGCGTGCCAGAGTGGGGGAAAAGCCTTTACAACATACAACAGACACTTGTTCTGATGCTAACATGGCCAAAACTTTTGCTCATCAGGCTCATCCAAAACTTTTGCTACTCTTTAACGTAACCGGACCAATCTTTGATCTCTCCAATTGCAGGGAGCAGCCAACACAGGCTGCCCCAGGCATGGAGCTGGCTCCCTGTTAGGAAGGCAAGATAAGGGACCTGCTGAAGGCCAGCTCTAAAGGCAGTCCAAAATAGAACCCTGGTACATGTATTAAAAACATACTTCAAATCCAAAAGTATACATTATGTACAGCCTTGGCCAGAGGTGAACGTGGACTGGTACAGCTGGTATAGTGCATCAATAAGAAAGTAGCTGCCAGTACAGCCTGGTACACAGCTGACACTGATGTGTTGCCGTGGCAGCACTTTAAAGACCATTCCTGCAGGGCTGCCAATGGTGAAGGCAGGGAGGGCAGAGGCAAAAGGGTCAGCTGGCCCAGGGCCAAGCGATTTCAAAGGACCCAGGGATTCTGGCCACCACTGAAACTGCCACGCCAGTGACCGGAACACTGGGCCCCTTAAAATCACCACTGGATCCCTGGGCTTCACAGGCCAGGCAGCACTGAAGGGCTCACTGTGGGAGGCTGGCCTTCTGGGGACCCGGACCCAGGACCCATGCCAGTAAGACATTTAAGTTATTTTCACCCTGGCTTTGACAGTACTGCTTCTGTTGCACGGGGTTTGTGTGCACCATGTTCCTTTTATTGTTCCTAATTAAATATGGGTCTGAATGGCAAAATTTGGATACTGGTTTCAGACTCCCCAAAGTTTGCACATGCTCTTCTGGAGTTCTGGATTGGCCCATTTAGAGGAAAAAGGCCAGCTACAAAATTTGAATTTGGATTCTGAGCACTCCAATGCTTGGATAGTTGAGAAATTATTCAGTTTAGTCTCTTCTCTAATCCTCATGGACATTCAGCATGTAAATTCATCATGCAAATTAGCCAATTCAGCATGGAGGGGCTGTTCCTAGAACTAATTATAATCTACTACCCAATATGTTCCTGGTTTCCAACTTTTATACATATCTTTACCCCTTTGGAGCACTTCAAGGACGCATTGTGTCCATTATTAATTCTCATTCCTAAGAAGATATTTTGCCCTTGTGCACGTAAAGATTACTTCCACTGAGAGCAATGGAAATAATGTGTATGAATGCAAAGGCAAATGTCAGCCTCAATTTTAAATGTCCTTTATTGGTTCTTGATCCTCCATCCTACCTCTCCTGCCATACACAGCACATCTAATTTCCCCCCAATGCGTTTCTGTTTCCAGCAGTCCCTGCAAACCTCGAACACTAGATTTTTTTGGAGCAACCCATCTTTCTTCCATTCTGTGCTCAACCACGGGAATACCTTCCTTCTCTGTGCACCTACCTGAATCCTGTCTGCTTTTAAGAGTCTCGGGCAGGGGTGGGCAAGTACCGGCCCGTGGGCTGGATCCAAGCTGCCAGGGTTAGCCCCTGATGGGTCACTGATGCTATATTTACCTGCACCTCTGCAGGTACGGGGGAACATAGCTCCTGTTGGCTACGGATCACTGTTCCCGGCCAATGAGAGTTGTGATCACTGGTACCTGCAGAGGTACAGGTAAATATAGCAGCAGCAGCCTACCAGGGGCTAACCCTGGTGAACCCCCACCATTTTATTGCCCGCCCTTGGTCTAGGCCTCTTAATGCACTCTTTGAGAAAACTGAGCATTCCGATGCTGCTAACATTGAAATAAGTGGCAAATTCCCATTTGACACTAAGGGAAGCAGAATCAAGCCCTTAATTTTCCATGTCTCTATCCTAGGTCATGCTTCCTAAGATTGGCTTTTATATAAGCTTTTGTTCTGCCACACCATAACTATCAGTTATGGTGATATCAGTATTTCATAATCTGCAGCCTGGTAGATAATATGTATTCATCAATTGTGAAGTACTTTGTGATTTTTTTTTCATGGAAGAAATTAATCTACAGCATAAATCTGCCTTTGATTTTATTTTGTGCCGTACAAAATGCTATGGGAATTTTAAGGTCATTATCTTGCTGGCATGTTTAATTATATTTTAATAAGCTATTGCTACCAAATATCAGTTATTCTGAGTACACTTTCAGGCTCTTGTTTTTATATTTAGCTTCTTGTAAGACCTTTTGCAGTTAACTTCAATACAGATTTGTGGTAAGATACATGCAGAAAATAATTTGTAGTGTTAAGTCATATCAAAGTTATATACAAGCAGTTGAGAGATGAATAGAGAGGTGTGTTAGTCAATGTTTTAATGAGTCCTAAAAACAAATCTCCATATGTGATAGCCTAGAGATTTCTGTCTGTCAGCTGTAATGTTTTCCTTTGGCAAACACTACACTCTCATTAGTTTCATATTTCTTGATAAATACAGCAACTGGGATGCCAAGATTTCAGAATGTTTTTTACAGCAACTTCATTTGTTCTTCTTATTTTTATTGAACCAACCTTTCAGTTTTCATGGGCTATTCATTTACTATAATAAGATGGCTGCTCATAAGAACATGAGAAAGACCATACTTGGTCAGACCAAAGGTCTATCTAGCTCAGTATACTGTCTTCCAACAGTGGCCAAAGCCAGATGCCCCAAAGGGAGTGAACAGAACAGGTAATCATGATGTGATTCCTCTCCTATTGTTCATTTCCAGCCTCTGACAAACAGGCTAGGGAAACTATTCCTACCCAATCTGGCTAATAGCCATTGATGGACCTAACCTCCATGAATTTATCTAGTTCTTTTTTTGAACCCTGTTAAATGCCTGGTCTTCACAACATCCTCTGGCAAGGAGTTGAACAAGTTGACTGTGCGCTGCGTGAAGAAAAACTTCCTTTTCTTTGAAACCTGCTACCTATTCATTTCATTTGGTAACCCCTAGTTCTTATAATATGGGAACAAGTAAATATTTTTTTCCTTATTCAGAAGGAACATAACAAGTATGCTAAACAAAATGCCCAGGGTAATTTCAGCTGTTTCAATGGACCTAACAAAGTACATCACTTAAGGGCTACGTCTACACTGGCATGATTTTGCGCAAGAACTATTTTGCGGAAGAGTTCTTGTGCAAAAACTCTTCCAGAAAAGAGCGTCTACACTGGCATGTGCCTTTGCGCAAGAGATGTGCTTTTGCGCAAGAGCATCCTTGCCAGTGTAGACGCTCTCTTGCACAAGAAAGCTCTGATGGCCATTTTAACCATACGGCTTTCTTATGCAAGAAATTCATGTTGCCTGTCTACACTTGAGCAAGAACAGTTGCACAAGAGGGCTTATTCCTGAGTGGGAGCATCATAGTTCTTGCACAAGAAGCACTGATTTCATACATTAGAACGTCAGTGTTCTTGCGCAAGAACTTGCGGCCAGTGTAGACAGGCAAGATTGCGCCAATGTAGACACAGCCAAGGAGTCATCTTCCTTCATTTCTTCTTAACCTTTCAAGATGAGGTTTGTCTAGAATTTGCACTGCAGTGGATCAAAGCCATGTTTCAGGATTGAAAGGGAATTAGTAATGTAAAAGTACTTCCTACTGTGTATAATTCGAATCTATGTGAGTGATCTTCTGTGTAACCTAGTGGGGGCAGATAAGAGTTTTGTGTGCAAAGCACAACCGATTTTATTTTGATAAAATAGATGAGCACAGACTGACTGTAGCATTCTTGAGGAAGCAGGGAGTCTTTGGGTTCAGTGAAAAGCAGTTAGGTCAACAGATGAGATAGCATGCAGTGCCTCGCCGGGAGAAGTCTGCCTCTATGGGTATGTCCACCAATCATCTGGGAGGTATAAATCCCAATGGGGGATAGACAAAGATGCATTAGCTCTGCTTAAGCTAGGGCACTAAAAACAGTAGTGTAGCCCTGGTGGCACAGCTTGGACTAACTACTCCAGTACAATCCTGCCTGACCCCATTGATACATAGCTAGCCCAAATCACTGCCCGTGCTGCCTAGGCCACATTGCTATGTTTAGATGCTAGCTAGCACAAAACTAGCATATGTTCATCTACCTGCACTGCAAATTAGACCTCCCAGCTTCTGCGAGACATACTCTATGTCTGGCTAGCCTAGCCTACTTCCTACTAGTTACTTGGGGAGTCTGCAAAATAGCACTATCATAAAATGACAGTTCTTTATTGAAGTCTGCTTATATCAGGAAAGAGTTTGGTCCAAAGTCCCCTAATTCAAATTTTATGACCTACAGAATAACTAGATGGCTAGCAATAAAACTATTACCTGCTTATGAAATGGCACAGAAGCTCAGAAATTTCAAGTGTGGTATTAGAATATTTTTCTTATTGTGTCATGTCTTTATTTCATGTTAATCACATATAGGATTTATATTCTCCTATATGGGAAAATCTTGACTGTGTGCTGCTGCACAGTCATTTTCCCAAAGAGGAAAGCATGATGATCCTATATGATCACTAATGATGTGCTAATTGTGCTCTGTGACAGCTGTTTTTCTCCTCTTCTGATTTACAACACGTAACTATGGAAACTGTGGGTGGATGCTTCAGTAGTGCTAGAAATGAGTAGGCAGGAGACTTTAATCATTTTATTAAGACCTCAGGACAGATCTCTTTTGCTTAGTCAGTAATTAGAAGCAATTTAACTTAGAGGAAATCTTATTAAAACCAGTAAAATGGCCTTTTTGAATTCCATTTCAAAATAGATACTCCTGAGAAACTTGGTAATAATGGCTCACACTTAAAGTAAAAGGCCCAGTCAGCCTGCCTATTTATCTAGGTTTTTATACCACACCCATCACTGTAATTTAGTATCTGAATGCCTTTGATTCATCATGTCAGGGCCACCCATTTCAGATCATGGAATGGGCCATATAGCACATAGCACTCAGAAGGTGTGTCTAGACTACAGGGTTTTGTCAACAAAAGTGGGCAGCTTTGTACTCAACACAAGTACACTGCTGCTGCTATTTATACTCACTAGCGTGAGTATGTGTACCCAAGCAAGGAATCATGCCTTTACCTTTCAGTGTAGCCTAAGAGGCTCAGCATAAACCTCAGGGTGTGTCTAGAGACTACAGGGTTTTGTCGACAAAAGTGGACTTTTGTCAACAAAACTATACCTGCATCTACACTACCACCATGTTCTGTCGACAGTAAGTCGACAGAACGCGGCAGTTTTGTCAATGGCGATAAACCTCATTCTAGGAGGAATAACGCCTTTTTTTGACAGAGTTAAGTCGAAAAAAGGCACTATTGCATCCACTATGTGCTTTTTCAAAAGAGAGCATCTAGACTCTCTGTCGAAAAAGCGGCTTGCTTTGTCGACAGAACTGGCTGTAGTCTAGACATTCTTTTTCGACAGAGGTTTGTCGACAGTATCTGTTGACAAAGCCTCTGTTGAAAAAAGCCTGTAGTCTAGACATACCCTGAGGGCTGCCAACTTGGTGAAAGAGCTATCAGTTTGATGTTAAAAGCTCAGCTCCTTTTTTCCACACTCACCTGATCACTAAAAGAAGCCTGGATTTAAAGACCTCCTTTGTCTGAGAAAAACTCTGGGTGGCACAGTAACCATAAAGATTTCAACCCCACCTTTCCACCTCCCACTGGATGTCTGAGAAAAGTGTCCCTGTGTGGCAGTAATCTCACCTTTTCTTACAGTCCCTACAGACTATGACCATAGTGTACATTTCTATAGCCCTGAAATTCCTCTGCTTGTTTTACAACACTGGGGACATGTGGACAGACAATTCCCAAGACTGAAGGGACAAAAAGGACATTTGCATGCCTCCTCCCTTGGTTGCATCAAGCACTGCTTAGCCCGAGTTGAGGAACTTTTACTCTTACTCTGCTAGCACTTGAAAAAGAAAACTATCCATCACTATGCCAAAAGAGGTTTGTCAATATACACTTATGGGCCAGATACTGCCCCTAGTGCTGCTTGTTTTGAGCCAGTCAGGCGGCACAAAACAGGTGGAAGCCCAGCTTACTTAGCTGGCTAGTGATTCCCCTGGCATCAGAGTCACATTAAAGGTGCAGTTAATTGCCACAGGTTGTTGGTCAGCCCAACAACTGAGTGTGCTGGCTACTATCTGGGACATGAAACGTGACAAGGTGGGCCTTCATGTCAGGGAAGAACACAATATGGATCCCATATCACATAACAGTCCGAGGGTGGCGAACTATGTCAAAGAGCTGTTTGATGAAGCATGACAACTCCTGAGTTGGGGTAAGGCGTGGGAAAGTGCATGCGATGCCACAGTGCTATAACAGCAATGGCTGAACAGCTCCATGCCTGTTGTATAACTTTATGAGGAGCACAGTCTATTGTGCACACTTGTTTACGTTAGGTTGTGTGTAGTGGGTGAAATCCTAACTCTGGTGAAGTGAGTGGCCAAATTTTCACTACATTCGATAGAGCCAGGATTTCACTTTAGAATTTAGCCGTGAGCAAACAAGACATAGCATAAGATGTTTATGTGACTGACAGTCCGAAATCTATAATTATTTTACAGCCTGAGTAAATTTTTTCAGTGCCTAAATTCATGGAGAGAGATCTTACAAAAGGCAGAAAATCCAATTTTGTATGCAATGAACCCCTGAACAAGCATTTGGGACAGTTCTTCTGTGCTCCAAATAAAGAGAATTAACATTTACTGAATTTAACCCTACATGAATATCCCATTGTAGTTTCTTTTGTTTACTTAAATTTGATTCTGTTACATTTGCAGGAGTCATAATCCTTAAGCTGGAATAAAAGATTTTCAAATTAAAACAAAAAGTAAGAGTATAAAGAATGTTCACGTACCTTCAAGGAAGTCTTGCACAATAAGAGTTACAGTTGCATTCTGGGGCTCAGGAAGTGCCTCTATGTCAGCTAAACAAGTCAGCGTCTCATTGGCCATGGGAGTCAAAGTTAAAGTGCTCACTTCATTGTGAAGATCATTAGATCCTTGACTGTGGTTAGTAACATACCTGGACTTATCTACAGAAGAGTTATTTATCATCCAGGTCATGTTTGGAGCTGGAGCCCATCCTAAGGCTTCACAAATAATTTCAACTGTTTCATTCTTTCTTACTGTCAAGTTGTGATCTTTAATGAACAAAGATCCATTAACTGTGGGGAAAAAAGTTGATTTGTTCCTTCAGAATATTAAACTGCAATGGTGTCTTATTTGGGGATTTTAAATCATCTGTTTCTACCAAAAATCAATCAACTTTTGAAACTTGCCAGTTAAAAATAATAATTAAAATAAAATAAAATAGAAAACCTAAAACAGGAGTGTTGTTTACATGAGATAAATGTGGAGCCATTGCAACTTCCTGGCCATGCTGTAGTCCAATTTGGATTTACAACGAGACTTAGTTTTCCACTATCTGTTCAATGAAAGCTTTGGAGTGACACTGTTTGATCACACTGAAATATCTCCTGCACCAGCTGAACTACCATGTATCATCAGAATTTATCAAGGGATGTTTATAGAAAGGTGATGGCTCTTAGTATCAGGCATCTTTTTTGGACCAATGAATAGTAGATGGAGGGAAATTCCACTTTATGGGATGCATGTACTTTCTCACAATAATGATACTAGAAGAAGTCTACAGAGAGAATGTCTGATGTAGCTGTAGTGTATAGCAGCAGTCATTCCAAGGTATCGCCTCCGTACTCAGAGACTAAATTTTTGCACTACGTTAAACCCAACACAAAGAAGCTGGGTGGAGGCTGACAATTCCTAGGTCAGACAGTAGGAAGGCTTTTTACATAAAATACAAAAGAAGTTTTATGTACAACGCTGAAGGAAAAAAATCCATGAAGAATGTGACCAAAGGAGATTATTTTCGACTGATGTCTGACAGCACTGATACCGGCTTTCGGCACACAGACCAAAAAGAATAAGAGCTGTTACGAGAAAAGTGAATATAACTGAAGCCTTTTGTAGCAGCAGCTTCATTATACCTTGGAATGCCAATCTGCATGTGAAATTACTAATCCAGCTTTCAAGATGAGAAATATAGCCGGTGTGGGGCATTACATGAAGTTGGTACAAATGCAAAGTGATCATTTTGGCCATGTGCCAAAGGATTTCTTTTCAGTACAATTCAATAAAAATCATGTGACAACAATTAGAATGCATACACACCTTGCACAGAAAGAAAAGCATAGCGGTTGGGATCAGTCGTTTGAATGCTGCATTCTATTTTTCCAGAATCATTCTCTTGGACGTTGTGGATGATCAGCTCTGAGGTAAATTCATCACCACTGGTATAATTTTGTTGAGTGAAGCGATCTATTGTTATAAGAGCTCCTCCAACAAAAGTTGTTGATAAAACAGGATTTGTGTTTAAAGTCCAAATGATTATTTGCCATCCTTTGAACACAGTACAGTTAAACCGAGCCTCTGAACCAACTAGGACTGTTGCATTAGCAGGGCCATTTACAATAGAACAATCAAAGCCAAAATCTGGAAATAAATATACAAGAATTGTAAATATACGAGTCCCAAAGTCAATGAGGTGCCTTTGGCTTATCTTGAATAATCAAAAGCTTCAGGGGGTAGCTGAGTTAGTCTGTAACTGGAAAAACTTAAAAACCAACAAATAGTCTTGCAGCACTTTAGAGACTAACAAAACATGTAGATGGTATCATGAGCTTTCGTGGGTACAACCCACTTCTTCAGCTCAGCAAGACTACAAAATAAAAAGAATTAGCCCTGATAGGACTTTTCACATAAATACTTTGTGTATTTGACATCTGAAGAACATATCAGAAAAGACCACTAAATCATCTAATGTGGCAAGATATTTCTAACAATGAGTGATACCAGATTCTTCTTTTGGAGAAAGCTTAAAACCTCACGTTATCATTAATAATTCCTGAGTTTAAAAATCTGTGTTAAAATGGAGTTAAGGATGAGAAAGGTTGACTTCATATCAGTAGTATTAAGGTCAAATACATAGCAAGGATATTGTATTATCCCCAAACCAATAAATCCAGGCACTATACAAATACAGTTAAATTTAAAAGGAACTTAAATAAGTTATCATATGGAAACACACAACTGCGGCACCCAAACAGGTTGACTTCTGCTCTGTAGTGACAACGAGCAAAAACAATGTAACTGAATAATTTTAAGTGTTGGTGATCCCAGATTAGATTAAACTGATTTTTAAAGACATGTCATTTTTTTTCCTTTCATAAGTCAGTACAGAGCACAGTTAAGGCTTCTGTTGAAGGAGAACTTCCAGTTATGAAAACTAATGGGGGGATTAAATATATATTCAAACATACCCATGCAAAAGATTTCAGTTAATTTTAACTTATTTATCAAATGGAAAGTTACATTAATGATTACACCTCAAATTCTTAAACTGTTATTTCCTTTGGGGGAAAAATAGACTTTTTTTTTTTTTCAGTCCTCCAGGAAGAAATAGTAGTCATAGAAATAAAAGATGTTCATGGAAGACTGTTATGGAGATCTGCAGCTTTCACAGGTTTCAATTTAAAACATTGTACCTTTCCAGTGCATTGCAATCTCCTAAATATCTCTGTACATGAGTGACAGATTAGTCAATCAAAAGCAAAATTCACTGCTACTGTTAGTTATCAAAATTTTAAAATACATCATAAAACACTCTCCTTTCAATAGAAATAGATCATTTTTCCTGGTAGAGATGCAACTGCTCTTAGCATGCATCATTATCTTAAAGGGGAACTGTAGCACTTTCAAGCATACAATTGTTTCACATCCTGAAATACAATTATATGTAAATACTTATTATGTTTTATTAACAATTGTAAAAATATTTGAAAGATAATTTTTCCTCTTTTTCCTTGACAAATCCTAAACTGAGGGGATTCTAGACTACAATTGGTGATGACATCATTTAAAACAGCATGGCTACAGTAACTAGGAATCAGACTGAGACCACTAACCAGTTCTATACGCTTTCCTTACTGCAACAACCATCAGATTATCATGATTTCTGCTCATTACTGAGGTGAACTACTGAGTTAGGTGAAAAATCTTCTGTATCTTTCACAATTCTCGGTACCGTCAATCATTCTGAACCAGAGTTTTTCCTGTGACCTTACGACAGCACTAATCCACTTGGGCATGTCTACACTAGGAAATTATTTCAAGATAACTAATTTTGAAATAATAACTCCTGAAATAACTACTTTGAAATAAGCTTATTCCCTAAGGGTATGTCTACAATATGGGATGAAGTTGAATTAAGATACACAACTTCAGCTATGTTAATTGTGTAGCTGAAATCAAAGTACCTTAACTCGACTTTTGGCACTGTCCACACTGCAGGAAGTTGAAGGGAGAATACTTTCCCTTCAACTCTCCTTACTCCTTGTGGAAGCAGGACTACCAGCATCGACCAGAGCGCCTCTCTCAGTTAGAATTCGCGTGTCTTCACCTAGACCCGATAATTCAAACTCTGGAAGATGGACAGTGACAACTTCGATCTTCTCTGTAGTGTACACAGACCCCAGTAAAGCAGGAATTATTATTTCAAAATAACCAGTCCCTTATTTTGAAATAATGGGCTGGATAGTATGGACGCTCATCTTGTTATTTTTAAATAATTCTCTAGTGTAGACAAGGGCATTATTAGTTACCCTTTGAAATATGAAAAGTCTTTACCCCTTTTTTTCCCTCTCAGTCCCCTGGATCTGTACAATTTTGATATATTGAGTTTGGAGGTTTAAATTTTCAAGGCTTTGTTTGTACTTTAGATGATTGATTGCAACTGACTTTAATAACTATCATGAGGTTCAAACTATACACAACCATTTTTAGAATTCACTCCAGAAACATGTGATTTTTCCAAAGTCCTAAGTTACATAACAGACCTAAAAAACCTAATGGGTTTTCAACACAGTGTGCAGGGATTTAGTAATACAATTAATTTATTCCTTAGCTAGTGATCTTACTCCCTTGATATGGTAGCAGTAGAAGAGGGGATCATTAAAAGTTAGAAAGGGCACCTGGAAAATCATCTTGGTAGATAAACTAGAGACATATTTTCCAGAATAATATCTCATGGACCCAAACTCAGCACTGCTTTACTCTGCACATTTCTAGGTTACATCGTCTGTAGTTTAAGTACAATTGCAGGTTCATGAAGATTTAACAGAAACTTCTTCTCAACCCTTATCTAGAGCTGGGGCTTATACAACAAAAAATACATTATAGAACTCACTGTACTGCATTCAAAATGACAAAAGTGGAGGTGCATCTCATTTATATGCACTGGAGCAATGGCATGTTGAATAGTAATCTAATGTATATGATTTTTGAATGTTCATTGTGCACTCATTTGGATATGAAATATTTCACAGAACTGATATAACTTTGTATTCTTTTGGATCCTAAAATAATCAGTATTTTCTTCAGTCTTAATTTACCTCCCACTGGGATCTAAATAATAAATCTATCATACTATTTTGCAGTTATAGCTGTTTTTGTCTTTGTGCTACTTCCATCTTGGAAATAATTTACGAATGATAGCTAAACACTCTTCATAACCCTAGTGAAGCAGAATTTAAATATATCATACTCAGATTAATATCTGGAAAAGTAATGCAGAGATTATAGCAGCAATGGGCAACCCAGGGTAGTGAGTGGGCCTCATGAGTGGCCCTCCTTCATCTCAGTGGGCCGCAAAATTGTCATAACCAAGACAGTCTCCTGGTTTGCTAACTACACTTGCATGCCTAGAATTAGCAAGATGTACCAACGGAACAATAGCAGCGCTTTGACTGGATGCAGAGAGATCACATGGCTCTCACAGTGTTGTGTGAAATTGGCATGCACCTCACTTCACGTGCCCTTGATTTATGTGCGTGTCATTTTAGTAATACTGCTAGGAAGAAAACGAAGTGGATGGAAACTAATGGAATCTGGCAACCCTGCATGTGGGCAGTGGTAAATAATATGTCACATAGAACCCTGATGGGCCATACAGGTTGCCCAGCACTGGATTACAGGAAAGATCTACAAAAGGATTTACACAGTGGATACCTCAACCCTAAATTAGGCACATAGGCTCCCTATGTCTGGCCACAGTTGAGAGACTAAAACTGGGATCCACAAAACCAGCAAGTTGAACAGGGAGCCACCTAAGGCAGCTTTAAGTTACTGTGGGGATATATTAAATCAACACTTCTCTCAATGGATGCACCCACATCTCCCTGAGTAGCACTGGACACTTTTGGGGCAGAGCGAGTGCCTTATGGGTCCGTCCCTTCTGGAGGGGAGGTTGCGGCCACGTGCCACTTTCACTTTTGCAGCATCCTCCCTCCTGAGTCTAAGGACTAGTTAAACAGAACAACACCTTCTCCTGTATCTTCTGCCAAAAGTCAGTCATTTACCTCTTGTTTCAAAGAGAAGCTTCTTCTCTTTATTTTTTTAAAGTTTTATTATTTGTCTTACAAGATCATGTAAGCCTGAATCAACATGAGCTCCCATGGTGCCAAGAAAGGTAGAAACATCATAATAGTCAGCCCTGCCAAGAAGAGCCCCAAACCTAAGTAGAAAAGTATGCATTACCCCTGTTTTTCAACAGGTGGATTAACTGACATGCCAAAGGTAAAGGATGTCTATGGAAGAGCTAGAAATTGAGTTCATATCTTCTGAGACTGAGGCGAGTGTTTTGACCACAAGACTAGCATTCCCTAATTCAACCCAATATTGTCATCATGGCTGGTTGGTTGGTGGTCTGCATTGGACAGGGTGGGCTGTGGGACCGCTGTGAGAACCGCTGCTCTACACCATGCACAGTGCTCCATGAAATCATAGTGTCCATTTGGTTTTGTGTGATAAGGTGTGGGTTAGTAAAGCTTTACATTGCCTTCGGCATATCAGTAAATGTTTACAAAAGGATCAACACTGGTGAAAGTTCATAAGAAGAATATTTCATTTAAGCCTAAGGGTACATTTCTGTAGCTGGTGATTCAGTCATCCAACCTTTTCCAAAGGCATTCCTAATTGTTTTATGAATGGTTGCTCCCCACTGTGTCACACTAACTCACTGTATTGGGTATTATGGTTCCTTCAGATATAAAGGCTTTTTTTATTTACAGTTACTCAGTGCCAGTGGCAAATGGTGAACAAGTTCATGAGCCAACATTTATCCAAAACCCATCCCTTCTTACTATCATTTTCCCGTCCTCACCTGTTCTTCATCTCAGAGTGGGCAGGGAGAAATCTGATTTTCAAATGGGTGTATGGGTACCTGGGAAGAAATTGCCCCTTTCTCCTTCGGCTTCCTACACCACTGATTATACTGCTTCTACTTGATAATTGACAAATTAAGACACATTACAGCAAGAGGTAGGAAGGAAAATGTTTACTCCCATGTCCTTTGTTAATCATTTTTCTAGCTTTGTTATGGTATTTTTAAAGCCCACACAGCCACCTCCTTTTTCTTTTTATCTCCCACTGCAAATTCTCCCACTCTCTGAGTCTTCCTTTATCTCCCTATAAAAGGTAGGAGATGGAAAAGAAGGAGAATGCTCCCCTCTTTATAGCAGATGAGAGAGAGCTTACTCTTTCTCTCCCCCGGCCCCTTCACACACCCCACCCCACCCCCCTACACACACACGATCTGCCTTAATTTATTCCCTGCTCAGCAACTCTCGTTTTCTGGACTGATGTCAAAGCAGAGACCTCCGTGGCCTCACTGACTCAGCACCACTAGATGCTAATTGACTGGCATGAGACAAGAATCTGTGATGTCACTAATTCAACACTTACAGCCTGCTGGGAGGATGCCAAGACACCAACCTTTGTGAGCTCACTAACTAGGATTTCAAGGCTTGGGGGCCTCTGGCTCAGCACTTCTAGTTTGCTGTGCTAGTGTCAAAAGTTATGCTACTTTGAACTTACATACACGTCTCTAGCTTTCTGGAATGAGAGCAAACAGATATTAGGAATAATTTAAAAAGGGATAGAGAATAAGACACTTATTGCCTCTATATAAATCCATGCTATGCCTACATCTTGAATACTGCGTACACATGTGGTCACCTCATCTCAAAAAAGATATATTGGCATTGGAAAAGGTTCAGAAAAGGGCAAGAAAAACGATTAGGGGTTTGGAACAGGTGCCATCTGAAGAGAGATTAAAAAGACTGGGACTTTTCAGCTTAGAAAAGAGGAGATTATAGGGGGATATGATAGAAGTCTATAAAATCATGACAGGTATTGAGAATGTGAATAAGGAAAAGTTATTTACTAATTCCCATAACATAAGAACTAAGGTCACCAAATGAAATTAATAGATAGCAGGTTTAAAACAAATAAACAGAATTTTTTCTTCATGCAGCACACAGTCAACCTGTGGAACTCCTTGCCAAAGGGGATGTTATGAAAACCAGGACTTTAACAGGGTTCAAAAAATAACTAGATGAATTCATGGAGGATAGATCCATAAATATTTATTAGCCAGGATGGATAGGAATAGTATCCCTAGCCTCTGTTTGTCAGAGGCTGAAAATGGATGACAGTAGAGGGATCACTTGATGATTACCTGTTTTTGTCCAGTCTCTCTGGCCACTGTCAGAAGACAGGATACTGGGCTAGATGGACCTTTGGTCTGACCCAGTCTGGCGGTTCTAATGTTCTTATGATTTCAAGACCAGATGCTATGCAGTTATTGATTAAGCACCTCTTAAGCACCTTTTGTTGCGCTGATGTGAAATAACATATTTTTCTGAAATCACTAGAACAGCACCACTAGTTTGGTAAGATGATGCCCAGTTTTACAGGCCCTTATGAATTACTGGCTCAGCAAGAGTCACCAAGAGTCCTGATTCACTAAGATTTTCCCAGTTTGAAAGGAGAAGTCCCACAATACTGTTAGCACTGGGGATTTGTTCCACCTTTACCAAGACACCTACTCAATCTCAGTGAGAACAGGCGTTGGAGATAGGGAGCATTCCTAGAACTGTTTCTTGTGTAAAGGTGAGAGCGGAGATATCCCAGAGGTATCCTGGAAAAATAATGCCGCATCCAAGGAATGCGCCCGCTTTTTCAAAAAAAAGTCAAAAAAGCGGATGCGCTCTTTCGCCATCCCTGTAAACCTCATTCTACCAGGCATAAGGGATGTGTCGAAAGAGAGCTTTTTTCTGAAATTTGCTGCCGTGTAGACATGCCAAATTTCAGAAAAGCCTCTTTTGAAAGTAAATCGGAAAAAGATGCGCAATTTGCGGTACTCAATTTAACCCTGCAGTCTAGACGTAGCCAAACTGAGAAACAAGAAAATCTGGCTCTTTTCAGATGAGAGGGAGAAGAGCAGGCTCTGAGCCACTTCTCCCTCCTCTTTTATAATAGAGGAGGGAGAAGTAGAAGTAAAAGGACTAGATGCAGAAGGAGGATTGGTTGGGGGCTGAGTGTTTCTACAAACCCAGGAGAGGAGCAGAGATGGGCCACATGGGGCCAAAGGAAGCACTGGAGCCTGCAGACAGGTAGTGGGGAGAAATTAATTAGTTTAAGGAAGGAGAGCAGCATTCAGTGGTTTGCAGAATAATTGATTTGTGGGGGATTAATTACTTTACTGTGGCAGAATGTATTTATTGGATGGGGAGGAAAGGAGAGGCAAACAAGAGCTGGGGCCCGCTGATTGGGTGTGGCTGCTTAAAGCAGGGTTGAAAGAAGAGAAAGGGAGTGAACAAGAGAAAAAAGAACACACTGCTCTGCTGGGCAGGCTGGAAGCTGTGTGATGACAACTAGGGAGAAGTTTCAGATCTACCTGATTTGTACCTGGACCTGCCCCAGTGAATGAGCGAGCAGGGACAGTAGGAAGGAGTAGGAATGCCTGGAGCCCAGGAGGTGGGAGGGATGAGGCGTGTAGGGGGTCAAAGTAGAGGAGTCAGGACAACAGATGGCAGGAAGTTCATGGCAGAGGAAAGTTTTCAGTTTAGATGAGATGGAGCTGTTTGTATTTTATCAACTGGTCGCTGTTGCTGCTGTGTAGCTGTCCTTGGTTTACACTTTGTAAGCCTGGTCACCCTGGGCCTACACCCCTAGCTGGCTAGCCTGCTGTGGAAGTGCAAGTCCCTGTGAGGAAGGTAAGCAGTGGTTAAAACAGATTGAAGAGGGAAGGAGGTGCTTCATAATTCTGGTGGCTTTATGTCATCTTAAAGAGTGAAATGTGTCAATAGTGTCTTCTGTGAGAGACAGGGCATAGGAACGATAAGGGAATAAATGTGTGTGAAAGATGTCTATGACCCAAAGAAGGTGCCAAACATAGTGGGAGTGAGCATGTAAATGTGTTACTAGGGGAACAACCTTTGTGTGCCTTATCTCATCCCCATTGATGGCCATTTTCTTTCTTCTTGAGTCTGTCAAGGAGAGGATTTCCTCTGAACAGGAGGGAGGGTTTGAAGTAGCAAGGTCTGTCGCTTTCCCTCTCAGTCCTTTAGGGAGAACCAACCGGGAGACATATGGGTACATCTACACAACAGGGCCAAAGTTGAATTAAGCTACGCAACTTCAGTTACGTTCATTGTGTAGCTTAAGTCGAAATAGCTTAACTCGGCTTTAGGTTCTGTCTATACAGCAGGCAGCTGAAGGAAAAACACTCTTCTTTGGACTTCTCTTACTCCTCCTGAAATGAGGGTTACCATGAGTCAGAGTAAGAAGTCCTCCAGCTCGACATTATTTCAAAATAATAGCTTGTAATGTAGATGCGCACTATGTTATTTTGGAATAACATCAGTTATTCCAAAATAACATTGCTATGTAGACGTACAATAGTGTGCTATAGAAAAAATGCAGCAGAGGTAGTTAGGAGATTCTCAGCTTGGAGAATTTTTTTTGTCCCATCAGGTACTGGTGTTGCTTCTCCTTTAGGTGGAAAGGCCTGGTACCTCATACAGTCCCCAGGTAGATATAGCTCTCCCTGCTGCTCCCAAATGAAAATCTGCTGCCTGATGAGCCATTTCCCCAGGTAGCGAAGAGGCAGGAGGAGGTGGAACTCTGCATGGAGCTGAGCTCCCTCACCTCTGGAGAGGGCATGAAGAGGGAACACTCTGCTTTTAAAGGAACTGCTGTCTTCCCTTTGCCATGATCTTCCTGGCATCTGCTTCACTGACTCCTCTATGCCTCCCCCGCCACACACACACACACACACACACACCTTACTGTAACCCTTTCTAACACCTTCATATTGGAGTCAGGCTTGACACATAAAGCAATCCCTTCTAAGATGAGCTGGTGAAGTCATTCACTATTAACAATTACTGTGACACATACAGTTGATACTGCCTGTAATAGATATTTACAGTGCTTTAAAATTAGTTTATAAATGGTGTCCATTATGAGTTATTTCACAGATAAGCAGTGTCCTACCTGTTAGTGAGGCGAATAGGATAAAAGTGAACAGAATACATTTCTGGAGGCTATCCATTGGAACATTTTCTCCTGCAACCTAGGACAAAAAGGCATCCAGTTGTCATTGGATAGTTATAAGGAAGCTACCCGACATGAATTGTTAAGGAAATCAGTAAGGTGTTGCTGCTGGTTTTATATCACTCTAACATTTAAACATCTGTCTCTGTGTAACCTGTACTACACATATGTGGAGAAGATTAAAGGTGCCTTAAAGATAATGAAAATGGATTGTGGGTACCTGGGAGGAATAATTCTGAGTTGCTTGCAACCAAATGAGCATGTCCTCCATGCTGCTGGTAGTGTTCTGTCAGATTAAAGTACTTTATAGTCACTCACAGAAATGTCTTCTAAAATAATTGGATGGGGTTTGATTCACGCCTGAGGCTATCCCTGGATGTGTTTAATCAGCATAGCCCCAGGCTCTCTCACTACATTTCCACTCCAGCCCGCACCACACACTTTGAACGCTATTCAGGCTGCCTCTGGGACCCCAGCATAGTGGGTTTTGTAGGAATAGTGGTCGTCTGCGACTCCTTCTTTGTGTGCTTCTCACCCTAAGTGTCCTCTGCTAGAACCCACACTAGGTTCAAGCCCATTTTATTCCCTCACGATGAGGCTTGGCAGAATTTGAGTTTGGGGGTTGTTTTGTAATTTTGATAGCTAATAATTTTTATGCATCTTTCATTTCTATCATTTATTTTTCTCTATTTACATTTCAGAATTGTAAGAAATTATGGGTGGTAACACAACATGGAGGAGACAATAATTATTTTATGACAGTAGCCATTGAGATTCAAAATTTATAAAGCTTTATAATCATAACAGCACAGATTGTCAGTACAGGTATCAGCTGCCAAAATGTGCAAAGTAAATAGCCTTACATTAAATTTTCATACGTTCTAAAGCAGCATTTTTATTATTTTGCTTGTTGGTAAATGTTGATTAATTCCAATGGAAATATTATTTTTTGATTTGTGTGTGTACAGTGAAATAAATGTTTATCGACATTTATCAAATAAATCTGGTGTTTCCTAGCCTACTCATAATGAATTAATATTGGTTATGTTTCCAGAGAATTTCTGACCAATCAAATTACAATGTATCATGGTTAAAACATGATTTTCAAAAGTACTGATATTACTCTTATTACTGCACAATCCATCTGCACACAAATCCCAACCACCCATCAGTTAGGGTACGTCTACACAGTGGCGCTATTTCGGGCTAACTTCCGTTATCCCAAAATAGCATTCTGCATGTCTTCAGAGCACGCCTGTTATTTCGAAATACTTTCAAAATAACGGGCTTCTTATTCTGGCTTCCTGTAAACCTTGTTGCACGAGGATTAAGGAAGACTCCAGAATAGCGATTTATTTTGAAATTAGTGCTGTAGACAGCACCAAATTTCGAAATGAGCTATTTTGAAATCAGCTACGCAATTTGTGTAGCACAAATTGTGTAGCTTCTTTTGAGGTACGCTTTACTGTGTAGACGTACCCTAACATACTAACACTTTTGTTTCCCTGAAGTTACAATATTATCTATATTACTTCTTCTCCCTGCCCTGATAGGGGTACAATATTGGTATTATATGCATCTGTGCAGATAAGGTGACACTTGCCACACAAGATAGCTACACAACCCTATCTCTACCCCTGTAGACAACCAAGAGAATGTGGGGATATTTCACAGCACTTTACTTCCCCAACATAACACTACTCCTACTCAGATCTTTTATTCACACGATACAACAAGGCTTTTAGGCCTGATCTACACTACAGCGGAAGGTCAAATTAAGATATGCAACTCCAGCTATGTTAATTACGTAGCTGGAATTGACGTATCTTAAATCGTGTTTCCGTGCTGTCCACACAGTGGGAGGCCGACGGGAGCAAATGCTCCCATCGGCTTCCCTTACTCCTCACGAAAGGAATACCAGATGCCAGCAGGAGCTGCTCTCAGCTTTCAGTTTACGGGTCTATATTAGACCCACTAAATTGAATGCCAGAAGATCGACCTCTGGAGCATCGATCTTCCATGTAGTGTAGGCCTGGTCTTAGTGTGCGCTGTGTGGTGTCATTGATCCTGAGACTACTTGCTGTTGACCGACAGAGACAAAAGGACACATTGAGCTTCCTCTGTATTTGTGCAATCACAGTTAAAGAGGCTGTTTGTACATTAAGCTGTGTCCTAATATTACTTTTCTGTGTTTTACTCAGGTCAGGAAAGACAAATATCTCCATTCCCAAAAGCAAACCTCTGCTGGAATCCCAAAGAGGGCAGACTTAAGGTGGTAAGGATTGTCCTGTATGAGAGTACCATGTTAGCACTACATTTCCCAGGCACATCTACATGTAAAGATGGGGCTGTCAGGCTCAGCTCGCAAAGACATACTTATGCTAGCTCTCATCAAGTTAACCTACTAAAATAATAGCCTCCTGAGCATAAACTCATCCACACCCTATGCTTATGGGGCAGCTAGCCCATGCCACTATTTGCTGTTGCTCATACTAGCATGGCTACAGTATTATTTTTAGTACAGTAGTTCAATGAGAGCTAGTACAAATATGTCTACTTGAGCTGAGAATCATACCCCAGCTCCAAGTAAAGATGCCGTGCAATCCCAGTTTCCTACTATTTGTACGTGGTTTGTTTTATTTTATACCTAATTTTTTTTTAAAGAGTATGTGGGAGAGGCCTTGCTTGCCTGTCATTACACACTTTTGACTTTAGGGAATTAAACTCATGTATTGAGGAAGAGGCTGAGGACCAAAGCACACAGTTTTGTGCCCACAACTTTTACTCCCTGTAACAAAGTTCTGTGGCCTTTAAATAGACCTTGCTTTGTGACAGACAGACCCTTACTGTGGATGCTGTACAAATTAACAGCACAGCAGTAGCACTATGGGTTCCCTATAACAATGGAGTTTTATTTTTCCTTTCTTTGAAAAGCAATACTACCCAAGGAAAAAAAGCTGTCGAGACCATTTTATTTCTCTTGAACAAATCCAGTACCTTGCTATGTTACAATAAGAGCCTGTATTTAAAGGGACTGTATTGATTACCAGTAGGGACTTTGTGATTATAGCTAGATGGAAAAGGAAAATTTCTATCTCAGATGAATTTGAGCACTTCCTAGAATTAAGACCCTTAAAGGAATGTGCAGAATGTATGTGGCTCCCTCCCACCCGGGAAGTATTTGTGCTGTGGCTACCTCTTGCAAGATAGCTAGAACTGTGAAATCAGGTCCTAGCAGGTGAAATAAACAAACAACCAAGACTTTTCAATTTCTTTAATTTAAATTTAAAAGTTACTGTGTGTTTTTGTTAGTGATTCAAGGTCTTAGATATATAGGTATAAATATATACCTAAGATCTTGAATTACTAACAAAAACACAGAATGTCTCAGAGGGGTGTTTTATTTTATGCCGTGTTAGTCTGTAACTTTAAAATTGAGTAGTCCTTAGAGACTAACAAATATATATAAAGTATGAGCGCAAACAACAGAATCCAAGATATATATAACAGCAAAAGCAGCTACCTATCAACTGTAGGACCCATGTTAATGAAACTAATTAAGTGAGCTGAGAGAAATGACCCTAGGTGCTGCAGAACAATGGAGAATCAAGACTGATACACATAAATGAGCATGAATTGAAAATAAACGTGGAACTTAAGGCTTAGCTCAAGCTCCATACTAGCAAATGAATGAAGACTGAGACATGTAAAGAGAGGTTACACAATGAATGCTGAGGTTCTGATCCTGTGCTGAAGCCTATATTGGAGGACCCCTTTGTTCGCAAGAGCTTTAGTGAAGTCAGTGGGGCTCTGTATCTTCTGGTCAGTTCTGTTCTATTCTATAAAGGTTGTCGTGCGGCTCTCATCCCCATAGTACTTGATTACCTTCCGGTAATACATTCATTCCTAACTTCTGTGGACACACCTTGTTGATCTTTAGGAGCGGTCATTGCAGGCTCAGGGCCTACATTAAAGCCAAAAAGCGAATACAAGAATAACGTATGACCACACTTGCTGTTCCACATGTACCTGCAGTTAGTGGAGGGGTTTAAAGATGTATTTCAGATCCAGTTCCTTATGCCAGAATATTTAACAGCTAACCGGGAACACAGCTGGTAAACAATGTGCTTCTCAAATGCCATTTCTAACCCCAGGAAAGATTTTTAAAACTATCTAGCTCCAGTTTTGACTGATTCTGGTTAAATTATTTCATTTATGTATAAAATCCATTATAAAATCTGTATTCCATTTTAAACTAATAAACACAGATGATGCTTTCTTACCTTTGCTGTGAAGATAATCTTTTAAAAGTCTTGGATAAATTCTCAGATAGTCTCAAATGAACAAAAATCTACTATCTGTGGCATTTGGGTGCAAATAACTCCTCCTGCACACACACGCACACAGTGAATGACTCTCAAAAGTGTTAATTTGTCTTTGCAGTTCTGCTGGATGATCTTTAAAAAATGGTTCCAGTGTAGTTTCTGTTCACTTTGTCATGGCTGTACTTTGCAGGGACAATGTATTTGTGATAAGATAAGGTTAGCTTCCACAACCAATGAGTATGTTCCTTTATTAATTATTAACAACTACTGTGAAAAGAATTTAGTAAACATTTATGATGTGGATCCAGAAACAAATTGCATATAAATGTGACCTGAGAAGTTTACTTGGTGATGATATAACTAAGGATTGCTCAGTGACATTGCCTAGCATTGAACTCTCAGATTATTTCTGTGTGAGCACTAGCGTTTATTGTGATGATCAGTTAATCCAGAGTTACCTCCCCATGGATTTGTTGAGGTTTATTGTGTTTACACTGAAGTAAAGGGGTATGTCTACACTACAGCATTATTTCGAAATATCTTATATTGAAATAGTTAATTTGAAATAAGTTATTTCGAAATAACGCGTCTACACACAAAATGCATTTCAAAACAGCATTTTGCTATTTTGAAATAGCGCGTCCATGCTGAGTGGATGCTGAATCACATTTAAGGCCGGCTGGAAACAGGTCTGGCAGGGCACCAGGTCAGGACTTACTGTGTTAGGCTGCTGCCTGAGGCTATCTGACGCCTGTGCTTAAAGGGACCCCCCCTGGACAGACGGTTCTCAGCTTTCCCTGCTTGCTTGCCTACCTCAATGAGGGACAGCAAAGCATTTTGTCTCTGCATGCTCTGGTTGCCCTCACTCGGGACACCACAGCACTCTGCAACATGGAGCCAGAGCTGCCCCTGGGCACTCTGGTGCTTCTTGTGGACGCATTGCTGTGAGCCTGGCTGCATTTTCTGCAGGCTGCCATCGAGGAGGTCCATCAGGGGGCAGTCAGTATCCAGGAGGCCCTGCGGGAGAGCTGCCACCCTGATGAGCACTAAGAGCCTCCCTGGTCTGCCCCACTGGGGGCTTTTGTGGCTCATTCCTCCCTCACATCCTTCCACTTACCCCTCCCTTACCCCCCTTCCTGATGTCAAATAAAATACATGTATTTTCATGAACACAAACTCTCTTTATTTAACAAAATGGGGGGGGGGAATGAAACTCTGGTGAGACTGGGGAAAGGAGGCGGGAGAGGGGAAGAGAGAGGGTGAGAAAGGGGAGGGGGAAACCTGGGAGGAGGGAGCTGGAAGGGGGAAGCAAGGGCAGAAAGGGGGAGGGGCAGCTCAGGGCTCAGGGTTGAGGGTCTCACTGGACCAACTTGATTTTCATGCAAACCTGCACCTGGGTTTGCATGTGGCCTTTGGTGACCAGGCTGGCAGCTATCCTGCCATAGACGGCCGCTTTCCCCCATCTAGTGCGAAGATCATGGATGTTGGGGGCATCCCCCCCAAACCTGAATAAGGTCCATGATCTCCACCCTGGACCAGAAAGGCGCCCGCCTTCTCTGGGCCCTGGCAGGTTCCTGGGAGCTGGCAGACTGCTCCTGGGGAGCAGTGGAGGGCTGGCTGCCAGTGGCTTGATGGCTCATGTTTTGAGGCC
Organism: Rafetus swinhoei; assembly: GCA_019425775.1. Taxonomy (NCBI): domain Eukaryota; kingdom Metazoa; phylum Chordata; order Testudines; family Trionychidae; genus Rafetus; species Rafetus swinhoei. The sequence goes on from CM033437.1 coordinate 161,830,801, forward strand.
ACTGGGTCAGGGGCAGTGACTGCTGGCTCTGGGCTGGCAGGCTTGGAGCTGGCACAGGCACTGTGGCCAGAGTCAATCCCTTTAAGGGTTCCAGGGACGGGGGAGGGAGAGAAATGTTCTTGGTTGAGGCTGGAGTGGCCACCAGGGCACCCTGGGAAGGGCTGGAGCCCCCCTACTTCGATGTAAGTGTCTACACCGCACTTATTTCAAAATAGCTATTTCAAATTTGGTGTTATTCCTCGTAGAATGAGATTTACCAAATTCGAAATAAGCGCTCCACTATTTTGAATTAATTTTGTAGCATAGCGGTTTGGCTGTGTAGATGCTGGTAAAGTTATTTCGAAATAACGTCTGTTATTTCTAAATAACTTTGCTGTGTAGACATACCCAAGTAGAGCAGAAATTGGCCTGTACTTTGAAAGGCATTTGTCATAAAGATAGACAATTTCTGTTTAAAATTTTTATAAAAAATAGTTTCTGCAAAATCAAATTTTTCCATGGGGAAAAAAAATAATTTTCCTGATTTTTTTTTTAAATTTGACATTGGGAAACCTGAACAAAATCTACACAGTAGGTTAGGGTGACCTAAATTCAAGTATTTCTCATAGATTTTAGGGACATAAGGGCCATCACAATAATGTAATCTGCCCTTCTGCATATTGCAGGGCACAAAATCTCATCCACCCACTCCTGTAATAGGCCTCTGACCTGTAGCCAAGTTACTGAAGTCCACAAATCATGGCTTAAAGACTTCAAGTTGCACAAAATTCACCATTTATACTAGTTTAAACCTGCATATGACCTATGTTGCATGCTGTATATCAAGGTTAAAAGAAAACAGGGTCTCTTCGATCAACTAGACCAGAGGCATAGCAAGGGTGTTATGCGCCCCGGCCCCGGGGTCAAAGGCAAAATTTGCTCCCCTCTCCCCCCCCCCCCCCACTGCTGCTGCTGTGTGGCGGGACCCCAAACATGGCGCACAGTTGAGCCCGACCCTGGAAGGCAGGGGGAGCATGTACCGTGTCTTAACCCACCCCCTCCAATTTGGGGCCGGGCCTGGAATGCACTAACCCTCCAGCTGAAATAGAGGAGGGTCAAGTTGGGGGCAGAGAGGCGGGGAGGAGGTAGCTGAATAAAAGGTAAAAAAAAAGATTTTGAGCATATCAAATTTATTGTAAGCAATCTGTCTTGCTTCCTAACTGCCTAGTTACTTACCTAGTTAATCTAATTGTTTTTCATACTATCACACAGTGATAAACTACACGAGAATTATGAATGTAAGAGATTAATTTACCTGTTAAAATAACACTCAGAAAACTTTTAAATAAAACTAACACACAACACGAGAATCAGCCTCTCTTTTTTGAAGGCACTTGAAGGAATAAGTAGCCTACGGCTGAGGATACACTGCAAGCGTGGCTTTCTGTCTGCCACGAGGACTTTTTCCTTCAGGCTGCCTTGAGATTCTATCCTTAAGTAAAGGAGAGAGGTCTCTCTGAGCTGCTCATCCAAATTTCACACAAGCCATTCAACTGAAGCCATTGATACCAAGATTCAAGGCCAACTTTGCCTTGAGCAGACTGCCTCGCCAGGTATTCACAATCACAACATCCAAACACATGTAAGACTTTTAGTTGAGAAAGCCACGTTAATCCCAAGTCTCTGTTATGACTGGGAGACGAGGGTGACCTATAGAAAACACCAGCATTTTCTTTGGAAAATCCACAACAAAACATGGGGGGGATCTATTACCTCAGTAATGCCAACTCCTTTAGAATTGAGGTTCTGATTATCCAGCACCCGCTGAAGTAGAGCTGGCACTGTGTGCACATGTCTGATGTATTTTTACCAAAATTCCTGCCTGCCCAACTCGCCAAAGGAGAAAGGAAACAGGGAGGCCAAAAGGAATGGTACAGAGCAGTGTTTCTCAACCTTTTTTTATAAGCTTCAGAGGGGTAGCCGAGTTAGTCTATAACAGGAAAAACTTAAAAAACAACAAACTGTTTAGTAGCACTTTAAAGACTAACAAAACAAGTAGATGGTATCATGAGCTTTGGTGGGCGGAAGTGGGTTTTGCCCATGAAAGCTCATGATACCATCTACATGTTTTGTTAGTCTTTAAAGTTCTACAAGACGATTGTTTTTTAAGTTTTTCCCCAGTACCTTTTTAAAAAAAAATTATACGTATCCCCAATGCAACCACCCCTCCCCCAGAGCCAGGCACCCTCAGCCCCGCCCCCGATTCCAATGCTCCATCCCTCCCCCAGAGCCAAGCACCTCCAGCACCACCAACCAAATCCCCCTTCCACAGAGCCAGGCACCGGAGGGACGGGACAGGTAAGGTAATCCTGCCTTTAAAGTGCCCGCTTCTGCCACCCGGCCAGCTGCCTCAGCTCGCAGTATGTATAGGGAGGCAGCACTTGGCCCAGCTCCCGGCTCACTGCCCTATGTGTCACGTGGGCTGTGTGGTGTGCGCTCCAGTCCCACCCCAGCCCGGTCTCCCTCTAGCATGGCACCCGGAGGAAATCCCCCCCCCCCCCTCCTTGCTACACCTCTGAGCTAGACCAGGGGTCTCAAAGTCCCGACCCATGGGCCAGTCCCAGCCAAAGTGATTGCACAGTCCACACCAAGACTCCTGGCAGGCTGGGTGGTGCCTGTCCATTATTGGCCTCCTGGCCCCCCCCTTCCCACCATTGCCCCCATTCTCTCCCCCTCCTGGCATCCCATCCCTGAGCATACAGTTTTGGGGCTCACCGGGGAGGCCTGGTGCCCTGCGGTGGCAGCAATTGTGCCCCCCACACACACTCACTGAAATGTTAAGAGCCATGGGGGAAGCAGAGCACAGCAGAGAGAAGGCGCCCGCCCCGTGCACTCCAATTCCCCTACAGCTCCTAGCACCATGGGGTGTGCGGGGGTTTGGCTGCTGCTGCTGCATAGCACCACCCCCGCCAGTGATGCCCAAAACGTGTGCTCGTGGCACAGGGTTCCATGGGGGGAGAGGGTGGGTGATGGTGGGAAGGGGCAAGGCTTGGGGGCTGGTAAGGGACAGGTCCTACCCACCACAAGTCTTGGGCCAGATTGCACAATCACACCAACCAGGACTGGCCTGCAAGCCAGGAGTCTGAGACCTCTGGACTCAACTCTGAGCATGCCGGCAAGAGCCAGCAGCCAGACATCCCGGAAAGAATTCCCTGTAGTAATTCAAATCCATCCCCGTCTAGTGTCCCATCACCAGCCTTTGGGGATGGTTGCTTCTAGTAGCTGTAGATCAGCTAGATGCTATTGTAGGCAGCCTCATCATACCATCCACTCCATACATTTATCAAGCTCAGTCTTGAAGCCAGTTAGGATTTTTGCCTCTACTGCTCCCCTTTAAGTTCATGAAATAAAAATATTTCTGGTCAGTTTGACATTAATTTCTTTTCTGAGCTACCATGGTGCCTCATGGGAATTGTAGTTTGGGTGCATCATGCTGCCATTCTCTGCTATGGGTTCGGCTCCCTGGCTTTCCCTACATTTCCTAGAATTAGCATGATCTCTCTGGTTGAATCAATGCAGTGCATCATGGGAGTCACATGATCACAATGCACCACAGGAGATATAATCCAGGTGGAGACACGCCTGCCCATCAGAATGGATATATGGGGCACTTGAACTATAACTCCCATATGTCACTGCAGTAGTTCAGATAAACACAGTTAGCACAAACTAACCAGAAATGAATTGAAACATTTTGATTAAGGAATGTTAAAACATTTCATTTCCACACTGAATATTTTTGGAACTTCTATAAAAATAATATTTCAATACCATAAATATCATCATTTCCTATGATACACAAATTCAGATTTTTTACTAGCTCTCATTTTTTTCTTTTCACTTTTCCAAGCATCTTTGCTGTTGTGCCTCTGACATTACAGTAGAAAAGTTGAGTTTGTTTTTTTTTTAAAAGTCTTATCCTCTCAGCCAATAAGCCTAATTAACTCCATAAAAGTTATCAAATGTGAATATATATGAGCAAATATGTTTCTATCTGAAGCCAAAGGAGAAGGACAGGCATCCTAGAGACCAGCTACCATCATGGATTGCCTCAGCACAGAAGACTATCTGAACAATAGCTTTAAAATATATACTTGAATCTCAGATTAGTTCTCAGGGAGGCTTTCTGAAGGAACATCTCTTTGTCAAATGGCCTGAGGGTCTTGAGTGGCTAAAACCTTTTTAAAATTGATTTTAAATTTGATAGAACTCTTAGTTTGTTGCTTCAGCCACATCACCCCTCTCATTGCCTTTCTCCATTGCCTTCTTAACTGCATCAAACACAACTTCTTGTCTTCAGTCTTAAACCCCTTTGTTATCGCTTTATCTCTGTGATTCAGAACTTCTGGTCATTGCCTCTGTTCTGCCAATGATGGTAGCCTTTATAGCCCCAGGGTGCAATTTTCCCCTCAGACACCTTTATAGCTTCTCCTGTGCCATCCCCTTAGCACGGAAGGAGTTGACGATAAAAATCCACTAAGCCACTCTCTCCATAAAGCCACTCAAAGCCAAAGGTTGCACCTTCCATAACTAGCACTTTATGGTCTGGCAATATCTTTGGTCCAGCAAGACCACAGGAGTTTCTCAACCAGAGAGCCCAGAGAACTTAGTAGCAGGAGGGTCAGCAGCACGGGCTGGGGCCAGAGCCCCTGGCAACCAGCGACATTGCGGGGCTGGGGCTGGAGCCCATGGCGGCCTGTTTTTGCACCTGGGGCTGGCAGCAGCGTAGCAGCAGCCCAGCCAGGACCAGTGGTAGGGGGGGCCAGAGTAAGTGGGGGATGGCTGGGGTGGTAGCAGAACTGGGAGCACTGAGGGGTGACAGTCTGGGGAGCTGGTGGCAGGGGACCTCTCCTGATTTGACAAATTCCCTCAGTCAGGACCAGTCAGGTCCCAAGGATGCTGGACCAGGGAGGTCCAACCTGTACTTTAAATCCTTCCTTAAAATTCTCTCTGCCATGATACCTACAGAGGACTCAGACAATGTTTAGACAGTGACTCTGCCATTTGTGACTGCTGCTTATGACACTTAGGATACGGCTACACTGCCGTTTTTTTGTGGAAGAGGATATGCAAATTGCACTCGCATTTGCATATCTTCTTCTGATTTTTTTTGTGGAAGAGTTTTTGCTGATAAAAAGCTCCGTGTAGATGGGGCCATTGGTCGGGAAAAAAAACACTTTTTCACAAGATCCCTTATTCCTCAGAAATCGAGGTTTATAGGATCTTGTGAAAGAGAGTTTTGTTAGTCTATAAAGTGCTACCAGACCATTTCTTGTTTTTTAAATGTATCCTGTACAGACTAACTCGGCTATCCCCAGAAGCTTAATCAGAGTTAGTGCAGGTATGTCCTACAGCTCCAGTGTTAACATAACTTTGGATGCTTTAGAAAATTGTACCCAGTTTCCCCATCAACAAGGCAGGGCTGGCGTTATATTTGCCCAAGACAAAGGGCCAAAGACAAAGTCTGAGCACCATCCTCCAGGGCCAAAGCCCATGTGGCTCATGTTAGAGGCCTCCCAGATTGGCCTTGGATTTTGGCTTTGGCCTCCGTGCATAGGGCGGTGGGGCTTTGACTTTCCCTGCCCCCCACCCAGGGTAGCAGGGATCAGGCAGGCTCTGGCTTTAGTCCCTTTTCCTGGGGTCATGTAGGAATTTTTATTGTCATAAGGAAGGTTGAGGTGCAGTAAAGTTTGTGATCCCCTGCTGTAGACCCTTAACAGCCTAAGAGAGCTTTCTAACGCTCCTGGATAGGCAGCTAGACACAATCTAGAAAAAAGAAACATTTGTTTAAGTTTTATCCCTAAAATACCAACACATTTACACGTACCAATATTATAATAATTAAGATCCTAACACTGCAAACACTTAATGCCAAATATATGAGGTGTTTGATACCATAATTTGTCCCACTTTTTTTTTTTTTTTTTTTTTTTGCAGTCTGTTTGGTGTTAAGGATTTGCTCAATCAGGCCCTGAATATCGAGTTTTTATACCTCTTCCAGGCCTGTACTGTTTAAAAATCTTTTCATTGAATTCTGCTATTGATTTTTACGTGTATTAATGCTAACAGGAGTTACTAATGTTGATAGCAGCATAGTCTCATAATTGATTCTCCTATATGGCTGCTGTTTGAAGAGTAGTTCTGTGCTTCTTGACCACTAGGGAGCACTGCAGGGAGATAAGCTCCCCTAAGAGCTGCTTTTTATCATACCTTTGCAAAAGCTTGTTCAGACATCAGTCACGTCATCTAAAGTATGTTTTCTGAAAAACAACAGTTCTCAGCATGTTGGTCTCATCCTTGGAGGATCTGACAGGTCACATAAATCATTTACCAAGTGGGTTATGCCCATGAAAGCTCATGATAATATATATATTTTTGTTAGTCTCTAAGTGTCACAGACTACTCATTCGCTGCATCTAGACTGGCATGATTTTGCGCAAAAGCAGCCGCTTTTGCGCAAAATCTTGCCGCCTGTCTACACTGGCCGCTTGTATTTGAGCAAGAACACTGACTTTGTGATGTACAAAATCAGCGGTTCTTGCGCAAATGCTCCGACGCTCCCGCTCAGGGATAAGCCCTCTTGCGCAAGTATTCTTGCGCAAGAGGGCCAGTGTAGACAGCCACGTTTATTTCTTGCAAGAAGAAAGCCCGATGGCTAAAATGGCCATCGAGCTTTCTGAAGAGAGCATCTACACTGGGCATGGATGCTTTGCGCAAAAGCAAATCTTTTGCGCAAAGGCACATGCCAGTATAGACGCTCTCTGGCGCAAATACTTTTAACGGAAAAACTTTTCCGTTAAAAGTATTTGCTCAAAATCTTGCCAATGTAGACACAGCCATTGTGTTTAAAAGTTGTTTTTAAAGTTACAAACTAACACTGCTACCCCTCCGAGGCTACGTCTAGACTGCAGGCTTCTTTTGGAAGCAGCTTTTGTGGAAGAGATCTTCCGAAAAAACTTCTTTAGAAAGAGATGCAAAAGTACATTGAAAAAGTGATCTGCTTTTTCAAAAGATAGCGTCCACATCGATTGGACGCTATCTTGCATTTAAGTTGCGATTAGTATGGACGGAGTGGCCAGCAGGGCACCTGTGTTATTTCCTGGAGGTCTCTTCTTTCCAAAGAACTCCCTCTTCTGAGTCCACACATGCCTTTTTCTGAAAGAGCTCTTTCAGAAAACGGCTTCTTCCTTGTAGTAAGAGGTTTACTGCTGTCGGAAAAACCCCTGTGTTCTTTCCACTTTCTGTCAAAAGAGCGTAATTGCAGTATGGACGTAAGTGTAGGTTTTCCAGAAAAATGGCCATTTTTCTGGAAAAACTCTGCAGCGTAGGCATACCTTGATTCACAGGGCTCGACAAACTGTGGCGAGAGCTACTTGCCAGCCCCGCACCATGCATGCGCCAGACTAGCACTGCGCATGCGCACAGCGCCGGTGAATGGGGCGCACAGAGCAACCAGCTGAAATCTACTTGCCACGGGCGAGTAGAAACAGCAGTTTGTCGAGCCCTGCTGATACATCTACCAATTCCTTGCCCCTGGATTGGTTCACTTGAGAATGGGCGGTTACCTCTACCGTCATGTTGCCTGACTTGGTTACACTTGTTGCAATTATCACTCCGTGATTTATCTATTACTTAATAATTGAAAGTATCCCATGTTAGAACAACTAACATGGTATTATTTTGCTTTCTTATTTTTCATTGCCATAGTTGTGTTTTCTTTAGTTGGAATCAAATTTCGATATTCTCTCTCATGATGAATAATACCATTGGAGTAAAGGAGACCATTAGTGGAGTAAAGGCTTTGCCACATGAGTAAAAGAATTTGATGGGAAGGGAACTACTCACACTGTAAAGTTGCCCATGTGCACAGGCATTTGCCAGATCAGACCCTAAGGCCAGGTCTACACTTATGGGAGAAAGTAGAATTAAGATACACAATTCCAGCTACATGAATGGCATAGCTGGAGTTGACCAGTCATACCGTAGCTTGACTTACCGTGGCGGCTTCACTGAGGGAGGTTGATGGGAAAAACTCTCCCACTGACTTCCCTTACTCTTTCCAACCCTGTGGACTACCAGAATCGAGGAGGATGCGATTAGCAGTCAATTTAGCAGGTCCTTATTAGACCTGCTAAATCGAACCCTGGGAGATTGATCTCCATAGCGTCAATCTTCCAGTAAGTGGAGACAAGCCCTGAGGCTATGTCAGCAAAAATGTGTCTCTGCAGCTGTGGTGCTGTAAGGTCTCCCCTGTAACTGAGCTATGCCAACGGGAGAGAGCTCTCCTGTTGGCATAATCAAACCACCCACAATGAGCAACCATAGCTATGTTGAAACAAAAGACAGGACTATGCAGCACTTTAAAGACTAACAAGATGTTTTATTAGGTGATGAGCTTTCATGGGCCAGACCCACTTCCTTTGCAAAACTGTGCTGTTCATGTCAACATCTGTGTTAGTGAAACTTAAATTGGTTAGTGGGGTGGTTTTTTACACCTCTCACCAGCAAAAGCTTTACCGACAAAAGTTCTAGTGTAAACATGTTTGCAAGACTGATAAAGATTGAAAATAATTTTGTAAGTAATTGGCTTGTCCTTCCTCTAAATTATCCTCTCAAACCCTCCATTTTTCTTGTGTTTGTAGGAGCTTTTCCTTCCTTTTTCTAGTATTCTTTTGAATCCTTTAGAAAACTCATTTACAAACCATATAATTTTTTCTGTATGTACCTACACTTGCAAGTTGAGGGGGGGCAACCTCCATACACTTCTCCACAGGACTAAGTTTAATGGATGTATAACATTTTAAAATGCACATTCTAATGCACATTCTCTTTCTATGAAGAGTTGAATAAAGGTTTTCTGCCACAAATGTCTTGTTTTTTAATTCCTGCGGGGGAGGGGTTCCCCAGGAGAAATGGGCAAATTATCTTGATAGAAACTGAAAAGCATGTAGGCTCTCTGACTTCTAATGAGGGAGGGAGCACAGCAGGCAGGGGAAGCAGGCACTTAGCACTCTTTAATACTGTATGTTAATTTAATTAGCTCAGTGAGAGAAGAACTAGTTTGAGAAGGCATGAACTGAAATGTCAGGGACACTACACTTCTCCATCAAATTAAGGAAACATCATTAGCAAACTGCTAGCTGAAATTGCATTGAGATTTGCAGTAATGCTGGATTAAAATCCCTTAGTTTCAGAGGGGTAGCCGAGTTAAAAAACTTAAAAAACAACGAATAGTCTAGTAGCACCTTAAAGTCTAACAAAACATGTAGATGGTATCATGAGCTTTCCTGGGCATAACCCATTTCTTCAGAATCTGAGAAGTGTGTGATGCCCACAAAAGCTCATGATACCATCTACATGTTGTATTAGTCTTTAAAGTGCTACTAGACTATTTGTTGTTTATTAAGTTAAAATCCCTTTAGTTTCTTACCTGGAATTTGGTTTGGAAATGTAAACTGCACACATAAGTGATGGGAGCATTAGAAATGTCTCCAATGGACAGCTCCACATTTGGAAATGAACTTGCCTCCAATAGGAAATAGGGGAAAGTAGAAAGCACATGAAAGAGGGTGAGCTAAAAGATATACAGACCTACCAGTTTTATAGACACTGTGCCATTATGTCTCACAAACCTTGCCTGCTGATAGCTGATCAGGAGCAGGCAGGTGCTGAGTCCTCTTCTCCTTCTTTCCTTCCATTGCTCTCTTACTTCTTACCTCTATCCCTAACTAACACATGTAACAGAGCTATCCCCCTTCCTCACCATATCCATTTGTTTGTATTTGCATACCTTTATCCTCTACCCTTTGTTTGCATCTTTTAGCTTTGTGAGACCTCTACAGCAGAGACTCTTTTCTGTTTGTACAGCACCCAGCTCAATGAAGCATCAGTTCCAATGGGGACCTTTGGGTGCTACTGTATTATAACTATTTACTGGGAAATTTTAAAATGTCCTGCTCTCTGTTGCACAAGAAAGAGAAAAATATTTGTTTACATATATTACTTGAACCCCAGATTTTAAAATAGTTGGCTTCCTAAGTGAGGCAAGCAGTATTTGCTCTCCAGAAAACAATCCTTTTTACATGATACAACAATGCAGCAGCAGAGAGGTGTGATGAGCAGGGCAGTGCAGAGAGGTGACATGAATGGCCAGCAGGGTGGCAGCAAAGAGCAGTGGGCAGATGGATGGCAAGTAACTAGTGGAGTGAGTAAAATGCTTCTTTACCTCCCCTTATTCAGAATGGGAAGCAAACTCTACAGATGCACCTCTGAACTCTGGTCTGCCCTGACCAATGGCAGCGACTGTGAGTGGGTTGCAGAGAAGGGTTGGGCATGTGAAGGGGACATTTTCATTGCTGGACTTAGTAACCTACTTGGGGTTTGGTTATGAACTCTGTGGTGTTTTCCCAAATTAATGCCATGTTACTTCCCACCCTTTCAATAATGTTTCTGTTCTACACTCTGTGATTGCTAGTGAGGAAGCATTGCCTCCCAGAGGTGCCCAGGTGTTTTCTGTGAATTTCTCAGATTATTGGGTGGGGGCTTGAACCGGTTCTGTGTTGGATGGATGGAGAGGAACCCCTAGATATTGAACCTGGCCTTGGCTGGTGCTGGCTCTAGCTGGCAGGAGAGTTACACTCACATGAGCACCAGGGCTAAAGGATAGGGTAGAGCAAGAGTCTCAAACTCAATTCACTTTAGGGCCAGTGCCAGTCCTCAAATACTCGTAGTGGACCAACAGGCACCGTCCTCTGGCAGGATTTTGCTGGGGTCTCCATGCATTTCCCCTCCCCCTATGTCTCCCAGCCCTGCCCGCTGGCCCACACTCTCTTCCCCCTTCACCCGGTGTCCCCCTGTATCACCTGCTGCCCCCAGGCAATGAAAAACCCACCAGCGACCCCCACCACCACCACTGGCAGTGCAGTGGGGCCAGAGTGGCTTCCAGCTGCTAGTTCCATGCTGCTGCCAGCCTGTTCCTGTGGCTCAGGGGAGGTGTATGCAAAGCCTTGCTATCCCTAGGTATAAGCTGTGAAACTATTCACTCGTTTTGTGAAACTGACTTGATATCAGTGATGCCAGTTCTCCTGATCTGATCACAAGCTGTCTGATAATTGGGGGTTCCTTCTGGAAAGCCCCAGCCACATTATCAGAATTAAGCCAGATCTGGGAACATCACTACCTGATACATCATGCACTGCAATTGACTGTGATCGCTCTGATTCAGTAGATTACAGTTGTTTGTTGGTGTGTGGTATTAGAAGAGAATCCCAGTCTCTCTCTCTTTTTTTTTTTTTTTTTAAGGAAGACTTTAGGTCTCATTGTGGAGAAAAGTTAGAAAATGTGCCCTGAGTTCAGTCAAAGACCTCAAACACCAGATGCCAAATAAAAAGATCCCCAACTGTATTTTTATCTGTGATTTCATGAAGCCATTTTCTTTTAGGGGGGCAGAAGGGCTAATTCATGAGTTTTGAACTCTTGGGGTTGGCTATAAAGTACATGCAGGTTGATAGTGTCTCCCCTGTGTCCAGGAGACCAGAGAGAGTGCATCTACACTGTATCGTAACTCAAACTAAGTTCTGCAATTTCAGTTACACAAATTGCGTATGTTATTTCAATACTATTTCAAAATATCTTATTTTGGCATTTGGCACAGTCTACACAGCACCAAATTTTGAAATAAAGTGCTATTCTGAAATGTCCCTTACTCCTCATAGAATGAGGTTTACAGGGACGTCAGAATAGTGAGCCCGAAATAACGGACTTGCTGTGAAGACGTGGGATAGCTATTTCAGGATACTCCGATATGCTGAAATAGCATTGCAGTGTAGACGTAGCTACAGAGACCAGGATCCTACAAAAAGGCATGAAGTCCTTACTCTGACATCCCCACATCCTCACCCTTGGATCCCCCCCCCCCCGGACTAAGATCCATGCCCTCATGCTGGAATCCCTGTCCCCGCCCAGGGTAACCAAAAGTGAAGTCTGCCAGTCCCACCCTGCTAGCTACAGAAATGACTCAGCTCAGGCAACTCCCCTGGCCAAAGTGGTTTACATTGCAGCAGAGGCAGCCAGCACAGCTTCCTGGACTGAGTGGTGCCTTCTATGGCTGGGATTATGTGGGTGCTGGGCACCAGGGTGTTGCTGGGAGCTGTGTGTTTTGGTGAATCCCCATGTGCCGCCTGCCCACCCCCTCTTGGGCCAGCAGCCATGCAGGCCTGATTAAATAACTTTTTCAAAATATTTCATGGACCCCTGGGCGAGGGGCTCACAGTTGCTTCTGTTGAAGCTGTTCCACTTTATATGAAATACTTACATAGTCACTGGAGAAGGGATTTGACCCTGGCTTCCCAGAAGAGAGGGATAATCATTAGGGGTATGTCTACACTAGCCCCCTAGTTCGAACTAGGGAGGCTAATGTACGCATTCGAAGTTGCAAATCAAGCCCAGGATTTAAATATCCCGCGCTTGATTTGCATCTTCCCGGCCGGTTGCCATTTTTGAAACATACAAGTCTGGACTAACTGCCCGCGTCTACACACGGCAGGGACCCGGTATTTCGAATTAAAGCCCTAAATTGAACTACCTGTTATTCCTCCTGCAATGAGGTTTAACAGGTAGTTCGATTAAGGGCTTTAATTCGAACACCCGTTTCCCTGCCGCGTGTAGATGCGGGCAGTTAGTTCGGGCTTGTAAATTTCAAAATGGCAACCGGTTGGAAGATGCAAATCGCCGGGATATTTAAATCCCGGGCTTGATTTGCAACTTCGAATGCCTACATTAGCCTCCCTAGTTCGAACTAGGAGGCTAGTGTAGACATACCCTAGGTTACAGAGCTTCTCATGCTCTCTCATCACTCTCTCTGGCCCAACGGCTATTTTAAATATTTTACACAAAGTGACCTGGCTTAAGCACCTAATTCCCTTTGGGTATGTCTACACTACAAAGTTAATTCGAACTAACAGCCGTTAGTTCGAATTAATTTTCATAGCGTCTATACATACAAACTGCTAGTTCGAACTTAATTCGAACTAGAGCGCTTTAATTCGAACTAGGTAAACCTCATTCTACGAGGACTAACGCCTAGTTCGAATTAAGGGCTGTGTAGCCACTTAATTCGAACTAGTTGGAGGCTAGCCCTTCCCAGCTTGCCCTGGTGGCCACTCTGGGCCAAACCAGGGAAACTTTTCTGTCCCCCTCCCGGCCCCAGAGCCCTTAAAGGGGCACGGTCTGGCTACAGTGCTTGTGCCAGTTGCAAGCCTGCCAGCACTCAGCCAGCAGACCCTGCATGGCACGAGCCAGCCACCCGTTGCCACCCAGCCCTCCGCCTCTTCCCAGGACCAGGCTGGCGGCTCCCAGGAGCCTGCCCGGGGCCACAAGAGGCGGGCGCCCGCCTGGTCTAGTGCAGAGATCGTGGACCTCATCGAGGTTTGGGGGGAGGCCTCCAACGTCCATGACCTCTGCACTAGGCACAGAAATGCGGCCGTCTAGGGCAGGATAGCTGCCAGCCTGGCCACCAAAGGCCACATGCGAACCCAGGAGCAGGTTTGCATGAAAATCAAGTTGGTCCAGTGAGACCCCCGACCCTGAGCCCTGAGCTTAGAACATAAGAACATAAGAATGGCCGTACTGGGTCAGACCAAAGGTCCATCTAGCCCAGTAGCCTGTCTGCCGACAGCGGCCAACACCAGGTACCCCAGAGGGGATGAACCGAAGACAATGACCAAGCGATTTGTCTTGTGCCATCCATCTCCAGCCTTCCACAAACAGAGGCCAGGGACACCGTTCCTACCCCCTGGCTAATAGCACTCCATGGACCCAACCTCCATGAATTTATCCAACTTCTCTTTAAACTCTGTTATAGTCTTAGCCTTCACAGCCTCCTGTGGCAAGGAGTTCCACAGGTTGACTATGTGCTGTGTGAAGAAGAACTTTCGCTTATTAGTTTTAAACCTGCTGTCCATTCATTTCATTTGGTGTCCTCTAGTCCTTCTATTATGGGAACTAATGAAGAACTTTTCTTTATTCACCCTCTCCACACCACTCATGCTTTTATAGACCTCATCATATCCCCTCAGTCTCCTCTTTTCTAAGCTGAAAAGTCCCAGTCTCTTTAGCCTCTCTTCATATGGGACCTGTTCCAAACCCCTAATCATTGTAGTTGCCCTTTTTGAACCCTTTCCAAGGCCAAAATATCTTTTTAAGGTGAGGAGACCACATCTGTACACAGTACTGAAGATATGGCGTACCATAGTTTTATACTTCCTCCTCCTTCTTCCCTGGCTTCCCCTTCCAGCTACCTCCTCCCAGGTTTCCTCCTCCTCCCCACCCTCTCTCTTCCCCTCTCCCACCTCCTTTTCCCAGTCTCCCCAGAGGTTAATCCCCACCCCCAGTTTTGTTAAATAAAGAGAGTTTCTATTTTTGAACACACGTGTCCTTTATTTTTTACATCAGGAAGGGGGGCTAGGGAGGGGTAAGTGGAAGGAGGTGAGGGAGGAATGGGGTACAAGCCCCTGATGGGGAGGACTGGGGTGGCTCTGCGGGCTCCTCGGGGTGGAAGCTCTCCTGCAGGGCCTCCTGGATCCTGACAGCCCCGATTGACCCCCAGATGGCAGCCTGCGGCAAGTGCAGCCGGGCTGATGGATGAGTGCTGTGATGTGCTGAGTGAGGGCACTCAGGGTACTCCAAGACAGGACTGCTTTGCTGTCCCTCATCAAGTTGGACAAGCAAGTGGGGAACCCTGAGAACTGTCTGTCCAGGGTGGGGATCGGGTCCCTTTAAGCACAGCCCTCGGCTAGCCTGAGGCAGCAGCTCCACACTCTAAGTCCTGGTTCTGGCCAGCCTTAACTTCGGTTCAGGGTCCACTCAATGTGGACATGCTATTTCGAATTAGCAAAACGCTAATTCGAATTAGTTTTTAGGTCTAGATGCACTAATTCGAATTAGCTTAGTTCGAATTAACTAATTCGAATTAAGTTAGTTCGAATTAGTGCTGTAGTGTAGACATACCCTTTGAGTGATGCAGGGTTAGGCCATACCCTTGGCCAGCACAACATTTCCTTCTGGTTAGTTTACGCAGCTACATACTCAGCTTGCTAGCTTCTGTGAATCACTTGCTTGGTTACCTAACTGCCTGTGCACTGTTCAGGGAACTGAGGTGCCTAACTGCAGGTTGTAAATTCCACTAAATGGTAGCACATCTGAAAGTTAGGTATTGCATGGTGTGTGTCATCATTGTGAATCTAGCCCTTATTGCCAGATTTTCATAGGAGCCAATGCTCTTATTGAAGTCAACTAGAGCTGTGAATTCTCAGCACATCTGAAAGTCAGGCTCCAGTGATCTAGACCCACAAAGGGATTTAGGTTCTATGGAAGTGAGGTCTTAAATACCTTTAAGGATCTGGGACTACTTGTCTCAAATTTGGCGTCATGATCATGAGAAATGGCCAGCAGCCTGGGGACTAAGGGGTTAACTATACCTAAGCCAGGTAGAGTTGGCCAATAGGAATGTAGGTAGAAATTTCAAACTGGGACAAAAGAATTTTGGGTTTTCCCTCCTTTGTCCCTGGACAGTTTTCTCTCCAGCTACTGAGGGGGACAGATATGTCTCCCTCTCCAAAAAAAGACCCTTCACTATCTGTACGTAGGGTAAAGTTTTGATAAATCCATTAGGTTTTATTGTTTAGGAATGGGAATCTGATGTCTGTGCATTTAAAATGGGGTTTTCTTTCTTTTGCAACTAAGCTCTTGGCCCATGGTGGGGTTCCTCCCATGAGTATATTAATTGGTGACTTTTCCATCTAGTCATTATGCTTGCAACAGGAATATTGTGTTGATAATAAAAGTTCTTTCTCTTTTCTTTTTATTAACCTGGTATTGGTTAATTTTGGTGTCCTGGTTTTAGTTTTGGGGGCTGAGATTTCCCAAGTAGTCTCTCCCTGGTTTCTTTATTACTATTTGGGTGGTGGCAGCAGATTTTTTTATCCCCAAAATCTAGGTTTTTAAGATTTTGGGGAGAAGCTTTATACCAAAGCCTGGAAAGATAAGGTTTTGGGGTACTTTTGCAGGCCCCCACTTCTGCATTTATCATGCCAGAGTGGGGAAGAAGCCTTGACAGGCTCTATGGAAGTTAGGTCTTAAATACCTTTAAGGATCTGCAACTACTTGTCTCAAATTTGGCATCCAGAAATTTCAGAACACAAAATAGTCTCATTTCTTAGTCCAAGGTGTTTTGGTTTTTGGTTTTGGTTTTTCTCAATTTTCACTTATTTCCCTGAGCAATGAACACTTTAGCTTTACCTTTAAAAAGTTTTATCTAAATTAGATTAAAAAATGATCTCAGCATTGTCAGATTTCCCAGTTTCTAGTGTGGATATCAGCCAGTCTCTTCTAGGCAGAATTTGTAGCTATCAGTGTATTGCAGTTTGCTATGACAGTTTCATGAACCAGAACTTGTTTTTCAAGGATGGGGTCCTTGCAACTCCTTTCTGGATTCCCATTTACCCCCTAATTTTTCAAAGGGCTTAAGTGGAGAGCAGATGTTAAAGCTATAGAAAAAGTTGATGTGACAAGACATGAAGTCATGCTGCAAACAGTAAGTTCTTCTACAAAGTTGCCAGTTATGAAAGATGCAAGTACATGTACCTTTTGAAAATTGAAGACTCTTACTGAAATTCATTGTGAATGACCCACTCTCATGATCCAAGGTCATGTTGCACTTACGGGAGAGCATGTCATCATATGATCTGTCTGAAAATGTGTGTTTTGATCTATCCTTGTGCAGTTTCCACGAATTGCAGCCTCATGACTGATGGAGTCCAGTCAATGGTAGGATCATAAGTTAAAAATGAACAGCATCTTTTCTTTAAAATTTATCTATGAAAGGCACAATGTTCATGGCAAGGATTTTATGACTGAATCAAATCCACCTGCAAGAGGATGACATAGTTCTCTGGTAGTGGATGTTGCTGGTACTCAGCTGTGGTTAAGGTCAAGCAAAAGCATCTAGTACTGAGTTCAATTCACTCTTTTTTTTTATTCCCTTGCTGAAACTTCACTAGCTAAACCATATGTAAAATCTGCAGGTCTCTTACGGGTGAGAGAGTCAAACATTTACTTACATGGCTGTTCCAGTGATGGCAATTAAATTAAACTTGACGAGAACAGTGCTGCTTCAAAAGGTGTAAATCATACCACATAACTAATTTATGACATTCCATGCCTTATAGTTCCTTGTTGGTGTTTTGTAAGATTAGGAGGGATTTGGTTTCTATGTGTTTTTTGGGACAACATTGTAGGATGTTGTCTGTAGTCCTGGGTTGTGATCCCTGACCAAAGTCACAAATTAAATAGGGTTGGATGAGGTCAGGACTCAGCTGCAACAAAGGAGGTAGATGATTCACTTGATGACTCTTGGACTCACTATAAAAAGGAGCCTGCTGCAATATTCCTCTGAAAGGGTTTTTTGTTGTTACTTGCCAAAATTTGCCTGTTTTTGAGTTTGTGAAACAACACAACAGCAGGATTCTAAAGAAATCTGAACTTGTCCCACAGAGGGATTCCCATTTCACAGGCTCATCTAATAATTTTCACATGCTTAATTCAATTACAAGACCTTTCTCATCTTAATCACCCTGCCTCAATTTATAAACAAAGTACTGACTCCCTACCCCAGGGGAACAAGCTGAGAGCAGCATCTCTCCTCTGCAGAATTTATATTCCACACTCAGACTATGTTGGAGGTAAGAGCTCTGCCTGGAGCTGGGAGGTGCACTGTAAGCAGATGTCCTGTACAAAACTCAGAGAGGGCAGAAGTCCCTCTGCTGATCCCCCAAATGGTGACCCTCAAGCAGAGACCTTAAAATGTGTCTCATATCCCAGGTGAGTGCCTTAATCACTAGGCAAGAGGGTATTCAGCTGTGAAGGTTTGTGTACGTGTTTCTCACATGGATGTAATGAGCCAGGGGAGACTCAGCCTCCCTAGGATGGCAGTGGCCACTGGACTACCAGTTGTGGGGTTTGGTGGTGGAAGCTTTGGCTTTATTATGTCCCATGAAGGTTCTAGGGCAGCTGAGGCAGTGGTATGTGCTATTCAGCTTCCTGGATT
The DNA here is from genome assembly GCA_019425775.1 of Rafetus swinhoei. Taxonomy (NCBI): domain Eukaryota; kingdom Metazoa; phylum Chordata; order Testudines; family Trionychidae; genus Rafetus; species Rafetus swinhoei. The sequence continues at coordinate 161,848,943 of CM033437.1, forward strand.
CCTCGGTAAGCTCTCTGGGCTCCAGAGAAATTGCCCAGGAAACTGAGCAGCAATAGCATAGGTGACCCTCCATGGATGCTACAGGGATGGAGCAGTCGTGGGGGGAAATGAGCAGGTGCTCAGCACTCACCAGCAGCCAAGCTCCCCCCGCCTTCCTCCCCACAGTACCTCTCGCTCACCAGTGGCACGGTTGATCTACTCCTCCTACCGCCCAGCGTCTCCTGCTCACCACAAATAGCTGTTTCACAGCCTTCAGAGGCTCTGAGAGGAAGGGGGAGGAGTGAGAATGCCACAGGGAAGGGACAGAAAGAGGCAGGGCAGAGGCTTGAGGAAAGGGGTGGAAAGCATCAGGGCGGGGCAGAGCGAGAGTGGGAAGAGGTGGGGCAAGGCAGGGGTTTGGAGGAAGGGATGAAGAGCAGGCAAGACCTGGGGCAAAGTGAAGGGAGCAGAAGTCAACATCTGTGGCAAATACCATCTCCTCAGCCACCTTGGAACTTCAATGGGGCATATCAAAAGCATCTTTGGGATGAGACACTTCCCCATGGAGGTGTGGGGTCTGAGGAGGGGAGGCTTCAGCTTGCCCAGGACCCCACCCTGGCAGGAAGGCCTCCCTTTTCCCCTCCACCAGGTTATGGAGGGCGCAACAAGCAGCCACCACCTCCAGGATGTTGCGTTCACCCATCTCCAGGCATGTGAGGAGGCAACAGAACCTCCCTTTCAGACGGCTGAAGGCGCATTCCACCTGGATGCGAACCTGGCCAAGATGCGTGTTGAAAAGCTTCTCGCTTGCATCTAGGTGGCCGGTGTAGGGCTTCATGAGCCACGGCATCAGTGGGTAGGCCCCATCGGCCACTATGCACACTGGCATCTGCACGTCCCTGAGTGTGAGGTGCCTCTGGGGGAAAAATGTTCCTGCCTGCAACCTGCGGTACAGGTAGGAGTTGCAGAATATGCGGGCATCATGTGCCCACCCCGACCACCTGACATAAATGTCCATAAAATGTCCCCAGTGGTTGACCAGGGCCTGCAGAACCATGGAATAGTAGCCCTTCCTGTTTATAAATTGGGCTGCTCGATGGGGTGGTGCGTGGATTGGGATGTGTGTCCCATCGAGGGCTCCTCCGCAGTTTGGGAATCCAAGGGCAGCAAACCTGGCAAGGATGTTGTCCAGGTCCCCGAGACGGATGAGCCTCTTCAGCAGCTCCGCATTAATGGCCCTCACCACCTGCAGCACGAGACAAATAGACAGACAAAAAACCAGGGAATTAGACAGGTTACCTAAGCGCCTGGCAGGAGAACCCTTCCCCCCCCCACCCCATTTCACCCCTACCCCACATCAGTGCAGGGCTGGCCAAGGAGTGGTCTCCAAGTGCTACTCCATCCCCCACTCCCTTTTGCCCTTTCCTGGCAGTCCCACTTTCTCAACCCCCCCCCCCACACACACACACTCAACTAGGCCTGTCCCCCGAAAGTGACTTACCTCCATCAAAATGGCCCTGATGGTAGACCTCCCCACGCCAAACTAGTGTCCCACAGAGTGGTAGCTGTTGGGGGGTGGCCAGCTTCCACAGGGCGATTGCGACCCGCTTCTGCAGGTGGATGGTGGGCCGCAGGTGGGTGTCCTGGTGTTCCAGAGCAGGGGCGAGCCAGGCACGCAGCTCCAGGAATGTGGCCTTCTGCATACGGAAGTTGTGGAGCCACTGGTCGTCGTCCCAGAGCTGCATGACAAGCCAGTCCCACCAGTCCGAACTCGTCTCGTGCCTCCAAATCTGCCTGTCCCCCAAAAAGTTTGGGGGCAAGGACAGAGCTCCTGCATCCCGCAGGAGGGTCTCCTCAGTGCGGTCCGGGTCCATGTGGGGCACGAGATTCATGACAGAGTCATGAAGATGCAGCAGAAGCTGCAGTATGGCAGCGCGGGGCCATCACCTGCCCAGGGGCAGCTCAGGCTCCATGGCCAAAAACAGTGAAAAGCAGAAAAAAACCCCTGCAAATAAACTACTGTGGTGTTCGAGGAAGCAGGGCAACCAGAGCAAGCACTGCAGCAGCTTTGCTTTCCCTCTAGGAGATAGGCAAGCCAGAAGCAGGAGTAGAGCAACGGCTGTCCAGGGGGATCCCTTTAAGCACACATCTCTGCAAAGGGCAGGGAGCAGCACCTGGAAATAAAGGCTGCCCCTATTCCCTGCCAGAAGCACTTCCGGGTGCCTTTTTTTTTTTTTTTTTGAAAGAGCATCCGGCAGTCTGGATGCTCTTTTTCGAAAAAGCAGATTGATTTTTCAATCCGCTTAATACAATCTAGATGCTCTTTTTTGGCAGAGGCTTTTTTGAAAGATACTTTGGAAAAAGACTCTGTCAAAAAAGTTGTACAGTCTAGATGTAGCCTAGGATAGAGATTAAATCTCTTAAAGTTCCAAGGCATGTGACTCTAAGATTCCATTCTTGGGCTATCTCTAGTCCTAGCAGCCTGCTCCTAGTCTAACTTCACATTTCCATGACACTTTTTGGAACTTGTACCCAACCATCTTGTACCACAAGGAAGCATATTGCTCAGGCAATAAATTGAGATGGCACCTACAGTACTCTAGAAATAAAGTTATCCTGTTCTTGGTAACAGGAATTATATGCTTGCATTGGAAGAGGAACCTACCTGCTTTTAAAGCAGCGGTTCTCAATCAGAGGTCCAGGATAGGGATGTTAAATATCAGTTAACTGAATAGTCGAGTAACCTCATGAATTCTTATAGGTTAGTTGACTATTTTATAGCCCCCGAGGGTAGGGCTGGCAGCCACTGTATCAGAGGCAGCAGCGCAGGGTACCAGGTGAGAGCTGGTCCACAGCAGCGGAGGGGAGGCAGCAGCCCCTCTCTAGGGGGGGTCTGAGCTCCCAGACCCAGCATGAGCTGGAACTGAGCTGGGCTGCCTGCCTGCCTGGCTCCTAATATACTTTAAATGCAGAGCCGCATCAGGGCTAGGTCCTGGGCCCGGTGTGAGCCAGAACTGAGCCGGGCTGCTGGCTAGACTGCTAAAAAACTTACTGGCAGGGGAGTGGGGGCGGGGAATGCGGGTAGTTTATAGCATTAACCTATAAGCTTTTTGCTTATCCATCAATCAGTTAATTGGCTACACTATTACAACCGTAGTCCGAGACCCTGAGGCCATGAGCATGTTTCCGGGGCCATCAAGCAGAGCCCATATTAGACTCACTGAGGGCCAGCGCAAAAAAGCCTAAACCCCATTGCATAAGTCTGAAGCCCAAGACCCTGAGCTCTGCCATCCAGAGCTGAAGTTGCAACCTAAGCAACTTACCTTCCTGGGCCCTGTGGCAAGGGACCCCATGTAATGGTGCTGTATGCTACTCCTAATGCCAGCAGTGGCTTTTATATGCAGAAAACCAGTTGTTGTGGTTCAGATGGGCCATGGCATTTTTATAGCATGCTGGGGGAGACTCAAGGAAAAAAACAGAGAACTCCAGCATTAGAAAGCCTCTACCCTGGCATTTTAGAGTAGGAAAGATATGACTCTTTGTTTAAAAAGAAGACCCTCCTTTTTGAAAAATGAATTTCAAAGCATGAGTTGCACTCTCAAGTAAAAGATAACTAGACACACACAAAAGCTATAACAACAATCATTTATTAAAATATGACCATGCATGAAGTTTTGTTAATTTGTTAATGTTCTATGCAAATAAGCTAGAGTGTCATATTTTTATATCAGCATTAAAAAACGTTTCATGTGGAAATTCCAGGGGAGAATAAACTCTTATATTAAAAACAATTACATTTGATTACATCAAATACACTATATACAAATAGCCCTTTTATTCATTCAGCTTTAACATATCAGGCTTGAGTATGATTATAACAATTGAGGCTGGGGTTCTCAAGAGAGACTAGTGGAGTCAGGCACAAATCCCATTATCTAGAAAGGAGATGCTTCATTCTCTTCGGTCCCTTTGAAAAATCTCAGCATAAAGAGAAATGTTTGAGTTTAGAATTTTACAGTGTTTAATAATTCCTCTGAATTCAAAAATAATCTTGTATTGAGGGGGGACTATCACATATTCAAATGCATTATTTATTTACCAATTCAAATACTCTGTTAGCACTGTTGATTTGTTCTGTCCGTTAGGCTCTTGATTAAACCCTGTATGCACAATTTTAAATGCGAAATGTATCATAGAAAACTAATGCAGCGATCTTAAGGACTCAGACATTAATATATGTACTTAACAACTCTACTCCTGCAATGTGCTCTGAATAGGTGGAGCTGTGTGCTTCTGTAAAAGCCACACGGTCTTCAGCATGGTTTCATGTAGATTCATATCTCTGCTCACATAGACCTCATTGCAAGAGCTCATTGTCCTACCCTTCTTAGAGTGTGTCAGGAATGGCCTTTGAACTGTAAACTTTTAATATTAGGGAAACAGGCAGGGAAAAGGACAGCAAGAATCAAATGATATAGAAGCATTCCCAGCCCATCTGCTGACATTACCAAAAGTGCTGGTACCAAGTCAGAGCAGCTTTGCTGGCTTGTGTTCTACAAGAAAGGCCAAGGTTTAAAAATAAACAAGTGAAAATTGGAAAAGGGGGCAAGATATTTTCATATTTTAAGTAAAAATGCAGATTAAAGTCTTGCTAAAACAAATATTCATCTGTTCTGCACAGGTCCCTGACTTTACTTCAGTTGGAGTTTTGCTTTGACTGAAGGCTAGGGTTACCACCTTTGATATGTAAAGAAACCAGCGCCCACACATAAAGCAACTCTGATATCCCTCCTTCCCCAACAGCCATTTATATTATCTAGAGAGATAACTCATGTAGATAAAATTAATAATATTGTTTTCTTAAAGTGTGGAAGTGGGAACACAGGAACATTTTTAGCTGAACACAGAAACTTCACATTATATATCTCAATTTATTGTGATAATAATGCAAATCTTTAGGGCTGCGTCTAGACTGGCATGATTTTGTTCAAATACTTTTAACGGAAAAGTTTTTCCGTTAAAAGTATTTGCACAAGAGAGCGTCTATACTGGCATGTGCCTTTGTGCAAAAGATTTGCTTTTGCGCAAAAGCATCCGTGCCAGTGTAGACGCTCTCTTGCGCAAGAAAGCTCCGATGGCCATTTTAGCCATTGGGCTTTCTTGCGCAAGAAATTAACGTGGCTGTCTACACTGGCCTCTTGCGCAAGAATACTTGCGCAAGAGGGCTTATCCCTGAGCGGGAGCGTCAGACTATTTGCGCAAGAACCCTGATTTTGTACATTACAAAGTCAGTGTTCTTGCACAAATACTCTCGGCCAGTGTAGACAGGCAGCAAGATTTTGCGCAAAAGCAGTCGCTTTTGCGCAAAATCATGCCAGTCTAGACGCAGCTTAGCTGTATGTAAAAAAAGGCAAATTACATTATTAACTGGCAAATCCATTTTAAAAAATAGCCCAGCCAGTCAAATACTCGCCATGTGGTAACCCTACTAATGGCTGGTCTTGCAGCTTTTTTGCGTCCATTTGTTAGTTTGGTTAACTCACACATCTGGGCATTTTTCATTTTTTGATTTCTCCAATAAATCCCAGTAAATCAACAGCTGGTGAGGTTTCACATGATGGGATGTCACAATTTTCTTGAAGCGACAAATAGAGAATCTAACCTCATCTGAGAAGAACGTCTGTTCTGAATGAAGTTCCTCTGGGTTGATTTTTAGTTTAGAGAGACACAGTCCTATGAAAACATCCTCTAGTTTAAAAAAAGAGATACTTTCTGAAATATTATAAATCTGACTAACAACATCAGTGGAGAGAACATAACCAGTCCCTGAACAAAATGGAGGATATGTGCTTGCTGGATATTCAGCTTCGCTCACATACCATTTGCTGCCTCTGTCTCGTATTGGGCGCTCATTCATCTTTAAAAAGCCTGTGAAGAATCTGGTGCGTCTGTTTTTTCTTAAAAGAAGTTCACTTAGGTAAAAGATATTGACAAACATATCTGTGTCCGTTTTCATCACAAACCTGGACTGAGAACAAAATTTGTGAACCCATTCAATTCCCATCATTGTCTTTAAAGTCAGATTGTAATATGAATCCATAAAATCCTTCTGTATAATGTCTCTGTATTTCTGACTTTCAAAAATAATGTCAATTAGATCACTTTCCTTTGTGGTTCTTCCCAGAAGGAAATATGTCACAATGCGGTTTCCAGCAACTAGTCTGTGTTTCCCCCACGTTTGACGAATAGCCATCCTAGCTTCAAGCTGGCCAGGTGCTGAGGTCACAAGGAGTACCAGGAAAGGAGGAATCCTACTGCAGTCTATATCTGGCAAATGCAAAAAGTTTCTGGTATCTGTTGCAGAAGTCAGGACCGTGACCTCTTCCCTCTTTTGACAGACTATAGATATTTCAATCAAATTTAGCTTGAAAAAAAACAAACCGACACAGGCCAATACCATAATTAAAAAAAAAATTCTGAATCCCTTGAAAGCCATCTGGAAGAAACAAAAGCAAATGGTACATTGGGAAATAATCTTTGTATTCTTTGTATACCAAACTCTGAGCTACTGCTTGGGGATTTAGCAGAGTTTAGCCTCCCCCACCCCAACAAGACCCACACCAGAAGACCTACTGATGTCAAGGGCATCCATGTAGATACCCCAGGTCCCATGATAGGCTCTTTGCCTCCAACATGACACAGGAATATAACTATGAGACTTACACTGCCAGCAACTCCGCCACCAGCTAGTGCTCTTGGAATACATCCCTAAAAACATCTCTACAACATTGATTGTGGGAAGCAGGGAGGTGTTTCCCATAGACCTGATGGGAAAGGATAGTAGTAATAGTTTTATACCTTATTTCTCCATGCATTTTTTGCCAGGTGACCATGCCCTGAGTATGTTGTATATTGATTCAGGAGCTGCTCCTATGCTTTCCTCCCTTTCTTGGGTCTCTAGGAAACAGATTTGAGTCACAATAGTCATTTTGAAAAGGAACAACAGACAAACTGAATTGTGGGTTTTTTTCATTTGTACAGTTCTGTGTTGGTTACAATAATTAAAACACCCCATTGTAACCTGCTTTTTGGAGGACAGATACGAAAATTAAACAGAATAATTCATGCTTGGAATAGAAGAATATTCTTTGGTGGTTTCTGTAGTGTGAAGGGAGGGTCACCCTGCTCCAGATGAAACCAGGGTTACACCCAGCCCTTGGAAAGGGCTGGCACTGTGGAGCATGCAGCTGAGGCAGGCAGCAGCCAACTAGGACCCAGCTGGGCAGAATAAGTAGGGGCTGCTAAGCCCAGGGCAGGCAGAACTGGGGAGCTTTGACCAGGCAAACTCTCAGGCTGAGGCCTTGCTCTCAAGGGCTGAGGGGCACTAAGGTAACAGGGAAGCGGGCAGAACAGAATAAGGCAGCAGTTCCGCCCCCTGCCCCCCCTTGCCAATGATGAGTGGTCATTTCAGACTGCGGTATGCCTCTGAGCCAGGGGCTAGATGTCAACTGGGAGTGGGTCACTGAGGCAGGGTAGATATAGGGAATTGGGATTCCTGGAGATGACCCCAGAGTGTAGGGGCACTGCTATGGGACAGAACCATGAGGGAAAGGGCACCATGGGCTGAGAGGGACACTGGGCCTGAACCAGAGTGGAAGAATATGGGTAACTGAGGGTGACACACTGGCCAGCAGAAGGCACTCTGAGGCTGAAGAGTTAATTCCCAAATAGACCAGGAGGTGCCATGGTGGTGAGTCACAACCTGTTACATGTGGTGGAGAATGTGGGCACTTGTGGTCTAAGGGACTGGTACAGATTGGGAAAACTGTGCCAACAGAGACTGAATTGGGGATGGTGGGGACAATGGATCCCAGGTATGCAGAGGTCTTCTTTGTTTAGGGCTCATGTGCAGTCCCTGGCTGGACTCTCTTGTCAGAGCACCAGCTAAAGGGGACTCGCCGGCAGCAGGAAAGGCTGGAGATCCTGCTGAAGGAATATGGGGAGAACCAGTGGGCCATTCAGGAATAGTTGGGTAGCTGGTCACAGAGCAGTGGGCCTTGGTAAGACTCCTACAGAAGGAGTATTGGAATAGCCAGTGAGGGCAGAGGGAGGAGCCAGGAGATAAAGTTTGCTACACCTGCGGTGGCCATGGACATTTATGGAGGACTTGCCACTATTGGGATGAGGGCGGAAAGCCACATCCAAACTAAGGAAAGGGACAAAGCTCTATGAGAACCCCATGAGAGCAGAGAGCCAAGGAGGTGCAGACATCTTAGGCCTGTGGGCAGCAGGGGCATCTATGGAGGGGTTGTTCTCACCCATGAGGTGCAACACAGGGTGGTCCAAAGAAGGTTGAACCCAAGAAGGAGCAAAGGAGGCCCAAGGCAAGAAAGAAGCAAGTGGTCTGCTTCTTGTGCCATGTGTGGGGCCATATTAAGAGGCATTGTCCCCAGAAGGGATAAGGGGCAGGAGTGTCTAAGAACCCAAGGAGATCACCAACCAGCAGGGTCGATGCCATGGTGATGGTGGTAGACCTGCCCGAGAGTGGGACTATAACAGAGGTCCCAGCAGGAAATAGGGACAAACATCGCAGTGGTGGAGCAGGGTACTGTGTGGACCCAGACCCTGAAGGTGGAGGATCCTGAGCAGTCTGGGTTGCATGCACAGCTGGAGGCAGCAGAAAAGGGCCACTGCAAGGTGAAGGTGGATGGGACAGACATGGTCAGGTAATACAAGGCTATGGTGGAGGAAAATATACATCTGTGTGGTCAGATGAAAGAAGAGGAGACACATCCCTGGAGGGACAACTGGTGCAGGCTCAGACTCCCCTACCCCCAGGGGTGGTGATTTTGGAGGGAGGGGAAGTGTAAATAGGTGGTCACCAACTCCAGGTGAAACAATGGTTAAACCCAGCCCTGGGAGAGGGCTGGAACTGTGGAGCAAGCAGCTGAGGTAGGTAGCAACCAATGAGGGCCTAGGTGGGGCAGTAAATAGGGGCTGCTAAAGCTCAGACACACACTTTTGCTTCAGCTCTGTCTTCTTGGGTAATCTAGAGAGGGTCCTGAGACAGAGCGGGGCCAGGAAAGGGCAGGCAGAGGTGGGGAGCTCTGGCCAGGCAAACTCCCAGGCTGAGGTCTTGCTCTCAAGGCCAGAGGGTAGTGAGGCAGAAGTTTCACACCCCCTTGCCAATGGTAAGACTGCAGTTTGCCCTGAGGCAGGGGCTAGAAAACAACTGGCAGTGGGTCACTGAGTCAGGGTAGATATAAGGTATTGGGGTTCCCAGGGAGGACCCCAGAGTGCAGGGGCACTGCTGTGAGAAAGTACCATGAGGGAAAGGGCACCATGGGCTAGGAGAGACACTGGGCCTGAATCAGAGTAGAAGAATATGGGTAACTGAGGGTGAGACACAGGCCAGCAGAAGGTGTTCTGAGGCTGAAGACAAATTCCCAATGAGTCCAGCAGGAGGCACCACTTCAGTGAGTCACAACCAGCTACACTCTCTTAACTACACTTATCTGCTCAGTACAAACCTTAATATATAGAACAAGCCAGAAGAGCTACAAAGTTTTAGTGATGGTAAAATAAAACATTTCCATATTTGTAATTTAACTCCAAGACAATTATAATTGAATTATTTACATATGTACATGTGTGTTCCCAAAATTCTTTGAAAATTGCAGTAAAAAAAAATAAAACTTTAGAATAAAGAGAAAGGAGGCCAGAGAAGATAGTTTAAAGTAATTTTTTTCTGATGACCTTAGCTAGTGCCATTCTAGAGCAGTTACCCTCAGCTCTGGGTCTCTGCAGAGCCGCCAACAGGTTCCCTAGGATGTGGGGAAGAGAAAAAAATGGTACAACAGAGGCCGCTTTCTCCCCACTTCTTCTTGATAAGGAAATTACCTTGGCCTTCTAAAACTAAAAGTGTTGGGCTTCTCCCCATGCAAGGAATTAAAAACACATATGATATGCATAGAAAGGCAAGTTCACATACTTCAGTGCCACAGGTTTCTCTGGAGCTTAATCCTCTGACTAGGATTGTTCTGTCTAGGATGTCCAAAACCACTTCAGTGTCCTTCTTTTATTTCAAATTAGATACATATCCAGAAGTCTGTGTCTGCGAAAGCCATGAAAATGTCTGGTCACTAGCATAAATTTACTTAAAGTTCTAAATAGCTGTTCTTGGAGCCAAATCAGCACGCTTTACTCACATGATTGGTCCTATTACTTGCAAGGATATTCCCTTCATACATAAGACAAATAAGATTTGGCTATTGATTTATTATAGTTCATCTCCAACTTGAGGTCTGCAGTGAACTGCATTGCTGAACTCAACTCCATTGTTACTTGATACACATCCGCTGTACAAATATATAAAAATGGCACATATCTTCTTCCATTCATTTCCCTGTTAACTGTCCTTAAATTTTAAAAGCTTCAGAGAGGTAGCCGAGTTAGTTTGTACAGGATAAACTTAAAAAACAACAAAAATAGTCTGGTAGCACTTTAAAGACTAACAGAACATGTAGATGGTATCATGAGCTTTCGTGGGCACAACCCACTTCTTCAGATGACTGGAGGACATCACAGCCCACTTCTTCAGATGACCGGAGTGTTGTATGTCCTCCAGTCATCTGAAGAAGTGGACTGTGCCCACGAGAGCTCGTGATACCATCTACATGTTTTGTTAGTCTTTAAAGTGCTACCAGACTATTTGTTGTTTTTTAAGTGCTTCTGTTCAGAAATATGTTTTAATGTGTTTGTAAAGCTCCTACCACACTTTTGAGTGTTACACAAATATCTGAAAGTGTTAATAGTAGTAATAAAACACAATACCTCCTTTCTCACTCCCTTAAGAGGCCTGGGAGTAAAAAAAGTGAGCAACTTATTACTTGCTGAATTTGTCAATGGTACCACAAAACATACTGTACATAAAGATTTGTTCTTGTGCTAGTAAGAAACTGTGCAGAAGACTCAACATTTTAGCTGTTCAAGTCTTGAAACCATTGCAAACACAAACTCTTGATATATTCAAATTACTGAAGAGACAAAGACCCAAAGTAGGCTACATATACGTTGCAATGCTATTTCGGGATTGCTATTCTGACATCCCTGTAAACCTATTAAATGAGGAGTAAGGAAAGTTTCAGAATAGCGGGTTATTTCGAAATTTGGCACTGTATAGAAAGCGTCAGAATAAGCTATTACAAAATAAGATCAAAATAAGATACGCAATTTGTGTAGCTCAAATAGGTAGTGTAGATATAGCCATAGTTTCCTATTGAGACAATTAAAAACCTTTTCAGAAATTCATGTATATATCGTGCTAGAAAGCAAAACATACAGGGCCTGATTCCAATCTTACACTAGTTTGATCCAACATCTTAAACATTAATGGAGTTCCAACAAGATAAAATTAGCCTAGCAGCATCATTTGGAATTTCTCTTCATATGTTCTAGGGCAGGGGTTCCCAACCTTTTTGAGCTTATGGACCCCTTTTCAATGTATTAAAATTTCACTGACAGCCCCCCTCCCCTGTGGGAGGGGAGGGGAGAAAAGGAAAAGGAAAAGGAAAAGGGAAAAAGGAAAAGGAAGGATCGGGCCCATCGTGATGGGCCTGATCCAAGCATTTAAAACTTTCCACGGACCCCCTGTAGTACCATCGCAGGCCCCAGGTTGGGAACCACTACTCTAAGGTAACTGAGAGCATATCAGATCAATATATCTATAAAAAAAATTAGTGCTTCATCTAACGCTTTCATAATTGTAACTTTTCTTAGAAACTAATAATTAAAATTTTATATAAAATGTGTATGCATTCATTGCAGGAGGCTCAAGTAGATATGACTATATAATTAATGCTGAATTACAATTTCCATTGTAACCCTCCTTTTTCAATTGCTTTCCATTCACTTTTTCAAATTTTCTGCCATGATTAGCCTAAGCTCAAAGGTAAATTTACCGATTCTCCTCAACTATTTGAGTAATTTTTGTGTGAAATAATTGTTCCCATATGGTCCAGTTAGAAATTTGACACTCCAACTGAAGCTAAAAACATTGTGTGCTTTGTTTTGTAGATCTCAGTTCCTACTATCACTGACATTCACAATCCTGATCTCAGTTAATTCAAAAATAGGCTATGTCTAGACTGCAGGCTCCTTTTGGAAGAAGCTTTTCCGGAAGAGATCTTCGGAAAAAACTTCTTCCGAAAGAGAGTGTCCACACAGCAAAAGCGCATCAAAAAAGTGATCTGCTTTTTTGAAAGACAGAATCCACACTGAATGGACGCTATCTCGCATTTAAGCTGTGATTACTATGGATGGAGTAGCCACCAGGGCACTTGTGCTTTTTCCTCTTTCCTCTTCTTTCGAAAAAACTCCCTCTTCCCCGTCCACACATGCCTTTTTCTGAAAGAGCTCTTTCGGAACAAGGCTTCTTCCTCGTTTACCAATGTTGGAAAAATCCCTCCATTCTTTTGATTTTTTTTTTAAAGAACGCAACTACAGTGTGGACGTAAGTGAAGTTTTTTCAGAAAAATGACTGTTTTTCTGAAAAAACTCTGCAGTGTAGACATACCCATAGAGATAAAATCTAAATTTGTCAAATTATTCACTGATCCAGAATCTGATATCTTTTCTCATTCTCCCTAGTACCATCCTCTCATTTCATTACAACTAATCACGGATTAAAGTACTACGTGCCATAAGTGGGGGCCAGAACCTAGCACTGAAAGCTTTATTTTATTCAATTTATAGTTACAATGCATCACTCACAGGGCCATATTATGACTTCCTTACCCACACTAACAAGAATACCTAATTCTTAATTTGCTTCATTTGCAGATCATCAAGATCTTTACAAAGCAGGTCTGCATCACGAACCTTGTTTTGCAGGTGGAGAAACTGAGAAACAAAGACACAAAGACTGAAGTGACAGGTCCAAAGTCATCCAGAAGTCTAGTGACAGAGCTGAGAATTGAATGCAAGCCTCCTGAGTTCCTAATCCATTGCTTTAAACTGCTAAACAGCTACTCACAGAAATAGGCCCACTGAATACAAGTATGGTAACCAAAAGCTCCATTTCATTTTATCAAGGATTTTTGGCCATTAAGTTCCCATTCCTACAAATGAGTGCACATAGTCAGAGTTCAAAGGGCTCTGCTCTGACAGAACAGTTTGCCCATGCACTATTAATAGCAAGATTGGACTTTCAGTGCATGTCTACACTAGGGGTATGTCTACACTAGCCCCCTAGTTCGAACGAGGGAGGCTAATATAGGCATTCGAAATTGCAAATGAAGCCCGGGATTTAAATATCCCGGGCTTTATTTGCATCTTCCTGTCCGGGTGCCATTTTTAAATCCCACTAGTCTGAACTAACTGCCGACGGCTACATCGCGGCAGTCAAGCGTTAGTCGAACTAAGTCCTTAGTTCGAGTTAACTGTTACTCCTCATGGAATGAGGTGTAACAGTTAACTCGAACCAAGGACTTAGTTCGAGTTAACATTTGACTGCGCGCGTAGTCGCGGCAGTTAGTTTGGACAAAGGGGATTTTAAAATGGCGCCCGGACGGGACGATGAAAATAAAGCCCGGGATATTTAAATCCCGGGCTTCATTTGCAACTTCGAATGCCTATATTAGCCTCCCTCGTTCGAACTAGGGGGCTAGTGTAGACATACCCTCGGATATTATTTAGTTCAAAATAATAAACCCTAAAATAATAATTTTGAAATAGCTCGTCCATGCTATAAGGCAGCATTGAAATTAGGGATGTTAGGAAGTGAGTAAATAGCTAATCGTGTAGTCGATAGAATTTCTATTGACTACACGATTAGTCGATAAGGAAGTAAGCTTCGGGAGTTACCCCTCACTGTGGCTCTGCAGTTTAAATGTAGTAACAGCCGGGCAGAAAGGCAGCCTGTCCCCTACTACATTTAAACTGCAGAGCCGCAGCTGGGGTAGCTCTTGGAATCGGCGCAAGCTGGGACCCCCCGGCAGACAGAGGCAGTTCTGGCAAGCAGCCCCTGTTCGCAGCCAGCCCAGCCTCTGCAAACAGAGGCTGCTCCAGCAGCAGCCCATGAACAGGGACTTCGGGATGTGGAGCAGTCATCCCCGGTGAATCTGGGCCCATCGCGGGCAGAGGCTGCTTCACAGAAGCCTCTGCTGACACCCCCCACACACCCTGCACTGCTTCCTCTGGTAGGGGAGGGCACCAGGAGGGTGGAAAATGCCATGGAGAGCCCGGGGTCAGTTGGGAGTCACCAGCTGACCCCCGGCAGCTGCCCCTTTGAAATGCTGAGGTGGTGTTTTAAAGGGGCAACTGCCGCACAGCTGATCCACGCAAGAAGTGCTGCGTGGAATCGGGGTCAGCTGGGGAGTCCCAGCTGACCCCGGGCTCCTAGTGGTTTACAGCATAACATGGAGCCCAGGGTCAGGGGGGGACTGTGAGTCCCCCATTGTCCCCGGGCTCCATGGCTTTGAAATGCACAAGAGCCCCCACTGGAGACTCGTGTGCATTTCAAAGCAGGTACGCCGCATGCAGCCCGGAGTGTATGTGGAGTTCTGCATTCCTCCTTTGAAATGTACAAGAGCCCCAGTAGGGGCTCTTGTACATTTCAAAGGAGGAATGTGAAAGTGCCTATCGACTAATCGACTAGTCAATTAACCGCATTTTAACATCCTTACGCCAGACAGCTCCCACTCTGCTAGCAACCAGTCTGGCATGGAGAAATCCACAGTCGGGGCCATGCTTCTGCAAGTAGTCTCCGTCGAGCCTCTCCGCAAGGGTACCCTGCATAGCCCCATGTGCCCTTCCTCCTTCCCTCCTCCTCCCTTCTCAGGTGTGATTCTTAGACACACACAGATGCAAAACTAGAAATACATGAATACATTTCTTACTATAGTAATTTGCTCTTGCAATGTTCTTTCATTTATATGGCTACAATTTCCCATCAACTCCAGAATTCTTACTCAGATGAATTCAGTAAGCTTACTCCATTTTGGCAGAAGTATTTGCTGCTCACTGACCCCAGAGTCCTTTGATCTTTCTGTGTTTTTATTTTTTATTCCACTGGCAGTCCCAGAAGAAAGGCAAGTATGACTATTGTGATAATTATTTAGCCTCTCATCATGGTAGTAGATGAGCAATTGCAAACATTCATAGATTTAGTCTCACAACAGTCCTTTAAGTCAGGAGTGGGGAATCTCTTTTTGAGGCTGGGGGGCCACTGAACCACAGAAAAAATCAGTTGGGGGTGCACACACAAGTGAGAAGCAAAAAAAACCCCTCATTAAAGTGGCCCCAACTGATGAGCAGAAAAAAGACTTGCCTCAATCAGCATGTCAGGCTTCCCCTCACATTCAGTCCCGTGGGGGAGTCCAGGGGTTCAGTGTGTGAGAAGTCACTGCTGGGGAATTCGGTGGGAGGCAGTTCTGGGTGGGAGGCAGGTGCAGGAGGAAGCTAAAAGTGCAAGATGTGGGCAGAAGAGGGAATGCAGGAATGGGCTTGGGGACAGGGAGATTTGGCCGGGAGTGGAAGTACAGAAGAAGGGTGGGAGTGCAGGGTGTAGGCACGATGGGGATGTGGGAGGGGGCAGGGGATGGGGAGCAGCACCTGGAGCAGCTCCTGGGGAAGGGAGCAGATGACTCGATGTTGCCTTGTGCTGGCAGACATCGCCCCCCCTCCCCCGCTCTCATTGGCCAGGACGCTGAACTTCTGTGCCCCCTCATGTGGCTAGAGCACCAGCATCAGCTTTCCCCACTGCAGAAGGGTTAGGGAGCTTTGCGGGCCAGATCAAGGTAAGGAGCAGGCTGCATCAAGCCCACGGGCCATAGGCTTCCCCATTTCTGCTTTAAGTATTACTAGCCCATTTATATTGAAAGTAAACTGAGGCTCAGTTGATCCCTGCTAGTGGATCCAGGCATCTTTACAGAATCAGTACGATTCAGTGAGACTCCCTTACAGGTGCAGGGGTCTGCCAACACAGATGCAATTGCAGATCTGGAGCATAAATATCTAAAGTTGTGACCACCCAATATTTGCAGGCAAATTAGAAAATTGTGGTTTGCCCACATTCACATAGGAAAACTGTGTGAGAGCCACTAAGAGACACCCCTCCCTTTGCTAAGTTTGAGTCCAATGTCTTAATGACAAGACTATCCTTCCTGTTTACAAGTGAACTGGGTAACTCTAGAAATTAAAAAAAAAACTTTAATAACATAAGCAGATTCCAAAACCACCTTATTCTGGCTCATTTTTAGTTCAGTATGCTAGTGTTCTGTTTGCCTTCCTCACTGAGAGCTGAGCTGCAGCCCTTTCAGTGTCAGAAATCAGGTATTGAAATTCCTAAAATTTCCAACTCCTCTCAATGTATATATATTCAGTTTTCCTTAATGCATGCACCAGTGGCATAGATATAGTCCAGTTTGCTGCATGGGAATCAGAAGAGTTGCACTGAAGTGAAAAATTGGGTATATGATAGCATCCCTGCTCCATGTAGCCATAACTTTCTCCATATGGTTAGTGGGCTATGACTAGCCAGAACAGCAGTAATTCTTTTCATCATGGATTCACATACCACACACATTTGCCTCTTCAAAGTCGGGGGAGCCAGCCATTGCAGACTTCCAAGTAAAGATGGTTGAAAACAGCACTTTTTTTTTGCAGGAAGTTTAGGAAAAATTCTTTGTCTTCCATAAATTTCCTGGGTGGGGAGGGAGTGGGACAGTTTCATAGTTAAAACTATGAAACCAAAAACCAAAACATTCAGTTTTAAAAAAAATGTTGGCAGCATTTTTCAGTTTTCAGTAAAAATGCCTTTTTTTCTCAAAAAATTAAAATGCTTTACCAAAAAATATTTTCAGATTTGATCAAAATGGATTTCATTTTGGTTATAAAGTTGTGTCCAATTTCTTTCAGCGATGTCAACTCGTAAACCCTATTGTCATTGCATGGGGTGAGGGGGCATGGTGGGGGGGCATCCATGGAGGGGAAGTCACTCTGAAGGTGTGCATGGGATTTTCTCATGGATTTTTTGGGTTCTGATTAATTGCTTGACCATACCCCTGCTGTGCTGAGCTATTTGCAGACCACACCTATGGGAGCCTGTGGTGTGTAGGTTTGACCCCTTCAAAACCATGGATTTATATAGGTAAAACCTCAGAGTCCACAGCATTTTGCCCAGACAATGGAGGACACGGGCATTGCCCCTTTCTGCCATGCACTGCCTTATGAATCCCCTAATGGGCTTGTGTACCTGCACTATTATGAATATTTCTGAAACATTAGCTGAGGCCAGGGCCATTCCTAGGATAGCTGAGGCCAGGCCCATTCCTAGGGCCTGGAGCAACCCCCACCTCTTCGTATCCCAGGTGTGGGGCCCATAGAAACTACCCCACCACCCCACCATAAGCCCCAACCCCACCCTACCCCCGCACCACTCCTCCCCCCAACCCCACCCCTGGTTTGCCTCCACTCCGCCCCTCCCCAAACCACACAAGCCAGAGCATTACAGGGGCCTTAGCCCCTCTTCCTCCACACTCATCATGGCCATGGGAGCCAGAGTGGCCCAGCAGCCGGCTCTGCTCTGCCCAAGCGCCCTCTCCCAGCCCGCTGCGCCCCTCTTCTCCATGCTGGCAGGAAGCAGAGCGCCCGAGGGCCGGGGTGTTCCGCTTCCCATTGCCATGGCGAAGCCAAGCACAGCCGGCCAGGAGAGGGTGGGGTGGAGTGAACAGGCCACTGGGCCACTCCAGATCCCACCACCACGGTGAGTGTGGGGGGCTGATCCCTGCTGTCATCCTGCACCAAGCCCCCAAGTAATCCCCTGGGACCCACCCATAGGAGAGTTAAGGCACAGGCCTCAATTGTCCCTACCCTCAACTGTCCCTATGGACGGGACGGCTCTGGCTGAGGCCTGTGTGCCCACATGGATACTGAGCCATATCTTTCAGCCTCACATGCGCCACGGTTAGCGTGGTCTCCTTCCAAGTCAGAACAGGAAGTGTTCAATATTCACCACAGTGAAGTTGCGTCAGGAGGAAGGAGCACCTTGTAGTGAAGGCGCTGAACTGGACTTCAGGAGAGACGGCTTCACTTCTCAGCTCTCCGAAAGACTTCCCGGGAGATCTTACACAAGTCACTTTCACTTCTCATTCCCCATCTGTAAACTGCAGTAATAACACCACCTCCCTCCTACTCACCTCCCATTTTTTCTATATTGTCTCAGAGGGGTCGCAGTGTTAGTCTGTAACTTTAAAAACAACTTTTAAAAAATGAGTATTCTGTGGCACCTTAGAGACTGACAAATATACAGTATCATGAGCTTTTGTGGGAAAAACCTACTTCTTCACATGAGATAATCTGGATTTTTTTAAGTTGTTTATCTGTTTATATTACCAGTAATTTGGGGCATGGGTTGTCTTTTACCACATGTATGTATAGTGCCTAACACAATGGGGCCCTGATCTGGATTGGAGCTTGTCAGCTGCTACTGTAGTACAAATCATCAGTAAATAACTTCAGTGGGATACAGGCTTAAAATTAAGCAAATATTTAAGCCCTCTGCTAGACGGGATCTAAAACCGAGCTCTTCAGAGGTAGTCTGCTCCTAACTCCTAATGGTTTCAGTGGAAGTTAGAACCATAAATACCTTATTGGGGCTAGCTCTCAGTCTCTGAGATTTCCAGCCAGTTATGTGTGTGTGCTTATGGAAAAGACCTATAGAATACAATAGGGATAACATATTAAGATGCTACAGAAATGACTCTCAAAACCTAGAGATTTATAGCAAATGTTCTCCTTTCTATAGCTTATTTAGAACTTCCTCTGGTATTTAATGTCAGGAAAATATATCTTTCTTGTTTTTACTGGAAATTCACCATTTTCAATTGCATTCCATTAAGAGGAGGTTAGACTAGATGACCCTTGTAGTCTGCAGTACTCTGGAGCTGGCTTATAAACAGGTTAGTGACTTTTTACCATTTTTTCTCTATAAGTTTGGGGGGTTGGCTTATAAATGAACAGACTTATGTCCGAGTATATATGGTACTTATTTAGGGCCAGATTCTGCTACTTCTAATACTGAATAGCACATCCTGCTATCAACAGCATCATTGCAATCTTAGGACTGCTTGCAGTGTGAAGTTCCACAGATTGAATCTCTCTAATCTCGCACTCTCTGGTTCAGCAACATCCATGGTCTGGCATGATTTTAGTTAGCTGGATGTCTACTGATCATAGGTGTGGTCATAGAATCATAAAATCCTGGGGCTGGAAGAGACCTCAGGAGGTCATTGAGTTGAGTCCTCTGCCCGAAGCAGGACCAACACTAACTAAATAATCCCAGCCAGGGCTTTGTCAATCTGGAACTTAAAGTTCGGTCAAGTTTCCCACGGTCCCATAATGTTTGTTTGCAGCTACCAGTCCTGGCTCTCAGTGTTCTGTGCTGCCATTTAGCTCTAATTTACCCCTAAATGTCTTCTAAGATCACAGTAAGCAGTGGAAGTGTTGGTAATGCTACTAGACAATATTGATCTCCCATAGTCCAGCAAATTCTCTGGTTCAGTCCTGGTCAGGTCCTGAGTGTCCTGGACTAGGGTGGTTCCACCTGTACTACCATCATAAACATGGATCACAGGATTTGGCCTTCAGTTAAATTCTATAGTATCTTGCAATTAGTAACTTTATTACAGAAACTTAGAATGTCAGGAGTTAACCAGCAGCCGGGCTAGGCTGGCTGGGTTGATTTAATTGGGGTTGGTCCTGCTTTACACAGAGGGCTGGACTCGATGACCTCCTGAGGTCACTTCCAGCCCTAGGATTCTATGATTCTATGGAGCAGGCTCCCATCTGACATGAGTGGAAGTCTGTGCTAGCCTGGCCAGGCCGGCCGCGTCACAGGCAGGAGGTGCTCCAGCCATGTTGCAGGCAGGGGGAAGCTCCAGCCTGGCCAGAGCACCCATGCCTGTGGCTACAGTTAAACTGAAAGCTAAACAACACAAATTCATCTCACTTTTATATCCTGAAGGTTTCTAGACTTTGCCATGGCAGAGCAGCAAGTAGATAAAACCTCAGGTATAACAACTAGTGTAAGACTGTTATGGGGGAAAGAAACAGAGGATTTTATTTCAGAAAGAGAACAAACCAAAAGCCTTGTTTCTTCTTCTGGTAATTTACTCTTTTTAGTTTCAAACGTGTTGGCTATCAAAGTCCTTCTTTCAACTGTGATTTTTTTTTCAAAAGGATAAAACTGTGTCGTAAGGGTTTATATTGCTGTAAATATATTAAAACACTATTTAAAATCTAAATTTTCATAACATAGGCTGTGGTTTCCCTCTACAAGACTTATCTATGAACTTTGGATCTTACAGTAATATGAATCATCACATGACCCAACAGCATTTTCCTCAATCCAGTTTCCTGGTTAAAGGACGATTACCACTATTAGTACATTTCCTTTTTTTCTTTTTGATTTCATCGTGTTTATATTTTGGAAGATATGCCATGAATAGTTAATTACTGCTATATCACTGAGAAAACAGAAGCTTACATATATATATATATATATATTTCAGAAATATTTCATCTTGAAAGTTACACACAGTCAAACTGTATATTTAATTTTCAAAATGGACATAGCATTGTCCTTTCAGAATCTAATCTTGTTCAGGAAGGATGAAATCAGAGTTAGCATGATTATCTAAACCAATATACCCACCTTAAAATCTACCTGCTTACAAAATCAAACTTTAATACACAAAAGTGTCAGAGCACATTGTTACTGAAAAAATGCTTACTTTCACATTTTACCATATAATTATAAAACAAATTGCAACCCCCAGCTTAATGCTGCTTTAGTATATAGACCAGCATAAACAAGTCATTGTCTTTATTAAATTTCACTTTGTAATGACTTCAGTTGTGCATTTCATTCAGCTTGTTGTAAAACTAGGCAAATATCCAGGCCAAGTGATATAACCCCTGGAAAACCTCTGTGTACCCCTATGGGTATGCATATCCCTGGTTGAAAACCACTGATTTAAATTAATCAAATCAATATCAATCCTATAATTACTATTTTTCTTGGTATGTTGGTTTTTTTACAAAAATCACAGCATCTTCATACCAACATATATGTTTGTTCTCAGCAATAACACAAAGTTTAGCAGGACATGGTATTTCCTTCTTAGTGCCCAAAGAAAAGAACTCTCTCTCTCAAGAATCAAAATTCCTCTCCAGCATTTTTTATCATCTCTAGTAAGCCCAGACATTTCATTTTTACTTTACAGTACCTTTTCCTGTTCCCCACTGACAGCAAAACTCTGGGTAAAATTCTGGTCATACTGAAGTCAATGCGAAAACTCCCAGAGCTAGAATACAAGGACTTGGTTCTGATCTACAAATTGGTGTAAAATACGTCACTCGGGGGTGTGGAAAACCCGAGTGGCACAACTATATCAACCTAACTGCATGTAAAGAATGAGTTATGTCAACAGGAGAGCTTCCATGTAACAGCCAGCCTTCATTTTGCGTACGCTCTGCATCCTCACTGATCTCACGGATATGCCCAATATTTAATCTAAAGTGTCTTCTAATTTTATAGCCCTTTTTTGCATGCTGTGTAATTTCCCTCCCTTTCTGGAATTTTTAACTATTGAATAGCTGTTATCTCTCTCCCACACACAGGTCAGTTGTTACTTTAACAGTATATGCCTATTTAATTCTTTTCACCTTTCTTCATCAATCAGTACATTTGTCCCCCTAATCCTTTTCCTGATAAGTTTGATACGATAAATAGCTTTATGCGAGGTGATGAATCTTCTAAACTATAGCCTTATCATAACTATTAGAATCCAGTAAGATCTCATTTATGTTAAATATTAGTAAAATCCTTGCCATAGCATGTTTTACATCCTCATTTACAAATGCTTACTGAAAGTTTTGCTGACATCTAGTATTGGATTTTTATAATAGTCATTTGAAGTGAAAGATGAAAAACATGAATATGTTATTTAAAAAAGATGAGGAACTTTCTCCTGTTCTTTGGGAGTGATCGAAATGGATATAAAAAAAGATGAAAAGAAGGGATACACACAGCTGATAGAGTTGCTAATATATGTTTGAACAACATAAAACATATTAGCAATATACATTACAGATGTTGCTATCAAATTTCTAAGACTATCGGCAAGATTTAAGAACAACCCAATAATATTTCAATCATGTGCACTGTTTTTAAATCAGAAGCTCTTTTGGAAGCTTTTGTTTCGCTTTCTAATCCCTTTCAATGCTCATGTAAGATAACTCAGCCCAGTACCCCTACTATTATCGGCCCTTTTATTCCATAACAATTCTTGGCTTGTTTGGTTTTTTAGTATTTTGAGGGGTGTTGGTTTCTAGTGTATATTTTTTAACTATCTCTTTTAACTATTGAATATATGCATAAATGGGTTTGTGCATTTTAAGGGCAATGATCCTGAAAATTGTCCAGTCTATCCAAAGAACTAGAACAGTGCAGGCATCAGCAATGCCAGCTTCCTTCACTCCCCCGTGAACAGTACCAAACCTCAGCCTGGAGGGAACACTTCCACCTATTCATTATGGCTAAGCTGTGTAAGGCAAATATTAAAAAATGCACTCACAGGTGTGAACCTGTTGTAAGGACAGCCTCCTGGTGGGTACTAATGTAAGTAGCCCCATCAGCTTCATTGGGACTACTTATGTGCATAAGTGTTAGCAGGATTAGCCCCTGTGATTGTTTGCTTAATTGTCTGAAGAGAAGTGGGAGAGAAGGGGGAATGACAAGCAAATTCAAGAGGCAGTGAGGGAAGCCTGCTTTGCCAGTGCCTCTTCTGTGAGAAAGCAGGACATTTTCCAAGACCTCTATGGCACTTTTCAAGAGAAATACACATCCACTCTTATCAATTGGACTATTTATCAACTTTTTAGGATTTTTCCATCAATACACTCACATTGAATGGTAAACAACGTGTTTATCTTCATGCTTAATTTTATACCGAATTATAAATATTTTTAAAATGGCTAATGTAACAATTTTTTTAAATACTAGAACATCTGCAGATATTCTGCATTGTGTCAGGGCCACATGCTGTTGCCTGCTCCATGGCCAACGCATTCATTAATATTGGGCCTTCCCCACCCCCTGGACCAATAGGGGAATGAATTCCGACAAAGGGTTAACTGAAACAGTGCTGAAGGGTGTTTATTGATGTAAATTATTAAGGGTACAGTAATATTCACACATGCATCACACCCATACTGACAGTCTGAAGGCAGGCTTCAGGTGCAGAGTAGATTTCTTCCCTTTTCACAGGCGGCTGGAGCCAGCCAGACAACAGCTTCCCAGAGATCGACCACAAGGCCACAGCGATCCCTGGAGATCCCCTCGGATGTGCGGGAGGGCTTCTTTCACTGGGACAGTCCCAGGTTTCTGCTGTGACGTTACATTTTGTCCGGAGACAGAGCGAGAGAGAGCCTTCTGGCCACTCATCACATTAACTTACACACCTGCAGAGTCCTTTTTTGCCTTAAAAAGTCACGGAGAGCTGGTCTGCCTTGTGACTGAATGTTTCTCACTCACACTTCAAAAAACAGTAATAGAGATGTAGCCATGTTAGTCTGGTCTTGCTGAAACAAAAGACAGGACTATGCAGCACTTTAAAGACTAAAAAGATGGTTTATTAGGTGACGAGCTTTGGCCAGACCCACTTCCTCAGATCAAATTGTGGAAGAAAATTGGCATGACCATATATACCAAAGGGATACAATCAAAAAAAGTGAACACATATAAAATAGACAAATCAGATTTTAGAACAGAGGGGAGATGGGGGGGGGAGGTTAATGTCTATGAGGTAATGATATTAGAGGTGATAATTGGGGAAGCTATCTTTGTAATGGATGAGATAATTAGCATCTTTGTTAAGGCCCATTCGTAAAGTGTCAGGCTTCCAAGAACAAGCGCTCACTTCAACAGGAAACTCGCATACTACATTGGCTGACAAAGCTAGAGATGCAAGTGAGGCTTGTGTCAAGCCAGTCATAGCCTCAGTGGGGAAGGGGAAGTATGTGTCTAGTTGGCTACATTTCTACCCCTTGACTAAGGATGTTAAAATGCAACATGCTTTATTCATGCAAATCCAGTGATTTGTGGGGCATGACTTATAGGAGCAAGTCATTGCTTAATTTGTAGTAAAAGGGATGCTGAGGCTCAAGCAATTTTTTACTTTCATTATCGACATGCAAAGCCCAGATGTGCCAGGGCTATGAACTACACAAATTAAGCACTGGAGAAAGGCAAGCTGAATTTCAATCCTGATCCTGCACTCATTGAAGCAAGTTTGCATTCACTTCAAAAGGAGCAAGATCATACCTGTGACCTTATATTTCATTCCCTGTAAGAAAGGTTCTATATGTGAAAGTGCATTAACCCCCCTTCCAAAAGCTGTCCACCACTGAAGTTTGTTTGGGAACTAAATAACTTGGATGGATATTCAATAAAAAAGAATCCAGCTTTCCTTACCTCGCATTTCTGCAGAGCACCACACCGCTTTTACAGCCATATGGTATGAAAGCTGCAGCGAGTGGGCTAAAATCTCTGTCACGAGAAGCAGATTGGGGTCTTTTCCTTCTTCTCTGGTGAGTAATCCTGATGCAAATGAGCCCAAACAAGATGAGAAATGATAATCTCCTTTTGCTCACACACTTAGAAGTGAGAGCAGGAAAAAATATCAATGAAGCAATAGAACCTTGCTCTTTGTATGGAAGTGTCTTTCTCTCTCCTGCTCCCTCATTCTCTCTTTCTGGTAGATAACAGACTAATAGTATCACTGCAGTGTGATTGGCAGGAAAAGGAAAGTTAGGAACTGTCTACAAATGCTCTTATTTTATACTTGGAGGAGGGAAAAAATACCCATGTACCTTAAATCATGACCCTGAAGATAAATCCTAACAGATCAGAGGGTGCGTCTACACAGCAGGGCTTAAATTACAAAACGATATGCAAATTGAGCTATGTCAATTGTGTAATTTATTTTGAAATAGCTTATTTCAAAATTGAGGGTATGTCTAGACTACAGGGTTTTGTTGACAAAAGTGGACTTTGGTTGACAAAACTATACCTGCGTCTACACTACCGCCGTGTTCTGTCGACAGTAAATCGACAGAACGCGGCAGTTTTGTCAACGGCGGTAAACCTCATTCTACAAGGAATAACACCTTTTGTCGACAGAGTTCTGTTGACAGAAGGCGTTATTGCATCTACACTGTCCTTTGCGTCTACACCTCATGTCGACAAAGCGGCTTGCTTTGTCGGCAGAACTGGCTGTAGTCTAGACACTCTTTGTCGACAGAAGATTTGTTGACAGTATCTGTTGACAAAGCCTCTGTCAACAAAAGCCTGTAGTCTAGACGTACCCTGGGAGTGTCTACACAGCACTTATTTCGAAACAGAGCATTCTTCCTCCAACTTCCCTCACTCCTCGTACAATGAGGGTTACAGGAGTTGGAGTAAGGCTATGTCCAGACTGCCAAGAAAAGTCACAAAAAGATACACAAATTGCGAACCGCAATTTGCATATCTTTTTCCGCTTTTTTTTCCGAAAGAGGCTTTTCTGAAATTTGCCCTGTCAACACAGGGCCATATTTTGGAAAAAACTCCTCTTTCAGAACATCCCTTATTCCTCTCACTAAGAGGAACACAGGGGATGCCAAAAGAACAAGTCCGCTTTTTCGGAAACTGTTCTGAAAAAGTGGACATGTTCTTTTGATATCCCAGAAAAGCTCTGCAGTCTAGACATAGACTAAGAAGTCCTCCAGCTTGACAGTATTTCTACATTATTTTGAAATAACAGCCTGCTGTGTAGACACAGACTAAATATGTTTTATGCGATACAATTCTGGTAAGGTATCATTGGAAAGCTTGAAATCTGCTGAATGTAGATATTCTATGTGTTTGCATGTATCATTCCTGTATTTTAAGTTAGAAATATGAAGTATAAACCTGTTTACTAATCTAGGGTGAGTCTACACTGAACCCTTAGCTCAAAATAAGCTATGCAATTTGAACTACGCAAATTGTGTAGTTTATTTCGAGTGTATTTCAAAATAGCTTATTTCGTAATTTGGCACTGTCTACACAGTGCGAAATTTCAAAATAAACCGCTATTCCAAAATGTCTATTAGTTCTTGTGGAACAAGGTTTACAGGGATGTCTTAATAGTGTGCTCATCATTTTGAAAGATATTTCGGAATAACGGGCACTCTGACAAGACACAGAATAGCTATTTTAGGATACTGGAAGTGTCCTGAAATAGTGCTGCAGTGTAGACGTACCCCTAGACATGCTAAGTGAGGGCCATTACTAATACTCAGGGAACTTTATGGCCCTGTACTCAGTAGGGATGTTAAATAGTGGTTAGTAAGCTAATTGAGTAGTCAATTAGTTGATAAATGGGTTCACTGCGTCTCTGCTTTTTAAATGTAGTAAGAGCTGCCCTTACATTTAAAAAGTAGAGGTGCAGTATCTGGGACCCTGATTGGCTCCCCCACTGCACCTCTGCCTCTCCTGCTCCCCCCACTGAGATGGTGCTGGGGGGAACCAGCTTTTAAGCCAGCTCCCCCCAGCATGGACTTCTTTCCCCTCACCCTCCGCTGCCTTTCATACAGAGGCAGCAAGGGGGGTGGGAAGTGACTAGTCAAGTATTGACTCAACTAGTTGCTTACATGCCTAGTACTCAGGATAAAGATCTGTGAGTAGTTTTGTTCTTCCTGTAAGTCTGGACTATGGCTGGTCCTGCCAAGACATGTGTTCAGGTCACCTGATGCTGCAACCCATTTTGGATTATATACTTTTGCAGCCGTGGGCAAACTCTATTTATAGGCAGGAAACCAGATAATAGGGGCTGCTGCCAGACACCAGGATGCCTCTATTAACTATCCAAAACTATAGTGTCCAACCAGTTCTGAAGCAGCAGCCACTGTAGCAAACTAGCCCCACTCAGCTAGCCAAATAGCCACATGTGGCTAGTGGCTAGTGTGTTGGATACCAGGGATCTAAAATGGCTGCAGTAACCACCTGGTACTGATCATTAAGAAGGATCAGACCCAAATTGGAAGACTACTCAGTTTGTGAGAAAAGATTATTAGAACTACTGCTAGAATAAGAAATTGCATGTAACAAGTTTCTTTAAGAATTAGGTTTAGCTGGTGTGCTTTGTTTTATTTTGCTTAATAACTTACTGTGATCTGTCTGCTATTACTTGCAACTACTTAAAGCCTACCTTTTATACTTACTAAAATCGCTTTTGTTTATTAATAAACCCAGTGTAAATAATTGTTACCTTGGCAGGGACAACAACTGTGCATATCTCTTTTCATTAATAAAGGGGGCAAACAACTTATGAGTTTGCTCTGTATAAAGCTTTATGCAGAGCAAGATGGATTTATCTAGGTTCTGATCCCATTAAGGCTGTCAAGTTCCTGTGACTGAGCTTTCCCAGAGCTGAGCTGATCTCAGTGTCTGTGTTTCTCTGCAGTGGGCTATGCCCCCAACTCTGTGCTATTGCTGGAGGAGACTGGAGGTCTGGCTCAGCAGGACAGGATAGTGGGACGTAGGCCAATTCAGGCTTGTGGGGCATGGGCTATAGGGCTGTTCATAGCCATGTAGACTTCCAGGCTCAGATTGAAGTCTGGACTCTAGGTCCCAGAGCTCACATGCTCCAACCCAAGACTGGAAGTCTGCAAAGCAATGAAATAGCCCAAGCCCTGTGAGCCTACATCAACTGGCACAGGCCAGCCATGGGGAGGGAGGGAGTCTGTGTTGACCGATGCTAGGAAGCCCCAGGAGGCTTAATAAAGTCTCAGTTGATAATAGATATCTAACAGATTGCAATATTTGGTTATGTATCACATCCCAATTGATGCTCCATCTCCATCTATGTGCAGATTTTTTCAATTCATGTATGTGCGGAATAAATTTGTTATGTTCATGGAGACATGTATGAATATGTACCACCATGAGAAAAACAAAGCTTGCTGTGAGTGCTCTGCTAATCAGCTCCGGTGGCGATTTAAAGGGCCCAGAGCTCCGGCCAGTGCCCCAGGCCTTTTTGAATCACTGGGCCCCAGGGCAGTTGCCCCTTTTTCCCTCCCCTTCCCTGTTGGTGGGCCTGTCTACCATATATGCATAATGCCCATTTTATTTATAGATAGATAGATAGATAGATCTTACTGCTATGGAATACCACTGAAACAATATCTTAAAGACATTTTCTTTTATCATACCACTAATCGAGTCCCCTTTTCAAGATCAAAACCCATTCCTCTGGGGGTCATTCATATATTCAAATCCTTTTCCCACCATGTCATAAATGGATATTTCTTTTTTAAGAAAGTTGTCTGCAAAGATTGAGATATTAGTTACATATTTTTGTTTTCTAATTGACCAGAAGGCATCATTGCTATTAAATTAGTTTCCATAAAAATGTTTCTAGGAGGTTAAGTAATACTATGTGCAAGGTACTAGTACCATGGAAGAGAGGGTCAACTGATCATTATTATTATTGTATTTCATTTCTAGTTGTTCATTTACAGAACATTCAATTTTTTGAAAAAAAAAATGACATTTAATGAAAAAAATCTTGTATAAAAACATTTTCTGTCCAAACAAACATTTTGACTGACAATTTTCGACTAGCTCTATTTATAAGATATTGATTGACAACTTTTTACCAGCCTTAAGTTAACTTTAATTTATATTGTTTATCAAAAGAAAGAGTCTCTGGTCAGCTCTGGAGAGAGAAGTTGTTAAGGGCAGCCATTGGGATTCTGGAGATGCAGAAAGAGGAAACAACCTTTGCTCCCCCAAGCTGCAGTTGTGACAGGCCACCTACAAGTCAAGCAAATGGGACAAGGCTTCCTTTGCATTCCCACCCTCCCTCTCACACCACAGTGGAGCTCTGAGTTAGGTAAACATGTTGCAGTTAGCACAATTGAACAAAGCATTAAAGAGTCCCTCCTTCCTGTAATTCTCTTGCCTTTAAGCACCCACTTTTAGTTTTCAAATGGAGTTCAGAAAATGGAGTTCCAGCTTTAAAAATTAAGGCAATTTATTTTTTTGTTTTGGATACATAGTTCTCAGTTAAACAATTTTAAGAAAAATACTGCATAGCACATGCATAACAAATTATTTATACAGCAGGCTCCTCAGAGCCTCAGAGCCAACTCAGAAAAGAATATAGACAAACATTTTGATTCGTAGCTACAACAGGTTCTCACAGGAACCTTGACAAATATTAAAATAAACTCTTCTGTTATATGAACTACTTTTTGCTAATGTAAATCCCGAGAGTTTGAGAGTAATTAAGTGTGAAAAGACTCACATTTTCCCCTCAGGTCTTCAGGCTCAAAATATGCCCATGATAATATTGCAATCAGCCTCCTTTCCGTGTACACTTGAATACAGAAAAGCCTCTGGTGCACTGATTAAAATCCTAGGACTGAGGCCTTTTGGACTGTGAGAACCACTTCAAGTATGTCAATGCAGTAACCATGGTAACCAAGCTACTCATGCATACTTGGTGTATATGAAGTCATGGCATAACAGCACAGGAAAATTTAAAATAAAGTGGTTACAATCAAAATTATATTGCAGTTTAACACCGCAAAATTATGACAGTCTTTAAGTGAACTTTTAATATTCAATAATCAAACATTTAAAGAGCTAGTTACTGTAATCACTCTAATTCAGCATGTCAGTAGGTATCTATTCAAAGCATTATTTTGAACCCTTATAACAGGGGTGGCCAAAACCACTGACTCTCTGATACAATAATCTTAAAACGTTCAAGAGCTGGGCATGCCTGCTAGAGCTCAGGGCTTCTGCTCATGCGGAAAGTGTCAGATGGGGCTTCAGCCTTCTGTCCTGCGGGGTGTGTCTGCCCTGCTCCTGCTGAAGTCCCAAGCTCCAACAGGCACTCCCTATGGGACTTACATTCCCTTCCCCCTAGGTACTGGAACTACAGGAGCTGAGGGTGCTGCCATACCCGAATTCTACTCTCAGACCAGGTCTACACTAAAAGCGAACGCTGTATCAAGATATGCAATTCCAGCTATGTTACTTTTGTAGCTGGAGTCAACATACCTTGTTTCGAGTTTCCCCGCTATTCCACCGCGGGAGGCCAACGGCTTCCCTTACTCCTCAGCGGAGCAGGAGTATCGGCTGCTGACACTACTCTGAGTTTGAGTCTTATGCTACGGCTACACTATAAGCCTCTTGCAGAAGAGCAAATGTAAATGGAGTGCTCATTTGCATATTCTGTGCTCTCATTTTCATTTCCTCTTCCTTTCCCTTTTACGCAAGAGCCGTTGTTCCTCATTTTTTAGGAAGAATGGCTCTTGCACAAAAGGGGGGTTTTGCGCAAAAAGGCGCTGTCTACACAGCACTTTTTTGCACAAAAGCCTCTTTCGCAAAAGGGAAAGGAAGAAAAATGCAAATGAAAGTGTGACATATGCAAATGAGCTTTCCATTTGCATTTGCTCTTCCGCAAGAGGCTCGTAGTGTAGCCGTAGCCTTAACTAGATTAGGCACCATCAAAATTAAATTTAGTGAAGAGATGGCCTCAGTCATGCTGGTGTAAATATAGAATAACTCCACTGAAGCAAATGAGGCCAAATTCTCCCCTCAGATACATGCACACAACTCATTCTGGATTCTCTGGACCCTGTGTGTATGCCTTTGGAGAGACAATTTAGCTCAGGATTTCAACAGTTTGACTGAGAACAGAATTTGACTCTGTGTTTCTGCTTGCTGGTTACTACATGTGGGATTTAAAGTTAAACAACCCCCAGATGAAGACTGCCACGGTACTCCTGAGGCTTTTAATTCTTATGGGACTTCTGTAAAACTTATATTAGATCTAGACCTTCATCTCCCTCTACTTGGTAGTTATTAAATATTTAAAACCAGGGAATTAAAAATTAAGGAGAAAAGATCACTAACTTCTCATTGATAGCAATGGGAGTTCAGTACCTAACTACCGTAATTTAGTGAATATAACCCACAGGTTATATTCGTTTTTACAAACCCGGCCCCCCGCCACGGGCTATAGTCATGCGTGGCTTATAGAGGGTTTTTTTTACAGAAATGGCAGAGGATCCCCCTTCCCCTTTCACTACCTTTGCCGGGCTGGGTACCGAACAAGGTGGGGAAACTTACAGGGGGCGCAGCAGCCAGGAACGCTCCAGAGCCAGGGCAGAGACATCCCCAGCAGAGGCACAAGGCGGGAGGCTCCCAGCCCAGGCTCACAAAGGGAAGACACCTGGAGCAAGTTGCAGGCGCGGGGCAACACATTTAAAAACATTACTTTATTGTGCAACTAGTAAAAGAATAAAAACACTGAAAAAAGAAAGGCTTCGCATTCTCATTTACTCTGATCTAAAAGCTTTAAAAAGTTTGAAAAGCTTCAAAAGGGTAAAGGTTTAAAGTTTTAAAAGTTTAAAATGCTAAAATACAAGTTAAAGTCAGTGACTGAATAAGCGGTGTTGTTCAAAGGGGTTATATATCCCTTACTGCTCTGCGTTATCAGCTGCGGCTCATTAACAGCTGATTACAGGAGCTTCGCATTACCATCATCAGCTGCGGCTCATTGACAGGTGATTAAAGGGGCTTTGTAGTACCATTATTCACTGAGTCTCTCCTGCAGGCTATTGTTGTGTGCGGGGGTATACAGGGATTCCTAAACTCAAAAGGGAAAAAACTGTGGGGTATACTCGGGTGCAGGATTTATTTGGGTGCGGGGTATATTCGCTAAATTATGGTACCTTTAAGGATGGAGATAGGTACCCAAAATGCTTTCTGGGGATCTGGTATTTCCAAGTTACCAAACATTTGAAAGATTAGAAATATACAGTTAACACAGTTCAAATAACCTTAACTCTGCCCGGTCTTCAGATCTCAGATTGCTCCATAGCTGTGTGAGACACACTGATAGCCACACATCATACATTTTTCTGCTGTATTTTCAGTATTCACCATGTAATGTTTCATATTACGAATAGTAATATGAAGAAATTATATAAGAGCCATGTATCTATCTAGGCTATCTTTGATCCTCATTTTATAAGCCAGCTATACCAGCATCATGTGATGAACAAATCAACACCTATCCAACATTCCTGTTATGAAAAAGAGACCACAATATTTTCACATCTTTCCCACTATGTACAATACCACTGTAATAAACCACGTAACCAAGGCAAATTAATAAGAAATATGTCTAACTCACACCCATTCACCCACTTCATAGAAAGTACAAAGGTAACTATAATTATCTCAAACACACTGTTGATGTGAGGCTGAGACCCAAACATCTGAAACTAATCCATCCTCCTGCACCTATCATTGATCAAATAAGGCAGTGCTCACCAACCAGTAGAGCGGGATGCTGATGTTAGGGTGTCCCTCCTTCCCCTCCTTCTGTACCCTAGCTCCACACAGAGAGAAGAGGATGGAGGGAGTTTGGCAATGCAAATCTCTTGTCTCACACACTGTGTGTGTTTATCATTCTCACAAACATGCACTGTCTTTCACTCTCATCTCCCGACCCAAGACTTACGTGTTGTTACTTCTTGTACTGCTTGCAAAGTGGGTTATGTTTGTTTTTTGACTGCTTTGTACATTTCATAATTTTCATTTCTCTCTTACGCTTACATTTAATTCTTTGAATAGTGAGTTCTAAAATGCCTAACCTGTCATGGCTAGAGTAATTATCCCTGTAGTAATTGCTGCTCCTGTGCGTGGCTGACATGTCCCTGCAGCCCCTGAGAAAGGCAGAGTAGGTGGTCTCCACACGCTGTCCTTGTCTGCAGCCACCACTCCTGCAGCTCCCATTGATCAGTCATGGGGAACCGTAGTCAGTAGAAGCTGTGGGCTCAGTTCTTGTAGATGAGGAGCAGCACATGGTGCCATGGAGCCATTGCTGTACATGCCAGCTGATTTAAGGAGTGGGGCAGGACCACGGCAGGGGCAAGACTGCCTTAACCCCACTGCTTCACCACCCAGAAGCTGTCTCTGTTAAACGGTGCCAGCCAGAGCCTGCTTCCTGAACCTCTGTCCCAGTCCTGAACCCCCTCCTGCACCCAACCTCCTGTCCCAGGCATGAGTCCCCCTGCATTCAAACTCCTTCCCAGAGCTTACACCCTGAAACCCTCCTGGACCCCAGTCCCCCACTCTGGGCTAAGCCTGGAGCCTCTCCCACACTCTAAACCCCTTGGCCCAAGACCAGAGCCTGCACCCCAATCCTCTACCCCAGCCTGGTGAAAGTCAGTGAAGATGCGGGAGGGAGGGGATGGAATGAGCAGGGTGAGGCCTTGAAGAAGGAGTGGAGCAGGGGCAGGCCTCAAAGAAGGGGCAGGAAGGAAGTGGGACAAGAGTATTTGGGTTTGAGGTAGATCTTACATTGCACTTAAATTGAAGAAGTGATCTTGTGGTTAAAAAGGTTGGAGACCACTGAAATAAGGCCTGGAAATCATAAAAAATATATTCTTCAAAATTAACATATTGCATGTACAGGATCTAGGACAATTACATCTGATCAAAAATCCAATTTTATGTATGTGAAAATTTTTGAACAGAAAAATTAAAATTAAGTTATTACACTGAAAAATTATATTTTTAATTGAAAAAACAAGATGAAAAGGTTTTGTTTCGTTCTGGTTTGAATTGATACTTTTATTTTTTTGGTTGTTGGGGGTTTTTTTCTTTGTTTTCTGTTTGTTTTTTGTTTTGAAAACCAAAAAGTAATTAATATGTCACTTCCAAATAAAATTATTAGAATTTTAATGTTTATTAAAAAGTATTTTTCTGAAAAATATTTTGATTTTGACAAAACTGCATTTGTAACCAAAAAATATTGTGGCCTGAATATTTCAATCAGCTTTAATAAAAAAAATCAAAAAGCAATTTTGTTAATTTTCAGAGATATTTTTCTGTCGTGTGAATGGGGCACAGTATCCCAACATGCGCAAAGTGTTTATCCATTTGTGAGATATTAACTCTGAATTTATACATCTGTGTGCGGTGTGGTTCGATTTATTTTAGATAGAAGGGAAACCAGGACACTCCAGAGAAACGTAACCACTTTCTAATTTATTGCAAGCTTTAAGCAGTTAACATAATTGTTTAAGTTTTACAGGCCTTAAAAATAATTACTATACAATTTAAATCTGAAATACTATACATTCTAAAGCAATTAATATAGCACAAAGCAATGCAAAAGCAATTAATAGAAGATCTATTATAATACACCTAGCCAGTAGCCCATCATAAAACGGGATTTTCGGGTCTCTCCTCCATGTCCATCTCTTTCTCTCTCCTCTTCCTCCTGCCTCCCCCCTCTCTCTCTCAGCTTTCCTCTGCCTTCTGCCTCTCTCTCTGTCTCTCTTTCTCTCCTCCCCCTCCTGCCTCTCACTCTCTCTTTCTCTTCTGCTCCCCCTCCTGCCTCTCACTCGGGGGACCTCGGAGCCCAAATGTTGTTTGGGCTCTGCGCTCCTCATGAGGGGGCAAGCAGCGCAAGTGGCTGTTTGGGCTCCACGCTCCCCATGCAGCACGGGGACCGCCGAGCCCAAACGTCCTCTTGTGCCGCTTGCTCCCCCGCAGCGGCCCAGCTGAGCGGCGCAGAACTCAGCCGAGTGCCACGGCGGGACGGGAATGGGGGCGGGGTGGTGACGTACACGGCCAGGGGCAGGGCCCGGCTGAGCGGCCCAGAAGTCAGCCGAGCGCCAGGCAACTGCGCCCCCCAGAGGCAAGACGTAACGCTACAGCATTACAGAGTCACAGACATTGGGCTACTATATATATGATAATAAAGCCCAGTTCACTTACACTTTCCATGCATGCTACCTACAGTAGCAGGCTGGAGGTCGTAGTTCCTTTGATTCCCATGCATCAGAACGCCATGCACTGCTGCAGCCGGTGTGAAGGGACTATTTACTTCTAGTTACATCGAGCAGGGCCTGTTGGTCAATCTTGTCCATTCCCTCCCATCGATTGTTCTTACTAAGCCCATATTATAGCAAAGCGAGACTTGGCCATTCTAATAATATTTACCAATTGATTATGTATCATGTAAGATACCTACAATGCCCAATTTGGGATACATCCTGCTACCCAGGATGTTGCCTAAAACTATACGTGTAGTTAACAGTTGTATGACTGCATCTGTAATTTTTGCTTATCAGAAACAGAAGTACCAGTACAAGGTTGCTTGTCATGTGTTCTTGACGTGGTCTCAAGTACCATGCTTAACCTGCATTATTATTCAAAACATTCCTGCTTACAAAACCTTGCCGGCATGCTTACGTGCACCAGACTTGAGACAGGCCTGGGTTTTACTTTTTAGAGATCCGCACTGTGCTAAAGGCAAACATCACCATTTATTGTTAAGGCAGGGTAGTCCAGGCTCCCCTACCCTGTGTAGTTTTATAAAACATTGGGTCAAAGTCATCCTGGGTTTATTGATTTGTTGCATAGATTAATTTGTCCCACTACTTCTAACTGAAAATGTTCAGGCCCTCATATTACATATTTTTATAATTACTTCACAATCATAAGGTTTTTCTGATGTCTTCACATAACGTTAAGTTTTCTTTCCTAACAATTACACAGGTTGGACCTCCCTTGTCTGGCACCCTCAGGACCTGTCTGGTCCTAGATAAGGGATTTTTCCAGACCATGGTATGTCATCTCAGCCCCTTCCCCCCTATTGGCTTCCCAGCTTCCCCCACAGCCCAGCTGAGCCCTGCGCTCCCTCCCTTGTAGCCCAGATGAGCTGCATGGCTCCACCCTCCTCTGCCTTCCCAGTACAGTTGAGCAACCCACCCAAGTAGCGCGCTGACCGGGCCCCCACTGCCCTGCAGCTCCGGGGTTCTCTGATCCTGGAACATCTGTGGTTATGCCGGACCACAGATATTGCCAGACCAGAGAATCCTGGATTTTAGAGGTGCAACCTGTAATAAATGTTTCTGAAGAAATAAAGGTGAGCAGCCCTGGGTGTTAGAAGTAGGGTACAGAAAAAACATCAGAAGAACTGCCACCTTGCCAAAAGCCACAACCTTAGCCATTAGTACAGGCCTGGGCAAAATACGGCTCGTGGGCTGCATCCAACCCATGGGCAGGCTCCCTGCTTGCTTCGCCCCACTCACACACTGCTCAGAAATGTGGCTGCTGGGAGGTTTCACTTTAAAAACTTAGCCCAGAGGAGAGTGGAGAAGATTTAGGAGCTGTTTCAACCCCCTGCACAATCCCATTGGCCATCTTCTGGCCAGAAACTGGCCAATGGGAGCTGCGTGTTTCAATAACAGGCAGCCACAAAGCACAAGGGGCTCATAGTTATTCACGGAGAACATGGCTGCCGGCTGTGCAAGGGTGGGGCAGGCAGGGAGGCTGATTCAGGAACAGGCTCCTGACTGGTAAGTCTCCAGCCAGACCCTTCCTCTAGCACCCCAGCCACTCCCTTTCCCAACCCTCTGTCCCCCATTCCTGCTCCCTTACTCCACATGCCCAAATCCTCTGCCCTCCTCCTGCAGCCATACCCCCTCCCAGATCCAGCACTCTAATCCTCTGCCCCAGATCACAGTCCCCTCCTGCCCTAGCATGCAACCCAAACCCCTGTACCCTCTCCTGTACCCCAGTTCCCTGCCCTAGGTCACAATCCAACCCCCTGCACTCTAGTCCAGTGCCACAGTTCACAACTGCCTCCTTCACCCAAACTCCCTCCCTTACCCCAAGCTCCCTTCTGCACCCAACCTCCATCCCAGACCCCACACCTCCTCCATTAATATCATCGAAGAGTGCAGCCCTCCACCACTTTCTAAATTCTTGGAGTGCTCCCCCCCCCACATCAAAAATTGTTGCCCACCCCTGCATGAGTACAACCATAAGGCACTAGTACTAATGACTTGATTGGAAAATCAATTTTTCCATCGTGGGTTACTGAGAAAGTGGGTGGGAATAAAAAGAAACAACCATTTACTATAAAGCGTTTGGTTTGTTTGAAATTGTTTAACAGTGCCCATTGAGCCATTTAGTCCTGATCCTCAGATCTGCTCAATTCAAAGCTCAATACTGATGTCATCATTTATAACACAGGTATTAATATACACACTGTAAGCTCTTCAGGGCAGTGGTCATGCTTTATATGTTTTTACAGATACAGTCCTATTTCAATTTCACAAGAATAAAATAGATCACATTTTATTGCAATCTCTATTTTAGCAAAACACTTTTCAGAAATGCAGGGGATGCCAGTTCAACAAGGTGTAATTGCCTCTTAATTTGAGCAAGTATCTAAAATGTGATTGTGAGTAAATGGCAAAATTTTCTTGGGTCACCTGAAGAGACACATTCTTACAACCACTGAAGTATTGCAAAATAACTTGGACTCGCCACTCCTTTCCTAAAGATTAATATTTGAAATATGTTACAGTATATCACATTCTACATTTTCCACTTTGGAAATGGTGCTTGAATAAGGAAACGAGCTTTGATGGGATGTGACAAAATACTTCTCAAGCGACCTCTCTGTGACCATTAGAATGTTGTGAGTAGCTGTCACATGGCACCCCCAAATCTGAAATTTCATTTTGAGAAAAATCCTTCCAAATATTACACCTTCCATCTCTACTTTCCTTTTAGGTAGACACATAAAGAACATTTAAAAAGCAACCAGAGTATTGAATTAACCTGCTGCAAATCCAGCTGCAGTGCTTTTCCAGAAATTATATAAACAAATAAAGAAGATCTATAGAAATTCTGGTTTTCTTCTACACAATTTAAAACAGGAAAACGTTGCTACATTTATCAAGTCTTGTTCAATTTTATTACAAGTGTTAAAATATCTGTCCTGGGTAGATTAAAGACCCAAAGTCTTTAGTTCTTCTTTGAGTGATTGCTCATGTGCATTCCAATATGGGTGTGTGCACGCAGCATGCACGCACCGTAGGAGACTTTTCCCTCAGCAGTACCTTTAGGACCAGCAGGGAGCCCCATGGAGTGGCGCCGATATGCTGGCCCCCTCACCCACTCAGTTCCTTCTTACCGCCATGATGGTCGTTGGAACAACCCTCAGCTCGTCTTCGAGTCGTTCTCTTCACTGTTCTTCTCCTTCATCAGCAATCTTCTGTTAAGTACCTGTTAATTTAGTTAAAGACTTTCATTATTGTTTTCTTTTTACCCTGCCGCGGTGTGCCATGCACCGCAGCAGGGCATGCCTGGCCCAGAAGGCTTTAAGGCTTGTAAGAAGTGCAACAAGTCTATGCCGTGTGGTGACCCACACTCATCGTGTTTGAAGTGACTGGGAGAATCACACATTACAGATGCGTGCAAGATTTGTAAGGTGTTTAAGCCCAGGACCAAACGAGAACACGAGTCGCGGATCAAGGCGCTCCTGATGGAGGTGGCACTCGGGCTGGCACCAGCTCTGGCACTGACACCGGACTCATCACCGAGCTCCAAGAGCGCACGGGCCTCGTTGCATGACAGCTCCGCACACCATGCCTCCCTGGTACTGCACAGGGCCAGACATCGCTCCCAGTCGCTGGTACCAATACAGAAGAGGAGGCCTAATAGGGGTCGGTCCCCTGACCAGGCACGCGCCCTCTGTGCGCTCTACAGTGGGGCACGTGGCTCCAGCCAGTCCAGAGCCCGGGCCTTCTAGGTCGGGTGACTACTCCTCCCACCAGAGGGCTGTGAGTCCTTCAGAGGATCTCCTGGACCCGTTCACCTCAGAGGCTTTGGAGGCATCAAGGGTCCTTATAGACTCTTCTCCCTCCCCTCCACCAACTCCGGCACCCTCAAGACGGCACGGAGATGCCCGGTACGGCTCTCCTCCTAGGGTGCCTGGTGAAACGATACACAAGGTGCAGCAGAGCCATGTGGCACACGTGGCACCTCCCCCGGTACCAGCTACTGTGATGCTGGTGTCGGTGCCACCAGCACCGGCAACAGATCGGGAAATGGACGCGACATGGATTACCTGCCTGGCACTGCTACCGGCCCCCAGCACCATGGCACCTATCGTCAGTGATCCCGTCTCGGTCATAGAATCATAGAACCGTAGAGCTGGAAGAGACCTCAGAAGGTCATTAACTCCAGCCCCCTGGCCTAGGCAGGACCAATCCCAACTAAATCAACCCAGTCAGGGCTTTGTCAAGCTGAGATGTAAAAATCTCTAGGGATGGAAACTCCACTACTTCCCTAGGTAACCCATTCCAGTGCTTCACCACTCTCCTAGTGAAATAGTTTTTCCTAATATCCAACCTGGACCTCTCCCACCACAACTTGAGACCATTGCTCCTTGTTCTGCCATCTGTCACTACTGAGAACAGCTTTTCTCCATCC
Source organism: Rafetus swinhoei (assembly GCA_019425775.1). NCBI lineage: Eukaryota > Metazoa > Chordata > Testudines > Trionychidae > Rafetus > Rafetus swinhoei. The sequence goes on from CM033437.1 coordinate 161,888,331, forward strand.
TCTTTGGAACCTCCCTTCAGGAAGTTGAAGGCTGCTATCAAATCCCCCCTCACTCTTCGCTTCTGCAGACTAAACAGACCCAACTCCCTCAGCCTCTCCTCGTAGGTCATATGCTCCAGCCCCCTAATCATTTTCATTGCCCACCGCTGGACCCTCTCCAATGCGTCCACATCCTTTTTGTAGTGGGGGGCCCAGAACTGGACACAATACTCCAGATGTGGCCTCACAAGAGCCAAATAAAGGGGAATAATCACATCTCTGGATCTGCTGGCAATGCTCCTCCTAATGCAGCCTAATATGCCATTAGCCTTCTTGGCTACAAAGGCACACTGTTGACTCATATCCAGCTTCTCATCCACTGTAATCCCCAGGTCCTTTTCTGCAGAACTACTACTTAGCTGGTTGGTCCCTAGCCTGCAACAATGCTTGGGATTCTTCCGTCCCAAGTGCAGGACTCTGCACTTGTCCTTGTTGAACCTCATCAGATTTCTTGTGGCCCAATCCTCCAATTTGTCTGTGTCACTCTGGACCCTATCTCTGCCCTCGACTGCATCTACCTCTCCCCCTAGCTTAGTGTCATCTGCAAACTTGCTGAGGGTGCAATCCATCCCCTCATCCCGGTCATTAATAAAGATATTGAACAAAACCGGTCCTAGAACAGAATCTTGGGGCACTCCGCTAGAAACCGACCGCCATCCTGGCATCTAGCCGTTGATCACTACCCGCTGGGCCTGACCTTCTAGCCAGCTTTCTATCCATCTTACCGTCCATTTATCCAATCCACATTCCCTTAACTTGCTGGCAAGAATATTGTGGGAGACCATATCAAAAGCCTTGCTAAAGTCAAGGTATATCACATCCACTGACTTTCCCATGTCCCCAGAGCCAGTTACCTCATCATAGAAGCTAATCAGATTGGTCAGGCATGACTTGCCCTTTGTGAATCCATGCTGACTATTCTTGATCACTTTCCCCTCTTCCAAGTGCCTCAAAATGGATTCCTTAAGGATCACTTCCATGATTTTTCCAGGGACCGATGTAAGACTGACTGGCTTATAGTTCCCTGGTTAGTCCTTCTTCCCTTTCTTGAAGATGGGCACTACATTTGCCTTTTTCCAATCATCCGGGATCTCTCCCAATCTCTACGACTTTTCAAAGATAATGGCCAAAGGCTCCTCAACGACATTTGCCAACCCCCTCAGTACCCTCGGATGCACTAAGTCTGGACCCATGGATTTGTGTATGTTTAGCTTTTCTAAATAGTTCCTAACCTGTTCTTTACCCACCAAGGGCTGTCCATCTTCATCCCATCTTGCGTCACTTAGCGCATTAGTCTGGGATCTAACCTTGTCCGTGAAGACAGAGGCAAAGGAAGCATTGAGTATTTCAGCTTTCCCCACATCATCTGTCACTAGGTTACCTCATTCATCCAGTAGGGGCCCCACACCCTCTCTGATCACCTTCTTCTTGCTAACATGCCTGTAGAAACCTTTCTTGTTATCCTTCACATCCTTTGCCAGTTGCAATTCCAATTGCTCTTTCGCTTTCCTGATAACCCCCCAGCATTCTCGAGCTATACATTTATACCCCTCCCTGGTCATTTGTCCAAGTTTCCACTTTTTGTAAGCTCTCTTTCTGTGCTTAAGTTCACCAAGGATTTCCCCTGTAAGCCAATCCGGTCTCCTACCATATTTGCGTCTCTTGCTACGCATTGGGCTGGTTTCTTTCTGTGCCTTCAATAGGCTTCTTTAAAATACTACCAGCTCTCCTGGACTCCTTTCCCCTTCATGTGAGCATCCCAGGGGATTCTGCCCATAAGTTCTCTGAGGGAGTCGATGTCTGCTTTTCTGAAGTCCAAGGTGTGTATTTTACTCTCTTTTCTTCCTTTGGTCAGGATCCTAAAATCTACCATCTCATGATCACTGCTTCCGAGGTTGTCACCCACCTCTACTTCCCCTATTAGTTCCTCCCTGTTTGTGAGCAGCAGGTTAAGCTGCGCATGGCCCCTGGTCGGATCCTTCAGCTCTTGTACCAAGAAGTTATCCCCAACATTCTCCAAAAACTTCCTGGATTGCCTGTGTACTGCCGTATTGGTCTCCCAACAGATGTCAGGGTGATTAAAGTCCCCCACGAGAACCAGGGCCTGCGATCTGGAAGCTTCTCTCAGTTGACCAAAGAAAGCCTCATTTACCTCATCCACCTGATTTGGTGGCCTGTATTAGACACCAACCACAACATCACTGCTGTTGTTTGCACCTCTAAACTTAACCCATAGATTCTCAACAGGCTTTTCTCCCTCTATATACTGGAGTTCTGAGAAATCATAGTGCTCTCTTACATACAGTGCAACTCCTCCTCCTTTTCTCCCCTGCCTGTTCTTCCTGAACAGTTTATACCCTTCCATGACAGCGCTCCAGTCATGCGAGTCATCCCACCAACTTTGTTATCCCAATTAAATCATATTTCTTGGACTGGGCCAGGGCCTTCAATTCTTCCTGTTTGTTGCCCAGGCTTCTCACATTGGAGTACAAACATATCAGATAACCAGTTGATCACCCTACCTTCTCCATTCGAATCAGGGGTCCTCCTTTGTTGCTTGTTCCTCTTCGCATTTCTTCCCGGTATCTGACTTTCCCACTCCCCTCAGGGTTTTGGTCACCATCCCCTAACGAACCTAGTTTAAAGCCCTCCTCACTAGGGGTACGTCTACACTAGCTCGTTAGTTCAAGCTAGGTAGGGTAATTAGGGCAAGTGGAGTTGCAAATGAATCCCGGGATTTAAATATCCCGGGCTTCATTTGCATGTTCCCGGGCGCCACCATTTTAAAATCCCCCTTAGTCCGAACTCTGTGCCCACGGCTACATGCGGCACGGAGTAGATAGTTCAAATTAAAGATCCTAATTTGAATTACCATTTCTCCTCATTCCATGATCAATTCTGTCCCCTCTCACACCCACACTATATACCTGGGCATCAATGGACAAGTTTACAGACTTGCTCCCCAGAGACTCCCGTGCAGAGTATAAGGCCCTTCAGGAGGAGGGGAGAGTAATTTCCTGAACGGTGCTATAAGCAGCACTCGATGTGGCTGATGCGCTTCTCGAGTCATGGCCACTGGAGTGGTCCTGCATCGCAGTTCGTAGCTCCAGGGCTCCGGAGTGCAGAACCTCCCTTTCAAAGGCTCTTCTCCAAGCAAACTGACCAGCAGCTCCATGGTCTGAAGGACACGAGAGCCACATTAAAGTCCTTGGGCCTTCACACACCTGCCACCCAGAGGTGTTCCTATACTAATAGTAATGCCCCTTGTTACCTACCAGCCCTGTGCTCCTGGGAGCCAGGGAGTGACATTCATGGAAAACCTTCCCCTAAGCCTTTGCTAGAATCAGACAAAGCAATGAAAAGGCCAGGGAAGACACACCTAAACTAATTAAGGAAACACCCCAGCCTCATCTGCATTGAAGATAGAGCTCATTAGCAGACAGAATGGAGACCAGCTCTTCCAAGGCAGGAACCGCAGTGAACTATGGGATACCGAAAGCAAAGAAGCATTGCCTGATGGGAAATCTCTACTCCAGATGCTAATGAACCCAGGCCTGCTCACACCCAAATTAGTCATTATCAGACCAATTCTAGTAATGATCCTATTGACATCTAAAATACTGGAACTGCCTAGTTGCATTGTGAGCTCGTTCAAGGAACATCACCCATAACCAGGGGTGATCAGTCTCTATTGTCTCACCTCTTTCTCTTTGAACTATTGTCCTATCCCTATAAAAATTCCTATCCTTGCCCCAAGAAAAACTGTTCTGATACCTGGATTTAAACTGCATCAGTTCCATTGAGACTTCATCATCTCCTGTCTCATTGTGCTGGGGGCTCTGCTCTGCTTGTCTCCTGCCCTCTGGGAATCCTGATCACCATCTGGGAATCCCGATCAGTGCAAGCTCCACGGAGTGGTGAGATCTCTCTCTCTCTCTGTCCCATCAGCTACCTCTCTAAGCATAGCCTCCTGACCCTACCCTATGTAAACTGTTATATGGTTACCTATCATTTGTAATCAATTTCTATTTAGATTTAATATTGTAACTGTTTGATATCTATTCACTACTCTGAAATAAATAACTTTCATTATTAAGCTGGTTGCTTCTCTCTTTCTTTCTCTTTTGCTTACTCTTCCTCAAGGGTTGTTGTTTTGGCTTCCCCATTTGCTCTGCAACAACACTTCTTCTCCCAAGCTAAAGATCCCTGTATTGCCCAAAATCCTGTGGGGTTTGCTCATCATGTGGTTTACTAGTGAATGATTGTGGTGTGAAGTGGGGATAGGGAAGTGCTGAACCTGGAGGCATATGAGGATAGCAGTTTAAAGTGTTGTTTAATCCAGCCCACTGAGTCCAAAGGCACATGAGGGTGCAGTGTGGCATTGCTGTTAAACCCAGCAAGCTGAGTCCAGGGACATATGAGGGGGTCAGCTTGTGAGTGCTGATTACCCAGTCCTCTCAGACGTGCTCTGTTAGTGGGTATGAGTGTCCTAGTTCCTCCAGGAGAGCTCCAGTGGGAGGGGGAATTGGCAGCAGGGAGAATTCAGCTCCATATGGGAGCACAAGTAAGCACAAGCAGCACACTGATAGACTTGTTAACCTTCCCCAGTCCCATAAGAGTAACCCTAATAAATGACCATACCCCAGAGTATTGGGCAAATCTGGTAATACCCTAGAATGCCTCCACAGGGCCCACGCCCCGATTTTACCTGTCATAGGAGCAGGGATAATAATGGCAGGAACAATAGGCGCTGCCCTCGCCCAGCCCCAGATTCTAACCAGGGGCCCCCCAATAAGCCCCCCGGACCCCAACAGAGCTTTTGACGGGACCCCCGAGGGCTTCTTACCAGTCTCCCCGTTACCCTTCCAGGACCGTTTATCCTGTTTCCTCCAGGCCTGGCGGTCTGTTACTGCAGACGGATGGGTTCTGGAGATAGTGGAAACGGGTTATGTAATCCCTTTCCACTCACCCCCTCCTTCCCAACCCTCTACCCCTTCCCTTTTCAGGGACCTCTCTTATGAGTCTCTGTTACAGGAGGAGGCTCGCCACCTCCCCACCTTGGGGTGGTAGAACGAGTTCCCCTTGATTTTCTAAACCAAGGATTTTATTCCCACTATTTTCTGGTTCCAAAAGCAAAAGGGGGCCTCCACCCAATCCTGGACCTCAGAGCACTAAACCTCTTCATTGTCAAGACAAAATTCAAAATGGTGACTCTGGCGTCCTAGCCCCTGGAGACAGGCACGCTGCCCTCAACTTAAAAGACGCATATTTTCATGTTTCAATCACCCCCTTCCACCAAAGTTTCCTGCGATTCACTGTGGGCCAGGACCACTACCAATTCACGGCCCTCCCTTTTAGTATTTCTACGGCCCCCCCGGGTCTTCACCAAATGTATAGCGGTGGTGGCCGCCGAGCTCAGGAAAAGGGGAGTCCAAGTGTTCCCTTATTTGAACAATTGGCTCCTCCGAGGGGAGTTGGAAACCCAGGTCAGAGACCACATCGCCATACTCCGAGAAATTTTTCAAGAACTATGTCTTCTTTTAAACCTGGCCAAATCCACCTTAACTCCTTCCCAGACAATAGAATTTGTGGGCGTGACCCTGGATATGTCTACACTCAGCGTATGTCTTAGGGTATGTCTACACTACAGCGTTATTTTGAAATATCTTATTTCGAAATAGTTAATTTGAAAAAAGTTATTTTGAAATAATGTGTCTACACATAAAATGCATTTCGAAATAGCGTTTTGCTATTTCGAAAGAGTGCATCCACACTGATTGGATGCTGAATCGCATTTAAGGGCAACTGAAACCGGTTCCAGCAGGGCATCAGGTCAGTAGTTGCTTTGTGTGACTGCTGCCTGAGGCTATCTGAGGCTTGTGCTTAAAGGGACCCCCCTGGACAGCCGGTTCTCAGCTTTCCCTGCTTGCTTGCCTACCTCGCTGAGGGACAGCAAAGCATTTTTCTCTCTGCCTGCTTTGGTTGCCCTGACTCAGGACACCACAGCACTCGGCACCATGGAGCCAGAGCCGCCCCTGGGCACTCAGGTGCTCATTTTGGACGCGTTGCTGCAAGCCTGGCTCCAATTGCTGGAGACTGCCTGGCAGCATCTGCTGCAGCCCGACCCCCAGGCCCTCTTCCTGACCCCTCTGGGGCCAGAGAGGAGCAGCAGCAGCGCCCAGACGCCAGCATGTCCCGCCACATCTGGCGTCTGGACACCAGCAGTGACTGGTGGGACCACATTGTCCTGGAGTGCCAGGGAGACCAACAATGGACCCAGAACTTCAGGATGAAGAAGGACACCTTCCTCGAGCTCTGTGAGTGGCTCGCCCCTGCTCTGTGGTGACGGGACACACACATGAGGCCCACCATTCCCCTCCACAAGCATGTGGCCATCGCCCTCTGGAAGCTCTCCACACCGGATAGCTACCGATCCATGGCGAACCAGTTCGGCATGGGGAGATCCACCGTCAGGGCAGTGCTCATGCAGGTATGGCAATCTCTGGCCACTGTGCCAGGAGGGGTGGGGTGAGAGGAGGGGATGGGCTGCCCTAGGGAAAATGGGGGGAGGTGGTGAAAGTCCCCTCCCCAGGAGTGTTTGGTCTGTCCCAGCCGCACTACGAACTGCCCGCGGTGGCCAGGATTGCAGGGGGGGTTGCTCCTGGGAGTGGGGGCACAGGGTAGTGGCAGGGAAGGAGCACCCTCAGCCACCCTGGCACCCCAGTGACTCTCAGTTTTGTGTGTCCCTCTACAGGTGGTCGAGGCCATCAATAGAGTGCTGCTCCGCAGAGTCATCCACCTTACCAATTTGGATGCGGTGATTGAGGGGTTTGGCGCCCTGGGCTTCCTCAACTGCGGGGGGGCAATCAATGGGGCACATATCTTCATCCGTGCCCCGGACCACCAGGCCTCCCTCTACATCAACCGGAAGGGCTACTTCTCGGTCATCCTGCAGGCCATGTCTGACCACTGGGGCCAGTTCGTGGACATAAACGTGGGCTGGTCCGGCAAAGCACACGACGCGCGGGTGTACTGCAACTCCTCTGTGTGACAGAGGCTGCATGCCAGGACTTTCTTCCCTGACCGCCACATCAGGGTCGGGGATGTGGATGTGCCTGTGTGCCTGGTGGGGGATGTGGCCTACCCACTACAACCCTGGCTGATGAAGCCTTATACAGGACACCTCAACCCCTCCCGACAGGCCTTTAATGCCAAGCTCGGCAGGGCCCGCATTGTGGTGGAAGGTGTCTTCGGCTGGCTGAAGGCCCAATTTAGATGCGTCCTCACCCACCCGGACCTCTCCGAGTGAAATATTCCGCACGTGGTGGCAGCGTGTTGTGTGCTGCATAATTTGTGTGAGCGGAAGGGGGAGGTTTTCCTGCCAGCCTGGATGGCAGAGGCTGGCCACTTAGCTGGCCTCTACACGCAGCCCCGCACGGCTGCCAGCCAGGAGGTCCATCGGGGGGCTGTGGGAGAGCTTCTACCTGGAGGAGGACTAAAGTCTCCTTGGCGTGCCCCAGTGGGGCCTGGGGCCTTATTCCACCCTCACATCCTTCCACTTTCTCCTCCCTAACCCCCCCTTCCTGATGTCAAATAAAAACAGGTGTGTTGCCAAAAACAAACTCTCTTTGTTGATCATAACTGAGGTGAGGGGGGAATGAGGGTGGGAGAGGGGAGGGGGAAACCTGGGAGGAGGGAGCTAGTAGGGGGAGGCAAGGGGAGGAAGGGGAGGAGAAGCTCAGGGTTGGGGGTCTTGCTGGTCCACCTGTCTCCCAGCACTGCGTGTGAGGGGGCCTAGGCATCCCCGGGGGGGAGTGGGTATGGAGGGTGAGGTGGGTTGGGGGGAGGGGGAGAAAGAAGCGGGAGGGGGAGCAGGAGTGGGAGGAGGCGCGATAGCTGGGGCGGCCACAGAGGCTGGAGCGGCAGCAGGCAGCAATCTCTGCACCAGGGTCTGCAGGTGATCGCAGATGCCATGCCCCTGGTCAAGCAGCTCCCACAAGCTCTCCCACCGCAGCTGCAGGTCTTCCTGCACGTAGTGCTCCTGGAAGTGGACCTGCCTTCACAGGAGCTCCAGGTGCTGCCGCTGGTACTCCTCCTGGTTCTAGGTCAGCCTGCTGAGGGCCCAGGTGCGGGAGGATGTCCTGGGCGGGGTGGTGTGCCCTGCACTCGCAGGTCCAGGGCATCGTAATAGGGGCAGGAGTCCGGATCAGCTCCTGGTTGGGAGCTGCCCCCTGAGGCCCTGGCATAGGCCTGCCGCAGCTCTTTGGTTTTCATGCACACCTGCTCCTGGGTGCGCATGTGGCCTTTGGTGGACAGGCTGTCAGCTATCCGCCTGTAGACGGCTGTGTTCCTGTGTCTAGTGTGGAGATCATGGACATTGGAGGCCTCCCCCAAACCTCAATGAGGTCCACGATCTCTGCACTAGACCAGGAAAGCACTCGCCTTTTGTGGCCCCTGGCAGGCTCCTGGGAGCTGACAGCTTGCTCCTGGGGAGCGGTGGAGGGCTGGGTGCCACTGGGTTGCTGGCTCATGCTGGGCCAGGTGCATGGACTGCTGGCTCTGTGCTGGCAGGCTTGCAGCTGGCACAGGCACTGTGGCCAGAGTCTACCTGTTAAAGGGCTCCGGGGTTGTGTGTGGGGGGGGAGATCAGAAGAGTTTTCCTGGTTTGGCCCAGAGTGGCCACCAGGGCACCCTCAGAAGGGCTGGAGGCCCCCTATTTCGAAATAAGCTTCTACACAGCGCTTATTTCGATTTAGCTATTTCAAATTTGACGTTATTCTTCGTAGAATGAGGTTTACCACATTCAAAATAAGTGCTCCGCTATTTTGAATTCATTTCGAAATAGCGGTTTGCCTGTGTAGACACTATTAAAGTTAATTAGAAATAACGGCTGTTATTTCGAATTAACTTTGGTGTGTAGACATACCCTCAGAGAGCCTCTCTACGCAGCTCTCACTTTCTCACGCTACAGTCATCCATCAGGTCACTCCAGAACTTTCCAGTGACCACCGCCCGGGTTTGCATGTGTCTATTGGGCCTCATGGCCGCCTGCACTTATGTAGTGCAACACACCAGACTGCGCATGTGCCCTCTTCAGAAGTGGCTATCGTGAGTCCACAACCCGGCCATCCACTCCTGGGACAGAGTGTTGACCGTCCCCGCCCCTGTCCTCCTTGTGCTGGAGTGGTGGACCCACCGAGCAGAAATCTGTGCAGGGGTCCCATTCTCCCAGCCAGTCCCGTCCATCCGACTGGTTGCAGACGCATCGGACACGGGTTGGGGAGTCCACCTGGGAGAGCTGCACACTCAAGGTACGTGGTCCCCCCGCAAAACCTCCCTGCACATCAACGTTAGGGAACTCAGGGCGGTCCGGCTGGTTGGGCAGTTTTCCTTCCCCACCTGAGAGGCAAGACTGTCCTCATCCTGTCAGACAACATGACAGTGGTGGCCTATATAAACAAGCAGGGCGGGGCTTGTTCACTCGCCTGTGTTCAGAGGCAATCAGCCTATGGGAACTCTGCATCAGGACGGATATCCACTCAATGGCCTCGTATCTCCCAGGCTCACAGAATGCCCTAGTGGACAGATTGAGCAGATCGTTTGCGAGCCACGAGTGGTCCCTGCGTTGGGATGTTGCCCAATCCATCTTCCGTGTGTGGGGGTTTCCCCATCTGGATCTGTTAGCCACAGGGCAGAACATGAAGTGCCCCCACTACTGCTCCCTCATGGGACAGGGACGGGGTTCTTAGGGGATGCACTCCTCCTCCACTGGCTGTAAGGACTGCTGTATGCCTTCCCGCCCTTCCCACTAGTTCACAGGGTCTGCTGAAAGTGTGGGAGTTCAGGGCATCATTAATTCTAATCGCCCCAGTGTGGCCCAGACAGCATTGGTTTTCGACCTTCCTCAGTCTCTCATGCGAGAGGTCCGTAACCCTCCCACTAGTCCCGGATCTGATATCCCAGGACTCGGGCAGGCTTCACCACCCAGACCTACAGTCCCTTCACTTGAGAGCATGGACGCTCTGTGGTTAACAGCAGAGGAGCTCCACTGCTCTCAACAAGTCCAAAAAGTCCTTCTGGGTAGCAGAAAACCTTCTACTAGAACTACGTACCTCGCTAAGTGGAAGGGGTTTTGCTGTTCGGTTTCTCAGAAGGGGGTACACCCGAGGTGGGCACCAGTCCCCTTCATCCTGGATTACCTGTTGGACCTTAGGCTCCAGCATCTCTCTTCCTCTTCTATTAAGGTCCACCTAGCAGCCATTTTGGCCTTCCACCTAGGGGAAGGGGGGAAAATGCTATTTGCCAACCCTATGGTCAACAGGTTCCTAAAAGGAATGGACAGACTCTATCCGCATATACGGCAACCCGTTCCCCAATGGGACCTAAACCTGGTACTATCCAAACTTATGGAGCTCCCGTTCGAACCGCTAGCCATGTGCTCCCTCCTTCACTTATCATATAAAGTGTCCCTCCTAGTGGCAATCACATCTGCGAGGCAGGTGTCTGAGCTTCAGGTGTTGACGTCAGACCCGCCCTACACAGTATCTTTTAAAGACAAGGTCCGGCTCCGCCCTCACCCAGACTTTTTGCCGAAGGTAGTTTCTGCATTCCACACCTCCCAGGATATTTTTCTACCAGTCTTTTACTCGAAACCACATGCATCGGGGAAAGAGCAAGCTTTACACACATTAGACATCCATAGGGCACTAGCCTTTTATTTAGACAGTACCAAACCGTTCCAAAAATCACCACAACTTTTCGTAACCATTGCGGAACGCACGAGAGGCCAACCTGTATCCACTCAGCGGATTTCCTCATGGATAGCCACCTGTATCAGGGAGTGCTACTCTCTAGTGGGCATTTCAGACCTGACTCTTAGAGCACGCTCCACGAGAGCTGTGGCAGCTTCCACCACTTTTGCAGCGCAGGTTCCCATCCTGGACATCTGTAGGGCTGCCACATGGTCCTCGGTCCACACGTTCGCCAATCATTATGTGCTGCCCCATCAGTGCCAGAGAGGATGCTGCCCTAGTTAGGGCGGTCCATAACTCCTCCGTGGTTTTGACATCCGGCCCTCTGCCTAGTTAGGTTCTGCTTTGGCGTCACCTATATTGGAATGCACATGAGCAATCACTCAAAGAAGAAAGAATAGTTACTTACCTCGTAACTGTGATTCTTCGAGATGTGTTGCTCATGTCCATTCCAAATCCCCGCTCACCGCCCTTTATCCAGAATATGCCGGTAAGAAGGAACAGAGTGGCTGAGGGGGTCAGCAGGGGTATACGGGCCAATATATACGGGCCACTCCAGGGGGCTCCCTGCTGGCCCTAAGGGTACTGCTGAGGGAAAAGTCTCCGAAAGCGCATGCACGCTGCGCGCACACTCCTATATTAGAATGGACATGAGCAACACATCTCGAAGAATCATAGTTACGAGGTAAGTAACCATTCTTTTTGCTGTGAGATCTGCAAAGCGGCAACAAGGTGTGCTGTACTTTCCTTTTGGGGAAAAAAAAAAGGGCAAATTCTTCTCGAGCTGGAATATCTCCACTTCCTTTCTTTACGAATTCTAAAATGCCACCATGAAAATGCGATCTTAAATCTAATTTATTCAAGTCAAGAGGCAGTTACAGCACGTGACTGGCAACTCTCTTGCATCTCAGAAAAATGTTTTCTTAGAAACATAAGTATCTATAGCTATAAAATTCAATCTAATTTAGTTGGTGATATTCCTAGAATTGCAGACTTACACTGAAGATTTTCTCTTATATTTGTACCTTTGAATAAAGAACTGAGACCCATGAATAAGAAACGGGGAGTAGGGAACCAAATACAGACACTTGTTAGAGTAGTTCTAAGACTTTATCTTTGTAAGACAGTAAGTGTTAACAGGCAAAGTGTTAACCCCGAGGCAGTCTTTCAGGCCATGTACTGTTCTTTTAACAGGGAAGGGTATTTCTGTGCTGCCAGGGGGTGTTTTTCTACAATACACCATCAATTTCAAACCCTCATCAGACCAAGTTCTGGCGCAACCCACCACCATTGGTTACCTTATGCTCCATCAAATGCAGCTGTAGATTCTCTGTGGTCCCCAGAGATGAAAGTAAAACAGTGTGCCCTGGCACGCACTCCAACAAGGAGCCCACCGACTGGTTACTCTACTGCAGGCGGAGGGCATGCAGGCAGCAAGGCAAGTGAAAGGGGCTGGCTGGGGGCACGCCTTTCTCCCCCCTCGCCTCTCCCCATGTCATAGGTCTGGCACTGCTCATCAGAGAGCAAGAGGAAAGTTCGGGGATTGGGTGCATTCCTCTCATTCTGGCTGTGGAGAGCAGGGGGCAGAGGAGAGAGTGACTCATGCTGTAAGCTTCCCTCTCGCTCCCTGAGAGTGAGGAAGGGGAACAGCAAGCAGCCCCGTAGTTCGAATCTTTGGGGGGGCCTTCAGCCCCCCTGCCCTCCCTAAATACAGTAATTCCTCATTTAACATGTACCCACTTAACATGTTTTCGCAATAGCACGATTTTTTTTTAGGGAACTTTTTTTGAATTTCACGACCGCCCCAGAATAACACTATTTCCCCAGCTGGCCCATTGCCAGCAGCTGTGCAGGGCTTCCCCCACCTCCCTGCAAGTGGCGGAGGGTTCGCCGCTCACCGCGCCATTCCCCGCTGACTCCCCCTCGCCAGATGCCTTGCCCCCTCTCCTCTGCCCCTGTTTGCAGGCCGGCGGCTGGGTTTCCCCAGCCAACCCGACAACAGCAGCTGTGCAGGGCTTCCCCCACCTCCCTGCAAAGCGGAGAGGGTTCGCCGCTCACCGCGCCGTTCCCCAGAGACCCCCTCTCGCCGGACACAGTGCAGGTCCCGGCAGACCAGTCACAGGGGCATACTCCCAACCCAATCCCCCTCCCCTCCTCCCCTTCCCTTCCCCAGAGCCAAACACCTCCCCTCCCTGCTGTAACCCAGTTCCCCTTTCTCCCCCAACCTTATGTCCTGGTCACAACAGACACCACCGCTTGAAATGCAACCCCCACCTTTTCCATTATTTTCAATGGGAAAATTGACCCCACATAACAAGTTTTCACTTAACACGATCATTTTCTGAATCATATCTATAGTGTTAAATGAGGAATTACTGTAGCACCCTTGCCCTCCAGCCCTCTGTCCTGAGCCCCCTTCCTCACAACCCAACCCTGACTCCTGCACCCCCAAAGCCCCAGTCTCCTGCCAAGTCCCTCCTCACTCACCCCAGCCCTGATTCATGAACACTCCCAAAACCCTGCCCTGAGCCCCTCCTCATACACCCCAACACTGATTCCTGCACTCTCTCCCCCAGCACTCTGCCCTGAGTCCCTCATGTACCCCAACTCTGATCCCTGCACACCCCACTCTCTGGCACTCCAAGTGCAGAAGGTGGGAGACCACAAGAGTCTTTCAAAAGTACCTTGCCTCTATAGCCGTGGTCATCAACCGTCGATCGCGATCGACAGGTCGATCCTGCCCGTGCTGCCCAAGCATTCTGGAGCCTAGTCCAGTCAATTGCAAGGCCTTTGGGGGGGCTCCCCCCGCTGCCCTCCACCCCCAAGATGAACGCCATGCTGATGCTACCTCCAGGGACAATGGAGTTAGAGCGGGCTTCCTGCAGGGTGGGGGAGAGTTCTGCAGCTGCACACCAGGTCCCAGAAGTGTGCGGGCTGCTCTTCCCCCTTCCCCCAAACAGCCAATGTGGTACCTAAAATGCTGGTCTGTTGTGCGCTGGGGACTTTATTCCCCTGCTGCCTTCCTGTGCATGGGGGAGGAAGTGGGAGTCCGAGACTGCGCCAGCTCCAACTGCTCAGGCAGCGCGCACTGTCATGGGGAGCGGAGGAGCAAGGCATGTGCTGCCCGAGCAGTTGGAACTGGCGTGGTCTGGGACTTCCCCTCCCTCCACTTACTGCCTCTCCCCCCCTCCCAGTAAGGCAGCAAGCGCATGACAGACCAGCATTTCAGGTACTGTGCCGCTGTTTGGGGGATGGGGGAGCAGTCCGCGCACTTCCTGGGCCTTGGCACACAGCTGCAGGATCCCCAGGTTCCGGTCCCTGTCCCTTCTCCCCGCCCAGTCCCCTTCAAGTACCCTGTCCCCTGCCCCAGCACCCACTGGCACCCTGTCCATTGTTTCGTCACCCATTGGCACCCTGCCCCAGCACCCACCGGCACTCTCTCCCCTACCCCAGCACCCAAAAGCACCCTCTCCCCTACCCCCACCATCACAGTTAGGGCCACTTGAGGGGTTGAGGCTTGAGGAGTTTGGAAAGGTTGTGTTTTTGTATCTCACTTGTGTGGCCCTGACTGACTTTTCTGTGGGTCAATGACCCCTGACTCAATACAGGTTCCCTGCCTCTCTCATAAATAAAGATAATGCTGAAACCTTTTGTGTTTGACATAATATCTTATTTAAAAATAAAGCCTGGACAACAAGCCCCCAATTAGGGCCAAGCCCTCATCTGGCCACAGCATCACAACACTCCAGTACCCCACACCCTGACCCCAGATCTGAGCCTATCATACACTGGAACCCCCTGTCCTGAGTCTCCCACATCCCCAAACTCCTGCACCCCCACAACCCCAGTCTTCTGCCACAACACTCTTGCATCATTCACACACTGCAAATCTGTGTCCTGAGCCCATCAAACTTCCAACATCCCTGCTCTGAACCCCTCACACACCCCAACCCAAACTTCTGCACCCTCACATCCACAAGTCTGTGGCTTGCTCAGGACCCCAACCCTACACCTGAGCCCAACACTCCCCAGCCTGGAGCCCCCTCCCTGAGCCAGCATCCCTTTCACTACATCCTCCTGCATCCAAATTCCCTCCCAGAGCTTGCACCTCTCATCCTTTCCCACACCCAAATCCCTCATTCCCACCCCAGAGCCCGCACCTCCTGTCTCAACCCATTGAGAGTACATCTAGACTGCAGGAGATTTTCTGCCAAAGCTCGCTCTTTTGGCAGCCCCTGTATTCCTCGTTCCATGAGGAATAAGGAGGCTTCCAAAAGAAGGGTTTTTTCTGACATTTGGCACAGTCTAGATGAGCCAAATGTCAGAAAAATCTCTTCCAAAAGAAAGATTAAAAAAAGCAGCAGTGTAGCTGTACCCTGAGAGTATATAAGGGCCGGGGCTAGCAAGTGATGGAGAGAAGTGGAACAGAGAGGGCGAGGCATCAAGGAAGGAGTGGAATCTTGGGAAAGGGATGGGGTAGAAAAAAGTAAAAAAAAAAACACAAAAACCTTTTTTCTTGAATCCAGGAAGAAAGCATTTGGAACTTCTTCCAAAGGGGTACCCCCAAGCTCTTTTACCACAAGAGAGCTTAAAAAATAGAAAGTAAAAAGAGAAACTGTAATCTCTGATATACCTGACCTCTCAGTCTTAAACTTAAAAAACAACAAATGGTCTGGTAGCACTTTATAGACTTACAAAACATGTAGATGGTATCATTGAGCTTTCGTGGGCACAGCCCACTTCTTCAGATGACCGAAGCTTTGAGTTTAGGATGTCCAGACCCAAAATAAATAGGGGAGAAGGAGGAGGGGTGTCACGTTACCGGAGTTTAAGGGAAGCAGCCAGGTCACTGCTGTGCACATGGGGGAGTGTTTGCCCCAAAAGTTGGTACAAAGGGGGCCATGTGAGGTGTCAAACAAAAGCTTACTTTCTACTGATTCTGTATATGCTCTTCATATATCTGTATATTGTCTGTGGGTGGAGTTATGAATATGTACTCTGTATGGAGACTGGAAGTTTCTCTATATGTGGTTGAGCAATGGGATCGGCCTATGGACATGCTAATTAGCAAGTCTCCAGGGACAATAAGTCTCTTAAGTACCAGAGACCCACCTATGAAGGAATCTAGGTGCCTGGTCAGAGACCATGTGACTCTCTCCAGCTTGGAAGAAGCCAGGGGGGGATATAAATAGGCCATGTGGCCAACTCCATCTGGGTGCTCATCTCAGCTCTTCATCCCAGAGGCAAGAGTGCAGGGATTGAGGAACCAGAAAGAACTGTGGACCCATCCTGACATAGGATGTATACCAAAGACTTTTAAGCCAGCAGTTATAACATCTCTGCTGCAAGCCTGCATCAAGAACTGGGAGATTCGATGCCTGTAATGTATGATACTTTAACAACCTTACTCTCATGCTTTTTTTTCTTGTAGTAATAAACCTTTAGAGTTTAGATTCTAAAGGATTGGCTCAGCGTGATCTGTGGGTAAGATCCAGAGTGTAAATTGACCTGGGATCTGTGCCTGGTTTCTTGGAACCGGACAGAACTTGTTCAGGGAAGGTGAGATTGGGCTCTAAAACCCTTCATCTGTGTATGAGGCCCTGGGTCATCTGGAGCACGGATATTGCTGGTGTGTCGGAGGGGTTTTGCTCGTGAGGCTTTTGGCTGGCCTGGCAGGCAGCTGAAGCACTCTGTGGGACTGGTTTGTGGCCTATTTGGGAAGGTCTCCAGTCTGGGGGCTGTAAGGAGCCCTGAATTTGAGAAATTCGCCCTGAGCGGATGCCCTCGGCTATGCCCAGACTCGGCCCAGTCCGTCACAAGGGGGAAAGGAAAAAAATGGAAGGGAGCGGAAAACAAGAAGCAGAGGGTGTGTAAATATCAAAGGGAAAACCAGACAGGCAAAACTGGTAATCTATAAGCACCTTAAGACTGGATAGTTAAAAGAAGCAGATAAGAATCATTGGATAGCAATTAGAGAAGAAGAGTACTAAAACAAGAATCTACACAGACAAAGAGCTGTTGGCATCTTCATTGTTTGGTTGGTTGATAATGTCCCAGCCAGCCATTTTCTCGAATTGAGGCCAGAGGTGTGAGAATTAAATTTGTGGATGAATTGTAATTCCAACCCTTCTCTGTGTATTTGACTTGTAGAATTGGTCTATAACAAGACAGCCACCTGGAGATCTTTTAAAGTGTAACCAAGTTGATTAAAGTGTTCCCCAACAGGTTTCTGTATGTTCCCTTTATGGATATCTGATTTGTGTCCATTGATTCTTTCCCGTAGGGACTGTCCAGTTTGTCCAATATATATAATAGTGGGGCATTGCTTGCATTTGATAGTATAGATCAAATTACTGGATGTGCAGTTAAATGAGTCTCTGATTTGGTGGCTTATGTTGTTGGCTCCTGTAATGAATTTGTTTGTATAGATATGTGGGCAGAGTTGGCACCAAAGCTGATTGTAGGACTTGGTTCCTGAATGTTTATGATGCAGCTGGGTAGCATGGTTACCGGAAATAATTTGTTTCAGCTTGAGGGGTTGTCTGTAAGCGAGAATAGGCTATTCCCCCAAGGCCTCTGAGAGTGAGGAATCATTTTCC
This sequence comes from Rafetus swinhoei, assembly GCA_019425775.1. Classification (NCBI taxonomy): domain Eukaryota; kingdom Metazoa; phylum Chordata; order Testudines; family Trionychidae; genus Rafetus; species Rafetus swinhoei. The sequence continues at coordinate 161,905,720 of CM033437.1, forward strand.
AAGATAGGTTGCAGATTGTGTATAATCCATTGGAGGGGTTTGAGTTATGGATTGTAGGTAATAACAAGTGGAATTTCTCTTTTGGGTCTGTCTTGAAGTAGTTCATGTCTGGGTACTTTCTTGGCTCTGTCAATCTGTTTTTTCACTTTTCCAGGTGGGTATTTCAGTTTTAGGAATGCTCTATAAAAAAAAAAAAGGTGTTTTTCTCTGTCTGTGGGATTGAAGCAAATCCAGTTGTATCTTAGGGCTAGGCTGTATACAATGGATTGAGAATTGTGTCTGGGATGGAAGCTAGAGGCATAAAGGTAAGTGTAGCGTCCGGTGGCTTTCCGGTATAGGGTGGTGGAAATCTGTCCATTATATAATTATACTGTAGTGTCCAGGAAGTGGATTTCTCATTGGACTGGTCCAGGCTGAGGCTGTCTTAGGCATGCATACACAAATCTCCCATTACCTTCCAGGACACAAGAATCAAATCATAGTCTTAAAAAGGTGCTTTTATTAACAAAACAAAAAGATATACTTGGTAAAGCATACTTGTTGGCAGGGAGCCAGGAAAGCCAATGAAAACAGTATAGTTTTTTTAAAGGAAGCGGTGATCTTCTTACTGCAATCTTTGTGTCAGCAAAGGAGAGCTGGGAGAGATGGACTGAGCCGGGAACAAGGCCATGGAATATCCAGGAATATCCATGCCTACAGAAGGACTAAATGTTGGAACAAGAGATATGTAAGTGGAATAGGGAATGTTTAGTAGGATGTGATCAGGTTATTTTCTTTCTTTTGGGGTTTGATGAGTCCATGTACCGCTCTCCACCCCCACCCCCAACCACCCCCACACACACTACTTTTTAAATTGAATCTCAAGGAAGCAATTTTCTGTGTTTTTATCTGTCTTTTTTCAGTTGCTCTGTAACACCTAGTAATCAAGTAATGCTTTACCGATTATAATTGTCTTTGTTTTGTTAATAAAATCATCTTTTTAAGACTTTGATCTCCTGTGCCCTGGAGATTCTGTGTGCACGTGCCTAAAACTGTCAGGTCAGCTATTAAGAAATTACAATTTGTTTTCAAGTTCTCTCCAGAGGGAGGGTTAAAGAACTTGAGGGTATCCCACATGAAGAAATTCCCAAGTGTGTCTTCCTGAATTCTCAAAGTGTTTTTTTGCATTTGGGTGGTGGTAGCATATCATCCAAGGCTAGGGAATCTGTGATATTGGAGAGTTTTTAAGCAGAAGCCTTTAGTGGCAGGATATTGTAAAGTCTCTTGTGGGCCCCCAGTCTTCTGTACTTGAAGTAGCAGAGTAGGGAACAGCCTGGACACCACATATCAGAGTATCTACTCCTATGGGGGACTTAAGCTTGATCCTCATTTGCTGTTGAAGCCTCCTTTGGAGACACTAGCTAAGTGTTCTCATATACATTTGTGTAAGAAGACTGCCTTTTTGGTGCCTATCATCTCTACTCAGTGAATCAGTGAGCTGGAACTTTAACAATCAATATCCCCCACTCACGAGAAGGAACCAAGACTTAGGAATTGCTGCTCACTGAAAAGCCGAGGTAGGGCAGGGGGACTAGCATGTCCTGCAATTGAACTATTATAGTGGCAGATCTGTGTTTCTGTCCCTGATTATTTCCCTTATCGCTGGAAAGGACGTGATACAGGGTATCTTGGACTCTGCTCCTCTGCTATACAAGCTGGTAGGAAAAGGGGCATCTGGAAGAGAGCACTGGATCCAAGTGGGATGGAGAAGGGGTAGCTGGGTGAAGTCACACCATTCATGTCAGGCTGAGGGTTGTTTCCCCTCTGGGGGAAGGGGCCACTGTAAAAGCAGCAGCTGGGACAGGGAACTGAATCAGTATCTGCTGTGGGTACCTGGAGGGAGAGCAGGGACACCATGCTGCTGCAGCCACCCTGACCATATTGCTTCCTCAGCCTGCCATGCATCTTTGAGGCTAAGATGAGTGCCTGTCCACCCTGCCACTGTCAGAGTCCCTGGCACTGCCTGAGTACTCTCTGCAGTCCAGGCTCTTTGGTGCTCACCTCCAGCCCCATACCTCAACCACTCCATTCAAAATGGACTTCTGCCACTTCTATCAGGGTGCATCCCAGATGGCACTGGAGGAGCCAAATGGGAAGAGACTCAAAAGAGCCCAGAAAAGGCTGAAAGTCTCACAGGCCCTGGAAGAAGGGCTGCAGGACTCCTGAACCAGAGAGATTAAAGGCTGGGATTATAGAGCCCTTTGGATCTAGAGTTGGTAAAAGGAAGAATAAATAAAATCCTGTGAAAGGGAACATTATTGTAAAGATTCTGGTCTTAGAGTCAATTTTGCAAAGAAAGTGAGAAGGAACCAGAGATGGCTGGTGAGAGAGGCTCTGGGGGGGCCACCAGCCATATGACCACACAGCTTGAGGAAGGGTCAGGACAATGTCACTCTGACCCAGGCCTCACCTCTCTATTTCCCTGCTCTGCTTTCTCCACATTCTTGCTCTACCATCTCCACACCTCTTCCTTGCCCTTGCTCCACCCTCTCCCTGCTTATTCCCCCAACTGAGGCAGCCATGGCCATAGCAAGACCAGCAGCAGTGGGAGAAGCAGAGCAAGGCGGTCACAGCTCAGTTTTCTCTCCCAGCCATGTCACTCCGCTTTCCACTGGCAAGTGCAGGTGCGCTCTTCCTTCCACACTAGAAAAGCAATGCAAGCTGGGGCCACCTTGCTCCACTTCCCCCACTGTTGCTGGTAAGTTCAGCGGAGGGGGTTAAACCCCTGCTGCAGGCACCAGGCTATCCCTGCTAGTTCCCCCACCTGCTGCTGGCCAGCCTCACACGCCCACAGCATTTGGGACATATGACTCTTTGTGCCCCGCTTGCATCACTCCTGGAGGGAACTGATAGCATGGTGCTTGCAGAGCCATCCCATGCCAGGAGGAAACACTCTAGGATCACATCCACTCACACTGGCCAAGATATATTAGGGTTTGTCTCCACTAGAGGGTGGATCGAGGCTGTAGCAATCGATCCACCAGGGGTCTATTTAGTTGGTCTAGTGAAGACCTGCTAAATCAACCACTGGTCACTCTCCCATTGACTCTGGTACTCCACTGAAACTAGATGAGTAAGGGGAGTCAATGGGAGAGTTTCTTTGTGGACCCCGTGGTAAGTAGATCTAACCTACACCTAATTTGAATTATGCTACTAACATAATTCAAATTGCATAGCTAAGATTGACTTATCTCCCTAATGTGGACCTGCCTTTAGATATCAGATAATGCTAAAAGCACTATTTAGGTGCTACACAATTAAGAATAAACAGTGTACTAGTTGACATCTGTCATTTTCTTTTCCACATCCAGTTTTAATTCTTGGCTTGTATTCTCCTACAGCAGGGGGGAGTCAACTATTTTTGTCAAGATCCAGATTTCTTGGTTAAGGCTGAGTAAGGTTCAGACTCCAGGGAAAAGAATAAAAATAATAATGAAGCTAATATGTTAATAAAAAGGTTTCAAAGTCTGTTCAAAGCACCCAGTGATCCAGATCCCTCTCTTACAGCATTTTGTAATTTATTTTAAAAAATTGTGGTTTAATAGAGTTAGTCAAGTTTTCACCTAAACAAAACTTATATAACTCACTATAGTGGGAGGGTTGAAAAGAGGGTTTTATATTATATTATTAGAGATTATATCTTCCATATTGTTTTGGTGTGAGAATATATAATTTATACTCCCAAAACTAAAAGACTAAGGTGAACGTACACGCTGAATGTATCTTTTAAATGTGTACTCTTAGTTAAATATGTTAGAAGGATCTTCCTTCTTATCCCATGACAACATACTTTACTTAAGAGCCTTTGGTGTGGGACCTTGTCAAAGGCTTTCTGGAAATCTACGTATGCTATATGCACTGGATCCCCCTTGTCCACGTATTTGTTGACCCCTTGAAAGAACTCTAGAAGATTAGTAAGGCATGATTTCCCTTTACAGAAACCGTGTTGACTTTCCCCCAACAAATTATGGTCACCAGTCTGTAATTGCTAGGATCACCTTTAGAGACTTTTAAAAATGTTGGTGTCACGTTAGCTATCTTCCAGTCATTAGGTATGGAAGCTAATTTAAAGGATAGGTTACAAACCACAGTTAATAGTTCCACAATTTCACATTTGAGTTCTTTCAGAACTCTTGGATGAATGCCATCTAGTCCTGGTGACTTATTACTGTTAAGGTTATCAATTTGTTCCAAAACCTCCTCTAATGACACCTCAATCTGGGACAATTCCTCAGAGTTGTCACCTAAAAAAAAATGGCTTAGGTTTGGGAATCTCTCCAATATCCTCAGCCGTGAAGACTGAAGCAAAGAATTCATTTAGCTTCTCTGCAATGACTTTATCATCTCTGAGTGCTCCTTTAGCATCTCGATTGCCTAAGGGCCTCACTGGTTGTTTAGCCGGCTTCCTGCTTCTGATGTACTTAAAAAACATTTTGCTATTACTTTTTGACTTTTTGGCTAACTATTCTTCAAACTCCTTTTGGCTTTTCTTATTATATTTTTACACTGAATTTGACAGAGTTTATCCTCTTATATTTTCCTCACTAGGATTTGATTTCCACTTTTTAAAAGATGTCTTTTTATCTGTCACTGCATCTTTTACTTGGTTGATAAGCCAAGTAGGCACTTTTGTGGTTCTCTTACTGTGTTTTTTAATTTGGGGCATACATTTAAGTTGGGGCTCTATTATGGTGTCTTTGAAAAGTTTCCATGCAGCTAGAAGAGATTTTACTTTTGTTGCTGTACCTTTTAATTTCAGTTTAACTACCTTCCTCTTTTTTGTGTAGTTCCCCTTTCTGAAATTAAATTCCGCAATGTTGAGCTGCTGAGGTGTTTTTCCCACCACAGGGATGTTAATTTTTATTACGTTATGGGCTCTATTTCCAAGCGATCTGGTTATATTTACCTCTTGAACCAGGTCTTGCGCTCCATTTAGGACGAAATCAAGAACTGCCTCTCCCCTTGTGGCCTCCAGAACCATCTGCTCCAAAAAGCAGCTCTTTAAGATGTCAAAAAATTTTATTTCTGCATCCCGTCCTGAGGTGACATGTACCCAGTCAATAGGGAATAGTTGAAATCCCCCACTATTATTGAGTTTTTTATTTTGATAGCCTCTCTAATCTCCCTTAGCATTTCATAGTCACTATCACTGTCCTGATCAGGTGGTCGATAATATATCCCTACTGCTATATTCTTATTATTGGAGCATGGAATTACTATCCATAGAGATTACATGGGACATTTTGGCTCAAATCTCAATTTGGTTTAAGATTTTTACTTCATTTGATTCTGCATGTATAGTGCCACTCCTCCACCAGTGCGAGCTGTTCTATCCTTCCGATATATTTTGTACCCTAGTATGACTGTATACCATTGATTGTCCTCATTCCACCAACTTTCCGTGATGCCTATTATATCAATATCCTCCTTGAAAACTAGGCACTCTAGTTCACCCATTTTATTATTTAGATGTCTAGCATTTGTATATAAGCACTTTAAAAATCTGTCGTTATTTATCTCTCAGCCATTTCCTGATCTTAGACTCTTTGTCATTTGATTGTGTCTCATCTGATTTATACTTTAATCTTCTCCTCCTGACTAGAACACAGAGCATCTCTATTAATAGTCCCTCCCCTAAGAGATGTCTCTGCTCGATCCATGTGCTCCGCCGCACCCGTCGGCTTTCTCCCAGCCCTTATTTTAAAATTGCTCTACAACCTTTTTAATATTAGCCAGCAGTCTGGTTTGAGACATTTTAATCAACTCTCTGATCACAGGTTGCTCTAGTGAAAGGACTGATAGGTGCTAAATGCAGCTGAACCTGTTGCATTAACATAGTGGGGGAAACAGGGGGATTGTCCATAGCCCAAACTATAGATTTTCACCTATGGTGAAATGCAGGAAGCCAGGCCTGTCACTCAAGAGAGACTAAAAAGGATCTAAAATGCAGTTTGCCCTGTAACTGTGGCACGTTCTATGGTTACATTAATGCCTATGTGGATAAAGAGATGGTCTGAGCTGAGATGTGTTTATTTAAACTATTGTACAATGGAAATCACATTCATTCCAAAGGTCAGTGTGACAGAGCATCGAGGCTCTGCACTAGGGCTACCTCAGCCCCCCAGTGGGAGAGAGGTGACAGAGGCGTGCCACAGGAACCCGGCCGGGGAACAGGGGGAAGCGCGGCAGCTGGGGACGCAGAGATGCTGGGCTATGACGTCATGTGGCGCGACCCACCAGAAAGACCGGGTGTGCTGCGCATAAGGGGGTGGAGTCGGAGTGTCAGGGAGGGTGGCAGCATCAGCCGGCAGTGCACCGCCAGTTTTAAAAGGCAGCCGGCACCCGGGCAGAGGAGACCGGGAGTCCGGGAAAGAGGGGTGAAGAGGCGAGCGGGGAGGGGTCCACTGGCGGGGAGACCTAACCCCCACGACCCTTATGGCCCAGGAGGACAAGCGGAAGGTAGGAAGAGACCCAGGGCAGGGTACTGTGGTTCCCCTAGGTCGATGTGCTACGGGCGGCTGCCCCGTTGACCATAGGGGAGGGAACGAGACTGTTCTCCTCCCTTTAGGGCCCTGAGTTGGGATTCGATTGTGAGAGTGGGCCCGGGTCCCCCTACCCCCTAGCCCTACGTGAATGTATGCAGGGAAAGAGCCGACAAGCGTGGTCAGTCAGTAGAGAGAACGGATCGGGAATTATGGTTGCACCTATTAAAGGCGGTGTTGGCAGACTGTTGCCTATGCAGTGGATTTCATTGAGAGGGGGAAACTTTGGGAAATGGGTAAAAAGGGGGGCGCGTACCCCAGGCCCCCCTTACAGTCAGTTCAAGCTTTGTGTCACCTTTTGCTGTACACAGGGATCTTCTATGCAGTTTTTGGTGCTGATGTTCTTTACCCACTAATACAGTGTTGGTGCACAATAGTGTTTATTTACTGAATGTCGATAAAATGCTGGGCGGATTACAAACATGGAGGAAGACATAGTCCCTCCCCTGAGGAGCTTTTAATCTAAAATTAGAGATAGATAGTACTGTTAGAACATATAAAGCTAAATCTGAGATCTTGTCAGCCAGAATTAAGATCACCCATTTTAACAAAAGATCAGAATACCAAATACATATATATATATGTATGTATGTATATATAGAGAGAGAGAGAGAGAGAGAGACGCAGAGAGAAAATAGGGCAGAGCGGCGTCTTGTGTTTTAGGGAGATATATACATATGCTAATGAGAAAGGCAATGACAGGCTGTTTGGGGGGAAGAAGTAGTTTTATTTTCTCTGGTGCTGCATGGACTTATGCTTCCTGAAGAGGAAAATAAATAAATAAATAAAATTAGCACTGAGATAGGACTTCATATGCAAAGCACTGTACAACATTAGGGCACATTAATCCGCAAGCAGTGAAGGAACCCAGTTCTTGTATGGGTGTAGAGCGGGAGATGGGGAGGTTTGCCCTTCAGCCCTCACAAAACCATGCAGACACGGAGCCTCCATTCTGGCTGAGTTCTGTGGGTGGAAGCCCAGACATTGAAGACAGTGGGGTTTCTATTATCTTCATTGGGCTTTGGATCAGCTTCTGCACGTACTGCAGAGAAGGAAAGAACCTGTTATTCAAAAATATTTCACCATGAAAATTAGCCAATTAAGCATGGAGGGGCTGTTCCTAGACCTAATTATAATCTACTACCCTATATGTTCCTGGTTTCCAACTTTTATACATATCTTTACCCCTTTCGAGCACTTCAAGGATGCATTGTGTCCATTATTAATTCTCCCTCCTAAGAAGATATTTTGCCCTAGTGCACTTAAAGATTACTTTCATTGAGAGCAATGGAAATCATGTGTATTAATGCAAAGGCAAATGTCAGCCTCTTTAAATATCCTTTATTGGTTCTTGGTCCTCCATCCTACCTCTCCTGCCATAGACAACACACCTAATTTCCCCCCAATGCGTTTCTGTTTCCAGCAGTCCCTGCAAACCTCAACACTAGATTTTTTTTGGAGCTATCTATCTTTCTTCCATTCTGTGCTCAACCCCAGGAATACCTTCCTTCTCTGTGCACCTGCCTGAATCCTGTCCGCTTTTAAGAGTCTCGGGAAGGGGTGGGCAAGTACCAGCCCGTGGGCCAGATCCAGTCTGCCAGGGTTAACCCCTGGTGGGCCGCTGCTGTTATATTTACCTGCACCTCTGCAGGTATGGGGGGACACAGCTCCTGTTGGCTATGGATCACTGTTGCCGGCCAATGGGAGCTGCGATCAGTGGTACCTGCAGGGGTACAGGTAAATATCACGGCAGAGGCCTATCAGGGGCTAACCCTGGTGAACTCCTGCCATTTTATTGCCCACCCTTGGTCTAGGCCTCTTAATGCACTCTTTGAGAAAACTGAGCATCCGGATGCTGCTACCATTGAAATAAGTGGCAGATTCCCATTTAACACCAAGAGAAGCAGAAACAAGCTCTTGATTTTCCATGTCTCTGTCCTAGGTCATGCTTACAAAGATTGGGCTTTTATATAAGCCTTTGTGCTGCCTCACCATAAATAAGGGGGATATCAATATTTCATACTCTGCAGCCTGGTAGGTAATATATATTAATCAATTGTGAAGTACTTTATGATTGATTGATTGATTGATTGATTTCCATGGAAGAAATTAATCTACAGCATAAATCTGCCTTTGATTTTATTTTGTGCTATACAAAATGCTATGGGGATTTTAAGGTCATTAAAATATGAAATAAATGTTTATCTTGCTAGTATGTTTAATTATATTTTAATAAGCAATTGCTACCAAATATCAGTTATTCTAAGTGCACTCTTATTTCAGAGTCTTATTTTTATATTTAGCTTCTTGTAAGACTTTTTGCAGTTAACTTCAATACAGATTTGTGGTAAGATAGATGCAGAAAATAATTTGTAGTGTTAAGTCATATCAAGGTTACATACAAGCAGTTCAGTGATGAATAGAGAGATGTGTTAGTCAATGTTTTAATGAGTCCTAGAAACAAATCTCCATATGTGATAGCCTAGAGATTTCTGTTTGTCAGCTGTAACGTTTTCCTTTGGGAAACACTACACTCTCATTAGTTTCATATTTCTTGGTAAATACAGCAACTGGGATGCCAAGATTTCAGGATGTTTTTTACAGCAACTTCATTTGTTCTTGTGATTTTTATTGAAACAATAAAAATCAGCCTTCATGGGCTATTCATTTGCTATAGTAAGATGGCTGCTCATAAGAACATAAGAAAGAACATAAGAAAGACCATACTTGGTCATACCAAAGATCTATCTAACTCAGTATACTGTCTTCCAACAGTGGCCAAAGCCAGATGCCCCAGAGGGAGTGAACAGAACAGGTAATCATCATGAGATTCCTCTCCTATCATCCATTTCCAGCCTCTGACAAACAGGCTAGGGAAACCATTCCTACCCAATCTCACTAATAGCCATTGATGGACCTTAACTCCATGAATTTATCTAGTTCTTTTTTTTAACCCTGTTAAATGCCTGGTCTTCATAACATCCTCTGGCAACGAGTTCCACAAGTTGACTGTGTGCTGCGTGAAGAAAAACTTCCTTTTCTTTGAAACCTGCTACGTATTAATTTCATTTGGTGACCCCTAGTTCTTATAATAAGGGAACAAGTACATAATTTTTCCTTATTCAAGAGTTACACAAGTCTTCTAAGCAAAGTGCCCAGGGTAATTTTAGCTGTTTCGATGGACCTAACAAAGTATATCACTTTAGGAGTCATCTTCCTTCATTTCTTCTTCATCTCCAACCTCTTTCAAGATGAGGTTTGACTGAAATTTACACTGCAGTAGATCAAAATCATGTTTCAGGATTGAAAGGGAATTAGTAATGTAAAGGTACTTCCTACTGTGTATAATTCGAATCTATTGTGAGGGATCTTCTGTGTAATCTAGTGGGGGCAGATGAGAGTTTTGTGTGTAAAGCACAACTGATTTTATTTTGATAAAATAGATGAGCACAGACTGACTGTAGCGTTCTTGAGGAAGCAGGGAGTCTTTGGGTTCAGTGAAAAGCAGTTAGGTCAACAGATGAGATAGCATGCAGTGCCTGGCCGGGAGAAGTCTGCCTCTATGGGTATGTCCACCAATCATCTGGGAGGTATAAATCCCAATGGGGGATAGACAAAGATGCACTAGCTCTGCTTAAGCTAGTGCACTAAAAACAGTAGTGTAGCCCTGGTGGCACAGCTTGGACTAACTACTCCAGTACAATCCTGCCTGACCCCATAGAATCATGGAATCATAGAACCATAGAGCTGGAAGAGACCTAAGAAGGTCATCAAGTCCAGCCCCCTGCTCTAGGCAGGACCAATCCCAACTAAATCAACCCAGTCAGGGCTTTGTGAAGCCGAGACTTAAACACCTCTAGCAATGGAGACTCCACTACTTCCCTAGGTAACCCATTCCAGTGCTTCACTACCCTCTTAGTGAAATAGTTTCTCCTAATATCCAACCTGGACCTCTCCCACCACAACTTGAGACCATTGCTGCTTGTTCTGCCATCTGTTACTACTGAGAACAGCCTTTCTCCATCCTCTTTGGGACCTCCCTTCAGGAAGTTGAAGGCTGCTATCAAATCCCCCCTCACTCTTCGCTTCTGCAGACTAAACAGACCCAACTCCCTCAGTCTCTCCACATAGGTCACATGTTCCAACCCCCTAATCATTTTGGTTGCCCTCTGCTGGACCCTCTCCAATGCGTTCACATCCTTTTTATAGTGGGGGGCCCAGAACTGGACACAATACTCCAGATGTGGCCTCACAAGAGCCGAATAAAGGGGAATAATGACATCTCTGGATCTGCTGGCAATGCTCCTCTTAATGCAACCTAATATGCCATTAGCCTTCTTGGCTACAAGGGCACACTGTTGACTCATATCCAGCTTCTCATCCACTGAACCCCCAGGTCCTTTTCTGCAGAACTACTACTTAGCTGGTTGGTCCCCAGCTTGTAACTGTGCTTGGGATTCTTCCGTCCCAAGTGCATGACTCTGCACTTGTTCTTGTTGAACCTCATCAGATTTCTTGTGGCCCAATCCTCCAATTTGTCTAAGTCACTCTGGACCAAAAAACAGGACTATGTAGCACTTAAAAGACTAACAAGATGGTTTATTAGGTGATGAGCTTTCACCTAATAAACCATCTTGTTAGTCTTTTAAGTGCTACATAATCCTGTTTTTTGTTTCAGCTACACCAGACTAACACGGCTACATTTCTATCACTCTGGACCCTATCTTTGCCCTCAAGCGTATCTACCTCTCCCCCTAGCTTAGTGTCAACCGCAAACTTGCTGAGGGTGCAATCCATCCCCTCATCCCGGTCATTAATAAAGATATTGAACAAAACCGGTCCTAGAATGGAACCTTGGGGCACTCCGCTAGAAACCGACCGCCATCCTGACATCGAACCGTTGATCACTACCCGCTGGGCCCGGCCTTCTAGCCAGCTTTCTATCCATCTTACCGTCCATTTATCCAATCCACATTCCGTTAACTTGCTGACAAGAATATTGTGGGAGACAGTATCAAAAGCCTTGCTAAAGTCAAGGTATATCACATCCACTGACTTTCCCATATCCACAGAGCCAGTTACCTCATCATAGAAGCTAATCAGAGTGGTAAGGCACGACTTTCCCTGTGAATCCATGCTAACTATTCCTAATCACTTTCCTCTCTTCCAAGTGCCTCAAAATGGATTTCTTAAGGATCCCTTCCATGATTTTTCCAGGAACCGAGGTAAGACTGACCGGCCTATAGTTCCCTGGATCGTCCTTCTTCCCTTTTTTGAAGATGGGCACTATATTTGCCTTTTTCCAATCATTCGGGATCTCTCCCGATCTCCACGACTTTTCAAAGATAATGGCCAAAGGCTCCTCAACGACATTTGCCAACTCCCTCAGTACCCTCGGATGCATTAAGTCCGGACCCATGGATTTGTGTACGTTTAGCTTTTCTAAATAGTTCCTAACCTGTTCTTTACCCACCACGGGCTGTCCATCTTCATCCCATCTTGCGTCACTTAGCGCATTAGTCCGGGAACCCACCTTGTCCGTGAATACAGGGGCAAAGAAAGCATTGAGTACTTCAGCTTTCCCCACATCATCTGTCACTAGGTTACCTCCTTCATCCAGTAGGGGCCGCACACTCTCTCTGATCACCTTCTTCTTGTTAACATGCCTGTAGAAACCTTTCTTGTTATCCTTCACATCCTAAGCCAGTCGCAATTCCATTTGCGCTTTCGCCTTCCTGATAACGCCCCGGCATTCTCAAGCTATACGTTTATACCCTTCCCTGGTCATTTATCCAAGTTTCCACTTTTGGTATGCTTCCTTTTTGATACCATTGATACATAGCTAGCCTAAATCACTGCCTGTGCTGCCTAGGCCACATTGCTATGTTTTGAAGCTAGCTAGAACAAAACTAGCATGTGTTCATCTTCCTGCACTGCAAATTAGACCTTCCAGCTTCTGTGAGACATACTCTATGTCTGGCTAGCCTAGCCTACTTCCTACTAGTTACCTGGGGAGTCTACAAGATAGCACTATCATAAAGTGACAGTTCTTTATTGAAGTCTGCTTATATCAGGAAAGAGTTTCGTCCAGAGTCCCCTATTTCATATTCAAATTTTATGACCTACAGAATAACTAAATGGCTAGCAATAAGACTATTACCTGCTTATGAAATGGCACAGAAGCTCAGAAATTTCAAGTGTGTTATGTATTAGAGTATTTTTCTTACTGTGTCATGTCTTTATTTCATGTTAATCACATATAGGATTTATATTCTCCTATATGGGAAAATCTTGACTGTGTGCTGCTGCACAATCATTTTCCCAAAGAGGAAAGCATGATGATCCTATATGATCACTAATGATGTGCTAATTGTGCTCTGTGACATCTGTTTTTCTCCTCTTCTGATTTACAACACGTAACTATGGAAACTGTGGGTGGATGCTGTCATGGCTCCTTCCCCACTCTGGCATGATAAATGCAGAAGTGGGGGCCAGCAAGTGTACCCCAAAGCCTTATCTACCAGGCTTTGGTATAAAACTTCCCCCAAAATCTTAAAAACCTAGATTTTGGGAATAAAACGCTGCCACCACCCAAATATTAATATGAGATTAGGGGAAAGATCATTTGGAAATCTCACCTGCTATAAAAATCAGGACACACAAGTAACCAATGCCAGGTTAATAAAAAGAAAAGAGAAAACTTTTATTATTACAACAATATTCCTGTTGCAAGCATAAGGATCAGATGGAAAGGTAACAAAATATACTCATGGAGGAATTACACCATGGGCTAGAACTTAGTTAAAAGAAAAGCCAAACATCTCTTAAGCAGTGCCAGATATCAGATCCCATACCCAACCCTTAAAACAATAAAGCCTAACGAAACTACCTAAACTTTACCCTACTTACAGAAAGTGAAGAATTGTTTCTTGGAGAGAGAGAGACATGCTTGTCCCTCCCTGTAGCTGCAGAGGACTCACCCAGAGAGACCAAAGGAGAAAGGAAAAAACCCAAATTCCTTTGTCCCAGTTTGAAAGTCCCACCTACATTCCTACTGGTCACTCCACCTGGCTAGGTGTAGTTAACCCCTTAATCCCCAGGCTGCTGGCTAACCCTCATAATCATGACAGATGCTTCAGTAGCGCTAGAAATGAGTAGGGAGAAGAGTTTAATCATTTTATTAAGACCTCAGGACAGATCTCTTTTGCTCAGTCAGTAATTAGAAGAAATTTAAATTGGAGGAAATCTTATTAAAACCAGTAAAATGACCTTTTTGAATTGCATTTCAAAATAGATACTCCTGAGAAACTTGGTAACAATGGCTCACACTTAAAGTAAAAGGCCCAATCAGCCTGCTTATTTATCTAGGTTTTTATACCACACCCATCACTGTAATTTAGTATCTGAATGCCTTTGATTCATCATATCAGGGCCACCCATTTCAGAACATGGAATGGGCCATATATATCCCATAATATTCCAAGGGCCTTCACACCACAATTTCAGAACATGTCATGGATCCCATATCACGTAACACTCCGAGGGTAGTCAAAGAGCTGTTTGATGAAGCATGGCAACTCCTGAGTTGGGGTAAGGCTTGGAAAAGTGCATGCGATCCCACAGTGCTATAACAGCAATGGCAGAACAGCTCCATGCCTGTTGTATAACTTTATGAGGAGCACAGTCTATGGTGCAAAACAGGTGGAAGCCCAGCTTACTTAGCTGGCTAGTGATTCCCCTGGCATCAGAGTCACATTAAAGTGTGCAGTTAATTGCCACAGGTTGTTGGTCAGCCCAACAACTGAGGGTGCTGGCTACTATCTGGGACATGACAGGTGACAAGGTGGGCCTTCATGTCAGGGAAGAACGATATGGATCCCATATCACATAACAGTCCGAGGGTGGCGAACTATGTCAAAGAGCTGTTTGATGAAGCATGACAACTCCTGAGTTGGGGTAAGGCGTGGGAAAGTGCATGTGATGCCACAGTGCTATAACAGCAATGGCTGAACAGCTCCATGCCTGTTGTATAACTTTATGAGGAGCATAGTCTATTGTACACACTTGTTTACGTTAGGTTGTGTGTAGTGGGTGAAATCCTAACTCTGGTGAAGTGAGTGGCCAAATTTTCACTACATTCAATAGAGCCAGGATTTCACTTTAGAATTTAGCCGTGAGCAAACAAGACATAGCGTAAGATGTTTATGTGACTGACAGACTGAAATCTATTGTTATTTTACAGACTGAGTAAATTTTTTCAATGCCTAAATTCATGGAGTGAGATCTTACAAAAGGCAGAAAATCCAATTTTGTATGCAATGAACCCCTGAACAAGCATTTGGGACAGTTCTGTTTCTCTCATGCTGCTCCAAATAAAGAGAATTTACTGAATTTAACCCTACAAGAATATCCCATTGTAGTTTCTTCTGTTTACTCCATTTTGATTCTGTTACATTTGCAGGTGTCATATTCCTTAAGCTGGAATAAAAGACTTTCAAAATAAAACAAAAAGTCAGAGTATAAAGACTGTTCACTTACCTGCAAGGAAGTCTTGCACAATAAGAGTTACAGTTGCATTCTGGGGCTCAGGAAGTGCTTCTATGTCAGCTAAACAAGTCAGCGTCTCATTGGCCATTGGAGTCAAAGTTAAAGTGCTCACTTCATTGTGAAGCTCATTAGATCCTTGACTGTGGTTAGTAACATCCCTGGACTTATCTACAGAAGAGTTATTTATCATCCAGGTCATGTTTGGAGCTGGAGCCCATCCTAAGGCTTCACAAACAATGTCAACTGTTTCATTCTTTCTTACTTTCAAGTTGTGATCTTTAATGAACAAAGATCCATTAACTGTGGGGAAAAAAGATGATTTTTTCTTTCAGAATATTAAACTGTAATGGTGTCTTATTTGGGGATTTGAAATCATCTTTTTCTACCAAAAATCAATCATCTTTTGAAACTTCAAAACCAAACACCTGGCAACCCTATTCATTATACCTTAGAATGCCAATCTGTATGTGAAATTACTAATCCAGCTTTCAAAATGAGAAAGATAGCAGGCGTGGGGGCATTAAATGAAAGTTGGTACAAATGCAAAGTGATCATTTTGGCCATGTGCCAAAGGATTTCTTTTCAGTACAATTCAATAAAAATCCTGTGACAACAATTATAATGCATACACACCTTGCACAGGAAGAAAAGCATAGTGGTTGGGGTCAGTCGTTTGGATGCTGTATTCTATTTTTCCAGAATCATTCTCTTGGACATTGTGGATGAATCTGGCACTGGAGAAGGATGGCAGGAGACAAATCACTAGATCATTGTCTTCGGTCCACCCTCTCTGGGGCACCTGGTGCTGGCCACTGTCAGCAGACAGGCTACTGGGCTAGATGGAGCTTTGGTCTGACCCAGCACGACCGTTCTTATGTTCTTATGTTCTTGTGATCAGCTCTGAAGTAAAATCATCACCACTGGTATAATTTTGCTGAGTGAAGAGATCTACTGTTATAACAGCTCCTCCAGCTTTAGTTACTGAGGCTGTGTCTAGACTACATCCCTCTGCCGACAGTGGGATGCAAATCAAGCACTTTGGAAGTGCAAATGAGCTGTCAAACAGTCTGACCCAGAATTTTTCCTGTGATCTTATGACAGCACTAATCTGTTTGGGAATGTCTACACAAGGAAATTATTTCAAAATAACTAATTTCAAAATAATAATTCAGCACACATTTGTTTTGAAATAAGCTTATTCCCCAAGGGAATGTCTACACTACAGCATAAGGTCGAATTAAGAAACGCAACTTCAGCTATGTTAATTGCATGGCTGAAATCAAAGTATCTTGACTCAACATTTGACACTGTCCACACTGCAGGAAGTTGAAGGAAGAACAATCTCCCTTCAACTTCCCTTACTCCTCAGGGAAGCATGACTACTGGTATCAGGGCCAGCCCAAGCCATTCGTGCGCCCCGGGCCCCAGGAGCATGGTGCCGCCCCCGGGAATGCGACGCATGCACGGCCCCGCCCCCGGGTGCCCAGCGCATGTGCGGCCCCGCCCCAGGCATGCGGCGCATGCGCGGTGCCGCCCCTGCCCGGCCTGGGAGCCCCGAGCAGTGCTCCCTACAACTGGGCACCCAGGTAGGTAGCCCGGTCAGGCCGTAGCTTCGGCTGGCTCTGACCAGTATCCCGGAGAAGCATCACTGCATCCAAGGAAGCTGTGTGATGACAACTAGGGAGGAGAAGCTTCAGATCTACCTGATTTGGACCTGGACCTGCCTCACTGAGTGAGCGAGCAGGGACAGTAGGAAGGAGTAGGAATGTCTGGAGCCCAGGAGGTGGGAAGGATGAGGTGTGTAGGGGGTCAAAGTAGAGGAGTCAGGACAACAGATGGCAGGGACTATACGCGGTGGACTGGGGGTGGGGGTAAGCCCTGGCCCCAGGGGCTGGTGACTTCTCGGCCTCACACTGGCCTGGTCGGGGAGGGAGGACGGGCACTGGCTCACGGGGGGGACTAATTACCTGCAGGGTGGGGTCCTAGGAGGGGGCCGGCCACATCCCACTGGGAGCACACAACCCCTCTCTCAGTCTCTGTTTTGTGGGTTCCTGTCTCTCCTTCTGCAGGTTATCCTGGCCATCAACTCCCTGCTGCTGCGCAGAGTCAGCTGGCTCCAGGACCTGGAAGCCACCATGGGTAGCTTTGCTGTCCTGGGGTTCCCAGCACGGGAGCAATCGATGACACACACATCCCCATCTGGGTCCCAGAACATCTAGCGGCCCCGTTTGTCAACAGAAAGGGCTACTTTTCCGTAGTCTTGCAGGCTCTGGTGGACCACTGGGGCCACTTCACAAACATATATGTGTGTTGGTCGGGCAGGGCTCACAAGGCCCAAGTATTTTGGAACTCCAGCTTGTGTGCCCAGCTGGAGGTGGGCACCTTTTTCCCCCGACGGGAGTTTCCAGTGGGTAACCAGACTATGCCAGTGTGAATAGTGAGGGAAGTGGCATACCCACTCATGCCCTGGCTAATGTGCCCCTACACCGGCCACCTGGATTGCACCATGGACATTTTCAATGCCCGCCTGAAGAGAGCCCACCTGCAGGTGGAGTGAACCTTTGGGCATCTGAAGGGACGGTTCCACTGTCTCCTCACCCTGGACGTCGGGGAGCAGAATATCTCTCAGGTGTGGGTGGCCTGCTGTGAGCTCCACAACTTGGTGGAGCACAAGGGGGAAGCCTTCCTCTCAGGGTGGGTGGCAGAGGCCACCATGAGGGCCGGGGCTTTGAGCAGCTCCAGACTGCTATGACCCACCAAGCCCATCAGGCCGGGGTGCGCATTCGGGGGGCCCTGAGGGAGAAGTTCTCACAGGAACCACTGTAAATCTCCCCAGGGACTCCACAACAGGGTCTTCACCCTTCCTTCTCCATAAAAGGCTATTAGCCAGGGGATAAAATGGTGTCCTTGGCCTCTGTTTGACAGAGGCTGGAGAGGGATTGCAGGAGACAAATCGCTTGATCATTGTCTTCGGTCCACCCTCTCTGGGGCACCTGGTGCTGGCCACTGTCGGCAGACAGGATACTGGGCTAGATGGACCTTTGGTCTGACCCAGTACGGCCATTCTTATGTTCTTATGTTCTCTCTCCCTACCCCTTCTCACCCCCTCTCCTTGCCCCTACTCTGATCTATGAATAAACACACTGTTTGGTTTTCCAAAAAAAGACTCTCTTTTTTATTTAACTGAAAGGAGGGTGGGCCGGGGAAGGGGAGCTGTCTGAACGGGTTGGGGGAGGGATCAGTGAACTGGGAGGGGGGATCAGGGCTGGGAGGAGGGATCAGGACTGGGAGGAATCGTGGGGCAGCTTGCTGGGCACCTTCAGGTGCGGAGACATTGTTGGGGTTGGGTGGCTCTGGGGGCCCCAATGGGGTGGGCAGCAGGGATGGCTGGAGCAGGGGCAGGAGGAAGGGCCATAGGAGGGGGCGTAGGCATGACTGGGGGCGGAGGCATGGCCATGGGGAAGGGAGGGAACAGAGGCATGGCATGGGGAGGGAGGAGAGGCATGGCAGGGTGGGCAGACGGGTGGGCCATGGGTATGGGGGGGGGGCAGGAGGATGGAAGGCGGAAGCAGTGGCAGCAGGCGGCTGATCCCCCGGGTAGGACAGGATGCCACACATGGTGCCACTGTGCGCCATAAGATCGCTCCAGTCCTGCTGCGATCAGGGTCAGCACTCTAGGTCAGCATTCAGATGGAGCGACAGGGTGGCGTGGATGTCGTGCATCACCCCTATGTGCTGGCACATCAGCTCCTCTCCAGGCCTGGCTTGTCTGTGGCTTCCCCAGACTCTGGCAGGTGGCTGTGGTGCTGTGGCTGGGCCCTCTGTCCTGGCTGGTCTAGCTGTGGAGAAGACAGAAGAGGGAGGGGCGGTCAGTATTCCCTGCACACACGTTCCCTGAGGCTGTGCCCTCTTCAGTGAGTGGTGACCACACCAGCAGGAAGGGGATGTCCCATGTGCAAGGCCATGTGTAGCCTGCACAGCACGCCCTGTCTCACTGGGGCCCTGAGATGGCCAGAGGACCGTGGTGCCCCCTTTTCATCTCCCCCCACAAAAAACACACCCAGGCATGCAAGGTAAGCGTATAGCCATAGTGGGATCCCCTCATGGGCGACTGAGGAGCCGTGGGCAGACTGCTCCTCCCTGGGGGTTGCACACAACACTGCGGCTCGCTCTGCTGTGTGTGTGTCAGCAGCTGCTTCCTCTCATATGTAGCCATGCCCATGGGCTGTGTGCTCCAGGCATGTTGGGGTCATGCATGCGCCCTTGTGACTAGCCTGCTTGCAGCTGGCTGCGCCCCCTCCTCCCTGGGGGCAGGACTCGTGTGACCAGGCATGAGGTTGGCAGCAGGCTCCCGGGCATGTTGAGGGGCAGGCTGCTGTAGCTGTGTGCCGCACCCTACCGCTGCACGTGGTTGCTCATGCCTAGACTGCAGCAGCATGTGCTGGCCTTGCAGCCCACATGACACTGTGCCCCCCAGCCCCTGTGCGGCCACCTCCCCCGCCCTGGGTATGTGTGTGATGACGCAGTCAGTGTTCCACCGATCCTGCACCCCCACAGCAGCAAGAACAGAATCCGCTAGCAGTAGAATAGTGAGGTTTTATTGCTCCTCCAGGATACAGCACAGCATAGACGTGGTGTGTTTACAAGATTCGGGGCCAGGGTGTTTCAGACCCCTTGGCTTAGGGTTCCATCACCCCTAACCCTCAGCTCTAACAACCTCAGTCTCTCTCCCTCATGGTTCCAGCCCCAGACTGACCCTTCCCCCAGCACACACTTCTTTTGTCCCGTCTCTTCCCTTAACCAGTAGAACCAGTTTGGCCACTGCCCTGAGCCCCTCTTGCTGGGCCGTGCTTACAGACAATCACCAGTGAGGGTCCTCAACAGCCCACAGCCCAAGCATAGCAACTAGCAAGGTACTGACACTACACCACATCTCTCCCCCCCCCTCCCCCGAGAGCAAACTGAGCGGGGTCACTCCACCTGTGGCCAGGGGAAGTTTGGGCCCCCCACTACGAGACAGCATGTCGGCGATGATGTTGGCATTCCCCTTGACATGGATCACTTCCATGTCATAGTCCTGCAGGAGCAGGCTCCACCTCAGCAGCTTGGTGTTGGTCCCCTTCATCTGGTGTAGCCATGTCAGGGGGCAGTGGTCAATGTACACCGTGAAATGACAGCCAAACAGGTATGACTGCAGCTTTTGAAGGGCCCACACCATCGCCAGGCATTCCTTCTCTATGGCCACGTAGCTCCACTCCCGAGGCAGCAGCTTCCTGCTCAGGTACACAATGGGGTGTCGCTCCCCCTTCTTGTCCACCTTCATCAGCACCGCCCCCAGCCCAATGTCCGAGGCATCGGTAAACACGAGAAAGGGCTTGTCAAAGTCTGGGTTTACTAACACTGGGGCCTTGACCAGGGCCTCCTTCAATGAACAGAGAGCCCCCTGGCACTGCTCCATCCAGACCACCCTGTCTGGCCTGCCCTTCTGGCACAGCTCCGTGATCGGGGCAGTGATGGAACTGAAGTTGGGCACAAACCTCCAGTAGTAGCCTGCCATCCCAATGAAGGCCTGGACCTGCTTCTTGGTCTGAGGTACCGGCCAGTCTCGGATGGCCTCCAACTTGGCCGGCTCTTGCTTCAAGCAGCCGCTCCCCACCTTATGAACCAGGTAGGACACCTCAGCCATTCTGACTTTGCACTTCCCAGCCTTTACAGTCAGGCCAGCCTCCCGCAGCTGGTCCAGTACCTGGCTGACCTGGGACATGTGTTCCTCCCAGGACTGGCTGAAGATACAAATATCATCGATGTACTCTAGGGCAAAGCTCTCCATCCCCTGCAGCAGCTGGTCCACCAGGCGCTGGAAGGTGGCCGGTGTCCCCCTTGAGGCTGAAGGGCAGGATCAGGAACTTATAGAGCCCCACTGGGGTGATAAACGCCGATTTCAGCCTGGCCTCCGAGTCTAGCGGCACCTGCCAGTAGCCCTTGGTGAGGTCCAGGGTGGTGAGGTAGCGAGCTCCCCCCAGCTTGTCCAGGACCTCGTCAGGCCTAGGCATGGGGTAGGCGTCAGACACCGTGACGGCGTTGAGCTTCCAGTAATCCACACAGAACCGGATCAACCTGTCCTTCTTGGGGACCAGCACCACAGGAGAGGCCCAGGGGCAGGAGGACAGTTGGATCACCCCCAGTGCCAACATGTCCCGGACCTTTCTCTCCAGGTCCTGGGCCGTCTTCCCCATGACTCTGAAGGGGGAGCAGCACACTGGGGGGTGGGTGCCCGTCTCTACCCGGTGGACAGCTAGGTTGGTGAGACTAGGCTTGTCGGAGAACAGCTGCTGGCGGGAGCACAGCACCTCTCGGATCTTGGTCTGCTGGGCCGGGGTCAGCTGGTCCAAGAGGGAAATTGACTCCAGCGAAGAGTCTGTTCCTGTCCCAGGGAACAGAGCCACCAGGGGATCCTCCCCCGATCCTCCCAGGGCTTGAACACAGCCAGCACTAAGCTCTCCCTGCCCCAGTATGTTAACATGATATACCTGCTGGCCACGCATCCGGCCCGTTAGCTCCACCACATAGTTCACCTCGTTCAGCTGCTTAACAACCTTGAAGGGGCCGTCCCAGTCTTCTTGCAGCTTGTTCTTCCGCATGGGGATTAGGACCATCACCTGGTCCCCGGTAGCGTAGGCACAGGCCCATGCATTGCGGTTGTACCAGACCTTCTGCTTCTTTTGGGCCCTGCTCAGGTTCTCTCTGGCCAGGCCCATGAGCTCAGAGAGTCTTTCCCGGAAAGCTAGGATGTATTCCACCACCGACTCACCCTCCGGGGAGGCCTTCCCCTCCCACTCATCTCTCAGTAAGTCCAGGGTCCACTCACCTGCCTCCCGTATAGCGGCTCGAATGGAGAGAACCCCGTGGACTCCTGGGGCACCTCCCTGTATGCAAACAGCAGATGGGGTAGGTACTTGTCCCAGTTCTGTGAGTGCTGGTGCATAAAGGTCCTTAGCATCTGCTTCAGAGTCCCATTGAACCTCTCCATCAACCCGTTGGTCTGGGGGTGATACGCTGAGGCCCAGGTGTGCTGGACCCCACACTTCTCCCACAAGCACCGGAGCAGGGCCAACATGAAGTTGGATCCCTGGTCTGTGAGGACCTTCTGGGGGAACCCCACCCTGCTGAAAATGGCTAGCAGCACATCTGCCACTGTGTTTGCCTCAATAGAGGGCAGAGCCACGGCCTCGGGGTAGCAGGTGGCAAAATCCACCCCCACCAGGATGTATTTCTTCCCCATCCAGGTCGCTCTGCTGAAGGGTCCCACGTATTCATCGCCACCTTCTGGAAAGGCTCCGCTATAATGGGTAGGGGCCTCAAAGCAGCTTTTCCTCTGTCCTGGGCTTTCCCCATCCTCTGGCAGGAGTTGCAGGACCAGCAGTACCGCTGCACGGCTGCAAATATCCCCGGCCAGTAGAAATTTTGGAGCAGCCTCAACCGGATGCACCGGATCCCCTGGTGTCCCGAGAAGGGGATGTCATGGGCCAGGTGCAGCAGCTTGTGCTGATACTTTTGGGGAACCACCAGCTGTCGCTGGAGCCCTTATACCCCCACCTTCCCTAGGGGGAGCCATTCTCAGTACAGGAATCCCCGCTCCCACAGGAACTTCTCCTGGCAATCTCCACCTAGGGGCTGAGCTGTGCCCATGTCAGCCTGGTCCCTCAGGGTCTGCAACGAGGAATCCATCTGCACCTCAGCCTGGAATTCAGCAGCTGGGGCAGGGACAGGGACCTGTTCCTCCCCGCTGTCTGGGTCCAGAGTCCCAGCCCGGCCAGGTCCCGTGTCTATTGGGATGGGACCCTGTGCCCCCTGTTGGGAGTCCTCTCCTGGGTCAGGGTTGCCAGCCCCTCGCTGGCTCAGGCTAGCGGGTGGTGACCAGAGCCCTGTGGGGTCCGTCTGGCCACTCCTCTAGGTCACCCCCTCATCAGCACCTCCGTGGGCAAGTGCCAGTGCACCCCCACTTCCTTGGGGCCCTCCTTGGCCCCCCATTTCAGATGTACCCGTGGTACGGGCACCCTAAACGGGGTCCCGTCTATGCCCCTCAGGGTCAGCTGAGTGTTCGGCACTATACAGTCTGGTGCCACTATATTGGGCCGGGCTAGCGTCACCTCCACCCCCGTGTCCCAGAAACCCGTCACCTTCCTGCCATCCACCTCTAGGGGCACAAGGCACTCACTCCATAGGGGCTACCCTGCCCCCACCTGGTACACGGAGAGACCTGCTTCCGGAGCATCAGGTCTCTGAGGGGCCTTGGCCTGAGCCATCTTCCCTCCAGCACGAGCTTCTCCAAGCGTCTGGCTGCCCCGGGCCCTCTGGGGTCCTTGCCATTCACCACAGCCTTAGCCCTTTGGCTCCTCCACTCTGCCATGACCAGCTCATGCTGTCGCTTCTTCTCTCGATCCTGGTGCTCCTCTCTATGGTCCTCTAACTCCTTTAGCCACAGCTCAATCTCCACCAGCCGCAGCTCTGCCAGGCTGGACCCCGCCCGGGACGAACCGCGGCTGGCAGGGCTTGGCCTGGTGGGCGCTGCATCCCTCTGGCGGGCTCCAGCCCTCTGTCCGGTCTGAGAGGCTGAAACACTCCCTGGGGGTGTCTGGCTGCTCCCTGCTTGGGCAGGATCCAGGCACCTGGATGGGTTACTCTCCTCCAACTGGGCAATCAACTGGGCTTTGGTTGTTTTCCCCACGGGCAGGCTCCTCTCTCTGCACAGCCCCACCAGGTCTGCCTTCAGGA
Source organism: Rafetus swinhoei (assembly GCA_019425775.1). Classification (NCBI taxonomy): domain Eukaryota; kingdom Metazoa; phylum Chordata; order Testudines; family Trionychidae; genus Rafetus; species Rafetus swinhoei. Next base: position 161,929,623 of record CM033437.1, read on the forward strand.
GTTGGGTGTAGGCCATCTCCCCGCAGGTCCCCATGGTGTAGACTCACCAGTCTAGTGCTGCAGCGGCCACTATTCCCAAGAACCGCTTTGCTCTGTCTCCAGCACACCTGGCTCTAAGCCCCTTCCTTGTACTGCATCTTCTCACTCACTGCTGGACGCTCCATCCATGGGGTGCAGTGCATCCCACCCCTGACACCACTGTGATGACACAGTCAGTGTTCCCCCGATCCTGCACCCCCGTAGCAGCAAGAACAGAATCCACCAGCAGTAGAATAGCGAGGTTTTATTGCTCCTCCAGGATACAGCACAGCATAGACGTGGTGTGTTTACAGGATTCGGGGCCAGGGTGTTTCAGACCCCTTGGCTTAGGATTCCATCACCCGTAGCCCTCAGCCCCAGCAACCTCAGTCTCTCTCCCTCATGGTTCCAGCCCCAGACTGACCCTTCCCCCAGCACACACTTCCTTTGTCCCATCTCTTCCCTTAACCAGTAGAATCAGTTTGGCCACTGTCCTGAGGCCCCTCTTGCTGGGCCGTGCTTACAGACAACCGCCAGTGGGGGTCCTCCACAGCCCACCTCCGAAGCATAGCAACCAGCAAGGTACTGACACTACACCACAGTGTATTTGTACCAACTCACCTGAAGATCCCTCCCAAGCCTCCGAGGAGTCCTGGGAGACATCAAGGCTGGCAGGGACTGGCTCCAGGGACAGGGTGATAGTCTCACTGTTCTGGTCGTCATCTTCTGTCAGGGGCTGGACCTGCCCCTCCGTCTTCTCCAGCCCAGAGTCCACCACCATGGAGGAAGAAGAGGATTCTCTCCCCTCCCCAAGGATGTGGTGGAGCTCTTTGTAGTAGGGGCAGGTGTGTGGTCCTGCCCCTGAGTGCCCCCTTCATTCAGTCGCCCTCACATATCCCTGATGGAGCTCCTTCACCTTTGCACGGACCTGTTCCATAGTCTGGACAGAGTGACCTCGCTCCATCAGGGACGTGGCCATGTGGGAGTAGATCTCGGTATTGAGCCTTTTAGCCCTGGGTTGCTGGAGCAACTCCTCCTCGCCCCACAATTTGAGGAGGGTCACGATTTCTGTGCTCGACCAGGCTGGTGCTCTGCACTTACTGCCCTGGGGGGAGGGCTGGGAGCCCTGTGGCTGCTCCCTGTCAGGTCCAGAGAGGTCTCGGGCACCTGCTTGCTCTGCCATCTGTGCCGACAGAGAGCTGTGCAGCAAGGCGCTGGCTGTGGGCAAGCTTCCTGCCAAATGGGCTGTGCAGGGTGCCTACACCTTTAAGAGGGGCCAGCAGACTGGAACAAGAGAGTTGTGATTGCCTGCTACAGAGCATCCAAGCAGCCACCTGTGTTTTTCCCTGGAGGCCGGTTTTTGCGCAAAACCCTCTGCGGAGCATCCACACTTGCCTTTTTACACAAGAGCTGTAGAACAAAAAGGAGTTATTCCTCGTGGGGAGAAGAATAACTCTACCTCAAAAAGCCCTCTCTTCTACTGATTTTCTTCCACAAAAGCGCACTTGTGGTGTGAATGCTCTGCTGGGTTTTGTGCAAAAATGGCCGGTTTTGTGCAAAAACATTGTAATGTAGACGTAGCCTTATTATGGATGCTGTACAAATTAACAGCACAGCAGTAGCACTGTGGGTTCCCTATAACAATGGTGTTTTATTTTTCCTTTCTTTGAAAAGCAATACTACCCAAGGAAAAAAAGCTGTTGAGGCCATTTTATTTCTCTTGAACAAATCCAGTACAGCCACTCCCCGAGTTGCGAATGGTCGAGTTACGACTGTTCGCACTTATGACCAAAGCTCCCATGGAGCGGTCGTTAAGGCAGTCCCTAAGTTACGAACGCGACCCGCGCTTACGAACAGCGCGGTCGCGTGTAACTCAATGGGGTCCGAGTTACGAACAGTTCGAGTTACGGACCAAGTGTGGTCCGTAACTTGTTCGTAACTCAGAGAGCAGCTGTACCTTGCTATGTTACAGTAAGAGCCTGTATTTAAAGGCGACAAGGAGTCCTGTGGCACCTTATTGACTAACAGATGTATTGGAGCATCTGCTTTCGTGGCCAAAGACCCACTTCATCAGATGCATGTGGTGGAAATTTCCAGAGGCAGGTATAAATATGCAGGCCTGAATAAGGCTAGAGATAACCAGGTTAATTCAGTCAAGGAGGGTGAGGTCCACTTCTAGCAACTGATGTGGAGGTGTGAACACCAAGAGAGGAGAAACTGATTTTGTACTTGGCTAGCCATTCACAGTCTTTGTTTAATCCTAAACTGATGGTATCAAATTTGCAGATGAACTTTAGCTCAGCAGTTTCTCTTTGAAGTCTGGTCTTGAAGTTTTTTTGCTGCAGGATGGCTACCTTTAAATCTGCTACTGTGTGTCCAGGGAGATTGAAGTGTTCTCCTACAGGTTTTTGTATATTGCCATTGCTAATATCTGATTTGTGTCCATTTATTCTTTTACATAGGGACTGTCCAGTTTGGCCAATGTATATAGCAGAGGGGCATTGCTGGCACATGATGGCATATATTATATTGATAGATGTGCAGATGAATGAACCAGTGATGGTGTGGCTGATCTGGTTAGGTCCTGTGATGGTGTCGTTGGTGTAAATATGAGGGCAGAGTTGGCACTGAGGTTTGTTGCATGGATTGGTTCCTGAGTCAGAGTTATTGCGGTGTGGTGTATAGTTGCTGGTGAGAATTTGCTTCAGGTTGGCAGGTTGTCTGTGGGCGAGGACTGGCCTGTCTCCCATGGCCTGTGAAAGTGAGGGATCATTGTCCAGGATGGGTTGTAGATCACTGATGATGGGCTGGAGAGGTTTTAGCTGAAGACTGTAGGTGATGGCCAGTGGTGTTCTGTTGGTTACTTTCTTGGGCTTGTCTTGTAGCAGGAGGCTTCGGGGTATATGTCTGGCTCTGTTAATCTGTTTCCTCACTTCCTCGTGCGGGTATCGTAGTTTCAAGAATGCTTGGTGGAGATCTTGTAGGTCTTGGTCTCTGAGGAGCTGGAGCAGATGCCGTTGTACCTTAGTGCTTGACTGTAGACAATGGATCGTGTGGTGTGTCCGGATGGAAGCTGGAGGCATGAAGGTAGGCATAGTGGTTGGTAGGTTTCCGGTATAGGGTGGTGTTTATGTGACCATCACTTATTTGCACCGTGGTGTCCGGGAAGTGGATCTCTTGTGTAGACTGGTCTAGGCTGAGGTTGATGGTGGGGTGGAAACTGTTGAAATCGTGGTGGAATTCTTCCAGAGTCTCCTTCCCATGGGTTCAGATGATGAAGATGTCATCAATGTAGCGTAGGTAGAGAAGGGGTGTTAGTGGACGAGAGCTGAGGAAGCGTTGTTCCAGGTCAGCCATAAAAATGTTGACATATTGTGGGGCCATGCGGGTGCCCATAGTTGTGCCACTGGTTTGGAGGTATATATTGTCACTGATTCTGAAATAGTTGTGTGTGAGGATAAAGTCACAGGCCTCAGCCAGCAGTTGTGCTGTGGCATCATCAAGGATATTGTTCCTGACAGCTTGCATTCCATCTATGTGTGGGATGTTTGTGTAGCGAGCCTCTACATCCATGGTGGCTAGGATGGTATTTTCTGGAAGATCACCAATGCATTGTAGTTTTCTCAGGAAATCAGTGGTGTCACGGAGATAGCTGGGAATACTGGTGGCATAGGGTCTGGGTAGAGAGTCCACATATCCAGACAGTCCTTCAGTAAGAGTGCCAATACCCAAGATGATAGGGCATCCAGGATTTCCAGGTTTGTGGATCTTTGGTAGTAGATAGAATAACCCTGGTCGGGGCTCTAAGGGTGCGTTGATTTGTTCCTGTGCTTGTGTAGGGAGTGTCCTGAGCAGATGGTGCAGTTTCTTAGTGCACTCCTAAGTGGATCTGAGGAAAGTGGCCTGTAGAATTTGGTATTGGAGAGTTGTCTGGCAGCCTCCACATCAGCTGCTAGAAGTAGGCCTCACCCTTCTTGACTGAGTTAACCTTGTTATGTCTAGCCTTATTCTGGCCTGCATATTAATACCTGCCTCTGGAAATTTCCACTACATGCATCTGACAAAGTGGGTCTTTGCCCACGAAAGCTTATGCTCCAATACATCTGTTAGTCTATAAGGTGCCACAGGACTTCTCGTCATTTTTGCAAACTTCCCCTAGATGTTTATCATTTCCCAGTAAACCTCCTTGCAGGAGGCATAAGGGATCTTTCAAAAAAGGCTTTCTTTCTCGACAGATCCTCCTCTAGACTGCCACTTTTTGCCGACAAAGTGCTGAGTCAGCAAGAACGGTGGCCATTTTTATGCAAATTAAGCACGGGATATTTAAATCCCCGCTTCATTTGCAATGTCGACCTGCCTAACCTGCATCCCTCTGCCGACAGAGGGATGCAGTCCAGACATACCCTAAGGTGCCACAGGACTTCTTGTCGCTTTTGCAGATCCAGACTAACATGGCTACCCCTCTGTATTTAAAGGGTCTGTATTGATTACCAGTAGGGACTTTGTGATTATAGCTAGGTGGAAAAGGAAAATTTTTATCTCAGATTAATTTGAGCACGTCCTAGAATTAGGACCCTTAAAGGAATGTATGTGGCTCCCTCCCACCCTGGAAGTATTTGTGCTGTGGCTACCTCTTGCAAGATAGCTAGAACTGTGAGATCAGGTCCTGGCAGGTGAAATAAACAAACAAGACTTTTTAATTTCAATTTAAAAGTTACTGTGTGTTTTTGTTAGTGATTCAAGGTCTTAGATATAGAGGTATAAATATATGCCTAAGATCTTGAATTACTAACAAAAACACAGAATGTCTCAGAGGGGTGTTTTATTTTATGCCGTGTTAGTCTGTAACTTTAAAATCGAGTAGTCCTTAGAGGCTAACAAATATATATAAAGTATGAGAGCAAATAACAGAATCCAAGATACATATAACAGCAAAAGCAGCTACCTATCAACTGTAGGACCCATGTTAATGAAACTAATTAAGTGAGCTGAGAGAAATGACCCTAGGTGCTGCAGAACAATGGAGAATCAAGACTGATACACATAAATGAGCGTGAATTGAAAATAAACGTGGAACTTAAGGCTTAGCTCAAGCTCCATGCTAGCAAATGAATGCAGACTGAGACATGTAAAGAGAGGTTACACAATGAATGCTGAGGTTCTGATCCTGCACTGAAGCCTATATTGGAGGACCCCTTTGTTCGCAAGAGCTTTAGTGAAGTCAGTGGGGCTCTGTATCTTCTGGTCAGTTCTGTTCTATTCTATAAAGGTTGTCGTGCGGCTCTCATCCCCATAGTACTTGATTGCCTTCCGGTAATACATTCATTCCTAACTTCTGTGGACACACCTTGTTGATCTTTAGGAGCGGTCATTGCAGGCTCAGGGCCTACATTAAAGCCAAAAGGCAAATACAAGAACAATGTATGACCACACTTGCTGTTCCACATGTACCTGCAGTTAGTGGAGGGTTTAAGATGTATTTCAGATCCAGTTCCTTATGCCAGAATATTTAACAGCTAACTGGGAACACAGCTGGAAAACAATGTGCTTCTCAAATGCCATTTCTAACCCCAGGAAAGATTTTTAAAACTATCTAGCTCCAGTTTTGACTGATTCTGGTTAAATTATTTCATTTATGTATAAAATCCATTATAAAATCTGTATTCCATTTTAAACTAATAAACACAGATGCTGTTTTCTTACTTTTGCTGTGAAGTTTATCTTTTAAAAGTCTTGGATAAATTCTCAGATAGTCTCAAATGAACAAAAATCTACTATCTGTGGAATCTGGGTGCAAATAACTCCTCCTGCACACACACACTGAATGACTCTCCAAAGTGTTAATTTGTCTTTACAGTTCTGCTGGATGATCTTAAAAAAAATGGTTCCAGTGTAGTTTCTGTTCACTTTGTCATGGCTGTACTTTGCAGGGACTATGTATTTGTGATAAGATAAGGTTAGCTTCCACAACCTATGAGTATGTTCCTTTATTAATTATTAACAACTACTACAGAAAGAATTTGGTAAACATCTATGATGTGGATCCAGAAACAAATTGCATATAAATGTGACCTGAGATGTTAAGTTGATGATGATATAACTAAGGATTGCTCAACGACATTGCCTAGCATTGAACTCAGATTATGTGGACGACATAATAACAGGATCATGGGAACCGGTCTCTTTATACACCCAGCAACTTATCACCCATTTAGAAAAGGAAGGGTGGAAAAATCAATAAAGAAAAGTGCCACATTACACAGCAATGGTTGCCTTATAGAACAAATATCATTTATGATCTGGGTATACTTGGTATCTTTACTTTCGGCATACAAAAAGAGGCATTGTTATCTAACCCTAAGCCACAATATGGTTCGTCTGAATGATTCAGCGCTACATGCTTTAATGCTAATTCAACTGCAGCAAACTCATTTTGCAGATGTGTTTGGTTAACCTTTTGAACTTTCAAATGCTGGCATTTTGCGCAGTTATATCCTGCTCCTGTTTTATTTCCATCTGTCCAAATCCAAATCTTGTCCAAAGGTAGTAATTTTTAAAGTAGCTTCTCATGTAGACTCCACTCCATTTGAACAACAAAGAATTGATCAAGCACTCACAATTAAGGCAGATGCATCAACTGCTCATCAGGAGTTTTTGCAATGTATCCTTAGAACACCAAGCTGCGGGCCACCCCAAAGGTATTCATTTTCAAAGACTATTAGAGGAAAAGGGAATAAACATATCACTAGCACAGATTCAACAAGGAACTAGAGATTGTGAACAATGTATAATAAATACACCTCAAAAAGGATCTTGGGTGGAAGGTGCTTTTGATCACGAAAAATTCTGAACAAATCAGGTATGGCAAATGGATTATATGGGCCCCTTATGGGGTGCAAAATGGTTTAGATATGGTTTAGTATTAGTAGATCTAGCTACCCGTAGAACTTATTGTTGGCTATTAACTAACCAGCATGCAGAAACAATTCAGGTCTGTTTAGAAAAACAGTTAGCCCTATGAGGACCACTCTCTTATATTTCATGTGACAATGGTCCACCTTTTTCTAGTAAAAAGATTCAAGAGTTTTGCATTGAATGGCAAATCCAAATCATCTATGGTCTGCCATACCACCCCCAATCTCAAGTGGTGGTTGAGCGAAAAATTGGATCACTTAAACATAAATTAGCCAGCCCTGATTTCAAAGGATGGGAGAAAAGATTGACACCCATCCTCATTTCTGAAAACTTATCAAAATGGGACAAAATCAATGGTCCCAGGGAAACATTGAAAATGATCGCATGGGTACCGCGATTCAAACCTGGCGATAAAATGTTGCTCTCTTTGCCCCCAAAAAGAAAGCCCCAAAAAGGCATCATCAGCTCTAGCGGACAACACCCTAGCACTTATAAATTGATCATTGAACAAACCAAAATTAAAATTTTGGACCATGAACATTGGCTCTCGAAACGTAACCAATAAGCCACCCTCCATAAACCAAAGGGTAAGAAGCATTGTTTTTTGTTTTTCAGGTGTTTAATGGCATTTATTGACGCCCACCTGGATAAAGCTACGGTCATTCCGCTGAATCAAACTGGTGTGTTAAATGTTACTTGTTGTGCAAATGACAAAAACTATTGTGCCATCACCCCAATAAATTGCATCAATAACTCATCAAACCCCTTACACTGCCAGCAGTGGACCATTACAGCCCTGCTGCGTAATCCCCTGCAATGCAGTTTAACTACATTTACCTGGAGGGGTGTATGGGGTTGCATGGTAGTATCGATTTTTACCGGCACCCAGCTCTCACCTGTGGCTCCATGTAGTTGCTTTGCATGCAGCAACGGCCACACCCTAGGCAACGGCTTTGACAGGCCAGCTAAACCAGGTGAGGGTAACCGATAGGACTGAAACCCTCGGTGAGTTAGAGACTTGCTCACCCCAGCATGCAAAGACTGCTTCGACAGATCAGGCAGAGGAAATCCTTATGATTCAACAGATGAGAAGGCATTGCAGCAGCACACTGTGGAGTGTGTGGGGCATGTCAGAGCATTTAAGGTGACATGGCCATCCAATGCAGCCTAGGTAGTCTCCAGAAGTAACGATTTTTTTCGTGCCACTGGATTCCGACTTCTGAGGCCGTGAGAGTGGGATCGTCTTTGTGCAAAGGCTTTCCCACTATAATAATATTTTTCACGCACAGATTATGTTGTGCAAAATTACACACCAAAGGACTAAGGACTTAGTTCGGATTAACTTTAAACTGCCGCGTGTAGCCGCGGGCAGTTCGTTCGAACTAATGGGGATTTTAAAATGGCAGCCGGACGGGAACATGCAAATAAAGCCTGGGATATTTAAATCCCGGGGTTCATTTGCAACTCCGATTGCCTGATTTGCCTACCTAGCTCAAATTAACGAGCTAGTGTAGACATACCCTGAGTCTCCCTGAGTCACAATGTGGTTTCCGCCCTAATCGCAGTACCGTCGATATGATCTTCGTAATGAGACAGGTGCAAGAGAAGTGCCTTGAGCAGAATATGAACCTCTACTCTGTCTTCATTGATCTGATGAAGGCATTCGACATGGTTAACAGAGATGCATTGTGGATCATCCTCAGGAAGCTGGGTTACCCAACAAAGTTCATCTCACTCATCAAGCTGTTTAACGATGACATGACAGGAGAGGTACTCTCAGATGGTGTGCCATCTGAGAAATTGTCTATAACCAGACACTTAGCCTGCAACTCTCTGTAAACACTGCAAGAGTTGTCCTACCCTTGTTATAGTGTGTCAGGGAATGGTCTTGAACTGTAAACTTTTAATATTAGGGAAACAGGGAAAAGGACAGCGAGAATCAAATGATACAGAAGCATTCCCAGCCCATGTGCTGACATTACCAAAAGTGCTGGTACCAAGTCAGAGCAGCTTTGTTGGCTTGTGTTCTGCAAGAAAGGCCAAGGTTCAAAAATAAACGAGTGCATATTGGAAAAGAGGGAAAGATATTTTCACATTTTAAGTAAAAATGCAGATTAACGTCTTGCTAAAACAAATATTCATCTGTTCTGCACAGGTCCCCGGCTTTACTTCAGTTCCAGTTGTGCTTTGACTGAAGGCTAGGGTTACCACCTTTGATATGCAAAGAAACCAATGCCCACACACAAAGCAATTCTGATATCTCGGCCCCCTCCCCAACAGCCATTTATAGTATCTAAAGAGATAACTCATAGATAAAATTAATAATATTGTTTCCTTAAAGTGTGGAAGTGGGAACATAGGAACATTTTTAGCTGGACACAGAAACTTCACATTATATATCCCAATGTATTGTGATAATAATGCAGATTTTAGCTTTATGTAAAAAAAGGCAAATAACTGACAAATCCATTTTTAAAAATGGCCCAGCCAATCAAATACCCGCTATGTGGTAATCTTACTAAAAGCTGGTCCTGCAACTTTTTGGTGTCCATTTGTTAGCTTGGTTATGTCACACATCTGGGCATTCTTCATCTTTTGATTTATCCAATGCATCCCAATAAATCAACAGCTGGTGAGGTTTCACATGATGGGATGTCACAATTTTCTTGAAGCGACAAATAGAGAATCTAACCCTATCTGAGAAGAACGTCTGCTCTGAATAAAGTTCCTCTGGATTGATTTTTAGTTTAGAGAGACACAGTCCTATGAAAACATCCTCCAGTTTAATAAAAGGGACACTTTCTGAAATATTATTAATCTGACTAACAACATCAGTGGAGAGAACATAACCAGTCCCTGAGCAAAATGGAGGATATGTGCTTGCTGGATATTCAGCTTCGCTCACATACCATTTGCTGCATCTGTCTCGTATTGGGCGCTCATTCATCTTTAAAAAGCCTGTGAAGAATCTGGCGCTTCTGTTTTTTCTTAAAAGAAGTTTACTTAGGTAAAAGATATTGACAAACATATCTGTGTCCGTTTTCATCACAAACCGGGATTGAGAACAAAATTTGTGAACCCATTCAATTCCCATCATTGTCTTTAAAGTCAGATTGTAGTATGAATCTATAAAATCCTTCTGTATAATGTCTCTGTATTTCTGACTTTCAAAAATAACATCAGTTAGATCATTTTCCTTTGTGGTTCTTCCCAGAAGGAAATATGTCACAATGCGGTTTCTAGCAACTAGTCTGTGTTTCCCCCACGTTTGACGAATAGCCATCCTAGCTTCAAGCTGGCCAGGTGATGAGGTCACGAGGAGTACCAGGAAAGGAGGAGTCCTACTGCAGTCTATATCTGGCAAATGCAAAAAGTTTCCGGTATATGTTGCAGAAGTCAGGACCGTGATCTCGTCCCTCTTTTGACAGAGCATAGAGATTTCAATCAAATTCAGCTTGAAAAAAACCAAACTAACCAAGGCCAATACCATAATTAAAAAATAAAATCTGAATCCCTTGAAAGCCATCTGGAAGACACAAAAGCAAATGATACATTGGGAAATAATCTTGCTTCTTTGAATATCAAACTCTGTGCTACAGCTTGGGCTTTAGAAGAGTTTAGCCTCCCCCACCCCAACAAGACCCACACCGGAAGACCTACTGATGTCAAGGGCATGCATGTCCCCACATCCCATCATAGGCTCTTTGCCTTCGACATGACATAGGAATATAACAATCAGACCTACACGGCCAGGAACTCCCCCAACAGGTAGTGTTCCTGGAATGCATCCCTAAAAACATCTCTACAACATGGACTGTGGGAAGCAGGGAGGTGATTCCTGTAGGCGTGTTGGGAAAGGATAATAGTAATAGTTTATACCTTATTTCTCCCTTCATTTTTTTGTCAGGTGGCCATGCCCTGAGTATGCTGTATATCAGTGGTCACCAACTCATAGATCAGGAACTACTGGTAGATCTTGGAGCCTCTGACAAGAGACCTTGACTGGTTTGGCCCCCCCACTTCTGTACCCCATCTCCACACAGAGAGAAGGGGGTCATGGTGTGAGCAGCCGGGGCTCCCCCACTTCCCTGGCACCAGGATTTTTTTTTTTTGAACAATATTTGTTGAGCAAAAAAAAAAAAAAAAAAAAAAAAAAAAAAAAAGGAAGAGGTCCCCACCAGCCCCCCAGAGTTGTTGAGCGAAGAAAAAAAAAAAAAAGGACGCTGCCCCTTTAAAATACAAGGCCACATCAGGCGCCTTTTGGCCGCTGCCATCTTGGTGACACCATTTTGAATCGCTGCACTGGACGGCTCCCCTGCCCTGGTGAGCACAGAGAGCTGGGGGCCAGGGACCATTTCTAGAGGTGCAGCTTCATGAGCCACACTTTAATGGCAGAGGGAGGTAAAGACGCTGACTGTGTGGGGTAGGTGGGGGAAAGGGAGTGCTTGAGTGCTGGCATCGTGCAGTGAGGTGGAGTCAGGGGTCAGCTTGTTTGGGATGTCTGACTCACTGCAGTCTACTGTTAGGCTGGTTTGGAGGAGAAGGGAGAAGCCTGATGTGTATGTGTGATGATGCTAGGTGGACATTTGCATGATTACATTTCAAAGGAAGTTTGCATTTAGGTGTTAATCTTTTCTTTCTTATCTTAAGCCATTAACAGTTGCAGAGGGGTAGCTGTGTGAGTCTGTAGCTGAAAAGAACAGTGAAAAGTACTAAGATGCTGCAGGACTTATTTGCAAGCTTTTTGAAACATGTAAAAGTCTACAAACCCTGAAGCCAGGTGTTAATTTGCTCTGGTGCTTCAACTCTTCTTCCAGTGGAAGAAGGCTAATTCTCTACCTTTGTACAGCACCTTTGTAGTCACTAAAGGTACCTCACAGCAACTTGAAAGGGAATCCTTTCACCTGAAATTCACTTGAAAGGGAATCCTCTGAACTGTCATTCATGCTAAAATTCGACACTCTACGCGTCGGTCTCAACAAAGACGCTAACTATCTTACCCATTACAAAGATAGCTTCCCCAATTATCACCTCTAATACCATTGGCTCACAGACATTTACCTCCCCCCCCCCCCGCATCCCCCTTCTGTTCTGAAATGTGATTTGTCCTTTTCATATGTGTTCATTTTTTTTAATTGTATCCTTTGGTATATATGGTTGTGACTATTTTCTTCCACTATTTGATCTGAGGAAGTGGGTCTGGCCCAAGAAAGCTCATCATCTAATAAACCATCTTGTTAGTCTTTAAAGTGCTACATAGTCCTGTATTTTTTTTCACAGCAACTAGACACAGGTGTCTTGTTTTAATGTATTAAAATATATATATATATATATATATATATATATATATATATATATATATATAGTGTGTGTGTGTGTGTGTGTTTTGTTTGTGTTGGTGGTGTATATTGACACACTACCTCAATATTGGTGGTGCATGTAAGACAATTCAACCCCACCCAAGGATAGAAAATATTAAAGGGAACACTGCTTTGCACCCATGGGACTCAGTCTGGGGGGGAGGAGCTGAGCAGTGACTTGGTCATGGAGGGCGCCATGGACTGGACCCCATGGTACCCATCCCCTGCAGGGCTGGACACCCTGGGGTCACCTACCTGCCCACCCCCGCTTTGCCGCACCCAGCCTCCCTGCCCCTCCCTTTCCCTAAAACTCCCTCCACCACCTTAACCCCAACCCTATTCCCAGGGGCACTCTGCCCCCCATCTTCCTGAACCCCCTCAGCCACTCTGCCACCCAGCATTAGCCCTAGGCACTTCTTGCCCCCATCTCCCTGCCCCTGGCCAGACACACTACCACCACTCTGCTCCTGCTCCCTCCCTTGACCCTGCTCACTTCCCTTGGCCACACACCCTACTCCCAGTCTCCTTCTGCACCCTACCTCCCACCCAAATTTTGCACCCTCATCCTCTTCTGCATCCCACCTCCCTCCCAGATCCTCCACTCCATCCCTATCCCAGTCACTGGCAGCCCTGTCCTGCATACTGAACCCCTCATTTTTGTCCCCATCCCAGAGCCTAAGGGGGTCCATAAAATCCACTAACTCCAGGACCCCAGAAAAGTAAATCTGGCCTATGGGAAGCCCTGAACCTCAGTACTCCCTGTCCTTTCCCTTCTTCTTGTTCAGTGGGGCTGGAATGCCAGAGGAGTGAGGTGTGTCAGTTGGGGGCCACATCAAGGAGGGTGGGGGTTTTTGAGGAAGTTCTTTTGCTTCTCACTTATGTGGTCCCCAACTGTTTTTTCTGTGGGTCAGTGGCCACTGACACAAAAAAGGATCTCCACACCTGCCACAAATAAAGAAAATTTTGATTTTACTTAAAATAAAGTCTGATAAACTAACATGAGAAACAAACTGCTGGCCAACATCACCATAAGGATTCTCTTCCCTATGAACTTCTTTGAGCAAAATCTCGCCTGTCTCTGGTCCTGCGGTAGCATTGCCCTGCTGAGCCACCATCAACTCCTCCTGAGTTTCCCCTACACCCTGCACAGGCAGATCTCCATACAGCCCCCTTTCAAGCAATCAAACAGACTCCTCTGATAAGATGTCAGAGACATCTTCCTTCCTCTTACAGCTTTCTAGACTGGCACAAGTTTCCACACTGTTGTTAGGCAACCACAATTAGCTCAGCCTGCTGCCCCCCAGGTATCCTGGTTACGGTAGCACCCTCATCACTCAGAGTCAGTTTCCTCTCTCTCAGCAACACACCAGAAACAGGTAAATCAACAGCACCAGACTTGTCTGATCCCTGGGATCCTGACAAGATACTTACTGGACCTACCCCACTTACAGCACCACTCTCCCCAATAGATACAAACCTAGGGTCCTCCCCTTTCTGGGCTTCAGCTGTCCCCAGATATAAATATGAACCCACAGCACTATTCTCAGCCATTCCAGGCTGATAAGCACCTCCTGCAGACAAAGAACTGGGAAGAAACCCTTCCCCCACAGGCATACTGCTACTGCTGCCACATGCTGGCACATACCTGACTGCTGAGGCACTTTCTTTCACTGACACACTGTCCCTCCCAATAACCAAGCTGCCAGTTTCCACACACAGAGTTTACTCCCACTGACACCCTCACACAAATTACTGTTAGTGTGTGCAAGTTCAATTTCACAAACTTCATCAGCCAACAACTCATCACTCTCCAGAACTTTATCTTTTTCCTTCGCTAAAACTTCACTCTGGCCAGTCACTCCAGAGAAACACTTCCTCGATCAATGGGCTCTCCGTGCCCTGTTTCTGATTCCAGCCTCACCTCTGAGACTTCAGGCAGACATGCAGAAACTTTATTTACAGACACACAGCTCCCCTGTATAGATACATAGCTACCTCCCTCAGGCAAACATTGAGAAAAACTTTTCCCTTGGTCCCAGTAGGACTGACTAACCACAGACAACTGCTCAGAATCACACTCATCCCTTTCACAAACCCCCCTGTTAGCTACAGGCAATACAGAAGAGTTGTATCCAAAAATGCTTTGGGGCTGGGTTGAAATATCAGCCCAATTACACAGATCTGCCTTGCCATAATCAAACCCCATACCCACACGGTTATACACTGACCTCATGGGAGGATACAGTCCCTGGTGTTCATCCACTCTCTGGGCCTGGAGTTCTTTGGGATGTTGAACAATGACTAGAACGTTCGTGGGAGCAGGATGCTTAGTTGAAGTTGGAGTGTCTGGCTGCTTAGCTTTCAATATTTCAAATGTGACCTTTGCTTTAGCAATTCTCGCCTGTGCTTCCGCTTCTGCTTCCTTATTCTGGCCTCTGTTTGCTTTGTCTCTGCCTCCAGTCCCTTCATTTGTCATAAGAAATCCACCTCTTCCTTATTTAGAGATCTGCCTGCAGTAACACGCTCCTGTCCCCCCTCCTTGGGGTATGAATCTTCTCTGGAGCTGGACATCTTGCCTTGATATGAGGCTGTTTCTACCTCAGGGTATTGCTTAGGAAGGGTTGGTTGCTCTAGGGCTACTTTGCCTGACAACAAAAGCATGTACTGAGCTCCTTCCCTGACCTATTATAGCCTAACTATCCAGTTGTCCTGAAACAATAGTCCAGCTACAAGCATAGTTGGAATGGCTAGATGCTAAGAGCCACCAATTAATATACTCATAGAAGCTTCCCCCATGGGCTAAAACTTAGTTGCAAAAGAGAGGAAAAACCATTTCTAACAGCACAGACATCAGATCTAAATTCCCAAACCAGAGAACAATAAAACCTGATGAATTGATCTAGACTTTACCCTACTTACATACTGTGAAGAGTCATTTTCTTGGAGAGAGACATGTCTTCTGTCTCCCTCAGTATCTAGAGAGCAAAACTAGCTCAGAAGCAAAGGAGAGAAGAGTTAAAAATCCTTTGTCCCAGTTTGAAATCCCTACCTGCATTACTATTGGCTGAGCAGATACCTGGCTAGGTACAGGGGACATAGTTAACCCCTTAGTCCCCAGGCTGCTGGCCATCCCTCATGACCATGACACTGATGTACAATTTTCTTTTTAATAAGAAGCATTAAAAATGGCAACAAAGAGGAAACGCTTGTTGGTTGAACACATGATGATATGTGTTTTAGTCACATTCAGAAATTTTAGTAGTTAAATTCCTGGACTGTTGTGAAGCCAAAACAAAAAAGTAGTCAATATAATGGTTGACTTCTGTTTATATGCATTTTAGTAGTTAAATTCCTGGACTGTCATTGATCATTAAACGTGCTGTCATATGGGTGGAAATCGGGTAAATATTGCATTTTATTAATATCAGCAGAATTGTCTTAAATGGGGCCTTGTATTGTGTAGTCTTGCCTTAATCATATTCATGCCCATCAGGATGAAAGTTGCTGCCCTCAGCATGTGCTGTGAATAACATTGTGGCCCCCGGGGCTTCCAAAGTTGAATACCCCTGCTATAGCTGTTACCCCCAGCTCTGGGTCTCTGCAGAGGCACCAACAGGTTCCCTAGGGTATGGGGACAAGAAAAAAATGATACAACAGAGGCCACTTTCTCCCCACTTCCTCTTGATAGGGAAAACAGCTTGGCCTTCTAAAACTAAAAGTGTTGGGCTTCTCCCCATGCAAGGAATTAAAGACACATATGATATGCATAGAAAGTCACGTTCACATACTTCAGAAAAAAGTGACAAGGGCAGTCATCCCAGGAGACACTGTGTATGAAGACTAGCCCTAATCTCTCTGCCAACACCACAGGTCTCAGTTCAGAGGATAGTGATGTGCTTTGAGCAAAGCCATATGTTTCCTAGACAGTGGGCACTTTCCTGCAAGGACACGGACATCCCAGGGGAACATCGCTACAGCTATGTCCCAGGGACAAGCAGACATGGAAAGTAGCCGGCCAGGCCAGGCGCCTGCGGGCAGGGTGGATCGGCTGCCTTCTGTGTCCTGCACACTCCAGGTCCAGCAGTGGCAACATCCTTCAGAGAAAGAACATCTATCCCTGCCTGCAGGAAAAAACATCTATCTCTGCCTGCTGGAGGGATGGGGTGTTGGGGGATGTGTGTGTGAGCGGCAGAGGCCACTTGCCAGAAAGAGTGCTACTGGAGTTCCCTCCTCTTCCTCCCCCTGGCAGGCTCCCATGCACAAGACTGGTCTCCTCCGTATCACTACGCTTGACCAGGAGTGAATGCTGCCCGAGTGTTGGCATGAGCCCATGCCATGTGCAGCACTGCTGTGTGTTTCCATGACTCCTTAGTGGTGACTTTACATGGGAAGGTGTCCCACCATGGAGTCCGGAGTGAGGCAGGCCTGTCCCGGAACCTTGTGAGAGCATCATGAGAGCCTCATGGAGCCGAGTGCTCTGAACTGGCGCTCCATGTGCACAGACTGTTGGGTGACCCACAGGCCGAGAAGGCCGAGCAAGGAGAGCGCAGCCCCTCGCAGCCCACCACCTGCTCCCGCATGTGTACAGGGAAAGTTATAGAACTCACCTGAAGTGCCTTCTCCGGGATCATCCGAGGCCTAGGAGACATCCTGGGGGATGGGGACTGGCTCCAGGCTGAGGAGCAGCTCCTGGCTGGCAGGCATGGTGTCCTGGTTGGCCTGCTCCTCGGCCTCCACCTCTACAACCTCAGCCTCAGGGAAACTGACTCGGGGCATGTCATAGCCTGACTCAGTGACACTGGTGGGGTGACTGTCCCCACTCCCAGGATGGCATCCAGCTGCTCGTAATAGCAGCAAGTGTGAAGAGCTGCCTCAGAGCATTCACTTTGCTCCCTGGCCTTGTAAGCCTGACAGAGTTCTTTTATTTTCACCTGGACCTGGTAGAGAGTCCACTTGTCCTTTTTCAGCCAGGCTGGTGATCATCCGGCCACAGACATCAGTATACCTCCTCCTGATGTGGCAATCCTGAAGGTTGGTCTCCTCAGCCCAAACCTTCATGAGGTCCAGGATCTACACACCAGTCCAGGCCAGTGCCCTCTTTTGCCCCTGGCTGGGGCAGTCAAGAGTGCTGCAGGAGTGCTGGCTGCCATGGTGGGCTCAGAGGGAGTGCTGGAGTCGCCAATGACTCCTGGGATGGGTGTTGTGTGGCACAGGGCTGTGAAAGGTCCACATGTGCCACAAGCCCTTTTCTGTCAGTCTGATGCTTTAAGCTCTCCAGGAAAAGGGGAGCAGTGGAGATGTCAGGTGTGTGGCTAGTGAGGTTACAAATGCAGCTGTGAGAGGCCTCTGGAGGCCAATTATTTCAAAATAGCAGCAGCTGAGCATCCACACTCATGCTATTTATTTCAAAATAAGAGTTATTCCTCATGGAAAGCAGGAGATATTATTAAAAAAATAACAGGCTTGGTAGTGTGGACACTCTGCTGTTATTTTGAAATAGGGGGAAGATATTTTGAAATAACTCCCTAGTGTAAACCAGGGCTCACTGAGAAAGGTTTGTTTACTGGAGCAAAGCAATGTCTGTTTTTAATTGTTTTAAATCTAATACTTATCATTTTACTGGCTTTATCATGCTGGAATTTAAATTGTATGCTTATTTTAAGAATTTGAATGTTTATTTTATTCTTTTGAAAGAAATAGTGTGTGATTCTTAGGTGTGATTCTCAGACACTCCCTCCCCACCCCCACCAAAATAGAAATAATGAATACATTTCTTACTATAGTAATTTGCTTTTGCAATGTTCTTTCATTTATATGGATAAAATTTTCCATCACTGCCTAAATTTTCTTACCCAGATGAATTCAGTAAGCTTACTCAGTTTTGGCAGAAGTATTTGCTGCTCACTGACCCTAGTGTCCTTTGATTTTTCACGTGCTTTTATCTTATTCCACTGACAGTCCACAAGCAAGGTTAGTATGACTATTGAGATAATTATTTAGCCTCTCATCATTGTAGTAGCTGAGCAATTGCAAACATTAATTGATTTAGTCTCACAACAACCCTCTAAGTCAGGAGTGGGGAATCTCTTTTTGGGGTTGGGAGGCCACTGACCCACAGAAAAATCAGTTGGGGGGCCACACACAAGTGAGAAGCAAAAAAAAAAAAAAAAAAACCCTGATGAATGTGTCCCCAACTGATGAGCAGAAAAAAGACTCACCTCAATCGGGGTGTCAGGGTTCCCCTCACACTTCAGTCCTGTGGGGAAATCCAGGAGGACTGGGGTTCCCCCTAGATTCTTGGGTACAGCCAAAATTAGGGGATCAGTGTGTGGCAAGGCACTGCTGGGGAGTGGGGTGGGGATGCCGGTTCTGGGTGGGAGGCAGGTGCAGAAGGAAGCTGAAAGTGGAAGATGTGGGCAGGAGGGGGAATGCAGGAATGGGCTTGGGGACAGGGAGATTTGGCCAGGAGTGGAAGTACAGAGAAGGGTGGGAGTGCAGGGTGCAGGCAGGATGGGGATGCAGGAGGGGGCAGGGGAAGGGAGCAGGTGACTTGATGCCGCCTTATGCTGGCAGACACCTCCCCTCCCCCCTCCCCCCCCCATCGCTCTCATTAGCCAGGATTCTGAACTTCTGTGCCCCCTCATGTGGCTAGAGCACCAGCATCGGCTTTCCCCCGCTGCAGAAGGGTTAGAGAACATTGAGCCTCACAGGGCAGAACAAGGTAAGGAGCAGGCTGCATCAAGACCACAGGCCATAGATTTCCCCATTTCTGCTTTAAGTGTTACTAGCCCATTTATGTAGAAAGTGAGCTGAGGCTCACAGAGAGATTAAGGTGGTTCTCCTGAAAGTTGCTCTACAGAATCAGTCCAGCTCAGGGAGACTCCCACACAGGTGCAGGGGTCTGCCCACACAGATGCAATTGCAGGTCTGGAGCATAGATATCTAAAGTTGTGGGCACCCAATATTTGCAGGCAAATTAGAAAATTGTGGTTTCCCACATTCACACAGGAAAACTGTGTGAGAGTCAGTAAGAGACTCCCCTCCCTTTGCTAAGTTTGAGTCCACTGCCTTAATGAAAATGCCTTAATGCCTTCCTGTTTACGAGTGAACTGGGGAACCCTAGAAATTTAAAAAAAAACTTTAATCTTAACATAAGTTGATTCCAAAACCACCCTATTTTGGCTCATTTTTAGTTCAGTATGCTAGTGTTCTGTTTGCCTTCCTCACTGTCACTTTTTTTCACAGCTGGGTCAGCTGCGAGCGTGCTTTTTCCACCACCTCCCACATCATATTCCAGACTCCATGATATCCGTTGGAAGAAGTGAACTTCTGCGTGAGCATATTGCTTGCCCCCAGTCTCTCCTCTGGGGGTTGAATGAGGAATGTCAGGATTGGGCCGCCAACTGGGAGGAGCACTGGGCTGACTGGGAGCAGCGGAAGACCATGTGGGACCAGCTGGTGCACCAGCACGAGGCCATGTGCTCATTCCTCACCTCCGGGAGGGCGTGCATAGCCACGTGCATGGAACAGGCCACCAGCCACCTCCCTACCCCCCCAGCTCCCCACCTCCCCACTCTTGGCTTCGCTTCCTAGCCTCCCAGGGGCCGCCAGGGCCCGAGAACATGTGGCAGTGGGACCTCTTGGGCAGACAAATCCTTGCGAGGTACCCGAGGCAGGCGCCAGTCCCAGCCGCATCCCTGAGCTCCCCTTCTCCTCCTTTTCACTCCCCCATTCCAGGTTCTTTCCCCCAGTCCCTCCCCTGTTGTATGTCCCCCAAATAAACAGAGTTGTTTTTTCCAAAAAAGAGGCTTCTTTATTTGCTCTGCAGGGGTTGGGGGCAAGGTGGGAAAGGAGGAGTGGGGGGAGGGGTGATGGAGGAAGGGCACATGGGGCTATGCAGGGTCCCTTTGTGGAGAGGTCCGCGGGAGAGTCTAACATGTGGCCTTGGCTGAAACTCTTCCTCAAGGCCTCCCGGATGAGCACAACCCCTTGATGCGCTCTCTGTATGGCATTGTGTCTGGCTGGCCAGAGCTTATGAGCAGCCGATCACCCTCTGCCTCCTACCCTGGCAGGAAAGTCTTCCCCTTGCTCTCATAGGGTATGTCTAGACTACATCCCTTTTTCGGAAAAGGGATCTAAATTAGACGTATCAAAATTGCTAATGAAGTGGTGATTTAAATATCCCGTGCTTCATTAGCATAAAAATGGCCACCACTTTTTTTTGGCACTGAGCTTTGTCAGAGAAAAGCAGCAGTCTAGAGGCTGATCTTTTGAAAAAGAAAGCCTTTTCTGAAAGATCCTGTAAACCTCATTTCATGAGGGATAAGGGATCTTTCGAAAAAGGCTTTATTTTTTTGAAAGATCAGCCTCTAGACTGCTGCTTTTCTCTGACAAAGCTCAGTGCCGAAAAAAGCGGCAGCCATTTTTATGCTAATGAAGCACGGGATATTTAAATTCCCGCTTCATTAGTAATTTTGATACGTCTAATTTACATCCCTTTTCCGAAAAAGGGATGTAGTCTAGACGCACCCATGGAGGTTGTGAAGCACACATCAGGCCACCACCACATAGAGGATGTTGCTCTTGCACATGCCCAGGTGGGTGAGGAGACTCCTGAACCTCCCCTTGGGTGGCTGAAGGCACACTCCACGACCATGCAGCATTTGCTGAGCCTGGGGTTGAAGTTATCCTTGGGATCCAGGCTGCCTGTGTAGGGCTTCATGAGCCAGGGGAGCATGGGGTAGACTTCATGGGCATGTCCACATGGGCATGGGCATGTCCACATCCCTGACCCTGATGATGCAGTTCAGGAAAAGAGTGCTGGTATGCATCTTCTGGAAGAGGCTAGAATTCCTGAAGTTGCGGGCATTGTGCGTCTTCCCCAACCAGCCAACGTCCTTTCTTTTCCTTTTCCTTTTCTCCCTTCCCCTCCCACAGGGGGGGAGGGGGAGAGGAGATTCCATGAAATTTTAATACATTGAAAGGGGTCCGTAAGCTCAAAAAGGTTGAGAACCACTGCCCTAGAGCATATGAAGAGAAATTCCAAATGATGCTAGGCTAATTTTACCTTGATTGAACTCCATTAATATTAAAGATGTTGGATCAAACTAACTTAAGATTGGAATCAGTCCCTGTATGTTTTGCTTTCTAGCACAATATATACATGAGTTTCTGAAAAGGTTTTAAATTGTCTCAACAGGAAACTATGTCTACACTGCACCGTAGTTCGAAATAAGATATGCAATTTGCATAGCTCAAATTGCATATCTTATTTCGGTCTTATTTCGAAATAACCCGCTATTCTGAGACTTCCCTTACTCCTTGTGGAATGAGGTTTACAGGGACGTCGGAATAGCAATCCTGAAATAATGGGCTTGCTGTTAAAGATGCAGGATAGCTATTTCGGGATACTCCAGTATCCCGAAATAGCATTGCAGTGTAGATGTAGCCTACTTTGGGTCTTTGTCTCTTCAGTAATTTGAATATATCAAGAGTTTGTGTTTGCAATGGTTTCCAGAGCCAGGCACTTCCATTCCCCCATTCTAACCCAATCCTCCTCCTTTCCCCCAGAGCCAAGCATTCCTAGCCCCTCTGCTCTAACCTAATGCACCCACCCTTCCCCCAGAGCCAGGCACCTCTAACCCAATCCCCTCCCCAGAACCAGGCCCCCGATACACCCCCACTCTAACCCAATGCCTGGGTCCCTGAGCCTCCACCGCTGCCACCACACGCTTCTCCCTCCAGGTGCTGGTGCGCGTGCACAGAGTGGCCGGCCATGAACAGTCCAGGCACACAGCTCAGAACTAGCAAGAGCCTAATTTCTTTAAGCAAAGAGCTGCATGCGGCTCGAGAGCCGTGGGTTGGCCACCTCTGTCCTAGACAGAACAATCCTAGTCAGAGGATTAAGCTCCCGAGAAACCTGTGGCTCTGAAGTATGTGAACGTGTCTTTCTATGCATATCATATGTGTTTTTAATTCCTTGCATGGGGAGAAGACCAACACTTTTAGTTTTAGAAGACCAAGCTAATTTCCCTATCAAGAGGAAGTGGGGAGACAGTGGCCTCTGTTGTATCATTTTTTTCTCTTCCCCATATCCTAGGGAACCTGTTGGTGGCTCTGCAGAGACCCAGAGCTGGGGGTAACTGCTATAGCAGGGCTACTCAACTTTGGAAGCCCTGGGGGCCACAAAGATATTCACAGTACATGCCGATGGCAGCAACTTAAGTGTGGTTACATATACATGCAAATATATGCAAATAGCTTATTTCACACTGATGGGCATGAATACGATTAAGGCAAGACTACACAATACGCAGGCCCCATTTAAGACAGATCTGCTGATATTAATAAAATGCAATATTTACCCGATTTCCACCCATATGACAGCACGTTTAATGATCAATGACAGTCCAGGAATTTAACTACTAAAATGCATATCAATGGAAGACCATTATATTGACTACTTTTTTGTTTTGGCTTCACAACAGTCCAGGAATTTACTAAAACTACTAAATTTAACTAAAACACATATCATCATGTGTTCATCCAACAAGCATTTCCTCTTTGTTGCCATTTGTAATGCTTCTTATTAAAAAGCATGTAATAAAAAAAAAATTGTATGCCAGTTTTTGGGGTGTTTAGTTTGAAGCTCCAGGTTGTGCGTTTCTTGGAGTGATTTTACTCAGAAAAAGTTTCCAAGCAGAGTGCTCCAACCTGTGGTGGTCGGGGAGCTGGGTAAGTCAGGCCAGAAACGAGAGGCAAAAAAGGACAGGTGCCTGGGAGCCCCATCCTGGATTCCCAACAGGGCTGACATCCCCACTCGAGAGTCCATCACTCTGGCTACGTCTAGACTGCATCCCTCTGTCGACAGAGGGATGCAAATCAAGCACATCGTGAAATGAGGTTTACCGGAGCGGTCGACAAAGGCTTCCCTTGTCGACCGCGGCCCATCCAGACTGCCCCGCTGTGCTGTCAAACAGCTGATCGGCACAGCGCAGCGGCCATTTTGATGTAAATGGAGCGGCGATTATTTAAATCGCCGCTTCATTTTTCTATGTCTAGTAAACTCATGGGAGCCATGTAGTCTAGACATACCCAAAGAAAACACACACACAATATATACCTATATTTTCAGCAGTCCATATGTGTGGAATAAAATACATTAAAACAAGACACCTGTGACTAGTTGCTGTGAGGTACCTTTAGTGACTACAAAGGTGTTGTACTAAGGAAGGGAATTAGCCTTCTTCCACTGGAAGAAGAGTCGAAGCCCCAGAACAAATTAACACCTGGCTTTAGGGTTTGTAGACATTTGCATGTTTCAAAGAGCTTGCAAATAAGTCCTGCAGCACCTTAGTACTATTCACTGTTCTTTTCAGCTACAGACTCACACAGCTACCCCTCTGCACCTGTTAGGCTACGTCTAGACTACAAGTCTGTTTCAAAAGAGGCTTTTTTGAAATAATCTTTCGAAAAAGCATCTTTCAAAAGAGAGCGTCCAGACTGCAACCACTTCTTTCGAAAAAGCAAGTCTGGATGCTCTCTTTTGAAAAAGCCCTGTCTGCATTCAAGAACGCCTTTTTTCGAAAGTGCTTTTTCCGCAGTCGAAAAAACCACCGCGTTGTTTCGATTTAATTTCAAAAGAAGGTGGTGGCAGTCTAGACACAGGGGAAGTTTTGATCGAGTTATGATCAAGTGCTTGGTACGTAACTCGTTTGTATGTCGGGGACTATCTGTATGGCTCAGTATTCCATGTGGGCACACAGGCCTCAGCCAGAGCCGTCTCGTCCATAGGGACAGTTGAGGGTAGCCACCCCAGGCCTGTGCTTTGGGGGGCCCTGCAACAGCTGCCTCAACCCTCCTATTGGGGGGTCCCAGGCAATCACTCGAAGGGGGCTGGGCCTGCTGCAGGGTGGCAGCAGAGATTAGTCCCCCCCCCCCCGTTCACTCCACTCCACCCTCTCCTGGCTGGCTGTGCTTGGCTTCGCCATGGCAACGGGAAGCAGAACACCCCGGCCCTAGGGCGCTCTGCTTCCCACCAACATGGAGAAGAGGGGCGCAGCGGGCTGGGAGATGGCGCTGGGGCAGAGCAGAGCCGGCTGCTGGGCCACTCTGACTCCCATGGCCATGATGAGTGTGGGAGAAGGGGGGCTAAGGCCTCTGAAATCCTCTGGTTTGTGGGGTTTGGGGAGGGGTGGAGTGAAGTGGAGGCAAACCAGGGATGGGGTTGGGGGAAGGAGTGGAGCGGGGGCAGGGTGGGGCCTATGGTGGGGGTTGCCCTGGGCCCCACACCTGGGTGTACTAGGAGGTGGGGGGTTGCTCCAGGCCCTATGCCATCTTAGAAATGGCCCTGGTCTCAGGTAAACCTACACACCAAAGGCTCCCATAAGTGTGGTCTGCAAATAGCTCAGCACAGCAGGGGTATGGTCAAGAAATTAATCAGAACCCAAAAAATCCATGAGCAAATGCCATGCACACCTCCAGAGTGACTTCCTCTCCATGGATGTCCCCCATGCTCCCTTGCCTCTTGCAATGACAATAGAGTTTGCAAGCTGACATTGCTGAAAAAAATTGGCCACAACTTTTTATGTGGAAAATGGCTTTAGTACCAAAATCAAATCCATTTTGATCAAATCTGAAAATAGTTTTTGATAAAGCATTTTAATTATTTGAAAAAAGATATTTTTACTGAAAAGTCTAAAATGCTGCCAAAATGTTTTAAAAACTGAATATTTTGGTTTTTGGTTTCATAGTTTTAACTATGAAACTGTCCCACTCCCTCCCCACACAGGACATTTATGGAAGACAAAGAATGTTTCTTAAACTTCCTGCAAAAAATAGAAAAAGTGCCATTTTCAACCATCTTTACTTGGAAGGCTGCAATGGCTGACTCCCCACACTCTGAAGAGGCAAATGTGTGTGGTACGTGAATCCATGATGAAAAGAATTACGGCTGTTCTTTGTGAAAGAAGTTGCACTGTAACTCACAGTTGAATCATACTTCTTCTTAAATTCTTGTACTCCAAGTGGAGCACAGGTCATCTACAAGTCTCCTCCACTTCATTCTGTCTCAAGACAAAACTTCTACCATATTACATGTAGTAGCTATTTGTTGACTTCTTCCCCCTTCTGGCTAGTCATAGCCCACTAACCATATGGAGCAAGTTGTGGCTGCATGGAGCAGGGATGCTATCATATACCCAATCGTTCATTTCAGTGAAGCTCTTCTGATTCCCATGGGCCCTGTGCAGCAAACTGGACTATATCTATGTCACTGGTGCATGCATTAAACAAAACTGAACATTTATACATGGAGAGGAGTTGGAAGTTTGAGGAATTTCAATACCTGAAAGGGAGGTTTAGGTTGGACATTAGAAAAAACTTCCTAACTGTCAGGGTGGTTAAACACTGCAATAAATTGCCTAGGGAGGTTGTGGGATCTCCATCTCTGGAGATATTTAAGAGCAGGTTGGACAGACATCTATCAGGGATGGTCTAGAAGATGGTGCTTGGTTCTGCCATGAATACAGGGGACTGGACTCGATGCCCTCTCATCCCTTCCAGTTCTAGTGCTCTATGATTCTGTGATTTATGGCAGTGAAAGGTCTGCAGCTCAGCTCTCAGTGAGGAAGGCAAACAGAACATTAGCATACTGAACTAAAAATCAGCCAAAATAGGGTGGTTTTGGAATCAGCTTGTGTTAATATTAAAGTTTTTTTAAAATTTCTGGAGTTTCCCAGTTCACTAGTAAAGAGGAAGGCATTAAGTCATTGTCATTAAGGCATTGGACTCAAACTTAGCAAAGGGAGGGGAGTCTCTTACTGACTCTCACAGTTTTCCTGTGTGAATGTGGGAAACCACAATTTTCTAATTTGCCTGCAAATATTGGGTGCCCACAACTTTAGATATCTATGCTCCAGATCTGCAATTGCATCTGTGTGGGCAGACCCCTGCACCTGTTTGGGAGTCTCCCTGAGTTGGACTGATTCTGTAGAGCAACTTTCAGGAGAACCACCTTAATCCCTCTGTGAGCCTCAGCTCACTTTCTACATAAATGGGCTAGTAACACTTAAAGCAGAAATGGGGAAACCTGTGGCCCATGGGCTTAATGCAGCCTGCTCCATTCCTTGATCTGGTCTGCGAGGCTCAGTGTTCCCTAACCCTTCTGCAGCAGGAAAAGCTGATGCTGGTGCTCTAGCCACACGAGGGGCACAGAAGTTCAGAGCCCTGGCCAATGAGAGTGGTGGGGGGAAGAAGGGGCGGTGTCTGCCAGCACAAGGCGGCATCAAGTCACCTGCTCCCTTCCCCAGGAGCTGCTCCAGGTGGGCGCCCCCATCCTCTGCCCCCTCCTGCATCCCCATCCTGCCTGCACCCTGCACTCCCACCCTTCTGTACTTCCACTCCCGGCCAAATCTCCCTG
Source organism: Rafetus swinhoei (assembly GCA_019425775.1). Classification (NCBI taxonomy): domain Eukaryota; kingdom Metazoa; phylum Chordata; order Testudines; family Trionychidae; genus Rafetus; species Rafetus swinhoei. The sequence goes on from CM033437.1 coordinate 161,956,335, forward strand.
CCCCCAAGCCCATTCCTGCATTCCCCCTCTTGCCCTCATCTTCCACTTTCAGCTTCCTTCTGCACCTGCCTCCCACCCAGAACCGGCATCGCAACCCCACTGCCCAGCAGTGCCTTGCCACTCACTGAACCCCTAATTTTTGGCCCTACCCAAGAGCCTATGGGGACCGCCAGTCCTCCTGGACTCCCCCGTGGCACTGAAGTGTGAGGGGAACCCTGACACCCTGACTGAGATGAGTCTTTTTTCTGCTCATCAGTTGGGGACACATTCATCAGGGGTTTTTTTCACTTCTCACTCGTGTGTGGCCCCCCAACTGATTTTTCTGTGGGTCAGTGGCCTCCAAACCCCAAAAAGAGATTCCCCACTCCTGACTTAGAGGGTTGTTGTGAGACTCAATCAATTAATGTTTGCAATTGCTCAGCCACTACAGTGATGAGAGGCTAAATAATTATCTCAATAGTCATACTTACCTTGCTTGTGGACTGTCAGTGGAATAAAATAAAAGCACGTGAAAATCAAAGGACACTAGGGTCAGTGAGCAGCAAATACTTCTGCCAAAACTGAGTAAGCTTACTGAATTCATCTGGGTAAGAAAATTTAGGAGGTGATGTGAAATTGTAGCCATATAAATGAAGGAACATTGCCAAAGCAAATTACTATAGTAAGAAATGTATTAATTATTTCCATTTTGGTGGGGGTGGGGAGGGAGTGTCTAAGAATCACACCTGAGAATCACACCTAAGAATCACACACCATTTCTTTCAAAAGAATAAAATATCATTCAAATTTTTAAAATAAGCATACAATTTAAATTCCAGCACGATAAAGCCAGTAAAATGATAAGTATTAGATTTTAAACAATTAAAAACAGACACTGCTTTGCTCCAGTAAACAAATCTTTCTCAGTGAGCCCTGGTCTACACTAGGGAGTTATTTCAAAATAACAGCTTTGCCAGGCATGTCCATACAAGCCCTCTGACTGGCTTAAGGAAAAGCAGCAGACTGAAGGAAGGCATGTGTGCTTTGGCATTGCCCCACCTCTCACAGCCACACAGCACCCATCTGTCACGTTACTGGAGTTTAAGAAAAGCAGCCAGGTCACTGCTGCACCCATGGGGGGGAGGGCAGCATTTGCCCCCAAAGTGGTACAAAAGGGGCCATGTAAGGTGTCAAATGAAAACTTGCCTTCTACTGATTCTGTATATGTTCTTCATGTATCTGTATAATGTCTGTGTGTGGAGTTATGAATATGTACTCTGTGTTAATATTGGAAGTTTCTTTGTATGGAATTGAGCAGTAGATGAAGAATGCTTAGCCTATGGACATGCTAATGGGCAAGTCTCCATGGAACAATAGCCCTCTATAGGCCAAGGACACACCTCAAGAATGGTGACTGATACCTAAGGGCTACCAGCAGGGGACACAGGGATAGGCCACGAGTCAGGTGACCTGCTGCAGCCAAGAAGAGACCAGGAAGGAGGTATAAAGATGCCATGTGGCAGCCTCCATTTTGTCTTCAGATCTGCTCCTGACCCCAGATGCGGCCTCGCAGGGAATCACGAGCCGGGAAGAACTGTGGACCCATCCTGACACAGGATATGCACCAAGGACTTTTAAGCCAGCAGTTATAACATTTCTGATGTGAGCCTGCATCGAGAACTGGGAGGTTCGATGCATGTAATGTATGATACTTTAACAACCTTACTCTCATGCTTTTCTTTCTTTTAGTAATAAACCTTTAGATTTTCTATTCTAAAGGATTGGCTCAGCGTGATTTGTGGGTAAGATCCAGAGGGTAAATTGACCTGGGATCTGTGGCTCGTTTCTTGGAACCGGACAGAACTTGTTCGGGGAAGGTGAGATTGGGCTCTAAAACCCCTCACCTGTGTATGAGGCCCAGGGCCATCTGGGGACGGATATTGCTGGGGTGTCAGAGGGGTTTTGCTCGTGAAGCTTCTGGCTGGCCAAGCAGGCAGCTGAAGCGCTCTGTGGGACTGGTTTGTGGCCTATTTGGGAGGGTCTCCAGTCTGGGGGCTATAGAGAGCCCCAAATTTGAGCAATTTGCCCTGAGCAGATGCCCTCGGCTGTGCCCAGACCCAGCCCGGTCCGTCACACCATCCCAGAAGCCATTGGCGACTCCAGCACTCCCTCTGGGCCCACCATGTCAGCTTGCAAACTCTATTGTCATTGCTTGGGGCAAGGGAATGTGGGGGGCATCCATGGAAGGGAAGTCACTCTGAAGGTGTGCATGGAATTTTCTCATGGATTTTTTGGGTTCTGATTAATTGCTTGACCATACCCCTGCTGTGCTGAGCTATTTGCAGACCTCACCTATGGGAGCCTGTGATGTGTAGGTTTGACCTCTTCGGAACCATGGATTTATATAGATAAAACCTCAGCGTCCACAGAATTTTGCCCCAAAAATGAAGGACATGGCCATTGCCCCTTTCTGCCATGCACTGCCCTAATGGGCTTGTGCACCTGCACTATTGTGAATATTTCTGAAACATTAGCTGAGGCCAGGGCCATTCCTAGGAAGGCATAGGGCCTGCAGCAACCCCCCACCTCCTAGTAAACCCAGGTGTGGGCCCAGGGCAACTCCCTCACCACCACAGGCCTCAACCCCACCTTGCCCCTGTTCCACTCCTTCCCCCAACCCTACCCCTGGTTTGCCTCCACTCCACCCCTCCCCAAACCACACAAGCCAGAGCATTACAGGGGCCTTAGCCCCTCTTCCTCCACACTCATCATGGGCATGGGAGCCAGAGAGGCCCAGCAGCCGGCTCTGCTCTGCCCCAGCGCCCTCTCCCAGCCCGCTGCGCCCCTCTTCTCCATGTTGGTGGGAAGCAGAGCGCCCTAGGGCCAGGTTGTTCCGCTTCCCATTGCCATGGCGAAGCCAAGCACAGCCGGCCGGGAGAGGGTGGGGTGGAGTGAACAGGCCGCTGGGCCACTCCAGATCCCACCACCACGGTGAGTGGGGGGGGGGTCCTGATCCCTGCTGCCATCCTGCACCAAGCCTCCCCTTCCCCCCCGCAAGTAATCCCCTGGGACCCACCCATAGGAGAGTTAAGGCACAGGCCTGGGGTGGCTACCCTCAACTGTCCCTATGGATGGGACGGCTCTGGCTGAGGCCTATGTGCCCACATGGGATACTGAGCCATATCTTTCAGCCTCACATGCACCACGGTTAGCGTGGTCTCCTTCCAAGTCAGAACAGGAAGTGTTCAATATTCACCACAGTGAAGTTGCATCAGGAGGAAGGAGCACCTTGTAGTGAAGGTGCTGAACTGGACTTCAGGAGAGACGGCTTCACTTCTCAGCTCTCCGAAAGACTTCCTGGGGAATCTTACACAAGTCACTTTCACTTCTCATACCCCATCTGTAAACTGCAGTAATAACACCACCTCCCTCCTACTCACCTCCCATTTTTTCTATATTGTCTCAGAGGGGTAGCAGTGTTAGTCTGTAACTTTAAAAACAACTTTAAAAAAATGAGTATTCTGTGGCACCTTAGAGACTGACAAATATATAGTATCATGAGCTTTTGTGGGAAAAACCTACTTCTTCACATGAGATGATTTGGGGGTTTTTTAAGTTGTTTATCTGTTTATATTATCAGTAATTTGGAGCCCGGGCTATCTTTTACCATATGTATGTATAGTGCTTAACACAATGGGGCCCTGATCTGGATTGGGGCTTGTCAGCTGCTACTGAAGTACAAATCATCAGTAAATAACTTCAGTGGGATACAGGCTTAAAATTAATCAAATATTTAAGCCCTCTGCTAGACTGGGGTCTAAAACCCAGCTCTTCAGAGGTAGTCTGCTCCTAACTCCTAATGGTTTCAGTGGAAGTTTGAACCATAAATACCTTATTGGGGCTAGCTCTCAGCCTCTAACTGAGATTTTCAGCCTGTTACGTGTCTGTGCTTATGGAAAAGACCTATAGAATACAATAGGGATAACACATTAGGGCTACGTCTACACTGCACTTCTCTTGCACAAAAGCCTATGCAAATGAAGCACTGATTAGCATATTGCCTCACTTCATTTGCATAATTAAATAGGGGTCATTTTTGCACAAGAGGCTTTTGGGCAAAAAGGAGCTGTGTAGACGGCTCCTTTTTGCACAAAAAAAACCTCTTGCGCAAGAGCCGTTCTTCCTCATTTTTTCAGCCATGTTGCAAGCAGGGAGGAGCTCTTGCCTGTGGCTACAGTTAAACCGAAAGCTAAATAACACACATTAATCTCACTTTTATATCCTGAAGGTTTCTAGACTTTGCCCTGGCAGAACATCAGGGGGATAGAACTCAAGGTGTAACAACTAGTGTAAGATTGTTATGGGGGGAAAGAAACAGAGGATTTTATTTCAGAATGAGAACAAAGCAAAAGCCTTGTTTCTTCTTCTGGTAATGTATTCTTTTTAGTTTCAACCGTGTAGGCTATCAAAGTCCTTTTTTCAACTGTGATTTTTTTTTCAAAAGGACAAAACTGTGTCATAAGCATTTGTATTGCTGTAAATATATTAAAACACTATTTAAAATAATGCTAAATTTTCATATCATTGGCTGTGGTCACCCTCTACAAGACTTATCTATGTACTTTCAATCTTACAGTAATACGAATAACTCAGCATATGACCCAACAGCATTTTCCCAGTCCAGTTTCCTGGCCAAAGGTAAATTTACCACTGTTAGTACATTTGCCTTTCTTTCTTTTTGTTTTCAACATGTTTATATTTTGGAAGATATGCCATGAATACTTAATTACTGCTATATCACTGAGAAAGCAGAAGCTTATTATATATATATATATATATATAAATCACAACTCAGAAATATTTCATCTTGAAAGTTACACACAGTCAAACTGTATATTTAATTTTTCAAACAGACATAGCATTGTCCTTTCGGAAACTAACTTTGTTCAGGAAGGATGGAATCAGAGATAGCATGATTATCTAAACCAATAGTTCTCAGCTTTTCCAGACTACTGTATCCTTTGAAGGGGTGGATTTGTGTTGTATACCACAAGGTCCACCTCACTTAAAAACTACCTGCTTACAAAATCAAACATTAATACACAAAAGTGGTAGAGCACATTGTTACTGAAAAATTGCTTACTTTCACATTTTTACCAAATAATTATAAAATAAACTGCATCCCCAGTTTAATGCTGCTAAGGTATGTCTACACAACAGTGTTATTTCGAAATATCTTATTTCAAAATATCTTATTTCGAAATAACGCGTTTTGCTATTTCGAAATAGCGCGTGCACACTGAGTGGAGTCTGAATCGCATTTAAGGCTGGCCGGAACCAGTTCCAGCAGGGCACCAGGTCAGGACTTACTGTGTGGGGCTGCTGCCTGAGATCTGTGCTTAAAGGGACCCCCCCTGACAGCCAGCTCTCAGGTTTCCCTGCTTGCTTGTCTACCTCGATGAGGGACAACAAAGCATTTTGTCTCTGCGTGCTCTGATTGCCCTCACTCGGGACACCACAGCACGCTGCAACATGGAGCCAGAGCTGTCCCTGGGCGCTCTGGTGTTTTTAGTGGATGCCTTGATGAGAGCCTGGCAACACTTTCTGCAGGCTGCCATCTGGGAGGTCCATTGGGGTGCTGCCAGTATCCAGGAGGCCCTGCGGGAGAGTTGCCACCCTGAGGAGTACTAAGAGCATCCCTGGTCTGCCCCACTGGGGACTTGTGACTCATTCGTCCCTCATGTCCTCCTACTTACCCCTTCTTAACTCCCCTTCCTGTTGTAAAATAAAATACCCATATTTTCATGAACACAAACTCTCTTTATTTAACAAAACTGGGGCGGGGGGGGAGGGAATGAAACTCTGGTGAGACTGGGGAAAGGAGGCAGGATAGGGGAGAAGAGAGGGTGGGAGAGGGGAGGGGGAAACATAGGAGGAGGGAGCTGGAAGGGGGCAGCAAGGGGAAGAAGGGGGAGGGGAAGCTCAGGGCTCAGGGTTGGGGGGCTCGCCGGACCAACTTGATTGTAATGCAAACCTGCTCCTGGGTTAGCATGTGGCCTTTGGTGGCCAGGCTGGCAGCTATCCTGCCATACACGGCCACATTCCCCAGTCTAGTGCGGAGATCATGGACGTTGGGGGCATCCCCCCCAAACCTGAATAAGGTCCATGATCTCCACCCTGGACCAGGAAGGCGCCTGCCTTCCGGGCCCTGGCAGGCTCCTGGGAGCTGGCAGACTGCTCCTGGGGAGCGGTGGAGGGCTGGCTGCCAGTGGCTTGCTGGCTCATGTTTTCGGGCCACTGGGTCAGGGGCAGTGACTGCTGGCTCTGGACTGGCAGGCTTGGAGCTGACACAGGCACTGTGGCCGGAGTCTACCCCTTTAAGGGCTCCAGGAAGGGTGGGAGGGAGAGAAGTGTTCTTGGTTGAGGCTGGAGTGGCCACCAGGGCACCCTGGGAAGGCTGGAGGCCCCCTATTTTGAAATAAGTGTCTGCACAGCACTTATTTCGAAATAGCTATTTCAAATTTGGCGTCATTCCTCATAGAATGAAATTTACCAAATTCAAAATAAGCGCTCCGCTATTTCAAATTCATTTCGAAATAGCGGTTGTCTTGTGTAGACGCTAGGAAATTTATCTCGAAATAACATCTGTTTTTTCGAAATAATTTTGGTGTATAGCTATATCCCTATAGTGTAGATAGCAGTATAAACAAGTCATTGTCTGCATTAAATTGCACTTTGTAATGTCTTCAGTAGTGCATTTCATGAAGCTTGTAAAACAAGGCAATTACCCAGGCAAAGTGATATAACCCCTGGAAAACCTCTGCGTACCCGTATGGGTATGCATATCCCAGGTTGAAAACCACTGATTTAAATTAATCACATTCATGTCAGTCTTATAACTACTATTTTTCTAGGTATGTTGATTTTTTTTTAAAAAATCACAGCATCCTCATACTAATATATATGTTTGTTCTCAGCAATAATACAAAGCTTAGCAGGACATAGTGTTTACTCCTTAGTGCCCAAAGAAAAGAACACTCTCTCTCAAGAGAAATACACATGCGCTCTTATCAACTGGATTATTTATCAACATTTTAGGAATTTTAAATCAATACACTCACTTGGAATGTTAAGCAATGTGTTCATCTTCATGCTTAATTTTATAAAGAATTATAAATACTTTCAAAATGGCTAATGTAACAATTTTTTTTTAATACTTGAACATCTTCAGATATTCTTCATTGTGTCAGGGCCACATGCTGTTGCCTGCCCCATGGCCAACGCATTCATTAATATTGGGCCTGCCCCACCACCCTGGACCAATGGTGGAATGAATTCCGACTAAGGGTTAACTGGAACAGTGCTGAAGGGTTTATTGATGTAAATTCTTAAGGGTACAGTAATACTCACTCATGCGTCACACTCATACTTACAGTCAAGGCAGGCTGCAGGTGCAGCGCAGATTTCTTCCCTTTTTACAGGCAGCTGGAGCTAGCCAGACAACAGTTTCCCAGAGATCGACCACAAGGCCACAGCAGTCCCTGGAGATCCCTTCGGATGTGCGGGAGAGCTTCTTTCACTGGGACGGTCCAAGGTTTTTGCTGTGATGTTACATTTTGTCCGAAGACAGAGCAAGAGAGAGAGCTTCCTGGCCACTGGTCACGTTAACTTACACACCCACAGAGTCCGTTTTTGCCTTAAAAAGTCACACAGAGAGCTGGACTGCCTTGTGACTGGTTGTTTCTCACCCACACTTCATAGAACAGGCTTCTAAGAACAAGCGCTCACTTCAACAGGAAACTCGCATACCACATTCACTGACAAAGATAGAGATGCAAATGAGGCTTGTGTCAAGACTGTCATAGAGACAGCAAAGGGGGGGATATCGACTAGCTGACTAGTCAAAATACTATCCAATAAGCAAATGCTTATCTGATAGTTGACTAGTCCACTAGTCTTTTACATCCTTACCCTTTACCAATGATTTGGTCACAATAAGGACTCTTGGACAAGTGGACCCCCAAAACAGCTAATGGTGCTTGGTGATCCGCTGAATCAATGATCTGCTGTAACTACACAAATATAATTAGTAAAACAACAATGGTGTTCATTAAGACCTTTAAAATTTTCAAGACTTTGAGGAACCAATCTTTGAAAATGTCCCACCAGTGATGTTTGGTTGGATCAACTATTTCGTTGCTCAGTTGTTCCATCAGTAACTAAAACAATCTGTTTTGGGGAGATGGAGTAGGCAAGCTGGGGATGGGGGCCAAAACATTGATGGTTTGGGGTGAAGATGGCCCCCATGCACTATGCTGGGTACCATTGACTAGAACACCGGACACTTTGTGCGTGCACTGGGTATGACTATTAGTGCTTGAGCGCAACCGGTAACAGGAAATTTTTTGTGTGAGGAAGGTTTTGTGTTAAGAACAGATACCCTATTTTACAGTGATAGGACAACACAGAGTCCCTCCTTCCTTGGGCCCAAGACAGAGTCCCTCCTTTTTGGGGCCCATTCTGGAATACCGAGCCAGGCGGACAGATCCAAGAACCCAATTTCACTATGAGCGGTGAACAGCAGGGATGAAGTGTCCCAAACCTGGAGTCCAGTGGGACTGTGTTGTACTATCCCAAATTTGAAAGTGGAGCAAACCCTGCCCTGCCCCATGGGAGTCCTTAAGGGGCTGTGGCTGAAATTCCAATCTAAATTGGGGTCCCGCTGAACCCAAAGAGGAATTGTACCACTGCTCATTTGGGACACTTGACCCTTCCATCAAATTTGCATTTGTAAATAGATTGCCACACAGAAATGGTCCCATGAGCGGCGAGCCCACATGGACACCTCTGACTGGAGTTAGCCTTGAGCCATATACAGTGTTGGTTGCAACTTGATTTGCCACTACAGAATGTGCAACCACCCCTTCATGCCCAGCATTTGAAGCACAGTCGTCCATATTTCTCCCACGAATTGGGACCCTCTGTCAGAGTCAACAGCCATCGGGAGGTCCCATACTGACACACAATCTTCGGAAACAATTTGACCGCTTGGGCAGCAATACGGAACTTCATAGAGAAAGCCTCTAGCAGCCCACTGAAGGAATCAATTGAACAAGCTAGTATGTTCCTGGGGCCCCTGAGTGCATTTCAGGAATAGGGACCCCCTTTTGGCTTATCTGTTGTTGTTTATTTGAGACCACGTCGGGTGACTGCTTTTTTTACAATATACTAAACTGTTATTATTTAAAGAAACCTGTTTTCATTTCCTCTTTTACCACTAAGCCTTTTTTAGAACCGCTGTTTGTATGGGCCCGATCCTTTTTCCTCTTGGTAAACAATTTTTTTCTGCATGCTCTAACTTTTGCTTTGCTTAAGATAGCTCCTTTTTTCAAAACCAAAAACAATACACAACAACAATGCTAGCATTGAAACAAACACAACTAGACAAACACATGACATGAACCTAACATAAGACATACACAAAAGACATCATTTTTGTCATAACAATAAAACCATGGCCTTTTCAGTTGCTCTTTAGCTGGCACCAGCTCTTTCTGATGTGCTGAAAGACAAAAAGAACATTTTTCTACCCCCTTGAGGGTGGCACATTACATCATATAATACTTCTCTTTTCCCTTTACAAATATTCTTGCTGATTTCTTTATTTCCTGCAGTTACCCGCAATAATTACCTATACTTTTATTCTGTAAACGAGTAAGTTACAGTAACTTCTTCCCTTTATGAGTCTAGAGTGAATTATCCCACTGTTTAATTAAACTAATTAGGTGGTATGCCTCAGTTTCCTTTTTATACAGCAGACCAGGTTTATAATAGTCTGTATGTTGTGTGAAGTTCTGAATTTATTCACAGTAAGTAACCAAGAAGCTTTACTGCCATAGTGATTTTCCTCTCCTTAGCATTAGGGCTGCGTCTAGACTGGCATGATTTTGCACAAATACTTTAAACGGAAAACTGTTCCCTGTTTTCAGATTTCAGTACTGTGCCTACACAATTTGTTATTTTGCTTGAGGTCAAATTATTCCTTTTTGCTCTCAGGGTGGCTCTTTTCTTTACATTTTCTTTTTTGGACTAGAGGGTCACAATTTAAGCTCAGTTATTTTCAGGGGCGGCAGGTTTGTATAATTTTTGGTGGTGCCTCATTAGCCACACCTCCTGACCCCTGTTAACCATGCCCCTGACCTCCGTTAACCGTGCCACTGACCCCCCATTAACCAGGCCTCTGGAGGTAACACACTCGGGACAAGATGGACAGATGACCAGAAGCAAAAGGTGTCATGTCACCCCTCTTGAAGGACTTTTACCACCATCCTCCTACCAACGGGGATTAGTTTGGCCCCCACCAAACCCCCCTCATGCAACTACCCTGCAATTGCATTAACCCAATGTGTGTGACATTAACTCAGGGGCAGAGCGGCTAGGGGAAGTGTTCCCTCTAAGGCTATGTCTACACTCGTGGCTTCTTGCGCAAGTACAGCCGTTCTTGCGCAAGAACCCACAGAGTATCCACACTGCCCGCCTGCTCTTGCGCAAGAGCATTTACAGTACGGCGTGGTAAGAGAGGGCATCTTGCGCAAGAGCTACACTCTTTTCTAGCAGGTGTAAGCTCTCTTGCGCAAGAGGGCAGTGTGGATGCTCGGCAGGGATTTCTTGCGCAAGACACCCCTATGGCTAAAATGGCCATCGGAGCTTTCTTGTGCAAGAGAACGTCCACACTGCCATGGGTGCAGTTGCGCAAAAGCACAGCTCGCACATGGTAGTGTGGACGTGTTCTTCTGCAAGACTTCTTGCACAAGAACCCGTGCGCAAGATGTTCTTGTGCAAGAAGCTGCCTAAGAGTTTTCTCCCATGAGCAGAATGGATTTTGTGTTGTGCACCAGTACTAAGTTCATGTGGCTTGTTTGGATGTGCCACTGTGGCACCCAAGTTATAAATAAATATTTTATAAACCTTTACCTTTTCTCTCTGCTGTCATGTCTCCTCCCCTTGCTCCATCAGCTCCCCTGGTGCCTGCTGCCCCCCAATGCCTGCTGCCCCCCAACTTCTCACCCTCCTTTGCTGTCCTGACTCCTGCCCTTCTTACTGCCCTCAGCCCTTCTGCAACCTGCCCCCCTCCACCAGCCCTTCTCTGCCCCCTGTGCCCATTCTTCCAGTAGCCCCACTCTGATCATGTGAGCCACCCCTCCTCATCCCCTCTCCTAACACCTCCCTCTACACACCTGCCCTACCTCTCTCATGTGGTGCTGGTCCCTCCCCTGCAGGTGTCTGCCCTTCTGCTTCACCCCCAGAATCCTCTGGCACCTGCACCTTCCCTTAGCCCTGCACCCTCCTGCTGCCTCCCCCTTCCCTCACTGTCCCTGCCCCCTTTGCCCTCTTTTTCCCTGATGCCCACCCCCTCACCACTCTCTGCCCCCACTCCCCTCATACCCCTCTGTGCCCTTACACATGACTTGCTCAATCCCTGCCTTCCTCATGCCCACCTTCTTTCAAGCCTTCTCCCAGCACCTCCCCTCCACCCTCTAGCCCCCAATGTCCTTCTCTCCTCTCCCAGAATCACCCTGTCCCCCTCCCACTGACACCTCCCCTCCTGCCCTTTTCCTCATTGTCTGCACTTGGCCCCCTAGCATTAGTCTCTCCTCCATGCTGTCCCTTGGTGCCTTCCCCTTTCTTCCCCTTCCCCCTCTGCACAAGCAGGGCCAGATTAAGGGGGGAGCTAGCCGGGCAGCTGCCCAGGGTGCCAACCTATGGGGGGTGCCTGATGGCAGCTGTAAGGGGCGCCATGTGCCCGGTCGTGCGGCGCCCCTTAGAGCTGAAATCAGGCACTACATGCCCGGGGCCAGGGGCCGTGCGGTGCCCCTTAGAGCTGCCATCAGGTGCCGCAAGCCCGATTGCAGCTGTAAGGTGCGCAGCGCACCGAGGGGTGGGGCCGCGCATGCGTCACGCACCTGCTGCCTGGGGCACAAGAATGGCTCGAGCCATCCCTGCACAGAAGCCCCTTCCTCCCACTCCCCTTACCTTTCCCCTTACCTTGCCTTCTGCCTTCCACCTTGTGGGGCCGGAGTCTGCACTTGGGATCCAGAAGTCCCCAGACTCTGAACCCGGAGCTAGGCTGCGCAGTACAACGCCGCTCCGAGCAGTTTTAAAGTCCCAGGCCGTGACGTCACGTCATGCCCGGGCGTCTTCCCGCTCACCTGTAAAAGCCGCACATGGCAGCAGCAGCCAGCAGTGCATGCTGGCAACGGGGAGCTGGACTGAAAGCTGCGCATGGCAGGGACGGGATGGGGACAGGGCCGGGGACGGGGGGGATGCTCTGGGGCCAGGGTGGGAAGACGCACGGAGGGGTCTGCAGGTGGGGGCTGGGGCCTGCTCCAGGCAGAGCCAGGGGAGAGACCCAGCTCCAAATATTGGTGGAGCAGGGCCCCTGGCTCTGAATATTGCTGGAGCATGGGCACCACAAGCCCATATAACTCGCCACCCGTGCTTACTTTGTTTGCAGACAAGATATATACATTAGGGGCGGGTTTTGCCTTCCCCTATTATCTAGGTCATTTGCATTCACAGAGACAAATTTCTGACATGCTTTTAGGTCCAAAGCTGTCAGCAACTCAGATACTCTGTTTTAAAGGAACACAATTAACTTCCACTAGAGCTCTGATTACCTTTTACGTTGAAGTTGTGCTTCCAAAACACAGAGCACAAACACAACTCATTGTGGCTTCTCTCTGGAGTACAGAAGATCTAATTATTTATTTATGCTCATAGATTTCTTGTACCCTTATTAAAGTAACAGTCTGATTTTTAAAAGCTTCAGAGAGGTATCCGAGTTAGTCTGTAACATGAAAAACTTAAAAAATAACAAATAGTCCAGTCACACTTTAAAGACTACAAAACATGTAGATTGTTACCCGAAAAATAAGAAATCCAGAACCCATCCTCATTTTCTTTGTTTCGGCTGCCCCAAATATCAGCCACAACTTGATCTATAACAAGATATTAAACCGTATAAAACACTGAAGTACCTCAAAGGTTAAATGCTGAATACCCAAAGCCAAACAACACTAGTTACCTGAGTCTGGCAAAAATGTCTGGTCAATTTTGCAACTATGAATGAAATGGCATTATCAAAAACAAAACAAAACCAATTCATTCAAAGCCCACAAAACAGATTCACAAACTTACAATGTATAAATCGCATTTCCTTTTATGTATTTGAGCAGTTAAGTTTCAGTGGAACCCCTTATTTTCTATTAATAAATTTCACAAAAGTGTCCATAGTCGAATATTTAGAAATCAAGAATTCTTTTCCTCTAGCACTTTCCTTTATAGCATTTTTACAACTTTACGCTTTAACTACTCAGTTCCCTCTGGATTCTTCAGAGTTAACTTTTACTCTCCTCTTTTTTTCTTAACTCATCCTTGAGAATGTCAGTTTTACTAGGGGTTTAAATTGCATTTCTTCCTTAACCTCACCAATCACTCTGGGGCTATGTCTAGACTACATCCCTCTGTCGAAAGAGGGATGTAAATGAGCCCGATCAATAGTACAAATGAAGCACAGATTTAAATATCCCGTGCTTCGTTTGCATATTCACATCCGATCACTGTTTCCAAAAAGGGTATTTCGAAAGTGAAACCATAGTCTAGACACGGTTCTTTCAAAAAAAAATCCCTTTTTCGAAAGAACCCGTATTTCCCACCTCTTCCCCCACAGAGACGGTGCTGGGGGAAAACAGCTTTTAAGCCATCTTAATAAAGGCTCAACTGATAATAGCTATCTAACAGATTGCAATATTTGGTTACGTATCACATCCCAATCAATGCTCCTTCTCCATCTATGTGCAGATTTTTTCCATTCATGTGCGTGCAGAATAAATTTGTTATGTTCATATGTACAACCATGAGAAACACAAACCTTGCTGTGAGCGCTCTGCTAATCAGCTCCAGTGTTGATTTAAAGGGCCCAGAGCGCCGGCCACTGCCTTTTTAAATCACTGGGCCCCAGGGCAGTTGTCCCTTTTTCCCATCCCTCCCCTCCTGTTGGTGGGCCTGACTGGACCTGTCTACCATATATGCATATAATCTTCTCTGTCATCACAATTTGTCAAACGATTATGCCCATTATATATTTTATATATATATATAAAACCTCACTGCTGAGAAATACCACTCAGTATGTTACAGACATTTTTTTCTATCATACCATTTCCCCCTTTCAACAGTTCCCCCTTTCAAGATCAAAAACCCATTCCTCTGGGCGTCATTCATATATTCAAATCCTTTTCCCACCATGTCATATATGGGCATTTCTTTTTTAAGAAAGTTGTCTGTAAAGATTGAGATGTTAGTTATATATTTTTGTTTTCTAATTGACCAGAAGGCAACATTGCTATTAAATTAGTTTCCATAAAAATGTTTCTAGGAGGTTAAGTAATACTATGGGCAAGGTACTAGTACTATGGAAGAGTGGGTCAACTGATCATTATTATTATTGTATTTTATTTCTAGTTGTTCATTTACAGAAAACTCAATTTTTGATAAAAAATGGACATTTAATAGAAAAAAATCTTGTTTAAAAACATTTTCTGTCCAAACAAACATTTTGACTGACAATTTTCGACTAGCTCTATTTATAAGATATTGATTGACAACTTCTTACCAGCCTTAAGTTAACTTTAATTTACATTGTTTATCAAAAGAAAGAGTCTCTGGTCAGCTCTGGAGACAGAAGTTGTTAAGGGCAGCCATTGGGATTCTATACCCCTGCAGATGCAGAGCAAGAAAGGAACCCTTTTGCTCCCCCAAGCTGGAGTTGTGACAGGCCGTGTACAGGTCAGGCAAATTGGGGAAGGCTCCCTTTGCATTCCCACCCTCCCTCCCACACCACACTGGAGCTCTGAGTTAGGTAAACTGTTACAGTTAGCACAATAGAGCAAAAGGAAAAACTATGTAGCACTTTAAAGACTAACAAGATGGTTTAATAGGTGATGAGCTTTCGTGGGCCAGACCCACTCCCTCAGATCATATTCTGGAAGAGCATTGGCATGACCATATATACCAAAGGAATATATGGTATATAACAAACTATGATTTAGTACAGAAGGTGGGGTGAGGGAGAGGGAGGGAGGGAATAGCTCTTTATGAGTCAATGAATGGCTAATCAGGGGTGATAAGTAGGGAAGCTATCTTTGTAATGGTTAAGGTAATTAACATCTTTGGTAAGGCTCATTTGTAAAGTGTCAAATTTAAGCATGAAAGAAAGTTCTGAAGTTTCCCTTTGTAATCTGGTGTTAAAGTCTCTTTGAAGTAAGATGCTTGTAGTAAGGTTGTTAAGCCTATGTCCAGGTAGGCTGAAATGAAAAGCAACTGGTTTTTCCTTGTGAAGATGTCTGATGTCTGATTTGTGGGGCATCAATTCTTTGTCGAAGTGTCTGAGAAGTCTGTCCAATATACATAGCAGAAGGACACTGTTGGCACATGATGGCATAAATTATATTTCTGCATGAACAAGAATATGTGTTCTTGATCATATAACTGACATGATTAGGTCCAAGAATGGTGTCACCAGAGTAAATATGTGGACAAAGTTGGCAACGGGGTTTGTTGCAAGGGAAAGTTCCAGGGTTGGTATTAATGTGGTATGTCCTGTGGTTGTTGGTAAGAATCTTCCTGAGGTTAGCAAAGCATTAAAGAGTCCCTCCTTCCTGTAATTCTCTTGCATTTAAACACCCACTTTTTGTTTTCAAATGGAGTTCAGAAAATGGAGTTCCAGCTTTAAAAATTAAGGAAATTTAGTTTTTGTTTTGGATACATAGTTCTCAGTTTAACAATTTTAAGAAAAATACTGCATAGCACATGCACAACAAATTATTTATACAGCAGGCTCCTCAGAGCCAACTCAGAAAAGTATATAGACAAACATTTTGATTCTTAGCTACAACAGATTCTCACAGGAACCTTGACAGATATTAAAATAAACTCTTTTGTTATATGAACTACTTTTTGCTAATGTAAATCCCCAGACCTTGAGGGTAATGACGTGTGGTAAGACTCACATTTTCCCCTCAGATTTTCAGGCTCAAGACATGCCCATGACTGAGGCCTCTTGGACTGTGAGAATCACTTCAATTACACTGCTCTACAGCCAAAATGCTTCTGAAATAAATGTAGTCAAACTTTACTAATTCTGGGTCACTGAGAACGAAAATGATGCTTAAAATTGTTGATTGGCTCTAGTTTTCAAGATATGCTATTGGACCCTTGACTTGGGAATCGTGGAGGATAAGTGAGTTATAAAGGGAAGGGATCTCAATTTAAACCAGAAATGACTAAAATACATCTTTGACTGGATCTATGAATAAATCTATGACTGGGTTTGGACAGTACTTGCTTTTAGGCAAAACAATGAATGATGCAATCTGAAGCTGGTATTGTCATACATGATATGAATTGCATCATGTTATTCCTAGAAGTCATGGATGATGCAATCATGAAGCTTACATCACTCTGCTGAACAAATTGCTCTATATCAGCTCTAGAAATCATACAGTGTCGTGCTCTCTTATTTGTCAGTGTTTGATTTTGCAAAGGGACACATTTCTGTTTAGCCAAAGTGAGCAGAGATGCCTCGTTGTGTGAACAGTGCAGATAACTTCTGCTATGTTTGTGGTGAAGTGACTTTTGCATCACAAAAGCGCAGTATAACCACTATGGTTAAGAAAGCCTATCACCTTTATTTTGGCTGCAAAATTGGAGATCAGGACAAGAGGTGGGCCCACACATATGCTGCAACACTTGTGCAACAAATCTTTGCCAGTGGTTGAACAGAAAAGGAAATCTATGCCTTTTGCAGTGCCAATGATTTGGAGAGAGCCAACAGATCATACCAGCAATTGTTACTTCTGCATGGTGCCTCCAGTTGGGAAAGGTGTGTCAAAGAAGAAAAAGTGGACATGCATTATCCAAACATTCCATCAGCTATCGCCCAGTACCCCACGGAGAAAGACTGCCGGTTCCTGATGCACCAGAATCATTCTCACTTGAGTCAGACGAGGAAGAGGAAGAGGATGAAACTTCTGGTCCTGAACCATCAATGTCACAGGACCCACATTTTCTCCCATCCTCCTCCTCTGAACCACACCTCATAACACAAGGTGAACTGAATGACCTTGTCAGGGATTTGGAACTACCCAAGAGTAAGGCAGAGCTGTTGGGCTCCAGACTACAGCAGTGGAATCTCCTGGCAGGTGATGTTAGGGTTTCCATGTTCCGTGACCGTCAAAGGATCTTGTCCCATTCTTCTTCATGGAAGGTGATCTTGTAGCCTGCAACAACATCGATGGTGTGATGGCAGCCCTCAACATCGTTCACGATCCAGATGAGTGGAGACTGTTCATTGATTCATCGAAGCGAGTCTTAAAGCTGTTTTGCTGCATAATGGCAATGTTTTGCCATCAATTCCAGTTAGTCATGCAGTCCATATGAAGAAACCTATGACAACATGAAACAACTTTTGAGGTGCATAAACTATGACCAACATCAGTGGCAGCTTTGTGGCGATTTGAAGGTTGTTGCTCTCTTGCTTGGTCTGCAGACTGGATACACAAAGTACTGCTGTTTTCTCTGCGAATGGGATAGTCGTGCAAGAGATTCCCACTACATCAAGATAGATTGGCCACTCCGACAGTCATTGGAGCCTGGGAGGAAAAGTGTTCAGCATCCACCACTTGTTGAATCAAGGAAGATTTTGTTACCACCCTTACACATCAAGCTGGGTCTGATGAAGAACTTTGTCAAGGCCATGGACAAAACACAAGCAGCTTTCAAGTACCTCCGTGGAAAATTTCCAAGGTTAAGTGAAGCTAAGATAAAGGAAGGTGTCTTTGTTGGTCCTCAGATTCGTGAACTTCTTCGAGATGATGCATTTGACCATGCACTGCGTGGCAAGGAAAAGACGGCATGGAAAGCCTTCCAGTTAGTGGCAATAAATTTTCTCGGAAATAACAAGGCAGACAACTACAGGTTGTTGGTGGAAAACCTCCTCAAGGCATACAAAAGCCTTGGTTGCAACATGTCACTAAAGATACATTTTTTGCACTCTCATCTAGATTTTTTTCCACCAAACTGCGGAGCAGTGAGCGACAGCAAGCGTGACTGAGGACATTGCAACAATGGAGAAAGCGCTATCAGGGCAAATGGAGCCCATCAATGCTTGCAGACTATTGCTGGACAGTGACAAGAGGCTCCATTTAATGAATACAAAAGACAAGCCAAGAAGCACCGAGTAGACACTGAATAGGACTAAACTATGTACATAATAGTTTTTGCCTTTTGTTTCATAATAAATTTTATTTATATAACCCTTTTGCTGATTTTTAAAGTGTTACATAAACAGGACAGGTGAAATATTATCATGTAAAGCAACCATAAACACATGAAAAGACCTAGGTTTACAATTTATGATTAAAACTCTACTATCTACACAATATACATAGACGTAAAATGTAAAAACTTAAATATCTTGGAAACAGTAGCCAATCAGTTGTTTTAATTGTCATATTTGAATTCAGCACATCAAAATATATAATAAATAGCACATTTTATATCTGAAGCAGACGACTTCTAAAAAATTGTAGACCAGTGTTATGGCAATGCAGTAACCACGCTACTCGTGCACACTTGGGCTGCATCTAGACTGGCAAGTTTTTGCGCAAAAGCATCTGTGCCAATCTAGATGCTCTTTTCCACAAATGCTTTTAACGGAAAAACTTTTCCGTTAAAAGCATTTGCGGGAAAATCATGCCAGTCTAGACGCAGCCTGTGGGTATATGAAATCATGGTATAACGGTACAGGACAATTTGAAATAAAGTGGTTACAATGCAAATTATATTGCAGTTTAACACTGCAAAATGATGACAGTCTCTAAGTAATGAAGAAATCCAAAACGTCACAAGTGAACTTTTACTATTCGACAATCAAACATTTAAAGAGCCGGTTACTGTAATCTCTCTAATTCAGCATGTCAGTAGGCTTCTATTCAAAGTATTATTTTGAACCCTTATAACAGGGTTGGCCAAAAACACTGACTCTCCGATACAATAATCTTAAAACGTTCAAGAGCTGGGCGTGCCTGTTAGGGCTTAGGGTTTCTGCCCATACAGAAAGTGTCAGATGAGGCTTCAGCATTCTGTCCTGCGGGGTGTGTCTGCCCTGCTCCTGCTCCTGCTCCTGCTCCTGCTCCTGCTCCTGCTGAAGCCCCAAGCTCCAACAGGCACTCCCTGAGGAACTGAAGCCCTGAAACTCCTCTCTCCATCGGTCGATCTTCCATTTAGTGAAGAGATGGCCTCAGTCATGCTGGTGTAAATCTAGAATAACTCCACTGAAGCAAATGAGGCCAAATCCTCCCCTCCGATACATGCACACAACTCATTCTGGATTCTCTGAACCCTGTGTGTATGCCTCTGGAGAGACAATTTAGCTCAGGATTTCAACAGTCTGACTGAGAGCAGAATTTCACTCTGTATTTGTGCTTGCAGGTTACTACATGTGGGCCTTAAAGTTAAACAACCCACAGATGAAGACTGCCACAGTACTCCTTCTGAGGTTTTTAAGCCTTACGGGAAGTTTGTAAAACTTATATTAGTTCTAGACCTTCATCTCCCTCTACTTGGTAGTTATTAAATATTTAAAACCTGGGAATTAAAAATGAAGAAGAAAGGCCCAGGCATTCACAGATCACTAAATTCTCATTGATAGCAATGGGAGTTCAGTACCTAACTACCTTTGAGGATGGAGATAGGCACCCAAAATGCTTTCGAGGGAACTGGTATTTCCAAGTTACCAACATTTGAAAGCTTAGAAATATACAGTTAACACAGTTCAAATAACCTTAACTTTGCCCGGTCTTCAGCTCTCGGATTGCTCTATAGCTCTGTGAGACACACTGATGGCCACACATCATTTTTTCTGCTGTATTTTCAGTATTCACCATGCAATGTTTCATATTGTGCATAGTAATATGAAGAAATTATATAAGAGCCATGTATCTAT
This sequence comes from Rafetus swinhoei, assembly GCA_019425775.1. Classification (NCBI taxonomy): domain Eukaryota; kingdom Metazoa; phylum Chordata; order Testudines; family Trionychidae; genus Rafetus; species Rafetus swinhoei. Next base: position 161,976,379 of record CM033437.1, read on the forward strand.
CTAGGCTATCTTTGATCCTCATTTTATAAGCCAGCTATACCAGCATCATGTGATGAACAAATCAACACCTATCCAACATTCCTGTTATGAGAAAGAGACCACAGTATTTTCACATCTTGCCCACTATGTATAATACCACTGTAATGAACCATGTAAACAAGGCAAATTAATAAAGAATATGTCTAACTCACACCCATTCACCCACGTTTTCATAGAAAGTACAAAGATAACTATAATTATCTCAAACACTCTATTGATGTGAGGCTGAGACACAAACATCTGAAACCAATTCATCCTCCTTCCCTCCTGCTCCTATCATTGATCAAATAAGGCAGTGCTCACCAATGACTAGAGCGGGATCTATTGGTAGATCTTGGAGCCTCTAACAGGTGATCCTGACTGGTTTGGCCAGGAAGCTATCAAGCGCTGGCACTTCACTTGCCCCTCCACGCAAGTGTTGCTACTGCCCTCTACGTTGGAGTTGCCCCCCTAGGAGGCTCCTCCTTGCTGTGGAGGATGTGGGTGAGAGAAGAGGAGGGTGCTGATGTTAGAGTGTCCCTCCTTCCCCACTTCTGTATCCAAGCTCCACACAGAGAGAAGAGGATGGAGGGAGTTTGGCAATGCAAATCTCTCTCACTCACACACTGTGTGTGTGTCTGTCATTCTCACAGACATGCACTCTCTTTCACTCTCATCTCCGACCCAAGACATACGTGGCTTGTTGTAACTTCTTGTACTGCTTGCAAAGTGGGTTATGTTTGGTTTTTGACTGGTCTGTGCATTTCATAAATTTCATTTCTCTCTTACGCTTAAATTTACTTCTTAGAAAAGTAAGTTCTAAAATGCCAAACCTGTCGTGGCTGGAGTAATTATCTCTGTGGTAATTGCTGCTCCTGGAAGGGGCTGGCATCTCCCTGCAGCCCCTAAGAAAGGCAGAGCAGAGGGTCTCCACACGCGGTCCTTGCCTGCAGCCACCACTCCTACAGCTCCCATTGATCAGTAACTGGGAACAGTGGTCAGTAGAAGCTGTGGGCTCGGTGCTTGTACATGAGGAGCAGCACATGGTGCCATGGAGCCATTGCTGTACATGCCAGCTGCTTTAAGGAGAGGGGCAGGACCAGGGCAGGAGTAAGCTTGCCTTAACCCCACTGCTCCACCACCAGGAAGCTGTTTCTGTTAAATGGTGCCTGGCCAGAGCCTGCTTCCTGAATCTCTGTCTCAGTCCTAAATACCCTTCTGCACCCAAACTCCTGTCCCAGACATGAGACCCCCTACACCCAAACTCCTTCCCAAAGCTTGTACCCTGAAACCCCTCCTGGACCCCAGTCGCCCAATCTGGGCTAATCCCAGGGCCCCATTGGCCTAAGACCAGACCCTGCACCCCAATCCTCTACACCAGGCTGGGGACCTGGTGAAAGTGAGTGAGGATGGGGGAAGAAGGGGATGGAATGAGCAGGGTGAAGTCTAGAAGGAGTGGAGCAGGGGCAGGCCTCAAACAAGGGGCGGGAAGAAAATGGGACAAGGGTATTTGGGTTTGAGGTAGATCTTACATTGCACTTAAATTGAAAAAGTGATCTTGTAGTTAAAAAGGTTGGAGACCACTGAAATAAGGCCTGGAAATCACAAAAAATATATTCTTCAAAATAAACCTATTGCATCTACAGCAGGCACGTCAAACTCGAAGCCTACTGAGGGCCTCACAAACATTTTGAACACTCCACTGGTCACTTGCCATCCATCTGCCACTGCTCTTTGCTGCCGCCCTGCTGGCCATTCATCTCACCTCTCTCCAGTATCCGACTCATCACACCTCTCTGCTGCTGCCTTGTTTTATCATGTAAAAATGGCTGTTTTCCAGACAGCAAATACCGCTTGCCTCACTTAGGAAACCTATTATTTTAAAATCTGAGGTCCAAGTAGAATATGTAAAGAAATATTTTGCCCTTTCTTATGGCGAGGAAGGGGGGATAGCTCTGTTACGTGTGTTACTACTTTTAGTTAGGGATAGAGGTAAGAAGTAAGGGAGCAGAAGAAGGAAAGAAGGAGAAGAGGACTCAGCACCTGCCTGCTCCTGATCAGCTATCAGCAGGCAGGGTTTGGGGACATAATGGCACAGTGTCTATAAAACTGGTAGGTCTGTATATCTTTTAGCTCACCCTCTTTCATGTGCTTTCTACTTTCACTTATTTCCTACTGGAGGCAAGTTCATTTCCAAATGTGGAGCTGTCCATTGGAGACATTTCTAATGCTCTCATCACTTATGTGTGCAATTTACATTTCCAAACCAAATTCCAGGTAAGAAACTAAGGGTATGTCTACACTAGCTCGGTAGTTTGAGCTTGGTAGGAAAATGAGGGCAACCGGAGTTGCAAATGAAGCCTGGGATTTAAATATCCCGGGCTTCATTTGCATCTTCACGGGCGCCGCCATTTTTAAATCCCCCTTAGTCCGAACTCCATGCCCGGCTGCGCGGCATGGAGTAGGTAGTTCAATTAGGATCTCTAATTTGAACTACCGGGACTCCTCATGGAACGAGGTGTACCGGTAGTTCGGAATTGGAGATCCTAATTAGAACTACCTACTCGTGCGGCGTGTCGTGGGCACGGAGTTCGACTAAGAGATTTAAAATGGCGGCGCCGAAGATGAAAATGAAGCCGGGATATTTAAATCCCGGGCTTCATTTGCAACTCGTTGCCCTCATTTGCCTACCTAGCTCAAACTACCGAGCTAGTGTAGACATACCCTAAGGGATTTGAACTTAATAAACAACGAATAATCTAGTAGCACCCACAGGATCTGATCAAAAAATCCAATTTTATTTCTGTGAAAATTTTTGAACAGAATAATTTCATTATTCATTTTTCACTGAAAAATATTTTTAATTAAAAAAGCATGATGAAAAGGTTTTGTTTGGTTCTGGTTTGAATTGATACTTTTCTCTTTTTGGTTGTTGGGGTTTTGTTTGTTTGTTTGTTGGTTGGTTGGTTGGTTGGTTGGTTGGTTGGTTTGTTTGGGGTTGATTTTTACAAAACTGCATTTGTCATCAAAAAATATTTGGCCTGAATATTTCAAGCAGCTTTAATTTAAAAAATCGAAAAATAATTTTGATAATTTTCAGGGATATTTTTCTGCCATGTGAATGGTTCACAGAATCCCAACACGGGCAAAGTGTTTATGCATTAGTGGGATCTGAATTTTGCGTTTTAGTAGTTAAATTCTTGGACTGTCATTGCTCATGAAAAGTGCTGTCACATGGGTAGAAATTGGGTAAATATTACATTTCATTAATATCAGCAGAGCTAACTTAAATGGGGTCTGTGTGTTGTATAGTCTTGCCTTAATCTTTGTATTCATTCCTGTCAGTGTGAGAGAACCTATTTGTATATATTTGCTTGCATATGCAACCACACTTAAGTTGAGGCCCTCAGCATGTTCTGTAAGTATCAGTGTGGCCCTGGGGCTTCCAAAGTTGAGTTGCCCTAGCTCATCCTGACAGGTGTCTGTCTAACCTGGTCTTAAATATCTCCAGTGATGGAGATTCCAATCTCCTAGGCAATTTATTCCAGTGTTTAACCACCCTGATGGGCAGGAAGTTTTTCCTAATGTCCAACCTAAACCTCCTTGCTGCAATTTAAGCCCATTGCTTCTCATCCTAACCTCAGGCCAAGGAGAACAATTTTTCTTCCTCCTCCTTATGATACTCTTTTAGATACTTGAAAGCTGCTCTCATGTCCCTTTTCGGTCTTCTCTTTTCCAAGGTAAACAAAGCCAATTCCTTCAGCCTTGCCTCATATTTCATGTTCTCTAGATATCTTCTTGATCTTCTCTGGACTTTCTCCAGTTTCTCCACGTTTCCTGAAATGTGGCGCCCAGAACTGAACATGATACTCCAGCTGGGCCCTAATGTAGACGGCTCAGTCCCTGCCTAGGGGACGTGAGACTGGGCAGGTTAATTTTCAATCCTCCTGTTTATTCTTTTCCTAAGCCAGGAGGCCACATTAGTTCTGATGGGGCTCTGCAGGAAGGCAGCCCGCACTGCTCCTGCCTGAAACCTTGTGCAGGTGTTAAACAGCTGTCCAGCCCACCCTAGAGGTGACTGCATTTCAGCGTGCCTGAAGCAACACAGCACCAGAAATGGACAGGAGAATGGCTCCCTGGGCATGGCTTGCTCATGACTGCTTCAGTCCCATTGGATGGGCCTCAGCCTCTTTTCTTCCTCCCCGCTTTGCAATGGGGCTGTAGACTCTGGGGAGAGGGGTGGAGGCAGGCAGAGGTGTCTCCCTGCAGCAGATGTAGATACGTCTCTGTATTAATCATTCTCTCATTGAAGTTTTTAGCTTTGTATTGAGTCCTTTTACATGGAAACTTTGTATTAAGTCTTGGTAGAATAGTCCCTAGGACAAGTGAGGCAGAGACTGTCCCTGTGGGGTGAATGAGGTGGAAATGTATAAGGCGGAAGGTGAGCACCTCTGGGCAGTTGCAAAGGTTGGAGAGGGGATGGAAGCCAGATCCAAGATCAATGAGCCCTGGGAAGTGGGCCCATTGAAAGGAGACTGGACCTGTGGATGCTTTGGGGGTCAGCAGCAAGGGCCTGCTTTGGGAAGCCCCTTCTTTGGAGGTGAATGTGGCAGCATTGAGACACCACCCAGAAGCAGGCGCCACAGACACTAACTGCAGATTCATGGGACCGCTCTCACAGATCTTGCACATGCATAAGATGATAGATCTGCAGGAGGGGGGGCAGTGGCGTAGCGAGGGGGCCGGAGAGGTCAGTTGCCCCTGGGCACCATGCTAGGGAGGCTCCAATTTAATCCCATTCTGCTCCCCCCGTTATCCCTTCAGCTCACGTGCTCCTACTCCGCCTGCCACCAGCAGCTGGAGCCTCCTCCCTGCCTCTCTGCTCCAAGCCCGACCCTGCTCCAAGCCCGACCCTCCTCCATCTCCACCGGTGGGTTAGTGCACGCAGGAGCCCGGCCCCAAACTGTAGGGGTTGGGGGAAGATGCAGTACAAGTTCCCCTCAGCTGTGCACCAGGTTCGGGGCCATGCCACATGGCGGCGGGGGAAGATAAAAGTGAGGATTAGGGGCAGTGCTGGGACCTTCTTAAGCTCCCTGTTGAAGGGATGGTCTTTAACTTTCCCAAATGTCCATAAGCTTCTAAGCAAATTCAGTGTGAAGAATAATTCATTTATTTAGATGTTGGTTGGAAGGAAATTCCAGTCCAAAGGAAGTCGGTCCAAAGCTCTCAGAGTCCTTGAACACACATAAATACACAATGTACCAGCTGCAAACCATAAATTACCCCAAACGGCACCCAGTGCTGATTCTTTCTACTCTGCTATATCTCAATTAACTGCCACTAATTCACTGTTTCTTAAACTGCGTTCCGTGGCAGTCGGAGGTGTGCCACGGAGAACAACAGAGTTCAAAATGGCTGCTCTTAAAGGGGGGCAGCTGACCTTTTTTTTTTCTCTCAGTAACTTTCCCCTCAATGCTTTTTTTTGGTCAATAGCTTTTCCTCAGCTCCCACTTTTTTTTCCTCAACAAAAAATCCTTAGTGTTTCTCATAAAAAAAAGGAGCGTTCCTCAGTCTTAAAAAGTTTAAGAAACATTGCACTAGTGTGATTAATAGAGTTTCCCAGCCCCGGCGTACTTTCCCATCTGAGACAAATATTCCACCCTGCCTACCTCAGCCAGTGCCAGCTCAAACAGATGAGCTGTGCAGCATGCCCGGAAGGTCACCAATTAAGGCAATTTCAGACTTTGGGGACAGAATTCCGAAGAAGAAGTGCCAATATGGTCAGCCCTCTGCCAGCAGCAAGCCCTCTCCCACCCCCATTACACTCCCTCCCCAAGCTCCATCCCTGCTCCGCCCCTGCCCCACCTCTTCCCACCCACTCCATCGCACACTTTCCCCAAAGTCCTCTCCCCCGAGCACCACGACCTGGGAGACTAGTGGGAGGCCTGGTGCTGGCAGCAGGAGTTGCGCCTCCCCTGCACTCACTGTGGTAGTGGGAAGCAGAGTGACCTGGTCCCAGTCTGCTCTGCTCCCCTGGCTCCCAGCCACATCGCTCGGGGGAGCAGAGCTGGCTGGGGCTGGGTCGCTCTGCTTCCCGCCACCACACGCAGTGAAGCCGAGCGGCCTGGCTGGAAGATGGCAGAGTGGAACAGGCTGGGGTCGGATCACTCCACTTCCTGTGGCTCTGATCACTGCTGGTGAATGGGGGAACAGGCCAATCCCCTGCTGCCAGTGCCAGATCTGCACCCCCTGATTAATCCTCTAGTCCTCCCTGGGACCACAGGGCTTCCCACACTGCAGGGCCCTGGGCAGCTGCCCCGAACCGTCCTATAGCTGGGATGGCTCCGAGTGCCTGAGTCTCCTAGGTCCCTCAATCCCATTTTCAAAAGTGACTCTGGCATGAGAGGCCAGATGTAAAGGTGTTTACATAGGCGCAGGAATAAGGGTGATGTTGTACTCCCTGGCTTGATGTGCTCCCCTTTTAGACAGGCTTTCCAGTTGCTTCCGTGGCTCTCAGCACCCCCACTGGACAAAGTATTCCCATGCCTCTGGATGTTTAGCCGCCTAAAGATGCAGAGAGGTGCCTGATTGGGCTCTCGAAATGGCGAGTTGTCCGACTCTCACTGAAACCACTGCAAGTTAAGGGCTCAGATCCTCATAGCAGAGAATAGAAGCATGATACTCCCAAACTGCAACTCCCATCTCGTTGGTTACTTATTTGCACCTTTAGGCGCACACATACCTTTAAAAATCTGACCCTCAGACACGTAAGTATCATTGACTTGCACTGATACCTAGGCCCCAAGGCCCAGAGCCTCAAAAGGTATGTGTGCCCCTAACTCCCATTCATTTCCATGGGAACTCCCTGCTGAAATAACCTGTGAAGGGCTGGGCTCCAGAACCCCTGCCACTTTTGAAAATGGAACTTACCCTCCTACCTCTCAGCCTGCACTTTGATCTTTAGCTGTAAATTCCAGCATGAGGAGCCATACCCATGCTAGCTCTGATGGAGCTAGAGTGCAGCATTTGTCCATCCCTAATGTGAGCTCTTCCAAGATGCTTTGTACTCACAGTAGTTAACCCTTCCTGCCACTCATGCTGCAGCTATTTTTAACATGCTAGCTTGATCAAAGTTAGTGCAGGTATGTCCTACAGCTCCAGAGCAAACATACCATTAGATGCTTTAGAAAATTGTACCCAGTTTCCCCATCAACAAGGCAGGGCTGGCATTATATTTGGGAGGCCACAAGCCAAAGGGCCAAAGCCAAAAGTCCAAGGCCAAAGCCAAAGTCTGAGCACCATCCTCCAGGACCAAAGCCCATGTGACACATATTAGAGGCCTCCCAGATGGCGCTGAAGTCCTTGGATTTTGGCTTTGGCCTCCGTACACAGGGTGGTGGGGCTTTGACTTTCCTGGCCCCCTAGCCAGAGTAGCAGGGATCAGGCAGGCTCTGGCTTTAGTCCCTTTTCCTGGGGTCATGTAGGAATCTTTATTGTCAGAAGAGAGGTTGCGGTGCAGTAAAGTTTGTGATCCCCTGCTGTAGACCCTTAACAGCCTAAGAGGGCTTTCTAACCCTCCTGTATAGGCAGCTAAACACAATCTAGAAAAAGGAAACATTTCTTTAAGTTTTATCCCTAAAACACCAACACATTTAGGAGTACCAGTATTATAATGATTAAGATCCTCCCACTGAAACACTTAATACCAAATATATGAGGTGTTTGATACCATAATTAGTCCCACTTTCTTTTTTTTTTTTTTTTTTTCTTTTCTTTTTTTTTTTTTTTTTGCAATCTCTTTGATGTTAAGGATTTGCTCAATCAGGCCCTGAATATCAAGTTTTTTATACCTCTTCCAGGCCTGTACTGTTTAAAAATCTTTTCATTGAATTCTGCTATTGATTTGTACGTGTATTAATGCTAACAGGAGTTACTAATGTTGATAGCAGCATAGTCTCATAATTGATTCTCCTATATGGCTGCTGTTTGAAGAGTAGCTCTGTGCTTCTTGACCACTAGGGAGCACTGCAGGGAGATAAGCTGCCCTAAGAGCTGCTTTTTATAATACCTTTGCAAAAGCTTGTTCAGACATCAGTCACGTCATCTAAAGTATGTTTTCTGAAAAACAACAGTTCTCAGCATTTTGGTCTCATCCTAGGAGGATCTGGCGGGTCGCATAAATCATTTACCAAGTGGATTATGCCATGAAAGCTCATGATAATATATATTTTTTGTTAGTCTCTATGGGTATGTCTACACTAGCCCCCTAGATCGATCTAGGGAGGCTAATGAGGGCGACCGAAATTGCAAATGAAGCGTGGGATTTTAATATCCCGCACTTGATTTGCATGTTCCCCATCCAGTCGCCAGTTTAGAAATTGACTAGCCGAAGTAACTGCCCACGTCTACACGGCAGTGAAACGGGATTCCGAAATAAAGCGCTAACTCGAATTAGCTGGTAAACCTCATTGCAGGATCAATCTAGGGGGCTAGTGTAGACATACCCTAAGTGGCACAGACTACTCATTGTGTTCAAAAGTTGTTTTTAAAGTTACAGACTAACACTGTTACCCCTCCGAGGCTAGGTCTAGACTGCAGGCTTCTTTTGGAAGAAGCTTTTCTGGAAGATATCTTCCGAAAAAACTTCTTTAGAAAGAGAGCATCCATACAGCAAAAGTGCAGCGGAAAAGCGATCTGCTTTTTCAAAAGATAGTGTCCACATTGATTGGATGCTATTTCGCATTAAAGTTGTGATTAGTATGGACGGAGTGGCCAGCAGGGCACCTGTGTTATTTCCTGGAGGCCTCTTCTTCAAAAGAATTCCCTCTTCTGAGTCCACGCACGTCTTTTCTGAAAGAGCTCTTTTGCAAAAAGGCTTCTTCTTCATACACAGAGGTTCACCCCTGTTGGAAAAACCCTTCTGGTCTTTTGACTTTCTGTTAAAAGAATGCAATTGCAGTGTGGGCGTAAGTGTAGTTTTTCTGGAAAAACTCTGCAATGTAGACATACTCTGAGAAATTTACCAATTCCTTGCCCCTGTATTGGTTCACCTGAGACTGGGCGGTTACCTCCACCTTCATGTTGCCTGACTTGGTTACACTTATTGTAATTCTCACTCCTTGATTTATCTAATATTCAAAAACTGAAAGTATCCTATGTTAGAACAACTAACATGGTATTATTTTGTTTTCTTATTTTTTATTGCCATAGCTCTGTTTTCTTTAGTTGGAATCAAATTCCAATATTCTCTCTAGTGATGAATAATACCATTGGAGTAAAGGAGACAATTAGTGGAGTAAGAGGCTTTGCCATGAGTAAAATAATTTGATGGAAAGGGAACTACTCACACTTGTAAAGTTACCCATGTGCACAGGCATTTGCCAGATCAGACCCTAAGGCCAGTTCTACATTATGGAAGAAAGTCGAATTAAGATACACAATTCCAGCATAGCTGGAGTCAACATACCTTAGCTTGACTTACTGCGTCGCTGAGGGAGGTTGATGGGAGAAACTCTCCCACTGACTTCCCTTACTCCTTCCAACCCTGTGGACTACCAGAATCCAGGAGGGTGCAATCAGCAGCCAATTTAGCAGGTCCTTACTAGACCTGCTAAATCGAACCCTGGGAGACTGATTGTGAGTGGGTTGCAGAGAAAGGTTGGGCATGTGAAGGGGACATTTTCATTGCTGGATTTAGGAACCTACTTGGGGTTTGGTTATGAACTCTGTGGTGCTTTCCCAAATTAATGCCATGTTACTTCCCTCCCTTTTAATAACATTTATTTTCTACACTCTGTGCTTGTGAGTGGGGAATCATTGCCTCTCAGAGGTGCCCAGATGTTTTTTGTGAATTTCCCAAGTTATTGGAGGGTGGAGTGGTTGAGCCAGTTCTGTGTTGGATGGATGGAGAGAAACCCTAGATATTGAACCCTGCCCTGGCTCCTGCTGGCTCTAGCTGGCAGGAGGGTTACACTCACATGAATACCAGGGCTAAAGGATAGTGTAGGGCAAGAGTCTCAAACTCAATTCACTTTAGGGCCAGGGCCAGGGCCAGTTCTTAAATACTCGAGATGTGTTCCTTGCCTAGGGTCAGTGGGAAAGTGAGTGGAACTGTTGGAAAATGAGTTTGTAAGTGAAATGTTACAATGTAGGATTTGATCTTAGACTCCTTTTTGTGCATTATGAACAGCAGAGACCTTGATGGATCTGCCATGGACAGTGTCCGAGAGCTTGCAACAGATAAGGAGGCACTGTAAAAGAAACAAGGATTTTGTGAAGTACTAAATCAATCAGCAAGTGAGTGCAGCCATCGGGAACAACACTTGAAAAGGGAGCTGAGGAACCACAAGGACAACCAGGCCTTTGCCAGACAGGTCACTGAATGCATGATCAGAGTGATGGAGGAACAGATGGAGATCCTCAAGTGTTTAGTCAAGAAGCACAGTGAACCAACACAGCCCTCCCCAGGAGATTAAAAATTATGTGTCCAGCAAACCCCCTCACACACATTCCTTTCCAATCCCTAGGGTCACGTCTACATTGCAGAACTATTTTAGGATACCAGAGGTATCCCAAAATGGCTATTCCACATCTTTTGAGCAAGCCAGTTAGGGTATGTCTACACTACAGCACTAATTCGAACTAACTTAATTCGAATTAGTTAATTCGAACTAAGCTAATTCGAATTAGTGCATCTAGACTTAAAAACTAATTCGAATTAGCATTTTGCTAATTCGAACTAGAGCATCCACACTGATTGGACGCTGGGGCGCATTTAAGGGCAGCTCAAACCGGTTCCAGCAGGGCATCAGGTCAGTAGTTGCTTTGTGTGGCTGCTGTCTGAGGCTATCTGAGGCTCACGCTTAAAGGGACCCCCCTGGACAGCCGGTTCTCAGCTTCTCCGCTTCCTTGCCTACCTCGCTGAGGGACAGCAAAGCGTTTTCCTCTACGCCTGCCTGTGTCGGTGGTTCCCACTGGGGACGCCGCCGCAGTTGGCAACATGGAGCCAGAGCTCGCCCTGGGCATTCTGGTGCAGTTCTTGGACTTGCTGCTGCAAGCCTGCCAGCAATGGCTGGACGCTGCCTGGCACCATCTGGTGCATGTCAGCCCCCTGCCTCTCCCCCTGGAGTCCCTGGGGGCCATGGAGGAACCGCAGCACCGCCCGGATGCCAGCGTGCCCCGCCGCATCTGACGTCCGGACACCAGCAGCGACTGGTGGGACCGCATCGTCCTGGAGCGCTGGGAGACAGTGGACCCAGAACTTCAGAATGAAGAAGGACACCTTCCTGGAGCTCTGCGAGTGGCTCGCCCCTACTCTGCAGCGACGGGACACTCGCATGAGGCCCGCCATCCCCCTCCAGAAGCGTGTGGCCATCGCTCTGTGGAAGCTCTCCACGCCGGACAGCTACCGATCCGTCGGGAACCAGTTAAGCGTGGGGAGATCCACCGTCGGAGCAGTTCTCATGCAGGCACGGCACTCACCGGCCACTGGGCTGGGGGGAGGGGGGCTGCAAGGAGGGAATGGGCCACCCCAGGGAAAACGGGGGTGGGGGAGGAGGCGACAGTGCCCCGCACGGGAGGGTTCGGTCTGTCCTGGCCATACTACACGCTGCCCGCGGCAGCCAGGATCACAGCAGGGGTTGCTTCTGGGAGTGGGGTGTGGGGCAGTGCCAGGGAATGAACACTCCCAGCCACCCGGGCGCCCCAGTGATTCGCGGTTTGCTGTGTCTCTCTGCAGGTGGTCAAGGCCATCAACCGGGTGCTGCTCCGCAGGGTGGTCCGCCTCACCAACCCAGACGCCATCATCCGGGGGTTCGGCGCCCTCGGCTTCCCCAACTGCGGGGGGGGCCATCGACGGGACGCACATCCCCATCTGTGCCCCGGAACACCAAGCCTCCCAGTACATTAACCGCAAGGGGTACTTCTCCGTGCTCCTGCAGGCCGTGTCTGACCACCGGGGCCAGTTCACGGACATCAATGTGGGCTGGTCCGGCAAGGCACACGACGCCACGGTGTTCCGCAACTCCTCCGTGTGCCAGAGGCTGCACGCCAGGACCTTCTTCCCCGACCGCCACATCAGGGTCGGGGATGTGGACATGCCCATCTGCCTGGTGGGGGATGCGGCCTACCCACTACAGCCCTGGCTGATGAAGCCGTACACGGGACACCTCAACCCCTCCCACCGGGCCTTCAATGCCAGGCTCACCAGGGCCCGCATTGTGGTGGAGGGGGCCTTCGGGTGATTGAAAGCACGATTTAGGTGCCTCCTCACCCGCCTCGACCTCGCCGAGCACAATATCCCTCCCGTGGTGGCAGCATGTTGCGTGCTGCACAATTTGTGGGAGCAGAAGGGGGAGGCTTTCCTGCCAGCCTGGATGGCTGAGGCCGAGCGCTTGGCTGGCCAGTATGCTCAGCCCTGCACCGCCGCCGTCCGGGAGGCCCAGCGGGGGGCCGTCCGGATCCGGGAAGCCCTGCGGGAGAGCTTCCAAGTGGAGGAGGAGGACTGAACTCTCCCTGCATGCCCCACAGGTCCTTCTTCCACCCTCCCCTCCTTCGCCTTTCCCCTCCCTAACCCCCCTTCCTAATGTTAAATAAAGACACCTATTTTGAAAACAACAATCTCTTTTTATTTTACATAACTGGGGTGGGGGGAGGGAGGAATGAGGGTGAGAGGTGGGGAGGGGAAACCTGGGAGGAGGGAGCTAGAAGGGGGAGGAAGGGGAGGAAGGGAAGGGAAAGCTCAGGGTTGTGGGTCCTGCTGGCTCTCCCTTCTCGCAGCACTGCGGGCGTGGGGGCATCAGGGGGGAGTGAGTGTGGAGGGTGGGGCAGGAGGGACAGGGGGTGCGGAGGAAGCAGGAGGGGGAGCAGGGGTGGGAGGAGGAGTGAGAGCAGGGGCGGTCGCAGGGGCCGGAGCAGGAGAAGGCAGGAACCTGTCCACCAGAGTCTGGAGGCGGCCTCTGAGGGCACGGCCCTGCTCCTCCAGTGCCTCCAAACTCCGCTGCCGCAGCCACAGATCCTCCCAGACCCAGTGGTCCTGGATGCGGAGCTGGTGCTCCAGTAGCCGCAGGTGCCGCCGGTGGTAGTCCTTCAGGTTCCTGGTGCGCCTGCTGGCCCAGGTGCGGGTGGCTGTTGCAGGTGGGGTGGTGCGCCCCGCAGTCCCAGGTGCTGCGGCTGTGATGAAACAAGAGCAGTGGTCAGTTCTCCCTGGGGACACAGTGGGTGAAACCCAGCCCCCTTCTGCAAGGCAAGGTCGGTGTGTGGGGAACGGGCCAGGGCCCCTGCATGACACTCAGCTGCTGCTCCATGGTGGGCAAGGCCCAGGCGCATGGTCCCTGGGCTCCCTCTGCCCCCACCCCCCCGTACACATAAGGGGAGCATGATGGCACTCACATGTGGAGCCCTCCTCGGTCTCGGACGACACAGCTGATGTGCTCTCTGGGATGCCTCAGGGGTCCTGGGTCCTGGGCAGGCTCCCTGCAGGCTCCTGGCTCTCGGCGTCCTCCTCCTCCTCCTCGGTGTCAGGGACGGGTCCCTCTGCCCCGGGGTCGATCACCACCCGGGGGGCATGGACAGCGTGAGCCCCCAGGATGCGGTCCAGGGCCTCAAAGTGGGGGCAGGCCTCTGGGTCGGCCCCTGCCTGGAAGGCCCTGGAGTAGGACTGCCGCAGGTCCTTGAACCTTGCAGCGGACCTGCTCCCGGGTCCGCATGTGGCCTCTGGTGGCCAGGCTGGCAGCCATGCGGCTGTAGACGGCCACGTTCCTGTGGCTAGTATGGAGATCGTGGACATTGGAGGCTTCCCCCCAAACCTCAATGAGGTCCACGATATCCGCACTAGACCAGGCAGGCGCCCGCCTCTTGCGGCCCCAGGCAGACTCCTGGGAGCCGCCAGCCTGGTCCTGGGAAGAGGGGGAGGGCTGGATGGCAGCGTGTGGCTGGCTCATCCCGTGCCAGATGCAGGGTCTGCTGGCTGGGTGCTAGCAGGTTTGCAACTGGCACAAGCAGTGTAGCCAGACCGTGGCCCTTTAAGGGCTCCAGGGCCGGGAGGGGGGCAGAAGAGTTTTCCTGGTTGTGCCCAGAGTGGCCACCAGGGCAAGCTGGGAAGGGCTAGCCTCCAACTAGTTCGAATTAAGTGGCTACACAGCCCTTAATTCGAACTACTTAATTCGAACTAGGCGTTAGTCCTCGTAGAATGAGGTTTACCTAGTTCGAATTAAGCGCTCCGCTAGTTCGAATTACATTCGAACTAGCGTTTTCCATGTATAGACGCTATGAAAGTTAATTCGAACTAACAGCTGTTAGTTCGAATTAACTTTGTAGTGTAGACATACCCTTATTTCAAATTATAACAGGCTCACTATTCTGATGTCCCTGTAAACCTCATTCCACGAGGAGTAAGGGATGTTTCAGAATAGCGATTTATTTCAAAATAAGTGCTGCGTACCCAGCACCAAATTTAAAATAAGCTATTACGAAATAGACTTGAAATAAGCTACACAATTTGCATAGCTCACATTGCATAGCTTATTTCGAGCTACAGGTCCTAATTTTCCCATGCACTTCACCTCATCTCCCAAACTTTGATTATGATCCCCGGACCTACACACATGTATGAGTTGTAACCCTTTACCAGTCCTTCCCTTACCAACTCTTAGGGTTGCTTTATTGTGTTTAAATGCAGGTTGTTATGAGGATAAATATATTAAAAATCAAGACATGCTCAGACACTGTGCTGATATATATTTATGTGCCTCCTAGGATAGAATCTCTTAAAGTTCCAAGGCATGAGACTCTAAGGCTGCATCTAGACTGGCATGATTTTGCGGAAATACTTTTAACGGAAAAGTTTTTCCGTTAAAAGCATTTCCGGAAAAGAGCGTCTAGATTGGCACGGATGCTTTTGCGCAAAAAGTGCTTTTGCGCAAAAGCATCTCTGGCCAGTCTAGACGCGATTTTGCGCAAGAAAGCCCCGATCGCCATTTTAGCCATCGGGGCTTTTTTGCACAAAACAGTTCTTCGCTGTCTACACTGGCCCTCTTGCGCAAGTATTCTTGCGCAAGAGGGCTTTTTCCCAGCGGGAGCGTGAGTATTTGCGCAAGAAGCACTGATTTTGTACATTACAAAGTCAGTGCTCTTGCACAAATTCAAGCGGCCGGTGTAGACAGCTGGCAAGTTTTTGCGCAAAAGCAACTGCTTTTGCTCAAAATCTTGACAGTCTAGACACAGCCTAAGATTCCATTCTTGGGCCATTTCTAGTCTGAGCAGCCTGCTCCTAGTCTAACTTCACATTTCCATGACACTTTTTGGAACTTGTACCCAAACATCTTGTACCACAAAGAAGCATATTGCTCAGGCAATAAATTGTGATGGCAGCTACAGTACTCTAGAAATAAAGTTATCCTGTTCTTGGTACAGTAAAACTCCAATTGTCCGGCATCCAATAGTCCGGTACTCCTGATAGTCCGGCATCAAAATGGCAAGAGCCTAGTGAGCGAGCCTGCAAAAATGAGTCACAAGGTAACAGCGGCAGCTAAACTGAGCAAAAAGGTAAAAAGGCTTTAAAAAACTAAAACATTACAGTATACTGTATACAGTATGTACAATAAAAAGGGTTAAGAACACTTTATATACAGTATATAATGAATACAGTGTATATATAACCTGCTTATAGTACCTCCTGATAGTCCGGCATATTTGATAATCCGGCACCACCTAAGTCCCATAGGTTCCGGATTATCGGAAGTCTACTGTAATAGGAATTATATGCTAGCATTGGAAGAGAAACCTACCTGCCAGGCGAGACCTGGTCCGCAGCAGCGTGGGGTGGCAGCAGCCTCTCTCTGGGGGGGGTCTGAGCTCCTGAACCAGCACGAGCTGGAACTGAGCTGGGCTGCCTGCCTGCCTGGCTCCTAATACACTTTAAATGCAGAGCAGCAGCCAGGGCCGGCTTTAGGAAGGGCGGGGCCCAATTCGAACACTTTTGGCGGGGCCCCACCACCAAGGATTTTTTTGTTGAGCAAAAAAAAAAAAAAAAACCACCCATACAACAAACCACAACCACACACAAATATCACATCAGAAGTGGATCTAATCAAAGGCTGCATCTATACTGGCATGATTTTCCGCAAATGCTTTTAACGGAAAAGTTTTTCCATTAAAAGCATTTGTGGAAAAGAGCGTCTAGATTGGCACGGATGCTTTTGCGCAAAAAATCTAGACGCAGTTTTGCGCAAAAGAGCCCCCATCGCCATTTTCACCATCGGGGCTTTTTTGCGCAAAACGGTTCTCAGTTGTCTACACTGGCCCTCTTGCGCAAAAGCATTTGCTCAAGAGGGCTTTTTCCCGAGCGGGAGAGTCATTGTATTTGCGCAAGAACACTGACGATCAGACATTAGATCGTTAGTGCTCTTGCGCAAATTCAAGCAGCCAGTGTAGACAGCTCGCAAGTTTTTGCGCAAAAGTGGCCGCTTTTGCACAAAAACTTGCCAGTCTAGACGCAGCCAAAATGTATATCAATATAGTTGACCATTTTCAAAAAAAAAATGCCATCCTTTATTATGCAAAATTTTACACAAAATTGAATCAGTTGTCTTAAATGTAGGTCAAATATTTTCAATTGAAAACTATCCAATCTTTTCAATGAAGTTTAAAGTTTGATTTTTAAAAAGTTACCAGAGAGTGTTGCAGTTTTCTGTTACATTGATTTACTTTTTAAATAGCAAAAAAGGAGTCTTTGTTAAGAAAGTGTCAGTTCTGTGGTCAAATTCCAGGCCTTAGTGATTTCAGCACCAATGATTTCACTAGGTAATATGGTACCTCACCACCATTGCACTGCCCTTCAACACTCTGCCTGCATGTTGAGTCCAAGGTCAGTCTACACAAGTTTTTATCAATGATTTTTGCTCAAGCGATCACTGAGACAAGACAAGGACTCTCAATTGATTCTAGTCAGCTCTGCCTTTAAACACAGTGGCTGTGTCTACATTGGCACCCTTTTTCGAAAGATCTCTTATTCCTACTTGCAAGTGTTTATTTTCCACAAGATCCCCGTCTAGACTGGCGCTTTTTTCCGGCAAAGCCCCGAGCCGGAAAAAGCGGCAATGTAATCAAATACCGCTGGGGATATTTAAATCCCACGCGGATTTGCAATTGCGACTGGTCTCATTAGCATCCCTTTTTCGAAAAAGGGTGCCAATGTAGACACAGCCTGGATGTAAAGTCTCAGATATAATTGAGGACTCCCAAATAGCCTCTGCACCACCAGAAATAAAACCTGTTTCCATCTTCTGTCACTTTCAGTTAGATGTGACTCACTAGCCTCTGCTTAGTGTTCAAGTTATGGTAGACCCTAAGCCAGGTCATATTAAGTTCAGGTCTTTGACCTTTTAATCATACAATATGAATAACAACATTTCATTCTCCCAGCTCCAAGTCTTAAGTGAATTTCAACCCAAAACAGCCAAAATTGATCACCTTGACACAGCAAGTATGTCTACTGATCTCTGTGGCAAAGTAGGTTGTCTATATAAATAAGGTCTGCTCATGAAGCCTTTTCCTACAGTTGATTTACAGATGGCAGTAGATAGCTCATTGAGACCACTGGCTGATAATAGTTAGTCACCCTGACCAGTCATTAACCATAGTCATGGACTCACCCTACTCTCCATTGTCTCTATGATTCTCTGATGACCTGTGACAAAAAGGAGGGTGGAAAGGGAAACTGAAGGAGAGACCTCTCTAAATTCACCAATCAAAGAGCAGTATTGCCAACCCAAAATCACAAGGAACTCCTACACAAAGTTATGAGACTGGTCTACAAATCATAAGATTTTTTAAAAATAAAACATCTTGGATTTTGATTGGCCTTTTGTTTCTTGAGTGTTTAGGGTTCATGTTTTAAAGCTTTCCTCCTTAGCTGTAAGGCCCAGAAGTATAGAGAACTCTTTTTAAATGAAAGCTGAGGTTCCTACATAATCAATTGACTCCAGGCCTTTAGAAAAACACCAAGGTTGTGTCTACATTGGTACCTTTTTCCGGAAATGCTTAAAATGGAACAGTTTTCTGTTTTAAGTATTTCTGGAAAAGGAGCGTCTACATTGGTCCCGGAGTTACCGTTATAATGATGCGCTTTTCCGGAAAAGCGCGTCTACATTGGCGGCACGCTTTTCCGGAAAAGCAGAAGCCCGGAGCCATTTTGAAGAGGGCAAAGGCCACCAGACCTTTCCGGGGGCGGGGCCAGAGCGCCGTTCAGACACGTGCTTAAAGGGGTCTCGCCGGACAGCCGTTGGTCTCCTGCTCCCGTGCCTTGGGACCTCTGCCAGGGACTGGCACCCTTAGCAGGTTCGGTGGTTGCCCTCTGAGTTTTGGGGACACCACCCTTTGGCCCCCAACTGCTTTTCCCTGAGTTTTGTTTTTTCTGCCCTGCTCTGTCTGCCATGGAGTCGTGGGTGGCCATTTGCCTGCTCGGGCCCCTGTTGTAGCTGTACAAGTGCCTGCAGCTCGTGCTGCAGGCCGGTGCCATGGTGTTCGTGTACCAGGAGGCAGAGATCGCATTGAACTCCCTCACCAGGGAGGCCCTGGCAACCCTGTGGCATCAGCACCCCACCGTGGTGAGGCCCGTCTGGAGTTTCGAGAGCAGCACCGACTGGTGGGAGCGGCTGGTCCTCGGACTATGGGACGACCAGCAATGGATCAGGAATTTCCGGATGAGAAAGCGGATCTTCCTGCAGCTGTGCACCTGGCTCACCCGCGCTGCAGAGCCACCACCCGGCTGTGGGCACCCATCCCCGTCAAGAAGAGGGTCGCCATCGCTGTGGAAGCTGGCCACACCGGACAGCTACCGCTCGGTGGCACAGCAGTTCGGGTGGGAAGATCAACCGTCGGAGTGATCGTCATGGAGGTAAGTCCCAGGGGAGTGGGATGGGGAGGTGCTGCACTCCAGGCCCAGGGACAGCCAAGACTCAGGCTGGGTCGCCCAGGGATTTGAGCCGTCCCTCCCTTGCACAGGCCCGGTGGTGGTGGGGAGGGACCGTGGGGTGTGTGTGTGTGTGTGTGTGTGTGTGTGTGTGAGGACAGAGGGAATCAAGGGGGGGGGGGCCCAAGGGAGCGCACACTCACCCTTGTGATGTGTGTGATGTGTTCCCTTGTGTTTCTCTGCACCCTTCTGCAGGTCGTCCACGCCATCAACGGCGTCCTGCTCGAGTCATCCGCCTGCGCGATGTGGATGATACCATGGCGGCCGCTGCCCTCGGGTTCCCCAACTGCGGGGGAGCCCTGGACGCCACCCACATCCCCATCCGGGCCCCGGAGCATCGAGCGGCCCATTTCATGAACCGCAAGGGGTACTGCTCCATTGTTCTGCAGGCCCTCGTGGACCACCGGGGCCGCTTCCTGGACATTTACGGGGGCTGGTCCGGCCGGGCACACGACGCCCGCATCCTCCGCAACTCTGGACTGTTTCGCAGGTTGGAGGCGGGCACCTACTTCCCCCGGCGGGACTTGACTGTCGGGGATGTGCCTATGCCCATCTGCGTGGTCGGGGACGCGGCCTACCCCCTGATGCCCTGCCTAATGCGGCCTTACACGGGGCAGCCGGACCAGAACTAGGCCCGGTTCAATGACCGCCTCAACCGGGCCCGAAACCCAGTGGAGCTCGCCTTTGGACGTTTAAAGGCCCGCTTCCGTTGTTTGCTCACCCGTCTCGAGATGGGTGAGCAGAATGCAACGGAGGTACTGGCCGCGTGCTGCGTGCTCCACAACATTGTGGAGCGCAGTGGGGAGACCTTCCTCCCTGCATGGATGGCAGCCGAGGCACAGACGTGGGAACAGCCCGACACAGCTGCCGTCCGCCAGGCGCGCCAGGATGCGGTGCGCATCAGAGAGGCCCTGGTGGACATGTTTGCCCAAGCCCCGTAGTAGGGTCGCCTGGGTCTCCCCAGACTACTCCCTCCCATCCCCTACCCTTCCCACCCCTCCCCTTGCCTCCCCAATTGTAAAGCGTCGGGTCAAAGCACATCGGCCGTCATCGTGACTGTTTAGTCGGGTGCGTTGGGCGTAGTTAGGGTTTTCTTTTTAGTTTAGGCTAGGGTTTAGGCCACCATCGCCTGTCCCGAAGAACAGCGAAGAGGATTCGGGGTCGTGCAGAATGCTCAAGTCAGCGTGCCTGATTCCAGTCGTCCCGAGGGATCCTGGCTGTTCCTCTCCCGAGGCCCGGAAGGACCAAAGGATTGAGGTGGCCAGCAACACTACCCAATTGTCCTCCCTGAGCCTAGACTATGTTTAATAATCTGTAGTGTGCATCTTTTAACCGTTCTTGCTTGTTTGTTAGCTATGTAAATATAGTTTGTGGTTTACATTTTACTGAAAAGTCTCAGTATTTCTTTATGCGCCACAAACCAATGACCACTTACAAAGGGCCCCCCCAGTGATAGAGTAAAGAATTTGTTGTCCACAGTTTGTAACCCTGTTAAATTTAAGTGGCTAATTGGCATCTCAAATCATTTCTTACAGTTACTAGAGTAACACAATAACCAACACAAGAATGAACAGAAAAATAGAAAACTTTTTATTTACAAGGGGGAGACCTTCAACTGGGACGGGGAGACCTTCAACTGGGACAGGGGCAGTTACTGCAAGGCGGCCCCTGCGGCGCTCCTCCGGCGCTGGACCTGCACACGCTGGGCAGACCGCGTCAGGGCAGGCTGCACGGGGAGGTGGGCAGGAGCAGGGGCAGGAGCAGGGGCAGGAGCTGGGATAGGAGCAGGGGCAGGAACAGGGGCAGGAGCTGGGATAGGAGCAGGGATAGGAGGGGGCATGGGCTGTGCTCTGGGAGGGATGGCGGGGGCATGGGGTCCGGCCATGCCATAATGTATGGCGTGCACTAAATGTGCCGTGAGCATGTCCATAGAGGTGCGCATCCCTCTGCACTCTCTTAGGAAGGCAGCCCAGCCCTCCTGCCGCCACTGCAGGTCCCCCTGCACCCGCTCTGCAATGGAGCCCTGGAATGCCTCCACGGCGCTCACATGGCGGCTCAGAAGCTGGTCCCTCTGACGCAGCCTGCGCCTCCGGGGTTGGCCAGCTGGGGGTGCTGTTGCTGCCGCAGTGGAGGGTCTGGTGCTGGGTCCCGCTGCAGGGAAGAGAAGAAAGGATGGGTCAGTCAGGCAGGCCGTCCACTGTCCCCACACCTCATGCCCTCCACCCCTGAGCCCAGGTGACCCCACAGTTGTGGCTTGGGCCCACTCGGTTCCCCTCCTGCCCCGTGTTGTATGTTGGCAAGGAGGACCGCCCCTGGAGTAGGGTCCTCCCTCCAGTATTGTAAGCACCGGTCTGTATCCTGGCCCGTGGAGGCGGGAGGGTGCTTGTGCTGCGTTCACCTGTGGAACTCCCTGCCGGTGGAGACTGTGAAAAGCTTTGGGCTAATCACTGGTGTTTGACAGGGGCGAGATGCATCCCCACACAGTGCCTGGGAGCACATCTGGCAGAGGCGGTCTGGGCTCTCAGATCCCCTCGTGGGATATCTCCTGGATGGAACCAGAAGAGTGACTGGGTGGGGTGTCCCATCCTTGCAGCAAAACTCAGGGCCCTTGTCCTCCCACTATCCCTCCCACAAGGCCGGTAGCCCAGGGACATGTGTGGCCACAGTGGGGACTTCCCTCGGGGAACCAGCCAAGGCACCGGGAGCAGGCGAGGGGCTCGGTAGGGGGCCACGGTCACAGGACTGTGACGCTGCGGTTTTCCCAGAAGCAGCTGGCTGTGCCTCACAGCCAGGCATGAGACAGTGTGCCGTTCTCCGTGCTGCACCCTTGGCGGAGGTGCGGGCTCTGGGCTGAGTCCCTGGGGCCCTGGCCGGTTCCAGCCGGCATCCACCCTTCCCCCTGGTCCCGCCGAATGTGTGTGAGCAGCACGGTCCCAGGCGTGCCCTGCAGCTGCCTGCCGCGGCCACGTGCCACTCGGTCACCAGGCTGCACGTGGTTGCACGTGCTGCTTGCTGCCTCATGCAACGCAGCGTGCAGCTCACGTGGCCTGAGTGACATGCTCTCCCCCTCCTCCCTCCGGGCACCTGGCTCCCGCCCTCCGCCCCCCGCCCTTTGGGAGTGCAAACTGCAAAGACTCACCAGAGGGTTCCTCCCCGGCCTCGGCCTCGGAGGAGCTGCTGGAGGGGGCCTGCTGGGTGGTGGCAACGCTGGCCTCCTCTCCACCGGACGCGCTGCCGCTGTCCTCTCCCTCCCCCGGCTCGGTGGGTCGGACAATGGAGGGGCACTGGCACGTGTTCACAGGGACACCCGGAGCTTGCGGGGCTGGCTGGCCCAGAAAGGCGTTCATCTGCTCGTAGTACGGGCAAGCGTCTGGTCCTGCCCCCCTGCCCTCGCTGGCCCGGACGTACCCCAGCCGCAGCTCCTTGACCTTGGAGCGGACCTGCTCATAATTCCGGGCGGGGTGTCCCTGCTGCGCCAGGTTGTCGGCCAGCCGGCGTGTATATATCCACGCCCGGCGCCTGGGTGCAGGTCGTGGAGACCCTCCTCCTCCTGCCAGAGGTCCAGGAGGGTCTCCAGCTCCCTGGGGGTCCAGGATGGGGCCCGCCGTTTGCGGCCCCTGGGGGCCTCCTCTGCTGGGGTTGCAGGTGGCTCACCACCCGCAGCTGCCATGGCTGCCTTTGGATGCTGGCTGGGCAGGACAGGGGCGCCGTGGCAAACCTCAGGCCGCAGGTCTGAGGCACGCTCCTGCCACGTGCACCAAAGCAGCCTCCGAGCTCTTTAAAAGCTCGGGTTACCAGGAAGTCCAGGGCTCCTACGGGGTCTCGCGCCGTCCAAAGCGCTTTTTTCCGTTTCTTCTGCTTTTCTGGAAAAGCTGTCTACACTGGCCCTTTTCCAGAAAAGCTTTTCCGGAAAAAGGACGTTTGCCCGAGAGGAGGGAGCAGCGTACCTTTTCCAGAAAAGCGGCTGATTTTGTACAGTAAATTTTCACTGCTTTTCCGGAAATTCAACGGGCCAGTGTAGACAGCTCGCAGCTTATTCCGGAAAAGCGGCTGCTTTTCCGGAATAAGTGGCCCAGTGTAGACACAGCCCCAATGTTTTGAGACTCATGGTAAAACAATGGAGGAATTCTTGTGAGCCAATGCTTTGCCCACAGTATAAATTAAAAAAACCCAATATCTTCTCCACTAAACATCCTAATGAAATACTGCAAATGGTGAACTGAATTCAACAGCTCCTGATATGAACAGGTATCAACCTAGTTTTCATATTTGAGATCGGTTACCAGGAATCATACAGACAATATGAAATCTTTCCACTCTCAAGTCAGCATATTCACAAAGCACCTATAATTTTGATCCATGCATTTATTGAATAGTGAAAGAGAAAGGAGGAATTAGTGTAGATAAATGTTCAAATTTAAAAAAAGCCTGAAGGAATTAGGACTGGGCTCCTACATCTCACGTTCAGAACTGACTAGGACACTTATGACCAGATTTTCAAAGGTGTGTAAAGATCAGATAGATATCTTTGAAGATCCGAGCAACTGTCTCTTTAGGAGCTTAATTACCTTTGAAAATCTGAGCTTAGATTTCCAAGTCCAATTTTCAAAAATGACTTTAGTCACTCAAGTGCTTTTGAAAATTTTAACTGGGGCCTAAAGAGACAAAAGGCAGGAGATATGGTATTCCTTTTAAAAACGTGTGACGTCTATTTTTAACTAAATTTTATATTATTTTTCTCCCAGGGGCAACTGACCTCTCCGGCCCCCCTCACTATGCCACTGCCCCCCCTCCTGCAGATCTATCATCTTATGCATGTGCAAGATCTGTGAGAGCGGTCCCATGAATCTTCAGTCAGTGTCTGTGGCGCCTGCTTCTGGGTGGTGTCTCAATGCTGCCACATTCACCTCCAAAGAGGGGGGGGCTTCCCAAAGCAGGCCCTTGCTGCTGACCCTCAAGGCATCCACAGGTCCAGTCTCCTTTCAATGGGCCCACTTCCCAGGGCTCATTGATCTTGGATCTGGCTTCCATCCCCTCTCCAACCTTTGCAACTGCCCAGAGGTGCTCACCTTCCGCCTTATACATTCCCACCTCATTCACCCCACAGGGACAGTCTCTGCCTCACTTGTCCTAGGGACTATTCTACCAAGACTTAATACAAAGTTTCCATGTAAAAGGACTCAATACAAAGCTAAAAACTTCAATGAGAGAATGATTAATACAGAGACGTGTCTACATCTGCTGCAGGGAGACACCTCTGCCTGCCTCCACCCCTCTCCCCCCAGAGTCTACAGCCCCATTGCAAAGTGGGGGATGGGAAGAAAAGAGGCTGAGGCCCATCCAATGGGACTGAAGCAGTCATGAGCAAGCCATGCCCGGGAGCCATTCTCCTGTCCATTGCTGGTGCTGTGTTGCTTCAGGCACGCTGAAATGCAGTCACCTCTAGGGTGGGCTGGACAGCTGTTTAACACCTGCACAAGGTTTCAGGCAGGGAGCAGTGCGGGCTGCCTTCCTGAAGAGCCCCCATCAGAACTAATGTGGCCTCCTGGCTTAGGAAAAGAATAAACAGGAGGATTGGAAATTAACCTGCCCAGTCTCACGTCCCCTAGGCAGGGACTGAGCCATCTACATTAGGCCCCAGCTGGAGTATCATGTTCAGTTCTGGGCGCCACATTTCAGGAAACGTGGAGAAACTGGAGAAAGTCCAGAGAAGATCAACACAAATGATGAAAGGTCTAGGGTATGTCTACACTAGCCCCCTAGTTCGAACTAGGGAGGCTAATGTAGGCATTCGAAGTTGCAAATGAAGCCCGGGATTTAAATATCCCGGCTTTTATTTGCATCTTCCTGTCAGGCACCATTTTTAAATGCCCTTAGTCCGAACTAAGTGTTACACGCAGTCAACGTTAACTGAACTAAGTCCTTGTTCGAGTTAACTGTTACACCTGATTCAACGAGGTGTAACAGTTAACTCGAACTAAGGACTTAGTTCGAGTTAATGTTTGACTGCCGCGCGTAGCCACGGGCAGTTAGTTCGGACTAAGGGGATTTAAAAATAGCGCTGGGATGGGAAGATGCAAATAAACGCTGGGATATTTAAATCCCGGGCTTCATTTGCAACTTCAAATGCCTATATTAGCCTCCCTAGTTCGAACTAGGGGGCTAGTGTAGACTTACCCCTAGAGAACATGAGGTATGAGGCAAAGCTGAAGGAATTGGCCTTGTTTACCTTGGAAAAGAGAAGACCGAAAAGGGACATGAGAGCAGCTTTCAAGTATCTAAAAGAGTATCATAAGGAGGAGGAAGAAAAATTGTTCTCCTTGGCCTCTGAGGTTAGCATGAGAAGCAATGGGCTTAAATTGCAGCAAGGGAGGTTTAGGTTGGACATTAGGAAAACTTCCTGCCCGTCAGGGTGGTTAAACACTGGAATAAATTGCCTAGGGAGATTGCGGAATCTCCATCACTGGAGATATTTAAGACCAGGTTAGACAGACACCTGTCAGGGATGAGCTAGGGCAACTCAACTTTGGAAGCCCCAGGGACCACACTGATACTTACAGAACATGCTGAGGGCCTCAACTTAACTGTGGTTGCATATGCAAGCAAATATATACAAATAGGTTCTCTCACACTGACAGGAATGAATACAAAGATTAAGGCAAGACTACACAACACACAGACCCCATTTAAGTCAGTTCTGCTGATATTTATAAAATGCAATATTAACCCGATTTCTACCCCTGTGACAGCACTTTTCATGAGCAATGACAGTCCAAGAATTTAACTACTAAAACGCATATCAACAGAAGATCATTACACTGACTACTTTTTTGTTTTGGCTCCCACTCGCCGGCCACGTGTTGATCCCCACATAAACCCAAACTGCACCAAGGGGCGCAAACAAACTGGCCGTGGGCAGCATACCACATTATTAATAAATATTTTTAAACCTTTACTTTTTCTCTCTGCTGCCATGTCTCCTCTCCTTGCTCCATCATCTCCCCTGGTGCCTGCTGCCCCCCAACTCCTCACCCTCCTCTGCTGTCCTGACTCCTGCCTTCTCACTGCCCTCAGCCCTCCTGCGACCTGCCCCCCTCCACCAGCCCTTCACCCCCCCCCGTGCCCACTCCTCCAGTAGCCCCACTTGATCAAGTGAGCTACGCCTCCTCTTCCAACTCCTCCGTCTACACACCTGCCCTGCCTCTCTCCTCTGGTGCTGGTCCCTCCCCTGCAGGCGTCTGCCCTTCTGCTTCATCCCAGAATCCCCTGGCACCTGCACCTTCCCTTAGCCCTGCACCCTCCTGGTGCCTCCCGCTTCCCTTACTGCCCCTGCCCCCTTTGCCCTCTTTTTCCCTGAGGCCCCCTCACCACTCTCTGCCCCGTTCCCCTGCTGCCCCTCTGTGCCCTCACGCATGACTTGCTCCATCCCCACCTTTCTTGTGCCCACCCCTTCTTTCAAGCCTTCTCCCAGCACCTCCCTCTCCCCGTCTAGCCTCCAATGCCCTTCCCCTCTCCTCTCCTCTCCCAGCATCACCCTGTCCCCCCTCCCACTAACACCTCCCCTCCTGCCCTTTCCCTCATTGTCTGCACTTGGCCCCCTGGCATTTGTCTCTTGGTGCCTTCTCTTTCTTCCTTCCCCCCCCCCACACAAGCCCTTTCCCCCTTCCTCCACACAAGCCCCCTCTCCACTCCCTCCCCCCTCCCTTCCCCTCCCTCCCTCACGCCTCCTCCCCCTTCCCTCCCGCTCTCAGCCACAAGCCCCTTCCCCTCCCTTTGCCTTCCCGCTCTGGCCGGAGTCTGCACTCACCTTTTCGGAGTCCATTGTAGGGCGGAGGCGCCCACGCAGAGTTTTAAATCCCAGGCCGCGGGGCAGGCCGTGCCACGCCTCCCCTCACCCACGGCCCCGGCAAAAGGCAGCAGCAACACAGCCGCAGCCGCGCCGGCATGGCAGGTCGAGGCGAGGGCAGCTGGGGGCAGGCAGGGCAGGGGATGGGCTGGCGGGGGGGGCCGGGCAGGCAGGGGGCAGAGCAGAGCCAGGAAGAGCCAGGGCTCCACATATTGGTGGAGCAGGGCCCCTGGCTCTGAATACTAACTCACCGGCACTTCTGGGTTCAGGGGCGCAGGGCCCCCTTAGGCGCAGGGCCCAATTCGACCGAATCAGTCGAATCAGCCTAAGGCCGGCCCTGGCCGCAGCAGGGATAGGTCCTGGGCCCAGCGTGAGCCACAACTGAGCCGGGCTGCTGGCCAGCCTGCTAAAAAACTTACTGTCAAGGGAGCAGGGGCGGGGAATGCGTGCAGTCTATACCATTAACCTATAAGCTTTTGCTTATTGATTAATCAGTTAATCGGCTACACGATTACATCCATAGTCCAGGACCTGGGACCATGAGCATGTTTCAGGGGTCTGTCAAGCAGAGCCCATATTAGACTCACTGAGGGCCAGCGCAAAAAAGCCTAAACCCCACTGCATGAGTCTGAAGACCAAGACCCTGAGCTCTGCCATCCAGAGCTGCAGTTGCAACCTAAGCAACTTACCTTTCTGGGCCCTGTGGCAAGGGACCCCATGTAATGGTGCTGTATGCTACTCCTAATGCCAGCAGTGGCTTTTATATGTAGAAAACCAGTTGTTGTGGTTCAGATGGGCCATGGCATTTTTATAGCATGCTGGGGGAGACTCAAAGAAAAAAATGGAGAACTCCACCATTAGAAAGCCTCTACCCTGGCATTTTAGAGAAGGAAAGATATGACCCTTGGTTTAAAAAAAAGACCCTCCTTTTTGAAAAATGAATTTCAAAGCATGAGTTGCACTCTCAAGTAAAAGATAACTAGACACACACAAAAGCTATAATAACAATCCTTTATTAAAATAATACCATGCATGAAGTTTTGTTAATTTGTTCTGTGCAAATAAGCTAGAGTGTCATACTTTTTATATCAGCATTAAAAAACGTTTCATGTGGAAATTCCAGGAGAGAATAAACTCCTATATTTAAAACAATTACATTTGATTACATCAAATACACTATACACAAATAGCCCTTTTATTCATTCAGCTTTTACATATCAGGCTTGAGTATGATTATAACAATTGAGGGTGGGGTTCTCAAGAGAGACTAGTGGAGTCAGGCCCAAATCCCATTATCTAGAAAGGAGATGCTTCATTCTCTTCGGTCCCTTTGAATATTTCAGCATAAAGAGAAATGTTTGAGTTTAGAATTTTACAGTGTTTAATAATTCCTCTGAATTCAAAAATAAACTTGTATTGAGGGGGGAATATCACATATTCAAATGTATTATTTATCTACCAATTCAAATACTCTGTTAGCACTGTTGATTTGTTCTGTCCATTAGCCTCTTGATTAAACCCTGTATGCACAATTATAAATGTGAAATGTATCATAGAAAACTAATGCAGTGATCTTAAGGACTCAGACATTAATTTATATAGTTACAACCCTACTCTTGCAACGTGCTCTGAATAGGTGGAGCTGTGTGCTTGTGTAAAAGCCCCACGGTCTTCAGCATGTTTTCATGTAGATGCACATCTCTGCTCACACAGAGCTCACTGCAAGAGCTCATAGTCCTACCCTCAGGAGCGGCCCTAGACGAGCTGCCGGCAACTGGCGCCCTAGGCGAAACGCACGATTGGCGCAATTGGCGCGCCCGCCTCCAAAGCCCTCAATGACCATTTATCTTGGCGACCTAGGTGACCACCTAGTTTGCCTGTATTGACAGGCCGCCACTGCCTACCCTTTTTATAGTATGCCAGGGTATGTCTACACTACAAAGTTAATTCGAACTAACAGCCGTTAGTTCGAATTAACTTTAATAGGGGCTACACATACAAACCGCTAGTTCGAATTTAAATCGAACTAGCGGAGTGCTTAATTCGAACTAGGTAAACCTCATTGTATGAGGACTAACGCCTAGTTCGAATTAAGTAGTTCGAATTAAGGGCTGTGTAGCCATTTAATTTGAACTAGCTGGAGGCTAGCCCTTCCCAGGTTCCCCCTGGTGGCCACTCTGGGCCAAACCAGGAAAACTCCTCCCCTCTCCCCCAGGCCCGGGGTCGTTAAAGGGGTAGACTCTGGCCAGACGGCACTTGCCAGAGACAGCCCTGCCAGCAGTCTCTGCCCCTGACCCAGTGGCCCCACGATGAGCCAGGGAGCAAGTGACAGCCAGCCGTCCCCCGCCCAGTCCCCCCCAGCACCCAGGGGCCAGCCAGGGGCCGTAGACGGTGTGCGCCCTCCTGAACTAGTGCGGAGGTCATGGACCTCATTGAGGTTTGGGGGCAGGCCCCCAACCTCCATGATCTCCGCACTAGGTGGAGGAATGCGGCCGTCCATGGCCGCTTAGCGGCCGCCATGGCCCAAAAGGGACACAGGCGCACCCAAGAGCAGGCGCGCCTGAAAGTGAAACAGCTGTGGCAGGCGTATGCCAGGGCCACCAGGGGCAGCGCCGCAGCAGGGGCTGCCACCTGCCCCTACTTCCCGGCCCTCGACCGACTCTTACGAGCACGTGCCATGCCATCCTTGGGCAGTTGGCTCCAACTGCGTGACACCCAGGGGCCATGGCCCAATAGGCACATGCGTGTGTGAAGAGACCTGACACGCTCCCGACCCTGGGGTGGGACCCAGCAGGATGCTCTCCCTTCACACGCCCCCTCTACACAGAGGCAGGGGACATCTCCCCCGGCCACACTATACACGGCACAGGGACATGAGTGCGGTCTTGGGGCAGCTCCCAGTCCCGGGGAGAGCCAGACATCCTGACCATGGCCTCTGTGCAAGCACAACGGCTCTGACGGTTGTAGCCAGACATGAACCCCATCTTGTTCCCCCCCCTTCCCCAGAGAGCAAGAGAAAGGAAGTCAGCCTTTGATGCCCTGGGAACGCAGGTGTGCTGCCTGTCCCTGACTCTACCATAAACAGAAACCAGACAGTAAATGGGCTAGCTGACGACCCGAGGCCTCCCGTCGCCCTGATGGCTAGTACCAGTAATTGACACGCCTGCACTGTCCCAGGAGAGGAATCTTCGCCCATCACATACCAGAGGTGCCCGTTGTCTGCATTTTCCCAGGTGTGAATTATGCTTTGCACCCTTCGTGGGAAACTTGGCATTCAAAGCCATTTTTCCTAATTGGCCACTTGAGACCAGGAAGAAGCCTACGTGACCGAAGGGGTATAAAGAGGGTTTAGTAGCCCACCCCATTTGAGCTCCAATCATCTATACCTGCTGGCAGGTATTGATTGTCTCCGAGGTCTGTGGGACGCCCAACCTCGCCCTACTTCTTCCCGAGGGATTGAGAGAAAGACGCTGGCCACGCCAAGTCTGGAACGCAGGGGTGAGAATATATACCTGCTAGGTGTCTATTTTGCATGCATTTAATAAGAGCTCAGAGAACCAAAAGGGTTTCATGGTACCTGTAAGTGACTTTTGTTTTAAGTGTAATTTCTGTCCTGTCCTTTTGTAGTGGCTGTGTTATCTGTAACACAGCAGTAGCATTTAACAGCTAAGTTTACCCTGTAACAATAAAATAGTAACTGCTTTAAGCTTTAACCTGACTCCTTCAGTTGCTGTAACAGAACCAAGCACAATTTAAAAGAACTCCAGCCGGTCATAAGGGACAGATCCGTTAGCGCCCGTCAACCTCTTCCAGGTTGCCCGCTGCTAAGGACCCCGGTCCTGGCAGTTGAAGACTCAGGTGTATAAGCTCTCCCTGTAAACTTATTGGGGCGCCCATCAACCTCCTCCAGGTTGCCCGCTGCTAAGGACCCCGGTCCTGGCAGTTGAAGTCTCGGGTGTATAATACACACACACACACACCACTCACTGCCCTGACCATTGGCTGACAACGGTGCAGGGCACGGTCGCCCTCATGTCGCGGGGGGGTGGGGGGACTGGGCATCATCCACTGTGTCCCCAGGGAGAACTGACCACTTCTCTTCTTTCTCTACAGCTGCACCAGCTGCTCGTGCAGGGCGCACCACCCCGCCCGGGACATGCTCCCGCACCCGCGGCCTGCTCCGGACCACCACCTCGGAGCAGGAGTACTGGGACCAGCACCTGGGGTCCCTGCGAACCTTGCACCACACCGTGGAGGCCTGGATGTGGGCAGACCTGCAGCTCCGCCGGGACCAGCTGGCTGAGGACTGAACCAGAAACGCAAACCTGCAGGCCCTGCTGCAGCGCATGGTGCCCTGTGCCGGTCCTGTGCCTGCTGCCCCCGCAACAACTGTCCCTCCTCCCACTCCTGCCCCCCCTCCCACCTCTTCCTCCTCAACCCCCACGCCCTCCTCCTCAATGTCCACACCCCATCTCAACCTCCACACCTCCACCCCATCCCCGGGACGCCGAGGCCCCTCCTCGCCGTGCTGGGAGGTGGTTGGCCTGGCGAGACCCCACCCCTGATCCCTGAGTTTCCTCCCCCTCTTTCCCCTTGCTTCCCCTTCCAGCTCCCTCCTCCCAGTTTTCCCCTCCCCTCCCACCCTCTCTCCTGCCCTCTCCGCCTCCTTTCCTCCGTCTCCCCACAGTTTCATTCCCCCTCCCCAGTTGTGTTGAATAAGGAGAGTTGTTATTTTTGAAAATACGTGTCTTTTATTTGACATCAGTAAGGGGGGGCTAGGGACGTGGAAGGAGGAGAGGCAGGAATGGGGCACAAGCCCCCGGTGGGGCAGACAGGGGAGACTGTTAGCGCTCCTCAGGGTGGAAGCTCTCCCGCAGGGCCCCCTGGATCCTGACATCCTCTCGATGGTCCTCCCGGATGGCAGCCTGCAGAGAGTGCAGCCAGGCTGCCGGCAACGTGTCCACGAGACGCAGCAGAGTCCCTGGGGACAGGTATGGTTCCATGTTGCAGAGTGCCGTGGTGCCCCAAGTGAGGGCAAGCAGAGCACTCCGAGACACAAATGCTTTGCTGTCCTCAGTGAGGTAGACCAGCAAGCAGA
Organism: Rafetus swinhoei; assembly: GCA_019425775.1. NCBI lineage: Eukaryota > Metazoa > Chordata > Testudines > Trionychidae > Rafetus > Rafetus swinhoei. Next base: position 162,008,311 of record CM033437.1, read on the forward strand.
GAAACCTGAGAACTGTCTGTCCGAGATGCGGGTCGGGTCCTTTAAGCACAGCCCTCGGCTAGCCTGAGGCAGCAGCTCCACACTCTAAGTCCTAACCTGATGCCCTGCCGGCACTGGTTCCGGCCAGCCTTAACTTCGGTTCAGGGTCCACTCAATGTGGACATGCTAGTTCAAATTAGCAAAATGCTAATTCGAATTAGTTTTTAGGTCTAGAAGCACTAATTCGAATTAGCTTAGTTCGAATTAACTAATTCGAATTAAGTTAGTTCGAATTAGTGCTGTAGTGTAGACATACCCCAAGGGAACGGCCTTTGAACTGTAAACTTTTAATATTAGGGAAACAGGGAAAAGGACAGCGAGAATCAAATGATATAGGAGCATTCCCAGCCCATCTGCTGACATTACCAAAAGTGCTGGTACCAAGTCAGAGCAGCTTTGTTGGCTTGTGTTCTGCAAGAAAGGGCAAGGTTTGAAAATAAACAGTGCAAATTGGAAACGGGGCAAGATATTTTCACATTTTAAGTAAAAAATGCAGATTAAAGTCTTGCTAAAACAAATATTCATCAGTTCTGCACAGGTCCCCAGCTTTACTTAAGTTCCACTTGTGCTTTGACTGAAGGCTAGGGTTACCACTTTTGATATGCAAAGAAACCAACACTCACACACAAAGCAATTCTGATATCTCGGCCCCCTCCCCAACAGCCATTTATAGTATCTAAAGAGATAACTCATAGATAAAATTAATAATATTGTTTCCTTAAAGTGTGGAAGTGGGAACATAGGAACATTTTTAGCTGGACACAGAAACTTCACATTATATATCCCAATTTATTGTGATGATAATGCAAATTTTTAGCTATATGTAAAAAAAGGCAAATCTCACACATCTGGGCATTTTTCATCTTTTGATTTCTCCAATGCATCCCAGTAAATCAACAGCTCATAAGGTTTCACATAATGGGATGTCACAATTTTCTTGAAGCGACAAATATAGAATTCAACTCTTTCTAAGAAGAAGGTCTGTTCTGAATGAAGTTCCTCCGGATTGATTTTTAGTTTAGCAAGACACAGTCCTATGAAAACATCCTCCAGTTTAAAAATGGGGACACTTTCTGAAATATTATAAATCTGACTAACAACATCAGTGGAGAGAACATAACCAGTCCCTGAACAAAATGGAGGATATGTGCTTGCTGGATATTCAGCTTCGCTCACATACCATTTGCTGCCTCTGTCTCGTATTGGGCGCGCATTCATCATTAAATAGCCTGTGAAGAATCTGGTGCTTCTGTTTTTTCTTAAAAGAAGTTCACTTATGTAAAAGATATTGACAAAAATATCTGTGTCCGTTTTCATCACAAACCTGGATTGAGAACAAAATTTGTGAACCCATTCAATTCCCATCATTGTCTTTAAAGTCAGATTGTAGTATGAATCTATAAAATCCTTCTGTATAATGTCTCTGTATTTCTGACTTTCAAAAATAACGTCAACTAGATCACTTTGCTTTGTGGATATTCCCAGAAGGAAATATGTCACAATGCGGTTTCCAGCAACTAGTCTGTGTTTCCCCCATGTTTGACGAATAGCCATCCTAGCTTCAAGCTGGCCAGGTGATGAGGTCACGAGGAGTACCAGGAAAGGAGGAGTCCTACTGCAGTCTATATCTGGCAAATGCAAAAAAGTTTCTGGTATCTGTTGCAGAAGTCAGGACCGTGACCTCGTCCCTCTTTTGACAGAATATAGAGATTTCAGTCAAATTCAGCTTGAAAAAAACCAAACCAACACAGGCCAATACCATAATTAAAAAAAAAATTCTGAATCCCTTGAAAGCCATCTGGAAGAAACAAAAGCAAATGATACATTGGGAAATAATCTTGCTTCTTTGTATACCAAACTCTGTGCTACTGCTTGGGCTTTAGAAGAGTTTAGCCTCCCCCCCACCCCAACAAGACCCACACTGGAAGACCTACAGATGTCAAGGGCATCCATGTAGATACCCCAGGTCCCATCACAGGCTCTTTGCCTCCGACATGACATAGGAAAATAATAATCAGACCTACACTGCCAAGAACTCCCCCACCAGCTAGTGCTCCCTGAATGCATCCCTAAAAACATCTCTACAACATGGATTGTGGGAAATAGGGGAGGTGTTTCCTATAGACATGTTGGGAATGGATAATAGTAATAGATTATACCTTATTTTTCTCTTCATTTTTTGTCAGGTGGCCATGCCCTGAGTGTGCTGTATATCAGTGGGCACCAGCCAGTAGATCGGAAACTACAAGTAGATCTTGGAGCCTCTGACAGGTGATCCTAACTGGTTTGGCCTGGAAGCTATCAAGCGCTGGCACTTCACTTGACCCTCCAACCACTGTCATGCTGCTCCTGCCCTCTGCCTTGGAACTGACCCCCTTGGGAGCCTCTGGCTTGCTGTGCAGGGTGTGAGAGGGAGAAGAGGGGGCGCTAATGTCAGGCTGACCCTCCTTCCCCCACTTCTGTACCCCATCTCCACACAGAGAGAAGGGGTCATGGTGTGAGCAGCCAGGGCTCCCCCACTTCCCTGACAGCATGTTGGGCTGTGCCAGATCAGCAACAGTGAGAGGAGGTAACGCTGGGCCTGAGCACCTGCACGTGCAGGAGGTGGGTTGGGGCTCAGGCTTTGCACTAAAGTTCTCTTTAAGCTGCGTGGTCTCGGCTGCTCATTGGATCCCAGGGAGAGAGATCAGCTGATCGGCGGGGACGGGCCTCTGTAAACATCAGCTAAACCAGGGGTGCCCAAAGCATTAAACAAAGAGAGCTGAAACAGCAGCAGAAAAAATTCAAAGAGCCGCACCAGAAATTTTTTTTCGAGCAATATTTGTTGAGCACCACCAGCCCCCCAGAGTTGTTGAGCCAAAAAAAAAAGACGCTGCCCCTATAAAAGACAAGGCCACATCAGGCACCTGTTGGCTGCTGCCATCTTGGTGCCGCCATTTTGAATTGCTGCACCGGACGGCTCCCCTGCCCTGGTGAGCACAGAGAGCTGGGGACCATTTCTAGGGGTGCAGGAGCAGCTTTGTGAGCCACACTTTAAGGGGGGAAGAGCTGCATGCGGCTCGCGAGTCACAGGTTGGCCACCCCTGAGCTAAATGCTGCCTGCCCTGTGGAAGGCATTAGCAGATAAGCAGGGAGTGAGAGGCTGGGAGGACGGAGTAATTAAGTGGCTTGGGGGAAAGTCCCATTTGCAGAGGAGAGAGAGGCAGAGACCCAGCAGTCTGTTCAATCCCCCTGGGCTGGGCAGAGGGAGGTAAAGACCCTGACTGCCTGGGGTAGGTGGGGGGAAGGGAGGGATTGAGTGCTGGCATCCTGCAGTGAGGTGGAGTCAGGGGGCAGTTTGTTTGGGGTGTCTGACTCCCTGTGGTCCTCTGTTAGGCTGGTTTGGAGGAGAAGGGGGAAGCCTGATGTGTGTGTGTTGATGCTAGGTGGACATTTGCATGATTACATTTCAAAGGAAGTTTGCATTTAGGTGTTAATCTTTTCTTTCTTATCTTAAGCCATTAACAGTTGCAGAGGGGTAGCTGTGTGAGTCTGTAGCTGAAAAGAACAGTGAAAAGTACTAAGATGCTGCAGGACTTATTTGCAAGCTCTTTGAAACATGCAAATGTCTACAAACCCTGAAGCCAGGTGTTAATTTGTTCTGGAGCTTCCACTCTTCTTCCAGTGGAAGAAGGCTAATTCCCTACCTTTGTACAGCACCTTTGTAGTCACTAAAGGTACCTCACAGCAACTAGACACAGGTGTCTTGTTTTAATGTATTTTATTCCACACATATGGACTGCTTAATGTATAGGTATACTAGCTGGACTTACCCGGCGTAGCCCGGGAAACCGGAGGAACAAAATTTAGAAAAACAGAAGCTTGTCCTCCAGCCACACCGCAGCTGCCAGTGCCTGACATCTGGCCACTATGGCAGACCCCCATGCTTTTTTACTGCTGCATAAAGCAACATCTCTGACTCAAAAAAGAGGCATTGCAATGTTGAGAATCAGAGCTATTTGACTTGGCAAACTTAGATACAGAAGTCACACTAGAAACTATGTCTCTGTTTTCTAGCCATAAAAAACAGGACTATGTAGCACTTTAAAGACTAACAAGATGGTTTATTAGGTGATGAGCTTTCGTGGGCCAGACCCACTTCCTCAGATCAAATAGTAGAAGAAAATTGTCACAACCATATATATCAAAGGATACAATTAAAAACAAAATGAACACATATGAAAAGGACAAATCAAATTTCAGAACAGAAGGGGGATGGGGGGGGAGTAAATGTCTGTGAGCTAATGATATTAGAGGTGATAATTGGGGAAGCGATCTTTGTAATGGGTAAGATAATTAGAGTCTTTATTCAAACTTGAGTGTAAAGTGTCGAATTTAAGCATGAATGATAGTTCAGAGGATTCCCTTTCAAGTGTAGTCTTAAAAGGCCTTTGAAGCAGGATGCAGGTAATCAAGTCGTTGAGACAATGTCCTTGCTGGTTGAAATGGCAAGAAACTGTTTTTTCTTTGTGATCCTGGCTAATATCTGTTTTGATCAGCTACACCAGACTAACACGGCTACATTTCTATCACTTTTCTTGCCATGTCATGAGTCTTGGAGCCATTAAAAGCACAGTGGAAGGGAGAGCCCCCAAATCACCATGGCTTGTTTCCCCACCATTGCTGGAAGCATATGGAGGCCCCTCTTCAATAGTGCAATGTTTTGCTTCCTATCAGATGGTATTTTTCTAATTATCCTTGTAGAAGCTAATGGTTTTTTGGTAGGGAAGTAGGGGATAGGCATGCTGGGTCTGCAAATTCTCATCCAAGAGCTGAGTATAGGGATGCCTCAATCAATGGGGCTGGCCCTACTGAATCTGAGAGATTTCAAGGTGACACCTCAAACTCTTCTCCCATCTTTTTTCATGAAACTATGGGTCAACTACCTGAGCCTGCTGGCACCTCTATAGTCCCTCCTCTAGCACCACCCCCTTGACCAGCTGCCCCTCCCATGGACTGCATCTCTCACACCCGCCCCCCAGGAACATCCAGTATCAAACCCAGGACCAGTGCCCAGATCTGAGATATCCCCTTGGCCTTGGATTAATTTCTCACCCACCCAGCATCATCCAGTTCTGCCCCTTGGGCCAGCGCCTCTCAAAGGAGACACCCCCCCCGCACCCCGCCATGGGCTTCATTTCTCACTCACTCACTGCAGGATTGTCCGACCCCACTTCCTTCATCCCCCTACAATCCTGCCCTCCCTCCACTTGCCCCCAACGGTCCAGCCCACCCCATACAATCCTGCCCTCCCCACTTGCCCGCAATGGTCCAGCCACACCCCACAATCCTGCCCTCCTCCACTTGCCCCCAATGGTCCAGCCCCACCCCCACAATCCTGCCCTCCTCCTACTTGCTCCCAATGGTCTAGCCCCACGGACCAGCCCGCCCCAACGATCCAGCCGCCCCAATCCTGCCCCACCCGCACTCGCCCCAATGGTCCAGACCCCCATTAACTCGCTTCCCCCCCTCCCCACTCTCACTTCCGGGTCCCCGATGCTCCTCCTTCCGGACATTTTTTCAAAGTGACAGCTGAGTGGTAACACCAACCCCGCCCCGTCCGCCTAGAGTGAACCCCGGCAGCAACCCGCCCGCCCATGAGTCTGCCACTGGGCCCCGAGCCAATTGCAGTATTGAAGAGGGGCCTCCATATGCTTCCAGCAATGGCGGGGAAGTCGCTTCTACCCGCACTGCCAAGCTCCGTGAAGCCCCAGCGAGAGGCGTCGGTCTCTCATCTCTTCTCTCCCACAGTCCTTTAAAACCTTCTCCTGGAGGAAAGGTTACCCATGCAAAGTTTGGTTGCGGTAGGTCTTATAGTGTCCAAGTTATTAGCGCACAAACATTCTCCTTTATATATTAGATATTGTGTGTGTGTGTGTATTCTTTGTGTTGGTGGTGTATATTGACACACTACCTCAATATTGGTGGTGCACATAAGAAAATTCAACCCGCCCAAGGATAGAAAATGTTAGAGGGAACACTGCTTTGCACCCACGGGGACTCGTTCTGGGGGGAGGAGCTGAGCAGCGACTCGGTCCCCAAGGACACCATGGACTGAACCCCCGTGGTACCTACCCCCTGCAGGGCTGAACACCCTGGGGTCACCTACCTGCCCACCCCCGCCTTGCCGCACCCAGACTCCCTGCCCTCTGCCCCTCCCGTTCCCTAAACCCCCCTCCACCACCTTGACCCCAGCCCTGTTCCCAGGGGCACCCTGCCCCCCCTTCTCCTGAACCCCCTCAGCCACTCTGCCTCCCAGCTTTAGCCCTAGGAGCTCTTTGCCCCCATCTCCCTGCCCCTGGCCAGACACACTACCACCACTCCGCTCCTGCAGCCTCCCTCCTGGCCAGAGACCCTACCCGCAGCCTGCTGTTGCACCCTCCCCTGCTGTTGCACCATACACACAGGCCAGACACCTGCACCCACTCTGCTCCTGCACCCATGGTTGCTCCTTGCACCCTCCCTTGCTCCTGCTCACTTCCACTGGCCAGACACCCTACCCCCAGCCTGCTTCTGCACCCTACCTCCCACCCAAATTTTGCACCCTCATCCTCTTCTGCATCCCACCTCCCTCCCAGATCCTCCACTCCATCCCTATTCCAATCACTGGCAGCCCTGTCCTGTATACTGAACCCCTCATTTTTGTCCCCATCCCAGAGCCTAAGGGGGTCCATGAAATCCACTAACTCCAGGACTCCAGAAAAGTAAATCTGGCCTGTGGGAAGCCCTGAACCTCAGTCCTCCCTGTCCCTTCCCTTCTCCTGGCTCTGTGGGGCTGGAACGCCAGAGGAGTGAGGTGTCTCACTTGGGGGCCACATCAGGGAGGGTTGCGGTTTTTTGAGGAAGTTCTTTTGCTTCTCACTGGTGTGGTCCCCAACTGTTTTTAATCTGGGTCAGCGGCCCCTGACACAAAAAAGGATCTCCACACCTGCCATAAATAAAGAAAATGTTGAAACCTTTTGTGTTGGACATAAATAAATATTTGATTTTACTTAAAATAAAGTCTGATAAACTAACATGAGAAACAAACTGCTGGCCAACATCACCATAAGGATTCTCTTCCCTATGAACTTCCTTAAGCAAAAGCTCACCTGTCCCTGGTCCTGCAGTAGCATTGCCCTGCTGAGCCACCATCAACTCCTCCTGAGTTTCCCCTACACCCTGCACAGGCAGGTCTCCACACAACCCCCTTTCAAGCAACCAAACACACTCCTCTGATAAGATGTCAGAGACATCTTCCTTCCTCTCGCAGCTTTCTAGACTGGCACAAGTTTCCACACTGTTGTTAGGCAACCACAATTAGCTCACCCTGCTGCCCCCCAGGTATCCTGGTTACGGTAGCACCTTCATCACACAGAGTCACTTTCCTCCCTCCCAGCAGCACACCAGAAACAGGTAAAACACCAGCACCAGACTTGTCTGATCCCTGGGATCCTGACATGATACTGACTGGACCTACCCCAGTTACAGCACCACTCTCCCCAGCAGATACAAACCTAGGGTCCTCCCCTTTCTGGGCTTCAGCTAAATCTGAACTAAATCTGGACCCACAGCACTGTCCTCAGCCATTCCAGGCTGATAAGCACCTCCTGCAGACAAAGAACTGGGAAGAAACCCTTCCCCCACGGGCATACTGCTACTGCTGCCACACGCCAGCACACACCTGGCTGCGGAGGCAGCTTCTTTCATTGACACACTGCCCCTCCCAACAACCAAGCTGCCAGTTTCCACACACAGAGGTTGCTCCCACTGAGCACCCTCACACAAATTACTGTTAGTGTGTGCAAGTTCAATTTTACAAACTTCATCAGCCAACAACTCATCACTCTCCAGAACTTTATCTTTTTCCTCAGCTAAAACTTCACTCTGGCCAGCCACTCCAGAGAAACACTTCCACGGTCAATGGGCTCTCCGTGCCCTGTTTCTGATTCCAGCCTCACCTCTGAGGCTTCGGGGAGACATGCAGAAACTTTATGCACAGACACACAGCTCCCCTGCATAGATACATAGCTACCTCCCTCAGGCAAACATTGAGAAAAACTTTTCCCTTGGTCCCAGTAGGACTGACTAGCCACAGACAACTGCTCAGAATCACACTCAGCCCTTTCACAAACCCCCTGTTAGCTACAGGCAACACAGGAGAGTTGCATCCATACATGCTTTGGGGCTGGGTTGAAATATCAGCCCAATTACACAGATCTGCCCCACCATAATCAAACCCCATACCTACAGGGTTATACACTGACCTCATGGGAGGATACAGTCCCTGGTGTTCCTCCACTCTCTTGGTCTGGAGTTCCTTGGGATGTTGAACAATGACTGGAACATTCGTGGGAGCAGGGTGCTTAGTTGAAGTTGGAGTGTCTGGCTGCTTAGCTTTCAATATTTCAGGTGTTATCTTTGCTTTAGCAATTCTCGCCTTTGCTTCCGCTTCTGCTTGCCTTATCTTGGCCTCTATTTGCTTCGTCACTGCCTCCATTCGCTTCATTCATTGTAAGAACTCCATCTCTTCCTTAATTAGAGGTCTGCCTGCAGGAACATGCTCCTGTCTCCCCTTCTTGGGGTCTGAATCTTCTCTGGAGTGGGACATCTTGACTCGATCTGACTGCAAAAGCATGCACTGGGCTCCTTCCCTGCCCTATTCTAGCCTAGCTATCCATTTGTCCCAAAAGCTGGAAGAAAACCCAACTGGTTGGGTTGGAGTGTCTGGCTTTAGGTTAACCTTCTGTGTGTCTTTCCCCAAGACATCAAGGGTGAGTTTAAACTACATCCCTCTGTCCGAAGATGTAGATTAGGCACATTGAAAGTGCAAATGAAGACGGGATTTAAATATCCTATGCTTCATTTGCATAATGGTGGCCGCCGCTTTTTTTTGAAATGGGGCTTTTTGAAAAAAAACGTCAGTTTTGACAGGGCATTTTCGACAGAAATGTCCCGTTTCAAAAGATCCTGCACTCCTCATTTTTTGTCATTTAAGTCAGGAGTGGGGAATCTCTTTATGGTGTTGGGGGGCCACTGACCCACAGAAAATTCAGTCGAGGGGCCACACACAAGTGAGAAGCAAAAAAAAAAAAACCCTCATGGATGTGGCCCCAACTGATGAGCAGAAAAAAGACTCACCTCAGTCAGGGTGTCAGGGTTCCCCTCACACTTCAGTGCCATGGGGGAGTCCAGGAGGACTGGGGACCCCCAAGGCTCTTGGGTAGGGCCAAACATTAGGGGATCAGTGAGTGGCAAGGCACTGCTGGGAAATGGGGTGGGGATGCCGGTTCTGGGTGGGAGGTAGGTGCAGAAGGAAGCTGAAAGTGGAAGATGTGGGCAGGAGGGGGAATGCAGGAATGGGCTTGGGGGCAGGGAGATTTGGCCATGAGTGGAAGTACAGAAGAAGGGTGGGAGTGCAGGGTGCAGGCAGGATGGGGATGCAGGAGGGGGCAGAGGATGGGGGCGCCCACCTGGAGCAGCTTCTAGGGAAGGGAGCAGGTGACTCGATGTTGCCTTGTGCTGGCAGACATCGCCCACACCACCGATCTCATTGGCCAGAACTCTGAACTTCTGTGCCCCCTCATGTGGCTAGAGCACCAGCATTGGTTTTCCCCACTGCAGAGGGGTCAGGGAACTATGAGCTTCACAGGCCAGATCAAGGTAAGGAGCAGGCCACATCAAGCCCACGGCCACAGGTTTCCCCATTTCTGCTGTAAGTATTACTAGCCCATTTATGTAGAAAGTGAGCTGAGGCTCACAGAGGGGATTAAGGTGGTTCTCCTGAAAGTTGCTCTTCAGAATCAGTCCAACTCAGGGAGACTCCCACACAGGTGCAGGGGGTCTGCCCACACAGATGCAGTTGCAGATCTGGAGCATAGATATCTAAAGTTGTGGGCACACAATATTTGCAGGCAAATTAGAAAATTGTGGTTTGCCCACATTCACATAGGAAAACTGTGTGAGAGCCAGTAAGAGAGTCCCCTCCCTTTGCTAAGTTTGAGTCCACTGCCTTAATGACAAGACTATCCTTCCTGTTTACGAGTGAAATGGGGAACTCTAGAAATTTTAAAAAAAACTTTAATATTAACATAAGCTGATTCCCAAACCACCCTATTTTGGCTGATTTTTAGTTCAGTATGCTAATGTTCTGTTTGCCTTCCTCACTGAGAGCTGAGCTGCAGCCCTTTCAGTGCCATAAATCACAGAATCATAGAACACTAGAACTGGAAGGGACCTTGAGAGTCCAGTCCCCTGCCCTCATGGCAGGATCAAGCACCATCTTCTAGACCATCCCTGATAGATGTCTGTCCAACCTGCTCTTAAATATCTCCAGAGACGGAGATTCCACAACCTCCCTAGGCAATTTATTGCAGTGTTTAACCACCCTGACAGTTAGGAAGTTTTTCCTAATGTCCAACCTAAACCTCCCTTTCAGGTATTGAATTTCCTCAGACTTCCAACTCCTCTCAATGTATAAATGTTCAGTTTTGCTTAATGCATACACCAGTGACATAGATATAGTCCAGTTTGCTGCACAGGGCCCATGGGAATCAGAAGAGCTTCACTGAAATGAAAGTTTGGGTATATGATAGCATCCCTGCTCCATGCAGCCAGAACTTGCTCCATATGGTTAGTGGGCTATGACTAGCCAGGAGGGGGAAGGAGTCAACAAATAGCTACTACATGTAATATGGTAGAAGTTTTGTCTCGAGCCAGAGTAAAGTGGAAGAGACTTGAAAATGACCTATGCTCCACTCAGAGTACAAGAGTTTAAGAAGAAGAAGTAGGATTCAGCTGTGAGTTACAGTGCAACTTCTTTAACAAAGAACAGCAGTAATTCTTTTCATCATGGATTCACGTACCACACACATTTGCCTCTTCAGAGTGTGGGGGAGTCAGCCATTGCAGCCTTCCAAGTAAAGATGGTTGAAAACGGCACTTTTTTTTTTCAGGAAGTTTAGGAAAAATTCTTTTTCTTCCATAAATTTCCTGTGTGGGAAGAGAGTGGGACAGTTTCATAGTTAAAACTATGAAACCAAAAACCAAAATATTCAGGTTTTAAAACATTCTTTGCAGCTTTTTAGAGTTTTCAGTAAAAATGCCTTTTTTCCAAATAATTAACATGCTTTATCAAAAAATATTTTCAGATTTGATTAAAATGGATTTGATTTTGGTCCTAAAGCCATTTTCCACATAAAAAGTTGTGGCCAATTTTTTTTCAGCCATGTCAGCTTGCAAACTCTATTGTCATTGCGTGGGGCAAGAGGATGTGGGGGGGCATCCATGGAGGGGAAGTCACTCTGAAGGTGTGCATGTGATTTTCTCATTGATTTTTTGGGTTCTGATTAATTGCTTGACCATACCCCTGCTGTGCTGAGCTATTTGCATACCACACCTATGGGAGCCTGTGGTGTGTAGGTTTGACCTCTTCAGAACCATGGATTTATATAGGTAAAACCTCAGCGTTCACAGCATTTTGCCCAGACAATGGAGGACACGGGCATTGCCCCTTTCTGCCATGCACTGCCTTATGAATCCCCTAATGGGCTTGTGCACCTGCACTATTGTGAATATTTCTGAAACATTAGCTGAGGCCAGGGCCATTCCTAGGATGGCATAGGGCCTGGCGCAACTCCCCACTTCCTAGTAAACCCAGCTGTGGGGCCCAGGGCAACACCGCCTCCACCATAGGCTCCAACCCCACCCTGCCCCTGCTCCATTCCTTCCCCCAACCCCACCCCTGGTTTGCCTCCACTCTGCCCCTCCCCAAATAACACAAGCCAGAGGATTACAGGGGCCTTAGCCCCCCTTCTCCCACACTCATCATGGCCATGGGAGCCAGAGTGGCCCAGCAGCCTTCTCTGCTCTGCCCCAGCACCCTCTCCCAGCCCGCTGCGCCCCTCTTCTCCGTGCTGGCAGGAAGCAGAGCGCCCGAGGGCCGGGGTGTTCCCCTTCCCATTGCCATGGCAAAGCCAAGCACAGCCGGCCAGGAGAGGGTGGGGTGGAGTGAACAGGCCACTGGGCCACTCCAGATCCCACCACCACAGTGAGTGTGGGGGACTGATCCCTGCTGCTACCCTGCACCAAGCCCCCAAGTAATCCCCTGGGACCCACTGGAGGGTTCAGGCAGCTGTCGCGGGGCCCCCCAAAGCACAGGCCTGGGGTGGCTACCCTCAACTGTCCCTATGGACAGGACGGCTCTGGCTGAGGCCTGTGTGCCCACATGGGATACTAAGCCATATCTTTCAGCCTCACATGCACCACGGTTAGCGTGGTCTCCTTCCAAGTCAGAACAGGAAGGCTGTGTCTACATTGGCACCCCTTTCCGGAAAAGGGATGCTAATGAGACACTTCGGAATTGCAAATCCGCGGGGGATTTAAATATCCCCCGCGGCATTTGCATGAACATGGCTGCCGCTTTTTTCCGGCTCGGGGTTTTGCCGGAGAAAAGCGCCAGTCTAGACGCGATCTTGCGGAAAATAAACCCTTTTCCGCAAGATCTCTTATTCCTACTTTCAAGAGAAATACACATGCACTCTTATCAATTGGATTATTTATTAACATTTTAGGAATTTTCAATCAATACACTCACATTGAATGATAAACAATGTGTTTATCTTCATGCTTAATTTTATACAGAATTATAAATACTTTTAAAATGTCTAATGTAACAATTTTTTTTAATACTTGAACATCTGCAGATATTCTGATTGTGTCAAGGCCACATGCTGTTGCCTGCCCCATGGCCAACAGATTCATTAATATTGGGCCTGTCCAACCCCCCGGACCAATGGGGGAATGAATTCCGACACAGAGTTAACTGGAACAGTGCTGAAGGGTATTTATTCATGGAAATTCTTAAGGGTATAGTAATACTCATACATGCATCACATTCATAGGCCATATCTAGACTGCAAGCCTCTTTGGAAAAAGAGCGTCTAGACTACTATCAGTACTTTTGAAAAAGCAAGCCGCTTTTTTGAAAGAAAGCACCCAGGCAGTCTGGATGCTCTCTTTTGAAAAAACACAGTTTGCATTACATAGTGCCTTTTTTCGAAAGAGCACTTTCAAAAAAAGGTGTTCTTCCTCGTAAAATGACGTTTTCCGTGGTCAAAAAACCTGCCACGTTCTTTTGATTTACTTTCGAAAGAATACAGAAGCAGTCTAGACGCAGGGAAAGTTTTTTAGAAAAAAGGTCACTTTTTTCGAAAAAGCCCTGTAGTCTAGACACACCCATACTGACAGTCTGGAGACAGGCTGCAGGTGCGGTATACATTTCTTCCCTTTTCACAGGTGGCTGGAGCTAGCCAGGCAACAGCTTCCCAGAGATCGACCACAAGGCCACAGCGACCCCTGGAGATCCCCTTGGATGTGCAGGAGAGCTTCCTTCACTGGGACAGTCCCAGGTTTCTGCTGTGATGTTACATTTTGTCCGGAAACAGAGAGAGAGAGCATCCTGGCCACTCATCACGTTAACTTACACACCTGCAGAGTCCTTTTTTTGCCTTAAAAAGTCACAGAGAGCTGGACTGCCTTATGAGTGGACGGTTCTCACTCACACTTCAAAGAACAGGCTTCCAAGAACAAGTGCTCACTTCAACAGGAAACTCGCATACCACATTGGCTGACAAAGCTAGAGATGCAAGTGAAGCTTGTGTAAAGTCAGTCATAGCCTCAATGGGGGGAGGAAGGGGGGGGAGAGGGATGTGTTTAGTTGGCTACATTTTACTCCTTGACTAAGGATGTTAAAATGCAGTTAATTGACTAGTTGACTAGTTGATAGGCACTTCCTCATTCCACCTTTGAAATGTACAAGAGCCCTAGGGACTCTTGTACATTTCAAAGGAGGAATGCAGAACTCTGCCTACAGCCCGGGGCCAGCGGGAAGTCCGACTGACTCTGGGCTGCACACAGGTGCCTGCTTTGAAATGCGCAAGAGTCCCGAGCAGTGGCTCTTGTGCATTTCAAAGCCATAGAGCCCAGGGTCAGTGGGGGATATATAGTCCCAGCTGACCTGAAGTTCTGCGTGGAACTTCCCTGAAACCCGGGATCAGCTGGGGACGCCCCAGCTGATCCTGGTGTAGCCAGACATGAACCCCATCTTGTTCCCCCCCCCCCCCCCGAGAGCAAGAGAAAGGCAGTCAGCCTTTGATGCCCTGGGAACGCAGGTGTGCTGCCTGCCCCTGACTCTACCATAAACAGAAACCAGACAGTAAATGGGCTAGCTGACGACCCGAGGCCTCCCGCGCCCTGATGGCTAGTACCAGTAATTGACACGCCTGCACTGTCCCAGGAGAGGAATCTTCGCCCATCACATACCAGAGGTGCCCATTGTCTGCATTTTCCCAGGTGTGAATTATGCTTTGCACCCTTCGTGAAACTTGGCATTCAAAGCCATTTTTCCTAATTGGCCACTTGAGACCAGGAAGAAGCCTACGTGACCCAAGGGGTATAAAGAGGGGTTTAGTAGCCCACCCCATTTGAGCTCAATCATCTATACCTGCTGGCAGGTATTGATTGTCTCCGAGGTCTGTGGGGACGCCCAACCTCGCCCTACTTCTTCCCGAGGATTGAGAGAAAGATGCTGGCCACGCCAAGTCTGGAACGCAGGGGTGAGAATATATACCTGCTAGGTGTCTATTCTGCATGCATTTAATAAGAGCTCAGAGAACCAAAAGGGTTTCATGGTACCTGTAAGTGACTTTTGTTTTAAGTGTAATTTCTGTCCTGTCCTTTTGTAGTGGCTGTGTTATCTGTAACACAGCAGTAGCATTTAACAGCTAAGTTTACCCTGTAACAATAAAATAGTAACTGTTTAAGCTTTAACCTGACTCCTTCAGTTGCTGTAACAGAACCAAGCACAATTTAAAAGAACTCCAGCCGGTCATAAGGGACAGATCCGTTGGGCGCCCGTCAACCTCTTCCAGGTTGCCGCTGCTAAGGACCCGGTCCTGGCAGTTGAAGTCTCAGGTGTATAAGCTTTTCCCTGTAAACTTATTGGGGCGCCCGTCAACCTCTTCCAGGTTGCCCGCTGCTAAGGGACCCCGGTCCTGGCAGTTGAAGTCTCGGGTGTATAATACACACACACACACCACTCACTGCCCTGACCATCGGCTGACAGAATTGGCGTAGTTGGCAGGATTGTGTTATAGGTTTAAATACAGCAACATGAAGCTAGTCATGGTAAATACTGATTTCAGTAAAGTAGAAAAGAATTTTGCCCAGGAAGGTTGGGGCAACCCAAAATGGGATAGAGAAATGTTAGAAAAGGATTGGGGAAATCCTGAGGAGTTGTGGGTGCAGTTCTGTAAGTATAGAACTGCCTGCAAGCTAAAGAATGGGACAAAGCCTGAGTCTGTGGAAAGGAGCCACTTTCCATTTAGCAAGGAAAACAGGATCAGGCCCAGACAAGCAGGCAGGCAACAGATAGATTGAAGGCCTTGTGGTAGAACTGAGAAAAAGGCAGTAAGTACATGTACTGGAAATTTAAATCCTTAAAACAATACTTACAAGAGTAATATCTGAAACAAGGCCAGTTTTTTTATTTTTAGAGATAAGAAAGTGTTTTAAGAAAAGAAAAACCCACAGGGAATTTAACTCTACAGAGAATGGAGAGAATTGAGCAGTTGTGCAAATGCTAAAATGGTGTAGATAGAAAATTGTGGTTTCTTTGCAGCCATTCTGAAGGAAAAATGGGCCCTTTTTCCAAAGGAATGTCTGTAAATAATCCAGGCAAATTTGACTCAAATCCGTACATTTGATTATAGATACTCCTAAAAGAACTCTAAAGGGAGGGGGGTTCTATTGGAACTTAACTACCCCCCAGTGAATAAAAAGGGAATGTAATTGTTGTACAGCTATGTAGAAATAGTGTAAGAAAGGTTCAGAGAGAATGTATGTGTATCTGTGTGTAAATATACATCTATATAGTGTAACTAAATGAGGTTTTCAAGGTCCAGTAATCTTGTTTGTAGGTTTAAAACAAATTGGTTTGGTTTACTTTCAGTAAGACCATTTCAGTCCAAGTTGTTTAATGAAGGTACAGGAAAACTGTAAGCATAAAGAAAGAGTTACACCCTATGCAAAGTTTAATGTGGCTAAGTAGTGTTGTAAACAAAGATTGCACATTTTCCTGTGACATGCCATGTATACTGTAGAAGGGGTAAAAACTGCAAACAAATTAAAATGCTGTGGAGGCTCCAGGAGCCACAACAGGTTGTAATTTCCTTTATGTTGCAAATGCCCTAGCTGGCAGCACAAAGAAGCTTTGCAGGTAATAGCTAAGTTTGATCAGCAAACTACCTGAGATCAGAAAGTTCAAATTGTAGCCCTCCAGAAAGGAAAAAAAAGGAGGTATTGGTATTGCTATTTTAGTCCCAATAGGAGGTTGGGTATGTTTAAATGTAAGCAGTCTTTTAAGAAGGCTCCCAGAGAGAAGACTGAGAAACTGGCGTTTGTAAAAGATGTTACCCCTTTTGAACAAAATCTTGCAAAGGTTCGGGCACAGCCCTTGGTCTGATCAAGTGTTAGCTGCTTGTCCATACAATTTCAGACCTAGAAGACAAATTGGCTAACTACTTGTGGATATGAAACCCTTGGCTCCAATGGAGAGGGAAACAGCTGCAGCTTGACTTCTATGGAAAACCTGTAATGAGGTGTTCTTCAAATTGACTGAATATAAGAATGCAAATATGAAACTGCAAAAATGTAAAAGCCTCTGCTGCAGAAGTGGAGAGGTAGAAATGCATGTCCCTCAGTAACCAGATGAGCTAGATTCCCTTAAGGATGGGTGCTGAGAGTTAAAGCAACTCTCAGATTTATTTTTTTTTCTTCCCTCAGGAATATGCTTGAGAAAAGGACCAGGAGGTATGAGGCTTAGTGAACAAGCTCACCCTCCTTACCAAATTCATAGTAGACAAACCTGTGTCATTGGGAAAAGTCATTTAGCAGGAATTAGGATGCACCATAAGAAGGAAAAAGCATGTGAAAAGGGGAAGGCAAAAAGTTTGGAGCCCTATGGACATAGTTGAAGGAATAAGGAAAGTAGAGCAGACATTGGAAAGTTACTAGGAATGGGAAACATTTTCTTTGAAAGGACAAAGCAAGTGATTTGAGGAATGTGAAGATAAAGGTGTACTCCATGGGAGTGTGGAAGGAATTAAGTGATGGTTGTAATATGTGAAGGGAAATCTTGTTTTAAAAATGACACCTTGTTTCTTTGCAGCCTCTTCCTTAAGCACTGTGCAAACCATCTAGGCAAAGAAACAATCAAATGTAAACATTTTGTCTATGGACACCTTTGTTAAATCTGCAAAGGAAAATTAGGGATTCTACTGAAACTTAATTGGTCAACTGCATAAAAGAATGAGCTCTATATATTGTAACTCTATTTTGTGGGTTTCAAATGAACTAGTTTTATTTTGTTTTGGATAATGTCCTCTTGCTTAAAATTGCAAACAGACAAGGCACAAATTGGTTAGTGCTTCTGTTGGGCATTCAACTTTTAAGGTTAAATTTAACTTTCTAGAAACCAAATGATTAGTTTAGAAATTCAAGCTTTGAAACTTAACTGTCTCTTTTCAAGGCTGAGTTGATAACACTTTTGGCTTGCTTTTAAATTCAACATTATATGTGAATACAGGCTGCCTGGCTATTTCAAAGGAAAGTGGACAGGAAGGCTGCTGCTGTCTCAGCAGCCACATCCTCTGCACCCTGACCACAAACATAGAAGGAACAGCTCAGCTTGCAGAGCTGGCAGCAATCAAACTAGCTTGTGAGGCAGGTGCCAGTACCATTTACACTAACTCCTATGCTATATGGGCTGGAGCCACCCAGAGGATAACTAACTGGAAGAATAATAACTGGAAAATAGGGGGAAAGCCTGTTTGGAGATTAGAATACTGGAAATGGATATACCAGCATGCAACCCAACATGCCTTAAGCATAAGTCATGTGTCAGTCACCAAAGGAACAACACCCCGACTGCACAGCTAAATAACCTAGCAGATGCAGCAATACAAATTTTTGCTGCCCAGGTGGATTGGGAACGCCTGTACATTTGGCTACATGAAACCTTGGGACACACAGGAAGCGATGAGCTGGTGTGGCAGGCACATGCCAGGGGGTGGCCTATCACCCACAAACAAGCCAGAGATCTGGTACAAGCTTGCACCCTATGTGCTGAACTCAAGGAAACATATAACAGAAGGGCAACGGTTTGCCAGGCTAAGAGATGAAAAAAAAAAATACTATGGGCAACCTGGCAAGTAGATGATATTGGTCCACCACCCACCAGTAAGCAAGGGTGGAAGTATGTTTTAACTGGAGTAGAAATTGTTTCAGGAATTGGTTTTGCTTACCCAACCCGATGGACAACAGGGTTGTCTACAATCACGGGACTAAACCGCTTTATAGCCCTTGTCCCAACACCCCAGTTTGGGGACACAAACCCACGTACTGCACTCCTACAAGGGAAAAGGAGTCTGGACCACTGCAGACGCTGGGCTAACACCAATAACCATTACTGAGGCTTGGATTGTATCCAAGACCGGCAAACCTTATGTTTTATTACAGGAAACTGAGGCAATAGCCCTGAACAGTGCTCCAGTGGGATGGATCCCTCCCAGTGCTGGTGTGGATCCGGGAAACCACCATGAACTTTTTGTATATATATACCGCTTGCTGTTGTAGCACTTGCAACCACTGTTGTTAGTTACAGACTATTGAAATGAGACATGGTACTCCAACTCGCCATGGTCTTCTTCCTCATCCCAACTGCTACTGCTGTACCGGAACACCTTACTTGACTCCTCTACTGGACTGGGAATCGAGTTTGTCCCTCTCAGCCCAAATGACTGGTGAAACAAGAGTGACATCTTCCGATGGGGATTGGTATGGTTCGATGACAGCGACTACCGCAGTCCTCTAAATAACTCTGGGGGGAAGTATGTGCGATAATTAACCAATCTTGCTGCTTACAAATTGAACAAGATGCATTTGCTATAAAGGGCGCTGTTAAGGTAATACACGCTGTAACTGAGAACGAAAAAAGCCTCATGGCTAGATTGGCTAGCCCAACACCTAGGACTTTCGTTAACTCCATTCCTTCACTCTATTGTAAATACTATATTAACCATTTTACTTGTTGTAATTGCTTGCTGCATGCTTCTATGTATTGTTAGGCGTTTGTGTACACTGCTACCTCCTCTGCACAAATCCGGTATATGACATTGGGAAGTGATCCTAATCAATCCCTTGATCCAAAATTATCTGATCAGACCCTGCCGATAGGGCGATTTTAGCTTCCTCCAAGGAGGGCAAAAGGTGCTGGCAACACCGCCATCTTGCGTTCTGGGACATAGTGAGGCGTGTCAAGGGGGTGGAATGTAGCCAGACATGAACCCCATCTTGTTTCCCCCCCCCCCCGAGAGCAAGAGAAAGGCAGTCAGCCTTTGATGCCCTGGGAACGCAGGTGTGCTGCCTGCCCCTGACTCTACCATAAACAGAAACCAGACAGTAAATGGGCTAGCTGACGACCCGGAGCCTCCCGCCGCCTGATGGCTAGTACCAGTAATTGCCTGCACTGTCCCAGGAGAGGAATCTTCGCCCATCACATACTAGAAGTGCCCATTGTCTGCATTTTCCCAGGTGTGAATTATGCTTTGCACCCTTCGTGGGAAACTTGGCATTCAAAGCCATTTTTCCTAATTGGCCACTTGAGACCAGGAAGAAGCCTACGTGACCCAAGGGGTATAAAGAGGGGTTTAGTAGCCCACCCCATTTGAGCTCAATCATCTATACCTGCTGGCAGGTATTGATTGTCTCCGAGGTCTGTGGGACGCCCAACCTCGCCCTACTTCTTCCCGAGGGATTGAGAGAAAGACGCTGGCCACGCCAAGTCTGGAACGCAGGGGTGAGAATATATACCTGCTAGGTGTCTATTTTGCATGCATTTAATAAGAGCTCAGAGAACCAAAAGGGTTTCATGGTACCTGTAAGTGACTTTTGTTTTAAGTGTAATTTCTGTCCTGTCCTTTTGTAGTGGCTGTGTTATCTGTAACACAGCAGTAGCATTTAACAGCTAAGTTTACCCTGTAACAATAAAATAGTAACTGTTTAAGCTTTAACCTGACTCCTTCAGTTGCTGTAACAGAACCAAGCACAATTTAAAAGAACTCCAGCCGGTCATAAGGGACAGATCCGTTGGGGCGCCCGTCAACCTCTTCCAGGTTGCCCGCTGCTAAGGACCCCGGTCCTGGCAGTTGAAGTCTTGGGTGTATAAGCTTTTCCCTGTAAACTTATTGGGGCGCCCGTCAACCTCCTCCAGGTTGCCCACTACTAAGGAACCCCGGTCCTGGCAGTTGAAGTCTCGGGTGTATAATACACACACACACACACACCACTCGCTGCCCTGACCATCGGCTGACACCTGGGTTCTGAGGAAATGCCGCAGGGAGCCCGGGGTCAGCTGGGGAGTCCCCAGCTGAGCCCAGGCTCCTCAACTGCCCCTTTGAATTGCCACAGAGGCAGCGTTTTAAAGGGGCAGCTGTGTGGCGGCTTCTCCTTTGAAACTGCCACCTGCACCTGTTTTAAAGGGGCAGTGGTGTCCCCAGCTGACCCCAGGCTCCACACGGCACTTCCCCGGAACCCAGGGTAAGCTGGGGAGTTCCCAATTGATCCCAGCTGGGGAGCCTGGGATCACCTGGGGAGTCCTTAGCTGATCCCAGGCTTGACGGCTGCCCCTTTGAAAGGCACACAGGTGGTATTATAAAGGGGCAGCCGTCACACATTTGATCCACAGATTTCTGCTGTGCAGCAGCTGCCCCTTTGAAAAGCTGCCTGGGGGGTTGCGGCACTGCCACCCCCCTTTGCTGCCTCTATCTTATAGAGTCAGCAAAGGGGCGGATATTGACTAGTTTATTAGTCAAAATATTATCCAAGAAGCAAATGATTATCAGATAGTTGACTAGTCCACTAGTCTTTTACATCCTTACCCTTTACCAATGATTTGGTCACAATAAGGACTCTTGGACACGTGGCCCCCCAAAACAGCTAATGGTGCTTGGTGATCCGCTGAATCAATGATCTGGTGTAACAACATAAGTATAATTAGCAAAACAACAATGGCATTCATTAAGACCTTTAAAATTTTCAAGGCTTTGGGGAACCAATCTTTGAAAATGTCCCACTAGTGATGTTTGGTTAGGTCATCTATTTCGTTGCCCAGTTGTTCAATCAGTAACTAAAATAATCTGTTTTGGGGAGACGGAATAGGCAAGCTGGGCATGGGGACCAAAAGATTGATGGTTTGGGGTGAGGATGACCCTCATGCACTATGATGGGTACCGTTGACCAGAACACCAGACACATTGTGTGTATATTGGGTATGACTATTAGTAACAGGAAACTTTTTGTGTGAGGCTGTTACACACATAGAGGAAGGCTCTGTGTTAAGAACAGATACCCTACTTTACAATGATAGGACAACAGAGTCTCTTCTTCTTGGGGCCCAGCTCAGAAAAGCAGGCATTTTGGAATACTGAGCCAGGCGGACACATCCAAGAACCCAATTTCACTGTGAGTGGTGAACAGTGAGGATGACGTGTCCCAAACCCGGAGTCCAGTAAGATTGTGTTGTATTATCCCGAATTTGTAAGTGGAGACGCAAATCCTGCCCGGCCCCATGGGAGTCCTTAAGGAGCTGTGGCTGAAATCCCAATCTAAATTGGGGTCCCGCTGAACCCAAAGAGAAATTGTACTACTGCTCATTTGGGACACTTGACCCTTCCACCAAATTTGTGTTTGTAAATAGATTGCCACACAGAACTGGTCCCATGAGCCACAAGCCCACGTGGACACCACTGCTTGGAGTTAGCTTTGAGCCATATACAGTGTCAGTTGCAACTTGATTTGACACTACACAATGTGCAGCCACCCCTTGATGCCCAGCGTTTGAAGCACAGTCATCCACAGTTCTCCCACAAACTGGGACCCTCTGTCAGAGTCAACAACCGCAGGGGGTCCCATACCGACACACAATCTTCTGAAACAATTTGACCACTTGGGCCACAGTATAGAACTTCATAGAGAAAGCCTCTACCAACGCACTGAAGGAATCACTTGAACAGGCTAGTTTGTTCCTGGGGCCCCTGAGCGCATTTCAGGAATAGGGACCCCCTTTTGGCTTATCTGTTGTTTGTTTGAGACCACTCTGGATGACTGCTTTTTTTACAATATACTAAACTGTTATCATTTAAAGAAACCTGTTTCTACTTCCTCTTTTACCACTAAGCCTTTATTAGAACTGCTGTTTGTATGGGCCCGATCCTTTTTCCTCTTGGTAAACAATTTTTTTCTGCATACTCCAACTTTTGTTTTGTTTAAAATATCTCCTTTTTTCAAAACCAAAAACAATACACAACAACAAAGCTAGCATTGAAACAAACACAACTAGATCAACACATGACATGAACCTAACATAAGACGTACATAAAAGACACCATTTTTGTCATGACAATAAAACCATGGCCTTTTCAGTTGCTCTTTAGCTGGTACCAGCTCTTTCTGATGTGCTGAAAGACAAAAAGAACATTTTTCTACCCCCTTGGGGGTGGCACATTACATCATATAATACATCTCTTTTCCCTTTACAAATATTCTTGCTGATTTCTTTATTTGCCTGCAGGTACCCCAATAATTACCTATATTTTTATTCTGTAAACCAGTAAATTTCAGTAACTTCTTTCCTTTATGAGTCTAGAGTGAATTATCCCACTGTTTAATTATTAAACTAATGAGGTGGTATGCCTCAGTTTCCTTTTTATACAGCAGACCAGGTTTCTAATAGTCTGTCTGTTGTGTGAAGTTCTGAATTTATTCACACTAAATAACCAAGAAGCTTTACTGCCATAGTGATTTTCCTTTCCTTAGCATTAGGTGGTTTTTAGTTATCATCCAACCAGGCTTAAAAGTTCTGTCTGTCCAAAAGAGAATCATATTCATTTTTACAGATTTCTCACAAGCGGGTGTTCATAAATATCTTGTCATATGCCATTCCCTGTTTTCAGATTTCAGTACTGTGCATACACAATTTGTTATTTTGCTTGGGGTCAAATTATTCCCTTTTGCTCTCAGGTTGGCTCTTTTCTTTACCTTTTCTTTTTTGGACTAGAGGGTCACAATGTAAGCCCAGTTACTTTGTTTGCAGACAAGATATATACATTAAGGGCGGGTTTTGCCTTCCCCTATTAACTACGTCATTTGCATTCACAGAGACAAATTTCTGACATGCTTTTAGGTCCAAAGCTGTCAGCAACTCAGACTCTGTTTTAAAGGAACACAATTAACTTCCACCAGAGCTCTGATTACCTTTTACTTTGAAGTTGTGCTTCCAGAACACAGAACAAAAACACAACCCACTGTGGATTCTCTCTGGAGTACATAAGATCTAACTATTTATTTATGCTCACAGATTTCTTGTACCCTTATTATAGTAACAGTCTAATTTTTAAAAGCTTCAGAGAGGTAGCTGAGTTAGTCTGTAACATGAAAAACTTAAAAAACAATAAATAGTCCATTAGCACTTTAAAGACTACAAAACATGTAGATTGTTACCCGAAAAATAAGAAATCCAGAACCCATCCTCATTTTCTTGGTTTTGGCTGCCTCAGGTACCAGACACAGCTTGATCTATAACAAGATATTGAACCATATAAAACACTGAAGTACCGCAAAGGTTAAATGCTGAATACCCAAAGCCAAACAACACTAGTTACCTGAGTCTGGCAAAAATGTCTGGTTAATTTTGCAACTATGACTGAAATGGCATTACCAAAAACAAAACAAAACCAGTTCATTCAAAGCCCACAAAACAGATTCACAAACTTACAATGTATAAATTGCATTTCCTTTTATGTATTTGAGCAGATAAGTTTCAATAGAACCCCTTATTTTCTATTAATAAATTTCACAAATAAATAAGTGTCCATAGTCAAATATTTAGAAACCAAGAATGCTTTTCCTCTGGCACTTTCCTCTTTAGCATTTTTACAACACTTTAACTGCTCAGTTCCCTCCAGACTCTGCAGAGTAAACTTTGCTCTCCTCTTTTTCTTAACTTAATTGCTCATACTTGAAAATGTCAGTTTTACTAGGGGTTTAAATTGCATTTCTTCCTTAAGCTGCCCAATCACTCTGGGGCTATGTCTAGACTACATCTCTCTGTCCATAGAGGATGTAAATGAGCCCGATAGAAAGTGCCATTGGTGTGCCTGACTGGACCTGTCTACCATATATGCATATAATCTTCTCTTTCATCACTATTTGTCAAACATTTATGGCTGTTATATATTATTTATATATATATAACTTCACTGCTCCCTTTTGCTCCCCCAAGCTGGAGTTGTGTCAGGCCCTGTACAGGTCAAGCAAATGGGGAAGGCTCCTTTGCATTCCCACCCTCCCTCCCACACCACACAGGAGCTCTGAGTTAGGTAAACTGTTGTAGTTAGCACAATAGAGCAAAGCATTAAAGAGTCCCTCCTGCCTGTAATTAATTCTCTTGCCTTTAAGCACACACCTTTAGTTTTCAAATGGAGTTCAGAAAATGGAGTTCCAGCTTTAAAAATGGAATGAGGTGTAACAGTTAATTCGAACTCAGGACTTAGTTCAAATTGCCGTTTCACTGCCGCGTGTATCAGCGGGCAGTTACTTCAGACTAGTGGAATTTCAAAATGGTGACCGGACGGGAAGATGCAAATAATGCCCGGGATATTTAAATCCCGGGCTTCATTTGCAACTTCGAATGCCTACATTAGCCTCCCTAGTTCGAGCTAGGGGGGCTAGTGTAGACATACCCCCCAGAGCCAATTCAGAAGAGTATATAGACAAACATTTTGATTCGTAGCTACAACAGGTTCTAACAGGAACCTTGACAGATATTAAAATAAACTCTTTTGTTATATGAACTACTTTTTGCTAATGTAAATCCCCAGAGTTTGAGAGTAATTAAGTTTGATAAGACTCACATTTTCCCCTCAGGTCTTCAGGCTCAAGACATGCCCATGACTGAGGCCTCTTGGACTGTGAGAATCACTTCAAGTATGGCAATGCAGTAACCATGGTGACCACGCTACTCCTGCATACTTGGTGTATATGAAATCATGACATAATGGTACAGAAAAATTTAAAATAAAGTGGTTACAAGCAAAATTATATTGCAGTTTAACACTGCAAAATGATGACAGTCTCTGAATAATGAAGAAATCCAAAACATCACAAGTGAACTTTTACTATTCAACGATCAAACATTTAAAGAGCTGGTTACTGTAATCTCTCTAATTCAGTATGTGAGTAGGCTTCTATTTAACGCATTAGTTTGAACCCTTATATCAGGGGTGGCCCAAAACACTGACTCTCCCATACAATAATGTTAAAACATTCAAGAGCTGAGCATGCCTGCTAGGGCTGTTAGGCTTCTGCCCATGTGGAAAGTGTCAGATGGGTCTTGAGCCTTGTCCTGTGGGGTGTGTCTGTCCTGCTCCTGCTCCTGCTCCTGCTGAAGCCCCAAGCTCCAACAGGCACTCCCTGAGGAACTGAAGTCCTGACACTCTTCTCCCCATCAGTACTGGAACTACGGGAGCTGGGGGGTGCTGCCCTATCCAAAATCTACTTTCAGACCAGGTCTACACTAAAAGTGAATGCTGAATCAAGATATGCAATTCCAGCTATGTTACTTATGTAGTTGGAGTCAACGTACTTGTTTCGAGATTCCCCACTGTCCGCACAACAGGAGGCTGATGGCTTCTCTTACTCCTCAGAGGAGCAGGAGCACTGGCTGCTGACAGTACTCTGAGTTTGATTGAACAGGTCTTATGCTATGGCTATACTACAAGCCTCTTGCGGAAGAGCAAATGTAAACTCTAAATTTCTACATCTGTGTGCGGTGTGGTTCTATTTATTTTAGATTCAAGGGAAACCAGGACACTCCAGGGGAAACGTAACCACTTTCTTATTTATTGCAAGCTTTAAGCAGTGAATATAGTTGTTTAGGTTTTACAAGCCTTAAAATCAATTACTATACAATTTAAATCTGAAATACTGTACATTCTAAAGCAATTAATATAGCGCAAAGCAAAGCAAAAGCAATTAATAGAAGATCTACTGTAATACAATAATAAAGCCTAGTTCACTTACACTTCCCCCGTATGCTCCCTACAGGACCAGGCAGGAGGTCGTAGTTCCTTTGATTCCCATGCATCCGAACACCATGCATTGCTGTAGCCGACGTGAAGGGGCTATTTACGTCTCGTTCTATCACGCAACACCTGTGGGTCAATCCTGTCCATTCCCTCCCATCAATTGTTCTTACTAAGCCCATTTTATAGCAAAGAGAGATTTGGTCGTTCTAATAATATTTACCAATTGATTACGTATTGTGTAAGATACCTACAATGCCCAATTTGGAATACATCCTGCTACCCAGGATTTTGCCTAAAACTGTGTGTGTAGTTAACAGTTCTATCACTGCATCTGTAATTTTTGCTTATCAGAAACAGAAGTACCAGTACAAGGTTGCTTGTTGTGTGTTCTTGACGTGGTCTCGAGTACCATCCTTATCTGCATTATTATTCAAAGCATTCCTGCTTACAAAACCTTGCCGGAGACCTTACGTGCACCAGACTTGAGGCAGGCCTGGGTTTTTCTTTTTAGAGATCCACTGTGGTAAAGGCAAACATCATCATTTATTGTCAAGGCAGAGTAGTCCAGGCTCCCACAACAAACATTGGGTCAGAGTCATCCTGGGTTTATTGATTTGTTGCATAGATTAATTTGTCCTACTACTTTTAACTGAAAATGTTCACACCCTCATATTACATATTTTTATAATTACTTCACAATCATAAGGTTTTTCTGATGTCTTCACATAACCTTTAGTTTTCTTGCCTGTCAATTATACAGGTTGGAACTCACTAGTCTAGACCTCTCAGGACCTGTCTGGTCCCAGATAAGGGATTTTTCCAGACCAGGGTACGTCATTTCAGCCCCCTCCCCCTATTGGCTTCCCGGCTTCCCCCACAGCCCAGCTGAGCCCCGCGCCTCCCTCCCTCAGAGCTCAGATAAGCTGTGCAGCTTCCCTTCCCTCCCTCCACAAATACAGTTGAGCAACCCACCCAAGCAGTGCGCTGACTGGGCCCCCCGTTGCCCTGCAGTTCCGGGGCTCTCTGATCCTGGAACATTCGTGGTTATGCCAGACCATGGATGTTGCCAGACCAGAGAATCCTGGATTTTAGAGGTGCAACCTGTAATACATTTTTGTAAAGAAATAAAGGTGAGCAGCCCTGGGTGTTAGAAGTAGGGTACAGCAAAAACAGCAGAAGAACTGCCACCTTGCCAAAAGCCACAACCTTAGGCATAAGTACAGGCCTGGGCAAATTACGGCTCGTAGGCTGCATCCGGCCCACGGGCAGGCTCCCTGCTTGCTTCACCCCACCCACACACTGCTCAGAAATGTGGTTGCAGGGCAGTTTCACTTTAAAAACTGAGCCCGGAGGGGAGTGGGGAAGATTTAGGAGCTGCTCCTGCCCCCCTCACAATCCCATTGGCCGGCTTCTGGACAGAAACTGGCCAATGGGAGTTGCATGTTTCAATAACAGGCAGCCACAAAGCACAAGGGGCTCACAGTTATTCACAGAGCACATCGCTGCAGCCTGTGCAGGGGTGGGGCAGGCAGGAAGGCTGATTTAGGAACAGGCTGCAGGCTGGTAAGTCTCCAGCCAGATCCCGCCTCTAGTACACCAGCCCCTCCCTTCCACAACCCTCTGTCCCCCATTCCTGCTCTCCTACTCCACATACCCAAATCCTCTGCCCCCTGCCTGAACCCATACCTCCTCCCAGATCCAGCACCCTAATCCCCTACCCCAGATCA
This sequence comes from Rafetus swinhoei, assembly GCA_019425775.1. Taxonomy (NCBI): domain Eukaryota; kingdom Metazoa; phylum Chordata; order Testudines; family Trionychidae; genus Rafetus; species Rafetus swinhoei. The sequence continues at coordinate 162,036,296 of CM033437.1, forward strand.
CAGTCCCCTCCTGCCCTGGCCCGCAACCCAAACCCCTGCACCCCCTCCTGTACCTCAGTTCCCTGCCCCAGGTCACAATCTAACCCCCTTGCATTCCAGTCCAGTGCCCCAGGTCACAATTGCCTCTTTCATCCAAATTGCCTCCCCTACCCCAAGCTCCCTTCTGCACCCAACCTCCATCCCAGACCCCACACCTCCTCCATTAATATCATGTAAGAGCGTGGCCTTCGACCACTTTCTAAATTCTTGGTGTGGCCCACATCAAAAATTATTGCCCACCCCTGCATGAGTAAAACCAGCCCTGGATAATACAGTATTGCATTAGGCACTAGTACTGACTGTTGATTGGAAAATCAATTTTTCCATCGTGAGTTACTGAGCAAGTGGATGGGAATAATAAGAAACAACCATTTATATAAAGTGTATGGTTTGTTTGAAATTGTTTAACAGTGCCCATTGAGCCATTTAGTCCTGATCCTCAGATCTACACAATTCAAACCTCAATACTGATGTCATCAGTTATAACACATTTATTAATATACACACTGTAAGCTCTTCAGTGCAATGGTCATGCTTTATATGCTTTTACAGATACAGTCCTGTTTCAATTTCACAAGAATAAATTAGATCAAATTTTATTGCAATCTCTAATTTAGGAAAACACTTTTCAGAAATGTAGGGAATGCCAGTTCAACAAGGTATAATTGCTTCTTAATTTGAGCAAGTATCTAAAATGTGATTGTGAGTAAATGGCAAAATCTTCTTGGGTCACCTGAAGAGACACATTCTTACAACCACTGGAGTGTTGCAAAATAGCTTGGACTCGCCACTCCTTTCCTAAAGGTTAATATTTGAAATGTGCTACTGTATATCTCACACTACATTTTCCACTTTGGAAATGGTGCTTGAATAAGGAAATGGGCTTTGATGGGATGTAAGAGACAAAATGCTTCTCAAGCCACCTGAAGTGAAACATCTCTGTGACCATTAGAATGCTGTAGAGTAGCTATCACACGCCACTACCAAATCTGAAGTTTCCTTTTGGGAAAAATCCTTCCAAATATTACACCTCCCAGCTCTACTTTCCTTGTAGGTAGACACATAAAGAACATTTTAAAAGCAACCAGAGTATTTAATTAACCTGCTGCAAACCCAGCTGCAATGCTTTTCCAGAAATTATGTAAACAAATAAAGAAGATCTATAGACATTCTGGTTTTCTTCTACACAATTTAAAACAGGAAAACGTTGCTACATTTATCAAGTTTTTTTCAATTTTGTTACAAGTGTTAAAATATCTGTCCTGGGAAGATTAAAGACCTAGAGTCTTTAGTTTTGCTGTGAGATCTGCAAAGTGGCAACAAGATGTGCTCTACTTTCCTTCTGGGGGAAAAAAATTGGCAAATTCTTCTCTGGCTGGAATATCTCCACTTCCTTTCTTTATGAATTCCAAAATGCCACCATGTAAATGCGACCTTAAATCTCATTTATTCAAGTCAAGAGGCAGTTACAGCATGTGTGACTGAATCAGGTGGATGAGGTAGATGAGGCTTTCTTCGGACAACTGAGAGAAGCTTCCGGATCGCAGGCCCTGGTTCTCGTGGGGGACTTTAATCACCCTGACATCAATACGGCAGTACACCAATACGGCAGTACACAGGCAATCCAGGAAGTTTTTGGAGAATGTTGGAGATAACTTCTTGGTACAAGTGCTGAAGGTTCCGACCAGGGGCCGTGCGCAGCTTGACCTTCTCCTCACAAACAGGGAGGAACTAATAGGGGAAGTAGAGGTGGGTGACAACCTCGGAAGCAGTGATCATGGGATGGTAGATTTCAGGATCCTGACCAAAGGAAGAAAAGAGAGTAAAATACACACTTTGGACTTCAGAAAAGCAGACTTCGACTACCTCAGAGACCTGATGGGAAGGATTCCCTGGGATGCTTGCATGAAGGGGATAGGAGTCCAGGAGAGCTGGCAGTCTTATAAAGAACCCTGATTGAAGACACAGAAAGAAACCATCCCAATGCATAGCAAGAAAAGCAAATATGCTAGGAGAAATCTGATGAGGTTCAACAAGGACGAGTGCAGAGTCCTGCACTTGGGACGGAAGAATCCCAAGCATTGTTACAGGCTGGGGACCAACCAGCTAAGTAGTAGTTCTGCAGAAAAGGACTTGGGGGTTACAGTGGATGAGAAGCTGGATATGAGTCAACAGTGTGCCCTTGTAGCGAAGAAGCCTAATGGCATATTAGGTTGCATTAGGAGGAGCATTGCCAGCAGATCCAGAGATGTCATTATTCCCCTTTATTCAGCTCTGGTGAGGCCACATCTAGAGTCACATCATGTCCAGATCTGGGCCCCCCACTACAAAAAGGATGTGGATGCATTGGAGAGGGTCCAGTGGAGGGCAACCAAAATGATTAGGGGGCTGGAGCATATGACCTACAAGGAGAGACTGAGGGAGTTGGGTCTGTTTAGTCTACAGAAGACAAGAATCATAGAATCATAGAATACTAGGACTGAAAGGGACCTCGAGAGGTCATCGAGTCCAGTCCCCTGCCCCCATGGCAGGACCAAATACTGTCTAGACCATCCCTGATAGACATTTATCTAACCTACTCTTAAATATCTCCAGAGATGGGGATATCACAACCTCCCTGGGCAATTTATTCCAGTGTTTGACTACTCTGACAGTTAGGAACTTTTTCCTAATGTCCAACCTAAACCTCCCTTGCTGCAGTTTAAGCCCATTGCTTCTTGTTCTATCCTCAGAGGCCAAGATGAACAAGTTTTCTCCCTCCTCCTTATGACACCCTTTTAGATACCTGAAAACGGCTATCATGTCCCCCCCTCAGTCTTCTCTTTTCTAAACTAAACAAACCCAATTATTTCAGCCTTCCTTCATAGGTCATGTTCTCTAGACCTTTAATCATTCTTGTTGCTCTTCTCTGGACCCTCTCCAATTTCTCCACATCTTTCTTGAAATGCGGTGCCCAGAACTGGACACAATACTCCAACTGAGGCCTAACCAGCGCAGAGTAGAGCAGAAGAATGACTTCTCCTGTCTTGCTCACAACACACCTGTTAATGCATCCCAGAATCACGTTTGGTTTTTTTTTGCAACCGCATCACACTGCTGACTCATTTTCAGCTTGTGGTCCACTATAACCCCTAGATCCCTTTCTGCCATACTCCTTCCTAGACAGTCACTTCCCATTCTGTATGTGTGAAACTGATTGTTCCTTCCTAAGTGGAGCAGTTTACATTTGTCTTTATTAAACTTCATCCTGTTTACCTCAGACCATTTCTCCAATTTGTCCAGATCATTTTCAATTATGACCCTATCCTCCAGATTAGTTGCAACCCCTCCCAGCTTGGTATCATCTGCAAACTTAATAAGCATACTTTCTATGCCAATATCTAAATCGTTGATGAAGATATTGAACAGAGCCGGTCCCAAAACAGACCCCTGCGGAACCCCACTTGTTATTCCTTTCCAGCAGGATTGTGAACCATTAATAACTACTCTCTGAGTATGGTTATCCAGCCAGTTATGCACCCACCTTATAGTAGCCCCATCTAAGTTGTATTTGCCTCATTTATTGATAAGAATATCATGCGAGACCGTATCAAACGCCTTACTAAATTCTAGGTATACCACATCCACTGCTTCTCCCTTATCCACAAGACTCGTTATCCTATCAAAGAAAGCTATCAGATTGGTTTGACATGATTTATTCTTTACAAATCCATGCTGACTATTCCCTATCACCTTGCCACTTTCCAAGTGTTTACAGATGATTTCCTTAATTACTTGCTCCATTATCTTCCCTGGCACAGAAGTTAAACTAACTGGACTGTAGTTTCCTGGGTTGTTCTTATTTCCCTTTTTATAAATGGGCACTATATTTGCCCTTTTCCAGTCTTCTGGAATCTCTACTGTCTCCCATGATTTTTCAAAGATGATAGCTAGAGTGAGGGGGGATTTGATAGCAGCCTTCAACTTCCTGAAGGGAGCTTCCAAAGAGGCTGGAGAAAGGCTGTTCTCAGTAGTGACAGATGGTAGAACAAGGAGCAATGGTCTCAAGTTACAGTGGGGGAGGTCTGGGTTGGATATTAGGAAAAACTATTTCACGAGGAGGGTGGTGAAGCACTGGAATGGGTTACCTAGGGAAGTAGTAGATTCTCCATCCCTATAGGTGTTTAAGTCTCGGCTTGACAAAGCCCTGGCTGGGTTGATTTAGTTGGGATTGGTCCTGCCTAGGGCAGGGGGCTGGACTTGATGACCTTCTAAGGTCTCTTAGAGCTCTATGGTTCTATGATTCTATAATTTTGCAACTATGAATGAAACGGCATTATCAAAACCAAAACAAAACCAATTCATTCAAAGCCCACAAAACAGTTTCACAAACTTACAATGTAAAAATTGCATTTCCTTTTATGTATTTGAGCAGTTAAGTTTCAATAGCAACCCTTATTTTCTATTAATATATTTCACAAAAGAGTCCATTGTCAAATATTTAGAAACCAAGAATTCTTTTCCTCTAGTACGTTCCTTTATAGCATTTTTACAATGCTCAATTCCCTTCAGACTCTGCAGAGTTAACTTTTGCTCTCCTCTTTTTTTCTTAACTCATCTTTGGGAATGTGAGTTTTACTAGGGGTTTAAATTGCATTTCTTCCTTAACCTCACCAATCACTCTGGGGCTATGTCTAGACTACATCCCTCCGTCGAAAGAGGGATGTAAATGAGCTGGATCAAAAGTGCAAATGAAGCGCAGATTTAAATATCCTGTGCTTCGTTTGCATATTCACATCCGATCTCTGTTTCCAAAAAGGGTATTTCGAAAGTAAAACCGGAGTCTAGACACGGTTCTTTCCCAAATACCCCTTTTTCGAAAGAACCCGTATTCCTCCTTCTCCCCCCACAGAGACGGTGCTGGGGGAATACAGCTTTTAAGCCATCGTAATAAAGGCTCAATTGATAATAGATATCTAAGAGATTGCAATATTTGGTTATGTATCACATCCCAATCGATGCTTCATCTCCTTCTATGTGCAGATTTTCTGCATAAATGTGCATGCAGAATAAATTTGTTATGTTCCTATGTACCACCATGAGAAACACAAACCTTGCTGTGAGCGCTCTGCTAATCAGCTCCGGTGTCGATTTAAAGGGCCCAGAGCGCCTTCCACTGCCTTTTTGAATCACTGGGCCCCAGGGCAGTTGTCCCTTTTTCCCATCCCTCCCCTCCCATTGGTGGGCCTGACTGGACCTGTCTACCATATATGCATATAATCTTCTCTTTCATCACAATTTGTCAAACATTTCTCCCCATTATATATATTATATATGTATATATAACCTCACTGCCGTGAAATATCACTGAAACACTTAAAGACATTTTTTTCTATCATACTATTTCCCCCTTTCAACAGATCCCCCTTTCAAGATCAAACCCCATTCCTCTGGGAGTCATTCATATATTCAAATCCTTTCCCCACCATGTCGTATATGGACATTTCTTTCTTAAGAAAGTTGTCTGCAAAGATTGAGATGTTAGTTATATATTTTTGTTTTCAAATTGACCAGAAGGCATCATTGCTATTAAATTAGTTTGCATAAAAATGTTTCTAGGAGGCTAAGTAATACTATGTGCAAGGTACTAGTACCAAGGAAGAATCAACTGATCATTATTATTATTGTATTTTATTTATAGTTGTTCATTTACAGAAAACTCAATTTTTTGACAAAAAATGGATATTTAATGAAAAAAATCTTGTATAAATACATTTTCTGTCCAACGAAACATTTTGACTGACAATTTTTGACTAGCTCTATTTATAAGATATTGATTGACAACTTTTTACCAGCCTTAAGTTAACTTTAATTTATATTGTTTATCAAAAGAAAGAGTCCCTGGTCAGCTCTGGAGAGAGAACTTGTTAAGGGCAGCCATTGGGAGGCTATACATCTGCAGATGCAGAGCGAGGAAGCAACCCCTTTGCTCCCCCAAGCTGGAGTTGTGACAGGCCGTGTACAGGTCAGGCAAATTGGGAAAGACTCGCTTTGCATTCCCACCCTCCCTCCCACACCACATTGGAGCTCTGAGTTAGGTAAACTGTTACAGTTAGCACAATAGAGCAAAAGGAAAAACTATGTAGCACTTTAAAGACTAACAAGATGGTTTAATAGGTGATGAGCTTTCGTGGGCCAGACCCATTTCCTCAGATCATATCCTGGAAGAGAATTGGCATGACCATATATACCAAAGTAATACAATGAAAAAAAGTGAACACATTATTAAACTGACAATTCAGATTTAGTACAGAAGGTGGGGTGGGGGAGAGGGAGGGAGGGAATAGCTCTTTATGAGTCAATGAATGGCTAATCAGGGGTGATAAGTAGGGAAGCTATCTTTGTAATGGTTAAGGCCGTGGTCTCCAATGCGGAGCCCACGGGCGCCATGGTGCCCGCCGGGACATTTATGTGCACCCGCCCGCCTAGTGTGCATTAGGCACACCCTAATGCAGGGGTGGACTTACCCGTTGGGACGAGCCACTGGGCTCCGCACTTCTGCACTGGAGCCGGTAGGGGCACTGCCGGCACTTATGGCCCCGCCAGAAGACCCCACCGTGCTGAGGGACTCCGATGAGGAGGCTGGCAAGCTGACCCTGGCCGGGGAAAGTACCAGGCCGGGGGAAGGGAAAGCGGGCATGGCCACGAGAGCCGTGAGCATGCGCCATCAACCCGGGCAGAACTGGGGCTGCGCTGGAGGTGGGGTCACGCGCGGTGCACCGGAGGGGGTGGTGCCGCCTCGGCCCGGTGTTGCGGCGCCGTTTTTTTTAAAATGGCCAGCCGCAGATCTGGGAAGAAGGAGGAAGGATATGCACTGAGCGGGGCGTGGGGGAGCAGAGCCTGGCTATAGGTGGGACGTCGGTGAGCGCACCTGGTGGGGCAGTCGTGTTGTGATGGGCCAGGGCTGCGAATGCCGAATGGCCCAGCTCCAGGTCCGGCACGTGATCTGGAGCTCGGGCTGTGGGGACTTCTGGGGCCCGATCACAGCAGACTCCAGCCCTGCAAACTGGAAGGCAGAAGGTAGGGGAGAGGAGGGGAAGAATAGTGGGAAAGGGTGGGAGAGGAAGGGGCTTGTGCTGAGGGGAAGTGGCAGGTCAGGAGAAGAAAGGGGAAGTCACCAAGGGATAGGGTGGGGGGAAAGGGGGCCAAATGGAGACAATGAGGAAAAGGGCACAAGGGGAGGTGTCAGTGGGAGGGGGGACAGGGTGATGCTGGGAGAGGAGAGGGTAAGGGCGTTGGGGGCTAGAGGCGGGAGGTGCTTGGAGAAGACTTGAAAGAAGGAGTGGGCATGAGAAAGGTGGGGATGGAGCAAGTCATGTGTGAGGGCTCAGAGGGGCATGAGGGAAACGGGGGCAGAGGGTAGTAAGGGGTGGGCATCAGGGAAAAAGAGGCAAAGGGGGCAGGGGTAGTGAGGGAAGGGGGAGGCACCAGGAGGGTGCAGCGGTAAGGGAAGGTGCAGGTGCCAGAGGATTCTGGGGTGAAGCAGAAGGGCAGACACCTTGTATTTGTGAATGCAAATGACCTAGATAATAGGGGAAGGCAAAACCCTCCCCTAATGTATATATCTTGTCTGCAAACAAAGTAACCATGGGTGGTGAGTTATATGGGCTTGCGATGCCCATGCTCCAGCAATATTCAGAGCCAGGGACCCTGCTCCACCAGTATTTGTAGCTGGGTCTCTCCCCCAGCTCTGCCTGGAGGAGGACCCGGCCCCCACCTGCCGGCCCGCCCCCATGCGTCTTCCAACCCTGGCCCCAGAGCATCCACCCCATCCCCGTCCCTGTCCCTGTCCCGTCCCTGCCGTGCGCAGCTTTCAGTCCGGCTCCCCATTGCCAGCGTGCACTGCTGGCTGCTGCTGCCATGTGTGGCATTTACAGGTGAGCGGGGAGACGCCCGGGCGTGATGTGACATCACGGCCCGGGATTTTAAAAGTGCTCAGCCCCACAAAGTGGAAGGCAGAAGGTAAGGTAAGGGGAAAGGTAAGGGGAGGGGGAGGAAGGGGCTTGTGCGGAGGGGGAAAATAGGGGAAGGTGTGGGAGAGGAAGGGGCTTCTGTGCAGGGATGGCTCGAGCCATTCCTGCGCCCCGGGCAGCGGGTGCGTGACGCATGCGCGGCCCCACCCCTTGGTGCACTGCACACCTTACAGCTGCAATAGGGCACGCGGCACCTGATGGCAGCCCTAAGGGGCGCTGCACGGCCCCTGGCCCCGGGCGTGCAGTGCCTGATTTCAGCTCTAAGGGGCGCCGTGCAGCCGGGCGCACTGCGCCCCTTACAGCTGCCATCAGGCGCCCCCCCATAGGTTGGCACCGTGGGCAGCTGACTGGCTAGCCCCCCCCTTAATCCGGCCCTGCTTCTGCGGAGGGGGAGGGGGAAGAAAAGGGAAGGCACCAAGGGACAGCATGGAGGAGAGACAAATGCTAGTGGGCCAAGTGCAGACAATGAGGAAAAGGGCAGGAGGGGAGGTGTCAGTGGGAGGGGGGACAGGGTGATGCTGGGAGAGAAGAGAGTAAGGACATTGGGGGCTAGAGGGTGGAGGGGGAGGTGCTGGGAGAAGGCTTGAAAGAAGGGGTGGGCATGAGGAAGGCGGGGATTAAGCAAGTCATGTGTGAGGGCACAGAGGGGTATGAGGGGAGTGGGGGCAGAGAGTGGTGAGGGGTGGGCATCAGGGAAAAAGAGGGCAAAGGGGGCAGAGGCAGTGAGGGAATGGGCAGGCACCAGGAGGGTGCAGGGGTAAGGGAAGGTGCAGGTGCCAGAGGATTCTGAGGTGAATCATAGAATCATAGAACCATAGAGCTGGAAGAGACCTTAGAAGGTCATCAAGTCCAACCCCCTGCTCTAGGCAGGACCAATCCCAACTAAATCAACCCAGCCAGGGCTTGGTCAAGCCGAGACTTAAACACCTCTAGGGATGGAGACTCCACTACTTCCCTAGGTAACCCATTCCAGTGCTTCACTACCCTCCTAGTGAAATAGTTGTTCCTAATATCCAACCTGGACCTCTCCCACCACAACTTGAGACCATTGCTCCTTGTTCTACCATCTGTCACTACTGAGAACAGCCTTTCTCCATCCTCTTTGGAACCTCCCTTCAGGAAGTTGAAGGCTGCTATCAAATCCCCCCTCACTCTTCGCTTCTGCAGACTAAACAGACCCAACTCCCTCAGCCTCTCCTCATAAGTCATATGCTCCAGCCCCCTAATCATTTTGGTTGCCCTCCGCTGGACCCTCTCCAATGCGTCCACATTCTTTTTGTAGTGGGGGGCCCAGAACTGGACACAATACTCCAGATGTGGCCTCACCAGAGCCGAATAAAGGGGAATAATGACATCTCTGGATCTGCTGGCAATGCTCCTCTTAATGCAACCTAATATGCCATTAGCCTTCTTGGCTACAAGGGCACACTGTTGACTCATATCCAGCTTCTCATCCACTGTAACCCCAGGTCCTTTTCTGCAGAACTACTGCTTAACTGGTTGGTCCCCAGCTTGTAACTGTGCTTGGGATTCTTCTGTCCCAAGTGCAGGACTCTGCACTTGTCCTTGTTGAACATCATCAGATTTCTTGTGGCCCAATCCTCCAATTTGTCTAAGTCACTCTGGACCCTATCTCTGCCCTCAAGCGTATCTACCTCTCCCCCTACCTTAGTGTCATCCGCAAACTTGCTGTGGGTGCAATCCATCCCCTCATCCAGGTCATTAATAAAGATATTGAACAAAACCGGTCCTAGAACCGAACCTTGGGGCACTCCGCTAGAAACCGACCGCCAACCTGAAATCGAGCCGTTGATCACTACCCGCTGGGCCCGGCCTTCTAGGCATTTTTCTATCCATCTTACTGTCCATTTATCCAATCCACATTCCCTTAACTTGCTGGCAAGAATATTGTGGAGACCAGTATCAAAAGCCTTGCTAAAGTCAAGGTATATCACATCCACTGACTTCCCACGTCCACAGAGCCAGTTACCTCATCATAGAAGCTGATCAGATTGGTCAGGCACGACTTGCCCTTTGTGAATCCATGCTGACTATTCCTAATCACTTTCCTCTCTTCCAAGTGCCTCAAAATGGATTCCTTAAGGATCCCTTCCATGATTTTTCCAGGAACCGAGGTAAGACTGACCGCCTATAGTTCCTTGGATCGTCCTTCTTCCCTTTTTGAAGATGGGCACTACATTTGCCTTTTTCCAATCATCCGGGATTTCTCCCGATCTCCACGACTTTTCAAAGATAATGGCCAAAGGCTCAATGACATTTGCCAACTCCTCAGTACCCTCGGATGCATTAATCCGGACCCATGGATTTGTGTACGCTTAGCTTTTCTAAATAGTTCCTAACCTGTTCTTTACCCACCACGGGCTGTCCATCTTCATCCCATCTTGAGTCACTTAGCGCAGAAGTCCAGGAGCCGACCTTGTCCGTGAATACAGAGGCAAAGAAAGCATTGAGTACTTCAGCTTTCCCACATCATCTGTCACTAGGTTACCTCCTTCATCCAGTAGGGCCGCACACTCTCTCTGATCACCTTCTTCTTGTTAACATGCCTGTAGAAACCCTTCTTGTTATCCTTCACATCCTTAGCCAGTCGCAATTCCATTTGCGCTTTCGCCTTCCTGATAACCCCGGCATTCTCGAGCTATACATTTAAACCCCTCCTGGTCATTTGTCCAAGTTCCCACTTTTTGTAAGCTTCCTTTGTGCTTAAGTTCACCAAGGATTTCCCCGTAAGCCAATCCGGTCTCCTACCATGTTTGCCTCTCTTGCTTCGGCCGGGATGGTTTCTTTCTGTGCCTTCAATAAGGCTTCTTTAAAATACTGCCAGCTGTCCTGGACTCCTTTCCCCTTCATGTTAGCATCCCAGGGGATTCTGCCCATCAGATCTCTGAGGGAGATCTGCCCTGAAGCAGAAGGGCAGATACCTGCAGGGGAGGGACCAGCACCAGAAGAGAGAGGCAGGGCAGGTGTGTAGAGGGAGGTGTTAGGAGAGGGGATGAGGAGGGGTAGCTCACATGATCAGAGTGGGGCTACTGGAGGAGTGGGCACAGGGGGGGAGAGAAGGGTCGGTGGAGGTGGGCATGGGAGGGGAATATCATCCTACTCTCCCAACTACGAAAAATTGACTGAAGAAATGCAGTGCCAAAAATCACACTGACTTTTTTAGAAAAACCAAGTGAATTAATGATATCTATTTTCTATTAAGTGCTGATGAACGTGTGTGATTAACTTGTGTTTAACTTTTTTTCATATTTTTTGTTTGTTTATTGAAATCCAGATACAGGTAACAATACAAAGAATATTTTTAATTAACCATACCTAGCTATCTATGTTAAAGTAAGAATAATTAATATATTTGGACTAGCAGTTCAACAATATTTTACTTTTTTTAAATGAATAAGATGAAAACTGTTTATGATATTTATTTTGCAAAAACTCCTTAATTTTTCTTAAAGGTAGATAAAAAAGAGCAAATTCACATGGTAAGGTGAAAGAGTAATTGCCGAATAATTTAATTAATACCTTTTACATGTAAAATTACCTTTTTTATCTTATGGATTCATATATTATGTAATATTAAATATGATGTTTTTCGTATTATTTAATGTAAAATACAAAATAAGTCTTGACAAATTGTTGGCGCCCGCCACACTCTTCTGAAAACATGACTGTGCTGTTGGCCACAAAAAGGTTGGGGACCACTGGGTTAAGATAATTAGCATCTTTGTTAAGACCCATTTGTAAAGTGTCAAATTTAAGCATGAAAGAAAGTTCTGAAGTTTCCCTCTGTAATCTGGTGTTAAAGTCTCTTTGAAGTAAAATGCTTGTAGTAAGGTTGTTAAGCCTATGTCCAGGTAGGCTGAAATGAAAAGCAACTGGTTTTTCCTTGTGAAGATGTCTGATGTCTGATTTGAGGGCATTAATTCTTTGGTGAAGTGTCTGAGAAGTCTGTCCAATGTACATAGCAGAAGGACACTGTTTTATACTGCCCCTGTATAAAACTATGGTACGCCCACATCTTGAATACTGTGTACAGATGTGGTCTCCTCACCTCAAAAAAGATATTTTGGCCTTGGAAAGGGTTCAGAAAAGGGCAACTAAAATGATTAGGGGTTTGGAACGGGTCCCATATGAGGAGAGGTTAAAGCGACTGGGACTTTTCAGTTTAGAAAAGAGGAGACTGAGGGGGGATATGATAGAGGTATATAAAATCATGAGAGGTGTTCAGAGGGCGAATAAAGAAAAGTAGTTTATTAGTTCCCATAATAGAAGAACTAGAGGACACCAAATGAAGTTAATGGGTCGCAGGTTTAAAACTAATAAAAGAAAGTTCTTCTTCACACAGCATGTAGTCAACCTGTAGAACTCCTTGCCAGAGGAGGCTGTGAAGGCTAGGACTATAACAGAGTTTAAAGAGAAGCTAGATAATTTCATGGAGGTTAGGTCCATAAAAGGCTATTAGCCAGGGGATAGAAATGGTGTCCCTGGCCTCTGTTTGTCAGAGTCTGGAGAAGGATGGCAGGAGACAAATCGCTTGATCATTGTCTTCGGTCCACGCTCTCTGGACACCTGGTGCTGGCCACTGTCGGCAGACAGGCTACTGGGCTAGATGGACCTTTGGTCTGACCCAGTACGGCCGTTCTTATGTTCTTATGTTGGCACATGATGGCATAAATTATATTTCTGGATGAACAGGAATATGTGTTCTTGATCATATAACTGACATGGTTAGGTCCGGTGATGGTGTCACCAGAGTAAATATGTGGACAAAGTTGGCAACGGGGTTTGTTGCAAGGGAAAGTTCCAGGGTTGGTATTAATGTGGTATGTCCTGTGGTTGTTGGTAAGAATCTTCCTGAGGTTAGCAAAGCATTAAAGAGCCCCTCCTTCCTGTAATTCTCTTGCATTTAAACATCCACTTTTTAGTTTTCAAATGGAATTCAGAAAATGGAGTTCCAGCTTTAAAAATTAAGGCAATTTAGTTTTTGTTTTGGATACATAGTTCTCAGTTAAACAATTTTAAGAAAAATACTGCATAGCACATGCACAACAAATTATTTATACAGCAGGCTCCTCAGAGCCTCAGAGCCAATTCTGAAAAGTATATAGACAAACATTTTGATTCGTAGCTACAACAGGTTCTAACAGGAACCTTGACAGATATTAAAATAAACTTTTTTGTTATATGAACTACTTTTTGCTAATGTAAATCCCCAGACCTTGAGGGTAATGACGTGTGGTAAGACTCATGTTTTCCCCTCAGATCTTCAGACTCAAGACATGCCCATGACTGAGGCCTCTTGGACTGTGAGAATCACTTCAAGTATGGCAATGCAGTAACCACGCTACTCGTGCACACTTGGGGTATATGAAATCATGGTATAACGGTACAGGACAATTTAAAATAAACTGGTTACAATCAAAATTATATTGCAGTTTAACACTGCAAAATGATGACAGTCTCTAAGTAATAAAGAAATCCAAAACATCACAAGTGAATTTTTACTGTTCAACAATCAAACATTTAAAGAGCTCATTACTGTAATCTCTCTAATTCAGCATGTCAGTAGGCTTCTATTCAAAGCATTATTTTGAACCCTTATAACAAGGCTTTCTGGGGGTACGCATGCAAATGTTGATTGCGTGGCTTTCTGGGGGTGCACAAGCATATGCAGCTTGTGCGGCTTCCTGAGGGTGGGGTGCACTCTCCGGGGGGAGCCCAAACCCTGGGGCATTTTCATCTCCTAGGAGAGCGCCAGGGACTCCCCACGTGAAGACAAATGGGAGGGCAGGTTTATCCACAGCAAGTCAGTTAAAGACTTCCAAAACATGCACCTGTTCACATCACCTAGTGCTGGAGTCCTGGTCCCACTCCTCACTCTGCAAAGGGATTTTATTATTAGAAGCCTTATAATCACTCAGACTCCAACCCCAACACATAAGCTGTCCAACTCTTGGTGTCTATGGACAAGAATCAGCCTCACTATACAATGAAACAGAAAACAGGACTATGCAGCACTTTAAAGACTTTTAGCCTTTAAAGTGCTGCATAGTCCTGTCTTTTGTTTCAGCAAGACCAGACTAACACGGCTACATCTCTATCACTATACAATGAGACAGTTCAAAGGGATTAAGAGAACTTTTGTTTCAACTCCCCCAGCTAACTGTCCAGAACAAGACAGGCACCAGACAACAAAACCCCACTAGGCTAAGACCTATTCCATGAGCGCAGCCCTATGCTTTCTCCTTCAGGGACGGAACAAACAGCCTCTGAAGCAGGGTGGATTGATTTAAATAGCTTTGATTTAAATCTCTAATTTTAATCATGATTTAAACCGGCAAGCAGAAAACCTTGGTTTAAATGAGAAATTAATCATTTAAATTATACTTTTAAAATATTTTCCTAAAGGATGGTTGAGTCTTATTGATTAGCAACCTTTAAAACATATTGATTTACAACTAAATATAACCTTTATGCCAGATGTGGTGCTTCTATTTACCAACCAGGAGAATACACTCAGTATAGCTACCAACTAAATAAATGCCCAAATAATTGTGTAACTTACATGTAATCAGATTCTTAATTTTTACATTTTTATTCTATTACAAAATGGTGTACAATAGGAACACTTAAGAGACAGGTTTTACCCCATTTATTATTTTCTAAGTGGTGGCTACTTTTTTTAAAATATATGACTTGCATCTACTTCTGTCTGGACGGAAATTCAATTTAAAATAAACAAACCAGCATTTAATTTTTGTATGACATAAAACTACCTTAAATGTGAAGGACACATAACAAAAAAGTATCCAAACACGTTTTGCATCTAAAATTCATTTATTGAACAAAGGAAATATCCATAGTGAATTTAACAGATCAATTCTAGTCATCATGTTCTTCAAGATGTTAGAACGCTCTCATAACCAGTTTTTTACTGAGAGAAGAGGAAAACAAGTTTTTCTGCTTCGTCTATTCTCGGTTTTGCAATGGTGAATGAACTAATCTTTGAATTGAACAAGCTGAATAAACCAAAGTGATAAAAACATCTCTTTTCACCTGCAGAACAAGCTACTGCTGATGTAAACACTGGTTCCAGGTACTTACACAGCAACTTACACTAATGAACTGGTAGAATTTCTTTAAAAGTTGACAGGAGACATGTTCTGTTTAATTTTTAAATTTAATTCATAAGTTGTTTAAATAGGTTATTATAAATTTAGGCCATAACAATTTTTAATTTAATTTTAAAGGTATATTATTTAAAACAAAGCCTATTTAAATGGGATCAAAATTCCAATTTTAATAAAGCTCTCCTGCCCCAGACAGGAAGGGACTTGGGAACACGGGCACTGGGAACACCAGAGTTCCCCTTCCTCAAACAAAGGGGGAGGGAGAATCACCTGCGTCCCAGGCAGGGATGAGGTTATCAGGACACAGCACAAAGGGGCTGGGTTCCTGGGCAGGTGTGTGTGTGGGGGGGGAAGGTTCAGGGCCCCGAGAGTAGGGGGAGGAAGGATTATTTAGAGAGCCAGACAGGAGATGGGGATCCAGGTGGGTGGCAGGGAAGCAGGGTCGAGGCCAACTCGGGGGGGGTGGGGCAGGCAAGAAGAGGAGACAGGGTCCCAGCAGGGTTGCAGTGGGCCAGGAGGTGGGGTTGCTGGACAGAGGCCAATCCAGGGGAGGAGACGACAGGGGTGGGTAGCGGTACAGTGAGCAGGGCAGAGAGGCGGGGACAGCTGGGCAAGGGGGTCAGGCAGGGAGTTGTGGGGAGAGAACAGAGGCAGGGGTGGCTAGCCGAGGAGGTACACAGGCGGGGCCCACGGGCGGGAGGTGGGGAGAGGAACTGTGGGAGGGCGCACGGGAGGGTGGCCGGCGGGGCACACGGAAGGAAGGAGGCCGCACTCACTCGAAGGCAAAGAAGAGGCAGCCGGGCTCAGCGTCACCAGCCACGGCCGACCCGCGCCGCCCTCCAGGAAGCACCCCAGCAGGGGCCGTGCCTTGGGGCTTCCCACGCAGAGCTCCCCAGGGCCAGGCACAGGCTCCGAGCAGCCGGGCGCAGGGCTCCCAACTCAGGGCAGCCTCCACGGGGCTCCCCGCCTGCACCTCCTGTGGGACGGAATGCTGCCCCGAAAAAGCGCCGTCCCAATCACATGCTTCCTTCGCCGGTGCTTAGAGCCGGCCCTGCTCTCTGATACAATAATCTTAAAACATTCAAGAGCTGGGCGTGCCTGCTAGGGCTTAAAGCTTCTGCCCATGCGGAAAGTGTCAGATGGGGCTTGAGCCTTCTGTCCTGTGGGGTGTGTCTGCCCTGCTCCTGCTCCTGCTGAAGCCCCACGCTCCAACAGGCACTCCCTGAGGAACTGAAGCCCTGACACTCCTCTCCCCATCGGTCGATCTTCCATTTAGTGAAGAGATGGCCTCAGTCATGCTGGTGTAAACCTAGAATAACTCCACTGAAGCAAATGAGGCCAAATTCTCCCCTCCGATACACGCACACAACTCATTCTGGATTCTCTGGACCCTGTGTGTATGCCTTTGGAGAGACAATTTAGCTCAGGATTTCAACAGTCTGACTGAGAGCAGAATCTGACTCTGTATTTGTGCTTGCAGGTTACTACCTGTGGGATTTAAAGTTAAACAACCCACAGATGAATTCTGCCACACTACTCGTTCTGAGGCTTATAAGCCTCTTATAGGAAGTTTGTAACACTTATATTAGTTCTAGACCTTCCTCTCCCTCTACTTGGTAGTTATTAAATATTTAAAACCTGGGCATTAAAAATTTAAGGAGAAAGGCCCAGCTAGTCACAGATCACTAAATTCTCATTGATAGCAATGGGAGTTCAGTACCTAACTACCTTTGAGGATGGAGATAGGCACCCAAAATGCTTTCTGGGGAACTGGTATTTCCAAGTTACCAAACATTTGAAAGCTTAGAAATATACACTTAACACAGTTCAAATAACCTTAACTCTGCCCGGTCTTCAGATTTCGGATTGCTCTATATCTCTGTGACACACACTGATAGCCACACGTCATTATTTTTTCCACTGTATTTTCAGTATTTACCATGTAATGTTTCATGTCACGCATAGTAATATGAAGACATTATATAAGAGCCATGTATGTATCTAGGCTATCTTTGATCCTCATTTTATAAGCCAGCTATACCAGCAGCGTGTGATGAACAAATCAACACCTATCCAACATTCCTGTTATGAAAAAGAGACCACAATATTTTCACATCTTGCCCACTATGTACAACTAGCCAATAGCCCATCATAAGACGAGATTTTGCAAGGAACCTGGAAATCATAAGACGGTGAGGATCGAGTGTCTCTCTGCCCCACCTCTTCGCCCTGCCCTCGGGTCTCTCCTCCACGTCCCATTCCCTTTCTATCTCAGTCTTCTCTCCTGAGCCTCCAGTCTCTCGCTCCGTCTCTCTCTCTCTCTCTCTCTCTCTCCTCCTAATGCCTCCCCCCCTCTCTCTCAGCTCTCCTCCACCTCTTGCCTCTCTCTCCATCTCTCTCTTTCTCTTCTCCTCCTCCTCCTGCCTCTCTCTCTCTCCTCTCTCCTCTGTCTCCTCCGTTCTCCTCTCTGTCTCCTCCGCTTTCCTCCGCCTCCTCTCTCTCTCCTCCTCTCTCCTCCACCTCCTCTCTGTCTCCTCCGTTCTCCTCTCTGTCTCCTCCACTTTCCTCCGCCTCCTCTCTCTCTCCTCCGCTATCCTCCGTCTCCTCTCTGTTTCCTCCGTTCTCCTCTCTGTCTCCTCCGCTTTCCTCCTTTTGAATCTGGTGCCCTTTCCTGATGTCAGAGATGCACTCTCGTCCAGGCCCCATGCCCTGGCCATGTACGTCACTGCCCTGCCCCCCTTCGCCTCCCCTGTGGCGCTCGGCTGAATTCTGCGCTGCTCAGCCGGGCTGCCGCATGGGAGCAACCGGCGTAAATGGCCATTTGGGCTCTGCGGTCCCCATGCAGCACAGGGGCCGGCGCTGCATGAGTGCAGGGTGGATCCTGCCCTGTCACGTGGCGCTCAGTGCTCCGCTCCGTCTACTGATCAATGCCACGACATCGCTCAGAGGCAACAGAAAATGTTACAGCGTTACAGAGGCACAGGCACCGCTCAGAGGCAACAGAGAACATTACAGCATTACAGCGGCATTACAGCATTATAGCGTGACAGAGCCACAGACATTGGGCTTTTATATATATGATACTACTGTAATAAACCATGTAACCAAGGCAAATTAATAAGGAATATGTCTAACACACCCATTCACCCGCTTCTTCATGGAAAGTACAAAGATGACAATAATTATCTCAAACACTCCATTGATGTGAGGCTGAGACCCAAACTTCTGCAACCAATCCATCCTCCCTCCCTCCTGTGCCTATCATTGATCAAATAAGGCAGTGCTCACCAACCAGTAGAGCGGGGTCTACTGGTAGATCTTGAAGCCTCCGACAGGTGATCCTGACTTGTTCGGCCAGGAAGCTATCAAGTGCTGGCACTTCACTTGCCCCTCCACCCACTGTCGTGATGCTCCTGCCCTCTGCCTTGGAGTTATCCCCCTGGGAGGCTCCTCCTTGCTGTGGAGGATCTGGGAGGGAGAAGAGGAGGGTGCTGATGTTAGGGTGTCCCTCCTTCCCCCACTTCTGTACCCTAGCTCCACACAGAGAGAAGAGGATGGAGGGAGCTTGGCAATGAAATTTCTCTCACTCTCACACACTGTGTGTGTGTCTGTCATTCTCACAAACATGCACTGTCTTTCACTATCATCTCCTGACCCAAGACATACGTGGCTTGTTGTAACTTCTTGTACTGCTTGCAAAGTGGGTTATGTTTGGTTTTTGACTGGTCTGTGCATTTCATAATTTTCACTTCTCTCTTACGCTTAAATTTAATTCTTTGAATAGTGAGTTCTAAAAGGACTAACCTGTCGTGGCTGGAGTAATTATCCCTGTGGTAATTGCTGCTCCTGGAAGGGGCTGGCATCTCCCTGCAGCCGCTGAGAAAGGCAGAGCAGGGGGTCTCCACACGCTGTCCTGGCCTGCAGCCACCACTCCTTCAGCTCCCATTGCTCAGTAACTGGGAACCGTGGTCAGTAGAAACTGTGGGCTCAGTGCTTGCAGACGAGGAGTAGCACATGGTGCCATGGAGCCATTGCTGTATATACCAGCTGCTTTAAGGAGTGGGGCAGGACCAGGGCAGGAGTAAGCCTGCCTTAACCACACTGTTCCACCACCTGGAAGCTGTCTCTGTTAAACGGTGCCCAGCCAGAACCTGCTTCCTGAATCTCTGTCCCAGTCCTAAATCCCCTCCTGCAACCAAACTCCTGTCCCAGGCATGAGACCCCCTGCATCCAAACTCCTTCCCAAAGCTTGTACCCTGAAACCCCTCCTGGACCCCAGTCACCCAATCTGGGCTAATCCCAGGGCCCCATTAGCCTAAAACCAGAGCCTGCACCCCAATCCTCTCCCCTCTACATAGGCTGGGGATCTAGTGAAAGTGAGTGAGGATGGGGGAGGAAGGGGATGGAATGAGCAGGGTGAGGCCTCAAAGAAGGAGTGGAGCAGGGGCAGGACTCAAAGAAGGGGTGGGAAGGAAGTGGAAGAAGGGTATTTGGGTAATCTCCCATCGATTGTTCTTACTAATCCCATTTTATAGCAAAGTGAGACTTGGTCACTCTAATAATATTTACCAATTGTTTACATATTGTGTAAAATACCTACAATGCCCAATTTGGCATATATCCGGCTACTCAGGAGGTTGCCTAAAACTATACGCGTGGTTGACAGTTGTATGACTGCATCTGTAATTTTTGTTTATTAGAAACAGAAGTACCAGTATAAGGTTGCTTTTCGTGTGTTCTTCACGTGGTCTCCTGTACCATGCTTATCTGCATTATTCTGCAAAACATTCTTGCTTACAAAACCTTGCCGGCGAGCTTACGTGCACCAGACTTGAGACAGGCCTGGGTTTTGCTTTTTAGAGATCCTCACTGTGGTGAAGGGAAACATCACCATTTATTGTCAAGGCAGGGTAGTCCAGCCTCCCCTACACTGTGTAGTTTTATAAAACATTGGGTCAGAGTCATCCTGGGTTTATTGATTTGTTGCATAGATTAATTTGTCCCACTACTTCTAACTGAAAATGTTCAGGCCCTCATATTACATATTTTTATAATTACTTCACAATCATAAGGTTTTTCTGGTGTCTTCACATAACCTTTAGTCTTCTTGCCTGACAATTATACAGGTTGGACCTCCCTGGTCTGGCCCCCTCAGGACCTGTCTGGTCCCAGGTAAGGGATTTTTTCAGACCTGGGTACGTCATTTCAGCCCCCACGCCCTTATTGGCTTCCCAGCTTCCGCCGCAGCCCAGCTGAGCCCCCCGCCTCCCTCCCTTGTATCCCAGATGAGCTGCGCAGATCCCCCCTTCTCCCCAAAGTACAGTTGAGCAGCCCACCCAAGCAGAACGCTGACCAGGCTCCCACTGCTCTGCAGCTCTGGGGCTCTCTGATCCTGGAACATCCATGGTTATGCCGGACCATGGATGTTGCCAGACCAGAGAATCCTGGATTTTAGAGGTGTAACCTGTAATACATTTTTGTGAAGAAATAAAGGTGAGCAGATTCTGAGAATAGGATGGAGGTAGAAGGTCACCAATGAGGAATTATATAGCAAGATACAACCGGAAGAGAACCTACTGCAGAAGGTTATCCAACGGAAGTTACAGCTATTCGGGCATATCTGCAGAATGAACCTTGGTATTCAGCATAATGGATGGTCAGAATAGGAGAGGCAGACCCCACAGAGAATGGGTAGATGACACAGTAAATTGGTGCAGACCTAGTCTACAGAAACTAAGCTACTGTGCACTGGACAGGGAAAGATAGAAGAAAATAGTGAGGGAGGCATCGGACACCAACGGGCGTTGAGCCCATAGTTGTTGATGATGATGATGATGATGATGAGCCCTGGGGGTTAAAGTAGGGTACAGTAAAAACAGCAGAAGAACTGCCACCTTGCCAAACGCCACAACCTTAGCCATTAGTACAGGCCTGGGCAAAATACAGCTCATGGGCTGCATCCGACCCACAGGCAGGCTCCCCGCTTGCTTCGCCCCACCCACCCACCCACTGCTCAGAAATGTGGCTGCAGAGCGATTTCACTTTAAAAACTGAGCCTGGAGGGGAGTGAGGCAGCTTTAGGAGCTGCTCCCACCGATAGCACAATCCCATTAGCCGGCTTCAGACCAGAAACTGTCCAATGGGAGCTGCGTGTTTCAATAACAGGCAGCCACAAAGCACAAGGGGCTCATAATTATTCACTGTGCAGGTGGGCAGGCAGGGAGGCTGATTCAGGAAAAGGCTGCTGGCTGGTAAGTCTCCAGCCAGACCCTGCCTCTAGTACCCCAGACCCTCCCTTCCCCAACCCTCTGTCCCCCACTCCTGCTCCCCTACTCCACATACCCGAATCCTCTGCCCCCCCTCCTGCACCCATACCCCCTCCGAGATCCAGCACCCCGATCCCCTGCCCCAGATCACAGTCCGCTCCTGCCTTAGCTCACAACCCAAATCCCTGCATCCCCTCCTGTATCCCAGTTCCCTGCCCCAGGTCACAATCTAACCCCATGCACCCCAGACCAGTGCCCCAGGTCACAACTTCCTCCTTCACCCAAACTCCCTCCCTTATCCCAAGCTTCCTTCTGCACCCAACCTCCATCCCAGACCCCACACCTCCTCCATTAATATCATGGAAGAGTGCGGCCCTCCACCACTTTCTAAATTCTTCGATTGGCGCCCCGTCAATAATGATTGCCCACCCCTGTATGAGTACAACAAGCCCTGGATAAAACAGTATTGCATTAGGCACTAGTACTAATGACTGATTGGAAAATCAATTTTTCCATCGTGGGTTACTGAGAAAGTGGATGGGAATAATAAGAAACAACCATTTACTGTAAAGCGTATGGTTTGTTTGAAATTGTTTAACAGTGCTCACTGAACCAGTTAGTGCTGATCCTCAGATCTGCTCAATTCAAACCTCAATACTGATGTCATCAGTTATAACACAGGTATTAACATACACACTGTAAGCTCTTCAGGGCAGTGGTCATGCTTTATATGTTTTTACAGATACAGTCCTGTTTCAATTTCACAAGAATAAATTAGATCAAATTTTATTGCAATCTCTATTTTAGCAAAACACTTTTCAGAAATGCAGGGGATTCCAGTTCAACAAGGTGTAATTGCCTCTTAAGTTAAGCAAGTATCTAAAATATGATTGTGAGTAAATGGCAAAATCTTCTTGGGTCACCTGAAGAGACACGTTCTTACAACCACTGGAGTGTTGCAAAATAGCTTGGACTAGCCACTCCTTTCCTAAAGATTAATATTTGTAATATGCTATTGTATATCACACGCTACATTTTCCACTTTGGAAATGGTACTTGAATAAGGAAATGAGCTTTGATGGGATGTGACAAAATACTTCTTTAGCTACCTCTTTGTGACCATTAGAATGTTGTGAGTAGCTGTCACGCGCCACCCCCAAATCTGAAGTTTCCTTTTGGGAAAAATCCTTCCAAATATTACATCTCCCATCTCTACTTTCCTTGTAGGTAGACACATAAAGCACATTTTAAAAGCAAACAGAGTATTTAATTAACCTGCTGCAAATCCAGCTGCAGTGCTTTCCCAAAAATTATATAAACAAATAAAGAAGATCTATAGAAATTCTGGTTTTCTTCTACACAATTTTCTCTGTGCTGTCAAACATTCTGACCCAGAGTTTTTCCTGTGACCTCACGACAGCACCAATCTGCTGAAAAATGTCTACACTAGGAAATTATTTCAAAATAACTAATTTCAAAATAATAACTCCTAAAACAACTGTTTTGAAATAAGCTTATTACTCGAGGATATGTCTACACTGCATTCCTCTTTTAAGAGAGAAATGCAAATGCAGCCGAGCAAAATTGCAAATGAAGAGCGGATTTGAATTTCATGCACTTCATTTGCATAATCACGTCCAGCCGCTATTTTGAGATAAAAAACGCCGTGTAGACACGGTTATTTTGAAAGAAACCCCTTCTTTCGAAATACGCATTAAACCTCATTTTTTAAGGAGTAAGGGTTTAACATAGGCCCGACATAAGGTTGAATTAAGAAACACAACTTCAGCTACGTTAATTCCATAGCTGACATCGAAGTATCTTAACTCAACTTTTGGCACTGTCCATCCTGCAGGAAGTTAAAGGGAGAACACTCCCCTTTCAACTTCCCTTGCTCTTTGTGGAAGCAGGACTACCGGTATCCCAGAAAAGCATCACCGTGTCCAAGGAACACATCCATTTTAGAGAAAAAAAAAATCTAAAAATCACACACGCTTTTTCGCCATCCCTGTAAACCTCATTCTATGAGGCATAAGGGATGTGTCAAAAGAGAGCTTTTTTCTGAAATTTGCTGCCGTGTAGACGTGCCAAATTTTGGAAAAGCCTCTTTCGAAAGTAAATCAGAAAAAGATACGCTAATTGCGGTATACAATTTAACCCTGCAGTCTATATATAGCCAAACTGAGAAACAAGAAACTGAGTAGGCAGAAAGGTGGCTCTTTTCAGTTGAGAGGGAGAAGAGCAGGCTCCGAGCCACTGCTCCTTTTATTACAGAGGAGGGAGAAATAGAAGTAAAAGGACCAGATGCAGAATGAGGATTGGTTGGGGACTGAGTGTTTCTACAAACCCAGGAGAGGAGCAGAGATGGGCCACGTGGGGCCAGAGGTAGCACAGGCATCTGCAGACAGGCAGTGGGGAGGAATTAATTGGTTTAAGGAAGGAGAGCAACATTAAGTGGTTTCAAGAATAATTGACTTGTGGGGGGATTAATTACTTTACCGTGGCAGAATGTATTTATTGGATGGGGATGGGGGGAAAGCCCTGGCCCCGGGGGCTAGTGCCTTCTCGGCCTCACACTGGCCTGGTCAGGGAGGCGGGATGGGCACTGGCTTACAGGGGGGATTAATTACCTGCGGGGTGGGGGGCCTAGAAGGGGGATGGCCATATCCCACTGGGAGCACACAACCCCTCTCTCAGTCTCTGTTTTGTGGGTTCCTGTCTCTCCTTCTGCAGGTTATCCTGGCCATCAACTCAACTGCACAGAGTCATCCGGCTCCAGGACCTGGAGGCCACCATGGGCGGCGGCTTTGCTATCCTGGGGTTCCCCAACTGCACAGGAGCAATCGATGACACGCACATCCCCATCCGTGTCCTGGAATGTTGAGCGGTCCAGTTTGTCAACAGAAAGGGCTACTCCATAGTGCTGCAGGCCCTGGTGGACCACCGGGGCCACTTCACAAACATTTATGTGGGTTGGTCGGGCAGGGCTCACAATGCCCAAGTATTTTGGAACTCCAGCCTGTGTGCCCAGCTGGAGGCGCACACCTTTTTCCCCCAACGGGAGTTTCCAGTGGGTGACCAGACTATGCCAGTGTGAATAGTGAGGGACGTGGCATACCCACTCATGCCCTGGCTAATGCGCCCCTACACCGGCCACCTGGATCACACCAGGGACATTTTCAATGCCTGCCTGAAAAGATCCCGCCTGCACGTGGAGTGAACCTTCGGGCGTCTGAAGGGACGGTTCTGCTGTCTCCTCACCCTGGACATCGGGGAGCAGAATATCCCCCAGGTGGTGGTGGCCTGCTGTGTGCTCCACAACATGCTGGGGCACAAGGGGGAGGCCTTCCTCCCGGGGTGGGTGGCAGAGGCCGCCCGCGAGGGCCGGGGGTTTGAGCAGCCCCGGACTGCTATGACCCGCCAGGCCCATCAGGCATCCGGGGGGCCCTGAAGGAGAAGTTCTCACAGGAACCAATGTAAATCTCCCCAGGGACTCCACAACAGGGTCTTCACCCTTCCTCCTCTTTCCCTAACCCCTCTCACCCCCTCCCCTTTTCTCTACCCCAATCTATGAATAAACACACCTGCTTGGTTTTCCAAAAAAAGACTTTTTTTTATTTAACAGAAAGGAGGGTGGGCCGGGGGAGAGGAGCTGTCTGAACTGGGAGGGGGGATTAGTGAACTGGGAGGAGGGATCAGGACTGGGAGGAATCGTGGGGCAGCTTGCTGAGCACCCTCAGGTGCGGAGACATCGTCAGGGTTGGGTGGTTCTGGGGGCCCCAATGGGGTGGGCAGCAGGGGCGGCTGGAGCAGGGGCAGTAGAAAGGGCCATAGGAGGGGCTGTAGGCATGTCCATGGGAAAGGGAGGGAGCAGAGGCATGGCATGGGGAGGGAGGAGAGGCATTGCATGGAGAGGGAGGAGAGGCATGTCAGGGTGGGCAGATGGGTGGGCCGTGGTATAGGAGGGGGCGCAGGAAGATGGAAGGTGGAAGCAGCAGCTGTAGGCAGCTGATCCCCCGTGCAGGACAGGCTGCTGCACATTGTGTTGCTGTGCACCATGAGATCGCTCCAGGCCTGCTGCTGCCACTCGAGGTCAGCGTTCAGCCGGAGCGACAGGTTAGGGTGACCTAATTCCAAGCATTTTTCATGGACTTTAAGGCCAGAAGGGGCCATCACAACTATCTAATCTGCCCTCCTGCACATTGCAGGCCACAAAATCTCATCCGCTCAAACCTGTAATAGGCCCCTAACCTCTGGCCATGTTACTGAAGTCCACAAATCATGCTTTAAAGACTTCAAATGGCACAGAATTCACCATTTGTACTAGTTCAAACCTGCAAATGACCCATGTTGCCTGCTGCATATGAAGGTGAAAAGAAAACAGGGGGCTCTGCAATCATCTAGACCAGGCATCTCAAAGTCCTGGCCCACGAGCCAGTCCCAGCCAAAGTGATTGCACAGTCCGGACCAGAACTCCAGGCAGGCTGGGTGGTGCCTGTCCATTATCGGCCTCCTGGCCCCGCCCCCTTCCCACCATTGCCCCCATTCTCTCCCCCTCCTGGCATCCCATCCCTGAGCATGCAGTTTTGGGGCTCACCGAGGAGGCCTAGTGCCCTGCGGTGGCAGCAATTGTGCCCCCCCCCAACACTCACTGAAATGTTAAGAGCAATGGGGGAAGCAGAGCACAGCAGAGTGAAGACGCCCGCCCCATGCGCTCCGATTCCCCTACAGCTCCTAGCACCATGGGGTGTGCGGGGGTTTGGCTGCTGCCGCTGCACAGCACCACCCCCCGCCAGTGGTGCCCAAAACCTGTGCTCGTGGCACAGTGTGCCATGTGGGGAGAGGGTGGGTGATGGCGGGACGGCGCAGGGCTTGGGGGGCTGGTAAGGGACAAGCCCTACTCACCAGGAGTCTTGGGCCAGATTGCGCAATCACACCAACCAGGACTGGCCTGCAAGCCAGGAGTTTGAGACCTCTGGACTTGACTCTGAGCATGCCGGCAAGAACCAGCAGCCAGACATCCCGGAAAGAATTCCCTGTAGTAATTCAAATCCATCCCCGTCTAGTATCCCATCACCAGCCTTTGGGGATGGTTGCTTCTAGTAGCTGTAGATCAGCTAGATGCTATTGTAGGCAGCCTCATCATACCATCCACTCCATACATTTATCAAGCTCAGTCTTGAAGCCAGTTAGGATTTTTGCCTGCACTGCTCCCCTTTCAGTTTATTAAATAAAAATATTTCTGGTCAGTTTGGGTATGTCTACACTACAGCACTAATTCGAACTAACTTAGTTCGAATTAGTTAATTCAAACTAAGCTAATTCGAATTAGCGCATCTAGACTTAAAAACTAGTTCGAATTAGCGTTTTGCTAATTCGAACTAGCACGTCCACACTGATTGGACTCTGGGTCACATTTAAGGGCAGCTGAAACTGGTTCCGGCAGGGCATCAGGTCAGTAGTTGCTTTGTGTGGCTGCTGACTGAGGCTATCTGAGGCTCGTGCTTAAAGGGACCCTCCTGGACAGCCGGTTCTCAGCTTTTCCACTTGCTTGCCTACCTCGCCGAGGGACAGCAAAGCGTTTTTCTCTGCACCTGCCTGTGTCGGTGGTTCCCATTGGCGATGCTGCCGCAGTTGGCAACATGGAGCCAGAGCTCGCCCTAGGCTTTCTGGTGCAGTTTTTGGACTTGCTGCTGCAAGCCTGCCAGCAATGGCTGGACGCTGCCTGGCACCACCTGGTGCACGTCAGCCCCCTGCCTCTCCACCTGGCCTCCCTGGGCGCCTTGGAGGAGCCGTAGCACCACCCGGACGCCAGCATGCCCCGCCGCATCTGGCGTCTGGACACCAGCAGCGACTGGTGGGACCGCATCGTCCTGGAGCGCTGGGGAGACAGACAGTGGACCCAGAACTTCAGGATGAAGAAGGACACCTTCCTGGAGCTCTGCGAGTGGCTCGCCCCTGCTCTGCAGCGACGGGACACTCGCATGAGGCCCGCCATCCCCCTCCAGAAGCGTGTGGCCATCACCCTCTGGAAGCTCTCCACGCCGGACAGCTACCAATCTGTCGGGAACCAGTTCGGCGTGGGGAGATCCACCGTCGGAGCAGTGCTCATGCAGGTACGGCACTCACCAGCCACTGGGCCGGGGGGGAGGGGGGCTGCAAGGAGGGGATGGGCCGCCCCAGGGAAAATGGGCGCGGGGGAGGAGGTGACAGTGCCCTGCACGGGAGGGTTTGGTCTGTCCCAGCCGTACTACACGCCGCCCGCGGCGGCCAGGATTGTAGCAGGAGTTGCTTCTGGGAGTGGGGCGTGGGGCAGTGCCAGGGAACGAACACTCCCAGCCACCCGGGCACCCCAGTGATTCGCGGTTTGCTGTGTCTCTCTGCAGGTGGTCAAGGCCATCAACTGGGTGCTGCTCCGCAGGGTGGTCCACCTCGCCGACCTGGACGCCGTCATCCGGGGTTCGCACCCTCGGCTTCCCCAACTGCAGGGGGCCATTGACGGGACGCACATCCCCATCCGTGCCCCAGAACACCAGGCCTCCCAGTACATTAACTGAAAGGGGTACTTCTCCGTGCTCCTGCAGGCCATGTGTGACCACCGGGGCCAGTTCACGGACATCAATGTGGGCTGGTCCGGCAAGGCACACGACGCCAGGGTGTTCCGCAACTCCTCCGTGTGCCAGAGGCTGCAGGCCGGGACCTTCTTCCCCGACCGCCTCATCAGGGTCGGGGACGTGGACATGCCCGTGTGCCTGGTGGGGGATGCAGCCTACCCCCTACAGCCCTGGCTCATGAAGCCGTACATGGGGCACCTCAACCCCTCCTGCCAGGCATTCAATGCCAGGCTCATCAGGGCCCGCATCGTGATTGAGGGGCCTTCGGAAGCCTGAAAGCCAGATTTAGGTGCCTCCTCACCCGCCTCGACCTCGCCGAGCACAATATCCCTCCCGTGGTGGCAGCATGTTTCGTGCTGCACAATTTGTGCGAGCGAAAGGGGGAGGCTTTCCTGCCAGACTGGATGGCTGAGGCTGACCGCATGGCTGGCCAGTACGCTCAGCCCCGCACCACCGCCATCCGGGAGGCCCAGCGGGGGGGCTGTCCGGATCCGGGAAGCCCTGCGGGAGAGCTTCCAGGTGGAGGAGGAGGACTGAACACTCCCTGCATGCCCCACTGGGGCCTTCTTCCACCCTCCCCTCCTTCCCCTTTCCCTTCCCTAACCCCCCTTCCTAATGTCAAATAAACACACCTGTTTTGCCAACAAAAATGTCTTTTATTTTACATAACTGGGGTGGGGGGAGGGAGGAATGAGAGTGGGAGAGGGGAGGGGGAAACCTGGGAGGAGGGAGCTAGAAGGGGAGGAAGGGGAGGAAGGGATGGGAAAGCTCAGGCTTGGGGGTCCTGCTGGCTCTCCCGTCTTGCAGCACTGCGGGTGCGGGGGCGTCGGGGGGGAGTGGGTGGGGCAGGAGGGACGGGAGGTGCGGAGGAAGCGGGAGGCGGAGCAGGGGTGGGAGGAGGAGCGAGAGCTGGGACGGCCGCAGGGGCCGGAGCAGGAGGAGGCAGGAACCTGTCCACCAAGGTCTGGAGGTGGCCTCTGAGGGCACGGCCCTGCTCCTCCAGCGCCTCCAAACTCCGCTGCCGCAGCCGCAGGTCCTCCCGGACCCAGTGGTCCTGGGTGCGGAGCTGGTGCTCCAGGAGCCGCAGGTGCTGCCACTGGTACTCCTCCTGGTTCCTGGTGTGCCTGCTGGCCCGGGTGCAGGTGGCTGTTGCAGGCGGGGTGGTGCGCCCTGCAGTCCCAGGTGCTGAGGCTGTGGTGAAACAAGAGCAGTGGTCAGTTCTCCCTGGGGACACGGTGGGTGAAACCCAGCCCCCCTCTGCAAGGCCAGGGCCCCTGCATGACACCCAGCTGCTGCTCCATGGTGGGCAAGGCCCAGGCGCACGGTCCCTGGGCTCCCTCTCCCCCCACTCCCCTGTACACATAAGGAGAGCATGATGGCACTCACATGTGGAGCCCTCCTTGGCCTCGGACGACACAGCCGATGTGTTCTGTGGGATGCCTCGGGGGTCCTGGGTCTTGGGCAGGCTCCCTGCAGGCTCCTGGCTCTCGGCGTCCTCCTCCTCCTCCTCGGTATCAGGGACGGGTCCTTCTGCCCCGGGGTCGATCACCACCCGGGGGGCATGGACAGCGTGAGCCCCCAGGATGCGATCCAGGGCCTCAAAGTGGGGGCAGGCCTCCGGGTCGGCCCCTGGCTGGGAGGCCCTGGAGTAGGACTGCCGCAGGTCCTTAATTTTGCAGCGGACCTGCTCCCGGGTCCGCATGTGGCCTCTGGTGGCCAGGCTGGCAGCCATGCGGCTGTAGACGGCCATGTTCCTGTGGCTAGTGCGGAGATCGTGGACGTTGGAGGCTTCCCCCCAAACCTTGATGAGGTCCACGATATCCGCACTAGACCAGGCGGGCACCCGCCTCTTGCAGCCCCAGGCAGGCTCCTGGGAGCCGCCAGCCTGGTCCTGGGAAGAGGCGGAGGGCTGGGTGGCAGCGGGTGGCTGGCTCATTCCGTGCCAGGTGCAGGGTCTGCTGGCCGGGTGCTGGCAGGCTTGCAACTGGCACGAGCACCATAGCCAGACCGTGGCCCTTTAAGGGCTCCGGGGCCGGGAGGAGGGCAGAAGAGTTTTCCTGGTTTGGCCCAGAGTGGCAAGCTGGGAAGGGCTAGCCTCCCACTAGTTCGAATTAAGTGGCTACACAGCCCTTAATTCGAACTACTTAATTTGAACTAGGCATTAGTCCTCGTAGAATGAGGTTTAGCGCTCTGCTAGTTCTAATTAAGTTCGAACTAGCGGTTTGTATGTGTAGCGCCTATGAAAGTTAATTCGAACTAATGGCTGTTAGTTCGAATTAACTTTGTAGTGTAGACATACCCTTTGACATTAATTTCTTTTCTGAGCTACCATGGTGCCTCGTGGGAATTGTAGTTTGGGTGCATCATGCTGCCATTCTCTGCTATGGGTTGGGCTCCCTGGCTTTCCGTACATTTCCTAGGATCAGCATGATCCCTCTGGTTGAATCGATGCAGTGCATCACGGGAGTCACATGATCACAGTGCACCACTGGAGATATAATCCAGGTAGAGAAACGCCTGCCCATAAGAATGAATATATGCGGCACTTGAAACTATAACTATAACTTCCATATGTCACTGCAGTAGCTCAGATAAACACAGTTAGCACAAACTAACCAGAAATGAATTGAAACATTCTGATTGTTAAAACATTTCATCTCCACATTGAATATTTTTGGAACTTTCATAAAAAATAAATGAGGAAGAACGGCTCTTGTGCAAGAGGGGGTTTTTGTGCAAAAAGGCACTGTATAGATGACAAAAACGGCTCCTAATTAATTATGCAAATGAAGCATGGCAATATGCTAATCCACACTTCATTTGCATAGGCTTTAGTGAAAGAGGGAAGCTGTGTAGACGTAGCCTTATTGTGAGCATTGCCTGCTTAACTGTGCTCTGTCTCATCTATGTGTTGTACCAATTGGCTATAACCAGACACTTAGACGGAAAGCTCTTTAAGACCGGAAGCAGTTTTAATTACAGTTGTATTTAGTACCCACTACAATGGGGCACAATCCTAACAGGGATCTTCTAGGCACTGTTGCAACACATACTAACTAATATTAATAGTAAATGTCATGCCCATTCATGTACCAGTGTCAAGAATTGTCATAGCATTGTGGTGGTAGTCAAAAGCAATTTTCCATTCACAATATCACTTACTAACAATAGCATGAAGAGATGTCACTGTTCTTGGTGAGGCCCCAGTCCTGCAAAGACTTACCTGTGTGTTTAACTTTGCACACTGTTCATAGTACCATTGAAGGAAATGGGACTATCCATAGTCCATACTCCCCTGTGTAAATCATTGCAAGAATAAGGCCCTAACCCCCAATCAAATGAATTTCCATTCCCACAAACACTAGCAGCTCTCAAGAGAGAGAAGGGAGGCATAGATATTTGTATGTCTGGGGATTTCCCAGGCATGCACTGCACCCTGAAATGGAAGCTCTAAAGGCATTTTTAATGTTAAGAGCACAGGATAACATTTATGTGTCCTTCAGCCTCAGAAAAGAAAACCAGGGTAGCTAGCTGCCTGTCTGATGAGAAGAATGAGCTGTTAGCTGAAGGAGACATCCTGTCACCTGGCTGCAGTGGAAGACAGGCCTGTTAGGCATCTCTCCTACATCCCACAGTGTGAAAGCATCTCATGTGAGTAGTGGGAGGAGAGGGAAGATAAAAGTGAGGATTAGGGGCAGTGCTGGGACCTTCTTAAACTCCCTGTTGAAGGGATGGTCTTTAACTTCCCCAAATGTCCGTAAGCTTCTAAGCAAATTCAGTGTGAAGAATAATTGATTTATTTAGATGTTGGCTGGAAGGAAATTCCAGTCCAAAGGAAGTTGGTCCAAAGCCCTCAGAGTCCTTGAACACACGTAAATACACCATGTACCAGCTGCAAAACATAAGTTACCCCAAACGGAACCCAGTGCTGATTCTTTCTACTCTGCTATAAGTCAATGAACTGCCACTAATTCACTGTTTCTTAAACTGTGTTGCACAGCACACCGGTGTGCCGCGATGCAGTCGGAGGTGTGCCGCTAAGAACAACAGATTGAAAATGGCTGCTCTTAAAGGGGCAGGCGACCTTTTTTTTCTCAAAAACTTTCCCTTCAACCCTGGGGTTTTTTTTTTTTTTTTTTTGCTCAATAACTTTTCCCCACCTCCCACCTTTTTTTCTCAACCAAAAATCCTTAGTGTTTCTCATTAAAAAAAAGCAGTGTTCCTCAGTCTAAAAAAGTTTAAGAAACATTGCACTAGTGTGATTAATAGAGTTTCCCAGCCCCGGCGTACTTTCCCATATGAGACAAATATCCCACCCTGCCTACCTCAGCCAGTGCCAGCTCAAACAGATGAGCTGTGCAGCATGCCTGGAAGGTCACCAATTAAGGCAATTTCAGACTTTGGGGACAGAATTCCGAAGAAGAAGTGCCAATATGGTCAGCCCTCTCCCACCCCCATTACACTCCCTCCCCAACCTCCATCCCTGCTCTGCCCCTGCCCCACCTCTTCCCACCCACTCCATCGCACACTTTCCCCAAAGTCTTCTCCCCCGAGCACCACAGCCTGGGAGACTAGTGGGAGGCCTGATGCTGGCAGCAGGAGTTGCGCCTCCCCTGCACTCACTGTGGTAGTGGGAAGCAGAGTGACCTGGTCCCAGTCTGCTCTGCTCCCCTGGCTCCCAGCCACATCGCTCGGAGGAGCAGAGCTGGCTGGGGCTGGGTCGCTCTGCTTCCCGCCACCACACGCAGTAAAGCCGAGCGGCCTGGCTGGAAGATGGCAGAGTGGAACAGGCTGAGGTCGGATCACTCCACTTCCTGTGGCTCTGATCACTGCTGGTGAATGGGGGAACAGGCCAATCCCCTGCTGCCAGTGCCAGACCCCCAACCCCGATTAATCCTATAGTCCTCCCTGGGACCACAGGGCTTCCCACACTACAGGGCCCTGGGCAGCTGCCCCGAACCGTCCTATAGCAGGGATGGCTCTGAGTGCCTGAGTCTCCTAGGTCCCTCAATCCCATTTTCAAAAGTGACTCTGGCATGAGAGGCCAGATGTAAAGGTGTTTACATAGGTGCCGGAATAAGGGTGATGTTGTACTCCCTGGCTTGACGTGCTCCCCTTCTAGACAGGCTTTCCAGTTGCTTCCGTGGCTCTCAGCACCCCCACTGGACAAAGTATTCCCATTCCCCTGAATGTTTAGCTGCCTAAAGATGCAGAGAGGTGCCTGATTGGGCTCTCAAAATGGCAAGTTGTCCGACTCTCACTGAAACCACTGCAAGTTAAGGGCTCAGATCCTCATAGCAGAGAATAGAAGCATGATACTCCCAAACTGCAACTCCCATCTCGTTGGTTACTTATTTGCACCTTTAGGCGCACACATACCTTTAAAAATCTGACCCGTAAGTATCATTGACTTGCACTGATACCTAGGCCCCAAGGCCCAGAGCCTCAAAAGGTACGTGTGCCCCTAACTCCCATACATTTCCATGGGAACTCCCTGCTGAAATAACCTGTGAAGTTTCCACAACCCCTGTCACTTTTGAAAACGGAACTTACCCTCCTACCTCGCAGCCTGCACTTTGATCTTCAGCTGTAAATTCCAGCATGAGGAGCCATACCCATGCTAGCTCTGATGGAGCTAGAGTGCAGCATTTGTCCATCCCTAATGTGAGCCCTTCCAAGATGCTTCGTACTCACAGTAGTTAGCCCTTCCTGCTACTCATGCTGCTTCAGCTATTTTTAACATGCTGTTGGCATGGGGGCAAGAGTAAATATATATTGGTGACTTTAATGTTAACACACAGAAATCAACAAAAGCAGTTTCCTTGGCAAAACAAGGTAGCGTAGATGTACCCCGACTCTCTCCATGCATTGTATAGGGTATCTGGATGCTTAAATTAGGGCTGATGGTTCTTCTACGTGGCAGGATATTGCAGCTACTAAGTCCCTTTGTGGATTTAGCCACTGACCTCTCTGCCTCAGTTCCCCATCAGGTTGTTATGAGGATAAATATATTAAAAATCAGGACATGCTCAGACACTGTGCTGATATGTGTGAATGTGCCTCCTGGGATAGAGATTAAATCTCTTAAAGATCTAAGGCATGTGACTCTAAGGGTGTGTCTAGACTACAGGGTTTTGTCGACAAAAGTGGACTTTAGTTGACAAAACTATACCTGCATCTACACTGCCACTGTTGACAGAATGTCGACAGAACTCATCAGTTTTGTCAACGGCTGTAAACCTCATTCTACAAGGAATAACGCAATAACGCGTTATTGCATCTACACTGTCCTTTGCGTCTACACTGTCATGTCGACAAAGCGGCTTGCTTTGTCGACAGAACTGGATGTAGTCTAGACGCTCTTTGTCAACAGAGGCTTTGTCGACAGCATCTGTCGACAAAACTTCTGTTGACAAAATCCTGTAGTTTAGACATACCCATAGATTCCATTCTTGGACTATCTCTAGTCCTAGCAGCCTGCTGCTAGTCTTACTTCACATTTCCATGACACTTTTTGGAACTGGTACCCAAACATCTTGTACCACAAAGAAGCATATTGCTCAGGCAATAAACTGAGATGGCAGCTACAGTTCTCTAGAAATAAAGTTATCCTGTTCTTGGTAACAGGAATTATATGCTTGCATTGGAAGAGGAACCTACCTGCTTTTAAAGCAGCGGTTCTCAATCAGGGGTCCAGGATAGGGATGTTAAATATCGGTTAACTGAATAGTCGAGTAACCTCATGAATTCCTATCGGTTAGTCAACTATTTTATAGCCCCCGAGGGTGGGGCTGGCAGCCACTGTATCAGAGGCAGCAGCACAGGGTGCCAGGCGAGAGCTGGTCCGCAGCAGCGCAAGAAGGCAGCAGCCCCTCTCTGGGGAGGTCTAAGCTCCCGGACCCAGCACGAGCTGGAACTGAGCTGGGCTGCCTGCCTGCCTGGCTCCTAGTACACTTTAAATGGAGAGCTGCATCAGGTCTAGGTCCTGGGCCCGGCATGAGCCAGAACTGAACAGGGCTGCTGGCCAGACTGCTAAAAAACTTACTGGCAAGGGAGTGGGGAAGGGGAATTTGTGTAGTCTATAGCATTAACCTATAAGCTTTTGCTTCTAGATCAATCAGTTAATTGGCTACACTATTACATCCAGGTGTCAACAAATTATGGAAAACCCTACTCGCCAGACAAAAAAGGGACTCGCCACCCTCCCCCACAAAAAGTGTTTTTTAATGGCATAAATACCTAACAAGAATAAGAACAGTAATTACTAATAAGTTATTAATAAATATCACCCAAGTTATTAATAAATATCTTATAAACCTCTACCTTTTCCCTCTGCTGCCCTGTCTCCTCCCCTTGCTCCATCAGCTCCCCTGGTGCCTGCTGTCCCCCAACCCCTCACCCTCCTCTGCTGTCCTGACTCCTGCCCTTCTCACTGCCCTCAGCCTTCCTGAGACCTGCCCCCCTCCACCAGCCCTTCTCTCCCCCCTGTGCCCACTCCTCCAGTAGCCCCACTCTGATCATGTGAGCTACCCCTCCTCATCCCCTCTCCTAAAACTTCCCTCTACACACCTGCCCTGCCTCTCTCCTCTGGTGCTGGTCCCTCCCCTGCAGGTGTCTGCCCTTCTGCTTCACCCCCAGAATCCCTTGGCACTTGCACCCTCCTGATGCCTCCCCTTCCCTCTCTGCCCCTGCCCCTTTGCCCTCTTTTTCCTGATACCCACCCCCTTACCACCCTCTGCCCCTGTTCTCCTCATGCCCCTGTGCCCTCACAGATGCCTTCCTCATGTCCACCCCTTCTTTCAAGCCTTCTCCCAGCACCTCCCCCTCTCCCCTCTAGCCCCCAGTGCCCTTACCCTCTCCTCTCCCAGCATCACCCTGTCCCCCTCCCACTGACACCTCCCCTCCTGCCCTTTTCCTCATTGTCTGCACTTGGCTCCCTGGCATTTGTCTCTCCTGCACCCCTGTCCCTTGGTGCCTTCCCCTTTCTTCTTCTTCTTCTCCTGACCTCCTTCCATCCCCTCCCCTCCTCTCCCCTCAGCACAAACACCTTCCCCATATTTTCCTCTTCCCTCTCCTCCCCACAGCCCAGTCCAGCCCAGTCCCTTCCCCTCCCCTCCCCCAGGGCCAGCTCTAGGCTTTTTACTGCCCCAAGCAAAACATTTTTTGGCCGCCCCCCCCCTCCCTTTTTTTGTTGTCTTTTACACGTTTGCATTTTGCAATGGTTTTATTTTTTGTTTGTTTTCATTTTTGTCCGGGCATTTTAGCCCTATAAATAGCAAATAGCATTTTCATTCATTTTTTTCCATAAAAGCAAAGGCACTTCAAGTGAACTCCCCCTTTCACTGCTGCTGGGTCACAGCAGCCTTTTCCCTGCCCTGTCCAGCCCCTCCCTATGGACAAGCACCCCTCACTCCCGACCCACAGGGGGAGAAGGGTGCAGGGACAGAACAGAGCCAGAGGGGTGCAGGGAACAGTGGGGGGTTACGGCGGCAGTGCAGGGAATGGGCAGCACAGAGCTGGGGGGGCAGGGATCGGGGGGAGCAGGGTGCGGGGTAGGCACGGAGAATGGGACGTGGGGAAAGGGAGGGGCAGAGGGATCGGGGTCTAGGGGCAGTGCAGGGAATGGGCAGCACAGAGCTGAGGGGGCAGGGATCAGGGGGAGCAGGGTGCGGGGTGCAAGGGTGGCGCAGAGCCAAACGGTCGCAGGGAAGAGGGAGAGCAGGGGGTCCGGGGTGCAGGGGAACAGGGGCAGCGTGGGGAACGGGTGGCGTGGAGACAAAGGGGGGCTGGGGCCATGGCAGGACTGGAGCCGGTGGGGCGGGCCCTGGCTGCGCCGCGCGCCGCAGCCAGCTCCCAGGGACACGCGGCCAGAGCCGAGCTGCCGCGGCCCTTTAAAGTCAGCGGGGCCATGTCACACCAGCATCCTGGCATCCCGCCTCGCCTCCTCGCACCGGAGCTGCACGCAGGCAGCCCGGTGTCAAGAATCGCCGCACTTCCCCCTTCCCAGTGGCGCTCTGCTCCTCCGCCGGCCGGCGGATCGGATGGGGCCGCGCCACCCATAGTGTGGGCTTCCACCAGCCCGTCACAACGGCCCACCGGGCCAGTCCACCCCTGCACTCGCCATCTGGTAAAATCTACTCGCCACGGGTGAGCGGGCGAGTGTATTTGTCGAGCCCTCCATAGTCCAGGACCCGGGGCCATGAGCATGTGTCAGGGGTCCAACAAGCAGAGCCCATATTAGACTCATTGAGGGCCAGCGCAAAAAAGCCTAAACCCCATTGCATAAGTCTGAAGCCCAAGACCCTGAGCCCTCCAACCAGGGCAGAAGTTGCAACCCAAGCAACTTACCTTCCTGGGCCCTGTGGCAAGGGACCCCATGTAACGGTGCTGTATGCTACCTCCTAATGCCAGCAGTGGCTTTTATATGCAGAAAACCAGTTGTTGTGGTTCAGATGGGCCATGGCATTTTTATAGCATGCTGGGGGAAACTCAAAGAAAAAAACAGAGAACTCCAGCATTAGAAAGCCTCTACCCTGGCATTTTAGAGACGGAAAGATATGACTCTTGGTTTTAAAAAAAAGACCCGCCTTTTTGAAAAGTGAATTTCAAAGCATGAGTTGCACTCTCAAGTAAAAGATAACTAGACACACACAAAAGCTATAACAACAGTCATTTATTAAAATATGACCATGCATGAAGTTGTGTTAATTTGATAGTATGTTTTATACAAATAAGCTAGAGTGTCATACTTTTTATATCAGCATTAAAAAACGTTGCATGCGGAAATTCCAGGGGAGAATAAACTCTTATACTTAAAACAATTATATTTGGTTACATCAAATACACTATATACAAATAGCCCTTTTATTCATTCACCTTTTACATATGAGGCCTGAGTATGATTACGGCCGGTCCCCGAGTTGCAAACGGTCGACTTACGACTGTTCGCAGTGACGACCAAAGCTGTCGTAAATGGCGGACCCTGAGTTACGAATGCGATCCGCGCTTACGAACAGCGCGGTCGCGTGTAACACAGTGGGGTCCGACTTACGACTTGCTTGGTCCGTAACCAGTTCGTAAGTCAAGAAGAGGCTGTATAACAATTGAGGCTGGGGTTCTCAAGCGAGACTAGTGAAGTCAGGACCCAAATCCCATTATCTAGAATGGAGATGCTTCATTCTCTTCGGTCTCTTTGAAAATCTCAGCATAAAGAGAAATGTGATGTTTGAGTTTAGAATTTTATAGTGTTTAATAATTCCTCTGAATTCAAATATAATCTTGTATTGAGGGGGGAAGATCACATATTCAAATGCATTATTTTTTTACCAATTAAAATACTCTGTTAGCACTGATGATTTGTTCTGTCCATTAGGCTCTTGATTAAACCATGTATGCACAATTTTAAATGGGAAATGTATCACAGAAAACTAATGCAGTGATCTTAATATATGTACTTACGACCCTACTCCTGCAATGTGCTCTGAAGAGGTGGAGTTGTGTGCTTGTTTAAAAGCCCCATGGTTTTCAGCATGGTTTCATGTAGATGCATATCTCTGCTCACTCAGAGCTCACTGCAAGAGTTGTCCTACCCTTATTATAGTGTGTCGGGAATGGCCTTTGAACTGTAAACTTTTAGTATTAGGGAAACAGGGAAAAGGACAGCAAGAATCAAATGATATAGAAGCATTCCCAGCCCATCTGCTGACATTACCAAAAGTGCTGGTACCAAGTCAGAGCAGCTTTGTTGGCTTGTGTTCTACAACAAAGGCCAAGGTTTGAAAATAAACAAGTGCATATTGGAAAAGGGGGCACGATATTTTCACATCTTAAGTAAAAAATGCTGATTAAACTCTTGCTAAAACAATTATTCAACAGTTCTGCACAGGTCCCTGGCTTTACTTCAGTTCCAGTTTTGCTTTGTCTGAAGGCTAGGGTTACGACTTTTGATATGCAAAGAAACCAACACCCACACACAAAGCAATTCTGCAATTTCCTTCCCTCCCCGCAACAGTCATTTATAGTATCTTTCTAGAGAGATAACTCATATAGATAAAATCCCTCGGGAAGAAGTAGGGCGAGGTTGGGCGTCCCACAGACCTCGGGAGACAATCAATACCTGCCAGCAGGTATAGATGATTGGAGCTCAAATGGGGTGGGCTACTAAACCCCTCTTTATACCCTTGGGTCACGTAGGCTTCTTCCTGGTCTCAAGTGGCCAATTAGAAAAATGGCTTTGAATGCTGTTTCACGAAGGTGCAAAGCATAATTCACACCTGGGAAAATGTAGACAATGGGCACTTCTAGTATGTGATGGGCAAAGATTCCTCCTGGGACAGTGCAGGCGTGTCAATTACTGGTACTAGCCATCAGGGCGACGGGAGGCCCGGTCGCCAGCCAGCCCATTTACTGTCTGGTTTCTGTTTATGGAAGAGTCAGGGACAGGCAGCACACCTGCGTTCCCAGGGCATCAAAGGCTGACTGCCTTTCTCTTGCTCTTTGGGGGGGGGAAACAAGATGGGGTTCATGTCTGGCTACACAATCAGACCAACACTGCAAGGAACT
This sequence comes from Rafetus swinhoei, assembly GCA_019425775.1. NCBI lineage: Eukaryota > Metazoa > Chordata > Testudines > Trionychidae > Rafetus > Rafetus swinhoei. The sequence continues at coordinate 162,075,937 of CM033437.1, forward strand.
CACACATCAGCTAGTGCTCCCGGAATGCATCCCTAAAAACATCTCTACAACATGGATTGTGGGATTGTGTGTTTCCTATAGATGTGTTGGGAAAGGATAATAGAAACAGTTTTACACCTTATTTCTCCATTCATTTTTTGTCAGGTGGCCATACCCTGAGTATGCTGTATATCAGTGGGCACCAACCAGCAGATCGGGAACTACAGGTAGATCTTGGTGCCTCTGACAAGTGACCCTGACTGGTTTGGCCTGGAAGCTATCAGGCCCTTCCACCCACTGTGATGCTGCTCCTGCCCTCTGCCTTCGAACTGACCCCTTTGGGAGCCTCCTGCTTGCTGTGCAGGGTGTGAGGGGCGCTGATGTCAGGCTGTCCCTCCTTCCCGCACTTCTATACCCCATCTCCACAGAGAGAAAAGGGGGTCATGGTTTGAGCAGCTGGGGCTCCCCTACATCCCTGGCAGCAGGTTGGGCTGTGCCAGATCAGCAACAGTGAGAGGAGGCAACGCTGGGACTGAGCACCTGCACATGCAGGAGGTGCGTTGGGGCTCAGGCCCCTTCGGGGCTTTGCACCAGGGCTGGATTAAGGGGGGAGCTAGCCAGGCAGCTGCCCAGGGCTCCAACCTACGGGGGGGCGCCCAATGGCAGCTATAAGGTGCACAGCGCGCTGAGGGGCGGGGCCACGCATGCGCCATGTGCCCATGGGCGGAGCCGCGCATGAATCGCGCGTCTGCTGCCCGGGGCACAGGAATGGCTCGAGCCGGCCCTGCTTTGCACTAAAGTTCTCTTTAAGCTGCGTTAAATTTAGTAATTTTAGTGGTTAAATTCCTGGACTGTTGTGAAGCCAAAACAAAAAAATAGTCAGTATAATGGTTGACTTCTATTGATATGCGTTTTAGTAGTTAAATTCCTGGACTGTCATTGCTCATTAAAAGTGCTGTCCTATGGGTAGAAATTGGATAAATATCGCATTTTATTAATATCAGCAGAAATGTGTTAAATGGGGCCTGCGTGTTGTGTAGTCTCGCCTTAATCGTATTCATGCCCATCAGGGTGAAAGTTGCTGCCCTCAGCATGTGCTGTGAATATCATTGTGGCCCTCGGGGCTTCCAAAGTTGAACACCCTGCTATAGAAGTTACCCCCAGCTCTGGGTCTCTGCAGAGGCAGCAACAGGTTCCCTAGGATATGGGGACGAGAAAAAAATGACACAACAGAGGCCACTTTCTCCCCACTTCCTCTTGATAGGGAAATTAGCTTGGCCTTCTAAAACTAAAAGTGTTGGGCTTCTCCCCAAGGAATTAAAGACACATATGATATGCATCGAAAGTCACGTTCACATACTTCAGAAAAAAGTGACAAGGGCAGTCATCCCAGGAGACACTGTGTATGAAGACTAGCCCTAATCTCTCTAACAACACCACAGGTCTCAGTTCAGAGAATGGTGATGTGCTTTGAGCAAAGCCATATGTTGCCTAGACAGTGGGCACTTTCCTGCAAGGGCAGCAACATCCCAGAGGAACATCAATACAGCCATGTCCCGGGGATAAGCAGGCATGGAAAGATACCGGCCTAGGCTCTTGTGTAGCACCAATAATTAGGGGATCAGTGTGCAGAAAGGCACTGTTGGGGATTGGGGTAGGGATGCTGGTTCGGGTGGGAGGTAGGTGCAGAAGGAAGTGAAAGTGGAAGATGTGGGCAGAAGAGGGAATGCAGGAATGGACTTGGGGGCAGGGAGATTTGGCTGGTAGTGGAAGTACAGAAGGGTGGGAGTGCAGGGTATAGGCTGGATGGAGATGCAGGAGGGGGTAGACTATGGGGGCACCCACCTGGAGAAACTCCTGCAGAAGGGAGCAAGTGACTCAATGCTGCCTTGTCCTGGCAGACACTGCCCTGCCCCCCCGCTCTCATTGGCCAGGACTCTGAACTTCGTGCCCCTCGTGTGGTAGAGCACCAGCATCGGCTTTCCCCACTGCAGAGAGATCAAGGAATGGAGCAGGCTGCATCAAGCCCACGGCCATAGGTTTCCCCATTTCTGCTTTAAGTGTTACTAGCCCATTTATGTGGAAAGTGAACTGAGGCTCACAGAGGGATTAAAGTGGTTCTCCTGAAAGTTGATCTACAGAATCAGTCCAACTCAGGGAGACTCCCACACAGGTGCAGGGGTCTGCCCACACAGATGCAATTGCAGATCTGGAGCATAGATATCTAAAGTTGTGGGCACCCAATATTTACAGGCAAATTAGAAAATTGTGGTTTGCCCACATTCACAGAGGAAGACTGTGTGAGAGCCAGTAAGAGAGTCCCCTCCCTTTGCTAAGTTTGAGTCCAATGTCTTAATGCCTTCCTGATTACGAGTGAACTGGGGAACTCCAGAAATTAAAAGAAAACTTTAATATTAACATAAGCTGATTCCAAAACCACCCTATTTTGGCTCATTTTTAGTTCAGTATGCTAGTGTTCTGTTTGCCTTCCTCACTGAGAGCTGAGCTGCAGACCTTTCACTGCCATAAATCACAGAATCATAGAGCACTAGAACTTGAGAGGTCATCGAGTCCAGTCCCCTGCCCTCATGGCAGGACCAAGCACCATCTTCTAGACCAGTGTTTCCCAATTGGTGCTCCGGGGAACCCTGGGGTTCTGCGAAGCAAAACGAGGGGTTCCGCGAGGAGCCGGCACTCCCATGCCCCCTCTGAAAGAGAGAGAGAGCCAGCTAGCCAGCAGAGGCATGGGCGGCAAGTTGTATGGCCTCGTGGTGCCCATGCTCCACCAATATTTGGAGCTGGAGCAGGCCCCGGCCCCCCCCCGCGCATCCTCCCACCCCAGCCCCAGAGCGCCCCAGCCCCGGCCCCGGCCCGTCATGTGCAACCTTCACTGAGCTCCCCCTTGCTGGCTGCTGCTGCGCTGCGCGGCGTGCTCAAACCGGTGGGCGGGGAGATGCCTGGGGGTGACGTAACGTCACGGCCCGGGATTTTAAAACTGCTGGGCGCTGCGTTGCGCTGTGCAGCTGAGTTGTGGTTTCCGAGTCCGGGACGGAGGCAGACTCCAGCCCCAAAGTGGAAGGCAGAAGGTAGGGGAAGGGGAAGGGCTGGGAGAGGAAGGGGTTGTGCGGAGGGGAAGGGGAAGGGGAAGGGCTGGGAGAGGAAGGGGCTTGTGCGGAGGGGGAGGGAAGAGGGGAAAGAGAGGGGAAAGCACCAAAAGGACAGGGTGGAGGAGAGACAAATGCCAGGGGGCCAAGTGCAGACAATGAGGAAAAAGGCAGGAGGGGCGGTGTCAGTGGGAGGGGACAGGTGATGCTGGGAGGGGAGAGGGTAAGGGCATTGGGGGCTAGAGGCGGGAGGAGGAGGTGCTGGGAGAAGGCTTGAAAGAAGGGGTGAGCATGAGGAATGCTGGGATGGAGCAAGTCATGTGTGAGGGCATGGGGCATGAGGGGAACGGGGGCAGAGGGTGGTGAGGGGGTGGGCATCAGGAAAAAAGAGGGCAAAGGAGGTAGGGGCAGTAAGGGAAGGGGGAAGCAACAGGAGGGTGCAGGAGTAAGAGAAGGTGCAAGTGCCAGGGGATTCTGGGGGTGAAGCAGAAGGGCAGACACCTGCAGGGGAGGGACCAGCACCAGAGGAGAGAGACAGGGCAGATTTCTAGATGGAGGTGTTGGAAGAGGGGATGAGGATGGGTAGCTCACATGATCAGAGTGGGGCTACTGGAGGAGTGGGCACAGGGAAGAGAGAAGGGCTGGTGGAGGGGGCAGGTTGCAGGAGGGCTGAGGGCAGTGAGAAGGGCAGGAGTCAGGACAGCAGAGGAGGGTGAGGAGTTGGGCAGGCAGGCACCAGGGGAGCTGATGGAACAAGGAGGAGACATGTCAGCAGAGAGAAAAGGTAAAGGTTTAAAAATATTTATTAATAACTTGGGTGCCACAGTGGCACATCCAAACAAGCCATATGAACTCAGTACTGGTGCACAACACAAAATTCATTTTGCTCATGCGAGGAAACTCTTAGGCTATGACTACACCGGTGGTTTCTTGTGCAAGAACATCTTGCACAAGAGTTCTTGTGCAAGAACATGTCCACACTGCCATGTGCGAGCTGAGCTTTTGCACAAGAGCATCTATGGCAGTGTGGACGCTCTCTTGCCCAAGAAAGTGCCGATGGCCATTTTAGCCATATGGCTTTCTTGCACAAGAAATTCATGTTGCCTTTCCACACTGGCCTCTTGCACAAGAACAGTTGTGCAAAAGGGCTTATTCCTGAGCGGGAGCATCATAGTTCTTGCGCAAGAAGCCCTGATTTCATACATGAGAACGTCAGTGTACTTGTGCAAGAACACACGGCCAGTGTAGACAGGAAGTAAGTTTTTGTGCAAGAGTGGCCACTTTGGCGCAAGATCACACCAGTGTAGACACAGCCAAGGGGAGGGAGGCAGAGGCAGGGAATCAGTGCTGGCTCAGCATGTCTGCATGGTTTGGGGGAAGGTGCATGGAAATTGAGCTCAGCTGGGTTGCAAAGTGGGGAGGTATGGGGAGCTGGGCTGGGCTGGGCTGCGGGGTGGGTGGGTGTGTGTGGAGCTCAGAGCTCAGTTTGGCTGCAGGAGGAGGGAGGTGCCGGGAACCAGGGCTAGACTCAAGGGGAAGGAGGGGCAGGGAATCGGCGCTTGGCTCAGCAGTTTTGCAGGGCTTGGAGGAGGTGCAGGGAAATGGGGCTCAGCTGTGCTGTGGGGGAGGCATGCAAGGAACCAGTGCAGGGTTCAGCTGGGCTGAGGTGGATGGGGGAGGGCATACGTATCAGACGGGCAGCTCAGCTGGGCTGTGAGGGGCTGCAGGAACTGGTGCTGCACTCCCTTGGATTGTGGGGATGGTTTTGGGGAGGTGCAGGAACCAGCAGGGGTGGGCAGCTCAGTTGGGTTGCAGGGATAGAGGTGCAAAGAAGCCTAGTGGGGAGGGGAGGAACCAGGAGCCCTGAAATGACCTCCCTGGTCCAAAATCCTCATCTGGGATCAGTCAGGTCCAGAGGGTGCCAGATCAGGAGGTCCAACTCCTACCCAAGTCCTCCTTGCACCCTCCTCGTAGCCAGACACCCTACCCCAATCTGCTCCTGCCCTCCCCTACATCCAGCCTGCTTCTGCACCCTACCTACCACCCAGACCTTGCCCCCCTTCCGCCCCCCACCTCCCTCCCAGATCCTGCACCCCATCCCTATCCCACTCCTTGGCAGCCGTGCCATCCACCCTAGCACCTAGCACCACCCTGTCCCTGGCCCCAGCACCCTGCCTCACACCCCAGGACTCAGCACCACCCTGGCCCTGACCCCAGCACCCTGCCATCCACGCTAGCACCCAGCAGCACCCTGTTCCTTGTCCCAGCACCCTGCCAGTCACCCTAGTGCCCAGCAGGACCATGCCCCTGACCCCAGCAGCCTGCCACCTGCCTGCCCCAGCACCTTGCCCCAGCACCCTGCCACCTGAGCCAGCATCCTTCCACCCAGCAGCACCTCACCCCAGCCCCAGCCCCACTTTCACTCTGTCCCCTGCCCCCACCAGCACATTTGGGACCACATTAGTGAGGCTTGGGGTTTTTGGAGGGGGGTTGGGTTTTGCATCTCACTTGTGTGGCCCCAACTGACTTTTCTGTGGGTCAGTGACCCTTGACTCAAAACAGGTTCCTCACCCCTCTCATAAATAAAGACAATGCTAAAACCTTTTGAGTTTGACATAATATTTTATTTAAAAATGAAGCCTGGCCAACAAGCCCCCAACTGGGGCCAAACCCCCATCTCGCTGCAGCATCATAACACTCCTGCACCACCTGACCCCAAATCTGAGCCTATCATACACTGGAACCCCCTGTCCTGAGCCTCTTACATCCCCAAATTCCTGCATCCCCACATCCTCAGTCTTCTGCCACAACATTCCTGCATCATCCACACATCACAAATCTGTGTCCTGAGCCCATCATACTCACAACCTTCTTGCCCTGAGTCCCTCACATATCCAGCCCAAACTCCTGTACCCTCACTTCCACATCCACATCCCCTCCCCGAGCCAACATCCCCTTCTCCTGCATCCAAATTCCCTCCCAGAGCTTGTACTTCTTACCCCTTCCCACACCCAAATCCCTCATTCCCACCCCACACCGCCTGTCTCAACCTAGTAAGAGTGTATAAGGGCTGGGGATAGCAAGTGATGGAGAGGAGGGGAACAGAGCAGATGAGGCCTCAAGGAAGGGGGGTGGGGGGTTCTTGGGGAAGGAATGTGATTTTCATGCATTGGTGGGGATTTTCATGAATTGGTGGGTCCCTCTCCCCCCCCCCCTTTTTTTTTTTTTTTTTTTTTTGTTGCTTGACAAACCTAGGGGTTCCTTGAAATTCTGAAAACCTGAAAAGGGTTCCTCGGCCAAATAAAATTGGGAAACACTGTTCTAGACCATCCCTGATAGATGTTATCCAACCTGCTCTTAAATATCTCCAGAGATGGAGATTCCACAACCTCCCTAGCATAGGCGTGTGCGCAGCACATTTCATTAGGGTGTGCACCCAAATAATTTTTTTTAAATATACTCTTTGACCCCCATTAGTAACACCCCTGACTCCCATTAGCCACGCCTCTGGAGGTAACACTCTCGGGGGCAATATGGACACATGACCAGAAGTAAAAGGTGTCATGTGACCCTCCTCTAAGGACTTTTCCCACCATCCTCCTACCAATAGGGTTTAGTTTGGCCTCCACCAAGCCCCCCTCGTGCAACTATCCTGCAATTGCATTAACCCAATGTGTGTGACATTAACTCAGGGGGCGGAGAGGCTGGGGAAAGTGTTCCCTCTAAGAATTTCCTCCCATGAGCAGAATAAATTTTGTGTTGTGCACCAGTACTGAGTTTGTGACTTGTTTGGATGCGCCACTGTGGCACCCAAGTTATTAATAAATATCTTATAAACCTCTACCTTTTCCCTCTGCTGCCCTGTCTCCTCCCCTTGCTCCATCAGCTCCCCTGGTGCCTGCTGCCCCCCAACCCCTCACCCTCCTCTGCTGTCCTGACTCCTGCGCTTCTCACTGCCCTTAGCATTCCTGAGACCTGCCCCCCTCCACCAGCCCTTCTCTCCCCCTTGTGCCCACTCCTCCAGTAGCCCCACTCTGATCATGTGAGCTACCCCTCCTCATCCCCTCTCCTAACACCTCCCTCTACACACCTGCCCTGCCTCTCTCCGCTGGTTCCTCCCCTGCAGGTGTCTGCCCTTCTGCTTCACCCCCAGGATCCCCTGGCACCTGCACCTTCCCTTACCCCTGCACCCTCCTGGTGCCTCCCTCTTCCCTCACTGCCCTTGCCCCTTTGTCCTCTTTTTCCCTGATGCCCACACCCTCACCACCCTCTGCCCCCATTCCCCTCATGCCCCTGTGCCCTCACAGATGCCTTGCTCCATCCCTGCTGTCCTCATGCCCACCCCTTCTTTCAAGCCGTCTCCCAGCACCTCCTCCTCCCCCCTCTAGCCCCCAATGCCCTTACCCTTTCCTCTCCCAGCATCATCCTGTCCCCCCTCCCACTGACACCTCCCCTCCTGCCCTTTTCCTCGTTGTCTGCACTTGGCCCCCTGGCATTTGTCTCTCTCCTCCACCCTGTCCCTTGGTGACTTCCCCTTTCTTCTCCTGACCTGCCCCTTCACCTCAGCACAAGCCCCTTCCTCTCCGAAGGAGGTGCAGGAAGCAGAGCTGGGGGGGGGAGGTCGAGGAATGCGGGGCTGGCTGGGAGAAAGGGGGGATGGGAATCAGATCTGGGGGTGGGGGCGAGCCGCGCTGCTCCCGACCCACCCCCACCCCGGGCCAGCCGTGCTGCTCCCAACCCTCCACCCCCCTCCACGGGCCAGTCACGCTGCTCCCTACCCTCCACCCGCCTCCCTGGACCAGCCGCACTGCTCCTGACCCGACCCCCAACCCCTCCCGGGACAGCCACACTGCACCTGATTCCCATGCCTGTGGCATCCCCCACCTCTCCAACTCTTTCCTCCCCCCACAGCCCCTGCCATCCCTACCGGGTTTTAAACTCACCGCGCTTGACGGGGCGGTGGGCTGACGCTGCCGCTTCCCTGCCACGTCTTCTGCGGGGTCCTAAACCCCACCGGTTTTGACCGCGCAGCCACGTATGCGCAGCAAACCTGGCGCAATTCCCGTTCCCCAGAGCGCCAAAGCGGTGCTCCTTCTAGTGCAGGGGCTCGTGCCCCCGCACCACGGCCCTTTGAAACATTAGGGTGTGCCTGTGCACACCCGGCACACCCGGTGCGCACGCCTATGCTCCCTAGGCAATTTATTCCAGTGTCTAACCACCCTAACAGTAAGGAAGTTTTTCCTAATGTCCAACCTAAACCTCCCTTTCAGGTATTGAAATTCCTCAAACTTCCAACTCCTCTCAATGTATAAATGTTCAGTTTTGCTTAATGCATGCACCAGTGACATAGATATAGTCCAGTTTGCTGCACAGGGCCCATGAGAATCAGAAGAGCTGCACTGAAATAAAAGCTTGGGCATATGATAGCATCCCTGCTCCATGCAGCCACAACTTGCTCCATATGGTTAGTGGGCCATGACTAGTCAGAAGGGGGAAGAAGTCAAGAAATAGCTACTACATGTAATATGGTAGAAGTTTTGTCTCGAGACAGAATGAAGTGGAGGAGACTTGTAGATGACCTGTGCTCCACTCGGAGTACAAGAGTTTAAGAAGAAGAAGTAGGAATCAATTGTGAGCTATAGTGTAATTTCTTTCACAAAGAACAGCCATAACTCTTTTCATCATGGATTCACTTACCACACACACATTTGTCTCTTCATAGAATCATAGAATACTAGGACTGGAAGGGACCTCGAGAGGTCATCGAGTCCAGTCCCCTGCCCTCATGGCAGGACCAAATACTGTCTAGACCATCTCTGATAGACATTTATCTAACCTACTCTTAAATATCTCCAGAGATGGGGATTCCACAACCTCCCTGGGCAATTTATTCCAGTGTTTGACTACCCTGACAGTTAGGAACTTTTTCCTAATGTCCAACCTAAACCTCCCTTGTTGCAGTTTAAGCCCATTGCTTCTTGTTCTATCCTCAGAGGCCAAGATGAACAAGTTTTCTCCCTCCTCCTTATGACACCCTTTTAGATACCTGAAAACACCTATTATGTCCCCCCCTCAATCTTCTCTTTTCTAAACTAAACAAACCCAATTATTTCAGCCTTCCTTCATAGGTCATGTTCTCTAGACCTTTAATCATTCTTGTTGCTCTTCTCTGGACCCTCTCCAATTTCTCCACATCCTTCTTGAAATGCGGTGCCCAGAACTGGACACAATACTCCAACTGAGGCCTAACCAGTGCAGAGTAGAGCGGAAGAATGACTTCTCGTGTCTTGCTCACAACACACCTGTGAATGCATCCAAGAATCATGTTTGCTTTTTTTGCAACAGCATCACACTGCTGACTCATATTCAGTTTGTGATCTACTATAACCCCTAGATCCCTTTCTGCCGTACTCCTTCCTAGACAGTTGCTTCCCATTCTGTATGTGTGAAACTGATTGTTCCTTCCTAAGTGGAGCACTTTGCATTTGTCTTTATTAAACTTCATCCTGTTTACCTCAGACCATTTCTCCAATTTGTCCAGATCATTTTCAATTATGACCCTATCCTCCAGATTAGTCGCAACCCCTCCCAGCTTGGTATCATCTGCAATCTTAATAAGCATACTTTCTATGCCAATATTTAAATCGTTGATGAAGATTGAACAGAGCCGGTCCCAAAACAGACCCCTGCGGAACCCCACTTGTTATACCTTTCCAGCAGGATTGTGAACCATTAATAACTTCCCTCTGAGTACGGTTATCCAGCCAGTTATGCACCCACCTTATAGTAGCCCTATCTAAGTTGTATTTGCCTCATTTATTGATAAGAATATCATGCGACACCGTATCAAACGCCTTACTAAAGTCTAGGTATACCACATCCACTGCTTCTCCCTTATCCACAAGACTCGTTATCCTATCAAAGAAAGCTATCAGATTGGTTTGATATGATTTATTCTTTACAAATGCATGCTGGCTGTTCCCTATCACCTTGTCACCTTCCAAGTGTTTACAGATGATTTCCTTAATTACTTGCTCCATTATCTTCCCTGGCACAGAAGTTAAACTAACTGGTCCGTAGTTTCCTGGGTTGTTCTTATTTCCCTTTTTATAAATGGGCACTATATTTGCCCTTTTCCAGTCTTCTGGAATCTCTCTTGTCTCCCATGATTTTCCAAAGATGATAGCTAGAGGCTCAGATACCTCCTCTATCAGCTACTTGAGTATTCTAGGATGCATTTCATCAGGCTCTGGTGACTTGCAGGCATCTAACTTTTTAAAGTGATTTTTAACTTGTTCTTTTTTTATTTTATCTTCTCTAAACCTACCCCCTTCCCACTAGCATTCACTGTGTTAGGCACCAAGACTTCTCGGTGAAGACCAAAACAAAGAAGTCATTAAGCATCTCTGCCATTTCCTTTTACTGTTTCTCCCTCCTCACTGACCAGTGGGCCTACCCAGTCCTTGGTCTTCCTCTTGCTTCTAATGGATTTATAAAAAGTCTTCTTGTTTCTCTTTATTCCCGTAGCTAGTTTGAGCTCATTTTGTGCCACCCTTTCAGAGTGTGGGGAGTCAGCCATTGCAGCCTTCCAAAAAAAGATGGTTGAAAATGGCACTTTTTTTTTTCAGGAAGTTTAATAAACGTTCTTTGTCTTCCATAAATTTCCTCTGTGGGGAAGGAGTGGGACAGTTTCATAGTTAAAACTATGAAACCAAAAACCAAAATATTCAGTTTTTAAAACATTTTTGGCAGCATTTTAGACTTTTCAGTAAAAATACCTTTTTTCAAATAATTAAAATTCTTTATCAAAAAATATTTTCAGATTTGATCAAAATGGATTTCATTTTGGTCCTAAAGCCATTTTCCACCTAAAAAGTTGTGGCCAATGTTTTTCAGCCATGTCAGCTTGCAAACTCTATTGTCATTGCAAGAGACAAGGGAGCGTGGGGGGCATCCATGGAAGAGAAGTCGCTCTGGAGGTGTGCATGGCATTTTCTCATGGATTTTTTTGGGTTCTGATTAATTGCTTGACCATCCCCCTGCTCTGCTGAGCTATTTGCAGACCTCACCTATGGGAGCCTTTGGTGTGTAGATTTACCTGAGGCCAGCGCCATTCCTAAGATGGCATAGGGCCTGGAGCAACCCCCCACCTCCTAGTACACCCAGGTGTGGGGCTCAGGGCAACCCCCACCATAGGCCCCACCCTGCCCCCGCTCCTCTCCTTCCCCCAATCCCATCCCTGGTTTGCCTCTACTCCACCCCTCCCCAAACCCCACAAGCCAGAGGATTTCAGAGGCCTTAGCTCCCCTTCTCCCACACTCATCATGGCCATGGGAGCCAGAGTGGCCCAGCAGACGGCTCTGCTCTGCCCCAGCGCCCTCTCCCAGCCCGCTGCGCCCCTCTTCTCCATGTTGGCAGGAAGCCGCCACACCATTGATCCGCAGATTTCTGCTGTGCTGCGGCTGCCCTTTTGAAAAGCCGCCTGGGGGTTTGCAGCTCTGCCACCCCTTCATCCGCCCCCCCTTTGCTGCCTCTGTATTATAGAGGCAGCAAAGGGGGGGATATCGACTAGTGGACTAGTCAAAATACTATCCGATAAGCAAATGCTTATCGGATAGTTGACTAGTCCACTAGTCTTTTACATCCTTACCCTTTACCAATGATTTGGTCACAATAAGGACTCTTGGACAAGTGGCCCCCCAAAACAGCTAATGGTGCTTGGTGATCTGCTGAATCAATGATCTGGTGGTGTAACTACACAAATATAATTAGTAAAACAACAATGGCATTCATTAAGACCTTTAAAATTTTCAAGACTTTGAGGAACCAATCTTTGAAAATGTCCCACTAGTGATGTTTGGTTAGGTCAACTATTTCGTTCTTCATCTGTTCCATCAGTAACTAAACCAATCTCTTTTGGGGAGTGTGACGGGGCGGCGTCTGGGGCGGCCACGCCCCGCACTCCAACTGACTCTGGAGCCCACTGGGAGAGCCCGGAGACGCGGACGGGCGGGAGCAACACCGGCAACACGGGTGGTGAAGGGCGGGGAGAACAAACCCGGGCGCTGGCTGATGACGTCACTGACATCTCCGTGCCGGGGCCGGGGCCTCCAGACGCCGAGGACGTTGCGCGGGGGCAGAGCCAGCGGCTGACAGCGGGTAATTTAAAAGAGGGCTGGGGAGGCCCTCGGGAGGGGACCCGGAGGGAGACGGAGGTGGCCAACGGAGGCTGAGCTGGGTAAGGGATTCCCACGGGCAGGAACCAGGAGGGTAAAGTCGCTGCCCACAGGAGGGGAAGAAGTGGCCCAGGGCGGGGCCGCGAAACCCGTGAACGGAGGGTTTGGGGTTAGATACCCCCTCCGTTGAGTGAGGACGCTGACCTCACCTTAGGGCCCTGGGTCGGGGTCCGGAGCGAGGGTGGGCCCGGACCCCCTTCCCCTCTCTCCTGCCATAAGTGGAGGAGGAGTAAAAGGATCACTCGTGGCCGGCGGCCCAGCCTGGGTCAGACTAACCGGGGGCCGTGTAAAGACACTCGAAACCCCGGTTCAGCCGGGGCGCCCGATCCCACGAGGGGTGGGGCAACACGTGACACGTGGTGGAGAATGCGGGCAGAGAACCCGCACCCCATAAGTAAAAGGGGTTAGTGAGAGAGAGAGACTCTAATTCCCCTTATTAATGTGAACTTAACCTTCAAGGGAAAATGGAGGTCACCAAAGTGTTGGAATGGCTGGTAGAAAACCAGAAACAGCAGCAACAGCAACAAACACAGGTCCTGGAGCAGATACCGACAAAGTTCCAGGAACAACAAATGCAGATGGTGCAAGAGCTCCGAGAGATGGTCCCGGTCATCGGAGGAAATGCCTACCCCGGCATGGGGGAGGAAGGAGCGGTCGTGGGAACCCAGCTCCCGATTCGCCTCACGAAGCTGGGACCCGAAGACGACCCCGAAGCATTTCTAGTGACTTTTGAGCGAGTGGCCACTGCCGCCCGGTGGCCCCAAGACCACTGGGCCACCCTCCTCGCCCCTTACCTGTCTGGACCGGCGCAAATAGCCTACCGGGGGATGTCCGCTAGGGATGCACTGTGCTACTACAAGGTGAAGGAGGCTATCCTGGACCAGATTGGAGTGTCCCCCGAAATGCACCGCCGGCGGTTCCGGGAATCGCGATACGATCCGCAGGAGCGCCCCCGCGCCGTGGCCCAGAGGGTGAGGGAAGCCGGTATGCGGTGGCTGGAACCCGAGGGGAAGTCTGGAGCCCAGGTGGTGGACGCCGTCATCCTGGAGCAATACCTTCGGATATTACCCGCAGAAGGACAGCAGTGGGTACGTCACCACTTGCCCGAGTCATTGGAGGAAGCAGTGACCCTTTTAGAGCACTTCCTTGCGGCCGAGGAAGAAGCCGGCAAAAAGCCAACGTCTGCCCGGAAAGAAAGTAAGAAGAGTGGGGGGGAGACTCCTCCGCCGATCAGGACAACGGTATGGCTAGGCTACGGGAGGAGGGCCCCGCCAAGCTCAGCCTCGGAGAGGAGATTAGACCCCAGATGGAACCGGCCGAGGGCCGGGAACGAGCCCCAAAGTGGAGGAAGGAGTCCGAGGCACTTGCTACCAATGCGGCCAAGAAGGTTCTGTATAGATTTTCGGAAAGTCAATGCTATATCCCGCTTTGACGCATATCCGATGCCCCGGATAGACGAACTATTAGATCGGGTGGGGCGAGCCAGATACTTGTCCACTATAGACCTAACCAAAGGGTACTGGCAGATCCCCGCTAGCTCCCGAAGCCCAAGCCAAGACAGCCTTTGCAACCCCGTTCGGCCTATATCAGTTTACTAAAATGCCCTTTGGCCTGCATGGAGCAGCTGCGACCTTTCAGAGACTGATGAACCAAGTACTGAGAGAACACCAAGAGTACGCCGCAGCTTACATAGATGACATCATCATCTTTAGCGAAACTTGGGACCAACACCTACGGCACATAGCGGCGGTACTCGGGGCGTTACGAGAAGCCCGGATTAACGGCGAACCCCAAGAAATGCCAGTTCGGAAAATCCGAAGTGTCTTACCTAGGGTACACGGTAGGACGGGGGCAGCTTAAACCACTGGTGGACAAGGTACGGGCCGTGCGGGATTATCCCGCCCCCACAACAAAAAGGCAAGTGCGACAGTTCTTAGGGTTGGCGGGATATTATAGAAGGTTCGTGGCCAATTTTGCATCACTAGCTGCGCCCCTCATGGACCTCACGCGCAAAGAACAACCCCAGAGGGTAAGATGGACACAACCCTGTGAGGAAGCCTTTAGACAGCTCAAGCAGCGACTCATAACCGCCCCAGTACTGTCACAACCTGATTTCAAAAAACCTTTTATTTTGCAAACAGATGCCTCAGAGACAGGACTGGGGGCCGTGTTGGCCCAGGAGGAAGGGGGGGAAGAACACCCTATCTTGTACTTGAGTCGGAAACTCTTCCCCAGAGAGAAAGGGTATGCGACTATTGAAAAGGAAGCCCTAGCGGTAAAATGGGCCATTGACGCTCTCCGGTACTTTCTCCTAGGGGACAGGTTCACGCTGGTGACGGACCACGCGCCACTCCAATGGATCCGCACGATGAAGGAAACGAATCCCAGGATACTACGCTGGTACCTGAGCCTTCAACCATATCAGTTTGAAATAAAACATCGGCCTGGTACCGCTAATGCGAACGCTGACAGTTTGTCCCGAATACCGGACCGAGCGGGCGAAGGGGTGGCAAGTATAGGGGGGGTCTAAGGGGGGAGGTGTGTGATGGGGCGGCGTCCGGCGCGGCCGCGCCCCGCACTCCAGCCGACCCCGGAGCCCACTGGGAGAGCCCGGAGACGCAGAAGGGCGGGAGCAACACCGGCACGGCCGGCACGGGCGGTGAAGGGCGGGGAGAACAAACCCGGGCGCTGGCTGATGACGTCACTGAGGTCTCCGTGCCGGGGGCGGGGCCTCCAGATGCCAAGGACGTTGCGCAGGAGCGGAGCCAGCGGCTGACGGCGGGTAATTTAAAAGAGGGCTGGGGAGGCCCTCGGGAGGGGACCCAGAGGGAGACGGAGGTGGCCAACGGAGGCTGAGCCGGGTAAGGGATTCCCACGGGCAGGAACCAGGAGGGTAAAGTCGCTGCCCACAGGAGGGGAAGAAGTGGCCCAGGGCGGGGCCGCGAAACCCGTGAACGGAGGGTTTGGGGTTAGATACCCCCTCCGTTGAGTGAGGACGCTGACCTCACCTTAGGGCCCTGGGTCGGGGTCCGGAGCGAGGGTGGGCCCGGACCCCCTTCCCCTCTCTCCTGCCATAAGTGGAGGAGGAGTAAAAGGATCACTCATGGCTGGCGGCCCAGCCTGGGTCAGACTAACCGGGGGCCGTGTAAAGACACTCGAAACCCCGGTTCAGCCGGGGCGCCCGATCCCACGATGGGTGGGGCAACACGTGACAGGGAGATGGAGTAGGCAAGCTGGGCATGGGGGCCAAAACATTGATGGTTTGGGGTGATGATGGCCCCCATGCACTATGCTGGGTACCACTGACTAGAACACCGGACACATTGTGCATGCATTGGGTATGACTGTTAGTGCTTGAGCACAACCGGTAACAGGAAACTTTTTGTGTGAGGAAGGCTTTGTGTTAAGAACAGATACCCTACTTTACAGCGATAGGACAACACAGAGTCCCTCCTTCCTGGGGCCCAGCTGAGAAAAGCAGGCATTCTGGAATACCGAGCCAGGCGGACAGATCCAAGAACCCAATTTCACTGTGAGTGGTGAACAGCGGGGGTGAAGTGTCCCAAACCCGGAGTCCAGTGAGACTGTGTTGTACTATCCCGAATTTGTAAGTGGAGCAAACCCTGCCCTGCCCCATGGGAGTCCTTAAGGGGCTGTGGCTGAAATCCCAATCTAAATTGGGGTCCCGCTGAACCCAAAGAGGAATTGTACCACTGCTCATTTGGGACACTTGACCCTTCCATCAAAATTGCATTTGTAAATAGATTGCCACAAAGAACTGGTCCCATGAGCGGCAAGCCCATGTGGACACCGCTGATTGGAGTTAGCCTTGAGCCATATACAGTGTCGGTTGCAACTTGATTGGCCACTACAGAATGTGCAGCCACCCCTTGATGCCCAGCGTTTGAAGCACAGTCGTCCACAGTTCTCCCACAAACTGGGACCCTCTGTCAGAGTCAACAACCGCCGGGGGTCCCATACCGACACACAATCTTCTGAAACAATTTGACCGCTTGGGCAGCAGTACGCAACTTCATAGAGAAAGCCTCTACCAACCCACTGAAGGAATCAATTTAACAGGCTAGTTTGTTCCCGGGGCCCCTGAGCTCATTTCAAGAATAGGGACCCCCTTTTGGCTTATCTGTTGTTTGTTTGAGACCACTCTGGGTGACTGCTTTTTTAAAAATATAGTAAACTGTTATTATTTAAAGAAACCTGCTTCCATTTCCTCTTTAACCACTAAGCCTTTTTGAGAACCGTCGTTTGTACGGGCCCGATCCTTTTTTGACTTGTGTAACCCTTCTGCCGGGTAGGCCTGGCAGCAACCAGGGCCGGGTTCAATATCTAGGGGTCCATCTCACACAGAACCGGCTTGAGCCCCCACCCAGTAACCTGGGAAATTCACACACCCCTGGGTGCCTCTGAGAGGCAATGCTTCCTCACTCGCAAGCACAGAGTCTGAGTGTAGGAAAGAAACATTTAATGAAACAGAGAGAGAAGTCATACGGCATTAACTTGGGAAAATACCACAGAGTTCATAGCCCAAACATGAGTTAAGACCCTTCCCCCTTCCCCCCCCCACCACCAAGAATCACCCGGAGTCCCAAAGTGTGGCCTCTAGTGGCCAGGCTGGCAGCCATGCGGCTGTAGACGAACGCATTCCTGCACCTAGCACAGAGATCGTGGGCACTGGAGGCCTCCCCCCAAACCCCAATGAGGCCCACGATCTCTGCACTAGACCAGGAAGGCGCCTGCCTTTGCGCCCCTGGCAGGCTTCTGAGAGCCGCCAGCTTGGTCCTGAGGAGCGGTGGAGGGCTGGGTGGCAGCGGGTTGCTGGCTCACGCTGTGCCAGGTGCACGGTCTGCTGCTTGTGGCTTCTGTCTGGAGTACATAACTATTTATTAATGCTCACACATTTCTTGTACCCTTATTAAAGTAACAGTCTGATTTTTAAAAGCTTCAGAGAGGTAGCCGAGTTAGTCTGTAACGTGAAAAACTTAAAAAACAACAAATAGTCCATTAGCACTTTAAACACTAACAAAACGTAGATTGTTACCCGAAAAATAAAAAATCCAGAACCCATCCTCATTTTCTTGGTTTTGGCTGCCTCAAGTACCAGCCACAACTTGATCTATAACAAGATATTGAACCATATAAAACACTGAAGTACCCCAAAGGTTAAATGCTGAATACCCAAAGCCAAACAGCACTAGTTACCTGAGTCTGGCAAAAATGTCTGGTCAATTTTGCAACTATGAATGAAATGGCATTATCAAAAACAAAACAAAACCAATTCATTCAAAGCCCACAAAACAGATTCACAAACTTACAATGTATAAATCGCATTTCCTTTTATGTATTTGAGCAGTTAAGTTTCAATGGAACCCCTTATTTTCTATTAATAAATTTCACAAAAGTGTCCATAGTCGAATATTTAGAAATCAAGAATTCTTTTCCTCTAGCACTTTCCTTTATAGCATTTTTACAACGCTTTAACTACTCAGTTCCCTCTGGATTCTTCAGAGTTAACTTTTACTCTCCTCTTTTTTTCTTAACTCATCCTTGAGAATGTCAGTTTTACTAGGGGTTTAAATTGCATTTCTTCCTTAACCTCCCCAATCACTCTGGGGTTATGTCTAGACTACATCCCTCTGTCGAAAGAGGGATGTAAATGAGCCTGATCAAAACTGCAAATGAAGTGTAGATTTAAATATCCCGTGCTTCGTTTGCATATTCACATCCGATCACTGTTTCCAAAAAGGGTATTTCGAAAGTGAAACCATAGTCTAGACACGGTTCTTTCGAAAAAAAATCCCTTTTTCGAAAGAACCCGTATTTCCCACCTCTTCCCCCACAGAGACGGTGCTGGGGGAAAACAGCTTTTAAGCCATCTTAATAAAGGCTCAACTGATAATAGCTATCTGACAGATTGCAATATTTGGTTAACGTATCACATCCCAATCAATGCTCCGTCTCCATCTATGTGCAGATTTTTTCCATTCATGTGCGTCCAGAATAAATTTATTATGTTCCTATGTACAACCATGAGAAACACAAACCTTGCTGTGAGCGCTCTGCTAATCAGCTCCGGTGTCGATTTAAAGGGCCCAGAGTGCCGGCCACTGCCTTTTTAAATCACTGGGCCCCAGGGCAGTTGTCCCTTTTTCCCATCCCTCCCCTCCCGTTGGTGGGCCTGACTGGGACCTGTCTACCATATGTGCATATAATCTTCTCTTTCATCACAATTTGTCAAACATTTATGCCCATTATATATTTTATATATATATATATATAAAACCTCACTGCTGAGAAATACCACTCAGTATCTTACAGACATTTTTTTCTATCATACCATTTCCCCCTTTCAACAGTTCCCCCTTTCAAGATCAAAAACCCATTCCTCTGGGGGTCATTCATATATTCAGATCCTTTCCCCACCATGTCATATATGGGCATTTCTTTTTTAAGAAAGTTGTCTGTAAAGATTGAGATGTTAGTTATATATTTTTGTTTTCTAATTGACCAGGAGGTAACATTGCTATTAAATTAGTTTCCATAAAAATGTTTCTAGGAGGTTAAGTAATACTATGGGCAAGGTACTAGTACTATGGAAGAGTGGGTCAACTGATCATTATTATTATTGTATTTTATTTCTAGTTGTTCATTTACAGAAAACTCAATTTTTGATAAAAAATGGACATTTAATAGAAAAAAATCTTGTTTAAAAACATTTTCTGTCCAAACAAACATTTTGACTGACAATTTTCGACTAGCTCTATTTATAAGATATTGATTGACAACTTCTTACCAGCCTTAAGTTAACTTTAATTTATATTCTTTATCAAAAGAAAGAGTCCCTGGTCAGCTCTGGAGACAGAAGTTGTTAAGGGCAGCCATTGGGATTCTATACCCCTGCAGATGCAGAGCGAGGAAGGAACCCTTTTGCTCCCCCAAGCTGGAGTTGTGACAGGCCGTGTACTGGTCAGGCAAATTGGGGAAGGCTCCCTTTGCATTCCCACCCTCCCTCCCACACCACACTGGAGCTCTGAGTTAGGTAAACTGTTACAGTTAGCACAATAGAGCAAAAGGAAAAACTATGTAGCACTTTAAAGACTAACAAGATGGTTTAATAGGTGATGAGCTTTTGTGGGCCAGACCCACTTCCTCAGATCATATTCTGGAAGAGCATTGGCATGACCAAAGGAATACAATGAAAAAAGTGAACACATTATTAAACTGACAAATCAGATTTAGTACAGAAGGTGGGGTGAGGGAGAGGAAGGGAGGGAATAGCTCTTTATGAGTCAATGAATGGCTAATCAGGGGTGATAAGTAGGGACGCTATCTTTGTAATGGTTAAGGTAATTAACATCTTTGGTAAGGCTCATTTGTAAAGTGTCAAATTTAAGCATGAAAGAAAGTTCTGAAGTTTCTCTTTGTAATCAGGTGTTAAAGTCTCTTTGAAGTAAGATGCTTGTAGTAAGGTTGTTAAGCCTATGTCCAGGTAGGCTGAAATGAAAAGCAACAGGTTTTTCCTTGTGAAGATGTCTGATGTCTGATTTGTGTGCATTAATTCTTTGGCGAAGTGTCTGAGAAGTCTGTCCAATATACATAGCAGAAGGACACTGTTGGCACATGATGGCATAAATTATATTTCTGCATGAACAGGAATATGTGTTCTTGATCATATAACTGACATTATTAGGTCCGGTAATGGTGTCACCAGAGTAAATATGTGGACAAAGCTAGCACCGGGGTTTGTTGCAAGGGAAAGTTCCAGGGTTGGTATTAATGTGGTATGTCCTGTGGTTGTTGGTAAGAATCTTCCTGAGGTTAGCAAAGCATTAAAGAGTCCCTCCTTCCTGTAATTCTCTTGCATTTAAACACGCACTTTTAGTTTTCAAATGGAGTTCAGAAAATGGAGTTCCAGCTTTAAAAATTAAGGCAATTTAGTTTTTGTTTTGGATACATAGTTCTCAGTTAAACAATTTTAAGAAAAATACTGCATAGCACATGCACAACAAATTATTTATACAGCAGGCTCCTCAGAGCCAACTCAGAAAAGTATATAGACAAACATTTTGATTCGTAGCTACAACAGGTTCTCACAGGAACATTGACAGATATTAAAATAAACTCTTTTGTTATATGAACTACTTTTTGCTAATGTAAATCCCCAGACCTTGAGGGTAATGACGTGTGGTAAGACTCACATTCTCCCCTCAGATTTTCAGGCTCAAGACATGCCCATGACTGAGGCCTCTTGGACTGTGGGAATCACTTCAATTATGGCAATGCAGTAACCACGCTACTCGTGCACACTTGGGCTGCGTCTACACTGGCCGCTTGAATTTGCGCAAGAACACTGACGATCTAATGCATGATCGTCAGTGTTCTTGCACAAATACAATGACTCTTCCGCTTGGGGAAAAGCCCTCTTGCGCAAATGCTTTTGCTCACGAGGGCCAGTGTAGACAACCGAGAACCGTTTTGCGCAAAAAAGCCCCGATGGCGAAAATGGCGATAGGGGCTTTTTTGCGCAAAACCGCGTCTAGATTGGCCACGGATGCTTTTGCGCAAAAGCTCTTTTGCACAAAAGCATCCGTGCCAATCTAGACGCTCTTTTCCGCAAATGCTTTTAACGGAAAAACTTTTCCGTTAAAAGCATTTGCGGAAAATCATGCCAGTCTAGACGCAGCCTGTGGGTATATGAAATCATGGTATAACGGTACAGGACAATTTGAAATAAAGTGGTTACAAGCAAAATTATATTGCAGTTTAACACAGCAAAATGATGACAGTCTCTAAGTAATGAAGAAATCCAAAACGTCACAAGTGAACTTTTGCTATTCGACAATCAAACATTTAAAGAGCTGGTTACTGTAATCTCTCTAATTCAGCATGTCAGTAGGCTTCTATTCAAAGTATTATTTTGAACCCTTATAACAGGGTTGGCCAAAAACACTGACTCTCCGATACAATAATCTTAAAATGTTCAAGAGCTGAGCGTGCCTGTTAGGGCTTAGGGCTTCTGCCCATACAGAAAGTGTCAGATGGGGCTTGAACCTTCTGTCCTGCGGGGTGTGTCTGCCCTGCTCCTGCTCCTGCTCCTGCTGAAGCCCCAAGCTCCAACCGGCACTCCCTGAGGAACTGAAGCCCTGAAACTCCTCTCTCCATCGGTCGATCTTCCATTTAGTGAAGAGATGGCCTCAGTCATGCTGGTGTAAATCTAGAATAACTCCACTGAAGCAAATGAGGCCAAATCCTCCCCTCCGATACATGCACACAACTCATTCTGGATTCTCTGAACCCTGTGTGTATGCCTCTGGAGAGACAATTTAGCTCAGGATTTCAACAGTCTGACTGAGAGCAGAATTTCACTCTGTATTTGTGCTTGCAGGTTACTACATGTGGGCCTTAAAGTTAAACAACCCACAGATGAAGACTGCCACAGTACTCCTTCTGAGGTTTTAAAGCCTTATGGGAAGTTTGTAAAACTTATATTAGTTCTAGACCTTCCTCTCCCTCTACTTGGTAGTTATTAAATATTTAAAACCTGGGAATTAAAAATTAAGAAGAAAGGCCCAGCCATTCACAGATCACTAAATTCTCATTGATAGCAATGGGAGTTCAGTACCTAACTACCTTTGAGGATGGAGATAGGCACCCAAAATGCTTTCTGGGGAACTGGTATTTCCAAGTTACCAAACATTTGAAAGCTTAGAAATATACAGTTAACACAGTTCAAATAACCTTAACTTTGCCCGGTCTTCAGCTCTCGGATTGCTCTATAGCTCTGTGAGACACACTGATGGCCACACATCATAATTTTTTCTGCTGTATTTTCAGTATTCACCATGCAATGTTTCATATTGTGCATAGTAATATGAAGAAATTATATAAGAGCCATGTATCTATCTAGGCTATCTTTGATCCTCATTTTATAAGCCAGCTATACCAGCATCATGTGATGAACAAATCAACACCTATCCAACATTCCTGTTATGAGAAAGAGACCACAGTATTTTCACATCTTGCCCACTATGTACAATACCACTGTAATGAACCATGTAAACAAGGCAAATTAATAAGGAATATGTCTAACTCACACCCATTCACCCACATTTTCATAGAAAGTACAAAGATAACTATAATTATCTCAAACACTCTATTGATGTGAGGCTGAGACACAAACATCTGAAACCAATTCATCCTCCCTCCCTCCTGCTCCTATCATTGAGCAAATAAGGCAGTGCTCACCAATGACTAGAGCGGGGATCTACTGGTAGATCTTGGAGCCTCTAACAGGTGATCCTGACTGGTTTGGCCAGGAAGATATCAAGCGCTGGCACTTCACTTGCCCCTCCACGCAAGTGTTGCTACTGCCCTCTACGTTGGAGTTGCCCCCCCTAGGAGGCTCCTCCTTGCTGTGGAGGATGTGGGTGAGAGAAGAGGAGGGTGCTGATGTTAGAGTGTCCCTCCTTCCCCCACTTCTGTATCCAAGCTCCACACAGAGAGAAGAGGATGGAGGGAGTTTGGCAATGCAAATCTCTCTCACTCACACACTGTGTGTGTGTCTGTCATTCTCACAGACATGCACTCTCTTTCACTCTCATCTCCCGACCCAAGACATACGTGGCTTGTTGTAACTTCTTGTACTGCTTGCAAAGTGGGTTATGTTTGGTTTTTGACTGGTCTGTGCATTTCATAAATTTCATTTCTCTCTTACGCTTAAATTTACTTCTTAGAAAAGTAAGTTCTAAAATGCCAAACCTGTCGTGGCTGGAGTAATTATCCCTGTGGTAATTGCTGCTCCTGGAAGGGGCTGGCATCTCCCTGCAGCCCCTAAGAAAGGCAGAGCAGGGGGTCTGCACACGCTGTCCTTGCCTGCAGCCACCACTCCTACAGCTCCCATTGATCAGTAACTGGGAACCGTGGTCAGTAGAAGCTGTGGGCTCGGTGCTTGTACATGAGGAGCAGCACATGGTGCCATGGAGCCATTGCTGTACATGCCAGCTGCTTTAAGGAGAGGGGCAGGACAAGGGCAGGAGTAAGCTTGCCTTAACCCCACTGCTCCACCACCAGGAAGCTGTTTCTGTTAAATGGTGCCTGGCCAGAGCCTGCTTCCTGAATCTCTGTCCCAGTCCTAAATACCCTTCTGCACCCAAACTCCTGTCCCAGACATGAGACCCCCCTGCACCCAAACTCCTTCCCAAAGCTTGTACCCTGAAACCCCTCCTGGACCTCAGTCGCCCAATCTGGGCTAATCCCAGGGCCCCATTGGCCTAAGACCAGACCCTGCACCCCAATCCTCTACACCAGGCTGGGGACCTGATGAAAGTGAGTGAGGATGGGGGAGGAAGGGGATGGAATGAGTAGGGTGAAGTCTCGAAGAAGGAGTGAAGCAGGGGCAGGCCTCAAACAAGGGGCGGGAAGGAAATGGGACAAGGGTATTTGGGTTTGAGGTAGATCTTACATTGCACTTAAATTGAAAAAGTGATCTTGTGGTGAAAAAGGTTGGAGACCACTGAAATAAGGCCTGGAAATCACAAAAAATATATTCTTCAAAATAAACGTATTGCATCTATAGCAGGCATGTCAAACTTGAAGCCTACTGAGGGCCGCACAAACATTTTGAACACTCCACTGGTCACTTGCCATCCATCTGCCACTGCTCTTTGCTGCCGCCCTGCTGGCCATTCATCTCACCTCTCTCCAGTATCCGACTCATCACACCTCTCTGCTGCTGCCTTGTTTTATCATGTAAAAATGGCTGTTTTCCAGACAGCAAATACCGCTTGCCTCACTTAGGAAACCTATTATTTTAAAATCTGAGGTCCAAGTAGAATATGTAAAGAAATATTTTGCCCTTTCTTATGGCGAGGAAGGGGGATAGCTCTATTACGTGTGTTACTACTTTTAGTTAGGGATAGAGGTAAG
The DNA here is from genome assembly GCA_019425775.1 of Rafetus swinhoei. NCBI lineage: Eukaryota > Metazoa > Chordata > Testudines > Trionychidae > Rafetus > Rafetus swinhoei. Next base: position 162,100,196 of record CM033437.1, read on the forward strand.
AAGTAAGGGAGCAGAAGACTGAAAGAAGGAGAAGAGGACTCAGCACCTGCCTGCTCCTGATCAGCTATCAGCAGGCAAGGTTTGGAAGACATAATGGCACAGTGTCTGTAAAACTGGTAGGTCTGTATATCTTTTAGCTCACCCTCTTTCATGTGCTTTCTACTTTCCCTTATTTCCTACTGGAGGCAAGTTCATTTCCAAATGTGGAGCTGTCCATTGGAGACATTTCTAATGCTCTCATCACTTATGTGTGCAATTTACATTTCCAAACCAAATTCCAGGTAAGAAACTAAGGGTATGTCTACTAGCTCGGTAGTTCGAGCTTGGTAGGAATGAGGGCACCGACTTGCAATGAAGCTCGGGATTTAAATATCCTGGGCTTCATTTATCTTCGGCGCCGCCATTTTAATCTCTTAGTCAATTCCGCACGCCACACGCGGCATGGAGTAGGTAGTTCAATTAGATCTCTAATTTGAACTACCGACTCTCGTGGAACAGGTGTACCGCAGTTCGGAATTGGAGATCCTAATTAGAACTACCTACTCTGTGCGCGTAGCCGGCACGGAGTTCGACTAAGGGGGATTTAAAAATGGCGGCGCCCGGGAAGATGAAAATGAAGCCCGGGATATTTAAATCCCAGGCTTCATTTGCAACTCCGGTTGCCCTCATTTGCCTACCTAGCTCAAACTACCGAGCTAGTGTAGACATACCCTAAGGGATTTGAACTTAATAAACAACGAATAATCTAGTAGCACCCACAGGATCTAATCAAAAAATCCAATTTTATTTCTGTGAAAATATTTGAACAGAATAATTTCATTATTCATTTTTCACTGAAAAATATTTTTAATTAAAAAAGCATGATGAAAAGGTTTTGTTTGGTTCTGGTTTGAATTGATACTTTTCTCTTTTTGGTTGTTGGGGTTTTGTTTGTTTGTTGGTTGTTTGGTTGGTTGGTTGGTTGGTTGGTTGGTTGGTTGGTTGGTTTGTTTGTTTGGGGGGGTTTGATTTTGACAAAACTGCATTTGTCACCAAAAAATATTTGGCCTGAATATTTCAACCAGCTTTAATTTAAAAAATCGAAAAATAATTTCGATAATTATCAGGGATATTTTTCTGCCATGTGAATGGTTCACAGTATCCCAACACGGGCAAAGTGTTTATGCATTTGTGGGATCTGAATTTTGCGTTTTAGTAGTTAAATTCTTGGACTGTCATTGCTCATGAAAAGTGCTGTCACATGGGTAGAAATTGGGTAAATATTACATTTCATTAATATCAGCAGAACTGACTTAAATGGGGTCTGTGTGTTGTATAGTCTTGCCTTAATCTTTGTATTCATTCCTGTCAGTGTGAGAGAAACTATTTGCATATATTTGCTTGCATATGCAACCACACTTAAGTTGAGGCCCTCAGCATGTTCTGTAAGTATCAGTGTGGTCCCTGGGGCTTCCAAAGTTGAGTTGCCCTAGCTCATCCCTGACAGGTGTCTGTCTAACCTGGTCTTAAATACCTCCAGTGATGGAGATTCCGCAATCTTCCTAGGCAATTTATTCCAGTGTTTAACCACCCTGATGGGCAGGAAGTTTTTCCTAATGTCCAACCTAAACCTCCCTTCATACAATTTAAGCCCATTGCTTCTCATCCTAACCTCATAGGCCAAGGAGAACAATTTTTCTTCCTCCTCCTTATGATACTCTTTTAGATACTTGAAAGCTGCTCTCATGTCCCTTTTCGGTCTTCTCTTTTCCAAGGTAAACAAAGCCAATTCCTTCAGCCTTGCCTCATATTTCATGTTCTCTAGATATCTTCTTGATCTTCTCTGGACTTTCTCCAGTTTCTCCACGTTTCCTGAAATGTGGCGCCCAGAACTGAACATGATACTCCAGCTGGGGCCCTAATGACGGCTCAGTCCCTGCCTAGGGACATGAGACTGGGCAGGTTAATTTCAATCCTCCTGTTTATTCTTTTCCTAAGCCAGGAGGCCACATTAGTTCTGATGGGGCTCTGCAGGAAGGCAGCCCGCACTGCTCCTGCCTGAAACCTTGTGCAGGTGTTAAACAGCTGTCCAGCCCACCCTAGAGGTGACTGCATTTCAGCGTGCCTGAAGCAACACAGCACCAGAAATGGACAGGAGAATGGCTCCCGGGCATGGCTTGCTCATGACTGCTTCAGTCCCATTGGATGGGCCTCAGCCTCTTTTCTTTCCCTCCCCCGCTTTGCAATGGGGCTGTAGACTCTGGGGCTGTGTCTACATTCCTACTTTCAAGTAGGAATAAGAGATCTTGCGGAAAAGGGTTTATTTTCCGCAAGATCCCCGTCTAGACTGGCGCTTTTTTCCGGCAAAGCCCCGAGCCGGAAAAAGCGGCAGCCATGTAAATGCAAATACCGCGGGGGATATTTAAATCCCACGCGGATTTGCAATTGCGACTGGTCTCATTAGCATCCCTTTTTCGAAAAAGGGTGCCAATGTAGACACAGCCTGGGGGGAGAGGGGTGGAGGCAGGCAGAGTTGTCTCCCTGAAGCAGATGTAGACACGTCTCTGTATTAATCATTCTCTCATTGAAGTTTTTAGCTTTGTATTGAGTCCTTTTACATGGAAACTTTGTATTAAGTCTTGGTAGACTAGTCCCTAGGTCAAGTGAGGCAGAGACTGTCCCTGTGGGGTGAATGAGGTGGGAATGTATAAGGCGGAAGGTGAGCACCTCTGGGCAGTTGCAAAGGTTGGAGAGGGGATGGAAGCCAGATCCAAGATCAATGAGCCCTGGGAAGTGGGCCTATTGAAAGGAGACTGGACCTGTGGATGCTTTGGGGGTCAGCAGCAAGGTGAATGTGGCAGCATTGAGACACCACCCAGAAGCAGGCACCACAGACACTAACTGCAGATTCATGGGACCGCTCTCACAGATCTTGCACATGCATAAGATGATAGATCTGCAGGAGGGGGGGGGCAGTGGCGTAGCGAGGGGGGCTGGAGAGGTCAGTTGCCCCTGGGCACCATGCTAGGGAGGCTCCAATTTAATCCCATTCTGCTCCCCCCCCATTATCCCTTCAGCACACGTGCTCCTACTCCGCCTGCCACCAGCAGCTGGAGCCTCCTCCCTGCCTCTCTGCTCCAAGCCCGACCCTGCTCCAAGCCCGACCCTACTCCATCTCCACCGGTGGGTTAGTGCATGCGGGAGCCCGGTCCCAAACTGTAGGGGTTGGGGGAAGATGCAGTACAAGTTCCCCTCAGCTGTGCACCAGCTTCGGGGCCGTGCCACATGGCGGCGGGGGAAGATAAAAGTGAGGATTAGGGGCAGTGCTGGGACCTTCTTAAGCTCCCTCTTGAAGGGATGGTCTTTAACTTTCCCAAATGTCCATAAGCTTCTAAGCAAATTCAGTGTGAAGAATAATTGATTTATTTAGATGTTGGTTGGAAGGAAATTCCAGTCCAAAGGAAGTCGGTCCAAAGCTCTCAGAGTCCTTGAACACACATAAATACACAATGTACCAGTTGCAAACCATAAATTACCCCGAATGGCACCCAGTGCTGATTCTTTCTACTCTGCTATATCTCAATTAACTGCCACTAATTCACTGTTTCTTAAACTGCGTTCCGTGGCAGTCGGAGGCGTGCCACGGAAAACAACAGAGTTCAAAATGGCTGCTCTTAAAGGGGGGCAGGTGACCTTTTTTTTTTCTCGCAGTAACTTTCCCCTCAATGCTTTTTTTTGGTCAATAGCTTTTCCTCAGCTCCCACTTTTTTTTCCTCAACAAAAAATCCTTAGTGTTTCTCATAAAAAAAAAAGGAGCGTTCCTCAGTCTTAAAAAGTTTAAGAAACATTGCACTAGTGTGATTAATAGAGTTTCCCAGCCCCGGCGTACTTTCCCATCTGAGACAAATATTCCACCCTGCCTACCTCAGCCAGTGCCAGCTCAAACAGATGAGCTGTGCAGCATGCCCGGAAGGTCACCAATTAAGGCAATTTCAGACTTTGGGGACAGAATTCCGAAGAAGAAGTGCCAATATGGTCAGCCCTCTGCCAGCAGCAAGCCCTCTCCCACCCCCATTACACTCCCTCCCCAAGCTCCATCCCTGCTCCGCCCCTGCCCCACCTCTTCCCACCCACTCCATCGCACACTTTCCCAAAGTCCTCTCCCCGAGCACCACGACCTGGGAGACTAGTGGGAGGCCTGGTGCTGGCAGCAGGAGTTGCGCCTCCTGCACTCACTGTGGTAGTGGGAAGCAGAGTGACCTGGTCCCAGTCTGCTCTGCTCCCCTGGCTCCCAGCCACATCGCTCGGGGGAGCAGAGCTGGCTGGGGCTGGGTCGCTCTGCTTCCCGCCACCACACGCAGTGAAGCCGAGCGGCCTGGCTGGAAGATGGCAGAGTGGAACAGGCTGGGGTCGGATCACTCCACTTCCTGTGGCTCTGATCACTGCTGGTGAATGGGGGAACAGGCCAATCCCCTGCTGCCAGTGCCAGACCCCAACCCCGCGATTAATCCTCTAGTCCTCCCTGGGACCACAGGGCTTCCCACACTGCAGGGCCCTGGGCAGCTGCCCGAACCGTCCTATAGCTGGGATGGCTCCGAGTGCCTGAGTCTCCTAGGTCCCTCAATCCCATTTTCAAAAGTGACTCTGGCATGAGAGGCCAGATGTAAAGGTGTTTACATTGGTGATGGAATAAGGGTGATGTTGTACTCCCTGGCTTGACGTGCTCCCCTTTTAGACAGGCTTTCCAGTTGTTTCCGTGGCTCTCAGCACCCCCACTGGACAAAGTATTCCCATGCCCCTGGATGTTTAGCTGCCTAAAGATGCAGAGAGGTGCCTGACTGGGCTCTCAAAATGGCGAGTTGTCCGACTCTCACTGAAACCACTGCAAGTTAAGGGCTCAGATCATCATAGCAGAGAATAGAAGCATGATACTCCCAAACTGCAACTCCCATCTCTTTGGTTACTTATTTGCACCTTTAGGCGCACACGTACCTTTAAAAATCTGACCCTCAGACACGTAAGTATCATTGACTTGCACTGATACCTAGGCCCCAAGGCCCAGAGCCTCAAAAGGTATGTGTGCCCCTAACTCCCATTCATTTCCATGGGAACTCCCTGCTGAAATAACCTGTGAAGGGCTGGGCTCCAGAACCCCTGCCACTTTTGAAAATGGAACTTACCCTCCTACCTCTCAGCCTGCACTTTGATCTTTAGCTGTAAATTCCAGCATGAGGAGCCATACCCATGCTAGCTCTGATGGAGCTAGAGTGCAGCATTTGTCCATCCCTAATGTGAGCTCTTCCAAGATGCTTTGTACTCACAGTAGTTAGCCCTTCCTGCCACTCATGCTGCTGCAGCTATTTTTAACATGCTAGCTTGATCAAAGTTAGTGCAGGTATGTCCTACAGCTCCAGAGCAAACATACCATTAGATGCTTTAGAAAATTGTACCCAGTTTCCCCATCAACAAGGCAAGGCTGGCATTATATTTGGGAGGCCACAAGCCAAAGGGCCAAAGCCAAAAGGCCAAGGCCAAAGCCAAAGTCTGAGCACCATCCTCCAGGGCCAAAGCCCATGTGACACATGTTAGAGGCCTCCCAGATGGCGCTGAAGTCCTTGGATTTTGGCTTTGGCCTCCGTACACAGGGTGGTGGGGCTTTGACTTTCCCTGCCCCCTTGCCAGAGTAGCAGGGATCAGGCAGGCTCTGGCTTTAGTCCCTTTTCCTGGGGTCATGTAGGAATCTTTATTGTCAGAAGAGAGGTTGAGGTGCAGTAAAGTTTGTGATCCCCTGCTGTAGACCCTTAACAGCCTAAGAGGGCTTTCTAACCCTCCTGTATAGGCAGCTAAACACAATCTAGAAAAAGGAAACATTTCTTTAAGTTTTATCCCTAAAACACCAATACATTTAGGAGTACCAGTATTATAATGATTAAGATCCTCCCACTGAAACACTTAATACCAAATATATGAGGTGTTTGATACCATAATTAGTCCCACTTTCTTTTTCTTTTTCTTTTTTTTGCAATCATTTTGATGTTAAGGATTTGCTCAATCAGGCCCTGAATATCAAGTTTTTATACCTCTTCCAGGCCTGTACTGTTTAAAAATCTTTTCATTGAATTCTGCTATTGATTTGTACATGTATTAATGCTAACAGGAGTTACTAATGTTGATAGCAGCATAGTCTCATAATTGATTCTCCTATATGGCTGCTGTTTGAAGAGTAGTTCTGTGCTTCTTGACCACTAGGGAGCACTGCAGGGAGATAAGCTGCCCTAAGAGCTGCTTTTTATAATACCTTTGCAAAAGCTTGTTCAGACATCAGTCACGTCATCTAAAGTATGTTTTCTGAAAAACAACAGTTCTCAGCATTTTGGTCTCATCCTAGGAGGATCTGGCGGGTCGCATAAATCATTTACCAAGTGGATTATGCCATGAAAGCTCATGATAATATATATTTTTTGTTAGTCTCTATGGGTATGTCTACACTAGCCCCCTAGATCGATCTAGGGAGGCTAATGAGGGCGACCGAAATTGCAAATGAAGCGTGGGATTTAAATATCCCGTGCTTGATTTGCATGTTCCCATCCAGTCGCCAGTTTAGAAATTGACTAGCCCGAAGTAACTGCCCACGTCTACACACGGCAGTGAAACAGGATTCCCGAAATAAAGCGCTAACTCGAATTAGCTGGTAAACCTCATTGCAGGATCAATCTAGGGGGCTAGTGTAGACATACCCTAAGTGGCACAGACTACTCATTCTGTTCAAAAGTTGTTTTTAAAGTTACAGACTAACACTGTTACCCCTCCGAGGCTAGGTCTAGACTGCAGGCTTCTTTTGGAAGAAGCTTTTCTGGAAGATATCTTCCGAAAAAAACTTCTTTAGAAAGAGAGCATCCATACAGCAAAAGTGCAGCGGAAAAGCGATCTGCTTTTTCAAAAGATAGTGTCCACATTGATTGGATGCTATTTCGCATTAAAGTTGTGATTAGTATGGACGGAGTGGCCAGCAGGGCACCTGTGTTATTTCCTGGAGGCCTCTTCTTCCGAAAGAATTCCCCCTTCTGAGTCCACGCACGCCTTTTTCTGAAAGAGCTCTTTTGCAAAAAGGCTTCTTCTTCATACACAGAGGTTTACCCCTGTTGGAAAAACCCTTCTGGTCTTTTGACTTTCTGTTAAAAGAATGCAATTGCAGTGTGGGCGTAAGTGTAGTTTTTCTGGAAAAACTCTGCAATGTAGACATACTCTGAGAAATTTACCAATTCCTTGCCCCTGTATTGGTTCACTTGAGACTGGGCGGTTACCTCCACCTTCATGTTGCCTGACTTGGTTACACTTATTGTAATTCTCACTCCTTGATTTATCTAATATTCAAAAACTGAAAGTATCCTATGTTAGAACAACTAACATGGTATTATTTTGTTTTCTTATTTTTTATTGCCATAGCTCTGTTTTCTTTAGTTGGAATCAAATTCCAATATTCTCTCTTATGATGAATAATACCATTGGAGTAAAGGAGACAATTAGTGGAGTAGGAGGCTTTGCCACGAGTAAAATAATTTAACGGGAAGGGAACTACTCACACTTGTAAAGTTACCCATGTGCACAGGCATTTGCCAGATCAGACCCTAAGGCCAGTTCTACATTATGGAAGAAAGTCGAATTAAGATACACAATTCCAGCATAGCTGGAGTCAACATACCTTAGCTTGACTTACTGCGGCGGCCTCGCTGAGGGAGGTTGATGGGAGAAACTCTCCCACTGACTTCCCTTACTCCTTCCAACCCTGTGGACTACCAGAATCCAGGAGGGTGCAATCAGCAGCCAATTTAGCAGGTCCTTACTAGACCTGCTAAATCGAACCCTGGGAGACTGATTGTGAGTGGGTTGCAGAGAAAGGTTGGGCATGTGAAGGGGACATTTTCATTGCTGGATTTAGGAACCTACTTGGGGTTTGGTTATGAACACTGTGGTGCTTTCCCAAATTAATGCCATGTTACTTCCCTCCCTTTTAATAACATTTATTTTCTACACTCTGTGCTTGTGAGTGGGGAATCATTGCCTCTCAGAGGTGCCCAGATGTTTTTTGTGAATTTCCCAAGTTATTGGAGGAGGGGGGGGTGGAGTGGTTGAGCCAGTTCTGTGTTGGATGGATGGAGAGAAACCCCTAGATATTGAACCCTGCCCTGGCTCCTGCTGGCTCTAGCTGGCAGGAGGGTTACACTCACTTGAATACCAGGGCTAAAGGATAGTGTAGGGCAAGAGTCTCAAACTCAATTCACTTTAGGGCTAGGGCCAGGGCCAGGGCCAGTTCTTAAATACTCGAGATGTGTTCCTTGCCTAGGGTCAGTGGGAAAGTGAGTGGAACTGTTGGAAAATGAGTTTGTAAGTGAAATGTTACAATGTAGGATTTGATCTTAGACTCCTTTTTGTGCATTATGAACAGCAGAGACCTTGATGGATCTGCCATGGACAGTGTCCGAGAGCTTGCAACAGATAAGGAGGCACTGTAAAAGAAACAAGGATTTTGTGAAGTACTAAATCAATCAGCAAGTGAGTGCAGCCATCGGGAACAACACTTGAAAAGGGAGCTGAGGAACCACAAGGACAACCAGGCCTTTGCCAGACAGGTCACTGAATGCATGATCAGAGTGATGGAGGAACAGATGGAGATCCTCAAGTGTTTAGTCAAGAAGCACAGTGAACCAACACAGCCCTCCCCAGGAGATTAAAAATTATGTGTCCAGCAAACCCTCACACACATTCCTTTCCAATCCCTAGGTCACGTCTACATTGCAGAACTATTTTAGGATACCGAGGTATCCCAAAATGGCTATTCCACATCTTTTGAGCAAGCCAGTTAGGGTATGTCTACACTACAGCACTAATTCGAACTAACTTAATTCGAATTAGTTAATTCGAACTAAGCTAATTCGAATTAGTGCATCTAGACTTAAAAACTAATTCGAATTAGCATTTTGCTAATTCGAACTAGCATCCACACTGATTGGACGCTGGGGCGCATTTAAGGGCAGCTCAAACCGGTTCCAGCAGGGCATCAGGTCAGTAGTTGCTTTGTGTGGCTGCTGTCTGAGGCTATCTGAGGCTCACGCTTAAAGGGACCCCCCTGGACAGCCGGTTCTCAGCTTTTCCGCTTGCTTGCCTACCTCGCCAAGGGACAGCAAAGCGTTTTCCTCTACGCCTGCCTGTGTCGGTGGTTCCCACTGGGGACGCCACCGCAGTTGGCAACATGGAGCCAGAGCTCGCCCTGGGCATTCTGGTGCAGTTCTTGGACTTGCTGCTGCAAGCCTGCCAGCAATGGCTGGACGCTGCCTGGCACCATCTGGTGCATGTCAGCCCCCTGCCTCTCCCCCTGGAGTCCCTGGGGGCCATGGAGGAACCGCAGCACCGCCCGGATGCCAGCGTGCCCCGCCGCATCTGACGTCCGGACACCAGCAGCGACTGGTGGGACCGCATCGTCCTGGAGCGCTGGGGAGACAGTGGACCCAGAACTTCAGAATGAAGAAGGACACCTTCCTGGAGCTCTGCGAGTGGCTCGCCCCTACTCTGCAGCGACGGGACGCTCGCATGAGGCCCGCCATCCCCCTCCAGAAGCGTGTGGCCATCGCTCTGTGGAAGCTCTCCACGCCGGACAGCTACCGATCCATCGGGAACCAATTCAGCGTGGGGAGATCCACGGTCGGAGCAGTGCTCATGCAGGCACGGCACTCACCGGCCACTGGGCTGGGGGGAGGAGGGGGGCTGCAAGGAGGGAATGGGCCGCCCCAGGGAAAACGGGGGCGGGGGAGGAGGCGACAGTGCCCCGCACGGGAGGGTTCGGTCTGTCCCGGCCATACTACACGCTGCCCACGGCAGCCAGGATCACAGCAGGGGTTGCTTCTGGGAGTGGGGTGTGGGGCAGTGCCAGGGAACGAACACTCCCAGCCACCCAGGCGCCCCAGTGATTCGCGGTTTGCTGTGTCTCTCTGCAGGTGGTCAAGGCCATCAACCGGGTGCTGCTCTGCAGGGTGGTCCGCCTCACCGACCCAGACGCCACCATCCAGGGGTTCGGCGCCCTTGGCTTCCCCAACTGCGGGGGAGCCATCGACGGGACGCACATCCCCATCCGTGCCCCGGAACACCAAGCCTCCCAGTACATTAACCACAAGGGGTACTTCTCCGTGCTCCTGCAGGCCGTGTCTGACCACCGGGGCCAGTTCACGGATATCAATGTGGGCTGGTCCGGCAAGGCACACGACGCCAGGGTGTTCCGCAACTCCTCCGTGTGCCAGAGGCTGCACGACAGGACCTTCTTCCCCGACCGCCACATCAGGGTCGGGGATGTGGACATGCCCATCTGCCTGGTGGGGGATGCGGCCTACCCCCTACAGCCCTGGCTGATGAAGCCGTACACGGGACACCTCAACCCCTCCCGCCGGGCCTTCAATGCCAGGCTCACCAGGGCCCGCATTGTGGTGGAGGGGGCCTTCGGACGATTGAAAGCACGATTTAGGTGCCTCCTCACCCGCCTCGACCTCGCCGAGCACAATATCCCTCCCGTGGTGGCAGCATGTTGCGTGCTGCACAATTTGTGGGAGCAGAAGGGGGAGGCTTTCCTGCCAGCCTGGATGGCTGAGGCCGAGCGCTTGGCTGGCCAGTATGCTCAGCCCTGCACCGCCGCCAGGCCCAGCGGGGCTGTCCGGATCCGGGAAGCCCTGCGGGAGCTTCCAAGTGGAGGAGGAGGACTGAACTCTCCCTGCATGCCCCACAGGTCCTTCTTCCACCCTCCTCCTTCTCCTTTCCCTCCCTAACCCCCTTCCTAATGTTAAATAAAGACACCTATTTTGAAAACAACAATCTCTTTTTATTTACATAACTGGGGTGGGGAGGGAGGAATGAGGGGTGGGAGAGGGAGGGGGAAACCTGGGAGGAGGGAGCTAGAAGGGGGAGGAAGGGGAGGAAGGAAGGAAAGCTCAGGGTTGTGGGTCCTGCTGGCTCTCCCTTCTCGCAGCACTGCGGGCGTGGGGGCGTCAGGGAGGGAGTGGGTGTGGAGGGTGGGGCAGGAGGGACAGGGGGTGCGGAGGAAGCGGGAGGGGGAGCAGGGGTGGGAGGAGGAGCGAGAGCAGGGGCGGTCGCAGGGGCCGGAGCAGGAGAAGGCAGGAACCTTTCCACCAGAGTCTGGAGGCGGCCTCTGAGGGCACAGCCCTGCTCCTCCAGTGCCACCAAACTCCGCTGCCGCAGATGCAGGTCCTCCCAGACCCAGTGGTCCTGGATGCGGAGCTGGTGCTCCACTAGCCGCAGGTGCCGCCGGTGGTAGTCCTTCAGGTTCCTGGTGCGCCTGCTGGCCCAGGTGCGGGGTGGCTGTTGCAGGCCGGGTGGTGCGCCCCGCAGTCCCAGGTGCTGCGGCTGTGATGAAACAAGAACAGTGGTCAGTTCTCCCTGGGGACACAGTGGGTGAAACCCAGCCCCCCTCTGCAAGGCAAGGTCGGCGTGTGGGGAACGGGCCAGGGCCCCTGCATGACACCCAGCTGCTGCTCCATGGTGGGCAAAGCCCAGGCGCACGGTCCCTGGGCTCCCTCTCCCCCCACCCCTCCGTACACATAAGGGGAGCATGATGGCACTCACATGTGGAGCTCTCCTCGGTCTCAGACGACACAGCCGATGTGCTCTCTGGGATGCCTCGGGGGTCCTGGGTCCTGGGCAGGCTCCCTGCAGGCTCCTGGCTCTCGGCATCCTCCTCCTCCTCCTCGGTGTCAGGGACGGGTCCCTCTGCCCCGGGGTCGATCACCACCCGGGGGGCATGGTCAGCATGAGCCCCCAGGATGCGGTCCAGGGCCTCAAAGTGGGGGCAGGCCTGCGGGTCGGCCCCTGGCTGGGAGGCCCTGGAGTAGGACTGCCGCAGGTCCTTGACCTTGCAGCGGACCTGCTCCCGGGTCCACATGTGGCCTCTGGTGGCCAGGCTGGCAGCCATGCGGCTGTAGACGGCCGCGTTCCTGTGGCTAGTATGGAGATCGTGGACATTGGAGGCTTCCCCCCAAACCTCAATGAGGTCCACAATCTCCGCACTAGACCAGGCGGGCACCCGCCCTTTGCAGCCCCGGGCAGGCTCCTGGGAGCTGCCAGCCTGGTCCTGGGAAGAGGGGAAGGGCTGGATGGCAGCGTGTGGCTGGCTCATCCCATGCCAGGTGCAGGGTCTGCTGGCTGGGTGCTGGCAGGCTTGCAACTGGCACAAGCAGTGTAGCCAGACCGTGGCCCTTTAAGGGCTCTGGGGACGGGCGGGTGGGGGGGCAGAAGAGTTTTCCTGGTTGTGCCCAGAGTGGCCACCAGGGCAAGCTGGGAAGGGCTAGCCTCCAACTAGTTCGAATTAAGTGGCTACACAGCCCTTAATTCGAACTACTTAATTCGAACTAGGCGTTAGTCCTCGTAGAATGAGGTTTACCTAGTTCGAATTAAGAGCTCAGCTAGTTCGAATTACTTTCGAACTAGCGTTTTCCATGTATAGATGCTATGAAAGTTAATTCGAACTAACGGCTGTTAGTTCGAATTAACTTTGTAGTGTGTAGACATACCCTTATTTCAAATTATAACAGGCTTGCTATTCTGATGTCCCTGTAAACCTCATTCCACGAGGAGTAAGGGATGTTTCAGAACAGCGATTTATTTCAAAATAAGTGCTGCGTACCCAGCACCAAATTTAAAATAAGCTATTACGAAATTGACATGAAATAAGCTACACAATTTGCATAGCTCACATTGCATAGCTTATTTCGAGCTACAGGTCCTAATTTTCCCATGCACTTCACCTCATCTCCCAAACTTTGATTATGATCCCCCGGACCTACACACATGTATGAGTTGTAACCCTTTACCAGTCCTTTCCTTACCAACTCTTAGGGTTGCTTTATTGTGTTTAAATGCAGGTTGTTATGAGGATAAATATATTAAAAATCAAGACATGCTCAGACACTGTGCTGATATATATTTATGTGCCTCCTAGGATAGAGATTAAATCTCTTAAAGTTCCAAGGCATGAGACTCTAAGGCTGCGTCTAGACTGGCATGATTTTGCGGAAATACTTTTAACGGAAAAGTTTTTCCGTTAAAAGCATTTCCGGAAAAGAGCATCTAGATTGGCACGGATGCTTTTGCGCAAAAAGTGCTTTTGCGCAAAAGCATCTGTGGCCAGTCTAGACACGATTTTGTGCAAGAAAGCCCCGATCGCCATTTTAGCCATCGGGGCTTTTTTGCACAAAACAGTTCTTCGCTGTCTACACTGGCCCTCTTGCGCAAGTATTCTTGCGCAAGAGGGCTTTCAGCGGAGCGTGAGTATTTATGCAAGAAGCGCTGATTTTGTACATTACAAAGTCAGTGCTCTTGCGCAAATTCAAGCGGCCGGTGTAGACAGCAGTCAAGTTTTTGCGCAAAAGCGACTGCTTTTGCGCAAAATCTTGCCAGTCTAGACACAGCCTAAGATTCCATTCTTGGGCCATTTCTAGTCTGAGCAGCCTGCTCCTAGTCTAACTTCACATTTCCATGACACTTTTTGTAACTTGTACCCAAACATCTTGTACCACAAAGAAGCATATTGCTCAGGCAATAAATTGTAATGGCAGCTACAGTACTCTAGAAATAAAGTTATCCTGTTCTTGGTACAGTAAAACTCCAATAGTCCGGCATCCAATAGTCCGGCACTCCTGATAGTCCGGCATCAAAATGGCAAGAGCCTAGTGAGCGAGCCTCGGCAAAAAATGAGTCACAAGGTAACAGCGGCAGCAGCTGAACTGAGCAAAAAGGGTAAAAAAGGCTTTAAAAAACTAAAACATTACAGTATACTGTATACAGTATGTACAATAAAAAGGGTTAAGAACACTTTATATACAGTATATAATGTATACAGTATATATATAACCTGCTTATAGTACCTCCTGATAGTCCAGCATATCTGATAATCCAGCACCACCTAAATCCCATAGGTTCCAGATTATCGGAAGTCTACTGTAATAGGAATGTAAAGAGAAACCTACCTGCCAGGCGAGAACTGGTCCGCAGCAGCGTGGGGTGGCAGCAGCCTCTCTCTGGGGGGGGTCTGAGCTCCTGAACCAGCACGAGCTGGAACTGAGCTGGGCTGCCTGCCTGCCTGGCTCCTAATGCACTTTAAATGCAGAGCAGCAGCCAGGGCCGGCTTTAGGAAGTGTGGAGCCCAATTCGAACAGTTTTGGCGGGACCCCACCACCAAGGATTTTTTGTTGAGCAAAAAAAAAAAAAACCACCCATACAACAAACCACAATCACACACAAATATCACATCAGAAATAGATCTGATCAAAGGCTGCCTCTAGACTGGCATGATTTTCCGCAAATGCTTTTAACGGAAAAGTTTTTCCATTAAAAGCATTTGCGGAAAAGAGCGTCTAGATTGGCACGGATGCTTTTGCGCAAAAAATCTAGACGAGGTTTTGCGCAAAAAAGCCCCCATCGCCATTTTCACCATCGGGGCTTTTTTGCGCAAAACGGTTCTCAGTTGTCTACACTGGCCCTCTTGCGCAAAAGCATTTGCTCAAGAGGGCTTTTTCCCGAGCGGGAGAGTCATTGTATTTGTGCAAGAACACTGGCGATCATACATTAGATCGTCAGTGCTCTTGAGCAAATTCAAGCAGCCAGTGTAGACAGCTGGCAAGTTATGCGCAAAAGTGGCCGCTTTTGCGCAAAAACTTGCCAGTCTAGACGCAGCCAAAATGTATATCAATATAGCTGACCATTTTCAAAAAAAAAAATGCCATCCTTTATTATTCAAATTTTTACACAAAATTAAATCAGTTGCCTTAAATGTAGGTCAAATATTTTCAATTGAAAACTATCCAATCTTTTCAATGAAGTTTAAAGTTTGATTTTTAAAAAGTTACCAGAGAGTGTTGCAGTTTTCTGTTACATTGATTTACTTTTTAAATAGCAAAAAAGGAGTCTTTGTTAAGAAAGTGTCAGTTCTGTGGTCAAATTCCAGGCCTTAGTGATTTCAGCACCAATGATTTCACTAGGTAATATGGTACCTCACCACCATTGCCTCCTTTGCACTGCCCTTCAACACACTGCCTGCATGTTGAGTCCAAGGTCAGTCTACACAAGTTTTTATCAATGATTTTTGCTCAAGCGATCACTGAGACAAGACAAGGACTCTCAATTGATTCTAGTCAGCTCTGCCTTTAAACACTGGATGTAAAGTCTCAGATATAATTGAGGACTCCCAAATAGCCTCTGCACCACCAGAAATAAAACCTGTTTCCATCTTCTGTCACTTTCAGTTAGATGTGACTCACTAGCCTCTGCTTAGTGTTCAAGTTATGGTAGACCCTAAGCCAGGTCATATTAAGTTCAGGTCTTTGACCTTTTAATCATACAATATGATAACAACATTTCATTCTCCCAGCTCCAAGTCTTAAGTGAATTTCAACCCAAACAGCCAAAATTGATCACCTTGACACAGCAAGTGTCTACTGATCTCTGTGGCAAAGTAGGTATGTCTATATAAATAAGGTCTGCTCGTGAAGCCTTTTCCTACAGTTGATTAACAGATGGCAGTAGATAGCTCATTCAGACCACTGGCTGATAATAGTTAGTCACCCTGACCAGTCATTAACCATAGTCATGGACTCACCCTACTCTCCATTGTCTCTATGATTCTCTGATGACCTGTGACAAAAAGGAGGGTGGAAAGGGAAACTGAAGGAGAGACCTCTCTAAATTCACCAATCAAAGAGCAGTATTGCCAACCCAAAAATCACAAGGAACGCCTACACAAAGTTATGAGACTGGTCTACAAATCATAAGATTTTTTTAAAATAAAACATGTTGGATTTTGATTGGCCTTTTGTTTCTTGAGTATTTAGGGTTCATGTTTTAAAGTTTTCCTCCTTAGCTGTAAGGCCCAGAAGTCTAGAGAACTCTTTTTAAACGAAAGCTGAGGTTCCTACATAATCAATTGACTCCAGGCCTTTAGAAAAACACCAAATGTTTTGAGACTCATGGTAAAACAATGGAGGAATTCTTGTGAGCCCATGCTTTGCCCACAGTATAAATTAAAAAAAACCAATATCTTCTCCACTAAACATCCTAATGAGATACTGCAAATGGTGAACTGAATTCAACAGCTCCTGATATGAACAGGTATCAACCTAGTTTTTCATATTTGAGATCGGTTACCAGGAATCATACATGACAATATGAAATCTTTCCACTCTCAAGTCAGCATATTCACAAAGCACCTATAATTTTGATCCATGCATTTATTGAATAGTGAAAGAGAAAGGAGGGGAATTAGTGTAGATAAATGTTCAAATTTAAAAAAAAAAAAAGCCTGAAGGAATTAGGACTGGGCTCCTACATCTCACGTTCAGAACTGACTAGGACACTTATGACCAGATTTTCAAAGGTGTGTAAAGATCAGATAGATATCTTTGAAGATCCGAGTTGGCAACTGTCTCTTTAGGAGCTTAATTGCCTTTGAAAATCTGAGCTTAGATTTCCAAGTCCAATTTTCAAAAATGACTTTAGTCACTCAAGTGCTTTTGAAAATTTTAACTGGGGGGCCTAAAGAGAAAAAAGGCAGGAGATATGGTATTCCTTTTAAAAATGTGTGACGTCTATTTTTAACTAAATTTTATATTATTTTTCTCCCAGGGGCAACTACCCCCTCCGGCCCCTTCACTACGCCACTGCCCCCCCTCCTGCAGATCTATCATCTTATGCATGTGCAAGATCTGTGAGAGCGGTCCCATGAATCTGCAGTTAGTGTCTGTGGCGCCTGCTTCTGGGTGGTGTCTCAATGCTGCCACATTCACCTCCAAAGAGGAGGCTTCCCAAAGCAGGCCCTTGCTGCTGACCCTCAAGGCATCCATATAGGTCCAGTCTCCTTTCAATGGGCCCACTTCCCAGGGCTCATTGATCTTGGATCTGGCTTCCATCCCCTCTCCAACCTTTGCAACTGCCCAGAGGTGCTCACCTTCCGCCTTATACATTCCCACCTCATTCACCCCACAGGGACAGTCTCTGCCTCACTTGTCCTAGGGACTATTCTACCAAGACTTAATACAAAGTTTCCATGTAAAAGGACTCAATACAAAGCTAAAAACTTCAATGAGAGAATGATTAATACAGAGACGTGTCTACATCTGCTGCAGGGAGACACCTCTGCCTGCCTCCACCCCTCTCCCCCCAGAGTCTACAGCCTCACTGCAAAGCGGGGGAGGGGAAGAAAAGAGGCTGAGGCCCATCCAATGGGACTGAAGCAGTCATGAGCAAGCCATGCCCGGGAGCCATTCTCCTGTCCATTGCTGGTGCTGTGTTGCTTCAGGCGTGCTGAAATGCAGTCACCTCTAGGGTGGGCTGGACAGCTGTTTAACACCTGCACAAGGTTTCAGGCAGGGAGCAGTGCGGGCTGCCTTCCTGCAGAGCCCCCATCAGAACTAATGTGGCCTCCTGGCTTAGGAAAAGAATAAACAGGAGGATTGGAAATTAACCTGCCCAGTCTCACGTCCCCTAGGCAGGGACTGAGCCATCTACATTAGGCCCCAGCTGGAGTATCATGTTCAGTTCTGGGCGCCACATTTCAGGAAACGTGGAGAAACTGGAGAAAGTCCAGAGAAGATCAACACAAATGATGAAAGGTCTAGGGTATGTCTACACTAGCCCCTAGTTCGAACTAGGAGGTTAATGTAGGCATTCGAAGTTACAAATGAAGCCGGATTTAAATATCCGGGCTTTATTTGCATCTTCCTGTCCGGGAGCCATTTTTAAATCCTTAGTCCGAACTAAGTGCCGCGGCTGCCGGCAGTCAAGCGTTAACTGAACTAAGTCCTTGGTTCGAGTTAACTGTTACACCTGATTCAACGAGGTGTAACAGTTAACTTGAACTAAGGACTTAGTTCGAGTTAATGTTTGACTGCCACGCGTAGCCACGGGCAGTTAGTTCGGACTAAGGGGATTTAAAAATAGCGCTGGGATGGGAAGATGCAAATAAACGCTGGGATATTTAAATCCCGGGCTTCATTTGCAACTTCGAATGCCTACATTAGCCTCCCTAGTTCAAACTAGGGGGCTAGTGTAGACATACCCCTAGAGAACATGAGGTATGAGGCAAAGCTGAAGGAATTGGCCTTGTTTACCTTGGAAAAGAGAAGACCGAAAAGGGACATGAGAGCAGCTTTCAAGTATCTAAAAGAGTATCATAAGGAGGAGGAAGAAAAATTGTTCTCCTTGGCCTCTGAGGTTAGCATGAGAAGCAGTGGGCTTAAATTGCAGCAAGGGAGGTTTAGGTTGGACATTAGGAAAAACTTCCTGCCCGTCAGGGTGGTTAAACACTGGAATAAATTGCCTAGGGAGATTGCGGAATCTCCATCACTGGAGATATTTAAGACCAGGTTAGACAGACACCTGTCAGGGATGAGCTAGGGCAACTCAACTTTGGAAGCCCCAGGGACCACACTGATACTTACAGAACATGCTGAGGGCCTCAACTTAACTGTGGTTGCATATGCAAGCAAATATATACAAATAGGTTCTCTCACACTGACAGGAATGAATACAAAGATTAAGGCAAGACTACACAACACACAGACCCCATTTAAGTCAGTTCTGCTGATATTTATAAAATGCAATATTAACCCGATTTCTACCCCTGTGACAGCACTTTTCATGAGCAATGACAGTCCAAGAATTTAACTACTAAAACGCATATCAACAGAAGATCATTACATTGACTACTTTTTTGTTTTGGCTCCCACTCGCCGGCCACTTGTTGATCCCCACATAAACCCAAACTGCACCAAGGGGCGCAAACAAACTGGCCGTGGGCAGCATACCACATTATTAATAAATATTTTTAAACCTTTACTTTTTCTCTCTGCTGCCATGTCTCCTCTCCTTGCTCCATCATCTCCCCTGGTGCCTGCTGCCCCCCAACTCCTCACCCTCCTCTGCTGTCCTGACTCCTGCCTTCTCACTGCCCTCAGCCCTCCTGCGACCTGCCCCCCTCCACCAGCCCTTCACCCCCCCCGTGCCCACTCCTCCAGTAGCCCCACTTGATCAAGTGAGCTACGCCTCCTCATCCCCTCTTCCAACTCCTCCGTCTACACACCTGCCCTGCCTCTCTCCTCTGGTGCTGGTCCCTCCCCTGCAGGTGTCTGCCCTTCTGCTTCATTCCAGAATCCCCTGGCACCTGCACCTTCCTTAGCCCTGCACCCTCCTGGTGCCTCCCTTCCTTACTGCCCCTGCCCCCTTTGCCCTCTTTTCCCTGAGGCCCCCCTCACCACTCTCTGCCCCGTTCCCCTGCTGCCCCTCTGTGCCCTCACATGACTTGCTCCATCCCCACCTTTCTTGTGCCCACCCCTTCTTTCAAGCCTTCTCCCAGCACCTCCCTCTCCCCGTCTAGCCTCCAATGCCCTTCCCCTCTCCTCTCCTCTCCCAGCATCACCCTGTCCCCCCTCCCACTGACACCTCCCCTCCTGCCCTTTCCTCATTGTCTGCACTTGGCCCCTGGCATTTGTCTCTTGGTGCCTTCCCTTTCTTCCCCCTCCCCACCACACAAGCCCTTTCCCCGCACAAGCCCCTTCCCTTCCCTCCACACAAGCCCCTCTCCCTCCCCTCTGCACAAGTCCCTCCCCCCTTCCCCTTCCCCTCAGCCCAAGCCCAAGCCCCAGCCCCTCCTCCTTCCCACTCCCGCTCTGCCGCACAAGCCCCTTCCCTCCCTTTTGCCTTCCACATTGTAGGGCCGGAGTCTGCACTCAGGCCTCGGAGTCCGAACCCGGGGCCGGAGGCAGCCACGCAACATGCCTCCCAGGAGTTTTAAAATCCCAGGCCGTGACGTCACGTCACACCCGGGCCCCGTCCACCTGCAAGGCAGCAACAGGCAGCGAGGGGGAGCCGCGCATGGCAGGGATGGTCCGGGGCCGAGGGGAACGCTCTGGGGGCAGGAGCAGAGGATGTGCGGTGGGGCTGGCGGGGGGGGGGCCGGGGCGCGTTCCAGGCAGAGCCAGGGAAGAGACCCAGCTCCACATATTGGTGGAGCAGGGCCCCTGGCTCTGAATACTAACTCACTGGCACTTCTGGGTTCAGGGGCGTGGGGCCCCCTTAGGCGCAGGGCCCAATTCGACCGAATCAGTCGAATCAGCCTAAGGCCGGCCCTGGCCACAGCAGGGATAGGTCCTGGGCCCAGCGTGAGCCACAACTGAGCCGGGCTGCTGGCCAGCCTGCTAATAAACTTACTGTCAAGGGAGCAGGGGCGGGGAATGCGTGCAGTCTATAGCATTAACCTATAAGCTTTTGCTTATTGATTAATCAGTTAATCGGCTACACGATTACATCCATAGTCCAGGACCTGGGACCATGAGCATGTTTCAGGGGTCTGTCAAGCAGAGCCCATATTAGACTCACTGAGGGCCAGCGCAAAAAAGCCTAAACCCCACTGCATGAGTCTGAAGACGAAGACCCTGAGCTCTGCCATCCAGAGCTGCAGTTGCAACCTAAGCAACTTACCTTTCTGGGCCCTGTGGCAAGGGACCCCATGTAATGGTGCTGTATGCTACCTCCTAATGCCAGCAGTGGCTTTTATACGTAGAAAACCAGTTGTTGTGGTTCAGATGGGCCATGGCATTTTTATAGCATGCTGGGGGAGACTCAAAGAAAAAAATGGAGAACTCCACCATTAGAAAGCCTCTACCCTGGCATTTTAGAGAAGGAAAGATATTACCCTTGGTTTAAAAAAAAGACCCTCCTTTTTGAAAAATGAATTTCAAAGCATGAGTTGCACTCTCAAGTAAAAGATAACTAGACACACACAAAAGCTATAATAACAATCATTTATTAAAATAATACCATGCATGAAGTTTTGTTAATTTGTTCTGTGCAAATAAGCTAGAGTGTCATACTTTTTATATCAGCATTAAAAAACGTTTCATGTGGAAATTCCAGGAGAGAATAAACTCCTATATTTAAAACAATTACATTTGATTACATCAAATACACTATATACAATTAGCCCTTTTATTCATTCAGCTTTTACATATCAGGCTTGAGTATGATTATAACAATTGAGGGTGGGGTTCTCAAGAGAGACTAGTGGAGTCAGGCCCAAATCCCATTATCTAGAAAGGAGATGCTTCATTCTCTTCGGTCCCTTTGAATATTTCAGCATAAAGGGAAATGTTTGAGTTTAGAATTTTACAGTGTTTAATAATTCCTCTGAATTCAAAAATAAACTTGTATTGAGGGGGGAATATCACATATTCAAATGTATTATTTATCTACCAATTCAAATACTCTGTTAGCACTGTTGATTTGTTCTGTCCATTAGCCTCTTGATTAAACCCTGTATGCACAATTATAAATGTGAAATGTATCATAGAAAACTAATGCAGTGATCTTAAGGACTCAGACATTAATTTATATAGTTACAACCCTACTCTTGCAACGTGCTCTGAATAGGTGGAGCTGTGTGCTTGTGTAAAAGCCCCACGGTCTTCAGCATGTTTTCATGTAGATGCACATCTCTGCTCACACAGAGCTCACTGCAAGAGCTCATAGTCCTACCCTCAGGAGCGGCCCTAGACGAGCTGCCGGCAACTGGCGCCCTAGGCGAAATGCACGATTGGCGCGATTGGCGCGCCCGCCTCCAAAGCCCTCAAGGACCATTTATCTTGGCGACCTAGGTGACCACCTAGTTTGCCTGTATTGACAGGCAGCCACTGCCTACCCTTTTTATAGTATGCCAGGGTATGTCTACACTACAAAGTTAATTCGAACTAACAGCTGTTAGTTCGAATTAACTTTAATAGGGGCTACACATACAAACCGCTAGTTCGAATTTAAATCGAACTAGCGGAGCACTTAATTTGAACTAGGTAAACCTCATTCTACGAGGACTAACGCCTAGTTGGAATTAAGTAGTTCGAATTAAGGGCTGTGTAGCCATTTAATTTGAACTAGCTGGAGGCTAGCCTTCCCAGGTTCCCCCTGGTGGCCACTCTGGGCACAACCAGGAAAACTCCTCCCCTCTCCCCCAGGCCCGGGGTCGTTAAAGGGGTAGACTCTGGCCAGACGGCACTTGCCAGAGACAGCCCTGCCAGCAGTCTCTGCCCCTGACCCAGTGGCCCCACGATGAGCCAGGGAGCCAGTGACAGCCAGCCGTCCCCCGCCCAGTCCCCCCCAGTACCCAGGGGCCAGCCAGGGGCCGTAGACGGTGCGCGCCCTCCTGAACTAGTGCGGAGGTCATGGACCTCATTGAGGTTTGGGGGCAGGCCCCCAACCTCCATGATCTCCGCACTAGGTGGAGGAACGCGGCCGTCACGCTGCGGCCGCCATGGCCAAAGGGACACAGGCGCGCAGAGCAGGTGCACCTGAAAGTGAAACAGCTGTGGCAGGCGTATGCCAGGGCCACCAGGGGCAGCGCCGCAGCAGGGGCTGCACCTGCCCCTACTTCCCCGCCCTCGACCGACTCTTGCGAGCACGTGCCATGCCATCCTTGGGCAGTTGGCTCCAACTGCGTGACACCCAGGGGCCATGGCCCAATAGGCACATGCGTGTGTGAAGAGACCTGACACGCTCCCGACCCCGGGGCGGGACCCAGCAGGATGCTCTCCTTCACACGCCTCTACACAGAGGCAGGGACATCTCCCCGGCCACACTATACACGGCACAGGGACATGGGTGCGGTCTTGGGGCAGCTCCCAGTCCCGGGGAGAGCCAGACATCCTGACCGTGGCCTCTGTGCAAGCACAACGGCTCTGACGGTGCAGGGCATGGTCGCCCTCATGTCGCGGGGGAGTGGGGGGGCTGGGCATCATCCCCTGTGTCCCCAGGGAGAACTGACCACTTCTCTTCTTTCTCTACAGCTGCACCAGCTGCTCGTGCAGGGCGCACCACCCCGCCCGGGACATGCTCCCGCACCCGCGGCCTGCTCCGGACCACCACCTCGGAGCAGGAGTACTGGGACCAGCACCTGGGGTCCCTGCGAACCTTGCACCACACCGTGGAGGCCTGGATGTGGGCAGACCTGCAGCTCCGCCGGGACCAGCTGGCTGAGGACTGAGCCAGAAACGCAAACCTGCAGGCCCTGCTGCAGAGCATGGTGCCCTGTGCCGGTCCTGCGCCTGCTGCGACCCCAACAACTGTCCCTCCTCCCACTCCTGCTCCCCCTCCCACCTCTTCCTCCTCAACCCCCACGCCCTCCTCCTCAATGTCCACACCCCCCATCTCAACCTCCGCACCCTCCACCCCATACCCCCGGGGACGCCGAGGCCCCCTCCCTCGCCGTGCTGGGAGGCGGTTGGCCTGGCGAGACCCCCACCCCTGATCCCTGAGTTTCCCCTCCCCCTCTTTCCCCTTGCTTCCCCCTTCCAGCTCTCTCCTCCCAGTTTTCCCCCTCCCCTCTCCCACCCTCTCTCCTGCCCTCTCCCGCCTCCTTTCCTCCGTCTCCCCACAGTTTCATTCCCCTCCCCAGTTGTGTTGAATAAAGAGAGTTGTTATTTTTGAAAATACGTGTCTTTTATTTGACATCAGGAAGGGGGGGCTAGGGAAGTGGAAGGAGGAGAGGCAGGAATGGGGCACAAGCCCCCGGTGGGGCAGACCGGGGAGACTGTTAGCGCTCCTCAGGGTGGAAGCTCTCCCGCAGGGCCCCCTGGATCCTGACATCCTCTCGATGGTCCTCCCGGATGGCAGCCTGCAGAGAGTGCAGCCAGGCTGCCGGCAACGTGTCCACGAGACGCAGCAGAGTCCCTGGGGGCAGGTCTGGTTCCATGTTGCAGAGTGCCGTGGTGCCCCAAGTGAGGGCAAGCAGAGCACTCCGAGACACAAATGCTTTGCTGTCCCTCAGTGAGGTAGACCAGCAAGCAGAGAAACCTGAGAACTGTCTGTCCGAGATGCGGGGTCGGGTCCCTTTAAGCACAGCCCTCGGCTAGCCTGAGCCAGCAGCTCCACACTCTAAGTCCTAACCTGATGCCCTGCCGGCACTGGTTCCGGCCAGCCTTAACTTCGGTTCAGGGTCCACTCAATGTGGACATGCTAGTTCGAATTAGCAAAACGCTAATTCGAATTAGTTTTTAGGTCTAGAAGCACTAATTCGAATTAGCTTAGTTCGAATTAACTAATTCGAATTAAGTTAGTTCGAATTAGTGCTGTAGTGTAGACATACCCCAAGGGAACGGCCTTTGAACTGTAAACTTTTAATATTAGGGAAACAGGGAAAAGGACAGCGAGAATCAAATGATATAGGAGCATTCCCAGCCCATCTGCTGACATTACCAAAAGTGCTGGTACCAAGTCAGAGCAGCTTTGTTGGCTTGTGTTCTGCAAGAAAGGGCAAGGTTTGAAAATAAACAGTGCAAATTGGAAGCGGGCAAGATATTTTCACATTTTAAGTAAAAATGCAGATTAAAGTCTTGCTAAAACAAATATTCATCAGTTCTGCACAGGTCCCAGCTTTACTTAAGTTCCACTTGTGCTTTGACTGAAGGCTAGGGTTACCACTTTTGATATGCAAAGAAACCAACACTCACACACAAAGCAATTCTGATATCTCGGCCCCCTCCCCAACAGCCATTTATAGTATCTAAAGAGATAACTCATAGATAAAATTAATAATATTGTTTCCTTAAAGTGTGGAAGTGGGAACATAGGAACATTTTTAGCTGGACACAGAAACTTCACATTATATATCCCAATTTATTGTGATGATAATGCAAATTTTAGCTATATGTAAAAAAAGGCAAATCTCACACATCTGGGCATTTTTCATCTTTTGATTTCTCCAGTGCATCCCAGTAAATCAACAGCTCATAAGGTTTCACATAATGGGATGTCACAATTTTCTTGAAGCGACAAATATAGAATTCAACTCTTTCTAAGAAGAAGGTCTGTTCTGAATGAAGTTCCTCCGGATTGATTTTTAGTTTAGCAAGACACAGTCCTATGAAAACATCCTCCAGTTTAAAAATGGGGACACTTTCTGAAATATTATAAATCTGACTAACAACATCAGTGGAGAGAACATAACCAGTCCCTGAACAAAATGGAGGATATGTGCTTGCTGGATATTCAGCTTCGCTCACATACCATTTGCTGCCTCTCTCTCGTATTGGGCGCGCATTCATCATTAAAAAGCCTGTGAAGAATCTGGTGCTTCTGTTTTTTCTTAAAAGAAGTTCACTTAGGTAAAAGATATTGACAAAAATATCTGTGTCCGTTTTCATCACAAACCTGGATTGAGAACAAAATTTGTGAACCCATTCAATTCCCATCATTGTCTTTAAAGTCAGATTGTAGTATGAATCCATAAAATCCTTCTGTATAATGTCTCTGTATTTCTGACTTTCAAAAATAACGTCAACTAGATCACTTTGCTTTGTGGATATTCCCAGAAGGAAATATGTCACAATGCGGTTTCCAGCAACTAGTCTGTGTTTCCCCCATGTTTGACGAATAGCCATCCTAGCTTCAAGCTGGCCAGGTGATGAGGTCACGAGGAGTACCAGGAAAGGAGGAGTCCTACTGCAGTCTATATCTGGCAAATGCAAAAAGTTTCTGGTATCTGTTGCAGAAGTCAGGACGTGACCTCGTCCTCTTTTGACAGAATATAGAGATTTCAGTCAAATTCAGCTTGAAAAAAACCAAACCAACACAGGCCAATACCATAATTAAAAAAAAAATTCTGAATCCCTTGAAAGCCATCTGGAAGAAACAAAAGCAAATGATACATTGGGAAATAATCTTGCTTCTTTGTATACCAAACTCTGTGCTACTGCTTGGGCTTTAGAAGAGTTTAGCCTCCCCCACCCCAACAAGACCCACACTGGAAGACCTACGGATGTCAAGGGCATCCATGTAGATACCCCAGGTCCCATCACAGGCTCTTTGCCTCCGACATGACATAGGAAAATAATAATCAGACCTACACTGCCAAGAACTCCCCCACCAGCTAGTGCTCCCTGAATGCATCCCTAAAAACATCTCTACAACATGGATTGTGGGAAATAGGGAGGTGTTTCCTATAGACGTGTAAGGAAAGGATAATAGTAATAGATTATACCTTATTTCTCTCTTCATTTTTTGTCAGGTGGCCATGCCCTGAGTGTGCTGAATATCAGTGGGCACCAGCCAGTAGATCGGAAACTACAAGTAGATCTTGGAGCCTCTGACAGGTGATCCTAACTGGTTTGGCCTGGAAGCTATCAAGCGCTGGCACTTCACTTGACCCTCCAACCACTGTCATGCTGCTCCTGCCCTCTGCCTTGGAACTGACCCCCTTGGGAGCCTCTGGCTTGCTGTGCAGGGTGTGAGAGGGAGAAGAGGGGCGCTAATGTCAGGCTGACCCTCCTTCCCACTTCTGTACCCCATCTCCACACAGAGAGAAGGGGTCATGGTGTGAGCAGCCAGGGCTCCCCCACTTCCCTGACAGCATGTTGGGCTGTGCCAGATCAGCAACAGTGAGAGGAGGTAACGCTGGGCCTGAGCACCTGCACGTGCAGGAGGTGGGTTGGGGCTCAGGCTTTGCACTAAAGTTCTCTTTAAGCTGCGTGGTCTCGGCTGCTCATTGGATCCCAGGCAGAGAGATCAGCTGATCGGCGGGGACGGGCCTCTGTAAACATCAGCTAAACCAGGGGTGGCCAACCCATTAAACAAAGAGAGCTGAAACAGCAGCAGAAAAAATTCAAAGAGCCGCACCAGAAATTTTTTTTTGAGCAATATTTGTTGAGCACCACCAGCCCCCCAGAGTTGTTGAGCCAAAAAAAAAAGACGCTGCCCCTATAAAAGACAAGGCCACATCAGGCACCTGTTGGCTGCTGCCATCTTGGTGCCGCCATTTTGAATGCTGCACGGACGGCTCCCCTGCCCTGGTGAGCACAGAGAGCTGGGGACCATTTCTAGGGGTGCAGGAGCAGCTTTGTGAGCCACACTTTGGGGAAGAGCTGCATGCGGCTCATGAGTCACAGGTTGGCCACCCCTGAGCTAAATGCTGCCTGCCCTGTGGAAGGCATTAGCAGATAAGCAGGGAGTGAGAGGCTGGGAGGACGGAGTAATTAAGTGGCTTGGGGAAAGTCCCATTTGCAGAGGAGAGAGGCAGAGACCAGCAGTCTGTTCAATCCCCCTGGGCTGGGCAGAGGGAGGTAAAGACCCTGACTGCCTGGGGTAGGTGCGGGGAAGGGAGGGATTGAGTGCTGGCATCGTGCAGTGAGGTGGAGTCAGGGGGCAGTTTGTTTGGGGTGTCTGACTCCCTGTGGTCCTCTGTTAGGCTGGTTTGGAGGAGAAGGGGGAAGCCTGATGTGTGTGTGTGTTGATGCTAGGTGGACATTAGCATGATTACATTTCAAAGGAAGTTTGCATTTAGGTGTTAATCTTTTCTTTCTTATCTTAAGCCATTAACAGTTGCAGAGGGGTAGCTGTGTGAGTCTGTAGCTGAAAAGAACAGTGAAAAGTACTAAGATGCTGCAGGACTTATTTGCAAGCTCTTTGAAACATGCAAATGTCTACAAACCCTGAAGCCAGGTGTTAATTTGTTCTGGGGCTTCCACTCTTCTTCCAGTGGAAGAAGGCTAATTCCCTACCTTTGTACAGCACCTTTGTAGTCACTAAAGGTACCTCACAGCAACTAGACACAGGTGTCTTGTTTTAATGTATTTTATTCCACACATATGGACTGCTTAATATATAGGTATACTAGCTGGACTTACCCGGCGTAGCCCGGGAAACCAGAGGAACAAAATTTAGAAAAACAGAAGCTGGTCCTCCAGCCACACCGCAGCTGCCAGTGCCTGACATCTGGCCACTATGGCAGACCCCCATGCTTTTCTACTGCTGCATAAAGCAACATCTCTGACTCAAAAAAGAGGCATTGCAATGTTGAGAATCAGAGCTATTTGACTTGGCAAACTTAGATACAGAAGTCACACTAGAAACTATGTCTCTGTTTTCTTGCCGTGTCATGAGTCTTGGAGCCATTGAAAGCACAGTGGAAGGGAGAGCCCCCAAATCACCATGGCTTGTTTCCCCACCATTGCTGGAAGCATATGGAGGCCCCTCTTCAATAGTGCAATGTTTTGCTTCCTATCAGATGGTATTTTTGCTAATTATCCTTGTAGAAGCTAATGGTTTTTTGGTAGGGAAGTAGGGGATAGGCATGCTGGGTCTGTAAATTCTCATCCAACAGCTGAATATAGGGATGCCTCAATCAATGGGGCTGGCCCTACTGAATCTGAGAGATTTCAAGGTGACACCTCAAACTCTCCTCCCATCTTTTTTCATGAAACTATGAGTCAACTACCTGAGCCTGCTGGCACCTCTATAGTCCCTCCTCTAGCACCACCCCTTGACCAGCTGTCCCTCCCATGGACTGCATCTCTCACACCCACCCCAGGATCATCCAGTATCAAACCCAGGACCAGTGCCCAGATTTGAGATATCCCCTTGGCCTTGGATTAATTTCTCACCCACCCAGCATCATCCAGTGCTGCCCCTTGGGCCAGTGCCCCTCAAAGGAGACGAGACACCCCCACCCCGCCATGGACTTCATTTCTCACTCACTCCCTGCAGGATTGTCCAGCCCCACTTCCTTCATTACCCTACAATCCTGCCCTCCCTCCACTTGCCCCCAATGGTCCAGCCCCACCCCACAATCCTGCCCTCCTCCCACTCCTCCCAATGGTCCAGCCCCCAGACCAGCCTGCCCCAATGATCCAGCCCCCAATCCTGACCTCCCTCTCATCGCCCCCAATGGTTCACCCCCAATCCTGCTCTCCCCACTGTCTCCCAATGGTCCAGCCCACCAGACCAGCCTGCCCCAACGATCCAGCCCCCAATCCTGCCCTCCCCCATGCCCCCAATGGTCCACCCCCAATCCTGCCTCCCCTACTGCCCCCAATCCTGGCCCAACTCCCGGACCAGCCCCACATTCATTCCCTCCCCACCCACGGCCTCACCTCCAGGTCCCCGATGCGCCTCCTCCCAGACATTTTTTCAAAGTGGCAACTGAGCGGTAACACCAGCCCTGCCCCCTCCACCTAGAGCGAGCCCCGGCAGCCACCCACCCACCCATTAGTCGACCGCTGGGCCCCGAGCCAATCGCACTATTGAAGAGGGGCCTCCATATGGTTCCAGCAATGGCGGGGAAGTCGCTTCTCCCCGCACTGCCAAGCTCCGTGAAGCCCCAGCGAGAGGCGTCGGTCTCTCATCTCTTCCCTCCCACAGTCCCTTAAAACCTTCTCCTGGAGGAAAGGTTACCCATGCAAAGTTTGGTTGCGGTAGGTCTTATAGTGTCCAAGTTATTAGCGCACAAACATACAAACATTCTCCTTTATATATTAGATATTGTGTATGTGTGTGTTCTTTGTGTTAGTGGTGTATATTGACACACTACCTCAATATTGGTGATGCACATTAGAAAATTCAACCCGCCCAAGGATAGAAAATGCTAGAGGGAACACTGCTTTGCACCCATGGGGACTCGGTCTGGAGGGAGGAGCTGAGCAGTGACTCGGCCCCCGAGGGCGCCATAGACTGAACCCCGTGGTACCCATCCCCTGCGGGGTTGGACAAACTGGGGTCTCCTACCTACCCACCCCTGCCTTGCCGCACCCAGACTCCCTGCCCTCTGCCCCTCCCGTTCCCTAAACCCTCCTCCACCTCCTTGACCCCAGCCCTGTTCCCAGGGATACCCTGCTCCCCAGCTCCCTGAACCCCCTCAGCCACTCTGCCTCCCAGCTTTAACCCTAGGCACTCCTTGCCCCCATCTCCCTGCCCCTCGCCAGACACACTACCACCACTCTGCTCCTGCACCCTCTCTCCTGGCCAGAGACCCTACCCCCAGCTTGCTGTTGCACCCTCCCTTGCTCTTGCACCATGCACACTGGCCAGACACCTACCCCCACTCTGCTCCCGCATCCATGGTTGCTCCTTGCACCCTCCCTTGCTCCTGCTCACTTCCCCTGGCCAGACACCCTACTCCCAGCCTGCTTCTGCACCCTACCTTCCACCCAGCCTTTGTACCCTCATCCACTTCTGTATCCCACCTCCCTCCCAGATCCTGCACCCCATTCCAATTCCAATCACTGGTAGCCCTGTCCTGCATACTGAACCTCTCATTTTTGTCCCCATCCCAGAGCCTAAGGGGGTCCATAAAATCGACTAACTCCAGGACCCCAAACCTGAACCTCAGTCCTCCCTGTCCCTTCCCTTCTCCTGGCTCTGTGGGGCTGGAACGCCAGAGGAGTGAGGTGTCTCACTTGGGGGCCACATCAGGGAGGGTTGCGGTTTTTTGAGGAAGTTCTTTTGCTTCTCACTGGTGTGGTCCCCAACTGTTTTTTCTCTGGGTCAGTGGCCCCTGGCACAAAAAAGGATCTCCACACCTGCCATAAATAAAGAAAATGTTGAAACCTTTTGTGTTAGACATAAATAAATATTTGATTTTACTTAAAATAAAGTTTGATAAACTAACATGAGAAACAAACTGCTGGCCAACATCACCATAAGAATTCTCTTCCCTATGAACTTCTTTAAGCAAAAGCTCACCTGTCCCTGGTCCTGCAGTAGCATTGCCCTGCTGAGCCACCATCAACTCCTCCTGAGTTTCCCCTATACCCTGAACAGGCAGGTCTCCACACAACCCCCTTTCAAGCAACCAAACACACTCCTCTGATAAGATGTCAGAGACATCTTCTTCCCTCTTGCAGCTTTCTAGACTGGCACAAGTTTCCATACTGTTGGTAGGCAACCACAATTACCTCACCCTGCTGCTCCCCAGGTATCCTGGTTACGGTAGCACCTTCATCACACAGAGTCACTTTCCTCCCTCCCAGCAGCACACCAGAAACAGGTAAAACACCAGCACCAGACTTGTCTGATCCCTGGGATCCTGACATGATACTGACTGGACCTACCCCAGTTACAGCACCACTCTCCCCAGCAGATACAAACCTAGGGTCCTCCCCTTTCTGGGCTTCAGCTAAATCTGAACTAAATCTGGACCCACAGCACTGTCCTCAGCCATTCCAGGCTGATAAGCACCTCCTGCAGACAAAGAACTGGGAAGAAACCCTTCCCCCACGGGCATACTGCTACTGCTGCCACACGCCGGCACACACCTGGCTGCTGAGGGAGCTTCTTTCACTGACACACTGCCCCTCCCAACAACCAAGCTGCCAGTTTCCACACACAGAGGTTGCTCCCACTGAGCACCCTCACACAAATTACTGTTAGCGAGTGCAAGTTCAATTTTACAAACTTCACCAGCCAATAACTCATCACTCTCCAGAACTTTATCTTTTTCCTCAGCTAAAACTTCGCTCTGGCCAGCCACTCCAGAGAAACACTTCCCTGATCAATGGGCTCTCCCTGCCCTGTTTCTGATTCCAGCCTCACCTCTGAGGCTTCGGGCAGACATGCAGAAACTTTACGCACAGACACACAGCTCCCCTGCATAGATACATAGCTACCTCCCTCAGGCAAACATTGAGAAAAACTTTTCCCTTGGTCCCAGTAGGACTGACTAGCCACAGACACCTGCTCAGAATCACACTCATCCCTTTCGCAAACCCCCCTGTTAGCTACAGGCAGGGCCCGCTTTAGGAAGTGCGGGGCCCAATTCGAAGAATTTCGACGGGGCCCTGCAGCAATTTTGATTGAGCAAAAAATAATAATAAGAAGAAGAAGAATGGTGGCCACCGCTTTTTTTCAAAACGGGGCTTTTCAAAAAATAACATCAGTTTAGACAGGGCATTTTTGACAAAAATACCCCATTTCGAAAGATCCTGCACTCCTCATTTTTTGTCATTTAAGTCAGGGTGGGGAATCTCTTTTTGGAGTTGGGGGGCCACTGACCCACAGAAAATTCAGTTGGGTTCCCCTCACACTTCAGTCCCATGGGGGAGTCCAGGAGGACTGGGGATCTCCTTACGCTCTTGGGTAGGGCCAAACATTAGGGGATCAGTGTGTGGCAAGGCACTGCTGGGGAATGGGGTGGGGATGCTGGTTCTGGGTGGGAGGTAGGATGCGGAAGGAAGCTGAAAGTGGAAGATGTGGGCAGGAGGGGGAATGCAGGAATGGGCTTGGGGACAGGGAGATTTGGCCAGGAGTGGAAGTACTGAAGAAGGGTGGGAGTGCAGGGTGTAGGTAGGATGGAGCTGCAGGAGGGGCCAGAGGACGGGGCACCCACCTGGAGCAGCTTCTAGGGAAGGGAGCAGGTGACTTGATGCCGCATTATGCTGGCAGACATCTCCACCTCCCACCGCTCTCATTGGCCAGGACTTTGAACTTCTGTGCCCCCTCATGTGGCTAGAGCACCAGCATTGGTTTTCCCGGCTGCAGAGGGATCACGGAACCTTGAGCCTCGCAGGCCAGCTCAAGATAAGGAGCAGCCTGCATCAAACCCACGGGCCACAGGTTTCCCCATTTCTGCTGTAAGTATTACTAGCCCATTTATGTGGAAAGTGAGCTGAGGCTCACAGAGGGATTAAGGTGGTTCTCCTGAAAGTTGCTCTACAGAATCAGTCCAACTCAGGGAGACTCCCACACAGGTGCAATTCAAATAATCTTAACTCAGCCCGGTCTTCAGAGCTCGGATTGCTCTATATCTCTGTGTGACACACTGATGGCCACACGTCATAATTTTTTCTGTTGTATTTTCAGTATTCACCATGCAATGTTTTATACTGAGCATAAAATATGAAGAAATTATATAAGAGCCATGTATCTATCTAGGCTATCTTTGATCCTCATTTTATAACCCAGCTATACAAGCATCATGTGATGAACAAATCAACACCTATCCAACATTCCTGTTATGAGAAAGAGACCACAATATTTTCACATCTTGCCCACTATGTACAATACCACTGTAATTAACTACGTAACCAAGGCAAATTAATAAGAAATATGTCTAAGTCACACCCATTCACCCACGTTTTCATGGAAAGTACAGAAACTATAATTATCTCAAGCACTCCATTGATGTGAGGCTGAGACCCAAACATCTCAAACCAATCCATCCTCCCTCCCTCCTGTGCCTATCATTGATCAAATAAGGCAGTGCTCACCAACCAGTAGAGCGGGGTCTACTGGTAGATCTTGGAGCCTCTGACAAGCGATCCTGACTGGTTTGGCCAGGAAGCTATCAAGCGCTGGCACTTCACTTGCCCCTCCACCCACTCTCATTTTGCTCCTGCCCTCTACCTCGGAGTTGCCCCCCTGGGAGGCTCCTTCTTGCTGTGGAGGATGTGGGAGGGAGAAGAGGAGGGTGCTGATGTTAGGGTGTCCCTCCTTCCCCCACTTCTGTACCCTAGCTCCACACAGAGAGAAGAGGATGGAGGGAGCTTGGCAATGCAAATCTCTGTCACTCTCGCACACTGTGTGTGTCTCTCTCATTCTCACAAACATGCACTCTCTTTCACTCTCATCTCCCGACCCAAGACATACGTGGCTTCTTGTTACTTCTTGTACTGCTTGCAAAGTGAGTTATGTTTGGTTTTT
This sequence comes from Rafetus swinhoei, assembly GCA_019425775.1. NCBI lineage: Eukaryota > Metazoa > Chordata > Testudines > Trionychidae > Rafetus > Rafetus swinhoei. The sequence continues at coordinate 162,133,676 of CM033437.1, forward strand.
GACTGGTCTGTGCATTTCATAATTTTCATTTCTCTCTTATGCTCACATTTAATTCTTAGAAAAGTGAGTTCTAAAAGGCCTAACCTGTCATGGCTGGAGTATTATCCCTGTGGTAATTGCAGCTCCTGGAAGGGGCTGGCATCCCCCTGCAGCCCCTGAGAAAGGCAGAGCAGGGGGTCTCCACACGCTGTCCTGGCCTGCAACCACCACTCCTGCAGCTCCCATTGATCACTAACTAGGAACCGTGGTCAGTAGAAGCTGTGGGCTCAGTGCTTGTAGATGAGGAGCAGCGCATGGTGCCATGGAGCCACTGCTGTACATGCCAGCTGCTTTAAGGAGAGGGGCAGGACCAGGGCAGGAGTAAGCCTTCCTTAACCCCACTGCTCCACCAGCCGGAAGCTGTCTCTGTTAAACGGTGCCCAGCCAGAGCCTGTTTCCTGAACCTCTGTCCCAGTCCTGAATCCCCTCCTGCACCCAAACTCCTTCCCAAAGCTTGCACCCTGAAATCCCTCCTGGACCCCAGTCTCCCACTCTGGGCTAATCCCAGGGCCCCCTTGGCCTAAGACCAGAGCCTGCACCCCAAATCTCTACACAGGCTGGGGACCTGGTGAAAGTGAGTGAGGATGAGGGAGGAAGGGGATGGAATGAGCAGGGCGAGGTCTCGAAGAAGGAGTGGAGCAAGGGCAGGCCTCAAAGAAGGGGCGGGAAGGAAATGGGGCAACGGTATTTGGGTTTGAGGTAGATCTTACACTGAACTTATATTGAAAAAGTGATCTTGTGGTTAAAAAGGTTGGAGACCACTGAAATAAGGCCTGGAAATCATAAAAAATATATTCCTCAAAATAAACCTATTGCATGTACAGCAGGCATGTCAAACTCAAAGCCTACTGAGGGCCGCACCAACATTTTGAACACTCCACTGGTCACTTGCCATCCATCTGCCACTGCTCTTTGCTGCCGCCCTGCTGGCCATTCATCTCACCTCTCTCCAGTATCCGACTCATCACACCTCTCTGCTGCTGCCTTTTTTTATCATGTAAAAATGGCTGTTTTCCAGACAGCAAATACCGCTTGCCTCACTTAGGAAACCTACTATTTTAAAATCTGAGGTCCAAGTAGAATATGTAAAGAAATATTTTGCCCTTTCTTGTGCAACAGAGGGTCAGACATTTTAAAATTTCCCAGTGAATTGTTATAATATTCAAAGGTCCCCATTGGAACTGATGCTTCATTGAGCTGGGTGGTGTACAAACAGCTGGGTGGAGGTATCACAAAGCTAAAAGATGCAAACAAAGGGTGGAGGATAAAGGTATACAAATACAAGCAAATGGATATGGCGAGGAAGGGGGATAGCTCTGTTACGTGTGTTACTACTTTTAGTTAGGGATAGAGGTAAGAAATAAGGGAGCAGAAGAAGGAAAGAAGGAGAAGAAGACTCAGCACCTGCCTGCTCTTGATCAGCTATCAGCAGGCAGGGTTTGGGAAACATAATGGCACAGTGTCTATAAAACTGGTAGGTCTGTATATCTTTTAGCTCACCCTCTTTCATGTGCTTTCTACTTTCCCTTAGGGTATGTCTACACTACAAAGTTAATTCAAAATAACAACAGTTATTTCGAATAAAATTCAATAGCGTCTACACAGCCAAACCGCTATTTCGAAATAAATTCGAAATAGTGGAGCACTTATTTCGAATTTGGTAAACCTCATTCTACAAGGAATAACACCAAATTCGAAATAGCTAATTCAAAGTAAGTGCTGTGTAGACAGTCATTTCGAATTAGGGGGCCTCCAGCCCTTCCCAGTTTCCCCTGGTGGCCACTCTGGGCCAAACCAGGAAAACTCCTCTCCTCTCTCGCAGCCCTGGGGCCCTTAAAGGGGAAGACTCTGGCCACTGGGCACATGCGAGAGCCAGGCCTGCCAGCAGCTGCAGACCCTCAGCCAGTGTCCACACAATGGCAGCCAGTGGCAGCCAGCCATCCCCCCGCCCAGTCCCCCAGCACCCAGGGGCCAGCCAGGGGCCGTAGACGGCGCGCGCCCTCATGGACTAGTGCGGAGATCATGGACCTCATTGAGGTTTGGGGGCAGGCCCCCAACGTCCATGATCTCTGCACTAGGAGGAGGAACGCGTCCGTCTACAGCCGCATAGCGGCCACCATGGCCAGGAAAGGCCACAGGCGCACCCCAGGAGCAGGTGTGGCTGAAGGTGAAGGAGCTGCAGCAGGCATACGCCAGGGCCACCAGGGGTGGTGCCACAGCAGGGGCTGCCACCTGCCCCTACTTCCCCGCCCTCGACCGAATCCTGGGGGGGCGGGGCGGTCCACACCAGGCCGGCAGGCAGTGAGCCAGGCGCTGAGGACCCTGACCCGGGCGCACCAGAGGGGCCACCACCAGCTGTCCCGGCACTGGAGTCGGCAGTGTCGTCCGGGGAGGCCATACCGGGTAAGTGCCAGCGCTGTCTCCTATCCGGGGGGAAGGTGGGGAGGGAGACCAGGACCGCGCACGTGGGCCATGCCTCCCTCGGATCATGCAGCCACCTGTGCACGTGCGAGCACGTGCCATGCCACCCTTGGGCAGGTGGCTCCAGCTGCGTGACACCCAGGGGCCGTGGCCCAATAGGCACATGCGTGTGTGAAGAGACCTGACACGCTCCCGACCCTGGGGCAGGACCCAGCAGGACGCCTTCCCTTCACACACACCCTCTACACAGAGGCAGAGGACATCTCACCCCGGCCCCGGCCACTCTATACACAGCACAGGGTCATGGGTGCGGTCTCGGGGCAGCTCCCAGTCCCGGGGAGAGCCAGACATCCCGACCATGGCCTCTGTGCAAGCACACCGGCTCTGACGGTGCAGGGCACGGTCATCTGCACCTCATGGGGGCGCTGGGCATCATCCACTGTGTCCCCAGAGAGGACTGACCACTTCTCTTCTTTCTCCACAGCTGCACCAGCTGCACATGCAGGGCGCACCACCCCACCCGGGACATGCTCCCACACCCAAGGGCTCCTCTGGATCACAAGCACGCGGCAGGGGTACCAGGACCAGCAGCTGGGGGCCCTGCAAGCCCTGCACCGCACCATCCAGGCCTGGGCGCAGGAGGACCTGCAGCTCCGCCGGGAGCAGCTTGCCCAGGACCGTGCCATGTGCTCACACCTGCAGGCCCTGCTGCAGAGCGGGCTGCCCTGTGCCGCCCCAGCGCCTGCTGCCCCCCCAGCTACTGTTCCTCCTCCCACTCCTGCCCCCCTTCCCTCCTCTCCCTCCTCAACCTCCACACCCTCCTCCTCAATCTCCACACCCCCCACCTCAACCTCCGTACCCTCCTCCCCATCACCCCGGGGACGCCGAGGCCCCCTCCCCCGCCGTGCTGGGAGACATGTGGCCCAACGAGACCTCCACCCCTGAGCGCTGAGTTTCCCCTCCCCCTTCTTCCCTTTGCTTCCCCCTTCCAGCTCCCTCCTCCCAGTTTTCCCTCTCCCCTCTCCTGCCTCCTTTCCCCCGTCTCCCCAGAGTTTCATTCCCCTCCCCAGTTTTGTTAAATAAAGACAGTTCGTGTTTATGAAAATACGTGTATTTTATTTGACATCAGGAAGGGGGGCTAGGGAAGGGTAAGTGGAAGGACGTGAAGGAGGAATGGGGCACGAGCCCCCGGTGGGGAGGACCGGGGTGGTTCTGAGGGCTCCTCGGGGTGGACGCTCTCCTGCAGGGCCTCCTGGATCCTGACAGGCCCCCGATGGACCTCCTGTATGGCAGCCTGCAGCAAGTGCAGCCGGGCTGATGGCAAGGACCCCACGAGATGCACCGGTGTGCCCAGGGACAGGTCTGGTTCCATGTTGCAGAGTGCCGTGGTGTCCTGAGTGAGGGCAAGCAGAGCACTCTGAGACACAAATGCTTTGCTGTCCCTCAGCGAGGTAGACCAGCAAGCAGAGAAACCTGAGAACTGTCTGTCCGGGATGGGGGGTCGGGTCCCTTTAAGCACAGACCTCGGCTAGCCTGAGGCAGCAGACCCACATATTAAGTCCAACCCTGATGCCCTTTTGGCACTGGTTCCGGCCAGCCTTACCTTCGATTCAGGGTCCACTCAATGTGGACGCGCTATTTCGAATTAGAAAAACACTATTTTGAATTAGTTTTTTTGTCTAGATGCATTATTTTGAATTAGTTTATTTCGAATTAACTAATTTGAAATAAGTTAATTCGAAATAGCGCTGTAGTGTAGACATACCCTTATTTCCTAATGGAGGCAAGTACATTTCCAAATGTGGAGCATCCATTGGAGACATTTCTAATGCTCTCATCACTTATGTGTGCAGTTTACATTTCCAAACCAAATTCCAGGTAAGGAACTAAGGGAATTTAACTTAATAAACAACGAATAATCTAGCAGCACCCACAGATCTAGGACAATTACATCTGATCAAAAATCCAATTTTATTTCTGTGAAAATTTTTGAACAAAATAATTTCATTTTACATTTTTCACTGAAAAATTATATTTTTAATTAAAAAAAACATAATGAAAAGGTTTTGTTTGGTTCTGGTTTAAATTGATACTTTTTTCTTTTTGTTTGTTTGTTTGTTTGTTTGTTTGTTTGTCTTGGGGGTTTTCATTTTGACAAAACTGCATTTGTCACCAAAAAATATTGTGGCCGGAATATTTCAACCAGCTTTAATAAAAAAACTGAAAAGCAATTCTGATAATTTTCAGAGATATTTTTCCGCCATGTGAATGGTGCACAGTATCCCAACACGGGCAAAGTGTTTACGCATTTGTGGGATCTGAATTTCTACATCTGTGTGCAGTGTGGTTCTATTTATTTTAGATCCAAGGGAAACCAGGATGCTCCAGGGAAACTTAACCACTTTCTTATTTATTGCAAGCTTTAAGCAGTTAATATAATTGTTTAAGTTTTACAAGCCTTAAAAACAATCACTATACAATTAAATCTGAAATACTGTACATTCTAAAGCAATTAATATAGCACAAAGCAATGCAAAAGCAATTAATAGAAGATCTACCATAATGCAATAATAAAGCCTAGTTCGCTTACACCTCCCCGTATGCTACCTACAGGACCAGGCAGGAGGTCGTAGTTCCTTTGATTCCCATGCATACGAACACCATGCACTGCTGGAGCCGGTGTGAAGGGGCAATTTTCTTCTAGTTACATCGAGCAGGACCTGTGGGTCAATCCTGCCCATTCCCTCCCATTGATTGTTCTTACTAAGCCCATTTTATAGCAAAGTGAGATTTGGTCATTCTAATAATATTTACCAATTGATTACGTATCGTGTAAGATACCTACAATGCCCAATTTGGGATACATCCTGCTACCCAGGACGTTGCCTAAAACTATACGCGTAGATAACAGTTCTATGACTGCATCTGTAATTTTTGCTTATCAGAAACAGAAGTACCAGTACAAGGTTGCTTGTTGTGTATTCTTGACATGGTCTCCTGTACCATGCTTATCTGCATTATTATTCAAAACATTCCTGCTTACAAAACCTTGCCGGCGTGCTTACGTGCACCAGACTTGAGACAGGCCTGGGTTTTGCTTTTTAAAGATCCGCACTGTGGTAAAGGCAAACATCATCATTTATTGTCAAGGCAGGGTAGTCCAGGCTCCCCTACCCTGTGTAGTTTTATAAAACATTGGGTCAAAGTCATCCTGGGTTTATTGATTTGTTGCATAGATTAATTTGTCCCACTACTTCTAACTGAACATGTTCAGGCCCTCATATTACATATTTTTATAATTACTTCACAATCATAAGGTTTTTCTGATGTCTTCACATAACCTTTAGTCTTCTTGCCTGACAATTATACAGGTTGCACCTCCCCGGTCTGGCCCCCTCAGGACCTGTCTGAGGGGATTTTTCCAGACCAGGCTACATCATTTCAGCCCCCACCATCAGATGTCATCAGTTATAACACAGGTATTAACATACACACTGTAAGCTCTTCAGGGCAGTGGTCATGCTTTATATGCTTTTACAGATACAGTCCTGTTTCAATTTCACAAGAATAAATTAGATCAAATTTTATTCCAACCTCTATTTTTCAGAAATGCAGGGGATGCCAGCTCAACAAGCTGTAATTGCCTCTTAATTTGAGCAAGTATCTAAAATGTGATTGTGAGTAAATGGCAAAATCTTCTTGGGTCACCTGAAGAGACACATTCGTACAACCACTGGAATGTTGTAAGATAGCTTGGACACCCCACGCCTTTCCTAAAGATTAATACAGTAATTACTCGTTTATCACGTGCCTGCTTAACACATTTTTGCAATAGCATGATTTTTTTAAGGGAACATTTTTCGAATAACATGACCATCCCCAAAATAACACGAAAATAATCAAGTGGCAGACTACTTGGCACGGAGATATAAGTTGGTGAAAACAGTGGTAATACGCATCAGCCGATGAATACACAAGGTCACAGCGCTCCTCCACTCACTCACGTGTTTATCTTTGTTTTTTAACAAACTGCGGCGACTTGTGTTGCTAGTTATCTTGTGTTGCTAGATATCTAATGTTGACGCTGACAACCCAGCACCGACAAAAAATGGACTTTGCCACCACCTGAAATGCAACCCCCACCTTTTCCATTATTTTGAATGGGAAAATTGACCCCATTCAATTTGGGGATGAGTGGACTAATCTTTGGTACTGTCGACAAAGCCTCTGTCGACAAAGAGCGTCTAGACTGCATTAAGCGGATAGACAAAGCGATCCACTTTGTCGACAAAGAGCGTCCAGACTGCCGGACGCTCTGTCGACAAAAGAAGGCACCCAGAATCGCTTCTGGCAGGTCACAGGGGCAGCATGTACTTCCTGGTGCTGCTGCCTGCCCTTTGCAGAGACACGTGCTGAAAGGGACCCCCCTGACCAGCCGTTGCTCTGCTCCTGCAGCTGTCTTGCTTACCTCCTAGAGGGACAACAAAGGTTTTGCAGTGCTTTCTTAGAGTGCCCTGCTTCCTGGGATAGCACAGCAGTTTAGGTTTTTTTGGAAGGTTTTTCTGATCCCCTTTTTTGCCATGGAGCCAGAGCTGCCCCTGGGCAGGTGCTGGCCCCACGCCACAGTGCTTCAAGTGCTGCTGCAACTGCATGAGACTTTCATGCTGTTAATGCCCAGTCCGGATCCTGCACCCAGGCTGGAGCCCCTCCTTCAGGATGCAGCAGCACTGTTCTTGCCACCAAACTTTTCCAGGAGAGGCGATTTTGGAGGCTGGAGACAAGTACAGACTGGTGGGACCGGCTCGTAATGGAGCAGTGGGATGACCAGGGTTGGCTCCGAAACTTCCGGATGCGGAAGTCCACCTTCCAGGACCTCTGCAACTGGTTTGCCCCCCACCCTGCAACGACAGGACACCCACCTGCGCCCTGCCATCCCGCTGGAGAAGAGGGTAGCTATTGCCCTCTGGAAGCTGGCCACCCCTGATAGCTACCAGTCAGTGGGACACCAGTTTGGTGTGGGGAGATCTACTGTTGGCACCGTGTTGATGGAAGTAAGTCCCTCAGGAGGGGGGCAGTCCATGAGGGGCAGGGGAACTGTAACAGGAGAGGGCGGGGGGGTGCAATGGAGGGGAGGTGGTGGAGGGTTCCTGGCTTCACTCTACTGTACTGCTGGGAGCAATCACCGGGGGGCAGGACTCCTGGGGTCTTGAGGGGGAGGGAGAGGGGAGGCACCTCCCAAGGACTTGGGCAACCCCTCTAACTTCCTATTGCATGTGTTTGTATGTGTCTATTTCTGCAGGTGGTGAGGGCCATCAACTCGGAGCCGCTGAACAGGATTGTCCACCTCGGAGACCTAGACACCATCATGGCCGGTTTTGCTGGGCTGGGATTCCCGAACTGCAGAGGAGCACTTGATGAAACTCACATTCCCATCCGTGCACCGCCCCATCAAGCAGCCCGTTATATTAACCGAAAAAAAAGCGTACTTCTCCATTGTGCTGCAAGCCCTGGTTGACCACTGTGAACTATTCACGGACATTTGTGTGGGGTGGTCAGGCCGGGCACACGATCTTCCGATTTTTCGCAATTCGCACCTTTACGAAAGTCTGCAGGCTGGAACCTTCTTCCTCCAGTGAAACTTTGCTGTTGGGGACGTGGAGATGTCGGTCTGCATTGTGGCCGATGCAGCGTATCCCCCCTCATGCCCTGGCTCATGAAGCCATACACAGGGCATCTGAACCCAGGCAGGGAACTCTTTAACACGCACACGATTACAGGTGGAATGCGCGTTTGGCCGGCTGAAGGGAAGGTGTAGGTGCCTGCTCACTCGCCTCGACATGGGGGAACACAATATCCCAGAGGTGGTGGCAGGCCAGGGAAGTGTGCAGTCATAGTGGGGACAGCGCCTGCAGCACCTTGGGTCTCCCATGGCCCCCACCCACATACCCACCGCCTGCCCACCTGCTTACACATGCACAAAGAGATGCAAGCTGTCCAGGAGAACCAAAACATGCACATTGTTCTGCATCCTCTCTGCTCCCACCTCCCCCATTCTGTGTCTGTGACCCTGACTGCACTTACCTGATGTTCCCTCGCCAGCATCGGAGGACGCATGTGAGGCCTCCTGGGTCTCAGGGACAGGCTGCAGGGTCAGGGTCAGGGTGTCTGCCCTGTGCTCCTCCTCCTCCTCCACGTCTTCCCTGGGAACCTCCTGCTGGCACTGCTGCACCGGTGTGTGCAACCCTGTCTACACGAGCACCAGTGCAGACATAGGTTCCCGACCTCCCAGGATGCGGTCGAGCTCATTATAATAGGCACAGTGCACCAGGGCTGCACCTGACATGGAGCTGTGCTCTCAGGCCTTTGCATAGCCCTGCCTAAGCTCCTTCACTTTGGCCCATACCTGCTGGTATGTCCTGGGATGGTGTCCTTTATCTGCCAGCCCCTGAACCATGCGGCCGTAGATATTGTCATTCCTGAGCCTGGTGTGCAGGGCCTGGACGCTTCCTCCACCCCCACAGTTCGAGCAGTGTCAGGACCTCTGTCCCTGACCAGGCTGGGGCTCTCTTTTTTTCAGATTAGTGCACCAGAGCTCGCTCCCTGGAAGGTCCTTGGGGGCCTCCGGAATCTTGTGCTTCACACATGGCCACGTGACAGGGAGGCAGGGAGAGCCGTGTGCTGACAGGCTTGCTCTGTGGCCAGCATCCTGTCAGAATGGCTGCCAGGGGTGTCTGTGCCTTTAAAACATGGCTACAGACAGGAACAAGAGAGGTTTTCCCTGAAGAAGGACTGTCCAGCAGGGGTTTTCCTTGGAGGTCTTTTTCTGTTAACAAAAGAAACCCCCACATCCACACTGCCCTTTCTGTCGACAGAACTCTGTCGACAAAGGCGTTATTCCTCGTAAAATAAGGTTTAACGCCATCGACAAAACTGCCATGTTCTGTCTACTTACTGTAGACAGAACGCGACAGTAGTGTAGAACGCGCAGGGTAGTATAGACGCAAAGTCCACTTTTGTCAACAAAACCCTGTAGTCTAGACACACCCTCAAAGTCCCGGCCCACTGGCCAGTCCCAGGCAAAGTGATTGCACAGTCCAGACCAGGACTCCAGGCAGGCTGGGTGGTGTCTGTCCATTATTGACCCCCAAACTCCACCCCTTCCCATCATTGCCCCCACTCTTTCCCCCTCATGGCACCCCGTCCCTGAGCATGCAGTTTTGGGGCTCACCGGGGAGGCCTGGGTGCCCTGCAGTGGCAGCAATTGTGCCCCACCACACACACGCACACTCACTGAAATGTTAAGAGCCATGGCTCTGCATGGGGAAAGCAGAGCACAACAGAGCGAAGGCGCCCGCCTCATGCGCTCCAATTCCCCTACAGCTCCTAGCACCATGGGGTGTGCGGGGGTTTGACTGCTGCCACTGCATAGCACCACCCCCGCCAGTGGTGCCCAAAACCTGTGCTCATGGCACAGGGTGCCATGCGGGGAGAGGGTGGGAGATAGCAAGAAGGGGCAGGGCTTGGGAGCTGGTAAGGGACAGGCCCTACCCACCAGGGGTCTTGGGCCAGATTGCGCAATCACACTAACCAGGACTGGCCTGTAAGCCAGGAGTCTGAGACCTCTGGACTCGACTCTGAGCATGCCGGCAAGAGCTAGCAATCCCGGAAAGAATTCCCTGTAGTAATTCAAATCCATCCCCGTCTAGTGTCCCATCACCAGCCTTTGGGGATGGTTGCTTCTAGTAGCTGTAGATCAGCTAGATGCTATTGTAGGCAGCCTCATCATACCATCCACTCCATACATTTATCAAGCTCAGTCTTGAAGCCAGTTAGGATTTTTGCCTCTACTGCTCCCCTTTAGGTTAATTAAATAAAAATATTTCTGGTCAGTTTGACATTAATTTCTTTTCTGAGCTACCATGGTGCCTCATGAGCTACCATGGTGCATCATGCTGCCATTCTCTGCTATGGGTTGGGCTCCCTGGCTTTCCCTACATTTCCTAGGATCAGCATGATCTCTCTTGCTGAATCAATGCAGTGCATCATGGAAGTCACATGATCACAGTGCACCACAGGAGATATAATCCAGGTAGAGAGATGCCTGCCCATAAGAATGGATATATGCGGCACTTGAAACTATAACTATAACTTCCATATGTCACTGCAGTAGCTCAGATAAACACAGTTAGCACAAACTAACCAGAAATGAATTGAAACATTTTGATTAAGAAATATTAAAAAATTTCATCTCCACATTGAATATTTTTGGAACTTTCATAAAAAATAAATGAGGAAGAACGGCTCTTGTGCAAGAGGGGGTTTTTGCGCAAAAAGGCGCTGTGTAGATGACAAAAACAGCTCCTAATTAATTATGCAAATGAAGTACGGCAATATGCTAATCCACACTTCATTTGCATAGGCTTTAGTGGAAGTGGGAAGCTGTGTAGACATAGCCTTAGTGTGAGCATTGCCTGCTTAACTGTGGTCTGTCTCATCTATGTGTTGTACCAATTGGCTAGAACCAGACGCTTAGACGGTAAGCTCTTTAAGACCGGAAGCACTTTAATTACAGTTGTATTTAGTACCAACTACAATTGGGCACAATCCTAACAGGGGTCTTGTAGGCACTGTTGCTACACATACCAACTAATATTAATAACACATGTCATGCCCATTCATGTACCAGTGTCGAGAATGATCATAGCATTGTGCTGGCAGCAAGCTATTATAGCAGTTGAAATCAATTTTCCATTCACAATATCACTAATAAAAATAGCATGAAGAGATGTCACTGGTCTCGGTGAGGCCCCAGTCCTGCAAAGACTTACATGTGTGTTTAACTTTGTACACTATTCATAGTACCATTGAAGGAAATGGGACTATCCATAGTCCATACTCCCCTGTGTAAATCATTGCAAGAATAAGGCCCTAACCCCAAATCAAATGAGTTTCCATTCCCACAAACACTAGCAGCTCTCAAGAGAGAGAAGGGAGGCATAGATATTTGTATGCCTGGGGATTTCCCAGGCATTCACTGCACCCTGAAATGGAAGCTCTAGAGGAATTTTTAATATTAAGAGCACAGGATAACATTTCTGTGTCCTTCAGCCTCAGAAAAGAAAACCAGGGTAGCTAGCTGCCTGTCTGCTGAGAAGAGTGAGCTGATAGCTGAAGGAGACATCCTGTCACCCAGCTGCAGTGGAAAACAGGCCTGTTAGGCATCTCTCCTACATCCCACAGTGTGAAAGCATCTCATGTGAGTAGTGGGAGGAGAGGGAAGATAAAAGTGAGGATTAGGGGCAGTGCTGGGACCTTCTTAAGCTCCCTGTTGAAGGGATGGTCTTTAACTTCCCCAAATGTCCGTAAGATTCTAAGCAAATTCAGTGTGAAGAATAATTGATTTATTTAGATGTTGGTTGGAAGGAAATTCCAGTCCAAAGAAAGTCGGTCCAAAGCGCTCAGAGTTCTTGAACACACGTAAATACACAATGTACCAGCTGCAAACCATAAATTACCCCAAACGGCACCCAGTGCTGATTCTTTCTACTCTGCTATATCTCAATTAATTGCCACTAATTCACTGTTTCTTAAACTGTGTTGCGCAGCACACCGGTGTGCCGCGAGGCAGTCGGAGATGTGCCGCTGAGAACAACAGATTCAAAATGGCTGCTCTTAAAGGAGCAGGCGACCTTTTTTTTCTCAAAAACTTTCCCTTCAACCCCCTTTTTTTTTTTTGCTCAATAACTTTTCCCCAGCTCCCACTTTCTTTTCTCAACAAAAAATCCTTAGTGTTTCTCATAAAAAAAAGCAGTGTTCCTCAGTCTTAAAAAGTTTAAGAAACATTGCATTAGTGTGATTAATAGAGTTTCCCACCCCTGGCGTACTTTCCCATCTGAGACAAATATCCCACCCTGCCTACCTCAGCCAATGCCAGCTCAAACAGATGAGCTGTGCAGCATGCCCGGAAGGTCACCAATTAAGGCAATTTCAGACTTTGGGGACAGAATTCCGAAGAAGAAGTGCCAATATGGTCAGCCCTCTGCCAGCAGCAAGCCCTCTCCCACCCCCATTACACTCCCTCCCCAAGCTCCATCCCTGCTCTGCCCCTGCCCCACCTCTTCCCACCCACTCCATCGCACACTTTCACCAAAGTCCTCTCCCCCGAGCACCATGGCCTGGGGGACTAGTGGGAGGCCTGATGCTGGCAGCAGAAGTTGCGCCTCCCCTGCACTCACTGTGGTAGTGGGAAGCAGAGTGACCTGGTCCCAGTCTGCTCTGCTCCCCTGGCTCCCAGCCACATCGCTCGGAGGAGCAGAGCTGGCTGGGGCTGGGTCACTTTGCTTCCCAACACCACACGCAGTGAAGCCGAGCGGCCTGGCTGGAAGATGGCAGAGTGGAACAGGCTGGGGTCAGATCACTCCACTTCCTGTTGCTCTGATCACTGCTGGTGAATGGGGGAACAGGCCAATCCCCTGCTGCCAGTGCCAGACCCCCACCCCGCGATTAATCCTCTAGTCCTCCCTGGGACCACAGGGCTTCCCACAGTGCAGGGCCCTGGGCAGCTGCCCCGAACCGTCCTATAGCAGGGATGGCTCCGAGTGCCTGAGTCTCCTAGGTCCCTCAATCCCATTTTCAAAAGTGACTCTGGCATGAGAGGCCAGATGTAAAGGTGTTTACATAGGTGCCGGAATAAGGGTGATGTTGTACTCCCTGGCTTGACGTGCTCCCCTTTTAGACAGGCTTTCCAGTTGCTTCCGTGGCTCTCAGCACCCCCACTGGACAAATGCCCCTGGATGTTTAGCTGCCTAAAGATGCAGAGAGGTGCCTGACTGGGCTCTCAAAATGGCGAGTTGTCTGATTCTCACTGAAACCACTGCAAGTTAAGGGCTCAGATCATCATAGCAGAGAATAGAAGCATGATACTCCCAAACTGCAACTCCCATCTCGTTGGTTACTTATTTGCACCTTTAGGCTCACACATACCTTTAAAAATCTGACCCTCAGACACGTAAGTATCATTGACTTGCACTGATACCTAGGCCCCAAGGCCCAGAACCTCAAACGGTATCTGTGCCCCTAACTCCCATTAATTTCCATGGGAATTTCCTGCTGAAATAACCTGTGAAGGGCTGGGCTCCAGAATCCCTGTCACTTTTGAAAATGGAACTTACCCTCCTACCTCGCAGCCTGCACTTTGATCTTCAGCTGTAAATTCCAGCATGAGGAGCCATACCCATGCTAGCTCTGATGGAGCTAGAGTGCAGCATTTGTCCATCCCTAATGTGAGCCCTTCCAAGATGCTTCGTACTCACAGTAGTTAGCCCTTCCTGCCACTCATGCTGCTGCAGCTATTTTTAACATGCTAGCTTGATCAAAGTTAGTGCAGGTATGTCCTACAGCTCCAGAGCAAACATGCCATTAGATGCTTTAGAAAATTGTACCCAGTTCCCCCATCAATAAGGTAGGGCTGGCATTATATTTGCGAGGGCCCGGGGCCCAAGCAAAAGGGCCAAAGCCAAAAGGCCAAGGCCAAAGCCAAAGTCTGAGCACCATCCTCCAGGGCCAAAGCCCATGTGACTCATGTTAGAGGCCTCCCAGATGGCGCTGAAGTCCTTGGATTTTGGCTTTGGCCTCCATGCACAGGGCAGTGGGGCTTTGACTTTCCCTGCCCCCTAGACAGGGTAGCAGGGATCAGGCAGGCTCTGGCTTTAGTCCCTTTTCCTGGGGTCATGTAGGAATTTTTATTGTCATAAGGAAGGTTGAGGTGCAGTAAAGTTTGTGATCCCCTGCTGTAGACCCTTAACAGCCTAAGAGGGCTTTCTAACGCTCCTGGATAGGCAGCTAGACACAATCTAGAAAAAAGAAACATTTCTTTAAGTTTTATCCCTAAAACACCAACACATTTAGGAGTACCAGTATTATAATGATTAAGATCCTCCCACTGAAACACTTAATGCCAAATATATGAGGTGTTTGATACCATAATTTGTCCTTTCTTTTTTTTTTTTTTTTTTTTTTTGCAATCTGTTTGGTGTTAAGGATTTGCTCAATCATGCCCTGAATCATGCCCTAAGTTTTTATACCTCTTCCAGGCCTGTACTGTTTAAAAACCTTTTCATTGAATTCTGCTATTGATTTGTACGTGTATTAATCCTAACAGGAGTTACTAATGTTGATAGCAGCATAGTCTCATAATTGATTCTCCTATATGGCTGCTGTTTGAAGAGTAGTTCTGTGCTTCTTGACCACTAGGGAGCACTGCAGAGAGATAAGCTGCCCTAAGAGCTGCTTTTTATAATACCTTTGCAAAACCTTGTTCAGACATCAGTCACATCATCTAAAGCAGTGGTCCCCAACCTTTTTGTGGCCAACAGCACATTCATGTTTTCAGAAGAGTGTGGTGGGCGCTAACAATTTTTTAAGGCTTATTTTGTATTTGTACATTAAATAATATGAAAAACATCATATTTAATATTACATAATATATGAATCCATAAGATAAGAAAGGTAATTTTACATGTAAAAGGTATTAATTAAATTATTCAGCAATTACTCTTTCACCTTACCATGTGAATTTGCTCTTTTTTATCTACCTGTAAGAAAAATTAAGGAGTTTTTACAAAATAAATATCATAAACAGTTTTCATCTGATTTATTTTAAAAAAGTAAAACATTGTTGAACTGCTGATCCAAATATATTTATTATTCTTACTTTACCATAGATAGCCAGTTATGGTTAATTAAAAAATATTCTTTGTATTTTTACTTGTATCTGGATTTCAATAAACAATAAAATTGTATCTGGATTTCCATCCCCGCCTTCCTCATGCCCACCCCTTCTTTCAAGCCTTCTCCCAGTACCTCCCCTCCCCCTCTAGCCCCAATGCTCTTACCCTCTCCTCTCCCAGCATCAGCCTGTCCCCCCTCCCACTGACACCTCCCCTCCTGCCCTTTTCCTCATTCTTTCCACTTGGCCCCCTGGCATTCGTCTCTCCTCCACACTGTCCCTTGGTGCCTTCTCCTGACCTGCCCCCCTCCCCTCAGCACAGGCCCCTTTCTCTCCCTCCCCTTCCCCCTATTTTTCCCGCACCCCCACCTTCTGCCTTCCAGTTTGAGTCTGTGACCGGGCCCAGCCCCAGCTGCTTCCGTGACCCCAGACCACGTGCCGGGCCTGGAGCTGGGCCGCGCAGTTTTAAAATTTAAAGTCCCGGGCCGTGACGTCAGGGCACACCAGGCGTCTCCCCTCTCAGCTGTTGCGCGGGAGTTTGAACACGTCACGCATGTGCTCCCTTGGATGTCTTGAGAACCTGGTGTCTCCCCTCTCAGCTGTTTCACAGAGGGGGTGCGCAAGACGATCGGAGGGAGTGCATGCCGCTGCGCAACAGCTGAGAGGGGAGATGCTAGTTCGCAAGACATCCAAGGGACCACATGCACAGAGTTTTCTCTGCAACCCACTCACAATCAATCTCCCAAGGTTCAATTTAGCAGGTCTAGTAAGGACCTGCTAAAATGACTGCTGATTGCACCCTCCTCAATTCTAGTAGTCCACAGGGTTGGAAGGAGTAAGGGAAGTCAGTTGGAGAGTTTCTCCCATCAACCTCCCTCAGTGAGGCCGCCACGGTAAGTCAAGCTAAGGTACATTTACTCCAGCTATGCTATTCATGTAGCTGAATTGTGTATCTTAATTCTACTTTCTCCCATAGTGTAGAACTGGCCTTAGGGTCTGATCTGGCAAATACCTGTGCACATGGGCAACTTTACAAGTGTGAGTAGTTCCCTTCCCGTTAAATTCTTTTACTCATGTGGCAAAGCCTCTTACTCCACTAATGGTCTCCTTTACTCCAATGGTATTATTAATCATGAGTGAGAATATCGGAATTTGATTCCAACTAAAGAAAACAGAGCTATGGCAATGAAAAATAAGAAAACAAAATAATACCATGTTAGTTGTTCTAACATGGGATACTTTCAGTTTTTAAGTATTAGATAAATCAAGGAATGAGAATTGCAATAAGTGTAACCAAGTCACGCAACATAAAGGTGGAGGTAACCGCTGTTAGCTGGTGGCCAGGGCAGTGAGTGGTCTGTGAGCCCTATCACACACCCAAGTCTTCAACTGCTAGAACAGAGTCCCTTCGCAGTGGGCAGCCAGGAAGGCTGACAGGTGCCCCAAGGTGGTGCAGAGAGAGCTTATTACACCCGAGTCTTTGACTGCTAGGACAAAAGTCCCTTCACAGCAAGCAGCCAGGAAGGCTGACGGGCGCCCCAAGAGTTTGCCCCGTGGAGGCAGCACAACCCAACGCTCAGCTCTTACTGCATTTACCCCTGACCGGCTGTGATTCTTTTAATTGTGTCTGGTTCTGTTACAGCAACAGGAGGAGTCAGGCTGAAAGCTTAAATAGTTACTATTTTATTTTTACAAGGCAAGCTTAGCTGTTAAATGTTACGGCTATGTTACAGATAACACAGCCCCTACAAAAGGACAAGACAGAAATTACAATAAAAGTTACTTACAGGTACCATTAAACCCTTTTGGTTCTCTGAGCTCTTATTGAATGTGTGCAAAAATAGGCACCTAGCAGGTATATTCTCACCCCTGCGATCCTTACTCCGGCGAAGCCAGCATTTCTCTCAATCCCAATGGGAAGCAGTCAGTACGAGACTAAGGTGTCCCTAAAGTCTTGGGGGTCCAAGACCGCCTGACCAGCAGGTATATGGGTGGATCTCCAATTAGAGTAGGGCACAGGGCCCTACTTTATACCCCTGTGGTTACGTAGATGCTTCTCTTGTCATTTTTAAAATGCCAAATAAGTTGGAAGTCTTTGTGACGCCTATTCCCACAGGGGGTCCAAAGCTTAATTTGCACCTGTGAGGTGGCGGTAACTAAATCATTAGGGCCAGACATCCTTTTTCTGATGGGGTGGCAGATTCCTCTTCTGGGACGGTGTGTGTAGGCGTATCAATACTGGTACCAGCCAAACGTAGCCCAAGGCCCCCGACTGCCTGCTGGCCCAATTGTCGCTGTTATCTGGTTCCTGTCTAGCATCCAGGGCCATTGTTATTCCAGCACCTCTGGAGGCCCTGGGGCCTTTGAAGACAGAGTTTTGCTCTCAAGGATTCTCTCTCCCAAGGATGTCAGGCGCGGGGTTCTGTCTGGCTACAACCGCCCATTCTCAAGTGAACCAATCCAGGGGCAAGGAATTGGTAAATGTCTCAGGCCATGTCTACACTGCAGAGTTTTTCCAGAAAAATAGCCGTTTTTCAAAAAAAAATACTTACGCCCACCCTGCAATTGCATTCTTTCAACAGAAAGTCAAAAGACCAGAAGGGTTTTTCCAACAGGGGTAAACCTCTTTGTATGAAGAAGAAGCCTTTTTGCAAAAGAGCTCTTTTGGAAAAAGGCGTGTGTGGACTCAGAAGAGGGAATTCTTTTGAAAGAAGAGGCCTCCAGGAAATAACACAGGTGCCCTGCTGGCCACTCCGTTCATACTAATCACAACGTAAATGCGAGATAGCGTCCAATCAATGTGGATGCTATCTTTTGAAAAAGCAGATCGCTTCTCCGATGCACTTTTGCTGTATGGATGCTCTCTTTCTAAAGAAGTTTTTTCTCGGAAGACTCTTCCAGAAAAGCTTCTTCCCAAAGAAGCCTGCAGTCTAGGCGTAGCATAAAGGATCTGCCGACAAAGGGTTCTGGAGTTGGCAGATCCCCGTCTAGACTGCCACGCTGTGCCGACAATCACCTGATCGGCACAGCGCGGTGGCCATTTTGATTTAAATGAAGCTGTGATTATTTAAATCACCGCTTCATTTTCCTTTCCTGTCCTGCCTAATCTACATGGCTCCGTCGACAGAGCCATGTAGTCTAGACACACCCTTAGAGACTAACAAAAATATATATATTATCATGAGCTTTCGTAGGCATAACCAACTTGGTAAATGATTTATGTGACCCGCCAGATCCTCGTAGGATGAGACCAACATGCTGAGAACTGTTGTTTTTCAGAAAACATACTTTAGATCAGGGGTCCGCAACATCACCAGTGTTTTAAAATAGTGGTCTCCAAAGTGGGGTGCGCATGCGCCATGTCAAAGGGGGGGCCCCGCAAAATTGTGCTGCCCTGGGCCCCGCAAAATCCTCATCTGCCCCTGTCCCTAGGTATAAGCTGTGAAACTATTCACTTGTTTTGTGAAACTGACTTGATATCGGTGATGCCAGTTCTCCTGATCTGATCACAAGCCTTCTGATAATTGGGGGTTTTTTTTCCTTCTGGAAAGCCCCAGCCACGTTATCAGAATTAAGCCAGATCTGGGAACTTCACTACCTGATGCATCATGCACTGTAATTGACTGTGATCGCTCTGATTCAGTAGATTACAGTTGTTTGTTGGTGTGGGGTATTAGAAGAGCATCCCAGTCTCTCTTTTGTTTTGTTTTTTTAAGGAAGACTTTAGGTCTCATTGTTTGTGGAGAAAAGTTAGAAAATGTGCCCTGAATTCAGTCAAAGACCTCAAACACCAGATGCCAAATAAAAAGATCCCCAAATATATTTTTGTCTCTGATTTCATGAAGCCATTTTCTTTTGGGGGGGGGGGGGGGCAGAGGAGCTAATTAATGAGTTTTGAACTCTTGGGGTTGGCAATACTCTACATGCAGGTTGATAGTGTCTTCCCCTGTGTCCAGGAGCCCAGACAGGGTGTGTCTACACTGTATCATAACTCAAACTAAGTTACCTGATGTTACCTGTCTGTGGAGAAGTGTGGCATAATTAGAACTATTTTTCCACAATTTTCTAGCCCCAGCTGGAATTTCCTTTTGTCCGTATGCACAACCAGTAGACGCTCCCACCCCTCACTCATGACTACAGTGCTTGCCGAGATGTGCTCTTTGCCTAGGGTCAGTGGGAAAGTGACTAGAACTGTTGGAAAATGAGTTTGTAAGTGAAATGTTACAATGTAGGATTTGATCATAGGCTCCTTTTTGTGCATTATAAACAGCAGAGACCTTGATGGCTCTGCCATGGACTGTGTCCGAGAGCTCGCAACAGATAAGGAAGTACTCTAAAAGAACCAAGGACTTTGTGAAGTGCTAAATCAATCAGCAAGTGAGTGCAGCCATCGGGAACAACACGGGAAAAGGGAGCTGAGGAACCACAAGGACAACCAGGCCTTTGCCAGGCAGGTCACTGAATGCATGATCAGAGTGATGGAGGAACAGATGGAGATCCTCAAGTGTTTAGTCAAGCAGCACAGTGAACCAACACTGCCCTCCCCAGCAGATTTAAAATTATGTGTCCAGCAAACCCCCTCACACACATTCCTTTCCAGTCTCTAGGGCTATGTCTACATTGCAGCACTATTCAGGATACCGGAGGTATCCCAAAATGGCTATTCCACATCTTTTGAGTGCGCCCCTTATTTCAAAATATAACAGGCTTGCTATTCTGAAAACCTCACTGTAAACCTCATTCCAGGGGGAGTAAGGAATGTTTGAGAATAGCAATTTATTTCAAAATAAGTGGTGCGTAGACAGTGCCAAATAATATTTCAAAATAAGCTATTATGAAATTGACTCGAAATAAGCTACACAATTTGCATAGCTCACATTGCATAGCTTACTTAGAGCTATGGGTCCTAATATTCCCATGCATTCCACCTCATCTTCCAAACTTTGATTATGATCCCTGGACCTGCACACATGTATCAGTTGTAACCCTTTACCAGCCCTTCCCTTACCAGCTCTTAGGGTTGCTTTATTGTATTTAATACAGGTTGTTATGAGTATAAATATATTAAAAATCAGGACATGCTCAGACACTGTGCTGACATATATTAATGTGCCTCCTAGGATAGAGATTAAATCTCTTAAAGTTCCAAGGCATGTGACTCTAAGATTCCATTCTTGGGCTATCTCTAGTCCTAGCAGCCTGCTCCTAGTCTAACATCATATTTCCATGACACTTTTTGTAACTGGTACCCAATCATCTTATACCACAAAGAAGCATATTGCTCAGGCAATAAATTGTGATGGAAACTACAGTACTCTAGAAATAAAGTTATCCTGTTCTTGGTAACAAGATTTATATGCTTGCATTGGAAGCGGAACCTACCTGCTTTTAAAGCAGCGGTTCTCAATCAGGGGTCCAGGATAGAGATGTTAAATATCGGTTAATTGAATAGTCGAATAACCTCATGAATTCTTATCGGTTAGTTAACTATTTTATAGCCCCCGAGGGTGGGGCTGGCAGCCACTGTATCAGAGGCTGTGTCAGGGGAGAGCTGGTCCACAGACGCGCGAGGTGGCAGCAGCCCCTCTCTAGGGGCGGTCTGAGCTCCAGGACCCAGCACGAGCTGGAACTGAGCTGGGCTGCCTGCCTGCCCAGCTCCTAACACGCTTTAAATACAGAGCTGCAGCAGGGCTAGGACCTGGGCCCGGCGTGAGCCAGAACTGAGCCAGGCTGCTGAACAGCCTGCTAAAAAACTTACTGGCAAGGGAGTGGGAGAGCGGAATGTGGGTAACCTATAAGCTTTTGTTTATCGATTACTCAGTTAATTGGCTACCCTATTACATCCATAGTCCAGGACCAGGGACAATGAGCATGTTTCCGGGGTCCATCAAACAGAGCCCATATTAGACTCACTGAGGGCCAGCGCAAAAAAGCCTAAACCCCACTGCGTAAGTCTGAAGCCCAAGACCCTGAGCTCTGCCACCCAGAGCTGCAGTTGCAACCTAAGCAACTTACCTTACTTGGCCCTGTGGCAAGGGACCCCATGTAATGGTGCTGTATGCTACCTCCTAATGCCAGCAGTGGCTTTTATATGTAGAAAACCAGTTGTTGTGGTTCAGATGGGCCATGGCATTTTTATAGCATGCTGGGGGAGACTCAAAGAAAAAAACAGAGAACTCCAGCATTAGAAAGCCTCTACTCTGGCATTTTAGAGAAGGAAAGATATGACTCTTGGTTTAAAAAAAAGACCCTCCTTTTTGAAAAATGAATTTCAAAGCATGAGTTGCACTCTCAAGTAAAAGATAACTAGACACACACAAAAGCTATAATAACAATCCTTTATTAAAATAATACCATGCATGAAGTTTTGTTAATTTGTTCTATGCAAATAAGCTAGAGTGTCATACTTTTTATATCAGCATTAAAAAACGTTGCATGTGGAAATTCCAGGAGAGAATAAACTCTTATATTTAAAACAATTACATTTGATTACATCAAATACACTATATACAAATAGCCCTTTTATTCATTTAGCTTTTACATATCAGGCTTGGGTATGATTATAACAATTGAGGGTAGGGTTCTCCAGAGAGACCAGTGGAGTCAGGGCCCAAATCCCATTATCTAGAAAGGAGATGCTTCATTCTCTTCGGTTCCTTTGAATATCTCAGCGATAAAGAGAAATATTTGAGTTTAGAATTTTACAGTGTTTAATAATTCCTCTGAATTCAAAAATAATCTTGTATTGAGGGGGGAAGATCACATATTCAAATGCATTATTTATCTACCAATTCAAATACTCTGTTTACATTGTTGATTTGTTCTGTCCATTAGGCTCTTGATTAAACCCTGTATGCACAATTTTAAATGCGAAATGTATCATAGAAAACTAATGCAGTGATCTTAAGGACTCAGACATTAATATATGTACTTACCACCCTACTCCTGCAATGTGCTCTGAATAGGTGGAGCTGTGTGCTTCTGTAAAAGCCCCATGGTGTTCAGCATGGTTTCACGTAGATGCATATCTCTGCTCACACAGCACTCACTGCAAGAGTTGTCCTACTCTTGTTATAGTGTGTCAGGGAATGGCCTTTGAACTATAAACTTTTAATATTAGGGAAACAGGGAAAAGGACAGCAAGAATCAAATGTTATAGAAGCATTCCCAGCCCATCTGCTGACATTGCCAAAAGTGCTGGTACCAAGTCAGAACAGCTTTGTTGGCTTGTGTTCTGCAAGAAAGGCCAAGATTTGAAAATAAACAAGTGCAGATTGGAAAAGGGGGAAAGATATTTTCACATTTAAGTAAAAATGCAGATTAAAGTCTTGCTGAAACAAATATTCATCAGTTCTGCACAGGTCCCCGGCTTTACTTCAGTTGGAGTTTTGCTTTGTCTGAAGGCTAGGGTTACCACTTTTGATATGCAAAGAAACCAACGCCCACACACAAAGCAACTCTGATATCCCGCTCTCCTCCCCAACAGCCATTTATAGTATCTAAAGAGATAAACCATATAGATAAAATTAATAATATTGTTTCCTTCAAGTATGGAAGTGGGAACATAGGAACATTTTTAGCTGGACACAGAAACTTCACACTATATATACATATTTATTGTGATAATAATGCAGATTTTTAGCTAATGTAAAAAAAGGTAAATTACATTATTAACTGGAAAATCCATCTTTAAAAATGGCCCGGACAGTCAAATACTCGCCATGTGGTAACCCTACTAAAAGCTGGTCCTGTGACTTTTTGGTGTACATTTGTTAGCTTGGTTATCTCACACATCTGGGCATTTGTCATCTTTGAATCTCTCCAATGCATCCCAGTAAATCAACAGCTCATAAGGTTTCACATAATGGGATGTCACAATTTTCCTGAAGCAACAATAATCGAATATAACCTTAGATGAGAAGAACGTCTGTTCTGAATGAAGTTCCTCCGGATTGATTTTTAATTTAGCAAGACACAGTCCTATGAAAACATCCTCTAGTTTAAAAATGGGGACACTTTCTGAAATAATATAAATCTGACTAACAACATCAGTGGAGAGAACATAACCAGTCCCTGAACAAAATGGAGGATATGTGCTTGCCTGATATTCAGCTTCGCACACATACCATTTATTGTCTCTGTCTCGTATTGGGTGTTCATTCATCATTAAAAAGCCTGTGAAGAATCCGGTGCGTCTGTTTTTTCTTAAAAGAAGTTCACTTAGGTAAAAGATGTTGACAAACATATCTGTGTCCGTTTTCATCACAAACCTGGATTGAGAACAAAATTTGTGAACCCATTCAATTCCCATCATTGTCTTTAAAGTCAGATTGTTGTATGAATCCATAAAATCCTTCTGTATAATGTCTCTGTATTTCTGACTTTCAAAAATGATGTCTATTAGATCACTTTGCTTTGTGGTTATTCCCAGGAGGAAATATGTCACAATACGGTTTCCAGCAACTATGCTGTGTTTCCCCCACGTTTGACGAATAGCCATCCTAGCTTTAAGATCATCAGGTGATGAGGTCACAAGGAGTACCAGGAAAGGAGGAGTCCTACGGCAGTCTATATCTGGCAAATGCAAAAAGTTTCTGGTATCTGTTGCAGAAGTCAGGACCGTGACCTCGTCCCTCTTTTGACAGAATATAGAGATTTCAATCAAATTCAGCTTGAAAAAAACCAAACCAAAATAGGCCAATACCATAATTAAAAAAAAAATTCTGAATCCGTCGAAAGCCATCTGGAAGAAACAAAAGCAAATGGTACATTGGGAAATAATCTTGCTTCTTTGTATACCAAACTCTGTGCTACTGCTTGGGGCTTTAGAAGAGTTTAGCCTCCCCAACCCCAATAAGACCCACACTGGAAGACCTACTGATGTCAAGGGCATCCATGTAGATACCCCACGTCCCATCACAGGCTCTTTGCCTCCGACATGACATAGGAATATAACAATCAGACCTACACTGCCAAGAACTCCCCCACCAGCTAGTGCTCCCGGAATACATCCCTAAAAACAGTTCTGCAACATGGATTGTGGGAAGCAGGGAGGTGTTGCCTATAGACGTGTAAGGAAAGGATAATAGTAATAGTTTATACCTTATTTCTCTCTTCATTTTTTGTCAGGTGGCCATGCCCTGAGTGTGCTGTATATCAGTGGGCACCAACCAGTAGATTGGGAACTACTGGCAGATCTTGGAGCCTCTGACAGGTGATCCTGACTGGTTTGGCCTGGAAGCTATCAAACGCTGGCACTTCAGTTGCCCCTCCACCCACTGGCCTGCAGCTTCTGCCCTCTGCCTTGGAACTGACCCCCTTGGGAGCCTCTGGCTTGGTGTGCAGGAGAAGAGGGGGCGCTAATGTCAGGCTGTCCCTCCTCCCCGCACTTGTGTACCCCATCTCCACACAGAGAGAAGGGGTCATGGTGTGAGCAGCCAGGGCTCCCCCACTTCCCTGGCAGCATGTTGGGCTGGGCCAGATCAGCAACAGTGAGAGGAGGTAACGCTGGGCCTGAGCGGGAGAGGGACTTGGGGGAAAGTCCCATTTGCAGAGGAAAGAGAGGCAGAGACCCAGCAGTCTGTTCAATCCCCCTGGGCTGGGCAGAGGGAGGTAAAGACCCTGACTGCCTGGGGTAGGTGGGGGGAAGGGAGGGATTGAGTGCTGGCATCGTGCAGTGAGGTGGAGTCAGGGGGCAGTTTGTTTGGGGTGTCTGACTCCCTGTGGTCCTCTGTTAGGCTGGTTTGGAGGAGAAGGGGGAAGCCTGATGTGTGTGTGTGTTGATGCTAGGTGGACATTTGCATGATTACATTTCAAAGGAAGTTTGCATTTAGGTGTTAATCTTTTCTTTCTTATCTTAAGCCATTAACAGTTGCAGAGGGGTAGCTGTGTGAGTCTGTAGCTGAAAAGAACAGTGAAAAGTACTAAGATGCTGCAGGACTTATTTGCAAGCTCTTTGAAACATGCAAATGTCTACAAACCCTGAAGCCAGGTGTTAATTTGTTCTGGGGCTTCCACTCTTCTTCCAGTGGAAGAAGGCTAATTCCCCCTACCTTTGTACAGCACCTTTGTAGTCACTAAAGGTACCTCACAGCAACTAGACACAGGTGTCTTGTTTTAATGTATTTTATTCCACACATATGGACAGCTTAATGTATAGGTATACTAGCTGGACCTACCCGGCGTAGCCCGGGAAACCGGAGGAACAAAATTTAGAAAAACAGAAGCTGGTCCTCCAGCTACACCGCAGCTGCCAGTGCCTGACATCTGGCCACTATGGCAGACCCCCATGTTTTTTCACTGCTGCATAAAGCAACATCTCTTACTCAAAAAAGAGGCATTGCAATGTTGAGAATCAGAGCTATTTGACTTGGCAAACTTAGATACAGAAGTCACAATAGAAACTATGTCTCTGTTTTCTAGCCATAAAAAACAGGACTATGTAGCACTTTAAAGACTAACAAGATGGTTTATTAGGTGATGAGCTTTCGTGGGCCAGACCCACTTCCTCAGATCAAATAGTGGAAGAAAATTGTCACAACCATATATATCAAAGGATACAATTAAAAACAAAACGAACACATATGAAAAGGACAAATCAAATTTCAGAACAGAAGGGGGATGGGGGGGGAAGTAAATGTCTGTGAGCTAATGATATTAGAGGTGATAATTGGGGAACCTATCTTTGTAATGGGTAAGATAATTAGAGTCTTTATTCAAACTTGAGTGTAAAGTGTCGAATTTAAGCATGAATGATAGTTCAGAGGATTCCCTTTCAAGTGTAGTCTTAAAAGGCCTTTGAAGCAGGATGCAGGTAATCAAGTCGTTGAGACAATGTCCTTGCTGGTTGAAATGGCAAGAAACTGTTTTTTCTTTGTGATCCTGGCTAATATCTGTTTTGATCAGCTACACCAGACTAACACGGCTACATTTCTATCACTTTTCTTGCCATGTCATGAGTCTTGGAGCCATTAAAAGCACAGTGGAAGGGAGAGCCCCCAAATCACCATGGCTTGTTTCCCCACCATTGATGGAAGCATATGGAGGCCCCTCTTCAATAGTGCAATGTTTTGCTTCCTATCAGATGGTATTTTTGCTAATTATCCTTGTAGAAGCTAATGGTTTTTTGGTAGGGAAGAAGGGGCTAGGCATGCTGGGTCTGCAAATTCTCATCCAAGAGCTGAGTATAGGGATGCCTCAATCAATGGGGCTGGCCCTACTGAATCTGAGAGATTTCAAGGTGACACCTCAAACTCTCCTCCCATCTTTTTTCATGAAACTATGAGTCAACTACCTGAGCCTGCTGGCACCTCTATAGTCCCTCCTCTAGCACCACCCCCTTGACCAGCTGTCCCTCCCATGGACTGCATCTCTCACACCCACCCCCCAGGATCATCCAGTATCAAACCCAGGACCAGTGCCCAGATTTGAGATATCCCCTTGGCCTTGGATTAATTTCTCACCCACCCAGCATCATCCAGTGCTGCCCCTTGGGCCAGTGCCCCTCAAAGGAGACGAGACACCCCCCCCCACCCCGCCATGGACTTCATTTCTCACTCACTCACTGCAGGATTGTCCGACCCCACTTCCTTCATCCCCCTACAATCCTGCCCTCCCTCCACCTGCCCCCAATGGTCCAGCCCACCCCCATACAATCCTGCCCTCCCCACTTGCCCGCAATGGTCCAGCCACACCCCACAATCCTGCCCTCCCTCCACTTGCCCCCAATGGTCCAGCCCCACCCCCACAATCCTGCCCTCCTCCTACTTGCTCCCAATGGTCTAGCCCCACGGACCAGCCCGCCCCAATGATCCAGCCGCCCCAATCCTGCCCCACCAGAACTCGCCCCAATGGTCCAGACTCCCCCTCACTTCCGGGTCCCCGATGCTCCTCCTTCCGGACATTTTTTCAAAGTGACAGCTGAGTGGTAACACCAACCCCGCCCCCTCCGCCTAGAGCAAACCCCGGCAGCAACCCGCCCGCCTATGAGTCTGCCACTGGGCCCCGAGCCAATCGCAGTATTGAAGAGGGGCCTCCATATGCTTCCAGCAATGGCGGGGAAGTCGCTTCTCCCCGCACTGCCAAGCTCCGTGCAGCCCCAGCGAGAGGCGTCGGTCTCTCATCTCTTCTCTCCCACAGTCCTTTAAAACCTTCTCCTGGAGGAAAGGTTACCCATGCAAAGTTTGGTTGCGGTAGGTCTTATAGTGTCCAAGTTATTAGCGCACAAACATACAAACATTCTCCTTTATATATTAGATATTGTGTGTGTGTGTGTATTCTTTGTGTTGGTGGTGTATATTGACACACTACCTCAATATTGGTGGTGCACATAAGAAAATTCAACCCGCCCAAGGATAGAAAATGTTAGAGGGAACACTGCTTTGCACCCACGGGGACTCGGTCTGGGGGGAGGAGCTGAGCAGCGACTCGGTCCCCGAGGGCACCATGGACTGAACCCCCGTGGTACCCATCCCCTGCAGGGCTGAACACCCTGGGGTCACCTACCTGCCCACCCCCGCCTTGCCGCACCCAGACTCCCTGCCCTCTGCCCCTCCCGTTCCCTAAACCCCCCTCCACCACCTTCATTTGCATAATGGTGGCCGCCGCTTTTTTTTGAAATGGGGCTTTTCGAAAAAAAACGTCAGTTTTGACAGGGCATTTTCGACAGAAATGTCCCGTTTCAAAAGATCCTGCACTCCTCATTTTTTGTCATTTAAGTCAGGAGTGGGGAAACTCTTTATGGTGTTGGGGGGCCACTGACCCACAGAAAATTCAGTCGAGGGGCCACACACAAGTGAGAAGCAAAGAAAAAAAAACGCTCATGGATGTGGCCCCAACTGATGAGCAGAAAAAAGACGCACCTCAGTCAGGGTGTCAGGGTTCCCCTCACACTTCAGTGCCATGGGGGAGTCTAGGAGGACTGGGGACCCCCAAGGCTCTTGGGTAGGGCCAAAAATTAGGGGTTCAGTGAGTGGCAAGGCACTGCTGGGAAATGGGGTGGGGATGCTGGTTCTGGGTGGGAGGTAGGTGCAGAAGGAAGCTGAAAGTGGAAGATGTGGGCAGGAGGGGGAATGCAGGAATGGGCTTGGGGGCAGGGAGATTTGGCCAGGAGTGGAAGTACAGAAGAACGGTGGGAGTGCAGGGTGCAGGCAGGATGGGGATGCAGGAGTGGCCAGGGGATGGGGCACCCACTGGAGCAGCTCCTGGAGAAGGGAGCAGGTGACTCGATGTTGCCTTGTGCTGGCAGACATCGCCCCCCCTCCCCCGCTCTCATTGGCCAGGACTCTGAACTTCTGTGCCACCTCATCTGGCTAGAGCACCAGCATTGGTTTTCCCCGCTGCAGAGGGGTCAGGGAACTACGAGCTTCACAGGCCAGATCAAGGTAAGGAGCAGGCCACATCAAGCCCACGGCCACAGGTTCCCCCATTTCTGGTGTAAGTATTACTAGCCCATTTATGTAGAAAGTGAGCTGAGGCTCACAGAGGGATTAAGGTGGTTCTCCTGAAAGTTGCTCTTCAGAATCAGTCCAACTCAGGGAGACTCCCACACAGGTGCAGGGGTCTGCCCACACAGATGCAGTTGCAGATCTGGAGCATAGATATCTAAAGTTGTGGGCACACAATATTTGCAGGCAAATTAGAAAATTGTGGTTTGCCCACATTCACATAGAAAAACTGTGTGAGAGCCAGTAAGAGACACCCCTCCCTTTGCTAAGTTTGAGTCCAATGCCTTAATGACAAGACTATCCTTCCTGTTTACGAGTGAAATGGGGAACTCTAGAAATTCAAAACAAAAGTTTAATATTAACATAAGCTGATTCCCAAACCACCCTATTTTGGCTGATTTTTAGTTCAGTATGCTAGTGTTCTGTTTGCCTTCCTCACTGAGAGCTGAGCTGCAGCCCTTTCAGTGCCATAAATCACAGAATCATAGAACACTAGAACTGGAAGGGACCTTGAGAGTCCAGTCCCCTGCCCTCATGGCAGGATCAAGCACCATCTTCTAGACCATCCCTGATAGATGTCTGTCCAATCTGCTCTTAAATATCTCCAGAGACGGAGATTCCACAACCTCCCTAGGCAATTTATTGCAGTGTTTAACCACCCTGACAGTTAGGAAGTTTTTCCTAATGTCCAACCTAAACCTCCCTTTCAGGTATTGAATTTCCTCAGACTTCCAACTCCTCTCAATGTATAAATGTTCAGTTTTGCTTAATGCATGCACCAGTGACATAGATATAGTCCAGTTTGCTGCACAGGGCCCATGGGAATCAGAAGAGCTTCACTGAAATGAAAGTTTGGGTTTCTGATAGCATCCCTGCTCCATGCAGCCAGAACTTGCTCCATATGGTTAGTGGGCTATGACTAGCCAGGAGGGGGAAGGAGTCAACAAATAGCTACTACATGTAATATGGTAGAAGTTTTGTCTCGAGCCAGAGTAAAGTGGAAGAGACTTGAAAATGACCTGTGCTCCACTCAGAGTACAAGAGTTTAAGAAGAAGAAGTAGGATTCAGCTGTGAGTTACAGTGCAACTTCTTTAACAAAGAACAGCAGTAATTCTTTCATCATGGATTCACGTACCACACATTTGCCTCTTCAGAGTGTGGGGAGTCAGCCATTGCAGCCTTCCAAGTAAAGATGTTTTTTTTTTTTCAGGAAGTTTAGGAAAAATTCTTTTTCTTCCATAAATTTCCTGTGTGGGAAGAGAGTGGGACAGTTTCATAGTTAAAACTATGAAACCAAAAACCAAAATATTCAGGTTTTAAAACATTCTTTGCAGCTTTTTAGAGTTTTCAGTAAAAATGCCTTTTTTTCCAAATAATTAACATGCTTTATCAAAAAATATTTTCAGATTTGATTAAAATGGATTTGATTTTGGTCCTAAAGCCATTTTCCACATAAAAAGTTGTGGCCAATTTTTTTCAGCCATGTCAGCTTGCAAACTCTATTGTCATTGCGTGGGGCAAGAGGATGTGGGGGGGCATCCATGGAGGGGAAGTCACGCTGAAGGTGTGCATGTGATTTTCTCATTGATTTTTTGGGTTCTGATTAATTGCTTGACCATACCCCTGCTGTGCTGAGCTATTTGCATACCACACCTATGGGAGCCTGTGGTGTGTAGGTTTGACCTCTTCAGAACCATGGATTTATATAGGTAAAACCTCAGCGTTCACAGCATTTTGCCCAGACAATGGAGGACACGGGCATTGCCCCTTTCTGCCATGCACTGCCTTATGAATCCCCTAATGGGCTTGTGCACCTGCACTATTCAGAATATTTCTGAAACATTAGCTGAGGCCAGGGCCATTCCTAGGATGGCATAGGGCCTGGCGCAACTCCCCACTTCCTAGTAAACCCAGCTGTGGGGCCCAGGGCAACACCGCCTCCACCATAGGCTCCAACCCCACCCTGCCCCTGCTCCACTCCTTCTCCCAACCCCACCCCTGGTTTGCCTCCACTCCGCCCCTCCCCAAATAACACAAGCCAGAGGATTACAGGGGCCTTAGCCCCCCTTCTCCCACACTCATCATGGCCATGGGAGCCAGAGTGGCCCAGTAGCCTGCTCTGCTCTGCCCCAGCACCCTCTCCCAGCCCGCTGCGCCCCTCTTCTCTGTGCTGGCAGGAAGCAGAGCGCCCGAGGGCCAGGGTCTTCCGCTTCCCATTGCCATGGCGAAGCCAAGCACAGCCGGCCAGGAGAGGGTGGGGTGGAGTGAACAGGCCACTGGGCCACTCCAGATCCCACCACCACAGTGAGTGTGGGGGGCTGATCCCTGCTGCTACCCTGCACCAAGCCCCCCCCCAAGTAATCCCCTGGGACCCACTGGAGGGTTCAGGCAGCTGTCGCGGGGCCCCCCAAAGCACAGGCCTGGGGTGGCTACCCTCAACTGTCCCTATGGACAGGACGGCTCTGGCTGAGGCCTGTGTGCCCACATGGGATACTAAGCCATATCTTTCAGCCTCACATGCACCACGGTTAGCGTGGTCTCCTTCCAAGTCAGAACAGGAAGGCTGTGTCTACATTGGCACCCCTTTCTCGGAAAAGGATGCTAATGAGACACTTCGACAAATCCGCGGGGATTTAAATATCCCCGGCATTTATGAACATAACTGCGCTTTTTTCCGGCTCGGGGTTTTGCCGAGAAAAGCGCCAGTCTAGACGCGATCTTGCGGAAAATAAACCCTTTTCGCAAGATCTCTTATTCCTACTTAAGTAGGAATAAGAGATCTTGCGGAAAAGGGTTTATTTTCCGCAAGATCGCGTCTAGACTGGCGCTTTCTCGGCAAAACCCCGAGCCGGAAAAAAGCGCGGCAGTTATGTTCATAAATGCCGCGGGGATATTTAAATCCCCCGCGGATTTGCAATTCCGAAGTGTCTCATTAGCATCCCTTTTCCGGAAAGGGGTGCCAATGTAGACACAGCCAAAGTGTTCAATATTCACCACAGTGAAGTTGCGTCAGGAGGAAGGAGCACCTTGTAGTGAAGGTGCTGAACTGGACTTCAGGAGAGACGGCTTCACTTCTCAGCTCTCCGAAAGACTTCCTGGGAGATCTTACACAAGTCACTTTCTCTTCTGATACCCCATCTGTAAAATGCGGTAATAACACCACCTCCCGCCCACTCACCTCCCATTTTTCTATATTGTCTCAGAGGGGTAGCAGTGTTAGTCTGTAACTTTAAAAACAACTTTTAAAAAAATGAGTAGTTCTCAGGCACCTTAGAAACCAACAAATATATAGTATCATGAGCTTTTGTGGGAAAACCTACTTCTTACTAATCTATTAGAGTTCTTTGAAGGGGTTAACAAACATGCGGACAAGGGGGATCCAGTAGATATAGTATACTTAGATTTCCAGAAAGCCTTTGACAAGGTCCCTCACCAAAGGCTCTTGTGTAAATTACATGGCCATGGGATAAGAGGGAAGGTCCTTTCTTGGATTGAGAACTGGTTAAAAGACAGGAAACAAAGGGTAGGAATAAATGGTAAATTTTCAGAATGGAGAGGGGTAACTAGTGGTGTCCTCAAGGGTCAGTCCTAGGACCAATCCTGTTCAACTTATTCATAAATGATCTGGAGAAAGGGGTAAGCAGTGAGGTGGTAAAGTTTGCGGATGGTACCAAACTGTTTAGGATAGTCAAGACATAAGCAGACTGTAAGGGACTCCAAGAAGATCTCACCAAACTGAGTGATTGGGCAACAAAATGGCAAATGAAATTTAATGTGGATAAGTGTAAAGTAATGCACATCGGGAAAAATAACCCCAACTATACGTACAGAATGATGGGGGCTAATTTGGCTACGACAAATCAGGAAAGAGATCTTGGAGTTATCGTGGACAGTTCTCTGAAAACTTCACACAGTGTGCAGTGGCGGTCAAAAAGGCAAATAGGATGCTAGGTATTATTAAGAAAGGGATAGAAAATAAGACCCAGAATATCTTACTGCCCCTGTATAAAACTATGGTACGCCCACATCTTGAATACTGTGTACAGATGTGGTCTCCTCACCTCAAAAAGATATTTTGGCCTTGGAAAGGGTTCAGAAAAGGGCAATTAAAATGATTAGGGGTTTGGAACGGGTCCCATATGAGGAGGTTAAAGCGACTAGGACTTTTCAGTTTAGAAAAGAGGAGACTGAGGGGGATATGATAGAGGTGTATAAAATCATGAGTGGTGTGGAGAGGGCCGATAAAGAAAAGTTATTTATTAGTTCCCTAAATAGAAGAACTAGAGGACACCAAATGAAATTAATGGGTATGAGGTTTAAAACTAATAAAAGAAAGTTCTTCTTCACGCAGCGTGTAGTCAGCCTGTGGAACTCCTTGCCAGAGGAGGCTGTGAAGGCTAGGAATATAACAGAGTTTAAAGAGAAGCTAGATAATTCCATGGAGGTTAGGTCCATAAAAGGCTATTAGCCAGGGGATAAAATGGTGTCC
Organism: Rafetus swinhoei; assembly: GCA_019425775.1. Classification (NCBI taxonomy): domain Eukaryota; kingdom Metazoa; phylum Chordata; order Testudines; family Trionychidae; genus Rafetus; species Rafetus swinhoei. The sequence goes on from CM033437.1 coordinate 162,166,798, forward strand.
CTGGCCTCTGTTTGTCAGAGGCTGGAGATGGATGGCACGAGACAAATCGCTTGATCATTGTCTTCAGTCCACCCCCTCTGGGGCACCTGGTGCTGGCCACTGTCGGCAGACAGGATACTGGGCTAGATGGACCTTTGGTCTGACCCGGTACGGCCGTTCTTATGTTCTTCAGATGAGATGATCTTGGGGTTTTTTAAGTTGCTTATCTGTTTAAATTACCAGTAATTTGGAGCCCGGACTATCTTTTACCATATGTATGTATAGTACACAATGGGGCCCTGATCTGGATTGGGGCTTGTCGGGTGCTACTGTAGTACAAATTATCAGTAAATAACTTCAGTGGGATACAGGCTTAAAATTAAGCAAATATTTAAGCCCTCTGCTAGACAGGATCTAAAACCGAGCTCTTCAGAGGTAGTCTGCTGCTAACTCCTAATGGTTTCAGTGGAAGTTAGAGCCATAAATACCTTATTGGGGCTAGCTCTCAGTCTCTAACTGAGATTTCCAGCCTGTTATGTGTGTGTGCTTATGGAAAAGACCTATAGAATACAATAGGGATAACACATTAGGGCTACGTCTACACTGCACAGCTCTTGCGCAAAAGCCTATGCAAATGAAGCGTGGATTAGCATATTACCATGCTTCATTTGCATAATTAATTAGGGGCCATTTTTGCACAAGAGGCTTTTGTGCAAAAAGGAGCGGTGCAGACAGCTCCTTTTAGCGCAAAAAACCCCTCTTGCACAAGAGCTGTTCTTCCTCATTTTTTCAGCCATGTTGAGAGCAGAGGGGGAGCTCTTGCCTGTGGCTACAGTTAAACCGAAAGCTAAACAAAACAAATTAATCTCACTTTTATATCCTGAAGGTTTCTAGACTTGTCCTGGCAGAGCATCAAGGGGATAGAATTCAAAGCGTAACAACTAGTGTAAGATTGTTATGGGGATAATTTATTCTTTTAGTTTCAAACATTTTGGCTATCAAACTCCTTTTTTTAATTGTGATTTTTTTTCAAAAGGATAAAACTGTGTTGTAAGTGTTTATATTGCTGTAAATATATTAAAACACTATTTAAAATAATGCTAAATTTTCATATCATTGGCTGTGGTCTCCCTCTACAAGACTTACCTATATACTTTGGATCTTATAGTAATACGAATATGACCATATGACCCAACAGCATTTTCCCCAGTTCAGTTTCCTGGCCAAACGAAGATTTACCACTATTAGTATATTTCCCTTTCTTTCTTTTTGTTTTCAACATGTTTATATTTTGGAAGATATGCCATGAATACTTAATTACTGCTATATCACTGAGAAAGCAGAAGCTCATTATATATATATCAATCACAACTCAGAAATATTTCATCTTGAAAGTTACACACAGTCAAACTGTATATTTAATTTTTAAAATGGACATAGCATTGTCCTTTCAGAAACTAGCTTTGTTCTGGATAATTGGAATCAGAGATAGAATGATTATCTAAACCAATAGTTCTCAGCCTTTCCAGACTACTGTATCCTTTCAATGGGTGGATTTGTCTTATATACCACAAGGTCCACCTCACTTAAAAACTACCTGCTTATTTCACATTTTTACCATATAATTATAAAACAAATTGCAACCCCCAGTTTAATGTTGCTATAGTGTACAGAGCATTAATATAAATCATTGTCTGCATTCAATTTCACTTTGAAAGGACTTCAGTAGTGTATTTCATGCAGCTTGTTGTAAAACAAAGCAACTAACCAGGCAAAGTGATATAACCCCTTGAAAACCTCTGCGTACCCCTATGGGTATGCATATCCCACGTTGAAAACCACTGATTTAAATGAATCACATTCATGTCAATCTTATAATTACTATTTTTCTTGGTATGCTGATTGTTTTTTAAAAAAAATCACAACATCTTCATACTAATATTTATGTTTGTTCTCAGCAATAATACAAAGCTTAGCAGGACGTGGTGTTTCTTCCTTAGTGCCCAAAGAAAAGAACTCACTCTCAAGAGAAATACACATGCACTCTTATCAACTGGATTATTTATTAACATTTTAGGAATTTTCAATCAATACACTCACATTGAATGATAAACAATGTGTTTATCTTCATGCTTAATTTTATACACAATTATAAATACTTTTAAAATGTCTAATGTAACAATTTTTTTTAATACTTGAACATCTGCAGATATTCCTCATTGTGTCAGGGCCACATGCTGTTGCCTGCCCCATGGCCAACGCATTCATTAATATTGGGCCTGTCCCACCCCCCGGACCAATGGGGGAATGAATTCCGACACAAAGTTAACTGGAACAGTGCTGAAGGGTATTTATTCATGTAAATTCTTAAGGGTATAGTAATACTCATACATGCATCACATTCATAGGCCATATCTAGACTGCAAGCCTCTTTGGAAAAAGAGCGTCTAGACTACAATCAGTACTTTTGAAAAAGCAAGCCGCTTTTTTGAAAGAAAGCACCCAGGCAGTCTGGATGCTCTCTTTTGAAAAAAACACAGTTTGCATTACATAGCGCCTTTTTTCGAAAGAGCACTTTCAAAAAAAGGCGTTCTTCCTCGTAAAATGAGGTTTTCCGTGGTCGAAAAACCTGCCACATTCTTTTGATTTACTTTCAAAAGAACACAGAAGCAGTCTAGACGCAGGGAAAGTTTTTTCGAAAAAAGGTCACTTTTTTTTGAAAAAGCCCTGTAGTCTAGACACACCCATACTGACAGTCTGGAGACAGGCTGCAGGTGCGGTATACATTTCTTCCCTTTTCACAGGTGGCTGGAGCTAGCCAGGCAACAGCTTCCCAGAGATCGACCACAAGGCCACAGCGATCCCTGGAGATCCCCTTGGATGTGCAGGAGAGCTTCCTTCACTGGGACAGTCCCAGGTTTCTGCTGTGATGTTACATTTTGTCTGGAAACAGAGAGAGAGAGAGAGCATCCTGGCCACTCATCACGTTAACTTACACAACTGCAGAGTCCTTTTTTGCCTTAAAAAGTCACAGAGAGCTGGACTGCCTTGTGAGTGGACGTTTCTCACTCACACTTCAAAGAACAGGCTTCCAAGAACAAGCGCTCACTTCAACAGGAAACTCGCATACCACATTGGCTGACAAAGCTAGAGATGCAAGTGAAGCTTGTGTAAAGTCAGTCATAGCCTCAATGGGGGGAGGAAGGGGGGAGGAGGGGGATGTGTTTAGTTGGCTACATTTTACTCCTTGACTAAGGATGTTAAAATGCAGTTAATTGACTAGTTGACTAGTTGATAGGCACTTCCTCATTCCACCTTTGAAATGTACAAGAGCCCTAGGGACTCTTGTACATTTCAAAGGAGGAATGCAGAACTCTGCCTACAGCCCGGGGCCAGCGGGAAGTCCGACTGATTCTGGGCTGCACGCGGGTGCCTGCTTTGAAATGCGCAAGAGACCCCAGCAGTGGCTCTTGTGCATTTCAAAGCCATAGAGCCCAGGGTCAGTGGGGGATGTACAGTCCCAGCTGACCTCAGGTTCCACGTGGAACTTCCCTGGAATCTGGGATCAGCTGGGGACTCCCCAGCTGATCCTGGGTTCTGAGGAAATGCCACAGGGAGCCCGGGGTCAGCTGGGGAGTCCCCAGCTGAGTCCGGGCTCCTCAACTGCCCCTTTGAATTGCTGCAGAGGCAGCGTTTTAAAGGGGCAGCCCAACGCACAGCTAATCAGCTGTGTGGCGGCTTCTCCTTTGAAACTGTCGCTTGCACCTGTTTTAAAGGGGCAGTGGTGCCTGGGGTCAGCTGGGGACACCCCAGCTGACCCCAGGCTCCACACGGCACTTCCCCGGAACCCAGGGTAATCTGGGGAGTTCCCAATTGATCCTAGCTGGGGAGCCTGGGATCACCTGGGGAGTCCTTAGCTGATCCCGGCTTGACGGCTGCCCCTTTGAAAGGCACACAGGTGGTATTATAAAGGGGCAGCCGTCACACATTTGATCCACAGATTTCTGCTGTGCAGCAGCTGCCCCTTTGAAAAGCCGCCTGGGGGGTTGCGGCACTGCCACCCCTTCACCCCCCCCCTTTGCTGCCTCTATCTTATAGAGGCGGCAAAGGGGCGGATATTGACTAGTTGACTAGTCAAAATATTATCCAATAAGCAAATGCTTATCAGATAGTTGACTAGTCCACTAGTCTTTTACATCCTTACCCTTTACCAATGATTTGGTCACAATAAGGACTCTTGGACACGTGGCCCCCCCAAAACAGCTAATGGTGCTTGGTGATCCGCTGAATCAATGATCTGGTGTAACAACATAAGTATAATTAGTAAAACAACAATGGCATTCATTAAGACCTTTAAAATTTTCAAGGCTTTGGGGAACCAATCTTTCAAAATGTCCCACTAGTGATGTTTGGTTAGGTCATCTATTTCATTGCCCAGTTGTTCAATCAGTAACTAAAACAATCTGTTTTAGGGAGATGGAATAGGCAAGCTGGGCACGGGGACCAAAAGATTGATGGATTGGGGTGAGGATGGCCCCCATGCACTATGATGGGTACCGTTGATCAGAACACCAGACACATTGTGTGTATATTGTATATATTGTGTGTACAATCTTCTGAAACAATTTGACCGCTTGGGCCGCAGTACAGAACTTCATAGAGAAAGCCTCTACCAACCCACTGAAGGAATCACTTGAACAGGCTAGTTTGTTCCTGGGGCCCCTGAGCGCATTTCAGGAACAGGGACCCCCTTCTGGCTTATCTGTTGTTTGTCTGAGACAACTCTGGGTGACTGCTTTTTTTACAATATACTAAACTGTTATCATTTAAAGAAACCTGTTTTCACTTCCTCTTTTACCACTAAGCCTTTTTTAGAACTGCTGTTTGTATGGGCCCAATCCTTTTTCCTCTTGGTAAACAGTTTTCTTCTGCATGTGTAAGCAGGGGAATGGTCCCGCTATTGTGGGGAACTTTCCTGGCTTCTATGCTACCCCAATGAAATGGACCAGCGAAAGGATCTGAGCCCCCGCTCCCACTTCCTTTACCCCACGGCCTCCCTGACCCTGAGGGCTCCCCTTCCACTCTCCTGAGTAACAGAGTCCTCGAAACCCCAACAAGGCTGGGCCCAGGTTTCCTGGGGCTTAATCCCCGACCTTGTAGTTACTTGGGGCAGGGAATAGGGTGTCCCCACTCCGGAGTACTCTCTTCACACTGCATGCTTTCTTGACCAGTGATCATTTCATACAGTTCAAAGCAAATACAATTTATTAAACATCAACTGATTAAAGAGAAAAGAATAAGAAAAAAATGAGAATGGTTAAATGAGAACACACAGTCCTGCTCTGTAGCTTAGGGACATCAAAACAGCAGTCTGCAGAGTGTAAGGACAGTTCACAGTCTGTTCCTTATAGGTCCCATATAGATCCTGGCTGTGCTGCAGGGGGGCTGCAGGCTGGACACGCTTGCTCTGGCAGTGACCACACGGCCTCAGGCTCTAGGTGGCAGGACCCTCTCCCAGTCTGGCCTGCAGGGCCTCTTGGCCGGTGGTGTCTCCCTGCCCAGAGCCTCTCCCCCAACTTTGCTGGTCCCAGCTGCTCACCACACCCAGCTGCAGGCTGTGCTGCTTTGCCAGTCTCCAGCTCCTTGTATTGTTTCTCTGTCCCTTTTGGCTCTCTGTTCACTGCCAGTCTGCTGCTCACCACAGGGCCTGCGCTCCTTGGGCTGTGTGTGCCTGCCTCTGTTGCTGCAGGACTGCCTCTCCACACAGCTTTGCTCCTCTTAGCTCTCTTCTTGCTGAACGGAGGACGGGGCCTGGCCTCTTATTTTCCTCACTGGCCTGTCCAACCTGTCAATCAGGCCGAGCTGGAGTGTTGGCTGCTTTCCATTGTCTCTGGGGTCTGTCAGTCTCATGGACCCTTCCCCTTTTGATACTGGGAGCTGGCAAACCAAAAACTCCCACAGAGTTTTAGTAAGGGGCTAACAGTCTACTTATACATGCTCCAACTTTTGTTTTGTTTAAAATATCTCCTTTTTTCAAAACCAAAAACAATACACAACAACAATGCTAGCATTGAAACAAACACAACTAGACAAACACATGACATGAACCTAACATAAGACATACATAAAAGACATCATTTTTGTCATGACAATAAAACCATGGCCTTTTCAGTTGCTCTTTAACTGGTACCAGCTCTTTCTGATGTGCTGAAAGACAAAAAGAACATTTTTCTACCCCCTTGGGGGTGGCACATTACATCATATAATACTTCTCTTTTCCCTTTACAAACATTCTTGCTGATTTCTTTATTTGCCTGCAGTTACCCCAATAATTACCTATATTTTTATTCTGTAAACCAGTAAATTTCAGTAACTTCTTTCCTTTATGAGTCTAGAGTGAATTATCCCACTGTTTAATTATTAAACTAATGAGGTAGTATGCCTCAATTTCCTTTTTATACAGCAGACCAGGTTTCTAATAGTCTGTCTGTTGTGTGAAGTTCTGAATTTATTCACACTAAATAACCAAGAAGCTTTACTGCCATAGTGATTTTCCTTTCCTTAGCATTAGGTGGTTTTTAGTTATCATTCTACCAGGCTTAAAAGTTCTCTCTGTCCAAAAGAGAATCATATTCATTTTTACAGATTTCTTACAAGCGGGTGTTCATAAATATCTTGTCATATGCCATTCCCTGTTTTCAGATTTCAGTACTGTGCATACACAATTTGTTATTTTTCTTGGGGTCAAATTATTCCCTTTTTGCTCTCAGGTTGGCTCTTTTCTTTACCTTTTATTTTTTGGACTAGAGGGTCACAATGTAAGCCCAGTTACTTTGTTTGCAGACAAGATATATACATTAGGGGCGGGTTTTGCCTTCCCCCTATTAACTACGTCATTTGCATTCACAGAGACAAATTTCTGACATGCTTTTAGGTCCAAAGCTGTCAGCAACTCAGACTCTGTTTTAAAGGAACACAATTAACTTCCACCAGAGCTCTGATTACCTTTTACGTTGAAGTTGTGCTTCCAGAACACAGAGCAAAAACACAACCCATTGTGGCTTCTCTCTGGAGTACATAAGATCTAACTATTTATTTATGCTCACAGATTTCTTGTACCCTTATTAAAGTAACAGTCTGATTTTTAAAAGCTTCAGAGAGGTAGCTGAGTTAGTCTGTAACATGAAAAACTTAAAAAACAACAAATAGTCCATTAGCACTTTAAAGACTACAAAACATGTAGATTGTTACCCGAAAAATAAGAAATCCAGAACCCATCCTCATTTTCTTGGTCTTGGCTGCCTCAAGTACCAGACACAGCTTGATCTATAACAAGATATTGAACCATATAAAACACTGAAGTACCGCAAAGGTTAAATGCTGAATACCCAAAGCCAAACAACACTAGTTACCTGAGTCTGGCAAAAATGTCTGGTTAATTTTGCAACTATGACTGAAATGGCATTACCAAAAACAAAACAAAACCAGTTCATTCAAAGCCCACAAAACAGATTCACAAACTTACAATGTATAAATTGCATTTCCTTTTATGTATTTGAGCAGATAAGTTTCAATAGAACCCCTTATTTTCTATTAATAAATTTCACAAATAAATAAGTGTCCATAGTCAAATATTTAGAAACCAAGAATTCTTTTCCTCTGGCACTTTCCTCTTTAGCATTTTTACAACACTTTAACTGCTCAGTTCCCTCCAGACTCTGCAGAGTAAACTTTTGCTCTCCTCTTTTTTTCTTAACTTAATTGCTCATACTTGAAAATGTCAGTTTTACTAGGGGTTTAAATTGCATTTCTTCCTTAAGCTGCCCAATCACTCTGGGGCTATGTCTAGACTACATCTCTCTGTCCATAGAGGGATGTAAATGAGCCCGATAGAAAGTGCCATTGGTGTGCCTGACTGGACCTGTCTACCATATATGCATATAATCTTCTCTTTCATCACTATTTGTCAAACATTTATGGCTGTTATATATTATTTATATATATATAACTTCACTGCTCCCTTTTGCTCCCCCAAGCTGGAGTTGTGTCAGGCCCTGTACAGGTCAAGCAAATGGGGGAAGGCTCCCTTTGCATTCCCACCCTCCCTCCCACACCACACAGGAGCTCTGAGTTAGGTAAACTGTTGTAGTTAGCACAATAGAGCAAAGCATTAAAGAGTCCCTCCTGCCTGTAATTAATTCTCTTGCCTTTAAGCACACACCTTTAGTTTTCAAATGGAGTTCAGAAAATGGAGTTCCAGCTTTAAAAATGGAATGAGGTGTAACAGTTAATTCGAACTCAGGACTTAGTTCAAATTGCCGTTTCACTGCCGCGTGTATCAGCGGGCAGTTACTTCAGACTAGTGGAATTTCAAAATGGTGACCGGACGGGAAGATGCAAATAATGCCCGGGATATTTAAATCCCGGGCTTCATTTGCAACTTCGAATGCCTACATTAGCCTCCCTAGTTCGAGCTAGGGGGCTAGTGTAGACATACCCCCAGAGCCAATTCAGAAGAGTATATAGACAAACATTTTGATTCGTAGCTACAACAGGTTCTAACAGGAACCTTGACAGATATTAAAATAAACTCTTTTGTTATATGAACTACTTTTTGCTAATGTAAATCCCCAGAGTTTGAGAGTAATTAAGTTTGATAAGACTCACTTTTTCCTCAGGTCTTCAGGCTCAAGACATGCCCATGACTGAGGCCTCTTGGACTGTGAGAATCACTTCATGGCAATGCAGTAACCATGGTGACCACGCTACTCCTGCATACTTGGTGTATATGAAATCATGACATAATGGTACAGAAAAATTTAAAATAAAGTGGTTACAAGCAAAATTATATTGCAGTTTAACACTGCAAAATGATGACAGTCTCTGAATAATGAAGAAATCCAAAACATCACAAGTGAACTTTTACTATTCAACGATCAAACATTTAAAGAGCTGGTTACTGTAATCTCTCTAATTCAGTATGTGAGTAGGCTTCTATTTAACGCATTAGTTTGAACCCTTATATCAGGGGTGGCCCAAAACACTGACTCTCCCATACAATAATGTTAAAACATTCAAGAGCTGAGCATGCCTGCTAGGGCTGTTAGGCTTCTGCCCATGTGGAAAGTGTCAGATGGGTCTTGAGCCTTGTCCTGTGGGGTGTGTCTGTCCTGCTCCTGCTCCTGCTGAAGCCCCAAGCATCAACAGGCACTCCCTGAGGAACTGAAGTCCTGACACTCTTCTCCCCATCAGTACTGGAACTACGGGAGCTGGGGGGTGCTGCCCTATCCAAAATCTACTTTCAGACCAGGTCTACACTAAAAGTGAACGCTGAATCAAGATATGCAATTCCAGCTATGTTACTTATGTAGTTGGAGTCAACGTACTTGTTTCGAGATTCCCCACTGTCCACACAACAGGAGGCTGATGGCTTCTCTTACTCCTCAGAGGAGCAGGAGCACTGGCTGCTGACAGTACTCTGAGTTTGATTGAACAGGTCTTATGCTATGGCTATACTACAAGCCTCTTGCGGAAGAGCAAATGTAAACTCTAAATTTCTACATCTGTGTGCGGTGTGGTTCTATTTATTTTAGATTCAAGGGAAACCAGGACACTCCAGGGAAACGTAACCACTTTCTTATTTATTGCAAGCTTTAAGCAGTGAATATAGTTGTTTAGGTTTTACAAGCCTTAAAATCAATTACTATACAATTTAAATCTGAAATACTGTACATTCTAAAGCAATTAATATAGCGCAAAGCAATGCAAAAGCTATTAATAGAAGATCTACTGTAATACAATAATAAAGCCTAGTTCACTTACACTTCCCCCGTATGCTCCCTACAGGACCAGGCAGGAGGTCGTAGTTCCTTTGATTCCCATGCATCCGAACACCATGCATTGCTGTAGCCGACGTGAAGGGGCTATTTACTTCTAGTTATATCAAGTAAGACCTGTGGGTCAATCCTGTCCATTCCCTCCCATCAATTGTTCTTACTAAGCCCATTTTATAGCAAAGAGAGACTTGGTCGTTCTAATAATATTTACCAATTGATTACGTATTGTGTAAGATACCTACAATGCCCAATTTGGGATACATCCTGCTACCCAGGATTTTGTCTAAAACTGTGTGTGTAGTTAACAGTTCTATCACTGCATCTGTAATTTTTGCTTATCAGAAACAGAAGTACAAGCACAAGGTTGCTTGTTGTGTTTTCTTGATGTGGTCTCGAGTACCATCCTTATCTGCATTATTATTCAAAGCATTCCTGCTTATAAAACCTTGCCGGCGAGCTTACGTGCACCAGACTTGAGACAGGCCTGGGTTTTCCTTTTTAGATATCTGCACTGTGGTAAAGGCAAACATCACCATTTATTGTCAAGACAGGGTAGTCCAGGCTCCCACAACAAACATTGGGTCAGAGTCATTCTGGGTTTATTGATTTGTTGCATAGATTAATTTGTTCCACTACTTTTAACTGAAAATGTTCACACCCTCATATTACATATTTTTATAATTACTTCACAATCGTAAGGTTTTTCTGATGTCTTCACATAACCTTTAGTTTTCTTGCCTGACAATTATACAGGTTGGAACTCACTGGTCTAGACCTCTCAAGACCTGTCTGGTCCCAGATAAGGGATTTTTCCAGACCAGGGTACGTCATTTCAGCCCCTTCCCCCTATTAGCTTCCCGGCTTCCCCCGCAGCCCAGCTGAGCCCCACGCCTCCCTCCCTCGCAGCTCAGATGAGCTGTGCAGCTTCCCTTCCCTCCCTCCACAAATACAGTTGAGCAACCCACCCAAGCAGCACACTGACCGGGCCCCCATTGCCCTGCAGCTCCAGAACATTTGTGGTTACGCCGGACCACGGATGTTGCCAGACCAGAGAATCCTGGATTTTAGAGCTGCAACCTGTAATAAATTTTTGTGAAGAAATAAAGGTGAGCAGCTCTGGGTGTTAGAAGTAGAGTACATCAAAAATAGCAGAAGAGCTGCCACCTTGCCAAAAGCCACAACCTTAGGCATAAGTACAGGCCTGGGCAAATTACGGCTCGTAGGCTGCATCCGGCCCACGGGCAGGCTCCCTGCTTGCTTCACCCCACCCACGCACTGCTCAGAAATGTGGTTGCAGGGCAGTTTCACTTTAAAAACTGAGCCCGGAGGGGAATGGGGAAGATTTAGGAGCTGCTCCTGCCCCCCTCACAATCCCATTGGCCAGCTTCTGGCCAGAAACTGGCCAATGGGAGTTGCATGTTTCAATAACAGGCAGCCACAAAGCACAAGGGGCTCATAGTTATTCACAGAGCACATGGCTGCAGCCTGTGCAGGGGTGGGGCAGGCAGGAAGGCTGATTTAGGAACAGGCTGTAGGCTGGTAAGTCTCCAGCCAGACCCCGCCTCTAGTACCCCAGCCCCTCCCTTCCCCAACCCTCTGTCCCCCATTCCTGCTCTCCTACTCCACATACCCAAATCCTCTGCCCCTTGCCTGAACCCAGATCTCCTCCCAGATCCAGCACCCTAATCCTCTACCCCAGATCACAGTCCCCTCCTGCCCTAGCCCACAACCCAAACCCCTGCACCCCCTCCTGTACCTCAGTTCCCTGCCCCAGGTCACAATCTAACCCCCATGCATTCCAGTCCAGTGCCCCAGGTCACAATTGCCTCCTTCATCCAAATTCCCTCCCCTACCCCAAGCTCCCTTCTGCACCCAACCTCCATCCCAGACCCCACACCTCCTCCATTAATATCATGTAAGAGCGTGGCGTTCGACCACTTTCTAAATTCTTGGTGTGGCCCACATCAAAAATTATTGCCCACCCCTGCATGAGTAAAACCAGCCCTGGATAAAACAGTATTGCATTAGATACTAGTACTGACTGTTGATTGGAAAATCAATTTTTCCATCATGAGTTACTGAGAAAGTGGATGGGAATAATAAGAAACAACCATTTACTATAAAGCGTATGGTTTGTTTGAAATTGTTTAACAGTGCCCATTGAGCCATTTAGTCCTGATCCTCAGATCTGCTCAATTCAAACCTTAGTATTAATGTCATCAGTTACAACACAGGTATTAACATACACACTGTAAGCTCTTCACTGCAATGGTCATGCTTTATATGCTTTTACAGATACAGCCCTGTTTCAATTTCACAAGAATAAATTAGATCAAATTTTATTGCAATCTCTATTTTAGCAAAACACTTTTCAGAAATGCAGGTGATGCCAGTTCAACAAGGCATAATTGCTTCTTAATTTGAGCAAGTATCTAAAATGTGATCATGAGTAAATGGCAAAATCTTCTTGGGTCACCTGAAGAGACACATTCTTACAACCACAGGAGTGTTGCAAAATAGCTTGGACTCACCACTCCTTTCCTAAAGATTAATATTTGAAATGTGCTACTGTATATCACACTCTACATTTTCCACTTTGGAAATGGTGCTTGAATAAGGAAATGGGCTTTGATGGGATGTAAGAGACAAAATGCTTCTCAAGCCACCTGAAGTGAAACATCTCTGTGACCATTAGAATGCTGTGGAGTAGCTATCACATGCCACTACCAAATCTGAAGTTTCATTTTGGGAAAAATCCTTCCAAATATTACACCTCCCAGCTCTACTTTCCTTGTAGGTAGACACACAAAGAACATTTTAAAAGCAACCAGAGTATTTAATTAACCTGCTGCAAATCCAGCTGCAATGCTTTTCCAGAAATTATATAAACAAATAAAGAAGATCTATAGAAATTCTGGTTTTCTTCTACACAATTTAAAACAGGAAAACGTTGCTACATTTATCAAGTTTTTTTCAATTTTGTTACAAGTGTTAAAATATCTGTCCTGGGAAGATTAAAGACCTAGAGTCTTTAGTTTTGCTGTGAGATCTGAAAAGTGGCAACAAGATGTGCTCTACTTTCGTTTTGGGGGAAAAAAATTGACAAATTCTTCTCTGGCTGGAATATCTCCACTTCCTTTCTTTATGAATTCCAAAATGCCACCATGTAAATGTGACCTTAAATCTCATTTATTCAAGTCAAGAGGCAGTTACAGCATGTGTGACTGGCAACTCTCTTGCATCTCAGAAAAATGTTTTCTTAGAAACATAAGTATCTATAGCTATAAAATTCAATCTAATTTAGTTGGCAACATTCCTAGAATTGCAGACTTACACTGAAGATTTTCTTTTAAATTTGTACCTTTGAATAAAGAAGTGAGACCCACAAATAAGAAATGGGGAGTAAGGAACTAACTTCAGACACTTGCTAGAGTAGTTCTAAGACTTTATCTTCGTAAGACAATAAGTATTAACAGGCAGAGTGGCTGCTGTTCAGTTGTTCCTCGTGTCGCTGTAACACGACAGGAATGTTTTTTTAACCCCGAGGCAGTCTTTCAGGCTGTGTACTGTTCTTTTAACAGAGAAGGGTATTTCTGTGCTGCCAGAGGGTGTTTTTCTACAATACACCATCAATTTCAAACCCTCACCAGACCAAGTTCTGGTACAACCCACCACCATTGGTTACCTTATGCTCCATCAAATGCAGCTGTAGATTCTCTGTGGTTCCCCCAGAGATGAAAGTAAAGTAGTGTGTCCCGGCATGCACTCCAACAAGGAGCCCATCGGCTGGTCACTCCACTGCAGGGGCATGCAGGCAGCCAGGCAAGTGAAAGAGGCTGTCTGGGGGCATGCCTTTGACCCCTCTTCCCCCCCATCATAGGTCCAGCACTGCCCATCAGGGAGCGAGAGGAAAGTTCAGAGCATGGGTGCATTCCTCTCACTCTGGCTGTGGAGAGCAGGGGGCAGAGGAGAGAACGACTCATGCTGTGAGCTTCCCTCTCGCTCCCTGAGGCTACGTCTATACTACAGCCTTCTTCCATATAAGCTTTTGTGGAAGAAGACGAAGTATGGATGTAGCCTGCAAGTGAGGAAGGGGATCAGCAAGCAGCCCCCCTAGTACAAATCTTGGGGTGGGGGGCATTCAGCTTCCAGCCCTCCCTAAATAGCACCCTTGCCCTCCAGCCCCCTGTCCTGAGCCCCCTTTCTCACAACCCGACCCTGATTCCTGCACCCCCAAATCTCCAGTCCCTTCCTGAGTCCCTCCTCACACACCCCAGCCCTGATTCCTCCACACTACCAAACCCCTGCCCTGAGCCCCTTCTCATACATCTCAGCCCTGATTCCTGCACTCTCCACTCTCTGGCACTCCAAGTGCAGAAAGTGAGGGGACTGCAAGAGACTTTGAAAAGTACCTTGCCTCTATAGGCTTCTGCTTTTAAAAAACTCCCCAAGGTCACAGATTCCCTGACCCTGGGACATAGGCTGCCACCACCAAGTTTTTAAAAAACCTTTCTTCTTGAATCCAGGAAGAAAGCACTTGGAACTTCTTCAAAAGGGGCACCCCAAGCTCTTTTGCCACGAGAGAGCTTAAAAACAGAAAGAAAACAGAAAAACTGTAATCTCTGATACCTGATGTCTCAGTCTTAGGCATGCATACGCAAATCTCCCATTTCCTTCCAGGACACAAGAATTAAATCATAGCCTTAAAAAGGTGATTTTATTAACAAAACAAACAGATATACTTCGTAACGCATACTTGGTTACTAAGTATTTTAAAACAACTGAGAACAGAACAAAATAAAACACAGAGAATTTCATCCCTGGGATATACCTTACAGTTACAGAGTATGCGGGGAGCACATAGACTTAACACAGAGAAGTTTAACCAAATGACAAAACAAAGAAAATAACCTAATTGCATCTAAATAGACATTCCGTATCTACTCATATATCTGTGCTTCAAGATCCAATCCATTTCTATGCCCGGTATTCTTTGTAGGCAATGGTAGTCCTGCCTGGTTCAATTCATCTTGTTCCCCCAGACTCCTGGCTTACACTCACACAAAAGAAAAACAGCAGGCAGGTACCCCTTTCAATTCAAATCTCAATACTTTATTCCCATTGGTTCTTTTGGCTTCCTGCCAACACTTTTTAGTTGGCGTGAGGGACACCCTGGTGCATGTCTACCTTCAGTGTGCCAGGTTACAGCCCCTCTTCTGGCTCCTCCAGAACCTCTTATTGAGGTTCTAGCTGCACTTCTCCCCTCACCTATTAATCTACGCACACCCCATCTGTGGCCCCACAAAGTCATGGGACCTCCTCATCAACTTACTCCTATCTATCGCCAAGATGGAAATTTATTTTGGCTGAGGGAGGTGCCTGCGACTGTGGGGACTATTTCCTCTCCTGCATCCATTCATGCATCCGGGCTGAGTTCCACTGGGTGGTGTCCACTGGCTGTCTCTCGAGACCTTCAAGGGGCAGTGGGCGTTGTCCAGGGTTCTCTGCTTGGTGTCCCCATCCGATTCCCTCATTTTAGCCCTTTGACCCTCACACCCATCCCCATTTTTCCTTTTTTCTTTATCCCCTGGAATTAATTGGCATCTAGGGCTCTTTGGATCCTCCCTGTAGACTGGGGAAGGGTCCTTTAGATGTGGGTGGGCTAATGCACACCCACCTCCCAGACCCCAATAGTAACACTTTTTAGCTACCTGGGTTTAAGAGTACTCCTCCTATCCATCACAGCAACTATCACATGTTTACATTTCCCTTGGATGGGTTTTCAGTATTTTCTCACCTCACAACTCCCCAGGTTCCTCAAAGGGTTAATGAACGTTTTTTCCACGTCATGAATGGGTGGGGTACTATTCTTTCTGTAAATCTCAGTCATTCAGTTAACTAAATTGCCTGTAATGTTAAACCAGAGACAGTGGGTCCTTGAGAGTCTCCAGGAACTGTTGGCAGGGAGCCAGGAAAACCAATGAAAACAGTATAGTTTTTTTAAAGGAAGCATTGATCATCCTGCTGCAATCTTTGTGTATGCAAAGGAGAGCTGGGAGAGATGGACTGAGCCAGGAACAAGGCATGGAATATCCAGTGATATCCATGCCTCCGGAAGGACTAAATGTTGGAACAATAGGTATGTAAGTAGAATACAGAGTGTTTAGTCAGATGCAATCAGGTTATTTTCTTTCTTTTGGGGTTTGTTGAATGCCTCTGTGTTGAGCCCATGTACTCCCTCCCCTGTACACTACCTTTTAAACTGAATGCCAGGAAAGCATTTTTCTGTGTTTTTATCTGTCTTTTTTCAGTTACTCTGTAACACCTAGCAATCAAGTAATGCTTTACCAAATATGTCTTCTTGGTTTTGTTAAGAAAATCACCTTTTTAAGAATCTGATCTCTTGTGTCATAGAGATTCTGTGTGCACATGCCTAAAACTGTCAGGTCAGCTATTAAGAAATTACAATTTGTTTTCAAGCTCTCTGCAGAGGGAGGGTTAAAGAACTTGAGGGTACCCCACATGAAGAAATTCCCATTAACCATACATTCTCTAAGATCTAACAGCATAAAATTTCTCCTCCTTTTCAGACATAGTCTGAAAAGGAGGAGAAATTTAGCAAAGAACAACTTTTGGCTTGTTGTAATCATAAACCAGGCAAATGTTATAAACTATGTCTGATTTTCACTTTTTGTAAAATTTGGTTGTATAATGGATGGGATACATATAACAGATGGATCTCAAATCTGGGTCAAAAATCATGGGCGGGGAGGGAAGGAGGAAAGGTTTACACAAAAGGCAATAAGGGGAATTGTGAGGACTGGAAATTGTATTATAATCTAAAACAAAGAAAATCTCTTTCCCTCACTCCTTCCCCCATCCTGACCCTTCAAAACCAGGATTCTGTACTTTACTGGTACGATTTTATGGTATTAATTTCCTAACCCAAAGGGAATTCCCATATAACTTCAAGGCCAAGTACCCCTCTTAAAATATATGAATGTCAACCTCTTAATTACATAAATACACTGCATATGTGTCTCACTTTCATCTTGGATGCATTCATTATAAAAGTAAAAACTCAAGGGGTGAGTGAAAAAAATGTTGACTTGACAAAGGGTATGTCTATACTACAGAGTTAATTCGAAATAACATGTTATTTCAAATTAACTGTAATAGCTGTCTACATATAAAAAATGCTATTTCGAAATAAATTTTCGAAATAAATTCGAAATAGTGGAGCCCTTATTTCGAATTAGGTAAACCTCATTCTACGAGGAATAACACCTAATTCGAAATAGCTAATTCAAAATAAGTGTTGTGTAGACACTTATTTCGAATTAGGGGGCCTCCAGCCCTTCCCAGTTCCCCCTGGTGGCCACTCTGGGCCAAACCAGGAAAACTTGTCTGCTCCCTCCCTAGCCCTGGAGCCCTTAAAGGGGCAGTCTCTGGCCACAGTGCCTGTGCCAGTTGCCAGCCTGCCAGCACACAGCCAGCAGACCGTGCACCTGGCACAGCATGAGCCAGCCACCTGCTGCCACCCAGCCCTCCACCGCTCCCCAGGACGAGGCTGGCGGCTCCCAGGAGCCTGCCCGAGGCTGCAAGAGGCGGGCGCCTTCCTGGTCAAGTGCGAAGATCATGGGCCTCATTGAGATATGGGGGGAGGCCTCCAATGCCCACAATCTCCGCACTAGGTGCAGGAATGCGGCCGTCTACAGCCGCATGGCTGCCAGCCTGGCCACCAGAGACCACATGCGCAGCCAGGAGCAGGTGCAGGCAAAAATTAAAGAACTGCGGCAGGCCTATGCCAGGGCCTCCCAACCAGGGGCTGACCCAGAGGCCTGCCCCTACTATGAGGCCCTGAACCACATCCTGGGGGTTAGACGGTCCGTGCCCCCCTCGCCATCATTGATCCCGGGGCAGAGGGCCCTGCCCCTGACACAGGGGAAGAGGAGGAGGAGGACAACGGCAGCCAGGAGCCTGCAGGGAGCCTGCCCTGCACCCAGGAACCCCGAGCCGAACCGGAGAGCCCGTCAGCAGCCTCATCTGAGGCCGGGGAGGCCTCCACATGTGAGTGACATCATGGTCCCCTTATGCAGGGTGGAGGGGGGAGGGGGAGCCCAGGGACCTTACCCCGGGGAGAGATACTGCACACTGCCCTCCCTCCAGACACCCCCTCTACACAGAGGCAGGGCACATCTCCCCTCCCTCCCCCGCCACACTGTAGGCAGCAAAGGGGCTGGGGTGCAGTCCTGGGCCAGCTCACACTCCCGGGGATAGCAGGATGTGATGGTGTGGACACCTGCCATCCTCGCCTTGCAGAGGGGGGCTGGGTTTCACCCACTGTGTCCCCAAGGAGAAGTGACCACTTCTCTTGTTTCACCGCAGCCGCAGCACCTGCGAGTGCAGGACGCACCACCCCGCCTGGACCCTCTGCCCGCACCCGGGCCAGTAGGCGCACCCGCAACCAGGAGGAGTTCCAGAGGCAGCAGCTGCGGTTGCAGGGACGGCAGGTCCACAGCCAGGAGCAGTGGGTGCAAGAGGACCTGCAGCTGCGGCAGGAGAGCTTGAGGGAGCTCCGGGAGCAGGGCCGTGCCCTCCGCGAGCACCTACAGGCCCTGGCAGATCAATTGCTGCCTCCTGCTGCTCCAGCCCCTGCAGCCGCCCCAGCTATCGCTCCTCCTCCCACCCCTGCTCCCCCTCCCACTTCTTCCGCACCTCCCGTCCCTCCTGCCCCACCCTCCACGCCCACTCCCCCCCGACGCCCCGACACCCACAGTGCTGCGAGACGGGAGAGCCAGCAAGACCCCCAACCCTGAGCTTCCCCTCCCCCTTCCTCCCCTTGCCTCCCTCTTCCAGCTCCCTCCTCCCAGGTTTCCTCCCTTCTCTCTCCCGCCCTCATTCCTCCCCTCCCCCCACCCCAGTTATGTGAAATAAAGACTTTTTTTGTGGCCACACAGGTGTTTTTATTGTAGAACAGGAAGGGGGATTAGAGAGGGGAAAGGGGAAGGAGGTGGGGGAGGAATGTAAGGCCCCAGACCCCAGTGGGGCATGCCAGGGGGACTTCAGTCCTCGTCTGCCTGGAAGGTCTCCCGCAGGGCTTCCTGGATGTGGACAGCCCCCCGAAGGGCCTCCCGGCTGGCAGCCATGCGGGGCTGTGCTACTGGCCAGCCAGGCAGTCAGCCTCTGCCATCCAGGATGGCAGGAAAGCCTCCCCCTTCCTCTCGCACAAATTGTGGAGCACACAACACGCTGCCACCACGTGCGGAATATTGTGCTGGGAGAGGTCGAGGCGTGTGAGGAGGCACCTATACTGTGCTTTCAGTCGGCCGAAGGCCCCCTCGACCACGATGTGGGCCCTGCTGAGCCTGGCATTGAAGGCCTGCCGGGAGAGGCTGAGGTGTCCCGTGTAGGGCTTCATGAGCCAGGGCTGTAGGGGGTAGGCCGCATCCCCCAGCAGGCAAACTGGCATGTCCACGTCCCCGACCCTGATGTGGCGTTTGGGGAAGAAAGTCCCGGCGTGCAGCCTCTGGCACACGGAGGAGTTGCGGTACACCCGCGCGTCGTGTGCCTTGCCTGACCAGCCCACATTGTCCGGGGCACAGATGGGGATGTGCGTCCCATCGATTGCCCCCCCGCAGTTGGGGAAGCCGAGGGCGCCAAAGCCCTGGATGACCATGTCCAGGTCGGTGAGGCGGACGACTCTGCGGAGAAGCACCCTGTTGATGGCCTTGACCACCTGCAGAGAGACACACAAAACTGAGGATCACTGGGGCGCCCGGGTGGCTGGGAGTGCTCTTTCCCCACCACTGCCCCGCGCCCCACTCCCAGGAGCAACCACCGCTGCAATCCTGGCCACTGCGGGTGGTCTGTAGCGCGACCAGGATGGACCGACCCCTCCGGGGGGGGCACTTACACCACCTCCCCCCCGTTTTCCCTGGGGCAGCCCACGTCCTCCTTGTAGCCCCCCCGTCCTGGCCCAGTGGCCAGTGAGTGCCGTACCTGCATGAGCACCACTCCGGCGGTGGATCTCCCCACGCCAAACTGGTTCCCAACGGATCGGTAGCTATCCGGCGTGGAGAGCTTCCAAGGAGCGATGGCCAACAGCTCGTGGAGGAGAATGGCGGGCCTCATGCATGTGTCCTGTCACTGCAGAGCAGTGACGAGCCACTCGCAGAGCTCCAGGAAGGTGTCCTTCTTCATCCTGAAGTTCTGGGTCCACTGTTGGTCTCCCCAGAGCTCCAGGATGATGCAGTCCCACCAGTTGCTGCTGGTGTCCAGATGCCAGATGCAGCGGGGCACGCTGGCGTCCGGGCGCTGCTCCTCCAGGGCCCCCAGGGGGGGCAGGGGGTGGGCCCGAGGGCTGGCGTGCAGCAGAAGGTGGCAGGCAGCCTCCAGCTATTGCTGCCAGGCTTGCAGCAAGATGTTTAACATGAGCACCAGAGTGCCCAGGGGCGGCTCTGGCTCGATGGTGCTGAGTGCTGCAGGGTCCCAAAGGAGAGCGACCGAAGCAGGCGGAGAGGAAAACACTTTGCTGTCCCTCGGTGAGGTAGGCAAGCAAGCAGGAAAGCTGAGAACCGGCTGTCCAGGGGGTTCCCTTTAAGCACGAGCCTCAGATAACCTCAGACAGCAGCCACACAAAGCAACTACTGACCTGATGCCCTGCTGGAACTGGTTTCAGCTGCCCTTAAATGCGATTCAGCATCCAATCAGTGTGGACGTGCTATTTCGAAATAGCAAAACGCTATTTCGAATTAGTTTTTGGGTGTAGATGCGTTATTTCAAATTAGCTTATTTCGAATTAACTAATTTGAAATAAGTTAATTCAAAATAGCGCTGTAGTGTAGACATACCCTAAGAGATTGCTAATCTGAAAAGGTTTGGAAACACTAAGGATAGAGCTTATTAAAAAAGGAACATTTCTGGGTGCTTGTACTAAGGAAACTCATCAAGTCTGATTACCTTCACTGAATTCATCCTAAAGTTTAATCAGAAGAAACCTTTAATGTAAATAAATGTCATGAAAAACTAAACCACAATTCTGTAGTTTACTGGGTGATTTTTATACTACAGTATTCATCTCCTAACACAAAGGGCATTTCCATATAACTCCCCTTTCTAAATCGGGGGGGGGGGGGAACACCTTTTGTTGGGTTGGGAGCCGCTAACCCACAGAAAAATCAGTTGGGAGCTACACACAACTGAGAAACAAAAAGAAAAAAAAAACCTCACTAATGTGGCCTAACTGAGGCCACTCTCCACACTCCCCCTTGCACACCAGAACCCAGTGGGGTCCAGGCTAGTAGATTTTCTGTGTTCCAGTCCTGCAGTAGGCACAGGCTCCTCAATGCTGGATCCAGGAAAACCAGGGGCCGTATTCGGCCACTGGGCCTGAGGTTCCCAACCCCTGCTCTAAATTAAAGTAAAAGAAAACATTGTTTCAAATCTAATGACAGCAGTGGTTCTCACATCTATACACTGGGAGGTGCAGAGGAAAGGAATGTATTTCAGGCACAATCTATTCTAAACAGACAGTTCTGCTTCATTCAGTATTGCAGATGAATGGGTGGGTACTGCAACTAAGCCAGCTGTAAACAACTCAAAGGGAGAAGATAAGGAGAGGGTAAAAAAACTGCTTTAAAGAACATCTGGGCTCCAAATTCTAACAGTTTTATCAGTTTATTTCAGGCCTCGTCTACACTGACTATTTGCCATAGCTGCAGTGATCACTGACCATATTCTGTAGCTTAACAAATCCAAGCCTTTATCAAAGACAGAAAAAGCAATTTATTTGCTGGACTTTGCACTAACCAAATGTACCCTGCACTTAATACTACTGAGGGATATTGTCTACCCTATGGGTCTGCAACTGTTGTGGCTGACCACCAAGGCTGTAACTAAGACAAATTCCACTGTGGAGAGGGGGTTTGATTTGCCTCAATCCTGTTGGTGTAAATCAGAAGCCAGTCCATTGAAGGTAATGGAGATGCTTTGCACTCATCAATAAATGGTATTCCTCATTTGGAAATGTTGTAGGGGGAAGATTGTCAAAGCACACAAGGGGCAATTGGTCACCCAACTCCCACTGATTTTCAGAGGGAATTGAGCATCAAGCTGTCCTTTGTATCTTTGAAAATCTTTCACTTCAAGGAAAAAGAAAATCATGACAAGACAATTCAATACTATTAAAGATGGTGGGTAGGAGTCATGGGGAAACTGAAAAAGGCACCATGCAGTCTACAAATACAATTATGGTGGTAATTTAACCCAATTGAAGCTATAACTTTGGGTGTGTCATCACAGCAGGGCTTAACTCAAAATAGGCTATGCAAATTGAGCTACATCAATTGCATACCTTATTTTGAATAGCTTATTTTGAAATTGGGAGCGACTACACAGCACTTATTTGGAAATAGAGCACTCTTCCTCCGACTTCCCTTACTCCTCATATAATGAGAGTTACAGGAGTTGGAGTAAGAAATCCTCCAGCTTCACAGTATTTCGACATTATTTCGAAATAACTCCCTGCTGCATAGACATGGACTAAGTTATTTCCAAATAACACTAGTTATTGAAATAATGTTGCTGTGTTGACATACCTTTACTGTGATATCTGTGTTTTTTATGATTATGCTTCATGCTTTGGTGCAGTTGGTAATTATAGTTATTTGTTACTATGGAGTTAGATCATAAGGGATTATCGAAACCAAGCCGGAAAGGTGAAACCATAGCCTAGATAAGGAGCTTTGTAACAAACAAAATTCCAGAATTTATAGCTATGAAAATATGACGACTCAGATGCAGACCTGTTGAACGAATTGTCTCAGAAGACAGAGCCCAAAGGGAAGACAAAGCCGTTAGAGGATGTTGGAGGCTAGACAAGGGTGGGGATTGAGTGAGTGCCAGGGGTTGTCCCAGGGTAGCAGCAAAAGCTGACACTCTGGCACAGAAACACACTGACAGGGAAAGGCTGTTACGATTAAGACAGTCCTTTTCCCAGCCACAGACGCAGGGTTAGCTGGGCTGAGGTAGACTAATAAAAGCTAGCAATGTGCATTACTTTACATTTATCAACATTACATTTCATTTGCCATTTTGTTGCCCAATCACTAGTTTGGTGAGATCTTTTTGAAGCTCTTCACAGTCTGCTTTAGTCTTAACTCTCTTGAGCAGTTTGGTATCATCTGCAGATTTTGCCATTTCACTGTTTACTCCTTTCTCTAGATCATTTATATATAAGTTGAATAGGATTGGTCCCAGGACAGACCCTTGGGGGACCCCACTAGTTACCTCTCTCCACGCTGAAAACTTACCATTTATTCCTACCCTTTGTTTTCTGTCTTTTAACCAGTTATCAATCCATGAAAGGACCTTCTCTCTTATCCCATGACAACTTATTTTACTTAAAAGCCTTTGGTGAGGGTCCTTGTCAAAGGCTTTCTGGAAATCTACATATGCTATGTACACTGGATCCCCCTTGTCCACCTATTTGTTGACCCTTGTTGACCCCCTCAAAGAACTCTAGAAGATTAGTAAGGCATGATTTCTCTTTACACAAACCACGTTGACTTTGCCTCAACAAATTATGTCCATCTATGTGTGACAATTTTATTGGTTACTATAGTTTCAACAAATTTGCCTGGTACTGATGTTAGACTTACCGGTCTTAATTGCCAGGATCACCTCTAGAGCCCTTTTTAAATGACTGGAAGCTATCTTCCCAGTCATTAGGTATAGAAGCTGATTTAAAGAATAGATTACAAACCACAGTTAATAGTTCTGCAATTTCCCATTTGAGTTCTTTCAGAACTCTTTGGTGAATGCCATCTAGTCCTGGTGACTTGTTACTGTTAAGTTTATCAATTTGTTCCAAAATCTTCTCTGACACCTCAATCTGGGACAATTCCTCAGATTTGTCACCTAAAAAGAATGGCTCAGGTTTGGGAATTTCCCCAATATCCTCAGCCATAAAGATTGAAGCAAAGAATTCATTCAGCTTCTCTGAAATTACTTTTTCATCTTTGAGTGCTCATTTAGCATCTCAATCATCTAAGGGCCCCACTGGTTTTTTAGCCACTTCCTGCTTCTGATGTACTTAAAAACATTTTGTTATTACTTTTTTGAGTTTTTGGCTAGCTGTTCTTCAAACTCCTTTTTGGCTTTTCTTATTATATTTTTACGCTGAATTTAAGAGAGTTTATGCTCTTTTCTATTTTCCTCACTAGGGGTACGTCTAGACTACATGGCTCCGTCGACGGAGCCATGTAAAATAGTTTACTCGGCATAGTCAAAGACTAGGCACTCTAGTTCACCCATTTTATTATTTAGACTTCTAGCATTTGTGTATAAGCACTTTAAAAAATTTGTCATTATTTATCTGTCTGCCATTTCCTGATCTATTAGACTCTTTTTCATTTGATTGTGTCTCATCTGATCTGACCCATACTTCCATCTTCTCCTCCTGACTGGAACACAGAGCATCTCTATTAATAGACCCTCCCCTAAGAGATGTCTCTGTCTGATCCATGTGCTCCTCTGCACCTGTCAGCTTTCCCCCAGCCCTTAATTTAAAACTGCTCTACAACCTTTTTAATGTTAAGTGCCAGCAGTCTGGTTTGAGACTTTTTAATCAACTCTCTGGTCACGGGTCGCTCTGGTGAAAGGGTTGACAGGTGCTAAATAAACCTGTTGCATTAACATAGTTGGGGAAACAGGGGAATTGTCCATAGCCCAGACTGCTGATTTTCACCTAGGGTGAAGTGCAAGAAGCCAGGCCTGTCGCTCAAGAGAGACTAAAACGGATCTAAAATGCAGTTTGCCCTGTAACTGTGGCACATTCTATGGTTAAATGAATGCCTACATGGACAAAGAGATGGTCTGAGCTGAGATGTGTTTATTTAAACTACTGTACAATGGAAATCACATTCATTCCAAAGGTCAGTTCAGTGAAAAGCAACACAAAGCTTGTGCACAGGGATCTTCTATGGAGTTTTCAGTGCTGAAGTTCTTTACCTTCTAATACAGTGTTGGTGCATAATAGTGTTTATTTACTGAATGCCAATAGTTTGCTGGGCGGATTACAAACATGGAGGAAGACATAGTCCCTGCCCCAAGGAGCTTACAATCTAAAATTAGGGATAGACAGTACTATTAGAACATATAAAGCTAAGCCTGAGATCTTGTCAGCCAGAATTAAGATTACCCATTTTAGCAAAAGACCAGAATACCAAATTATGTGTGTGTATATATATAGAGAGAGAGAGCGAGAGAGAGAGAGAGAGTGTATAGGGCAGAGTGGTGTCTTGTGTTTTGGGGAGATATATATCTATATGTCTATACATATGCTAGTGAGAAAGGCAATGACAGGCAGTTTGGGGGAAGAAGTGGTTTTATTTTCTCTGGTGCTGCATGGACTTGTGCTTCCTGAAGAGGAAAAAAAAAGCAAATAAATAAATACATAAAATTAGCACTGACATACGACTTCATATGCAAAGCACTGTACAACATTAGGGCACATTAATCCCCAAGCAGTGAAGGAACCCAGTTCTTGTATGGGTGTACAGCGGGAGATGGGGAGGTTTGCCCTTCATCCTTCACAAAACCAGGCAAGCACAGAGCCTACATGCTGGCACCCATAGATCTGCTGAATTCTGTCAGTGGAAGCCCAGATACTGAAGACTGTGAGGTGTCTATTAACTTAATTGGGCTTTTGATCAGCTTCTGCACGTACTGCAGAGAAGGAGAGAACGTGTCCTGCTTGGGGGAAAATCTGCTAGAAGCATTGAGTTTCCCATTCACTAAAAAAGTGTTTTCCCAGTTAGGAGCTGATGTGGCCCTTAACCACCCTTTCTCCTTTAAGAAGAAGGAGAAACAAAGAAAACCTGGGAAATTAAATACAAAAACATATTTTGATGTAACACTATATTAACAATGTTAAACACTCAGATGTGTGGTCATGGGAGCATTAAGAGGTCCTTTCCACTCTCATCTTGTAGGTGTAAGTCAGGAGCACTCCTTTGATGTCAATGGAGTTGCAGTGATGAAGAATGGAGGGAACTCGTACCCACATCATACATACTGAGCATGATGATGTATTTGTTTATCCTGCTGTGTATTTCTCTTAATACAAAACGGGCTCAATCCTGGTGTTACATATGCATTCAGAAATGCATGTGTAACTCCAGTAGGAGATGCCTGGATATTTCTGAAGGAAAATTGAGCTTCATGCGTGCCATGTGGGTTATTACAGAGAATCTCAACCTTTACATTTCCAGACTTCAGTGTTTAAAATTGGAACTTTATTATTATTATTATTATTATTGTTATTATTAATTTGAATAGCATTGATCATCATTTTATGAACCATACATATATTCCAGGAGTGCAGGAAGGAAAGGAAAGTTGAATGTACTTGTGAATAGCACCCTACTATGCAGCTACTATAAAACAACTCTTTAGTTATAGTAGGTGGCACAAGTTCTTCTTTGGGTGATGTGCCCGTGGGTGTTCCACGTATAGTGACGGACATCCCCG
This sequence comes from Rafetus swinhoei, assembly GCA_019425775.1. Lineage (NCBI taxonomy): Eukaryota > Metazoa > Chordata > Testudines > Trionychidae > Rafetus > Rafetus swinhoei. The sequence goes on from CM033437.1 coordinate 162,193,146, forward strand.
GAGCCGCAAATCGGAGCTTTTTCTAAGCAGTTGCTAGTCAAATATCCCGGACTTCATTTGCATGTTCCCGGGCGCCGCCATTTTAAAATCCCCCTTAGTCCGAACTAACTGCCCGCGGCTAGACGCGGCAGTTAAACGTTAATTCGAACTAACTCCTTAGTTCGAATTAACTGTTACTCCTCATTCCACGAGGAGTAACTAAGGAGTTAGTTCGAATTAACATTTAACTGCTGCGTCTAGCAAACCAGTACTTGTGTCCGAGCAAGTACTGCAGTCGCTCAGATGGTGGACATGTCCATGCAACCTCTCAACTGGGATCCTGCTTTTACAGGAGGAGCCTGCAGTACAAATTACCACAGACGCTTTACTACTGGGTTGGGGTGCGCACTTCCAAAGCAAAACTGTTCCGGGCAAATGGCTGCTGCACGAGATTCTGTTACACATCAACATTCTAGAACGCAGCACCATCAGAAATGCCTGCAGACACTTTGCCTCTTCCATGACCTACTGCTCAGTTCATGTTCTCACAGACAACATGACCACTATGTACTACATAAACAGGCAGGGGGACGGCATTCCAGATCTCTGGTGCAGAGGCAGTCCGCCTGTGGAATTGGTGTATAAGGCATGGGGTCACCCTAAAAGCCATGTACTTACCAGGGGTCGACAACACTATGGCAGGTGCCCTAAGCTTCAACTTTACAATTCATCACGAGTGGGAACTCCACCCAGCAGTCACGGATATCATCTTCTGCAAATGGGGCTATCCCACCACGGATCTCTTCGCAACACAGAACAAGACCAAATGTCCCAAATTTTGCTCTTGAGCAGGACTGGGCAGGAGATCCAGGGGTGATGCATTCCTTCTCACGTGGGACAAACCACTGTATTACGCCTTTCCTCCAATTCCGTTGATTACCAGAGTGTTGCACAAAATTCGTCTGCACAGCGCTTGAATTATCTTGATAGTCCCTGCTTGGTCCAGACAGATTTGATTTCCAGCACTTCAGGACTTCTCTCGAACCTGCTTACCACACCAAAACAACCTCCTACGCTACACCTCCACACATGGCTTCTCTAGGGTTCCATGACCACGAGGTCCAGTGCTCTGAGCGTGTGAGAGACGTCCTACTGCACAACAGGAGACAGTCCACCAGGGTGACTTACCTGCAGAAATGGAGGCGTTTCACCTCCTGGTGTCAGAGGACACAAGTCAACCCCAATGAAGCTCCAATACAAACCATTCTGGACTACTTATGCACCATGAGCACAGATGGGTTATCTGTCTCTTTGATCAAGGTCCACCTGGCCACCATCTCGGCCTTCTGCGAATGAATTTGGTATTTGCAAACCCACTATCAGGGAGGTTCCTGTGGCGGGCCACTCTTGCCCGTCCCCGTTAAGCCTAAGGCCCCCCGGCCTGAGTCCACAACGCAGTTTATAGCTGGCCCTTTAAGCAAGGCCAAGGCCCTCCGGCCTGAGTCCACAATGCAGTCTGCAGGGTAGTCGCGGGGACACCACCCCAGGCAGGGGGACCCGGGCCCACCCTACTCCACCGGGTCCCGGCCCAGGGCCCTGTGAGCGACCGGGTAGCGGGTCACTCCCTCGGCGGGGCAATCCGGCTGAAACGCGCCAAGGTTCTCAGGGCGGCTCCTGCTCCTGCCCTGGGCCACTTCCTACCTGGATCCCCGGGGCTTCTTCCCCTGTACTTGCCCGGCTTGCGGCAGCCTCCGGGCTGGCATCTCCTCGGCAGACAGTCCCTGGGTCACTCCAGCTCGCCGCCGCGTCCCCTCCGGCCTCTCCTGGAGTCCTTCGCCACCGCTGTGCAGGAGCCTCCTTCCTAGCTCCTTCGCCTCCGGCAGTCTCCCCCGACTGAGGCCTTCCCCTGGCTTTTATAGTAGAGTTACAGCCTGGGCATGCCCGGTAGGGCTGCGGGGAGGGGCCTCTGTAGCTAGGTAACCCTGGCTGGGCTTTGCTAGTTCAGTGCGGGGCTACCTTGCCCCGTCACAGTTCCTCAAAAGTCTTCACAATCTCTGTCCACCTCGTAGGATGCCTACGCCTACATGGGACCCTAATCTGGTATTGACTGCTCTCATGAAGCCCCCTTTCAAGCCAATGGCTTTCTATACCCTGTTGCTACTCACCATGAAAGTTCTCTTTCTGGTAGCCATAACTTCTGCGAGGATAGTCAGTGAAATAGGCATGCTAATGGAGGACCAACCCTATACAGTGTTCGGTAAGGATAAAGTGACTTTGAGACTGCATCCAACGTTCCCCTAAAAGGTTGGCATGAGCTTCCATATCAATGAGCCTGTTGTCCTGCCCGTGTTCTTCCCAAGACCTCAAGCTTCTCCCAGGGAGGCAATGCTGCATTTGTTGGATGTACGAAGAGCTTTGGCATTTTACGTTGACAGAACTCAGGGTTTTCACAAGACCGCATGACTCTTTGTTGCTACAACTGGCCTTTCAAAGGGCAACACCATCTCGACACAGAGAATTTCAAAATTGATAGTGACTTGCATTCTCCAATGCCATTCACTCTCCAGCAAACCTCTGCTAGCCTTACCGAGAGCCCATTCTACTTGGGCTATGGCAGCATCCACAGCTTTCTTCAAAAATGTGTCACTACGAGACATTTACTGGGCAGCCATGTGGTCCTCTGATCACACATGCTCGAAACATTATGCAATCATGCCCCAATTGGAAAACGATACAGCGGTGGCCATAGCAGTTCCGTCCGCTGCTATTAAGAAGTAACTCTGAGTCCCACCAACCACATGGGACACTGCTTGGTAGTCACCATACATGGAGCACCCACGGGGACATCACCCGAAGAAGAAAAGGGAGTTACTTTCCTTGTGCTGTAACGATTGTTCTTTGAGGTGTGTGTCCCCGTGGGTGCTCCACTACCCTCCCTTCCTCCCACAACTCGGAGTACATCTGCTCTGCAGTAGACGAGGAACTGAGTAGAGGGGGTCGGGCCGTGCTCAAATATCAAACTGCTGGCAGCATGAGATGCCTGCTGCACATGCACAGCCTGACTAGCAACTACTTAGAAAAAGCTCCAATTTGCAGCTCTGGGGATGTCTGTCACCATACGTGGAGCACCCACGGGGGGACACACTTCGAAGAACAGTCGTTACTGCACCAGGTGAGTAACTCCCTTTTTCTCATGTCCCTATGACTTTGATCTATTGGCAAAATATCTGTGAAGAATCAAATAAAAAATATTCTCTGGAGCACAATATACAGCTATGTGTGAGTGAGTGTGTGTGTGTATATATGCATATATACCACCTTTTCTCTCTCTCTCTCTCACACACACACACACACACACACACACACACAGATGCATGTTTCTAGGGACTAGCTAGAAAAGTACACTTTAAATACATCCACTTGGCAAAAAACCAGGGTGAGATTCTCTCTGTGTTCAGCTTATTACCAGCCAAGTCAGAACAGTGACAATGGCAGGTCTTGATGGAATTGAATATATTGGCTTTTTAATTAGGAGACAGGCCCCCTCTGATCGATCACATCTAGACTTTGTTAAGGCCATAACAAAGGGTGAAAAGAAAATACTAAGTATGGAAGCCTTAACACTCTTTCTATGTTTTCTTTAGGAATAGAAAGAGGAGTTATGTGTAAGAGATTATATTTGGATTCCTACCTTCCTCCTGTTGCAAAACTAAATATAAAAAACAGTTATCTTCTGAAGTTAAATGGGCACTGTCCCTTTAAAATCTTGGAGTTAAAAAGTAGTTTTACATACTACCCCTGCCTTTGAGGCCACTTTATGTTCTTTTGATTTTACAAGTGACTCTTCCTGTTTAAAAATATATATTTCTCTCATCCTTGTAACCTATAAGACCCGCAAATAGCAGGAAAAACTGACTGACTATATGCGGGAGGGAATAATAAATTGACTATGTGCAGAATGCTGTCAAATATACAAAGTAAACAAACAAGAAAAATATTTTTGTCTAATCTCAATTCTAATCACTTCAGGTGTTACTTGTAGCAATATTAGGTGAAATTTCAGACAGAATCAGGATTTTCAAGTATATGATGTTTCTTTAATCTCGTTCAAAAACTAAGGTAACTTGCCTTCATAATTACCTGAAAAACCTTTTGACGAAAAAATGCCATAAAAAGTACTAAGATTCTTCCTCTTCCTCCTCCTCCTGCTCCTTCTCCTCTTCCTTGTTTGTAGAAAGAGATACAAAGTGGTCACAAGAGAGTTGAAAGAAAAATTAGCACTCTTGAAATGCAGACCCCTAAATTTGCAACTGTATTATGTTTCAAGCAGATGTAACATTCATTAGTGTATAAAACAGAAATAGCACAGATATCATTAATGTAGGTTTCTTTTTTAAAAATACATAGAGAGACTAGCCTAATGGTATTAACGGGCAAGCTTTGGGGTATAAAAATCCCTTTTTACAGAACAGTTGGGGAAAAAGAAACATCTAAGGGTGCGTCTAGATAGCACCCTTCTGTTGGAATTAACTACGCAATTTGCGTTACGCAAATTGCGTAGTTGATTCCGAGTTTAAGTCTACATAGCGCCAAATTTCAAAACAAGGCACTATTCTGACAAATCCCTTAACCCTTGTTGAATGAGGGCTACACAGACGCTGGAATAGCTCAACACCCCTTGCCTCAGGAACGAGGCTGCTGCAAAGCCTGAAGTCATTCACAGCCAAATAATAAGCCCGTGTTTCCATTCCCAACGTGTTCTTTGCTTTTTGACATATAGAATGAATTTCAGTGAAAACATTCAAAAAAAAATTCTGACTAAGGAATATCAGCCAGCCAAAGGAGCCATTATCTGAAAGTTGTCACTTACATGCCACAGAGGGTACATCTGATGAGTACATCTACACTAGGGGTGGGCAATAAAACCACTGCTGCTATATTTACCTGTACCTCCACAGGTACAAGCAATCGCAGTTCCCATTGGCCAGGAACAGCAATCCATGGCCAATGGGAGCTATGATCCCCCCGTAACTTCTGAGGCACAGGAAAATACAGCATTGTGGGGGCCTGCCAGGGGCTAACCCTAGTAGACCGGATCCACCTTTGGGCCCGATATTTGCCCACCCCTGCTCTACATGGAATAAAAGACTCATGACATTGGTGCAGCTGGTTGGGGTTACCTGACTTGAGCTCATGGGACTCAGGCTGGAGGGCTATAAAATTGCAGTGTTGACATCCAGGCTCAAATCTGAGCCTGGGCTCTGAGACCCTGTAAGGAACGATGACCTGTAAGCTTGGGCTCCAACCCAACCCCTAATATCTGCACTGCAATTTTACAGTCCCAAAAGCCCAAGTTAGTTGGCCTGGGCTCTGAGACTCAGATCTGTGGGGTTTTTAATCAGGGCATGTCCACACTACATGGAAGATCAATGCTGCCGTGGTCAGAGGACGCCCCCATTGGCGCCAGTACTCCTGCTCCTCACGAGGAGTAAGGGAAGCCATTTGCTCCCATCAGCCTCCTGCTGTATGGATGGCAAGAAATGTGATGTAAGATACTTCGACTCCAGCTACATAATTTATGTAGTTGGAATTGCGCATCTTACTTTGACTTTCTGATGTAGTGTAGACCAGGCCTCAAGTGTAAACATACCCCTTGTTTGTTCTGTCTTCCTCTGCAAAGCAACTGAAGCTTTAAAAGGCAGTTCTGCTCTGAAAGAGGGTAAAAGTGCATTATGCTGTTTTGTGTTTATTGTCCTTCAGTGATTTCTGGATTACATCTGCTTCTTTTGCAAGTAAAAAATATTGCTAACTGCCACACCAACAGATTCCATCCAGATAGTGAAAAATCAGGATGGGTTCTTTCAGGAGTGTGCATAAAAAAAGCAATTAACAAGTGGGCAACTAGACTGCAATTAGAAGTTCCCTCTCTCAGAGCTATATTAACTCTGCAGTGCTAACAGAAGTTATAAAAAATATTTGAGTCAGCAAAATAAATGGTTACAACTAAATGCACATGTGGGAGGAGACCTGATGAGTAGAAAGATGCCAGTTTAACAAAGCTGCATTAAGGGATCAGTTCTTCAGAGTAAAACTTTATAAAGCTCCCCTTAGATTAACTTAAATGTGATGTTTTTGGAAGTAATTCTCGTCTAACCATAAGAAGGATTTCTATGTCCAGTATTCTTAAAAACAATCCAAGAAGGCTCACAAACAACTGACATCATTTTAGTTTTGCTTATTGGATTTGAAATTCAAACCACTACATTTAAAGCATCAAGTGCAGAGATACTTTTTAAAAGATCTCTATATGACATAGCTGTGATGTATAACTATTCAGTGAGGTAATGGAGCAGAACCTAGGGAGATGTTTAAAAAGCAGCAACATAGCAATAGATGGATGTAGATTCCTTCCATAAGAGAGTCCTGCTTCTCTCAAATTTAGAGATGGAAAGCAAAAGGGGTTTTACTTCTCTGAGGCCCTGGCTGATAGAAGGAGTGAATAGAGAAAACCTGGAGCATTCCTAACAATGGGTCGCTTTTAGGTCTGCATGACACAGCTCTGACTATAGCCATGTATAGATAATAAATCTGTTACAAAACAGAATAATGGCTATTTTCCAATATGAATCAGCAATTAGCTCAGGAGAGTAATTAAACTTATTGAGGACATTAGGGAAAGATTTAGCACATAAACCTGCAACCCCAGTGTGACTATTCACAGGTGTAAATTTACTCACCTGTGTAAAGGTTTGATAGATAAGTCTCTATATATTCTGGGCAGGGAAAAGTTGTCTTGTATGGGCAACACAACTTCAGCTGTAAGGACAGTTCTTAGGGATTTGAGACATTTACAACTCATAATACAGACAGTTTTAAATTAGTGAGTTTCAGAGAAAATGGGTGTCTTGAGAACCCTCAGCAAATTTTATTAAAGAGTTTTTGAATGAAAGGTTCCCTTCATTAAATTTCTAATTGTCAAGGTCAATGGTCTGCTGTTCAATCCGATAGATTTTGACAATGAACAATAACTGTACCAGACTTTAATGTCAGTATTTTAAGTTTGAAAGTGGGTAGCTGCCAAAGAGACTTGTGAATTAACTAACTTCTAGATGGGGATGAGTGGGAACTGAATGCATGCACACACAATAGTGTATTATGGAAAACATAGTATCTGAACATGCTACTGCATCTCTATCGCTGGGTGTTCTTCCTCCTCTTCCTACACAAAAAGAGCTACCAAAAAGATTTTGAAAGGGGCAGATCAAAGAAAGAATGTCAAAGGTCATAGCGAGAAAAGAGATGAGATTAAAACCAATTTAAATTTGAGCAATTTAAACTCTGAACTCTGAACTATATTTTGAGATACTGTTCCCTAGAAGATCACATCCAAAGAACACTTACACTGTGTTTCTACTCTGAAAAGTGACTACAAAATTATGATAATAGAGTCCTATATCTTTTGTCTCTCAATGACTTCCAGTCAATTCTTCTGAACTTACAAAGAATGGATGCTTTTTTTCCTAATTGTCTACCCTGCAAAATCAAAATGGACTCAGAGTCACGATAGGCCATATCTTGCTTGTACAATAACCAAGGATTAAAATTCTGTATTTGGAATTTAGTTAGCAATTCTGCTGATGAAGAGAATCCAGCAGACATGTTGGCTTTGCAATGCCTACAGGAACAAAAAGTAATACAAACTGGTTTTAGATAGTAAAGTAAGCACAAGTGATTGAGGAAAACCTTTACAATAAATATTATTTAGTTAAAAATAGTAACTTGTTTACTGAGGCAAGGGGGCTAACCCTACACAAGAAGTAGAGGGCTTGAAGGGGTGGAGGTGATCGGACAGGAGAGCACAGAAGATGCAATTAGTTGCTATGGGCACGTGTATAGTGAGTTCTGAGGGAAAAGTGAGGCAGTTTGCATATGACCTGAGAAATTATTTGAGAAATAGCAGGCACGTATGCCATAACACAATTTTAAAAACACGATTCTAAAATAACTTAAAAAACAACAAATAGTTCTGCAGCACCTTAGGGTATGTCTACACTTGCCCCCTACTTCGAAGTAGGGAGGCAAATAAAGCACACCGAAGCTGCAAATCAAGCTTCGATTTAAATATCCTCAAGACTTGATTTGCATGGCTGCCGTTATTTTAGAAATTCACTAGTTAAGAGTAACTGCTCACGCGTCACACGCGTGGCAGTGAAATGGGCGTCCGATTTAAAGCCCTAACTCGAATTAGCTGGTATTACTCTTGCAATGAGGTTTACCAGCTAATTCGAATTAGGGGCTTTAAATTGGACTTCCGTTTCACTGCCGCGTGTAGACATGGGCAGTTACTCCGGGCTAGTGAATTTCTAAAATGGCGATCAAGTCAGAACATGCAAATCAAGCGTGGGATATTTAAATCCTGGGCTTGATTTGCAACTTCGTATGTTTCATTTGCCTCCCTACTCAAGTAGGGGCAAGAAGAGATATCTTAGAGATTAACAAAACATGTAGAAGTTATCATAAGCTGTCGTGGGCACAACCCACGTCTTCAGATGAATGGAGTAACCCTGGACCCCTTACTCCATTCATCTGAAGAAGTGGGTTGTGCACACGAAAGCTCATGATACCATATACATATTTTGTTAATCTCTAAGGTGCTGCAGATCTATTTGCTGTTTTTTAAGTTTTTTCAGTTACAGACTACTTACAGGCTAGCCCTCTGATTCTACAATAGTTTGGCTCCAACTTCACTGACTGGCCAAACAGTGTTGGAAATAGGACATCATTCTGGTTTAAGTAGGACATCATTCAAATAGGATTCCCGTATTGCAACCTGAATCTCATACTGAGATTTGATGTCAAAATTCAGCAAGACAAACAGTATGTTAGAGTAGCAGTTGGTGACCCCACTAAGGATCAGGACCCTACAGTGCTAGATCGTGCACAAATCACACACAAAGGTACAGTCCTTGCCCCAAATATCTTACAATGCAAAAGGACAACAAACTGCTAAAAGGTAAGGAAAAATAATACATTCAAGAGAAATGGGCAGGGCAATGGTAGGCCTTGTTCATTTCATGTGAGGTGGAAAATAGGGGTTGAAAAAAAGATACCTGAAAAGAGAGAGAAAGGATGATGCAGAAGAAGTGACAGGAGAAAGGAGGAAAGAAAGAGAAAGTGGAAGAGCAGAGAGAAGAGAGGCAACACTTGGGTCAGGCCAGTGAGTAGAGCAGCATTCATAGTCTACAGAAGTCCAAAATGTAGCTGTTTCTTATGACAAGAAGAAGGCCACATATATGAAGGTTGTTTCTTCTGCTGCAGCAGCTACCTAGATGACTTTCTGCAGGAGTTACTGGACACATGGGTGAGTGAATGAGGGGAGAGGGAGAACTACTGAGGCCCAGTGGCCCAGAGCATATGTTGACAGATCTAGTCAGTAGTGCGTGGTGAGGAAGGCCATCAGACACTAACTACACTTTTCCCTCCCAGTTCCTGAGGCTGATGTGTATGAGGAGTTTTTCAAGGGTTTTGAGGCCTGTAATTGGTCTCCTCAGCAGTTCACCTTCATTAGCCTTGGCTATTTAGGAGTGGGGCTTTTGAGGCCCAGCATCCTGGAGCAGCTGCCAGCAGGGAGAGGGTGGAACCAACTGGTAGGCCCTACATTTATTGCCATTTGCTGTTAGTTCCTAATTCTGCTATTGTAACTTTTGTTGTGGAAAGGCCTTCCAGAATCTGGATCCTTCCAAACAACTCCATAATGGAGACAGTCACAGCTTATTGTATCATCGGTCACATAGTTCTTGGCAGGGATCAAGACATCTTTAACTAGCCAGGATTCCTTAGAATTTTTATCTGACATAACGACCAGCACAACTAAATAGGCTGGATTATACTCTATATTGAGGTTTCCTTTTTAAATTGTATGAAACAAAAATAGTTAATGGAGCTAAAATGTCAATATTGCGTTCATAACTGTGTAGGCATGAAATATAAAACGACAATTCTGTCACTGTCTTATCTTGGTTTGAAAGAACAGAAGTTGGTCAACATGGTAAACTGAAACGCCAACAGGGACCTGACTATGGTTCTACAGATGCAACAACATGGTTGCAAATTACAGTGGGTAGTGAGGAAAAGGTCACCCTTTCAGAACACGAGACACAGCAATGTTTCTAAATTAACTGTAACCAGTCAGGAAAAAGACCTGGGCATGGACAGCTTGGTCAAAACCTTTCCTCCACAGCCAGATATGGTCAAATAAGCAAACAAGATGAGTTGGGCTCTAGAATAAATAGAGAACAATACTGAATCTGGCATAACACCATTCTATACATGGATGCTACATGCCCAGCTTAACTACTGATATCTACCTTTCTTATATAGCCTCCATGACGATCGTCCTTGGATATCTGACGATCTTTAACACGTTTATCCATACACCTCTGAGGCAGGGAAGAGTTATTGTCCTGCCTTTACAGTTGGGAACCACACAGAGTCTAAATGACTTGCCCATTTTCATACAGAAAGTTCATGGCAGAGGAGGAAATTTAACCTAGAGCTCCTGAATCCTAGGCTAGCACCCTAACTGCTATATCCTTCCTTTCTTCAGTTTTAGTTACCCTCTCTTAGGGTTCGTCTACACTGCAGCCTGAGCTTGAAATAAGCTACACATTTTGAGCTATGCAAATTATGTAGCTTATTTTGAGTCAATTTCGAAATAGCTTATCTACACAGCACTTATTTTGAAATAAATCGCTATTCCGAAACATCTCTTACTCCTCATGGAATGAGGTTTACAGGAACGTCGGAATAGTGAGCCCATTATATTTTGAAATAATGGGCACGCTCAAAAGATGCGGAATAGCTATTTCAGGATACCTCTGGCATCCTGAAATAGCACCACAGTGTAGACGCACCCTTTACAGAGAACACAGCAGAAATAGACATGGACATCCTAAGAGCTAGCAGAAGTTCATGAGTCTGATGGGATTTGGAATATTATATGAAAGTTGTTTGGACAGATATTTTCTTTGTTGTATCTAGTGACAGGGCCTCTGCCCCACACTGGCCTTACAAGAGTTAAAACGAACCTAGGGAGGCTGAGTGGTAAGTAATCACAGATGGGGCTGCAGATAATAAGACTGAGTGTGAGGCAACCACCTGTGGGGCTGCAGGTAAGTATGCTGAAATGCAGCTGCAGATAATTAGAGCACAGCTGACCCTGATAAGAGGGAAACCACAGAGTGGGGAAGGAGAGATTGCTGCAAGGAGCCTGAGGGGGAAAGACTGGCTTCTTAGAAGGCTGCACAGCTAGCACTGGATGCAGATTTATTAAGTTCAGCAAGCTGGAGGTTCTGGGAGCAGAGAGTTTGGGGCCAGAGGCAAAGGTGCCGGGGCTGTGGGGAAGTGGCCCAAGGAAACAAGTGGTGGTAGAGTTGGGGGAGGGGCAGTGAGAGACTGCCTCAGCCTAAAGGGTCCTTGGGTTGGAGCCCAGAGTAGTGGGTGAGCCTGCCCCACCCTTATCCCCTACACTTGCCAGTGATGAAGGTGGGTAGGACAGAATACAGTTTCTCTCTGGAGTGTGAGGCTAGACTGAGGACTGCAGTAGGCTCCTGAGGCAAGTTTGTTGCTCCCCTGGGAGAAGGGAGGGGCAATGGCACTGGGCCTCAGTCTGAGGCCTGCACCCCTAGGGGGATGCCACAAAACGAGACGGGGAACGGAACAGAAGTGACAACAGTGAGACACTGCTAGTAGAGGACCCCTCAGGCTAATTCCCAGCATGATCAGCAGGAAGCACCATGGGGTGGGGCAAACCCCATGATACCCCTTGAAGAAACATTTGAACATTGCTGGAGTCAGGTGGGTATAAAATGCTCTGAGAGAACTCAAAAGAAAAATCAGGTTATCCCATAACCATAAAAAAAATCACTTTAAACTCATTATTTCCCCCCTATTCCTTAATACCCAACTGTTATACTGGCTAAAAGACAACTGTTTTTTCTACCTGGGACTCAAACCTATCTTGTAAGAAATGAAGACAAGCAAATTGTTAGTTATATAGAAGAGGCATTGCATTATGTCATTACAAAGCCTCTCATACGCAGCTGCTTAATACATTTTAAGACTTCAACAACTTGTTCCAGCATTCTGTTCTCATTTGAAAAACATTAGACTAGAATGCCAGCCAGAACAGCAAGTAACTCAATCTAGCCAAGGGACGTTCTACAGTCTTACCCAGGACTTCCCCCAAGGTTTGAGAAAAAGATATTAAAAGGCTGCCCTGTGCAGGCTGAAAGTAAGTAAATCATGGAAAATGAACAGATGCTACTTAAGGATGAAATTCAACCCTGTGCCGCAAGCTAGCACAAGGACTAGGCACTACCTAAGTTCCACCTATGCCCTATTTTTAGGGTTCAAACGAAACTTTAATTAGTTAATAACCCTTATGCATGGAGGTGCATCTAATGCTTAATGATTTAAAATATGTGAAGGGTAGGAAGAGGCTTTTGTAGACAGGTACAACCTTTAGGAAAACCCTGCAACAAGTGGAAAAAAGCTTCTGTCTTCATCTTTATAGGGTCTGTTGCTGGCAATGAGGTGAAACATCTGTGACTGCCATTCAAAGAGGACAAGCTCAATTCAGCATAGTGTTTCTGCTACCTTCTGACCCACACAAGCTACAAAGAAGCCTGGGTACTGAAGCAGCAGCAGGTCCACCCATTCAGAAGAAAGGCCCGCCTGTAGCAGAAAAACATGCCCCAACTCAAAATATCTTATAAGACAAAGAATATCTTACTGCCCCTGTATAAAACTATGGTATGCCCACATCTTGAATACTGCGTACAGATGTGGTCTCCTCACCTCAAAAAAGATATTTTGGCCTTGGAAAGGGTTCAGAAAAGGGCAACTAAAATGATTAGGGGTTTGGAACGGGTCCCATATGAAGAGAAGCTAATGAGACTGGGACTTTTCAGTTTAGAAAAGAGGAGACTAAGGGGGGATCTGATAGAGGTATATAAAATCATGAGTGGTGTGGAGAGGGTGAATAAAGAAAAGTTATTCATTAATTCCCATAATACAAGAACTAGAGGACACCAAATGAAATTAATGGGTAGCAGGTTTAAAACTGAGAAAAGAAGATTCTTCTTCACACAGCGTGTAGTCAATCTGTGGAACTCCTTGCCAGAGGAGGCTGTGAAGGCTAGGACTATAACAGAGTTTAAAGAGAAGCTAGATAATTTCATGGAGGTTAGGTCTATAAACGGCTATTAGCCAGGGGATAGAAATGGTGTCCCTGGCCTCTGTTTGTCAGAGGCTGGAGATGGATGGCACGAGACAAATCGCTTGATCATTGTCTTTGGTCCACCCCCTCTGGGGCACCTGGTGCTGGCTACTGTTGGGAGACAGGCTACTGGGCTAGATGGACCTTTGGTCTGACCCAGTACGGCCATTCTTATGTTCTTAACTCAACAAATGCAGTCATGTAGAACAGTAGGGGGGAGGGGGAAGGAGGTCATGTGCAAAATAACCTCCCTAGATCCATACACATGGGCAGTCTGTGCCTCTCACGCATGGGAATTGACCAGGCTAGTAACTTAAAACCCCTAGCTAAGGAGGAAGAGGTTCACTTCTTCCATAAACATACATAACCATCTCCACCATTTTTTGCCTGCAGCATAGTCAAAGACAGCACTCCCCCTGGCTGGTGCAATACTGGCCCACTGAAGGATAGCTCCTAGCACATTTTTAGTATAGTTCCTAGCACATTTTTATCCACTGTTACCTTTCTGAAGTTAGCAAAGTAGAGCAGGATCTGACCAGTGTATTTTACAAATATTATTCCAATGGGCTTTGTTGGAACTTAACTGGTTTCTTCTTGCTTGATCTGTCCTTCACATGAATCTGTGTAGGGGGGGATCATGCCCCAGCATGAAAAGAGCAGATACAGGCAGAAAAGAGCAATAGAAGTGCTCTCTCAGTTCATTTTTGTGCTTAATGGCTTGGTATCTGTCACAATGATTGGGTTCTCCATGAAGCAAGCCCCCTTTTTTTGGTGTGTTACACAATGCTAGTGAATGTTTTAGTTTCTTCTGTGGTCTGTTTCCCAGTTCAAACATCAGTTTCTTTCTCTTAACTTTCTTCCCTGTGATGACATTGACTGGGTCAGGACCACAGGATACCCACTCCTTTCTTCCCTGCCATATATGTGACAGTGGTCCCCACAAAGCAACTACTGCTCAGTCAAGAGAGGCACACCATCCAATAAACATAAGAACAGCCATTCTGGGTCAGACTAAAGGTGCATCTAGCATAGTATACTGTCTGCTGACAGTGGCCAATGCTAGGTGCCCCAGGGGGAGTGAACAGAACTGGCACCATGAAGCGATCCCTCCCCTATTGTCCATTCCCAGCTTCTGACAAACAAAGGCTAGGGACACCATTCCTACTCATTCTGGCTAATAGCTATTGATGGACCTAAACTCCATGAACTTATCTAGTTCTTTTTTGAACCCTGTTACAGTCTTGGCCTTCACAACATTGTCTGGTATAGGGTGAATAGTGCATCACTGCAAGTTTAAGGCTAAGCATTTATTGTGGAGAGCGAGCAGCATTGCTGAGGCTATGTCTTCACTACAGAGTTTTTCCAGGAAAGTGGAGGTATCCCGGAAAAACTGCCACGTCCAGGGAACACATCTGTTCTTCCGAATTTTTTTTCAGGAGAGCAGACGCACTTTTTTGGCATTCCTGTAAATCTCGTTTTATGAGGAAGAAGGGATGTTCCAAAAAAGAGGTTTTTTCCAACAACTGGCCCAGTGTAGATGGGCCAAAAGTCGGAAAAGTGTCTTCCGAAAAAAGAAGCGGAAAAAGCTACTCAAATTGTGGTTTGCAATTTGAGTAGCTTTTTCTGGAAGAACACTGTAGTGTAGACATAGCCTGGGGGAGCAAGTCTTCAATTTCAGTGTTATTAATGGTGATCCAGCTTTTTCTGAATGGCTCCTGTAGGTGTGGGAAGTGCTACTAAGGGAGGTCTCAGAGGATTCTTATAGACTCATATATTAATGATATGGTAGGCTGTAAAGAAATTAGAAGTGATGGAAGGCATAAGACAGAGTTTGTTTTCAATGAAATAAATACTACTGGGAATTGTGTGATTATGGGAGACTTTAACTTCCCAGACACAGATCAGAGAATACGTGCTACTAACAACACCAGGGCCCAGATTTTCCTGGATGTGATAGCTTACAGATTTCTTCATCAACAATATGTGATGCCATTTTAGATTTGGTATTGATGAACAGCTGAGGTCCTCATTAAAAGGGCTGGTTGTAGAGGACAACATTGGTCTCAAGTGTTAATGAGTTAATTCAATTTAAACTAAATGGAAAGCTAAACAAAAATAGATCTGTAATAAGGGTCCTTGATTTCAAAAGAGCTAACTTTAATAAATTCAGGGGATTAGTTGGGGAAGTGGACTGGACCAAAGTACTCAAGAATCTGAAAGTGGAGGAGGCTTGGCATTACTTGAAGTCAACGTTGCAGAAACTCTCTGAAGCCTGCACCCTAAGCAGGAAAAAATCATAGAGAAGGGTTGCAGACCAAACTGGATGAGCAAGCATCTCAAACAGGTGATTAAGAGAAAGCAGAAAGGAATGGAATGGAAGACGAGAGTGACAGGAAGGGAAACTACCTTTTGCTGGTCAGAAAGTGCCGGGATAAAGTGAGAACTGCCAAAAGCCAAGCGGAGGTGGACCTTGCGAAGGGAATTAAAGTCAATGGTAAAAGGTTCAATAGGCAAATGCATAAGAAAACAAGGAAAGAAGAAGTGGGACTGCTAAGCACTGAGCATGGGGCGGAGAGTGAAGATGATCTAGACATGGCCCAACACCAAAACAAATACCTTTCCTAAATTTTTAATGAGGCTAATGAAGATCTTAGGGGCAGTGGTATGGTGGCTAATGAGAACCAGGATATGTAGGTTGAAATCACATTAGAGATGGAAGTCAAATTCAAATAGCTTAGCATGACTAAATTGGAGGCCCCAGATAATCTCCATCCAAGAAAATTAAAGGAACTTGCATTTGCAAGCCCAATAGTAAAGATTTTTAATGAATCTGTAAACTCAAGGGTTTGGAGAATTGCTAATATAGTTCCTATTTTTAAGAAAGGGGGGAACAAATTAAAAAAAATGTGGTTACGGACATAAAGGTGAATGGTAACTGAGATAAAATACATGATTTTACAAAAGGTAAATCATTCCAGACCAACCTGATCATCTTCTTTGAGAAGATAACTGATTTTTCAGACAAGGGAAATGCAGTTGATCTAATCTACCTGGATTTGGTAAGGCATTTGATACAGATCTACATGGGAAATTATTAGTTCATTTAGAGAAGATGAGGGTTAATGACAACTAAAGGTGAATAAGGAACTAGTTAAAAGGGAGACTACAACAAGTCACACTGAAAGGCAAATTGTCAGGTTGGAGGGAGGTTACTAGTATAGTTCCTCAGGGACTGATTTTGGGACTTTAACATTTTTATTACTGATTCTGGAGCAAAAAGTGGGAATGTGCTAATAAAATTTGAGGATACACAAAGTTGGGAGGCAAAGCCAATACAGAAAAGGACTGGGATATCTGGATGACCTTGTAAACTGGATTAATAGAAATGGGATGAAATTTAGTATAAGTGTAATCCAGTGGGTGGATCTGAACTTGGGATCTCAAGTATAGGAGCCTCTACAGCTTGAGCTACAAAGCCAGCTGGCGCTCAGCTTAGGCTGTAGAGCTCACTTGTTCTTTTCTCTGGCTGTAAGTGGTCTAAGTGCCACTACATGAGACAGTGAACCTCACTAGGTGTGTGGGTTACACAAGGGCATGTGTTTAGGAACTAACAACATGAATTTTTCTATAAACGAGGGATTTATCAGTTGGAAATAATAGAGGGAGGAGAAAGACCTGCATGACTGGTTGAGCACAGGATGACTGAGCCATCACTGGGATGCAGCCATGAAGAGGCTAATGCAGTACTAGGGTGCACTAGGAAAGGTATTTCCAGTAGAGACAGAGAAGAGACACAAGGACTGGTGAGATCTCACCTGGAATATTGTGCACAATGCTGGTCTCCCATGTTTAAGAACAAGGAATTCAAACTGGAACAGATGCAGAGAAGGACTACTAGGCTGATCTGAGGAATGGAAAACCTATTTTACAAGAGGAGACTCAAAGAGCTTGGATTGTGTAGCCCAACCAAACGAAGGCTGAAGGCAAATATATAGGGCATGTCTACACTGCAGGGCAAAAGTTGAATTAAGCTATGCAACTTCAGCTATGCCAATTATGTAGCTGAAGTCAAAATAGCTTAATTTGGCTTCTGGTGCTGTCTACACAGCAGGAAGTCAAAGGAAGAACACTCTCCCTTTGACTTCCCTTACCCTCGTGAAATGAAGGTTACAGAAGTCGGAGTAAGAAGTCCTCCAGCTCAAAATTATTTTGAAATAAGGAAGTAATGTCAGTTATTCCGAAATAACGCTGCTGTATAGACATACCTTATGATTTCTGTCTATAAATACATCAGAGGTATAAATACCAGGGATGGGGAGGTATTTTTTAAGTTAAGCACCCATGTGGACACAATAACAAAAGGGTATAAATTGGCGATCAACAACCTTAGGTTTGAAATTAGAAGAAGGTTTCTAAACATCCAAGGGGTAAAGTTCTGGAACAGCCTTCCAAGGGGAGTAGTGGGAACAAAAATCTAACTGGTTTAAAGACTGAGCATGATAAGTTTATGGAGGTGATGGTATGAAAGGCTGCCTACAATGGCATGTGGCCTATAAGTGACTGCCAGTAGCAAAAATCCCCAGTGGCTGGTGATGGGACACTAGATGGGGAGGGCTCTGAGTTACTTCAGAGAATTCTTTCCCAGGTGTCTGGCTAATAGGTCTCGCCCACATGCTCAGAGTCTAACTGAGCACCATATTTGGGGTCAGGAAGAAGTTTTCCCCTGGATCAGATTGGCTAAGACCCTGGGGGCGAGGGATCGTCTTCCTCTGCAGCATGGGTTCTGGGTGATTTGCAGGCTTAATCTAATGAAAATAATCAAATTCTCTGTAACGTGTAGTATTTAAATCATGATTTGAGGACTTCAGTAACTCAGCCAGAGGTTAAGGGTTTATTGTAGGAGTGGATGGGTGAGGCTCTGTAGCCTGCAATGTGCAGGAAGTCAGATTAAACAAATCACAATAGTTCCTTTTGACCTTAAACTCTGAGTCTATAGGACTTGAGCCAAGGCAGTGCACTCGGAGTGGTACTGGCAAGACTTGTGCAACATTAGGAGCACTCTTACATGGGGACAGCTGGATTTCACAAGCACCTCAGGTGCCTGAACCATTAATGGCAACAACTTTTCTCTCTAGTATTGACAGTGTTTAAGTTTCCTGATTATTCCTCATACTAGTGTTTGGTTCTAGGTGAGGTTAAAAAAAATGTGCATGTTTATAAATGGCAAGGGAAGCTGTTCTAAAAGACAGCTATTGTTACTCAAGACCCAGAACAAAGTTTACCCACATTTACTAACATTTCATGTTATGTATGCTTTTTGGGAATTTGAAGAAGAATTCACACAAATTCCAGTTGTGGATCTTTTTAGATCAACATAAGTGAGCTGCAGCCTGAGACTCATGCCGAGGGATTTAAAGATTTTTATGAAGAAGTCCAGATTTAATGAATTTAGCCCAGATGTGGATTAAATTCCTGGAGAAGAAAAAAAATTACCTGATGTTCTTCTGATGGTAGCTCATTAGAATTAGTGACGGCATCTACATTGTCTTCTGTGTGTGCCTCATTTTCTTCAGTTATTGCAGACTTTTCAATCTCCTGACAACAAAGGGAAAGCACAACACACAGAACATTAGGCAGAGGGGGAAAGAGGAGACAATAGATGTACAAAATTGATTGTTTAAGTGCTCTCTCAGAAACTCACTGTTTCAAGCCACCAGGTAGCCATTATATACTTGTCCACATTTATTTGGACATTGGGTGATCTGACTGATTTCTTTCTGAGGAAATGAACAAGCACCTTGTACAGAGCTCTTCATTTTTAGTGCTTATGCAAGTTTATGTGAGCTATGCAAGATCACACATTCACACACAAACTGTGGGTGTATCAGGCTACATCTAGACTGCAGAGTTTTTTTCGGGTTTTTTTCGGAAAAAGATACGCAAATTGTGAACCGCAATTTGTGTATCTTTTTCCGCTTTTTTTTTTTTTTTTTCAGAAAAGGCTTTTCCAAAATGTGGCCCGTCTACACGGTGCCAAATTTCAGAACAACCTCCTCTTTTGGAACATCCCTTATTCCTCTCATCGAGAGGAATACAGAGATGCCAAAAGAACGCGCCCGTTTTTTCGGAAATTTTCCAAAAAAGTGGACGCGTTCCCTGGATGCGGCAGAGATTTTTTGGAAAAACTCTGCAGTCTAGACATAGCCTCAGTGTACTAACTCCCTTTAAGACAAAAGAAGCCTATTTCTTAAGTACGTGAATAGGCCCTTAGAATTCATTTGTCTGTTCGTTAAAAAAAAATCTCATCTCTAGCTCTGCTCCTAGGCAAAAGGGCCATAATCCTGAATTCAATAGAACTATTCAAAGTCTTAAAGCATCGTGTGTAAAGGTTTTGTTGGTCTGGGTCTCAGTGGGGATATAACATGCTGAATGATTGGAATGGATAAAAATGGACTTCGGAGAGTGAACAAAATACTCAGTTATTACTTCTGCAACTTTGTGCTCTTCAGCCGAAACTTCGCCGTTTGGAAGGTTTGATGTCTCTTCAGCAGATTTCAATGCCTGAACCAAGGAAAATGAACATTATGTGAGAACCTGAATAAATCCACAGAACAAAGTTGTAGAAAGAGCAAGCAGATGCTAAGAAAAAAAATGTTTAAAGATCTCTACCAGCAGGATACATTTTGGCAACTGACTCAATAACTCTTCATACTGATAGTACAGGTTGTACCTCCCTGGTCCGGCACCCTTGGGACCTGAGTGGTCCCAAAGTAGGGAATCTGCTGGATTGGGGAGGTCGATGCAGTGTGGGGGGGTCTGCTTTCCCCCTGGCTCCCCAGGGGCTGTGCTTTTCCCCAGGCAGCTCCACTGCCAACCAGGGCTCTGCTCTCCCCACAGTGTCAGGGGAAGGGAGCTCTACTTTTTGCCAGTGGCTTAGCTGCCACTTGGGGCTCCACTCTCATGCTGAAGTTCCTCTCTCCCTGCAGTGACTGGGAACTCAACTGCCATCCAGAGCTTCATTCTCTCTCCAGTAGCTTTGCTGCCATCGGGGGCTCTGTGCTCCTGCTTGTGCTCTCCCCAGCAGCTCTTCTGACGCATGGTGGCTCCACACTCCCCCCCAGCACCACACTATTCCCATACCGTAGGAGAGGTCAAAACAGTTTGGGAAGGCTAGAGATATAGTAGCAGATTGAATTATTCCTAATATAAATCAGTAAGTAATTTGCCTTTCTGCAATGTCATGTAAGTGTAGGGCCAACAAACCCATTGGAAATAATAATCATAGAATCATAGAATACTAGAACTAGAAGAGACCTCGAGTTGTCATCGAGTCCAGTCCCCTGCCCCCACGGCAGGACCAAGCACTGTCTAGACCATCCCTGATAGACATTTATCTAACCTACTCTTAAATATCTCCAGAGATGGGGATTCCACAACATCCCTAGGCAATTTATTCCAGTGTTTGACCACTCTGACAGTCAGGAACTTTTTCCTAAAGTCCAACCTAAACCTCCCTTGCTGCAGTTTAAGCCCATTGCTTCTTGTTCTATCCTCAGAGGCCAAGATGAAAAAGTTTTCTCCCTCCTCCTTATGACACCCTTTTAGATACCTGAAAACAGCTATCATGTCCCCCTTCAGTCTTCCCTTTTCTAAACTAAACAAACCCAATTCTTTCAGCCTTCCTTCATAGGTCATGTTCTCTAGACCTTTAATCATTCTTGTTGCTCTTCTCTGGACCCTCTCCAATTTCTCCACATCTTTCTTGAAATGCGGTGCCCAGAACTGGACACAATACTGCAACTGAGGCTTAACCAGCGCAGAGTAGAGTGGAAGAATGACTTCTCGTGTCTTGCTCACAACACTCCACATTTAGGAAAAAAATCATGTGCTTTGCCCTGACTCTGCAATGACTTATGCAAATGTTTAATGATACACACAAGAGTGGACTCAGTTGAATTCAGCCGAGTTCCTCATGTACTTAAAGATAAGAATACACTCCAGGGCTGGGGAGGCTGGGGATACGCACTGCCCACCCTCCCTGTGCTCCGGGACCAGGGAGGTTGGGGACATGTACCATCCGTACTCCAGGGCTGAGGAGGCTGGGGAGATGTGCTACCTGCGCTCTGGGGTTGGGGAGGCGGGGGAACGCATGCCACCTGTGCTCTGGGGCTGGGAAAGAGGGGGACCGTACCCACACCTCCCCGTGGTGCTGTGAGGTGGAGTGACTTGCCTCCTGTCGGGGGCAGGGCCTGTGCAGAAGGGACGGGGCCGGGGGCAGGGGGCTTGTCACCTCCAGTCCTACCTTCACCCACCGCCCATGAGCACACATTTAAGTGCTTTGCTGATTAGGGACCCACAAGTGCTGTAAAAACTTGTATCAACCTTATTAATTCTTGGTATTGTGGTAGCACCTTGGGATGCAAATCATGGAGCCGGGGCCCCATTGTGCTAGGTGCTATAGAAACAGAACAAAAAAGATTATCCCTGCCCCAAGTAGCCTACAATCTAAGTGTAAAATGAAAGATAAATGGTAGCTAACACAGGTATGCAGGGCTCCTCAAACAATACTGATCAGCATCATGCTAATCATCCTGAAGCCTCCGTGGAGATACCACGAAGGGAGAAGCACCCTGACTGACTTGTTGGCTTTATACATTTTCCATGTTATGATTTTAAAAAATCATCTCTGTGTACTAGCATGTACCTGAGATGAGAAGAGATTTATTAGGAAAATTAAAAGAACTGCCATTACCATCATCACCCTTCTAAATTCAGAGGCAGCAGCGCAGAGTGTTAGGGGCTCCTCGGGAGTGAGGCCGGTGTGCACTAGCTGCCAACCCCACCCCTGGGGACTAAAGAATAGTCGACTAACCGATAAGAATTCACGAGATTAATCGACTATTCAATTAACCGATATTTAACATCCCTACCTGGGAGATTACCAGAGGCCTGGCACCAGCAGCAGGGGTCAGGCCCATACCCACACTCACCAGTACATAGCGGTGGGAGCCCTGGGAAGCAGAGTGACCTAGCCCCAGCCTGCTCTGCTTCCTCATTTCCCAGCTGAGGCACTCCACTTCACTGTGGTGGGGAGAAGTGGAGCAATGTGGCTGGGAGCCAAAGGAGCAGAGCAGACAGGAGGGCCAGGTCGCTGCTGCAGTGAGTATTGGGGAAGGGGGGACTGACCCCTACTGTTGGCACCAGGCCCCCTGGGCTGTGTCAGTTGGAGGAGGGGCCTTTGGGGAAAGGATGGAATGGGGTCGGGAAGGGAGCAGAGCAAGGTTGGGAAGAGGTGAACTGAGGTGGAACAGGGGAGGGAAGAGGCATGCAGAGCCTGGGGAAAAGTGGGGGGAGGTTGTCCTGAGCCCTGAAGCCCCTAGGGATGGCCCTGCCCTGCTGTAAAGGTGGAAAGCTGAAGCAGAAAACTTAAAGGATTTCCCCAAGGTTGCCCAGGGAGTCAGCAGAAAAGACAAAATTAACCATAGTAATGCTTGTATGTAATTTTTTCATTTGTAGATCTCAAAGCACTTTACAAAGGAGGTTAGTGTCATTTTCTCCATATTTACAAACAGGGATGGGAGACTGAACAGATTATCACTGATCTGACATGATTTGGAAATTCCCTTGATATGCCTGTCCCTGCTATAGGTGGAATCAGCCTATTATAATAGGAGTTCATTGTTAATCAATGTTGTGCACAAGTGCCATTTCATTCATACATAGCATACAATCAGCATATCCATAAGAACATAAGAATGGCCATACTGGGTAAGACCAAAGGTCCATCTAGCCCAGTATCCTGTCTGCCGACAGTGGCCAGTAACCAGGTGCCCCAGAGGAGGTGGACCGAAGACAATCATCAAGCGATTTGTCTCCTGCCATCCCTCTCCAGCCTTTGACAAACAGAGGCCAGGGACACCATTCCTTACCCCCTGGCTAATAGTCTTTTATGGAACTAACCTCCATGAATTTATCTAGCTCTTTATTAAACTCTGTTATAGTCCTAGCCTTCACAGCCTCCTCTGGCAAGGAGTTCCACAGGTTGACTGTGTGTTGTATGAAGAAGACTTTCATTTATTAGTTTTAAACCTGCTACCCATTAATTTCATTTGGTGTCCTCTAGTTCTTGTATTATGGGCACAAGTAAATAACTTTTCTTTATTCACCCTGTCCACGCCACTCATGATTTTATATACCTCTATCATATCCCCCCTCAGTCCCCTCTTTTCTAAACTGAAAAGTCCCAGTCTCTTTAATCTCTCCTCATATGGGACCCGTTCCAATCCCCTAATCATTTTAGTTGCTCTTTTCTGAAACTTTTCTAATGCCAAAATATCTTTTTTGAGGTGAGGAAACCACATCTGTACACAGTATTCAAGATGTGAGCGTACTATAGTTTTATATAGGGGCAGTAAGATATTCTTTGTCTTATTTGCTATCCCTTTTTTAATAACTCCTAGCATCCTATTTGCTTTTTTGACTGCTGGTGCACACTGCGTGGACGTTTTCAGAGAGCTATCCACGATAACTCCAAGATCTCTTCCCTGATTAGTTGTAGCCAAATTAGCCCCCATCATATTGTATGTATAGTTGGGGTTATTTTTCCCGATGTGCATTACTTTACACTTATCCGCATTAAATTTCATTTGCCATTTTGTTG
Organism: Rafetus swinhoei; assembly: GCA_019425775.1. Lineage (NCBI taxonomy): Eukaryota > Metazoa > Chordata > Testudines > Trionychidae > Rafetus > Rafetus swinhoei. The sequence continues at coordinate 162,217,064 of CM033437.1, forward strand.
CCCAATCACTCAGTTTGGTGAGATCTTTTTGAAGTTCTTCACAGTCTGCTTTGGTCTTGACTATCTTGAACAATTTAGTATCGTCTGCAAACTTTGCCACCTCACTGCTCACTCCTTTCTCTAGATGAATAAGTTGAATAGAATTGGTCCTAGGACTGACCCTTGGGAAACACCACTAGTTACCCCTCTCTATTCTGAAAATTTACCATTTATTCCTACTCTTTGTTTCCTGTCTTTTAACCAGTTCTCAGTCCATGAAAGGATCTTCCCTCTTATCCCATGACAACCTAATTTACACAAGAGCCTTTGGTGAGGGACCTTGTCAAAGGCTTTCTGGAAATCTAAGTATACTATATCTACTGGATCCCCCTTGTCCGCATGTTTGTTAACCCCTTCAAAGAACTCTAAGAGATTAGTAAGGCATGATTTCCCTTTACAGAAACCATGTTGGCTTTTGCCCAACAAATTATGTTCTTCTACGTGTCTGACAATTTTGTTCTTTACTATTGTTTCAACTAATTTGCCCGATCCAACACAACAGAGCTGGACTTTGAGCTATATGTGGGACAGTGCAGAAGGGTGGGTTGGGAAACACCACAGGCCTAGTTAAAGAGTCCAGGGTTGTATCTACAACTTCCTCTGTCAAAGCAAGCTGAGTCACAGCCTACCATTTCTTGAAGGAGCTGTGCCCCTCCCATCAGGGGTGGGGGAGGTGGATTCTGTAACCTAGACCTGTATAGTTCTTCAGTACAAAGCCCGTTCATGTGCACAAGCATTTGTGTAGATTTCACCCAGAATGTAATGTAACCTGTGGAATGAATTAGGGATTACTGTATTGTTTCAAAGTGGAAAATGGCAAAATATAGGGTATTTTTTTTAAGTGGCAGTAGAGATTGTACGAAATCCATGGTGAAAGGAGGACTGATGGAATACTATCTATTGGAAAACTTACATAGTTTTTTTTCTTAAAAGATTTTGCTACAGCCCCATGCCAGAAAACTAACTTCTTATTGCCACACTTGTCTCTGTTCATTGTTTTACATTCTGCGTCAGTGCCTACCTTCATGTTTTACTAAGTTAAAATGAATAGGCCCCAGCAAAGGGCAGAAGTTCATACCTTTGAACCTGGAGGAGGTGACAGACCCAGGAATGAATAAATAATGTTTTCTTCTTTAGCAGAGAAGAAGGATTCAAAGTCCTAGAAAAGGAATTAAAAAAAGAACAAGATATTGAAAAGCAGTATATGCAATAGAGAACAGACCCTATAAAATCCTTCCATACATTGAACCATGACTCTCATGACTTAAGTTTTGGAGAATCTGAGACACAGAAAGAAGCATATTTAGATTAACGTGTTTAATGTCACTTGGCAAAATGAATACACTTCTGCATCTGTGTAAGGAGCAGGTAGAATTTGGCCTTCAAGCACGTACAATATTGCAGTGTATGAGCAGAGGGGTAGCTTACCGGGGCTGGCCAGTGGTGAGTGTGATGCAGCTCTTGCGGCAGATCCTCCAGGAGCTGGCCCCAGTTTCCCTCTACTCCCCTCCAGTGAGTGGAGAGGCCTAGCTGTAGGGGTTGGCCCTTGCACAGCCCCTGCAGCTCTTGGGGGTTTCATAGCTCCGGCTTCTGCCCGGCCTGCAACTGCACCCCAACCTCCAGCTGGACCGGGAGGGGGCGGAAGTCGGAGTCAGCCCTGAACTCCAGCTGCCACCCCTCCTTCCCCGAATTCAGGGTTGCAATGGTGGGGTTGCTCCGATCTTGCACAGAGGCTGTCAGTGTAAAAAGAAGCCGGGTCTTACTGTCTCGCCCAGGCTGCACTGCAGAGGCAGCTAAACTGGTGCCCCCTAGCGTGGCACCCGGGGGCAACTGCCCCTCCCCCCTCGCTACACCTCTGTGTATGAGAAACAAAGTAAGTGGGAAGGAAGGACGAAGGCTACAACCATGTTGAATCTTAAGATATGCTTAATATTAAATAAATATACCCTTTTAGTTACTCTTTTGATGCAATTGTTAAAATGTTAGTTCCCCCCCCCCTTACGTGCACGTACATAGTATCTCTAGTCGATAATCAGACCTGGGAACACATCCAGGACCAACCCACTGATAGCACAGTAAGAAAAATAGCAATTTCAATGTGTTGCAGGTATCTAAGGATACTTTGCACACAAGTAACCTTATAAATAAATACTCTTATCATAGTGTCCCCATCTACATTTAGATTAAAGTGAACAGTATGAAAATATAGTCAAACCATATTTTTAGACAAATAATAATACTCCATAAGGGTTTACGTGTAGTATAAACTCATACATTTTTGTCACACTATAGACAATCCTTTCCATGGCTACTGCTGAAATACAAGACAAACATGCATCATATATTGACTATCAGCTATGTCAGATATTACGTACAAAAGTAAGGGATTTACCTCACAATATGTTACCCTCATTAAAAATAAAGAGCAAGCAATCAGTCTACTCTAGACATCCAGATTACATAGTGAACAGGAAAACACAGTTACCTACCTTCATAACTGTTGTTCTTCGAGATGTGTTGCTCATGTGTAGTCCATGTAGGTGTGTGCGCGCTGCGTGCATGCATTGTTGGAAGTTTTCTTCCCTTAGTAGCACCCATTGGGCCAGCAGGAGTGGAGCTTCTATATCAGCTAATATATACCCCTGCTGGCCCTCCACCCCATCAGTTCTTTCTTACTGGACTGCTCTGAAGAAAGTAGTCCGGAGGCGGGCAGAATTTGGAACAGACATGAGCAACACATCTCGAAGAACAACAGTTATGAAGGTAAGTAACCGTTTTTTTCTTCTTTGAGTGATTGCTCATGTCCATTCCATGTAGGTGACTCCAAAGCAGAAACCCTAGGAGGTGGGGTGGGAATTCTAATCTTCAGCTGAGTGGAGGACAGCCCTACCCTTGAAGAATATTGTATACGAGGGGGTCTGATGTGAAAGCCCTGAGTTCAGACACGTGCCTGGCTGACGTGATAGCTACAAGGAAGGACACCTTCCAGAAGAGGTGCAGCAGCGAACGAACGTGTCACCCTATGAGCCTGGACAGAACTAAGTTTAGATCCCAGTGGGGTATGGGCTGGCACACATGCGGGTAAATTCTGTCCAAACCCCATAAAAATCTGTGAACCACAGGATACAAAGAGTGTTGTGTCCCTAGAGCCTGGGTGAAAGGCAGAAATAGCCACCAAGTGAACCCTGATCAATGAAGAAGAGAACAGCCCCTGGACCCTAAGGTCGAGCAGGTAGTCTAGAACCAACGGGACCAGCGTGTCTGTTGGGGAGATACTCTTCTGAGCAGCCTAAACGGAGAAGCGCTTCCATTTAGCCAGATAGGTAGCCCTAGTGGAAGGTTTCCTACTACCCAGCAGGACTTCCTGCACCCGATCTGAGCACTGGAGCTCAGTCACTGTCAGCCATGGAGCTTCCAGGCTATTAGGAGGAGGGACTGTAGGTTCGGGTGGTGAAGCCTGCCAAAGTCCTGCATTATGAGGTCTGCTGACACAATGGCACCCAAGTCCCTTGCTTTTTCCAATGTGCATTACTTTACATTTATCAACACTAAATTTCATTTGACATTTTGTTCCCAATCACTTAGTTTGGTGGGATCTTTTTTGAAGCTCTTCACAGTCTGTTTTGGTCTTAACTATCTTGAGTAGTTTGGTATCATCTGCAAATTTTGTCACCTCACTGTTCATCCCTTTTTCATAGCTCTAACTCGAAATAAGCTATGCAAATTGAGCTACCGCAGGCTAAGTCTAGACTACAAGCCTCTTTCGAAAGAGAGCGTCTAGACTGCAACCACTTCTTTTGAAAAAGCAAGCCGCTTTTTGGAAAGAGAGCACCCAGGCAGTCTGGATGCTCTCTTTTGAAAAAGCCCTGTTTGCATTCAAGGACGCCTTTTTTCGAAAGAGCACTTTTGAAAAAAGGCGTTCTTCCTTGTAAAATGAGGTTTACCATGGTTGAAAAAACTGCCACGTTCTTTCGATTTAATTTTGAAAGAATGCGGTGGCAGTCTAGACGCAGGGGAAGTTTTTTCGGAAAAAAACCCCCAAAACCCCACTTTTTTCGAAAAAGCCCTGTAGTATAGACACACCCTCAATTGTGTAGCTTATTTCGAAATAGCTTATTTTGAAATTGGGAGTGTCTATACAGCACTTATTTCAAAATAGAGCACTCTTCCTCCGACTTCCCTTCCTCCTCGTACAATGAGGGTTACACAAGTTGGAGTAAGAAATCCTCCAACTTGACAGTATTTCGATATTATTTTGAAATATCTGCCTGCTGTGTAGATACGGTCTAAGTTATTTTGAAATAACGCTAGTTATTTCGAAATAATGTTGCTGAGTAGACGTACCCTAAAGGGCTGCAGGACCATTCGTTGTTTTTAAAGTTTTTTTGGTAAGAAAGATTTAGCATTGAGTGATTCAGTATCACCTACCCTAAACAGTCAAAATTCATGAGTCAGAGGCAGTCAAAACCCATAATACTGACTTAAAAATCATGAATCTGATGTGCTTTTTATTTGCCTTCTCGATTGAGCCACTAGGGTGCATTCAGGTCATGATTTCAAACTTTCCTCTACAATTACCAGGACACATTTTCTTTATGTTTAAATTAAACTGAGATTCTCATGTAATCACATTATTCCAGGAGCTAGAGCTTGAAGATAAACAGATAATATTGCAAGAGTTAGCAACACACAAGAAGTGAAGGACTGTCTGAAGTAATTGGACTCTTAATTCCTAGAAAAAGTTATGAAATAAATTGTACTCTGATTCAAGGAACAAATTAGATAATGTACATTCTGAGAGATAAGTCTTACATTTTTACAGCAGTTAAATTTTCTAATTCTAAATGATCTGAGCGTTTGGACTATAACTCAAAATAGGCGTCACAATTTCACATTTGACTTTTGATTACCTCAAAGTTGAGGCCCAAACCATTGATCTTTTCTTTACTATAACAAAGGAAGGAAACCTGTTTGCTGAGAATACATGAGAAGACAGGCTGTCTCCCCAGATCTTTAGAGCTGGAAAAGTTGCACGTTTAAAAATATCCATTGTTTAAATATTTGTGATATCTGATCATCAATAGATAAGAAATATTGGGCTGAATTTTCAGAAAGGGAGGCCTAAGGTTCATGTGCAAAAGAAGTTCACACAATTGCACACCTGCAGCCAAGTATTTATTAACTTACATAGGTTCTAGGAATGATTGAATGTACAGATATTTAGACAGCTGCCCAAAATATGTATTTTCATGTGTCCAATGTGCGTGCAAAGATACGCACTTATTTTTGCCTATGGAACTCTAAGTTCTAGGTGTAAAAAATTATTTTTAGCTCCTTTGAGCAGGAATTGTACCTTATTTTTCACTTGGAAAGCACCTAGCACATTGCGCACACTACAAGAAAATAATAATAATGATAATTGTATTCCTCTTCCAGGATTATAATCTTCTATACTGTAGAATATTTTGTAAATATATCTTTCTTTCTACTAAATGCTGTTTCCTTGGTAATTCTAATGGTACAGTCTATTTCTGTCATCAAGGAGAAGATAACCATCCAAGGTTCATTAAAGTCAATGACAGCATTTCAAGCAAGGGATGGGAGTCCTAAAGGGCTACTTCTTAGTGCCTCAGGTGGCATGTGAGCAGGATTCATCACCGCATTTGGGCCACTGGTTGAATCATTAGCTTCCCAGCTTGAGCCAGGTACTGACGGGGACCTAAGGAGCTCTCTGACAGTACTGAGAGAATATTATTCACAAATATCCATACCAAAAAAAGCTCCATCAAGCACGTAGAGTTACAGTCACTGAGCCTAAACAAACTAATGAAAACCCACTATGTGGCACAAAGGGGACAAAAGGAATAGCAACATTATAAGAAAGGCATCAAAGTTGATGATAGAAAGGGAGTAGAACCAAGAAAGCGACATCTTGCAAGCCCTCCCCGAGCTGCAGTGGTGCACCTCTGCATGAAAATCCTGAGGGTGGGAGTCCATGTTTATTTGGTTGGGACCCCGCGTTTACATGCTGACCTTTTGTGTGTGTGTGGAGGGCATATCAAGCCAAATGATCGGAGCTGGACACCAGGACTGGGGAAAGAGACAGATTTTCTATATCACCTTGTGCCCTGACTATCCAGTGGAAGCTGCAGTATCTCCCATTCAGCACCCTTTAGCTCTCTCAACATAAAGCAGTAATAGGGTGTGGGTGGGAAACCAATCGAAGAACAACTCTTGAATCAGCTATGCTGCTGGGGCTGTGGGAGGGGACACATGATTTCCAGGGAGCATCGTGAGAGTGACCAGCTAGGGTTGCCAGATGGTTTCAAAAAAAATACCGGATAAAAATTTGTCAAGCAAAAAAAAGGGGGGAGTAATCAGTGAGACCTGGAGGGGAAGGTTTGGGAGGTCAGGGCCAAAATGCGGTCGCAGCCCCTTTAATTGCCACATGTCCCAAGCGGGCTTCTGTCAGGCGCTGAGCCGGGCCCAGGAAAAGCAGAAAAACTTACTTAATTAGAAAATACCGGACATTTATAAGTCCAGTATTTTCTCAATTTGTTTACTGGACACAAAGTCCAAATACTGGACTGTCCGGTTCAATACCAGACACCTGGCAACCCCCCACAAGTCACTGTCTCTGCAGAGGATAGCTAGGAAATTCCATGCAGTTCACAAAGCAGAGTTTCCCTGTCAAGTTCCCCCTCCCTGTGGATGTCTCCGTGAAAGGGAACAATCATATCATCTATTTTCTCTTCAGGGCTAAAGAAATATCTCCTAAAACTATTAACTCAAAAGAAAAACTATTTGAAGAGAGATGGAATTTAGGGCACTTTTGAAATGTGCTTAAGGAAGAATGTCTACAAAGTTACTGAAAATGTCAAATGACTTCTCACCCCACAGTACTTCTCCTCATTGAAGATCTGTGGAGGGAGGGGGATGCCATTTTGTGGCTTCTTTTCACCTGGGACGTTCTCTCTCATCCATTTCCTGTTATCCTCGTCACCAGCTATGTCCATTTCCTTAAAGTCAATCTTGTTGGCCTCTAAGAAGCCCACTACTTCCTGCTGTTTCTTCTTAATCTAGTTAGAAGAGGGGAAGAAAAAACAAGAATTGTTATTTTCATGTAAACTAAAAAATAAAATAATATTGTTATATTAAGAACCAATACAGTTATATTAAACTGGATGTTTTATCCAGTATAGAACAGTTTCTTTTAAGATACTCTTTACTTATGACATTTCATTCTGCCAAGAATCTATTCTTTTAACTCTGCCCCTTAATACTTAGGCCACAGGTACAATTAAGGATGCTTAAAATGAAAAATGTTTCATTGGTTCCTGTATTGGAAACTTTTCCCACTCAATCTGTGTTTCACTTTTTTAGGAAAAGCAAGAGGCATTGTATATGAATATTAGGACATAACTTCAGTTTGTGTATTAGATAAAATTTAAACAAGTTACTTGTACATTTTTAGTCTAATGCTCTGAGCAACTGGAACCAAGAAACCACTCCTCCAATATTTGCCATTAGTTTGCAGCTGTGATTCTGATGTTGGTTATTTACTGTTTGTTTGATGAGAGACCTGCATTAACAAGGGATGAGTGGAATGAGTTTGAGTGACATACCCAATGCATACTAATCACATGCACCTAATCTGGGACCAGCAACACATCCATGTTTCAGATGTGGGTCTCTTTTACTGCCAATTATGCTAAGCCATGTCGTAATTTAATGATATGTCAACATTGAAGCTAAAATGATCCCACTAAGCTAATTTTTGCTTGTGACATCGTATGATTTGAAAACTGATTTTCAGAAGTGAACCATTTGAACACTGAAACCCAGAATGGCACATAGCCAATGTAATTCAGATCTTAATAACGAGACAAGAAATAAACCCGCAAATTAATCTACTATGGTGTGTCTATAACCTAATCAGCCTGAAAAGCTGGAGAAGTAGACTGCCAGAATATTTAATTAAAGGACTCATTTTCATTAGCATTCTGCTTATTTCTACAAAGGCAGAAATAAAATGACAATGTGTACAATTTTGGGACAGAAAATTAGACTTGTAAAAAGGGCTAAAACTACAGACAATTTGGGATGGAAACACTAATACACAGTGTTTAAAACATGCAAGTGAATATGCAACTGATCAGTTGAAGGCTATGTCTGCACTATAAAATTATGCTGTCTTAAGTTATATGGCATATAGTCACCACAGTTATTACATCACTTGTGAGTGTCCACGCTACACTCCTTATGTCGCTGGTGTGCGCCCTCAGCAGGACCACTTATGTCAATACAGAGTACAGTGCACCATACGTAACTAGCCCACTGTGCAATTCATTGCTGTCCAGTGCAGGGTGGTTTGAGAAGCTTTTGCAATGCCTCATGCAGGCGTCATGCAGTAGTGACTGGGAGCACAGGCTCAACTTCCCATAACGTAATGTGCTCCATCCCATAATTCTGTCTGCATTTCATAATATTTCATGCCTTTTTTCAAAATCCCCACAAGCCTCTCCTCCCTCCTTGCTGGCCATAATCTCTGCCAGAAGCATGGCTCCTGTACAGCTCTGCACCATTGTGATCAATGCTGTGAGCAGATCCTGCAGTATTTGCAGGGCTGCAAAAGGAATCATGAGTAACATGACAGTTCTAGGAGTGAGATGGCTGACTGACATAGAAAGAGAGAACTCAAGGTTGTTGTTGGCATTCACAGACCAACCGCAGACGGGTCTGTATGAGAGCCTTACAGCACAGGAACACCAAAATGACAACTGCCTTTACAATTGAGAAGGGAGTGGGAGTGCACTGTGGAAACTTGCAATGCCAGATTCTGCAAGGAATCAATTTGGAAAAATCTACTGTGGGGTTATTGTGATGCAAGTGTACAGGGCCATGAATCACCTGCTGCTACACAGGACTGTGACTCTGGACAATGTGCCAGACATAGTGGATGGTTTTGCAGCAATGGGGTTCCCAAACTGCAGTGGGGCAACAGATGGCATGTTTATCTCTATTTTAGTATCAGACCACCTCGCCACAGAGTGCCTCAACAGAAAAAAATTCTTTCCTATGGTAATGCAAGTGCTGGTGTATCCCCAGAGATATTTTAGCATCAGTGTGGGCTGGTCAGGGAACGTACATGACATGCACATCTTTAAGAACATAGGACGCTTCAGAAAGATGCAAGCAGGGACTTTCTTTCATGGCCAGCAGATTGGCATTCTAACACCCCAATGGTAATTGTGCCCCTGAGATACCCAGCCTACCTTTTGCTCATGAAGCCATACACCTGCCACCTCAACAGCACCAATGAGTGTTTCAAGTGCAGAATGACAGTTGAATTTGCCTTTGGTCATTTGAAGGTTGCTGGCATTGTCTACTTATGAGTGTTTATCAGTGGAAAAAAAAAGAAACCCAATGGCTATAGCTTCCTGTTGTGCCCTGTATAATATCTGTGACTCAACAGGCAGGGGGAAATTTCTGCTGACATGGTGGAATGGCTGTCTGATGAATATGCACAGCCAGATACAAGGACTAACTGAGCTCAAAACAGAGCAACATGGCTCAGGAAGGCCTTGAAGGACCATTTTAATAGTGAGCCACAGTTGAGGGTGTTGATATAGTGTGTTCTACCTGGCCTTGATCTTTTGCAGCCTGATATGAACCTTGTCATGAGTGCTATGTGTAGGAATATAGAATTGCCAATGGACCTATTCATATTGTCTGTGAATGATGTTATGGGGTTCTGTGACAAAATGAAGTAACAGGAATTGGTGAGTGTCAGGCCTGCTCAACACCAGTCAATGTATATTTTGAATAAATAAGAATTATGTTCCAAAAAAATATATATATATATATTTATTCTGTAGTCAGGCAAATAACTCAATAAAACGTAATTAAATGAACAAATTATCTGAAAGGGAAAGAACAGTCATTTCCATTCCAGGTACATACACACCACCTGTGCCTTTCACAGGTCAGTGTATGTGGAGCTATGATTGTCTTTAACGTCCCCTGGGGTGGAGTGGTAGGGCTAGGCCTGCTCCTGACGCCACATGGATTGTTGAAGGGAGGAGTTGGCAGGTCCTACCACTGAATTGTTTATGGGCTGCAGAAGAAAGCAAGCATGGGATTCTTGGACCTGCAGGTCTCCCAGAGTCTGCAGCATCTCTGTGTGCTGCCTTAGAAGCCCTATTAAATTTGCTGCCACTTCTCCTTATCCTGCTTGAGCTCCCAGGCTTTTCTCTTCTCTACTCTTTCCTTCTCCATGCCATCTGAAAGATCATCCTCAAGGCCCTGGTCTCATTCTTTAATGCAAGACAGTCTTGCAGGATCTCCTGGGCCATATCATCATCATCTTTCTCCTCCTTATCTGGCTCAGGCATTCCACAGGTGTGGAGGAAGAGTCCCTTCAGGCCGTGATACCAGCAGCTGAAGATACAATGCACACAGGTACCATTGTCAGTGTATTCATCACAGAAATTGAAACTTAGACTCCCGGACTTCCTCCACTTAAGCCACCCAAGTTGTAAGCACTACATTCTCACTTTTCCTTGGGACTGATACAGAACAGTGCCAGTCAAACCAGGAGCCATGGTGAGAATGACCTGGGGAGCAGGAGGTGGGAAGCAGTTAAGGAAATGAGAGATAGTTTGAGGACAGCCCACAGGCTCTCAAGTATAGGTGTATAAGGCAACGGAACTGAATATTCACACCATTTTCCCTAAGCAGTGGTGATTTTTTCCCCTCACTCCTCATGGTAACAGAGACAGAAAGAGCTCAGTTAGTGCTGGGATCCCAGGCCTGTGTACTGCAATGGTGTTGGCTGAAGTGGTGGCTGAGTGGCATGGGACAGTATATTACCATAGCAGCAGAAATAAGGCAGCCTCCCATCCTCTCCAGAAACCTTTGACAAAGGATTGCAGAGTACCTCCACAAGAGTTGCATTGAGATCTCTACGGAGGATTCAGGGGAGATCTCTATGGAGGATCCCAATCCACATAAACAAATGGCTCTGGATGGTCCCTCTGCCTAACTTTAAAGGGGGATGAAAAGCAAATAACTAATCTACCTCTGCTGGTTGTTTCACTATCTCTTGCAGCACAAGTACAAAAGAGTAAAGCAACAGCTGCATCCTGCTACTTTGGGAGTTCCATCCCTGCAATGTCAAAGCAAACAGCACACTTACCAGAGGTTCCTTTCCCTGCATCAGGCTTGCCCATGCTGACTGTCAAGACTAGTAGCACTGAAGTGGAGTCAGAAACATGCCCTGGCTTGCTGAACAGCTGGATCTCCTGGTCACCTGTCTCCCACAGTCCTCCTCCTCTTCCTCTGTTCACAGTCAGGGCCTGTAGCTGAGGCTCCTTCAAAGTATCCATGGGGCTCTTAGGGAGAAGGGGTGGGGTCTCTGCCAAGGATGGCTGCAGAGCAACACAGATTCAGCTCCACACCAGATCAATTTTGTTGGCCTGCTTGGTTTAGTATGTCCACTGCAGCTCCTTGGCTTTCACACAGCACTGGCAGCCCTTTCCCTGTATCCCCTGAGCAATTGGCTCACAGGTGTTGATGTTTCACCGGCTGCCTACACAGCCTCTTTGCCTCACAGAGCCAGGAGATTTAACACCTCTTGTGTACTCTAGGCAGGCACACAGCTGCAGCATGGAACCAGCATGGTCGGCCAGACAGTTACAGTAATGGCGAGCTGCTAGGTGTGCTCACCAACTTGGACAACCAGACAAAGGAATTTCAAAAATTCAGAGGGCTTTTAAAAGGAAAAGTGGCTGCTTGTTCACGTGGCCTCTGGCAGCAAAGTTCATGATCGTAAAGAGACCGGTCAGGGTGGGGCATTGTGCAAGAACTCCTACAGGCCAGTAACAACCAATGGAAGTAGAACAGTGTCTATACTGACAGTGCATTGACCTGGACTCCATGCTGTTTAGGGAAGAGGATTTATTATCCTGGGACAGTTACATTGGCAGGAGCAGAGTTTAGATGCAGACACACATCCACAGCTAGGTCAATTGTTGTGCACAACAATTTAAGCACATCTGGTACACAGGGCAATGGTCACCTAGTGTGTCTAGGGAGTGCTGTTTGCAGTTCAACTGTTCTTCCTTCTCCTGCAGCTCTAGTTTATGGCTTTAAATATTACACATGGATAAACAAGGTTTGTCTAAATTCAGACTCATTTAGCTACAGTGGGCTTGAACATTCAGGTCAAGCAACATTAGGACAGAGTATAAAATAAATACAGAGGGGGGGACCTCAACATTTATTATTTTTAATCTCTGACAACTCAAACCCATGTTGTGCTTTGTGGGGGGCCTGTCTCATAGCTTTTGAATGCTTGGGGTGGTCAATACTATATTATACCCTATTTATTTACAGACAGTTTTATAAGGAATGACTAGTTGTAAAGAGTGTTCTCAGGTCAGGGGCAACTTTAAATTAAAAAAAAAAATCAGTAAAGTCTATTGTAATTTGCTCAATTTCTGAATAAAAACCCCATGCCTTCGTACATGGGACTGAGAGCCTACAAAGTTTATAATTATAAAAATAACCAGCGATCCTGTGGCACTGTAGCCCTGGTCTACACTAGGGAGTTATTTCAACGCTGCCAAGCTTGGCTTAAGGTAAGCTGACACCAGCTACATAGTCTACATAGCTGGAGTTGTGTACCTTAAGCCAAACTACCAGGTCTAGTGTAGACCTGGCCTTTGTGCCAGAGATGGGCTCCATGAAAGCTCTGACTAGATCAATCTGAAGGGGTTCCTGAAGTAGGGCCCACAGGATCTGACCTCATGCAAAATCCCAACTGACCTAAACTTCACAGGACTGTCCCACTTTGGCCACTCAGGTGCCCTGCCCCACTGAAATTACTTCTAGTCCATATGGCTGGCTGGGCTTGCTCTCCACTCAGAGGCTATGTCTAGACTGCAGGCTTCTTGCGCAAGAAGCTTTTTTCGTAAGAGATCTTCTGAAAAAACTTCTTTTGAAAGAAAGCATCCACACTGCAAAAGTGCATTGAAAAAGTAGTGATTGCTATGGACAGATTGGCCACCAGGGCACCTGTGCTTTTTCTTCTTTCCTCTTCCTCCAAAAAAATTCCCTCTTCCCCATCCACACATGCCTTTTTGTGAAAGAGCTGTCGCAAAAAGTCTTCTTCCTCGTAGAAAGAGGAATTCCAACTGCGCAAAAACGCCTCTGTTCTTTCAATTTACTCTCAAAAGAATGTGCTTGCCATTTTTCCAACAAAACTCTGTAGTCTAGACATACCCAGAGGCTGTGTCTACACTGGCACTCTTTTTCGGAAAAGGATGCTAATGAGACACAGCGCAATCAAATTGCTGGGATTTAAATATCCCCGCGGCATTTATGAACATAACGGCTTTTTCGGCTCGGTTTTGCCGAGAAAGCGCCAGTCTAGACGCCGATCTTGCGGAAAAGGGTTTATTTTCCGCAAGATCGCGTCAGACTGGCGCCCGCAAAACCCGAGCCGGAAAAAGCGGCAGTTATGTTCATGAAATGCCGCTGGGGATATTTAAATCCCCCGCGGATTTGCAATTGCGCTGTGTCTCATTAGCATCCCTTTTCCGAAAAAGGGTGCTAGTGTAGACACAGCCTGAGTGTTGTGACCTACCTTTCATGCATGGGGATCACAGCATCATTGTTTTGGTCCAGCTCCCCTGACAGGTGGGCAGCTGGCCCAAATTTGAGTGAATGGTGTTGCTGCAGCCTGACCACCAGTGGTAGTTTCATCTGTTGTGGAGTAAAATATTTTCATCTCCATCTCTGGCATTCAAAGCTTACCCACTGACCAATAGCAGTAGCAGAGGGTATCTGGTCAGTAAGTATATAGCAGGATTAAAACTGGCAAATAAAGTTGATTCAGTTCTCTGATCTGACACTATAAAAGCAATCTGCTCCTGAAAGGCTGACAGAGAATAAGTTACTACATTGCAGCTTCAGCGGTGGCTTGGCATGGAAGAGGTGTTATCAGTTTGCAATATAAGCTCAAGTCCGCACATGGCCAAATTCATCTACCCCCCGTCCCTCCTGGAGACAAGTGCTCTGGTGGCATGGATTTTAAAGTAAAAGAATACAGTTATTCTGTATTCAGCACAATCCTGCTGAATGGATACGTTATTGTAAAACTAAAGTCTAAGGGCTCAATACTTCAAATACACAGGCCTTCACTTGTCCACATGGGCGCCTGCTATGTGACCTCTCTTTCCTTTCCCTTCCTCCATAACCATGCACTGGACCATTAGATACACTATCCAATACAAAGATTGACACACAATTTTTACCCAGGGTCAGTGAGAATTGAAAGCCTGAATATGTTGTTTACATTTTGTGAACTATATGTTATGAAAGCAGGCTCTCTCAGGCAGAAGCAGCTCTATCCCACACCACAGCAAGCTACCAGGGAAAGCGGCTGGCCACACATGTTAGGGCGAGGCTCAGGGAGAGAAGACCAGTGAGCTCCCTCTCCTCCCTGCAGGTAATGTGGAGCAGGGAGCATGCGGCTCTGGTTTGAGCACAGGATATCAGAGAATCACTGTGCAGGGGAGATGTGGACAGTCACATGCCTTCCCATATTAGGGAAAAGGGGGAGAGGAGCACAAGGCAAAGGGGAGGATATCAGTCATTTATGCCTGGCGGGCTGCTCCCATCCCTCAATATTTCGGCTCCTCATTCCCTACTGGGAGTGCGAAGAAGCTGCCTGGGGCCTCGTCCCCTCAAGCCAGGGTCCAGGTGCCTTAGCTTCTCACCCAACTCACTCCTCCCACTATGTGACAGGAGCTGGGCAGCCTTGTTAATTTCACAGCAGCTGTGAAATTGACAAGACAGCCAACTTAGAGCAGTGGAGGTAAAAATGCCCTGGGTTCTCGCCCCAGCTCCCTTCAGGGAATGGGGTCCAGCTGCCTGGGTTTCTTGCCCTAACTCCCAGCTGGGATCTGGGTTGTTGTTCAGCTCTCCAAAGCAGCGGGAGGCGGCTGGGCTCTAGCTGCCTGAGTTTCTGATCAATTTAAGGTTTCTTGCTGTGGAATTGACAAGATAATTACATTTGCTGATGGTTAACAACGTCATCTTAATTATACCAACATACGTGCTACAGTGCTGCGCAAACAGGTGGCAAACCCCTCTTTGGCTATGTCTACACTGGCGGGTTGTTGTGCCAGAAGTATGCAAATGAGGCTAAGCGTGGAATATCGCCGAGCCTCATTTGCATACCTAATGAGCCACCATTTTGCAGAAGAGGCTCTTGCACTAGAAGGAGCTGTCTACACTGCCCCTTCTTGCGCAAGAAAAACCCTCTTGCACAATGCCGTTATTCCTGAAAATAATCAGCATAGTGGCATTGTGCAAGAGGGTTTTTCTTGCACAAGAACGGGCAATGTAGACAGCTCCTTCTAGTGCAAGAGCCTCTTCCGCAAAAAGGGCGGCTCAGTAGGTATGCAAATGAGGCTCGGCGATATTCCACGCTTAGCCTCATTTGCATACTTCTGGCGCAACAACCCGCCAGTGTAGACATAGCCTTTGTGTGGGAGCTGGGATCAGCACAGAGGATCTTCTCTTATTATGAACAGAAATTAGATCACTGAGAACGTGCAAGGTCTGGGCCCAATCCTGCAAGCAAGCTGTATGGCAGGAGACGCAAGGAGCACTTCCAGGTGTATTGATTCATCTTTTTTTAGAATTACAAACTGACTCTTAGAAGGCAGGTGAGCACATAAAAAGGTCAGATATAACCAACTGACAAAATGATTTCTGAGGTGTCCTAACCACGAATGGCAGTAAGGAACATTGGAGAAGGTATACTATTCTCTCTCCTTAAGAAAGAAGCCTCTTCTGTATTATTATAGTGGTTTTTTTTTTTTTTTAAGGAGTACACTGCTGTATCAACTTACAGGGTTTCTGAACACTTTAATAGTTAGAAAATGACTTCAATTGTGATGGCTTTTTCAAGCCAACCATCTGGTAAATCTGTATGCTAAAACTAGTTGTTGATCTTCAGCTTTCCTTAATGAATAGATTTGCATAAACTAAATTCTCCTGTTAGGAAATCTAGAATAAAAAGAGATATTATTTAAAATATTTAAAGATGTAGTAAGGGGAAAATATATCCAATAGATTTTGCTCCAAAGCTTAACCAATTATCACCAGCTAAGGATCTGGACTATACATTTTGATCCCAATCAATTTCATTGGGCTCACTTTGGAAAAATATTTTACTAAAACAATAACATATTGCAAATACAGATCCATATGAGTAACTTTTTAAAAAAAGCAACAATTGAACTAGAGAGATAAGACAGGTAACAGTAACACCATAAAATATTTTATTTGATTTGTTGAGGGAGGTTCCAGGACTGGTGAAGAACAAATGTTTCCTCTGTGAGTGCAGACAAAGCCTCAGATTAAGTATTTAGCTTATGCAGTTAGCACCTGTTAACACTTCACCTTGAATTTTCCCTTAATCTGTGCATCATACTTATGCTAACCGATCTGTTTAACCTTGTATTTAGCTGTGAAACCATTCCCAGACCTGAGGAAGAACTCTGTTTAGGTCAACGGTGTCCAATCTTTTTATGCCCAAGATCTTTCTGAATTTTAGGGCAATCCAATATCTATTCTGCCGCTTAGCCCAAAGCCCTGCCCCACTCACTCCATCGTCCCTCTTTCCGTTACTCACTCTTCCCCACCCTCACTCACTTTTACTGGGCTGGTGCAGGGGGCTGGGATTCAGGAGGGGGTGTGGGAACAGGAGAGGAGATGGGTGCTGGCTCTGGGAAGGGGATAAGGGCTGAGGCAGGTGCTTCTGTGCAGGAAGGGATTTGGAGTGCAGGAGGAGGTACGGGGTGCAGAAGCGGGTGTGGGGTGCTGGTTCTGGGAGAGGATTCAGGGCTAGGGCTTGGGATCCTGGCTATAGGAGAGGGTTGGGGGTTGGTGTGCGGCCTCCCGTCGGGCAGCACTTACCACCAGACCAGTGGCTCCTGTTCACGGGTGCAGCAATGCTGAGACAGGATCTCTACCTTTTCTGAGCTCATACAACTCTCAGAAGGGGCCAATGCATCCCTGTGACCCTGGGGCATGTGGCTCTGTGTATTACCCCTATCTGCTGGCACTGCCCCATTAGCTCCCACTGGCCACAGTTCCCATTCCTGGCCAACAGGAGCTGTGAGTGGCGGTGCTTGCAGGCAGAAGAGCATGCAGAGACTCCTGCCCCCTTCCAGATGCCACTCCATACACGTGGAGCCACACTGGCTGCTTCCAGAAATGGGTCAGGTGTGTGAGGCTGGAGCAGGCAAGGAGCCTGCTGATCACAATCCACTGGGAGACCTCCCCAGGACCAAACAGTCAATCATGATCAATTGGTCACCACCAGTGTTCCCTGTAAGCTGAGCACTTGGGCAGGAAAAATTCAGGTGCCACCTAGCTGATTAGCAGAGCACCCACTGCTGCCCATAGCTGGTAGCATGTGTTTCTATTGCTGGTGCACCTTTGCACTTGTCTTGGCACGCACAACAACATTTATTCTGCATATGGATGAAAAAAGTTAGCGGAACACTCATCACACCTGGTCTAACTAGAATGCTGGTGCCTCCTACCAACAGAATTTAGTCCTGTAAAAGATACCTCACCCATCTTCTGTCTCTACTATTCTTGGACCAACACAGCTACAACAACATTGCATACAACAACTGAGCTATGCAGATTTACACCAGTTCAGTTTGGGCCAATCATGTTTGTAGTCTGTTTCAAAACAATGATAGTAGTAGTAGTAGTAAATAGCCAAATTGGAAACTGCATCAGTAATACCAGTACAATTTATATTCTCAGTTCACAGGACAATACAAGACTGATCCAAAATAAGGTTTAAGAGGCACTTTCCATCCCTATTTTTCTATAGTAATATACAATCAAAACAATGACTTATTTATTAGAAAGTTACTCAAGCAAAACATGTTAAAGAATTATTAAGATTGTAGGCCCATATTAATAGTCTAAGTGTAGAGAATATTAGTGTTAAAACATGTACATAATACACCTAACATTAGAAATCCAGAAAATGCAAAATTAAAGTTGTGCTTGCATCAGTGTGTAAAAAATGGCCCAAGTAACAAAAAATAAATGTCAGCCAAAATGTGTTGGCATTTCACTGGTAATAATATTAATTATTGCTAATGACTGAAGATTGGGATCAATAAATGCAAAGTGTCCATTTGGCACTGATCACCTTTCTTAGCAATAATAGTAAATTGCTTTAGCAATGCCTAAACTGGTGCATCTGGATGATAAGCATATGTAACCCACTGTTCTAGGGCATGTTCTCTGTCCCTTTTATTTCAGTGCCTTATTCATAGTGAAAAGGAGTCTGCTACAGCAGTCAGCAAAGTTGATGTAGCTCTGATTTAGGAAAGCACTGAAAAGTGCATAATTTTAAGTATGAAAGTCTCATTGATTGCAATGTTTAATTTAAGCATGTGCCTAAATGTTTTGGTGAGCCGGACCCTTAGTCTAAAGGCTCATGCTTTAGTCTTACAGATTTAATCCCTGAGAATAATGAAAATGAAAGCCATTTTGCACATGGAAAGAAAATCTGAAGAGTGGCTTCAGTCATGCTTGCAGTGTGTCATTAAGGACAGTAAAATTAGCTTTGCAATTTTTCTGTTATGATCCACTTTACATATTCGTATCAGAGGGGTAGCCATGTTAGTCCGAATCTGCATAAACAACTAGAAGTCCTAAGTCTATACCTTATAGACTAAGGGTATGTCTACACTACAGCGTTATTTCGAAATATCTAATTTTGAAATAGTTATTTCAAAATAACACGTCTACACACAAAATGCATTTCAAAATAGCTTTTTGCTATTTCGAAATAGCACGTCCACACTGATTGGACACTGAATCGCATTTAAGGCCAGCCGGAACTGGTTCCGGCAGGGCATCAGGTCAGAAGTTACCTTGTGGCCAGGGCGGCCAGCAGGGCACCCTGGAAAGGGCTGGAGGCCCCCTATTCCGAAATAAGCATCTACACAGCGCTTATTTTGAAATAGCAATTTCAAAACTGGTGCTATTCCTCGTGGAATGAGGTTTACCAATTTCAAAATAAGCCCTCTGCTATTTCGAATTAATTTCAAAATAGCAGTTGGCTTGTATAGACACTAGGAAAGTTATTTCAAAATAACTTTGCTGTGTAGACATACCCTAACAGATTTACTGGAGCATAAGCTTTCGTGTGCAAAGACCCACTTCGTCAGATGCACAAAAGCTTATGCTCCAATAAAGGCATGAGCATTTAGACTAAAGGTCGGGCTCACCAAAACATTTAGGCACATGCTTAAATTAAACATTGCAATCAATGAGACTTTCATACGTAAAATTATGCATCTGACAAAGTGCATCTGACAAAGTGGGTCTTTGCCCATGAAAGCTTATGCTCCAATAAATCTGTTGGTCTATAAGGTGCCACAGGACTTCTAGTTGTTTTTCATATTAGTGGGACTCTTTCAATTTAGTTGACAGTCACAGTGACTTGTCCAGAGAAGGGTGGCTTTTTCAGTACTTTTCAACTCTTCTGCTCTGGAAGTTTCTTAAGGAGGCGGTTTCGGTGTAGCTGTAGAGATAGACACAGTTACACTTATGTGCATGCACTAGCCAGTTTGTTTAGTAGTGTCACTGTGACTGAGCAATTGCTGAGGCAGGGCTGCAATTTGAGCTCCTCTGGGAACTGGATATAAAAAGAAATAGTCTTGTTCCAGTTCCCACCTCCCCTGCATTTCCAGCTCTCAACATGTGCTGATAACAACAGCAGCAAGATTCAAAACTCCAATCTGCAGTATAGCCTTTCAAGTGACACACAATAAAGAGGGTGAGGAATAACTTAGAATATGTTTACCCTGCATAATTTTACTCTGTTCAAGTTGGTTCTGGCTTCCTTGAAAACAATATCCACTATACAACAGCATTAAACCCTAGCAGAGTCATAAGGTAGGTCTCAAAAGTAAATACATATAATTTCTACTGCAAACAGCCATGCTCACTGTTTCTAACGCAATAGGCAACAGAATTGCCTATTTTGTATATGCTAATTGTATATATTGTTTGCAAAGAGATTTCAGTCTATTGATTGAAATATTTAGACATCAATACATTAATTGTAATTAGAATTTAAATACACACAAATAATATTTATTAACTTTCTCCATGTGTGAAGGCACTTGCAAGAATTAGCTCTCTCACACACACACACACACACACGTCCCTCCCTCCCGATTCTGGTGGGGAGAACGTATGGGTGGAACATGCATGACATGAGTCACCTACCGCTGTAGACCCAGAAGATGTGGCTACAAAGACTTTGATCACCATTTCGACAGTTGTAGCAGAAAACCACCAGAAAGAACAATCCTGTTATCTTCAAGTCACCAGAGCCCTGAGAGTGAGCCTGACATTCAGCAGCTCTTAGAACAGCCAGAATCCCAAATGAATCTCCCCTCCACATCAGTCTGACTAGTTTTAGCCTCTCCCACCCACTGGTATCCTGGGTTTCCCCAGCTTCATTGGCTCTTTTAGGTATTTTGGGAGTCTAGAAGCTGGGAGAAGATTGGTTGGCAAAAGTGTCTATCACAGAGGGACCTGCACCTGCCCCTAGCCTTTTCGCTTTAGAATTGACCGGGTGACAGTCCATAAAAGGCAAGGGAGAGTGGTGCACCAATCAAACAGGGCAAGGGCAATGCTGGTGGGGACAGGAGGAGAAAGAGTGCTGGAAGAGTTTGCAAAGCTGCAGGACAGTTTAAAGGGATGTCAGCATTTTCATAATAATCTCCTATATTCAAGAGTTCACATCCACTCTCAGAGTAAAATATGGAGTCTCAGTTTGAATCTTATTTGCAGAGTAGAAGTGGCAAACTCTACCTTTAAAAACCAAACAATTTGGAAACAACAATTCTGAGATGAGCCTGAACAAAAGCCACAGTTCCAAAGAGACCTGATAAAACAAGTTTTCCTGTACTCTCTGTGGCCAATGAACAGTCCATAGTACTTTTTGTAAGAGTGCAGGCCAGGTTTCCTTTTGAAAAACTTCTCTGAGTAGTACAGTGCACTAGTTTTCCACTGACTGCTGCTTTCCCTCCCGTTGATGGCTGCACATCCGTGATGCAGATAACACACTGTTTAGCTTCTGGGGATCTTTCAGAATGAGCATTATTTTAGGAATGTGAAATATCACGTTATTTTTAAATTACAAGGACAAAATTCACCACTGCTGTAATTAGGTTCAACTCATCCATTTCAATGGAATTGAGACTCTTAATGCCAGACGTGAATTAGGCCTCACGAATTTAGACCTCATTCCGCAGAGCATTTAAAAACCTTTAACTTTGACTCAAGGCTTTAGGCTCCAGTCCTGCAAGTGTTTAACACTAAACATAGTGCTAACTACCATCGGCTCAGAGTTATGCTGAAAGTAAGCAGTAAGCAATGCACTTGGCAAACAACTTAGTACCTATATGGAACATTACATAATTTTAAAGAAATATTGCTCTACCGCATCAAAAATATTTCCATCTTTACGTAAATGGAATTCTGACTACATTTATTGAAAAAGGATGCTTTACAGTTTCGCTATTTCTCAATCTCTGTCGCCTGCTTCTCCCACAAAGAGACACAATGCAATCCTGCAAGTAATGAAGACGGGTAGTAAAAAACGTTTGCTGTCAGTTTTTCTAAAAAAATTAAATAAACTGTGCCAAAAAGGTATACTATGTATATTTTTGTTAGTCTCTAAGGGTGCGTCTACACTGCACCTAGAGCTTGAAAAAAGCTACACAATTTGAGCTGTGCAAATTGCGTAGCTCAATTTCAAGTTAATTTTGAATTAGCTTATTTTGAAATTTGGCGCTGTCCACACAGCACTTATTTCAAAATAAATCACTATTCCAAAATGTCCCTTACTCCTTGTGGAATGAGATTTACAGGGACATTGGAATAGCAAGCCCATTATATTTCGAAATAACAAGCGTGCTTAAAAGACGTAGAATAGCTATTTTGGGATACCAGAGGTATCCCGAAATAGCTCTGCAGTGTAGATATACCTTAAGGTGCCACAGGACTATGCTTTGTTTTTAAAGTTACAGACTAACACGGCTATCCCTCTGAGACTTTTATGACAAAAAAAGATACTTCATGCTAAAACTTGGCATACAGTCATTTACCCAAGAGATTTTTATTGCTAAATTCAACAAATTATTTTAGCAGAGACCAGAGAAACTTGGACTTTTTTATAGATAGCTGAAATAATGCCAGTTTTCTATTGCATTTGACTTATTTTCCCCCTCCAGGCTGCCCACTCTCTCTCTGGCCTTTTTTTCATTATTACCATCCACTTTACTATGCTATGCCTTTGTAACATTGTCTGATTTTACATTGGCTGGTCTTGCAACTCTGACAAGCTGTAAAGTTGTGCAACTGAATAACTGTTGGATATCCTGCAAAACGTGCAATGTCTGATAACATATACACGCTGTGAGTCATTTGCTTTTTGAATTTTTATTTCTTTATTTTAAAAAAATCACAAAGATTTTAGCCAGTTTTGAACAACTAATTTAATTTATTGAATTGTATAGCATCTTTACAAGCCTTCAAATGCTTTGCAGAATTACCCTGCAATTGTTTTCTACAAGGCATAGTGCTAACTACCATGAATAGTTGCACCGCTAATGATTATTATACACAGCTGTATTTGCAGGTTGGGTCCATTAAGGCATTTATTATCTTGTAGAACTGACAAGAACCATGATCAGTGCACTACTCCTTTTTATGACCCAGCTATCAAATAGCAATATCTTGTAGCCATTCTGCAAGAGCACGAGTCTTTTTTCCCCCCCAAGTTTGAAAAAGTTTCCATTTTTTACAGTTATATGAGTAAAATGTTTATTTTTCAGACTTTTTATATTAGGATTTGTATCCACCAAATATGGTGTTTTCAGCCCCTCTTTTCTCTGGCGTTTGGGACTGAGGCTGGGTGGGTTATGCGTTCCCCTTTCTTTGGGGCTGGCTTGTGAGAGAGGCTTTTGCTGTGGGTTTCAAAGAGACGTTTTGCCCTTTGATCACAGGCTCCCTAATAGCACTGCTGGGCGGCATTGTAGCAAGAAGAGAGGCCGGTGGGTTTCTAGGCATCAGACACTGGAGGGTTAGTACATGGAGTTGATGCAGAGAGCATCGCAAGCGATCATTGCTGCTGCTGACTATAATGGGGCCGCCTCCCCCTACGGCCCCCGTCGCTGGACACTGGTGGGGGCTCTGGACGCTGCTGGGGGGGAGGGGAAACAGACGCAGCGCAACGCCTTTATTTTCGGGAACGAAGGGCGTAAGAGGCGGGAGAGGAGAGCGCGCGGGAGGGGACCGGGAAGACCCAGGAAGGGGGAAAGTGGCGGGTCCGAAGCCAGGCGCCCCGGCTCAGAACGCTGAACTACAAGCCCCAGGATGCACCGCGCCAGTGTGCCCGGTTCCCATAGCAACAAAGAAAACAGCGTTTCCTGCTAGAGCCAGGTAACGAAGGGGTGACGGCCCCGCCCTGTGCGGGGGAAGGGGCAGGCCGGGCGGGGCGGGGCGGCTGTGTGGGAGGCAAAGGTGGAGGGTCCTACCTGTGCGGGGGGGCGGAGCAGAGGCGCTACAGGGAGCCCACCAACCGGGTTGTCCTTCCTGGCTGCATCCTCTGCCTTGCAGGGTCGGTGCAATCGCAGCCTCTAGCTCCACCCGCCGCTGCCCCAAGTCCCTGCAGACTTCGGACTGAGGTGGCCTGCTGGTGCCCCAGGCCTTGGACCAGCTGGCTGGAGGAAGATCTGGCCATATAGTGACACCCTCCTCACCATGCTTTCCCAGCCTTCCTTTTGACTGTCGTCAGACCATACTTCATCTCTCCCTGCCCCCTTATTTTTGCTGCTTCTGGGTGCGGGGGGGGGGGACAACTTATGTTGAAACAGAGATTGCAAACTGTGTGCTAATGTAGATCCTTGCCCAATACCTAGGCTAAGATACGATTTCTGATCCCTTATGGACCATTGCCTGGCATAGAATCACTGGGGCAAAGTACTGCCACTGCCCCTGCCACTCCTCCCCCCTCACCTTCTCCTGGAAGAGAGGACCCCCACAGGGGTGAATTCCTCTGACTGGTTTCATATGATGTTAATAAGAGGAGGCAGGGTGAAGCCCCACAGCAAGTAGTCCTTCAAAGAATCACAATTTTAAAATGGCACTGCTGAGAGTGTAACTTAACCTATCTTGCTAGCTACTGTAGTAGCTCCAATAAGATATGTGCAGTGAATAAGCAATGCACTCTGAGTTGCTGTCTTGATCTCCTGTGAATAATAACTAGAGGTGTGTAAAATATTCAGAAACAAAAATACTCTTGGGTATTTTCTATCTTGTTATGAATATGAAAATTGCCCTGTTTTCTGAAAAACTCAAAATTTGTGGTTCATTTTGCTTAAAAAATGGTGTGGGGGGTGGAGGACATATTTTCAAATACAATGAGCAAATGTGGCTCCATGGTAAAAACATATTTAAATGTACCTAAGTCAAGTACTCGTAAATCTGGAAATATCTTAGTTTGATGATGATTTCTGAGTAAGACAGATTTTATTATTTATTTTTATTTTTACTATATAATATGAACACCCTGATTCATACAGTAAATGTTTTCCCTTTTCTGAGACTCCTGAGAACGTACCTATTCCATTTTAGGCTCTTCAAAGATTATATTATCATATTCTTTCTCTAGAAGCTAAGGGTTTTTCTGTATAGTTCTGAGTGGGCATAGTTAGACTTGAGGAATAACACAAGCGTTGTCCCTACCTCAACTCCCATACACAAACAAAAATCTCTAGCTGGAAAGAAGTCATGTTTTAAGCTTGAGCTAGCTTGCCTGTCAGAGCATGTCTACACTGCAACTGGCAGTAAGCTTTCTGGCTCAGGTATACAGATTCAGGATGCAGCGCATGTGTTTCTATTAGAATTCAGGGAAGATTATACTTTTGAACAGGCAAATAAATGCAACGGTTTTTTTCATATTTATGTGTTTAAACTGCAAAACATTCTGACTTCTGATAGGTCATGGAACCCAGTGACGATATCCTGTACTAGCAACACAATGATGCCCCTAGATGACTGTTTCCTCCGTATTATACTGCCAGAAGATAGTAAGTCAGAAATCTACACAAGAAGCAGAGGCAGTAATGAATCTCCTAGGACCAGTAAGAGCACCAGAAGCAGCAGTAATAGCAGAATTAATAATTATAGTAGATGCAGTAGAGAATATGAAAGTGAAAGTTCTCCTATTAATTATTCTGATGATTTTCTCACGGACTTTTCTGAATCAGCTGGCAATAGCAATAATTTAGAACAGTCAGGAGCCAAAGAAAAGAAACTACAGAAGAGGAAAAATAAGAAAAATGGTCAGTCAAAAGGTAAAAAGAAAACTCTTCTTGTTTCCCCATTAATAAATGAGATTGTTGACAATAGCCAAATAATATACATCTGAAGATTGATATTATCCCCTCTTCTTCACAGTTTTTGTCTTAATATGTCACATTAAATAAAAATAAGACTTTGTTTTAGGTCCATTTCGGGCTCTCATTTGTCAACCAATATAATACTGAACAAGTTATATTATACAAAATATATCCCTTCTTTGTAAACACTAACATTTTTACTTTCATATCTAGAAATGGATTTCCTTAATTCCCACCATTCAAGTACACAAAGTGATTGTAAAACTCAGATGTCAATTCCCACCCCTGTTCATCACCCTCATGGGGTCCCAAAAACTTGGCTCCAGCCCAGGTGTCTACTCTAAACTGTAATTTAATAACCCCAATGGCCAAACCCTGCAAGTCTGAGTCAGCTGACTTGGACCAGCCATGGGTCTTTTATTGCAACATGGACATACAACTGGAATTCCCAATTCACATGACCTCATACATCATGCTTTTACTCTCTTCTCCTTCAAGCAAATCCTTTTGAGATACCACTTCCAAAAGGCTTATACAACCTACTCTTTTCCTCAAAGAACTGTTAACAAGACACTCTGGAGAAAATAAACAAATAAAACCAGAAAACTCATGGAATTAATGCATAGACAAAAATGGAATTAATAAAATACCAGCTAATTTAACTATGTAATCACTTTCTTGCATAATCCTATCCCCAGCCTTCATCTATAACAAGATCCAAATAAGGTGTCTTTTTTAAGTGAGGTTAATTAGCCACTGGAACAATTTACCAATGATTGTGGTGGATTCTCCATCGCTGGTGATTTTAAAATCAAGATTGTATATTTTTTTCTAAAATATCTGCTCTAGGAATTATTTTGGGGAAGTTATGTGGCCTGTGCTACACAGAAGGTGAGACTAGAAGATCACAATGGTCCTGTCTGGCCTTGAATCTCTAAATCTATTATGTTTTCTGTTTAGTGCCTGCTCTTGTAAATAGTTCGTATCTGGAACTCCCATTAAGTTCAACAGAGGTGCTTAACAGGATTTTTCCCTTAGATTGCAAGTTCAAGTCAGGGACCCTGAATGATATTTTTCTTCAAAATGTCTAAAAGATTTTGGGTGCTATGTAAATTATGAAGCTAATTCTCTAGCAGTGTACTTCCTGAAATGCCTTAGAGCTACTATGACATTGAATTGCTGCATAAAAGGAACAAAAACATTTAGACTTTAGAGTTCCAACTCTTTACATTTTCAGTTATACTTCAGAAAGGGACATTGATAGTAGTGTTATCCTTAAAATGTCATATTTATTAAATATGATGTATTGAATGGAAAACTGTGTAACTAATTCAAAATGCTTGGTAATGTAAACACTATATTAGTTCTTGTAAGATATGTTTGATTTAGTTCAAATCAAAAGATGGTTTGAAAGTGATACAATTATGTGTAGAATTCCTAGATGCAGATTTGTTAGGGTATGTACTATTATCATCATTTTGCTTTCTGACTTTTTGCAGATACAGTAAATTATGATTTTCTTCCTCCTTCATCATGAATTGAATTTTTCTAAGTAGGGCCTTATCCAACTCCACTGAAGTCATTGGGAGACTTTCCATAGGAAATTGGATCAGGCCCATACAATCTAATCCTCTGAAAGCACACATTGACTTCAATGAATTATTGAGAGACAAACTTTGTTTCAGGTGGCATTGGGGAGACTGTTTTGTAAGGACATCTCACCAGCCTCAGAGAAATCCTCATTTCTCTCAGAGAAAGCTGTTGCTGTAATTTTAGCATTAAGGCTATCTAAAGTGAAGATGGTTCCTTGGGGAAGATAGTGGTCAATAGGATGAGGAAGTCAAGGAACCTTTGGATCTCCTATGGATCTGGCTTTTGTTGTGTCCAAATGCTGTCAGGAAAAATCCATGCTATAGATGTATCAGCACAAAATATTTGAACAGTGAAATTTTAGTACAGATTTTTGACACTGCCATACATACTGGCTTTAAGTAGCTTCAGATAGCTACAAGTAAAAATATGTACTGATATTGTTTTCTGTACCATTACATGATATGTATGTTGCTATGAGTTTGTTTTGGTCTGAATGCAGGAGGCAAGAAGTTGCCATCTAAGAAGATGCAACTCCAGAATACTTCATTTGTAAGTGCTCAGAATAATATGGTATTCCAGAAAAAAGATGCTACAGCTCAACGTATATTATCTGCAAGACTTCACAAAATTAAAGAGCTGAAAAATGAATTGTCTGACCTCCAGCATAAACTAGAAGCATCAAACTTAGAAAATCATCTTCTGAAACAGCTTCAGTATCGACACTTGAAAGCAATAGGTAAATATGAAAATGCAGAGAATAACTTGCCTGATCTTATAGCAAAACATTATAGTGAGATAAGATCTCTAAGGGGACTACTTAGGAAATCTCAGGAACAGGAGCGAAATACATCCAGGAAGCTTAGAGAAGTTGAAGCAGAGCTGTTAAAGACTAAAGATGCCTTGCAACTATTGCAGAAACTTTCAGAAGACAAGAATCTTGCAGAAAGAGGGGAACTTACTCATAGATTATCAATCCTTACAGAAAAAATGGAAGCCAATGATAAGAGAATACAGGTAATATGCAACATAACCTTGTATTTTTAGAACTATGATGGGAAACATTTTTGTGAAAGAATAATGCAAGAGTATTAATCAATGCATATAAATGAATATTTATAGTGCAAGCTAACAATACAGAAATTCAGATCCATTTGTTTTAATCCAAAGCTTTCCAAAGTGTAGTGATAGTATGAATGAATTACCCATAAATTTAATAAAATCTTGTAAAAATATATCAGAGAATTAAACCTAGAAATAAAGATTAGTTAAACTGTTGCCCTGTTTCCTTTAAAAATCTGACATGCTACTGGAGATCTGTTTCCAAATCTCCCAATCATTCCTTAGTACAGATGTAGTCAAGCATAGAGCAGTGGTTGACTAGTGCATTAAGCATTAGTCAGGAGTCCTAGATGTAGCTGTACCACTGATTTGATATGTGACTGCGGGCAAAAGAATGAACTTATTTGAGCCTTAGGTTATTCATCTGCTAAAAGAATGGACAGTATTTAAGGAGGGTGATGTGAGGGTTTATAAACAAATATATCTAAAGTACTTTGAAATTCTTGTATGAAAGATGCAGTATAAAATATAATATTATTTATTTCAAAGTTTTTTGAAAGAGTTAATATTTAATTTATATTGTGACCCCATCATTGTGATATATAATGGTATTTAATCAAAATTAATAAAAACAACTGTTGCCAGCATTTGAGTGAACAACACCCCTGTGAGGATGCAATATTCTTCCAGAAGGACATAAAGAATGGAGGGAGAAGCATGAAGAAATAATATAGTATAGAGATTCAGTAAAGTGAGAATTGGCAGAGTAGCCATTGGGAAGAATACAAGAACAATTGCTTCATAAATTCATAACACTATTTCCTCCTTATTTCTGGGGGTGGCAATACTCTAAAACCTACCTCACAGCTAACATCATCTTCCAACCTTTGATGTTGCTCCCTCTCTGCATTACAGTGATTTGTCTCCAGTGGAGAGTGTTGTATATTGTTCTTTCTGAAGCTCATTAACACTGCTTTTATAGGATGCTTCTAGAGAGCTGTGGAGCATGGTCTTTCCTTACCCCTTAAGGGTTGGGCTTTTGCAGTATTCCCAGGGAGTTAGAGGTTGAAACACCAAGTATCACAATGACCAACTTTTAGGAACCTAGCAAATAACAGAAAAAATGTGGTGATACACAAAACCTGAACTTGGTGCTTACGTTCCTATACAAAGAATGGAGAGAGATAGATGTCTTAGAATGTGATCAGCAAAAGCCAACATTCTACTCAGGAGCCATCTAAACTAGCTAATCAGAGATGCTAATAATCTGTGCTGAGCCCCAACCTCTCTGAGACCGGCACCTAAATCTGGGCTTCGGGAAGGTGCCTAAATCTATTTCGTGATCAACAAACAGGAGCCAGGCACCTAGTGTCAGGTGGCCTAAGTCCTTCCTGAAGGAATGAACTATGTGCCTACTTCACACCACACAATTGCCACCAGAGGAGTAGGAGATGGTGATCGTACCCACCTTGTAACTTTATTTGTGATTAGAACAACTTTGTGCTCTTACTACTGAGCTATAGATATTCTGATATGGGACTCTCTCAATCTCTCCTTTGAAGGTGTTCCACTGTGGATTAAATAATGAAAGGGTAAATGGCCTGGGGGTGGGTGGGTACGTACGTGTACGTACATCCGTACATACACACACACACACACACACACACACAGGCTGTTTAAGTATTTATCTACTGTCATTGGATCAGAGTGAGGCTATGTCTACACTACAAGGTTTAAAACTCTGTAGCATCCAGGGAACGCGTGCTCTTTTTCGTACCAGTTTCCAAAAAATCAGGTGCGCTCTTTCGGAAGCCCTCTGTTCCTCATTTTATGAGGAATACGGATTCTTCCAAAAGATGAGATTTTTTTTCTACATTTGGCCCCGTGTAGACGGGCCAAATGTCAGAAAAGCCTCTTCTGAAAAAATAATTGGAAAAAGGTATGCAGTTGTGGTTCGCAATTTGCGTACCTTTTTCTGAAAAAATAACTGCAGTGTAGACATAGCCTGAGTGAGTTTGTAGGCTGGTGGTTAAGGCTAGTACAGTTCCCTTCCTCCGTTCACTGCATTTTTTTTTTTTATCCACAAGGTAACAGTTTCAGCAAGAGAGAGTGAGGGAACCCCCAAATCAGAATGTTTTGTAGTTCAGTGGTTAGAGAACTGTCCTGAGAAATAGAAGATCCCCTGTACAAGTGCTTTCTCATGAGAGGGGGGGATTTGAACCTGCATTCCCCACATCTTAGGTAAGTGCTCTAACCCAGGGCTAAAAGCTATAAACAGGACAATACCCTTTCCTCCTCCAACTGGATTTTGGAAGGGAAGGCACCTACTGGATCAAGCCCTATATGCGATTTAGGCAGTCCAATGCCTATTTTCTCCCAGTTCATTAATTACTCTGGGCTTAGGCAGAAGGAGGCATCTGAACTCCCAGAGTGGGGGAAGCAATGGCCTTATCCCAGAGTCTAAAACGTACGCGCCTAGGGAACTTTACAATGGAAAGTTAAGCATGAAGCCTGGCCTACACAAGGGTATTATTTCAAAATAACCCCCCTGTGATGGATAGGAGGAGTGCTGGCTAGTACCCGGTGACTAAAGAGTTAAACTCAGGTAGCTAGCAGGGGTGTTAAAAGCCAGGAAAACCAATGGGAAAGATGGTTGAAATTTGAATTGTATATAGATACCTGCTGCTGTTTGTCTTTGTGTGACTTATAAGTTAAGCGCTGGAGGGATCAACTTGCAGTAATCAGAATTACCATGCCTACAAGGAATATTGGGCATGGGAGGGAACTGGGCCTTGAAATATGGATCAGCACGGATTGTGAGTAGAGAGAGGAATGAATGTTTAGTTGCGATCAGAGTTGTTTTCTTTGTTTTGGTTGGTTGGTTAAGCTTCTCTCTGTGAATTCATGCCTTCCTTCCCCCATTCACTATCTAAGATGTACCCAGAGATGTTCTCTGTGTTTTAATTTGTTTTACTCGGTTGCTCTGTAACACCTAGCTACCAAGTATGCTTTATCAAGAATATCTTTTTGTTTTGTTAATAAAATCAGTTTTTAAGGCGATGATTTGATTCTTGTGTCCTGGAAGGAAATAGGAGGTCTGTGTATGTGTATGCATGCCTAAGACTGAGAGGTCAGCTACCAGAGACTGCAGCTTGTTTTCTCTCTCCCCAGCTCTCTTGTGGTAAAAGAGCTTGGGGGTATCCCTCTGGAAGAAGTCCAAGTGCTTTCTTCCTGGGTTCAAGAAGAAAAGGGTTCTTTTGTTTCACTTGAGCTATGTCTACACTGTAGCCTTCTTCCGGAAAAACCTATGCAAATGAAGTGCGGAGTAGAATATCATCGTGCTTCATTTGCATAATTAATTAGCAGCAACTTTTGCGCAAGAGGCTTTTGCGCAAAAAGGAGCTGTGTAGACACCTCCTTTTAGCGCTGCGCAAAACCCCCCTCTTGCACAAGAGCATTTCTTCCTTCCTGAAAAAATGAGAATGGCTCTTGTGCAAGAGGGGGTTTTTGCGCAAAAAGGAGGTGTCTACACAGCTCCTTTTTGCACAAAAGCCTCTTGCGCAAAAGTTGCTGCTAATTAATTATGCAAATAAAGCATGGCAATATTTCACTCCACGCTTCATTTGCAGAAGCTTTTGCAGAAGAAGGCTACAGTGTAGACATAGCCTTGGTGGTGGCAGCTATCTCCCAAAGTCAGTGAATCTGACCTTGCGGAGTTTTTAAGAAGAAGCCTATAAAGGTAAGGTATTTTAAGGTCTCTTGCAGGCCCCCACCTTCTTCACTTGAAGTGCTAGAGTGGGGAACAGCCCTGACACTCTCCTTTAGGGCACATTTATAAGCGGAGTGTCCACACTACCAAACCCATTATTTTGAAATAATGGGCTGCTTATTTCGAAATCTGTACTCTTGCTTTCCTTGGGAAATAACACTAATTTTGAAATACTTATTTTGAAATAGCATTAGTGTGGATGCTCCGATGCTGCTATTTTGAAATAACTACTCCCCAGAGTAATTCAAACTAATTACTCCCCAGTGCTTCCTGGGGCTCTTAAGTCGAGGTAGCGTTTCCACAATAACGGAGCCTGCCTCTGAGTAATTTCGAGGCTTCCCCGTAGAGGGGACATGCTCTTTCAATTTTGTAAAATCAGGAGTTAAGGTAAATTTAGTTATTTCTAAATAATTTCCTAGTGTAGACATGCCCCAAGTGAGTTTAGGTGCCTACAGGATTAGGTAGCAGTGAAGCAAAAGTTTCCCCCAGTGCTGCCACACATGGGGATTTAGGTACCTAACTCTGGAACATAGGAGCTTCAGGGGGGTAGCCGAGTTAGTCTGCTTCAGAAAAACAACAAATGGTCTGGTAGCTCTTTATAGACTAACAAAACATGTAGATGGTATCATGAGCTTTCGTGGGCACAGCCCACTTCTTCAGATGACCAGAGTTATGAGTTTGGGATGTGAACACTCAAAATAAATAGGAGAGGGGAAGGGGGGAGGGGGGAGAAAAAGGGAAGGGGATGAGAGACCCACCCCCTCCTTTTTTCTCCCCCGCCCCTCTTCCCCTCTATTTATTTTGAGTGTTCACATCCCAAACTCATAACTCTGGTCATCTGAAGAAGTGGGCTGTGCCCACGAAAGCTCATGATTCCATCTACATGTTGTGTTAGTCTATAAAGTGCTACCAGACCATTTGTTGTTTTTTTTCTGGAACATAGGTCATTCAAAGCTTAAATTCATAGCAGTATTAAACACAAATATTTTAAGTAAAAAAGTAATGACTTACAGAACTGTTAAAAATGTCTCTGAGAGAGTGTAATAAAGGCATGTGATTAGTGAAAATAAAGAGGATTCAGTGCCTTTAATGCTCATACTTATTAACTCTAATTGTCTTTATGAAGAAAGCCTCCAACTCTGATTTTTAATAAAATCTCAGAATAGTGAAGTTTCCATTTACCCTCCAGAAATTCATTTCTACTTTATCAGAAGAATAACTGAATAGTTGCCATTCTGAGAGCTGTTTATTTGTAGAGCCCCCATTGAGAGTCAGTGGAAAGTTTTGTTCATGGAGACTTTGCAGTATTGGGTGCAAAGCTTATAACTTTGATGCCCATAACAGTGCATTGCAATCACATTTTATCCTCTAGGTTCTAAATGATACAGGATATGATTCTCGTTTATACTGCCACAGTGGTGTAAATGGATCATAATGTAAATGAGAATCAGGTCCCTATGAATTCCCAAAAAAGACTTTATTGAATTGAGACATCAGGAATTTAGTATTTTGACTTATTTTTAATTTTTGAATAATTATGTTTCCATTATAATTTGGTAAAGTTTGTTTTGAAATGTAAATGGAGACAGTCATAAATAGGAGATGCTAAGGAGAGTCTTACTTACCTGAAGTGTGAGGAAAGGGGTAAGCAACTGGAGATGCACTTAGGAAGGGGGTTTGGGCAGTCAGCCAACAAAAATGCAGATAGGAATTTCAAACCAGGAGAGGGGGGTTTTTCTTTCTCTCTTCTTTGTTTGAGATCAGAACAGTTTCTCCCAGGTATTGAGGGAAATGGGAAATGGGCTCTCTCAAAAAACTGACTCCTTGAAATGTGTAAGTAGGGAAAAGTTATCTAGTCCATCAGGGTTTATTGTTTTCCTTGTCTGAAGATTTGGAAATCATGTCTGAGCTGGCTAATTGGTTTTCTCTTTTGTAACTAAGGATTACAGCCCAGGGATTTTCCCTGAGTCTGTCACTTCATGGCTATCTAACACCTAGTCATTTACTATGTTTGCAACAGTAGTTTTATTTTGTTAATAAAAGAGTTTTCCTTTTTGTTTTGATTAACTGGTATTTGTTGGTTGTGTCCTTAAGTTTATGTGCCTAGTTACCCAGGCAGAGTCCATTGTTCTCTGTGGTTTCCCTCTGTTTTCCCAACTCCAGGCAAAACAGAGGTTGGAGGCAGGGGGAGAGCTTTGCCTTAGGGAGGGGATTCCCAAGTGATGTCTTCCCAGGAAAAGGGTTTATTTTATATTTTCTTTTAGTCACTTGGGTAGAAGCAGCAAGAAATCAGTCTTTGTCTTTTTGAATCTCGGGGACTAAGATTGAACAAGTTTGCCTCTGGGAGTCAGACAGGTTTTGCATAGTTTATTCTACTAGCAGGCCCCCCATCTCTGCGCTGGCGGGTTCTTGCGCAAGAACTCTTGGGCAAGAACACGTCCACACTGGCTTGTGCTTTTGCACAAGAGCATCCATGGCAGTGTGGACACTCTCTTGCGCAAGAAAGCTCTGATGGCCATTTTAGCCATAGGGCTTTCTTGCGCAAGAATCCCCTGCTGCTCGTCCACACTGCCCTCTTACACTTGTTAGAAAAGAGCATAGCTCTTGTGCAAGAAGCCCTGTCTTCCGACGCCCGTTCTTGTGCAAGAACCCGCTAGTGTAGACATAGGCCAAGTGTCAGGTTGGGGAATTGACCTGTGACAGAGACACTGCATTTTTATTTTCTTACAAACTTCTAATTTCAGATTTTACTTACACTAAAATATGATTTAGATTATTTCATGTTTTCATTATGTTAAGTCTGCTTATTTTTTAAACCTTATGTGAACTGAAATTCTTCAGCAGTTATAGTGACTATACCTACATGGTTAAATATATAATGTTTCTAGGGCTTAGAAAAGCAACTGAAGCTGAACAATAGCATCTTTAGTCGTCAATTGGCAGCTGAGAGTAGAAAGACTGTAGCAGCTCGGACAATCACAAAGAACTTGCAAATGGAAATTAAGTCTCTTCAACAAAAAATTAAGGTACTCAATATTTAAAACAGGTTTACTTTTTATAAGCATGTCATATGTCTTACATTACATGTTCCTAGTCTTCAATGGGGTAGGCATGTTACTCTGTAACATTAAAAACAATGAGCAGTCCTGAGGCACCTTAGAGACTAACCAATATATCATGGGCTTTCATGGGTAAAACCTACTGGCTCGCTGCGTGTCCGGTCTTGGGAGTGCGCATTATAGATAAGAGTTCAGTTTATTCCAGAATTCTGACGTTTAAAAGGCAGGTGCACATTATACGTAGGTGCGCGTTATACTCGTGATTTTACGGTACTACATTAAGACAGAAAAATCAAATGCACAACTACAAAATGGGGAGTGACTAGTTAGGCAGTTATACTGCCGAAAAGGATTTGGAGGTTACAGTGGATCACAAACTGAATATGAGCAAACAATGTGAGGCAGTTGTGAAAAAGGGTTGCATCAATTGTATTTCGAAATAGCTTATTTCAAAATTTGGCACATCTACACAGCACCAAATTTCAAAATAGCATGCTATTTTGACACACCCCTTAGCCCTTGTGGAACGAGGGTTACAGGGATGCTGAAATAGTGCACCCATTACTTAAAAAAATATTTCAAAATAACTGGTGCATTTAAAAGACGCGGGGTAGCTATTTAGGGATTCCTCTGGTATCCCAAAATAGCCCCACTGTCTAGACGTACCCAAAGTCTAATATTATTCTGATTGTATTAACAGAACTGTTGTATGAAAGACATGGGAAATAATTGTCTTGCTCTAGTTGGCACTGGTAAAGCCTCAGCTGAAGTTCTGTATCTAGTTTGAGGTGCCAAAATTTAAGAAAGATCTGGACAAATTGTAGAGAATACAGAGTAAAGCAGTAAAAATGACAGAAGTTTTTAAAAGGCTGACCTGTGAGAAGATTTTAAAATTGGGTAAGTTTAATTCTGAGAAAAAAGACACCTGAGGGGGTACCTGATAATAGCCTTCAAATATGTAAAGGGCTGTAATAACGAGGATTGTGGTCAATTGCTCTCCCTGGAAGGTAGGACAGGAAGTAATGAGCTTAATATATATTGAGGGAGAATAAGATAGATATTAAGAAAATCTTTTTTACTATAAAGATAGCTAAGTTCTGGAGTAGGCGTCCAAGGAAGACTGTGATTTCCTGTCATTGGAGGTTTTTAAGAACAGGTTAGACAAAAACCTGTCCGGAATGATCTAAGAATACTTGGTCCTGCATCAGTGTGAGGAGCTGAACTAGATGATCTCTCAATCTCTCTTTCAGCCTTATATTTTTCTGATTCTATGAGCTTTTTGTTAGATCCTTTGCAAAAATATTGCCAGATCAGAGTTTACAGTTCATTTTGACTAAACAAAACAATAGAAATGTTTCAATGATTTGATTTAAATACTAACTGAAACAGTTTTGTTTTGACAAATTAAACATTCCCCTGCAGCGTTTGCAACCCAAACATCATAGCATTGTGTCAGTACATGAAAACCTAAAAGTGACATGAAATAGAAATAAAAATGCAAAATGTGTTAGCTTACCATGAGAATAATACAAAGGATAAACTGCATAGCGAAAAGTATAATCAAAACCTTTAAGCTTTACTGCAGTGGTATCAGTTAAATATAAAACACATGTTATAGCTCTGTGGTAATAGATAATCCACTCCTGTGGAAACCACACCCCTCTGAGGGTATGTCTACACTTGCACCCTAGTTCGAACTAGGGATGCAAATGCAGGCATTCGAAATAGTCAATGAAGCGGGGATTTAAATATCCTGTGCTTCATTAGCATGATCTCGCCGGCATGTTACTCCAAATGCCAGCTGTTTCGAAAGTGAAAGTGCGTGCCAGGACGCGTTAGTTCGAACTAGGGTGCAAGTGTAGACATACCCTGAAATAATAGTTGTTGTATTCCTTCCCTGTACCATTCAATTAGAGGTGGAATAGGCTGTGCAGTGTGCCTCAATATTGCCATAGCCCTGGGGAGAGGTGCCGATGCTGGGATTTCCCGGGAACTGGGGACCCCGATCTCTCTGCCCCAGATCCCATCCCATTCCTTCCCCCAAGCTCCTGCCCTGCCTCTTCCCATCCCTCTTCTGCACACTCCCTCTACTTCCTGGTCCCCACTCCTCCCCCTTCCCCAGAGTGCCTCCTCAACATTACTGAACAGCTGATTGCAGCAGGTGGAAGGTGCTGGGAGGGAGAAGGAGAAGCTGATTTATGGGGCTTCTGGTGGGCGCTGAACACCCACAGTTTTTTCCCATGGGCACTCCAGCCCTGGACCCACCCATGGAGTTGGTGCCTATGGTCCTTGCTGATCGGAGATCCCCAGGGACATCTGCACAGAAGCACTATGCAGCCATACGGCTCTGCACCAACAGTCCTCCTCCTCCTCTGTTTTTGGCAACATGACTGCCAAAAGGGACACTCCCTAGCTGTGGTAGTACTCAAGAAATCCTTGAGGAGGATTCAGCAGAACAGGACTGACATACGAAGTCTGTCCTATCCTCTTGTGAATCAAGGCCCATAGAACACCCATGGACCCACAGAATTGATCCCCTTCCTCACAGGCTGGTCCCCTCCATGTGAAGATCTGAGGAGGAAGGACAATTGCAGGAACATGAGATTTATACCTCACAGTGTCACTTTTATGAAAAGCTATTTTGAAATGCACATTGTCTGCTCTAATTTTCTATTTCTATTATAACACTTGTCTGAAATATTTCCATTTCATTGTTAATCTAAAACTGTGGGTCCAGGTTTCTGTGCCTCTATTTTTTATGTCCAATTTTCTGTATTTAAGTTTTTAGATGACCAAAACTTGGATATTAGCACAAACAGCAATTGGGCATGCAATCAAACTGATTTCTGTGCTGAAACACTGTTACTCTCATGTACTCTGTATAGCTGGGAACTTAGATTGAAGAGTACACTGCGTTTTATATGTATCTTACTATTTGGCAAACTGGCCAGTAAGAATGAATGCAAAGTAAGAATGAAGTTGAAGTTTGTCTTATATACTTAAGGAACGTTAAGATATGTTTCACTTTGGAAAACATTTTTTTCAATCAGAAAGCTGTCAAGTTTCTCGTCCTTACTGCTCTACTGAATAAGAGTTTGTAAAATATGAACAAAGATACATCATAAATAAAAAGGAACTGTGGAAACCAAATTTTGCTCCACAGATTACTTGTAGACTGTGCAATATAAAGCAATTTTAGCTTTAAATATAGAATACTTAATACAAACAAGGACAATGAAAAATGAAAGATAAACATTTATTAGAGAAGTCTCCAACTCCTGAATGCAATGCTATTAAAATGGATATGAAAGAATGTAGGTGTTGCTAAGTCTTAAACAGGATCAGAATTCAAATTCTGCATTACATCACTAAAAAAAAATTAGATTGCTAGTTCCCATTTATGGACATCACCGGCTCACTCCCATTGAGACAATTAACTACAGCCTGGTCTACACTAGGGATAAGTTTGAATTAAGATACGCAACTTCAGCTACGTTAATTGCATAGCTTTAAGTTGAAGTATCTTAATTCAAATTTTGGTGCCGTCCACACTGCGGGAAGTCGAAGGGAGCACACTCTCCCTTCAACTTCTCTTACTTCTCATAGAATCAGGACTACTGGCATTGATGGGAGCACCCTCTCAGTTTGAATTCGCGTGTCTTCACTAGACCCGCTAATTCGAACCCTGGAAGATCGACTACAGCTGCTTCGATCTTATCTTCTGTGTAGACATGGCCTATGTTTGACGGTTTCTGCTTAAGAAAGGCTTTGGACGGGAATACAAGGATTTTCAAATTTGAGTTAGGATCAAAGTGCATTGGTACAGTAGTATGTTAAACCTTTTACAAGGTGTCTGCCTTCAGTACATTAGTCTTAGGCTACAGCTATTTGTTCTTTTTGTGAACATTATTATATTTTCAGTAACATTTTTTTTGAATGGGCCAAGGAGTTGGTAAAAAATAATCATTAAGTTTGATAATGTGGATCCTTTTTCAGGAAAAAGAACGAGAAGTTGGTATAAAAAATATCTATGCAAATCGGATGCTTAAAGGTCTACAGGACAAAACTGATATAGTACCTCGCAAAAAAGGTACTGTATATCTGTAATATTTTTAGTATATTTATTTTAGTTTCGTACTTGCATTGCTTTATAATTGGGACAAATTTTCTAAAATAGGAATCTAAATTGCAGTTGTAAATGTGCAAAATGGGTTCTTGCACATGCAGTTTCTTTGCGCATACAGATGCATCTAAGTAGCCCATTTTTAATATTTAACCCAGTTTATGTAAATGCACTTTAGGATAGTATTAACCTTTATTAACATTTACATAGACCGTACAGCATATGATACTGTGTTCATGAATGCTTACAAAAGTTTTGGAAAATAAAGTGTA
Organism: Rafetus swinhoei; assembly: GCA_019425775.1. Lineage (NCBI taxonomy): Eukaryota > Metazoa > Chordata > Testudines > Trionychidae > Rafetus > Rafetus swinhoei. The sequence continues at coordinate 162,256,510 of CM033437.1, forward strand.
ATAAAAATGAGGTGTAAGTATTTCTGCCTTAAGTAAATAATCTCATCATTACATGATTAGCATTCAAAAAGGATTTCATATTATAGCATCGCACATTTTGCATAGTATGTCTGCACATAGCTATGCCCTCTGATATCATTGTAGTTAAGTTTGTCAGGATTTTATTTGTAAAATCTGTTAAGTTTGTAAATTTATAATGTGCCTGCCACAATTATTCTGGACTGAACTTTAGCATTTGATTAGTATAGCAGCAAATTTGCCTTACCCATTTCTCAAAAATCAGATTGGCATCTTTAAAATCAAACTGATACTATTTCTGATGGCGTGTCTGTAACCAAGATAACTCAAAAACTAAGATAAAATCCCAACATTTCTGTTCCAATCTTTACAAGTTCATGATCATAACATAAAAACATAAGAACAATCATACTGGGTCAGACCAAAGGTCCATCTAGCCCAGTCGTCTCCAATCTTTTTACACCCAAGATCACTTTTTAAATGACAGAACAAGCCAAGATCTACTGCCCCGCCCTTCCTTGAAGTCCTGCCCCTTCCTTGAAGCCCCACCCTTTCCATTCTACTCTTCTCCATCACTTGTTATCCCCAACCCTTATACTGCTGCTTTTTTTTTTTTTTTTTTTCAATTCTTCTGTAGAAAGAGGTTTTTCCAACATTTGGCCTGTCTAGACTGGACCAAATGTCAGAAAAACCCCTTCTTTTGGAAGCCCCCTTATTCCTTGTGGAAAGAGGAATATAGGGGTGACCGAAAGAGCACGTTTGCTCTTCCACTAAAAAAAGCGGAAGAACAAATGCATCCCTGGATGCAGAAGAGTTTTTCTGGGATATCTCCGGAATCCTGAAAAACTCCTGCAGTCCAGCCGTAACCTCGCTGGGTTGAGACAGGATGTGTAGGCTCTGGGAGGGAATGAGGGATTTGGGTGGGGGAAGAAGTGAGAGGTGCAAGCTCTGGGAGGAAATCTGGATGCAGGAGGAGGTCGAGAAGGGGACGCTGGCTCGGGAAGGGGGTTCCAGGCCGGGCAGTGTTGGGGTCAGATGTAGGGATGGGGTACTAAGCAAGCCACAGGCTTGTGGATGTGAGGGTTCAGGAATTTGGGTTGGGGTATGTGAGGGGCTCAGGGCAGGGGGTTCCAGTGTATGATAGGCTCAGATCTAGGGGAAAGGGGAGTGCAGGAGTGTTCTGATGCTGTGGCCAGATGGGGGCTTAGCCCCAATTGGGGGTTTGTTGGCCAGGCTTCATTTTTAAATAAAATACTATATCAAACACAAAAATTGTCTTTATTTCTGAGACGGGCAGGGAACCTGTTTTCAGTCAGGGGTCACTGACCCACAGAAAAGTCAGTTGGGGCCACACAAGTGAGATGCAAAAAAAAAACCCTCCTCCAAACCCCCCTCCAAGCCTCACTAATGTGGCCCCAACTGTGCTGGTGGGAGCAGGGGACATGGTACTGGGGAAGGGTGCTAGTGGGTGCTGGGGCAGGGGACATGGTGCCAGTGGGGGCAGGGTTCTGCAGCTGGGGGCAGAGGAGAGGGAACAGGGTGCCAGGAGGGCAGGGGACAGGGTTCTGTGGCAGGGGGCAGGGTGCCAGTGGGGGCAGAGAGTCCCCTGCACTAGCCTCCTCCCAGGATTCCTCCCTGCCCCAAGAGGAGGGAAGCCCTGTCACACGCCTCCTCCGGGCCTGACTCCTCCCCTCCCACGGAGCAGGGAAGCCCGCGCACATGCCCCCTCAGGGCCAACCCCCCGTCCCGCGGAGGAAGGAAGACCCGTCGCACGCCTCCCCCCAGGACTCCTCCCCCATGCCCCGCAGAGGAGGGAAGCTCCAGCACGAGCCTCCTCTGGGGACTCCTAACCCCTCTCCCCCCCACCAGGAGGGAAGCCCCAGCGCGTGCCTCCCACCGGGACTCCTCCTCCCTCCCTTGCAGAGGAGGGAAGGCCAGTGCACGTCTTACCCCGGTACTCCTACCTCCTCCCCCCGCACAGCAAGTCCCCGGCGCGCCACAGACTTGGAGGAGGGGAGCAGGCAATGCACTTCCAGAAACCCCGGAAGTGGCGTGCAGCTGCCGGATATCCATCCACCCTGCGGGAAGCCGGCACTACCTCCATTGTCGCTGGAGGTAGGTAGTGGGGCTTCTTGGGGGTGGGAGGAATTGGGAGGGCCCCAAACGCCTCGCTATTGACTGGTCAAGCCCTCCCGATCGACCAGTCGATCATGATCGACGGGTTGGTGACCACGGATCTAGCCCAATATCCAGTCTCCCTCCCTATGGGGCATCTGGTATTGGCCACTGTCGGCAACACAATAGGTAATCCTCACATGATCCCTCTCCTGTTACCCATTTACAGACAAACAGAAGCTAGGGACACCATTCCTACCCATGCTGTCTAATAGCCATTGATGGACCTAACCTCCATTAATCTTTATAGCTCTTTTGAATCCAATTAAAGTCCTAGTCTTCACCACATCCTCTGGCAAGGTGTTCCACAGGTTGACTGTGTGCTGACTGAAGAAAAACTTCCTTTTGTTTTGAACCTGCTGACTATTAATTTCATTTGTGACCCCTAGTTCTTATATTGTGCGAATAAGTAAATAACTTTTCCTTATTCACTTTTTCCACAGCAGTCATGATTTTATAGACCTCTATCATATCCCCCGAGTCTCCTCTTCTCTAAGCTGAAAAGTCCAAGTCTTTTTGATCTCTCTTCATATGGGACCCATTTCAAACCCCTGATCATTTTTGTTGCCCTTTTCTGAACCTTTTCCAATGCCAATATTTTTTTTGAGGTGAGATGACCACATCTGTACGCAGTATTCAACATGTGGGTGTAACATGGTTTTATATAGAGGCAATGAGATATTCTCTGTCTTATTCTCTACCCCCTTTTTTAATGATTCCTAACATTCTGTTAGCTTTTTTGACTGCCGCTGCACATTGAGTGGATGTTTTCAGAGAACTATCCACAACGACTCCAAGATCTCTCTCTTGAGTTGTTGCAGCTAAATTAGTCCCCATCATATTGTATGTATAGTTGGGATTATTTTTTCCAATGTGCATTACTTTACATTTATCAACATTACATTTCATTTGCCATTTTGTTTCCTAATCTTTTGGTTTTGTGAGATCTTTTTGAAGCTCTTCACAGTCTGCTTTGGTCTTAAATATCTTGAGCAGTTTGGCATCATCTGCAAATTTTGCCACCCCCCTTTCTCTAGATCATTTATAAATAAGTTGAATAGGATGGGTCCCAGGACAGACCCTTGGGGAACCCCAGTAGTTACCTCTCTCCACTCTGAAAACTTACTATTTATTCCTACCCTTTGTTCCCTGTCTTTTAACCAGTTATCAAATCAATGAAAGTATCTTCCCTCTTATCCCATGACAACGTACTGTTCTTCTTAAGAGTCTTTAGTGAGAGATCTTGTCAAAGGCTTTCTGGAAATCTAAGTATACTATATCCACTGGACTCCCCTTGTCCACATGTTTATTGAGAAAGAACTCTAGTAGATTAGTAAGGCATGATTTCCCTTAACAGAAACTATGATGACTTTCCCCCAGAAAATTATGTTCATCTATGTGTCTGACAATTTTATTCTTTACTATAGTTTCAAATAATTTGCCCGGTGCTGACATTAGACTTACTGGTCTGTTATTGCCAGTATCAGCTCTAGAACCCTTTTTAAATATTGGCATTACATTAGCTATCTTCCAGTCATTAGGTACGGAAACTGATTTAAAGGATAAGTTACAAACCACCGTTAATAGTTCCGCAATTTCACATTTGAATTCTTTCAGAACTCTTGGGTGAATGCCATCTGGTCCCAGTGACTTGTTACTGTTAAGTTTATCAATTTGTTCCAAAATCTCCTCTAATGACACCTCAATCTGGGACAATTCCTCAGATTTGTCACCTAAAAAGAATGGCTCAGGTTTGGGAATTTTCCTAATATCCTCAGCCATGAAGACTGAAGCAAGGAATTCATTTAGTTTCTCCACAATGACTTTATCATCTTTAGTGCTACTTTAGCATCTTGATCGTCTAGGGGCCGCACTGGTTATTTAGTTGGCTTCCTGCTTCTAATGTACTTAAAAACCATTTTGCTATTACTTTTTGAGTTTTTGGCTAGCTGTTCGTCAAATTCCTTTTTGGCTTTTTTTATTATATTTTTACACTTAATTTGACAAAGTTTATGCTCCTTTCTATTTTCCTCATTAGGATTTGACTTCCACTTTTTAAAAGATATCTTTTTATCTGTGTCTGCTTCTTTTACTTGGTTGATAAGCTAGGTTGGCACTTTTTTGGATTTGTTACTGTGTTTTTTAATTTGGGTCATGTATTTGGGTGGAGGGATAGCTCAGTGGTTTGAGCATTGGTCTTCCAAAGTCAGGGTTGCAAGTTTAATCCTTGGAGGGGCTATTTAGAAATCTGGGGCAAATCTGTCAGGGATGGTACTTGGTCCTGTCATGAGGACTGGAGTCAATGACCTCTCAAGGTCCCTTCCAACTCTATTAGATAGGTATATTGCCATTTATTTAAGTTAGGCCTCTATTTTGGTGTCTTTGAAAAGTTTCCATGTAACTTGCAGAGATTTTACTTTTTTCACTGTACCTTTTAATTTCTGTTTAACTAACTTCCTCATTTTTTGTGTAGTTCCCCTTTCTGAAATTAAATGCCACAGTGTTAGGATGCTGAAGTGTTTTTTCCACCACAGCGATGTTAAACTTTATTACATTATGGTCACTATTTCTAAGGGGCAGTTATATTTACCTCTTGGACCAGATCCTGTACTCCACTTAGGACTAAATGAAGAATAGCTTCTCCCATTGTGGGTTCTAGAACCAGCTGTTCCAAGAAGCAGCCTTTTAAGGTATCAAGAAATTTGATTTCTGCATCCTGTCCTGAGGTGACATGTACCCAGTCAACAGGAGATAGTTGAAATCCCCCAGTATTATTGAGATTTTTTTTTATTTTGATAGCCTCTCTAATCTCCCTTAGCATTTCATAGTCATTATCACTGTCCTGATCAGGTGGTCGATAATATATCCCTACTGCTATAATCTTATTATTGGAGCATGGAATTACTACCCATAGAGATTCTATGGAACATTTTGGCTCATTTAAGATTTTTACTTGATTTGATTCTACATTTTCTTTCACGTATAGTGCCATTATATGTTCTTTTAGAAAAATAGATCTCTGGGATTCAGATTGCCCATTAAGTGATATCTAATTGGATGACTCAAGAGAAACCCCATCTGAATAAGATGAGGCCAACAACATCCAAAGAATATTGGTGAGAAGTTCTCTCTCTGATATTACAACCAGCCTTTGGTGCCTTTGTTTCAGGTAGCTATTTATAGCAATCGTACTTCAGCTGAAATTGTTTCTGTGAAGAAAAAAATTAGTTAAAATTTCACTTTTATATTTCGTTCGTAAGATGAGTAAAGGTTTGGATAAAATTTTTCAAGAGGTGTTTTGCAAATTTCTTTAAAAAATACTCCTATCTTCTTAGCAGGATAAGACAATGGTAGTCTGCTACATCCAATCCAATCAAACGCTTTCCTCTCCTCATTTCTAGTAGGCTAAGTCTGTATACCTCACGCTATACTTCATCCAACTCAAGCCTCATTTTTCATTTCTACTCTCAACTTATAGAGATGTTTCACAAGGTAATGGAAGAAATCCATTGCACCCTTATCAGCCTGTCAAAATATCTGAACACTGAATTATATCTCTTATCACCTCTCCCTCTGGCAGTAATGTCCAATAAGCAAGAATGGTTATTATCGTTCTCTGCAGTTTTGTGTGACACTTTCCAGCTTGATAGAACTGCTTATCCAACTGTTTCTTTTGTATAAATGTTCAATATCTTATGGATGTATATATGAGTTATGTGTTTATGTTATTTGTCTGAGTTCCCTTGTTAGGTGATGCTTTCCCGCCACAAGTTAGACCGCTTTTGGAGAACAAAAAATACAGGATTGTTGCTGTTGTTTCTAAAATATAGTATGTATATTAAAAGAGATGCATGATATGGCATGAACTCACTGCAAATATACAGAACGTTTAAATATTTTTTCAATGGTCACTTAATCATTTTCTGAATGATTCTCTCATTTTTCCCAACTAATATTTCAAATATGGAGGAGCCCTTTTCCAAGTGGGCTGGTTTCCAGTCACAAAGAAGGAAACATTTCTTGCCGTTGACTTACAGTACCAAGTAAATAATAATAATAATAATAATAATAAAAACAAAGGACCCAAGCAGCAAATTGATAAACAAACAAATTTAAAATAAATTAAGCAGATTCAAGTGGTAACTTAAAAGGCAAAATAGCCCTTAAGCCAGGGCTAGGGGACCGTTTTTGGGTCGGAGACCACTGACCCACAGAAAAATTAGTCGGCAGCTGCACACAAGTGAGAAGCAGGGAAAAAACCCTTCAGTGTGGGCCCCTGACTGAGAAGGAGAAAGACACTCGCCACAGTCCCCTCATACATCAGAGACTAGGGGGGCAACCTAGTAGATTTTGTATGCTCCAGCCTGGCGGGGGGGTACCTAGGGGGCTGGAGCACCGGCACGGGCTCCCCAATCCTGGGTGAGGGGCTGAGCCTTGGGGGCCGAATCCAGGCAAGCCAGGGGCTGCATCCAGCCCCCGGGCCTGAGGTTCCCCCCTCTGCCTTTAGCCATGGAGACTCTGTTACACATTAATCTCAAACACGAAGTTCCCATAGCCCTTTCACGAGTAAAGTTTCTAAGGGTATGCTTATGTAAGCAGGGAAATGGCCCTGCTCTCATCGTGAGCTTTCCTGGACTAGCAAAGGGACTAGCAAAAGGATCTGAGTCCTCACTCCCACTTAGTTTATCCAGAGGCCTGCCTGATCTCGAAGGCTCCCCTTCCACGCTCCTGTGTGGCCAAATCCTTATAACCCCAAAAAGGGCAGGCCCAAGATTCCTGGCGGGGCTCAACCCTCAACCTTGTTGTGATCACTTAGGGCAAGGATGAGAGTGTCCCTGCTTCAGGGTGCTCTTTCTGCGCTGGTTACTTCTCTCACCTGCTGATCATTATACACAGTTCAATGCAAATACATTTATTAAAAGCTGTCAATTTAAAAAACAAGGAACAATGGGAAAGGTTAAAGGAAAACACACACACCCCACGCTCAGTGGCAGGGAACATCACAAACAGCATCTCTGGGCTGTGAGGACAATTCACAGTCTGCTCCTCACATGTCCCAGGTCCTGGCCATGCCGCAGGGATGCTATGGGTTGGATACTTGTGCTGGCAGTGGCCACACACCTTCAGACTCTACATGGAAGGACCCTTCTTCCCAGCATCAGCCCCCCCCTCCCCCATTGTCGGGTTTATTATTCCCCTCCAAGTCTGGCCTGTGAAACCTCTTGGCTGGTGACATCTCTCTTCTTACCCTTGCTCTCCTCAGCTGCTCACTGCACTTGGCTCTGGACTGCTCCAGCTCCACTCTGCCTCAGCACAGAGGATAATCTGCCTCCCATGGGCACCTAGGGGTGATCAACCTCACCCCCATTCTACCCCTTTCTGTAAGCACCCACCCTGCCTCTTCCCACCGCAGCCCCCACTCCACCCTTTCTTGCAATCCCCTGCCTCTTTCCCATCTTCTCCCCTCAACACCCAACATCCATGCTCCTCCCCCTTCCTCACTGAGCAGCCTGAAATGCCACAAAAGATCTGGCACAGCCAGGAGATTGTGCTTTCTGGGAAGAGGCTGAAGGCAGGGGAGCAGCAAAAGGGATTTGCTGACAGGTGTCCCCAAGCCAGAGGGCCAGGGCTGAAGGGCAAAGAACAGTGCTGGCTTGAAGGTGGAGAGCTGGAGCCAAGGACTAGAGAGGACTGCACAGTGGAAGCAATAAGGACAGAGATGGATTAGATTTACTGGGGCCGTTGGCACATTTGGGTTCCTTAAACCCTAGGGCTACGTCTACACTGCAGCGTCCACACCTCAAATGCACTTTTGTGCAAGTAAATCAGCAGTAAAATGGCAGCACAGAGGGCTTTTGCTGGTGTAGGTAAACTTTCTACGAGGCATAACTCCCTTTTGTGCTATAACTATTGTGCAAAAAGGCAAGTGTGGATGCTCCAAAGTGCAAGAAACCCCTGTCGGAAAAAGCACAGGTGCTCTGATAGTCATTCTGTGAATGGTCATCAGAGCTTTCTTGTGCAAGAGAGTCCATGCAGTGTGGACGCTCTCTTGCACAAAAGCACATCACTTTTGCGATGTGCTTTGAGGTGTGGATGTGCTCTTGTGCAAGAAGTTTTTGCACAAACCTCTTTCGCAATAGACTTCTTGTGCAAGAAGCATGTAGTGTAGATGTAGCCTGGGAGTCTAGAGATGTCAGAACTGTGAGTAGTAGCCTTGGGCAAGCATGTGTGTGTTGGCATGGGTGTAATTTATAGGGAAGGGGGAGAGGAGGACGGAAAGGAGGAGGGGCAAACTGCAAGCCACAGGCCAGAGGCAAGAGGAGGAGGAGACAGCAATCAGGATGAGAACTCTGTATATGCAAATGCATATATAGTGCAGCATTTTCTTCTTAAATCCCAGGAAACTAATTACATTGACAGTTTCTTCATTAGAATCCGTCAATGCCTTTTTCACTTGAGAGAGAAAAAGTTGGGCCTCACAGAGCACATTTAAGTATCTGGCTCCCTCTAGTCCTGAATTTAAGAAATGCTTAAGGGACTTCTGCTGACAAGTGTTGCCTGATCTTAGGAATTTCCAGTTACTGCCTATAGTAACTGGATCAGGCCCAGTATTTAATTATTCTATGTTTGGGAACCCTGATGTGCACAGTTGCAACACTCACAGTATAGGAACTCTTGTATACTTACAAATATAGTTTATGAATACATTTAGCAGTCACAAACACCACAGCTTCATAAGATTGGGAATGTACATCTATATTTCCATACCATATACTCACATCATTCTTTCTAGAACAACCTGAGGTGTTAGCCTTCATCATCACCTTCACCTTCCCCATCATCACCAGTGGCCATCATTCTGGCATCTCCCAAGAACTACATCTTCTTCTTGTACCACTCCTAGGCTGGAATGCCACTTTTATAATATACTAGCCAAGCCCTGCCTCATGGGCTGAGGGGCAGGAGAGATGGGAGGATGTGGCATCGAAGTGGGATGGGCAAGCAGGTGGCAAGGGGGCAGGCATGGGGGAGGGCAGGGTGTGAGAAGACTTGGAGGGCTGAGGGAGGGATGGGTGGAGTGCAGCGGGCAGGTACTTACCACCAGCTACACCACTCTCAGGATCTCCTGCTTCTCTTTGCCCCCAAGCCTGATATGCCACTCAGAGAAGTCATCGTGCCATAGCAGCAGCTGCTCGATGGATCACAAGGTGCTGCCCCCTACCACACTCTGCTGCCCCTGCTGCCCCCACCTGCCAGACAGGCCACCCCTGGGGTGCAGGAGCAGTGCGGGGTCCCAGCCTGCGAGCCACCCACCCCCGTGGGCACAGGTCTGCATGGTAACACCACTGCCTCTCACTCTCCGCTGCACCTGCTGGCCACTTGCTGGGGAGGCGCAAAGCCCCGCCCCAAGCCCCACTCAGAGCCTCCACCAATGGCAGCCCGGGGCCCCAGCCATGCTCATCACGTCTCTCTCATTCTGGCATTTTTGAGAAACTTCACAAGTCTTCTCAAATGTTCTCTGTGACGGACACAGGGCCGGACTGAGGCATGGGCGAGCTGGGCAGCTGCCTGGGGCGCCAACCGATGGGGGGCACCTGATGGCAGCTGTAAGGGGCGCACGGTGTCCCTTATAGCTGCCATCAGGTGCCGTGCGCCTGGCTCCCGCAGCGCCGGCCCCCCTAACCCCACAGCGCCGGCCAGCAGTGCCCTTCCCCCCACGGCCACGGGGCCCTGCACGGCCCGGTGCGCGTGCCAGCAGCGCAGGCTGGGCTGGGCCGGGCTGGGCAGCGCATGTGCCGTGCGCCCCCGGAGGCGGGCCCCGGGCTGCGCGCCAGCGGCCGACCCGCGCATGCGCCATGCACCCTGGGGGTGGGCCTGCGCACTCTGGGGGGGCAGGCCCGCGCCCATGGGCGGGCCTGCGCATGTGCCGTGTGCCCGGGGGTGGCACCGCGCGCCCGGGGCGCCTAAAGGGCTTGGGCTGGCCCTGGACGGACACCTCTCCTTTTGCAATAGTTTAGGTTAGATTACTCTGACATGTTTGATACGTATTCAGTAGGGAATGTTTCCTTTCTCCTTATTTGCATTTCCTTACCTTACTAATGGTGAAGTGTCTTTTTTCCTATAGCCGTGGTTCTCTAAGTTTCCTGGCTGCTGGCAGTCTGATTTGTCTTGCCTACCCCCAAGTTTCACCTCATTTAACTACTTGCTTACAAAATCAGCCATAAAAATACAAAAGTGTCATGGCACGATATTACTGAAAAATAGGTTACTTTCTCATGTTTACAATATAATTATAAAGTAAATCAACTGACATATAAATATTGTACTTACATATCAGTGTGTAGAGCAGTATAAACAAGTCGTATAAAAATTTAGCTTGCACTGACTTTGCTAGTGCTTTTTATGTAGCCTGTTGTAAAACTGGGGAAGATACCTAGACTGGGGTTTTCAAACTTCATTGCACCATGACCCCTTCCAACAATAAAAATTAGTTCATGTCCCCAAGAAATGGGACTGAAGCCTGACCCTGCCCGAACCCCACGTGAGCGGGCCAAACCCTGAGCCTCGCTGCTCTGGGCAGGAGGGCTAAAGCTGAAGCTCAAGGGCTACAGTCCCAGGCAGGGGGCTTGTAACCTGAGCCTTGCCATCCAGGGCTGATGCCCTTGGGCTCTGGTTTCAGCCTTGAGCCCCCGCAAGTCTAAGCCAGCCCTGGCAACCCCATTCAAAGGGAGTCGTGACCCTCTTTTGGGTCCTGACCCACAGTTTGAGAATCACTGATATAATGAGTTGATATACCCCTGGAAGATCTCAGTGTGCCCATAGGGATATGTGTGGTCCTGGTAGGGAACCACTTCACTATAAGACCACTGCCAACATAACTGTCCACCATACTGGACCAAACTCTTTAAGAAGTAATTTCCAAAATGCTAGCTATGAAGGTCCTTCCTAAGTACAACCCTGTAACAGGTCAAGGAATACAAAACAAAGCCAACTCCAGGAAGTCACACTGCAGCCAATGCTCAGGTTTTATACTGGGTAAGCTCAATGTAGAAATATTCATGCTGCATTCTCCCATTATTGATGCAACCAATTCAGTTGCTACTCAAAGTTATTAACATCAGAAATGCACTGATCAGCAAAATGATGCACTGACAATTTTATGTTCAATAAATTAAGCCCACATGATGACTTTGTTTCTGCTACGTTTTCATATTCCTCACTTGGGGCTAGATTTGCAAAAGATGTATGAACATCACACCCTGTTGTCTAATGAAATTCACAGTCCTTTTTAAGCATGAGGGGGAGAGTTAGCCTTTTTTTAAAGAAATTCACAGAAGCCAGTATAATTATAAGAGGACTAGGGCATACACCTTTCTCTGCAAGGAAATGAGGTACCCTCCTCCACTTGGAATTCATAGCCATGAACCCTCTTCTGTAGTTAGGCACCTAAGCCAGTTCAGATTTTTCTCATGAAAAATCAGGATGTGTCATGAGGAAGTTATAGGCAAGAGCTCAGTTATAAGGGCATTCACCCAGGCCATAGCAGAAGACCTAAGTTCCAGTCCCTTCTCAACTTGATGTGGAGCATGGATTTGAACCCAGGTCTCTCGTGTAAGTGGCCTAACCAGTGAGCTCTTTCTGCCTCTCCTGCTGAAATTGATCCACTTTGAAAACAATAATTAAGTATTCATTGGACCAGAGAGTGTGAGAATGACTCTGTAGTCCAGTGCTAAGCGTACCCAACAGTGATAAGCAAGTTCATGCCTTCACTTTAGATCAGGCAGAGTGGGAACTTGAGCCTGGGTGTCCTACATTCCATGTGTGTGCTCTAACCACTGCACTATTGATTATAAGGGAGAATAATGGACACCACAACCATTATCTTTCATGTGAGTTAAGCATGCTCAGAGCCATCAGGTGAGAGACCCCATGTTTGTGAAACTTGATAAGTCTTAGACATGAGCTGGGGCAGCATCAGGACTGAAGTGGTTTGTGTGTGCCCACTGGCAGAAGCTTAAGTCCCTGCAGGACTCCTCTAGTAGAAAATTAGATACTTGCGGAAGTTAGGTGCCTGCAGGGTTAGCCAGCAGCTGAATGGTGTTTTGAGCAATGGCAGTGGTGCCTGTTCTGTCTCTGTGGATTTTGATAGAGGCTGTTACAAATCTCTTTGGACTTGTGTTTCCTTATAAAATTGCATTATGAGCATTAAGAAATACATGCCTGGAGCTAGAGATGTTTTAAAATAATAGATTTCCATGCAAATATTGGTTTATAGGTTTTATCTGTTTCCAAATATGGTACTATTTTAGAAACAGTTGGGCTTTCTGCTAATACAAGCCTTTTTTCTACAGGTGTTAGTTTAAGCAAATCAGTACAAGTAAACAAGCAGAATTTTAAATCTGTACTGGTGTCACATCATCAAACACAAGAAAGAGACAAGAGTGTAGCTTCGTTTATGAAGGTATGAAACATTTGGATCCATTTAATTTAAAAATTCCTAATGTTTTTGCTTCTACATCATACTTTTTCACAACTGTCATTTTTTTTCTGGATACCTTTAAATTCAGCGTATTCTGAAGTTGTAATGTGTACATCATTTTTTGTTTAAATATAATAGCATTATGTTAAACATTTAAGGATGCTTTTGTTAGGACAAAAGTTACCATATAAAATAAATGTATGATAATTTAAAAAGAACAGAAAACACCGAAAATAATCCTCAAATCACACAAAAAATCTTTTGATCATTCACTAACATAAGTGTAGCTTTTTTTACTATTATCTCTGTTTATCTTAAACTATGAATCATAGGAGAAAAAGACAATTGAAGATATAAATCGAAATGTAGAATCCTATGAAGATACAAAACATAAGATGGAAATTGAACCAACTAAAAAACCATCAAAGCAAGAAACTTCTAACAGAATATGTAGAGGTATACTTTTAATTTTTCATTAACCTCATTTGATCTTATGCAGATAATGAACTACAGGACACTGCTATTGGATACTGCCATGATGGTCATTAGCTTGTGTTTGACGTACAACGAACAAGTTCAATAAGGCCACATCTACACTGCAAGCTTTTTGCGCAAAAATGGCCTTTTTAGGGTTGCTAGATGGTTTCAACAAAAATACCGGACACACTTGACATTACATCACAATCTACATTACATCTTATTTAGAAAATACCGGACATTTATATTTTCTCATTTATATTTTTTCAATTTGCTTCCCGAACAGAAAGCTCAAATACTGGACTCTCCAGTTCAAAACAGGACACCTGGCAACCCTAGCCGTTTTTGCTCAAAAACCTGCAGAGCATTCACACCTCAAATGCGCTTTTGCGCAAGTAAATCAGCAGTAAAATTGCAGAACAGAGGGCTTTTGCTGGTGTAGGTAAACCTCCTTCTATGAGGCATTAACTCCCTTTTGTGCTACTGCTATTGCATAAAAAGGCAGGTGTGGATGCTCTAGAGGGGTTTCCTATGGGAAAAAGCACAGGTGCTCTGATGGCCATTGTGTGAATGGCCATCAGAGCTTTCATGCGCAAAACCATCCATGCAGTGTGGACGCTCTCTTGCGCAAAAGCACATCACTTTTGCGATGTGCTTTGAGGTATGGACATGCTCTTGCACAAGATGTTTTTGTGCAAAAACTCTTATACAAAAGGCTTCTTGCACAAGAAGCCTGCAGTGTAGACGTAGCCTAAGTGTTAATACAAGCCACTGAAGTCCACTTTAGTGGTGCTACAGCATTTATACAAGTAATTTAGATCTGGATATAGAACTCTGTGCTCCTGGCCTTCTAATGGCATTCTTAGAATCAGGTGCTTTGTTTTAGCTATTTATGGACTCTGGTGGTTTGATTGACTCTTTATGTTGATTGGCTTGATCTCAAGCAATTGGCTTCTCACTGTTGTCATCTGTCCTTCAGAGAAGTTTCAGATGAGGTTTAGACAGACAATATATGCCGCTATTGGAACATTGTCTAGGTTTGGTCTTGGTCTACCTTCTCTCCCCACTTGTGTCAACAAGAATTGAAATCAAATCCTGTCTGCCCTCAAAACTTGTCTTTATTTTGGCTTTTCATACCTCAAAGGTGCATCAAAGCTATTTGACCCTCTGTTGACACTGTTAATGCTGTTATCCCTGAAAAGGCATACCTGATGTAGCTGCATGCCTGAGTAGTGAACAATGGGAGCCCACCCTGCAAGAGAAAGTCTTAGTGAGCCAGAGGCTATGGTTTGTGTCCACTGTCTCAGGTAGCACAGGCACAAATCCAGGCCCGTGTGCAGGGGGGTGCAAAGGGTGCAAATACACCCTCCATGGTCCCCCAATTAAGCATGCTCTAGATGGCCTGGGGAGGGCAGGAGCCTTCTTCCTCCATGCTCCAGCCAGCTGGGGGAAGGGTGTGGCTGATTTTTTCCCCTCCTCCCCCAGGAGTGAGGCCTGGCACCACCCCCAGCCATGCTCCTGTGAAAGGGGTAGGCATGGGGGAGGAGGGGAGAAGGGATCCGCCTGTATTCTAGGCACTGTGCAAACTTATAGGGGATAATACATGCCTGAAAGAACATACGCTTTATATACTGGGCGGGGTAGAGAAGGAGGTACAAAGAGGTGGTGGGACTTGAGCAGGTCATTTCCTCACCAGATCAGTAGGGGTGCATCTACACTGCACCCTTACCTCAAAAAAAGCTATGCAATTTGCACCCAACAACATAGCCAGCTTTCTATCCATCTTACAGTCCATTTATCCAATCCATACTTCTTTAACTTCCTGGCAAGAGTACTGTGGGAGATGGTATCAAAAGCTTTGCTGAAGTCAAGATATAGGACACCCATCACCTTTCCTGTATCCCCAGAGCCAGTTATCTCATCATAAAAGGCCATCAGGTTGGTCAGGCATGACTTGCTCTTGGTGAATCCATGTTGACTATTCCAGATCACTTTCCCCTCTTCCAAGTGCTCTTACCTTCAAGAGTGGCAATGGAACTCTTTCCCTGAACAAGTTTGCCAAAAATCGTTCTTGGGTGGTCTTCAGTCCTTGGTATATGGCCTTTCCATTAGTCTCTGTTAATCTTTGACTATTTTCACTTCACTTGGTGACCTGCTTTAAGGTTGGGTTTTAGCTCATTTTATTGTTTGGCAGGGCACAGTTCTAAGACAGTGAGAACATCCCTACTTTTTGTATTGTACAGCAACTTGATATACAAGCTGAGGATGATGTGTGTATACTACTCCTCCCCCCAAAAACCTACTAATGCCCCCGTTACAGAGTCAGTATAGCTAGTTAATGATAAAGTAGAATCTATTTTACCTTATTCAATATTGCAACAATTCCAAAATTCTTCATTATGAGTAAAGATGCTGAAGGCAAAATGAACACAATTTGAGTTTAGATCCCATGTTGAATTTGTAGAGCTAGTAAGTTAAACTTCATTATACAGAAATATCCCTTTTCTATCTTCAGCCTTCATGAAATCTTGGCATATTAAAAATTATCATGAATATAATTACATTTGTACACTGAATAAAGTTAAGCATCTGTAAAAAATATGTAATAAAAGCCTAGATGCAAATTGTAGGGTAGATTTAGCAGCATGGTGCTCTATCTAGATCTATCAAGTCTTCTGGTTTACTCATTAGTGAATGGTATCTTCATAGTAATCCCAAAGAACTTGTGAGGTATAAACTAGGGATGTTAAATATCAGTTAATTGAATAGTTGAGTAACCTCATGAATTCTTATCGGTTACTCGACTATTCTATAGTCCCTGGGGCAGGGCCGACAGCCAGTGCAATCTGGCCCCACTCCTGAGGAGCCCCCTGCCACTCTGCACTGCTGCCTATGATACAGAGGCAGCAGCACAGGTTGCCAGGCGGGAGCTAGTCTGCGAGGGGTGCCAGTTAAAAAACCAGCTCCCCTTGTGGACTGGCTGCCTGTCGCCCCATGCTGCTGCCTCAGATACAGAGGTGGTAGCAGCCAGGGGTCAGGGAAGGGGGGTTCTGAGCTCCTGGAGCCGGTGTGAGCTGAAACAGCCAGGCTGCCTGCCTGCCTACCTAATACACTTTAAATGCAGAGCCACACCGGGTGTAGGTCCCGGACCCATTGCAAGCCAGGACTGAGACAGGCTGATGGCCAGCCTGCCAAAAAATTTATTGGGGGAGGAGGAATGCTTGTAGTCTACAGCATTAACCTATAAGCTTTTGCTTATTGGTTAATCAATTATACCATTATATCCCTAGCATAAACATGACTGCATATAAATAGGGTAAAACGTCTTTGGATGTTCTAATGGTCTTAAACAAGCTTTAAATTAAGAAAATTCTTAAATAAAACAATTCTATTGTAGAATTTTTAAATGAAGAAATACAGCTCATGGAAGAAAAAGCTCACTTTGAATATATGGAAAGAAAGAAGAAAAAGAGAGAAGTGCAAAAAAGGAAAGCTGACTTACTGAAAGAAGAACTGGAAAAACTGATGAAAGCAGGACAAACTCAAGTTACCAATGATGTCTCAACAAGGATGAATAATCAGGAAAAAGTTGCAGCAGAAGAGAATGAAGAGGAAAGAAAAAGTAAACAACTGAGTGACAAAGGAGAAGCAGATGAAAAAAATGCAATTCCAATGCAGAGAAACAGAACACCCACTAGACTGAAAAAACAATATATGTTCACAGAAGCCATTGAAAACTTGCATCAAGGGTTTCCTGCATCAGGTCCAGCGTCCAACCCAGGCAGCCTCCGCAAAAACAGACAAGCAGGTCGACACCAGAGTGAGATAGCTGAATTGAAGGGAAGAAATGCATTTGGCATATATGTGCCATCATTTGGTAAAGTTACCAAAACAAGGCAGAAAGACAGTGCTACAGATGATGGGAGCTACATTCATACAACAGTAATAGAGAGGAAAAACTTTCTTATGGAAGAACTCTTTGGATCAAGCTGTGCCTCAAACAATTCAATCCCTAACATAAAAGGGTTTGATAAAGAACCAACAATTATAGAAAATGAGAAGTTACATAATTATACAAGTGAGTTTTTAAACACTGGCACTGGTCTGCAATGTGGAGATTCTAAACTTACCCCAGGAAAGTCTAAACTAACTTCATCCTCAGACATAAAATAACTATAATATTCAATTGATGCATCAGTTACATTGTTTATCTTTAATCTTTAAATATACAGCATGTTTAACATTTGTTGAAAAGCAGTGTTGCCTACCAATGTTTGTGGGAGGAGGGGGGAGAGAGGGGTTGCCTTCATTACTTGTGAGATTTCATTTAACTCTTACTAGAATTTGTACCTGAAACATTCTTTACCAATAAAACTGAAATGGCATACCCAGTTATAGGAAAGTATTTCTACTCAATTGATTGAACATTCTTGAGCACATGTGAATGTACCATAATACAGAATATTAAAACAATGAATATGCTAGCAGCATCGAAAGGAAAGCTGACAAGAGTAGAAGAGTAACACATTAAAGAAGGGCTTGTACTACAGAACAGCAAAAAAGATAAATAGGGTTGAAATATATACTGTCCCTCTTGAAGCTAGTGGGCCAGGATTTCATACATTTGAAATATTTGTATAGTAGTTCTTTAATCTGAGCCCCCCCAGATTAGCAAAGCACTTAAACAATTTCATAACTTTAAACACAGTTGGTCCTAAGTGACTTCACTATAACTATTTCTGCTTAAAGTTATGCAAGTACTTAAGTATCTTGTTGGATCAGGGTGCACACACTTGTATATAAAAGTGATTTTTAACATTATGCAAATCTTATGTAAACTATATTTTTATCTAATGGTGGCATGACTCTAAAAGCTGCAGCATTTCAGTAATCTAGTGTCAAAACAAGAGAACGCATCATTACTTCAAAAAGTCATAAATGTAATCTTGAAATACTGGAGGCAGATAGCAAGTCTTTTTTGGTGAAAAGTCTTCAGCTCTGGAATTCAATCATCCATATAATCTACCACTGCTCAAGCATAACAGGCAGCCTTTGAAATGTAAGGCTCTTCAGTCTGGATTTCTAAGTGAGATTTGTCAGATGGCTGAGGCAAGTGATTTGCTTTTATGGTCATTATTTGGCCCTGACACAATAAAAGTTTGAAATATCATCCAAAATTCAGACAAATAAAAATATTTTTTCACTGTCTTCAGAAAGCTCTGATGCCTTCATGTGTTGCTACTGAAAGTTAGAATTACTCCCTGCAAGTTGCATGGTCACCACCCCACCGCTGGACTCAAGTGATGAAGTCTGCACTGTATTTTGCCCACTGAGTATGTTTTTCTGGAAAGGTAGGGGATGTCCACTTCTCAAGCAGTCTTGCCTTGGTATACTATTTTTGATTTGGGTTTGTTAGTTTTCAATTGGTAGCCACTTAAAGTAGGATGCTTCAGATCTGTACCAAGGATCAAAAAGGAAAAAAAAAAATCCTTGATTTAATTTTCAAAAAAGCCAAGAACAAGTGGAACAGTAATATGAACAGCAAATGTCCTGTAATAGATTCTAATCACTTTTCAGGATTAAGATACTCTTATGTGAACACATGCAGAATATTGCATTTGGTACTTGACAGCTTTTTTCCTAAAGATAAAATACTTTGATTAAATTTTACAATGAAGCACTTCAATGATTGGCTTAGTGTAATCAAAAATGCTTGGGGAAAAATATCTATGAAATATCAATATTTCTCTTATGTGATTATTCCCACACCCAGCATATGGAGCAGTCACATTCAAAAAATATCTATCCAACATCTTTGTTCACAATTCTCAGAGCCAAAACTTGCTTGTCCTTGTCTAGAGAAATCAATGGGATTACTTTTGTGACTAAACAGAGCAAGACTTGGCCCAGTAAATGTAACCAAAATAGATACAAATCTATTGCTAATGAAGCTTTTCTTTTGGAAGAAGATACTGCTCCTTCATTTCAAAACAAATAACACAAGACTTTTGAGCATCATCAGATGCATCTTGGGAATCAATGTTAATAGCATGTTTAAAACAATCTGCTTTTAGTGCCTCAAAGTTTGTGTATGTAATGCATTATTTTTCTTTATCTCCTTAAGAAGGAACTACCAATTATGTATCAATAACATTCTCACTAACTTTTCGAAAATTTTAATTAAAGTAAGTACAGCATGAATAATCTTATTTAATGAATAAAGAAACCCCAGGATACAGGTTCTCAATCCTGTGGTTTTTTTCCAAGTGCTGCACATATTGTGCATAAATATTAATACTGGCTCAATATAACCAACATAAAAACAAGTTAGAAATTCACAAATAAAAAAAGTTTCATGCACATACACAGGACAGATCATGACCTTTAAAAAAATCATTCCTAAACAGTGTTCATTAAGGAGGAAGAGAGGTGTGAGAATTGGGCATACCAGCTGAATGTAGTGGAAAAGATGCAGGTCCATTGCTCAGGATAAAGAGATACTCCAGTGTTCCTCGACTCTGTCCAGGGGTTTTATGTGCCCCCTTCCATATGTTTTTTTCCATGTCAGTGTGGAGGCATGGAGGGCTTATAAATCAGCAACACTGCAAATCTACTGACCACTGGCCTTTCAGGAAAGGAATGATATGGGCAGCAGGTAACCCAGTGGTTGGCAAAACAGTTTTATCACTGTTTGGCAGGCTAGTAGGGGAGGATTCGGTCCTTCCTTACCCTGCCGGATCATATGTATCAAGCCTGTTTGGTTTAGCTTAACACTGGGGAAAGAGGATTTACTCCAAAAAGTAATGTTTTTCCTCTGCTAATTACCATATTCTTCAACATTTTGTATTAGAAATCTGAATCCCTGACTTATTTTTTTACCTTGTAGAGTGTCTTGGGCCATCCTGGAAGATGTTAACTCACATTTTGAAATAGGAGGAGACTGACCACATCATTCCTTTCAACACAATGTAAGGTGGGGCCATGTTCTGGCATGTCTTTGAGACTACAGCTTTTCTCCCCCTTCCTGGGCCAAGACAGGAGGAGGAGGAGGAGGAGGAAAAGAGACTTCAGGACCAGAGCATGGCCCCAGTGATATTTTCTCAAAGTAGGGGCAAGAGAAGTATTTTTGAGAGGGAGAATTAGGTCCAGGGATAGAAAGAGCCATTCGGGAGACAAGGTAGAATATGTTCGAGCAACTGGGTCTCCAGTGGAATATGGGCACAGACAAGAACAAGTAGCCAGCCACCACATATTTGGCAGCTGAGATAGGGCCGGGGTCAGCTCTGGATTTCAATTAAATCAATGGTGCATCTTCTAAGACAGCCCACACATGCTGAAGTCTGCAAGGTAAAGTCAGTAAATCACATTTTTTTTAAACGTTAATCAGTCTCCATACTTCCCGCAAAGAAAGAGTAAAGCCCCAAAAGAATCCCCACTCTGCAGTTCACTTAAAAAAGCTAGTTAATCTAGCATTGCAGTTGATTTTCAGTGAAATTGTAATGATAAATTTGTTTCTGCAGTTAACCAGTGTATATTAGGGATGTTAAAACTTGTTTACGTGCAAGGGGGAAAAGTGGGAGCCAGGTCCTGCCTGCCCCCTGCTGCTACCTCTGATACAGGGGCTATGGAGGGGAGAAGTTAGTTTGATGGGAGCTGGTATGAGCATGGAGCCAGCTTGAAAATCGACTTTTAGCGTGTACCAGCTCCCTCCTCCAGCCCCTTATCCTGCTTCTGATAAAGAAGCAGCAGGAGAGGGGGCACTGTGTGTAACCGTGTACATGAGTACATGTTCACATTCCTAATGTGTATACTAGCCAACAATAAAATGAGGCTTTATTAGAAGTAATGTTATCTTTAAAAGTTGTGACTAAAACTTGAAGGAAAAGTCAAATGACAATAAAGCTTATTCATAAATATTAAACTGAAATAATACAAGATGAAAATTAATTCATGCTTAATTATTACATTGTCTACAACGGCTTCCTTCGATGGAAAGAGCTTTCCCCTTCACATCAAGAATGCATGAAATTGGTGCAAGCTCTGCATTTGTCTCTCGTAAAAGACTTCAGGACTCCACTTTCTAACTGTGATAATGGAAATGCAGTTCAGAATTCCAGTATTCCTTCTCAGCTGAAAGGGTGAAGCATAATGGCCACAACTTTGTTGCAGACCACAAGCCAGCAAGTAATTCCAACGCCACCTGAGGCGAGACAGAAAAACATGATGTAGATCAGAACACACACACACACACACACACACACACACACACACACACACACACACACCTAAACTCTCTAAGTCACTTAAGAATAGGGATGTAAAATTCCATGTAATCAGTTAACCAGTTAAATGTCATGCTTAACTGGTTAACCAGGACCATTGTGGGTAGGGGCTGCTTGAGCCAGGCCCATGGTGCAGTGGGTTCAGCTGGAGCAGCCCCTTTCAGGCTGCTGGTTAGGCAGTTAAATTTCTACTTATGAAGTTTCAAAAATTACAATTTTAAAAAATCAAGGAGAAAAATTGTTTATGGCTAATTTTGAGAGAACCTCAAAGTCATGGAGATGGTACTGAATCAGGGGTACAGTGTGCAGCATACATAGTCTGTTTCTAAAACATACATGTGTGATTAGAGATATATAAGTTTGCTACTGAAGACAAAGGTGCAGTAGAAAGTGAGCACCACAGTAGAACCTTCCTTTTAAAATTAAAAAAAAAAAAAAAAAAAAAAAATCAAGATGGGTTAAAAGAGTTTCCTGAAAATACTCTGTTTTCTTAAAGCAATTATTTAAATATGCATACTGGGGAAAAAATTAACTCTGTCATGAATTGGACCCTTCCTCTAGATGCAACTGTTTTAAATGGCCTTCCCATTAAATACAACAGTGTTGATATACAGCAGTTATGTTTGGCTGAATATATACTGGGGAAAAAGTTAATACCAAGAAGAGAAATGCTTCAATCTATTTTTGTCTATAGGCCTCCATGCAGTCCAATCATGTTTCCTTCAGCAAAGAACGCTGAGAGCAGGCTGTTCCTTCTCTCACTTTTTCCAAGTTTCCCATAACGTGAACAAGGCCAGAATCCTGATCAGCAAAGACTACTGTTTCAAATTCTCTTTGTTATTAGAAAGCAGATAAGGAAAGCATTTTTAACCTCTACGTGCCCTTTCTCCTTACATTATTGGCATTCACATACACCACAGAGAAATGCATACTGCTTATACACAATTTTACCTGCCACTCCTGTAGGAAAGGCTACTAAACGCTCCATTGGGGCTAGCCATTTGCTTGGAAGTACAGTAACTGGCTCAGAATAATATTTCCAAATTAGTGAGATCATCAAGGCAGCCTGGAATGGAAACCCTCATTAGCCAGGACAATAATACACAAAAAGTATGTTCAAATTTCTATTTTGTGGCAGTAAATTAAAATATGAATAATTTTCAAGTGCAATTAAACTTACAATTGTAAAACTGTGCCCATAAAACTACAAAAAGTTGTTACAATCTGGATGCTATTTACATCTCCTTAACTACCCTCCTACCATTAACATGTCAACATCAGAATTTCTAGGGGGACTGGTAGGCTCAGAGAAAATGGTGCTTTTTACTGGTAGGTACTGAATCAATTCTAGTCTAGATGAACAGTGCTCCAAAGCTGTTACAATATGATGGACTTTTTTTTTAGCCAAGATAAACTGAGCTGATATTTATAGTCTGCTGTTAACTAGATCAGTGTTTTTCAAACTGTGGGTCGGGACCCCAAACTGGGTTTGAACAGCTGGTGCTCCATTTATGCACTGCACTCTCCTAATGGGAAGCGAGAGACTTCGTGTGCTCCTCTGCTCCCAGCTGCGATGATTGACCTGGGTGCGGGGAGCGTGCAAAATTTGTTCTCCACCTCCCACCAGAGGCGCACAGCACGTAGTAGCCGCCAGCTGTTCAAAACAGCTGGCGCTTCCTTCTACAAACCGTGAGACCCTGGTGGGGGGCGAGAGACTTTGCACGCTCCCCTGTCCCCAACTGGCCTGGAAGCAGAGGAGTGCACGCAATCTCTTGCCCCCCAGGGATACATAGCCATGAGCATCACCTGGGGCTGCTGCAGAAGGGAGCCTGTTGGACTGCTGGCTGGGAGCCACCTAAGGTAAGTGACCCGAGGCCAGAGCCTGTCTCAAGCACCCTAGCCCCTCACACTTCTTAACCCCCTGCCCCAGGTCACCACCCAAATCCTCTGCTTACTGCCCCAGATCACAGCTCCCTCCCAGACCCTACACCCCCTGCTACATCCCTCCCCCAGGTCAAAATTCACTTTTGTACCCCTACTCCCTCCTGGATCCAGCACCCTAATTCCCTGCCCAAGGTCACAACCCCCTACTTCACCAAAACTTCCTTTCAGACTCCACATCATCTCCTGCACTCCAATTTTAGCTGCCCTGAGCTCCCTTCTGCACCCAACCTCGGTCCCAAGCCCCACACCTCCTCCATAGAGAAGTGCAGCCCTTGACCACGTCCCAAAATCGGAGTGGCCCCCGATCAAAAGTTATTGCCCACCCCGGTCTAAGCTGTCTTTCAAGGAAAATTTCAGTCCAAATGGTTGAAGTCTGGTAAAGTTATAAGCAACTGAAAACAGGGTCTTATAACTGTAATAGTAAAACAATCTTAATAAAAGGCAGGGCTACCAGCTCAGCCTACAAAGATAACACCTATATTGGGCTCCAGCTGCTTTTGACATAAGTAACAGAGCAAGAAGCCTCCTCTCCAAAAAACTACAGACAAGACATAATCAAACTCCTTACAAATACCACCCCTTTATCGGCCATATCTTCCCTTCTCAGAAATAAGTGTTCACTGGTGAGATGCTTTATCATGCTACATATAGGCTATGTCTACACTGCAGACCTTTTCCAGGCTACTACATATAGGCTATATCTACACTGCAGAACTTTGCCGCGTCCAAGGAACAAGTCTGCTTTTCCGGGGGGGGAGGAGGGATCGGAAAAGCAGACGCATTTTCCCAGCATCCCTGTAAATCTCGCTCTATGAGGAAGAAGGGATGTTCCGAAATAGGAGTTTTTTCCAGCATTTGGCCCCGTGTAGACGGGCCAAATGTCGGAAAAGCCTCTTTTGGAAGAAAAACAGAAAAAGATACGCAAATTGCGAACCGATTTTTTCCGACTTTTCTTTGTAGTGTAGACATAGCCATAGTCAGATACACATCTATGGCTCTGTCTACACTACCACTTTTATCAGCAAAGCTGTCAGTCAGATGTGTGGAAAAAACCACACCCCGACCGACACAAGTTTCAAGGATAAAAGTGTTGGTGTGAACAGTGCTATGTCATGAGTGTCTCCTGCCGACACAGCTACTGCTGCTCATTGGGGGAGGTTTAATTATGCTGCTGGGTGAGCTCTCTCCCACCAGCAAAAAGCGGCTATCCAAAAGACTTTAGACCAACACAACTGCAGCAGCTGTGTCGATGTAAGGTCCATTGTGTAGACATTGTATTAGCCAGTAGCTGCAGAATGGTAAAATATCATTGTACGTATTTTAGTAATCTGCATTACATCATAAGAAAATGTTACTTACTTGTAAAATGTAGAATACAATATTTATCACCCACTTTATTTTGGCTAATTGAGCAGTTCTTGCTTTCACTATGGAAAAAAAAAGAAATATTGCCATAGTAAACATTCTTACCTCAAACTGGTAAATTAATATTTTACTTTCCAAGTAAAAATATTCAGCACAAAAATTATATTCCCATTTATATGCCTTCACTGGCAATTTATTATCGGAAAACATAGGCTTTTTTTCATTACCCAAAATATCAGTGTATGCTATGGGGTATCCCTCTGTGAGTAAAGTGCTACTTTCTTAAAGTTACTTGAGAGAATGTTAGAAATACTGTAGTGGTGTACTAGACAAAGTAATGTAATGTATAACTAAGGTATGGGGCATCTTTATGGGCCTGTGAGGCCCAGGACACCCCTCCACCCCAGGCCTTGCCCCCCACTCCACCTTTTCCAAACCCATCCTGTCCCCAACTCCACTCCACTCCTTCACCCAACCTCCTGCTCCACCCCTGTCTCCTCCATACCTTCTCCAAGCCCCCTCCCCAGAGCAACACAGGGAGCCAGCAGTGGGTTGCTTTGCTTTCTGCCGTCACTAGTGTGTGCAGGAGTGAGCCTGACCCCTGATGCTGTTGCCAGACCCCCTTGCAAATCCCTCAGGGCCACCCTTGGCCCAGTGCTTCTGCAGCCCCCCAAAATGAGGGGCCCAGGGCGGTTGCCCTGAACTGTCCTATGGACAGGACGGCTATGACCAAGGGTTCTATCCCCAACCAAAATGAATCTCTATGCTTGCTGACCTGTGAAAACTTATTTTAGATTAAATACAAAGGAGACTACTTTCTATGCCTCAGAAGTAGTGCACAATTTTTTTTAGCAGTCACAGACTATGACATTAGGGATTCTATTATTGCCCTTTTTCCACCATTTGGGCTCATGAGAATGTTGTCAAGAGTACTTTCTAGCCTAGCTGAATCTCATTCAGAATGAAAAATCATTTTAGTGTGATTTGCAAGTACAACCTAGACAACCAAATGTTACACCTGAAAAAAGTTTTCAACGTGAGTTTCAAATGCTGTGGTGCCTCAGAACAATATAAGAAATTCATTTAAAACATGGTGGTCCAGCAGTCAAAAGCTTTATTAAACAGCTTTGTAGAGACAATTAGGGATGTTAATTTAGATTAATCATCTAATCGAATAGTTGATGCAATTTGCATAGACTATTCGATTAGTTGATAAGGGCGCATCCGCTGTTGCTTCATTTCAAAGGCGAAAGTGCTGCGGGGAGCTTTCTGCGGCGTTTCAAAGTGGCAGACTCTGGGCTCCATGCGCGAGTCTCCAGCTGGCCCAAGGCTGCACGCAGTGTTTCAAAGCAGCGTGCTGTGTGGAGCCGAAGATCTGGCCCTGGGCTCCATGCGGCTCTGCCGCTTTGAAACATCCGCTCTTCCTCCACCCTTCCTGCCTCTTTCTGATAGAGGCAGCAAAGGGGGAGAGGGGCAAGCAACTAGTCGACTAGTTGTTCACATACCTAGAAACAATGCACTGTAGTATTACCAAGAGGTAAAGCTAGGCGAGGTCAACCACAGGCATAGGGCATAGCATTTACTTAGTGGTAAAATCTCCAGTGGGTGCCTTGTCTTCATTGAGACTTTGAAATGGATTGCTAACATGCATTAATTATCCTGTTAGGGTATGTCTACACTTGCACCCTCTTTCGACAGAGGGGATGCAAATGCAGACATTCGAAATTGCAAATGAAGCCAGGATTTAAATATTCCGTGCTTCATTTGCATATTCATGTTATGGTGCTATTTTGAAACAACAGACGCCGTTTAGACGCAGTTATTTCAAGAGAAAACCCTTCTCTCGAAATAACCGTGTCTTAACAGCATGTTATTATTTCGAAATAGCGCCATAACACAAATATGCAAATGAAGCGCGCGATATTTAAACCCCGGCTTCATTTGCAATTTCAAATGTCTGCATTTGCATCCCTCTCTCGAAAGAGGGTGCAAGTGTAGACACACCTTTATAGAAAAAAACCCATACCTTTTTGCAGTGAAGACATAGGCTTAGTGGCTCACTTCCATGTCATAAAGGCACGCTGCTGTTTTGACTTGAGATCAAAAAGTCTAAGGCTATGTCTATACTGCAGAGCTCTGCTGTGTCCAAGGATCACGTCTGCTTTTCCGAAAAAACATTTCGGAAAAGCAGACGCGTTTTTTTGGCATTCCTGTAAACCTCGTTCTATGAGGAAGAAGGGATGTTCCAAAAGAGGGTTTTTTCCCCCAACATTTGGCCCCATGTAAACGGGCCAAATGTCAGAAAAGCCTCTTTCAGAAGAAAAGCGGGAAAAGATACGCAAATTGCGGTTCACAACTTGCATATCTTTTTCTGACTTTTCTTTGTAGTGTAGACATAGCCTAGGTGTACTAACTGGAATGTTTTTTCAGAGACAAAAAAATGAAAACTTGCCTTCTGCCTCAGTTTGTGTGGATTCCTCCGAAAAGCCCTTATATTCCCCACCCTTCAACTCAGGGAGACTAAGCCCCACCCTCTCAGTGTTATTCTTAATAAAATAAATTAAAACCATGAAACTTAAAAACAAAAAAAGTGGAAGGAACAATGGAAATGGATAAAGGAAAAAGCAAAAGGTTCTGCAAATATGGACAAATAAAGTCAAAATAAAAACACATACTTGGAAAAAGAAGTGTTTTTAGGTAAATGGAACAAGTGGTAAATATTGCATTCTACCATGAGTTTTAAGCTTGTCAGTCATTTTGTTGATCTTTCTTTCCAGTCGGGCATATCTTGCAAACTCATCCATCATACTAATGGTTGTGAGTTCTTGCTTCATGTTTTGAATTTCAGCTCTCATCTGGGATTCCTGCTCTGCATCCTTCTGTAGCAATCTGGATATCTACAAAGGAAAGGAACTCAGAATTCTCAGCCTTTTGGCTAAGATCAAGTGTACACAATAAAGAGCAAATACAATACTTTCTATACACTTGAACAGTTAAAAATTATGCCATAGAAAAATTTACAGCATCAGCTAAAAGACTCAAAACCTCACAAAACAAATTAATCAACTTTACACCCACCCCCTCAGAAAAATCTTGAATAAATACACAGGCTGTACAACATAGCCTCAATCGGCGTTCCCTGTAAATTGTGCGCTCATGCTGCTGCTCAGGAGAGATTCAAATGCTGTCCAGCAGATTAGCAGAGCGCCCACAGCCAATAGCATGTGTTTCTGCTGGTGGTGTACGTTCACACATGCTTCAGTGCACACAAACAACATTTATTCTGCACATGGTTGGGAAAAATTAAGAGGGAACATTGTTACAAACTGGTTAAATGCTTCAAAACACTGGAATTGCCATATAGGATCAGACCTGAGGTCTACCTAGTCCAGGATCCTGTTTTCTACAGTGGCTAGGCAGATGTGGGATAAACTGTCTGCATACCCACCTGGAACTCCCTATTCTCTAGTAATCAGAGATTAACTTAACCACTGATCTCCCTTCCAAATTTTTGGTTAGCTTTAAGTATTACATCTGATTCAAAAGTTTTAGAGGGGTAGCCTGCATCTACATAGCACCCTAAACTCAAAATAAGATATGCAATTTGCGCAATGCAAATTGTGTACCTTATCTCAAATCTATTTTGAAATAGTTTATTTTGAAATTTGGCATGTCTACACAGTGCCAAATTTCAAAATAACATGCTATTTCGGGCCATCCCTTATCCCTCGTACAACGAGGTTTACCGGGATGGCAAAATAGCGTGCTCATTATTTCAAAAATGATTTCAAAATAACTGGCGGCTTGTGTAGATTCAGGGTAACTATTTTGGGATGCCTCCAGTATCCCGAAATAGCCATCCAGGGTAGAAGTATCCTAACTGAATAAGCTTAAAAAACAACAAATAGTCTTGCAGCACCTTAGAGAGTAACAAAAAATGTAGATGGCATCATGAGCTTCAGAAGTTTCACCTGAAGAAGTGGGTTGTGCCCACAAAAGCTCATGATACTATCTACATGTTTTTGTCGCTAAGGTGTTGCAAGACTATTTGTAGTTTTTTATGTTTATTTTATCCAATATCCTTGCTATCCATATAACTATCTAGGCCCTTCTTCAAATCTTGCTAAATTCTTTGCCTCAGAAACTTCTTGTGACTTTTAATTTCATGCTTTAATTACACATATTTCCTTTTACAAGTTTTAATTTGGTAACTTTTAATTTCATTGGCGGTTCCCTTGTCTGGTATTAGGAGACAGGGAAAAGAGATGATCCAAATCTCTCTCTCTATTGATCAGGTACAAACTTCTATCCTGTTCCCTCTTATCTGTCCATCTCTTTGAACTCTCTTCACAAGTTTGTGTGTTCCCTTAATCATTCTTTTTGTCTTAACTCCATTTCTGCAGTATTGTTCTTAAGATGAGGAGGTACTAAAGTGCTCCAGATAAGGTGTACCAATGAATCATCATTATTTTCTAATGTATTAGTTTTTCTGGGCCGTGGTTTTGGGGGCTCTATGGCTATGTCTACACTGAGCTGCCGTTCAAAATAAGTTATGCAATTTGAGCTATGCAAATTGCATGTCTTATTTCAATCTTATTTCGAAATAGTGTCAAATGATGAAATAAGCTGTCTATAGAGTGCCAAATTTCAAAATAACCCGCTATTCCGAAACGCCCCTTACTCCGCATAGATTGAGGTTTATAGGGTCGTCGGAATAGGGAGCCCAAAATAAGGCGCTTGCGGTGAAGACGCAGGATACTCCGGTATCCCCCCACAGCTGTTGCAGCGTAGACGTAGCCTGTATGAGCTCACTGTTGGGCTTAGTGGCCATTGCTGAAGTCCTGTGGCGAGCGGCTTTTCCTGCAGGGGCTCTAAAGAGCACCTCCCCACTGGGCAGGGTCCTGCAAAAACAGAGCCAGGTGCAGTGCCCACAGCTGGGCAGCGGCAGCCCCCGCGCTGCACACCTCCCCCGCACCCCGGGCTCCGAGCCGGGCTGCTTCTCCCAGGGCCGGGCAAAGCCCTCAGGATGGCGGCCCCGCCACAAAGGGCCCTGGGCGCCGAGCCGCTCACCGGGGCGGTTGCTAAGGCGGGAGGGAGCGCGTCGCGCTGACGTCACTTACGATGGAGGAGCAGGAAGGCAGGAGGATTTTGAGGAGGGTGCAGAGAAACACCGAGCTCAGCACGAGCAGCCACGCGCCGCCCTCCGCCATCGCCCGCCCGGCCGCCCCCCTCGCAACCGCCACCGGGCTGCCGGCACGGCCACGCGCGAGGAGCCGCCACCGAACGGCTGCTTCCCGGCACCGCGCATGCGCATCCGCCTCCCTGCCCACCGCCTCCCTAGCATGAAAGCGAACGGAAGGCGTCGCCATGCGAGAGACCTGGACCAATCAGGGGCGTGCTCAGCCCCCACCCGCTGGAGCGCTGGGCCCCGCCCCGTGTCCTGGAACAAGTGACAGGGCCCGCCCTAGGGGCTTGTTGTGATTCGAAAACAGCCCCGCGGGAGGCTCGGCCCAATGGGCGCGCCCCTTCCCCCCCAATCCGGCTGGATCCTGTTGCGGAGCCGCTGGCGCTGATGGGATGGGGGGATGGGCGAGCACTGCAGCGAGGAGACTCAGCTCGGCGGGCAGGGCGAGCGCGGGCACTAGCGGAGACCTCGGGCCTTAGCAGTAGCCGGGTGTTGGTCGGAGGCCGCCGCTCGCCTCGCCATGCCGAGGAGAAAGGTGAGGGAAGGAGCCGCAGGCTGCGCGCGCCCTGGGGCTCCTGGCGCCGCAGACTCGCTGGGCTCGGCTGATGGACGCGCGGCCCTGGGGGAGCTTGGCTCTAGTGGCGCCCCGGGGCCTCAGCGGCCATAGGCGGGCCCGGCAGCCTAGCGCGGGGCATTTTCCGGGCTCGCGGCCGCTGCGCCGTTCGAATTTGCTGTGGCCCTTAAACGCGACGGCACTCGGGGGGTTCGAAATCCGAACGCGGCGGCGGGAAGGGGCGTGTGCGTCCTGACGTCACAGAGCCGAGACCGCCCCTGGAGAGAGAGAGAGAGAGAGAGAGAGAGTGTGTGTGTGTGTGTGTGTGTGGGGGGGGTGCTGTTGCGGGACTTGGGCTTTGCGCGTACGCACGTTTGAGCCTTCACGTCTGTGCTTGGTTGTTCGCAGGTGAACGCGGCCGAAGGGGAGGCGCGGGAGGAGGTAAGTGCCGGCCCGGCTCCGCGGGGGGGTTGGGATGGGACGGGATTGGATCCCCACGCCCCGCTCTCACGCTGTCTCTGTCTCTCCCTCTAGCCCAAGAGGCGGTCTGCGCGCTTGTCTGCTGTAAGTATAGACGCCCCCGGCTGCCCCCTTCCTAGGCGCGGTGTGAGGGGCGAGCACTAAACCTGCCTCTCTCTGCAGAAACCTGCCCCCGCCAAAGCCGAACCCAAGCCAAAAAAGACGGCGGCGACAGCAGCGAAGGTGAGTGAGACACACCTGTGAATAGCACAGACCTACTGTTTGGATGACAGGGCTGGCTCTAGGACCGATTTCATTTGGATGCCGCACTATTTCATGTTTTAATGTTAACTGAAGGAAAAAGTGCCTATGTACTTGCATTTTAAAAGACTGCATAGAAGTTTATGGTTTAACTTCACAAAATATTTTTGAACTTGTATTCAGCCTCAATTCAGGGCATGTCTACATATGTATTGTTGCGACTGTACTGATGCAGTTTGTGAAGACACTTTGGTACATAGACATATTGTGAATTAGGGAAAATATCCACTTTCCTAGTGAACCGAGTCTTGGCTGAACTGAGTTTGGCTATGTAAAATAAAGATTTTAAGTTATAGCAATGCTGTTGCAGTTGTGCAACAAGTGTTCTGACACTATTTTCTATAAATGTACTTGTGACGCAAGTACATAATAGTATATGACAGACCTAATCAGTAGACTTATAGTATACAAATGAATTCAGACAGTTTTACTTGGGTTATCTGCCTTAAATCTTCAAATTAAAAAAAGATTTTTTTCTAATTTCTTGACCTTGATTTTAGAAATAGACACATGAAGATTTGGTGAATTAGAAGTCTCTTCCATTTTTATATAATACTGAATGCTTTAAATGGAAAAAGTAGGAAAGCTGTGAATAACTAAATGTGTGTATCTTGAATTCTGCTAATATTATCAAAAAATGTGTTGATTCTGATGGCTATTCCGTCTAGAAATCTATCTGCTGTTGTTCACTTATAGTATTTGTGTATTATTACCTTGGGCATGTTTACACTGCCCACGGCTCTCAAAAGAAGATATGCAAATTTGGTGCAAACTTGCATATTTTCTTCCAATCCTGTTTTTGGAAGAGTTTTTTTGAAAAGAAAAAAAAAAAAGTCTAGATGTGGTTCTTTTAAAAAAAAAAAAATCCCTTTTTTCGAAAGAACCCTTCTTCCTAAAAAAATGAGGCATACAGGGTTCTTTTGAAAGAACTGCGTCTAGACTGCGCTTTTTTTTTTTTTTTTAACTCTTCCAAAACCGGGATTGGAAGAAGATATGCAAATTCACGCCAAATTTGCATATCTTTTCGAAAGCCGCGGGCAGTCTAGACATGCCCCTGGAGTTGTATTGGATAAGTTCTGTTTTTATTGCATAATGCTGTTTATACAAGAAAATAGGTGTGCAAAATTTTGAAGTATAGCAGTGTCATATCTAAAAGATAGAATTTTTAGCTAAGTGAAGGTAGTGCATCCTCCCCTTAGCCTATTTTCTTACTAATACAGTATTGTTAATTTGTTTCTTATTGCTCTTGTCTAAAACAGTAGTAAGTCTTAATCTGTTGTTCATTTATAGTTATTGGTATTAATACAATTAATGTTAGACAAAAGTATTAAATTTTGCTTTTATGAAACTCAGCTGAGGCATTCTTTAGACTGCAACTAAATGATACAAAGTTTGTTGGGAAACTTATACTGATTTTTACATAAAAGAATCCATCTGGTCAGAGGAAATCTCTGGCTTAATCATACGAATTTGGGCAAAAATATACAACCTCCTTCCACTGATTGTGGAATGTGCTCTTGAAAACATTTTACTGTGCTATTAAATTACAACTAGGAGGCTGAGCCCCCTGCTCACTATGCTCATCAACCCCCCTCTCTCTGGCTACTGGTGAGGGCCAGGCCACAGCTGCACCAGCCCTGGCT
This sequence comes from Rafetus swinhoei, assembly GCA_019425775.1. Classification (NCBI taxonomy): domain Eukaryota; kingdom Metazoa; phylum Chordata; order Testudines; family Trionychidae; genus Rafetus; species Rafetus swinhoei. Next base: position 162,289,412 of record CM033437.1, read on the forward strand.
CTTTCTCCCCTTGGCCACGACCACACCAATCCTGGCTCTAGCCATCACCGCTCCAGCTCTCCCCCAGCCACAGCCGCACCAGCCCTAGCTCTCCCCTCATCCGCCCCGGCTGCAACCAGCCCCAGCTGTGTGCGCCACAGCAGCCACGCCATGCCCAGCTCTGTCGTCCCATCCCCGTCCTGTCCCACCTCCTCACACTCTCCTCCTCCCCCCCCGCTGGGCTGGCAGTGTGTGGGGCGGGGCCTTGGGCAGAAGGGGCGGGGCTGGGAGCTAGGTGTTACCTGCCCATGCCTCCCCCCTCTCCCCCCCGGGCTGTGGATGCTGTGATGTGATGACGTCACTATGTTGTCCCAAAAGAAATTTATTTTTATATGGGGGGGAAGGACAAAAGCTTGATGTGTTTGGTGCTTCTGAAGTAGAAGGGCTTGCATTATTTTGTGTTAATATATTAGCATGATCAAGTCATAGACTTAGCAAGTTGGTTAGTGCAACTCTACCAACATACTTAAGTTTCTCTTTTCCAACATGTATTTTCCTCAGTGTTAGGACTCTCAAACAGTTTGCCACTCATAGAAAAATGTGTGGTGGTTGTGGGGTCTGAGAAACTGCTATTAACTTTCTTATAAATAGTTTCTGATTTCAGTGTAACATAAGTCCTCTTACTTCTGGAAGGGAGATGGTTTCTATATATTGTAAAACAAATTTTCACTGGCTATGGAGCACATAGTTTTTTAGGTCTTTTTTAATATTGAAAATTAATAACCATCTTGTTTTAAAAGGTTATCTGAATTCCTACATTCACTTTATTGTAGGATAAATCTGAAGACAGGAAAACTCAATCAAAGGGGAAAAAGGGACCAAAAGGAAAACAGATTGAGGAGCTTAACCAAGAAGAAACAAAGGACAATTTGCCTGCAGAAAATGGAGAAACAAACAGTGTGGAGGTAAAGTGGTAGCTTTAGTCTTAACCTAGACAAAAGATTGTCTCTTGAGTATGAAGAGTTCGTATAATGTAATGCACTAGTTAATCTAAACATCTGTCGCCGTCTAATTTGATTACTGCTCAAAGTCCTTACATCAGATTGAGTTTCTGCAAAATGTCATGTGTAAATGTATATTGCAACCTAGGAGATTTAGCCATACATCTTCTATTAACTTTACTGGAAAATATGTAGGCATCAGAACTGCTGTGAAAATTAATTGGAATTTTTTAATCTGAAAATGTAAGAGATTTTCATTTTTATCACTCCATTTTCTGTGAAATGGCTTTCAGTAAAAACTCATAAGATTTCAGCCAAATGAGGTAATAGAGCCTCAATAGAAGTTGCAGTTTGCTACAGCTCTCGTGAAGTGCTATAACTGGTTTTAGACCAAAACCTTTGAGCAAAAAACTGTTTTCTACAGAAAGCAAGAAATATCTCAATTCCATCATGTTAAAACTAATTTTTTTTTTTAAATAGCTGATAGAAAATTTTCTATCTCAGTGGCTTTATCCCAGACTATTCTGAAAAGCTTAGATGGTTTCTGGCTTTCGTGGTTGCAAAGAAATACTCTAGAACCTATGGCCTGCAATGTGGGCCTCTGCAAATTTCAGTGCCCTTCCCCTTCTGGGGGGAGAGGGGTGGAGTACTGGCCGCCCCGAGCCTTGGGGGCAGCCCCACCCCCTCGGGCTGGAGTGAGAGCTATTGTACTTCTCTCCCCCCCACCCATGAAAAAGATTCTTCATCCCTGTTCTAGAAAGATAATTGATGCAAATTCAGTAGACTTTTTAAAGTTATTTTCAGACTGTCTGCAGCATCAACTGGGGAGTACAGGTACCAGGGGGGCCAGAAATGACCTTTCCTAGGTAAACGTGTCACTGCTGAAAAATTCAGCAGTGACATCTTTACATTCAGGGAAGAGCAGGCTGGCTCCTGCCTGCACCAGCTTCTGCCTGCCCCACTGGCTGCTGCCTCTGTATCAGCGGCAGCAGTGCAGGGGGGTACATGTAACCGTGAAGGTTAACAGATGGGGCTCAGTCTCATCAGTTAATAGTCTACAGGTTTACCTTTTCACATTCCTAGTACAAACCACAGCAGACTTACCCTTTGAGGGCCCCAAAATATTCAGAGGGTATTGATAACTCCCAAGTAGGGATGTTAAAATGCGGTTAATTGACTAGTTGAGTAGTCGATGGAATTTCCATCAACTAGTCGATAGGCACTTCCGCATTCCTCCTTTGAAATGTACAAGAGCCCCACTGGAGGCTCTTGTACATTCCAAAGGAGGAATTCGGAACTCCGTGTACAGCCCATGGGCAGCGGGAAGTCCCACTGACTCCGGGCTGCACACAGAGTTTTGCATTCCTCCCTTGGAATGTACAAGAGTCCCCAGCAGGAGCTCTTGTGCATTTCAAAGCCATGGAGCCCTGGGTCAGCGGGGCACTCCCCAGGTGACCCTGGATTATGGGGAAATACTGCGCAGAGCCTGGGATCAGCTGGGGAGTCCCCAGCTGTCCTCGGGCTCCACGGTTGCCCCTTTGAAATGCGCGGAGGAAGGGACAGCCACCACACAGCTGATCCCTGGTTCAGCTGTGCGGCGCTGCCCCTTTGAAACTCCAAGCACTTGGCGTGGCATTTCCCCAGAACCCAGCTGACCCTGGGTCCATGGCCCTTTGGCGTTTTAAAGGGGCAGCGCTGCTGCACAGCTGAGCTGTGGATCAGCTGTGCAGCGGCGGCTGCCCCTTTGAAATGTTACCTTGGGGTTTCAAAACGGCAGTGCCGCACAGCTGATCCCCGGCTCAGCTGTGTGGTGCTGCTGCTTTAAAGTACTCTTTTTCCCCACTCCCTTTGCTGCTTCTATCTCATAGAGGCAGCAAGGGGGGTGGGGAATCGACTAATCAGCAGACTGTCCGATAAGCAAATGCTTATAGGATAGTCGATTAGCCTTTAACATCCCTACTCCTGAGTTGCTCTCTGATCTCTCAGCATTTACACACCAGAGATGGAGAGATGCCTGAGAAAACCTAAACTGCAGTGCTTCAAGATGGTTACCCTCTCCACCGTTATCCCAGTACTGAAATACAGGGACTGGCCATTGATCTCCCAGAGGCATAGTTCCATATCACAGGATGCATTGCCAATGGACAGTTTCTCTGATTGACCATGGGCACTGACCAATTCATCAGTGCAAGATACTGTCTTTTGGACTATCAGTGGCCCCTCGGGTATTCTTCAGAGTTCTTGCAGTAGTTGTTGCCTACCTAAGGAAACAAGGCATACTTAGATGACCCCACAATTTAGTCTTCTCAAGGCCCCATCCGAAACCAATGCTCTATGCCCTCCAGGTGACAATTGACCTTTTTATGAATCTAGGCCTCGTGAACCTAGAGAAGTCTAATGGCAGTACAACAGCTGGAGTTCACTGGCACACAGATACTATAAAAGCCAGAGCCTCACAGATTTTATCCTTAGGGATATTGTATCCAAGGCACAAGCTTGCTTTCAGATCTCTGCCCTGGATATACCTCCAACTATTCAACCACATAGCAGAGGCCAGTTTTCTGGTAAAGCTCTAATGGTTATACATGCAGTATTTTTAGGCACAGGTCCATACAGTATATATCCTTCAGCACAAATAAGAGCTTGTTGTAGTTGTTTGTGATGAGAGTCAAGGACTTAGAACTCTGTTGGACACAGCCCAAGTGTTTCTGTGTTGGGGTTCCTTTCCTCTAACCAGTGCCAATCAGGGATGTTAGCATATAGTGGATTAACCCATAAGATAGGATTTATCGCTTAATCCAAACGACATGCACGTGCACCCCCTCCCCCCCCTTGCAGCCTCTATCAGAGGCAACAAGGTGGGGGGGGAGGCGGGAGCCAGAGCAGCCTCTGTCCGTGGGGAGCTTGGCCCCGCCCGTGGACAGGGGCTGCTGCTGCCTCGGATGCAGAGGCAGCAGCACAAGGTGGCAGAGGGCTGCCCGGGAGTAGGGCCAAGAGCGCACTGGCTGCTGGCCCTACCCCCTGTTTAGTAATTGTGTAATCACTAAAAATTATGGCTACACGATTATTAAAATAAACAATTATCTAACATCCCTAGTGCCAACCATAATTTCAACAATCAACACCTCTCTAATCAGTTGGGAGGTGTACCTTCACAATCATAGCATGCAGGGCAGATGGTCCTTAACTGAATTCACCCTATAAATCAACATCCTAAAGCTACGAATGGTCCACAGTGCCTGTTGACACTTTCTCCCACTGCTTGTATAGCCCAACATCAGTGTCATGATGAACAATAGCATCTGCATGTTTTATATCCACAAGTAAGATGTAGCAAGTTTCCACTCTTTATGCTCGAAGGCAATGAAATTATGGAGCTGGTGCATTTAGTACATTACCATTTCAGCCGCATACCTCCCTTGAGAACAGTGCACCACTGCAAATTATCAAGGAAGAATCTCTTGCTCTCACATATGGGAATTGGATACACGAATCCTTCAACTCGCTTTCAGCTGCTGGGGATTACCCACCAGAGAATGGGGGGGTGGGGGGGGGTGGTTTTTTTTTAATATGTCACAAAATGCCTGCTGCCCTCAATTCTGCTGGAGAGCGGGACTGGGACGTGCCTCTCTGTGAGCTGTATTGTCACATGGGATGCATCACTATTCTTTGCCTTTCCTCACTTCCTTTTTCAAGTGCTCCACAAAGTACAGGGGGAAACAAGCCCCTGTCATCCTTAAAACTCCCATTTGGCCACAACAGATTTAGTATACTTCCTTCCTGTGCATGATGGTATGCCAACTGATCTCTCCATCCAACTCCATGGTTCCTTTCACAGGATGCGGGTTGCATCCCAATCCATAGCGGGTTTGCTCCATCTCAAAACATTGATCTTTATGATTTCAGGATTTGGAAATAACCTGTTTGACACTTACACAAGGACTTTTGAACAGCAAGTGCAACACGACTAGAAGCATTTACCTTAATAAATTGACAAGATTTCAAGGCTAGTGTACATCAAGTTGATGCAATAAGTACTCCACTACCATTTATCCTGGATTAATATTCCATTTTAAACTATTGGGATTATCCACCAGTTCTATCAGATGTATTTGGCAGCATTCACCACTTTTCACTGCTACATAAATGGCCATTCCCTCTTTCCATACCCCTCATGTGAGGATAAAGATTTTGAAGACTTTTCATGTGAGATCTGACCTGGGCCTCATCCTATTTTCTCTTATTAGATGTCTGTTTGCACTAAGGGCATGTGCCCTTGCATGTACTTATCAGTGAAAACTGCTTTTCTTGTCGTCATCACCCAATAGGTCAGCAAAATTGTGGCCCTTATGACATACTCCCCCATACATACTTTTTCATAAAGGCAAAGTTATGGTTAGCCAACATCCAAGATTTTTCCTCAATGCTCCATCATCTTCCCATTTCAACCTATTCATTTTTCTTGCTTCTTCTCAAAGCCTTCTAGCAACCAACAGGAGGTAGCACTGCACACCCTAGATGTTAGGCGAGTGTTAGCTTTTTACCTGGACAGCACCAAATCGTTCCAAAAATCACCCTATTTATTCTTTTCAGTGACTGAGGGTGCAGCCATCTTTCTAAGCAATGCTTTTCCAAGTGGATTTTGCAGTGTATACATCTAGCCCACCAATTACACAATCAACAACTTCCTACTGTAGTTAGAGCACATTCTACTTGTTCAGTTTCCACTTCCATTGCCTTTCTCATTAATATCCCCATTACTGACATTTTAAAAGCAGCCAGATTGCTGTCAACAGACATTCACTACACCATTACAACTCCACAGCAGATGCTCTCTTAGAACACACTGTCTTATCTGAAATAAATACTGCTCTGAATCCCCAATCTTCCCATTAGGGCACTGCTTTCTTGTCACCTACAGTGCAGCACTCATAGGGACATCACTTGAAGAAGACGAGAAGGTTAAATTGGCACAAAAAAGCTTTCTCCAGATCAGGGTGAAGCACATCAACAAATGTTATCAAGAAACTTGTAATGTGTGTCTCCTGGTCTTCTGCTGGTATTGTGGATGAATAGGCTGTTCTAAAACTTTTCATTGGCACTAAATAAATTCAATTAATATGCTATATTTATTTTTAAAGCTCACATGTATGTAGTAATCTTCTTGAAAAAATACAGTGAATTGCCTATTTACATGGTGTAGATTTTAATTTTTCAAAAAAAGAGCTGGATACGTTCATGGAGGATAGATGCATCAATGGTTGTTAGCCATGGTAGGCAGTGATAGAAAATCATGCTCTGAAGGGTCCCTAGCCTTTGCTTGCCAAAAGCTGGGAATGGGCATCGGGATGGATCACTTGATGATGATGACCCATTTAGTTCCTCTGAAGTACCTGGTATTAGCCACTGTCGGAAGACAGGATATTGAGTTGAATGAACCATTAGTCTGACCCAGTATGGCTGTTGTTTTCTTAAGCTTGTATGAATTCATTCTTTTGAAGTTAAGGGCCAAAATACTGACTTGATCTAGACACAGTGCAGCTCTGCTACTATTAGTCTGGGTGTCTAATTAAATATCTGCAGAGATACACTTCTAAATTTAGGAATCACAGAATCATAGAATACTAGGACTAGAAGGGACCTTGAGAGGTCATCGAGTCCAGTCCCCTGCCCTCATGGCAGGACCCAGTACTGTCTAGACCACATCCCTGATGGACATTTATCTAACCTACTCTTAAATATCTCCAGAGATGGAGATTCCACAACATCCCTAGGCAATTTATTCCAGTGTTTAACCACCCTAGCAGTTAGGAACTTTTTCCTAATGTCCAACCTAAATCTCCCTTGCTGCAGTTTAAGTCCATTGCTGCTTGTTCTATCCTCAGAGGCCAGGAAGAACAATTTTTCTCCCTCCTCCTTGTGACACCCTTTTAGGTACCTGAAAACCGCTATCATGTCCCCTCTCAATCTTCTCTTTTCCAAACTAAACAGCCTTCCTTATAGGTCATGTTCTCTAGACCTTTAATCATTCTTGTTGTTCTTCTCTGGATCTTCTATGACATGATCACTTTGTCTTAAAACATGACAAGTCTTAAAATGAAATACGGCAGTGTAGAATAATATAGGCAAATATCTGTTTTCCAAAGAGATGCTGTTCTATAGGATCTTAGCTTCCTAGTGAGGGGAGAGAATACTCATTACTTTAAGAATAAGTATTTTGACCTTTTAATGGCAACCATTAATGAAATTGGCTCCTTAAAAAAGAGCCCCTTCACCTTTTAAGTCTTGAACTGGAATTACATGAGTTTAGAATACATATGAGGTGCAGACTTCCTTTCCTTTCAGTTGATTTGTGTTGTAGAACACTATCATAAGAGACTGAGACTGGTTAATTAATGATTGGTTACCACTAGAGATGTTAGCGGGTAATGGAATAGTTGACTAACCACATGAATTCTTAGTGGTTAGTCAACTGTTCTATAGTCCCTGAGGGTGGAGCTGGCAGCCAGTGCGCTCTCCCCCACTCAAGGGGAGCCCCGTCACCCCAGATTGCACCTGGCACCGTGCTGTATCAGAGGAAGCAGTGCACGGTGCCAGGTGCAAGCTGGTCCATGAGGGGAGCCAGTTTAAAAACCAGCACCCCTCATGGACCGGCTGCCTGCCACCCCACGTTGCTGCCTCTGTTACAGCAGCCTGGGGTGGCAGCAACCCTTGTTTGCGGCAGGGGTGGGGGGTCCTGAGCTCCCTGCGAAGAGAGGCTTCTGGGGAGTGGGGAGACTGCCACGATGCAGCCTCTGTCGGCAGCAGCCACAGCTGGCCGTGGATAGAGCAGCCCTTGTCCGCAGGAGCTCCAAGCTCCCTGTGGATAGAGGCTGTTCCATCTCCCACTGAGCAGCCTCTGTCTGAACTGAGCCTGGGCCCACCACGGGCAGGTGCTGCTCTGGCAGCAGCCGCTGTCTGCAGGGGGTGGGTCCGAGCTCCCTGTAGACAAAAGCCTCTCTGTGGCAAGCCTGGGCCCACTGTGGGCAAGGGCTGCTGCTGTGAAGCAGCCTCTGCCTGCAGCAGGCCCAGGCTCGCTGCAGACAGTCTGCTTTGCGGCAGCCTCCCCTGGACCCCTTCTCCCCTTGTGTGACTGCCTCTGATAGAGGCAGTGGCGGGGGATGCGGCACCGCAGCTAGTGCTGGAGGAAATCGGGTTTTAAGCTGGCTCCCCACCCTCCAGCACCAGCTCCTGCTTCTCTCCCTCCTCCCTTGCAGCCTTTGATACAGAGGCAGCAAGGGGTGGGGAATGTGAGTTATTAACTAGATTAACCGATAACTCTAGGCTTATTGGTTAATCGTCTAGTTGACTACTCATTGACATCCCTAGTTACAACCATGGATTAAAATGTCAAAAATTAATTATCCTAAACATTTGATAGTTTTGCTCTAAGATATACCTGATTTATTAATTTTTTTCTGAAGCTACCATACTTTTTTTTTTTTTTTTTTTTTTTTAAACTGTTAATCTTGTGCGTGAACTAAAACATTTAATTTTCTGGGAACTGTTATACTAAATGTTCTTTATTCCCCTTCCCCTTTTTCAGGCTCCAGGGTCTGATGCAGCAAGAGAGAAAGAAGCCAAGTCTCAGTAATATCTCTACCAAGTCTTTTCTCAGTGGTCCGAGTACCTGCTTTCCTTGTACAATTCAGAGGAATATTTTTATCAACTATTTTGTAAATGCAGATTTTTAGTAGTTTTAGAAAACACACTTTTTAAAAGGAGGGAGTCCTGTCACAGTCCCCCTTTTTTAGATGATTAGATAAGTGTATATGCTCTTTTTTAAAGAGGTAAAATAATCTACTGGTTGTCTGTTTCCTGTATAGCCAGAAAATAATGGAATGTTAGATTAGGGAGAGGCTTTGTAATCCTCATTACTTAACATTCCATAGACTGTGAGGAACAGGTTTTTATATCCCATTAGATGAGGCATGAGACAGACCAAATTTTGGAATCATAAGTAGTTAAAATGTTAATACATTTTTAACTTACCTATATCGGCTATATAGAGTTACTTCTAAATGAAACTGTCGCTTGGTGTTGGTTCTCCCTTTCGGAATTGTGTATTATCTGTGACAGTCATTTTTAGTAGTAGTTTTATTTTTTTCCAGTAACTTGTAACTGGGCTGTGAAAGATTGGAAACCTTTATTGGGTGTGTAGGGAGATTGATGTTACTCAACCGAGGTCTATATTACAAACCTATATCAGTATAACTCTGCTGCTCAAGGATTTGGAAAATGTACCGTCTCTTCCCCAAGCAACACAGTTATACTAACTACACTCATATTTCCAGAACTATGTCAATGGGAGAGCTTCTGCCATCCGCATAGCTACTGCCCGTTGGGTGAAGCTGAGTTCATTTGCCATGGGAGAAACTCTCCTGTAGGCATAGATAGCATTTTTTCTAATCATTATAGTGGCACAACTACAACTGTGCAGATGGTTTGCTGCAGTGCTGTAGCCCTGAATAGGTAAAAACTCTGTATAACAGACCTAATTTCGTATGACAGTATGCAAGGTACTTGTACATCATGTCCAATTTTAAAGGATAGTTTTGTTAACGCAAGTTAAGGTGAGGTCCATTAAAACAACAGTTTTATAAAAGATTAAAAGAATAAACAATTGTACAAATTATTCATAATGTGTCTATGTAGTGATCACCAAACTAGAGCTATTAAAATTTTAGTTATAAAAAGACATGGCTGTTGTAGCGTCCATGTTGACTAAAGTGATTCATGTAACTCATATAGAAGTCCATTCATAGGATTTTGTTTTTTCTTTGAGAAACATTGAAACACATTGATTGATATTTTAATTGTATATTCAGAGTGAATGTTAATGTGACTTCAGAAGTTGGGATAGAGAGGGATTTTTTTTTTTTAAATTGCTATGTGTCTAGTTGCAGTTTTACTTGGGTTGACCACTTGGAATGCTGATACCTTAATTAGATTTGAGATTGCAGGGCCTAATCACCACAGGCATGGGAAAGCCCTTGGAATCCCATCCCTTAATATTTTGTGTTCTTAAAATCTCATTTTCACGGCTTCATTTGGTCACCTTCAGGGGTTAGAAGGAATTTCCCCATCCCTTGATGTATTCTTTTTTTCCCCCCCTCTAAAGTCTAAAGCATCAAATGGGCAGGTTTGGCAAATTACTTGAGAACTAGTTTAGAATAGGGCACTAGTAAATATCAGGGGAAAATAAAATTATTAGACCTATACAAATGAAGAATACTAAAATATTTAGCAATTTGAAAATAGATTTGCAGACTATATTATGCTTAATTTTGATTATAGGAACTAAAACCAAAAGACGCTCATCTTAAGTTCTGGCTATTGCCTATGCTATCACAAATAGAAACTGGCGCTTTGGAATTTTAGAAGTCCTGTTTAGCTATAAAAATTGCATGTTAGTTCAGCAAACAAAGGGAATTTTTAGATAGAAGTTGGTTAATTTGGTAGTTCACCTCAAAAAAACAACAAACATGCCTAGTTCATTACACTGTCTCTTGATCTGGCTGGCTGGAGTTCAACTGAACTGAGTACAGTTACTTTAAATCAAAATGTTTCAGTATGAGCGAAAGTTGAGGACTACTTGACTCATAACTATTTTGAGACAATTCACGAAGTTAGCAAAGATAGTCTTAGCTATAGAAATTGCCAAAAAAAAAAAAGTGAATAGGAAGAGAGACAGAGGAAACAGACATCAGAACTACTAAATTTTGCTAAATGTATGCAAGATTAGAATTGGACTCTAATGAAGATACGGATAATACTATATTGCCATTGCCAAGTCATTTGGGGATACACAGAGTTGTGATTCTCTGTTACCTCTCCACCTCAATGAGTTTTGCTGATGAGTAGACTGTGTCAGACCTCTGCCTTACCCAGCAAAATTCAAAAGATATTCCCCGCCCAAACTTTGCCTTTCAGGTAGCAGTGAATTCCAGTGTCTAAGCTCCTAAGAAATGTTTTGATTCTGTGCACAAGTATTATCTCTGCATTCACAGAAGATAAGTTTGCTGTTCTCACAGCTTATTTGCTGGTCTAAATACACCCTTCCCTTTAAAACAGAACTGCATGAATGTATAGTAGAGGTAAAATAAATGTATTAATAGAAGAACATGGCTCAAGTAATACAAAGTAGAAGGGAGAGTAGGTTGCAAGCTAATAAAAGTGAAAATACATCTAAAACTTAAATTGTCTTGCTAGATTGAGAGGTTTATCATCCACAAACTACTTTCCAGCTTTTTACTGGTCAATGGGGCCATGATCCATCAGAGATCAAATCAGCTGATTCTTCTTTGAAGTTGTTTTTAAAAAGTCACATCCACCTTTTCTTCCTGAGCAGATCCTCCTAAGACACTACCCTGTGGGGAAAGGGGATTTTGCCCCTTTTATCCTTATGTTGAGACTTTCAACAAGTCATATTTGTATCTCAACCTCACTCCAAGTGCCTATACCTTTGATACACAAGGCAACACTCCCCTCCCCATCCCCTGCCTCATGGTTTTCCTTCCAGGGCAAGCTGTACCCCTTACTATAACTAGTTATGTATTATCTCACTAAGTGCTAATTAAATCTGAATGGATGTGGCTCATCTCCAACAGTAGTGAGAAGGTGAGAGTACCTGAATGGGAAATTACCTATCGTAATACGATATCCACTGCATGTGTTTATTTAGACCTTGGTTCAAATTACAAAGGATTAATATAAACAACACAAGCAGGCAAGGAAGAGAGGATGGGGTAGGCCTGTTATTCAGTGAGGTGAGAGAGGCAATAACAGAAAATGTGAAAATGGCGGAACTGGTAAATGACTTTCACCAAAAAGTTTAGTAGCGACTGGACATCTAACATAGTGAACATCAGTAAAAACAGGTAGATTCTGAGGTTTAAAATAGGGCAAGAACAAGTTACAAATAAATTTTTGTTCTACTCTGCAACTCTCTTAATGCAACCTGTACTGCTTTGAATCAATTTTCTGTGTATTTCACTAAAAACTCTTCTGTGTTTAGTAAGGTAAGTGTTGAATCAAGTTGCATCACTGGACTCTGCATTATTTTGCTGACATTTGAGATTTTAATAAGAATGTCATACCAGACTACAACAGTTGTTAGAAACTTGAAGCTAAGTATTTCAGAGGCCAATGACTGTGCTTCACTTTTAAGTTTTTGGATCTCTGGCTTCTAAAATAGAAATCAGTGCTTCATAAGCTTCCAGAGATTGCTCTCTCAACATTTTTACGCTTTCTACCCTGTTTTCCCAGCATGTGTCAGAGAATTAATGGTGCTAGCATGTGCTTTGAAAATTTGCCATCAGTGAGTGGATGCTGAAAAGAGCACATAAATGCATTGCAGCAAACCAAAAACAGTAGCTTCTACAGAAGACTTGGCCATATCTCTCAAAATCAGATTAAGACACTGGCATGCACAGCTCCCCTGTTATTTTTTCCAACTGCTTGTCCTCCGTCCTCCAAGGCTGAGTTTTTTATAATGTCAGGCCAGTGGGTCCTCAGCATAGTAGCAAGGTGATGTACCTTTATTTCTATATATCCTTACCACCTTCTCTTCCTCATCCTCTTCAGGGACATTTTTCACAAGCATGCTCATTCAGGAAGTGCAAAGCTGCCTGAGTGGGAACCCTGCAGGAAGTCTCATGGCACCACAGGGTTTTACTCCTGCTATTTTTTGGTCCAAAAGGCCAATGGATGGCCTACGCCCCCGTCCTCGACTTGTGGAACATGAACAAATATCTCTAAAAGTTTGAAGTTCTGCAGTCTCCCTGGCCTTCATCATTCCTTCTCTAGATCCAGGAGATTGGTATGCCAGCCTCAGTTTGAAGGATACTGTAAATCCAAAATATCTGTCCTCTCCAGTATGTGATTCCTTACCAAGTTGCCGTGCTCACTTTGACCTAGCAACTACACCCAGGGGGTTTACTAAGCACATGGGAGTACTTGCAGCCTTCCTCAGATGTCAGAGTATCCTGATTTACCAAAATCTCAATGACTGGCTCACAAAGATCTACTCCAGAGTCCTAGTTCTTGATCAAAGAATAGGGTTTTTTTTTTTAAGTGGAGTTGTCCTCTGCTTCACTCATGCTAGAGCCTTCCAATGCCTGGCATAGTCTACTCCCTGGCCCAGCCTGACCTGGAGAAGCTCCTTGTGATCCTACCCTGAGTGCCTACTTCCCTGCAATGGTGGTCAGAGTTGGCACTGGTGTTAGGTGTGTCATTTGTAAGCCTGCAATTCATGATCTCCCTGATATTGAATGCTTTGACCTTGGGTAGGGAACGTGCATTTCAGTACACTGCAAACACAGGGGCTACAAATGAGACAGGAGTTCATGCTTCATATAAACATCAGGAAGCTCCCAGTGATTTGTCTAGTTTGTGTAGTGCTCCTTCCCCATCTAATCTGGGGGGGGGAGGGGGGTAGTGCAGGTGTTGACAGACAGATGGACTCCATGTTCTAGGTCAACAGGCAGGGGCAAGCTTGTTCATTGGCTCTGTGCCAGGAAGCCCTTTGTTTGTGGGACTTCTACATCTGATATGTAATCCACCTGATGCCTTGCATCTCTCCAGGGTCTGGAACACAGTAGTGGATCATCTCAGCAGATCTATCACTAGCTCCATGCTGCTGTCAACACATTTCTGATGCCCCTAGTGGTGGTGGTGAGGGGATGTGTCTATGCACTGCCCCTGAGGCCAATGGGAAGTTGCAGGGGCAATACCTGTGGGCAGCAGAGACCCCTGGTTCCCTCTTCAATCCTCCAGGTAAGAGCCACACCTGCCACCCTCTTCCCCCCACACACCCCACTTCCTCCCAGAGCCTGTACACTCTCCCCTCACCCCCTTCTACCACCATACTGCCTCTGTACCACCCCTCATCCCTCTTGCCCCCATATTCCCTCCCAGATCCTGCACCCCTTATGCACTACCCCATCCCAGACCCTGTACTCCAGACCCTCTCTTGCACCCATATTCACTCCCAGGGCTGATCTCTCACCCCTTCTGCATCCAAACTCGGTCCCAGAGCCTGCACCTCCTCCTGCATTCCAATCCCCTACCCCAGACCAGAACCTGCACCCAAACTGCATCCCTAAGCCTGCACCACAGATCTCGTCCTGCACCCAAACACACTCTCAGAACCTGAATACTCCAGTAGTTGACTGAGGAGATATCTGAACCATTAGCAGTTGTCTTTCAAAAGTTATGAAAGAAGGGAGAGATTCCAGAAGAGTAGAAAAGTGCAAATGTAGTACCTGTCTATAAAAAGCGAATACTCTGCATGACTGTGACATGTAGGAACCAGAATCCAGATGACCTTGCCTGGCTAACAGGGAAAGTTTGCCTACCTGATCAGGATTTGTGAGCGTGGCATCGTATGCTCAGCCTGTGTATTCTGCTTGTTTGGTAATTGTTAATAAATAGAGGTAAGGATATTGCAGTGTAAGGCTGTTTCACAAGTAAAATGTCCTAAAAACCCACAGGAAGTTTTGCCTTGAGCCCTAAGAATTGAAAAAGGGTATTTAAATTAATAGGGTCATACTTTGAGCCCTAGGACCTTGGTAAAGATATGGGCCCCTAGAGCGTGGGAGTGATAGAGAATTTTGTGGGGGTAACAAATTTGGTGATATCCATGACAGAGGAGCTAGGGCCATGGTCACAAACCAGTTGATCAAGATCGACTGGTTGATCGTGTTTCCAGTCCCTCCCCCCTTGTTCACCCCAACCCCTAACACTGCTCCGCACTGGAGGGGTTAAGATGGCAGCAGAGGATCTGGAGCAGCTGGATTTGCTAAAGGAGCTGCACATATACTTCTTCCAGTGCTGCGCACAGATCCTGCCCCAGAAATCCTTGTTCCTGGAGACCCCCAGGTACTGGCCAAGCTGCCCCTGCCCCCTCTCCCCTGGCCAGACCTGCCACCAGAAACCTGCTCCTGCCCTCTTCCCTGGCCAGACTCCCACTAGCACCTTCTCCCCTGGCTAGACCCCGCCCCTGCTCCCTCCCTCCTGGCCAGATACCTACCCACACCTTGCTCCTGTACCCTACTTTCCACCCAGATTCTGCAACTCCAACTCCATCCCTATCCCCAGGGCTCGACAAATAATACAATCTACTCGCCCAGGGCGAGTAGGTTGTAACCCGGAAGAGCCGGGTTCGGGCGATCTGTGCATGTGCAGAACGACGGACAGCGCGGCTGGCGAGCGGGGCTCGCCGCGGTTTGGTGAGCCCTGCCTATCCCACTCACTGGCAGCTCTGTCCCACACAATGGACCTCTCATTTTTGGCCCTACATCAGAGTGTGGAGGGTACGGTTGCCAGATGGTTTAATCAAAAATACCAACCCCCCCTGCGGCCAAAAAACAAACAAACAAACCTGGAAAAAAATTGTTGAGGAAAAAAAGAGGAGACTAAAGTTGTTGAGCAAAAAAAAAGGGGGGGGCCCGACAGCAGTTATTAAGCAAAAATAAATAAATACATAAATAAAAAAAAATCAGCATGGCCCCTTTTAAGAAGAGGCTTTTTTGCTGGTGGCCATTTTGTTTTTCTGTTTTAGCCACAAGACAAGCCCCTGCAGAACCAGGTAAGTGGGTGGGGGGAGAGCGTCCGGGAGGTCAGGGAGGGCTGGGCTCGGTTGCTGAGTGTGTTGTAGAGTTGCCAGGTGTCCAGTATTTTTGCCTCCTGGCAGAGGGAAAAAAAACAGAAAATACCGGACATTTTTGGTGTCCGGTTTTTCTGATTTTTTTTACTGGACAGGAGGTGAAAATACCGGGCTGTCTGGGTCAATACCGGACACCTGGCAACCCTAGTAGAAGGGCCCACAAATTCCACTAACGCTGGAACCCCAGAAGAGTTAATCTGGCTTGCGGCCTTGGACCTCAGTCCTACCTGTCCTCCCCCCACATGGGGCTGGAGTGCCAGGGAGTGAGGTGTCTCAGTAGGGACAACAGTAGTGAGGCTTGCGGTTTTTTGAAGGGGTTGGGTTTTTTGCATCTCACTTGTGTGGTCCCCGACTGATTTTTCTGTGCGTCAGTGGCCCCCGACCCAAAAAAATGTTCCCCACCCTACCCATAAATAAAGACAATGCAGAAATGTTTTGTGTTTGACATATTTTATTTAAAAATGAAGCCTGGCCAACAAGCCTCCAATTGGGGCCAAGCCCCCATCTGGCTGCAGCATCATAACACTCCTGTACCTCCCACAGACCCCAACCCTGAGCCCCTCACATCCCCAAACTCCTGCACCTCCACATCCCCAGTCTTCTGTCACAATACTCCTGCACCATCCACACACTGACTTGAGCCCCTCATACACTCCAACCTAATCTCCTGCACCCCCACAAGCCTGTGGCTTGCTCAGCACCCCAATCCTCCACCTCACCCTCAACACTTTCCAGCCTGGAGCCCCCTCCCGGAGCTAGCATCTCCTTCTCCACCGCCTCCTGCACCCACATTCCCTCCCAGAGCTTGCACCTCTCACCCCTTCCCACACCCAAATCAAATCCCTCATTCCCACCCCAGAGCCTGCACCTCCTCTCTGAACCCAGTGAGCGTGAGTAAGGGCTGGGGACAGCAAATGGAGATGGCAGGGCCTCAAGGAAGGAGTGGGGTAGATCTTGGCTTGCCCTGACATTCAAAAAGTGATTTTGGATGTGAAAAGGTTGGAGACCACAGAGAGGCCAAATCTGAATGAGTGTTGCCCATAGCCTGGTGCTTAGCCCCCTACCTCTTCCATAAACCCCAAATCATCAACCCTCCCCCCCAAAGTCTGACACAGCCCAATGACTGAAAAGGTGGCAAAGAGAAGTTGTGTTTAGAATAGTAGGTTTTCTTGAGAAGCCTCTGACTAGACCTCTGTTTTAACTATGGATACGTCTACACTTCAGGGCTTAACTCAAAATAAGCTACGCAAATTGAGCTATGTCAATTGCGTAGCTTATTTTGAAATAGCTTATTTCAAAATAGGGAGTGTCTACACAGCACTTATTTTGAAATATAGCACTCTTCCTCTGACTTCCCTTATTCCTCATACAATGAAGGTTACAGGAGTCTAAGTAAGAAGTTCGCCAGCTTGACAGTATTTTGAAATAACTGTCTGCTGTGTAGACACGGACTAAATTATTTTGGAATAGCGCTAGTTATTTCAAAATAATGTTGCTGTAGATGTACCCTATGAGACTACAACAAGGCTACGTCTACACTGGCATGATCTTGTGCAAGAACTCTTTTGCGGAAGAGTTCTTGTGCAAAAACTCTTCCAGAAGAGAGCGTCTACACTGGCATGTGCTTTTGCGCAAGAGCATCCATGCCAGTGTAGACGCTCTCTTGCGCAAGAAAGCTCTAATGGCCATTTTAACCATAGGGCTTTCTTGCGCAAGAAATTCATGTTGCCTGTCTACACTGGCCTCTTGCACAAGAACAGTTGCGCAAGAGGGCTTATTCCTGAACGGGAGCATCAGAGTTCTTGCGCAAGAAGCACTGATTTCATACATTAGAACGTCAGTGTACTTACGCAAGAACTCGCGGCCAGTGTAGACAGACAGCAAGTTTTTGCGCAAAAGCGCCTGCTTTTGTGCAAGATCGCACCAATATAGACACAGTTCAAGAGTGAAAATAAAGCAAGAGCAGTTGAGAGAGAAGTAGAAACAGAGAATTTAAATGGACAGGTAGGCCATGAAGTACAATGACTGGAACAAAGGAATACAACTTAAAAGGATCTTGAATTCTAATTTGGACTGACCCCTTCACTAACTCGATTGCCTGGTGCCTGTTAGCCTAGCTGGAAAATTGGGTGATTAAAAACTTTTATTATAGTCTTGCAATAGTGGTACCATAGGTAAGGTCAGAATTTTCTGTTTTACGGGATCTGTATCTCAGTTGGCTCACTTTTTATTAACCCTTTTTTGCATCTGTGCCCTGGGGAATTTGAATCAAATTTCAGCCACTAACTAATGTCTGTGGTGAATGATCTCCCATATATATTTGTTGTCTGTATGTGGTTTTCCCATACAATTTGAGAAAATCAGAACACTGGAAAAGTCAGGGTGTCTCCCCCACCCACCAGAGTATGCACGTTTGCTGCTGCCTCCCTGAGCAGTAACATTGTGACATCAGAGATAACTAGCCATTCAGCACTCCCTCTCTTCGGTTAATTTGCATATTTGTCACTATTACCCTAGTTGCCTAGGTAAGAGCTTTCTTTTGTAACTGATTTCCCCCTCAGACTTCCATTGGTCACAGGAGGAGCTGTAATGAAAGCAGATTGTGTTTTGGTAAGCTCCTGCTGTGCTATCTGAACTGTGGTAAGTTATACTCCTCCCCCCCCCCCGCTCCCCTCCCAAAGTATTATCTATTACTCCTTCAAATAATGTCCTTGTGGATGGTCCCAGTGAGGTTTTGGTGCATCCTGACACTGTTAATCAAAGATTTCCATTAGCAGCATCTGTCTAAGTTGCGCATGTGCAGTGATCATCTTGTGGCATGGTCGGCACTTCCTCTAGCATGCACGTAACCAAACCAACTTAGTTCCTTCTCTACCATCCTCAGTCTGAGATGGAGCTCCATAGCAGAGTCCCAATGTCTCTCTCTAAACCAGTGGTCCCCAACCTTTTTGGGTGGCGGGCGCCGGGCGGCGCATGGGCCAGGCACCCGGGGGCGGGGCCTGGCCCGCGCATGCGCCTCGCGCTCAGGGGCGGGGCAGCAGCCGCACATGCGCTGGGCGCCTGGGGCCGGGGCCGCACATGCGCTGTGCTCCCGGGGGCGGTGCTAGGCGGGTGCACATAAATGCCATGGCGCCCGCGGGCACTGCATTGGGGACCCCTGCTCTAAACCATAACAAATTAAATTAGTTGTTAGTAGAGTTGGTCTTAGAGTACCTTGTTAGCTCTTAGGCCTTAAAGAAAACAACCTTTTTCTTTTTCCATCTCAGAGGGGGTAGCCATGTTTATCTGTAACTATACAAAAAAAAAAAAAGTAGTCCTGTAGCAAAGCTCATGGGCAAAACCCACCGCTTTTCCTGTTAGCTTTCCTAAGGCAGGAAATAGGGATGTTAAGTATCGATTAATTTAGTAGTCGAATAGTCAATGGTCGATAAGGAAGGGCGCTTAAAGCACTCACTTGCAGCTCAGGGCACAACTCCCAGCTGCCTCTGTGCATTCTTAAAGGGACAGAGGAGCCGGTGCACAGACTCCTGTTCATTCTCTGGTCCCCTGCTGGCTTTCAGATAAAAATGCAGAGTGGCAGTGTGAGGGTTAAGTGGTAGCTGCTGGTGTGCTTCAGCACAAGAGCCCTCTCCACTCCCCCTCTCCTCCTGTTGCCACTCTGCATTTTTAAAGATGTAGAGTGGCGGGGGCGGGCTCTTGTGCAGAGACAGAGAAGTGGGACCACCGGCTGCCGCTGCTGCTACATCCCTTTAAAAATGCAGAGTGGCAGCGGGGCAGGAGGGCTCTTGTGCTGAAATAGAGAAGCAGACCAGCGGCCACTTAAAAATGCAGAGTGGCAGCATGAGGGTTGTCTGAAAGGGGGAGGAGGGGGGGAGAGACCAGAGAATAAGCCGATCTTTGTGCAATGGCTCCTCTCTGTCCCTTTAAGACTTTGTGTGTGGGGATGATCAAGTAGTTGATAGTGCTACAGGATAAGCTCCTGCTTATTGGGTAGTCAACTACTCCTTCACATCCCTAGCAGGAAACCCAGTACAAACTGCCTGATTCCCCAGGATTTAAGAAATGTTTCTTTCCATGAGACTATATCCCTCTTTGACAGTCACTCTCTCTGTGTCCATTGTCACAATGAATCGCACATCCCTCAGAAGTGCACTCGCTGTAGCAACCTAGCCAAGCATGACAGATTCCTATGCCTAAAGCTGATCCTGAGGGGAAAAAAATCACTTGGGCCAGCCTCCAACGCAGGACAGGAAACCTGCCCTTCAGGTGACTCCTTGGGCAGATCCATGTTATCCAAAGAGAGCATCCGATCCTCCAAAATGCAAGGAAAAGAGCCATTACTTCCACTACAAAGAGAACCACATAAGTGGTCTCCTACCAGGTTACTGTCCTCCACATGGGTGAGCACCATTGAGGTACCTCTGGCACCATCCACATGAGAACCTCTGCTGTGCCCCACCAAAAGGGTAAGGAGTCAAAGCACAAGTCCAGACAAGTCTCCTCCTCTATCACTGACAACTCTGGTGACACACAGTGCTGAAGCACTCACCATTGGCCATGTACTCACAACAGTCCCCAGCAGCTACATTGGCACCAATTAATAAAACCATGATGGCACGGACCACTCTGAGCAAGATGACACAAGTCATCTATATAGACACTAGTATCTAAATCAGTGCCATCAACATCAACGGTGCTGAAACTGTAAGCACTGCAACAATTCTTACAACATATAGGCTCTTCGGTGCCACAGTCACCCCTGTTCGGCACTGATGGGCAATGCTAGTGTGCTTGGGAGAGCCATCTTATAAGAACAGCCATATTGGGTAAGATCAAAGGTCCATCTAGCTCAATGTCCTGTCTACCAACAGTGGCCAATACCAGATGCCCTGGAGGGAGAGAACAGAAAAGGTAATCACGTGATCGCTCCCCTGTCATCCATTTCCAGCCGCTGACAAACAGAGGCTAGAGACACCATTCCTACCCATTCTGGATAATAAGTATTTGATGGACCTAACCTCCACGAATTTATCTAGTTCTTTTTTGAATCCTGTTAAAGTCCTGGTCTTCACAACATCCTCTGGCAAGGAGTTTCACACTGTGTGAAGAAAAACTTCCTTTTTGTTTGTTTTAAATCTGCTACCTATTAATTTCATTTGGTGACACCTAATTCTTAGGTTATGGGAACAAGTAAATAACTTTTCCTTATTCATTTTTTCCACACCAGTCATCATTTTATAGACCTCCATCATATTCCTCCCCAGCACCCCCACACAGTTTAGTCTCCTCTTTCCTAAGCTGGAAAGTCCTAGCCTTTTTAATTTCTCTTCATATGGGACCCATAGCTAAATTAGTACTCATAATTTTGTATGTATAGTTGGGATTATTTTTTCCAATGTGCTTTACTTTACGTTTATCAACATTAAATTTCATTTGCCATTTTGCTGCCCAATCACTTAGGTTGTATCTACACTGCACCGTAACTGGAAATAAGATATGCAATTTGAGCTATGTAAATTGTCTCTTATTTCAATGCTATTTCAAAATAGTTTATTTCATCATTTGGTGCTGTCTATACAGTGCCAAATTTCAAAATAAAGTGCTATTCCGAAATGTCCCTTACTCCTTGTCGAGTGAGGGTTTACAGGGACGTCAGAATAGTGAGCTCGAAATAATGGGCTTGCTGTGAAGACATGGGATAGCTATTTCAGGATACTCTTGTATCCCGAATCTTGAGCAGTTTATTATTATTATTGTATTAAGCAAAAAGACCAGTGAACAGGAAAGTCACTTTTTTGTCTCAAAACTCTTCTCTCAGAAGAAAGTAATTTTTTGTGTCCCAGCACAATCTTGCAACTCGTGTTGGCCGATCAATGGGAGCTGCTAGGGCTGTGCTTGAGGCACAGGCAGTGTGAGGAGGCCCCCTCTCCAAGGGGTGCATGGCACACAGAGAATATATGGCCCTTGCAGCTGGCTGCTTTGAGTGGCGTGCAGGAGGCAGGGAGCCTGCCTGAGGGTCCCATTGAGGTGCTGGCCAAGAGCTGCCCAAGGTAAGTGCGTCCTGGCCAGAGTCTGCACTCGACAACCCATCCTCTCCTGCACCCCACCTCCTTGTCCCAGGTCACAAACCAAACCCTCTGCACCCCTGTCCCAGGTCACAACTCCCTCCCAGACCATCCATTCCCTCCTATATACCCCTTCGCCAGGTCAGAATCATCTCCTACACCCATACTGCTCCCTGACCCTCCACTCCAATCGCCTGCACCAGGTCACAACCCCTTCCTGGCTTATGTCACCCAAACTCTATATCCCCTCCTGCACCCCTGTATCAGGTCTCAGCCCCTGAACCACCTCCTACACCCTCCTCCAGTTTAGAATTCTCTCCTGCAGCCATATCCCCTCTTAGGCCCTGTACCCTCTCCTGCAACCCAATCCCTTGCCTCAGGTCACACACCCCTTCTTCATCCAAACTCCCTCTCAGACGCTACACTCCTTCCTGCCTCCCAGTCTTTACCCCAAGCTCCCTTCTGCACCCAACCTCCATTCCAGACCCCACATCTCCATTAATATCATGGAAGAGTTCAGCCCTTGACCACTTACCAAATTGTTGGGAGTGACCCCACATCAAAAAATTTTGCCCACCTCGATGTACATGGAGTATCATCCATTTGAAGCTATACCAAGAGAGTGCAATTTGATTGATGAATATTTGTATGTGTGTTGTATCCTGTAAATAATTTAACCTCATACTTAACTTTGCTTCATTTATTGTTGCTGTTCGGTTCCAGTTAATATGTTATTCTGTACAAGTTACTCCTGTGGAATCCTGGAACAGTATTATGTTTCCAAATGCAACAACTGCAGAATTCAAACAGGAATAACAAGTTTATGTTGCATAATTCTTCTGGAACCCATTTTGTTAGCAACAACTAGCGTGGGGAACATTAAATCTAGAATATTACTAATCATAACCCAGGGTCCAGCTTAATTATTGCTTGAATCCTTTGTAGATCTCTAAACTGCACTGTCAAATTGACTTCCTATTTCTGCGGCAGGCCAAAGGTGATGTTATCCCGATGCTTAGATCTATAAGAAACAGAAAGGAAGATCTGTCTGTGGCTAACAGGTGAATTTCACCTTTCATTATCTGAATGAAATAACACTGTGGCGGACTGAGTGGTAGCAGCCTCATGGAAATGCAAATCATGTTTTGTTAGTCTTTAAGGTGCTACTAAACTATTTGTTGTTTAAGTTTTTCCTGTTACAGACTAACTCGGCTACCCCTCTGAAGCTTTGGAAAATATTTTTGACACTTCTGGGGAATTGCATGCTGTTGGTAACCCTCACTGGCGAAGCGCAGCACCACTCATAGCCCTTACATAGTCCTTAAAACATCACCGGCTTTCCTGATCCGATCCTTATTTGTAAGTTCTCATAGCCCAGCTGAAGGCAGCGTTAAGGTGAAAGGTGTTAAGCAGTAAGAGACCTGAGCATCTCTGCAAGACAAAATGTCAGGGGGTAATTACAAACCCTCTGGGCTCTTAGCTAGAAACCCAGCCTAGGGCGGTGCGTGGCCCACCTTGAGCTCTCGGAACCATCAAGCCAGAATCACCCTGGAAACCACAGGGAGCCCGAAGGGGTCAGAGAAAGGCGGGGTCCTTCCTGCAGCCGCCCGAGGCGCTAGTTCAGCGTTGGCGGCTCCTGCGCGGTTTCTTGGGGGGCAGAGGGGAGGCTCAGGGCCCCACAACGGGCTGCCGGACTTCACGGGGGGGGAGGGGAGCTGCCGCCACAAGTGGGCGCCTCCTGCCTCAGGGCCCCGCAGAGGGAGGCGCAGGACGGGCCCCGCCGCCGCGGTGCAGCTGCTGCAGGACCCGGCCACACGCGCCCCTCCAGATTCCAACACCCCCCCCGTAAGGACGTTCTCTCGGTGACTCATCACGCCCTCCCTCCATCCGCCTCCACGGCCGGACCTCGTTTTCCCCTGCGCCCACAGCAGCGACGTCCCCTGCGCCGCATTAAATCCAGCAGCGATAGGCCGCCCGCGGGCTGTTTTTTCCCCTCTGGAGGGATCAAAGAATACAAACATTCCCGTCCGCAGTCAATCCCAGTCTCCCCAGCGAGGGACTATTTTTTTTCGTCCACCTCCTTCCTTCCCCCGCCCAGCGGTGCCGAGGCGAGTCGCTCCGCGACAATGGCGGCGGGGCCGAGGCTGAGCTAGCGCGAGGAGGGCCGGGGGAGACGGGCGCTCGGTGGGGGAGGAGGCGCTGAGAGGATTATGCCGAACCGGGCCCTGCCCGCGCCACACGCTGCCTGAGCCCGACTCCCGCTGCGCCGCCCCCGACATGGCCGAGCCCTCGGCCGCCTCCTGCTCCCCCGGCGGCTCTTCCCTGCCGCTCATTGAATCAGGTAACAGCGGGGCGCGGGAGGGAGCCGGCCGGGCGCCGCCGGTTCCTGCTGCTCCCCCGCCGCCATCTTCCTGATCATGATTATGAATTATAGTCGCTGAGGGGCTCCCCCCGCCCCGCTCCCCCAGCCCCGAGCTCATCGCTCTCTCCGTCCTCTCCCCGCAGAGCTCTACTTCCTCGTCGCCCGCTTCCTCACCACCGGGCCCTGCCGGCGCGCGGCGGAGGTGAGTAGAGCCCGGCACTGCCTGCCCGCCCGCCGCCGCCGCGGCTGCTGCCACCCAGGGCTCCGGTGCCTGCCTGGCCCAGAGCCCTGTGCAGCTGCAGCTGCGGCAGCAGCAGCAGTAGCCGCGGAAGAGTCGGCGAGTTTGGTGGTTTCCTCCCCCTTCCCCTAACTCGTGTGCATCTGTTTCTTCCTTCCCCTGCAGGTGCTGGTGCAGGAGCTGGAGCAGCACCAGGTGCGTGCGTGTGAGACACTCTGCTGCCTTCTCTTCTCGCCCTTTCCCCTTTTTTAAAGCCACCTATGAAAAACAAAACAACACACATTGTTTTGATGTTCATCTTTCCACTCTTCTAATCACTCACTTTTTTTTTCTTTCTCAATCTAGTTGCTTCCTAAAAGGTTGGATTGGGAAGGAAATGAGCATTGTAGAAGTTATGAAGATTTGGTGAGATTAAAAAAAAACACCCTTTTGAATTAGAATAACAATGTTAGATCCTTCAGTTAATAAAAGAAAACCTGTAACAATTATTTTATTTTATCCTGAGTCTGGCTTGATACAGGAGGCTGATTTTTAGAAGGGGGATTTGATTTCTTTACCTTAAATTACCAAACAAAAACATAAGAGGTTAGGAGTGTTTTTAATTGGAGGATATTGTTATGTAGCATAGGCGGGACTTGTGACTGCCACTAGTCCTTTTTCCTGCCTACCTATGGGGAAGAACCAATCTGTTAAGAGGCTTCATTTCTGTGTTTCACTAGGAGACTTGTTAAACAGGCTTTGATTGGACAGTGTTTATTTTCTTACTGGTTTCCTTCATCTGCTGATTTCAACAGATTAAGAGAAAACAAAATCACTAGTACAGAAATTGGCATGTGGGTTTGTAGTAGTCTCTGTTTTACTGGCTATAGTGTGGTGGTGGTGTTCAAAATATTCCAAAAGATGCCCTTTGGTTCAGGGCTGCACAACTTGTGCCAAATTAATTGCAATACATGTATTTACAACAAATTCAGCATATAGATTAACTGTTTTTGGTGTTCTGTCTTACTATTTCTAAAACACTGCATGATGTGTGGCTATGTGGATACGAATTAAAGGGAGGACAACATTTATAGTTTACTTATATTTTTTTAAAAAAGATAGGTATAGTTCCAAGTAATAAACCTGCCTCAGAATTCCTTGGCTAATCTTTGGAGTTTTACAATAAAATTCTGTTTTTCTCATGCTTTTCCATACTTTGACAAAGTACAGTGGTATATAGCAGAAGGTAGAGGGGAAGGCGTGAAACTAAGTACACAGAATTAAAAATGGAAAAATATAGGTTAAAAACAAAAAGATAGCTACAAATGTAATTTTGAATTTGGCAGTTCCCTTCATTGAGCAAATTTATATAGTGCTGCTTTAAATCAGGATAGGTCCTGCTCACTTTATTTGCATGAAGTCAACAAGGTTACTTTCCAAGATCTGGCCTAAATTTAGGTAAGCACAGTAAGTTTTCTTCTAAAGGATGTTAAGCCCAGTTCTTCTGCAAAAGCTTTCATGCTGGCAAACTCCTATGCTGAGTCCCATTGACTTTGGTAGGGCTGTATTATGTGTGTCTCTCCCTCCTCCCCAACAACAAAATCCCCATCTGTGCTGCTAATATTTTAAGTAATAAAGCTTTCCATTTTTAAAAATATTTCTGCCATTTATGCTGTTTAGGTACTTAAAATAGGCTAATCAGTTGCATGCCGTTTGGGTTTGGGTTCCAGGAACAGCTGGCCAGTGTTAAGGCCCAAATCCTATGATGTTGACCATTTCGGTGTATCCCTTCTTATATGAAGTGCTTATTACAGAACTGCTCTCTCAAAAACTCAAAGCCGACCATTTAAAAAAAAAAATTAGGCTTCTTAAAACTTCCTTTAACAAAACTTATGGTAGATACAAATTACATGAAGGTAAAAGTATTTCTTATAAACTGAGTTTTGTAAATGTATTTGAAGGTGAAAATTAAGCTTTCTGCTTTGAAGCATCTTGGTCAGCACTCTTGTATCTGTTTATATTAAGATGTGGCAAACTTTCTTCAATCACTGATGATAAAGATTTAAATGTACTTATTGGCGTACCAAATACTGTTTAGGAATCAGTAACATAATTAGCTTATACATTCAGAAGTTTGTGTGCAGTAACACTGACTCTTTTCAGTGAATTCATTTCTCAAAACTTCAGACACAAAGTAATTCATAGACTTTATTTCAGTGTTTGATTATTCATACTTTCTTTTCAGGCCAAAAAACAATATAAATGTTAAGGTTTAGAATTTTAAAATGACACTAACTTAAAAATGACACTAACTTAAAAATCCAGTACTGCAAGTCATTTAATTAATGCCACTTACTGTCACTAATAATAAACATTCTATATAAATGTCCTGTTTATTACTTTTATTTATGTCTGTTAAGTCAGTTCCACTATCAGGTACTTAGTGCTTCAGTATTTGGGCTTTAAACACTGCAGGGGATTTCTTAAAATTTCAGTATTAAAAGTCATTTTTATTTTTAAGTTAAAGAGAATTTTCTCTTCTAAATTGTATATATTTTAAAAGAAAACTTTAAGCTAATTTAAGTCAAGCTTTGTACATAAATATAACCTTAAATCTAAAGAAGTCAAGCCAGTGGTTTTGGTTATCGCAGCTATAATTCATCCCCCATGTATGCAAATATATATGCAGACAAAACTTTGGCAAGTTAGGGTTCCCACAGCCTACACAGACTTGTAATATGTGACTGTAACTCAAGTAGGTTGTCAATCATGAAGTTTGTATACATGGTGGTTTTTTGCAGTGAACTTTGAAAAAACAAAAATATGGGAAATAAAATGAACAGGCATTTTTGCTTGCAGGATGCTGAGCTTGTGTACACTTGGATTCTAAATTAATCATATCTGAGAATCTTTCCTGAGTGAGTAAATGTCTCATTCCCCTAAGATGTATGTGGAAGCTTTGAAAGTTTTACCATTGAGTTTAGCATAAGATTGGTTGCTGCATTTCATAGTTTCTTTGAAGAAACTAGAGGTCTTTACAGAGGAGCAGGGTAGATGACATATGCCTTAAGTGATGTCAGTAGACCACATCTTTTCAGTGGTTCAGTAATGCCAATTATATTCATTTCCCTCACACTTGACCATCACATAACTTTTTCTGACATTCAGTAGATACAAAATGAGTCAAGGAGCCTTAGAATTTTTGTAGCATATTGGTTAAATCAGACCAAAAAAGTGAGCATAAGACATGGTCGTATGTAGAAACAGTAAAATGTGTATGCATCTGGATCAAAGTGGTGTTGCTTATCCTAACTCTTCACTCTTAACTATGAGAAAATATATTTTGCGGAAAATACTGAATATGAGGTAGTGCTCCTTTCTGAGTCATTTGTGTGAAGTCTGTGCTTTCCATAGTAAGATGCTGATGTATAGTAGGTCTCCCTACAACTGCTTTCTCATTCTTGGGTAATTCATTCCTGTAAAAATCAGAATTTATCTAGCTGATTCTGCTATATGAATTATTTCTAAATGTTAATGTAAATACTGGTGTTCATAGAATCATCTGTTTTAGATATACCCTATATATGTTTTAAACTTGAGTTCTTATTAGGTCTTATCCAACAAACATGTGGCTCCAGATCATTTGTTGCAAATTTGCAAGCGTATTGGCCCCATATTGGATAAAGAGATTCCACCCAGCATTTCGAGAGTGAATTCCTTACTTGGTGCAGGAAGGCAGTCACTGTTACGTACAGCAAAAGGTATTGTTTTACTTTTTAATTATTTAAATTTTTGCAATACAGTGGAGTATATGTAGAACCTTATCCTGGGGTTTGAGTGCTGTTGCCATGTATTATAAGCAAATCCAGTAAGTTTTCCAAGACCGTGAGGAGAAACTAAATAACCCTGGCCAGTAATATTAGCTGTCAGTCTCCATCAGTTTACGCCTTCCTTTCCAAAATCCTGTGAAATGAGATGGAATTTACAGCCTGCTCTGAAGATCAACAGCTTTGGCTATTTTGGACTAAGAATGGGGACAATGAAGTGCAAAGTTCAGGCCTCTGATAGTGCTGTACTCTATTAGAAGCTCCCTTTGTTTAATTTAGACTAAGAATGCTCTTGTTTGAGCACCTTCTCTGACCATAGTTGTAGGGAATATCTTTGAGAAAGGGATACTCTTGATTATAAAGGGCTCAAGACAGGGTTTTACTGGTCAAAACCAATAGACTGACTTTGCTTGGAATCCAACAGAGGGGGAATGTTTTGTTCACCTAGTACTTTCCAAATATTTTGCCCAGTGCTTGGAGAGAGCACAGATGAGGGCTTACTTGCTGATGTTCAGTCTAGATAAAGTGGAAGTGATGTTGGTGGGATACTGGGAGGTAACTGCAAAATAAGTCACTGATTGTGTGCCTACCTTGTGGGTACGTAGCTGCTGCTTGTTACGAATGTTTGGAGTTTGAATACTGTTGGCTTCTCAGCTGCTCTTAGTGACATCAGTAACCGCACAGCTTCATTTGCACTTTACTAGGCGTTGACAGTTTTTTTTGACACAGTCTTTGCTAATTTGACCCATGTTCCTGTTGCAACAATTTAATCTTGGAAGTGTGCTGTGCATGGATGTTCATGTGAAACTGGCTTCTTCACTTTGGGTAGATATAAAGTATAGTTCTATCTCTGAAAATGTTAAAATAGATTCTTGGTGATTATTGCTAGATTATGAATGTCAGGTTATGATTGTAAAATTTCTGAACAATGGTTGTAAAATTACTGTTTTCATAGAAGCTGGCAACTTATTGGAAAGGCACGAGAGCCTCTCTTTCAGAGATGGACTTGTATCTGCCATCCAGTGAAGGTAGCCAGAATTAATGAAGCTCACTATGACTGAACAAATCCACTGATTGAAAAATTGAGGGGGTTATGGAAGAGGCAGAGAAACACTTTTCTCGTAGTCATGACAGATGTTTTAAAAAACGCAACCTTTTGCTGAGCTTACTGCCATTAGTGCTCTACCTGTCTTTAATTGTATTTCACTTGTTGATGGGTCATTGCTAAACATGGTGACCTGTGAGAATGAAGAGTGAGGGAAGAGAATGCCTAAAAGCCACTTTCTGAATATTTGAGGACATACTATAAAATCCAACCCAAACTCTTCTTAGAGTAGTTTTTAATTGGAATAATATTCTGCCTTGGAGCCTTTTGGAAATACTTTGGTTTCATTAGCCTATGTATACTATCAAGAGGCTCATGGCTTCAGCTGAGATCTATTTCAACCTCAATTTATGGAGATACCTCTGAGTATCTGTGTCAGATCATGATGAGGGCATTGCAGTATATCATGGCACTCAGTCAAAATAGAACTGGCATTTGTGTACAATCTCAAGAGAGATATTGGGGTATTGATCTATTTTTGGAGACAGAAAGTTCCTGCATTTTGTGTTAGTTAGAAATGGCATGCTATAACACCACTAATTGTTCCAGAACCAGTCCAGTAGTGTCTTCCCATTCATGTGTGAAATCAGGGGTCTCATTCCTCATCATGAATGGTTAACAGTAATGCTAAGCTTATGATTACTTAATAAGACCTTAAGGTTTTTCTAGTGTATTTATGTTTGAATTTCTCTGGGGTGTCTGTTTTTTAACTGAAGAAGCATTTTATGATGTGGAACTATTTTAGTGGATGCCACTGCATTTCCCAGATACCTCTCTTCTGCCCTTTACTAGCTCCACAGTAAACGAGCCAATGGGTGTGCATTTTTTGGGAATCAAATTTGCAACCATTTCATCGCTAGACCTGTTAAAATAAATAACTTTTAATATTGGGGAAAGCGTTCTCTCTCCCTGTAGTCAAGCGGCTGACCTGTTAACACAAACTTAAAAATAAACAAAAGCTGCCTTTGGACAGAGAAAATTCCTACAAAATTGCAGCCTAAAAGAGGGAAAAATGTTGGAAAAAATTAAAATGGATAGGAGGGAAATGTTTATGTAACCCAATATGTAGTACTAGCTACTTACATATCATATGTAAAAGATGTCTCTTATGATGATATTGGATGGACAGTATGCAATTCTTTGAGGGGGAATAAATAAATCTGTAACTGCTTTCATTGTTTTGGAAAAAGGGACCCATAATATTTTTCCAGAATACCCTTGGATATATGTTACTTTACTTTTATTATCTGCAAACTGCTGTGCGGGGAGCTGGTGCTAAAAATATATTTTGCAAGAAACTTTATAGAGTGACTTCGAATACCCAGAGTTATTTTGTTACTTTATCACATCAATAATGTAAATAACAGTTAATAATTTACTATATACATTTAGTGTTTATATTTTTTTGCAGAAATGAGTATGTTGTTACTTCACAAATAAGTAGTCCTTTGAGCTTTTTGAGCAAGTGATTGTGTGTCATTATCTAAACTTCCTTGCCAGGACAGTTACAGTATCTTTACCTATCTTAAGGCCATGTTTTCAAACTTATTGGAAAATTTTAGGTTGTGAGCTTCTAAGCACCTTTAGTGCTTATTAAATTTAAAATTGTGGTATAAGATATTTTGGCAGCTTATTCATTACTCTTTTTGCTAAACTTTATAATGGATTTCTGAACAGTAACATTTGGTTTGCTTTTCTGAAATGTGCTCTTCATGGGTACTCAGCTAATACTGATGTTAAAGATTGCAGGAATACTGTTTGGAAGGGCTCCACTTTAGCTGCTCTTCGTAGAGGAAGACCTCCTGAAATTCCTGTAAACTATGGCACTCCACCAAACCTTGGTATGTAGATGATAAAATCACTTCTAATTTCACTGTTACGTATTTCTTGACACTTATACTCTCCACTTTTCATATAAAGAGTAATTGAAATTGCATTTAAAAACCAGTTCTAGAAGTTCACCTATAGAATTTTATATTACTCAGTGGGGCTCTGCATGAGCACAGAGGTTACTCATGTAGAATTCATTGCAGATGCACGATGTTACTCTAAATGAGTCTTTCTGCTTTCAAGTACCCAGAATATAAGTAAATAAAGATGCTTAATGGTATCTGCATGTCAGTGGTTTGTAAAAAGGATTCTGGTGACATAATTTATGAAAGTAAATGGCAAAATACAAGGTAGAAGATGCTGTTTATCTTTTGGGAAAAAACCCTACTTTATTTGGGACAAGATTAAAAAGCTGCCCTGCTTCTGTGTAACATAAACCCACAAACTCAGAATAAATTTTGGAGTTCTGTGCACAAGCTGAAGAATCGTTTTACTAAATCCAGTAATATACTGGTTATGGAAGCAAGGTAGTGGCTATATACAAGAGACCTGGTTTACTATAATCATCTATGACACCTAGAAATATCCTTTCAATATGTATAATTTTCACAGGATAATATTTTTTGCTTACATTCATTAATTTATTTGTATTTCTGTTTTAGTGGAAGTATATCGTGCAAAACAATTAACTGGATATGCAACATATAATACATCATTTCCAGGAAGTATGTATCAGCACATAAGGATGCATAGGCGGATTCTTGGCCATCTCTCTGCAGTCTACTGTGTTGCATTTGATAGGACTGGACATAGAATATTTACTGTGAGTTGATGTTGTTAACGTTGGGTTTTCTAGCGCTATTTCTATTTAGATATTGGAAAAGTAGCTTTAAAATGTTCAGTGGTTATGCCTGAAATATTAAGACTTCAAAATGTAAAGTTCAGAAATGAAGCTAATTAGCTCATTCACTTCATTTGTTTGCATGTGTACGTATGGGACATTTTTGAACTGTTAGCCATTATTGCTTATTAGCTATTAATCTCTACATACAGGCTTCTGTCACTGACACATTGCAATATTTAGGGTGTTGCATGCTTGTCAGCAGAGAAGGTGTCTGGTTTTATGGGATAAAGATTTAGTTTAACTGACATTATTATGGGGATTTGGTAATGAAAGTTAACAAATCAGATTATTTTGATGTCATTTTAGATCTCTTCTGTTTGTGTTTGATATCAGAAACTAGGGATGTAAAGCGATTACTCGACTAGCTTATCGGGTAGTCAAGTCACTACTCACTCCTCCTCCCCTTGCTGCCTCTGTATCAGCGGTTGCAGGGGCGGTGGAAGCGGGAGCCGGCTTAAAAGCTGGTCTCTTCCCTCCCCCCTCCCAAAAGCTCTGTCTCCGCACAGAGTGGGTGCAGGAGAGGTAGAGCCACAGCAGTCCTGGAGCTGGCTCTGAGAGCTCCACATGCTATGGCTCTGCCTTTTAAATATAGTAAGAGCTGCCAGCCTTTTTCTTCTACATTTAAAAAGCAGAGTCGCAGCAGTCTCGAACCTGGCGTGAGCTGCAACTGTTGAGTCCTGCCTCCCCACGCCTACCCTCACTGCTGCTCTGCAGTTTAAATGTAGTAGGAGCTGGGCTGCCTGCGCACCCGTCTCCTACTACATTTAAACTGCAGAGCCGCAGCTTATTGACTAATTGTGTACTCGATATAATTTGTATCTATTACACGATTAGTCACCCGATTCTTAACATCCTTGTCAGAAACTATTATCTATTTAGGTGAAACTAGGTACTGTGAATTTCAGAGTAAACCAAAATAGCAAATGATTATTTTTTTTGTGTTATCAAACAAGCTGAAACTTTTTTTCATTTAGGGCTAAATTAACAAAATAATGTAAGTAGCTAAAAGGGATGTTACAGACCTAAATTCAGTATTTAGGCACCATTGAGATTCTCAAAACCACTGCTCAACTGATGCCTAAATTTCCTCAGGGTCTGAGTTTCTACTAGTAGTGTCCTCTAGATGTGAAGGTTTCAGTTTGATGCACACTGTCCACATGCCTGACTCATGTAGGAATGTAAATAGCCATTAAAAAAGTTAACCAGTTAAACATAGAATTGTAATCATTTAAGTGGTTAACCATGCGGCTGGGGGGCTTCTGCTGGCCGGGACCCTGCCAGGCGTAGCGGGTGACAAGGAGATGTGCTTCAGTCGGCCCTCCTGTTTATCAGTTACTTGGTAAGCATGCTGGTAAAGCTAATGCTTACTGGATAATCGGCTAACCTTTTACATTTCTAATCTCATGTCTAAGCCTCTGCTGAATCTTCAGACTGAGTGTTTCCCCACCTATGGGGGCCTGTTCCAGTAATCATTCTCGAAGCATGTCAGAACTCTCTCAGTTCTGGGATGGAGTAGTGAGGCTGGGAGAAGGAGAATGAGCCTGCCTTCCTTATCTTTATTCTGGTGGCCAGGGCTCTCAGTTGCAAGTGGGAGTTCATTTCTCTCCTATACCTAATGTGGAGAAGAGATTTGAACTTGGATTTCCTACCTAGTCCTTGGACTATAGTAACTTTTTCTCTTTGGCTCAATGAATATTTAATCATTTATACACAGGGGAGTAGCTTCACCAGGAGAGATTGAGTCCCACACCAGATATTCTATATTTCAGTGGCTTGGGCTCTCATTTGAGGTGGAAATCCAAGTTCAGATTCCTGCTCCACATTAGGCAGAGGGAAATTGAGCCTGTCTTTCACATCATAGGTGAGTGCTCTAACAGCTAGTCTGAGGGTGTTTCCATCTCTCTTCCCTTGGCTGTTTCTTGGGGAAAAAAATTAATAGCTTAGACACTTAACTCCAGGTGAAGGTTCGTGAGTCAGAATCCCAACCAGAGATAGATGCCAAATTTGGTGAAAGGGGTGGGACTAAGTTCACATCCTTCTTAGTATTTCCTGTTGGCTAATTTTAAGATGCTTTCCAGTTTGTCTGTTTCTGGTTTCTGTCAACAACTTTTAAAAATGAGTAGTCCTGTGGCACCTTAGAGATGTGTGTAAGTATCATGAGCTTTCGTGGGCAAAACCCACTTCTTCAGATGAGATGATCTTGAGTGTGTATATCTAAGTGGTTAATTCTCCATATATTTTATATAAGCAGCTAGGTGCCTAACTCAGAGTTGTGGATTTCAATGGATGGTAAAGTGCCTATTTTTTGTGTGTGTGTTTGTGTGTGTGAATCTAGCCACTATGCAATATAAGTTTTAAGTTCCGTAAGCACCAATAGCATAAGCAGGGTTTAATAGAAAATCTTTATTTTCCAGCCTTTGAATGGATTTTATCATCTTTAAAGAGAAAACTGAAGGAAATGGTATCTTGAGTATTTTATATAAACTTGAATGTATGCCAGATTCAGTAACCCTGTGTTTTTTTGTTTAGGGGTCAGATGATTGCTTGGTGAAAATTTGGTCTACCCACAATGGCCGGTTGCTTGCCACATTGCGAG